>OU452206.1:639796-3463546 GCA_911728435.2 Apoderus coryli | reverse complement strand
TTCTATAATACGTTAATAATGCGATTACAGAAACGTTAATTCTTAGCTTTTAAAAAACGACAAATGCATGTATTACATATACATGCATTTATCGTTTTTTAAAAGCTAATAATTAACGTTTGTGTAATCGTATTAATTACGCATTTTAGGAATGTTTAAATAACGTTTGATTTCACGTTATTTAATGTGGCTTTTATATATTTTTGTAACGTGAAATATACGTTGATAAAATGTATGGAATAAATCAATAAAACTACCAGATTTCCATTGTTGGGTTGGTACAAAAGTTTGATGAAAAAATAATGCCCTTTTTGTTAAATAGTTAAACCAAAAAATATAAACATTTGGGTGTTTTTGGTGTTTTTTAATGTTGAATATTGTGGTCAAATATAACTTACAAAATTATACGATACAATAATGCACGTTTCGGCGAACGCTTTCTGTCGCCGAAACTTACGTTGTATCGACTAATTTTGTAATTTCTTTTTGACAATATTTTATATAAAAATATTGAATAACACAAAAAACAAACGGATTTTTTATTGGTTTTTAATATATTTACAACCAACAATCCAACTTTTTAATTTAACAATTTAGGATATTGGAGACATACTTTTAGCATCGAACCTTGTCCGTTATTTTATTAGGATAAAAACACTTTACATTTTTTGTTGTATATAATTATAACAAAATGTTCTAGAATCATCACTAGTTTAAAATGTAAGATAACAAATTGTCTATAAATATGTAATATATTCTAAACATAGGAACATTTTTTTTAATAACAAATAGAAAGTTAAATTAAGGAACAAATAATTCTTTCACATATTAAGTAGAATAAAATATAGAAATATGCTTAAATTTTGACTGCTTCTTAACCGCGTACGATAGGGAATTTTAATTAATTTAAAAAATCAATAAATCATAAATCTAATACATAAATAATGCTTGCAAATCATTTTTTCTGGTGCACGGGAAAGTTCAATTTGGCTGCTTCTGAAATGAAAAATGTATACATAGGTATTAGCATAATATAATTATAAATATTTAGAATGTAATGTTATTTTTCCTAGAAGCGTATAGATACTTTATACATTTTTAGGCAAAAGTAAAAGATATTTACTTTTAATCTAAAATTATATTTTCTGAGTGCAATAAACCAAACACCCAGTAAATTCATTGCATTAATTTGTCAATTTTAATTTTTTTTTCCTGTGAATTTTTTCAAATTTTATAATCTAATATTTATTAGTGTTCTAAAAGCAAAATATCGAGTGGTGTGGCTGGCTGATGAGTACAAACGAGTACGAAATATACTTATTTTAAAAAATATGTACATTAATAGGGCGCATAATTTTTATTTATAACATTTTTCTATAGAAGCCAGTTTTTAGAGAAATCAGATCTCACCAATAGGTACTCTTGATACCGACAAGAACTTAAAATTGTAAATTAGTACCGTCTCTTGTATAAATCATTTGTTTATTGGTTGGTTGGAAATGCATATCCCTATATAAAAAAATAGCAACAAAATGTGCCCATTTATCCTCTGACTTCATTTCTAAACCCATAAGATAGAAAACTTGGAACAACGAGTCGAAACACAAATAGATTCAAAAATATTTTTTAAATGAATCCATTAGAAATGACGCATTCATTATTATCAATAAATATGTTTAGATTGATTTAATATATTTTTAAATTCTTAAATAAATTTTATTAGTCATATTGTAGACCTCTGCATAGTTACTGGGGCCGCATAAGATGAACTTAATAGAAATGACTCAAAAAAAAAAACAGATTTAAAAATTAGGTTAATGGTTTGATACTGTTATGTACCATGAAAGCTTTAATAATCTTAATGTACGTAATAAGAACAAGATATATTTGTTGGCTATTTATTGTTCTGCATGTGGTTGAATTAAATTTGTGGGAGTTTATTACAAGAATAAATATACAGTAGCGTATCACATATATTTAAAACTTTATTTCGTAGCTATTTGATATACCGGTAATATTCCAGGTCAACTACAATAATCAGTACTTTTATAGTAGATTATTTATACCACGAGTTAATAATCAACTTTGGAAGAGTTTTGGAGTTTCCATATGCTGTAGGTAAAGAAGAAGATGCTTCATTACTGTTTACTGTTTAGCAGTATTATTTCCTAAAGTTGTCTTGTTTCGCATAGGCTGATTAATGTATCCTTCAGCTACTCCCTTAGATCTCCAGCCTCCATCACGCTTTAACCCAGTTATATCGGCTCCTCCATCAATGTACAGAGTGTCAGATAATCTGCGATAACAATGGCCAGTATAACTTTGACAATTTGGCAAGTTTAAATATTTGGCAATTTGTCTACCAATGTCTGCACATTTTCGTACAATTATAGTTTTTATAGCAAACATTTTAAGAAATTACCTATATTATCACTTTTTTATAAACAAATGAGATGTGGTTTGGCTTAATATCAAATATCTATTAGGCTGTGAGGAATAGGATTAAAATTATATCAGCATTTGTTTACCGCGAAGTCGCTTGAATTTTACAATGTCGCTTGCAGAATATGACGCTTTCCCATCGCTTTGATTCTATAAATCGCTTTGGAACGATCGCCAGTTGTAGAGCAACGCAGAGATGACGTTTGCATGGGTTAAACAAAGACGATGAATAGAAATTTAATTTGTATTTTCTCTTTCTATTTATAATAATATTTGCATAAAAGAAAAACTGGAAGTAAATTTTGATGTGCGGCAGAAGAGGAAATAGAAAATATTCTGAGAATATTTTAGCTAGAAGACAGTTGATTATTTACTAGATATTTTACGTAATACTTTGTGTTATTTTTATTCAAAATATATTTATTTATTAAAAATTAAAATATAAACATTTATGAGACTATTTTTGTTTTGCATGAGCATAGATGCTATTTTAAACTATGATTATTGACATCAATTAAATTATTATTCACTCCGTTTAGATTTCGATCTATACCCCTTAGAATATCTAATGTGTCACTATTCATTTGTTCAACATTACACTACGCAGGTTTCTTCTTCTACTTGTGGAAGTCGAAGGCGTGTTAATTACCATTTTTTCTTCTTTCGTATTGTCACGCGAATAATTTTTAATTTTTTTATTTATTTATTTATTTATTTACCACACATTTGTACAAAAATCATACAAATGTAGCAAGTCAAAAATTTACATTATATAAATAAAAAGACAAAACGAATTCATCTTAGTCATCCTAAATGTAAACAAACAAGAAAACACATATTTTTATTTTTACAGACTACCAAAAAAAAAAGTTTATACATGTACATAAAACAAAAAATAAATAAAATCTAATAGATATCAACACTGGAGCTAGTATGCATGTACTCCTCAGCGGAATAAAAGGCATGTCTCAGCAACACAGCTTTTATTTTGCTTTTAAAAACGGTAAGGCCGCACTCACGCAAATCACCAGGGAGAGCATTATACAAGTGTGTCTGTAAAGAATTCCTCACACTCTTTGCAAGTCGGAACCTTGGAGGACGCAAAGAGTCACACGTGCTAGTAGGGTATCGATGAAAGTTACCATTTGTATTAATTGTATGTCTAATCCTGTGGATCTCAGTAAGCTGATAATATATAAACATCGAAGGAAGTGGCATAATGCGTAACAAATATAGGTTTGCAGTGGTCCCTGAGACCTGCTTCATCCAAGATCCTCACAGCCTTCTTTTGAGACACAATACTGGTCGATAATTTAGCATTTAACTGGGAAATGTGAGCACACCAGTTCAGATTGTCATCCAACGTAACACCCAGCAACTTAACTGAACTTCCCACTGTCACATTGATATTACTAGAAAACAATAAATGTTGTGTCTTACCACTATTAAGCTTGAGACTATTACTGGAAAACCAAGTCTCCATTCGATCTAAGCAACTTAATCTTTCCGCATCTATAATTTCTATACTTTCGGCTCTCAGCAAAGTAGTAACATCGTCGACGAAAAACACCCCCGTGGCAGGATGCAAATGATAATATGAATCATTAATGTAGATGATGAAAAGCAGCAGCCCCAGTACCGAACCCTGAGGCACGCCAGTAGTAACAAGTCTCATGTGAGAAACAGTCCTGTCAAAAGACACGCATTGCCTTCTGTTGTACAGGTAGGATTCAAACAGTTCCAGCGGAGCGCCCCTGACACCATATCTAAAAAGCTTTTGCAGTAGTAAATCATGAGAGACACAATCGAATGCCTTACTTAAATCACATAGAGTAGCTTCAACCAGATCACCACCCTCAAGACCCTGGACAATATCCTCCACAAGCCTAGCAACGCAACGGCCTGTATAGTAGAACGTTTTTCCCTAAAGCCATACTGCCTACTAAAGAGTAAGGAATTGTTCTCAAAAAAAGCATACAACCGTGCCTTCAACAAAGACTCAAACAGCTTTCCAAAAACAGGCAAAACTGATATCGGTCTGTAATTACCTGGGGAGCTCTCATCACCAGCCTTGTATATAGAAACAACTCGACCTGACTTAAATGAATCCGGGAAAGTAGCGCTGCTAATACAGGCATTAAACAAATGCTTTAAAGGTTTACATATTTCCGTTTTAAAAGTTTTTACAAAAAAGTTGCTGATATCGTACAAGTCTGCCGAATTAGATGCTTTTAAATTGTTAATGGCGTCTAGAATATCTTCCTCAGTTATAGGTATGATAAAAAAAGATTTCGAATTTATCGGAATTTTTTGCAACAGCTCGTATTGTTTATTATCAACAGAGAGGGAATCAGTGATATTTTTTGAAATATTAATAAAATAGTCGTTAAACTCAGATGCCGAAATGTGGCAATCGCTAGTTTTACCTTTGCAATAATTCCTCTCGAAGTTAACAATTTTCCACACATCTCGCGACAAATTTTCGGAATTTCGAATAAATTTTTCACAAGCATCTTTTTTCTTCGCCACAATATTTTTTTTATATTCTTTATGCAATGAGTTATACAATCTCTTGTGTTCGCAGCGAACTTATCACGCTGTTGCCGGAGATCGTTATCAAACTCATCAGTGGTGATCGGCAGGCAGTGTGACCCAAATTTCCAACATTTACAAAGAGCTTCTACTAGCACGAGAATCAATTCTCTACTACCTAGCTTTTTACATAAAATTGTCGCTTTGGCGATTTATTGCGATTTGATCGGCGATCGCTGAACGGAATAGCATATTCATTTAAAGTCGCTGATAACATCGTTGTCAAACAATCACTGAACAAAGTAAACGCAATACCACCACAGATTCTCAGTGGTCAACCATCGCTGTCAAACAGCTTTAATTTTAGCTCTTTCGCTGCCAGCTAGTTGATTAGTTGATTGTGTGAAAATGTAAGTAAAATGACTTTTAACGACACAGCCTAGTTTTTACCTTCCGCACACCATACTAGTATAGTAGAAAAGCGTTTTGAAGATTTTGATGTAAGTACACGTTTCGTGGTCCCTTGATTACGAATATGATGATTTTGGAAAAAAGTATGTGCAACAGTGTATGTGTGTGTATGTATTCTCTGTCAGTCAACAATGCCTTAAGCTCTTTGGATGGTTTTCTTCGTAGAAAAATCAGGTTTTACAAATATTCGGTTTTTATAGTTTTTGGCGCATATCGGCGTATCCGAAGTACTTTTTTAAAGGTTGAAAACTTTAAAATAAATCATATTATAAGACGTACGTTAATTATGTAAAATTAAATATTACATACTGATCCTAAAGAAGGGCAAATTTTTTATTTAAAAAATGTTTGGATATCAATTTTCGTGTTCGAGATTTTTTATTGTATCTTCTTTTTTCTTTAAATGAAGATTCACAAGATACCTTTGATGCTTGGTCGCCATTAGCATACCGGGAATTTTTTTGAAGGATTTAAAAATCATTAATTTAATATTTTTGGTGAATGTTTTTGAAGATGTAAATCAACAACGGTTTTGTATATGTAACACATCAATTTTTTATGTTTATTTGGTTACATTCGTCTTGAATCGTTTACATCTGTATGTAATTGTAATTGTGATATTATTTGTGTAGAGAGAAAAAGACAAAATACTTTTTTACTATTCCATATTAAACTGGAGTAGAATCAGTGGCGTATTATCGCAGAAGCCTAAGAAGCCCAGGCTTCGGGCGCCAGGTTTTAGGGGGCGCAACATTCTGGACCAGATGTAGATCGTGGAGAATGTAAGTTCAAAAAAATATATAAAATAACAATCCCATTGGCCGATCGGTCGTACAATAAAGGAATTGGGGTGAGAGATAAATTAAATTCCAAAGCCAGATTTTTAGGCTCCTGTGTAGCCTTATTTCATTTAATTTCATTAATGAGAGTCGCATGTGCGTTAGAAGTGTTTTTCTCCATTTCGACGCACCGATGGAACATTTTCATGTCTAAGCTAAGTCCAAAACTTTCTATTAAGAGTTTGTCTATCACAGGATGGAGTGCGCGTGGAGACGTAAGTAAAGCATTGTATGCATCCTATTCCGAAATTGTAGAATCTCTTCATATAATACTTGAAGACGCAAATGAAAAGCCCTACACAAGATTAGAAGCGAGAAGTCTGAATGAAAAACTGAGTTATCTTGAAGCTGCTTTTATGACATACTGTTGGAATAAAGTACTGGAACGATTCAACGAAACAATAAAAAAACCTCAGGCTGTGAATGTAGAACTTGCCACTGTAATTTTAGTATATGATTCATTATATTCTTTTGTTAACCTGTTGCGGGATAGTTCCGATGCCTTCGAATCTGATGCAGTTAACTTGTGCAAAAATGAAAATTACCAACTTGAAACTAGATGAAAAAAGAAAAGAAAGTTACATTTTGATGACTCAAGGGACGATGACGTCGAGTTTCAAGGCAGAGATAAATTTCGTGTTCAAGTTCAACTGATAGACAAGCTCAAAACGGAACTTTCGAAGAGGCGAGAGGCGTATGTGGAGATTCATGCAGAATTTGGATTTTTAAATGAGCTATCATCGATGACTACAGCCGAAAGTAAAGACAAATGTTCAAGTTTGATTCAAACTTATAAAAATGATAGTGGTGTCTAATTAGAAGGGGCGATCCTTCAAATAAAAGATCTTGGTCTCTTCGAATGGATCGCTGGACTTGCTAAAAGAATTGAAAAGTCAAAATATTGATGTTTTTCCCAATTTAACAATTTTGTTGCAAATTTTTGCTTGTAAAGCGGTTACCAACTGTACGGGATAAAGGTCATTTTCGGTACCAAAAAGGGTCAAAACCTACTGCAGATCGACCTTATCCCGCAATAAATTGAATGCTTTGGCAGTACTGTGCATCGAGAGTAATCTTCTAAGCGGTATTAGCTTTGATGATATCGTAGATGATTTTGCTCAAACTAAAGCAAGAAAAAAATCTTTTCAATAATTTTTTTCATATTTTATTTTTTTGATACCTAAACCTTAGTAGCTATATCTTACCTGCTTATGTATCATACAAGTAGATACAGGATATATATTTTTATTTTATATTGGTTTTTGTTTTACATAGAAGTTAGAAAGGAATAGATATCTATTAAAACAGTACAGTTAAAAAATATGGTTTTCTTTCCCCATAAAACAGGGGCGAAACATTTTAAAGGGCTTCGGGCGGTAATCTGCGTTAATACGCCACTGAATAGAATGATATATATTTGAAATAAAAGTCAACCTCCACGAAACAAATTGAATAGATTTCTCTACAAATTATTCCTCAAAACCGTACATGTTTCGAAGCACCAGGCCCTATCCTCAGTGGTTAGTGACATTACAAAAAGCTATCTTTCATTCGCTACCCGAAAAATTTGTTTTTAAGTTCTAAGTAAGTAAGTGTAATTTAATGTTAACCTAAACCTTCATTTCAGAATATAAACATAACTCTAAAATAATGAAAGATAGCTTTTCGTAAGTTTCGTGGAGTATGCCTTTTATTTCAAGTATATAAAAAACCACATACGCATGTATTATTGATTAATATGGCAAATATGATGCAGGAATTTTAATTATATATTCCTTACAGTGTTATTGTCCTTTATTATTATGCATTCACAATAATTAAATAATTCATAAAAAAATAATTTTATTTATTAAAAAACCAATAAAAATGTTTATGTATATACACTTGAAAACGGGTTTTGTATCCCTGACATCATAACACGGATTTCTGCGTATAAGAATACAACCAATAAATTTCACTGATAATTATTTTGCATATTTACTAATTTCCCTCATGTTATATTTACAGATAAGAAATGAAAAAATGATACAAACTGTTCCATCATAAATGTGTGACGAGAAAAATAGTGGGCTCGTGCGGGTATATAATTAAATATTTATGCCATGTGTATAACTGTAAACCGATTCTTATCTGAGATAATAAAGTTAATTTACCGCTTCTTTAAATGTTCTTATACAAATTATTTATGAAAAAAATACTAACTAAAATGTGTTGGAAACATGTTTGCTATTCGGTATTTAATTTTCATATGCAGTTAGGCAATTAAATAAAGATTTTTCGAATATCATTTTTTATTTATTATACTTACGATCACTGATCAGTATAAACGTATAACAGCACCTCCCTAATTGGTTGTTCCTAGAGAAAGAACAGTCATTAACGCAATCGCTTTATTTGTCGGGGTAACGCTTTATAGGGACTGAACTGAAGGTACACCTTCGCGCTCCTGCCAGTACATTATCTAAGCTGTTTAATATTATTTATGACAAGGAGATATTTCCATGCGACCATGCATAGAACGCTGCCGTTAAAAACTATATTTTCTACTGCATTGGAAGTATCTCATATGTTTGTTAAACAATGTTAATGATTAATCTTTATTTTAACATCCAACATTTTAAGATACATACTAACATCTCTTGCAGTCACATCTAGTGTTCCAAATTCGATGGAAAAGAAGTAGGCAGGACGTCATGACGTATTGGATAAAACCAAAACTTCTGCCTGTAATACAGTAGCGTGAAAACCCAGACATTGAGATATGTTTGTCTTGGGCTGCTTCTGTAAACTCCGGCACCTGTACCTGAGTTTGTCTTTGAGCCATCAATAAACCAGCAATAGTTCGCACTTTGCAACTCCCCCCATGCAGGACCCATTGATCTATCCTGGGGAACATAGTTTTATAAGGCAGATCATAGTTTATTGCTGGAGGCATTACATCAGAGTTCATTCCTAAAATGCTGTGACTATCAATGCTGGCCAGCAGTCTGTTGTCCTCCATATGTGCCTCTACCATACATCGAGTAGTATGATATAATCTGTATGTAGTCCACCTGGCTTCCTTCTCCAGAACTATATGAGGAGGAGTTAAATCCAGGAGTACATCCATAGTTCCTGACGGTGTGGTGGGGAATTCACCAGTAATAGCCAAACAAGTTTGTATCTGCAAAGCAGAGAGTTTTGCTTGGGTCGTTCGCTGTATCATGGAATATGTAGCGCTCTTTCATTCTCAATCAATTATTATTACCGTCAAACTACTATTATTATTTAAAACATACTACTTAACAATAAAGTAAAACTGCTTACAAACTAAGGATTATATTAACTGGATACTAAGCTTTAATAATTTAAACAATAAAACAACATAAATATCTAAAGGATCTATACAAAACTCAACAGAGATTGCAAGAAGCGGATTATTTTAAGTAGAAGTTTAATTTTATTTTCATTCTCAGTAACTTAGTGCTCTAGCTGTCAGAAAATCAACAGCTTTTGAAATACAACACACCATTTTCTGTCAAAACTCAATAACATTCAGGATACCAGGAATAAATAACATCCAGCAACATAAGGCATCCCCATTATACGTTTTCTTGGTGTTGTTGTTTGTTTTACTTTTATACCAAAAAGCTTAGACTGGTCATATTTAAATGACCAGACACGATATAATTGATGTATTTAATGGCAATGGATTGAATGGAATGAAAACGCGGTGATGGTTTTTTTATTAAAAAAACACACACAGTTTTACTTCTTACTTTTTCTAACTTTTGCTCATTTTTATATTATGAATACCTCAATTCGTCTAAATTTATAAATTAATTACAGCATATTTTTTCTTCTAGATGTGAAAAACCTCATGGGTGAGCCAGACTACAGAGAAATTCGACTATTTTGGGAATCCAATGCAGATACTGTTCCCAAAAATGGATTTAACGTTCGGTATTGCGAATTGCAATCATGGGGTGCCCAAAGGTGTCGCCTACAATTAGTGAATGCACCAAGTTCAAACCAAAGTAAATTAGATGTAGAAGACAAACTACTGCAGTATGCTACTGATGTAAAAGGTCTTAGAATGGCAACGACATATTCATTCGAGATTAAGCCAATAAAAGATGATAAAGAGCGTGAAGATAGAGCGGAAGGAGATGACAGAAATCAGAATATGATTGTTATTCCAACAAAAGGATGTAAGTAAAGACATAGAACCTTATTTTGATTATCAATTATAACTATACGAATTGCTTGTTACCTAAAGCAACAAGACTTTCAGTTATGTTGGAAATTTGTTTCACACAACCATGCTTTCACCAGGCCGTTTCGTTGATCCACAACTCATCAGTGGTGATCGGCAGGCAGTGTGACCCAAATTTCCAACATTTACGAAGAGCTTATACTAGCACGAGAAGTGATTGCAATCAACAAATTTCCAACATAACTGAAAGTCTTGTTGCTTTAGGTAACAAGCAATTCGTAAATAAAGCCATCTAGTGTTGGCAATAGGATATAATGGAGTTGTTACTTCTTGTCCGGCCATCGTATGTGAACTGTGTTTCACCGGGCATATTGCTGCTCACGTTGGATGTCAATTATAACTATTATCTTAACTTTATTGAGAAAAACAGAATACTGTTAATTAATATTTAGTACTTTCCAAAAAGGACACATTTTCTATATTGAATAAATCTAGTAACTACTAAGTTCTTAACCAGTAAAACTGATTTCTAACATATTCAAATGTATTTAATATTTTTACATTAAATCAAATATAAATAACATCCATCAACATTAAAAACATTTAATTGTTACGTGCCATATAACTATCCAGATCAAGTTCTGAAAGAATCACTTCTTCTAGAACTCAAGCTACGCTGAATATAATTCAGGGATGGTGTCAGCGGGAGCAGATGTCTGTAAATCCCAGCAAAACCATAATTGTACCTCTCACTCGGAAAAAGAAGCTGGACGGCGTAATTCAACTTTCTTTCGATGGAAAGAATATACCATATTGGTACTAGACAAAACGCTGAACTGGAATGATCATCTGTGGAAAGTCCTGGGAAATGAAACCCAAACAAATCTACTGGATATATGTTATGGTCATAAGACCAATAATAACGTATTTAGCAGTTGCTTGGTGGACGAAAGCCTTACAGCGAACGACCCAAGCAAAACTATCTGCTTTGCAGAGACAAGCTTGTTTGGCTATTACTCGTGCATTATCCACCATACCGTCAGCAGCTATGGAGGTACTCCTGGATTTAACTCCTCTTCGTATAGTTCTGGAGAAGGAAGCCAGGTGGACTACATACAGATTATATCATACCTACTACTCGATGTATAGTAGAGGCACATATGGAGGACAACAGACTGGTGGCCGGTATTGAAAGGCACAGCTTTTTGGGAATGAACTCTGATTTAATGCACCCAGCAATAAACTATGATCTGCCTTATAAAACTCTGTTCCCCAGCAGAGATCAATGATTACCGGATAGGGGGGAGTTGCAAAGTGCGGACTATTGCTGGTTTACTGATGGCTCAAAGACAAACTCAGGTACAGGTGCCGAAGTTTACGGAAGCAGCCCAAGACAAAAATATCTCAATGTCTGGGTTCTCACGCTACTGTATTCCAGGCAGCAGTTCTGGGCATTGCACTGCGTGCTCAGGAGCTCGAGCAGGAGCACTGTGCGCGAAAGTCAATAATAATTTACTGTAATAGCCAAGCGGCTATAAAGGCCCTAAGCTGATCAAAAACAGTGTGGAATTGTCAAAACAGAGTCTCTGATATCGGGAGAAACAATAACGTGACTCTGGTCTGCATCCCTGGACATTCTGGTTTAAAGGGGAATGAAATAGCCGACTCTCTGGCAAGACAAGGGGCTGAAGGAGAATTCACCGAAACAGAACCCGCAAGTGGCATAGCGTTTACCACTGCCAAATACATACTTACTACCTGGATGACGACAAAAGTTCAGAAGTTTTGGCAAAATCATCCAGGTTCGGTACATTCGAAGGAGTTTATTAAGCCACCGAAATGAAGGGCCAGGGAGTTGTTGGATATGAGTAGATCTCATCTGCGCTGCCTGGTTGGACTATATACTGGTCACTGTCGTTTGAATCATCATCTCTTGAGGTTGGGTCTCTTGGAATATTCGGAGTACCGATTGTGCCTGGAAGATGCTGAGACCGCGGAACATGTACTGTGTTCTTGCCCAGCTGTAGCTAGAACTAGAATCGCAATATTTGGTAAAGTAACCCTTCTACCAGCGAGTCGAGTAGTCGTTTAGCAAAAGAACTAGTAAATTTATAAATGCTCGATCTGCAACTTGGCAATATCTTACCGTGATATTTAAATAAATACAGAATTCGTGGTGTTTTTATTTATTTGTACAAGTTAAACTATTATGGCATTTAGAGTCACCTAATACATTAATTTTTTCGACAAGCACGTTTTTGCACTTGACTTTTTGTAAGCCTTGCCCATGTCCAGCAAAATGAGCTGTAGCAACCGATCTAAGAGAAATTTCCTTATTTTTAGACTCTTCTTCATGTACTAAATTCTGAACGACAATAGTATGTTGAAATTTCTCCTTGTGTCGCACCCAAGCGGTATAAACCATCTTCTGTTGCTTCTAGCAGTACTGCTAAAACTGACCGAGCATATCTCCCCTGTCACGATCGACGCCGACGTCTGAAACTGGAATTCTTACAGTTGATCCAAAATTCGGTTTGGATGGGTGCGTGATGGTCATTCGTTTTGCCTGCAACTCATAGGCGCCTTTTCTGAAATTTGCTAGAGAGAGGAATCTCTACAACAATAATTGCAAATATTTCAGTTGTAACAATGTCCATAGCTGGTTGTTGTATTTCCAACTGCACATTTTCCAAATCTTCAGTTATAGCACTATCCATGACTTCTAGCGAAAGTTTACAATACAATTGTTGGTTTGCCCCCGAACATGGCTTCTTATGAAGACCTTTTTATTCCAGAACTCAGATACCTAAGTGTTTTTGATAAATTGTATGAACCTGATTCATTGTTAAGAGGTACTAGGTATCAGTTTTTCCGAACTCTGAACAGATAGATAATACATCATAGTGTTGTTGATCATTCTTATCACAGTAGTGGCACACCGGTCTGAAGGTGTGTGTTTATGTAGATATACAGGGTGGTCCAACTTTTACCTGCATACATTTTAGAATCGATAGATAATCGACAAATAATGTGAGTTTGGTTAATAAACTATGTGCCAAAAATGCTTCGTTACAAAGTTACAGGGTGTTGAAATTTAAGAAACAAATTCGAATTTTATTAATATCTTTATAACCAATTGAGATATTTCAATGAAATTTGGCTAGTGTAGAGAGGCAATCTAGCTTCATTTTTTCATGTAATAATATTATTTTTATTTCCAGCAGTGGCGTGCGTACGGCTACCTATTTCGATATTTTTAATGAAAAAACTTATACGTCACTGGTTTATTTCAAAATAAAAATTATATCTGCAATTCTTATTCAATTTAAAAGATAAAAGTACTTTTGGCTTTTTTTCGTATGACGCAACATTTTCGAGTAAAAAAATAAAAATCGTCTAAACCAAATGTATTGAAAATCAACATAAAAATAACATATCATTACACGATTTAATAGATTTTACAGTTTTTTTTTTACAGAAACTGTTCAAAAAGACTATTGTCATTGTCAATACACAATTAGAATTTTCTGGTGATGCTATTAATTGCTGCCGACAGAATGAGATTGTTACGATGCAACTCATCACAAGCTTTTGGAATTTTCAAGACTAATTCTTCGCATTTTCTGACTGGCACTCTATACACTTTTTCTTTTAAGTAGCCGCAAATAAAGAAATCAAGTGGAGTCAAGTCAAGCGACCTTGGGGGCCAAGATATAGGTCCCTCATGATTATTTTCGACTTCTCCAGGGAAACGGCTAATCCATTGATATCCGTAATGCTCTGTTATCTAGTTTCTCACATTCCGCCCGAAATGTGCTGGTGCTCCATCCATTTGAAACCAACCATTTGCATGTAAATGACGTGGCACTTCATCCATTAAATCATTTAAATTACTCTGTAAAAAGTCTTAAAACAATTGTGCTGAGAGCCTAGCTGGTAAAAAGAATGGTCCGAGGAGATTATTGGATATTACTTCTAGCCACACGTTCACACTGAATTGGTGTTGAAACTTTCTCGCTCGCACTTCGTAGGGATTGTGTTGTGACCAAATATGAAAGTTGTGGTAATTCGTTATACCAGTTCTTGTAAATGAAGCTTCATCAGTCCAGCAAACCTTATGCAGGAAATCTCTATCTACTTAAACTTTATTCAATAACAATTTGCAATAGTTATGCCTTTTAACAGGCAATAAATCTTGCACAGCCTTAAAATGGTAAGCCTTTCTACCATCTTTATGAAGTGACTTAAGAATAGTTGACCTTGATATGTTAAGCATGACAGCAGTTCTTCGTGAACTTAGGTTTGGATTTCGATCAAACGTTCTTAAAATACGCCTTTCATCGGACAAATTGTTTCTTCTAGGGCGCTGTCTATTGTTTTTTATTTTAAAAGTAGTATTTAAACCTCGTTCTCGAAATGCCCGATGAACTTGAGAGGAAACTTCTCTCGTTGGATGACGTCTATTAGGGAATCTGCGTGCATACTTCCTTGGGGCTGCTACTGCATTTTCTTCGCAAACACCGTATTCTTGGTTACTAGCCGCGGCATTATTATTAACACTAAAAAGAACACTTAAATGCAACACAAATTTATTGTGACAAAATGATTGACATTTCTGTTTTGTAACCAAGTGTTTTGTTTTAATGCAAGCTAATGTGATAATTATGCGCCTTTTACCAATTCTGTATTGACAATGACGGTAGTCATTTTGAACAGTTTCTGCAAAAAAAACCTGTAAAATCTGTTAAATATGTGTAAAACGTGATATGATATTTTTATGTTGATTTTCAATACATTTGGTTTAGACGATTTTTATTTTTTTACTAGAAAATGTTGCGTCATACGAAAAAAGGCAAGAGTACTTTTTTCTTTTAAATTGAACAAGAATTGCAGATATAATTTTCATTTTGAGATAAATCAGTGCCGTATCTGTTTTTTCATTAAAAATGTCGCAATCGGTAACCGTTCGCACGCCACTGGTGGAAATAAAAATAATATTATTACATGAAAAAATGAAGCTAGATTACTTCTCCACACGTGCCAAATTTCATTGAAATATCTCAATTGGTTATAAAGATATTAATAAAATTCGAATTTTTTTCTTAAATTTCAACACCCTGTAACTTTGTAACAAAACATTTTTCGCACATAGTTTATTAACCAAACTCACATTATTTGTCGATCATCTATCGATTCTGAAATTTATGCCGGTAAAAGTTGGACCACCCTGTATAATGAACAACCATGAAGAATTGTAATATGGTTAAAAATTAGATAAATTAACAAATTGCACGTACAAGTACAATTCCATAAGAAAACTATATGCAATAATATGTAGCTATTACAAAATACACGGGAAACTTAAAACTAAAAGCGATATGTGTGGGTGTTTCCCCAAATTTTATCGAATTTATTCGTTACTGTATATCCCTATTCTGAAAAGATTAAAACTCTTTTTAAGGCAAATAAGCTCTCACTTTTCCCGAAATAACACCAATTTTATTGTAACT
The DNA here is from genome assembly GCA_911728435.2 of Apoderus coryli. Lineage (NCBI taxonomy): Eukaryota > Metazoa > Arthropoda > Insecta > Coleoptera > Attelabidae > Apoderus > Apoderus coryli. The sequence continues at coordinate 3,447,557 of OU452206.1, read as the reverse complement.
AATTTTTATTTTATTTTTTGCAAAGAAGAATTTTAGTATTGTAAAAATATGTCACGATCTGAATAGTTAATACGCGATTCATCCGAATTAAAAAAAAGTTGTTTAGGACTAAAATATGTATACATAAACAATTTTCCGATTTTTTCTCGTGTAGTGTGTAATTAAAATTGTATGTTACACCTCTGTAACTATTATAGCACTATTGACCCTGATAATTTTATAGGTGTTGATGCCCACCTCAATTTAATTCAAGAAGAAATTGTTATATAAACTTGTAATCGAAATGAACCGGTATTTTGCATTATTTGCAATTCGCTTGTGGCATAAAGAAACAGATGTTTGATCAGTAATAATAAACAAGTTATTGCGGATCAAGTTTAAGAGATTAATCGCTAGTTAGGTTCCATTCATGTTGAACGATTTACATAGTAACTTTATACTCTCAGTGGTACATCTAGTATTACAATATGCTACAAATTAATAACGGTCATTGCTTGACCTTTTAATACATTTACAGTGAACACTTAATTTAATTGGTACATTTGAATGTAATCACACTTTATCATTGTAATATATTAACACTTGGAATGTCTATGGTTCTTCTACTTTGTAGAGTTGTTCTTGGATTTATAAATTTTAATTTTTATAGATAAATTAGACAGTCATTATAATTTCGAATAATGAATATTGACTCGATTTAATTCCAAAAGGATGTTGCTTTTACTCAGAAATAGTTATTTACATACCGGGTGTCCCACCGGGAAGGGTTTCGATCAATTATGGAGAAACTACACTGTGGAACAATCTGAAAATCTGCTGTAGTACTTAGGTCGATGGGGCCAATTCGGCTAAAATGAACAATTAATTTTAAGATGTGAAAGGTGTTTAGAAGTTCAAGGTCAAAATTTTGAACATTTGTTAAAGTAACTTTTTTTATGAGTTGACCTTAGAGAAGTTAAGTTAAAATAAAAAAAATATAAAATGGGGGTTCCCATTTAAAAATTTTGAATTTTGACACTTTTTTCAATTTGATTTTTTACCCTTTTTCAAATACCCTGTATTTACTAAAAAAATATACGTAGGCGCCTAAAGTAGATCTATATCTCCTAGTATATTCTAACAAATTAAATTGTTAAAGCTTCCATATAATAAAAAATTGTTATTATTCTTTATTCTGGAAACGTCATTTTTGACATAAAATTTCAAATATTTCGAAAACGGCTAGCGATAGGTATAACATATTATGCATGAAATATGTTTAGAATTACAAGGAGAATCCAAAAAAAATATAATTTATATAGAATCGTATTTGAAATAAGGAAGTTGATACCCATTTCCGGTATAAGATTCTTAAACATATTTTAGCCGAATTGGTCCCGTCAACCTAAGCACTACACCAGATTTTCAGATTGTTCCACCATGTAGTTTCTTCATAATCGATCGAATCCCTTCCCGGTGGGACACCCGGTATAAAGCTTGAGATTCTAGAAAAGGGAAACCGCGAAAAAAAACGACACACTCAAGCAAGCAAATCCCATGCAAATTCAAAAATATATCTGTTCCTATCCTTAGGAAATTACAACTGATCCGAACGCTTGTGAAATGTTGAATGAATTAAATTTTAAAATAAAAACAAATCCGGGATTTCCCTGTTTTTGTTTCCGATTTTGTTGCTTATTTGATATATTTTTCCATTCCAAGGAACTATTTCCCGGAGGTTTTTCGAGGCTATTTGTAGAGCGTTGTCGGTCGAATATAGAAACACCCTGTATAATACGTTATTAACAATTAACTGTATTATTTGACTCATAGAGAAAGTCAATAAATATAAGGGTTATTGAAAATGGTTAATACTCGGTACTAAGTTTGCAGCTCCACGATGAACAACTAGTAAAACTCAAAATGTACAGGGTGTTCAATGTAAAAATATATAGGGGATTTTTGTTATTATTTATTGTCCTTTTATGTAATAGAAGTTTATTATAAAAATTTATATAAAAACAACAAATTAACACCAATGCTTAATAGTATGTAAATTTAAATTTTAAAATTACAGGTAATTAGGTACCTATACATATACTTAATCCAAAAATAAATATACTTAAATCTCTAATAATTATTTGTGTATATTGTATGTACTCGATTTACCAACTCTCCCTCAAAACTCTTCATAACACTACCAGTGGCGAAATATCTAGAAATAAACAAAATTTTAATTATTAATAAATATTTCAGTTGCAAGAGAAAAAATATTTGAGAAAATACAGATAGCGAAAATCCATACATTTTATAAGTCAATATTATTATTTAAAAGTATTTTTAAAATATTAAGATTAACTAGATTTTGTATTTTCGTTTTTTTTTCCAAGAATTAAAGTAAATGATTTTGGAATAATTTAACATACTTAATAATTAAACAAAACATAATTTCTAATAATTAAACATAGAAATTATCATTTATATGCAATTAATGGTAGGTAGATTGTTGAGATTATGAAATGATGAATGATTATGATGACCTAGACTTGCCTAGACATAAGATTACAATAATTATTGTTCTTTATTGTCTTATGTCTTTAATTTTTAGTCATTGTTTCTATAGCTGGTTTTAGGTCTCATGAAGAAAAACACTATTTTCAATTTACCGACGTTTCTGCCTTCTATTAGGCCATCTTCAGGACAATGAAATACTGTTTCTCTTTTGACTAAGAAGGCAAATTATGTATTACATTTATATACATATAAGTGTAGGGATTCAATGAATATAAAATTAATTTGTAATAATCTTATGTAGACAATACTGGAGTTTGTTGGAGAAATGTATACTCTTCTAATTTTTACATAGAGTAGGTTATTTCATAACTCCTATACATGTGGTATTAATTTGGAACTTGATTAAAAGTACATATTTTGCCTGATTTAGAAGACGTCGTGTAAAGTAGTGTTAAGTAAAATAACATTACCTACCTAACGAACTTACCGGTTAATCGTTCTGTAAATTATGCGCGCCTTTGAAGTTTATAAAAATCCTGATACGTATCTAATAAATAGAATCAATTACAGTAGCTCGTCGTGGAGCTGCAAACACTGTACCGAGTATCTATTATTTTTCAATAGCTTTTATATTTATCAACTTTCTCTATGACTAAACTGTGTCAAAATTAATTATTTTTGATATCAACGTGACGTCGTTTTGTTTTAAATAAACACCTCAAAATCTCACTTTTCTCGGTATCTAATCTTATTATATACCTACTACTTGTGATAGATATTCATGGTAGCATAATATATCTTAACATTACCCAGTCGCCAATTCTATTCACAAATACCATCGTAATAAATTTCTTCGCGTCCAGCTTCAATGTCGGAGTAATTCTAAAGCATATTGATCTCGTGACCTTTTTGAATAAAATTGACTCAAAAATGTCAAAGTATAATCACCAAAATATCTACCACTTGTGATATAACTAATAAAAACAAAAATCTTCCACAGAACTGGTTATTCTATTTGTGTACACTCTTCAGGAACCTAATTAAAACTATAATCAACTTCCTGTTAAATGGCATGAAACCATTTTCTCTATGCTTTTTAAAAAAGGTCCCACTGACAACTCCATAGTAATTATAGACCCATTGCGCTTGTTAAGTGTTGTCTTAAGATATTTTCATAAATTTTACTGAACAGGTTTATACCTTGGTTAGACCATAATAAAGTTATCCCTGAATGCCAGTCTGGATTCAAAAGAAATCGAGGCATTATGGACAATGTGTTTGTGTTACACCTGACCTGCTTAAAGGTAGGACAGTGTACCAGGTCTTCATAGGCTTTCAACGTGTCTTTGATTCTATTGCGCATGGCAAATTGTAGTCCAAACTGTACCCGTTGGGTCTAAGTTCAAACTTCATAGCTTTAAGTTAAGCTTCGGATAGTGGGTTACAGGACTTCGTAAGAAAGCACACTCAATCAGGAGTCAGCGACGTTTCGCGGCTTTATTTCCACTTTTTAATGCTAAAATTATTTTTTATTACATTTTTAAAATAATAAAATTTGTCAGGAACATGGAAAAAGTTAACAAAATTACAAACAATTCAAAAACACAGAATGATAATTAAACGATCATAAAACTACTCAAAACATTACACAGTTATTAATTACCTTCTTCCAGTTAGAATGTACAATTAAAACAATTAGATTTAATTTCTTCTTTTGTATACAAAGACAGCATTTATAAAATGGTAGGTACTATATACAATTAGTGATCTATTCTAACTAAATTAAAACATCAAACGATGGAATATATACATTTCAGTCGGTAAAAACGAGTTTTATTTTATTTCAGTTTTATTATCACACGAACACAAAATTATAATAAAAACTACCACTACGAGGGGTCGTATACAATCACAGGGGCGGATAACTCTTGTTAATCTAACGTGGTCTACATTCTTTGTACTTATTGATCAAGTTTATATACAAATTACTCAAATTAAGCGCGGCAGTCCTCGAATTAACTGTTTCTTGAAGTGTAATATGTATCTTCTCACTGATGTTGCGCGTTTTTTAAAATTGATTTCCTTGTCCAGAATCTTGACATCGTCGAAACTGAAACGATGTCCATTGTCGAAGTGGTGTTGAGCTAGGGCGGTTTTTTCAGCTTTAAGTTGGTTGATATTTATTACAGTCAGACTTATGTTGTTTAATTCTGTTAATTAAATATTGTTTGGTCTGTCCTATATAGACCTTTCCACATTCACATGGTATTTTGTACACCACGCCAGACTGTTTGTCAAAAGGAGTTTTATCTTTTAGTCCCGTGTACAAGTGGTCTAGTGTTTTCAAATTGTAGAACGCCAACCTTATTTTAGTGTCATTAAAAACTTTTTTAATTTTGTAGGATAAACCTTGGATAAATGGGAATTTAAAATATTTGCAATCATGGACCCCGGTATTTAGATTATCTGGGTTTTGAACAGTAATCCTCCTAACCTGATAGCTATTAATACATCTGTTGACAAACGACACAGGATAATTATTTTCCCTCGGCATCTCCCTCCCTCTGCTTATATTTTCTGCATGAAGTTGCGGATCACGAAGCCACAGTAGTGACCTGCTAAGCAATCCACGAATTGTAGCTATATTTTGCATATTAGGGTGGTTAGAAAAATAATTTAACATTCTATTTGAGCTAGTAGGCTTTTTGTACCAGTTATATAATAGGCTACCATCATTATTTCGAAATCCAAAAAAGGTATACATTGATCTATCTGAGTTTCAATGGTAAAGTGTAATTTGTTATTCTATATATTCCATCGTTTTTGGAGAAATTGTTTGATGTTTTAATTTAGTTAGAATAGACCACTAATTGTATATAGTACCATTTTATAATTGCTGTCTTTGTATACAAAAGGAAAAAATCCCGATGGCAGCCAGTCGGAAAAGTAGATTTTTGATTTATGTATTTTTTATTTATATTTAGTCTACCACTGACACCCACTATTAATAAACAAATAATGGAATATTCTGACAGTCGCCAAATATAACAAAGTGTCATATTGACAGTTATTTTAACTGAAATACCCATTATACTATAATACATACGTAAGTACGGTCTTATTGTTATTTCACAGGTGTTTGTTTATTTGTCAAAATAATTACAGGTATAGCGGGTGATGATATTTTTTTATTTTTTTTTACTTTATATTGACTTACATTTACTTAAATATGCCAGCGATGAAAAAACTCTCCAAATAAACATTGTAGAGATTTAAGTGCTCTATCATTTGATAATGTATATATATATATATAAATACCGATGTATTTTCTATTAACAATGAAAAAAATATGATTTTTTTAAAACTTTGACAGGCCGCCATTCTGAAATTAGCTCTCCGATTTCAATCGCCAACGAACTCACGCGATTCCATGACCTAGCCGATTTTTTAACCAAATTTTGTTTCGATTCGTCAAAAAATGCGGCCTAGAACCTGACGCAAAGTTTCTATATCCCATATATATATATATAAACTTTTGAACTGAGGTCATTTGAGGATCCAGGGGTCATAAAATGAAGTACTGCATAAAAATTTTTCAAAATTTCGGTTGTGTCGATCTCCTGAATAGTTAGATTTTTTTTAAAAATCTACTAAAATTAAATCTAATTGTTTTCATTGTACTTTATAACTGGAAGAAGGTAATTAATAACTGCGTAATGTTTTAGTAGTTTTATGATCGTTTAATTATCATTCTGTGTTTTTGAATTGTTTGTAATTTTGTTAACTTTCTCCATGTTCCTGACAAATTTTATTATTTTAAAAATGTAATTAAAAATAATTTTAGCTTGAAAAAGCGGAAATAAAGCCTGCTAAATTGCTGAGGATACGAAATAGTCAATCACTTCATAATTTTGTTACGGCGATTGTACAGCAATGCTAGTGCTCAGATTCGAGTTTCAGATGGATTAACAAGATCATATAAAATCAATAGCGGTGTTCTGCAGGAGGAACCAGTCGGTCCTACCCTTTTTAGCTTGTATATTTCAGACTTGTTTTAGATCAACGGCGGGCTTAAGGGAATTAGTGTTGACATTGTAACAGATATTATTTCATTGTTCTTATAATAAATAATAAACTATTTTTCGCTTACTTTCAGTTTCTGCGAAAGCGACCCAGTGCCTTCCTCAAGCTAGTGAAATAGAAGTGTCTACTGGACCATACTTCGCTGGCCGAATAGCTGTTGAAGCAGCTGATGGGGAAAGATGTGCCATTGATGGTGAACCAAAAAGTCCTCGAGATACATATACACTGAGAATCAACCATGAAGAATGTGGAAGTCAAGTAAATCACACTACTGTAGCTACATTTGTTTTAGTCCAAGAGAATTTGCCGATTTTAACACATAGCACGAGAAGGTAATAAATTAAACAGAAATTTTTACACAATATTATACATTTCATTAATTAAGATTTTTTATATATCTATATACAGGGTTATTCACGCCATACGACACGGAATATTGTGGATAAACTATTTAATTTCCTTAAAGTTTTATCCATGGATTCGATAAAAATGATTTATGGCTACATTTTAAAAACACTGTGAATCTATACAGGGTGTCCCAAATATAAGAAATGAACCATAGTTGTATTTTTTTAAATGGAATGCCCTGTATATAAATTTATTTTTAGATTCCCCGTTCAAAATAAACCTAAGTTTCATTAAAGTACATCTCACCTAAACCTAACAGTTTTTTAAATATTTTAATTTTTATAAAAATATAGATATAATTTCAATGAAAAAATTCACACCTATTCGTTTGTTCTTTTTAAGCCAGTCTGGGCTGATAAATATGTCCACTCATGACTTGTCACGCCAAATATAAAAAAACCCCCAATACTAAATACAGGGTGTCCAATAATATAAGTTAAACGAACGTAAAGTTTAATTATAAATAACTAGTTTAGTTCAAATAGAACACCCGGTATATGAGGTCAAAATTAGATGCACAAATTAATTATCTGTTTAATATTATAATACTTTCCTATAGATAACTGTTGACGTTTTCGTGGAAAATGCACATATTCATAATATTAGGCGAATTTTTAATTGAATCTCTGACTTGTATTTGATGATGCAAAAATTAAAGTTAAAGTAAAGTTTTCCTATAGATATGTATATATTTAATTTCGCATGGAAGAGGCACACATATTGGTAATAATAGGAAGAATTTTCAAAATATTTATTTATTATATTTATAAAGTCAGCCATGAGAATTTGAGAAAACGGAATACATTTTTTTTAACTTGATATTTACTGTCAAATAGAGTTGGGTTTGGGTTGGGTTGTTTTTCATAAAACAGTTTTTTATCTGTGATATTTAATTTAATTCAATTAATCAAAACTGCGAACCTACTCCAAACGAGAAAGAATAGACATGATTTTTATTCTGGGACAATGGTCCAAAAACGCTTTACTGGCATCGCAAGTTTACGCTCAAAGTTTTCCGGCGCAAAATCATCCCAAAAAAGCGGTCTTCGAGAGCCTGTTAAGGAAGTTTAACGAAAGATACCACCCAAACACAGTGCAACTGCATCAAGAACTTTTCAATATTGATTTTAAATCGTGTACATGGTCAGGAAGAAAATCATCGAAAATTAAAACTGTTTTAATAGAGGAGTTGAAGGAGCAAATTGCTAAGCGTTTAGAAGCGTTACACGAGGTTAAAATTGTTCAAGGATTTAAGAAAAGGGATTCAAATGTGCCTAGAGTCCAATCATTTTGAACATTTATTATTAAATTTATTAGTATCTATGTATATATTGTTATTTAATTAAATTAAAAATGTATTTATTTATTATGTTATCGTTTAAATATATGGTTTGGCAAATTCTCATAGCCGACTGGACAAATATTATAATTTTGAAAAATTCTTCCTATTACAACCAATATGTGCTTTTTCTATGCAAAATTAAAAATATACATATGTATAGGAAAATCTTATAGTGATTAATAGATAATTAAGTTAATCTTCATCAAATACAGGGTCTACATGAAATTAACAGTTTCAATTGAAAATTCGCCTAATATTATGAATATGTGCGTTTTCCAAGAAAACGTCAAGATAATTACAGATAATTAATTTGTGCATCTACTTTTGACCTCATATACCAGGTGTTCCATTTGAAATAAACAATTTATTTAGAATTAACCTTTACGGTCATTTAACTTATACGTATTATTGGACACAACTATGGTTAATTTTTTATATTTGGGACACCCTGTATAGAGTCACAACATTTTTAAAATGTAGCCGTAAATCATTTTTATCGAACCCATGGATAAAACTTTAAGGAAATTAAATAGTTTAGCCACAATATTCCGTGTCGTATGGCGTGAGTAACCCTGTATAATATGTAGGTATATCTTTTTTTGACCAATCGAAACAAAATTTGGTTAAAAAATCGGCTAGTGAATGTCTCGCTTGAGTTGGCTGTTGAAATTGGAATTTTAATTTTAAAGTTGCGGCCTGTCAAAGTTTAAAAAAAATCGTATTTTTTGATTATTAATAGAAAATACCAATGTTACAACATATCAAACGATAGACCACTTCAATCTCTACAATCTTTATTTGGATCGTTTTTTCATCGCTCGTATACTTAAGTAAATGCAAGACAATATAAGGTAACAAAAAATTAACAAAATATTACATGCTACACCTGTAATTATTTTTGACAAATTAACACCTCGTGAAATAACAATCAGGCCGTACTTACGTATGGTAGGTACTATATACCTATAATGAGTCCTCCATTTACAGTAAATGACAAGATGACATTTTGGTTATATTCGGCGACTGTCAGAATATTCTATTATTATTTGTTTACCAATAGTTTTTTCAGTGTAGACTAGTAAGTATAAATAAAAAATATATAAATCAAAAAACTACTTTTCCGACTGGCTGCCATCGGGATTTTTTACACATCAGTTAATTTGATGCAAAACAAAAAAATTTGTCATATAGTATTGGTCTTGAGAAATATTTTTGTACCTACCCGAAAGAAAACTCAAAAATGTGTTTTCATCGACTTAGCGGCGGTTTTGACACTGACACTGGGGCCAGCCTGAATATAAAAAATATAAATATAGGTAATCATGCAAATCTTTTTAGCCCGATACCTAATTATTTGTTCGTATCGAAATGTTTGCAATATGGGACCGTGGTTAGGGTACCCATCAATACCAAAATCACTATGGGTGCTGGAGCCCCCATTGCCCCTATGGATCCGGTATCTATGGATTTCTCCATAAATATATTTCGCAACGCAACATAAAAATTAAATCGTCCTTTTTAAAGTTTTTTACAAAAATTCGTTCCAAAACATTTAATAATATTAATAGTAGTAATCTTTTTCGTAGTTCCAACATCTGAAGCAATCTCTGAATATTATGTGTAGTGTTTATATGTCATGTTTACTCACGTTTCATATAAAATTTAATAATATAAGTACTCAACATTATTTGTGGATGACGTTAATATTATTTTATTTAAATTGTTGTTATTGTTGAAGTTATGTTTATTGTTTTCTCTAAATGAAATAAGCATATCCGCGAAAGTTGATGTATGTACAATCAAGTGTATACAGGGTGGTCCAACGAAAAGTTTGCACCTAGCTTTTCTCTTTTTTTTGTAGTCGAATGCGAAAATGCTCGGACACGTCGATTTTGCTTTTGAGGGGGACACATTTTAAACATATTTTTCGATCTGCGCCTTTAACCCCCTAGCGGGGGTGAGTAACAACCCTAAAATTTTAAATGGAAAGAGGGGTCTAATGACATATCATTTGAAAGGACACAAAATTGTCTTTCTAATGATACCCTATTTGTCGAATTTTACTAAAACAGTTAATACGAAAACGACTTTAAAGACATTAAGCCGATAATTTTGGTATTAATGAGAAATACAAATAAGTTTTAATTATTACGACTGAAAACAACTACAATCATTTCTAAATTATTTACTTTGAAGAAAAACGGGATTTCAAAAACACTATCTTATTTATCAGAACTAAATTCCTCACTAATCGTTTGCGTTTTTTGTTGAAATAAAAACTGCAGATACGTGTAGGAAAAGAATTTACACCGTTTATTTTAGTCTTTTCATTGATTCAGTTTGGTTGCTTCTCAAGTTATTTTACTTTTACCGTACAAAATGATTTATTCCATTCTAGAACGAGTTGAAATTGTTAAACTTTATTTTCAAAATAATAGTAGTGCTAGACTTACGGCTCGCTTATTTAATGAGAGACATCCCGATAAAAATGTGAATGATGTGTACGTTGGCAAGTTAGTTAAAAAGTTTGTAGATACCGGATCTGTCTGTAATGTAAAACACCAGCCGCAGAAACCGATCAGAAATGAAGCTGTGGAAGTCGCTGTTTTAGGGCATGTTGAAATGGATCATAGTCAAAGTACCCGTCAACTAGCTGAAGCCTCAGGTGTCTCCCGTTCGTCCATAATACGAATTTTAAAAGCGTACAAATTTCATCCGTACAAAATCAAATTAGTACAGGAACTAAATGAGGATGATCCTGATAGAAGGCTGCAATTTTGTGAAGCAATGAGCCAGCGTTTAATTGTAGATCCGCAATTATTATTTAACATTTGTTTTTCCGACGAATGCACATTTTATTTGAATGGAGCTGTAAATAGGCACAATTGCCGTTACTGGGATGACAGTAACCCACATTTATTCCGTGAGGTTCATACCCAGTATCCTCAAAAAATAAACGTCTGGTGTGGCATATTAGGAAATCATATTATAGGACCACTTTTTATTCCTGGAAATTTAACTGGTGAAGTGTACCTAAACATGCTTGAAGACACAATTGATCCTTTAATAACACAAATAATAGAAGATGACCAAAATCATACTGCTGATCGGCTTTATTTCCAGCAAGATGGAGCACCTCCGCACTATGTGGCTCCTGTAAGACAGTTCTTAGATGACCGGTTCCCTGGACGGTGGATTGGAAGGAGGGGCCCAATTGAATGGCCTGCCAGGTCACCGGATTTATCGCCTTTAGACTTTTTTCTTTGGGGGCACTTAAAAAATAAATGTTTTGCCACGAAGCCCGAGTCCATAGAAGATCTTCGCCAACGCATTACAGAAGAGTGCAGAAACATAACACCTGATATGCTACAAAATGTTAGAAATAGATTTGAACAAAATCTGTATTATTGTATGGAATCAAATGGGTCACATTTTCAACATTTGTTAATGTAACGTTTTAATAAATCAATTTAACAGCTTGTTTACTTTTTTTACAAAGCAATGTTAAAACTAACAAACATTGGAATGTACTAACGATTGCAGGTGTTTTCACTCGCAATAATTAAAACTTATTTGTATTTCTCATTAATACCAAAATTATCGGCTTAATGTCTTTAAAGTCGTTTTCGTATTAACTGTTTTAGTAAAATTCGACAAATAGGGTATCATTAGAAAGACAATTTTGTGTCCTTTCAAATGATATGTCATTAGACCCCTCTTTCCATTTAAAATTTTAGGGTTGTTACTCACCCCCGCTAGGGGGTTAAAGGCGCAGATCGAAAAATATGTTTAAAATGTGTCCCCCTCAAAAGCAAAATCGACGTGTCCGAGCATTTTCGCATTCGACTACAAAAAAAAGAGAAAAGCTAGGTGCAAACTTTTCGTTGGACCACCCTGTATATGTATGTGCACAATCATACAACTGCCACGGTTCAAAAAACAACCGCACGTTCTGTTAAATTATGGTTACCTCCTATTTCTCAACACTACCGGTTGCGGCTGTGAATTCATTTAATCAAGGCCATACAAAATATTTTTCTGCAAACTAACCAAATCAACTAATTCAATAACACTTTTTGTAAAAACGCAAATTACCATCATAGAATAAAAAATAAATCGAATATTTGCGATACCCGCAAAAACTGTAAATTTTAAGGACAAATATAATATAGAATAAGAACTATTTTTTTCTAAAAGCAGTGGCGGCGGGTGGTTTCATACTCTGTGGGGGCAACGTAAAACTTAAAAGAACTTATTAAAAAATGAGAAATTAATAACTTACCACCTCACCCACTTGCTAGCCAAACAATTATTATTATAACAAGATGTACGTGGCAACATCTAGTGTGAGCAGGCAATATGTCCGGTGAAACAAAGTTCACAAACGATAGCCGGATAAGAAGTAACAACTCCTTTAAATCGTATTGCCAACATTAGATACACCCGAATTCCCTAGCGGGACGCTTTATTTACGATTTGCTTGATACATAATGCAACAAGACTTTAAGTTCTGTTAGACATTTGCCTCACAGTACCAAATGTTAGAAATTTGAATCATATTGCTTCCCAATCGCCACTGATGAGTTGTGGATCAACGAAACGCAATAAAGCATTCTTTCGGTGTTGTCCCCAATTTTGACTTTTTGTTTGACAGGGGATAATCCAAAATCCTTTTCCGTTTTAACACCAGTTTGGTGTTTCTTGGCTTCAGGTTTTCCTTTTGTAATTTTTTCCTTCATTATTTTTACTTTAATTTGCTTATTTTTTTTAACATTAATCGTTTTATTTCGATTCGCTTTTGTGTTCGTTCCCATTTTAATCTTTTCATTTCCATTCCTTCTTCAATTTAACGTCTTTCTGCATTTTGACGATCCAATGAATTTAGGACGAAAGGCAATCTTTCTGATTGTCTTTTACCCTTTCTTTCCCCGGAAGTATTTAGATGTTCAAATTCTAATATTTTCGAAGCTCCAACAAAATCCTCATAATATGTTATTGATTTTTCCCCACAAGTAGTTTGATTTAAATTTTCTTTTGGATTGTGGATCTTTCCTAAACACTTTGAATAGTTTTTTACCTCAAAGTCCCATGGATACAACCCACAGGCCTTAAATCCATTAAAAAAGACTCTAATTTCAATTGGTTGATTGCTGTGTTTAATACCACTCCTAAATTTTCTTCCGTAACCACTGAGTTTGGGTTTCCGTCTTAATTTCAAAACTGCCTTGTTCTAACTGAGCTTTAATGGTTTAAATGCCTCAAGATCTGCGGCTGCACAATTTTAGTGGCATTAGGATATAATTCAACTATGATTTTTAACTTTGAACATAATTCAGCCGTTGGAAGTGTTAGGTGGGTCTTAAGCCTATCGACGAACACAATGACAGGACATTTAGTGTTATGTATTCATAGAAGTTCTCATTCTTCATCCACCCTGTATCGCTAAATCCTCTTCCCCACGCTTGTGGAACTAAATTTACAACGTTAGTTGGAATTTTTCATAAGGGTAGATACTCATTGGTGCTGTGATTTCTCCAGATGCGGCTAAGGTAAACATAAGCGTCAAATTAACTGTTGAGTGATGTTCTATCTGATATAGGTTTTTGCTTCCCTTTACAGCCAACAAACGTTTATTTTTGGGGCACAAAAAAAAACAGGTTTCATCGCGATTTAATACACGTTACTGATCTTGAAGCACAATACTTTATCCCTTACGATGCAAGTATTCTTGAATACCGATAAACCATTTTTGATGCTGTTTTCTGAAACAACTGATCTTGCTGCTGTCAGAGCTTCTGAAGTTCTTTCGCTTAAATCTGGGTGTCTTTTTAAAAAGGACCTATACCTACCTCTTCGTGGCCTATTGTCAACAAAAGGATTGGCACGTGGATTTGCGCCAAGAAAATCTATAACCGAGTTTTGTACGTCTTGTACTAACTGTCACTGGAGAACCTTTGTTTTGGCACCTAAAACTCCTATTTTTGAGACGATTCTCTTCTTCTAAAAAGAGAATAGAATTTGGCCCAAAGGTAGTCTTTTGTTGAAATGTCTAAACTGCAATGTTGCTCTGGGCACATTAAATTGCTCAACAGCTTTCCGTTGGCTCATGTCATTTTCAATAGCTTGAAAAGCCAGCTGAAGATCTTGTTATGAATATTTTCTTTTCATATCTAGAAACCTTTGGCATTTTTTTAATTCTGGAAATAAAAATAATGTCCAGTTAGTTTCATTATCAACCCAGGTAACATAAATGTAGTCTGACTGAACAGTTATTGGCCACCCTGTGGTTAGTGATAGGCAGACGGCCAACAACTGATTATTTGCATAAAAACTAAGAAAAAACATGAAATGTCTTATTTTCACAGCATATTATCGTAATAACCTTAAATTTTGTAAAGGGACAGCAATATTCTTAACCAAAATGTCTTACCTTGTCCGAAACACACACACACCGTAACTTTAAGAAACAGACGACCTTTGTAGAAAAGAATAAGCAGGATTGACAAAGGGCAATGCAAAACTATTTATTTCCTTATTCTTTCTAGAAATCTTAATATTTAGGTTTCATATTAAAGTGGCCAATCACTAGTGACCGTACCCGTTACCCTATAACGAAAATGTTTGTAATTCCTTATTAAAAAAACTTATTTAAATATCAGAAATATATATACCTACTTGTAAAATATATTAACCTCTAATTGACAATCCCTTAATTATAATGCTTTATGAAAATCAACATGCTTTACTGCAGAATCAAAGTGACTTTGATTAAAATTCATATCCTATCAAGTTAGTACAAATGTCTAAATAAACACTAAATATTATATTATAATTGTTTTGATGGTATTGACCCCACCGTGTGTCGTTTAGTAGTATTTCCATAACACGAAGTTTTTTAGTTAACTCCTAAAGTTAACTAAAATATTTTTGTAGATGTTTCTTATGAAGTTTTGGGTTCGGGAACTAATTACTTGCTGTCTTTTAGTATATATTATAATTTTATTAAAAACTTATGTAACGAACCGGTCGAAAGTATTTAACACAATACGATCATATCGAGAGATCAAATGTAGACAACGACCGTTAAGAAAAAACCGATATATTTTTTTATCAGTACTCTAGAAAGTCCTAATATACAAAGATTATTGAACTTGACCCAATATCAACTCCGCGCATAATATAAATGTTTAAAATTATAGTTGAACATTTAACATATCCAATAGAAATGTACTACTATTGGATTATTCTTCAGCAGCGCACGACATTGTATATTTATGAGACAAACACATCTTTAACTTTTACTCAGTAGATTCCTTGTTTTATTTTAATGTTACGAGAGAATGGATTCAGTATGTAATACAAGGCTCAGCATTATTTGTGTTGTTGATATTTATATTAACTACTTTGCATCTTCACAGTGAAGTTAGGTTATTAAAATGTGATCACTGCACCTTTTAAAGGTTGAATTATTTATGTGTTTGTTTAGTTAGATAATATAATAATGAGTGGCTTATGTAATCATGATATAGGTAAAGGTTTTCTCTACACATTTCTTTTCGTATTATATAAGCTTAGATTTTTTATGTTGCGTTTAATAGTAGAAGCTAATTGTTTACTATTATATTGCTATGACAATAGCATGAGTTAGTATAATAATGAATTTCTAAGTTTATGTAACAATTATGAAATAGCAACCTATTATAATATATGCTAATTATTATACAAATTGATGTTTTAGATCTTGGAGAAGCGCATATTTTGTATTAAAAAAAATGATAGCTCTTTTTGTTTTCGAGATATTTTATTTTTGCTTTAATTCGGAATTAAGGTTAGGAAAGCCCGGGTTTAAATCCCGGTATGTACAATTTTTGTATTTTTAAATGGGGATTCACAAGGATACTTTGGTGTTTGGTGAACATTGTTGTATCGTAAATATTTCGTTGGTCTATTAAGATTTTCAAAAAATATTTAACTAAATTCATTTTTTTGGCAAACGCAATATGTTTGTGTTAGAGCTGTGCGGTACTCTGGTAAAAATACTCAAGAACTGTAATCTTAGTACATTTGAAGTACTTTGTACTCCGTCCAGAGTAGATTTAATATGGTGTACTTTTACTTGTATTTTAACTGTTTGAGAATATAAAAAACTACCCGAGTACTTTTATTGTACAGAGTAAATCTCAAAATACTCGGATACATGTTTATAGTCTGATATTTGTAATGCATTAATGGGCTGTAAGAACATTTTTATTTGCATTTCGAGGAAAACATAGCATTTTCTTACATAAATGTTTATCAAATGGAATAGCTTCCGAACGTTTATCCGACATTCGGCATGCAGAATCAGATCATCAGACTATAGTGCAATATTTTACAAGTTAGAATTGTACCTACCATTTTTTAGATTTATATGGTTATTAATTAGGCGTGTTGAATTACAACCTAGTATTGTTTAGTTTAATTCCGGCGCTTTTGAGGTGGAGTATTACCTATTATTCACATAATATACATCACTAAATGTAATTAAATATATCTACATTAGTCCAGTTGTGCAAGATTTTATTGTTATTATTATCCTTAAAATAACGTACGTTTTCTGGATTCCTATTATCAAATTATAATATATTTATATT
Organism: Apoderus coryli; assembly: GCA_911728435.2. Classification (NCBI taxonomy): domain Eukaryota; kingdom Metazoa; phylum Arthropoda; class Insecta; order Coleoptera; family Attelabidae; genus Apoderus; species Apoderus coryli. Next base: position 3,430,598 of record OU452206.1, on the reverse strand, counting down.
ATACCGAGAAGCTAAGACAAAATGTGTTTTTATATAAATACGTAGCACTATATAAGTTATCAAACTTATTACAAAATGACAAAGTCCGACCTCATTTTCGGCATTATTTGTGCTTTATTCATACCTACATATCTACATATTCATTAACAAGAATACCCGTATCATAATATCCATAAAATTGTTAAATCTTTCGTGTTCGCAACCCAAAAATACACACACTGGATATTGCCCAAAGACAACTAAGATTTATCACGTCAACAAGACTGCTTTGTCACTGTCAAATTATCTTATGGCGTGTAAACGTTCACACCACTCAATTAAAACTGGTTAATTTTCTAGCGACCGCACAGCCTTTATACATATAACTTCTTAGGATTTTAGAAACGTACAAAAAATCTTGGACGGTACAAGAATGAACAAAATATTCAACAATAAACGAAAATTCTGCATGATCTGACACAGATAAATAATGAAACCTAAAGATTTCTTTGCAACTGTCAGAGGTTTCCAAAAAAATCTTTCGAATTTGTTAAACTGGTTTAGTTGTGTTTGTAAACTTTATTATTACTTCTTAAAAATTATGGAAACATTTAGGTACTAACAGTGAATAATACTAATATGCTTTTAACTTTGGGAGAATGCTTAGGAAGTGTCACAGCTGCTGCTCTACGCTATTCAGAAAAATTTCCCCAACAGAAACCTCCCAAATAGAAATACTTTTTGGCCGTTGAAAGACGCTCTCGAGAAACGGGTAGTCTGCCACCTAGAAAAATTGACCCAAGTGTGTAAGGTCTGTCAAAAACAACGAGGATATTTTAAATGCTGTTGCCGAGGATCCCACAATATGTGTAAGAAAATTAGCACTACAAACCGATACGAAGATATCAAGTACTTGGACGGTTCTCAAAGAGTATGAGCTACACCCTTATCATTACAGACAAGTTCAGGATATATTGCCAGATGATTTTCCTCAGAGCCTCCAATTCTACGAATTTTTACACGAGCAAGCAGGTCATGTTCAGCGTGTCATAAATAATATTCTGTTTACTGACGAAGTTACATTTTCACGGCAAGGGATGTTCAATTCCCACAATGCGCACTATTGGTCGGAAGAAAATCCTATGGTAAAGCGAGTGACTCATTACCAGCACACATTTAAAATTAATGTATGGGCTGCCACCTTATACAATCGGTTTATTGGATACCACATTTTACCTCCAACTCTAAACGGTGACATACCTCAACTATCTGCAGAATGATTTATTCGAAATATTGGAAGATTTATCACTAGACTAACGAGCAGCTATGTTTTTTATGCATAATGGTGCTCCACCACATTTTAATAGAGCGCCTCGGTCTGCTCCAATTCATTGGCCTCCTCGATCGCCTGATCTCAACCCGCTATAGATTTTACTGTTTGGAGTTACCTTAAGTGTCTCTGAAGTTAATTCTGTGGAAGAACTACAAATGAGGATTGAGTTGAATTGTAGAGCTGTAACCATTTTGAATTAGCGGGTGTTGTTTACATTCAGAAAGAATACTAATTTTATAGCTCAATCTAAATGAACCCCTATATGTTATTCAAATTGTTACTGGTTCGATTCAAGCTTTACAAGCGGTTTTAATTAAAGAAGAACAAACAACTTTATTAATCTGTATTAAAATAATGTAAAATTTAATAACCTTTTATGGTTCTGGATCTCTGCCGGTCACGCACAACTTATTTAAAAGAAAAAAACACTAATTTAAATGACCCTTCTGTTCACAAAAATAATCAAAGCTTTATTTGAAATAAAACACAGGATCTTTGCTTTTCAAATCAACGAAGTCCAAAAACAAATTAAAATATTTAATTTAACTTTATACAATTGGTAACTCTAGACCATACCAAAGCTAAAACGAATCTGCTCTGGAAAGTCCGATTGTATTTCCAAATCGCATCACAAACATGAGAAGTAGATACTATAGACTGAACATAGCCAATAAGAAAAGAGCATTGAACATACACCCCTATAAAATACAACTACAGGGTTACAGTAGTGGAGCGTATTAGACTTCTAGAACTAAATATAATTTGAAACAACTGCCCAGAAATACAACAAAACACAAAAGATCCTCAGGTGCATCAGACACCCATAAGTTTATTCTTAAAGTAGTAAATGTTACACGTTTTTTAGCATTGCAGATTTTTGAATTTTTGTCCAAAAAATTTACAATTTATTTAAAACTTGGCAGCAAATTAAAATATTATTATCGACTATAATTATAATATTATGCAGTATATTCCAAATTTATAAACAGCAAGTCATTTTAGATCCATGAGTAGGAATTAGGACAGTCTATAATAATATAATAATAATGTTTGCAAATTGAGCTAGTTTCAAAAACAAATATCTAAAATCCTTTAGATTTCATAATTTTTAATAATAATTACATTTTAAATATCAGAAAAAGAAGGATACGCTCTTTCACATAAGGAGTTGAAAAGTATGTAGGTATATGCATTTTATTTACGGTGGGAAACGAGTTTCCGTTATTGTTCCTCTTTTTGTTAAGTATCATTCTGTCTGCATTACAAGAAATTAAACCACCTAAGCAAACCTACTGCGGAAAATGCAAACACTTAAAAAACAGCTGACAATGTACAACCATAGACCATATTAAGAATAATACTTCCAGACGGGTTACTTATACTGGTCATTGGTCGTTAACCAACTACTTTAAGCATAAGAACGCACACAGTACATCCGATGTTTATTATTGATATTGCTTTGAGGAAAATAAATAAAATTAATACAAACTTCTTTTGTAACTAGTCTAGAAACTGTTATAAATTCATCGTACTAGTCACAGATCTAGAAACTCGCTTTTCTAGATATGTGGTACTAGTAGTAATTACCTATTAGATTCGACAAATTAATAGATCTTTGAAAATCACAAATTATTGTACATCTGACTAACAAAAGCTACGAAAAACAGTGGAATCAGTTTATATAATATAAATAATATATTATAGCAGTTATTCATTTGACTTCGACAGTTTCAATTTAATTCAGAAGTCTTGCAAAACAAACAACCAATTTCAACGAAAATTTCAAAGAAATAAGAAATACTTAAAAGTCCAAAACTAGGCAAATGCTGGTGCCGAAATTTGTTGTTCAACAACACTTAAAGTTTTGTGTAATTTGCATAAAAATAAGAATTGTTTATGATCTGTGATTTCATTTTAATAAAAAAATAATAATAAAATTACAAAAACCAAATAACATAATGTTTATTTGTTTTATTTTTTAGAATTATGTATTGTTCTCAAATCTAACTTTATATACACAAAAAAGATTGAATATAGTTATTAGACTGGCTAATTGTTGCGTAATTAACGATAGTTAAAAAGAAAATTAGTAAAACAACTATTTTAATTGGAATGCTAATCAGAATTACTTAATAAAATATGTTTAATATTGGACAACTAAATGTTTATGTTAACCGAATTAAGACATCTGTAACAAAAACATTTGGCTGAATTTGATGATATATAAAAACATAAAAAGAAAAATAAATAACTATGACTTAGTATATGTAGTATATAATATAAGTTAATAGAAACAATAATTCCAGATAAATCCTGAGTAAATTTATACTAGGTAACGTTTTGCTGATCCTCCTGTCACCTTCTTCAGAGCAACTTTGTGTGAGCGCGGTTTAACTGAAACAGTTTCAGGTCTGGTTTGCTACTTTTTCCTTGTAGAAACCTAAACTGATTTCTTGAATATCCATTTTTTTTTCAAATTCAGTAATTCTGGGAGGTACTAGCGTTTTAAATACCTTGGACTACATAGAAAGTAAATCTTTTGTTGTATAATAATTGTTTAGTTCTTGTTTATTACCACACTTAAAAACTGGTAGGTATAATTATAGCTTTTTGACTACATTTGGAAATACTGTGCTAAAGAAATATTATATAATTTGGTGAATACAGATGTTATGAACTGCATTAATATTTTAGAAGTAAAGGCATGTATGTCTTAAACAAACATTAGGTTGGAAAAAACATAATATTTTTTTAAACTTCTAAATGTCTAAAAAATAATACCGGTATACGAAAAAGAGCTTTTAAAAAAATACAAAATAATAAAAAATGTTACCTACCTACCGGTATACGAACCGGGAGCCACCCAACTCAACCTACCCTAATCTTCAAGTTTAAAAACACCAATATACCTCAAATTACTAAAAGAGATATAAAAAAAAGTTAGAATGAAAAATGCACCCATTAAAATCTATAATGTCGATTTAATACCTAACAAACTTCGTTTAAGAAATAGGATTTTTTTTTAACTTTTGATACCTATAAAAACATTCTGCATGTAGGTAAGCCAGCAAAAAATAACGCGCTTTTGACCTATTCTGAATACATACGGACACAGACACACACACCGACGCACAGAAAGTTTTCCAAAAACATTATTAGAGCACCTCGAAACGTGTATTTCAATCAAGATCAGCAGAGTTCTCTCAATGACGATCCTCGGAATTTTTGGTCTTTTTTCCATAACAAAACGGGAACCTCGCGTATCCCAGCCACTATGTGGAGGGACGATCAATCTTATTCTGATCCTCAAGCCATTGTCGACTCGTTTGCTAACTTCTTCCATAGTGTTTTTCTTAAATCATCTAGTTATCTTGCGCCGAATGTTCCTGGAAGCTCTAATACTGCCAATATCGGGCAGATTGAGCTGTCAGACATATTTGCAGCTTCTAAACGCCTTAAAAATAAATTTACCTCTGGATATGATAATATTCCCCCTTTTTTTGTCCGAGATTGCATTTCTGTCTTGGCTCTTCCATTACAGTCAATTTTCAATCTAATTTTGAAGTCGGGAATGTATCCGGATCTTTGGAAGATATCTAAAGTTGTTCCAGTCTTTAAATCCGGCGAAAAGTCTCATATTAATAATTATCGACCAATTTCTCTATTGTGCAATTTTTCTAAATTATTTGAATCAATTTTATATGACCGGATCTATACAGCTGTGAGACGTCAGATTTCACCTAACCAGCATGGCTTTATGTGTGGCCGGTCCACTGTCACCAATCTGTCAGTTATTACCCACTGTATCTCTGAAACTCTTGATCACGGCGGTCAACTGGATGTAATCTATACTGATTTCACCAAAGCCTTTGATAGGCTGGACCATGGCATATTGCTGAGTAAACTGCATACGTATGATGGATTTCCTTCCGGCTTGATATCTTTATGCAACTCATACTTGCATGATCGGAAACAATATGTCTTTTACAACGGCTTTAAATCTTGTTTTTACTCGGCCACGTCAGGAGTACCCCAGGGTTCTAACTTAGGTCCATTGTTGTTCCTTCTTTTCATCAATGACCTGGACCCGTGTTTACTTCAGCGTACTCTATTTTTCGCAGATGACTTAAAAATCTTCGCCTCCATAGATTCAGTAGCAGATTGCATAAACCTGCAGCATGATCTGTGTGCTCTAGAAAGGTGGTGCGACAGTAACAAATTGTCTCTTAACATTCGTAAATGCACATGTCTGAGTTTTACACGTAAACCAACGTTTATTGACTATCCGTATGCAATCTCCACAAATAAACTTGAACGATGTCGGGTATTCACGGATCTTGGTGTTACCTTCGATCAGAGGTTCCAGTTTTTGGAGCATATGGAAAGAATGGTTGGTGAGGCATCTCGCATGTATGGCTTTATAATGCGGAACTGCAAAGGCTTCAATAATACCTCTGCCCTTATCACCTTGTTCAATGCCTATGTGAGGTCAAAATTGGAGTATTCTTCCATCATCTGGTATCCTCAGTATAATATTCATAAACTAGAGGTCGAGCAAATTCAACGTAGATTTTTGAAATATTTAGTTTTTAGAACCGATGGTGCTTATCCAGTAAGAGGTTTCGATCATGAATTGTTACTATCACGTTTTGACGTTCAGAGTCTGGAGTACCGAAGAATTCAGAACTCTTTAACCATCTTATATAAATTGCTTAGAGAAAAAATCGACTGCTCTTTTCTGCTGTCTTGCTTAAATTTGTTAGTTCCTAGGTTAAATACAAGGTCCAATTTAACATTTCACTTACACAGAGCTAGGACCAATGTACTGTTAAGATCGCCTGTTCATGTCATGTGTTCTAATTTTAATAGAGTGTCTGATAGGTGTGACATTTTTACAACTACAGTCAATCACTTGAAAATGGTAGCTGCAGAGACATTTGTGGTTTAGGTGTGTGTATGTGTGCGGAATTAATTAGGATTTATAAATTAGTATTTTAGTTTATTTAAGCATTTATTTTTTTAGTTTGTAATATTGTCCTTTAAATGGGAAACTGTTGGGCAATAAACGCTTTATTTATTTATTTATTTATTATCTTCATACTATTATTCTAGTATATTGTGCATGAGGTAAAAATGCATTATGGCCGGAATGAATTTCGTAAAAGATAGTTTCATATTATTAATCTAATTAATTTGAATTGTATTTACCTAGTTGTGAGTTTTATAATTATTTTATTTGTTGATACAACAATATCTTATCACACTTATATGATTGAAAGGCCATTGTTAACCCATTAGTGCCCGTAATTTTTGTCTGTTTTAATTAGAACAAAAACACGTTAGTTAGCTGTATATATGTGAAATAACATTGTATACGCAAAATTTAAAATTTATTTATAATAAAAGTACCAAAAAAATAGTGGCACATAAATGTGCCACCAGGCACATCCAGTAACATAAGAGAAACATTACATAAATATTTAAAACTAAATATTTTTTGAATAATTACATCAGTTATTTTTTTTGTTTTTTTTGAAAGGGTCCGTACGACTTAAGTCCCCGGTTTCACTGCAGCCTCATGGGCTTATTGTGAAAGACATCATCAGTTATTGATAAATATAATAAAAAGGTATGTTCTATGGAAATTTCTAAAGTATGTTTTTGGGTGCAGGGCTACTTTGCAGGTATTACACTCAAAACTGGTGCGGTTAGAACATGTTTTACATTTTGTCTATGTTTCACTACTTTGGACTATTATTGATTTTGTTCATTCAAACGTAACTAATTGACAATTGGTGATAATGCGCTTGATGATGGCCCTGGTTTCATTGAAGGGTGCCCATAAATATAAAGCAATAAGTTGCCGTCTGAATTCGAGTAGCGGCATATTATTGTTTTCACACCTTCTCCATAATAGCCAAACTTGTAGATTAGGTTGATCAATTGAACAACTGAAGAAAGACCACCACTACTGTTTAGTCCTTATTGAAATTCCATAGCTAGACAGACCTGATCATTCAAAATCGACGCCTCCCATATTTTTGTTATAAGCGGCATTTGAATATGAATTTTACTTTTTTTAGTTATAGAATATCTCTACATTTTTCAAAGGAAGCATATGATTACAGCAGTTTGATAATACAGTTACAATGGAATTATCATTCCCCCGCACAAGTACTAAATTTCCATCGGTTTTGAGTTCCATTGTTCCTCGGCTTGTTTTAGGAACAAATTATACTCAGACATATTTGATTCTTTTGAAACTCTATTTTTCCGTAAAGTACCAGTAATAATTTCTAAATTGCGGACTGAACGTAATAAATACCTACTGGTGCGTGTTTGACAGTTCAAATACTAAAAATAGAACAAGGCCAACTGCGCATGCATATCTTTGAAATAGACATCATGTCTGCCCACTGGCACGTTTATGTGCCAATGGTTTTTTTTTCCTTCATAATAAAATTTATGTTATAAAAAAACTTATGGTTTTGTTGAATATCGTTAGAATGAATATTTATCAATAACAAAATGAAAAATGTAACAACTAGTAAAGTAATTAAAAGTACAAAAAAAATGTATATTTACATCAGTGCAGACAGGTGTAGTAAGATGCTTCAGAGTGGGTTAGGTTTTCATTAATTTCTCAAAAATCAAGCACTGTAAAATCTAAAAAAAAAATTATGACCTGTAAATAACTACGCAAGGAACAGTTCAGTATGTATCTAGAACAGCTCAGTTTGGGGAGTTTTGAAAAAATAAAAGAAAATAACGCTGGTACATTTATGTGCCAATGGGCTTTAATGGGTTAATTTTGAGAACATAAGACGGACGTCTACTCCAGACAAATAAGTTTATATCTCTTCAACTTTTTTTTAAACTGAAATTTATTAGGTATTTCATTTGACTGAGTTTTTCAATAAAATATTAATCTGTATTAAGGAGAGACTTTTAAAGTTTCCTTTGTGGAAGGTATTTCTTGATACAGCTGAAAATCTTTCATTTCGTATATCTAAAAACGTTACTTAAATAATATATTATGTATAATTTAAACATAATCTAATTTTAAAATCATTTTATGCAATACAAATAGGAAGTAAAAAATGTCACTTTATTTTTAGGTATATATACATTAAATTATACACAATGGTAATAATAAATAATTACTATTCAACACACAAATTATTACAAATACACCATTATCATGACCATATACAAGGTGTTTCAAAATAATTGCAAAAACCAATAAGTAAATATAAAGCGAATCCATTTTCAAGTGCATATCGATACAGACAGAATATTTTTAAACGCCACAAACAACAAACAAATATAATGCAAAATTGTGGACCAATTTACAAAATGATTTTGAATGTTAGGTATTTTGATGTGGCGGCAAACAAAAATATTAAAAAATACTCAATAAGGTGTATTGCCCGTATCCCGCATGCGCATATTATACAGATTTTGATTGGCTCGGTACTTTGGGAAATTAATGTATGCTTTTTTGTGGCATTCAAACGTCATTAATTTTGCCACGGTTTAGTTTTATAACAGAGTTAATTGTTAAGAGCAATATATTATTATATAGCCAATAGAAGCGTATATCCGATATGGTATATTTATTCAAATGTACCTATCCATTACTTTTATATTTCTTGTCCGTTTATTAATATAGAAAACTGAAAAAAAATGTTTCAACAAAAGTTTTGGTGACACCAACAATTGAATACCTAACGCATTCCAAATAATTTAATTAAGACTCTGGTCCACATAACTATTGTTGATAAGTAATAATGGATTCTGTTTTATGAACTCTAAGTTTTAGAAATGTCTGATGAAACGGCATTATAGGCTGCGAAACGTCGCATTTACTTTAATATAGAGTTTTTCTTCACAGTCCTGAAACCCAAGATTTTAAAACATTTTGTTTCGGTTTGCTATTCGGATGTATATTCAGTACTAATACTATAAATACTTCAAAATAATCGATTATACATCGATAACTTGTTGCATAATTACAAAGAGTGTTTTTTTTTTGAAAGGGTCCGTACGACTTAAGTCCCCGGTTTCACTGCAGCCTCATGGGCTTATTGTGAAAAATTCCCGTATATTATGCCACCCAATCCAGCAACCCTGTACCCTCCACTAACTTGTGGAGTTCAGTTATGTGTTGGGTGTCAATATCTGCTGGCGCAATCAGCGAATGCCCAAAAATAGCGTGTCGTCTTCGTTGTAGAACTACACACTCACATATTACATGGTAAGCTGTTTCAACTGCCCCATTACACAATCTGCATTGCAGGTCCCCATTGTACAGCCCCATCTTATTTAGGTGGTCTCTCAGAGCGCAATGCCCAGTAAGGAGTCCCATAGTTATTCGCATCTAACTGCTGCTTAATGATAGCAGTTTTTCAGTGCGTTTTGTTGCGGCACCAGGTATAAACCTCTTCCCATGCTCCTGCTTGGGAATATGTTCCCAATATCTCTGGTGCTCGCTTTTGGCCCAGCACTTGAGGAGTTCCCTCGCCGTTCTTTTAGACAAGCCCAGCGCAGGTTCCGTGCCAGTATATGTGGTTTCAGAGGCTTGTCTAGCCAGCCAATCCGCTCTCTCGTTGCCTTCTATTCCCGAATGCCCCGGGACCCACACTAGATTAACCCTGTTGTGGTCCGCCAAGGCCCTAAGTTCTGTTTGGCATTCCCATACCAGTTTGGTTGTAACCTTGGGGCTTCTCAGAGCCCTTAAGGCCGCCTGGCTATCTGAACATATATTAATTCGCTTGTTTTACAAAGAGTGTTAGTTTGACAGCTTAAATAATTCGACCACGAAGGGGAAGGATTAATCTGTCAAAATGACACGATTAGTATTTGGCTAGACTATTTGGAGTAAACTAAAACAATAGATAGCAACTATATATAAACACTTAAAAATATATTTTATTTAATTAAACACAGTAAATAACTAAGAAATTTCAAATTAGATAACGACATCTGAATGTTTGTTGTAAATCTCGAACTAATTACTATGGAAATGATATGCAGTCTATTTTTGATTGGACAGCTGCAGTTTAAAAGTTATTGCACTAGTGAATAATTGTTATCTGGTGGTAACATCATTTTTGATTAAACTTTGGTTTGAGATGCACGTATGTCAATCGCTGAATAGGCAACAAATTTGTCAGACGTAGGAGTCGGAAATCAAATCGCGATACAGCGGAAAACCTGCAAAATGTTTTTAAAAATCTACCCGCATGTGAAGTAGATATTTTTTCATAAGCGTCTTTGATGCATGATAACTATCTGAAAATTAATCTGTAAATATCTGTTTGCTAGAAAAGAAACTGCATAAATGCAGTGCTCAAAAATGATGATATAATCGTCATAAAAATAAATATCTGCATAACTATATGTATATTATTATTTCAGGTTTCTGGTATTATGCTCTTACCAACCGGACACCTTAACCGTTCGAGCAGGTATTAGTCTACCGCCCACTGGGCCGCCGAACCAGCGTAAAGGTCAAGTTTATGCACAACAAGCACCGGCTGTTGTGGCTGCGGAACCCTACGAAGATGACTTGCAAAATGGCATTAATGCAGTGGGTAGGACCTCACGTAATCTACGCACCGGGCGGTTAATGCAAAAACCAGAAGCACTCGGTAAGTTGATAAAGACTGCATCTTGATAATTTCATAGACAAGTGTGCAATGTTGAGCATTCTGTCTTACGTAATAATTTACTAGTTATTAGTAATTAATTTTAATGACGTTAAATTTGATAATTATTGGATATTTATCATCTTCATTGCACGACTGAAATAACTACCTACAATTGTAACAATTAGGCAAGAAGAAATTACAACAAAAATAAAACATGCTACCATAGCAAATCTGTTAAGTGTAATAAGATTATAAGATTAATGTGTAATTAAAGTAGTTAACAAAAAATCACAAAATCTTAAGACATCATACTAACTTAATCCAATAATATCTAACTATATTCAATATCGCCATCTATAGAATGTATATATGTTTTAACCATATTGTAACGGAGGATCTATGTAACCATGTCACTGAGGATGAGAATTGGTGGTGGTGTCTGCTGCAGACATGAATGTTCTAGTTTGCACGTATATTCTGTGGAGTAAACGTCATTTTATTTATCATAAAAATAAAAAATTATTAAGATAATATCAAAGTACATAAAAGATTAGTATGTACAAATGTTCTAACTTATATCCTTTTCTTGTTTTCAACTAATTAAAAGTATGTATAATAGTTATAAAATTCGTCAGACTTGGATCCAAGTTTCTTTTGTGTTTAATCTAAAAAACGAACCTGTTTTTGTGTTTGTTCATTACAGCAAAGACAACATGCAAAATTGATATACCTATCTCTTGAATTGAATTGAATTTTGTAACTCTTATTACAGTTTTAATAATGTAATAATAATTTGACTACAAAGCAGTGATATTCTAAACATTTGTACAACATTTTCTTATATTTTGCTACTTATTTCTTGTGCTGTGATTATGCCAATAAAGATGGCCGAAACGTTGGCAAAAGATTGAACTACTTTCTTTAAGTGTTCAGCTATATACAGGGTGTCCTATAATTAATGGTACTATTCAAATAAAACTATTGAAAATTGAAATAATTTATATTATGCCTATTTTTTTGTAATACCGATTTTTAACAACATAAATTAAAAATAATTATTTAATTAGGAAAACATGGCATTTCTCAAATATGTTCTTATGTTCCCCTACATGTAGCACAACATTGCACTCAGGACGTCAGTAGCAGTTCAAAAGTGCTTTAAAAATAGGGGTTGCAAAAAAACAAAATCTAAGTCATGATTTCGGATCAAATACGTAGGCTACAAAATTGCTAAACATAACGTGTCTCGGCTTTTAAAAATGTACCATTTAGAAATTAATCGCCCGTTCCGTTAATTTACGGACACCCTCTATTTATTCTCCTTTTTTAACTACCAGGATTGTTAGACTGATGGTGGGAGTCTAGACCTCCGAAACATGTCTGTGTTTTGACATAAATTATACAAGATTCCGTGCAGGTGGTGTTTTTTATTTGGCTCTAGTATAACATTGCGCGCCACTGAAAGTATGGACTACGTCTCCAAATTGTATGTATCTAACAATTTATATTTGGCACACCATTTACCAACGCATCACACTACACACTGTTTAAAATTTCAAGCCCAATACTATGTGTTCAATAATGTAAAATATTCAACCCTCTATATTCCGAACTTTAAAAGAACTTCGGTTCGTAATATTTGTGGCGACCATTATTCTTGCGCCACACTGTATATATTGTATTTTATTCTGTAGATACTGTGGCAACCTTTTTATTGTGCCACACTGTATATATGTATTTTTAAATTTAGTTATTTCTTTGTAAAAATTTAGTATAGTAGTTGTAAATAATATTTTCTAAATTTCACCAAATGTCGAAACATCTGGCACCAATACTTCTACTTTCTCTTTACTGTTTTTCATTTTCGGGAACAAAAGAAATCCCTAGTCTGTACCTAGAAAAAGCAGTGGTTATTGTTAACGCCACGTACCGAGCAGATGTGGTACTTTCTTAACAGAGATGCTTTTTCTATAATTTAACCAGTCAGTCTTCAACATCAAAACCGTCAACATCTCTCTCGTGCCAAAACTCTCTCTCCAGATTTTAACAACCTAAATCTCAAACACACTCTTTTCCATTTTAATAAATATTCAGTTTTGTACATACCGTTAAACAGTGTTTTAATTATTACAATCATACTACCCAAATTACCAAATATTTGTCGATTAATTGCACAACTGTATATTTGTACTTCCGTGCGATTTCATTTCATATTTGTTTTGGCTGGACATGCATGTCGTATTAACACCAATTTTCTCCAACCCAATAACATGGCAAATTGTTTTTCTGTATATGCTAGACTATAAATAACTGTTACTTTCTTTCATTGTTTGAACAAGAAACCAAAACAATTAAGTACATCAAAAAAGTAAAACATTTTCATGCCTCACTGCTTCCAATTTGGAACTACACGATTTCATTTTATACAGGGTGTTCCAGATGCTGTGGTCTAAATTTTTTTTGCTGCTCGAAAGGTTGTTGCCGGTAATTACGTTGATAGACAAGATGACGTGATTCTAACTAGTTTGTGTCTCAGTCAATGCGAAAAGTTATGTTAAGGGTCCCTCAAGTGTCCATAGTGGGATTGATATTTTTCACAATTTCCAATTATATTAGAGCGTACTTTCATACTAATGCTGGAAACATTTAAAACTATATAAATCTGTAATGAAATTTTATTTGTTCTTGTTTTCTCGATATAAAGTTTTTAATGTGAGAATCACTGGAGGTCTTGAAAATTGGTAGCAAAAGAACTAAGAAAAGTGAAGCGCAGTTCTACCGAATCAATATCAGTTTAGGGATTTGTTCATACAGATGCTTCGTGGATCGTTCTTTTCCTAACCAGTGGATTGGACGCGGGGTATGTCAAAAATCTTGTAGGCCGGTGACTTCCGGTGTCCACTTGGGCCCACTATTATTAAACCTATTTATTAATCACATAGATGTTTTCTATATAGTAAATCCAAGCCGTTTGCTGATGATCTCAAGTGTTATAAGATGATCCGAGATGTCACCGACTGCTACCTTTTGATGTCACTCGGTTGATACATTGATGTGAGATTAACGGCATGGATTTAAACGTCTAGAAGTGTTGTATCAATTTTAATCGTTCTACAAATCCACTTCTTTGCAAGTGTTGGGCTTCGTCAGGCGTTGCTCGGCAGACTTTAGTAGTGTGAACATTCAAATTGTTATATACATCGCTTGTCAGACCTCATCTCGAGTATGCATCTACGGTTTGGAGACCCCTCTATGCCTGTCATGTGGGTCATATCGAGAAAATTCAGCACCGTTTCCTGAGATTTATACATTTTAAGCTCCGTCGCCTACCACCCGTTGACCATGTCTACAATTATGATGCACTAATGCAGGAGATGGGATTGACGACGGTGGCAGTGCGTAGTAGCGTGATATTCCTTACCATTTTTTACAAAATCGTTAATAATATCACTCGTTCATATATGTATCTTGCTCTCACAGATTCGGCTCCATGTTCCTCCCAGAGCTGTAAAGGCGACTCATGTGTTTCATGAGGCATATTACCGGACAAATTATGTAGTATATTATAATCTAGTTAAAAACCTGAAGCTGATATTAAAATATGAAAATTAAAAGTCAATTAATCGGTTGTAAAGGATGTCCCAAAATTAACGCAAGATTTGAATTTGCCGCCATTTATGCAGTAAAGTGTTGGCAACCCTACAAACAAAACAAATCGACTGCTGACAGCCTAGGGTTAGTAAAAATGGAGCGTTACACGACAGAACAACGTGTCTTCATTACTGAACAATATTTCAAAAATAATGAATGCTTGGCGACCGCAGTTCGAAAATTTCATATAAAATATGGTCGGAATAGTGTTTTAACTTCGTCAACTGTGAAGAGATTAATTGAAAAATTCCGGGAGACATGATCCGTTGGAGACGCAGTGCGTGAGAGTATATCGGTGTCAATCCAGGATCCTCAAATTGGCGGCGTGGACAGAATTGCAAATTGCAAGAAGCTCTCTACAGCATATACTCAACTCCTCCCAAAACTGCCGCTTATGGGGTTCTGAGATCCCACATATTATGATTATCGAAAAACAAATGCATCTGTTTGGAGTGGATTTTGGGCTGAGGCATAATTGCACCATACTTTTTTGAAAATGAGGCTGGTCAAGCAGTGCCTTAGAGTTACTGGTGCTCGATGTCGCGACATGATAATACGGTTCTTTTTGCCGAAATTGGATGATATTGATGTGCCCAATATGTGGTTTCACCAAGATGATGCGCCACATGCCATACAGCCTGTGAAATATTCAATTACTGCATGAGACATTTCCAGGTCGTGTACTCTCTCGTTTCGGTGATCAGAATTGGCCTCCTAGATCGTGTGATTTAACACCATTAGATTTCTTTTCATGGGGCTATTCAAAATCACAAGTCTATGTCAACAAACCCTCAACCACGCGTGCATTAAAGGAGTGCGTATGTGTATGCAAAGCCGTGGAGGCCATTTGCCCGATTTTCCATAAATAACCCTATCCAATGTACTTTATGATTCAATAAAAAATTTACAGTCATAAGACTAAAAACTGTGTTTTCTATTTAATTCAAATCTTGCGTTAATTTTGGGACACCGTTTATATAACATGAGAGGGCAAATATTAATATTTTTCCAATTAATTTGGGAATTCCAACCAGTATAGCATAGGTATTGTATTAGTGAAAAACACCGACCCCTTTTTCGTACATTTACGGCGAATATCAACATTAAATACAATTTAATAAACAATTTGTTCGAGAAAACTAAATTAGGACAATAGCGAGAAAAAATCCTGCATCTTAGTCATAAAAAATAACCGACTCCTCATGTATTATGATTTTCCTTTCCCAAGAAGCACCTTGTGTATACACAAAGTCCATTTATTAAAATTGTAACAACACACCACTTACTCTAAGAATAGTTATTTGTGTCAGTCAGAGAGCTCAGCGAACCGATCAGACATTAACCTAGTTGTGATGGATTAATACTAAGGTGTGTGTTAGAACAGTCTGTTATCAAGATGATTTTTGATGTACTTACTTAAAGTGCATCGTGTTGTTCACTTATTATAATTTTTTCCTTTTGCAAAAACATGTTGATGAATAGTTAAAACGTATGTTCATGTCCGTTTTACGACATGTAGTTTCTCACGATTGACTATTTGATTATACATTTTTATGTTAGTTTTATTTTATTCATTCCCTATGTGAGCTTCTATGTGCAAGGGTGCTCAAGGCTAACAGTATAATTATTATGCATTTCTTTATACTTTTAAAGTTTTTCAGAAAACCGTAAATATTTGTGAATGCATTATCTCGAACATATGTTGGATAAACCTGAAAAGCCATAACAATTCATAGAAAAATAAACGCATAAAAAATGTTCACGAATTTATTAAAATTTACATAATATATAGGTATATTTCACCACACAGTCTTCTTCAGATGTAGATTAATAAACTAAACTACTTTTTTAAGTATTGTATGTTTTAATTGCAATTGAGTAATTATGTTTTCCAAGAAAGCGTGAAATATCTTCAGTGGGTGTTCCAACGTAAGTTAGGATAATTTCATAATTTGGGTAAACTTCCTTAAGTGCTAATTTTAGTTGTTTTATATTTAAGATCGTGTCAATCAGTAAGAATTGAAATGAAAAGCATTATTATAGTGCATCAAATGATATGCGATCAACAAGTATTAGATGTTACATTATAACTCTTTATTTAGGTTCTTATTGAAATATAATTGTATTATTTTATAAATTTTGCTTTATTAAAAAAGATTTGTAAAAAATAAAACCGTTATAGAAATATCTACAAGTTTAAGAAGTATCAGAATAGCAAATTTTAGTGTCTAATAACAGGATAAACATTAACGGGCCATTATGATGAACACGTTGATGAATTGAGTTATAATTATTGCAGATTTTTTATACTCGTACCGGGTGTCGCATTTTGGGTACTTTTGCGGGGTATCTCCGTTATTTTTATAGATAGAAAGTCGCGGATTTCGCGACAGTTATATTTAATAAGTCCGTAGGATAAGTAAGAAAAAACACAATTTTTTCAAAACTCGATTTTACTATTCAGCATAGTTGCCTTCGAGGGCAATACCTACAATGAGTATAGCGATATTCCAACTTTTCGATACCACTTTTATAGTACGATTTCTCTTTCTCGTCAAAATAGGCCTCAGTTTCAGCGATTACTTCATCATTGGACTTAAATTTCTTTTCAGTCAGCATTCTCTTGAGATCTGAAAACCGGAAAAAGTCTCTGGCTGCTAAATCTGGAGAATACGGTGGGTGCGTAAGCAATTCAAATCCCAATTCATTTAATTTTGCTATAGTTTTCATCGATTTGTGATACGGTGCATTGTCTTGGTGAAACAACACTTTTTTCTTTTGCAAATGTGGCCGTTTCTTTGCGATTTCAGGTAGTCGATGAATATGATGAAAGTACCTATTGCTGATAGGTCTCCTCTGCCTAATTCGGCTAAGCGCCGTATTGCCTGGTAGGGATATAGGTACAATTTTTCGGTATGGAATTTTCCTATTAACTCCCCTACTTTCTAAAACGACACATTCTGGAATACTTTCGAAAACCGAGGTGATAAATAGAAGCCCAACCTGTGGACACGGGGCATTTTTCGGTCATAAACAGTCGAGTGGAAAATTCGGAGAAAGGTATAATATTGAGTGATGGTACGCTAATTTTCAAAGTTTTGGATATAATATTATATCAGTGAATAATCTGTTACTGCAGTTATTTTTACTGTGTGCTGAATAGCTACGAATTCCAATTTTGACGTTGTATTTCATTTGGATGGTTTGGTACTTATGACCATGATATTTGTGTTAATGGTTTGAAACTCCTGTGCCTTTTTTGTCTATCCACGACTGTAAAAGTGCCCGCTGTCTGTGTAAAATTTGGATAACCCTCAAACAGATGGTTTTTTTGTCAACTCTAAGTTTGTATGATTCACGTTGGGTCCATACCTGATCTGTACCTAGCGGAAGCCTCTCCTAGTCAACCCTTGCCGGAGAAGCATGCGTGACAAACCTACCACGTCCTGTACCGTACTGTCTGTGAAGCCAACATACTAAAGGTCGTATTTTACCTTTGTTTTAACTTTAAAACTGTTCATTGTTTCTGTAATTTAAATTAATTTTGGAAATTGAGTGTCACATACAATTTAAAGTAAATTTGTGAGTTATAAATTTATTATAGACGGCCAGTATAGCTATACCAGTTGTCCCCCTGCTCTTGTTGTTCAATATATAAGTACGTAGAATATCTTGTCATAAAGTTCTATATGTTTTAGTTTAGTAATTCTTAATTGAATATCTGAAAAGGGAATAAATCAAAATACCTCCTGATCCCTTTCGTCGAATCGCTTATATTTACGTCCTAATTAATGTATGTCAAATTTAATAGTTTAATAAACCTAATAATACTTATTTGATTTAATGAAGTTCTTTTATTTTATTCATAACCACCACCAGAATCAAGGGTCGTAGGTCCCAATTTGTTTACAGGGTACACAGAGATAACTGCAGGGCGCCTGGCAATAAAATCATTTTTGTATAAATCACTCTGTACAATTAGCTAGCCTGATGTTTCATTCCTATATGAGTAGGTAAATTGTCTAGTTCCCTGCAGATAGAGTCTTGTTTGTTATTTTTTTTCCTTTGGCTTATGATAATCAATCTTGAGGTATATATAATTTTTGCGACCCCGACTAGCATAAAAGTTGTTGGTTATAGTATGTTTTAGGACGCGGGTAAACAAATGATCCTTGCTCCACTAAATTTGCGCTTAAATGAGCAAATATCTCAACAAACAGTTGCCTTCTTTCTGCATATCTAACAAGCACAAACTTATAATGATTATAATAGAGATTTTCATAGCCTGCTTTATAAACCACAAGTCGATCCAAAAAACTATGAGATAGACAAATATTTGCCGTTTATTTTTGTTTGTTGTCATAACAAATAGCCAAGGCCACTATTAAATTGTGCATTTAATTTTAGAAAATGGTCATTTATTCGCGTGTTTCTGAAAAAAGGTGCATACTAATATATATTTCTGAAAATGCAAAACAAAATTTCTTAAAGTCTATAAATATACATTAAAAAAATAAAGTAGGTGCGATAACTTTTTGATCTGAAAGAGTATACTAATTTCGAATACGAATTGGGTTCTACGGGAAAAGTTATATAAGAAACAGTTTTTACATTTTCGATACGTTATCTGATTTGTGGAAATATGTGTTCAAAATTCTGTAAAAAGCATAACTCTAGACAGTATATTGATCAACTAATGTCCACGTTTGGTGTTGACGCTCCTCCATGCTTTGCCACTGAGCAACGATGGTATCACGAGTTTAATCATGGCCGTCATTCTCTCACTGCGACGCAGTTCGTCAAGGTCGTCCAAAATCAATCGGCGTGTCAGAAAAAACTGATGCAATGCATGCAACAACATATGCTTGCATGAACAATGAACAAGCTGTGAAAAAGATGTCTTCTCGTTGGATTCCCCACAATTTGACAGAAACTCAATGCGTTTCAATTGGAGCAAGAAATGCTCAAAAACACAATGGCGGATCTTCAAATATAGTAAACATGTAACTAATAATCACATGAGTAGGTACCATGCAACAAATGTTCGTGATCGAAGCAATTCAAAATGGTCGCCTGTTTTTCTTTTAGAAAAACTGGTCTTGTGGGATCTGTACCTTTAGAGGAACGTAGAATGGTTAATCCGTCAGTTTGTTTGCCTTTTTTTGTAAAATAAGGAAAACAAGCAATCGTCGAATCATTCTTTATCTAAACAATGTGGGCACTCTCGTGAAACAATGGTCTCTTTGGACGGTCAAAAAGTCAAATTGATGATTTGGCACCCAATCATTTCTTCCCTCAAGAATAAATTGCATAGGCAACGATTTTCTTAGGCAGAAAGAGCCGTAGATGCAATCAAAAGTCATATTTTGGTGGTGTATGATGGTAAAAAAATTACTGGTTTAATAATTACGGTCAAAATAGTAGCCAGTTCTATAATATAAATTCAGTTTTGACAATTTGAATAAAGATGAAGAATTTTACTCATTTAATCAATGATATTTCTCAGAACCTATACTCAAAAAAAAAAAAAATAAGTTAAGAAATTCCGCTTGTATTACACGCTAAACATAGACAGAAAGTTTTCCAAATTAGTGTTATAATTAATTTTTTTCTTATTCTATTTCAGTTAAACCGGAAACATTCAATGCACACCACCATGCAACCTACAGAAGTAACCTGGTACCCATATTCGTAATTACAATGCTGACGATAGCCGGTGTCATTGGCATTGTAGCCATAGCACTAAAAATCTCAGGAAAGAAAATTATTGACGAAATGGACAATGTATCAATAGCGTCAGAAATGTCGATAAGCAGTTGTGATAGTGCGAACGATACAAATTTGAAACCAGCATGCGAACCATCATCTAGTGGTGCTATCATTGTTCATTGTGAGAAATAAAAGACTGATATGTATTTGTAGGTATGTGATTAATTATTTCGTGATAAGTCCTTTTATGTATAAAAATAGAAAGTCGGTTTTCGAAAAAGAAAGTGTCCTGTGATCACATTTAGAGAAATAATCTCAGAATACATTGTTGAATATAAGTGCATAGAAAGCTAATATTTTATATGACATTCTCCAAGAGACCGAATATCTTTGTTTTTCATGATCTATCAGAATCTTCATTTTCAAAATTCGAATATCCAACAAAAAATTTTGATTGGAAGGAAATGGGAGTTGACAGCACGGAATGCCCATTTCCTCCCCAAGATTTAGATCGAACACTAGTTGGTGATGCATCTCTAAAGGTAGGATACTTGACAAACAATCGTTATGTAACGCCGAGGCTCCACCAAACAGTGCTAGGCCACTAGCACGTGCAGCCGGCACAAGCCGCCAGAAGATTAAATTAATCGAGCACAGCACGAATATTAAAGTCATTAAACATCAAAGAAATTCCCTTGTAAATTATTTTCTATTAACAAATCAGTGCAACCTACATGAAGTTGAGGTTTTGTTGGCGGTAAAACCACTCCTGGCTGCGGCAAGTCACAAAGATTTATACCGGCAGCAAAACCTAATTTGGTGTTATGGAGAAATTGAGATTTTTCGCTAAACGATGAAAAAATTCCCATTTTGGATGCAAACTTCATCCATAAAAGTCCTGTTAACTTCCAGACCCCCTCTATAGTTGCTTGATTTGTTAAAAAACAAATTTTTCAAAATAAAAATTTTGAAAAATTTCATAATAATAAAAATAGAACATTTCCAGTGCTCTTACTAATTCGTATATCCCTTAATTTAATATTACGTGCAAAATGATGTAATAAAGAAAATATAGTAACGGCCCTGTTCTTAAGATGGTTTTAATAATGAGAAAAAAGTAGGTACCCAATTATTATAACGTAAACCAACGAAATAAAAACATAATTCTACCGCAAATAATTATGGAGACCGCTTAAGATCAAATTAGAAGCGTGCTAGATATTTCCGTCCTACTTCCATTAATCTTTTATTTTCTGGTGTTACTCAGCAATTATAAGTACATAAATATTGTTTCGGCTTCAAAGCGTTTAGTTTGAATTATGTACCGAGTACCTACATATATTTCGATTTTTTTATGATTTGAATCTACTTGGGACTTAATAGAGTTTGTGTTCTTATTTACCTTTCTCTCCATTTCCTCTACAAAAAGTAAAAAAGTAACAATTTACTTTAGTTAATTAACAATTTTATTATAATATATCATTTAATGTATACAAGCTTTCCGATAATAACGAGATAATAATATAGGTCTAACATGGAAGATTGTTGTAAGTTCAACTTATCCCAAAAATGGGACAACAATTTACTAAATTTATTAGCAGAGAGTTATATTTTAACTGTAATAATATTAGAAGACGTTCCCCGTCGCATTATTCGCTGGCCGTTCGATAGAATATTATTTCGAACCATAATTTGACTGATGTGGTCCCCAATCTTATTTCGGTTTTGGGATTTTTTAAGTTTATAGTGTTTAAGAGAGAGAGAAAGTGAGATGGTTAGTTTTAATAACATAAATACAATTATTAAGATAATGTGAAATATTAAACATTCACCTAAGTAATTAATTTGTTCCTCACGTTCAAAATTGACTAGTTCTTCTGCTGTTTTATTATGTTGATATATATCAATGGTGGTGTAAGTTTCAACTTTCGAAACCTGTTTCACTTGAACTGTTGAATAAATAAACTTATGGAGGTGACGAATGATAGCCTTGTTTTATTATAATATTATATTTATTCAAAATAAGGTAATTTTAAAAAATTGGTATTTCTTTATTCCGTAATGAACAAGCAATTTTTAGTCAGGTATAGATACCTGAAGGGCAATCGTAATAAAAGATAATTTGAGTAGAGTTGGACCGTAAAGTTATTGACGTTCCCCTAATCACTACAGTCTGCAGTGAGAAACATGGAATACTTGTATATGTAGAATAATTTTAAAAAATTATAAAAGTTTTTACCACTCACAGAAGACAACAATTCTTATTAACAACAAAGGAAAATATCCCATAATAATAATTCTTAACTAAAAAACATCCGATATCCACTGCGATAATTTTTGAAATGCAAGGTTCAAGTTAAAGCAAGCATAAATGATCTTTTTGTGAAACAAAACTAAAAAACATAAAGCAGTAGAAGAAAGTAATATTCCTAACGGGAATCTTACCCAAATAGATCCACAAGATCCTATCGATTTTGAGTAACCTGCACAGAGAAAGTTGCAATATCAATAAAAACGTGCGGAGATACCGAATTCAATCACTTTGCCGTTTTTTTATATAAAATAATTACTTGTGAAATTATTATATGAATATCATAGTTCCATCAGTCACTATCGATATCAAATTGCTTTAAGAGAAAAGGTACCTACTATTTTTCAATTGCCAATATAACTATTACAGTTCACCTTCTTTGAAAACACTTCCTTATTATGTGTATATGAGTAGAATTTATAATGAATAATATATAAATATAACATCAAGCAAAAATTTATTGCACAAAAGACTCAATTATTTTAGACTTTATTGTAAATAGCATCAGAAAAACATTTGATGTACCTTGAAACTGATGAATTCCAATAATAGAGTCAGTTGAAGTGATTGTTGATAATACGTATGAGAATATAATTTATTAAAAAATATACAAAATATAACTAGAATATCTAGTATAAATATTCATTCTTAACAAGGTAAATTGGTATATTTTTGAACGGATGTTTATTTTGTTATAAAATATTAACTAATGCACTTATAATTTCTTCATATATTATACGTTGAATTTTAATATTTGCGTAAGATTTGTTTTATTATAGTAGGTAGTTAATTTATACACAAATGTACTTAGAATATTTAATGAATTTTTTGTAATTTTTTTTATTTTATTCACGTTAAACCAATTGCGTATTAACTATGATATACCAGGTGTTCCTTATTCAAACATACTTATTATAATAATAAGGGTTAAGGTGACTAAATAGATCTAATAGATTATTATAAGAATGTCATAATTGAACACCGGGTATAGTATGCAATTGAAAAATGAGATATATTTATTTAACTCCTAAATACCCAATAAAAATGAATAAACACCTATTCAAAGTTGTTTTATTACTAAAATTTATTTAAATAATACATTTTAAGTAGATAATCACATTAAAGAATACGTTCGTTAACCAAAACTTCACATTTGTCATTCTAACTATCCAGTTTTTGGAATTTAATGAATATTGGGCAAAACTTCTATAATTTTCACAGTTTTTAAATATTTTTGGTAACGATACATCATATGCTTCGGCTTTAAGTTAAATTTTTGGCGACATTTAGCGCGAGCAGACAATATGCCCGATGAAACATAGTTCACAAGCGATGGCCGGCCGAGAAGCAACAACCCCATCATATCCTATTGGCAACACTAGACACGCCCGAATTCCATGGCGGGAGGCCCTATTCATCAGCGTAGGCCCTATTAATGAATTGCTTGTTACATAATGTAACAAGACTTTAAGTTCTGTTGGAAATATGTTTCACAATACCATTCTATCACCCGACGGGCCGTTTCGTTGTTCCACAACTCATCAATGGTGATCGGCAAGCAGTGTGACCCAAATTCCCAACATTTACGAAGAGCTTATACAGGACGAGAGTTGAAAGAAAACAAGATGTTTTTGGCGACATCTAGCGACATCGTTTGTGAACTGTGTTTCACCAGGCATATTGCCTGCTCACACTAGATGTCGCTAAAACATCTTGTTGTCTTTCGACTCTCGTGCTGTATAAGCTCTTCGTAAATGTTGGGAATTTAGGTCACACTGCCTGCCGATCACCACTGATGAGTTGTGGATCAACGAAACGGCCCGTCGGGTGATAGAATGGTAGTGTGTACCGGGCATATTACCTGCTCACACTAGATGTCGCCAAAAACATCTTGTCTCTTATTTTATTGTTGAAATTATAACTCACTCAAGAATAGACTACTTTTTTAAGTTCTTTATTCTTGATCGATTGCGGGTTTGTTTGGCGGAAGTTTAGAAGTGACGTCTAGGCGGAGAACACCTTAGAGATCC
Source organism: Apoderus coryli (assembly GCA_911728435.2). Taxonomy (NCBI): domain Eukaryota; kingdom Metazoa; phylum Arthropoda; class Insecta; order Coleoptera; family Attelabidae; genus Apoderus; species Apoderus coryli. The sequence continues at coordinate 3,405,932 of OU452206.1, read as the reverse complement.
TCTCACTGTTATCCTTAAAATCCTGATTATTATAACAGAAATACATAAGTAAAGTTAGCAATAAATTTGCATTGTATATTGTTTTACATATCCAAGTATATTATACAGGGTTTCCCAGAATATGTAGGCAATCTCTCGGATTGGGGTAGGTTGTGAAGAAAGAAGGTTCTAAGTTCCTATAACGTTTTGTAAATCGGCCTTCGCTGCAAAGTTATGAGCCCTTAAAGACTAGAACAGAAATTCAGTTTTTTAATGATAACTTTTGAACCATCTCGTATACATTAATGCAGTATAATTTACGTTAGATGGGGACTCGTCGAGTTACCCTATTTAAAATAATGGCGTTGCATTTGCAATTTCTAAATAGCTTAAACCTTTTGCTATAAAAATTGTACTCTTGTTCGATGCCTAAGATTAGAAGGGGGCCATTCTTCTTATGGTGCCTATCCGTTACGGATGTTGGACACTAACATGGTTATTCTTACTTTGTTGACTGCTGCCCTGAAAAGTCCGGTAGTGGTTAAGTTAAACCATTTTCGCAGGTTATGCAGCCAGGATATTCTTCTTCGTCCTGGACCGCTTTTCCCATGCACTTTACCCTGAAGTATTGTCCGAAGCAGGTCATACCGTTGTTCATTACGCATTATATGGCCCAGGTATTCCAGTTTGCGACGTTTTATGGTTACGACTAGTTTGCGCTCTTTACCCATTCTATGTAGAACTTCTTCGTTGGTGACTCTGTCTGTCCAGGAAATCCTCAACATGCGTCTATAGCACCACATTTCGAATGCCTCGAGTCTTCCCAGTGACGCTTCAGTTAAGGTCCATGTCTCCACGCCATATAAAAGAACGGAGAACACGTAGCATTCTAGTAAACGAACTTTTATTTCCAGTTTTATATCGTGGCTGTTAAAGATTTTTTTCATTTTGACGAAAGCTGATCTTGCCTTCTCGATCCTTATCTTAATTTCCGTCGATTGGTCCCACTGTTCATTTAAGTTTGCACCCAAATAACAAAAGTTGGTGATTCGTGTTATAGGTTGTTGGTTAACTAGCAATTGACCAGGTGGTATCCTATTTTTGCTTATAACCATGTATTTGGTTTTTTTGATGTTAAAATCAAGCCCAAACCTGCTACTTACTTCTGCCACCCTGGAGACAAGTGTCTGCAGACCTTCAAGACTGTCTGCAAAAATGACAGTATCATCAGCGTATCTTATATTGTTCAATCGTTGTCCGTTTATAAGTATTCCCTCCTCTATGTCCGTTAGCGCTAGGTTCATAATGTGCTCTGAATATGTATTGAACAATAATGGGGACAATATACACCCCTGTCGCACACCTCTTTTTATCTTTATGTCGTCTGTTAACTGATCCCCAACTCTTACAGCTGCAGTTTGTTCGTAATAGATATTGTTTATTATACGGCGATCTCTGCTGTCTAGGCCAATTGAATTTAATATTTTCATCAGTTCGTCATGTTTTATTCTATCGAACGCTTTCTGGTAATCAACAAAACACACATATATATCACAATTCACGTCTCTACATCTTTGAAAGAGAACTTGTGTAGCAAAAAGTGCCTCACGAGTGCCCAATGCATCCCTGAAGCCAAATTGTGTATTTGTCATGTCTTTTATGTATAATTTTTAAAAAAGTTTTCAGGAGATGGCTCATAAGGCTTATTATTCGATAAACTTCACATTTTTTGGCGTTGGGTTTTTTAGGGATTGTTATAAAAGTTGATCTTAGCCACTGTTGGGGTATTTTTCCACTTTGGTATATATTGTTGAAGATCAAGTTCAGTCTTTTTACTTCGTCTTTATCCATAATTTTCAAGAATTCTGAGTAGAACTCGTCTGGACCTGCGGCTTTTCCCTCCTTAATGTTGTTTATAGCAGCTTCTACTTCCGCTTCAAGAATAGGTGGTCCGGTATCGTCATTTTTATTTTGTGTGATGGTGACATTCCTATCGTCATCAAATGTTGTTGTCACATAATTCATCCATGTTGTTTTTGTTTCTTCAATATCCACTATAGGATTTCCTTGAGTGTCTGTTAAGTGTCCCGGCCTTTTTGATTTATAGATGCCTGCTGCTTCTTTGATCTTTTTGTGGAGGTTGAAGGAATCGTGTTTACGTTCCAATATCTCGATTTCTTCACACTGTTCTTCCAGATGTCTGTTTTTAGCTTCTCTGACAGCTTTTTTTATCTCATTGTCTAGAAACTGATATGCAACGTAGTCTTTCCGCTTGGATTCTCTTCTTCTGTCCATCATCTGTAATATACCGTCGGTCATCCATGGTTTTTTCTTTTCTGTCTTTTTCGGTCGCAGGTATTGGTCTAATATTTCCTTCCCAATGTTTTCTAAGTGGTTTATTTCTGTGTCAACATCATTAACTACTTCTGACTTAGATATGTTGTTCTTCAGATATTCCCGTACTTCTTGTTTTATGTCATCATCTCGTAGTTGTTTGAGATCATATCTTATAGGATTAGGTTTGTGGATTTTTTTAAATTTCAGCCGAAACTTACCGACAAGTGGGTTATGGTCTGACTTAATATCTGCACCAGGGTAGGTTTTCACTGATGTTATTGAGTTTTTGAATCTTTTGTTTATTAAAATATAGTCAATCTAGTTTCGTATGAGATTTTCTGGCGTGTCACCGGGTGAGCGCCATGTGTACAACCTTCTGTGTGGTAATTTGAAGAGTGTATTGGTGATTACCAACTCTTCTTCCGTAGCAAATGTGAGTAAGCGTTCTCCTCTCTCATTACGCGTTCCCAAGCCCCATGGACCTACTACTTCACCATAACTGCCCTTACCGATTTTGGCATTAAAGTCACCCATAACTATCGTCACTTCATTGGTTTTCAACTTACTTAGGACTTTCCTTAAATCGTAATAAAAAGCCTCTATTACTTCGTCTGATTTGTCTGCTGTGGGTGCGTATATTTGGATTATGTTGGTTTTTGCTGGGAATAAATCCAATTGGATGAGCATGATTCTCTCGGATATTGGAACAAAATTCGTAATGTATTTGTTTATTTAAAATTATTCCGACGCCATGCATATGTTGACTCTCTGTATTTCCAGAGTAATATACTTGGTGCTCTTTTATTTGACATTTTCCGGCATCAGGCCATCGCATTTCACTGATGCCCATTATATCGATATTCAGTCTTTCCATTTCATGGATGGCATTATAAATTTTGCCTGCTTCGTACATGGTCTTGACGTTCCAGGTGCATATTTTAATACACTGCCTAGTCTTTCTAAGCGCATACTTTCCTTTTACTTGGGGGGTTTCGCTTGATAACGACCTGGGAGGCCCCGTGGTTCTGTGTTGTTATTCCTCCCCTGCCGGATCTTGCACTCCGATATACATGATCAGTAGTCTTCATTCTCAAAGCTGTAGCCATGATAGAATTTACAAGAGATATCCATATGGATCTTTAATGTAGTAGTTTCTCCTTGCTTTCTACATCCTTACGCCGTTGACCTAGTTCACGTTTCATCCGGCTTTGGGGCCAGTTTCCCAACCCTAGGACAAAAGAGTGCCCTACCACTCACCAACTCATCCGCCCGAAGTCGTTGGTCAGTAAATGGGAGATTGCTTATACCGGCAATCGCTCGGTGTTCTACGATATGCTTATTTAATGGCGGCAATACTCGCCATGTCACGATACTGTCCTTGGGCTTATGTAGTATTTTATATGGTATACTTTCCGAAGGTATACCCACCACACCCTCTAGTATCGTCGTTGCTTGGTCGGGGACTGCTTATTCAATATATTCGCAGCTAACCCTCATATATGAGGGCCGTTCACTATCCGCCACCTGTGACCCCGCTGGTAGCCTGCAACTTTAGCCCCAGGGGGCCATGTTGAACCGATATAAAAAAAAAAATAATAAAATACCACTCTTCATACTTTTTATTTAAAATGTACGAAGTGTGGTATTTTATTAATTTTTTTTGTATATATATATACGCATTCCCTAGCTCTATGAATTGAAGATTGTTGGACCTTCCACAGTGCTGCAACATTGTTCTTTATTTCACGACAATGAAAATTGATCCTTTCTAATAAGTTTTCCCTAGTGTCAACCGGTGTGGATGGATGGTGATTTAAAATGTCCCCAGAAGAAAAAATTTAAGGGGTTATGGTACGGTGATCCAGGAGGCCAAGCAACTGGTCCTCCTCTTCCTATCCAATGATTTTAAAAGTCACATTTAAATATTTACACACTGCAATTTAAATAAAAAGTACTTTATTTCGAAACCGGTTTATTTTATCGATATCGAACAAGAGTATCATTTTTAGAGCAAAATGTTTAAGCATTTACTTCAAAATCTCAGTAGCAAGACGCATTAAAAAAGGGGTTAACAATCCCTACGTCAGTCCGCCCCTGCGGCCTTAACACAATGCCATTTTTTTAAATAGGGTTACTCGAGGAATTCCTATTTAACGTAAATTATACTAAAATTGCATTAATTTATACGGGGCAGTTATCACTAAAAAACTGAATTTCAGGTCTAGTCTTTGAGGGCTCATAACTTTGCAGCGAAGGCCGATTCGACAAAACTTTATATGAACTTATAACCCACCCCAATCTGAAAGATTGCCCACATATTCTGGGACTCCCTGTATGGAGTTAGGAAGAAATATAAATTGAATTATCCACTTATTTTGATATCAAAAGTTAATAAACAAAGAAAAGTATGTTTTTTTAATGGAAGTAGAATTCAATATATGGAATTCAGTATTAGTGTAACCTAGTCTTAAACTATTAACATCAATCCAACATTATTATTTTCTTCTCCATATTTAGTACGGGATTCGGAAACACGATATTCTTCATATTTTCATTTAATTGCTCCAATGCTAACTGCGCCTGCAATCTCATTACATCATCCTTATCATTGTTGTAAATGTGTTTCAAAGTCCTACAATAAATCACAAAGTCGTTACATAAGTATCATTTTTAATTGCTGGCATATAAAAAAGTAAAATGGCTGATACCTATAAATTGGTAAAATATCCTCTTTCATGTATGCGATTATTTCGCTGTCAAGGCCAACAAACAACTGTCTTATAACTGTAACCGCCGCCCGACGAGCCTCCTGTGATTTATCTGTACTGATCACGTCATGAACGCATACCAAAACCTGAAATAACGATCTGAAAATGTAATGGTCCAAGAAACATGTTATGCAGAAGAGGTGCATCTTTAAAAAGATATAATGGGAATGTACAATTTCGGTTTAAGAGTTCATGCAGATGTAGGTACAGTAAAATAGTTAGTGTCATGTCAATATACGCAGTATACCCACAGATCTAGAAACTCTTTCTAGATTATTACCCATGTTATAATAAATATCTTGATTTAAATCAAAGCTTTTTTTTGTTTTTTCACTGATAGCATACAATTTTAGAATATACTCTTATATCTGTTAAGTATCGTGCACAAGAAGCAAATATGCAAAATTTTCAATTGGAAAATAATTTCTTGGTGCATAATTGTCGTTGCTAAGGTTTTTTAATAATTATAATAAATCGACTTTAACGTCACAATATGTTTATAGAAAACAAAGATCTGCATCAGGCGAAGTCTAGGCATTAGGGAGTTAAGGCAAAGCCAGTGACGTATACGTAAACGTATCTTTTGACATCTACGCATGCGCTCTTTAAATTTATGATACGTTTAACGATACGAAGGCCGTAAACATATGTACCTTTACGCGTATCGTATACTTAAACATATTGAACCGATTGTTGTCGGAATTACATGAACTTGTACGAATATCTAGAATAGAACATTAAAAACTCAATCTAAATTGAAAATTAAGCTAAGCTATTTTGCAATAAATACTTTATTATTATTATTATTAGTAGTAGTAGTTTATTTTGTAACAATTATAAAAAATTTTCTGTTATTGTTTATAGGTATACATAATAAAATATATAGGTATTTGGTTAATAATTAAAAAAACAATAATATTAACAACATAGTAAATGGAAGTAGAAAAATCTAAAATAGTCTTTTTCTCAAGTAAAGTATTATCTCTACCTTCCGCAAGAACTAAATGCTGTTAGTGATGATGATGTCTTTCAACCGCGAAACAGTGTTACAAGAACACCACCACGAGATAAAGATGATGTAGCATCGATGTCGGAATTATTTGCGAATAAAGAAAATTTGTTTTCAGACACAGAAAGTAGAAATAAAAGAGAGAGATCCATTACCCCAAATAAGAATAATGATGATGCTAAACGTCCATGCATTCAAAATATCGCAAATACGTCGATTGTAACGAAAACAATCACTAATAACTACGAAACAATGTCAGTTGAAAAAATGGTGCTAAAAATATATGATCATTTAGATGAAATCAAAAAAGCTGTAAACAAAGAAAACAAAGAAAATCCCTATAATGATGTAATGAATGCTACCTTTGAGATACAAAAAAATCTGACACTACTTCTATATAAAATAGGTAAAGCGGAAAGTAATTCCTTTTCACATAGTAATAATAAAATCAATGAAAATAATGATGATTTAATATTAACCGCAGTTTCTACAAATCCTGAGTACACCTATGCAGAAACCTTAAACAAATCTAAAAATACACCAAGTAATAAAATATCTTCAAATCAACAATGGACAACACCAGAAACTAAAGAAAAATTTGAAACTGTGGTAAGTTTTGAAACTGTAGATAATTCAAAACAGACCTTAAAAAAATTAAGGGATAAAATCAATCCAATTAATACGCAGGGTGGATTTAAGAGTATTCGTGAACTCAAGAGTGGAGCGGTAGTTATTGAAAGCCATTCGAAGGGACAACAAGGTATATTACGAGAAGTTTTAAGTAGTCAAAAAGATGTAAAAATTGTGGAGTCTGTGACAACTGACCCAATGTTTTTGATAACAGGTATAGAAAAGGGATTCTAAGACAAGGATTTTGTGACAGAATTAGTCAGATTGAATCATGAAATTGAAAATGAATTAGGATACAAAGTAACCGATAAAATTAAAGTAATTACAAAAATAAAGTGTAAAAATCCACTTAAAGAAAATTGGGTACTACAAGCACCAGCAGCAATATCAAAGTGGTTTCTCAAAAAGAGTCTAGTCAATTTTGATTTAATCAAAGTACATGTTCAGGAACATCTTAATTTAGCTTTTTGTTTTAATTGCAGTGGTTTTGGACATGTTGCTAAATATTGTGCGCAAGATCCATGTTGTTATAAATGCAGTGGAGAACATATGGGAAAAGATTGCACGTCATTAGCTCTAAAATGTGCAAACTGTTGTAAAATGAAATATAGTAAACATGAACATAGTGCGAGAGACAAACAGTGTCCAGTCTATCAGTCACGTTTAGAACGATATAGAAGACACAATATTAATTACCGAGAATCGCCTTTTTTATAAATACTATTAAAATAACAGAATCTAAATGCAGTGAACAAAAAAATAATTTTATTTCAATCGTGCATCAAAATGTTCAATCACTCGGTAATTCGGTGGAAAAGATCAGCTACATGTTGCAATCATATCCACGATGTCAAATTTTATGTGTGACTGAGCATTGGAAGTCAGAATGTCAACTAAAATCTTTGGGTATTCCTGGTTTCAAGTTGGCCGCATTTTTCTGCAGAGAAGAGGGAAAACACGGTGGATCAGCGGTGTATGTTAAAAAATGTGTGAAGTTCAAGATTGTATCACAGTTAAAGAAAGTATCAGTAAGTGGCGTTTTTGAATGTGCGGGTATAGAATGTTTTTTCGGTAATGCTGAAATTATTGTAATTGTAGTATATAGACCACCCACAGGAAACTTACAAGAGTTTTTTATAAAAATAGAAGCATTATTAAATAATATTTTTAGACCTAACAGAAAAATGTTTATAACCGGAGATTTTAATATTGAACTTCTTAGGGATAATAAGCAAAAAAATAATTTATTATCTATGATGACCTCATTTCAATTATCCCCCGTAGTATTGACTAACACGCGTGTAACGTCAGCGACATCAAGTTGCATTGATAATATTTTCACAAACGTTGAATGTAATCTTGTAGAAGTCCTAGAGAACCATGTATCTGACCATATGTCTCAAAAAGCTGATTTTAAAGTCAATCTTCCAATATGTTACAATAAAAACTATATTAGATATTATACACAAATGAATAAGGAAAAGTTTGCCGATGCTTTAAGAGTACAGGATTGGTCGGCTGTTGTTGATGTTGCGCCGTGTGATGTTGATGAGCAATGGGAAATATTTTCTAATAAATTTTGTTTACTTTTCAATCAGCATTTTCCATTACAACTAGTAAAAACAAAAAAAAAATAAAAAAGTAGACAATGAGCGCGTTAACGAACTTAAAGGTAATTTAGATAAACTATTCGTATTGTCAAAATTTAGCAATTATTATTTGGAGTTATATAGAACCACAAAAAAAGAATATGATATACAATTAAAAAATATAAGAACCCAGAATTATGGAAATAGAATTAAAAATGCGGATAATAAGTCAAAAGTTATGTGGTCAATATGTAAAGAAATAACAGCAAATGAAAAAATCGTAAATATGGCCGTGGATGGTGAAGCCGAGACAATAGCAAATCAGTATAATGACTATTTATTATCTATAATTCCGCAACTGTTATCGGATATACAAGATTTGCCACATACTTGTTCTATAAAAACAAATAATATGTCTATGTATTTAAAACCAACAACTGTGAGCGAAATAGGCGATTTAGTTAATATCATAAAGATGAAACATAGTAGTGGAATAGATGAGATCCCGAGCAGCATTGTGAAGTTGGCTATTTCGAATATTAAATATATATTGTGTTATATAATTAATAATTCTTTAAAATATAGTATCGTACCAGCAAAATTAAAAATAGCTCTTATAAAACCATTATTTAAAACGGGGGATACAGGTAACTTGGAGAATTACCGTCCGATTAGTTTGCTTCCCAGTTTCTCTAAAATATTTGAATTGGTTATGGCTTCCCGTTTAATATGCTTTTTCAATGACTGTAATTTGCTTCATCCGCAGCAACATGGTTACTTGAAGGGAAAATCCACGCACACTGCTATTTTTGAGTTTTTGAATAATATTTTGAGAAATTTGGAAAAATCCGACATTTCAATAGGTTTATTTATAGATTTGTCTAAAGCTTATGATAGCCTAGACAGATCTTTATTGCTTAAGAAACTAGACTTATACGGTGTGCGCGGAAACTCTTTAAAGTGGATAGAATCGTATCTGATTGACAGATATCAAATGGTGAAAGTAGCAAAGGATGGAAAAACAGCTTGTTCGGAGATGAAAATAAATAATTTCGGTGTTGCACAAGGAAGCATTCTCGGACCAATTCTTTTTCTAATCTATTTTAATGACATACATTACATTAATCAAAGACAAAATATAGCATTGGTGAATTATGCTGATGACACAAATGCTCTCATAGGAGGTCAGAATATAGACCAACTGCTGTTTGACCTAAGAAGTTTTTATGTTAATCTCGCGCAATGGTGTACGGCAAACAAATTAATAATTAATTCAGAAAAGACTAATGCCATATTATTCAGAACAAAACAAAATAAACTTGCAAAGCCAAATGAAGTGAAACTTGATTCAGATACTGAAATAGCGCTTGGTTCACAAACGAAATTTTTGGGAGTTTTAATTAATGAATTTTTAGACTGGGCGAATCATATAAATTCTCTAACAAATAAATTGAATTCTGTGTGTTATGCTTTAAGAGTTGTAGCTCGGTATCTGAATAAAGAAATATTAAAAATTTTATACCATGCAAACTTTGAGTCTCGTTTAAAATATGGCATTGTTTTTTGGGGTAGAGACAGTAATGTGCAAAATATTTTTGTGGTTCAAAAACGATGTATTAGAATAATAAATAATATGTCTTATTTACAATCGTGTAGAGGGGTATTCCGGTCAGAAAAACTAATGACTGTAACTGCGTTATATATTTACGAATGTTTAGTATTCTTTAGTAATAATAGAGATAAATTTGATAACCCATCTGAAATTCACGAATATAACACAAGAACAGTTGACGTAACATATCCAATACATCGTTTAAACGTTTTTGCTAATAATGCACCTTATATGTGCATAAAATTATACAATAATTTACCGCCTAGGATAAAAAACATTAAAGTGTCTAAAATATTTAAAAGAGAAATCAAAACATATTTACTACATTTAGAACCATATTGTTTATCTGAATATTTGAATACAATGTAAAACTGCATAATATTTTCCTTGGGTGTGTATTTTTCTTTTTCTTTTGATATTAGTGTAGTTGTAGTACTTATTTTGACGTGATTTCACTTTATGTACTGACATAATTTTGAAATAAAGATTATTATTATTATTATTATTATTATTATTATACGATACGTATTGGATGGCACCTCTATTTTGAATGACTGCTTGTCTATTGTAAACATAACCAAAATCTCACGTTTACGTATGGAGATACGTATACGTCCTTGGTTTTGCCTTAACTCCCTATTGGCTATTCTAACTTAACCCTACGCAAGATCTATCCTACATCCAAAATACAATTTGCATTTGCAATATACAACGTAATCTTTTACTCTTCCTATCTCACAGTACACAATAATAAGATTAAAATAAATCCTAAAAGCGCACATCTCTCAGCAAACCACCAGCGTTCAAACTTACAGATCTAGATAATATGTTCACGTTATACTGCTATATAAATGTATCAAATAAATACTTTTTATATGTAAACTTGACTTTGTTGATATTGAATATTTTAAATTGCTCAGGAATGGAGTGATATGGGTTGATCCCATTATAGATCAAACTACGACAGAACATCGCAGTACGATGCTTAGGTACTTTGTATTTATTGGTGAATCTTAAAGGTTGGGTATGAATCATGGACCTCTTAATAAATTTGTTTTTTAAATATTTTAAGGAATTCTTATGATTTAATATTTGTAAACAAAAGCCAACCCGTCTCCTTAATTTTATGGGAGATCTGATCTCTTTTTCTTAAACCATAAATCCACATCATACAAACACGATTCATACAAAAAGTCACCGTATGTGAAATGTCACAAAACAAGTGTTTCACAAAGTTTCTTCTTTAAAGAGAAGTTTAGAATATGACGATTTGAATATTGAAGTCTTAAGGACATGTAAGCTTTTTTTGTTAAGTTTTTTAAATACTCACAGAAACGTAAATCTGACGAAAGAAGAAGACCCAGATCATTTGCACTTTTAGTAAAATGTATATTGTTGTTATCCATAGGATAGTTAAGAAGTTTTTATTTTTTACGTTTCCAAAGCATAGAATTTTAGTTTTCTCCGAATTTAATTTGAATGCGTTCTTTATTGAAATTTCTTGAATAGAATTTTAATAACTTTGTTCTATACGGGAGTTAATCATTTTTGTGATTATGGGGTATATATACGGTGAACAATATTTACGGGCCACACTGGGTTTAGATCGTCGCCTTGTAGGATTCCTTCTCCTCACACCTGAAGGAGCCGACTACTGGTGTCGACGAATTGTGGAGGAAAAAATCTACACCCCTAAGGCTAGGATATTACTATCCTAACGCCCAACAGTTTAAAATTTCTACATTGTGCTTATCAAAATGTGAGAGGCTTGAACACAAAATTGGACACTTTTTATGGTTCTGTTGCTGATTGTGAGAACGATGTAATAGTGCTGACTGAAACGTGGCTGAACTCTAGCGTAAGTAACAGTGAAGTTTTTACCAACGATTATTTTGTTTACCGCAGGGATCGCGATTTTGTAAGCACTGGCTTGTCTACGGGTGGTGGTGTATTAGTAGCCGTAAAAAATTCTATGAAAGTAGAATCTATTGACATTGGTTCTTTACATCAACAATTTAGGATGATTGACTGTTTGCTATTAAAATGTACAATCAAATATTTTTCATTTTATATCATGGCACTATATCTACCACCATCACTAACGTTTGAATTATTAGAACAGTTTTTTGAATGTCTGGAACATTTTGAACAACTATTTGATAAGATGGTTATAGTTTTTGGTGACTTTAACAGACCTACATATGCCAATGGTAATAATAATGACAGACGTGTTATGTGTATCGAAAATTTTGTATCGTTTTTTAATTTTAAGCAATTTAATAATATTGTCAATTGTAATAACAGACTTTTAGATCTGGTATTATCTAATATTGAGTGTGAGGTCTCACGCTACGACACACCTTTTGTTTTTGAGGATAGGCATCACCCGGCCTTGTGTGTTAAATTGCATATTCCTGTCTCCGAGGCACATGCAAATTTTCCATTAAATCCTACCTCAAAATCTTATAATTTTAAAAAAGCTAATTATGTCTTGTTGTATGACTCTATACTCGCAGCGGATTGGTCGCACTTGAGACAGTGCCAAGGTTACGTGTGACCAGCCTGCGGCAATTTTGGCTGGTTTTAGTGACTTTTTCGAGAGTGTGTTTCTGCCATCCACTTCTGCATCTGTAGAGGACATTGACGTCTCTTTGGTTAATAATTTTATAGACATCGAATGCATAACGAGGGATGATATTTTTGACAGTCGCGGAAAGATTAAGGCTGGGCTAACAGCTGGACCGGACTTAGTACCATCATTTATTGTTAGGGATTGTATTGGTGCCTTTGCGGAGCCACTGGAGATAATTTTTAATTTAATTTTAAGTTCGCAAAAGTACCCTGTGTTTTGGAAACAAGCAAAAGTTGTACCAGTATTTAAAGCTGGTGACAAATCCCAGATTACCAACTACCGCCCCGTGTCTATTCTGTCGAATTTTTCTAAAATTTTTGAGTCAATAATATACAAACGTATTTATAATTGTGTGTGTAACGAGATTTCTATACATCAACATGGTTTCATGAATCATAGGTCGACTGTCACAAATCTTGCTCATATGACACAGGAAATATCTGAAACTTTAGACTTTGGTGGACAAATTGATGTTATATACACAGATTTCTCGAAGGCGTTCGACAGAATGGATCATGGTGTGTTGATGCAAAAGTTAAATCAGTTTGGGTTTTCAAAAAAGCTCATTTTACTTATTTTATCCTACTTGAGTGACAGATGTCAATTTGTATATTTTAATGGACATAAATCTACTATATATTTTACGACTTCCGGGGTTCCGCAAGGCTCTAATTTGGGTCCTTTATTATTCGTCCTTTTTATTAATGATCTGGTTTCGGCTGTTGGGACAAGCAGTCTCTTATTTGCTGACGACCTTAAAATTTTTCACTCAATAAATTCTTTGGCGGACTGTTATGCATTGCAAAATGATATTGACAGGTTGACTGGTGTGAGAGAAATAAGCTTGCATTGAACATAGCAAAGTGTAAGTCTGTTTCATATTCGAGAAAAAGGGACAGTACTGGATTTTCTTATGAGATCAATGGTGTTCCGCTGTCCTCGTTGGAGACCATCAAGGACCTTGGTATTGTGTTCGATTCACAGCTTACGTTTGTTAATCACGTTCGTGGGAAGGTTGAGGAGGCCGGTCGCATGTACGGATTTTTGGTTCGGAACTGTAAGGGATTCACGGACAGAAATACACTTACGGCCCTTTATTGTGCATATGTACGATCGAAACTGGAGTATGGGTCCATAATTTGGAGTCCATTTTACTCGGTTCATAAACAGGCAGTGGAAAGGGTCCAGAGGAGATTCCTAAAGTATCTGGTTTGGAGACAGGATGGTGTTTACCCCGTTCGGGGATATGATCATAGTCTGCTTTTATCGCGTTTTTCGATGCAGAGTCTGGAGCATCGTCGTCTTGTGTCATCCTTGGCTTTCTTATATAACCTTCTTCATGGCAAGATACATAGTCCTTATTTGATTTCGAAATTAAATTTCAATGTTCCTCGTCTTTGTGGTAGACAGAATTATTTATTTAAATGTGTGCGTGCTAGGACCAACGCTCTCTTAAGGTCACCTATATATATGATGACCAGCAACTTTAATAAAATATGTCATTATTGCGACATGTTTTTCGATAATTTTGTTAGAATTAAGTTGGTTTTTGATGAATTTTTTGAACAATAATTTTCAGATATACTCGTATTATTTCTTTTTCTTTTTGTATTGTATATATATATATATATATATGTATATTTTCAATGTATTTGTCCTTTAAAGGGATTCTTTATCTGTTGGGCAATAAAGCATTTATTTATTTATTTATCCTAGAAACAATAATAACTGAGTAGACGGCTCCAAAAACCTTACACAGTTACATTACATTATTATGCTCTGTAAAGAAATTTATTTCTGTTGGACAATAAATGCTATTAGTATTATTATCATAGTGGTTTGAACAGACTTCCTTCCTAAGTTAGGAACTTTATAACCGGGCGGTGTTCGATTTTCTCCATGTCTTCCCGAATGAGTTGCTTGATCAACGATAATTCAGAGATTAATGAGTCGCATAAGATAAAACTTGGTATTTATACTAATGAGGAGTGATAAAGCATATCACGACTAAAATTATGCCCAACACTAACTTCCATCCCCAACATTCCGCGGAATTAAAATCGCCCCCTAGTACATTAATAATCCGGAAAATATCAACGAACTAGCAGAAAATATTCAATCAGAAATCCGGAATATGTTCCATTAATGTTGCATAATAAAGGGTTTTCCAATAAGATATGTTATTTTGATATTCAAAGGAAAATGCAATTTTTTGAGATAAATGATCGGATGTTTATTTCATTATAAAGAGCAACGTATGCCGTTAATAACGGAAAATAACATCAGCCAAATGACCACCACGACCACGCCTACAGGACCATATCCTTTTCATGAAATTTTCCATAATCAAATCGCAAAGTGGCTGCCCTATGTCCTCGATAGCCTCAGCAATTCCATCTTTGAGGTCTTGAATCGACGCTGAGCTGTTGGCGTAGACCTACTCTTTCCCGTGGCTCCAATGGAACAAGAATGGCAAGATCTCGGTGGCCAATTGTGATCACCTCTTCAAGTCCGGAAACTTTTCCCGTAAAAGATCAATGGTTTCGTTGCTTGTGTGGCACATAGCGTCGTCTTGGAAAGTAAACGTTATCCAGATCAATCTTTATGCAAAATACGATGTAATGACGTTTTTGGAATGCCCAAAGGAATGGACAAACCTGCGTTTTCTTCAACACTTTCGGCTACATCAGCAATATTCTCGACTGTTCTTGAGCGACGTGCACGGGTTTTATTCTTCACATCACTAACTTGTCCCAACAGCTCGAATTTTTCCACCAATTCCTGTATTGCGGTCCGACAAGGTGCTTCACAACCCAAAAATGTTCGAGTTTTACCAACCGTATCTGCCAAATTTTCCCTATTTTTATAGTGAATTTTAATAATTTCAATGCGTTGTTGAAGTGTGTATCGTTCCATTTTTATTAATGGCGTAGTTTCTACTTGTCAAATGTCAAAATATGACAGCTCCAAAAGTGACATATACCGAAAGAGAGGGCTATTCAAAATAACACCTCTTATTGGAGCGCCATATGCGACGTATGGCGTTTAGAGTAGAAAAATGTTCAAACCCAGGATGTTCTCATATTTATACACAATGTTTACAAAGTTTAAAAATCAGGTTAGTTATAACATGATGATTTCCATATTTTGTTTAAATTTGTATACTTTCGTACATCGCGTATTTTTTTTTTGCAACAAATAATGATTTGAGTTTTTACAGAGGCAAAGATAAGTCTACTCTCAACTTTATCCAAGGTTTTGGAAAAAATTGTAAATTTGCAAATGTCGCAATTTCTATTTGACAATAAAATTATTTCATCGCATCAGTCAGGTTTTAGGAAAAGTTATAGCACTACTTCTTTATTACTTAATGTTACTGATAATATATTTAGGTCTCTTGATGAAAAGCAGGCTACAGCTCTTACTTTATTGGATTTCTCCAAGGCTTTTGACACAATTGATCATGAGTTACTTGTCTCAAAAGCGCGATATTACGGTTTCGATGAACAGTCATCGAAATTCCTAAATTCTTATTTAATAAATCGTCAACAGTTTACCGTTGTCAAAAACAATGCATCTCACACTGGAGTTGTTACATCTGGAGTACCACAAGGTAGCATCTTGGGACCTATTCTTTTCCTACTTTATACTGCAGATTTTTTTGATTGTGTCAAGTATTCCGAGATAAATTGCTTTGCTGATGACTCGCAGGTCTCTTTTCAATTTGATCCATCTAGAGTGGCAGAGGCTAGTAGTATGTTAAATGAAGATTTGTCGCGAATAAGTCATTACGCACACAATCATAATTTGCGCTTAAATCTTGATAAGACCCATGTGTTATGTTTTTGTCCGAAAAATTTTCAAAGCTTGATTGATTCAAAATTGAGACCAAACTTGAATGGTATGTCTTTGAATATGGTAAGTGAAGCGAGAAACTTGGGCATTATTTATGATGTGAAGCTGAGGTTTCATGAACATGTGTCAATGATTGTTAAGAAGTGCTATATGGTATTAAGACTACTGTACTCTAATATTAGTTTGATAAACTTTAAATTAAGAAAAAAATTGTGTGAATCTCTAGTACTATCAATAATAAACATTTGCTACTTCCCTTGCCTAGACAAGTTCACGCAAAATCGACTTCAAAAAATTCAAAATACGTGTTGTAGGTATGTTTTTGGTCTCAGAAAGTTTGATCATGTTTCCTGCAAGATTAACGAACTGAAATG
Source organism: Apoderus coryli (assembly GCA_911728435.2). Taxonomy (NCBI): domain Eukaryota; kingdom Metazoa; phylum Arthropoda; class Insecta; order Coleoptera; family Attelabidae; genus Apoderus; species Apoderus coryli. Next base: position 3,389,147 of record OU452206.1, on the reverse strand, counting down.
GTTGCCTATCGAAACAAGTGTTAAATACCATTACTCAGTTTTCATTTTTCGTCTTCTTGGTTCTTCTAATCCTCCATATCCTCGAAATAAACTGCAATTCAGGCACAATTTGCATGATGTTAATATCAGAGATAGCACAAAATTATGTCTTCCGAGATTCCGTACCGCCATGTTTAAGAGATCTTTTAGTTATAATGCTTCAACTGTATATAACTCTGTGCCTAACGATTTCAAACATCTAAGTTTGTATGTTTGCCGTAGAAAATGTCGTGATTTTTTTCTTGCTTCGCGATAATACTAATTACTCTGGATTAGTTAATTTTGTCAATTTTTCAATGTAATTAAAATATAATTACGTGTTAACATTTAATTAATGCCTAAATTTCATTTGGTCAATTTTGTTATGTTATACAATAATATTTTTGTATTAAATTTTAGAATTTACTGTTTAATTTTTTCTAAGGTTGAGTTGAGTAGCATTTATGCTAGACTTCGCCTTTATAAACACAATAATATGTAATATCGATGTAATATGTGTTTAATAAAGCCACTTTATTATTATTATTATTAATTAAATTATGTGCCACACTATATAACACACCTCTATATAGCTATCGTTATAAATACCGGAAGATCAATATGCGATAAAATAAATTGATACATGACATTCGCAAGAGCAAGAAATAAACGTAAGATGAATAAAAAAACTGCCAACCAACTGTAAATAATATATACAACGTTGTAATTTTAACTAGAGTAACTGTGATTCGAACTCGAGCATGTCGTGCATCCCGCTGGTGACTTATCTGCATAAGTTGATTGCCATTATCCCATAGACCCAGAAAACATATTTTTCATTTATTTTTAATTTTCGCAGAAAAAGCGTTAATGCAACAAGTACCGAAAACAATCAAATTGTTACTCATTATAATGCTAGCCGTTTACCGCTATAATGCACACTTTACGTTGACGGAATATAATTTTTGTTTGAGTTAAACGCCTTAATCACAATGTAGAGGCAGAGGTGTATTTAGGTAAACTGTATTTGTGTAGGTAGGTATATAAAATTAATGTAATTTTATATGATTTCAGTTAATATTCCATGCTTTTGTTGCGAGATTATACTTTACAACTGCACAGTTTCGAACAATTTACCTTGAAGTGTCATGTTTTTCTCTGTTACAACAATCATCTTTCAACAGTTGGTTGACCCAGATATACAGTACGTCCACGGATGCGGTTAACAAGAGGGCAAAATGGCAAATGAACCAAAACTTGAAAGATACAGAAAAAATTATTCTGCTAAAAAATTTTGCTTGTCGAAAAAATAAGAACTACTATGAAAAAAAAATGATTTTTATTCAACAGGGCGTCTCAAAAACATAAAATTAAAAAAACTAAATTGAAAATTAATATACAGTGATAAACAGGGGGGAATAATCGGCTAATGTCAGGGGACTTCTTGGAGTCCATAAAACTGGTCCATTTCTTCCTATCCATCTGACACCAAATTTCTGGTTCAGCCATTCTCTAACCTCTCGAGCGCAATGTGCAGGGCACCCATCGTGTTGAAAATACATTGCGTTGCGATAATCCAGGGGCAGCTCTTCGATATGATCGCAAAAGAATGTATCTAGTAGTTGCAAATAGCTTGCTTTGTTACAAGTACCTTCGAAAAAATAATACCCAATGATACCGTAATGTATTGACTTTTTGCAGTACTGACGTCTTGTGGGAATTCGAAATTCGGGATTCACTTTACTCCAATATCTGACATGTTGCAAAGCTACAGTTCCGTTGACTAAAAATGTTGATTCATCAGAAAATATTATAAGGATAAATTTTATATTGTTTTCAAACTTTTCGAATGCTAGATTTTCTCACCACCTCTAAATTCTTAGCCCTTTTTCTTACAGAACGCAATGGCTTTTCATTTACAGATTGCAATATCAAAACTGTACTGGCATCGTCCTCATTATATTGTTTCCTTTCTGTTTTAATATCAAAAACTGCTCTTTCTAATTTTTTCACCAATTTGTGAACAGCAACTTTCGAAATATACGCCAGGAAATTTGCGGTAGAATTCCCCCACTACATTGCGATAAAAGCAGTGACGACTTCCATAGCATTGTACTATAAAAACTCTTTGTTCTACGGTCAGCATTTTGGTGAATACTTTTAACACTGACAAGACAACTTTTTTTTACACTGAAAAGTACTACAAAAACAATAAGGTACCTAATGTAGAGGTAATAATTAAGTAAAAGTATTAAAATTATTATCATAAAAAATTCAAATATTCTTCTGTAACTCTGGATTAAATTTGGAGCATTTTTTTTATTTAAAAATGACTGTTTGCTCTTGTTTAGTTTTATGTTTATGCCTTTTTGAGACGCCCTGTTTAATAAGAATAATTTCATAGTACTTGTTTTTTCGACAAGCAAAATTTTTTTGCAAAAAATGGCTTTTTTAAAAAAATTCAAATATTCTTCTGCAACTCTGGATTAAATTTGGAGCATTATTTTTTTATTTATCATTTTACGCTAAGAGACCAAAAAATGACTGTTTGCTCTTGTTTAGTTTTATGTTTATGCCTTTTTGAGACGCCCTGTTTAATAAGAATAATTTAATAATAATAATAATAATAATAATCGTCTTTATTGATGCAAAAAAAATATATAAAAAATAATAAAGTAAAATAAATATATAAAAAATAATAAAGTAAAATAAAGTTATAAGATTAGTCATGTAATTATGGCGAAGTTTAGCATTAAGCTATTCTTCCACTTAACCATAATATAACAGTACTAGAAAAAAAATAAACAAATATAAAAAAACAATGAGCCCGTGATGTGTACAAATTCACATTATATAGAAAACGGAAAATGATAGCTAAAACTAAATAAATGATAGCAGATTATAATTATACATAGAAAACAAAAACTAACAAATCCATCAAATTACATAATACAAAATTTGCGGCAAACCATTTTACATAAAAAAGAAAAATCAGCATACAGTAAACACAAAATTAATTAAACTGAGAAATAGCATTCCATCATTAGCTCTTTTCTTATTTTTTTACGAAACTGGCTTACAATTAATACTTTATTTTCAGAATTCAAATTATTGTATAGTTTAACAGCATTCCAAGTAAAAGATTTTTTGAAAATCGCGGTATGAAAACGAGGCATAGTCAATAAACTCTGGCAACGGATATTTACAGAATAAATATGGTGTCTAAATATTAATTTCTCTTTTAAATACGTAGGTTTGGAGCATATCATTAATCGGTTTATGAAGGTTGCAAAATGGAATTTAACAACAAATTCAAACTTGAGCCACTCAAGCCGTTTTATGTACTGTGTTATGTGGTCAAATTTACGCAAATCAAAGATAAATCTGCAGCAAGTATTCTGAACATATTGCAATCTTCGCTTTTTAGCTAAGTCAATACAGGGATAATAAACAAAATTGCAGTAATTTAAAACAGATAACACTAATGACTCACACAACTTTTTTCGCATTTTGAAATTCAGCAAATATTTGTTTGCATATAATAGCTTCAAGCGCACATACGTCGATTTGAGAATCTGATTTACATGGCCATCAAAACTAAGTTTTTCATCCAAGATCACCCCAAGTACTCTCATGTTTTGCGCGAACAGTAAGGTGTCATTTGCTAATCGCAAACTTATTCGTTCTTTAAGAGCAGCACGAGTGGTTCATAGTACATGTCTTTTCAACGAACGAAGCAACATTTTTTTGTAAAGAATAACTTTTTTTCGTATCTTTCAATTTTTGGTCCATTTCTCCTCTTGTTAACCGCATCCGTGGACATACTGTATATAAAAGGTCGGAAATATAATTTGAAATCCGTTTATTTGTCAAACAATGTGCAAAGACTAACTTTTCTAGAAGGTGCCTTAAAAGTTTTGAATAATAATTAGAAGCAAATGAACAAAACAGCTTGAAATTAGTACGGACATTGTTTCTTTTCTATGTAGAACAAATGCTGTAGTTTAACTTAATACCAGTAAAGACTAGTATTGACAAAAGAGCTTTACCTACAAGATCCAGAGCTTCGAATTCGGTTTCATGAGTGTTTCGTAATACGCGTTCTGGAAGATCCAGATTTTCTAACATTTCTAATTCTAATTTGGAGATATCAGGCAATATTTATTAGAGAAGGTATTTTTAACCGCCGTAATTTACTTTACCTACTGAAACAACCAAAATTCAAAAGCAATCCGACAAAGAGAATTCCAAAACAATATATTCGGTTTAATGTTTTTTTGTGTGTTAATTGACAATAAATTAAGCTTTTATATTCAGGAACTAAACTTGGAGGAGCCAAGTACATTAAATGAAATGTTTAAGAATCCATGGACTAGTGTTTAACTCCCTGGATATTATTGTTAAATATTGGCATTTTCATAAATGTGACATAATAAGTATGACTAATTGATTAATTTTGTTCTTATACGCATTACATTTTACTTTTGAAAAAAAAAACTCATAAAGCTCAACATATTAAAGAAATTTCAAAATAGAATTTGGTTAGATTTATGTATGTAATCAAATTTAAATTCATGCATTTTGTAACATAGCCGCAAAAATAACGCACGACCAAAAATTATGCTCAATTTCAAAGTTGATTTCCTCGCGAACCGATAAATCGATTTCGATAATTTTTTTTGAACTGTAGCTTTTTTCTTTGGTAATTGCACTGTGATAAAAAATTTTATTTCAGGTTTAGGCTTATACAGGGTGCAAAAATAAGAATGGTTTTTTTACATTAAATTTGAGACACCCTGTAGGGAGCATTAGCAACAACAACGGATGGCATGGCGAAATCATACTGTAGCCTCATGTTTTCTAAACATTTTAGATTTTTAATTTCTATGATATCTGTAATATCAAAGAAAATACTCAGTTTTATACCAAAACATGTTTTCTTATTAAATTAACATTAAACTAAAAATAACACTAACAATAAATAGCAAAAAAGACATTAGTAGCGCGTGTTTCCACCATAGAAATCTTATATTATATATGTACTCTAGAATGCTAATTAAATCCAGCCGAATACCAAAAAGTGTAACGGGTATGCAGAGTTTTCACGAACTACGCATGCTCCTCAGTAACTTATTTTCAGTACAGAGCTGCCATATTTAAAACTATTTTGTCGTTCGCCTTACAGAATTTATGCGACATATCTGTTTTATAAATAAATCCATACGAAACTGCTTGACAAAATCAAATAATTAAATGTTATCGGTAAAATTGCATACTCTTTAGGTTTCAGCAATATGATCGAAACATTTTTTTCCAAATCTTATTAAATTTAGGAGATTTCGCAACAGCGTCTGTTTTCGCAAATGACATTTCTCGTAGTGGGAATATCTGTCAGAGTCGGTTTCACAACAATTCAGATTTTATAATTGAGTTATGGTTTTATTCGTGGTATATTTTAATTGTTGATAGATATACCTATTTGTGATTAAAATTGTTTTTAATATTTGTTATTTTGGTTTTAGTTCGTTTATTTAACAAACAATGAGGTGTATAGTGTTGTGGTGTAAAAATGAAGGTCTCATTCCTGGTATTAAATATTTTCAGTAAGTTATTGTTTCGGGTTTCTAACAGTTTCAGTTTGAGTCAATATGATACCATTGACATGATACTCATTTTTAGCTTGACAAAAAAAAGACATGATGTTTGGATGCGTGCATTGGGATCCTAGTACAGAAAATGTATGTGATGGGAATGTCATATGCAGTAAGCATTTCGCTGCAGAAGATATCATTTGTAGAGAAGACGGCAAGAGGATCACCCTCGTACCCGATGCAGTTCCCAAACTTTTGTTGAAAAGAAGAGATTATGTAAATGAGAGTGGAAGTTAAATTCTTAATCGTTTGATATCAAGACACTGTTTACTTAAAAGCAGTCTATCAAAAATGCATGATATGTATGTCAAGAATATATTTCCTACGTTGTGTAGGTATACAAAGTTCGTTTGAATTCTGTTGTTAAACTGGAATATACTTAATTATAGGATCCTCCATGAAATTGCTGAGAATAAAAGTTCTACCAACCATGTTTTGTCACAAAATACTATTGCGAGTAGTACGGATGATATGGAAGTGGTTTACATGGACACGGAAAATATTTGTGAAGTCACTGTTTCTTGCACCCCTTCTTTGAAGGCTGTAGAGATAAGACGCCTAAGGTGGTTGTATAAACAAACAAATATTATATAATAATAAAATAAATAATTAGAATGCTCAAGTCCTTAAGATATTTTCCAGTATTAGAATTTTTACTTATTTCTCGTTTCTGCTTAGATTTATTATTATTGGGTTGTACCTGTTAGACAATAAAGTATTTAGATATTTAATGTAATTTTTTATTTCTTAAATTCCTTTATTCCATTTTTTTATTTGAATGTTACCAAATGGTAAAATTTAATTTTAAATATACCTTTAATCAAAGCCGGTCCTGTTGAAAAATAAGTTACTGGTGATCATGCGCATTATGGACAGCTCTACACTTTTGGTTACATTTTTGTACTACGGGATTATCATTCTAGAGTATATATATATATATATAATATAAGATTTCTGTGGTTTCCACCTCTACTTCTAATGACTGCTTCACATCGCCTCTGCATACTGGATATTAAATTGCAAATTTGATTTTGATCAAGTCCTTTCCAAATTTGGTAACCATTATTTGAACAACTTGCAGGTTGGCAGGAGGGGGTTGATGCTGTCTATTTTGTGTATTTTCTTTGATACCTACTACAGATATCAGAGAAAAACTCAAAATGTTTAGAAAACATGAGGTTGTTGTTGCTAAGGCTCCCTACAGGGTGTCTCAAATTTAACGTAAAAAAACTATTATTATTTTTGCACCCCGTATAAGCCTAAAACTGAAGTCTGAATAAAAAATTATATCACAGTGCAATTACCAAAGAAAAAAGCTACAGTTCAAAAAAAAATTATCGAGATCGATTTATCGGTTCACGAGAAAATCAATTTTGAAATTAAGCATAATTTTTCGTTGTGCGATATTTTTGAGGCTAAGTGTATTAGAAAGGTCATTAGATCTTTCTAATATGTATTAACATGTCCTCTAGAAAGTGTAACAAAATTTGATGTTTATATCAAGTATTTACAATTTACATTTTGTGGAAGTCCTCAAAATTTATAAATGTTTGCTCAATAAAAATGAGCCATAGCAGATAATTATTGTTATAAGGAATTTAAAAAAATGACCTCCATTTAAAATAATTGTTTCATAATATAACAATTTGAGTTTAGCTATAGTTTTATTAAGAAATGTACATGCTGTAATCTATCTACAAGAAAAATACGGACCAAATCATTTGCATATAGATTTTCAAATAGATGTGATAAATTCGAAACTTAGTAGTAATCTTCCGATAATGGTGTAATTAATTCAAAATGCCTTATAAAAATGTTATCAAAGACTAAATGAGTGCAGTTATGTGCTTTGTGTTCATAGAAATAATTTAAGATTTTTGATTTAATTTTTTGTAATGACATGTAAATATTTCATATACTTTGAGCCGTATGACTTGCATCAATCAATAGACCTGACAAAATATTAGGGATGTACCGTCATTCCGGCGGAACCACTACCTAAATCATGCCGGGTTACTAGTGAGTTACACTATTGAAAAGAGCTTAAATTTAATAGATATTAATGTTTCTTACCTCGCTGATGATAGTTCCTAATTTATATCCCAAAACTCGGCAAGCTTCGCCTAAATTTGATAAACTGGAGGTTCTCACTAAATCATCTTCATCTTTGACACCAGCCAAAAAAGTGTTCAGTAATACAGATTTATATTTCGGAGTTAGTTCACCTAAAAACATTACAACTCATATAACCACATACTTTGGAGTTGCGCATTCAGGAGCGTAAACAAGAGTCAAGGTGTGCGATAGTTTGACGGGCATTAAATGGCATAAAAAACTAAGATATTAATATTTTTCTCATTAGTGTGATATAAAAATTGTTAACTTTAGGCAAAGATTAATGTACATTAATCTTTGCTTTAGGTATAAAAAAAACAATTACGAGTATTTATTGTTGAACCAAATCAAAATATTTTCTCTAAAATAATATAATATAAACTTAAAATAACAAAAACATAATAATATATATCAAACATCTAGTTCCTTTCATTGTACAAAAATTGTTTAACTTTATTCCTAAAAGTTACCGCAGTGGAACAGTTCTTAATACGCTGCGGCAGGGAGTTAAAAAATTTTAACGGCGTTGTAGGAAAATGATCGCTGAAATAAGGCAGTGGAGTGCTGTGGCATATTGAAAAGATTTCTATTTCTAGTTTCACGACCATGAATATCATGGCTTCTCCGCTATTTTTCATGTAAATACTCAGGTCTGTTAAACTTATTGATTTTAAAAACCAATGTCGAAAGATGTAAGAAGTGTCTTTCATCCAGGCGAAGCCACTTAGAAGCATTGTAATACTCCGACACATGATCAAATTTCCTCAAATTATAAGAGAATCTTAAACAACTATTTTGGAACTTCTGAAGACTATTCTTATTTAACTCAGTTAAGTACGACCAGTACAGAGCATCACAACAAGACAACCCAGATAGGATCAAGGCATCGCATAATTTCAATTTTATCTTTGTCGTCAGTAGATGTTTTGACAAATATAGCATCTTTAACTTAAAATAACTTTTTTAACAAATTTGCTACTAAAGTATAATAATAATAATAATTTTATTTCCAAAAAAAGAAAATTTACATGGGAAACAAATACATATTATAATATAGCCAATTAGCATCCTGGAAATAAATGAAAAACCACTGAGACCAGAATATGGTTTGTGTGTGGGTATCTTTACCTCAAGCGTGCGGAACATTACAATGATTCTTTATCCAATCTTAAATACAAAAAATATAATAATTTCCAAATCAACTGACCAAACTGAATACTTAATAAATTATATAATACACAATTAAAAAAAATAAGTACGAAACAAAAATAAAGAATCATACAAACGAATAACACCACAAGGAATAGAAATCCTTCCTCAAATAAAGAGCAGGTATCCAATACCGTAAAAAGGCTTTAGTTTTGAAAGAGACCATTTAGCAACTAAAACAGGAATGGTCAAAATGAAATCTTCAATCAGTACAATTTCGTTAAAACTGGTTGACAAATAATAATTTTTTACTGCAATAAAATCTAAAATGGTTGTTTTAGTTACTTAAACTATTCTCGAAACATTCTTTAAGCGGAGACTCTGGGATGAAATTATATCCGCAATATCTTCCGGACATTTAAGACGCAGCGCTTGACTAATCTAATATATTTCGTTGTTAGAAATAGGAGTATCGAGTAAAACGTTTGAGAAAAAAACGAAAAAATAAGAATAAATTTTGAATTGATATAGTTAAGTATTTTTTATTAATAAAATGGTAAATAAATTTCAAAATAGTTTATGATATTCTTGGAATCTAAAGCAGTTTTGTCAAAGTTAGTTTAATTGGATCACAATAATTATTTTTTTATAAAATGGACTACTGTTATAAAAAAAAATCTAAAACCTTGTATTTTGAGAAAAAGGGAAATAAATTGTGAGAACCCCTTAGAAAATTTTGTTTTTCCAGAGGTTCAATTTCTTGTGATATATATGTGTAGTTCTAAAAACATATTTATTCAAAAAGATGTGTGTGTTTTTCTTATGGAAATCTGCTCGCCGAAACAACATACTAACTTGACTAACTCGACTCCTACTGATGTTTGAAAATTTAGCCGTTGTGTCCACCCCCTATCACAGGGTTAAGCGATTTCAACCAAAAACTAATGGGTTCATCCGAAGACTGCCCTGGTTAAAGCGTTTGGGCCCTATCGTGGAAGAATACATACAGACACACATACACACAGACAGACAGACAGACTTACATCTGGAAATGGTTTTAATTGTCTCAGGGAACTTCAAAATGGTTATACCCGTCTTTATCTCAAAAAATTATTTTAGCGCGTTCACAAAACTTTCCCTGTGCGGGAAAGTAAAAAAACTTTATATTTATTTTTATCATATTCCCTGGAAGTAAATCTGGCAGAATTGATTTTTAATGATACAAGTTGTCAAATTTGTCTTTGATTATTGTTTTTTTAAAAATTAAAAAAAACTAGCTGTTGCCCTCGAGGCACGAATAGCTCTCCATATTTAAGTGTAAAAGTAATAATTTTATGACCTTTTTGTCATTTATCTAAATTTTTGTTTTGTTTTAGACATCAGCTATTTTTTTTTTTTTTGTATCGGGTTTTGTGCCTTTTTCTTCTCTTTGGAGGCACTATTTATACGCAGATATTTTATATTTCACATCTAGGCCAAATTCTTGTACGCAAAATAATTGATTTTTTTTTAGTTTTATTATAAAATTTATTTTGCCCCCTTTTCTACTATTTACGAACGCCTATGTAAACAAAATTGTTATGCTGCATGTTGTAGGTTATCCGTTAAGTGGTTTTTGAGTTATCACGGATACAATTTTTTCCTGACCCTTTTATAGAATTTTCACGGACGCCTATGGAACATTAATTTTGTCGTGTATTTTTAACACCAATTCAACTAGTTAAATATAAAATTTTTTACATTTTAATTTTTTTTTCATTTTACCCCTTTTTTTTACTATTTACGAACGCCTATGTAAATAAAAATTTTATGCTGCATTTTTTAGGTTATCTTATATGAAAGCTATATATAATTAGCCAATTTTTCTGGTATATTTGGGAAACATTTTTTTTTCGTTTTTGACTCTTTTTTTAAGACTATTTTCGAACGCCTGTGTGAACTAATTCTTTTATGTAACATTTTTTAGGTTATATTCTATCACACCTATAAAAAATTATTCAATATTTCGGATAAGTTTAAGAACTATAATTTTTTTAATTTTTGAACCCTCTTTTAAACCCCTTGCCTACGCTCAATATTAATCACCACCTATAAATAGCCTGTAGTATTTTCGTACCAAATGTGGTTAAAATCCGTTAAGTGGTTTTTGAGTTATCACGGATACAAATTTTTTCTGACCCTTTTATAGAATTTTTACGGACGCCTATGGTACATTAATTTTTGTCGTGTATTCTTAACACCAATTCATCTAGTTAAATATAAAATTTTTTACATTTTATTTTTTTTTTATTTTACCCCTTTTTCTACTATTTACGAACGCCTATGTGAATAAAAATTTTATGCTGCATTTTTTAGGTTATCTTATATCAAAGCTATATATAATTAGCCAATTTTTCTGGTATATTTGGGAAACGTTTTTTTTTTCGTTTTTGACCCTTTTTTTAAACTATTTTCGAACGCCTTTGTGAACCAATTCTTTTATGGGATATTTTTTAGCTTATATTGTATCACAACTATGAAAAATTATTCCATATTTCGAATAAGTTTAGGAAATATATATTTTTTATGTTTTGACCCCTTTTCCACTATTTACGAACGCCTATGAAAGTAAGTTATTCATGACACATTTTATAGGTTATATTCTATCAAAACTATCAATAACTAGTTAATATTGCTGCTATTTTTAAGAAATACGTTTTTTTTTAATCTTTTTTACCCCATCTTACACTATTTTCGAACGCCAATGTGGTCTAATATTTTATGTTCAATATTTTAGGTTATATTCAATTAAATGCGTAAAAAATTATGCAGTATTTCGGATAAGTTTAAGAACTATGAATTTTTTTAATGTTTGAACCCTCTTTTAAACCCTTTGCCTACGCTCAATGTTTCCCAAAATCTAATCAGGTCCTTGCCATGTCCAATAGTATTTTTGTACCAAATTTGGTTAAAATCTGTTAAGCGGTTTTTGCGTTTTCGTGGATACAGACAGACAGACAGACAGACAGACAGACAGACAGACAGACAGACATTTTTTTAAAACTACTTATTTATGTATAAAATGACCAAAAAGAAGTATTTCCGGTGAAATTAAAAAAAAATTTTTTTTCATGAAACTATATATTACATATATGATATGGAGAGCTAAAAAACATTGATAGTATACAAGTTGGTTAAGTCTTCGTGGTGCGGGGTGTCAGAAATACAGATTCATTTCATTTAGAATGCGAGGAATTCTATCCACTGGTGAAAAATAAGTGTAGTTGTTTCTTCTTGTAGGTGAAAAGAAAGTATCAGAGTGTCGCAAATTACGCGCTGGAACATTAAAGGAGATCCTTTGCAAAATTGCAGCACAATCAATAGTACCATTTAATGTATTAAAAATAAAACATACATCTTTTAACACTCTACGCTTGGCGAGAGTATCCAAATTTAACATATCCCTTATGTCCGATCTATGATATTCAGTCATTTTGTATCCCCAGTCTGAATGCAGCATACCGCAAAAACTTATCCTGAACTCTCTCGACCAACGGACAAGGCTCACAATAGTCTACAGCTGGTGACACAGAAATCTCTACAGTTTCGAAGTACAAATCCCAGTAATTTATGTGCATTCTGAGATATTGCATGTGTGTGGTCTTTAAAGCTAACACTCTCTGAACAATTCCACTCCTAAGTCTTCAATTCTATTAACATACTTCAATTGGCCACCACCCATTACATACTGACTAGGAAATCTAGATTTAGCACGGAAAAAACCGATAAAACAACATTTTTCTATATTAAATTTCAAGTTATTAGAAACAGACCATTCCCAGAGAGCATCCAGATCATTCTGCAAGCAATTAACATCTCCTTCACAAGTAATTTTTCTGTATAGCTTCAAATCATCTGAAAAAAAAACTAGGCGTTGAAAATCTTAAGGTGTCACTAATGTCATTTATAAAAATCTATATAAAAATTATGTCAAAGAGGCCGAGACGCATACGTATACAAGAACTTCACAGACAATTAGACATACCTACAATACCTGACAGACTACGTACAAGAAATTGCCCAAAAATTCTACGTAAGACAAATCCCAAAGTCTCATCTACACGTGATATCACTTATTACAGAGAATCGCATAAAATCCAGTTTAATCATAAACTTATTTACCAGACTTTACCAATTTTCGAAAGAAACTCATAACTCCAGAATTCTATCAACATTAAAACGGGTTTTTACGCAGATTTTCTCCGCATATAACACAACAATCTGTAAATCCATATTAATAACGAAATAATAATAATATCATATCCTTTATTGCTCAACAGATTTCTCCCTTAACAGAGCAAAATTATAGTGCAACAGGTAATATCACAAAAAAAAAGCAGAGAAACAAAAGAGAAACTACAACGCAAAAACAGTCAGAGCAGCCCTCATAAGTGCTTCTTTTGAACAATTAAAACATGCACAGTCAGCACAAATCAAATTAGAATTATTACATATGACATATACGGGCGATTTTGTATATAGGTTAGTGCAAGGCCGTTGAGAGTAGAATAATGATCATATTGCCACCGACAAGTACGCTCAATGTTCGGTAAAGACTTGGTCAGGAGTCGGATTTCTTATGATACTATTTTAGAACGGTCAGAGGCTATAACAGGCTAACATCGATAAGCCGCTTTAAGAAATTGCATTTGAATATAATTGTATACAGCTTGACGTGTTATTTTCTTACTATTAATAATGAATAAATTATTTGAATTTGAATTTGTCTTCGTAATCGTAAGGCTTCGAGTTCAAATTTAGGCAATGGAACTTTTTTATTATTAGTAGTAGTATTAGTAATCTGTTAGGAAGCTATGGCTGAACTGAAAGTCGAACAATTAAAAATAAAGGCCCTTATTATTATTATTATTATACAGGGTTATTCACGTCATACGACACGGAATAGTGTGGCTAAACTATTTAATTTCCTAAAAGTTTTATTCATGGGTTCGATAAAATGATTTATGGCTACATTTTAAAAATATTGTGAAACTATAGAGGGTGTCCGAAATATAAGAAATGAACCATAGTTGTGTTTTTTTAAATGGAATGCCCTGTAAATGAACATATTTTTAGATTCCCCGTTCAAAATACACCTAACTTTCATTAAAGTACATCTCACCTAAACCTGACAGTTTTTAAAATATTTTAATTTATAGACAAATATACACATTATTTGAATGAAAAAATTCACACCTATTCGTTTCTTCTTTTTAAGTCAGTCTGGGCTGATACATATACCCACTCATCACTTGTTACGCCAAATATGAAAAACCCCCAGTACTAAATACAGGGTGTCCAATAATATAACTTATATGAACGTAAACTTTAATTCTAAATAACTTGTTTATTCCAAATGGAACACCCGGTATATGAGGTAAAATTTAGATGCACAAAGTAATTATCTGTCAGATACTCTAATAGTTTCCTATGGATATCACGACGTTTTCATGACGTTTTCGTGGAAAATGCACATATTCATAATATTAGGCGAATTTTTAATGGAACCTGTTAATTTCATGTAGAACACCCTGTATTTGATGATGATGAAATGAATTATCTATTAATCACTATAAGGTTTTCCTATAGCTATAAATATTTTTAATTTTGCATGGATAAAGCACATATTGGTAGTAATAAGAAGAATTTTTCAAAATTATAATATTTGTCAACTCAGCAATGAGAATTTGGCAGACCATATATTTAAACAATAGCATAATAAATAAATTCATTTTTAACTTAAATTAAATATCAAGACATACATAAATAATGATAAATTTTATAATAAATGTTCAAAATGATTGGACTCTAGGCACATTTGAATCCTTTTCTTAAATCCTTCACGAACTTTAACCTGCTTCTAAACGCTTCGTTTATTTGCTCCTTCATCTCCTCCATTAAAAAAGTTTTCATTTTCGATGATTTTGTTCCTGCCTATGTACAAAATTCAACACGATTTAATATCATTATTGAAAAGTTCTTGATGCAGTTGCACTGTGTTTGGGTGGTATCTTTCGTTAAACTGCCTTAACAGTCTCTTGAAGACCGCTTTTTTGGGATGATTTTGCGCCGGGAACCTTTGAGCGTAAACTCGAGATGCCAGTAAAGCGTTTTTGGACCATTCTCCCAGAAAAATCATGTCTATTCTTTCTCTTTTGGAATAGGTTCGCAGTTTTGATTAATTGAATTAAATCAAATGGCACAGATATAAGTATAACTGTTTTATGAAAAATTCCCAAGTCTTAGGTAAGAATTTTCCACAGACTATTTGACAGTAAATATCAAATTAAAAAAAATGTATTCTGTCTCTCAAATTCTCATGGCTGACTTGATAACATAATTTTGAAAATTCTTCCTATTATTACCAATCTGTGTGCCTCTTTCATGCAAAATTAAAGATATATATATATATATATATATATATATATATAGGAAAACTTTACTTTAACTTTTGCATCATCAAATACCGTCTACATGATACTAAGAGATTCAATTAAAAATTCGCCTAATATTATCAATATGTGCATTTTCCACGAAAACGTCAAGAGTTATCCATTTTTTTTTTTTTTATTTTTGAAAGGGTCCGTAGAACTTTAGTCCCCGGTTTCACTGCAGCCTCATGGGCTTATTGTGAAAATCCCCGTATATTATGCCACCCAATCCAGCAGCCCTGTACCCTCCACTAACTTGTGGAGTTCAGTTATGTGTTGGGTGTCAATATCTGCTGGCGCAATCAGCGCATGCCCAAAAATAGCGTGTCGTCTTCGTTGTAGAACTATACACTCACATATTACATGGTAAACTGTTTCAACTGCCCCATTACACAATCTGCATTGCAGGTCCCCATTGTACAGCCCCATCTTATTTAGGTGGTCTCTCAGAGCGCAATGCCCAGTAAGGAGTCCCATAGTTATTCGTATCTGACTCCTGCTTAATGATAGCAGTTTTTCAGTGCGTTTTGTTGCTGCACCAGGTATAAACCTCTTCCCATGCTCCTGCTTGGGAATATGTTCCCAATATCTCTGGTGCTCGCTTTTGGCCCAGCACTTGAGGAGTTCCCTCGCCGTTCTTTTAGACAAGCCCAGCGCAGGTTCCGTGCCAGTACATGTGGTTTCAGAGGCTTGTCTAGCCAGCCAATCCGCTCTCTCGTTGCCTTCTATTCCCGAGTGCCCCGGGACCCACACTAGATTAACCCTATTGTGGTCCGCCAAGGCCCTAAGTTCTGTTTGGCATTCCCATACCAGTTTGGTTGTAACCTTGGGGCTTCTCAGAGCCTGTAAGGCCGCCTGGCTATCTGAACATATATTGATTCGCTTGTTTGTATAAGCCCTCAATCTGTTTAGTTTTGCACACTGTAGAATTGCAAACACTTCCGCTTGAAATACGAATGTGTTTTTCCCCAGTGAGAATCTTAGATTCGTGTTCCTTGTCTCACTGTATATTCCTGCACCACTTCCACTTTCGGTTTTTGACCCGTCCGTAAACCAGGTTATCCCTCTCAGTGTCCGTATGCAGTCTTGATCAAGAACTTCGCGGTCCACAATATGCACTTCGAAGTTTATGTCAAATTCAAATTTTGGTATGATGTGGTCCATGGGCATGTCTATGATGCCATCCCCAATGCATACCCCAATTTTGGTATGTCCCCGATAAGTGGGTACATTTCCTACCAACCCTCGCAGTCTAATGAATGCCGCCCCCGCCTCCATCCTTACCATGATGTGCAAGGGTGGGAGGTTCAGCAATACTTCCATTGCGGCTGTCGGAGTAGTTCTAAAAGCGCCCGTCATTGCTAAGCAGGCAAGCCTCTGTACCCTGCCCAACTCAACAATGGCGGTATGCTGTTCCGTTTTCGTCCACCAAATCAGCGACGAGTATGTTATCATAGATCTAACTACCGCAGTGTACAACCAGTACATCATCTTTGGATTTAGTCCCCATGTTTTCCCATGAGAGCGTCTGAGTAACATAAGCGTTCTCTCCGCTCTTGCTCTGGTGCTTTTAAGGTGTGCGGTCCAGGTAAGCTTTGAGTCTAGAGTGACCCCTAAATACTTTACCTCCCCGGACATTTTTACGATTTCACCTTTAAGGTACAGTGTTCCTAGTCCCTCTGTTTTCTTCCTCCTGGTGAAAGCGTTCCCTTAATATGCTATTAAACTTTCCCTGGACATGTATGACTAGGTCGTCTGTTTTTTTTTTTATCCATAGGAAAGCATTATAAGTTTTGACAGATAATTACTTTGTGCATCTAATTTTGACCTCATATACCGGGTGTTCCATTTGAAATAAATAAGTTATTTAGAAGTTATATGAACGGAAAGTTTAATTCTAAATAACTTATTTACTATTGGGAGTTTTTTATATTTGGCGTAACAAGTGATGAGTGGGTATATTTATCAGCCCAGACTGGCCTAAAAAGAACAAACGAATAGGTTTGAATTTTTTCATTCAAATTATGACTATATTTTTATAAAAATTAAAATATTTAAAAAACTGTCAGGTTTAAGTGAGATCTACTTTAATGAAAGTTAGGTTTATTTTGAACGGGGAATCTAAAAATATATTCATATACAGGGCATTCCATTTAAAACAATACAACTATGGTTCATTTCTTACGAGTATATTTGGGACACCCTGCATAGATTCACAATCATGTTATGAATTTACGGTCATCGTATAACGCTGAAAATTTGAAACATTTTGATATAATATGCCAAATAGCCAAACAATAGTACGAAATTTAAAAAAAAAAAAGTATAAAAAATGATACAATATTAGTATTTGACGTGACGAATGTTATTATACACAAAACTACCCACCAACCGGATACACTTAATTTGACGCGGATGCTGAAAATGACAACTTTATTTCATTAATAGAGATTCAAGAAAAGTATCCATATATTCATTACTTATGAATGAATAGTTTTAAGATTTAACTATTGCCTCGAGGACTGCAACTGCGATTCTATTGGCCACTTGTATTATGATAAAATATAATTGAACTTCAATATCAAATTAAGTTGGTAATGGACAATTGATAACAAAATATCACAATTTATATTTTCTTATGATCTTCGTATTATGGAAGTGACAAGAGTTATTGAAAATGCGTAACCTACCTCTTAATATGTTAGGGTCTAGTGCCCACAATCATAGATTTTACTTATATTTTCTTTCATTTGATTTTATGGGACATATTATAAACACTCTGTTAAAGTAACAGTTGCTATACGTGAAAATCATCGAAGTGGTAAACTGTTCATCCATAATAATACTCAAAATATAAAATATTCGTAAATAAATTTGTTGCACCGTTAAGAATTATTGCTTTTATGGAAATGTAATCAGTATATTCCATCATATATTTAATACCGGTATACTGAAGAAAAAAATATATCAGGATGTACCAAGAAAATAGTTTTTAAGCAAGCGAAACCAAGCTGGATACATATTTTCAAAGATTCAAGGTGCTTTAACACAGAGCGACATATTAAAGTCATGTTTTTTTAACGGAATGCCCTATATTTATTGCATTTTTTGATATACAGGGTGTCCCACTTAAGATGGATACAAGCCCAAAACTCTCTTATTTTTTAAGCGTTTTTTATCATTTTTGGCAGGAATATGTACTGTTACAAGGTACACATTTTCATCGAGGTAAAAAGTACGGTACCTCATTGGCGTACGTTTTAATTTGGTTTTTTTTTTCGTTCAAGAGTAAACTACCTTTAGGGCATAATATCAAATCTGATAAATTTACTTGCCTTGAATGGTTAGACATTATTCTTTGTCATTCCCTTGTTGTAACGTTTGCAAAAATCTTGGTTTAAATGGTTTAATACCATTTATTTTCAAACATCTCAAAATAAAACTTTTCCGCCTCAAAGCTTTTAAACTCGATTTTAGATTTAGACAGAAATGATTTAAAATTCTTGCGCCCCATGATGATTTCTTTGCCATTTTACTTTTCTTCCAATACGGAACCACGCTAATTAAACATTCGATTGACTTTACAAACTGTGTCGTGCGATATTAGATGATTAGGGTGTCTTCGATTGAATTCTTGTGCAGCCTCTCGACAATTTCGCACATTATCTCCTACTAGTCTTACTATTTCTACATTTTCTGGCAAACTCAAACGCATCATTATTGATTTGTACACTACACAAATTATTTGCTACAATTTAGTTTTGACATATCAACAGGTTTCTCTTTGACGTATACCTAATATAATTTGTTTCCATGGCCCACTGAATTTTTAAACATTTAAAAGAACTTTCCGCGTGTCGGCATTGTTATAAGGTTGTTACGTAGAATTCAGCGACGTCGTGGAATTATGTATTATTGGTTTCCAAATTATTAACTAAAATTCAAAATTTTTAATGACACTGTATGGATTTTTATCAAAATAAGGACTTAAGTATTTTGGGATGACAAAGACTCGAGTAAAGTTTTCAGATTTGAAATAAATTATGTCCTAAAGGTAGTATACTCTTGAACGAAAAAAATTTAAACCCCATTAAAATGTACGGCAATGCGGTACCGCACTTTTTACCAAAAAATATCAGAGTTATTGGCTTGTATCCATCTTAAGTGGGACACCCTGTATGTATGAAATAGTATATTGTGCAACGAACATGAAATGACATATATTTCCTAGGAGTATGATCCTACGAGTAGAGAATAGTCATGTGAGTTTCACACTATACTGTTTTAATGCTTTTGAATAAAATAAACATCAAAAATTCACATTTTACAACTACTGTGTTGTATGTAGTTGTAAAATGTGTTTTATGCAATATCCAGACTATACAGGTATGTCCAAAATGTAAATATATACGTGTGATTGACTACTGTTTACTTATTTAATTTTCAATTGTAGACATTTTGAGAAAGACAAAAACAATTATCGAAACGTCAATGTTATTAAGAATATATTAAATGATTTATACAAATTAAAATATAGGTAGTTATTGACCTAAAATCAAGAAAAAAAATCCCTAAAACAAATAAATAAATTATGTTATAATTATTAAAGTTATTCTAAAATGCAATAAAATAGAGGACATCCAATCCCATTTTTTTAAGCACCCTGTACACTTCAAAAAAGGGATTTTTAAAATGTGTTATTAATGGACATAATATTTCATCGAATATAAAATTAAAATTTTGTGGTAAACAAAATATCCAGAGTGCCATTAACTCTGTGTATAAACAAGAAGTTGACTTACATAATATATCTAGGTACATGTAATAGAAATTGAATTTGTGTTGTCCGTAGTGGCCTACCCTGTACATACATCAGAATTCATTGTGATGAATGTTTAATATAGGTAACAAAAAAGTTACAACTGCTTTAAGATACAAGGAAGTGCTGCAACTTATACATACTTAGAGGTGCAGAAAATCAGACGCACAAAAAGTTAATCTACAGCTCCAAAGCTTCGTAGTCAATACCAAGTAAGTCAAACTCGTTGCACTCAAAGGATCAGAGCTCATGTATACATATAATAATAATAAAACCGCTTTATTTATGAGACTACGTGGATAGATAGAATAGACCCTTTACTGCGATCACATAAAAGTTTATTGTGGCATCTTCTGGCTCATACTTATTTATATCCCAAAATCCAAAAAAGCATATATAAAGAGCCTTGTCCACACAAATATTAGTATACAAGGTGACTTCAACTAGGTTGAGTAGTGTAAATTTTGCAAAGTTGCATTATTTTATGAAAAACCGTTGGATGCCGTAAAAAGAACCACACAGTCATTGGACGGTGACAATTATGGGACACTAATTCAAAATACTTAAATATTAAGAAACCTGTACAGCTTTCAGCTGTGATTTAAATATATCTGTAATATGGTAGTATTTGTTATGTTTAAATATTAAAATATCCGCTAGATGTCGTATATGTTACTTTAAATAAATCTTGTCATTTTGAGAAAGCACGCGTACATTATATTTCTAATCATTTTGTTTACAAAAGTGTGGTTGCATTGTGGATCATTTAAGGTAAGTTTTTTAACTTAGATATTTCTAGAGCCATATATAAGTAATGTTAATGTAGTTTAAAGTAGAATTCATTAATCGAAAATGATTTGTTACAATTTCATTTAAGGTTATGGACATGTCCAATGACTATGATTCTAAGTCAGCCATTTTTAGTTATTGGACAAGGTGTCCAATAACTGTTTTTCATGTTAAAGTGCAATTTATCTAAAACATTGTACTAAATGGTCCAAAGATTAATTATTTATTAGTAAACCGACTTTTAGTTCACAAAAATGACTCTATACAGTTATTGCCAATAACTATGAGAAAAGTTGTCCAATAACTATGTTTTTGTGTAAACTCAGATTCATTAAAGGAGAATCTAAACATAGTTGCGCAACAGAATAGTTATTACTTAGTTTTGTTTTTTTTTTTTTTAATATAAAACTTTCAATCAAGAGCTAAAATACTTGTTTATTGCAGAAAGATTCTCAAAAATGTCTGGGAAAAAACAGTACAATGAAGCAGCAATGGTAGCAGCAGTCAAAGAATTTCGGCAACATGGTGGTCAGTTAAGTTAAGAGCTATTGCTAAAAAATACGGGGTTCCTAAATCTACACTGTCTTTTAAATTGAAAAATCCTGGCCATAAAGAAACATTCGGTCCTCGTCCAATACTAAATGAAGAAGAAGAAAGTATGTTGGCGAGTTGGATTATAGAGTTAGCTAAAAAAGGGTTTCCGCGAAGATCTTCAATCTAGCGTCCAGTCATCCTTGCATAAAAATGCACGCCCCAATCCATTTAAAAACAACAGACCAGGTGACGGCTGGGTTAGGTCGTTTTTAAAGCGTCACCCTCAGATTGTTGAAAGGACCAGTGAAGCTGTAACGTCAGCGAGTTCTTGTGTAAGTGAAGGTAACATAAAAAAATGGTTTAAAGAAATAGCTGACTACATAGAAGAAAAAAAGCTGCAAAACGTGATGAGGGATCCTGCTAGGGTTTTTAACGGTGATGAGACTGCTTTCCAAATATGTCCAAATACTGGAAAGGTACTTGCTTCTAAAGGAGAAAAGAACGTTTATGCAGTGGAACATGGCGCCTCAAAGGAAAATTTAACAGTTATGTTCACATTTTCAGCAAACGGAAAATCTTGGCCACCGATGATAGTTTATGGATACAAAAGAATTCCTGAAAAAAATTGCCTTAAGTGTACCAGAAGAATGGGGGATTGCAAAAAGCGACAATGGCTGGATGACGTCGGAAGTATTTTTTGAATACATTGCTAATATATTCTATCCTTATTTGGTTAAAGAAAAAATCGAATTTCCAGTGATCTTCTTCTTAGATGGACATAAGACCCATCTTACATATGAAGTAAGCAAATTATGTTCCAGACTCCAGATAGAACTGATTGCATTGTACCCAAATGCAACCAGAATTCTCCAGTCTGCCGATGTTTCAGTTTTTCGGCCTATTAAAATTGCTTGGCGGAAGGCTGTAAGAGACTGGTGCAACGAATATATCAACGAAGTTGTAACTAAAATCAACTTTGCGTCTATTTTAAAAACCGTTGTAGATACAGCAATCAATCGTCAATCCTTAATTAATGGGTTTAGAATATGTGGACTTTGTCCTTTTAATGCAGACAACATTGACTTTTCCAAATGTCTAGGAAAAAATCAACGCTCCGAAACAGTAATTGCTAACACAAAATCTCCTGGTTCATCTATAAGCTATAAAATGTGTATAAAATTAACGAATTTTTAAGTCTGCAGTCTGGAGAGACGCTGGATAAATCTACAGACTTCTTTCTTCTTTATAAGGTTTGGAAAGAATTTCCGATTTCTAAAGACACGGAAACTATATCTTTGACAACGCTCAGCAACCCCCAAGAACCAATAAATTCTAACAACGAAAACATTGCAAAAATACAAGAACACCATGCAGCGGATATACTAATCGAGAATATAGAACATCTTCAAGGGTCGCAGCCAAATAATTTAATTATAGAAGGTGAGGTTTCACTGGTTGCTAAAGACTTTAATAAAGAAAATACAGACCATCCGAAGCCGCCTTCAGATGAAAGTCCAGCTTTTAAAATTGTCAATAACACATCTTTTGGGGAATTCCTGGTTTGGCCGAAAACACCAGAACGAAAAGGCAAGCGAGAAACTGAACGTTTTCCTTTTGCAATAACGTCAGAAAAATATAAAAAAATGTTTAAAGAAAAAAACAAAAAAAAGAAGAAAGAGGAGGAAGAAAAATCAAAAAGAAAAGCCAAGCGTCTCAAAACCCAATCTTCTAAACAAATTAAGAAAAAATGTAAATCTGATTCTTCAATATCCAGTTGCATCTTGCAGGAATCCTCGAACGTCTTAAATTTGCCATCTACTTCTTCAGCAATTAGGGATCCGAAAAAAATTGTGTGTGCTAGTCGCGTTTTATTTGATTCTAATATTTAATCAAAATGTGAAATATGTAAACAATATTCAAGCGGTCACGAAGATTTTATTTGCAACGAATGTTCTAAAATGTATCACAAAAAGTGTATTCCACGTAAACATCACGAACATATTCCGGATGATCAAGACAAGGACTTATTTGTATGTCACAAATGTTATGCTGAGTGTATTAATTCAGAAAATGATGACACGGGTGTATCTGAAGATTCAGATGATGTAGATAAATTATTTGGGGAATTCCAAACATATTACAAACAGCAATAAATCTTTCTTTTATGGAAAATACTTTCCGTTACCATTAAAACACTATTTACCATATCATAATTAATTCAGATCCGCTTTACTTTAATTTTTGAACTACTAATCCTAAATTAACTTACATATATTTCTTAAGTGTCCAACCACTGTATCCTTTACCCTATCATCTATGAAATTTAACATTTTTCGAAAAAACTGAAATTTTCCTTTTTAATTTTCATCTAGTGTGAGCAGACAATATTACCGGTGAAACAAAGTCCACAACCGATGGCCGAACAAAGCGTTGTAAATTTCGAACATAACTTAAAGTCTTGTTACATTATGTAACAAGCAATTCGTAAAAACTATAATATAATAAAAAAATGCTTTAAAATTGCAGTGTCAATTTTTTTGTAATAGCGCCTTTTAAAATTCTTCTCCCACCCTTAAAATTTTAAATTACACCCTGTATATTTTTTAACATATCATAGAATGTATTTTTCCCTCTCTAATATTTTTCCGATTCAATAGCGGAGAAAATTATTTTTTTATTAAATTAATTTTAATTTTCTCAGCAATAATAGATAGGGAAAATCACATTCTGTGTGTGTGGGCTGAATTTTGGAAGGCGGCATTTGTTTCACCGGGCATATTGCCTGCTCACACTAGATGTCGCCACATACATCTTGTTAGTCATAAATAAGTATTTTGTTAAATTATGAGAAAACATAAATACACTTCGAATAATAGTGGCATATTATTATTATTATTTACAAAGACACTTTTTAGACGCGCTCGTTTATTGCATCCAACTGATCAGATTAAGCTGGATCGTTCTTTTATTCACACAGATGTAGGGGAGGTAAATCTTGTTCATCTCATCTGCGTTCGGATCTAGATCTAGACGTTTAAGATTCAATATTTTTTCTTCAAACATTTCCATGGACGAGAGCGCTGAATTTGAGGTTAGGTTTTAATGTTTTTATTGTTTCTTAATTTATTTGTTGTCTTTTGAGACTTGACAATGAAACAAGTACAAATCTTTTACTCGGAAATTCTAATTGTAGAGGGCGAAGAATATGACGAAATCGTCATCAATAATAATAGGTAAGTAATAACAACGCTGGTAATAAACAACAACCCAACCCAACTCCAAACCAAATAAAATGTGCCGCCATATGTAAATAATATTTGTTAATACTTGACCTAAACTGTGGACTTTAAAGTACCTAATATGTGGGTAGAAGGAGAAAAACAGAAGTATAGCAGCAAAATGTATTTGAAAGATTCATGGCGCTTGCACAACGGTTTTAGGCAGCACCTAACATTAGGGAAATAATAAACCTTGTATTGTGTTTGCACTCCTTGTTTCCCTAACGTTAGGTGTTTGAAGCAAACGGTCGCAACTTACCTAATAATTTCGTAACTCTAACCAATGCCTCTCCAACTTTTAATCTAATTTCATGGCCATCCTCATCTTTATGTACATTATCAGAGAATTCTTCACACAGAACTGTAACCACTGTATCCGGGAATAAATTTGCCATTGCTACTAGTCCATTAACAGCATTAAGGTAAATATACGAATCTTCATCTTTGAGACTTTGCTAGATTGCAGAAAAAATAGTATAAGTTTATACAACAAGTTCAGCACTATATTTTCGCAAGAAGAAACTAAATAAACATATAAATTATAAAATATTACTATTTTGTAACAGTTCGTAGGTATGTCCAATAATGATCAGCTTTCAGAATTACAATTTTTTTATTTTTAGCGGTGCATACCTATGCAGTGGTGATGTGGTACTGTACTATTCTGGATGTCAGGACGGCGAACATCAACATGGTGTGGGTATTATGATAAAAAAAGAACTGAAACAATATGTCGCTAATTTCGTGCCCTACAATGAAAGAATGATGCTGATTCAGTTACGTACAAAGCCTATAAATATCAACCTGATACAGGTATATGCTCCCACAGCCGACAGCGATGAAGAAACTATAGAGAAGTTCTACTCAGACCTAAATGAGCTAACTAAAAAGTTAAGGAAACACGAACTTAACGTGATAATGGGAGATTTCAATGCTAAAGTTGGCAAAGGAAAGATCGGGAATGCTGTTGGTGGCTTCGGACTGGGGGATAGGAATGAGAGAGGTGAACGACTCATAGAGTTTTGTCAGGAAAAAGATCTAGTTATCACGAATACTTTTTATGAGCTACCCCCTCGACGACTCTATACTTGGACATCACCACGAAGTAGCAAAGAGAAGATCATAAAGAACCAAATTGATTTCATTTGTGTCAACAGGCGGTTTAGGAATAGCATTGGGAGTGTTAAAACCTACCCAGGTGCAGACGCGAACACTGACCACGAATTGCTCGTAACCAATATAAAAGTGAGACTAAGGAAGCTGCAAAGAATAATAAAACCGAAAATAATAAACACAGAAAAGCTTAAAGAACTGCAGTATCAGAAGGAGTTTAATGACTCAATAGCAAGTGATTTTTTGGAAGCATCAGCGACAAATATCGACATGGCTTGGGATCAAATTAAATCTACAATATTTACTGCCGTGGACCAAGTTGTAGGCAGAAGAGAACAGAATACGAAAAACCCTTGGATGACACAGGAGATCATAAACCTTATAGAGGAAAAGCGTAACTGCAAAAGCACTGACCCGCAAAAATATAAACAATTAAAAAGGCAAATAGAACACCGCATAAGAAGAGCCAAGGAGACATGGATGGAAGAGAATTGCCGTGAAATGGAACAACTGAATAGTAAACAGGACTCTTTTAATCTACATAAAAATTAAAGGAATTAACGGGAAATACAAAAAAAAAGAATACCGATGATCACAAGAAACATACAAGGAGATATTCAGTTAACAGAAGAAGGCAAAAAACAAACTCTCATTAAACATCTATTAAACATCTATTTGCAGCAAGACGAGATGACGTTAGAGAGGAAAACAATCAGACGGAACAGCTATGTATTCTAAAATCAGAAGTGGAGTATGCTATAAAAACATCAAAGAGCAGAAAAGCGACTGGACCCGATAATATACCAATTGAATTCTTGAAGGCCTTAGACGATAGAAACTATACGAAACAGGGGAAATCCCAAAAGATTGGCTTAAATCAGTCTTCATTCCTTTGCCTAAAAAGAACAACCCCAAGTCCTGTGATGAGTATCGGTTGATCAGTCTGATGAGTCATACCTTGAAAGTACTCTTAAAAATAATCCAACAGAGAATATATCGAAAATGCGAAGAACAACTGGATGAGACGCAGTTTGGCTTTAGAGAGGGTTTAGGAACTAGGGAAGCTTTATTTGCCATCACAGTACTGCTACAGAAATGTATAGAATACAATAAAGATGTGTACGTCTATTTCATTGACTTCCAAAAGGCCTTCGATAAAGTCCAACACGACAAACTCATAGAGAACTTAAAGAGCATCAAATTGGACCCAAGTGATATACAATTAATAAAAAATATCTACTACAATCAAACGGCAGTAGTTCGAGTTGGGGACATCGAGACTGATGAAGTGGAAATTCAAAAAGGAGTTCGTCAAGGCTGCGTTCTATCCCCACAACTGTTCAATCTATACTCTCAGTCTGTATTTCAAAAAGCACTTTACGAGAGACCTGAGGGGGTAAACATTGGAGGGACATTGGTTAACAACCTAAGGTTCGCCGATGATACTGCCATAATGACGGAGAGTGCAGAAGATCTTCAAACCCTGTTGGAAAGAGTCAGTCGAGAGTGTGAAGAGGTGAGACTCACTATAAACACGCAGAAAACTAAAATGATGGTCATAAGCAAAAACCAAAATATTAACCCTATTCTCACAGTAAATGGAAACCGAATAGAGCAGGTCCAAAAATACAAATATCTCGGCTCTGTCATAAATTCTGAAATGGACCCTGATCAGAATTGAAATGGCTCGAAAGGCATTTATGAAATATTCCACAATGCTTACAAACAGAAATCTAAATCTTGGCATCAGATTGAGATTCGTGGAGTGTTATGTGTGGTCAGTGTTAATGTACGGAGTGGAAACTTGGACGCTAAAGACTCAAATGATTAAAAAGCTCGAAGCATTTGAGATGTGGCTCTATAGGCGCATTCTGAAGATACCTTGGACTGATAGGATAACCAACGACGAAGTGTTGAGACGCATCGGCCGAAAACGAAAACTGCTCACAATCATTAAGATAAGAAAAACATCGTACATAGGACACATATTACGCAATGACAAATATCTACTGTTACAAAATATTATGCAGGGCAGAATTGAGGGGAAGAAGGGTATCGGCAGAAAGAGAACATCCTGGCTCCGAAACATTAGAGAGTGGACAAATCTCAGCGTTGGAGAACTGTTCCATGTTGCAAAAGACAGAGAAGAATTTAGAAAAGTGGTCGCCAACCTTCTGTGAGAAGACGGCATGAAAAGAAGAAGATAGGTATTTCGATTTCTGAATGTTGTTGGAGACCATGAGATAAAAAGGAACATAATCTTATCAAATTAAGGAATCATTTCAACGGAGAATCTCTAGAATATCAATTAATAAATGTCACGAAAGTTACCTGAAACAAGTCGGGATTTAATAGGTTTTTATTCAACACTACATATCGCACTCCCCGAAAGAAAATGTTTGGAATTCAATATTCAATTCAATAAGTCCGTAGGATGACACATAGATGGCGTTACTAGAATTTTTTCGATATGATTTTTCTTTAATACTAACCATCAAACGATACGTGTATAAATTTGACAGCAATCTGACTATTCGTTATAGCATTTTGTGTTTGGGATGCGAACGGAATAATATTCATCGACTACCTCCAAAAAGGAACCACCATCAACAGCGACTATTACTGTGCACTTTTGAATCGATTGAAGGCTGAAATCGCAAAGAGACGGCAACATTTGCAAAAGAAAAAATTGTGGTTTCACCAAAACAATGCACCTTGTCACAAGTCGATGAAAACTATGGCAAAATTGAATGAATTGGGCTTCGAATTGCTTACCCACCCACCGTGTTCTCCAGATTTAACCCTCAGCGACTTTTTCCTGCTTTCAGATCAAGAGAATGCTTGCTGGACAGAAATTTAAGTTCAATGATGAAGTAATCGCTAAAACTGAGGCCTATTTTGACGAGAAACAGAAATCGTACTATAAAAGTGGTATCGAATAGTTGGAAAATCGCTGTACTCGTTGTATTGCCCTCGAAGGCAACTATGTTGAAGAAAAAAATCGAGTTTTGTCAAATTTTGTTTTTTTCTTACGTATCCTACGGACTTATTGAATGACTTTATATATGGTGCATTATTTAAAAAAAATCCTGATGTTACTGTTAATTTTATCAATAAAGGCTACACAATTACAATGTCGCTGAAACCACTGGATCCACAGCTTTAGGGTGTGCTGTATGCTTTAAGAACTTACAATTTCTAATTACAAAGAAAGGTGAGATTAATCACAATCGATAAATGCGTGAAAGACAGCCTTGGCTTGAGATTTCGTGGGATATGCGATACTAAACGAAATTGTACAGTAAGCATAAATGGTGGCAAATTCACAATGTCTCTAAGAAATATTTACTAATTTATATTTTAATTTGTTTATATCGATCGACAAGCAGGTGCGAGGGGTAGTTCATACCTCTCCCACACCATACACTGTACGGTTAGCGAGTGCGAACCCCATCGTTTAATATTAGGTACCTACCTGGAAAATAGTCAGAACATACTGCCTTCTTTCCATGACATGGGGATCTTTTTTTTCTACTAATTTCGTCAGATACATTAGTCCGTGAGCTCGTACTGGTAATAATGGATCACAAATGTCTTGCAAAGCCCGATCTAAATTTGTTTCAACATTTTCATCTTCGTCAATGTTAGATTTTATTTCTTCAGTCTTCGTAAGCTTATTTAATATTGTCTGAATAATTTGGTTTAACTCAGTGTTTGGTGCACTGTCGTAAATTTGTTTAAGCATCAATAACAGATCACTATCTTGAAATTTCTTATTGTTAGATACATTTGATACTAAAGCTTGTAAAATCATAACTACTGTAAAGACAGACTGAAATTCTTCACTTTCATTATCGTTAGATTTATGAATATTTAGATCAATGGTTCTTTTAAGAACATTTTTTATATATTTAATTACATCTTCTGGATTTTCCGTTAATCTTTTCTGCACTCTCTTATCTTCAGATATTTCGGATAATAATTTATATACCACCAACTTTCTTTCGAAATATTCATTCATAATTTCAGGTTCCAAACTAAGGAGCCCCTCGTTTGCTTTAGTAAAATATTTATCAGGATTTGTAATACAATTCAAAAGATAATTAAAAAATATAATTAGTAAGTCAATATTATCTTTTATTAATTTCATAATATATTCAGAACTCTCTGAAGATGATACTATTTGAGAATGATTAGTAATTCCAATACTAATTTCTCCGTTTATAATTTTCAATGTAATGTCATTTCTGAACGGTAGGATTACAGAAGCGTGGAGACTGAAAATTAAGGCATCGAACACCAGGAAGTAATCAGATGTTTTGAAAAAATCCAAAAGGATTTCACGCAACTCAACATTACTTGACTTAAATTGAGATTTAGATTCTAATAAACAATAAAAATTAAAAATTACATTTAAAACTGGTTTGATCATGCTTATTGGAATATTTTTCTCATCTTTAGAATTATTATCTATAAATATTGAATGTACTAGTCTTAAATATTGTATAATTTTGTGATTCAAGTTTTCTTCATTGAACTTATAACCGTTATACGTGAAATATAAGAAAAAACTCATTACTTTCATGATAAATACTGACTTAGATAATTCACAATCCTCAGTATACAAACTTTTTGTGCATTTTACAAAAATTCTTTCATAAACTATTGAATTATCGCTAGTACTTTGATCAATCAAACTGACCACTTGCTTACAGATATTTTCCTTAAAACTTGGTAATTTCCTACAGCTCAAAATTAATTTAATAACAGTATCTAATGCTTTCCATGTCTGTGTGGTATCGTTGCTTACACCATCCAACATAGTAGTCGCTATGTTTCCAACGCCATTTTTAGATAAAAGTATATTTGTTAATTTTTGCGATACAGCTTTTTTAAACCATACTGGCGAGTTTTCTTGTAAAAGTATCATAGTTTCTTTAATTATTATTGCAGGATGTATTGATTCATACAATTTTGATAATAACTCATTAAACATTTGTTTTTCTGTTATTAGCCTTTGATAAATTTCCTGGGTTAATGTGCTAGGTCTGTCTTTATCAGGTGATTTCAACGGACAAAATGCAATTTGGAAGTATGCTAACAACATAGCCCTCAAACTCTCAGGCAAAATCAAAAGCCTCAAATTAGGCTTATGGAGAAAATCATTCAGCGCGTAAGACGTACATTTTAGAATGTTATAATTGAAAAAAATATCTTCACTATTTTCTTCTTTTTTCATGTAAAATGGTAGATTCGGTTGCAAACGAGAATAAATAGCATTTTCAACCAATATGTTTAAAGACTGTTTGATATTTTTAATCTGCTGGACACTTAATAGTTCGTTTTCTGACTTTTCCAGTGCTCTATTAATTTGTTGAATAGTATAAATGTTTAATAGAATATATCTCCAATCAACAGACTGCTTGTCTGAGAAAAACATATTATTAACATCTTCAAACTGTTCCATAATATCTTCATATTTACAATTTAGTTTTTCAATAGCTTCATCTAACATTGTCCTCATATTTTCGGCCCCTAAAAAAATAATACATTTAAATTAAAAATTACTTTATAATAATAATTATTATTTTAATATCGAGAATAAATTTTAAATAAATGGGTTTGGGAAAACACACAATTCTCCCCATGCGTAGTTGGAAATAGTAATTTACGTTACTAGACCGAAAAGTGGTGTTTTCCAGGTTAACCTAAGCAGGTGAGACATGGAAAACACTGTTTTCCGTTCGTGTAATCTTCACTTTTTTTTCGCCCCATATTTTACAAAACTATGTTTCCAGACTCCAATAAATACTCGATTTAATGTTGAAAAATCTCGTGTAAGCTTTTCTTATTGTTTTATTATTGCCACTGATGATGGAACTAGATAGTTCCGAAGCATGTTTGGCTGTAGACAAATTATTTGACGATTATTCTATTAAATTTATTTCGTCGAGATACAATTTTTATTTCTTATTTATTTTATTTTTATTATTAATGAAATTTTAACTCCACTCAAGAAAGGACTACTTTTTCAAATACTTTAAACCATTTTGCACAACATTTTAGATTTTTCCGGGATAATATCATGAGAAGATAGGTAGTTGCTTTCATTTCCTTCTTAAAGAGCCGTATGATAAAAGAAATCCGCAAATCAGAAAATCTACAGTTATAGGGCAATAACACCTTTACTAAGTATTAGTAGTTTAGTAGAGGTCTTAGACAAGCAAAGAGTTCCTTGTCTAAGGTAGAGGTGTTATTGTATAGTGTCCCATTGGAGGATAGAAACGTCTTAAGGTTAAGATGCATTATACAGGCCTCCGATGAGGTACACTTTAAAAAAAAGTAGGCCTAACTGATAAATTTCGTTTTTCTGAAGACGTGCTCTGCGACTGTTTGCTGTATTGCACTCTTCTGCAAAATGCTGAAATTCCTTGAAAGGGGGGTCTTTAACACCCGATGAAGCAAAGGACTTTGGCTTCAGAGAGATTATCAACTTCATGAAAATGCAACTGGGCGATCTCTAATCCTTAGATTAGATTCATTCAAAAAAGATCTCTGTAGGTCGCACTCAAGACAGGTTAAATTTTGAAAAGAAACGTGAGTGAAAGTTTATTTCACGTTGAAGTAAAATGCCGAGTAACGTGACACGTTATTCCTAAGCATATGCGCATGCTCGTAATAACGTGAATGCTAGTTATTTAAGTATTTATATTAATATAAAAATAATAATATTTAAATTAGATATGTAGTAGTAATAGTAATCAATAATTTGATTATTTTTGATTTTCACCTGTTTTATCAAGAAAAAAAAAATAAACATAAACTTATTATCATATTTTACGCGGCGCAGCGCCTGTGAAAATAGTACAGTACAATAATAGGGCTATTCTTTCGTAGTGATTGATCTGAACAAGTTAATGTGATTATACTGAACTGAATATTTGGCGAAACCGAACGATCATCTTTTTTGTGATTGCCTTTCACTTAACCTCGAAAACTTGTGAAAACAACCAAATCTGCTCTGAAAACTGGAAAATTATTTTTTCCATGATATTATTATCCATGAGTCCATGATTTAAACTTTTACAATTTTGATTCCAAATCGTATTCCAAGAATTCGAAATTATTATCTCTCAATATTCAATACTTTTAGAGGTTAACTGTTAACTGAATAAACTAACCGGTAGGTACCTAGAGGAATTTTAATCAGTTGTTCTACCTGTGGTAGAACTGACCGATGTCGAAACAATACGCACAATCGTGAATGAACTGACAATTTTCAGATTGTTCACTTGGTTCAGTGCGAAAGAATAACCCTAATAATGCAATTATTGTCCTATAATAAAAATTACAATATTTTTTTAACAACGCTGATAACGGCTTTTATTTCATATGTTGTTATATTTGTCATGATGTGTGGTTTATAGCAAATTCATTAGTATGAATATCATTTTTATATTATGTTAAATTTATCTTTAGATCCCTTCAAACATATCTAACAACACTGTAAAATAATAATTAGAAAACCGAATCTGTTTTTAATTAGGACCCAGGTACCTACCTATTTCAAATTTATATAGTGATTTATTTGAAAAATATGATTTTAATACACCTACTTAACATTTGTAAAACTTTAGTTTTTAATAAATTACAAAAATGACCATTTTAAACTTTATGTAAAATTTGAGGTTATATAGCAATAGCATGCAAATTATTTGGAAAACTATTAATAATTTGTTATAGATATAAAACAAAGTCTTACCAGAATTTGGCTCTAAATTTATTTTACACAATATATCAGCAAACTGGCATTTTTCCATGGCTATTTTATACAATTAACTAAAAGAAATCGAGACCAACTGTCCTCACAACACCGATCCGATAACCTTAATGAAACTACAAACTACGTTTGATTTGTTACTCACAGAACCATACAACTCGTTAATCGCCAATTCACAAATTTCATATTATTTTATTAGTACTTACAGGAAAACATGTCAGTTGAAACTAGATAATTAAAAAATGAGAGATTTATTGAATGTTACATATGATGTACTTAATATTACAAGAAAAATAATTTAATTACATATACTATAGAATTTAAAACATATTTATACCACCACGTAATGCCAGTACTAAATGCAGAACAGAACCTCCCTGAACTTTATACTCTGCTGCTGTTTTCTCGTCATTCCTAAACACAAATATTTTAGCATTGGTGAAAAAGTATGCTTTTCAGTTAAAATAATAAGTGGTCTTACATTTGTTTACCGGAAAAAATCAGTCTTTGTTGCTGTGGCGGTATGCCTTCTTTCTCCTCGACTCTTTCTTTAATTCTTTCAACTTTATCTGTAGGTTCAATGTCAATTTCTATTTCTTTACCGGTTAAGGTCTGCAAAACTTTTTAGTGAATATACCTGTTTAAATAAATAAATATATGTAGGATAAAGAGATGATATATTTGTACCTTCACTTTTATCAGCATTTTAAAAAATTTCTAGGTAGGTGATGGTATGATTCAATTATTTACAAAAAATTATTTCATTAATTTCTTGATTTTTATTATTACTCAATTTTACTTTTCTGACATACACAGAATACAGCAAAAAATACATAATACATACATATAGGAGGTGCTGCCACTCTGTGACACGCTCGTTCTTTTTACACATTAGATTGACAGTTAAGTGAGAAATTAAAGCCAATGATAATTTTCACAGTTTCTCGCTTGTCTTATCAATACAAGTGAGGTGACCGGTAGGTGATTATGTGACTT
The DNA here is from genome assembly GCA_911728435.2 of Apoderus coryli. Lineage (NCBI taxonomy): Eukaryota > Metazoa > Arthropoda > Insecta > Coleoptera > Attelabidae > Apoderus > Apoderus coryli. The sequence goes on along the minus strand of OU452206.1, from coordinate 3,354,435 downwards.
CGGCCCAGCTGACCTGAGTATAACGCGCAGTCAGACGAACTTTATGTGACAAAAGGTTCGTTCCAATCCCCCTAAAAACCGTGTAATGTACGGTCACGCTCATGCGCAATCGTTAAAATGGCGTTCCAACCTACCGATGATCGTTCATGGTACGATTTCGTTAACGTTCCAGACAAACCTATGACTGTTCAAGAACCGGTTTCGGCAGCGTCATTTCGATCACGGGTGAAAAGCAAAAACCGTGTTGACTGATCCACGACTGACATGCGCAATTTATTTTTTTTTGCACTTTGTGTTATGTATGTCTCCTGTTAAACAACCAGTCTCTAACCGCTAGCGTTTTTGCTCGCAGGCTTTGTTAGGTAATCGTTGCAGGAGGTTGGGGGTAAAATGCTCCTATACAAGGTTAGGTAGCAGGCAGGGATGTGTTGTCCTATTATAGGTTCGTTCCAAACCCCGGTTTTCGTATCGTCATGAAACTGTTTCGGAACTGTTAGGATCGCTTGCAGGAGCATGCGTTGACCTGGCACGGTTTTATTTCGGCACAGAAAAGATAGGTGGTTGGAACAAACAAAGGCTGATTTATTTTTAAATAGATACCTAAGTGTCGAAATTACAATTAATTTTAAGCTTTCTGAATATCATATTTATGCCCGTTGCGCACTCGTCTAAACTCATTCTGCCTCCTCTATATATCTCATGAAATGGGCGCCAACATGTTTCTCTATTGTTGTGTGAACTATGGAAAAACAAATCTGGTGGTCAACTACGATTCGTATATTAAAGCGGGAATTTTAATTTCACGCCAATAAGAGGCCTCTGTAATATTGAAAACTGGTAGTCACGATTCGTAAAAAAATGTTTATAAACTTTTTTTCCTATTTAATTTCCACCCCTTAAGACGATACGCCACTGTTAATAGTGGAACATGGCGGCTTACTATATTAGTAGTTCGGGCTCATCGTATAAAGCATACATTAAAATGCCAACGTGCCGAGCCAATCAGAGCATTTGGGGCGGGGCTTACCTTGGCGCGCATTTGAGTTTGAATTTAACCGCTATTCAACTTATTTTGAAACTGAAATTTAGTCGATATTTAATTGGAATGAGTTTTTCAGTAAAATAATTTAAATATACATACATACGCGTAATTTGCTCAGTTTTGAGTCTGATTTTAGGATATAATAAGCGCCTTCCATTCATTTTTTATTGAAAATAGAGATGCACGTAGAATTACTTTATGGCTGGATAACTGTTCAGGTCAAACCAGGAAGTGGATTTTATTCTCTTACTTGATATACATAATAAACACAAATTAATGCCGAAGAAATAATTATAAAATATTTTGAGCCGGGTCATACTTCGAGTGCCGATTGTTTTCACCAAGTCGAGTTGTCAATGAAATATACGGGCACCATATATGATTTTAAAGATTTTGCCGATGCAGTGCAACGTCCCTAGATAGCAGATATGACAGCAATTATAGCATCCAGCGGAGATTATTATTTAAAATATCATACAGATTATGACATGGTGAGCAATAAATTAATTCCCCTATATTTTTTGAGGGCTAGATCGGTGAAAGACGGCATAAAGAACCTTCTTGTGAGAATTAATTCAAGAGGCATTTCAAGTGAAAAGAAAACATCTATATAAAAACCACTCAGAATAAACGACCTTAATACATCATTTGAATAAAATAGTTGTTAAAAATAGTGGACGTAGTTCTAAATTTTGTGTTTCCTACATATTTAACCATAAAGTAATATGTTTAAATTTCTTTACTCCTGCTCTTATTGGATCATATTTTTTTTAATATTTTAGTTTTTATTTAAATATCGCTAATTTTGTATAGTAAAAGCTTTAAGATTTTTTGTGAAAAACACCCAACCGTGATATTTAATTTAAATAAAAACAATTTATAAACATTGAAGTTTCTCTATTTAATGTAATAGCCATAGAATAATAAATATTGAGCTACATTTCTGGCCCGCTACTATGTTATACTATATCTATATATACTATAAGCAAAGATTAATGTACACAAATTAATCTTTGCTATAAGATATGTGGGCTCACCAACAAATTTGAAGTGGTTGTAGAAAGTGCGGCGAATTGCTTTTAAGACAGAGAGATCAAAGGTACCGACACGAGGTAAGTAACTGTATATAAACTGTGTAATAGCGTCATATCAAACGATGCTTGCTACGAATGCAGTAATATTTGGAGAATGAACGGTTTACTGCACACTTAGTAATTTGTTTGATTAGTTCAATGATACACCAAACAAGAAAACATTTTTTCAATTTATTTTTGTAAATAAACTTTTAAATTACTCAAAAATCCTGTGAAAGTATTTACAATTAATATCTTTTTATTAGTATCTATGAAAAAATGTGAAATGGTACCAAATATAAAAAAGTTATGCCTATATAGTTTTTTCCCTTTTTCTCAAAACTATGAATTTAAACTTACTGCGCTTTTAGTTAGGACGGCAGAATAGTAGAGCCAAAGATTAATCTACACAATAGATAGTCAGCCCAATGCATTAAAATCAGAACATCTCTAAGTATGCCTGCCACTACGTGGCGTAGACTAGCGTGTAAAGCATAGAGCAGTATTGTCACAGCCAGAAACCGTTTTGTAGTTTATTAATATCAAAAACAAAACGCAACGTATAACAATTATTTAGATCATTTGCAACAGATATGCACCGGCAATGCTGTATTGTCAGAGAGAGAAATTGATGAAATTCTGTATTAATCTGGAGGGGATACGCAGGGAGGGTAGAAAAAAAAACAAGCGAATGTGGTGTGTGTCGTGCTGTTGCCAATTCGTCGGTAAAAGAAACACACAGGGTGATTTATTACAAGTACAGTATTGAAATAAAAGCCTAATCTCTATGAATTAAATTTAATATAATAATATTTAATCCATGTCATACATGTTTCAAGACTAGACCAGTCCCATGATCAGTGGCGAACAATCGTTAAATGAAAAGCTTTTAGATAGAAACATACTTTTGACTAAATATTTCACATAGACAATGTGGCAAAGATGTAACAAGATTGTTGTAGATCTTATAATACCTATAATAAAAAAAATATCAGTGCTACCTATATTATATTAGGTATACCTATTATAATAGTCTGTCTCTTCATGAGGTATAAGTTCCACTTTATCGGTTTAGGTACTTAAATTTTACTTCTTTTTAATGTTTCTTCGGGTAAATAATAAGTTCGGTAGGAATAGGGCTTTGGGTATGAAACAAAAAAGATAGAAATTTGATATAGGGGTAGTTCTAAGCATTTACAAGTTTGTGACGTGTAGCGATTTTCGATGCCGCCCCCGGAGGTATACATGAGGGCGGCGCAATGCCGTTTTAAATATCTCGTTTCGCTTTCTTGGAAAATAAAAAATTATAACTGATAACTGAAACTTAGTACTTAATACGTGGGCGTAAGAGGTAAGCTCACTTCACAGGTCTCTATTAATGAAAGAAAGTTAACATTTTGAGCATCTGCGTAAAATTAAATGTATCCGTTTGGTGGGTAGTTTTGATTACAATAAGTCGGTGCCAAGCCCAAGCCCGAAACAAAATAAATCTATATTTACCTACTACCTATTTGGCTTGGTACCGACTATTATGTGCATTGTTGTCTTTTGAATGATATTTGTATTTTGTTATTTTTCGTATTTTTTATTAGTTCTTTTGACAGCTCTGGTGTCATCAATACACCTGTATCCCGAATTGCACCAAATTGCGATGCTATTGAACAAGCATATAATCCTAAATATAATATTCTTTTTGAACTACCTGTATCTCGAAAACCAAGCCGTAGCGGACCCATGTACATATGAAATTTGTATCTTAAAATTAGTCAAAGAATCACCCTTTAAAGTTTGTACAAGTACTTATGCAACACCCTGTATACATAGATACTTTGATTTGCAATTTGCAAATCTGTCAAACTAGGTAATGCTGTTTTTTTTTATTTACTTTCAAATATGGTATTATGTAATTGTATTCAAATTAAATGTTTGGGGATGATATGTACGAGTTTTATTTCTTTATATAGAGAAACTGTTATTCAGTTTTTAAGGATCAATCTGAAGCAGACGATTGTACTTGTTAAAACATGAAAAAAGTTATTGTCGTGATACTTTTAACACCCTGTTGGTGGGTTTTTAAAGCTTTTTACGAAACGTGTTAACAATACAATCTACATAAATCGTTAGTTTTTTAAAGTTTTATGATCATTGCACAAAAACCAATATTAGGGAGACTGTAAGTTTTTTTTCAATTCGGCGTTGCAGAATTTGAACCTAATTGTGATAATTGTGTTATTTTACTAGTATAGATATTTTTGAGTAAATTAATTCGGTTATAATCGATGAGTAGAATCTTTGGAGTAAAATACATTTCACAAAAACCCTGAACCATATTTCTCAATAGATTTAAATTTTCATTAAAAACAGATTAAAAATTCTAATTTTTTACATCCTGCATTTCGAAACCGTATTTTTTTAAATAATTATTGTCATGCTGGAAATTTCAAACCTTATTTACTTCAGCAACTTGTAAAAAGCACAGCCTTTTTAATATTAACATTTCTTAAAATCGATATTACGCGATAACGATGACTTTCTATCAATATCACAGAAGGATACATTTATTACGTATATAATTTGTTAGATTTTACATCTCCGAATTGAAACACACGCAAAAAATGTGCATAAAAAAGTTAGGGTAGCATTTCACGCCTGTATGCCCCTTTAATTTACCCGCCTCTGAGATTTATTTTTTCATAATGTTAACGACAAGTTGAATCTGCTGTATGAGTTTGATCCTTAAAACTGAATCAGGTAATAACCGGAAGTCCTATCTATAACGCCAAATATCGTTAATTTAAATATAACTTTTTGATGCATCCTTATATCCGAAATTTAAAATTAAATGACTAAAATAATATTATTTTAGTCATTTAAAATTATTGTCTAAAACATTTAATAAACCAGCCCTGTATATTTATACTATTATAGTAATTTCTTTTATTTTCGTCCATACACATTAATCTTTACGTAGATAGGTATACGTATACCATATAATTTTAAACAAAAAACACTGCTGCACAGTAGTACATATATGATATCTATAATATAAAAACAAACTCCCACCTCGTAGGGGAAAGTATACTCGTCCTTGTCTAACATTGCCCATATGATTATTTTATTTCAACACAATACATATAACGCCATCTACAATTTCCATAATTTCCATGGTTGCATGTTTTTCTAATAGATGTAGCTCGTGTCGAGACAGTTTCAATTTTTGTTTTATTTCCCATATACGCTGACTATCTATTGTGTAGATTAATCTTTGGTAGAGCATACTACAGTAATTTGCGACCACCCTGTAACCAAGTGCTTTAAACTCTCAAGATAGTTGATATCCTTAAGATGTCATTGAGCTACCTTCCAAAATTCTGTCAACCGACAAAATGGCGATTATTGTCCGGAGACCTGTTCTGGACCAAATAAATTATTTACTCAAAAACAGTTGAAGATAGGTATAAGGAAGTTTTAAACCAAAAGACTCCAAAATTGAATGGAATGTAATAACATATATATTGGGTGTTCCCTTTGAAATAAGAAATTTGGTATCAACTTACGGTATAACCGGAAGTCGTACAAACATGACAATATTATAAACTGATAGATTGGGTTGAATCACTTACATTTTCAAAATAATGGTATGCTTATACCTTTCTCAAAACTTCTAAGGTACCATCGACTAGCAATCACCCTGTATATATAATATATTATTACACATAAATTTTTAAATGATGTTAAGAATTAGTTTAGGTCTATTTGGAAAATTATATTTCTTAAACAAATTCACTAGATTAAATACACATCTAATATAAAAAGATCAGATACATTAAATGATTTTATTGTACACTAGTTACGTTTGGGTTGGAAATAAGTTTTTAATCTAATTTACTTTAACGAAGATCTAATTTAACGCCACTGAAATTCCCATATTATACAATAAAAAACTTTTGTTACATCTACTTAATTCTATTTAATGCATTCATATCCATCTGTAACACTCTCTCTATTTTTGTTTTTGGCATTGAGATATCAACATTGCGATAATACTATCTTGGCGATCAATTAGTTTGGTCATGTCTTTTCTAAGGTCAATTTCGTTATTCAATCTATCTTCCAATAACTTTAAATGTGTCTTTCTTTCGTATTCGTGTAGTGCAATTTTTTTCTCCTCAATATTTAATTTCCGTTCTTCTATAGCCAGTCTCTTTTCTTCCAATATTTGAGCCCGTTTTTTATATTCTAATTCTTCTTTGTCATAATGTGCCCAGTGAGACGGTCTATGTCTTTGACTGGGAACTTCACTTTCACGCGTTGGAACTTGATCTAAACAACATTGTACATTGTAATTATAGGAAGCATATTACTCACGTAGGTGCCTACCTGAAACTTGTTCTGGTGTTGAAACATGGGAATTGCTGTCTTCTTGTTCTACTTCATAATAATTTTCTTTTATATCTAAAAACGAGAAATAAATGTATTTCAAATTAAAAATGTGAACTATTTTACTTGCTTTTGTAGTCATGATCAGTCAGGCTCCTTTCTTCTGGCTCTGTGGTACATTCAAATTCATTAACGATGGTATCCATTTCATAGTCTGGTTCTATTTTACTTATGATTTCTAATTCTATGTGATTTATACTTTTATTATCCCTTTCAGTTCCACTTATTTTCCCTTCGGTAGTCTTTTTTAAAACCTTCTTTTTATTTTGAGAGCAAACCATATCCTCATGAATCTCCTTACACAAACGATCTTTTTCGCTGTTGTTCTGTGTACCTGGTCTAACACATAACACTTTAAGTACTTAAAGTATTGAGTATATTGAAATGTATATTCGCAACTGAAAATGGTAGCTTACCTCTAAAAATGTTATAAATAAATGATCTTACCTGCAGTGCTTTGTCCTTTGCAGCCATAAAGAAAGTAATATCCTTAAATGGTCTTTGATTGTTCTAAGTTTAAATTTTTTTCCTGTAATTGAGGAGATACGTTCTTTTACAGTGTCCCAAGATACAGGAAAGGAAAATGGTTTTTTCTCAGCTATCTCTCGAAGTAAGGCCATATCATCCTCCTCTCGAAAACGAAGTCTTTTCTGTTTCTGCGTACTAACCATGATAACAAGATGACCATTTGCCTCTAAAATAATAGCTAAATATTATTTGATGATTAATTGACTAATACTACCACAAACATTCCATAAGATAAAAATTATAGAATAAACTGAACTTTCAAAATGCAAACATCAGTTTTAAGCATTGTTTTAAGTTTTAAGGTTCTGTTGAATGTTTATTTATTTGTATTAATGTTAGATTCCTTTTCATTATCAATTGTATACTCACTTCACTTTAGAATTTAGCGCACAGAACTACCTATATAGACAGATTAGATAACTCGAGCTCACAAAAATCTTATATATCTAATATATTTATAACAGCTTCGTTAACGGAGGCGATTCTGAACTCGTTCCACAGAAATCTTATATTATATATATATATATATACTCTAGAATGATAATCCCGTAGTACAAAAATGTAACCAAAAGTGTAGAGCTGTCCATAATGCGCATGATCACCAGTCACTTATTTTTCAACAGGACCGGCTTTGATTAAATGTAATATTACTGTTATAGGTATATTTAAAATTAAATTTTACCATTTGGTAATTCAAATAAAAAAATGGAATAAAGGAATTTAAGAAATAAAAAATTACATTAAATATATAAATACTTTATTGTCTAACAGGTACAACCCAATAATAATAAATCTAAGCAGAAACGAGAAATAAGTAAAAATTCTAATATTGGAAAATATCGTAAGGACTTGAGCATTCTAATTATTTATTTTATTATTATATAATATTTGTTTGTTTATACAACCACCTTAGGCCTCTTACCTCTCTACAGCCTTCAAAGAAGGGGTGCAAGAAACAGTGATTTCACGAATATTTTCCGTGTCCATGTAAACCACTTCCATATCATCCGTACTACTCGCAATAGTATTTTGTGACAAAACATGGTTGGTAGAACTTTTATTCTCAGCAATTTCATGGAGGATTCTATAATTAAGTATATTCCAGTTTAACAACAGAATTCAAACGAACTTTGTATACCTACACAACGTAGGAAATATATTCTTGACATACATATCATGCATTTTTGACTGACTGCTTTTAAGTAAACAGTGTCTTGATATCAAACGATTAAGAATTTAACTTCCACTCTCATTTACATAATCTCTTCTTTTCAACAAAAGTTTGGGAACTGCATCGGGTACGAGGGTGATCCTCTTGCCGTCTTCTCTACAAATGATATCATCTGCAGCGAAATGCTTACTGCATATGACATTCCCATCACATACATTTTCTGTACTAGGATCCCAATGCCCGCATCCAAACATCATGTCTTTTTTTTGTCAAGCTAAAAATGAGTATCATGTCAATGGTATCATATTGACTCAAACTGAGACTGTTAGAAACCCGAAACAATAACTTACTGAAAATATTTAATACCAGGAATGATACTTTCATTTTTACACCACAACACTATACACCTCATTGTTTGTTAAATAAACAAACTACCAAACCAAAATAACAAATATTAAAAACAATTTTAATCACAAATAGGTATATCTATCAACAATTAAAATATACCACGCATAAACCCATAATTCAATTATAAAACCTATCTGAATTGTTGTGAAGCCGACTCTGACAGATATTCCCACTACGAGAAATGTCATTTGCGAAAATAGACGCTGTTGCGAAATCTCCTAAATTTAATAAGATTTGGAAAAAAATGTTTCGTTCATATTGCTGAAAACTAAACAGTATTACAATTTTACCGATAACATTGAATTATTTGATTTTGTCAAGCAGTTTCGTATGACGCAACATATGGATTTATTTATAAAACAGATATGTCGCATAAATTCTGTAAGGCGAACGACAAAATAGTTTTAAATATGGCAGCTCTGTACTGAAAATAAGTGACTGAGGAGCATGCGTAGTTCGAGAAAACTCTGCATACCCGTTACACTTTTTGGTATTCGGCTGGATTTAATTAGCATTCTAGAGTACATATATAATATAAGATTTCTATGACTCGTTCTAGTTTTCTTCGCTTGCGCAGTTTGCTTTTCTACGTTCGCGGTAAAAAAATTAATGAACTACTAGTAATAGATCCAAATAGTTTGCCATTCGCGGAGCATACAAAATCAGTTCATTACCGGTTCTGAATCGATTTTGCAGATCTACTGACTGAGGCTGAGGAAGGAACTGTTGGTTCTGACATGGCAGTCATAGCGAAGCTAACCAACAAATTTTAACTGCTTACATAAGGGTTATTCTTTCGTAATGATTGATCTGAACAAGTGAATGTGATTAAACTGAATGTGATTATACTGAACTGAATATTTGGCGAAACCGAAAGATCATCTTTTTTGTGATTGTCTTTCACTTAACCTCGAAAACTTGTGAAAACAACCAAATCTACTCTGAAAACTGGAAAATTATTTCTTCCATGATATTATTATCCATGTTTTAAACTTTTACAATTTATTGGTTTGATTCGAAATCATATTCCAATTATTATCTCTCAATATTCAATACTTTTAGAGGTTAACTGTTAACTGAACGAACTAACCGGTACCTAGAGGTTGATCAGTAAGCGGCAAGGGGGGGTAGCAATTTTAATCAGTTTAGTAGAAGTGACCGATGTCGAAAGAATACGCACAATCGTGAATGAACTGACAATTTTCAGATTGTTCACTTAGTTCAGTACGAAAGAATAACCCTATTGATAAATCAGAGATACGAAGAAGAGAGAATGAGCTTCGACGAATGCGCATCCACTTTTCCGACGACACTATGCGTCCGCCATTTTCTAGTCACAAACGTCAAGAAATCAAAACACTTCAATGTTTCATGTGAGTGCCTTTCACCTTTCACTAAAAGAAAGTTTTTTCTGCTATTTCTTAATTGTGTGGACTTATGTTGGACACAAAATGTTTTGTGATGTTGGATATTCGGTTATTTTATTAGTACCGTTATAGTAAATAAATAAATAAATAAGCGTTTATTGCCCAACAGAATAAATCCCTTTACAGAGCAACATATAATACAACGTTATAAATAATAAACAATAATAAAGATAATAAATCAAATTACAGCAAATCAAACAAACCAAAATCAATCACAATCAAGAAACTAAACGGAATAATATTGAACAAAATAACAAATTAAATTCACATGTAGACATTTACTTTCATTACATTATATTACTATTACATTAACATTACATCACACCCTAAAAAAACTACGAGCAGTTTCCATTAAGTCGTGCAACGAACAATCAAATATGTCGCAATCGTTACAGATCTTATTAAAATTATTGCACATCACAAAACTGGCGATTTCGTGTATAGACTAGTACCAGGACGTTTGCAGTAAAACATTAATCCGTTACGACTCCCCAGGCGTGGAACATTTATATCAATCTCAGCCAGCAACTCAGAGCAATCGATTTTACCATTTAAAAACCGGACAAAAATTTCAAAGAAGCAAGGATTCTAGGGAACTCCAAGCTACTGACGTTAAATCTATTCCAGAGCATCGAACTATCCACCCCTCTTTCTGGATAAACGCCATCAGATTTATATACGAGATATTTAAGGAATTTCCTTTGAATTTTTTCAATGGAACAATACTCTAGTTTCGAACGAACGTAAGACAAATACAATGTTTTCAATGCGTTAATATTTTTAAAGCCTGTGCAATTTCTAACAATGAAACCATAAGCCCTAATCGCTTCATTCGCCTTTAAGTTAATATGACGAACGAAAGACAATCTCGAGTCAAACGTAACATCCAAATCGGTAGAAGTTGCACATCTCTCGAGAACAGTCTGTCCAAGTCGATACTGAAAATTAAAAGCAGTTTTCCTTCTCGAATAAGACATGCATTTACACTTCTTAGCATTTAGATCTAGCTTGTTATTGTTACACCAACTCTCCATCGCCTCAAGCTCACTCTGAAGACCTATGCAGTCCTCGTACGAAATGATTGGGGCGAACAGCTTGACATCGTCAGCGAAAAACAACCTATTAACTTGCAGACACTCGTTAAGATCGTTAATGAAGATCAAGAAAAGCAGGGGACCCAAGTTTGAACCCTGTTATATATAGTGTTTCGTTTATTGCATAGTTTAAAGAAAAAAGGATATCCGTTAATTAGTGTGCTGTTAAAAGCTGTACCAAAACTATAAATTGTACCGAATTTAATATCTAGGCAACCATACGTACGATACATTCCATATTTATTGTTTGTAAGAAATAGAAACAAAAACAATTGGGCCATACACACAATTTTTGTTTATATTAACACCCTTAATATATATAGACAGCTGTTTGATTATTATTATTCATTTAGCATAAGGTATTCTGGAATTGAGAAGGATTTCTCTTCCCTCATAAATTCGAGGCACTTTCTTATTACTTATTATTAATAATTTAAGAATATTGAAAATTTCGTGTTTTCGTTTATTAAGCCCCTCTAATTTCCCTGACTTTGCCTATGTCGTGTGTATTCTCTGTAAGTAGTATTGAAAAGGGTGAGAATGTTACACAACACACAACGTAGGTAGAAGTGAAAAAAAAGATACTTAATATGTAGTTTGTTGAACGAACCTGGGTAAGTATGATATACTACAATAGATGAAACAAATATCTATTTTATTACGTTCTAAATTTTTTCTAAGTTCCAAGGCAAGCCTCCCAGTCAAGTAATACCGAAAATGACCTCACAGTAGAGTCAATGGAAGCCACCATGTACCGAAAAAATAATTTTAAAATGTGCAGTTTATGGCAACATATACATATAACTTATATATTTAACGATAATATCGAAGTTTTAGCCACTAATGACTCACCCTTATCCAATCGTCTAAAACCATTAATATAGGCTTTTTTAATTCATCATGTTAATCTGATAATAGTTAATAAAAATACCAAAACTGAATAATAAATAAATATTTTCATAAATTTCGTGTTTTTTTTTTCGTCCAAAATTATTAATTTTTATAGAATTTTCTCACTATTGGTAAGTTATTTTCATGGTAATATGAATTAATCGAAATTAGTAACAATTTTTAATAAAAACCGAGATAAAAACTATTTTTATATAAGCAAATTAATATGTTCCTTCATATAAGTACAATGCGTTTTCTACCCACTTTAGCTCCATCTTTCTTTCAAACCTCTCTTATAATATCGCCGGTCCATTTCTAGTATAATGCTATTAGCTGTCTAATTTCAATGGTATTTACTTTACAGACAATGGTGAAGAGAAAAATAATTATTCAAAGGTTGGCAACACTGCCACCAGCTGATCTGTGTTTTTGTTGTGGATTTGTGAACAGTAGTTATTGGTATATGTTTAGACTTTTCATTTGAGTTTCAAATAATTGAATTTTATTTTTCTGTACTCTATCATAAATAACTAGCTAAAATGACAGTTGTACAACAATTACTACAGAATCCTCAAATGCGGTTTGCAGCAATAACATTTTTTGCGAGAAAACATAAAAGCGATACTTGCGGTAGTAATGGATTACCACTGACTCCAAATTCAATTATAATTACTGGCAAAGCACAAATATTGAAAACCATATCAAATCCCTATTTATGTGAATATTTGGATATCATACGAGGCAAACACGGTAGAGTATTTTTTTGTTCAAGTGTTTGTAGAAAAGCCCCAGATAGAAACTCCAGGAGTTCCGTCGGTTAGTCCTTACAGATGTCCAACAGGCATTAAATTAATAAAAAGTGTTTTATATTTCTTTCTAACTAGGAAATTGCACTTTTGGAACTGCTGAACTTCATCTCATTTGGTTATAGTTAAGTAAATATTTCACGTATTACATTGATACATATTTGATATTAACTGCCAGATAGAAATATTTGTTTCGACATTTTTTCATCTGTAGATCTGATTATTTTCGCATGTGGTGGACAAATGTAAGGCGCGCGATGCTGCGGCTACTACCTCTTTAATATTTGGATTATAGCGGGGATGTTTTTGTACTATTTGTCTGGAAATTATCAATAAATTAAACAAAAATCTATCTCATATTATTTATTTCTTTTGTAGAGCGTACTGTAATAGTTTCCCAGTACTCCGGTGTACCGTTAAGCAGTTTCGTTGAAATACAAAATCCAATTGAGATTGAGTATGTTGTTAAAATAGCTCATCAACTATTGATTGGTTTAGAATCATTGCATGCGATTGGCATAGTACATCGTAATTTATGTTTAGACAACGTTTTGATACAAAATAATGCAAAATACGACATCAAATTGTTTAATTATGGTTTATATTTTATGACTGGTAATGGAAGTTTTGTATCATTTCCAATTGTGTAAGCCATTTTTATACACTTATTTATAGGGTGTCTAAAATTGAGGTCTCATTTCAATTTTAATAAAAAAATACTTTTTTTTTCAGATATTAGAAATATTTTTATATCAGTTTATTACAACTACGTTCCGGTTAAAAATGAAAAATAATGTCTGTTAAGTGACCCCTTCTACTGGCTCGGCAGGCTTGCAATCTTTTACCACAATTATCAATCACGTTTTGCAATAAATTGTTGTCAATGGTTGATATCTGCTCGATAATGTTGGTTTTAAGCTCGTGAACTGTTGTGGGATTATTGCTGTATACTTTCGATTTCAAAAAAGCCCACAAAAAATCTAAAGGTGTCAAATCGCACTATCTTGGTGGCCAAGTTATTCCTCCTTTACGAGAAATAATGCGATTCTCGAACTTTCTTTCAATCCAGTTTTTCTTGCTGTGTGACAAGTGGCGCCATTCTGTTGAAACCACATATTCTCTACGTCTAAATCATCAATTTTGCGCCACAAAAAACTTCGGATCATCTCCTTGTAGCGATTTCCATTGACCGTAATCGCATTTTCGTTTTCAAAAAAAATATGATCCGATGATTCCTCTGGGCCACAAATCACACCAAACCGTAACTTTTTGTGGATGTAATGGTTGCTCTAAGTTAACTCTTGGATTCTCATCACCCCAAATGCCGCAATTCTGCTAGTTGACGTAGCCATTGAGCTGGAAATGTGCTTCGTCTGTGAAGATTATTATATTAAAAAAATACTCATTTTCTTCTTGTTTTTCGATGGTCTAAGAAACGAATTCAACGCGTGTTCAGCTGGTTTTGGATTTCTTCAACACTTCTGCTCACAGCTGCTATATTCTCGGGTGAACGACAACTACGTTGATAAATTCTGTTTCTTGAAATTTCTAAACTATCAGCTTGATGGCACTATTTGTTGCAGCATTTTCTCTACCAAATTTTGTTCTAAATTTCCTAATTACAACTTGAAGAAAACTTTTTCCATTTTCACCAAATTTTTTAATAATAAAAACACGTTGTTCCTTCGTGTAACGTTCCAAATTAACTAACAGGAATGTATTTAGAATCTGAAAATAAAAATTTCGAATAAAAATTACAAGTAGAAAAAAAATGGCAGCAAAATTAAAATGATACCTCAATTTTGAACACCCTTAATTAATTTTATTCTGAGTTAGTGCAGTGTTTTCTAACAATTCTATTATTTTCAGACAAACTATTTATGCGGCACCAGAAATCTATTTGGACGGTGCTTTATCTGCGAATAGCTCCAGAACCAAAGTCGATACTTGGTCCTTAGGTATCATCTTAGCTGAACTATTATTAAATCGGCATTTTTGGAGTACTTTGAAGCTGGGCCAAAAAATCCGGAAAATCCTCAGTTTGCTACAATGTAATACATCAATTTTTGAGAAAATTGCTCGCGAGCATAACTGTTATGAAGCGTATTTAGTAGGTTTTTGATTACATTGAATACGAGGGGAACTAAAAACCTAATGTTTTCTTAATATTTATTTATTCATTTCTTGCCTAACAGGTTTAACACCCAATTACAAGGCAAACTCTTAAAAATTATTGTACATATTTAGGTAATTACTTTACATCATCTAAGAAACCATAACACTAAAAATTGTTACCAATACTAAGATAGCAAACATAAACATTATTGAGACAGAATATGCGTATATAATAAATAAGAATATGCGTATATAATAAATAAGATCTCACAGTAAGCTAATCTTCGGAGCGATATAGGAGGCGAGACAACTGGGCCCTGAACCCACGCAGTGTTTGGTCAAAGTAATCGACCTCACTGCTGATCCCTCGCGCATTGCACTCTTGTAATGCTCTAAATAGAGGTGCCCTATACTCATAGTTGGTACGAAGTGTATGGATATGGAATAACCTAGCGTTTCTGGAATAAAACCGTGGAATGTTGAAACCAATCCGCTCCAGCAGCTGAGGACAGTCAATCATACCATTAATTATTTTAAAGAGGAACACCTGTCCAGCATATAATCTACGTGTAGCCAAAGAGTTCATGTTAAATCTGTCAAGGAGCATGCGATGATCATATCCGCGGGATGGAAAATGTCCATCAATTTTGAACGCTAAGTACTTGAGAAATCTACGCTGAACACTCTCAACCTGTCTTATATGTACTTGATATATGGGAGACCATATATTGGAAGCATACTCAAGCTTAGATCTGATCAACGCATTGAACAAATTGGTCAGACACTCAACGTTGTTAAATTCCTTAGTTATTCGAAACAAAAAACCAAGCATACGAAAAGAGTCACATAGTAGGTGCTGTGCATGTGTTGTAAATTGTAAGTTGGTGTCCACATAGACTCCCAAATCCTTGACGACCTCATACGAGTCAAGAATGGTATTACATAACCGGTAGGGAAACATAAGTGTGCTCTGCGACCTGGAGAATACAGCAAGTTTGCATTTTCCTACATTCAAAGGCAGTTTGTTAGTATGGCACCACAGCTCGAGCCTCGACAGATCAGCCTGCAACAATTCGCAATCAGCAAGAGATCGAACAGCCCTGTAAATCTTGAAGTCATCAGCAAAAATCAAGTAACTGCTCAAAAAGCCTTCCGATATGTCATTAATGAAAATGGAGAAAATAAGGGGAGCAAGACAACTGCCCTGTGGGGCACCACTGGTGGGTATGAAATAATCAGACCTATGTCCATTGTATTCAACGAATTGTTTACGATTAGTTAGATAAGTATAAAAAAACACCAGGAGATCCTCATCAAAGCCAATATTGCACATCTTCTGCAGTATCAGGGAGTGATCAAGTTTATCGAACGCTTTCGAAAAGTCGGTGTAGATAGCATCCAGTTGCATGCCTCCACCGACAGCGGAAAACACGTCCTGAAAAAAACACGTTAGATTAGTGACTGTGGATCGTCCCTGGAAGAAACCATGCTGCTTAGAGTCGATGTCGTGCTTTACTTGGTTACATATTTTTCTGTGAAGTGTAGTTTCAAATACTTTAGCGAAATTGGGTAAAATGGAAATAGGACGATAGTTTCTGATTTGATCGATTTCAGCCGACTTATGAATAGGACAGATGCGAGCAAATTTCCATGCTTCAGGAAATGTTTTACAATTAAGTGATTTGTTAAACAGAATTTGTAAAGGATGAGCAAAAGCATAAGCACAGTCTCGTATCATAAAGGCTGGGACATTGTCGGGGCCCGACGTCATCCTTGGCTTCAAGCGCTTCAGCGAAGCGAGCACGTCACTGTTATCCAACCGACCCGATATCTGAGACGCAGCGTCCCTCGAGTCACCACGCACATAGGGGCTGGAGGGCACATAAACACTGTTAAAGTATGACGCAAAAGCATTGACTATATCTCCAGGCTCGCAAACCTCATCATCGTCAATGTCATGCACAACGCCCGGTATTCGTGACTTTCTTTTTTTATTATGAACACTCCCAGAGTTTTTTTGGGTCGGTCTTTATTGAATCCTGAATATGAACAAGATAGTTTCGGTATGAATTATTGATCTGGCTTTTGATTAATGATCTTAAAAGTCGCATTTTCATCCTAATATTACTTATGATATCATGTGTATACCAGCATGGGTATGAATGCTTCCTGGAGCGAGTTCTCACAGCGGGTACGCACACATCAAATATTGCGTTTAAGATGTCATAGAAGGTGGAGACCGCGATATCCACATCATCCACAGAGTCAAGAATCGACCAGTCCTGTTCGAGAATTAGTTGGTATAACCGGGGGAAGTCTGCCCTTTTATAGTTATACCGTTTATTCTGCTGATTTATTGTAAAGAATTAAATTTCTATGTTCACAAACAAGTCAAACATTAACCGTAAACGAAATCATGGGGTGTAAGGGTACTTGAAGGTTATTAAATTTTCCCAAACTATAAAATGTACCTATTATACAGGGTGTTAGTAAATATGTTGCGACAAACTCCAGGAGGTAATTCTGCCTGAAAAAATAATGACTGTTTGCTATATAAACATATGACCGCAAATGCTTCGTTTTCTGATATACGGGTGTTAAAGTTTTTCTTAAAAACTGAATTAATTGCTCTGAAACCGGTGGAGATATGCAACTGAAATTTAGGTGATTTTAAGAGGTAGTTATTACGCATTTTTTGGCCTGCAATTAAGAATTTTATGTTCATCAGTGGCGCGCATACGGGTAATGATCTCAATTATTTTAAAGAGAAAAATGGTACGCCACCGGAATTTTTCAAATTAAATATTATTTTGAAATTCCTCGTTCAATTTGTGATAAAAAATCTCTCTTGATTTTTTATCGTAGGGGGCATCGTTTTTGTGCAAAAAAAATAAAACATCTTACCCCGTATTTTTCATTTCTTTAATACATTATCAAGAACTATCTAAAACAATAAACATTAAACCAAAACAATAAGAGAAAATAACACTAATAATAAAGAAACGCGAATTTGACATTTCGTTGAAATATTCGCATTTAACAGAATGTTGACAGTAGCCTTAGCGTCGCCGCGAGATGCTTTATTTTTTTGCACAAATGCCCGTTACGATAAAAAACCAAGAGAGGTTTTTTATTACAAATTGATCGAGGAATTCCAAAATAATTTTTAATTTGAAAAATTCCAGTGGCGTACCATTGAGTAAAATTGAAATCATTACCCATATGTGCGTTACTGATGAACATAAAATTCTTAGTTACATGTCAAAAAACGCGCAATAACTACCTCTTAAAACCCACTAAATTTCATTTGCATATTTCCACCGGTTGCAGAGCAATCAATAAATCTTCAGTTTTTAAGAAAAACTTTAACACTCCGTATCTCAGAAAACGAAGCATTTGCGGACATGTGTTTATATAGCAAACTGCCATTATTTTTTCATGCAGAATTACCTCCTGAAGTTTGTCGCACTTATTTACTAACAACCTGTATACAAACGAAAGAAAGATATTCAACAACAAAAAATAGGGTAGACCTAACTTAATGTTCCATATTTATAAGTAAAAGGTTTTTATCTCATATGGTGTGAATATTAATAGTTCCTATTGCAGTGGGAAAAATTTATTGGCTGTCAATTTCACTATGACTTCCATAACTTTATTTTCATTCAATGAGAGTTAGATGCACTCATACGCTTTGTCCACAATGAGAGAGAGAGAATAGTACCGATGATTCTCGATACTATGTTGTGTACATCCCATTTTAAACAGATCTAGATTATGAAGAACTTTTTGTATAATTTTTACTGGATTTACAATTAATGGAATCTCCCAAATTGCTGTCATTTCTCAGTATCTAGCATGGACGACTTCAAATTAGATTCGAAATTTAACCAGAACTTTCCATGGATTCTCATATTAACTTACAACTATAACGTTATTTCTAGTTCCCTTCGTTAATGTAAACATTAAATAATTGAAAACAATTGATTTAAGGGTGTACCGCAAGGTTTACGAGATCTAATTGATATGTGCCTGACAATATGTCCAATCGAACGACCAACTTGCAAGGATCTCTTAAAACAACCGATATTTACCTCATACAATGATAATAAGACGTCCATTCCAAACAAAAAGCACTTTGATATCTTTACGATTCATGAATTCTATTATTGGTGGCAATTGGCTGGTGGTGATGTATTTCAGGAGTTGAAGAAACAAGGCTTGATCCGATCTAGTCCACCAATATTGTCTTTACCAAGGTAAACTTACAAGACATTACTCGCAATCGAATTTGTACCATTTATGAGTAGATAATTCTTGCTACAATTAAATATAACAACTGTTTCACTTTCAGTTTAGTGTTGATAGATGGTCAGATACTAGGTCAGGATCGTAACCCTGCTACATTATATGATCCGCGTGTGATTGAAATGCCGTTAGAGAGTCTGTATGAACGTTTCGAACATATTCCTGTTAAATCATACTATCCGTTAATTCACTGCGGTTCCGACATAATTGATAGCTGTGAGAAGAGTAAGTCAAATAACAGCATTGCCTATAATGCTACTGATTTGCCATTGGTGATTAAGGAACGTGATCCAGAATACCAATTTCATCGAGTCATATTGTTGCGCCGATTATTGCACGTAAATATTATTTGATTTTGTTCCGTAAAAAAAATTGAGTATTTAAAAAAATATTTATACACCTGTAACCGTATTGTAATTAGCGGGTGTTATATACATTCAGAAGAATACTAATTTTATAGCTCCATCCGAATGTACCCCAATATGGTATTCAATTTGTTACGGGTTCGATTCAATGTTTTACGAGCGGTTTCAAATAAAGAAGAACAAACAAAGAATATCAACTTGAATAATAACAGAATCAAATTATTATATGAACAAACCAACAACTAAAATAAGCTTTATTAATCTGTATTGAAGTAATGCAAAATTTACTTACCATTATAGTATTGTATCACTATCGGTCACCGACTTTAATTAAAAAGAAATATTTAATTGGTTGACCTTTTTGTCACTAATTTATTGAAAACTTTATTAGAAATGAAACACATAATTTTCGGGCTAAAAACAACTAATTTAATAATTAAAACTAATTAAAGAAATTTAATAACAATAAAGAAATAAATATGTATAAATAAAAGAAAGAGAAAGAATAAAACAATTAAGCGATAATGAGAATTTAGAAGAAAATCGTAGTTATTACTTGTACTACTTAAAAATAGGATATAATTCGAATAATTATATTAATTCCTATACGAGACTTTAACATACTACTGAAAACGGAATTTATTTCAATTACTAAAGAAATAACTTTAAACTTTATATAACAAAAACTGATTAAACAAAAAGGCCTTCAATTAAACAATATCAAAACTTACGGAACTTTATACATTTCACTATTTCAGAATAAAATGAGAAATGAACTTAGTCTTTAAACAAAAACTAGAAAATAATTCTTAACTGAAAAATTTACTAAGTTCAAAAACAAATTAAAATATTTAATTTAACATTTATAATTAGAGAAAACACTTCTTTACTCAACCAATGCTAGGACCATTCTGACTCGAAAAAGACCGATTGTCTTTCCTAAACACTTAACATACATCAGGAGTAGGTACCTAGATGGAAAATAGCCGACCAGAAAAAAGTACCATTTACGATATAGTTACGCTTATACATTTACAGGGTGAGAACATTACAAAACAAGATACATTTTTATTTGTATGTCGACTTTAATAAAGATGCTTGATTGCGACTGGACAAAAACCCATAATTTTTTATTCGCCCGTTATATATATTATTTTGATATGGGAAACCGTGACGCTTTTCAATTAGCTGGAGTATATAATCAAAAATGTTCGACATTTAATTTGCATGAAGATCTATCGATGGTTTTGAGTGTTTAGATCACACTGTAACCACAACATCTGGTTCTCTTCTCCATACATGCTTTTATCTTTGGCCCACCCATAAACATCAACTGTATATTCTCGATTACGAAATAAAAAGGTTGTTCTCCCAGATACGTCACCATTCCTTCAGGCAAAGATAATACTTGCATTACCTGCAGATGTTGTAAAACCCATATCAATAAACGATAAGATAAACAGAAAATATACCCTTACATTTTTATGACTGAGTTTAAAATATTTGTATACAATCTACCCAAACTAATATAAACCATAAAACTCAGACATAACCACAGGGCCGGACAACAGTAAATTCCATTGCCCGTTCGTTTTATTATACACCATGTCCGCATCATAATATGATATTTTCTTTTATTATTAGAGAAAAGTGAAATTTGATGACGCTTGTCTAAAAACCAAAAACGACATATAACATAGTAGTTGATGACATGTTTTTATTGTTCATCAAAGCAACATTAATAGTTCTAGTAGAATATTTGTGAAAATAGGCTTTAGTCAGATTATTTTATTTATTATTCTACGCACACAAGTCCCATTATTACGGCGTACATACAATATTACATATATCAATTCAATTATAATTTGGACAATAACCCAAATACACTTACATAATCTAAAATATGCTCGAGCCGTTCGCAAGACCCATGCAAGGACCGGAAAGACACCCGGACAACAACCGCCATCGGCCAATCACACGAAACCGCCACCACAACATCCACACCTAGGCATAGACGCAAAGAAATCGATGTCTAGATGAGAGTGAGAATTGGTCAGTCTGGTCACTCTAGGGATATCATTATGTCGTGCGTAATTCGTACATGGAAAAGTGGAGAGGCTCTATTATTCATAGACGGTACAAGGAAATTAATACTTGCCAACACATAGGAAGACAATACCAAATTGTTCAACAGCTTATATAAAATTGTCAGCTCTCTAATGTCGTGAGCCCCAGCTCATTCATCAAAGCACCAGAATCAATCACAAAATCTATAGGTCGAGGACGTACCTAAGGAAACCATGTTGAACTCTCTCGACCTGGGCTATACGGCAATCATATGACGTGGCCCAAACCACCGAAGCATATTCCAAGTGAGGTCTGACGAACGGCGTGAACAGAATTTTAATAGTTTCATAATCTGCGTGTTTGGGGGTCAGAAAGACCGCGAAACTTCCAAAATGAGTTTGGCGTTAATGTTTGGTTGGCTGTTGTAGGAAATTTGATATTGGGGCCTATTTTTTTGTCCGAAAGGGAATTATTAGACAATATCCCTCTGGCGATAAGAACATATTTATTCTTCCAATTGGATGGATGTCCAGCCCATTTTTCAAGAGGTGTTATAAATTGGATTAACGAAAATTATGACGGCAGATGGATTGGAAGAAGTGATCCTATTGAGTGGCCACCCCGCTCTCCTGATATAATCCCAGTAGATTTTTTTGTTTGGGGGTACACTCAAAATTGTGTTTACGAAACTCCAGTGGGATCGCTTGAAAATCTTACACAGTGAATTCAGAATGCTGCAAAGCATCACACCTTTTATGCTGCGCAATGTACGGCGGTTTATTCAAGGAAGATGTCAGCTTAGCATAGAAAAAAATGGTGTTTCTTTTGACCAATTCTTCCAGTAGTGTCATTCTAGTTAATTTAGTTTTAATTTTTTAATTATTGTCTGTTTATTAATTCATTAAATTGTTTACGTTTTTTCTATTTCCCAATTTCTGTATAGAAGTGCAAATTATAAAATCTAATTATTTTTAATTTCAATTAGATGACAATATGCACGAAAAAAAATGAAAACAGTTTACCTAAAAACTGTTTTTTTTTTCTAAAGAATGCGTTTTCTGCTAATCCACGATGGAATACGCAAATTTTCAAATTATGGGATTTCTTTTTTGTAGTAAATTTTTAAACTCAATTTACTCAAAAACTAACCATTTTATCAAAATAAAAGAAGATGACCTTTTGTTAAGCAAATTACAATTTTTTTATTAATATGAACACAAAAAGTGAAATATTCCAGCGACAAAAAATTTAGGGCGTCATTTACCCCCTCCCACGACTATAATTTTGGAATCCTTTCGGTTTGACTCATTAATAATCAAAAATCAAATACATGTGTAAAATTTCATTGACGCTTCATTAATATTCACAAATAACCATCATCAGGGGCTAATGTTGAACGCCGTGTATATCGGTTACAATGCGTTTGCGGACTTATGTTTACAGGAGTTTTTTTCCTTAAACTCACTGTTCTTTCACCTGTATTAATTTGTAATATTACATGGGAGCACCCTGTATAGGGAGTAGTTTTACTGTGAACTTTTATATTATAGAATAAATAAATTCTTGTCTTTTCACTAAATTTCTCAGAACAGAGGGTAAGTATCTTCTGAATCAAAAACGTAAGTCAGTAAGCAACCAAATTTACCTGTGCCAATAAGTTTTTTTATATCTATTTTCTAAGCGCAGCTCATTACATGAGCTATACATTTTAAACAGTTACAGTTGTTTTTTTTCTTTTATTTTAGGGTTTTTGTTGGTTATTTTAAATCCTGATTGTTTGCCTCATATATTACCTACCTATCATTTCCTTATATGATAATAAATAAATTTTATCAGATTTTCTAATATAGCTTCTATAAATATGTATTTTTGTAGGAATAGGTTTAATAACTATAACTTATTTCTAGGGCTATCCGTACACAAAAGATCATATACTTCGAGAATCCGAGAAGGATATACCGCCATTATTGCGAGGTCACATATGGGCGGCATTATTAAATGTAAAAAGTGGTTATGAGAGGGAATATTTACTTATTGACAAGTACACTCCAACTGCAACAGACAGACAGGTGACTTTTTGTTGAAAATTTATTAAGCAGGTATTAATTAGAGTTATTGAACGCGCAATAAGGACAGGCACTAATAAGACTAACCTTATTATGCCCACTTGGGTTCACTAATAATTAATACCTATTTGTGCAGGGATAAGACCAGACCTTAAATTTGCCTTATTTTGATGTTTGGCGGATTTAACGTTCATGACAACGTATTTTTGGCAGTTACTTTTGTTTTAATTCACAGATCCTCATTATTTTTGCTAGTATTGTTTATTGATATCTTTTGCGAGACTCCGGGCTGATTTTAGTTTTATTAAACATTATGTTAATTAGACCATTGTCTAAAATAACGTATTCAAAAAAATCAAAACATTTAAGTCAGGTTAGGAGTTAAAACATCGACTTGGCTCCGATAACTCAGATTTGCGACAGCAAATAAGGCTGAGGCAGTAACAAGTTAAAATGAAGCCTTAATAGTGCAAGTCACTATTTAAAAGTTCCAATAGAAAGTTATTACGTTGTCATGAACTTCAAATCCGCCAAACGTCAGTATAAGCCAAATTTACGGCCTGCTCTTATCCCTGCACAAATAGGGACAGGTACTATCCTTATTAAGGGTTTCCTTATTAGTGAACCTAAGTGGGCATGCGTACATGTCAAAAAAGGCTAGTCTCATTAGTGCCTGTCTTTATTGCGCGTCCAATAACTATTATCATGTGAGTTGCATAATATATTCATGTGGATTTTAGCTTAAGCTAGGCTGCGCTGCACCTTAACCCATTAACTGCCATAACTCAGTCGCAAAAAAAACACTTTTTATGTTGGATACTTCTTATTAACACTTTCAAAAAGGGAAAATTCGACAAAAAACAAAAATATGAACTTAAAAAGATTCGTCTTAATATTAGGACGTTGACGTTTTAACATAGCTTATAATTTATTATTATATTAAAACCAAAGACCTTAGTAACACAGGAGACAAAATATTTCATTGATAACGTGCTTTCAAACACGAGCCAACATTACTTGTAAACAAGTAATGTGTAAGAGAGAGAAAGACTTGTCCTTGTCGCCTTCAAGTTGCTCATTGGCAACGTTGTAATCTCCGGTATGCGTTCTGCAGCCAGTGGCGTACTGATCGCTGACTGCTTTTGAACTATGTTTACAATACATAATATATAATTAATAGCAGACATTAAAAAGCCAACGTGCCGAGAATTTAACCGCTATTCAACTTATTTTGAAACTAAAATTTAGTCGATATTTAATTGGAATGAGTTTTTCAGTAAAATAATTTAAATATTAATATGTATAAGGTATTCGCTAAGAAAGTCTGTTAATCTTTCTTTGTAGTAGGTATTTCTTGATATAGCTGAAAAACCTTAATTTCGTATATCGAAAAAACGATACTTAAATTAATATATTTATGTATAATTTGAAGATAATCTAATTTTAAAATCATTTTATGCATTACAAATAGGAAGTCAGGAAATAAGAAAAAGGCACATTATTCTCAATAGTTTATTTTTAGCTATATATATTAAATTAAACACAATGATAATAAATAATAATTATCTACTATGAACATACAAATTAATTATGTTTTTGCAGACTTTATGCAGTTTCTGTATCGCTTTTTAATAAGTATGAAGTCTATTTGATTGCGAATAATTCTTTCAGGGGTATGGGCACTAGAGGTCCGCTTATAGAACCTTCTATTTGGAAGTTTAAAAAAGGTGTTTGAGACAATGAAATCATGTTCCTGGCAGAACTGAATTAGCCGGTCTCCTCTATCGTTTGCTGTACCTAATCCGTATATACCGGTAATATCCTCTCGTGGTGTACTTCCTACTTTGGCATTAAAATCGCCCATGATAAAAGTCACCTCTGATTTTTTCGCCAGCTTCACGGTATCTGTGATTTGTTCCTTAAAACTATCAATAGATCTTTTAATGATTTTACGCGGATTTTAAGTCGCAAACTTGATTTTGTAAGGTGTGTATTCTTTTCCTTTGGCACGTTATTTTATTTTTTTAAATTCCTATATTTTTTCTTCTCTTAGTAGGGGTTGAAAAGACACTACTATCCATATCACCAGGATAACGCCTTTTCCTAAAAAATATCAAGCCCCTGGTAAATTATACTAAAAAAAGAGCTTTTTATGAACAAATATCAAAATTTCATAACGGTAAAATGTAAATTTGAATAATGTACCAAATATACCAACATTTAGCTTCAGCCCCTTTATATCACCCGCTTCTGAAACATGTTGGTGTAATACCTACCTCTTTTTACTTCCAATTTTTGCACTAGCTACAGGGGCTTCAATTATATCAGAATGGGATTCTCCTGCTTCTGATGCAGTTTCTGTCACAGAACTGGTTGAACCCTTGTTGGCTTCTAATGAAACTGGCTCTGGAGGTGCCAGGAATAGATTTAACAATTATACTTTCAGACCTAAAATATGTATTAATTCAATATATCAAAATATTAAAAAGCCTTTCTAAAGGATACCTTTTGATTAGGGACCCCATATTAGCGGTTGAAACAGTGGACTCCATAATAGTTTTTTCTAAGAATAGCTGAGCAATCCTAAAAATGGATATAAATGCGGTTAATGCACATATCTACTTAGCTAGTTTAATTGTATCAAAAAAAAATAATAACAGAACTTACTTAGGATATTCTTTCGGTATTGGAGGTGTTCCAAAAACAGATGAGTCCACAGATCTGTGGTTGAGTCAGAGCTAGAAGAATATAAATTATTATTATAATATAATAAATATAATTATAAATATTTTTTACCTAGTGGATGCATCATCCAAAAATAAAACACCTTCACACAGTCGAGGATTTGCACCTTTTCTATCGAATCCTGCTCCCTTAGATTTCGTTGCCAGATCCTCTGGGAAAAAATGATCCGAGCATAACCATGGATTTTTTGGCAAAAGTGGTCCTTTAGCAATGCCAACTAAAGAAAACCAGAGTTTTCGTTTTTCCGGTTCCTGAGGAAACCTAATTTAAAAAATACAATATAAGTACCTAATGTAAAAAGGCTATAATCAGCCTTATACTCCAGAGCTAGGGAGGTAATATCCTACGTAGATTTACTACTTACTTCTTTAATGCTGCTTTGAATTACTAAGCGGTTACATTGTTGGGCGTAAATGAACCAACATTATTTTCAGAAAGTATCTGTTTGGTTTTGTTACTAACAATTTAATAGAAATAAAAATTCAAAATGTAACAAATTTATCATATCAAACAAACCCCGCCACTGTGTAAACTAACACCAAACACAAACAAATTTCCAAAACATAACCACACTTACCTGTGAAAAGTTAAATCTGGAAATCAACTATCCACTTTTCCACAAACTACACAACCACGAACCATAGTTATTCAATAAATATTTAAAGTTTAAAAAAACACACACAAGAATATCGCAAAACAGGAAAATACTTCAAAAAACGATTAAAAGCGCTAATGACATGAGGGTTTCTCAACGTCAACGTCGCAAATTATAATTTCATTCATAACGCCGATTTCTGTCGTACAAAAAGCGTGAAGTTGTAAACAATGTTGCCGTAGTGCGCTTTTATTTTACTATGAGAATAATTCCTAAAATAAAATAATTATCCCGTTTTGTACAATTTAATCTTAAAATGAACTAATTTATAACCTAAGTATAGTAATAAAATTTTTTATTAACATCTTAGTTACATTTACATCGCTCATTTTTTGTTTGTTGTGACAAAAATTTAAAGATATTCCAAATACATTTGTAAGTCTGGCAATGCTTGTATCAGGATAAATAGAGGAAGGGACGATGTTTGCTAACCCTGAAAACGTAAACAATGTGGTCTCCTGTGTTATTAAGGTCTTTGATTAAAACCAATAAATAAAAGTAGCCAAGATAAAACTTTTGTTGTGTCAAATGACGCAAAGCAAGCATCATGTAGAGCAACATCGCATTTCCACAAATTCGTTTAGGTTTTTTACCACATTCTGCACATCGTCTTTGGGTTCCTATTGGTATAATCAAATGGTTCATTCCATCAAATGTGACATCCAAACTTACCCCACCACCTAAAAGATGTGATCTTTATGGGCCAGGTCTTTTTACGTTGATTGTACTGTCTTATTTAGATAATATGCAAATGCACTTTTTCGCGGACCGTCAAGTAGGAGAGATTATCTTCTGGATGAACTATTTGATAAACTCTCCAGGTATTCACTACGGCTATATCCAACATTTGTGTGAACAATGGCCACCACTATTTTTGGACCTGATTCGGATTCGGTATGATACCTGTTTCTAAGCATATCTACACCTTCCATGAACGAGTTGTATTCATGAATCAGTTTGGGAATAGGATCTGTAGAATGTTTTTTATTTTTTTGAGCATAACGTTTAGTGGAACCTTTGGAAATTTTTGTTAGACTTGTCAAACGCATTGTTCTTGATTTTTTTTTGCATCTCTTTAGATGGCGTCAAAGGGCATCTTCCTTGTCTAGTTTCGCGCACTGTTTCCGTTGCTTTTAAGTCCATATCGCGAAGTATGCACAGTAGCCTATGGCTGCTAAAAAAATGTCAAAAAGAGTTCATGCTTATTGCAATCTTCAGGCGGTATGGCCTCAGTAAGTTTTTTTATAT
This sequence comes from Apoderus coryli, assembly GCA_911728435.2. Classification (NCBI taxonomy): domain Eukaryota; kingdom Metazoa; phylum Arthropoda; class Insecta; order Coleoptera; family Attelabidae; genus Apoderus; species Apoderus coryli. Next base: position 3,325,986 of record OU452206.1, on the reverse strand, counting down.
CTAGAATTCCTAACTGGTCTTCCGAATTTTCTTCATTGTTTCTTCCACACTAAGATTGTAATACAAATATCTAGATGAACTACACACAAACCATCGCTTATAACCAAAGTGTATTGGCTTGAAGTTTTGGCTAATGTCCTATATCTTTATACAAAAGTAATTTCTACAACAAACGCAGATTAAAATTTGGGACTATTATGCCTGAAGATTTCTTTGATAACCATAAAACCATGAGATTGTAACCTATATTTTTCAGCTAAAAAGCATCAGAACACTCATGACATGTGTTTGATATATATCCACATAATATGTTAGCATATTTTATATGCTAATTACGTAAAGAAAAAATTGTTATACGCCTGTCATTTTGAGTGGAGCTTTAATAGTATATTAAGTATAAAGGGCGGTAAAGCATTCGTTGCAGCCCGCCGCTGTATAGACGCACGAGTGAGCGAAGCGAGCGAGGGCAGCTATACAGCGAAGGGCTGCAGCGGCTTTACCGCCAGTGGTGCTTACAACTGTTTTTCGCCTGCCTCTTCATACTACAATATTAAACCAAAAGAACTTTATTTTAATAATTAATTATTACTGTTATGAACTGACAGTTTTTGACAGTAATTAATGGGAGTATTTTTTGACGTATCTACATGATAATAGGCGTTATCCTTTGACAAACTCAGATCAGATAAACTTATGTGACAGCCTCACATGGCAATGTTGAGTATTTTAAATGTAGAAAGAAACTGTCAAATTAGTATCTGAGCGTGTACGCTATACAAATTTAATTTTAGAATCTTATGTATATTTCGGTACTAAAATAATAATTAAAAAGTGATTACTAATTAATAATGGACAATTTTAAATAATTAAATGAGTTTAGCGGAATGACAGACGACTACCTAAGTAAATTTTCTCAATTAATTGTCAACTTATCCTCTAGATGGAATGCACATTAAGTTAAGTGAGTGAAAACTACTGATGTTAACGTTATTATTGGAAATCTAACAGTGGCGCCATCTATGAAAAAAAATTAAAATGAGCGGGCGCTAATTGGTCATTTACCGCCCGCATATGCGGGCGGTAAAACTCTGTTTAAGTGCAGGCAGGCGAAAAAAAAATGATTGTCATTGACATTGGCATGTAATCGGTTAATCATTATAATATAAGTACTACTTATTCAGATAGAAGTCGATATACCGCGATGTCACCAATACAATGAGTTGCTCTCATCAGCAGAAGGCCACAAGAAATTAAAACGTATCCTAAAAGCTTGGGTGTATAAAAATAGCCAGTATGTGTATTGGCAGGGCTTAGATTCATTATCTGCTCCGTTCCTGTACCTCAACTTTAATGATGAAGGTAGAGTATATATTTTATAGAAATAAATGAATTTAGTTATCATTATTTTTAGCTAAAGCGTTTGCATGTTTATCTGCATTTGTTCCGAAATATTTACATAAATTCTTCTTAAAAGACAATTCGATTGTCATTGAAGAGTATTTGACGAAATTTTCACAGTTAATTGCATTTCATGACGCGAAGCTGTCAAATCATCTATACGAAATTAATTTCTATCCACAACTCTTTGCAATACCATGGTTCCTCACGTTGTTTTCACGTAAGTGTTCCCATCCAAAATATTTAAAAAATAAATTATTACTAAACGTCTTTAACGAAGACTGATATATACAGTTAAGAGCAATGTTGGCTCTACTTTTCTAGAATAAACAAACCACGAACTATGCTATTTAGATATGATTATAATATAATAATATAATTTTATTTTGTAAGAAATTGTATTAATCCTTAAAATAAAATGCGGATTATTGATATAATTTATCAAGTTTTCTTGGGTATTGGGACAAACTAAAGTAACTCATAGGCGTAGGTCAACCATTTTGTTATGTTTTAATTAAGTCAGTGTAAATGACACTCAAACCGTTAATGTCTCTCTGATTATTAATGGCATCAGGCTCCTTATTGATGTACACCATTTCCTTGAAGAGTCTCGATCTTTCTTTGTGTTCAATGCCCAATATCACATAGTTTTCAAAATCAAATAAGTGCCCCGTATCACTATGATGTTCAGAAAGAGCGGTACAACTTTTTTTTTTGTAGCGACAGTCTAAACGATGTTGATTGATACGATCCTTGATATAATTTTTCGTTTGACCAATGTATTTACCTGAACATTGTGTACAAGGTATTTGGTATATAACATCACACATATGTTCCTTCTTTGGTCTGTCTTTAAGTTTACTGAACAAGGATCGTGTCGTTTTCTTGTAATACGGGGCAATGGACACTAAATCTGACTTTAATATGTTGTTAAGTCTATGGAAAACACCCGGTATATATATCAGTGGTAACCTGATCAATGGTAACATGTTTTGATTGTCATTCTGTACTGCTCTATCTCGGATCCGGTGTTCATTGAAGATCTTGTTCAACAAATTCAGAGAGTGAGGGCAGGATTCCATTTCTAGATATTATGATTCATCGTCGAGACGCTGGTGATTTAGTTACGGAGTGGTACATGAAAGCTGTATCATCGGGGCGATGTCTAAACTACTTTTCTAACCATGCAAACACACATAAGATAGGTTTGGTTAAATCCATGTTAACGAGAGTCAAAAGGCTATGTCATTCCACCTTGATAGAAAACAATCTGACAATCTTAAAGGGTCTCCTAACAAATAATGGCTATCCTGTGAATTTGTTGAACAAGATCTTCAATGAACACCGGATCCGAGATAGAGCAGTACAGAATGACAATCAAAACATGTTACCATTGATCAGGTTACCACTGATATATATACCGGGTGTTTTCCATAGACTTAACAACATAGTAAAGTCAGATTTAGTGTCCATTGCCCCGTATTACAAGAAAACGACACGATCCTTGTTCAGTAAACTTAAAGACAGACCAAAGAAGGAACATATGTGTGATGTTATATACCAAATACCTTGTACACAATGTTCAGGTAAATACATTGGTCAAACGAAAAATTATATCAAGGATCGTATCGTATCGTTTAGACTGTCGCTACAAAAAAAGTTGTACCGCTCTTTCTGAACATCATAGTGATACGGGGCACTTATTTGATTTTGAAAACTATGTGATATTGGGCATTGAATACAAAGAAAGATCGAGACTCTTCAAGGAAATGGTGTACATCAATAAGGAGCTTGATGCCATTAATAATCATAGAGACATTAACGGTTTGAGTGTCATTTACACTGACTTAATTAAAACATAACAAAATGGTTGACCTACGCCTATGAGTTACTTTAGTTCTTTTTATGATATCTATTTTATCTACTTACTTTTTTATGATCTGTGTGGTGAGAGAATTCCCATCTCTCATTGACACTGTGAATATTAATTTTATTATATTTTGTTCTATTTAGCTGTTATAGGTTCGAAAACAATGTTAATATTTTTAGGGAATTTGACCAGATTTTCTATGGTAGGTATTAGACTCTGTGTCAATATAATCTAATTTTTTAAAATGTTATGTTAGTCTGTTTGGTCATCGTCCTTTTGTTGAGTGTTTTTATTTATATAACTTTATAACTTTTACTTTATTGAGGTTTTGTGTTTTTTGTAGCCTGATGATGTGCATATATTGCACGAAACGTTGCAATAGAATTTAAAATTCAGAAATACTGAGTTTAGATTTTGTCCCAATACCCAAGAAAACTTGATAAATTGAAACAAAGTGGGATGATAGTTTGATAATTGATTATTGATATATATATATATATATATATATATATAAGTTGTTAAAGATAAATGTGTCTGTAACATCTTTAATAATAACTTGAGCAGTTTAGTTTGAATATAAATCCAAATAAGATTTAATAAGGAAACATCAGAAATAAAATCAAACCACTGAAGTTTCAAGTTTCAAAAATATTTTATTTGGCTACAAACCAAATACAAACAATTCAAGCGAGTGTATATATAGAAAAAAAATATGGTTATTAAAAGAAAGAAATTGGTACTAAAATCTAGGTAGAGAACGTCGAACAAATCATAAGTTATGAATAAAAAGCACGCACAAATTACTTCAAAAATGATATAATCTTTATTTATTTTTGAAAATTGGAACCAAGAGCCTCTACTTTTATAGAGCTTTAATCCAATTGAATATTATTAATCTGATATATAAATACGGTGTAAAATTTTGATGCGCTCGAGAATAGAAAAAGTCTTTAAAAGTACTTTTTAATTAATAAGGGTGACTATAGGATTCAATACTTTATTGAAATAACCATATCCATTCTTCTTTTTCCTTGAACCTTACAGCTATGATTTAATTGTGTGTAATTTTTAGAGTTAAGGTTCGTAAACAACTTTGAAATGAATTATTGTTTATTTCGTGTAACATTTTGGTGAACGGATTCGCATGCTTCAGGTATTTTTTCGCCGAAACGTTGGACCATCAGAAATGGATCTGCATGAAATAAACAATAATTTATATCAGTAAGTTGATTTACGAACCTTAATTCTAAGAATTCGACACAATTAAAGAAATAACCAAATTGTCTTGATGCTTTCATTGTTTAAGAGCACACCACGATATCATGATCTGAGAATGAAGAACTGATTTTTATTTTACTTTTAATAATTTAATTCTGACAACCTTTATGGTTGTGTTGTAGATGTGTTTCCACTTTATAAGATCCTTCATTTATGGGATAAACTGTTGCTGAAAGATTCTTCATTTCCTTTACATATTGGGCTGTCAATTTTATCCCAACTACGTGAGAGATTATTGAGCTCCGGTTTTAACGATTGCATTCTACTCTTTTCTGATTTACCAGAGGTAGATATCGAAAAGTGTCTCAACTGTTCCATGGCTACCTATGATAATACGCCTCGAAGTATCACTTGCAGAAATCACGAAAATGAAAAGTATCACATTAAAGGCGATTTGGTAAGTAATAATATGTATATATGTCCCAGGTGTAAACTTTATATGAATAATTATATGTTCTAGTATATGAAATTCATTATTGTAGGCAATCATATTTTTGTGCAGTCCATTGTCTTCAATGATATTAACACTTATTCCAGGGACCTGTGTATAATATAAGACCTCATATATTATAGGAAATGCCTGGGTCTTGATTAATTGGTTAATAAACTTTTTTCGGATGAACCAAACCGGTGGTTTTGCGAAAATTTGGTGACTTTAGGAACTATTCAAGTATTACGAATATATTTCTCGCTACTGAACGCCATGACAGTGGCAGAATGTCTCCTTTCAGTCCATTATAACGTTAGAGAGGTGCTATACAGAGAGGTGTCTATTATTGGTACCATATAATGTCAGTTCATTCACAAAATGACTTTCCAGCGGTCTACAGTCTTTCATATACGCCTCGAACAGACCCTTAGTGACATTTTTAGCTTCAATCAGCAAACTAGTCAACCTATCACATCGAAACAGTTAGTGCACATAAAAAAGGAGTTCGTTTATTATTAAGGATGTTCCCAACTAAGTTGATACCAAATAAGATTGATTCTAAAACGAATCTTATAGTGCTCGCTGTCACCGTTTATTCGACTGATTTTTATTTAAATAAACTGACTGATAATTTTAATATATTTTATTATGATTACTTTAAAGATTTAATTATGACAAAAAGTGTTGTGTTTTCTCACATGAGCTCTATCATTAGTTGTAAATGTTTTTTAAATGGTGTATCTCCAAAATTGAAGAGACCTGGAAAGGTCAAAATTGCAATTCATCTTAAGAATATTTTATTTAATGGGATTAAGTTTTTTCGTTAATGGACGACATCATACTGTACAACTCAGTAAGAATATAACGAAAAACGATGGGGTGAGCAGTGTGGCAGGTGAATTTCGTGTTTTTCATCTCAATATAAGAAGTTTGCGCTCAAAGACCGTCGAACTTGACATATTGCTTATGCAGCTAAAGTTTCCGGATGTTGTTTGTCTGACAGAGACATGGTGTGATGCTGTCGAACTCAAGAGCTTAAAGCTAAACAATTATCAACTAGTTAGTTGGTTTTCGCGTTCTACAAGAGGAGGAGGAGTCTGCATCTTTGTGAAATTGAATTTGCTTTCTGATAGTAGAGATATGTTCACAGTACAGGCTTCTGAAAATAGTTTCGAAGTTTGCTGCGCAAAGCTGAGGATTTATGATAGGAATTGTTATATTGCTTGCCTCTATCGACCACCACAAGCTAATCTAAATGAGTTCAAGGTAAAATTGGAAACATTTTTGGGCTCGCTCCGATTTCAGGATGGGGGTCTTTTGTTATGTGGGGATTTTAACATAAATTTTGCAGAAAGGGGCGAGAGGAATGTTGTTGAGGTCTTGAATCTCTTTGATGGTTTTAATTTGTCACAATGTATTCATGACTTTACTCGTATACAGGGTGAATCAGGGACTATTATCGACAACATTTTCTCTAATTTCTGTGGTGACCTCACGGGGACGCTTGTACAGAGTACGAACTTGTCTGACCATTCTTGTCAGATTGTGACTTACAGTATTTTAAAGCCTGTAAATGATAATAATGTTAGATTTATTGATAAGAGGTATTTTAATGATCTGTCTAATATTGACCTATTTAAGTATTATATATCTCACGAAACATGGGCTGATGTGCTAGGTGTTGTTGGTGTTGATGAGAAGTTTACGCAGTTTATTGAAAAGTTTCATAATATAGTAGATCTTTGTTTTCCTTTGAAATCTGTTAAGATAACAAATAAGATAACACGTCATTCTTGGGTGACAGATGACATAATAGCTGAGGGAGAGTTTCTCAGGGAATTGAACTATGAATACAAGATTCACAAAAATCAAAATATTAAAGAGCTGTATACAGTGCTATATAGGAAACATAAGAAACGAATAGTTGACGCCAAGAAAAATTTTAATAATTCACGTTACTATGCGTCGCATAATAGGTCCAAGGAATGTTGGAAGATAATTAGGGAAGAAGTCAACTTGGGTGATGATCATCGATACCCTTCTACATTTGTCGACAGAGATGGAGGGAAATATCCGTGTGGTCATCAAGCAGCGGAGAAATTTAACCAATATTTTCTTGACTCTATTGAAGATTTGGTCGCATCGAGTGATACAGCATTGAACCGTGAACTGCCGCCTTTTAACAACCAGTCTCTCTTCCTACACCCTGTTCGTGAGTGGGAAGTACGCAAGATTTTACGCAGGATAACTCGAAAAAGTTCATGTGGCCCAGACGGTGTCCCCTGCTCTCTCTTGAGGCATGTGATCGAGAGTATTGCACATATTTTAACACATTTGATCAATCAATCTTTTCTTGATGGGAAATTTCCGCAAGACTTAAAATTGGCCAAGGTTGTACCCATTTTTAAAAAAAAAGGATCCCCATAATATAGAGAATTATAGAGGCATTTCAGTTTTATCTGTTTTCTCAAAAATTTTTGAAAATGCATTCTATGACCAACTCAATGGGTTTATAAATAAATATAATATACTTGGTCATAAACAATTTGGTTTTAGACAAGGTATGTCTACTCGGGATGCGGTTATACAATTCGTAAATAATGTGCTGAAAGGGCTGGAGGAAAAACAAAAGTGTTCGGGTTTATTTTTCGATTATTCTCGTACGTTTGAGACCGTGAATCATGAGAGAATTTTATCCAAGCTTTACAATTATGGCATTCGGGGAACATCTTTAGATTGGATAACTTCCTATCTATCCGGAAGAATGCAGAAAGTGAGTCTCAATTGTGATTGTGCCACATTTGAGTCGTCAACTCTTGAGGTCAACGTTGGCGTTCCTCAGGGTAGTACACTGGGACCATTGCTGTTCATATTATTTATTACTGACATGTCTGCACAAATGAAATCCGTTCGCAATATCACCCTTTTTGCAGACGATACATCAGCAATGGTTTGTGCTGATAACATTAGCTGGTTGAGTGTTAAAGGAAACGAATGTCTGGAGGATATGCGAAGATATTGTACTGACAATGGTTTGGTGATGAACCTTGGGAAGACAAGTCATATCCACTTTTCTGCTAAGGAAGTCGACTATAGTGTGAGAATCCGGAGTGGTAATTGCAGCCTTGTCCAGAACAACACTGTAAAATTCTTGGGTGTTGAAGTCGATTCACTTTTAAGTTGGTACATGCATATTGAAACCGTTTCCAAGAAGCTCTGTAGACTATCATTTTTAATCTGGAAACTCAGAAGCTTCGTAACTCTTGATGTGTTGTTGTCATTTTATTTTGCGCATGTGCATTCTGTGCTGTCCTATTCGGTTGTAGTGTGGGGTAACTCGCGGCGCATAGACGAAATTCTGATATTACAAAAAAGAATCATTAGGACAATATCATTTAAATCAATGAGATTCTCATGCCGTCAACTATTTAAAGACTTAAAAATTTTAACAATAACATCAATTTATATTTTGGAGTGTGTTTTTTATGTGTATTCAAATAAGGATAGATTTATAAGCACAGGACAATTGTCTGATTATGATCTGAGATATAACTTAAATCTCAAACTACCTGTCCATAGACTCTCCCTTACGGCGAATAGTTCATTGGTAATGCCGTTAAAAATTTTTAATCATCTACCTCAGCATTTCAAATTGGTTCGTAGCCCGAAGCAGTTTAAAATGAATGTTAAAAACTGGTTATTGAGATATAGTTTTTATACACTGAATGAATATTTTACAATTTCTTGATTATATATTTTGTATTGTAAATTTACAATATTTGTCGTTTGTGAACTTTTATGTTATGTATTCTGTGAATTATAATTTATTGACGCATTCTTTGTACTGATGCTGTACCTGATGAATAAAGACTATGATTATGATTAAAGGGCGGAATATATGCACGTCAATTCAATTAAAATATGCGCATATATATGCATAGTTTTTCTTTGAAATATGCAACAATATGCATTTATTTGTCAAAATATGCAATTATATGCCTTGAATATAACATGGAAAAATAGAAATAAAGAAACGCCGACTCTTATAAAAATTATTTATTTTAAGTAAAATTAAAAGAAAAATGTAATAGGTAAAATTTTTAACCTGAAATAGTATAAAATGCATTTATAACGATATATTTTTCAAAATTTTCCGACAAAAGTGTTTGCCTTCTGTCTGTAAAAATATGTTTGTACAAAGAAAAAGTTCTTTCAACATCTACCGATGTGATCTGGCAATATTTTAATTTGGGTAGTAAGTTATAAGGCCAAGGTATTACTTCGTTGGATGGTTTAGTATCAAAAATATTTTTGACTTCCATTAAATACTTAAAGCCTTCATTCTTTCCCACAATAACTTCGAGTTTACTTCTTACTTGATTTCCTACATCACCGGGAACTTTTTTGCATTTGCCGGAAAAAGTTTCAACAATTTTAATTGATTCTCTTAAACTTATATTCCTACTTTCTAACGAAGTTATTATATCTGGTGTAAAACTAAAATTAACCTTAATAAAAACAAGTTCCTTAGCTAAATTTACAGTTTTTAATACTGCTTGACTTTGCACTACACATTGTGAATTGTCTTCTAAATCTAAAACTATGTCTTTAATGGCTTCAAAATGGTCTGCGTAGAATATCGCGGCCTTAATCCATGTTCCCCATCGAGTAATTACGGGCTCTGGAGGTAAACTAACTAAATTCCTAAACATCCAATAAATGCCGGCAATAAACCATATAATAATAAAATGGGTCCATAAACAATATAATAATAAAACCTACCCACCTGTTAAATTATTTCAGTTACCTGCAAGGGTCGTACTTAATCTTTTGATAAAACGAAAAACATAAAAATATGCACACAAATTTTATTTTTGCCGAAATATGCAATTTTTTATGAAATTTGTAAAAATATGCAAAATATGCAAATATATGCACTTTGCATATATTCCGCCCTTTAATTATGATTATTATGATTATGATTATATGAAATTATCGTTTTGGTTCTCCAAACACATTCTGAGAGAAATACTGAAGTTGGTTTTGTACATCAGTATAGAGGGTCTACCAAAATCGATGAATTGGCAGGGTATCTCGAAAACCAGACTACCTGTAAAAGAAGTAGTCAGGATGCCATGACCCATTTTGGATAAAGGTAATGATGAGAATACTTTGGGTATTTAAATATCCACCCTTTTAAAAATAGTTCTACTATATATGCAGTATCTACTAAAAGTTCCCTTAGAATTTTTGTATTTGTTAAAGTAAGATAAGATATTGATAGAGTAAATTTGGATGATTTTCGAAAATCAGCTTGTATCCCGAAAACTAAACCACTGGCAAAAACATTGTATCGCTCGTCGTCATTTTGTCCAAAAATAGGTCATGACCTCCTGACTACTACTTATTCACCTCGTCTGGTCTTCGAGATACAATGCAAAATCATCGAATTTGGGACACCCTGTACATTAGAAAATTTATAACAGATTTAAAATATTAACTTAATAGGATATTACCGAAGTTCTACTAGATGATTTGAAAAAGGAGCGTTTTCCTCGCATCAGCGCCAATGATGTTGTTAATCTCATACGAAACGATATTGATCGCACCCTGATAATAGATATCAGAAATCCTACAATGTAAGTTTATAAAAATACCCTGTTCTTTCGTATCACTTTAATCTTATTTTGTGATTACAGGTTTGGAAGGTGTGCTATTTCAGGAAGTATTAATATACCATTCACGAGCGTTTCGTACAATGAGAACCGTTTAGAAAATATAGGAACGTACACTGAACTCATTCGAAATAGTGAAGATAAAATTATAGTTGTAGTAGGTGATCGAGATACGGATATTAGTTTGGTAATTATTCATGTCTACCTAATTATCGGGTTGCTAGTTTTGAGCTACATGTTAGAAATTCTCAGGACTATACGTCTCAAATACCAATTCGACATTGTTTACTTTCATTATATCCCTTTTAAATCTATGGTAGTAAATTATAATAACATCTTTCAAAATCTCTAGAATAGGCGTGTACTTACGCGGTATGTGGGTTGGGAACAAGAAATTATTTTTCATTATAAATATTAGAGTAATTATTAGTAATATCTGGGAATTACATAAATTTCACACTTGATATATATGTCCCTCCGGCAGCTTTCCGACGTGCAAGTGTAGAATACGTTTAAGAGTGTATTTACCCTAGTTGTCGATTCTGTTGCTCGTTTACTTTTTCTCCACCTCTTTTATCAGGACCGACGCCATGCGAATTTTAATACAATTATTGTATAGGTAGATACATCGCATATACAGGGTGAACTATCACTCAGTACAAAAATTTTAACTAGAGGTAGAGAAAAATAAGATTTAACAGAATCGCCTTTCAAAAAATTAAAATTTCCAACATTTTTATTAAGGCTGAAAATAATTTTTTTGTAAATCATGTTAAACTCCCTTTTTACGACGCCTATGAACGCCTGCCCAACTGAAGTTTAAATTAGACATTAGCTTAAAGGTTATGATACAGCGCCATGTTGCCAAGTGTATCGATTTACCGAGCATTTAATGTAAAACATTTATTTAGAAAATGTAGATGATTATGTGACTTCAATCATGCGAAATATTAAATATTACGTAAGCTCCTACCTTTCGGATAGGTCTAATATGCCATGCCATGCCGCCATGATTTTTGAACTTCCTGGGGACCGCTTGATTTACCTCGTCCACTCTTCTTGTTATTAAAGAAGAAGATTGGACGAGGTAAATCAAACGGTCCCCAGGAAGTTCAAAAATCAATGCAAAAGTACCTGACATTAGTCAGGTACTCAGCCCGACAATCACAAGGTGGATCCCATCCGTTAGTAAAACCCCACAGGGCAACAAAAAACACTCAAATGCAAATAACACTAGCACTACAACAGCAAATGTTCAAAGAGACCACCGTTAACTTCACCACACTTGTTGATGTGCTTAACCACTGAACTACTTCTAGTTCCTGTATCTTTTGTATGTGATACGGTTGAAACCAGTTCTCCTTCAGAATCCTCCTTGTTCTGAGATATTCCCAATCTTTTTGCAATCTCCGTAGTACTTATGGACGGTTCCTCCTCTATTAAATTTAGTACATCCACTACATGTTCTAAATTATTCTGTCCTCCTTGTCCACCCGTTTGAGCTTGCAATGTACCAGTATCTCACAAACGTTGTACTTACAACATTTACAAATGTGCGAGGACTAGATTAGGCATGTCTTTCCTATTTGGAAAACGTCTCCGGTATTCCACTGCCGCCTGATTTGCTCTTTCTTTGCATTTCCCATAGGTAGGTATAATATTATTACCATGTCTGTTAATTCCGCGTTTTTCAATAATTCAATTCAATTTTCAAACATTCACAAATCAATAAAGTAATATAATAATTCGACGTCAAAATCGCGATGACAAATGACAAAGGAAAACACCGCCATATCGATATTATCAAAATATCGATATATCGGAATAAAAAATATCCATAGTCACATCGACAATTTACGATTCATTATAACGATATAAAATTTAGCAGATATATCAATACATTTGATTGGATATACCGCTGGGCTTTGCCAACGATAGTGCCAATGTATCGGATCAAACATCGGTATTTATTAACATTACTTAGTGTAGTTTCTAGTTATTGTTGTATTTATACTAAAAATATTACCATTTTATCGGTTGAAAATGTACGATATCGATTGTTCAAATTTCATAACAAACTCGATCGATAGTAACAAAATCTGCATAATAATTATTCGTGAATGCAGGTTTGCCAGATTTGGCCAAAAAAGCGATGGTCAATAGGCGCTAAATATTCTTAGTTAGCTCTTGGCTTCCAAATCTAATTCACCATGCATCACATCATTAATATTTGTTATTTCATAATAATGATAATATTTCCGACAAAATTTTTGTGTAGTGTACGTAGGCAACCCGTTTTATCATATGTGTATTTTATTCTGCCTAATGTGTAAAGTATGCAATGCGCAATTTATAACGTCTAATGTAATGTAAAAACAACCATAGTTACGTGAGAAATTAAAATCAAATTATTTCGTGTAGCTAATGATAATTTTGACAGTTTCACGTTGCTTATAAAAAAAATTTCAAGTGAGTGCGAGTGGTAGGTGAGATGCCACATCAGCCAATCTGATCTGAGAAATTTGTGAGGAATTTCTTGCGAACGTGGTATACACATACAAAGCACATGCGGAGGTCAAGGATTAAAAGTAGCATAATATGGCTCGATACACAATACACATTGAGTTTGAATAAGTTATTTTTTTACTCAAAATAAAAAGCTTAATATGTGTGTTATAAACTTGGCAACACGTTAGGCTGTTGGTTGACAGATGACGTCGAAGTTGTCTGCACTCTGCACTATTGTGATCTATTGATCAGGTGTCCCGGGGCGTTTATTAACCTATTAACCGATATTTTATTATTTTTGTGTTTACATTTTCGTCCCTATTGGAAATAAGGATTTAAATAAATTAAAATTAAACAGGCATTTTACATTTTAGTCCCAGATAAGTAAGTACTAGTTTTACTTATCTGGAGTTGTGCTACCGGCAATGTTTAGTTAGTGTTTGTGTGTTCAAAATGCAAAAATATCGTTTTAGAAGTTTGTAAAAACGAAGAAATTATCTACAATTTGGAGTATTCCAGATTGATTGTTATTGATCAAATATTATAAGACAGCGCCGCTACAACTGGCTATCATAGTTTAATATTTCGTTAAATTTAAAATAAATCGGCATCAGCGAATATTAAAAAAGTGTGCATTTAGTGTATCTACTTCTCGGAAATCTGTTGTGTTTTTAGTGTATTCAATAAGTATGCAAAAATATCGTTTTAGGAGTTTGTTGTTTGCAAAAACGAAGAAGTAGTGTACAATTCTGCAGTAGTTAGTAATGATGGATTTATTTATCAGGTATTATAATAATTATTTCAAAAATCTTCATTTTCACCTCTCTACAATTGGCAACACCGCGTACTGCGGTTTGTAGGTTGGAAGCCATCGTGAAAAATAATTGTCATAGGCGCCGATTTACCAGGGAAAAACGTGGATTTGCCCCATTTTGTAAACATCCAATAAAAATTCCAAAATAATTTTTTTACGGTTTTTCATGCTTTCCTGAGCATGTGGTTAAAATTTTTGTACTGAGTGATAATTCACCCTGTATATGAGAAATAAGAAGCTCAACGTGTCAGAGCGAGCATAACTATTTACTAAAAATAATAGGTAAATAATTTTCGCCGACAAACAAAAATCCCTTCAAAGCGTTCCATGAAGGCGACTCAATGCAGTTGAGAGTTCGAATTATACTTATACATTTCGTATCAACAACAGCAATCTCCCATTCTACCCATCCTATTCTATTACCTATCACGCGCACCCCGATATCTACCTATTGTAACGAAACCCTGTTGCTACGCCTATGTTCTTGGATCTGCATGAGTTTATATGTTGTCTACTATCACCTCTTAAACCTACACTATTTGTTTAAAATTTACTGGCTGAAAATATTTGAATATCCACTATCTAACACGAAATATAATTTTGAAGAAATATCAGTTGAGATATAATTATTAAATTAACAATAACTAGCAACCACCAGTTGATTTTCTAAGACAGTTTACACAATCTTGAGTCGTAGATTTGTCAGACTGGTGTTAGGTAATATTTACGGAACTTTGTATTCTAGCATTATGATATTTGAACACTTTTTTATTTTGAGTTGTTATTTAATAATAAACCATATCAAGTCTGATAAAGGCCATTTACGACACTCGCCTTCAACTATTTTTTCCCGTTACACTATGTTACTCGCTTTCATTGCATTTCAATATTGTATCGCCTTCCCACCTTAATTTTTAAATACAACTCTGATACGCATCGTCTGTGATGCTTCCCTTACAACGGCAGTATAAGAATTGAATAAAATTGTTTGATATTTGCATTGCAATGGTATTGAGTTTCCCTCATAGTTCAATTCAAAATATTGGATACATACATTTTATATTTTTGTAAAGAAACTAAATTTTAATTAAGTCCAGTGGCGTTAGGGGGCAACTTAATAAAAATTATTGACAAAAAATGTACGCCACTGACTGTAATTTAATTTCGATATTGTCTTGAGATAAAGCATTTCTCTGGCAGTTTTTCCTATGTTGCTTCGTTTACGAGATAAAAATTTAAAACATTTTGCAACATACCAAGAATATTTGCGAATAATTCGACTAAAAATCATTAACCTTGATATTATTTGATTGCGTCAATCATTTTGATTCTGATATTTTTGAGAGACTTCGCCAGTCAATGAGAATATTGGAATCATGTATTCGAGCTAAAGGTGTTCACTTTCAACAGTTTTGGTAATTTTTTCTATTAGGTATAAATGTTAATTTAAAGAATTGATTGTTACATAAAGCAACAAGACTTTAAGTTATGTTGGAAATTTGTTTCACACTACTATGCTTTCACCAGACGGCCGTTTCGTCGATCCACGACTCATCAGTGGTGATCGGCAGGCAGTGTGACCCAAACCTCCAACATTTACAAAGAGCTTATACTAGCACGAGAATTGATTGAGAGAGAGATGTATTTGGCGACACCTAGCGTGAACAGGCAATATGCCGGGTGAAACACAGTTCACAACGATGGCCGGACAATTTTATTTATTTTTATCTTGCTTCTAAATTTTAATGTTAGTTTTAGTTGAATTATTCGCAAATAATCTTAATATGTTGAACAGTCTTTTAAATTTTTGTCGTAAACGAAGCAAAATACGAAAAAAATACAAGAGATAAAAAAGTTGTCGTTTTAGTTGCTTTATCTCAAGACAATTAAATTACAAATAGTGGCAGACATTTTTTTGTCAATAACTTAATAGTTGCCCCCTAACGCCACTGTACTTAGTGATTTCGCTCTAGTTACGGCCGTATAAGCTCCCTATTTCTAGCAACAACGCTGCCAAATTGCAAAGAAATTGGTAACGAGATATTTGACTTAATTAAAAAAACTCGTTATTTACAAAAAATGTTTAACACCTTGGAATGCTTTTCCAGAAGTATGTTATTTGGGAACTATTTTCCATAAAATGACCTGAGAAATTACCTCCTTAAATATGGCAGCGTCTTTTTGAAACACCTCGGGTAAAGCATACAATGTGTCCACGGATAGAATTTGGCAGAGGAAAAACTTTATTATTTGTAGATTTAGAACAAAAAATCATTCTTTATAAAAACGTCTGCTTGTGTCAAATTACTATACAGGGTATATCAAAAATAACATTTTTAATATTTTGTTTAAATTTTATGAAAATATTTACAAAACCGTGATTTATTACACTAAATTTGCAAAAAAAACTAATAAACCTTTTTCTCAAAGTGGTTAATTTCATACCTACTATGAAAATAATAAAATTAAAAAAAAACAAAAAAATCAAAATCCATAAAAATTTTATTTTTGATATACCCTGTATAGTAATCATAACTTTGGTATTCGAAGTGGTAGTTTCGACACAAGCAGACGTTTTTATTAATAATGATTTTTTTCTTCTAAATCTACAAATAAAAAAGTTTGTCCTGGCCAAACTCATCTAATCTGTCCACGGATAGAGTTTGGAAGAGCAAAACTTTTTTATTTGTAGATTTAGAAGAAAAAGTTATTCTTTATAAAAACGTCTGCTTGTGTCGAAACTACAATTTCAAATACCAAATTTACGATAACTATACCGGGTATATTCAAAATCAATTTCTTATGGATTTTGATTTTTTAAAATTTTATTATTTTAATAGTAGCTATGAAATTAACCACTTTGAGAAAAAGGTTTATTAGTTTTTTTGCAAAAAAATTAGTGTATTAAATCACGGTTTTGAAAATATTTCCATAAATTAAAAATAAACACAAAAAATCAAAATCATTAAAAATGTTATTTTGATATACCCTGTATAGTAATCGTAAATTTGGTATTCGAAATTGTAGTTTCGACACAAGCAGACGTTTTTATAAAGAATGACTTTTTGTTCTAAATCTACAAATAAAAAAGTTTTTCCTCTTCCAAACTCTATCCGTGGACACATAGTATATTTGAGCAAGTTTTAAAAATACTAAAAATTTACACGATATACATAGTAAATCTTTTTTTGTCTTTAATATACTTCATATTTCAACTGCTTATATTGATTGATACATACTTTTAAGCTCGGACTCCCGAACGTCTAAAACAGACATATGGGTAAATACTCTCTAAAGTGCAGCCGCGCAAAAGCATGTTGTAAACCATTGTTTACATCTTACATTATAATGTATCCTTTTATTCTAAAATTCCACAATTTCAAACCAGCCCTAACAAAAGATGAATGAAAATTTTACTCAAATAAGCTAACCGAGAAATTTTTGTAATATATTTTTTTGTTGTATTTCAGTTTCCCAAGTTTCTTTTGGAATGTGACATCAACAACGTTTGTGTTCTACATGGTGGGTTTGAGAAGTTGTTGTGTGTAACACCCACCATACTTGTTAGCCAAAATATGTGACGCTAAATCATAAATGACAAATATTTGTTTATTAGTGGTCGATATATAATATGAATAAGAAAAAGTCACCAGCTGTCTTGTTCTTTTAGCGTCGTTTATTGAATATTTCTCTTGTGATGAGACTGAAAAATCGAGAAATTATTTCAATGATTATTATTATAGGAGAAAGATTATGTAATTCACTTGCAGGTTAAGGAAACAAAATTGTCTTGATATTTTCCATTTTTATTGTAAGAATATTCAATCTAAGTTTAAGATACGCGAATAAACTTTAATATATTTGTTTCACTATTTATATTGTTTGATTTATTATTTGGTCTAAGTAAAAGAAAATATTTATGGAAAATTAGGTAGGCTTATTATATGAGGCACTGGGGATATGCGAAAGGTATGAGCCTCAAACTTGTCAAAATTTCAGACAGATAGAAAAGCTGTATAAGTTAGCTAAACACGAAATAATATAACATTTCTTCGTCGATGTAGAAAACTCCAGTTAATGCCCAATCATTTTCGCTTGAGAGAAGTAGACGATGTGATAACATTCTGACAAGAGTTAGTTTTCGACTAATTCCACCGATAAGAAAGAAGTAATACCAAAAGTTATAGCAGTTGTATTATTTATGAAATAAGAAGAACCGTATCATTTGTAGATGTTTCTTATATTTATAAAAAAAAACTCAATCTGAGCTATGATAGAGAATTTAAGAGAAATACAAAAGCGAAAATTAAACAACTTGAGAAACCATAGTTACTTAAACCATATAATCAATAAATGATTTGGCTAAAAAAACTGTAATTAATATCTCAAACAGACACTTAAATGATAACGAAAAACTAGTTCTAGCTGGGGGTTTCAACTATGGTGTCACACCAAAAACTGTTAAAAAAACTGACATTGTTACATCCGTAGAAAGTATTGCACAAAAATACCGACTCATCAGGCATCAGAGTTTAAAACTCGGGTTAAAATATATAAAACAAATTTTATCGAGCCAGGAAAGGCAAACATTAGAGAACTAAAAAACAATAACTCTTAATTTTACCGGCTGACAAGGATAATGCAACTGATATCATGAATTCTGTAGATTATACCAGGAATGCTACAAAATATTTTCACACCATCAATTGGAAGAAACATTTATAACACGTTAAAGAAACTTAGGTACAAACTAAAAAATTGAAATGGAAATTAACTCATTGTAGTAAACCACCACATTTCTATATATTACCTAAAATTCATAACCCGGAAGTACCTTTAAGATCTATATTAAGCAGTACAAACTCACGCTTTTACTCTCTTGCAAGATATCATTTAGAAATACTCAAATCAATATCGAATAACACTAATTCATATATCCTAAACTCAAAGTATTTTAAAGAAAAACTTTCCGAAATTAATATATCAAATAATGAATTATTAGTAAGCTTTGACGTGGTTAGCTTATTTACAAATGTTCCTGTTGATCAAACACTTAGAATAGTTCAAAAAGGGTGAACAACGCCTCTCAGAATTTTCTACAGATATTGATAGAATTTGGTTCAACATTGTATAGTTAAAAAATTCAAACAACAAATTGATTAGTTCACAAATTTAAACTGTCAATATGCGAAAACTATTCATAATAACATTTACTTAAAATACAGATTAAATATCGCTTTTTATCCTCTGACGGCTGGAACCGATTGGTTCCTGAAACGTTAGGACCCCATAAACTCTTTTAATTTACGTGTTTCTTTATATTAAGTTTTATCTAACTTTTTTTTTAACATACGAGTCACTGACACATTTACATTTTTTCAATCACGCAGTGGCTTTTATTATTCATCCGAAAGAACTATTTTTGATTGCTTAATATTTAGAATTTTAAATAGTGGCGAAATAACCAAATAATGAGCTTTAAATCTATTCGCGCACAACAAACATATAGAAGCTAATATAGTTCTTTGCTTTGTCAACCAAAAATATACCGAGGATTACAAATGTTTTTGAATTCCTTGTTACATAAAGTAACAAGACTTTTATTTATGTTGGAAATTTGCTTCACACCACCATGCTTTCACCAGACGGGTCGTTTCTCATCATCAACTCATCAGTGGTGATCGGCAGGCAGTGTGACCTAAATTTCCAACGTTTACGAAGAGCTTATACTAGCACGAGAGATCAAAGACAACAAGATGTTTTTGGAGACATCTAGTGTGAGCAGGCCACAATATGTACTAGGGTTAAATAGCGCACAAAGTCTGTGTTGCTTAGCCCAAGAACATATTTAGAAACTAACCCTATATGTATTTTAAAGAAGTAACCCTATATGTCTACGGTCACACTAAAAAAATCGTAGCTCCCAAACCCTTTCACGAAATACAATGGAACCTACGAATTCTGTTAGCTAATAATATATGATACAATATGTACTAGGGCTAAATAGCGCACAAAGTCTGTGTTGTTTAGCCCAAGAACATATTTAGAAGCTAACTCTATATGTCTACGGTCAAACTAAAAAAATCGTAGCTCCCAAACCCTTCCACGAAATACAATGAGGCCTACGAATTCTGTTAGCTAGCAATATATGCCACAATATGTACTAGGGCTAAATAGCGCACAAAGTCTGTGTTGCTTAGCCCAAGAAGATATTTAGAAACTAACCCTATGTCTACGGTCAAACTAAAAAAATCGTAGCTCCCAAACCCTTCCACCAAATACAATGAGGCCTACGAATTCTGTTAGCTAGCAATATATGCCACAATATGTACTAGGGCTAAATAGCGCACAAAGTCTGTGTTACTCAGCCCAAGACCATATTTAGAAGCTAACCCTATATGTCTACGGTCAAACTAAAAAAATCGTAGCTCCCAAACCCTTCCACGAAATACAATGGGACCTACGAATTCTGTTAGCTAACAATATATGTCACAATATGTACTAGGGCTAAATAGCGCACAAAGTCTGTGTTGCTTAGCCCAGGTACATATTTAGAAGCTAACCCCTTATGTCTACTGTCACACTAAAAAAATCATAGCTCCCAAACCCTTCCACGAAATACAATGGGGCCTACGAATTCTGTTAGCTAACAATATATGCCACAATATGTTCTAGGGCTAAATAGCGCACAAAGTCTGTGTTGCTTAGCCCAAGAAGATATTTAGAAACTAACCCTATGTCTACGGTCAAACTAAAAAAATCGTAGCTCCCAAACCCTTCCACCAAATACAATGAGACCTACGAATTCTGTTAGCTAACAATATATGCCACAATATGTACTAGGGCTAAATAGCGCACAAAGTCTGTGTTACTCAGCCTAAGACCATATTTAGAAACTAACCCGGTGAAACACAGTTCACAAACGATGGCCGGACGCAATATCTGTTTGCCAACACTAGATGCGCCCGAATTCGCTGGCGCGAGGCTTTATTTGTGAATTGCTTGTTACATAAAGTAACAAGTAAAAACACACTATATCTATTATTTTTGTTATAGAAAATTGATTTTACTTGCTACTAATGTAACGTAACCATATGGCATTTTACCTGAAAAGTGCGGAAATATGTAATTTCTGCTGTGCTCTTGCAGACTTGAGATAATTTAGTGGTAATAAAATACTACAATGAATTTAACAGCAGCATACCGATTACCGCTAAAGCGCAAAAAAGGGCGTAGCACATAAACAATTTTCGCCTTGTGTACATTAATCTTTGCTACTAGTTATAATTTCCATTTTAGATACTTTGGTCCAGTAATTTACAAAATGAAACATATTTTTTTAACAAAAAAATATTAAATAATGATTTTTGAAACATTTATTATTTTATAACATTTATCACATTAATATGTTTTATAAACACATAAATATTCACAGACATTTTATACAGTTTATTTATAACATTATAAAATAGACAACAAATAACACACAGTCACAATACCTATATGGAAGACAAAATATACAAACAAAACTAGGTATGGCTATATGATTTGAGATTTCTTAATATAGTATATTAATTAATAGGTAGTTAAGTGCTTACCATATCAGGTATTAATTTATTTAAAATATACCAAGACCGTCAAAATTTACAGAAAGCTGGAAATTCTACACGTAGTCCACGCGAATTAGGAATGTCGAATAGAAAGCGAGATGCAGGCATTTTTTTGACTCGGTTCTAAATCGAGCACAACGGAAATTTATGTTCAGCCATTGCAATAGAACAGATTTACATTCATCACAAAAAAAAAAAATACGAAAAAAAAAGTACCGGTTGTTTTTTTTTCATGTAACCAAATTATATTAATGTTTAAGAAAAATAAAATAAAAACATCAGCCTGCTGCCAAATTTAAAATAATTGTGCTGTATGATCGAACCTTTATTAAGGTCGAAGATCTATGCGATGTATTTTTGTATGGAAGACATTTCCAACAAAAACTGTATCTCCGTTTTAAAATATTAAATGAGACATTTTACTTAAATTGTTATTAAAATCAGTACAATAATTAGTTTCGAAAGTCGAGTAAATAACGGAGAATGTTCACCTAGATTAATAGATTTAGTCATTAAAATTGGGTCATCAGTTGTTTATTATATCAACTTCCAATATAATAGACGTTACTACATATATATATATACTAGCAAAGAACTGTGGAAAATCCACAGCTTTAAAAGCTCTGACGTGACGGATCAGATATCATAATATAGAATGCAACATAAGTGATTTTTCAAGTGACTTTTTATGGTTGAACAAAGACAACTCGCTAAATTTTTTCTCATGTTCAGTTCCACAACCTACCGAGAAATTTATGAGCAACACAGTTAAATGAACTTTTTTTTTTTAACCGAACAGTCTTACGTTTTACCATCTCCCTCGTTATTAAGAATTTGGATTAGAAGTCTACGTGGTTAATTTTGCACTATGATCTTTACAAAAATTCAGATTATCCAAGAACTCAAACCTGCTGCTATTCGACTGGTATGTATGTATATGAACATATTTTTATACAACTTATCAAAGAACTGCGACATATAATAATTAAAGTTAATACTCATCACACTCTATGTTACATCCTGTATATAAAAATTAGGCATGCTACCTATATTGATTGATTAGTATATAAAACTATTAAATTTGTAAACTACACATATATATGAGCATTCTTTTTTTGTAAGAACAATAAACCTATCTAGTAAATAACAATTTTCTGCACCATATTCGTATCTACAACTAACAAAGTTTAAGTAACATTTTATTAAAAAATTTAAATGTTTTTCCAAAATATTTAAAAAATTTACGATGGTACCGAGTAATTTTGGGTCCATTTTAAAAATATTCATGTAACTACAGTTTATAAGTCTTTATTTCGGGGCACTGATACGTGATTTTCTGGACGTTTATTAATGGGTTAGTTTCGTAGTATAAATTGTATAATTATAAACATAATTTGATTAGAGCAGTGTCATCGATATTATTAATAGGAAACCCTTTGACGTTTTTGCTACTAAAATGCTTGCGCATGCGTCAGAAGGTTTACTGACCTAACAATTTATTAACAATAACTGTTGTCATTGTTAGTTTGGCAGCAATACAAAGTCACAAAATGTTGCCCCTTTTTAGTAGGAATAAGGGATATTTTAATAATATTTTTGTTTCGAAACCTATACAGGTACATAATAAATAAATGTTCAAGATCAAGAAACTATTGTGAAATTCTGCACCAAATAAGGTTACCAGGTTACGGGTTATTATTTATTTATTTCCTGCGTACATTTCGAAACAGGCATATTGGTATGCACACAGATTACAAAACTGCCTATGTTTCATTTAATATCGAGCATTGTACTGCCACAGCATTAATAAGTACAGCATTCCGTCTCCACGTTCGCACTTTGAAAAAAAGTGTGACGTAAGATGCCGCCATTTTGGGTTACAAAACAGGTCCTGACTAAGAATAATTATAGTTTTTGGTTTCTAACCACAGTACTGTATTTTTATTTTTGTAAAAATATTTAAGTACATAATAATATCGCTGTCAATTTCAGAAATATTTGTGGTGTGTCATAGTGATTGAAAACAACCTTGAGTGGTGTTATCAGTTAAATGTTGACATGATTGGGTGATTTTTAATAACAATAATAATAACTATTGGAAAAAGTTGTTATTGTCAAAAAAGAATTAAGATTGTCAGATTTTTGATTAGTTTTCAATTTCTATATTATATTGGTCAGTTCAAATCGTTTCAGTTTTGTATTTAGTTTGTTATTTTTCTTTATTAATAAATCGCGTTTATTTCAATTTTCGTGGTTTATTATGAATATCGTTGTAGTGAGTTAAACGGGTAGTTTAATTCACAAATTACAACAACAGCAACTTTAAAGGCAAATTTTGGCAAAAACTTCTTGAAACTTTATAATGATATTGTCAATAAAATAACAACTAGCCACGCGACAACTTGTGTTTATGTTTCACTTGTATTTAGTTTAAAAACATATTAGATACTGTCATTTCGTAATATACATTTTACGGTGATACAAATAGTTGTTATAAACGTAAAATTATCTAGTATTTATCTTAATTTTTACTTATTACTCACCTAACAGGATCTTTGGGGAAGCGAAAAAAATGTTTAGAGCAAGTGTACCGCTTATTGGGACAACATTTTGCAACACACACATGTCCTCCGTGATTATTCATTGTATGAATCCCAAGACACGTTAATAAAAATAAAATCCTTTTAATTCTCACGAACACTATACCAAAAACACAAAACACAGATTTAGATTTAAACACAACATTTATTTATTTCGTACACGCCGACAATGAACTATATATTGAACACAGTAGTGAACTGTATCTATCTACGTCAATGGGATTATTTTGACGTTGTAACCCATAATGGCGGCATGCGCGACGATATGCGCAGGACGGCTTGCAAACGTGAAATGGTGAAAGACAGAATACTGTATTATTTATTATACTGTGGTACTGCTGTCAAACTGACAACCATATCCATGAAAAGAATTATTGATAAAACAGTAATATGTGCGCGATAAATGAAATTCACAGTACTTATGAATTGATTGTTTAATTTGATTTCATATAATTTTTGAATTGTTATTATTCCCTGTAGTAAATATATTGAGTGATATCAATTCATATTGATCGAGTACTAATAGAATAATATTTGTTCCGAATAATCTCTTTTGCAGAGGAATGTTTTCAGTTTAAAAACTAACAACCCAATTTGTAGGTAAATATCAACGCCAAACAAATTCAGCCAACGAAAAATTAGTAAATGGTGATATTTTAATTATTATGCATTTTCAGAGATATTTCATTTTGCAATTCTATTATCAGAAGAATGATTTTAACCGTCTTTCTAATGATAAAAATTTATTTTATTCAAAATTTCAAAAAATTATTGATGTAGTTACCGATGAATACGGGAATGATTTGATTTATTATATTAACTACACATTTAAAAATATGTACACCCAAGCATTGTATAAATACAAATATTCCTTTGGCCTCTTCGTGTCGTACTAAATGTTACTTATATTTTTATGCACGCTTTTTGTATAATATTTCAACAAAGTTAACAAATCAAAAACCGCACAAATATATTTGACACATATTATTCACAGAATAATAAGAATGTAGCATTCCTCTCTTAATAGAAACATATTTTAACCATCTGATAAACTAGGAGTTACCCACCCGTACTTATCGTGTGTTTTAACTAGTGATCTAAAACTTTCTTCGGCAGTTTTCCGACTAAAATTTTTTTGGCTTTTATTTTTTTTCTGTATTCGACCTTGTCCTTTCACAACACTGGCAGCGAATTGCATTATCACAGCCTCAACAGTGTATGCGGATGCCCAACCACGTGGTGTTAGCAATTCCATACATATAGCGCCACCTGAAAGAAGAAGAACTTATGAATTCAACGTAACGTATAATCGTGTTTATTTCCCAATGATACAATTTCCAATACATTGATGTATAACAGATAAAACCAAATAACAATAATTCAAACCCCATAATAACAATTCTAATTACTAAAGTGCTCAGTGGCAGATCTTAGAACTTCACTCAAACCAGAATCAATGATATCACAGTTCGCAAAAATACAATTGTAGTTAGTTAGTTCTTGGAACACTAACATTTACTTTCCCAAGCATATCAGGACAATCTATTTTACCATGCAGAAGCTTATATCAGAATACAATAATTGAATTAGAAATTCTTCTTGTCTCCAAGCTTTTTAATTAAATGGTATATTCGATACCCCTTTCAGGATAAATTCCTTGCTCTTTAAACATTAAGAATTTGAAGAATCTACGTTTGGATTTTTTCAACTGTAGTTTTATGCGTATTATATAAAAGGGATGCCAAACCAATGAACCATACTCAAGTTTACACAACAGTATTCAAGTTTCTGGTATTTCTAACCATAAAAACATACGAGTATTATGTTTTTTTTTGCCGCCATTATTTTAGTCAAAATGTGATCCACGACACCAAGTCCAAGGTCAAAAATAATTTCACCATCGACCCCGAGTCAACGGACGATATGATTGTACTTCCTACTCTATACAAAATGCTGAATTTTACTTTTTTATTTGTAAATGACATATACTCCTGCATTTATTTGTTGGATTTAATTCAATACTATTTTCCGGTACACCATTCCACGACCCAAATCAGCTTGAAGCTAATCACAGTTGTAAATATTCTCGATTTCAAAGAAAATCTTTAAATGATCCGCAAACAATAAATTGCCGCAATGGACTCAGGCTAGAACCTTGAGGAACACCTGAAAGCGGTTATCGAATAAGACCAGGAAAAAAATATAACGATTTTGAAAAACTTATATTTTTCCGGAACTACTCACACAATTTTAATAATAGAAATCGCAAAAATTTAAATTATTGACATTAGGTCAATAATAAATTTTCTACGAATAAAACCTTTAGTAAATCTGCTAAAATTGGTTATTTACCGAATTCTATGTTACAGTTCAACCCAGAATTCAGTACTATAGTAAAAAAACAGTAATAACAAGCCATTCATTGCCGATAACTATTTGTGTAAATATGGTTCAAACAATTGTGAGGACGAATGAAAAATGCGTGCAAGTAATAAAGAAAGTAGAGCTAACAGAGTAACAGGTAATCATAGAGATAGAAACTGCTATCTCTATGATTACCGTTAGAGCTATGACTGACAGGCAAAAGTTTTGTGAAATGGAGAATAGGCTACGTGGTAGTGACGAGTCTTTCTGTGAAAGAGATCAGCGTTGGGTTAGAAAAAATTTAAGCATAGACGAAACACAGGATAACGATCCCAAAAATGTGACAAACACAAAAGAATTATCTAGTTGAGGCGTATGGTGGCAACCTATCTTGCGTAATGCTTGGGACATGACAGCTTTTTTATTGCGTGTTGTCATTATTTACTATGATTGCTCTACCTTAGATTGTCACTACATTGTCAATAACAACATTTCATTGCGAAAATAACTAGAATTGTCACTAAAAACCTTATGCCTGTACCTATAGTCGTGACTTATTAAGGCGGACTTGGGGTTGAGCCATTGAGATATAAGGAGCCGCTATAAGCATTATTTTACATTGTACACAAACGGGTGCATTGGGTGGGGCGTAACCGCATACCAATATGGCGGATTCTCCAGAGCCGCACTGGCTATTTTTGTTGACGTTTTTGTTTTTAAATTTGCAGCTTGGGTTTATACTTTAATTTGAAATGTTCAGCAGTGTACAAAACACTTGAAATACAGGTCTTTATTGATATTTGATACCAAAATACAGGGATAAAAGACGTTAGTACTTTATAAATTATATATTAATACCCCTTGAACAAACCAATTTTATTTAAATGTTGCCGTTTGCTAAGTGACTTATCTATTTAATTTTTACTTAAATAATACATCCTGGTATTAACGTATTTAGTCGCCTACATATAAACCCTGAGTACGTCCCTGTACAATGTTTACAATATTTAATACATATCTATGCAACGTTATTCCTGATATTTTCTTGTCGATTTCACTTCTACTACTGCAACTACGCGGAGCACAGGACACCATTATAGTATATTGTTAAATAACCGTCCAAAAAACAACGAAAAACTTAAGAAAACTTGTAAATAACACTATCATCTAGAAAGCACGTCAAATAACAGAGGTCGCATACCAATATGGCCTACCTGCACCCGCTTTTGATAACATATAGCGTCTCCTCCCACCTCAATGGGTTGAGCACTACTTGATATGCTTACTACAGACAAGTCTTGGCCCAGACAGCTACAAACCGCGCATGCGCTCTTGAAGGCGCACTCAGGTATGGTGATACCCTACCTTGAGCAATGCTTGGGAAAGGACAGCTGTCAGATTTTTTGTGTGTGTTGTAATTATTTACTAGCTATTATTGTTGCTTTATTTTACGTTATGCGACTGCATCGTCAACATTTCATTCCGAAAATAACAAGAATTGTCACTACATACCCAAATGTTACTAAAGAGAGTTTTCTCAAGATTTGCTTCGTCGAGAATGCACGAAGATTGCAGTTTAGAATAGACGGAATCTCCCGTATTGATGCCCGTACTTATAGTCGTGACCTAAGGCGGACTTGGGCTCGAGCACTACTTGAGACGAGAAATGCGTACTATAGAGAAGTGTTGAGAAGCATTGTGCAAATCATAATCAAACAATTTAAAGCAACAAGTTAAAAGTTTGTCTGCATAAGGTTCTTTAATTAATTAATTGTAATTACACCGGAAAAGTTGTATGCTTAGTTTTCCGAAAACGCCTAACCTAACAACCTCGTGAATCACCCGGTCTAAATGTGATGACGGAAATATCTTAAAAGGGAGGTGCGATGCTACATCGCCTTGTCAATGCATATACGCGTAAAATTTGTACATTTGTACACGAGTCACTGAACCTCTGATAATACAGCTGTGATATAATAAAACAGAGTTTAGCTAATGTCTTCCCACTCGGACACAACATAAACTTTAAAAAAATCGGCCTTTTTGTCAATTTAATGTGTTCTGTGTTAACTTTAAATTCAATTAAAACCGACCTTTATAACGGATTTATCTCCAAAGATGCAAACAGTTTTAAGAAAACGGGTGTTAAAATCAGAAAATGCTCAATAGCTCTACTTCGTAGTTCGTAACTCGTAGGTAAATCAATAAGTATAATCTGTATTTATAATTACCTTCCATTACAAATCCTTTTTCAATTCTAGGCGAAATCACTCTCATAAATGGTGGAGCAAATGGAAAATTCTCGGGAAAAATTAAATGTAAAAGAATATAATTTATTCCCAATTCCTCCATATCTTTCATTAATTTACTATCACTATCCACTTTGTATACTTTTACATGCCACTCGAACAGATTATCATCTACTAGGTCTACAGTGAATGGAGGGTCTGATTTTGAGTTTTGGAGTCGTTGGAGGTCTTTCAGTTCTTTCATCAGTCTTCTGGCGCGCACCGTTCTATTGGCGACACTAGCTTCACATTTTTTCGTTTTACTACTTGTACTAAAACCGGGTGAGGCAGTTGGATTTGGTGCGGCAGGAGAAACTGAGTCTCTGCATCCTAAAACAATTAAAATTATTTAAATAAAAAGCAACTCAATGTGAACCCCACTGCACATCGAACATGAATGATTTTATTGTTGTATCATTATTATTAATGAGTGATGTCGAATTGTTTTCAGAGCTAAAATGGTTTCTGTATGCGATTAAAAGGTCCGTTATCTATATTTTAGAAGCGCTGATATCCATGTCGCTAGGATGCTTCCTTCAAATTCTATCAAATTTATGAGTGACTTTAGTCCTCACTGAATATAGCCATAGGGAGAAGAAAGCAATATTTTACCTCTTAGCAATCGACGAGCAGGTGATCCGCTATTACCAGATGTGCTTGGCTTGCTGGGATCTTGAGGTGCTTTGTTTGAGGATCGAAATAGTCGTCTAAAGACCGCAGTTACCCGATCCTTTGGTGTTACGTTGTTCATTGTGAAAGGAGTGTGGTAATGGAAACTGTACTTACGCAGTATACAGATTGTAGTAATGACATTTCAAGGTAGAGGGTGCATCAATGCTAAAAAATAAAAAATTATAATTAGAACATTCGAAATTATATTATACTTGCTTGCAAATATAAAATGTTACTCGCCTATGAACACACATGTTTTATGAATTATGCTAATTTTTTAACCATAATAAATTTTCATAATGAATGAAGCTGAAAGTGAATGGAAAACATACATAATTCTATGACATTCATATTCAATTATTTATTTTGACACAAAAAACAGATAATGTAATACCAATAATTATAATGATTTCCAATAATTAAATATCAAAATAATAATTATATGGGGCGTAAAACTGAACCTGCCAAAAAGTGGAAACATATACCGGGTGTCCCAGATATAAGTAACAACATAGGGGTTACAGAAAGCATAAGAAATAAAAGTTTATTTATGACAATAAAATAGTTGGTTAAACATGTTTCGGGATGCACATCCCATCATCAGTACCATACAAAAAATTACGAGAAGCTAAGTAAGCATCGGCCTCAATTACGTTACTAAATAAATCAGACATTGAAAATGTAGAGATGTTAGCTTCAATGTCTGATTTATTTATTAACGTAATTGAGGCCGATCCCTACTTAGCTTCTCGTAATTTTTTGTATGTTACTGATAATGGGATGTGCATCCCGAAACATGTTTAACCAACTAACTAATTGAATAAATTAGAGTATTGATTTTGTGGAGACAGACTCTGGTTTTTTATTGTCGTAAATAAATTACACTCCACTCCAGAAGACTATATATTCAAGATAAAAGTTTAGTTAAATGGGGAAAAAAGGTTGCGTTATACCGAGTTCAATCAGATGCTGCATCGAAATTAAAAACATTTACAGGGGTTTAAAATATTATTGGGGAAAACTAAAAATTGTTTTTCGAAAAATCGCAATTTCGTCGTCTTTTTTAAATGTTCGAAAACTTCACCGTGTTGTTATTAATGCACACCAGAGCTGGACACGAGTGCTGAAAAAATATTCGAACAATGCACGAGTAGGTACTCAGAAAATTTTACTTGTCAGTAATTTGACAGAGGCAGTTTACGGTTACGGACAGTAATGCTGAAAGTACTTTTGACTTGACGCGGTGTATTTATTCTATATATATTGTTTCCCAGCATCTAGAAGCTACAACTATACTCATTGTTTACGAATACTTTTAAATTTGGTTATAAGTGCGACTATTTTCAAATTAAAAATACTTATAAGTAAAAAAAACAGTAGTTTTCTACCCATAACAAAATACGAGTAAAAGTATTTGAGTACATATACTTGCCCAGCTCTGATCCACAACCTGCGCATCGATGAATCAGTAGTCTAGATACATTCTGTTTTCTGTGATGCATTTTTAACTAGGTATTAATTGGTCTAGGAATTTCGTCAATGGCTTGAACAACGACAGCCTCAAGTTCTTCTACCGTATTATGGGTAGTAGGGGAAAAGGAGGCACATTCAACCAAGGGGCAGATTCAACCATCACTCCTAAATATTTTTCCAGTTTAAATTAAGCGCCAAAAAAATTCGTGTCGACTGACAGTCATCTATAACTACTTCCTGTGTAGTTAGAAAGTTGTATGTGGTCAGTTGCTTGGTGAAAAAAATAAAGTGTGATTTTTGTAAATTTACGGGAAGATTTTGTTTACTACATTTTGTAATATTTTAATGAGTTATAAATTATACCTGTAACATAATTATCACTGATTTACTTTGTTATTAGAGATTACTGTTTTATTATTGTTTTAACCTTAAAATATAAAATGTATGGATATCAGGAGATTTTATTGCGAACTAAACGATGGGGCACATTCAACCACATAGAGGTGGGGTATATTTAACCAGCCCCAAACCTCTTCACTGTACGGTATATGTCATATGATTTTAAAAAGTAAATATTCTCTTCATTTTAAATGGTGCGTAATTACAAAAGAAAGACAAACCGGGCCAACCTAGTTGAAACCAATATGAAGAATGCTATTAGAGAAGATATAAGTAAGAATATGTCAGAAAGAGAATCCAGCAGAAACTTCATTGTAATACGAGATACACTGCATTCTGGAATTAAAAAACTACGGAAAAAATACTCACCGGCAGAGTTACAAAATTTATATAATAATGACTCGGGTAACGAAAATAGCGATTTTGTTGAAAACGAGCTGGTTTTTTCTAGCAAATATAGTGTTTCCCAAGTGTTTACAAAATCTCAAGAACTGGGAATAGTTCAGTATATTAAAAAATGAATTTCAGATTAAATATTTACGACGTAAAAGACCTAGCTTTAAGTTTTTTTATCCGGCAGTTGATGACATAGCTACAGCTGAGCGGTATGATCTAAGGTTAAAGTTACCTAAACGAAACACAGCTAAAACAGCTAGACCTTCTTCTCTCCATACGTTTAGTCTTGATTTAACATCATCAGCAATGCTAAAAACTCACAAATAAAAGTTATAGGTAAAAAGAAGTTTTTTTTTTACAAATGCTTGTTATGGTTTAAACTGCCCCTTGTGATGGTTGAATCTACCCCACCGGGGGGCACTTTCAACCGTTTGTAAAGTTTTATTTAAACCTTGGTTTTAACTTAATAAAATGTTTTAAAATTAAACTTAAAACCACACTTAACATTATACTAATAAGTATAACATAAAAATCCTTACTGGGAGTTTTTTATTCAAAACTTACAAAATGGTTGAATGTGCCCCCCTTTCCCCTACAATAAACTTTATCCTTTTTTATGTTCTAATATGGGCGATACTTGTATATGTTTTAAGAATTCTCTGAGGAGTGGATTTAGACATTATCTTCCAGTTAAGCAAGGGAGGTACGTTTAATTAATAATCATCATAATTGTAAAGTAGGATCGTTTAAGAAATATACCTATTTAATTTTTTTTTCAATATCGTTATCTCTAAATATTATCTAACCACCTACTCTGGAGTACCTACCAACAAAGTGATTGATTTCGACTGTGTAAATACATCTTTTTGTGTACATGTGATCTCTATAAACCACATGACTTTGAAAAAATAATATGTAAACATATAACCGATATTACACAAAGAGCACTCTCTACATAGCATTATCTCGTTTTTGCAACATTGTACGAGTACCTAAATTATTTATTATACAAAATATACTTATTTCTGAAATATTTTTTTTTCACGTAAAATGTAATCCAGAAATGATTCAATACGAGCATTGCTAGTTCAATAGATTCAAAATAAATATTCTATTCTGTATGTAAACAAACATGCATATTGTTATACGTTATATTTACTCACCTCATAATTTTGAGTGTAAATTTTCCATTGATAATCTCAAAACGAAAAAAAAAGCGAAGGCGTCTTTGATGCGAACGATGCTGGGCCAACTTAGATGCGCGCTCATTGAACATAATAGCTAACCGATCGATCCACATATGTAGGTATGTGATGTTTGCTCTCCTAAGATACACAGCACGTCCTATTTTAACTATCCCTATAAATCACAATCGCTATTAAAATTGAAAGTAACAACTGATCGATGGATGTATTACATTTCAATTCAAGCACAATGACCTAATATTATTTTAAGTATTATCAAATTTATAACTGAAACAATTTGATTATTACTCTATAATACACAATGTTTTAATTGCTTTAATGAAATGTGTTTTGTAATGAATGAATAAATACATAAGTAATAAATATTACTTATGTAATCATTTTTAAATATAAACTAGTATAATCTTTTGCGTATTTAGAAAATTTCCAATCACATAATTTTAATAGTGTTAAAATTTATTAATTGGGATTACTTAAGACAATTATTGTCTGTTTAGTATTATACTCAACTGCTAAGTAACAATAATTATAAAGATGCTTAAGCATTCAATTAATTGAATAATTATAAGCCATAGGAAAAATTGCCCCAGCGTCATTTCCCAATGTTGTGCATAACATAAAGCAAAAAAAAAACACAAATCTTAATTGTTTCTGAAAAATAACAGTCAAAAATGAGTTTTAATCAATGGTGGGTAAGGAATATAATTAAAAATATTAAAATT
Organism: Apoderus coryli; assembly: GCA_911728435.2. NCBI lineage: Eukaryota > Metazoa > Arthropoda > Insecta > Coleoptera > Attelabidae > Apoderus > Apoderus coryli. The sequence continues at coordinate 3,292,284 of OU452206.1, read as the reverse complement.
GAAGCGCAGTTTAAAAGTTGCCTACTAATTTTTTTTGTCACTGTTGTCTATGGGAAATTAATTATACGGGGTAATTTTGGCAAATTTCGATAGTTGTTTATTAGGCAGAAAATAATATCAAAATTAAGACTTGTATACCTAGGAAGTAGAATCAGCTATTAAACGACTAAAAAACAACAAAGCTCCTGGACCAGACCAAATTCATGGAGAAGTACTCAAGCTGCTAGACCCAGAAGAGATGAGACTGCTGACCAACCTCTTCAACAAGATTTACACAGGCGGTCAAATACCAAATGACTGGCTGTTGTCAACATTCATCCCGCTACCCAAAAAAAGCAAATGCAACTAAATGCTCTGACCACAGAATAATCAGCTTGATGAGTCATATCCTAAAAGCGTTCCTTAATATCATCCAAGCACGTGTATATAGAAGACTCGACGAGAAAATAAGCGATACACAATTTGGTTTCAGGAAAGGACTCGGCACTCGAGAGGCCTTGTTCTCCATACAGGTCCTGATCCAACGAGCAAGGGTCGTCAACGCAGACGTCATTGCATGCTTCATAGATTTCGAAAAGGCCTTTGATAAAGTCCAACACGGTAAACTCATCTCAATCCTACGTGAATCAGGAATCGACGACAGAGACACAGATATAATATCAAAGCTATACCTACAACAAAAAGCCATTGTACAGGTCGAAAACGAAACATTGGAAGAGTTTAATATAAGGAGAGGAGTGCGCCAAGGTTGTATACTGTCTCTTCTATTCAACGTATACTCGGAACACCTATTTAAAGAGGCATTGGAGAACATGGAGGATGGAGTTGTAATAAACGGGGAAATAATAAACAACATAAGATATGCTGATGATACCGTCCTTATAGCAGACACGGCTGAAGGACTTCTGAGACTTATAGACCGTGTAGAGACCGCATGCAAGAGATATGGTATGAATATAAACTGTAAGAAGACACACATACTAATTGTCAGTAAAAATACCATTGGAAACTTACAGTTCACCGTCAGCAATGTGGCTCTCACAGTAGCCGAGACAGTTACATACCTATGCTGTACCTTGAATAAGGATTGGGATCACTCTCGAGAAATAAGATGCCGAATCGAAAAAGCAAGAGGTACATTCAACAAGATGCGTAACATACTATGCAGCCTATCTCTCAACATCCATACCAGAATAAGAATTTTAAAATGCTATGTACTCTCAACCCTCCTATACGGGGCAGAAGCGTGGACCCTTACTGATGCCTCATCTAAACGCATAGATGCGTTTGAGATGTGGTGCTATCGCCGCACCACGTATCAAACGACACAGTACTGCAACGCATCGGTGGACAACTAGAATTCCTACCAAATGTCAAACGCAGAAAAATGGAATACTTTGGGCATGTCATGCGAGGTGAAAAATACCACCTTCTTCAACTTATCCTGCAGGGAAAAATAGAGGGTCGAAAGTCAGCAGGACGCAGACGAATATCATGGCTGCGAAATCTGCGAACATGGACCGGAATGACGTCAACAGCACTATTCAGAGCGGCGGTGAATACAGTGATTTGGACCAATGTGATAACCAACATCCACAGAGGATAGGCACTTCAAGAAGAAGAAACGTAATCCACAACCCAAATATTACAAGTTTATATACTTTTTTTCCCTAATGCCCTCCTTAGGAAGATATAGGGCCCTAAATCCTGTTTTCTTGAATAATTTCTAAAGAACTCTGTATAACATAACAGAAACAAATTTTATGTGATGAACACAAGCATTGTCTTTAACAATGACACAAGCAAGGACTCTTAAAACAGTGTTCATGAAACTAATTTAGTTTTCTTTTTAGTTTACCCGGGGCGCACTAAGTTCTAGACCTTATAATGCTTAAATTTTTAACACCCTCTATAATAAAGACTTAAGAAAAATAAATCTGAATAACCTGATTCTTCTACTAAAAAATTCTTGTTTACTGTCGATAAAATGAAATAAATTAGAAAAAAATTAAACGAAATCATATACAATAAAAATTAAACACATTATTTCTTGAAGTATTCCATATAATTAATTATTGTTGTTTGTTTGGCCTCTACACTAGGTAATACAGCCATCTTTGTAATTCTTGGACCTACAGTTTAGCGTGGAATCCGAACCACGGTCCTCGACCGCCAGATGCCAGCACCCACGACCATATGGTCAATAACTACTTGGCATAGGCAAGTCTACCGACTCGACCAGGAGCGCCGTCCACCCATCCAACCACCATATAATTAATTATTCTAAAACTGTTGCAAGTTTTAGAGGGTTGGAACAAAAAATAAAACTTTAATTCGTATTGTATAATTTCTTTCATTCATTCTCAAACTTGCAGTTTTATTTGTTGGTTCTAAGCTCACTAGTTCTTGCAACATTTGAACTTAAGGGCGCATATTCGAAACAATTAATTAAAAACCTTATATAATGTTGGTTCAACAAGGTCCCCGTGAAGTCTGATACAGTCGCGCGCACAATGAATTGAGGGCTGCTGTAACCGCCACAACAACGCACCATTATTTCTTATCACATCGCCATGATTCTTCTGTAAAAGTTTTCCCTAGTATCGACCAGAATGGAATACACCAAATTTTTGTGGTGTCGTCTCCACAGGTAAAAAAAATCCATTGGCGTTATCGACACAAGAATAGGTACCAATGCTGTAAACGCGTATTTTCCGCAGCTCATCGAATCACACGCTAAAAATGGTTCCATTGCACTAGAAAAATCTATTAGTCTTGATGGAGATTACATTGAAATATCAAATGGAAAATTCACCGAAAAATGTTATTGTTAAGCTGGTAATTTTTCACTCCGCGTATAGAACTTGCCCTATATAAACTAACTGTCTTCTTGATGTTTACGTAAATTAAATTGTAATTCCGGATCACCGTAACAAATTATGAATTTGCCCGATTTTTTTTTTAAGGGAAATGGCATCTCTCTAAATAAACCATCATCAGCATTCACTCGCTAACGAGTATGAGTTACTCTAAATCAGGGATATCTCGTGTGAACCCTAAGATGGCTAAACAGACCAATCCTCGAGCCGCAAATCCTGTCACAAAATTGACACAACCAATCACCACCATTCACGGGCTGTTGTAGGGGAGCTGCCCCATCGATTCGTTCTATCACCTTTCAATGCTGTCTCTTCGCATCCTCATGTCGTCGACGCTGCTCGTCAAAACTTGATGGGCGTCGTAAATGGTCCGCCTCCATCTCAGTCTGTCGTTCACGATCTGCTCCCAGTTGTTCTTCACATCTAAGCCACACTTTTTCATGATGGTCTTACGAACATCATTGTACCTCTTTTGCTGCCCTCCCTGATTTCGTGAGCCGACCTTAAGCTGTGAATAAAGGGTTTTCTTTGGCAAGCGGATTACCTGGTTAGTTCATCGCAGCTGGTGCCTGACAATCATCGCCTCAATGCTAGTTGTTTCAGCTTCCTCCAGAACGCTGATGTTTGTTCGTCGGTCATGTCATTTAATTCCAAGAATTCTTGTAAGACATTGTTGATGGTACTTCTCTAGGGTTTTTAAATGCCTCGGATAAGTGGTCTAAGACTCACAGCTATACGTAAGGGTAGGAACTACAATAGCATTATACACTGGCAACTTAGTTCAAACTTCGATGTTATGATTATCGAAGACTCTCGTCCTCAGATGGCCAAAATATGCGCTTGCCCCTCTTATACGATGCTGAATTTCACTGAAAATATCATCGATATTTCCGTTCGCCGTGAGAATGCTGCCGTGGTAAGAGAAACTCTCGATGTTCTGAAGTCTGTCTCCTTTAACTCGAATATGTGGTGGGGCAGCGACAGTGTTTGGTGCAGGCTGGTAGAGACTCTGTGTTTTCTTTATATTCGGTTCAAGCCCGATACTCCTGTATGCGCTGTTAAATGCATTTAGCTAGGACAACATTGTCATCCGCGTATTGAAGCTCACTGACTGATGTGGATACGATCTTCGTCCCAGCTTGCAGTCTACGAAGGCTGAAGAGTCCGCCGTCATCAAATCTCTAGACGATCTCTATTCCCCCCAACAGTTTATCCTTACCAAGTTGAAAACAAGGTTGGTGCAACGACACAACCCTGCTTTACGGCAGTTGTTATTGGAAAGCGCTCTCCCGGTTCGCCGCTGTTGAGAACTGTTGCTTTCATATTATCGTGAAGGAGTCGAAGGATCCGGATGAATTTCTGGGGACATCCGTCGAGCCTCAATATCCTCCACAGAGCCTCACGGTTAACGGAGTCGAACGCCTTGACAAGGTCTATAAAACCCATGTATAGAGGACGATTTTGTTCCCGTGATTTTTCCTGTATTTACCTGGCGCTAAATATCATGTGGGCTGTACCCCTGTTGGGTCTAAAACCCCATTGTGTTTCCGGCAGGCCCCCTTCCGAGAGTGGGAGAACACGACTGGACAAAATAATTTTTTGCTTGCTTACCTTCATCCAAACAAACCACAATTAACCACTTGAACATCAATCCTATGAAAAACTGTCGGTAAATGTAAAGCTATTACTTTTAAAAGTAATTGACTACAAGTACAATTTGTCACGTTTTTGAAATTCATTACATGTACAAATTAGGTACTTTCGATTTTTTTTAAATAACTACATTTTCTTCATTACTTCTCCAATTACTTTTATTTTTAGATCTAAAATGAGTTAACTGCATATTTTTTATTGTTAAAACTATAATGGATGGAGTAAAAAATTATGAATTTTAGATTCCAAATTCAAAAGCAATATTCTCCAATCATAAATTTTTTTCCATGTTACGGTGTTGAGCCTATTCAGGAAAAGTAATTTTACTAGTAATTGTAGATCGAATAACACTTTGATTCAAAATTACACTTCCAACAATTACTTACCCAGCTCTGGGTAAATGTTACCTTCAATATATTATGTATTTATGTAATAATTGACTGAATATTAAACGACCTTTAAAATGATATTCCACTTGAACTGCTTCCTAGTTAAGCAAGGATGGATGCTGATGGTTGATAAATATCAAATAACGACCGGGCTGAAGTTAGCAAAATCCAAGGATGTAATTTGCAGTTATCCGCCGTGTTTCGTCCAAAACTTTCCGTCATACTGGAGACTTTTATACATTTTTATAATGAAATAAGAAATATTTCTTCCATAGCTGATTTTTTTTTTAAATAATAATTAATAATAATAATAATAGCTTTATTGCCCAACAGAAAAAATATTCCCTTTACAGAGCAATACAAACAATAATGATTATAAATATAAACAAAACCACTGAAAGAATATCCACAAAATGAATCAAATATATACAATCAAATAGAAAAAGTAACAGTAATAATGCACATCATAAAAAAAAAAATATATTTACTTATATATAATAGCTCCACGTAAAATACCCGATCCGAACACATGATAATAATTAACAGTAGTAACAAAATAAGCGAACGCCAAGTAATGTAGACAATTCAATTATACTAGCAAAATTCAAACGTACACATGTTTCAAAAATAAAAACAATAACAAAATAAAACAAAAAACAAAGACGAGTACACTCATGACAAACAGGACTCCGCATATTGCATAAGTTCCCGAAGCCCATCAGCAAATATATCACATCCAGCACAAATTATATTAAAATTATTACAGAAAACATGAATGGGAGATCTCAATAAAATATTAGTTCTGGCTCGTTCAGTGAAAAACACTCTACTACTCCTGACAAATACTCGGGGAACATTAAAATTTAATCTGGATAATAAGTCAGCACAATCTATTTTTCCATGTATTAAATGATAGAGAAATCCAAGAGAATTCAATTTCCTTCTTAGGGTCAAACTTTGTAAATGAAATCTGTTAAGCATTAATTGATAGTCTGTTCCCCTTGAAGGATACTGTCCATCCACTTTGAATATAAGTAATTTCAAAAATCGTCTCTGGATTCTCTCAATCGTATATTCATGTACTCTGTAATACGGATACCAGATTAGCGATCCGTACTCCAGTTTTGAACGCACATAGGAAAAATATAAAATTTTCAAGGAGTCAATGTTTTTAAAACCTGTACAGTTTCTGAATATGAATCCATAAGCTTTACTTGCTTCAGAAGCTTTGGTATTAATATGCTCCACAAATGTAAGTTTAGAGTCAAATATAATTCCCAAATCTTTAACAGAGTCAGATCGAGGTATTTCAGCGTGATCAATCGAATACCGATACTCAATAAATGTATTCTTCCGGGTATAACTAACACATTTACATTTAGACGGATTCAATGCAAGCCTGTTTGCGACACACCATTCCTGAACGCTATTTAGACACTGCTGCAGGACTATACAGTGATTTAAATTCTCAACGACGGAAAATATTTTAAGATCATCAGCAAATATTAATCGACCACAGTCAAGCTTGCATTCAAGATCATTAACAAACATCAAAAAAAGCAGAGGCCCAAGGTTAGATCCCTGAGGAACGCCAGAAGTTGCTATATATTTTCGAGAACAATAGCCATTATAGAAAACATATTGGGATCGGTTTCTTAAATATGTCATAAAAAATGTTTTCAAATTCGTAACAAATCCAAATTGGTCCAGCTTCCGCATCAAAACACCGTGGTCCACTCTGTCAAAGGCCTTTGAAAAGTCAGTATAAATCACATCCATCTGACCACCACCATCCAAAACCTCAGATATATTCTGAGAAATGATGGCAAGATTCGTTATCGTAGATCTACCCCTGACAAAACCATGTTGAAAAGTCGTGATTCTATTCTTGACAGATTGATAGATTTTATTATACAATACAGACTCAAATATTTTCGCAAAGTTTGACAAAATGGAGACAGGACGATAATTACTAATTAAGGACTTATCACCCGACTTCAAGACTGGCACGATTTTCGCCTCCTTCCACTGATCCGGAAACTCTTTATTTTTTAGGGCTAAATTAAAAATATAACACAAAGGCTCAACGAAAATAGGAATACAATCTTTGACTAAGAAAGACGGCAATCCATCGGGACCCGAAGTCATTTTATTTTTTAGCCATAGACACACACTGAGTCTCACTGCCATCCACTCCAGGTGAATCCACAAAAACGCTCTCGAAAAATTTACCAAAAGCGTCAACAACATCCTGTGGCTCATCATAATCAGTGTCACTAAATCTCATTGTACTCGGGAGCCTAGTAGTTTTAGTTTTGGAGTGAAAATATCTCCAAAATTCATTGACATTAGTACTCATACCATTGTCAATTCTAGAAATGTATGAAGAGTAACTGTTTCTAATATCAGTCTTTATCAATGACCTCAAAGATTTAAATTGTTCCAAGAATGTAGGATCACCCGATCTCTTAAATCTTCTGAGCATCTTCTCCTTCTGCTTAATATCTGTTATAGTCTTTGATGAATACCAGGAAGGAAACCTACGTTTGAATAATTTACACGTCGGAACATGACTTCTAATACTTGAATACAATAATTCATAAAAAGTAGAAACGGAGTAATTTACATCTGTAATATCCCGCAGCTGAGTCCAGTCAGTGTCAAGGACGGCGTTGTACATGGCATGGTAGTCAGCTTTTCTATAATTGAAAGATGTGAGATTAGTATTCGACAGAAATTTTTTGGGTTTTTGTTCAATCTGCATTAAAACATTGACTAACAGACAAGGATGGTGTGTATCCTCCTTGACTACGGGACAAAGATTTCTACTAACATCGCAACTAAGGTTTGAAATAATTAAGTCCAGAAGTCGGTTGTTAGAATTGAGTGTGGTATTAAACTGTGACACATCAAGAAAATTCATAAAGTTTTGTATAGTTAAAAAGCTTCTATCAGTTAAATTACCATCAGAAAATGAAGTTATATTGAAGTCACCCACAAACAATATTTTTTCATTATGAAATACCTCGATCTGCTCCAGTGAGTCAAAAAATAATTCCAAATCATTCACCCGTATAACTGGAGGGATATACACTACCAATATAATACATTTTGTATTTGCAATAAAACATTTACACGCTAAGAAGTCAATGCTCGGAAACTCTGCATCCAAAGTAGCAGTGTCAATGAGTGTACTCCTCAATTCACTGCGTATTGCCAATAAAACACCACCACCCTTAGTAAGTCCTGTAACACCAACATTCCTGTCCTTCCGATACACGTCATAATCAGATGGAAACAGTTCACGATCACCTACGTTAGAATGGAGCCAGGTCTCCGTGAGAGCAATAACCTCATAGTCCATGTCACTGACCGATGCGTAAAACCCATCAACTTTGCTATTAAGACCCCTCACATTCTGGTATAAACAGCGCATTATATGTGGTTGCAACTTCGTAACATTCTTCCTGTTAGACAGATCCATTAGTTTAAATGTTGGTCATGGGTAGATACTATCACGGGGATGCCTTTTATAAACTTAATTCTTAAATTGGTCTCTCCCGAATTTTTTCGATCTATAAGTTTTTGCTTTATTGTCTTATAATAGGCTTGTTGTTTCGGCGTTTTATCAGAACTTAAAGTCTCAATACTGTTGATACAATATTGAAATCTTTCAGCTTAATTTTGACAGGTCGAGGACGCGCCGCAGTTTCAGTTCGGCGACCCAGTCGCACTACATGATCGACAGTTCCCTCATCAAAATCAGGACAAATCACCCGCAACACTTCAACAAATAATTAGTAGTATATAATACTTTGTCATAGTTTTTAGAATATCGTATTTACTTGGGAACATGTGAAAATTTAGATTTTAGGTGATATTTTACCAGACGGTGGTATAATATTCAGTTCTACAAAACACTTTTTGAATATAGCGACGTGCGTTTGATAACAATATTAACTTTCGCATGGGTAGTCAATTCCAAACATAGACAAACGTTAGAATCATATGCCCTCGATGTTCACTTAAAACAAAAACACTTTTCGAAATAATAAATTTTAATTAGGTAAACAGCTTTATACAAATCAAAACTATAAAATTCAATTAGATTTGTTGCATATTGGAACATACAAAATGTATCCAACAAATTTGAAATATATCAACAATAATTATTTAAATGACAAGTTCCATTAGACTATCTATAGTATTAAATAAAATTGTTTGGTAACAATAAGTAAACAATTTAAAAACTAAATGTATCAATTTAAATACAATTAATGTAAAATAATATAATTATTAAATGACTGACAGTATTTGTAGACTAGCAAAATAAAGAATGTCAGAAATCACAGTTTACATCATACCTATTTGTACTTAAATTATCCCAATAAAATTTTCTACACAATTTAAAATTAATTATACAAAATAAATATTTAGAAATTTTCCTATATTTATAATATGGCATGACCTTAAAATACAATATATATGTCTTCGTCTATTCATAAACTCAGAAAAACCAATAAAAGGTCAAACATTAATGACACGACCTTAGCATTATATTAAAAAATTTCAGCTGCCTTTACATATTATAGCAATATGCCATTTTGAAATGGGGTTGTATATACTTCCACTGGAACGGAAAGGTTATACTAATTTTTAACTGTAAACAAATAACATGAACTTGTTTAGCTAAAACCATTTATACCTAGTGTTTAAATTTGAAATGTTTGCTACAAATTTGTAGAAAATGTAGCGTGGCATGTACTGTATACGTACAGTTTCAACTTTTCTGATATTATCGAATATGTTGCCAAAAGACACTACTATATAGAATAATAATAGGGAAAACCAAGACTAAAAATCCCTAAATTGTTTGAATAAAAAAATTCTCGGGAATAATGATAATAAAATATTGGCTTCCTCAATTCAGATAGCTTTTTTTTTCTTATCCACATAGGTATAATGCGACAGAATCTTTACTCAAATTTGCATGAGAGTAATTTTGACAATTGTTACAAACCGATGAAATTTATAGTCATAGATTATCAGTGGAAACATTTGGCAACTTATACCATAATATAATTTCGTAGATGGACGTATGAGAAATATTAATAGGAAGTGCAGATTGTATTTTATTCTTGAACTTTTTCCAAGGGCAAGATCAGCTGAACACTAACACATAATTTTTCCAATATTGCATATGACTGAAATAATGTTTCTTCATATAACAGAATACTCATAGTATAACATACTTTATTGACAGAAGAAATAATGTAAGATGATTAACTATTCCCGATATCGTGATGAAAATTGAAACATTCAGGTAATTTGATTATGTTCATGGTGGCATCAAGACCAAACCTTAATTAGCCCATTAGTTATAAAGGACGCATGACTACGGAAACTATTTTCTGACTAGTCTATAATCAGAAAATAGCGGAGAGTTGTAACAAATCAGAGACTAAATATTTAAAGCAAATTGTACAAAAAATGTATAGGCACCTTTTAAAGGAAATAAATATTGTGATCAAACAACATAAATATAATTAAATTTCTTCAAAGGAATCATTCACGAAAAGAAACATATCCAGATTTAGTATACTCGAAGACATTTATTAAGAGGGGCGTTTGAATACAATCGTTTGCAGACCTATTTTTGCGCATGGTAGACTCCACTAATACGTATCTGGTAACAAAAATTTTGATAGGGAGTTAAAGAGTAAAGATGGGATTAGGTATTGAAGTATTTTGAAGTTGAAATATTGGATAGTTAGTTCAAAAACAGAGTTAGAAAATCATCATATTTCGCTTTGCAGGCGTAATTTTGCGCATGGTAGTCGCCACTAAGACGTATCTGCTAGCAAAAATTTTCATAGGGTTTTAAAGACAAAAGATGGGATTAGGTAATGAAGTATTTTCAAGCGGAAAGATTAAATAGTTAACTCATAAATTGAGTTCAAACATAGGTAACTTTTTCAAATTTACAGATATATTTTTGTGGATGGAAATCTCCACTAATACGTATCTGGTAGCAAAAATTTAGGGTTTTAAAGACTAAGGTTTGGATTAGGTAATAAGGTATTTTGAGGCTACAACAATAAATAATTACTTAATAAATTAAGTTCAAAGTCAGCAACGTTTTCCTCATTTTGTGCTATGATTCTAATATTTAATAATGAGAATATTACTTTATTACCTAATTTATATATTTCACAATCACTTGTAATTAAAATTGTACGTGAAAACTTTCTGTATTAGACAATATCCATATATAAAAAAAAACCTTAAATTTCCCTTCAAATATCTAAAAATTAGAATTAGAATTAGATAACTTTCATTAAAGCACATCTTACCTAAACCTGATAGTTTTTTAAATATTTAAATTTTAATAAAAATATAGACATAATTTGAATGAAAAAATTCACACCTATTTGTTTATTCTTTTTAAGCCAGTCTAGGCATCATCACTTGTTACGCCAAATATAAAAAAATCTCCAATACTAAATACAGGATGTCCAATAATATAACTTATATGAACGTAAAGTTTAATTCTAAATAACTTGTTTATTTCAAATGGAACACCCGGTATATGAGGTAAAAATTAGATGCAGAGTAATTCTCTGTCAAATATTATAATACTTTCCTATGGATAACTCTTGACGTTTTCGTGGAAAATACACATATTCATAATATTATGTGAATTTTTAATTGAACCTGTTAATTTCATGTAGACCACCCTGTATTTGATGATGATGAAATTAATTATCTATTGATCACTATAAGGTTTTCCTATAGATATGTATATTTTTTAATGTATGGAAAAAGCACATATTGGTAGTAATAGGAAGAATTTTTTAAAATTATATTTGTCATTGTCGGCCATGAGAATTTGACAAACCATAATTTAAACAATAACATAATAAATAAATACTTTTTTCACTTAAATTAAATAACAAGATATACCTACATAAAAACCGATAAATTTTATAATAAATGTTCAAAATGATTGGACTCTAGGCACATATGAATCCTTTTCTTAAATCCTTCAACCTGGTGTAACGCTTCTAAACGCTTCATTTATTTGGTTGTTCATCTCCTCTATTAAAAAAGTTTTCATTTGCGATGATTTTGTTCCTGGCCCATGTACAAAATTCAACACGAGTTAAAATCAATATTGAAAAGTTCTTGATGAAGTTGGTGTTTGGGTGGTATCTTTCGTTAAACTGCCTTAACAGTCTCTCGAAGACCGCTTTTTTGGGGTTATTTTGCGCCAGGAACCTTTGAGCGTAAACTCGCGATGCCAGCAAAGCGTTTTTGGACCATTCTCCCAGAATAAAAATCATGTCTATTCTTTCTCCTTTGGAATAGGTTCGCATTTTTGAATTGAATTAAATCAAATGTCACAGATAAAAAACTGTTTTATGAAAAATTCTCAACTCTTAAGTAAGAATTTTCAACAAACTATTTGACAGTAAATATCAAATTAAAAAAAATGTATTCTATCTTCTTAAATTCTCATGGCTGACTTGATAAATATTATATTTTTGAAAATTCTTCCTCTTATTGCCAATATGTGTGCCTCTTCCATGCAAAATTAAAGATAAGTATACATATCTATAAGAAAACTTTAATTTAACTTTAATTTTTGCATCATCAAATACATGGTGGTCTACATGAAACTAAGAGATTCAATTTCATCAAATTCCCCTAATATCATGAATATGTGCATTTTCCACAAAAACGTCAAAAGTTATCCATAGGAAAGTATTATAATATTTGACAGATAATTACTTTATGCATCTAATTTTGACCTCATATACTGGGTGTTCCGTTTGAAATAAACAAGTTATTTAGAATTGAACTTTACGTTCATATAAATTATATTATTGGACACCCTGTATTTAGTATTGCGAGTTTTTTATATTTGGCGTAACAAGTGATGAGTGGGTATATTTATCAGCCCAGACTGGCTTAAAAAGAACAAACAAATAGGTGTGAATTTGTTCATTCATATTATGTCTATATTTTTATAAAAATTTAAATATTTAAAAAACTGTCAGGTTTAGGTGAGATGTACTTTAATGAAAGTTAGGTTTATTTTGAACGGTGAATCTAAAAATATATTCATATACAGGGCATTCCATTTAAAAAAAACACAACTATGGTTCATTTCTTATATTTGGGACACCCTGTATAGACTCACAATACCTACTTAATTTTTAAAATTTTTACTGTTAAAATAATCACTGTACCAATCGTAAATCAAATAGATAGGTACTATGTTAAACCGCATATTAAACTAAAACTTAATTTTTCTCGAAATTGCAGCATTCTATCATATTGAGATAAAAATACCTCATATTTCCTAAGAATGATGTCAGAATTCTCCAAAAGTTAGTGAAAAAGAAGTTTTTATTAAAAATGTCCGTTGATACCCGTTTAGACGCCTAAGTTCGCAATTTAATTCAGCAGTGTATGGCTAACGAATGCTTCTATTTAGGGAAATATCTTTGTCACCTTTCACTCCAATGGCTAAAGGCGCTTTCGCGATACCTTTAAAAAACCTATGCTAAGCCGCCATCTTTTAAAAACTATAACTTCTTTTGGAAGCAATTTCGTATTAGAAGTTCTGCTCTAGAATTTGTGGCTTGCGCTTGGTCCATTAGTTTCTGGACACATTGTATACTATTAGGAAAGAGACTCTTTGATGCATGAAATAAGCATCTCAGGGTTGTGAAACTGACAAACTAAAACAACAGGGCTAACCTAATACATTTTGAAAAACACTGCAAGCATACAGGGCGGTTCAAAGAATACATAAGTATGTATTATCATAGTTAGGAAAGACACTCTTTGATGCATGAAAAAACATCTCATGGTTTTGAAACTGACAAACTAAAACAACAGGGCTAACCTAATACATTTTGAAAAACACTGCAAGTATACAGGGCGGTCCAAAGAAGAGATAAGTATGTATTATCATAGTTCTGGTTTTTTAAATAGAACACCCTGTATTGGAGTATTTTAATAGTCCCTCAAAAATAACTGGGATTCGTTTTAAGGTGTCATTTACCTATGTTTTACGGTTTTCACAAAAATCATCAATTTGTGAAAATATTTAAAAATCTTGACTATTTATCGTAAATAAAACCAGTTTTTTTAAATTCATCCTTTTTATGTATAATAGTATATAACTATAACTAGTCTAAGCGAAGATAAGCATCAAACGTATAAGAATGCTAGCACAAAAAAGAATGTGAAAATAATTTACGCAAAATAGAAATATGACATTTTGTGCCACTATGTATTAATTTTTGGCGACACCTATTGAGGAGAAGAATGTATTAAAATATTCTAGAAAATTACTCTAAGTTAAGAAATGAATAATTTGAAATGCAATGATATTCACTAGCGCCACCATCGGACATTTTTGTAAGTAACCATTTCGGATTCCCCTCTTAACCCATTAATATCAAACAGTAAGCAATTGTTAGATTGTAGCAGAATTCATCACGATGTTGATACTAATGGTAATAAGTAATCATCTTTACAGAAATAAAGGAGTCTTAGGAAAATTCAACCATAAACCCGAAAAAAATTTCTACCATGAATTAGATCAACAAACCAAAAAATAGTAATTCAAGTAGAAAAGTTATTTTGAAGCGATAAAAGGAATTTTCTGTAAGAAACACAACATAATGACTACGCAGTACTCATCTTCATTGGAATTAGTACCTAATTACCAGTTTTCATCTTTATGAATTATTGTAAAAAACATTACTCCAGTCGTCCTGCACACTGTACCACCAGGCATTTGTTCGATACTATTATTGTCCTGCTAATATATATAAAAAAAAAATCTAAGAAAACATTGTTATTATTTTGTCAATGAAACCTAGAGGCAAATGACAACACTGCACACTGATTATTAAATATACCAATATGCCTACGACGACGTATAGTAAATCAAATCATAAGTGCAGTTTAGTTCCGAAAATGTACCCCTAGCGAGCTATATAGCCTTTAGAAGAAGACCCCCAAAAATCGTTTTTGCATTTCCTGCTCCAAGCTTTTGGTGTGTATTTTTTTTCTAATAAATGTATCAAAAATCTAACATTTTTCTCTCTTACTGGTCTATTTTTAGTACAGTAAATACATGTACTACTTTAGTAGAGCAAAACTCTTTACTAATCATCCATTTCGTCTTTTAGGTAAAAACTAGGTTATTTCATATTACTGGAAAAATTATGTATACATAAGAAATTTCATCTATATTATATGTATAATGAAACCTAGAAATAAGAAAAAAAGATATATACTCTACAAATAGGTAAATAGATTAATAATAATATATACCATTTAATATTATACTTAACTAAATAAAATTCTAAAAAATTATTATTTGATGTATAGTTGGAGGAATGACTAATAATAAATGCTAATGTTTTTTGTTATTTTTTTCTTTTAAATATAACAATTATTAAAATTATCATAGACACAATTTACACAATACAAAGTTATATTCTTTGATAAGCTCATTTGTATCAAGCTTTCTTTATAACATAATATATATTGACACCTTTTGAACTTTTGAGGTAAAAACAAATTCACCGGTTTTCTTGTCCAAGTGTTACAATTAAAAATTGACATTACAATGAAATATGCTTATAAATACCGGTCATAAATAAATAATATATCAATCGAAAAACTTTAAAAATTCTTGTCTGTTGAATCATAATAGAATTATCAGGAAATTACAAAATAGTATCACACATAATAATATGTGTAATATAATGAAAACAATAAAATAAAAAACAATGATCGTAAATTCACAAAATAAAACTGAACATACAAAAATACCTATATCATGTCCTATATACTGAAATAAATAGGACATCATTTTTCTAAACATTGGTACAACAGGTTGCTGATTAAAAATTATGTCAGGAAATAATTTAAATGTTATTGAACTAAGTAAAGAAAAATGCTCTCCATGCTCTTTTTTCTAATATTTAGAAACATGATTAGAAGTTTCTAAAATTCAGAATAATATACTGTTATATATATTAAATATTAAGATAAAATATACCGGGTGAGTCTAGCAAGACGCAACGTTTTGCTTGCTTTGATACGATAAATCGACACGGTTTAAATTTAATTATGTCATAAATATGTCGATCTAATACGGCTACATTTTGAAAAATATTGCAATTATACAGGGTGCAAAATGTAGCCACATTAGTTCTACATACGAAGCTCATTGAAGAAAAATCAGATCTGCAGTTTTTATACAGTAAACCTAGTCTTGCTACACTCACCCTGTATATAAAAATATATATATATAGTAAATTATATGGCGTTTATCTAGCCTTTATAACCTTATTATCCATTTAATCACACAGTTTTTTCACCTACAGAAAATGGTAAAAATTAATTAAACTTTGTAGGTATACTTGTTTTGTTAAAATAATGCGAATTGACATTTTTATTAGATAACAAATTTGCATAAAATAAATATTATGTAAATAACATATTATATAGGTAAGTAATATCATCTAGACAATTTAGAATATGTATCAAGCGCAAATAGTAAAGTGCTTTATTATTTTTGCAAAAAGATACTAAAAGCACAAAATAAAATAATTTTTAATGTTTTATATTATTGTATTTTAGTATATCATTTTCCCTTTTCTCGGGGTTTACGTTTACGTAATTTTTATGTTGAAATTTAATCGATCATACGTTAATATTTGTATACTTTTCGGATATCAGACCCAACAATTATTACCGTTAGCAATTGTTAAAAGTGTAATTAAAACAAGTCAAATAACACATACATTTATTTTAAACATTTTAAAATTTATTTTATTAAAACAATGTGAATGCCCACTTGAAATTAAAATATGCGTTAATTAATTATACTTTTAATAGTTTACTAGTTTATTTTATTATAAATGATTAAATAACAAAATAGGTAGTAAAAATAATTGAGGCTCGAAATTCTAATCTAAATATAAAATTCCTCAATAAAGTGAACATATAGCAGTTGTTATTAAAACTAATTTAGGAACCTAAAACCTTAGACGAATATATATATATAAATAACA
Source organism: Apoderus coryli (assembly GCA_911728435.2). Taxonomy (NCBI): domain Eukaryota; kingdom Metazoa; phylum Arthropoda; class Insecta; order Coleoptera; family Attelabidae; genus Apoderus; species Apoderus coryli. Next base: position 3,275,256 of record OU452206.1, on the reverse strand, counting down.
TATTTAGCTTCTTGACCCATTTTCAAAAATGATGTCAAAATGTTATCATTTTCTTCCTACGCTTAAGTTTATGTATTTTTGCTATAGTTTTAAGAATGCTAAATCTCTAAATTCGTTGAATACAAATCAAGAAATAGCTCAAATAACTGAAGGAAAAATATCATAAAGGTACAGCCAATAACATGTAAAAAAATCTTCAAGCATTTCAATTTGACAGCTAATTTGTCGAAATTTTGTTTTCAAGGTCCGAAAAATTTTAAACAAAAATATTGCTATTTATGTATCATAATTGTATTGTGGTTCATAGGGGGTTTTAACGTTTTTCTTTCAAGCGACGTTGCAAGTTTTTTCTAGAATTCCGTAAGTACATATTAATTATCTAGATGGTATTACGTTAAACCAGTGATAATTATCAATGAGCAAATCATGTTCCATATTATGTATATGGAATAAAGTAAAGCGATCTTACAAAATATGTTCAGGTAAATATTGTAAGTCAAAAATAACTCTTATATCATATAAACAAAACTATAAAGAAATGTATATTTCTACATTTTAAGAAATGTAATGTAAACAATCTCCATTAACTAGTCATATGATATGCTAACTTTAAACTCATAAGACAGTAGGTACTTAAATTGCTTTTGAAAATTCTACAAAGGAACGAAATACGTTGTTCACATCAGGAAGCGTAAATATCCATGGAAGCAAGGAAACTATTTTTTGTCATAATGTATGTCTATGGATCAACATACTAACTTTACCGTGTTTCTTGTAGGTAACTTTTGAAGCTCGCTTTAATCTATCACTACTATTAACACCATTAACATTAACGCACTTTTCATCGACATTATTATATACAATATTTACATTATGACTCACATTGTATGATGATAATGTGTGATCACTGGTTTCGCTACATTTTGATACTACCTCATCTTGTTCATTGTTATTGAGATTATGTATGTCTGCACTAACAACTAGATTACTTTGGGTTTCGGAATTATGTTTGCTGTCATTCTCGGAACAACTTCTCAGTGATTCCGCTTCACAACAGTTGCCATTGCTGTATTTGAAAGTTAGATGGTGATGGTTATTGATTTCACCATCTTTATCCTCTTGTTCATTTACTATAGTTACTTCAGCCGGATTGGTTTTACTACTTTTCTCCTGGATACTTCCATCATGTGTCCACCTGTATTTAGTAATATTTTATAAAGCTGTTACAATCAATACTAGAATTCAGCTAAAAATATAGAAACCTGTCTTTGACAATGGCTATATCCTAAACCTGACACCAGTAGTGAGAGTAACAAAGTGAACACAGCAAAATGTGTAAATATTGTTTGCAAGATGAATAATATTGATAGAAACATGCATGCACGAATGTATTGGACAGCCTGGTTAATTTTGTCCAACAAATCGCATCGTACCTCCACGTTTCTACGTGGTCTAGTTGGGTGAGAACTACATACCAACATCAAAAAAGTACTTCATGAAAATAAATTCGTATTTTACATTTACAAATTTAGAAAAATACGTTTGACCATTGCATCAAAACACTTTAAATCTAGACTCGGTTTTCCTAACACTATTAGCATCCTCAGGAGAAAAATAAATCTTTAATTTTAATATTAAACGTATTTTCAAATTTTTATTCTGCGCTAAACTCACAGAAAATATAGTTTGAGTAGATTTAACGAATCTAACTTTCATTAAAAAAATGTTACAGTTAGAAATCTTAAATCACAATACGAATAGTTTGTTTTATTTAAGTGGGGTATTTGAGATACTTTTCTATATACAACCATGGAAATTCCGAAGTGAGCAAATTATAATGGGTGATTTCAGAACCAGGGTCCAAAATACCAAACTACAAATTAAATAGAAGAATTTATGTTCTGAATATCTAAAACAAATGATTGTCTGCTTTTTGAATGGTGATATGACTGTGCTGCCAGAGCAACTGCATCGTAAGTATCAGTATATCTCAAAAATTCGAGCTTTAGGAAAATTTTATAGAGGGATTGGTTTTTCTGTGTGCCAACATTAGCGTGTAGCCTTGAAGTCCATTTTCACATGAGCTGCAAAATCGACTTAGATCGTTAATCCTTTTTAAACACCAAAGCTGTCAGAGGATCAGTTTTGTTATGATTTTCTACTTTGCAGACCAACTGAGACTCAAAGAAAATTATAATACAAACAATCTATTTCATGTTAAAAGAGTCAAAAATCCAAATATTATTTATGATATACACAATTATTATTATGTTAATTGAAAGAACAAATATTTACTTTTAAACCCCCCTCTAATATAGCCACTGACTATTCACTACACAATACAGTCCGCTGCATCGTTAATATAATAATTAGTACCCCACCATTCTCTTAAAGACTGAAAAATATGTACATATCTTATTAATCAAGTTAAAATTTTTGAAGCGTTATATGGTTTAGACATAAAATGTCTCCAGAAAACTAAACAATGGTAATGTGAACTGACTTCCAGTTTAACGGCGTTCGCGAAAACTTGCTCTGAAGAAGCTGATAGGATGATCAGCGAAACGTTAGCGAGTATAAATTTGAAGCAGGATTTATCCAGAAGCATTGTTTCTATACGTTATAATATGTTGCCTACAAAAAAGTTGATGTGCAAAATTGTTGTATCGCACAAGCAGTTACTGATCTCAATATAGAACTGATTGAAAAAACATGTCAGAATTGTAGAAGAGCATTTGAATTTTAATTACAGGCATGTTATAACCACGATAATGCCGTCGTTTAGCTTCTAAACATGTATAGTTAAGTGAAATTAGTATTATTAACAGTATATTATTCAACGATCGGTAATCTAAGTAATAACTCACGCAGATAAATGATAGTGTAAATCATCAAATCAATTATTACTTATCATTACAGCAAGTTGAATATTATATTAATTTTAGCATGTCATTTTGACATTAATAATACAACGTAATTAATTGAGGAAGAATAGGCTGCTAAAATTAATTTAATATTCAATTTCCATGAAAGAGTCATACCGCATTGGCGTGAGTTTTTAATCTATAATTCACGCTGTTTATTTATGGATGCTATTAACTGTTCAAAAGTAGTCGAATAACTAAGTATATAAATCGAAAGCCGTAGATAAAAATATTTTGTGAACGTTGACTAAATTCGTCGTTAAAAACGACAGGAAATTAAATGTTTGGTGTTTCGTTTGAATTGTATTGTAAATTAAATAAAAAACGTGATGCTATACACAAAATTAATGGTTTTTATAAAGAGAACCGAACAATAATATGAACATTTATGTATAAACACACAGACTTCTTTATAGCACAGTATTTTACCACGGAATACTTGCAAAATCCCATGTGATCTCATAGGTATGAATTGTGAATATCCTTACATATTATGGGCGAATTTCTAATAGAAACTGAATTTTTGATAATTCTTAATCCGTAATTTATTTTATTCAAATCATAAATTCGGACAACACCTGAACAGAAAATCCTCGGAAAAACAATATTATGCAGTCTCAAAGTGAATTACCTAGTAGTTTATAAAATAAATGTTATTTTATTTATTAGTTTTTTACACTTTTGTTCTAAAAATTTACTAATCTGACAGTCGTAAGAAGTAGTAAGAGCTTGAGAAGGTCTTAAATCTATTTATTAAATCTGAAGTTATAATAGATTTATATTTATATCCGCCTTTTAAAAATAATTCTAGTATTAGCCACCTCAGTGCTATGATGCAACATACATACATTATTTTATATTAAAAATCTTTTTTCTACGACTGTCTTTAAACGCCTGTATTGCTGTTTTTTCATTTCCCATTGTCCAGCAACAAGTGGCAAATATTTAAAAATGCACGGGTAAATATCCTGGTAATGACACAAGTAGTATCGGTTATGAAAAATTACCATAGCAACGCCAAAAATACAATTAAACCAAATTGACAGTTCAAATAATTTCGCTAGTTTTGAAGGCTTCAAAGCAATTTATATACCGAATGAAAAACAGTGATCGTGATAGTGAATATAGTTTAACACCACCTAATCAATTTAATACTTTTAACTCATCGTATTTAGGCTTCCGCCAACAGGGCGACTATAGGTAAGTTTCGAAAAACAACGTTCATACTCATAGGAAATATATGTCATTTCATGTCCGTTGCACAATATACTATTGTCTATGCCTTTGACGTTTCTCAAACTGGGCAACTAAATCAGTTTAATTAATATTGAGGTTGTTTTCTATGTGAATGTCGTTGATAATGGTTACGGTTACGAAACCACTGTATTCTACAAACATTTACTATGGGATGAACCCTGTATATGTGTTTACTAGAACATCCTTATTCATATTTTGTTTTAATATTCTTAATTTCAAAAATTTTAATTATAATAGTTATATTATGTTTGAACACATAATATGTGTTTATCGGATATTCGTATATCGAATCATGTATATTTCAAACAGAGATTGTGAATGAATGTTTTAATCAAAATCCGATATAATTAAACAAAATATACCCAATATTTTGCTTTGTTCTCTGTACATTGTATTCAACAATTTTATATAGAGATCAGCTATCTGTATACTTTTCGAATAAATAACCAAAGCTTAGGTTTTTTTATTGTTTTTTCAATTATGCATACTGTTTTTACATTTTGAAAATAATAATGTTAAAACACTATTATATATACATCTACATAAGGCTGTATATTATTACTAAAGTACAGTTGTATACAATTACTGCATAAAAAAGCTTGTGAGAACTATAAAATTGATATGGAATATGAAAAAATGATTTGGAAAATCAACAAAGTAGCAGTTTATTGAACTACTTTTGATTGTGCCAAATTATCTACATATAAAATTTACTGTACTAAAAATATTAATCTCAAAACAATTTTACCTCCTGGAATCCATAATATTCAATAACGGGAAGAAACATAGAAATAATAATATTAAAGAACACAGCGTTTTAATAATTTATGATTCCTTAACAGCATATAAAATATTTTTTTTTTAAATTTGACTAACCTGATAATTACTCAATCGATTCGATGTACGCCATTTCGAGCTGGAGCAGTATTTCCTCGATAAAGGTATACTTCTAGTAATATTAACAAATCCACAATAACTTGTATTGTACCACATACCCAAAATTGAAGAGGAGCATCACGTAAAAAGAAATATAACGTCTTAAATATATCACCACACGTCCACATCACTACCATTGAGAGGCTAAAATAAATCATCTATTTACAATCTAATTAGGTTAAGAGCGACACGGCTTTGTGTACCATTAATGTTTGAATAAAATTCCAAATAATTAAGTAATTTCACTTTTTACGGAAGCAACTTTTTCCATTTTTGTATATTCAAAAAAGAGGAAAAAGTCACAGAATCAGATAATCTCTTAACATAATGTGTACCTTAAATGTTTACTTAATTGATCAGACTCCAAATAACGGTATAAGGCGTGCATGATTGTGCACTTATTTTTTTATCGATTTGAAAAATTCTTTTTGGAGCATAGAAAGAACACTTTAACAGAGGTTTATATAGGAATAAAAATAAAATTTCTTAAAAAAATTTTTTGAAGTCAAAATAAATTGTTAAGAATTTTTTTTATTCCTATATATAAACCTCTGTTAAAATGTTCTTTCTATGCTCCAAAAAGAATTTTTCAAATCGATTAAAAAATAAGTGCACAATCATGCACGCCTTATACCTTTATTTGGAGTCTGATTAAACAGCCTTAATGTATTTTATTCAATCATTTTAAACTGATGATGACTGGCACTAATAATTCTGTACATTCGTTAATATGGATAAACCATATTATACAATTGAAGTTTTTTGATGAGAAACCTAGAACCTACTTCTAGACATACCACTTCGTATGTTTTTTACAGCTCTTAAAAAAATATTTCCAATTGAAAATACTACATACAAAATATATCAAATAACTAAATAAATTAATTTGATCACAACTTTATCACTACTAGGAATTCCGTGAAATATGTAGCAGTTTCTATTATTCAAGAGTTGTTGTCCAGCAAAAAAATGTTTCTATTATTAAAAACCAGAAACAAATAATATAAAAAACGAAAATTAAATAATATTGTCCTGAAGAAAACAAGATTTACATTGCCGAAACGTAGACAAAAAAAATATGACAAGGAACTAAATAAAAAAAGTATAGTTGCAAATATATGATAGTTTCTGTTCGAACCTCATTCCAAGAAAATATTCGTTAAAATTATACAAGGTGTTTCAAGAATTTGTGTCTATATTTCTACGACGTATAGTAAATCCAAAGTGTAGTTTACATAATAATACTAATACTATGCCTAAAAGGCACCCCCAAGAAGCTACAGCCCCTAAAAGAAAACAATCAACAATTGGTTCTTGGCAATTTCTTCGATATTATGAAAAGTATCTAGTTGACGGTTATGCCAAAACACCTTCAAAATTTTTTTAAGTAGGCCTTGAATTTTATCAACATGAAATGTGTTTGACAGATTTTAAGAACCAATCATAGAAAAATAATAATAGTTCAAAAAAGAATGAAAACAGGACAGGAAGACATAAAATGAGGTGTAATACTAAAATCTAATAATTCTTAGAGAACAATAAATAAAGCAACATTAAAAAAAAATGACAATAATACTCGTATATCACAATAGGTGCTCAAAGTGGGAAATTATGCAAATGTTTTCTCGTAATATTAAATTAAATATATTTTAGCTCTACTACTAGCATAACCCATATGCTTGTTACATAAAGTGTTTCAGTAAACACCTTCACTGAAATCAATAAAGTTTCAATAACGTTACATTTCAGACTGCTTGTTTTCTGTGAACTAATAAAAGTAAACCACGTTAAGATTAGAGATTGTCATTTGTTAAATGAATGAATCACATACATAAAACTTACCTCATGCCTTCCGTTGATTTATTTCTAAAATTTTTCACCAGTTGTGGCATGCCCAGCATTGCCTCAGTGAACACAGCCAAAAATCCAACAATTTCAATAAAAACAATATATTCTATAAAAATGTACATCAATAAGGAACTGGTAATTGTGAAGACAAGCATACAATCCAAATAGGATTGAAAATCGGACCAATTCCAGAAGAACTTGGCATCAAAGTCTAAAAATACCAAAAGTAGAAATAATATCAATGCGTAATAGTATATACATTTTTGGTAGACACATAATAAAATGTTGTCATGATGAAAGTCTAACCAAGTCACAGTTTAAATAATTTATTATTTTATTATTATACATAATAAAACCAAAAGTTGCATTTTCAGATAAATTCCTGAATAATAGTGGAGGAACTGAGGGGTACAATTACGCCAAAACCTTTGCTTTTTTATTTATATTTATTCAGGGTGTTCAGTACTGAAACAGACATGCGTTATTATTTAGTCATAGCTACAAAAGTACCTTGTATTCGCATGTAATTGAAAACTTGAGCAAAAGTTTTGTTTGACATAATAAAATTACAAAATATCACTTAGATCGTTTTGATAAATAATTATTTTAGTTTATAGCCTTGAATATACTCGTACATATAGATTTCTTTGAATTCGATTTAAAATATGGTGGCTAAATTGTGTGCGGAAAAACATTTTACTTTGATTTTTTTTCAATCCTGTTAAAATAAATAGAAAATTTTGATATACAGGCTGTTGCTTCGAAACCTAAAGATGGTACATTTTTTTAAGTACGGACCTAGATTTTTTAAGTCGCTGGTGAATGTGTGGTTTAATAATGTTCAGAAACATATTTGCTCCAAATTTCAATAAATTAGTTTTCAATCCTGTTAAAATAAATAGAAAATTGTGATATACAGGGTGTTCCTTGGAAACCTAAAGAAGATGGTACATTTTTTAAGACGCTAGTGAATCGGAGGTTTAATAATATTCAGAAACATCTCTGCTCCAAATTTCAATATATTATACAGGGTACTACTGTAGTTATGTCTTAAGATATAAAATATGGCATTTTTAGAACGAATTCGGTGTGCCCAATATATGGTTACCGTATGTCCGTTTCAGTACGGAACACCCTGTATAAATAAAATTTCAACGGAAATTTAAATATTACATTTAAATCAAATAACTTTGGTTTCTGTTACCTAGCAACGTCAATATCGTTTGTATAAGGTATCCGGATATTCGGGTGGATGTTGTCAAATTAATACATACACAATGTACGGTCAGTAGATTTTGCAAATGCTGTTGCCTTAAAAGATGATGATGATGGTTATATACGGTTAATTGCGAGTGTCTATCGATCTTGCCTAGTATGTATAGTTTATCCTTTAATGTTTGCAACAAGTCGGTGCCCCAAATATCCTAATACTTTTACAAAAAGATGGGAACAAATCACTAATCCTGTCGTTGAAAGGTAATAGGAGAACCAAATTTAAATGTAATGTTTTTATTTCTACTATCTGTTCTAAAATATGCTTGTATTTTTTTAACATTTATTTAACAAATTTTAACTGAGGCTTAAAACATGTCCTACAGTTCCTTCACAATCATAAGTTGCAATTTTACTTTCGGAACGGTAATTTTTCGTGAACTCAATGTCAAAGAATCATTAAGATGAAATTTGACACCACTTTATTGTCCGGTTTTTTTTTTTTAATAGTTTTAAACTTACAACAAAAAACAGTGAATCAATTAATTTTAATTTGTTGTTATTATGTATTTCACAAACGGTCAACTTGATTACAGGGTAAATCTAAATTTCGACTGAAGAGCTATTTTAGGATAAAATCACGCACGATATTTCGATATGTATATCAAAATAAAACAATGAACTGTCAAAATTTATACATAAAATAATCCACGCACGATTTTGAAAATAAGAATAATAAAATGAAATCTAGAAAATTAAAATAATTCAAAATTTACAAAATTAAAATTTAGTAGTATGAATTATTATGAATGAAGAATATATTTATACTTTGTGAAATATTTCATTGAGTTCTAGTTCGATATTTATGGGAAATCTACGCTAAAAGCATTCATTATGACAACGCTTTAATAATGAAAAAAACAAACAAACCAATATAGTCATATATAATGAATTTATTTGTATATTATGATAGATTTATTGATTTTAATTTTAATATTAAAAATTATTAATTTTAATTAATATAAGGACAGAAGTGTAGTGAAATTTTTCAAGCACATAATATAAAGATGAAGAAAGAATATTTGCAGTTTTTAATTTTGACTTGTATCTCGTAAAAAAGTATCATTTGTACTGAATCAATTTTCACAAAATTATTAGTAATATCTCGAGTTTCTGGATATACCTTTTACTTGGAATCATCATGTATGTATACAACATGCATAGTTATATTGGTTATTATTATAAATAAAATTGTTATGAATATTAGTTTTATTTCGATATAACTATAGAGGTGAACGGTCATTTAACCATTCAATTAGATATTGTTGTTATTTATAGGGATATAATGAGAAATAATTATAATAATAATTTTTTCATTAATATGAAAAATCTTATTGGTTTGTTTATATTGTAATATATATCTAATTTTACTAATTTTATAATCTAGAATAACCTAAATTATTTATAGATGTTATTTGTTGAAATAATAATGGTATCATGCTTGAAATTTTAAAAAAGTAGTAGAGTTTTTGGTACATAACGCATACCTTTGGATATTTATTACAAATGTGTAAAAATATACAGGGTGCTCCATAAGAACAAATACAAGTTTGTCATAGCATCAAAACTATTTTTTGCAAAAAAAAAAACACCACTTAAAAAAGTGTTTTTGCAGAAACAAAAAATATTTCTAAATAGAGAAGTTTTGGAGTGAGTCAAATATACAAACAATTGAAAACTGTTTGCTAACAATTCAAGATATCGACAAGCAGTTTTCCGTATTCAATATTTCACAAAATTCGAGCTCGGAGCATGTAGGTTACTTTTTCTCTAGCTCCTCTAGAAATGAGTGTTTCCAATCAAACCATGTACAAAAAACATTCAAATTTAACCCGGCATTTGGCTTTTTTGAACACCGAAATGAACAGCACAGTGCGTGAGATAATCAGAAAATGGGAGCTCTAAGAAAGGGTAGGTATTTTTCACGTATATTTGGTTACGACTTAATGACGAAGTTTAGACAATTGTGAATTTATTGTACGACATACACGTCCTCACTCTAGTCAGTGATGCCAACTTGATGTATATGTCCCAATTTGAGGGATTTTAAGGTTAAACGAGGGACAGAGGGATATCCTTTCCTGAAGTATGCTATCAGTTGCTTAAACTGTAATCTTGATCGTATCAAAGGACTTTTGTTATAAATCGAGTTTCCAACTAAAAACCGTCACATCGCTTTCTGAAAACAAAATTATAATATAATTTATATATTAAGTCGAGCTTATAGGGATAGGATATTTTGTGCCTGCACATGGGACATTATTATGTAGTAGTTGGACCAGGAGATCGCGAGAAGTAGCATCCTTGTTGCGCAACGTGTAGTTAATCGTTTTCTCATAAACCAGAGCGTGATATCAACACTTGAGACACAGTCCGGTGATGCCACTTTAAGTAACAACCAAGTATTGGCCAAACATTTCGTGAATAATGGGATAATGTGCAAAATGAAAGTGATAAACGGTTCTGCATCCAGTAACAAAGAAAACAAAAATCGATCCGTGAGTAAGCTTGTGCAGGGCGGGTATCGCATTAAGATAATCGATATTGCGTCATTGGTGCATCTTAGTGTTGGAAGTGTCCATACTATTATTGTATCGGAACATCTTCTATATACAGAAAAATACCAGCAAGGTGGGTCCGACGTTTGCTTTTGCTAATCTCACAATATTACTGTGGGAAACTATTGGACACAGTCCAAACTTGGTCTCATGTAATTACCGTATGTTTGGTCAAACATACATTCAACGCTTATGGCAATATTAATAGTAAAAAACAGCAGTGGTATTTCTACACAAACAGTGGAACCTCTAGTTCTCTAACAACCAATAGATGTTGCCACTACACGCTACAATAGCTAAAAAATAAAATTGTATTGTACCTACTGGGCACGTGAATATGTTTAGACCACAGCAAAGTATATTTCTCGTTCGTAACAAACTTTGTGTGGTGAATGCTTATATACCAGGTGCGCCCAAAATATTTTGATAATTGTCAGACAAATTTAACCCATTTGATCCCATTGTACTTGTTTGGGTACAGTTTATAAAATTCGTCGCTACTGACAGCTATCGCTTGAAATCTAAAAGAAACCCACATGACAGGCTTCTGTAATGTATAGGAAGTCAACTATTGCACTTTACGCGAAAGCGGGTGCTGTTATAAATTGACAGTCAGGTTATAATTTTGTCAATAAATACGTACATGTCCTGGTTTTAGTTGTGCCGATATTTTGATTAGAAAGCTGTTATTATTTAGTGTTCTAAGGTATGTATTCAAGGATATAATGAATATAAAAGTAGTATATTTTACTGCATTTAGTTGCAGTATAACATGCTAGGTTGATGTACTCATATGAGTACAGTGGGCACATAAGTGGTCAAATAATTATGGCGGTTTGTTGTTACAAATCGAATACTGTGATGGATGCTGATGACTATCACTTACACCCCTAAAGCAGCAACATGCAGAAATTGTTCTAATCCCGCCTGATGTGGACACTCAAACCGATGAAGAAGACATCGACGAAGATGATGTACAACATGATTTTCCTGGAGAAGTTGAGATCCATTATGACAGTGAGGAAGATGATATTCCATTTTCTGAATTTGTGACTAGAGCAGCTCAGAGATCTTCAAATCCTCCAAAACAAAACAAAAATGAAAACAGACAAAGAACCTGAACCAACAAGGATTGAAGATCTTATAAATCTAGAAATGTACAAATCCCATGGGTATAATGAGCATCTGAACAATCTAAAAGAATATGTAGATAATGAAATTCCAGTAGAAACATTTGAGAGACTCTTCGATGAGGAAATGTTTACGCATATTGCAGAGCAGTCGATGTTCTATGCTGCTCAAAACATGATCACGATTTTTCTGTAACTGAAGAAGAAATCAAAGTATTCTTAGGTATTCTAATGTTTAGTGGTTACAAGCTGCCGAGGGAGCGTTTGTTCTGGAGCTGAGATGAGGATTTAGCAATACCGTGTATATCTTAGGCTGTTTCGAAATCGCTATTATAAACTTAAAAAGTACCTGCATTTTTTGACAATTCGAACCTGGATAAAAACGATAAAATGTATAAAGTTAGACCTCTAATGACGATGTTCAATAAAAACTTCCAACTGGGCACCTTTCCATCCTGATCTATCTATAGATGAGGCAATGGTGAAGTACTTTGGTCACCATTCCGCAAAACAATTTATTAGGGGAAAACCAGTGCGGTTCGGTTAGAATGAGTGGATGCTTTGCTTTGCTGGCGTTTCAAGTAAGACCCAAACTAAGTCCACATTACTCCTTTGATCAAAAGTTGTATTAGAACTTTTGGCATGTGTTGCTCAACCATCAGATCACACGGTACATACCTATTGTTTGTCATTTGTACGTGGGACCTAAGCTTGGAAACCGAGGCGTGCGTAGTTTCATTTCAAAAAATATAATTTCGTCGCATCCTAATCATGAGTATCATAGCTGTCACTTGTGCCCATTGTACTCATATGAGTACGCCTATTTTTTTCCTTTCATATTTGAAATATTTTGAAAATTATATTATTTCTGTGTCCTAGGAACACAACTCTTTAAATAAACATAATTTATATTGATTTTTTCACAAAAAAACTTCCATGGGCACAAATGGGTTAAATGTTGGATAACTAAAATTAATTTTAAAAGCATTTTTTATTATACGGTGTTGTACATAAACTTTTCGGTCGATTGAATCCAAAAATGTAGGTATTTATGTTCAGTTTTATCTAACTTACAAAGCTTGAACTCTATTAATATACACTGTGTCCAAAATAAGAATGGGATAGCATTGGAATCTTGGAAACGATTTTTTGCGATTTTAGTTTTTATTTATTTCTGACATTATTTTTACACAACATATAAAAAAAAATTAAAAGCACTTGCTCATTATTTTTGAGAATAAAATAGCATTTACAAATATTCACTACGAGGTTTCGTTTTTGAAAAACCATTATCAACTTGTTTTTTTTAAATACGGCTCTAGATTTGCGCATCAATAGGGTTATTCTTTCGTAGTGATTGATCTGAACAAGTGAACGTGATTAAACTGAATGTGATTATACTGAACTGAATATTTGGCGCAACCGAAAGATCATCTTTTTTGTGATTGCCTTTCACTTAACCTTGAAAACTTGTGAAAACAACCAAATCTGCTCTGAAAACTGGAAAATTATTTCTTCCATGATATTATTATCCATGTTTTAAACTTTTACAATTTATTGGTTTGATTTGAAATCATATTCCAATTATTATCTCTCAATATTCAATACTTTTAGAGGTTAACTGTTAACTGAACGAACTAACCGGTACCTAGAGGTTGATCAGTAAGCGGCAAGGGGGGTAGGAATTTTAATCAGTTTGGTAGAAGTGACCAATGTCGAAAGAATACGCACAATCGTGAATGAACTGACAATTTTCAGATTGTTCACTTAGTTCAGTACGAAAGAATAACCCTAATGTTTGTTTATCTATGGTTTGGTGAATGATACATTAGAAGGGTAATGATTGCTAGACAAAGCTTCAGTCGCTGGTGTTCGGAGCAGCCACATATTTTTTTCAGAAATTTCCGATGGACTGTATATAGAAAAATAATATACTTCATTTGTGTTTTTATGTGGCGTGTCCCAACCTGATTTGACCAGGCCCTAATTCTTAGTTTAGTTGAGATATTTTTGTATAGTTTAAAATTGCAGTGTTGTTTTTTTTCTGTAATGCCGCCTTCCAAAATTCAGCCCACACATAGAATGTGATTTTCCCTATCTATTATTTTTTCCGATAAAAATCCGTTCATAAATAGCTGAGAAAATTAAAATTAATTTAATGAAAATTTATTTGATGTAGAATAAAAACACGTCGACTTCACAAAATTTAATTTATAATCACTTCCAAAATAGTGTCAAGTCAATCGACAGGATTCACAAACCATACATGTTTCGACATATAATGTCATCATCAGTCCTAAAAAGTTATTCTACATCATATAATATACTCCTCGTAAATATGGAATATTTTACAAAAATTTATTTTCTCTGTTATTTACTTTAAATACTTAGCTGAGAAAATTAAAATTAATTTAATACAAATTTATTTTCTTCGCTATTCAAACGGAAAAATATTACAGAGGGAAAAATACATTCTATGATACGTTAAAACATATACAAGGTTTAATTTAAAATTTTAAGGGTGGTAGAAGAATTTTATTCTTTTTTCTTTCTTGGGTTTTAAGGTTCTTCTAAGCAATTTTTTTTTCTCTTGAAATATGTTTATTTCAATGTCAAATTACGTACTACGTTTCGGCTTATTCGCCTTCCTCAGGTACATCTCGTTTCTAAAAAAATTTTTTTTTTTTTTTGTAAGCAGAATTAAAAATAAACAAGTAAGTGGTACATTTACACTACATCACAACAACATTCAGTGTAAAAAGGTAATATATAAAACACATACACAATTACATATAATATTCTTAAAATTATTTTCTATTTTGAATTTTTTGTTTTTACCTTACCAACATCGCATGATTCTGTGGAATATACCACGTTTAGTGGGTATTTTGTTAACGTGGTATATTCCACAGAATCATGCGATGTTGGTAAGGTAAAAACAAAAAATTCAAAATAGAAAATAATTTTAAGAATATTATAAATGTAAATGTACCACTTACTTGTTTATTTTTAATTCTGCTTACAAAAAAAAAAAAAAATTTTTTTAGAAACGAGATGTACCTGAGGAAGGCGAATAAGCCGAAACGTAGTACGTAATTTGACATTGAAATAAACATATTTCAAGAGAAAAAAAATTTTGCTTAGAAGAACCTTAAAACCCAAGAAAGAAAAAAGAATAAAAAACTGTAACAAGGTTCAAGAAAAAGACATTACTAAAAGAAGAATTTTAAAAGGCGGCATTACAAAAAAATTGACACTGCAATTTTAAAGCATTTTCACAGCTAAATATTATAGTTTCTACAAATTGCTTGTTACATAATGTAACAAGAGTTTAAGTTATGTTGGAAATTTGCTTCACACTACCAATCTTTCACCAGACGGGCCGTTTCGTTGATCCACTCATCAGTGGTGATCGGCGGAAGATGTATGTGGCGATATCTAATGTGAGCAGGCAATATTCCAGGTGAAACAAAGTTCACAAACGATGGCTGGACAAGAAGTAACAACTTCATTTAATCCTATTGCCAACACTAGATACGCCCGAGGCTCTATTTAAATAAATAAATAAAACTCGGGCGTATCTATTGTCTAACTTGCCTTTCATTAACTAGAACTATGTTTCAACCAGTGAATGAATACACCAAGTATGTAAAATATTCAACCATTTAACCTCTAGAGAAAAGATAAACCTATTTACACATCGTAATAAACCAAATGTATGCGATTTATCTAATGCTACCACTAATATACAATCTAAACGGCAATCTTGCGAAATAATTACGCTATTTTAGACAAGAACTGGGAAAACATTCTCTCTTATATTGCCTAAGGTTTTGTTACCTACTCGTATTTCACTCAAGTTAATGAATAATGAGAATTTTAAGAAATTAAATTTTAAAGTGCTAGGCAAAAGCTCCCTTCCCCCCTTGTATCTTTTGAACGGTTAAATTTATAATAATAACATTTGGAGAGTGCAATTAAACGGATGACGGTACAAAGCCACTATGACCAATTTTTATATGGGACCTTATGGCAAGTGATATCTCGTTTGAAAGGTATATTGAAAATACCTAATCATAATAATTTTGTTTGGGTTTATGCTCATTTTGATGGATAAATTAAATAAATACTAAAATTATAGCTTCGCATTTAATTAAGATTTAAGAACCAGTTCTTATATTAAGTGTTCAAAATGTGCTCTATCCTGACAGTAATGCATTCAATTTCTAGACTCTTGTCCTACTCGTGCAAATGTGTCTGCGGAAAATGCCCAACATTCTTCAACAATTCGTTGTTTCAAGATGACAAGCTAACCATTCTATCGATTCTCGTCGTCCAATCCAACTACCACGATATTCTTCATCTAGCTAACGGCGAGCACATTTTGAATACAGTGAAATCTCGCTTAACGGACACCTCCCTTATACGGACACTCAAATGTAGGCCCGGCGGCTATCCATTATCGTGAGCGGACACTCTTCTGTGCGGACACGGACAATGCTATCCACATATTTTATGACAAAAATCTCTCTTGAACGGACACAAAATACCGCGCAATCGTTGATAGCCGCGAACATACTGGTCCGAGATACCCTACTTGTTAACATAGAAACTGCGGATTCTGCTCATGAGTTGGGTTGGGTTACTGGATGCACTTTACTTTGCCAAAACAGCATGGAACCAAGTGACTAACATCACTATAAAAAACTGTTTTAAAAAAAGCATTTAAAACAGATAATCAGTGTCCAGGAGAAGAATGAATTGATCCAGAAGATCTCTTTTTCTTCTGGCCGAAATTTATAAAACGAAAGTGCCACTTGGAATCCGTCCCCAGGATCTTCAAGAGTTCTTCAATATTGACAATAATTTGTGTGTAAAAGAACAAATTTCAGATGAAACTCTTCAAAGTGTGGAAGTTAATCAAGATAAAGAAATCTCAGATGAATCTGACGACGAGCTACGCATACACATAACAGAGGTCGATAACAACCTGAAAACATATATCGAGGCTATGTCTTTAGTGAAATCCCTAAAGCTCTTTCCCGAAAATCCAGGAGATAAAAAACCTTCGAAATTTTGTCGAAACTCGAAATACATTTTCAAGAAGCCATATTGAAACAGAAAACTAAGCAAACAACATTAGATGAATTCCTTTCCAAATTGTAAATGCAATGCATGCATGACTATTAGTTTCATGAAAAAATTTTTGTTTTAATTTCACCGGAAATACTTGTTTTTGGTCTTTTTATACATAAATAGTTTTAAAAAAATGTCTGTCTGTCTGTCAGTCAGTCTGTCTGTCTGTATGCACGAAAACGCAAAAACCACTTAACAGATTTTAACCAAATTTGGTACAAAAATACTATAGGACATGGCAAGGGCTGATTAGATTTTGGGAAACATAAAAGAATTGGTTCACACAGGCGTTCAAAAATAGTCTAAAAAAAGGGTCAAAAACGAAAAAAAAAATGTTTCCCAAATATACCAGAAAAATTGTCTAATTATATATAGCTTTGATATAAGATAACCTAAAAAATGCAGCATAAAATTTTTATTTACATAGGCGTTCGTAAATAGTAGAAAAAGGGGTAAAATAAAAAAAAATAAAATGTAAAATTTTTTATATTTATTATCTAGTTGAATTGGTATTAAAAATACACGACAAAAATTAATGGCGTCCATGAAAATTCTATAAAAGGGTCAGAAAAAAATTGTATCCGCGATAACTCAAAAACCACATTTTAACCACATTTGGTACGAAAATACTACAGGATATTTATAGGTGGTGATTAACATTGAGCGTAGGCAAGGGGTTTAAAAGAGGGTTCAAAAATTTATAAAATCATAGTTCTTAAACTTATCCGAAATATTGAATTTTTTGTGCGTTTAATTAAACATAACCTAAACAATTAGACCACATTGACATTCGAAAAAAGTGTAAAATGGGGTAAAAAGGTTAGAAAAAACGAATTTCGTAAACATAGCAGAAATATTGACTAGTTATTTATAGCTTTGATAGAATAGAACCTAAAAAATGTGTTATAAATAACTTATTTTCATAGGCGTTCGTAAATTGAATGATAGAATAGGTATAACCTAAAAATGTTACATAAATGAACTGGTTCACACAGGCGTTCGAAAAAGGGTCAAAAACGAAAAAAAAAAATGTTTTTCCAAATATAACAGAAAAATTGGCTACTTATATATAGCTTTGATATAAGATAACCTACAACAGGCAGCATAACAATTTTGAATTTTGTTTACATAGGAGTTCGTAAATAGTATAAAAGGGGTCAAAATAAATTTTATAATAAAACTAAAAAAAATTATTTATTTTGCGTACAAGAACTTGGCCTAGAAGATCTGAAATATAAAATATGTACGTATGAATAGTGAGAAAAGAAAAATGAAGAAAACCCGATACTTAAAAAAAATAGCTGATATCTAAAACATAACAAAAATGTATTAAATTTAGATAAATGACAAAAAGATTATAAAATTATTACTTTTACACTTAAATATGGAGAGCTATTCGTGCCTCGAGGACAACAGTTTATTTATATTTGAAATCTGAAATCTATATTTTAATATAGGTAATTAAGTTGAGTGGCAGTTTTATTCAAAAAGAATTTTGCTGATCAACCCAAGATATACAGTTATTTATCTGTTGATATAGGTATACATAATGGGTATAAAGTAAGTCCTGAGTTTTTGTTAGTGTGTATTTTTTTACAAATATCACTGTACTATGTATGTAAGTACATATAATGTACAATGTACATACATGCATATTACATATATATTTTGTAAAGTTCTCCCTTAAGCGGTCACCTCCTTTGAGCGGACACTTTATCTTGGTCCCATCAGTGTCCGCTCATGAGAGATTTCACTGTACTTAATATATGAACTGGTTCATAAATCTTTCTGCTACACTATTAATTTGTTATAGTTTAAAATGATAATGTCGTTGAATTACATGTAATATCTAAAACAGCGTAAGTAGTAACTTCGCAAGACTAATAGACAAAAAATAGTTCAACATTATTTGTGTTTAACCAAAGCAAAGTCGTTAACTCCACACATTTTGTTTACCTTTTTTATTAAAAAAAGTTAGTCTACATATTTATTGTGTAACATATTACGTTAGGTTATGTTTTCTATTTGAAATTACTTTCCTGTTTTCAGACTGATGAGGAGAGCCTAGTACTCTCGAAACATGTCTCTTTTTTAGTGATAATTGATTAGTTTAAAATAAAATAAAAATACTGTTCTTTGCTTTGGATAACATTGCACTCCACTGTGAGAATGGACCAAGTGTGTTAAATTAAGGGCTATGTAATGAATTGATTGAAATATTCCATAACTACAAAATCTCTAACAAAAAATCCTATTATATTAACCATATATTTAATCTATTATCGAACTATTTCAAATTTTTGTCATGCCATACCAAATTGGTAAAAAATACATTACAACTCATATAGCCAATTTTATTTCATATTTGGTTTGTAATAAAATTTAAAAGTATCCTACAAATAATGTTAATTTGAGTAGAAGCAGATATGTTAATTAGTTAATAGCTGATTTTTGTATCATAAAAAAGATAATACCTTAATAAAGTGTACAAATATATAAGGTAATTCAGTGATTCAATGATTTCTATGCAAAAATCATAACATTTAACGGAAAGTTAATGATAACGTTCTTACACAATGTATGAATTAATAATTGTGAATATTTTAACTTGGAAACTGGAATAGAAACACAGGGTGTGATTTCTCAAGTCAGTTTATGAAAAAAAGTTCCCATAAACATACGTCCGGAAATGCATTGTTTCCAGAAGTTTTTTTTTTGTAAATACCAGTTTTTTATTTTAATTGAGTCAAATATCTCTTTACCGATTTCTTTGAAATTTAGCAGCGTTGTTGCTAGAAATAGGGAGCTTATATGGCATTAACTAGATCAAAATTACTAAGTCCGGTGGCGTTAGGTGGGCAACTTAATAAAAATTATTGACCAAAAAAAATGTACGCCACTATCTGCAATTTAATTTATATTATATTGTCTTGAGATAAAGCAACTAAAAGTACAATTTTTGTATCTCTTATATTTTTTTCATATGTTGCTTTGTTTAAGAGATACAAATTTAAAACAATTTTCATCATACCAAGAATATTTGCGAATAATTCAAACATTAACATTTCGAAGCAAGATAAAAACTTTAATAAATAAATAAAATAAACAATTATACCTAATACAAAAAATTACAAAAACTGTTCAAGTGACCACCCTTAGCTCGGATACATGGATCCAATATTCTCCTCATTGACTGGCGAACTCTCAAAAATAGCAGGACGTTTGCAGTAGCCTTTATCTATTGTATCTTGAACAACTTAAAATATCATGAATGTGATTTACTTAGGTTCATATATTTCAAAGTACCGAAGATTAATCTAAGAATATCCTGTAAGAGTATTTTCTGGACTGAGCCGCATAGTACATCTGCGTTAAATAGCATGCTCATCGAATGCAATAATATAACGCACTCCAATGAAGAGTTTGATCTTTTCTCCTCAGATTTTAGGCAAGTGAGAAAATTAATTTTGAATTGTCGCAGTCAGATACACTTATTGGATAGGTGATATCTCCGACAAAATTATTGTTTTGAATTTGTTACTTTTTAGATTATAGTTTGTCTATTTGTTTTTGTTGTATGTTATTTAGTGTATAAGTATATTATTAATTAGTAATTGTTAACTTTGCATTGCTTGTAATTACCATTTCTTGGTGTCTGTAATGTATTGGTAAATAAATAAATAAGTAAATAAATAATCGAATTACACCCAGAAATAATGCGATTCCTTGGGTCCTCCACATTTTCCACAGGAGTACCGTAAACTAAGGACTTCAGGTGGCCCCACATGGAAAAAATCCAGTGGGTTTAAATCCAGGGATCGTGTAGGCCATAAGTGAAGTCCACCTCCAATCCAACGATTTATGTTAAAAATTATCTATCATGAGCCATACGCGGAGGAAATCTTTCAGTGTACAACCGCCTAGCTTATAATGCATTGCCATCGGCGAGTCCATAAATAGAGAGGAATCTCAGTCTTATCTGTTTTCTCAAAAGTGTTTGAAAATGCATTCTATAATCAACTGAATGGTTTTGTAAATAGGTGCAACATACTTGGCCAAAATCAATTTGGTTTTAGGCAGGGTATGTCGACTCAGGATGCGGTAATTCGATTTGTCGATAATGTGTTGAGGGGATTAGAGGAGAAGCAGAAGTGCTCAGGTTTATTTTTATAAATACGCGTGCTTTTGAAACTGTAAACCATCATAACGTATTGTCTAAACTTTACAATATTGGTGTTCGAGGAACAACTTTAAGTTGGATAACGTCATATCTTTCCGGTAGAAAGCAGAAAGTAAGTCTCATCAGTAACGGCTCCATGTTTGAGTCGTCAGTTCGCAAGGTCAGCATTGGCGTTCCCCAGGGCAGTACACTGGGACCGCTGATATTTATTATGTTAATTTCTGACATATCCTCGCAAATAAAATCCGCTCATGATATAACACTTTTTGCTGACAATACTTCAGCATTGGTCTCTGCTGATACTATTAATAGTTTGAGTGACAAGGGGCATGAATGTTTAGAGGATATGCGAGGTTATTGTAGCCGAAATTACTTGGTGCTAAACCTCAAAAAAACTAATCACGTCCATTTTTCGACTAGAGAGGTCGACTACAGCTTACGACTTCTGAATGGAGCAAATGTGCAGAGAGTTTCAGTAAGATTCTTGGGTGTTGAGATCGACGCGCACATAAGTTGGTACGGGCAGGTTGAGTCTGTTTCGAAGAAGCTCTGCATTTTTGATATGGAAACTAAGGGGCTTTGCTAGTCTTGATGTGTTATTATCTTTTTATTTTGCACATGTCCATTCTCTATTATCCTATTCAGTGGTGGTATGGGGAAATTCTCGACGCATAGAACAAATATTAATTTTACAAAAAAGAATCATTAGGACAATTTCATTTAAATCTGCTGGATTCTCTTGCCGTCAATTGTTTATAAGACCTTAAATATTTTAACTGTTACCTCAATTTATATATTGGAGAGTGTAACCTATATTTATTCTAACATCAATAAATTTTAAAGCACAGGACAAATATGAGCTAAGACATAGGTCGAATTTAAGACTACCTGGTCATAGACTCGTTCATAGGAATGGTTCGTTGGTAATGCCTATCAAAAATTTTAATCACCAGCCTCATCATCTGAAACTAATTCGTGGTCCGAAAAAATCTAAATGCAGTGTTAAAAACTGGCTTTTGGAATACAGTTTTTATTCGTTGAGTGAATATTTTAGCTATAATTAATTGCAGTGATAGTAGTGGTTCTGTGATATAATTGTTGTTTGTCAATGTGAATATTATTTATTTTGTAGATTGTGAATGTAATATTAGTTATGTAAATTGATTATGTGTCATGAAAGTTGCTAATTGCTGCTTAGTTAGGTATGTTATTTTGACGAGTTCTATGTACCACTATTGTACCTGATGAATAAAGTTTATTATTATTAATAAATGAGGTGCATGTTTTATCTCGGTATTTGTATGTTCCCATTCATTCATGTTAAAGGACTTCAACAAATTTGACAGATTCAAAACGATTGGCGCAGTCAAATAACCTCAACGAGCAACCCGACTAAAATGCGCTGATGGTGCACCATCGGCAATACACCATATTGCATTTATTATTGCCACTGGTACGTTTTCCAAAATCCAGGAAGCGTGTGTTCCTGAGAGTCGCGATATACCTCCCCGGTAAGTATTCCTGGTAGAAATACGGGTCCAATTAAGCAGTCACCCACATTTCCAATCCAAACGTTCAACGAGAACTGATGTTGAAAATGATCTTCAAATATCGCATGCGGATTTTCATCACACCATAACTGGTTATTATGAAAATTCCTTATTGCATTTCTTGCAAAACTAGCTTCATCAGTAAAAAAACAACATCAGTACTTGACAGAATGCCATACGTGGAGGAAAATCAGCAGGGATAATTGCTTGAACGTGCTGGATGTGGTATGGATAAATTGTACTTACATTCAGAACCTCAGCAACTTTTCGAGTAGAAGTACATTCAACCATGTTCAGCACATCCTCTTTCAGCTCTACCATTCATGCTGTCTTTAGCCTTCCTGTTCCTCCACTTCGTTTTAGTGTGCCTGTTTCATGAAGGCGACGATGAATACTTTCGAAATTTTTTCAGGAGCCATACGCTCAGGAAATCTGTCAGTCTACAACCACCTAGCATCTGATGTATTGCCATCAGCGATTCCATAAATGAAGTGCATGTCGGTCACCTCGGCATTTGTATAGTGATTCATGTTAAGGGACTTCAACAAAATTGACAGATTCACAATGATTGGCGCAGTCAAATAACATCAACGTTACTGATTTTTAGTTGAATTATTCGCAAACATTCTTAGTATGTTGAAAAATGTTTTAAATTTGTATCTCGTAAACGAAGCAACATTACAAGAAATAAAAGGGTTGTAATTTTAGTTGCTTTATCTCAAGACAATATCGAAATTAAATTACAGTCAGTGGCGTACGTTTTTTTTTTATTGATTGATTATTTAATCAAGTATGTTAAGTATTTAGAATTGCGTAAAATTTTTACAGCTAATTTAAATTTAAAATTAAATTTTCAGCTAAATTTTAATATAGTAGTTAAAATATTTACAATTATAAACACACCCGAAATATTATGGTGTTGAATACTTAATAGCAAAGTTCAGTAAACGAATTAACGAAGTCTTTATTTGCATTATTAGATTTTTATGCATTACGCAATTCAACTGAATAACTCTATATATCCTTAGAAAATATGTTTGTTAATTTGTTAGATTAGGACAAGCCTCTTTATTAAGCAAAATCGTGCAAGCCTATTACCACAGATACTGCGAGAAGAACGCGGATGAGGATTTAAATGTAGGAGCCTCTTTACTTCTTGGGGTTTAGCTGTCAAATAAAAAATATGTTAAAATAAATTAAGTGCTAGCAGCAGCAAATTTTTGTTACACAATGGCAAAGTACAATGTAAATAATGGTATTTATTTAATTCACATTCATATACAGGTTATTTCATTGCAATTGAAATATGTTTACTGTGCAGGCCTTTGCAGAGAGTCAACTGTTGAGAAACTACTTCCTTAAACTTCAGTATTTATACATATTCGTTGATGATAAAATCAAGCAATGCTATTTCCAAATAGAAGACACTCTAACACAAGTGTCACATTAACTTTGCTCTTATTACTTCCATAGGATTGTGCTTTTGTTTGTCTCGGAAACAAGATGAATTAGGTACTAGTTTTTGTCACAGCCAAAAACCTGATAATAGTGACTTTACTAATGTACATCAAAATATCAAACATTTTATATTATATGACCAAACCTATAATGGCATGTCACTTTGAAAAAGCTTACTTAGGGCAAAGATTAATCTACACAATAGATAGTCAGCCCAATGCATTAAAATCAGAACATCTCTAAGTATGCCTGCCACTACGTGGCGTATACTAGCGTGTACAGCATAGAGCAGTATTGTCACAGCCAGAAACCGTTTTGTAGTTTATTAATATCAGAAACAAAACGCAACGTATAACAATTATTTACATCATTTGCAACAGATATGCACCGGCAATGCTGTATTGTCAGAGAGAGAAATTGATGAAATTCTGTATTAATCTGGAGGGGATACGCAGGGAGGGTAGAAAAAAAAACAAGCGAATGTGGTGTGTGTCGTGCTGTTGCCGATTCGTCGGTAAAAGAAACACACAGGGTGATTTATTACAAGTACAGTATTGAAATAAAAGCCTAATCTCTATGAATTAAATTTAATATAATAATATTTAATCCATGTCATACATGTTTCAAGACTAGACCATTCCCATGATCAGTGGCGAACAATCATTAAATGAACAGCTTTTAGATAGAAACATACTTTTGACTCCATTGTAATAATTTGTTGATGAATATAAAAAAATCTAAATATCTAAAAGCTTTTGATTTAATTATTGCTCGCCACTGATTATGGGAATGGTCTAGTCTTGAAACATGTTGTATGGCATGGATTAATGATTATTATATTAAATTTATTTCGTGGATATTAGACTTTTATACCAATACCGAAATCAAATAGGTATTAATGTACATTATTCTTTGTCAAAATTATAACTCCACTTAAGAATGGACTAGGTACTTTTTCAATTTATTACATATATTTTAAATATTTCACGTAGACAATGTGGCAAAGATGTAACAAGATTGTTGTAGATCTTATAATACCTATAATAAAAAAATTATCATTGCTACCTATATTATATTAGGTATACCTATTATAATAGTGTCTCTGTTATTGCGATTTTCATTGTTTTCAAACCTACTGATTTTGTTTTGAAGAGAATTAATATATTTAATTTAATCTTTGATACTACCAAAGATTAATAAGTTAATCTTTGGCTGCTTAGTTATTTTTTTGTGAATATTTTTAGCTCTCCATATCATATATGTAATATATGGAGACTATTAGTTTCATGAATTTTTTTTTTTAATTTCACCGGAAATACTTGTTTTTGGTCATTTTATACATAAATAAGTAGTTTTAAAAAAATGTCTGTCTGTCTGTCTGTATCCACGAAAACGCAAAAACCGCTTAACAGATTTTAACCAAATTTGGTACAAAAATACTATTGGACATGGCAAGGAGCTGATTAGATTTTGGGAAACATTGAGCGTAGGCAAAGGGTTTAAAAGAGGGTTCAAAAATTAAAAAAAGTGATAGTTCTTAAACTTATCCGAAATATTGAATAATTTTTTATCGTTGTGATAGAATATAACCTAAAAAATGTTACATAAAAGAATTAGTTCACACAGGCGTTCGAAAATAGCCTTAAAAAAGGGTCATAAACGAAAAAAAAATGTTTCCCAAATATACCAGAAAAATGGGCTAATTATATATAGCTTTCATATAAGATAACCTAAAAAATGCAGAATAAAATTTTTATTTACATAGGCATTCGTAAATAGTAAAAAAAGGGGTAAAATAAAAAAAAATTAAAATGTAAAAAATTTTATATTTAACTAGTTGAATTGGTGTTAAAATACACGACAAAAATTAATGTTCCATAGGCGTCCGTGAAAATTCTATAAAAGGGTCAGAAAAAATTTGTATCCGTGATAACTCAAAAACCACTTAACGGATAACCTGCAACATGCAGCATAACAATTTTGTATACATAGGCGTTCGTAAATAGATAATTGTGTTATTTTACTAGTTTAGATATTTTTGAGTAAATTAATTCGGTTATAATCGATGAGTAGAATCTTTGGAGTAAAATACATTTCACAAAAACCCTGAACCATATTTCTCAATAGATTTAAATTTTCATTAAAAACAGTTTAAAAATTCTAATTTTTTACATCCTGCATTTCGAAACCGTATTTTTTTAAATAATTATTGTCATGCTGGAAATTTCAAACCTTATTTACTTCAGCAACTTGTAAAAAGCACAGCCTTTTTAATATTAATATGTCTAAAAATCGATATTACGCGATAACGATGACTTTCTATCAATATCACAGAAGGATAGATTTATTACGTATATAATTTGTTAGATTTTACATCTCCGAATTGAAACACACGCAAAAAATGTGCATAAAAAAGTTAGGGTAGGATTTCACGCCTGTATGCTCCTTTAATTTACCCGCCTCTGAGATTTATTTTTTCACAATGTTAACGACAAGTTGAATCTGTGGTTTGAGTTTGATCCTTAAAACTGAATCAGATAATAACCGGAAGTCCTATCTATAACGCCAAATTTCGTTAATTTAAATATAACTTTTTGATGCATCCTTATATCCGAAATTTTAAATGACTAAAATAATATTATTTTAGTCATTTAAAATTATTGTCTAAAACATTTAATAAACCAGCCCTGTATATTTATACTATTATAGTAATTTTTTTTATTTTCGTACATACACATTAATCTTTGCGTAGATAGGTATACCATATACCTAATTTTATATTACCCGACAAAAAACACTGCTGCACAGTAGTACATATATGATACCTATAATATAAAAACAAACTCCCACCTCGTAGGGGAAAGTATACTCGTCCTCGTCTAACATTGCCCATATGATTATTTTATTTCAACACAATACATATAACGCCATCTACAATTTTCATGGTTGCATGTTTTTCTAATAGATGTAGCTCGTGTCGAGACAGTTTCAATTTTTGTTTTATTTCCCATATACGCTGACTATCTATTGTGTACATTAATCTTTGCTTAGGGCTTTTTCAAAATGACATGCCATTATAGGTCCATTGTATTTTTACAATCAACAATCAGACTACGCGTATAATAAAACACCGGCGAGATTTTAGCCTTATTGAAAAAAAAAAATACATTGCACAATCAATCCAGTTGGGGTGCCAAACCTTGTAGTTGAACTTTAACATTATAACTATTATAATTGCTTCCTACATCCAATATTACTACAGTACACTGTGTGTCACTACACGACGATATGCACCTAGCCGTATAGGAAAAACTATTCGGAATTTAAATCTGAAAACTTTTGGTATAGTAGGTTTATTTGTCTGATATAATGATGCTCTTCTAAAACTTCCGGTTATCTCTTTCCAATAGGTACCTAACAAAATACAAATGAAAACGAATATTTGTAAAACTTAATTTACATAAAAAAATATATATACCTATATAAAAAATGCACCGACTGAGAGTCAGATTCAAATTAAAAAAAAATCTCGAAAACGATATATATACATAAACTGGTGCCTCTAAGGCATACAGAAATATATATTTATGTTTATTTTTGTTAAATTATATGCCAAACTTTCCTAAAAGCACTGCTCAAAAAAATTAAAGGAACACCTTCGGATAACTCTGTAACTTATTAAATGATAGTTATATACAGATGAACATTTATATTCTGAAAGACAGATATTTTCTTCAATTAATAGAACTAATCCTTTATTCGTAACCTAAGATTAACAATTTAAAAAAAAAGTGCGAATAACAAAATGAAAAGATTTTTTAATGGCAATTTCCGCTATCTGAAAACCAATCTGTTTTAGTATAGCGTGTGCCTCCAGCAGCACGAATGACTTCTTGGCATCTTCTTGACATACTTCTCACGAGCCTTCGAATGGCTTCCTGTGGTATACTTGTTGAATGTGTTTTGTTACATGCCTAATAAACATCGATGAATGTGTTCATCTCTAGTGTTGTGTCAAAAATACGAATGACAACTAGAATATAACGAACTAGTGAAAATCAATTGACTTTAGCTTTCATGTTTATAAAATCTCTCTTTTATTTTCTTTAATAATTATTCAAAATAATCACATTTTATGTTCACATTTTGTTCTCAATAAGTATTATAAATAAAGTATTATTAATAAATCAATAATACTTTCCTACTCTTCGACTAGGGTTTCGGTTAGTTGCTGAAAGGTTTGAGGTGGATTTGGACGACATCGCATACGTCTGTCCACTATAGTGTTCAATTGGATTAATGTCAGGGCTTATCGCTGGCCAATCCAGTTTACGAATTTCATGCTCGTTGAGAAAGTCTATAGTAATCGCTGCAGTATGAGGCGTTGCATTATCCTGCATGAAAAGAAAATCAGGGCCTATACCATATGCTGCAGGAATATCCTGATCTGACAGAATGATATCAATATAGCTTGCAGCTGTAAAAAATCGGTTCTTGCCTCCAAACTTATTCCACCCCAGACCATTACCGAACCATCCCCAAATCTGATTACTTCCTGTACAGCAGCAGCGAAGTATCGCTCATTGGGACACACACACCCGCCCATCACAACGAGTGAGACGATATCTTGATCCGTCTGTACTGGGTTCCATTGTGGAAATTGCCATCCCAAATTATCACGAGCAAAGTTTAATCGCATATTTTTATGATGTCGAGTTAAAACGGGTTTTCGTACCGGTCTTCATGGTTTTAAATCTGCTTCCCGTAGCCTGTTTTCGGGTCAGAAATGGTTATCTGATCCTTATCCTAAGTGTACTTTGAAGGTCTTTTGCTGTCGCTGTCGTTTTAGTTATGCGCTTTCGAGCTGTCGACTTTCATATCGTCCAGTCTCATCTATCATATCATACACACGTTTGATGACTGACGGACTACGATTAAAATTTCTTGCTACTTGTCGAATTTTTACTACATTTCAATGCCGGTAAAACCGAAAAATGGCGGTAGTTTAAAATTTTTCGCTTATTGATTTATTTTTCATATTATATGCATGGTTGAGCTTTATGTTTGATTAATTATATTTGTTAATAGTTTAGCATTACATTTCCAAATACGTTTTATATAAAACGGCAGCATTGTGTTAAATTATTTCTGTTTGAAAAATTGCTTCCTTGATTTCAAATTTGTCCGCACGCCACTTATAATGATACTCTTTTAAAAAAATCCAGTCTCTATACACAGGGATTTCGTAGTTATTCTAAGTCCAGATTCATATTATATTAAATAATTTATCAATATATTTCGGATTTAACACATTTTTTATATTTTAGCCTTCGTTTCGAAACCTTTGTAGACGCCTTTTGGTCACTGATTGGTTTTACAGCAACCAAGTTGCTCTCTAAAATCTAAATCTAATCTTGCCATGACACATATTATTTTAGTACCAAATTTGGTTAAAATCCGTTGAGCCTTTTTTAGTTGTAACGGACTGACGGAATGACAGACATTAAAAAAAATTCTTATTTAGATCTAAAATGACCCAAAACAGGTAGGTATTTCCGTATTTCCGAAAAATAAAAACAAATCATGGAACAGATAACTTGAGCTAAAAATGTCTTTAATAAAAATAATAATCAAATCTATTGGTGAGGCATCTCGTATGTATGGCTTTATAATGGGTAACTGCAAAGGCTTCAATAATACCTCTGCCCTTATCACCTTGTTCAATGCCTATGTGAGGTCGAAATTGTAGTATCCTTCCATCATCTGTTATCCTCCGTATAATATTCATAAACTAGAAATCGAACAAATTCAACGTATATTTTTGAAATATTTAGTTTTTTGAACCGATGGTGCTTATCCAGTAAGAAGTTTCGATCATGAATCGTTACTATCACGTTTTGACATTCAGAGTCTGGAGTACCGATGAATTCAGAGCTCATTAACCATTTTATATAAATTGCTTAGAGAAAAAATCGACTGCTCTTTTCTGCTATCTTGCTTGAATTTCTTAGTTCCTAGGTTAAATACCAGATCGAATGTAACATTTCACTTACACAAAGCTAGAACCAACGCACTGTTAATATCGCCTGTTCATGTCATGTATTCTAATTTTAATGGAGTTTCTGATACGTGTGACATTTTTACAACTACAGTAAATCACTTGAAAATGGTAGCTGCAGATACATTTGTGGTTTAGGTATGTGTATTTGTGCAGAATTAATTAGGATTTATAAATTAGTATTCATAAGTTTATTTAAGCATTTAATTTTTTAGTTTGTAATATTGTCCTTTAAATGGGAAACTGTTGGGCAATAAACGCTTTATTTTTTTTATTTATACATAATAAGTAATTAACGTATGCCTTTTCTTTGATGGAATATGTTTTGTTAACGTTAACCATTTAAAAAATACTTCTTTCCTACCAATGCATGGTCACCAAGAACAATAAGGGCTAACCTGATGTTTGAGAAAAAAAAATCGAAAAAGCTTAAGGCTATGATGACATTCGTAATCAAAATGTGTATTTCCACATTGAATTTTTTCTATACCATACGCGGGAAGCAAAAAATTTTTCATTCATTATAATGTACGTAATACCTATTGGTGGAAAGTAAGATATCTCCTAACAAGTATTTATTCATGTGGATACCTCACATTTGAATCCTAGCTTTTAATGCTTGCTACAAGCGGTCAGTCAAAGCGTACGTAAGACACCCTAGTTCCACTGTACACCAACGCAGAGTTCCCAGAAAATTTAACTCTGACGGTTTATTTACAGGGTTTATTTGTTTGACGAGCTCATAGACATCGGTATATTATGTTATACCATATTATGTTAGTCTGAATCGAAATGAAATAACCTGTATAAACATGTATTACAATTATTAAATCTTTCAGGATATTAAAATCAATATTATGCTGATAGCGTGCGTTTAGCTTTCGTAGTTATAAAACTGTTTCAAAATATATACGTATACTTAAAAGATTTACCAAATAGAAAAGCCTAAATTATAAAAGAAAGCAGAAATTGAAAAGCACTTAACACAGGTTTGCAAAAGTAAAAGCAATAAACTACACTGCTAATGCCATTTATGATAGGTAGGTACCCCGAATCATTATTTTTATAAATATAATTAGATTATTAGCCTGCCTGATCAATTACAGACTTAATAAGTTGCATAAAGGCATTATTTAAATAATCATGAATTTCTGAAATTTGTTATTAAATATGAGAATTGGTCAATATACATTTTCGATCAAAGTATCAGTGACGATAACACTGAATCCAAATGAGGACGAGAATCTACTAAATAGGTAGCCCGTTTATGCATAAGATGAAAATACGAGAAAGCTAGAAACTGCTTTTTGCAGATAAGAAAATTCATCAGATACTGAATTAGGAAACTGCTAATACCAACTCTGTAGACATACATACACAGCTTTCTGCTGAAAGTAATGACGGACGTCTTTTTGCGCTACTGGATACTGGACTTAATATTAACGATGGCATTCGGATACGGTAAACTGCTATTTACGGTTAAGTAAAATAACATTAAAGTTACGCGAGTTTTGGAATTTTCTGATACATTCTGATATGGGAAATGCAAATCTATCAAGTGTTTACAAATTCTTTGCATACCTGTGTCATTACTAAAACGTTTACTTAATAAATTGAAACATAATTAAATCACTACTTATAACTAATTAATAAATAATAATACTCTTTACTTTAAAAGGAGCATTGTAATAAATTATTTTGGAAAATATTAAATATCTAATTTGGAAATAAAATTATTGATTAAAGATATCTATAAATAACACAATTAACCTTATTACCAGTAAATATCCTTTGTCTGGCTTGAAGTAACTGATTTCTGTTTCTAACTCTAACACACAAGTGAATCATGGCAAACATTGTGATATTCATAATTAAGCTCTGAAATAATAGAGGATATTCGAAGTGTTTTCCAAACCTGCAAAAATTGTCGGTATAGTCAGTAGCAGAAAACTTACTTAATTTAATTAAAACTTACCAAAACATTACTCGCAAAGTATTTGCTATTAATAACGCTAGACAAACTAATAATGAGAATCCTTCAGCATCTTTTGATTTTCGTATTTGCCTATATTGGGGTATGTAGGGGATTACACCCCCTACGATCATAGCACCAGCACTAATCCATCCCACAACATTCCCTACAGTTAAGGACAATTCGTCTGATATGACCCAATCCATTATAGTGGTAGGTTAATTTAGAATAATGGTAATAACAAGTTTTACTACTAAATCATTCTGAGCACTATTACTATCAGTAATTAACTTATCGCAGTCTTTCGTTAACTCTCCCCTCAAATGAAACCTTTGAACTATTGGATATGTGATTTTGATTTGTATTGGAGAGATTGGAGAATTCAATGATTTTCAGTGAATTCCCTTTATTGCCAAATATCAGGTATTTCTACTCAACCTCACTTTATCTAACGTTCGCTTTACAAAAATCAATTCAATGTTCTATTCATATCAAATGGAAGTGAGTCCGAAAAATTTCATCACATCATTTCAACTGATGTGAGGGGTTAAAGCTATTTGTCAGTGTCAATCTCATAGTAGTTTTACAGAGACGCTTCGCTCCATACAGCTGTATTCCAAATGAATAAATTCTTTACATAGGGATATAGCTTTGCTTTGATTCACGTTTGGAATCGTCCTCGCACTGTTTTGCCTAGATTGTTATATTTATGCGTTTTGGTTATTCAGAATCAATTCACAATGGCAAATTCAGTGTTATGGTTTATTTTCGGATCGGAAGAAGAAAATTCTAGGTAATAGCGTAATATTTTTAAAACATATGTAATTGTTATTATTCATACTGATTGATGTATAAATTGATAGGTGAGGCAACGCTGTGTTAATTCAATAACGCTTGCCTCGCTTAGCCCGGGAGCAGAACGGTCGAGCGTAGAGAATAGAGAAGCACAGCCTACTAAATTAAGACTTAAAACATTGTTGCCTACGTTCTGTCGGTTGCGCTCATAGAAATCTTATATTATATATGTACTCTAGAATGCTAATTAAATCCAGCCGAATACCAAAAAGTGTAACGGGTATGCAGAGTTTTCTCGAACTACGCATGCTCCTCAGTCACTTATTTTCAGTACAGAGCTGCCATATTTAAAACTATTTTGTCGTTCGCCTTACAGAATTTATGCGACATATCTGTTTTATAAATAAAGCCATATGTTGCGTCATACGAAACTGCTTGACAAAATCAAATAATTCAATGTTATCGGTAAAATTGTAATACTGTTTAGTTTTCAGCAATATGAACGAAACATTTTTTTCCAAATCTTATTAAATTTAGGAGATTTCGCAACAGCGTCTATTTTCGCAAATGACATTTCTCGTAGTGGGAATATCTGTCAGAGTCGGCTTCACAACAATTCAGATAGGTTTTATAATTCAATTATGGGTTTATGCGTGGTATATTTTAATTGTTGATAGATATACCTATTTGTGATTAAAATTGTTTTTAATATTTGTTATTTTGGTTTGGTAGTTTGTTTATTTAACAAACAATGAGGTGTATAGTGTTGTGGTGTAAAAATGAAAGTATCATTCCTGGTATTAAATATTTTCAGTAAGTTATTGTTTCGGGTTTCTAACAGTCTCAGTTTGAGTCAATATGATACCATTGACATGATACTCATTTTTAGCTTGACAAAAAAAAGACATGATGTTTGGATGCGGGCATTGGGATCCTAGTACAGAAAATGTATGTGATGGGAATGTCATATGCAGTAAGCATTTCGCTGCAGATGATATCATTTGTAGAGAAGACGGCAAGAGGATCACCCTCGTACCCGATGCAGTTCCCAAACTTTTGTTGAAAAGAAGAGATTATGTAAATGAGAGTGGAAGTTAAATTCTTAATCGTTTGATATCAAGACACTGTTTACTTAAAAGCAGTCAGTCAAAAATGCATGATATGTATGTCAAGAATATATTTCCTACGTTGTGTAGGTATACAAAGTTCGTTTGAATTCTGTTGTTAAACTGGAATATACTTAATTATAGAATCCTCCATGAAATTGCTGAGAATAAAAGTTCTACCAACCATGTTTTGTCACAAAATACTATTGCGAGTAGTACGGATGATATGGAAGTGGTTTACATGGACACGGAAAATATTCGTGAAATCACTGTTTCTTGCACCCCTTCTTTGAAGGCTGTAGAGAGGTAAGAGGCCTAAGGTGGTTGTATAAACAAACAAATATTATATAATAATAAAATAAATAATTAGAATGCTCAAGTCCTTACGATATTTTCCAATATTAGAATTTTTACTTATTTCTCGTTTCTGCTTAGATTTATTATTATTGGGTTGTACCTGTTAGACAATAAAGTATTTATATATTTAATGTAATTTTTTATTTCTTAAATTCCTTTATTCCATTTTTTTATTTGGATTACCAAATGGTAAAATTTAATTTTAAATATACCTATAACAGTAATATTACATTTAATCAAAGCCGGTCCTGTTGAAAAATAAGTGACTGGTGATCATGCGCATTATGGACAGCTCTACACTTTTGGTTACATTTTTGTACTACGGGATTATCATTCTAGAGTATATATATATATAATATAAGATTTCTGTGGTTGCGCTCAGATACATTAAAAAAATATCTCTGGTTGTGTGTGTTAAGCTGTGAAAGCATTGACCTTATAATACTATTAGCGAATTCCTTGTTACATGATGTAAAAAAATACTATTAGATCATAGAATGACATGTGGATCGCGCAATTTGCTGCAAATCAGCTAAAATTTACGGTTATGTCATCATGTTACAAGCATATATATATATAGAAAACTATATCGCTTAAGTGAGAGGTAAAAAAAGGTGGAATATAGAGCGCGGCCATTTTGATGTTCTACTACA
The DNA here is from genome assembly GCA_911728435.2 of Apoderus coryli. Classification (NCBI taxonomy): domain Eukaryota; kingdom Metazoa; phylum Arthropoda; class Insecta; order Coleoptera; family Attelabidae; genus Apoderus; species Apoderus coryli. Next base: position 3,240,066 of record OU452206.1, on the reverse strand, counting down.
GCGGAGTCTTAAAAAGTACGTAACGAGCTTACTTTGGAAACGTTATAATAATAATATAATTGGTATAAAACACGTCATTGTATCACCATAAACTATACCTAAAATATAATATATAATAATAACACAGCGTATAGCTTATTGTGATAATAATATAAAATATAAGGATTACAATATATGGATGTAAATAAATGTCAATTTTTATGTGGGAAAAGCCCATGTTGCCTCTTTCAAGATATAAAAAATATATTGATGTTATCTCCCTTTTGGTCTCCTGTCAGGATAGGATTTGTGGACTAAATGTGGAAATAATCCGTAAGTGAGTTTACACACCAACGCTTGTTATTTACGAAAGAAAACTTATTTATTAAGAATAACTGTTAACACAAAATATGTTTAAACTTAGTATACGGTTCTCATAAGGTTATTGATAAATAAATGCACTTAATTTCCGTAAAACTGAATATATATCGCCGATAAATAATGTTTTGGATCGCACGTCTGTTTTGGCCGCCACTTCACACACACATACCTCCCTCTCTCTCTCTTGTCTCTCTCTCTCTTCCTGCATTAGGGATGGGATATCGATAACATTGATTAATTAGAAGTATATTGAGTATTAAAATTACATATAATTTGGCAGTAATAAAACTAACAATTTTTTCAAATCTCTTCCATAATGACATAGAAAAATGTAAGATTATTCTAATATTTTTACACCACTATATATTAATTTTATGTGTCCTTTGAACATGATATAGTATAAAAATTAAAAATTAGAAGGCAACAAAACCTTCATCAAAATGGCGGGTTCTCCATCTCCCTTTAATCTGTTCCGCAATCGGATGCGCATACTGTTTTGAGCGATACAGTCCTCTACATATGATACAATAATTTATTATTTTTTCTTATTCTTGAACTTTCTTATTTATATTTAAGAATTTTTTATTTCTTGGGGTTTTAGGTTCTCAAAACACAAACATTTTAATAACACATATGTTTATTATGCTGTTTAAATAACAATAGTGTGTGAAAAGAATAGTTATTTTGACGGCATAATAAACATGCGTTTTTAAAATGTTTGTGTTTTGAGAACCTAAAACCCCAAGAAATAAAAAATGCTTAACTTTTTTTTTTTATACTATATCATGTTCAAAGGACACATAAAATTAATATATGGTGGTGTAAAAATATTAGAATAATTTTACATTTATCTATATCACTATGGAAGAGATTTGAAAAAATTGTTAGTTTTATTACTGCCAAATTATATGTAATTTTAATACTCAATATACATTTTATATATTAAATGTGGCAACATTAGCTCTTCCCACATAAAATTTGACATTTATATACACGATACTAGGCTACATCCTTATATTTTATATTATCACAATAAGCTATACGTAATGTTTATGGTGATATTACACAATACAATGCCATGATTTATACCAATTAAATTATTATTATAACTTTTCCAAAGTAAGCTCATTATACTTTTTAAGACTCCCCTGTAGTAGAACATCAAAATGGCCGCGCTCTACATTCCATCTTTTTATCTCTCACTTTTGTGCGATATATTTCTCTATCTCTATATATTGCAATCCACGCGTATGAGTATCACATGTGTGAAGGCAACTGGTGAAGCAGAAGAAGTAGGTTAGGTGATAATTTGATCAAAATATGAATAATTTTTGAAAATAAATAGGTATTTAGGTATTAATTTCTGACAAAAGTATGGTGAACAAATGATACCAATCATATGATATTATTATTCGTATATTATTTTTAGATGTTAACATCAAGGATACTTTTGAAAAATCAACTTGCTATAAGACATAGTCCGTTGATCCTGTCAGTTTTCCAAAAAAGATTAAAAAGTGATAACAAAAATTCAGTAGTGAAATCCAATAAGACTGAGGTCGATACTAACGTGAAACAATTGGGTGAAAAAGTTAAGGAAACTACAAAAACTGCATCATATTTAGGTATAATATTGTTAGGTGTAGGTGTTACTGGAACATTATTTTATGCAGTATTTAATGAACTGTTTTCAAGTAAGAGTCCAAATAATGTATATTCAAAAGCTGTGAAAAAATGTATTGCCGATCATAGAGTGGAAGATAAGTTAGGATATCCAATAACAGCTTATGGCGAAGAGACACGAAGGGGTAATATATTTTTATTATAGCATTGTTTTTTTCAGATGGTAGTTGTCTTTAGAGTGCTTCAAAACTTATTAAGTCATAAAACCAACAATAAATATATTTCCATAAATAATTTAAAGTAGAAATACTTTTGTGGCATATTGGATAAGATTACTGGTACCTCGTACCCACTACATAACAGCGAATTTCCAGCTGTAAAGCTTTTCGTATCTTTACTATTCCCTGTTTGTTTCTACTGTAAATTATTGTCAATGTTATTTGTGCGGTTCAGATCTTACTCTTTCTGACCATCGATTTCTTCTAAGAACTATAAAGATATGAGAAAAGATAGAATTGCGTTTGACAGATCTTGTTATTTGTGATCACCTGTGCTCTACGGTTAAATAGTTTTTTTTATTGTAAGGACTTTTCTAGAAGCTACAATTTTATTGTAAAGTGAATTGAATACTTATCTAAATACACACAAGAATTATTCATATTACTTCTTTTATTATACCACATACTAAGTATGGTCCATTGCTAAAAAAGTATTGAAGAACGTTTCTTCAGTTTAATCTTTAAACTTCATTTGATTTCTTGGATTGTAGGTCGACGGCAACATGTGTCCCATGCTATATACTTAGACAAAGATGGAAAACAACATTTAAGAATGAAATTTCATCTTAAAGGATCTTTTAATACGGCAACAGTTCATTTAGATATGGTGGAGGTAAGTTCTGCAAACATTTAAGTCATGAAATCTAATATTTATCTTTTTAAGAGTAGGTATTGGTCTTAATTCTTTGGAGGAAAACAGTTTTAATACTTTTGTTTGCCATAAAATTCGATTTAGATTTTTTGTAGAAAATTAACATTTTAAAAAAAAAGTAACAGTTACAGATTAAAGATATTGTTTCATAGTGACTAAGTGAATTTGAAATTACTGTAACTCAAAACTGGCATTAGTTGGTTTTAGTTCTACGTTACATTGAACGCGATACAATGTGTAGAACCGAGATGAATGGTGTTCGGATTCCATAAAATCTTGCGCGGACCACAGCGAATGCACTACCTCATCTCATGCTAGCTACAGAGGAGATGTTTACGTACAATGTTGGGGCTCGGTTGGCGTGACTGCTGTAAAAAGTATTTTGTTGAACACGGACTACTTACTTTGCCTTCCTTGTACATCTTAAACTGTCTTGGCTACATTCGAACCAATGCCTCGCATTTCACTCTTCACTCTGATATGCATAATTATGGTACGCGAAATCGCAATGACATATTGCCTGAATTTCACCGCCTATTGAGGACTAGGAAAGGTTCTGACTATTATTGTGTTAAATTTTATAATAAGCTGCCGTCTCACATAAAGAACCTTGGTGAAGTCCAATTTACCAAAAGTATTAAATCATTTTTGATATCTCAAGCTTTTTATACCTTTGAGGACTATTTCAGAAGCGATATTGTAAGATTTTTTAGATTTTAGTTTGTTTTATGTTGTTGCTATTTTAATTTGTTTGTAAGCCTTTCTTTGTTGCTGTAACTTGGATTGTTTAATTTTTGTTCTTTTATGACGTACTATACATGTTATGTAACATAAGATGGTGAATAAATATATCTATCTATCTATCTCATCCCTCACTCAGTTCGCAATGCGGCGCGGAATGCAGCTTGTTTGATTCTGCGTCACATTCTGCAGTATACTCAACCGCATAATAATGATAATAATAATAATGCTTTATTTGCCTATATAACAATAGTTATTGGCATCGTCACATTCAGCATGTACATAAATAAAAATACAATATAAACAAACAAAATACTCAAACAACAAATACGTGTGTAAATAGTACAAATACAAAACAGTAAAACAAAGTACATAAAAATCACTTAAAACTTCAATAAATAGTCTAAAGGGGCACAATTCAAATATTACAACAACAATCAACAGACTATAATATAAATTAAGATTAACAAAACACTAGAGTGTACAAAATTCACTCAAAATTTGTAGGTGAGATAGTCAGCATAGTCATATGGGACAATCTCAAGAAGTTGTTTTTTCACTTCAACTTTAAATTTATTGTTGTTCGCAATATCTTTTATCTGACGAGGAAGGTGATTATAGAACCTAACGGCCATAACCTGAAACTGTCGATCTGTCAAAGCTAATCTGTGCCGGGGCAGACACAGGTTTTTCTTATGCCGCGTTTCATAGCAGTGTAGATCCTCATGTCTTATTAAAGTATTGAGATTTTCCCTCATATAAAAAATGCACTGACAAATATACAGAGCAGGAACTGTTAGAATATTTAATTTTTTAAAGAAGGGTTTGCATGGCTCTCTATATCCAGCTTTAACCATTACGCGTACAGCCGCCTTTTGAATTTTAAAGATAATTTGCCATTGCGGTGCCTTGCCCCAAAACAGAACGCTATAACTAATCAGGCCCTGAAAGTATCTCATATATGCGCAACGCAAGACTTCTTGTGAACATGTATTCGATAGTTTTCGCAAGAGATAAACCACACTGGACAATTTTTTGGCAAGGCAATCGATCTGATCTTTCCATGTCAATTTTGGGTCTACAATTACTCCAAGAAACTTATAAGTATTGTTTTCGCTAGTAAAATTTTTTTCGTTACGTACTCGCTCCTAAGTAGATCGGGTCGTCGTTGTTCAGGATACGGCGTATCTAAAGAATAATGCTTTTTGAGGAGAGAATTTTAAAAATAATTATTCTAGCATTTTAAGCTCCGTTCAAGTGAAGAATATTGATGGCTTTGAGGTTCCTGTTTTGTTTTTGTATACAGAACACGACCACATATATTTGTTTGTTGTTACCTCCAGCACACTATACTAGATATTTCGGTTAAGTCGTGAAGATTCAGATGGAAATACATGTTTTAACGTCCCCTGATTACTAATATCAGATTTTTAGGAAAGCGTATGTTCGTCGTTGTGTGTGTCCGTATGTTTTTAGAATAAATCAGTGTTTACAAATAGTCGGTACCAAATTCGATTTAGATTTTTTGTAGAAAATTAACATTTTAAAAAAAAAGTAACAGTTACAGATTAAAGATATTGTTTCGTAGTGACTAAGTGAATTTGAGATTACTGTAACTCAAAACTGGCATTAGTTGGTTTTAGTTCTACGTTACATTGAACGCGATACAATGTGTAGAACCGAGATGAATGGTGTTCGGATTCCATAAAATCTTGCGCGGACCACAGCGAATTCACTACCTCACTCAGTTCGCAATGCGGCGCGGAATGCAGCTTGTTTGATTCTGCGTCACATTCTGCAGTATACTCAACCGCATAATAATAATAATAATAATAATGCTTTATTTGCCTATATAACAATAGTTATTGGCATCGTCACATTCAGTATGTACATAAATAAAAATACAATATAAACAAACAAAATACTCAAACAACAAATACGTGTGTAAATAGTACAAATACAAAACAGTAAAACAAAGTACATAAAAATCACTTAAAACTTCAATAAATAGTCTAAAGGGACACAATTCAAATATTACAACAACAATCAACAGACTATATAATATAAATTAAGATTAACAAAACACTAGAGTGTACAAAATTCACTCAAAATTTGTAGGTGAGATAGTCAGCATAGTCATATGGGACAATCTCAAGAAGTTGTTTTTTCACTTCAACTTTAAATTCATTGTTGTTCGCAATATCTTTTATCTGACGAGGAAGGTGATTATAGAACCTAACGGCCATAACCTGAAACTGTCGATCTGTCAAAGCTAATCTGTGCCGGGCCAGACACAGGTTTTTCTTATGCCACGTTTCATAGCAGTGTAGATTCTCATGACTTATTAAAGTATTGAGATTTTCCCTAATATAAAAAGTACACTGCCAAATATACAGAGCAGGAACTGTTAGAATATTTAATTTTTTAAAGAAGGGTTTGCATGGCTCTCTATATCCAGCTTTAACCATTACGCGTACAGCCGCCTTTTGAATTTTAAAGATAATTTGCCATTGTGGTGCCTTGCCCCAAAACAGAACGCTATAACTAATCAGGCCCTGAAAGTATCTCATATATGCGCAACGCAAGACTTCTTGTGAACATGTATTCGATAGTTTTCGCAAGAGATAAACCACGCTGGACAATTTTTTGGCAAGGCATTCGATCTGATCTTTACATGTCAATTTTGGGTCTACAATTACTCCAAGAAACTTATAAGTATTGTTTTCGCTAGTAAAATTTTTTTCGTTAAGTAGATCGGGTCGTCGTTGTTCAGGATACGGCGTATCTAAAGAATAATGCTTTTTCAGGAGAGCATTTTAAAAATAATTATTCTTGCATTTTCAACTCCATTCTAGTGAAGAATATTGATGGCTTTGAGGTTCCTGTTTTGTTTTTGTATACAGAACACGACAACATATGTTTGTTTGTTGTTACCTAAGATTCAGATGGAAATACATGTTTTCAGGTCCCCTGATTACTAATATCATATTTTTAGAAAAGGGTATGTTCGTCATTGTGTGTGCCCGTATGTTTTTAGAATAAATCAGGGTTCACAAATAGTCGGTACCAAATGTCTTTGATAGTCATCAGCGTACCCGAAGTATTTTTCTAAAGGACTGAAACGTTCAAAAAAAGTGAGTTGGGAGGCCCGGGCGCATTTTTGTATCAGCTTCCAGTAAACCGTATTTGGAAGGCCTCGGCAGGTATCGAGCGCATGTTAGTCTGGCATTCACTCGGAGTATCGTACGCTCCGTTGGGTTGGAGTCTCAGTCCGTATACCGCTTTACGAATGACGACGTATACCTCAAAATAGGTGCAAAAAACAATAGTAAATCATGAACTATACGTATAATCACCGAAAAATACTGAACTGAAAATATTTATAATAGATACAACCATCGAAAAATTAACCCTTAAGGTCTCTGCCCACTATACCGTGCCGTACTATGACCGTGCTATAAACGTATCAGGCAGACAAAAGCACTGCGAACTCTGCTAACGCCCACTGGACGGATCAACACCGTTCCGTGCCCGTTCTAACGCGTTTGATGACCGGATCCTACACGGTCCATAAGTTCACGTTGTGCAGTTGTAGCAACAACTATTTTTGTTATTACTTCGTCGGGAAGCTTCTACTTAGAACTTTTGTTTAGAACAGGTTTTGGCAAAACATACTTATATTTATTTTATAAATACACGATGGCTATTAGCAAATTGTCTGTAAGGGAATTAGCAATGATTGCCATAATTTTAGACGAGGAGGAAGAGGGAAGCCGAAAAAATGATGTCAGCCGTTACTGGATTTATGTTTCTTCAAGAAAACGAAAAACTGAGGGAGAATTTTGGACGTTATATAGGCACCTAGTGGATGACGAAAAAAAATTTCGCTTTCGCGTTCAGAAATTAAAGAACTAAAACAATACATCAACTCATTTCAAACGGTGAGTATGTGCGAGTACAACGCGAATGTACACCGGTTTGGTAACGTCGCGTGTCATGCACGGAACATGCAAAATATTCTTGTCGAGAATTTGTTGTCGGTCCGCTCATAGAACGGTACGGTGTCGGTAGGTAACGGAACGGTCTAGTGGACATTGTCTCATTTTTACCTATAAAAAGAATTCTTTTTTGCATGTGCCGAAACGGTTACGGTCATACTACGGCCCGGTGTAGTGGGCAGATACCTTTAACGTCAGGTAGCACCACCTATGTTATTAGCCACAAAAGCAATATCGAAAGAATCATATAGATCTAAAATATTAAAATATACAGGATTTATTGGGATTGAAAATTGCTAAGAAATAACTAAATTTGCACGAGCGTTGCTTTTTTTGGGACACTGTATACATTAAAATATAACCATGTTTAAAGTAAATCAAACGCAACATGTTTTAAAATTTAATACGTTTAAGACAGGTCCATATGAAGTTTTTTTCTTAAAATTGCTTTAAGAATAGCCTCCTTGAATATAGCCTTAGCCGGATACGATGACTGTCATTTTAGTTGTGCATACTGAGATATAGAGGGCGTCCCTAATCAACAACGAACTGTAAACATTTAAAAAGTTAGTGAAGAATGAAATTAAACTGAAACATTTTTCACGCAATAAATAACAAAACCTTTGAAGTTAATCTTCATAACAAGATTGCCTCGCTGAGTTTTCTGGCAAAGAAGCGCTACAGTAGTTGACAATTTCTTGACGCCATTGAAGTTTGTTTCAAGCTCTCCATCCAGTTTCAGACCGCTGACGAACTCCATTAATTTGGTTGCTATCAGGGATGGTTCCTCCCCATTCTGTATGATTTTATTCAAAGATTTCTGCATGAAGAATTGTGTCTAAAACATAGTCTCTTATTGGATAGCGCATTTTAAATCAATCTTTGATTAGCAAAATACTAGTTAATATAACAAATTTTTAGATAATTTAGCAATATTACACAATAGTTATTTTAATTAATTTAAATTTGATTTATGAAATGGTATAACAATTAAATATTTATATATAATTAATTAGAAATATCTGTATCTTACTAAGTGTTTGCAGAGCGTTCCAGAGTTACTTTTATTTCAGCTTTATTTTCAAAACTGAAACGAAAACTGCCACGTCGTTATAAAGTTATTATATACCCATTTAAAGATATCTCTCAAAATTATAGAGAAGCTTAAAAAAGTATTTTATTTTGCATATAATATATCTACTGAATCTTATTATACTTCCTGATGGCTTACTTATTGCAACCATACATTGATGTGTTTTTCACTATTAACTATACCTTTCATTAGGAGCACATTTTGGCGTGGATATCTTGTTATGTTATTATTACTATTATATTAACTAGATATTTTTTTAAATACTTTTACAGAATGAATCTGGTAATTACGACTATAGATACCTTTTTATTGAAGTGGATGACATGTTGAAAAATACAATTGTCCTTGAAGACAACAGAAACAAACAGTTCGGAACAATTGAGAATAATTTATTGAATTATTAATGAGCATTTTACACAGTAATATCGTTTAAATAAAAAGTTTAAAATAATATTTTAATTTACTTTCTTCATTGGATACTCTTTATAAAAGAGTACCAGGTTATTATTGAATATATAGTTTTTTATTTTTAAAATTATCCACGATATTACAACGTAAATGGAAATATATTGTATCCATGCATGTTTAATTATGTGCCAAAATCTTGGCTTGTAATACATTTTATCCTCTGGAATGTTAACATTTATTTTTAATTTGAACATATCTAAATCGTTGTTTTTAATTATAGTGTATTTGTTGCCGATTACCGTTGAAACTGAAATATAAAAATATTTTGTCAATATACGATTCTATTATTTCCACAAACCTTAACGAGACATATACCTAGTGTGCAAAGACACAGCATTAATAAGTACAGCATTCCGACTCCCCGTTCGCACTTTGAAAAAAACTGTGACGTAAGATGCCGCCATTTTGGGTTACAAGTCAGGTCCTGACTAAGAATAATTATAGTTTTTGGTTTCTAACCACAGTACTGTATTTTTATTTTTGTAAAAATATTTAAGTACATAATAATATCGCTGTCAATTTCAGAAATATTTGTGGTGTGTCATAGTGATTGAAAACAACCTTCAGTGGTGTTATCAGTTAAATGTTGACATGATTGGGTGATTTTTATTAACAATAATAATAACTATTGGAAAAAGTTGTTATTGTCAAAAAAGAATTAAGATTGTCAGATTTTTGATTAGTTTTCAATTTCTATATTATATTGGTCAGTTAAAATCGTTTCAGTTTTGTATTTAATTTGTTATTTTTCTTTATTAATAAATCGCGTTTATTTCAATTTTCGTGGTTTATTATGAAGATCGTTGTAGTGAGTTAAACGGGTAGTTTAATTCACAAATTACAACAACAGCAACTTTAAAGGCAAATTTTGGCAAAGACTTCTTGAAACTTTATAATGATATTGTCAATAAAATAACAACTAGCCACGCGACAACTTGTGTTTATGTTTCACTTGTATTTAGTTTAAAAACATATCAGATACTGTCATTTCGTAATATAAATTTTACAGTTATACAAATAGTTGTTATAAACGTAAAATTATCTAGTATTTATCTTAATTTTTACTTATTACTCACCTAACAGGATCTTTGGGGAAGCGAAAAAAATGTTTAGAGCAAGTGTACCGCTTATTGGGACAACATTTTGCAACACACACATGTCCTCCGTGATTATTCATTGTATGAATCCCAAGACACGTTAATAAAAATAAAATCCTTTTAATTCTCACGAACACTATACCAAAAACACAAAACACAGATTTAGATTTAAACACAATATTTATTTATCTCGTACACGCCGACAATGAACTATATATTGAACACAGGAGTGAACTGTATCTATCTACGTCTATGCGATTATTTTGACGTTGTAACCCATAATGGCGGCATGCGCGACGATATGCGCAGGACGGCTTGCAAACGTGAAAGACAGAATACTGTATTATTTATTATACTGTGGTTAAGGTATGTGATTATTCAGAGTACTAATACCATAGAATACGGATGCTAGTTAGCATAGCTTCCTTATTCTGTGCTATATTACGCAGAGTATCATTGTTCAAACTATTTAGAATCTTATGATTTCCATGAAAATATGTCAAAATATGGTAAGCCTAAGATGATCTTATAATAATTTCTTATAAATAATAATTGGTTATGGCAATATGTGTGGCTTGTCACATTGAGAGGTACGTAAATATTGGCTGTGAGAAATGGATTATTTGATTTACAACAAAGTTGAGAGATATTGAAACATTTCCAAATTGCAAAAAGAACGTATCACTGTAAATATAGTAAAATAGAAATAAGTTTCTGTTTTTAAACTTATTCTTGAAAGAGGAAGAAAAATGTACACATAATTCAAATATTTTCATCCATCAGTACCTATTTATTTTTGTTTATATAACATGTTTTTATCCACTCCTTTTGATTTATATACTAGTTATTCAACTACTTTTAAACAGTTAATAGCAGCCACAGTCCACAGTGTATTTTAAAAACTCACGCAAGTGAGTTGTGACTCTTATCTCTCTCTTTCATCCATTTCCGACATAGATATATATTCTTAATTAAATCAAAGCAATGTCAATAACTCAAATAATTACATTGTCTTATTATTGTCAAAATGAGATACTAAAATTTGACAGTATTTGTATACAAATTTAATGAGTCTTTTGATACATTTTCTTGTTATTGTCGTAGATAAAGTATAGTATTCAACATGCTGTAATGGTAATAACTCACTTGATGATTTACAACACTCGCCTGCGGCTCGTATTGTAAACTTTTTCCGCGTGAGGTATTACTTCCATTACCGCTCGTTGTCGTGGTGACGTTTGTAAACAAGTTGAAATTAATATTATTTCATCTGAACATTTATTTATTTTTAATCTTTGGTATGAAATATAAATACTCATCTTTTTTTTTTATATAATTCATCTAAATAATAATATAAATACACAACAATAAAAAAATACGATAAAATTGTTCTTGGTATATTATTAAAATATTTTGTTTTTGTTTACAACACAATTAATATTTCATATTTTTAGGTATTCCTAAAAGTATATAAACTACATTTCATCATTTTTTTTAAATACCGTTTGATTTCTGTGTATTTCTTTTGCAAAATATTTTGTACATAAATGATACATTTTTAATTGGAATGTACTGCTTTGAAACATTATGTTGTAAACAAAAACCAAGGTATTTTAATAATACAACAATAATAATCATGGTATTTTTTAATTGTGAAAATATGTAAGTTTTATAGAATGCTGTCTTATATTTTTGTGTGAATTATATTAAGGAAAAACAAGATGAATATTTATATATTTTATATAAACAACAACAACAACAAAAAAAGGCACATTGAACATCGAATGATGTGTCTCTGTAATATATTATGTGCAGAAGCTATATTCTCTGTATGTAATTTTTGTAGTAAGCCTGATGAAAAAGCACCGAAATGTTGTACATATTGGACAGAATGGATTAAAGTAAAGTAAAAGAGGGTTTTATTGGAAATATTTCATATAATGGGTTCTGGTAAACTTGGGGACCCACAGAATTTGACACTTTTTCTTAACTTTTTATAAAGCTTACCTTAAATAGAGATGAATTAAACCAAAAAATCAATGGATCATAGAGTTTTTTGTTCTTAAATAAATAATAAAGGTCTAAAATGCCTCGCTTCTTTTGGAACAAAAAGCGCCATAACCCGCTAATTATATAAACTATTTATGGGGTATTCTTCTATTAGTAACCTTGATGACCCACAGAATTCCTACTGAAGACACACAGACCACATTAAACCCCTTTTTTAAGTAAAATAAATTTGCTAAAATATTAAGATAGGGTTAGTGTGTTACAAGTTTATTTACATTTACCAATTCTACCAAACAAGAATATAGAGGTTATCTGCGATGTTGCCATATATATTCGACTCGTTCAAATGTTTTTTTGCGCAAAAATTATTTTTCTGCAAGTTAAGACAAGTTAGTATTTTATTTGCTTCTAGCGATTATAGTGAAAGTAGTTTAAGTCTGGATTCGCTCTGATTACTTAGTTTAAAATTAATATTATAGTTGGGCTGGATAGTTTTGTTACTTGGGTTGGGTAGTTAGGTTAGTTTGGCTGAGTTCTATTGGGGTAGTTTCGCTAGTGTGGGTTGGGTTAGGTAGTTAGGTTAGTTTGGGTGAGTTATATTGGAGTAGTTTCGTTTGTTGGGTAGTTAGGTTAGTTTGGCTGAGTTCTATTGGGGTAGTTTCGCTAGTTTGGGTTGGGTTAGGTAGTTAGGTTAGTTTGGGTGAGTTATATTGGGGTAGTTTCGTTTGTTGGGTTGGGTAGTTAGGTTAGTTTGGGTGAGTTATATTGGGGTAGTTTCGTTTGTTGGGTTGGGTAGTTAGGTTAGTTTGGGATAGTTATATTGGGGTAGTTCCGTTAGATTGGGTTGGGTAGTTAGGTTAGTTTGGGTGAGTTATATTGGGGTAGTTTCGTTTGTTGGGTTGGGTAGTTAGGTTAGTTTGGCTGCGTTCTATTGGGGTAGTTTCGCTAGTTTGGGTTGGGTTAGGTAGTTAGGTTAGTTTGGGTGAGTTATATTGGGGTAGTTTCGTTTGCTGGGTTGGGTAGTTAGGTTAGTTTGGGTGAGTTATATTGGGGTAGTTCCGTTAGATTGGGTTGGGTTAGGTAGTTACGTTAGTTTGGGTGAGTTATATGGGGTTAGTTTGAGTTACTTTATGGTAGTGTGCTTATATTGGGGTAGTTTGGTTAGATTAGTTTGGGATAGTGTGGTTAGATTGGGTTGGGTTAGGTAGTTAGGTTAATGTGGGTGAATGATGTTAGGTTGGGTAGTTGGGTTAAATTAGGTTTATTTTAGTTAAGGTATTAGTTTGACCATTTAAATATTTATAGGTGGTGAAATAGGTAATTTTTTTATTTTTGTTTATTTATTCCTTTCAGTTTTTAAAGTACGATTACACAATACTAGTGCAGTACATTTAAAACTCAGTGAAAATAAAATCACTTGGCAACACTGTAAATACTGTGTGATGGTATTAGCGTATTTTTACTACTGCGTTGCGTGAACGTCTTGTTTTATTCAACTTTTAAAATCATTTTTCTCTTTCAAAAGAGCTTTATCCATAAATTTTTTTTGAAAAAGTGTTCTATTACAATAGAGCTTTTAAGTAAAAAAAATTTTTTTGCGAAATTCCGTGGGTCCCCAACTTTACCAGACCCCATATAATGTTTCTTTACTGCTTTACCAATATATTTAATTTAAAGATTGGTAATCTTGTAGTATACATGTAAAAATCATGTATTTTTGATATGATGCAATAAACCCCAATTATTATTAAAGTCAGAAATTTTATCCGCTATCTATCCCATAAAATGATTCCCAAATTAGGTACTTTTTTACAGAACCTGTGCGAAATTTGAGATGAATTTTTGGTTCGGGTAAAGAAAGTTCATGCAACTATCATGCTTATTGATTTCAAAAAGTATCGGCTTGTTAGTCCGAACTTCATGACGAAAAGAATAATTGATGGTGTTTCTCAGAGAGAAACTGAACTGAAACTGAACAACTGGCATAGAAGTTAAAGCAAAATGACCATCTGCTTTGTATTCGCTTTTCTGCGGGGGATTTAGATGATTTGGAAGATTTCGAATTTGCGATCATTTGAGGCGAGGCGCGTTTTCATCGTGGAGGGTAACGATGGAATTAATGTTTACAAAATACTAATTAAATGGTATTTTTGATACACATATGAACATTAAGAGAAGACGAAGTTATTTGATTTTGTGTTGTTTTGATTATGTATAGATAAAATACGTTAATTTCCTACTAATACATTTATTTGAATGTTTGATTAAAATGGCTTGATAGGTAATATCCACACATGCTTTGAGTGATCATTGCATCTAAATACCGACACGTAAATTTCCCGGTTGTTTGAAATAATAAAGACAAACGATAATAACATGCTTTTTACTTACTTGAACGTTCATAGTATTTTTCTAAAATATACTCCATATCAAAATATTCACTAGAATCACTATCGTTTATCACAGGGTAATTAAATTCTAAATTGGCACCATGTTTAGGACATTCAATTGGTTGTGTTTGCTTAACCATCAAATCCCCTAATATTGTAATTTCTGATGAATAAAGCATTTGTTGATTGTATTCTTGAAGTATTATTGCTGACTGCATTTTAAGGGCACATACTGTCTACAACATAAAAAAAATCATTTGCGCATGTGATGGATAGCTTTTGACTATTCAACTAAACTTCATTAGGTACTGCTACCTGGCGCATAATTTTATTTGTTAAGGTTGATGTTTCTACATCTAAGTAGCATTTAAGACTAAATATGCGTAAAACGTGAGAGGTATAGGTTGCGGCTACCGGGTAGCATCTAGTAAGCCGCAACCTATAGCAACTCTAATTTAATTACATCTAAGTACTTAGTAGCAAAGGTATTACGTAGAACGCGTAATATGCTATTATAAACTAATCCGGACCTAAGCATTCCTACTAGTATTTATCTCACCGATATGAGCAGATACATTTAACATGTAAAACTCCTAGCATTTCTTCTAGGGTTCTTTGTGACATGTGTTATTGGTTATCGACTTTTTTTTATCTTCACTATAGCTCGTATTAAATTGAAAGTTAACCGGATATTAAATATATCCTCCCCGTTGGATAAATTTGATCCTCACCTGCAACGTGTATTTAATTGGAAGTATAAGTTGTATGGAGTTAAAACTGAAGTTGTGTAAATATACTGTCAACTGAAACAGGAAAGAATCAGTCAAACCATCATAGTCCATGTCGGATTCAAGTACCTGAAATCGTAAAATAACATTAAGCCTAAAAGTAATTTGAATATTAGAGTCATGGATAGTGTAACGGATCTTTGGATATGCGACGTCCAAGATAATTTTTACCGTCCTTTTTTTTCTACTTCCTGCGTAATGCAAATATATTGGGAAATATTCCAAAGTCTTGGATATAAGTACTTTTATTTTTCACACGAAGAAATGCATCTTTGTAATTAGGTAAGCAACATAATATATACCTTCACAGTGGTGCAGTAATCAGCATTGCCCATGTTTTTTCTGTAAAAAGAGTAGCTACTACAAACTACTAATGGATTACTTAAGTTATTGGTTGTTCCAATAAACAAATAATCTCCTTCATACCGGAAATTGGGCTGCTCAAAAAATACATCTCGTTTTAACCAAAATCCTGAAATAGAGATATTCTTACGATTTAGGTTAAACTATAGGAAAGTAATTTTTCTTTGATAAGATGAATATTAAGCCAGCAGATGTTTTTATTTGGTTAGTATAGGTACCAGTAGTTTTGTAAATTATGGATCTCAAGTGATAAGAAATTTTGCTTTTTAAAACTGTTAAACACATGAATGATACCAAAATATAGTCGTTTATTCTACAAGCTCCAAAACCGCTGTGATACGACTAAACCTATATAAACTACGAAGCTGTTAACGTTATTCCACCTTGTGATTTCTTATTTTGTTATCAATTTCGTTTTTTATTTATTACAATAGCTTCATTTTTTGTAAAAGATATAAAGTTTTAAGAAAAAACCATTTTTCCTACGGTAATAAGAGTAAGTTACAATTACAAATAGTTTCAGTTCATAATCATCCCTATTTCAACTGTCAAAATGACACTTGTCTAATTATGCAACAAGTAAACGATCAATTTAACTCATTTTAGTGGGTAGATAGTTATAACAAAGACTAAGTAAGTAAGCTTAGCTTACTTATTCTATGGTTGTAATATATTGGTACCTGAGACATTTATTAAATATCTCTGATAGGTACTTAGGTACTTATATTAAGTACTAATGATTATAGTTAAATGCGTTAAACTGAACAAATAAGCTAGCAAACTTACGATCTTTCACGTAGCAAAGTGAATCTATTGATATTTTCAAGTGCATTTTAGTTTTCTGTTCCGTTTTTATAGGTACTACCGTAAAAATATGTTTTAAATCCTTACCTCCACTTTTATAAGCGATTAAAAATGGCAATACCATACCCAAAATACCACTCATTATAACTAGAAACGAAGCCTTGGACAGAAGGGTGCTTTTGTACCTAACTTTAACGTGTTTCGTGTATACTTCTAAGATAACCATCATTTAAATTATATCGAATTGATTATTTTTTATGTATTAGATTGTAAACACTAACTAGAAACTTTTTATTGTTTCGTACATTCTTACAGTTGAATGTATATTATGTTTATGTTTGTATCGAATGCACATTTTTGTTTCCTTGGTTATTTAATGTTCCTCATTCATTGAACCAACACTGTAGCTGTAGTACAGTAGTCTACAGTGCACAGTGCAAATTAGAGAGTCTATTGAGCATAAATTGCGTAGCCAGTATGTAGGATTGTTACCATAGTCCCAAGGGGCGTTTTTAGGCCATCCGTTTTAAATGCTAATCAGAATAATAATAGTTAATCCATTATTAGTGATTCTTGTCCTTAGGTATATTTTCTGATTGACAATTGCGTAGTATGGCTATAGGATACAAATGAGAAACTTTAATTTTTAATTAAATCCAACGTTTCGTAGCCTTTATTGCCGCTTCTTCAGGTACTACAATATGAAAACACTAGGTTGTACAGATCAATAATATTATTCGCTATATTTAAAATCTGTTTTATGAGTAAGGGAAAACCAAAAAAACAACAAAATATATATAAACATATGCATAAACAGTAGGTATAAAGAAAAAACAAGACAATAAACAAAATCGCATTTCGTTATGTTAAACTTTATTCAAAATAAAAGAAGACAAATAAATACGCAGTCACACATTTAAAATATCATAAATCCTTAAGGTATTAAGAATTAAAATGTCTATATTTATCTAGTAAATGGCGGTCAATATTACTGAGACCCTGAGAAATGATTTTTATACAGCTTAATGACACGGTCAATTTACACTCATGGATGGAAATTGACCATGTATAAAAATCATTTCTCAAATATTTCTTCTGCGATACCTACCTAAGTAATTAGTTTCGTTATCTAAAATTTAAAAATGATTAAAATGAAAATTGTGGCCATTCTCTATATGGTGGGTAGCTAGCGCAGTCTAGTTGGTTTATGCATTTTTAGTAGATTTAAAAAAAATCTAATATTCAGGAGATCGACACAATCGAAATTTTGATTTTCATAACCCATGAACTCTAGAAATGACCTCAGTTCAAAAGTTTAGTATAGGTATCTATTTATGTATACAGCCATACGACACGGAATAGTGTGGCTAAACTATTTAATTTCCTAAAAGTTTTATTCAGTTCGATAAAAATGATTTATGGCTACATTTTAAAAATATTGTGAATCTGTACAGGGTGTTCCAAATATATAAGAAATGAACCATAGTTGTGTTTTTTAAATAGAATGCCCTGTATATGATTAGATTTTTAGATTCCCCGTTCAAAATAAACCTAACTTTCATTAAAGTACATCTCACGTAAACCTGACAGTTTTTTAAATATTTTAATTTTTATAAAAATATAGACATACTTTGAATGAAAAAATTCACACCTATACGTTTGTTCTTTTTAAGCCAGTCTGTGCTGATAAATATACCCACTCATCATTTGTTACGCGAAAACCCCCAATACTAAATACAGGGTGTCCAGTAATATAAGTTATATGAACGTAAAGTTTAATGATAAAAAACTTGTTTATTTCAAATGGAACACCTGGTATAAGAGGTCAAAATTAGATGCACAAAGTAATTATCTGTCAAATATTATAATACTTTCCTATGGATAACTCTTGACGTTTTCATGGAAAATGCACATATTCATAATATTAGGTGAATTTTTAATTGAACCTGTTAATTTCATGTAGACCACCCTGTATTTGATGATGCAAAAATTAAGCGTTTTTGCACCATTCACCCAGAATAAAAATCATGTCTACTCTTTCTCCTTTGGAATAGATTCGCAGTTTCGATTAATTGAATTAAATTAAATGTCACAGATAAAAAACTGTTTGATGAAAAATATCCCACTCGTAGGTAAGAATTTTCAACAGCCTATTTGACAGTAAATATCAAATTAAAATAAACTGTTGCCCCCGAGGCACGAATAGCTCTCCATATTTAAGTGCGAAAGTAATAATTTATGACCTTTTTGTCATTTATCTAAATTTAATAAATTTTTGTTTTGTTTTAGACATCAGCTATTTTTTTTTAAGTATCGGGTTTTGTGCCTTTTTCTTCTCTTTGGAGGCACTATTTATACGCAAATATTTTATATTTTTTATTTTTATTTTCTTGTACGCAAAATAATTGATTTTTTTTAGTTTTATTATAAAATTAATTTTGCCCCCTTTTCTACTATTTACGAACGCCTATGTAAACAAAATTGTTATGCTGCATGTTGTAGGTTATCCGTTAAGTGGTTTTTGAGTTATCACGGATACAAATTTTTTCTGACCCTTTTATAGAATTTTCACGGACGCCTATGGAACATTAATTTTTCTCGTGTATTTTTAACACCAATTCAACTAGTTAAATATGAAATTTTTTACATTTTAATTTTTTTTTCATTTTACCCCTTTTTTACTATTTACGAACGCCTATGTAAATAAAAATTTTATGCTGCATTTTTTAGGTTATCTTGTATCAAAGCTATATATAATTAGCCAATTTTCGTGGTATATTTGGGAAACATTTTTTTTCGTTTTTGACCTTTTTTTAAGAGTATTTTCGAACGCCTGTGTGAACTAATTCTTTTATGTAACATTTTTTAGGTTATATTCTATCACAACTATAAAAAATTATTCAATATTTCGGATAAGTTTAAGAACTATGATTTTTTAAATTTTTAAACCCTCTTTTAAACCCATTGCCTACGCTCAATGTTAATCACCACCTATAAATATCCTGTAGTATTTTCGTACCAAATGTGGTTAGAATCCGTTAAGTGGTTTTTGAGTTATCACGGATTCAAATTTTTTCTGACCCTTTTATAGAATTTTCACGGACGCCTATGGTACATTAATTTTTGTCGTGTATTTTTAACACCAATTCAACTAGTTAAGTATAAAATTTTTTACATTTTATTTTTTTTTATTTTACCCCTTTTTTTACTATTTACGAACGCCTATGTAAAAAAAAAATTATGCTGCATTTTTTAGGTTATCTTATATCAAAGCTATATATAATTAGCCAGTTTTTCTGGTATATTTGGGAAACATTTTTTTTTCGTTCTTGACCCTTTTTTAGACTATTTTCGGACGCCTGTGTGAACCAATCCTTTTATGTAACATTTTTTAGATTATATTCTATCACAACTATAAAAAATTATTCAATATTTCGGATAAGTTTAAGAACTATGATTTTTTAAATTTTTAAACCCTCTTTTAAACACATTGCCTACGCTCAATGTTAATCACCACCTATAAATATCCTGTAGTATTTTCGTACCAAATGTGGTTAGAATCCGTTAAGTGGTTTTTGAGTTATCACGGATACAAATTTTTTCTGACCCTTTTATAGAATTTTCACGGACGCCTACGGTGCATTAATTTTTGTCGTGTATTTTTAACACCAATTCAACGAGTTAAATATAAAAATTTTTACATTAATTTTTTTTTATTTTACCCCTTTTTCTACTATTTACGAACGCCTATGTAAATAAAAATTTTATGCTGCATTTTTTAGGTTATCTTATATCAAAGCTATATATAATTAGCCATATTTTCTGGTATATTTGGGAAACACTTTTTTTTTCGTTTTTGACCCTTTTTTTAGACTATTTTCGGACGCCTGTGTGAACCAATCCTTTTATGTAACATTTTTTAGATTATATTCTATCACAACTATAAAAAATTATTCAATATTCCGCATAAGTTTAAAAACTATGATTTTTTTAAATTTTGAACCCTCTGTTAAACCTCTTGCCTACGCTCAATGTTAGTCACCACCTATAAATATCCTGTAGTATTTTCGTACCAAATGTGGTTAAAATCCGTTAAGTGGTTTTTATGTTATCACTGATACAAAATTTTGTCTGACCCTTTCATAGAATTTTCACGGACGCCTATGGTACATTAATTTTTGTCGTGTATTTTTAACACCAATTCATCTATTTAAATATACAAATTTTTACATTTTAATTTTTTTTTATTTTACCCCTTTTTCTACTATTTACGAACGCCTATGTAAATAAAAATTTTATCCTGCATTTTTTAGGGTATCTTATATCAAAGCTATATATAATTAGCCAATTTTTCTGGTATATTTGAGAAACATTTTTTTTTTCGTTTTTGAACCTTTTTTTAGACAATTTTCGAACGCCTGTGTGAACCAATTCTTTTATGTAACATTTGTTAGGTTATATTCTATTACAACTATGAAAAATTATTCCATATTTCGAATAAGTTTAGGAAATATATAGTTTTTATGTTTTGACCCCTTTTCCACTATTTACGAACGCCTATGAAAGTAAGTTATTTATGACACATTTTATAGGTTATATTCTATTAAAGCTATAAATAATTAGTTAATATTTCTGCTATGTTTAAGAAGTACGTTTTTTTTAAATATTTTTTACCCCATTTTACACTATTTTCGAACGCCAATGTGGTCTAATATTTTATGTTAAATATTTTAGGTTATATTCAATTAAATGCGTAAAAAATTATGCAGTATTTCGGATAAGTTTAAGAACTATGAATTTTTTTAATTTTTGAACCCTCTTTTAAACCCCTTGCCTACGCTCAATGTTTCCCAAAATCTAATCAGCTCCCTGCCATGTCCAATAGTATTTTTGTACCAAATTTGGTTAAAATCTGTTAAGCAGTTTTTGCGTTTTCGTGCATACAGACAGACAGACAGACAGACAGACAGACAGACAGACAGACTGCCAGACAGACAGACATTTTTTTAAAACTACTTATTTATGTAGAAAATGACCAAAAACAAGTATTTCCGGTGAAATTAAACAAATTTTTTTTTTCATGAAACTAATAGTCTCCATATATACATATATTACATATTATATGATATGGAGAGCTAAAAATGTGTTCTGTCTTCTCAAATTCTCGTAGCTGACTTGATACATATTATAATTTTGAAAATTCTTCCTAATATACTAATATCAGTCGGGTCTTTCGAACGCGTGGTGTACACAATGCACAAACTCCTCTTCATTATAAATATCGTTCTTATACATTAAAGCTTTTAAAAATCTCGAAACAAAAAAATCTAGAGGAGTTACATCTGAAGCTGGATGTGACATTACTGGAACATCAATTCTTGTCCCTTGGTCGCGTATCTGTATTAAAAGTTCATTCAGTATTTTTTTGGTATTTCTTAAAATAATGAAGTTATTTGATAGAGTAAATTTCAATGATTCATATGTCGCTCATTGTTAGTTTTATCCAAAAATTGGTCATGACATCCTAACTACTTTTCCATTTCGCCTGGTTTTCGAGATACCCTACAAAATCATCGAGTTTGCAACACACTGTACATTGTTTCAATGATTTGCGTTTGAACAACATTCATATGTGATAAATAGGTGCTCCACATAGCTTCCTAGAATTCATAAATTTAACTATGCTTAATTGGTTCACAAACCCTTTTAAATGTATTGTAATTTATATTTTCACAGAAATATACGAATTATTAGTCATCGTACGTTTCTAGATTTGAAATGGCATCATTTAATTACAAATAAAGAAGATATTCATGCAATTAATCAATATCACAATGGTTCTTGAACAATTGATGATATCACACATGTTTTTTCTTACCGGATATAAGAAACATTTATTTGGAGATTTGAAAGATTTTTTCCTTGGAAGACATATACAGGCACTAAAGAGATGTACAACACAAAAATGTTTTCGATTATACAGTGTAATTCACAAACGCACAGCAGACCAAACTTGCTTTTTCTTCGTTTCGGTTACCGTTTCGGTTTTCAGACTAGAATAGAAACGAAATGGTACGGAAAGGTACACAAGCAGTAACGAAACGGTTAATAACGAAATAGGGAGACACCAAAATATCCAGCAAAAGGTTATTAACATAAACGAAATCATTACCGAATCCTATTCCAACGACGAACTCATTAACCAAGACCCAGGTAAACGCTAGGTACCGAAAATAACCTAGTAACGAAATCTAAGCAACGAAACTCTTTTTGAATAAATTAGTTAGTTTTTTACGTTAGTTTATTGGAAATACTTAAAATAATACAATTACATACCTAATAATAATTATTAAAATTCGTTACGCAGGTCATATGTTTTTGATTATATTATATCTTGTCGTGAAAGTTTTGGGGCGACGCAACCGATTTTATTTCATCTGTTGCTTCGTTTACGAGATAAAAATTTAAAAAAATTCGACTAAAAATCAGTAACGCTGATGTTATTTGACTGCGCCAATCGTTTTGAATCTGTCAAATTTGTTGAAGTCCTTTAACATTAGTGTACAAATGCCGAGATGACCGACATGCACTTTATTTATGGACTCGCTGATGGCAATGCATTAGAAGTTAGGCGGTTGTACACTGAAAGATTTACTCAGCGTATGGCTCCTGATAGAAAAAATTTTGAAAGCATATTTCATAAAACAGGCACACTAAAACGAAGGCGAGTAACAAGAAGGCCAAAGATAGAAAGAACGGTAGAGCCGGAAAAGGATGTGCTGGACATGGTTGAGAAAAGTTGAAGAAAAGAAAAAGAAAATCCAACTTCGACTCGAAAAGTTGCTGAGGTTTTGAATGTAAGAAATAGTAGATACTTTTTGGCGTATTCTTAAGGGCAATTTTTAATATCCATACCACATCCAACGCGTTCAAGCACTTATTCCTGCTGATTTCCCTCCACGTATGGCATGCTGTCAATGGCTTTTGCACGAAATTGTTGAAATTCAGACAAAATCAACATCAGTAGTGGATACTGATGTTGATTTTGTTTACTGATGAAGCGAGTTTTTCAAGAAATGCAATAAGGAATTTTCATCATGATCATTTATGGGGTGATGAAAATCCGCATCTGATATTTGAAGATCATTGTCAACATCAGTTCTCGTTGAACATTTGGATTAGAATTGTGGGTGACTTAATTGGACCCGTATTTCTACCCGGGAGACTTACCGGAGAGGTATATCGCGACTTTCTAGAACACACGCTTCCTGGATTTCGGGAAAACGTACCGTTGGCAATAAGAAATGCCATGTGGTTTATGCACTATGGTGCACGAGCGCATTTTAGTCGTGAGTTTTTAATAAACACATACGGAAATCGCTAGATTGGGCGAGGTGGACCTCACTTATGGCTTGCACGATCCCCGGACTTAAACCCACTGGATTTGTTCATTTGGGCCACCCGAAGTCCTTAGCTTACGCTATTTCTGTGGGAAATGTGGAGGACCTAAGGAATCGCACTCGGAATCGCATTATTGCTGGGTGTTTTTCGATTAAAAATGACCCTGGTATTTTTGAGAAAGTTCGCCAGTTAATGAGGAGAAGATTGGATTCATGTATCTGAGCTAGAGATGATCACTTTCAACAGTTTTTGTAATTTTTATTGTGGCTCATACCTATTTCACCCAGCAGCTCAATCTTCTTAATGAACTCGATTATTTTTCTGGGTGAGCTTTCTTTTAGACTCGCTGGTAGAAGGGTTAGGTACTTCACCAAATATTGCGAATCTGGTTCTAGCTACAGCTGGCCCAGAAAACAGTACATGTTCCGCCGTTTCATCATCCTCCAGACACAATCGGTACTCGGAATTTTCCAAGAGACCCAACCTCGAGAGATGATGATTCAAACGACAGTGACCAGTACCTATATAGTCCAACCAGGCAGCGTAGATGAGATCTACTCATATCTAACAACTCCCTGGCCCTTAACTTCGATGGGCCAATGAACTCCTTCGAGTGCACCAAACCTGGATGATTTTGCCAAAAGTTTTGACCTTTTATCGTCTTCCAGGTATTAGGAATGTATTTGGCAGTGCTAAACGCTATGCCAGTTGCGGGTTCTGATCCGATGAATTCTCCTTCAGCCATTTCTCTTGCCAGAGAGTCGGCCATTTTATTCCCCCTTAAACCAGGATGGGATCCAGACCAGAGTCAGGTTATGCTTTCTCGCGTTATTAGAGAGTCTGTTTTGACAATTCCACACTCTTCTTGATGTGGATCTTGATGAGCTTAGGGCCTTTATAGCCGCTTGGCTAACAGAGAAAATTTTTATTGATTTTCGCGCATAGTGCTCCTGCTCGAGCTCCTGAGCACACAGATCAATGGCCAGATCTTCTGCGTGGAATACAGTAGCGTGAGAACCCAGACATTGAGAAATTTCTGTATTGGGTCTGCTTTCGTAGACTCCGGCACCTGTACCTGAGTTTGTCTTTGTATTAGATATAAATGTTAATTTTATTTATTTATTTTTATCTTGCTTCGAATGCTAATGTTATTTTTAGTTGAATTATTCGCAAATATTCTTGGTATGTTGTTTTAAATTTTTATCTCGTAAACTAAGCAACATATGAAAAAAATACAACAGATAAAAAATTGTAGTTTTAGTTGCTTTATCTCAAGACAATATCGAAACTAAATTACAGTTAGTGGCGTACATTTTTTTTCTCAATAATTTTTGCTAAGTTGCCCTCCTAACGCCACTTGACTTAAAAATTTTGGTCTAGTTAGGGCCATATAAGGTCCGTATTTCTAGCAACAACGCTGACAAATTTCAAAGAAATCGGTAAGGAGATATATTTGACTTAAAGAAACCGTTATTTACAAAAAGATTTTAACACCTTGTATCATGGAAACAATTCATTTCCGGACGTATGTTTATTGGAACTTTTTTTCATAAAATGACCTGAGAAATCACTCCCTCAAATATTGCAGCGTGTTTTTGAAACACCCTGTATATATGTGTATTTTTTTCTTAATTATATTTGTTGTTACCCCTTTGCTATTATTTAAACAGTCTTGACTAGGACATACACATTGGTTTTATACTTTCCAACGTATTTTACATACCTTTAACTCTTTTGTATTGGGACGTTTAATATACAGGGTGATCTACATAAGATATCCCATCTAAATTACATCCTTTGAAGCATTTATCTAGTGTAAATCATTTTTGGTATTAGCATAAATAAATACTTATTACTTGTGCAATTTTCTCACAATATAAACGTACCTCGTACCTGCATTTTAGCCGTATCAGCAGCAATCCAAAAATATAGGGCTGCTTGACGCTCATTACCCACGTCTCGGTTTATAATAAAATCATCATCAGGGATCTAAAAGAGGGATGAAAATAACAACGTTAAAAAAACACCATAAAAAAACATGTATATATTTTTTAAACATTATTTTATTTTATTTATTTATCCCAAAACAAAAAAATCAATACAAAAATTATAATCAATAACAAATGCACAATTGACTATGCTTAGTTAGCATATGTATAAGAACAGATCATGAATGAAAACCAGGATAAACCAGACAATAAAAACCAAAAATACTTATATCACAAGGATTAAATAACATATAAATACACACTTACCGAACTTTTACTTTTAAATGTTTTTATACATGTTTTTCGCGGTTTTTTTTTGACATTGTTTTTTTCATCTCTATTTTAGAGCCCTGATGATGGTTTTATAATAAACCGCAACGTTGGTAATGAGCTAAACTAGTTTTTGTTGCTTGATCGACTCAACCCCAACAGATCTTTCCTATTAATAAATGAACGCAGAGTCGCTAGGCATAAAATATTATGTGAGTATAGTTAAAGTTGCAACTCTGTGGAGCGCGGCTACAAGTTGGGTGACCGTTTGGGGGGTTTAATAAAAACGGACCTGACCTAAGACAATTCCGTGTCTCAGGACCTCACGGTGGCCCATCTAGGTTGTAGAATGAATGTCGCGGGGTGGGTACCCGTTTAGGGGGTTCATTATAGACGGTACCTGACGGTGGCCCATCTAGGCGAAGAATGAATGTTGCGTGGTAGTAGAATGATAGTGAGTGCAGTATGGTCCTGAAAAGATACAATAAGACTTTCAAAGCTGAAGTACGCCATTCGTAGCTGGGGCTATAATTAGAGCGTACCGAGGTGAGCGAGTGGAGGACCAGAAGGATGAAAAAGAAATAGTTAAAGTTGCCGTTAAAAAAGAATACTTTGAATTTAACCGCGATGACGCTAAGTTGCTGTTAGTTTCTAATATGATGATCAGCGAGACGTTAACTAGTGTAAGTTTGACGCAGGATTTATCCAGAAGCATTGTTTCAATAACAAGACGCAATAAAATTAACTAGGTACATAATATGATGACAGTTAATTTACTGTGTACTTATTTATTATTTATTTCCGAACACAACAACTGGTGATGAAAACCGAGAACTTCCAAAAAGTGAGTTTTTGTTAGAAACTTTTAGGAATTATACTTTGAGGAAGTTTTTTTTTTGACAGGAATTGACCTACGTCACTAGATTTATCTTTATTAGGGATGAACATGTCCAAAGTTCAATAATGAATAATAAAGATTTTGCAGTTCAATGAAATACGAGATAGTGAGAAAAAAAAATATGTACACGTTACTTAATGGAAATCGTTCTATATTTCATCGAAAATTTATATCAGATTATTGATTAGTCAATGTCAAAATACGCCATAAATAATTCAAAAATCTAAAAATGTATTAATAATTCATGAAATAATAACCGGTTCATTATGAAAGCGATAAATTAACTATAAAATGTTGTAGATAATTAATAAAGTAAATATAATATTATGTCCTGTTTTATTACAAATAAATCCAATCAAAATTGGCCAGTTTTTACAGAGTGTCCTGAAAACAATTGGGTTCCACTATAGGTATTGAAGTATTACTTTACACAACTTTAAACTGAATATTTAAAAATTATGAATTTTCTACAAGTTAATCCTTCCTGAAAAAAACGTGCTAAATTTGATCAGGATTCTTAGGAGTGCCTCTTTCATAGCAGAGTAATAGATCTATTAATAATAATAAATAATTGTTATTCCTAGCTTCATTAGACTACAAACTAATATACACATGTACTCAAATTGACTAGCTACATTTTAACATATGTAGAGAAAGAAATTATTAGAAAAAGAATAAATCAAAAAGCTACGAAGATTTAAAAAATGTAAGTAAGTGCTAAACACAGTATTCGAGATCAAATTTATGAATGTTTAAGTTTAGAAATTCTTGACTTATTTACAGGTGTTTCAGAAAGACATGGCCAAAATTTGTGAGCGAATTGGGGACATCTAATCATGAAAAAAATGTGATAAAATAAAGTTTTCTACATAAAAAAGGCATACTTCTTTTTTCGTGTTTAAAAATTTTAGGACAAAACTGGTCCTTAGTACAAAGCATTAATAAAATTTTGGGAACCTTTTCGTTAGCAAACTGTATTATTTCAATAATTTTATTAATGCTGTTTACTAAGGACCAGTTTTGTCCCAAAATTTTCAAACTCGAATTTCTCGAAAACCTTTAAGTTTTTCGAGAAAAAAATAGTATACCTTTTTTATGTAGAAAACTTTATTTTATCACATTTTTGACACAAAATGAATAAAAACCACAAGGAAAAAATGTTGGCTTATAATTAAGGCTAGGGTCTCCCCGTGTACGTGCCTATGGTCATCCTTTTTTATTCACTTTCATGTCAGTTTTCGACATTTTACTAGGTGAATAAATATGCTACATTTGGTTAATTCATCTTTATACAAATGAATCAAAAATGTTGTGAAAAATAAAAAACATGATTAGAAAAAGGTTGGAAAAGTCATCAGTTAATTTACTACTACTAAAGTTTCTACTTATATCAACAAATATTACTAATGATGACAGTAGATAACCTGGAAACATGGCCAAAAACGATTAAAACTCATCAAAAATACTACTAAATTTGAATCTTTGCATGCAAACCTGATAACAAGAAAATATTGAAATAGCATTCTAAATTGGTAGGAAAATATTATGATGGAAGAATATTATTTTAGGAAATTAACGTTCATGACTTACAAATATCTCATCAACACATCTAAGTAGCAACTGTGTGCGTCTTAATTTTTTAATTGCTTCGGGATTTGAATCTTGTAACTCATTCTAAGTAAATGGAAATAATACTGTTGTAAAATAATAACTCACGGCAGTCGCGCACTCACGGAGGGTGCTGAAGGCATTATACCCCGAAATTATAAACAATATATTTTTACGATAATAAAAATACACAAAATGTTTCGAGATCGTAACCGTAAACCAACGACTTATCACCTCAATAAGCATATTTTCTCATTAAGAATTCTCGAAAATCATGTTTTCGGAATTCCAATGATATTGTAAATGTGAATATGTGAAAATTGTATGTAGAATCTAAAAATAATATGAAATACAATGTGCTGCATGTAAAATACACGAGTTGGGATTAATTTCTAGTGGTAGAACACCCTGTATAACAAGGAGCACAATTTTTTTGATTAATTTTAGTAAAAATAGTTACTAGTATAATAATATTTGTGTAATTTTAATCTTTAATTTTATTGCTACATGAGAAATTTAGTTTAGAATACAAAAATGCAATTGACAAAATTTTGTATAAAAAAATGAGTAAGTGGATAAATACATGCATTTCACCCAAAAATCCAATGAGTTTGCACATTAATTTCATGGGCACTTAGGTGAATGAACACAATACACCCAAAACGTGAAAATTTAAACGTTACCTACTGTAAATAATGTTAACCTTAACCTAGAATTGGAGAAGATCATATGTCTCAAGACTATATAGATAATACGGGATTTTCCACACTAATTTAATATAATATTATTATTGCACGAGAGACGTAAAAATTATTTGAATTACGCTAAGAAACACTGATAACCTCGGCATACTGAAAAATAAATTAGGATTCAACGTGTATCATTATTAGACCCAAATTCCATGATATCGGTTGGGATTTTGCTAAATGCATCAACAGTTGTTGTCCCTGCATCAGTTATATCCGTAGTAAATAAATGAATTTAATGTTGTTCCGGTTATAAGTAATTAATAAATATTATGTGATAATTGAGGACAAAAAAAAATATTAAGGTGTTTTCCGATATTTTAGATTTGAATATTAATAGGTTTTTTTTTTTATAAAAACCGAGTAATGGAATTTGCGTAATGTTTGATTCGCGCTGTGATAATCCAATATAAATATTTAAACCTTAAACACATTTAACCACAAATAGTAAAAATAGATATAAAATACCGATTATCTGTTAAATTATTAATAATAAATTTGAAGAAACTCACGAATAACATAATCATCATTTGTATATGTATAGATGACTAATGATAAACATAAGAACCACGAATTCATAAGCATAGGTTATATATTTGCCGATTTTGGATATTCTTTTATATTTTCGACCAAACATTGGAAATTGGTAATACATAATACGATATAAAATTATTATAGGTCTTGTATTTTTGATAAAAATACATATTGCAATATAAGTAGTATCTATGCAAAAAGATCAAGCAAATTCTTACCAGAAAAACAAGTTTTTGAAGAAAGAGTGCGTTTTTCTAACATGGGGGTTTTTATGGTTCTTAACATACACTAATGAGATTCTTTTTTCCTATTTTTTAGGTTAATAACAATTAATCAAATTATTAATACATTAATAAAAATATTAACGTGCTTCCTAGTATTAATTATTTTTATTTTTTTCGACTTAGAAAACATTATATTCATCGTCCTGAGGATGACTTTATAAAAGTCGAAAATTCGGCAAATTACAATCATTATTGTTAATGCTATATAAACAGCAAAGAGCATCTAATAATTTTAAATAAATAAAATATTACATAAATAATAAAATCCATCATATAAAAGAAAAGTGAACATCATTTATAATATATATAATATAAGTTTTTTTTTGGCACTGGTTTAAACCAAATGGCCAGATTAGTCACCAAGTGTGAACCTCCCAGCTTCAAATATCCACACTTTACATATTAGTACGATATACATTTGATCTAAATCACAAAATGTCTTATTCCTTATTCTATTTCTATGAACTATCATTTATATCGGTATATCTGTTCATATGCATATACTATATTTAAATTTTGTATTTTTTTTAAAATTTTTTTTTTATTTTTTGCCCTGGGTAAGACATAATATAAGTAAACAAAAATATCACTTTTTCCACAAAATTAACTTCATCTAAATTAATTACGTAATTTTGTTTTAAGTTTTCGTATATTCCATTGAGGATGGGATGTGCACATCCCGAACCATGTATGCGAATTGAGAATTTAATTAAAAATTAGTTTTGTGGAACTATTGCACAAATGTATGTAACTCCCACTTCAGAATATCAATCTATGAAAAACTGTCAAAGAAAAAGATGTTCTAAAATTATTCATTCTTTTCATCCAGAATAAACTTTAGCTTATGTATGCATTTTAATTACCTGCCTATAAAAACCTACCCTGATTACGAATTTCATGTTTTTGAAAAAGTTTATTGGCTCAGAAATCTTCCCTCCATTACCGAAAAAATAAAAACAAAACATGCAAATTATTTTAAAAAATCAATCAAAATTAACTATAATTCTCATTAGTATTAGACAAATAATTTTATTAAGTTCTCAAATAGTTTAAAAACCACGCGTATTAGAGGCCCCATACGGGTTATGCGGACTAGTCCCCCCCTAAGCTGGTACATCCGGGTTACGCCTATGTGTCTATATCTGTATGCATTATAAGTCAAAAACGTCTTAAGTTATTTGTATGATTTTTCCTCAGAAAAATCATGTTTCACAAATGCTCGCTGCATATTATTTTTGGTTGCCATTGGCGTACGCGAAGAATTCTTAAAAGGTTGAAAAGTTAAAACAAAAAACTTAAATAGATCTTAAAGAGGAGCATATTTTTCATTATTTTCCTTGATATCTCTCTGGTTTAGAGATAAGTATTTCCTTTTTTGTTTTAATTCAGGATTTAGGTTAGGTTGAGTTGTAATGTCTCCGGTTCGAATCATTCGAAATTTTTCATTAGCACATTAAAAGTTTTTAAAAATATTTTATTATTTTAATTTTTCGGTAAAAATATTATTTAAGATGTACACAAAATCGGGAGGTGATGTGTATATATGTAACATACAATTTTTCAGTACCTAAGCCATTAAGAAAGTATTATAGGATTTTCAATTATAAGGAAAAAATTAAGGGAGTCTTCTATAGTAAGTATATATATTTGTGTAGAAGACTCCTTTCACTTGTACCTCACTAAAACGCTCCACTCAAAATGGACTACTTTTTTTCCATTTTCAATTACTGAAACTTGTAGCAATACTAGTGTTGAAATTATTATAAATATAACATAGAATGCAAAACTGCCTCCTCAAAAACAAAATCGACTTGTTTTAGCCGAAAATCGTATCTACTTCAAATGAGGAATTATTATCGTCGACAAGTTTTAAAATGAAAGTACTGTATAATCTAGAATATTAATTTGTATTATCCACTAATCAATATGTTATAAGATATTTTCCCAATTAATCCAACCCAAAAAAGTATTATTTTAGAAATGACCGAACTATAGCTATCAAATTTCATACCAAAATTTTTAGTTAGAACAAAATCACATTTATTTTGGTTTAGCTTAAAATAGTTGATGATTGTACTCTATTGGTTTACGCTATGTTCAACTTCAGAGTGTGTGAACAAAATTATGATTGATCTTAATTTCAATCATACTGGGGAAATAGTTCACCGAATACAATATAGTTAGATTACGTAAAGGACTTGCTTTAATTTTTCACATAAAATTATTATTATTGGAACAGAATTTTAATGTGTAACTATATGTAACTATATAGTAGTACTTTATGTACAGGATCATTCTAATCTAAATAAAATTTCAGAAACTAAGAGGATGCTAAAATAGAATTACCACATAAATAATGAATTCAAATTTTCAAGAAGATATTATTTTTCATTATGACAAAATCAGATAATTTCCACAATTCCAGCGTAAGTAGCAGAGAGCAATTACCTACACAGAATGAGAAGTGAAATAAAAAATTAAGAGAAACTAAATTATAACTGAAGAATTTTCTTAAAAAGATTTCTTAATCATGATTTACAATAAGAATAAACTGTTGCCCTCGAGGCACGAATAGCTCTCCATATTTATTTGTAAAGTAATAATTTTATGACCTTTTAGACATCAGCTATTTTTTGTAAGTATCGGATTTTGTTCCTATTTCTTCTCTTTGGAGGCACTATTTATACGTACCTATATATTTTATATTTCAGATCTTCTAGGCCAAGTTCTTGTACGCAATATAGTTGATTCTTTTTTTTAGTTTTATTAAAAAATTTATTTTGCCCCCTTTTCTGCTATTTTCGAACGCCTATGTAAACAAAATACTGCATATTGTAGGTTATCTTATATCAAAGCTATATATAATGCGCCAATTTTTCGTTTTTGACCCCTTTTTACACTATTTTCGAACGCCTGTGTGAACCAGTTCATTTATGTAACATTTTTTATGTTATATTCTATCACAACTATGAAAAATTATTCCGTATTTCGAATAAGTTTAGGAAGCATATATTTTTTTATTTTGACCCCTTTTACACTATTTACGAACACCTATGAAAACAAGTTATTTATAACACATTTTATAGCTTATATTATATCAAAGCTATAAATAACTAGTCAAAATTTCTGCTATTTTTAAGAAATACGTTTTTTTCTAACCTTTTTACCCCATTTTACAATTTTTTCAAATGTCAATGTGGTCTAATTGTTTAGGTTAAATATTTTAGGTTATATTTAAGGTCACATTTAATTAAACACACAAAAAATTAGTCAATATTTCGGATAAGTTTAAGAACTATGATTTTTGTAATTTTTGAACCCTCATTTAAACCCCTTGCCAACGCTCAAAGTTAATCACCACCTATAAATATCCTGTAGTATTTTCGTACCAAATGTGGTTAAAATCCGTCAAGTGGTTTTTGAGTTATCACGGATCCAAATTTTTTCTGACCCTTTTGTAGAATTTTCAGGGGCGTCTATGGTACATTAATTTTTGTAGTGTATTTTTAAAACCAATTCAACTGGTTAAATATAAAAAAAATTAGATTTTAAATATTTTTTTATTTCACCCCCTTTTCTACTATTTACGAACGCCTATGTAAATAAAAATTTTATGCTGTATTTTGTAGGTTATCTTATATCAAAGCTATATATAATTAGCCAATTTTTCTGGTATATTTGAAAAACATTTGTGTTTCGTTTTTGACCCTTTTTTTAGACTAGTTTCGAACGCTTGTGTGAACCAATTCTTTTATGGAATATTTTTTAGCTTAAATTATATCACAAGTATGAAACATTATTCCATATTTCAAATAAGTTTAGGAAATATATTTGTTGTATGTTTTGACCCCTTTTCCACTATTTACGAGCCTATGAAAGTAAGTTATTTATGACACATTTTATAGGTTATATTCTATCAAAGCTATAAATAACTAGTTAATATTTCTGCTATGTTTAAGAAATACGATTTTTTTAAATCTTATTTACCCCATTTTACACTATTTTCGAACGCCAATGTGGTCTAATATTTTATGTTCAATATTTTAGGTTATATTGAATTAAATGCGTAAAAAATTATGCAGTATTTCGGATAACTTTAAGAGTCATGCATTTTTTTAATTTTTGAACCCTCTTTTAAACCCATTGCCTACACTCAATGTTTCCCAAAATCTAATCAGCTCCTTGCCATGTCCAATAGTATTTTTCTACCAAGTTTCGTTAAAATCTGTTGCGTTTTTGTGGATACAGACAGACAGACTGACAGACAGACAGACATATTTTTAAAACTACTTATTTATGTATAAAATGACCAAAAACAAGTATTCCCGGTGAAATTAAAAAAATTTTTCATGAAACTAATAGTTTCCATATATTATATATTACATATATGATATGGAGAGCTAAAAATGGAATAAAAACAAATACTGTTTAGTTTTTCTAAATTTTTATTTATTAACACAATATATCAAAAAAAAAAAAAAATACAGGATATGCATTACCATCGAATATTAACCATAGACAAGAAGTTCCACTAGACGCTGAAAACGGCATCGACTCGTCGCATTTCCAGCTCATTTGTGGCCCGCTACTATATGTATATATACTATAAGATACTATACTATAACTATAAGCGCGGCGAATTGCTTTGTAGACATCGACATCAAACGTTCCGACACGAGGTGAAGTAACTGTCTATTATTTTAACTGTGGCATTACTATGTGTATATAGATGGTACGTGTTTACATATATCTACTGTTGTATATCACACTGTGCAATGCAGGCCGATATTGTAGATGGGCAACGACTATGGTACTCTGAGTAGCTCATAATAAGAGATAAACGCATTCGTTAGTCTCTGTCGACCCATGCCTCGGTCCGGTTCTACTGAATTAGACTCAACCCTGCTAAATTAAACAAAATCCCTTGTGTAGGTAAAACCATTTGTCCGCTATGTGACAAAATTATTTTCTTTTTATTATATTTACGGACACAAATTCATATTCTAGTTTTCAATATTTGGTATTTAAGTTCGACAGCCGAACGCTAGCAGAAGGGTAAATGGTCTCCTGCTAGCGTTTCGTGTTAACACTATTTTCATTTCTATTTTTACTGCTGGTGTTACCTATACATTGGATTTGTTCGGCCTCTGTATGGTGGGATATGCATTACTATGTGTATGTGATGTGTATTTACATATATCTACTGTTGTATATCTCACTCTGCTTAAATGCAGGCCGATATTGTAGATGGACAACGACTATGGTACTCTGACCAATGCCTCGGTTTCGTTCTAGTTCATCCCCGTTTCACGAGTTCTGGGTCGGTTTGGAGTACGGTGCGTCCACTCTGCGACGCAGCGCAATCACAAAATTAAAAAACGTGTAACACCTTTAAGCAGGTTTTTTTAATCATTTTTCCTGCATTGCAAACCATACAAAAGCTATGACGGTCAATCTGAGTATACCTACTATCAGTAATGCGCTCCAAAGCTGACGATCGACTCACTGCCTTGATAAGAGTATAACTTGGAGCAGGGCTTGATGACTGATATGGTGAACATTTGCTATCTGGGAGGCCTGACACCGTGCCCACCTCGGCGACTGCCGCCAGGTTCTACTGCATATACTTGATGCAATCCAATTGTACTCAAATGTCTGTGCTATCTATTGAGTTGTAAATATTGTATATATATTTAGGTTAAGTAAATGTAATGTAGACATTTCAGAAAAAAAAATAAAGACTTTTTGAAATTGAAATTGAATTGGTTTCGTTCTAGTGAATTAGACTGAGCCCCTGCTAAATTAAACAAAATCCCTTGTGTAGGTAAAACCAGTCATTTTGTCAAAGCGGACAAAATGACTGGTTTTACCAAAAAAATTATTTTCTTTTTATTATATTTACGGACACAAATTCATATTTTTGTGTTTATAATATTTCTATACGTAAGATTTTAGATTCTCTTGCTAGTAGGCACCTTCAATTTATACATGTCTCGTATCATCAAGTATTTCTTAATTAGTGTTAATATTAAATAAATAATATTTAGCAAAACAAGTTTCGTACTACTGATGATATTAATTAGACAAAATACCAACGTATAATTTTTTATAGCAACCGGATTCTGGTTTAGTATTAGTATTAATTAAACTAATTTTTCATTATCACTTTAATATATAGGGTGTTTCATTATTAAGATTTCAAAGTGTAAACCAAAATACTTAGATAAAATAGGACACCTTCCTGTTATTAGTTGTCTGAACTACAAATTATTTTAGTCAATTTTTAATAATTTGATAGTAATTGAGAATATTTATAAAATAATTTTTGAGAACCATCTTATAAGTAGTATACCATATAAATTTATACATATATGATCAATACTAGTTTAAAAAATAAATTTGAAGTTCACTTAGAAATTATTGCGTAGGTATATAAGTTTAACTTTTTAGAATTTTTACATTTAATTTAGAATTCTTGAGTCCGAAATTAAGAGACCATTATTAAAAATACCAGTACTTCATTTAAATTATTGAATGTGAAAAAATATTATATCATTATTATTTATATATAAACCAAGTTGATTTTTTTTTTAAATAAATTACTGACATTGCAATTTGTATTCGAAGTTCATTTACTGGGTATCACGAGTCATCTTTAATAAATAAAAAAAATTTTGGGTTTTGCAAAATATGTTTATTTATGTTCAAAGAAACACTTCTGGAGCTCGGTATTTGGGATAGAGTTTAGCTGGTTCATGTAATTTCAATCTTGTAAAAGGCGCCATTCAAGATGCTATTAATTTTTGGGAATAGAAGAAAGTCAAGTATTTAGCAGCAGCATAATTACAGTGTTGTATTTGACCCAGAATGCACCAACAAGCAGAAGAAGTGTGCGACGATGCATTATCGTGATGCAGAAGCCATGAATGCTTTTGCAACCAATCGGGCATTTTCTCACTGCTTTACTCAAACGCATGCAACTTGTACGTAGTACCACTTATTCATCATTATTTGATCTAGTGGCAAGAACACATGTACTCTATGCCGTTAAAACAAAGAACACAGTAAGCATAACCATCACATTTGACGGCATATGTCGAGCTTTTTTCGGCCTTGGCGTTCCAAAACGTCAATCCACCTCTCATCATCTGTTAGGACACGCCTAAATAGGTAATTCTGCATCGTTGTTGACATCATTCAGAAACTTCCATTCGCTACTGTTTTTGTTCGAAATTCAGCACTTTCATAAATATCCAAACATTTGAAATGAAAACATTTCATTGCTTAAAAGATGATCGTTTCATTCGCTTTTTCTACGTTTTCGTCGGTTGTCGATTGGCAACGAAAAAATTCCATTTGGAAAGGAAGCTAAAAAATATCACAGCCATTATTATAGAGAAAAGAAGGATGTTGGTGAAAAATCAGTTTCAGGCGCACCGCTTCGTCACACATTTTATCAAAGATTGAGTGTATTAATCTTTGATTCTATATTACCTAATCGAGCTCCGAAATCCATGCCACCTTGGTGGATTCGACTTTTTGCAACGCACGAATATTGATACATACTGCACGTGGTGCCGGTGGCTTCTCCCAGATTGGTGGAGTTAAAAGAGTAATGGTGATTTGAAAAATCAAACTAAGGTAGAAACGTATTGCCCTTCTTGGGCACGGGCCTGAATATCTCCACATAATTATACGAACATACGGCTGTGCCAGGCCATAATTTTAGTAGTTGTAAAGATGTAAATGTAGTAAAAAATATGTTAATGATTAGGTAGGACCTCTTCAAAAACCACCCATGTTGGTAGTGATATTAGTGAATTCAATTAAATATAAAAAATATTGCTTTTTATCAACGTGTACCTACTGTGTGTTGTAAATATTGGAATTCTAAATCTTTATTAAAATGTGTTTATTACCTATACAAAATATACAGCCTAAACTTAATATTGTACCATGCCATGTACACATGGCGCTCACCCGGTGACACGCCAGAAAATCTCATACGAAACCAGATTGACTATATTTTAATAAACAAAAGATTCAAAAACTCAATAACATCAGTGAAAACCTACCCTGGTGCAGATATTAAGTCAGACCATAACCCACTTGTCGGTAAGTTTCGTCTGAAATTTAAAAAAATCCACAAACCTAATCCTATAAGATATGATCTCAAACAACTACGAGATGATGACATAAAACAAGAAGTACGGGAATATCTGAAGAACAACATATCTAAGTCAGAAGTAGTTAATGATGTTGACACAGAAATAAACCACTTAGAAAACATTGGGAAGGAAATATTAGACCAATACCTGCGACCGAAAAAGACAGAAAAGAAAAAACCATGGATGACCGACGGTATATTACAGATGATGGACAGAAGAAGAGAATCCAAGCGGCAAGACTACGTTGCATATCAGTTTCTAGACAAAGAGATAAAAAAAGATGTCAGAGAAGCTAAAAACAGACATCTGGAAGAACAGTGTGAAGAAATCGAGATATTGGAACGTCAACACGATTCCTTCAACCTCCACAAAAAGATCAAAGAAGCAGCAGGCATCTATAAATCAAAAAGGCCGGGACACTTAACAGGCACTCAAGGAAATCCTATAGTGGATATTGAAGAAACAAAAACAACATGGATGAATTATGTGACAACAACATTTGATGACGATAGGAATGTCACCATCACACAAAATAAAAATGACGATACCGGACCACCTATTCTTGAAGCGGAAGTAGAAGCTGCTATAAACAACATTAAGGAGGGAAAAGCCGCAGGTCCAGACGAGTTCTACTCAGAATTCTTGAAAATTATGGATAAAGACGAAGTAAAAAGACTTACCTTGATCTTCAACAATATATACCAAAGTGGAAAAATACCCCAACAGTGGCTAAGATCAACTTTTATAACAATCCCTAAAAAACCCAACGCCAAAAAATGTGAAGATTATCGAATAATAAGCCTTATGAGCCATCTCCTGAAAACTTTTTTAAAAATTATACATAAAAGAATATATAAAAAGTGTGAAGAACACATGACAAATACACAATTTGGCTTCAGGGATGCATTGGGCACTCGTGAGGCACTTTTTGCTACACAAGTTCTCTTTCAAAGATGTAGAGACGTGAATTGTGATATATATGTGTGTTTTGTTGATTACCAGAATGCGTTCGATAGAATAAACAATGACGAACTGATGAAAATATTAAATTCAATTGGCCTAGACAGCAGAGATCGCCGTATAATAAACAATATCTATTACGAACAAACTGCAGCTGTAAGAGTTGGGGATCAGTTAACAGACGACATAAAGATAAAAAGAGGTGTGCGACAGGGGTGTATATTGTCCCCATTATTGTTCAATACATATTCAGAGCACATTATGAACCTAGCGCTAACGGACATAGAGGAGGGAATACTTATAAACGGACAACGATTGAACAATATAAGATACGCTGATGATACTGTCATTTTTGCAGACAGTCTTGAAGGTCTGCAGACACTTGTCTCCAGGGTGGCAGAAGTAAGTAGCAGGTTTGGGCTTGATTTTAACATCAAAAAAACCAAATACATGGTTATAAGCAAAAGTAGGATACCACCTGGTCAATTGCTAGTTAACCAACAACCTATAACACGAATCACCAACTTTTGTTATTTGGGTGCAAACTTAAATGAACAGTGGGACCAATCGACGGAAATTAAGATAAGGATCGAGAAGGCAAGATCAGCTTTCGTCAAAATGAAAAAAATCTTTAACAGCCACGATATAAAACTGGAAATAAAAGTTCGTTTACTAGAATGCTACGTGTTCTCCGTTCTTTTATATGGCGTGGAGACATGGACCTTAACTGAAGCGTCACTGGGAAGACTCGAGGCATTCGAAATGTGGTGCTATAGACGCATGTTGAGGATTTCCTGGACAGACAGAGTCACCAACGAAGAAGTTCTACATAGAATGGGTAAAGAGCGCGAATTAGTCGTAACCATAAAACGTCGCAAACTGGAATACCTGGGCCATATAATGCGTAATGAACAACGGTATGACCTGCTTCGGACAATACTTCAGGGTAAAGTGCATGGGAAAAGAGGTCCAGGACGAAGAAGAATATCCTGGCTGCATAACCTGCGAAAATGGTTTAACTTAACCACTACCCGACTTTTCAGGGCAGCAGTCAACAAAGTAAGAATAGCCATGTTAGTGTCCAACATCCGTAACGGATAGGCACCATAAGAAGAAGAAGAAACTTAATATTTAAATTAAACGCTGCAAATATGCTGAAATTGAGCTCCTTCAACTCTACACAAATTTCGTATCGTCGATTTCTTTGCCGAGTACACCTTTTGGAGGGTCTTTGGTAAACTATATCCTTCAAATAACCTCAGAAAAAAATAATTTGGGTCATGTTAGGTGAGTGGGTCAGCCACCTAATGGGTCGCCTATGCCCAATCCATATTTGAGGAAATCTTGTATTCAAGTAATCTGTGCATTATAGGGTGAAGCTCTCTCTTGTTGTCATATTTCATCTAAAGGCTCCGGCAAATTATTTTTTAGAAAAGCCAAATAACGCTCTGATGTTAAAAAAGTAAAACTCTCAAAGAATATAGAGCGACATTTCGCAGTGCAATCCTCATGATAATTATCATCTAGAAGCGTAACATGGATTTAAAAAAAATGTTTTTATGGCCTAGGAACTTACTGAAAGTGTAATTCTTAGTCGTGAGATATATTGCTTCAATTTAGTTCTATACTTACTTTTAAAGCTGTTTTTTTTGAGTGGCCTACTACTACCATTTTCCTGGAATATCTGTGATCGCTATTACGCAGACACCTACACAAAAGTAATATTTTCAGTGTTTTAGCGGAAGTATGTACCCACTATCTTATTTTATTTATTGATTTTGATTCGTTATGATTTTTAAAGTCACTTTATTATATAGGTACCTAAACCTAATAGCTTTCTGCGTACGATTTTTTTAGTGAACATTTTAACGTTTCCGAGATTTCACAAATAATTTAAAACTGCATAACATTCGTATACAACATGCTTACAAAATTTAGAACACTTAATAACAGCGATCATAGAAATTTCAGAAATATATCGCTGGTAGTTATAGTTATTTTTGAATAGATAACTTAAGAAAAATCACCCTGTATAAAATTGACTTCTGATTTAGCTATGAGTAAAATCCGTAACATTCAGTGTATGATAAAATATAGAAGAAACAAAAACGCGAATAGTACAAGCAAAATTGCCTTAAGATTTACTTTAACAAAAACAAAAAATTACTAAAAAAATTGGCGCCTCATGAGTAGGTAACTAAAAAATGCATTAATTTTAACACACCCTACTCTCTGCTTCAAAATTACACATACATTCATAACCGTCATGTTAGTATAAAAATTTATGCACAAAACGTGCCAACATTTCATTTAAGTTCTGGTTTCTCATCAAAACAGTTTGATCATCGTAATCACATAAAAATAAACCGTGTATGACCGTTTTATTTAATTTGTTGGTGTAGTGTATAAAGTAAATAAATAATTTGCTAAAATATATAATGGAACCTATTACTGTGGTTGGGACTGAATTTTATTGTAAGGACAATGCTAAAGAAAACCATACAGATGAATATGATTTGGTAAAAATGGAGATGCCGACTCCGGTATTACGCAGAGGATGTGCTTTTTATTTTGCTATCCAGTTTGATAGGAGCTTTGATCCATTTATTGATATTATTCGAGTATCATTCACAACAGGTTAGTACCTTAACATTTTTGTGAAATTTTGAAATTATCAGTTAATTCGGAAAAATATACTAACATGCTGAGTTTTTTACTTAAATTAGGTGGGATCTAAACATTCAATTTAGAGCATTTTTCTCTTATATTGGTAAATAATTTAATACTACTACTAATTTTTGATTTAGCAGAAGGATATTAAAGACAATGTGGCCCACTGATATCTTTGCACCTAAGCTTTTAGTCTTATAATAATAATATTTTTCATGCACTTTATTAACGCATTCGGATAATATGACCCATACATTTTCCGAAACTTTCACGTTTCTATGGATTTTTATAATAACATTCTCACAATACATGGTTATATATTTATGTCATAATGTTTAAAATACATTAAAATTAAAAAAAATATATTGTCATGGAAATAATTTATCAATTACTTTGATTCATAAAAGATTGAAAATGATCATCATTGAATTGCATACAGTAATTCTGAGGTTGTTTAAAATGCTCTCTGACTTTATTTAGTGCTTAGTTTGCGAAGATAAATTTACACTCGCATCGTGTTAAAACCTTAGATCTTCATACATGATGTATGTTGTTCAATTATTTCTGTTAAAGCTGATATTTTCTCGTAAACCCAACTTCATTTATTATTAATTCATGAACAATCTGAAATATAGCA
Organism: Apoderus coryli; assembly: GCA_911728435.2. Classification (NCBI taxonomy): domain Eukaryota; kingdom Metazoa; phylum Arthropoda; class Insecta; order Coleoptera; family Attelabidae; genus Apoderus; species Apoderus coryli. The sequence continues at coordinate 3,197,237 of OU452206.1, read as the reverse complement.
AATATAATATTGGTGGTTTTATGGAAAATTAATGTATCTGAGAGCTGCGGATGATATCGATAATAAACATGGTAGTTCATAATGTTTAATATATAAAATATTTTTAGAATGTACCTACTCGTTATACTTTCCACCGAAAAATGTTTGTTTTACATTATACAGGGTGTCCGCGCAAAAACTTACACTCACCTTATCTTCCGTGTTTTTAATGTTAGATAATTGAAATTTTAGTTCAATTGACCCAAAACCAGTGCACAATCAGTCGGTATAGCGGATCTAACCACCCTCCTTCACTTTAACATTTTAAATTACCATATAATAATATTTTTTATGGATTATGAAAGATGTTTTTCTACAACCATTGAAGTAAACAAAAAAACGGATTGGTTACATACACATTTTTCAGATATTTTAGTTTAAAATTTCAATAAAGTATAAAAATTACTGGCCATTTTTGCTTATTTATCAACTGTACACAGAAAAAAAAACCTTGGTTCAGATAGATAAAAAACGTAAGCACCACAGGGACAGCCAAAACCTTGTCTACCCCTTCTAGAAAAATTTACTGGATAGACATTATGTCATTTAGATAATATTCTTGAATAGTTTACATATGCTTCTTGTCTAAAAGAGACAAACACTTTTTGTCATTTAAATAAAAATATATTGTATGCCAGCAAAGTTTGTTAGTAATTTTAGTAATGTACAAAAATTTACTGGATAGACATTATGTCATTTAGATAATATTCTTGAATAGTTTACATATGCTCCTTGTCTGGGAGAGACAAACACTATTTGTCATTTAAATAAAAGTATATTGTATGCTAGCAAAGTTTACTAGTTATTTTAGTGATAATACGTTTAATGTCTATCCAGTAAATTTTTCTACATTACTAAAATAACTAATAAACTTTGCTAACATACAATATATTTTTATTTAAATGACAAATAGTGTTTGTCTCTCTTCTAGTAATTTTTTCTAGAAGGGGTAGACAAGATTTGGGGGTCCCTGTGGTGCTTACGTTTTTTTATCTGAACCACCTTCAGGTTTTTAGTGCGACTCTTATTTATTTATTTTTTTAAAATAAACTTAAGCCTACTGAAAATCTTGTATTAGGTATAAATAATATAAGCTAGGTATATATAGTCAAACTTCAATCTACACATGTTAAAGTGGGTAGGTATAATGCGGCTGAATCCTTTGCCGGAATTCCTGAGAATATTGCTCAGCACATAGACAACTAGGGTTGGTTGATCTTGGAAACGGTCGGAGTGACAATGTCGGTTAACTTAGAGAAAAGTTGTACAATTTAAACACCTTTTAAATGGTGTTTTCAAAAGTAAAGTAAATTTAGCAGTTTTCGAGAATTTCTTAAAAATCAATTTTTTGCGATATTAGTTTTTATTGATTTCAGACATTATTTTTACAGATATATAAAAAAATGAAAGCACTTTCTCATTGTTGCTTTTTGAGGAGACTCGACGTTTCGTTTTCGAAAAACCATCAACTTCGATTTTTTAAATACGGCCCTTGATTTTCTATTGTTAAAGCCATTTTCAATTCAAAAATAGGTGGTTTAAACAAGTTTTCAGTATTTTTAGTTGTTATTTAAACTTATTCAAGAAAAATCGCCATAGTTTGGGACTTAACTGACTGAATGCAGAGTATATACCTAATTAGTAATTTTGGCAATAAAATTCTTTCGACGTTAATCAAAATTATTTATTATTATTTGCCAATTTATTTCTGTCAGCACATTTTATTCTGTACGCAGTTTTTTAAATTTAGTTAAAATTTTTGTGCTTTTTGAAATTATTAAAGAAACGCCTTTCTTTCTTTTACGCAAAATAAGTGCCAAATTATGGCGGTTTTTCTTGAAGTTTAAATAACAGCTAAAAATACTGAAAACTTGTTGAAACCATTCCGTTACATCTATTTTTGTTTTGAAAATGGCTTTAAATTTAACAATAAAAAATCGAGGGCCGTATTTAAAAAATCGAAGTTGATGGTTTTTCAAAAACGAAACGTCGTAATGAAAATTTGTAAACGCTATATTATTTTCATAAAAAAGTAACAATGAGAGCTTTTAAGTTTTTTATATCAGTAAAAATAATGTCAGAAATCAATAAAAACTAAAATCGCAAAAAAATTGCATTTTCTTAAAAAAATACGGCCTTGTAAAATATAGTTTATACCTAATTCATTTTCTACTATAAATATTATACATTTCAAGATCTACTAACTAGGTACTAGGTAGTTATCTAATTTGGGGACAAATAAACCTAAAATGTAAGTATTGGCTATTTAAAAAAAAATCGAGTTTTTCCGAAAAACAATGACGCTGAAACAAAAAAAAAATTATCAAAGAAACTTTAGATTCCTTATGAGGAAACTAAGTAAAATAACAGATTCTACCGGTACGTACGAGGAATGATAAGACAATTCCAATCCACAACTCCTAATTCACAGACATTGGTAAAATGGTAAACAAATCAATACATACCTACCTTTACAAAAGAAAGAAAAAAGTCATACCTAGCTAAAATATTTATGTAACTTCTTTTGAAAAACTGCATTAATTTGCTAAAAATTAATCCGTCCCTGGCAAATTAAATTTATTATCGTGAACCCATCTAAACTATTGTTTACTTGCTGTAAATGGAGGAATATTAAGATTGATTAAATTAGAAAAAGTATTTTAAATTAGGATTAAGTACCTACTAAATAATACGTAACTAGATAGGTATCTATTGCCAAAGATTATATCTGATATTGCCATGAAATAAGATTGTTTGCATTGGTCGTAAAATTATAAAAATAAATAATTAAATAATAATTATTATAATTGGAATGCCCATTCCAAATATATGCGATCCCGCTTAAGGGAGTATCGGCGCGTCTATGTGTTGGTAGTTGCTTTATGGGGTCAGAGACCTCCCAGGCAGTCGATATAGGAACTGTGTTCACTCGGCGTACTACCAACAATAAATCTAGATGTCTCCAAACACATCCTTTTACAATTATTATAATTTACTTACCGAGAAAAGTAACAACGAGCTCCCCCAGATTCCAGCTAATTAATATTTCTTTTGTTTCCTCCATTTTATTTTATTAATAATATATGAATATTTAACAAAACTCAACACACCAAACTAATGACTAAGTACACTTAATTATGTTGGATGCACATTGGTATAATACATATCTGTTACTGTCTGTATACCTAGTCCGTCCTCACCACTTGTAGAAATTGGGATATCAATATCTAGGTATACACTTACTATCAATAAATCAAAATTTAATATATTAAATTAAAATATCTTCAGATTAGAACACCAAATAACTAGATCCTAGTTAGAGCGACGCCAAGACTCTAATCAAAAAATACCAAAATGAAACCCCCTCCCTCTACACCAAGTGAGACGCGCTAGGTACAACGTGGTACACATAGAAGATGTTGTTGTCGGCACCTGCTCCTACAAAGGGTTTTAGGTACGTGGACTAGCAGCGGGGACAAACACATTAGGTAGAACGGGGAATAACCGTTGGCTGGAATAGAATGACGACTTATGTAGACAACTATAGGTTCCCATCTCTACCAGATAAAATAATTCGATAGGTATTTTGGAGGATAGAAATTTTGTAAATGAGAAGTATTAGGTAAAATAACTATTACACAGATTTAATTAAATCAGTGCCTATTTTAGCTATGTACTTACTTAGTTGTTAAAATCTTATTTATACTTAAATATTATAAACCTAGGTCCATTAATATACTAAAGCAGATAAATAAAATTTATAGGTAGGTAGGTATATGTTCCTATTAGAACTAATTTAGTTTTGGATTTCATAAAACGATTTTTGAGAATAGTTAGGTACGTATAGGTACCTACCTAATTACCTCATTAAGTATTTTCTTAATAATAATAGCTACACCTAAGTGGGTACGTATGGAAATCTGTAGGTGTACAATACCTAATTCAAACAGAATACCGAACTCATTTAGCGCAAATAAAATTTTATATAGGTTCACAATTTGAAATCTTATTTAACTAATGCACATACAAGTCTCGTTTAGATGAGAAGATATCAGCTTAGCAGGAAAAATTGTCGTTTTTAGATAATGTAGTTACTCATACTTGATAACTACATTTACTACTTTAACAAAAATTTTGCGAAAACTAGCAAATTCACCTCTAAATGATATTTTTTATTTGGATAAACCAAGTTTTTTTTTTCTGTGTAGGTTACGTAATACTATATAGTCTTTACATTACATTTTTATTACATTAATATAAATATTATATTAAGAAACTACACTCTAGAATATCTGAAAACCTGGTGTAGTACTTAGGTTGCCGAGGCCAATTCGGCTAAAATGTTTTCAAGACTCTATCCCCGGTTATACCGGAAGTGGGTGTCAACTTCCGTATTTTAAATACGATCCTATATAGATTATATCTTTTTGGATTCTTATACATCATATGTCCAGCCGTTTCCGAAAAATTTGAAATTTTATTTCAATAATGATGTTTGCAGATTAAGAATAACTACAATTTTTTATTATACGGATGCTTTAATAATTGAATTTGGTGGGATATGCTAGTAGTTATAGACCTACTTTAGGCGCCTATCTATACTTGTTTAATAAATATTAATACAAGGTATTTGAAAAAGGGTATAAAACAAAATTGAAAAACGTGTCAAAGTACAAAATTTTTATATTTTTTGCAAATCTTTTATTAAGAAAGTTTTAAACATAAATAATTGTTTTTCTTAAGAAATTTGTTATGTAACCTATACCAATCATTGTTCTGTATGCAGAAAAATGAGCTCTTTCAAATGGCGCTTTCGAAAGTGGGGTTTACAATTTAAAAGAATAACGTCATAATTTGGGACACCGATGACGTCACATGACACATTAATATCTTACATCAATATTCTGTGATCTTAGCAGAGCATTTGATTCTGTGATCCATACAATTCTTTTAGCAAAATTGCCTCTGTATGGTGTGAGAGGGCTTGCTTTGAACTTCATTGAGTCCTACCTGAGCGATCGACAGCAGATAGTGGAGTGCGAGGGAGAGAGGTCTGATGCACGGGATGTAACCATCGGGGTACCCCAAGGTTCGATATTGGGTCCTCTTTTGTTTTTGCTCTGTCAATGACTTTTCCGCTTTTGTTAAAGATACTCAAATCATTCAGTATGCGGATGATACTACTTTGTATGAGTCTAACAAAAATAATAACAAACAACTCGATAATAAATTTGTCATGGCAGAAAAATGGTTCGAATCCAATAGACTGTGCCTTAATATTACAAAAACAGAGCGGATTGATTTCTCACTTAGGGGTCGATACGTTAACGATAAGGTTGTTAAATTTCTGGGGGTCTATCTGGACTCGCGTTTGACATGGAATTCCCAGATTGATAACCTCTCTAAAAGATTGTCGAGTGTTAACTACCTTTTGATGAGACTGGCGAGTACATGCTCTGAGAGCGTTGTTCGTTGCGCGTATATGGCGTACTTTCAGGGACTTATTAACTATAGCGTTCTGTTCTGGGGTAATGCATCTCACAGCTTAAAAATATTTAAAATACAGAAAACAGCAATACGCATAGTAGCAAAAGCGAATTACAAGGATTCATGCAAGCCGTTGTTTAAAAAACTAAATATTTTCACTGTTCCTGCGTTATATATTTGGCAATGTATTTTATATGTCAGAGATAATGCAGAGGATTTAAATAGACACGGTGATATGCATGAACATAACACCAGAAAAAAACATAGGATATGGTTACCTCAGCACAGACTGGCCCTGACTGATAAACAGTGTTTGATCATGGGAATCAGATTTTACAATCACTTGCCACTTTCTGTCCAAAACTTGAAAGACAATGTAAGGTTTAAGCAAGGGGTAAAACTGCACCTACTTGAAATAATTCCGTACACTTACGCTGACTTTCTAAATTTCAAATGTACTCGTATATAGACTAAAAGTTTTGTTTCTGTAGGATTTGTCATTTTACACTTATTATGTTGTTGTTGAGGTCGTTCTGTTTGTTTACTTATGGTAATGTTTTTTGTTTTATTTTTTATTTTGTGTTTTTTATATTATTTATATTACTTATAGTAGTTTTAGTATATGTATGACGATGCAGATAACTACGGTTAAAACGCAAATAAAGAATTATTATTATTATTATGTCAAAATTTGCGCGTTACAGACATCATCATCAGCATTCACTCGCTAACGATATTCCAACTCCGGGATGTCTGTTGTGAACTCTAAGATGGCTAAACAGACCGATTGATGCGTGCTAGTTGGTTCGGCTTCCTCCAGAACGCTGATGTTTGTTCGTCGGTCCTACCATTTGATTCCAAGAATTCTTCTGAGACATCGTTGATGGTACTCCTCTAGGTTTTTTAAATGCCTCCGATAAGTGGCCCAAGACTCACAGCTATACGTTAGGGTAGGAACTACAATATCATTATACAATCGCAACTTTGTACGAACGTCGATGTTATGATTATCGAATACTCTCGTCGGCCAAAAGATGCGCTTGTCTATCTTATACGATGCTGAATTTCATCATCGATATTTGCGTTCGCCGCGAGAATGTTGCCGAGGTAAGAGAAACTCTCGATGTTTTGAGGTCTGTCTCCGTTAACTCGAATATATGGTGGTACAGCCAGAGTGTGCTGGTAGGGAATCTGTGTTTTCTGTATATTTAGTTCAATCCCTATACTCCTGTATGCGATGTTAAAAGCATTTAGTGTTGTTGGCATCCGCGTATTGAAGCTAAATGACTGATGTGGATACGATCTTCGTCCCAACTTGAAGTCTACGAAGGTTGAAGAGTACGCCGCCATAAAATCTGTAGACGATTTCTATTCCCCCGGTAGTTCATCCTTAACAAGTTCAATGACCGCTCCTACAAATATCGAAAACAAAATCGGTGCAATGACACCTGCTTTACGCCAATTGTTATTGGTCTGCTGCTGTTGACAACTGCTGCTTTCAAATTATCGTGCAGGAGTCGAAGTATCCGGATGAATTTCTGGGGACGTCAATCGAATTTTTTTTAATTTTATTTTATTTATTGTAAAATGAATTTGTGTCCGTAAATATAAATGAAAAATAATTTTATTGAATTTGTTCCACCCTTCTTGTGCTCACTGTGGTGGTCCAGTTTCGAAAGCGGAAACAGGCAGACAGAGAACCACAATATAATATCAGTTTGTATTATAAACTATATTCTAAAAATGCATCGTTACAATGATACAGGGTGTCAATATTTTTATAAAAAATTCAAAATTTATCAATATTTCTAAAACCAGCTACTTTAGATATTTAAATTAAATTTGGCAGGTTTGGATAGATAATTTAGGTACATCTTTTTAAATATTAATTTACTTCCACCAGTAAAGTGCGTACGGACACATTTTCGGGCAATTTTAATGAAAACAAATGATACGCCAGTGTTTTTTGTTCCAAACGGACACTTAACCGTTAAAAATGGGTCATAATTAAAATATAGTAATAAAATTATTTAAAACGTGACAATGGAACTAAAAAAACGTCTGCTGTGGAAGTCTATTTTCAAATTCTATTCGTACTCGTTTCTGAAGTTAAACCTTGTTTACATATCATTTAATGTCTCTACTGGAGTTATGTACGCTACATATAATATTTTAAAATACCTAAAAAAAAATGTCCATAGGAGTCAAATCAGGTGAGCGATGTGGCCATGCAAGTGCTCTGCTGGGCCCTATCTATCTTTATTGAAACACATGATTTAAGTGTTGTGTTACAGATAAGTAGTAATCAGTCATCCCAGAGACCATTTCCACAGACGTTAAAGCCTTCATCAAACCAAAAACATACGAAAATGTAAAACATGTGGAACCAATCGCAATCAAATATATCCGAATCCAAAAAGTCTACGAAACCTTGGAGGTTTACACCCAACAAGTCACTATAACAAGACTGAGAATAGGTTACACAAAGCTCACCCATGAATTCATGATCACCAAATTTGACCCAAATGTAACACCTGCAATACAACACAATCAATAAAACACCTATAACTGAATGGCAAGAAACCCAACCAACAAGAAGAGAACTGGACATAGAACCAACACGAAAAAAGAAATATTGAAACAATACTTAAATTAATAGTAGTAATAGATTGCGAGCTACAAAGTAAACTGTAAAAGTTAAAAATAATGTATAATGTAATGTATAAAAAATACAAATCGTTTACTGTCGCGTCGCTAATAACCTTAGCGTTGAGCCACATTAACCATATAAAACAATATATTCATTATAATGACCATACCGTTTTTTTTCTAATTACAAAATCTTTTAATCCGAAAAAGATTTAAAATTTTAAAGTGGAGTTGGGTGGGGGCAACTGGAGACCTCATATATACGAATATGAGAACTGGTATATTTCCCTCTATTACTAGGAACTATTGAACCTCGGACGATAAGGAGTGTAAGATTTCGCGCGGACACCCTGATTTTTGGACCCATACAACTAGTGCACTAGATTGATGTTTTTTTGAAAGATCAATTAAATTACTGGTTTCGAAATGTCATTTTTCTCCAACTCCACAATACGGATGCATCTAGTTGGGCCCACTCTGTTCAGTTTTCTTTAAGTTTGTTTAAACAATCATTCACGTACCGGAAACCTTTATATGGTGAACTAAAAGTACAAAACAAATAATTAATTAGAGAATTTCTGGTCTAAGTACTTAAAACAGAAGGTTATTTGTTTGTAAAACTTCAAATTATTTTATTTACGATATTCCATGCCACCATATTAAGTTATACTTGTGAATTATTTTAATTTTGTAGGTCTTAGACCAAACGTAGTCAAAGGTACAAAAGCAATAATGGCAACTAATCCAAATATCAAAGCTCTACCGCAAGATCCACACAGATGGGGCTTAAAATTGGATAGAATAGAAGATAATGTCGCTATACTTCATGTGCAAATTTCGTGTAGTGCTCCAATAGGAATCTGGAAATGTTATATCGAGTCTGAAATTAAGGGTAATCGTGAGCTTCGACAACAATATGAGGTATGTCAAACGAAAAGAATCGTATAGGTACTATTAAATTAACAAAACAGGGTTTAACTTCGAAAAACACACAAACAAAATATTTCTACTTCAAACTAACACAAATTTGACTTGTACGCAAGCTGATAAAAGCTCGTAATGCTTGTGTTATGATATCCTAACATTTAAGAAGTTGATACTGACATTGTTATAGCAACTTAAAAAATTGTTTAAAAAGAAGGGTAAACATCTGAAGTCTACTGATTTTTAAAATTATTATAATTTAGTTCATTATTGGCTCTAATTAATACATTAATTACAAAGATTGGGCGACTGCTTCTGCTATAATGAAGCTTTCGTTTGAAAATCAGGTTTTTAGAAATTCTATAAGTGAATCTAGAATTCTATAATAATGTTGACTCGCCAATATTCATTTAGATTTGCCATCGAAATTTCCTGATCCCTGATTTCCAAATCATGCATAATTTCTTTATGTTTTACATGGTGTTGAGGTTTTAAAAATAAAATGCTTCCAATAATGGATTAATAAAATGTCCAAAGGTAATTTCCACTCTCTAATTTTTACTTAGTACGGCTGCCAATTGCCAAAATTAATAATTTTTAGTTTTCAAAAAAGTTTAACATATTCAAAAGTTAAGTTTTTCTACACAATTATTTGCGGCATCACACTCATTGTGAACTATCATTCAATATTAAATAAATAACAACCATTAGGAACCCCATTTAATTCATAAATTTAGTTAAATTTCAAAATACTGGTAAGATTCTTGACCACTGGCGGCTCATCGAGAGAGGCTAGGGAGGCTAAGCCTCCTCATCAAATTAGTCCACTTTTAAGCTAATTTGCATGAATTTCTACTATATAATAATATGTAGGTAATCATAATTAGAATTGAAATCTAAAATTCATAATGTAGCGCGCAAACAGTACTCTTCTTTAAAGTTGCCATATTCAATACATAAAATACAACGGTAAAAGGACTACACCACGACATAATAACGATAGCAGAGTTATCCACATTTGCGCCCTCTACACCGCGGAGGCTACATTACTACAGCCTCCGGACCATGTTATTTCGCCTATATACCATCCATATAATACCTTTTTTCTACTCCTGTTTTGTTAAGCCGTCTATTGCACGTGACATGTACATTCAATCTTACATAAGTGTTACGTAATGATCACCAAAGTGTTACGTAATGAATATTACATAACACTTTGGGGATTTTTATTTTTTATTATGGAATTATGTCAAATATTTAAATGTCATAATTACCTTTTCTTCTGTGTGAAATATTTTTGCTTAAATTTTAAATCTGAAATGGATTTTGATTCTGCAAAGTCATAGAAAAAGTACAGTACATAACTCGAGCTGTAAATAATTTTCCATGCTCGAGACTATTGCAAACTAGTCTCTCGCATGTAAAATATCATTTACAGCACATGTTATGTAATATTCTAATTTCGACATCCGTACTATATTAATACACTTATATGCCAAAAATCCGTTTCATAATGATATCATCATTATGACACAGATTTTTCATAACGATACAGCTTTCTAACCAATAGAAACCCATAATTTTGACGTTTGTCAATACAAATATAAATATATTTAAAGTTCTTGATTATTTATCGGGTGTAGAAAAAATAGCGTAGTATGCAACTTTCATGTAATTTATTTTATGAAGTAATCCATTCAAAGAGGAGCGATGATTAATGTATAAATCAAACGGCGTCTGCTCCACAAAATAAATATATTTATATTATAAGTCAAGGCACATTGCCTATGTCAGTCAGACATGTTTCGAGAAATCAAATATTCTCATCATCAGTGACTTTCAGTACAAGATTAACAAATATTAGTGTTATCAATATAACATATTCACTCTGTGAAAAAATTTTGTGAATATTTTATCTAAATCAAAACATTGTTTTATATAAAAATTTAAAATGAAATTAAAAAAATATATTCAAAATCAAAATTATTTAATGGCATTACGCCTATTTTTATGTTTTCTTTTTATTTATCATTACAGATGTTTTAAATTTTAAGAAAATTCTTTAAAAGCTTTTACGTTGTAACATGGACATGTTACTTATTGTACTTATGTTAATACACTCGCATAAACCATACGAAACTCACCTTCGGCTCGTTTCGTATTCCGGTTAATGTCCGTGTAGTAATAACCATCATTACATGGTCGTTGCATAATATACTATTATAGGTACAATTGCAGTGGCGATCTCGCATCTCTTATAAAAACATATACGTAATATTATTCAGCATAGAGGCTAGCTATCACATCCGCAAAGACTGCAAAGTTTGTTTTTTTTTTTTTTTGCTTTTGCTTTTAAACTAATATTTAAGATCTAAAAAAATTTAATAGATAATCGAAAACTACAGTGTACAATCGAAAAAATAATCAATTCGTCCACTAAATAATCTAAATAAGACATGAAACCTTTCAAAATTTTGTTTTTTTGTTGCCGCGAAAGTTATTATTTTATTTTGTTTTTGTTCTAGGTAGGTTAGGTACAGAATACAGGTTAATAAGTAGTCTATTCGATTCGTAATCGTCGGATTCGTTGGTATAAAGTAATGTATTAAAATAACTTTGTTGTTTATAACTTAACATTCTTTTGTGCAATATAAAATAAGTGTAATAAATAAAATGGCTTAAATTTTAAGTGTTTTTGTAAGTATTTTCAACCGGGAAAGAGAGGTATCGTGGATTCTCTTCGTAACAACGGCTTGCACAAATTAAATTACGAACAAAAATAAGAAATCAAGACGTGCTAGACCTACGCCGACTCTAAAATCATTAGTGCAGAATAGGGTAAGGCAAAATAACTCACTATTAAAAATAATCGAGTTAGTACCTCCTGGGTGTTGGGAAAATTTATCTAGGTAAGTTTAGCCTCCCTAGTTAAATGAGATGCGAGCTGCCACTGTTTTTGACACTTTAGAAACTAAGGGACAATAAATTTTTGTGTAGATATATTTTAAAATATTTTTTCATTTAGGTAACAGATGATATCTACATTATATTCAACCCATGGTGTCCAGAGGATACTGTATACATGGAAGATGAACAGGAGCTTCAAGAATATATTTTGAACGAAACAGGAAAGATTTGGTGTGGTAGTTTCAAAAAACCAACAGGAAAACATTGGATATTTGGACAATTTGATGATATTGTTCTTCCAGCTGCTGTCCTGTTATTGGAAAGATCGGGATTGGCACATTCTGAGAGGAGCTCACCTATGATGGTTACAAGAACACTTTCAGCAATTGTAAGTAACATGGCAAGGTGTAAAATTGATAACTCTTGAAACATGCTTTATAAAAACTTGAAGTTACTATGTCAATTTTAGGTAAATGCGGTTGATGATGATGGACTTTTAGAAGGTCGATGGGATGGAAATTATGCAGACGGTACCTCTCCATTTGCATGGACTGGATCTACAGCTATTATGGATCAATATTTAAGATCAGGTACATCTTCGAATTTCATGATCATATTAAGTAACATACTGAAATAATATCATTTTAGGAGGTAAACCGGTAAAATACGGTCAATGTTGGGTATTTTCTGCAGCAACAGTGACTGTGTGTAGAGCACTTGGAATACCGTGCCGATCAGTAACTAACTATGTATCAGCCCATGATACAAATATGTCAATGACTGTGGACAAGTGAGTGTTTGTAGTTTTAGCAGCCCTTCTACTATAAGTACCTACATTGTTCGATGAGAAAAAACAATAACATATTACAAATTTCACCGGTGTGATAAATCAAAAAATCGGTTGTGTCACTGTAACCATCATGAATTAGCGAGAATTATTTACAACCAGAAAGAATACTAATTTCATAGCTCAATCCAAATGAACCCCTATATGCTATTCAAATTGCTACTGGTTCGATTCACGCTTTACGAGCGGCTTGGACTTCAAGTTTTAATTAAAAAAGAATATTCTTTGTTCTTCTTTCAACTTTATTAATGTGTATTAAAATAATGTAAAATTAACTAACCATTTATCTCTGCTGGTCACACACAATTTATTTAAAAGAAAAACACTAATTAAACAACCCTTCTGTTCACCAAGTTATAGAAAGCTTTATTTGAAATAAAACGCAAAGGTTTGGGCTTTCAAATCAACTAAATTTAATAATTTTAATTAATAATAAAAATGAATAACAAACAAAGAAATAAATATGTATAAATAAAAAGAATAAAACAATTAAAGAAAATGAAAATTTAAAAGAAAATCTTAGTCATTACTTGTACAACTTAAAATAGGTAAATTAATATAATTCCGAATAATTATATTAATTTCCATACGAAACTTTTAATTACAATTGAAAACTGACAATTATAACACAGATTATATTCTACTATTCGAAATATAATTCAGATTACTGGAAGAAACAAACTTTAATGTGATTTGGAAAACATTTAATTTCAATTAAAAAGAATAACAAAGAACTTACGGAAGATTTACGTCGATTACTATTAAGAAACTTTAGAGAAATTCAGAATAAAAATGTAATAGACTTGATCTTTATAAAAACAAAACTAGAAAATTATTCTTAAACTGTGAAAAATCTTCTAAGTTAACAAATTAAAATATTTAATTAACTTTATAAAACTATAAATCACGTCTGAACAGTACCAAAGCTAAAACGAATCTGCCGTGGGAAAGTCCCATTGTATTTCCAAATCGCTTCACAAAAAAAAAGAGAGGCATTTCAAATACACCCCTATAAAATGCAACTACAGGGTACGTAGTTTTAGTTTTTATAATAATAATAATAATTATAATAAAAGACTTTATTGTAAAAATATAATATTTTACAAAAGGCGAAGTTGAAGCTGCAGCTTCCTCACTTAACCTAACTAAAACTATAAAGAAACATTTATAAATCAATCATTAACACCCAAATGAAAACAATTTTAATATGCAAATAAATATCATTTAACACAATACCACTCAAATGCTCAGTAATACAATAACTAAAGAAAAATAAATAGAAAAAAAAAAAAGAAGAAATATATGTCAGTATGACATTAACAACTTATACTCCAAATCATAAACCTCTTTAAGTAAGCAAGTCGGTTATATTATTTTTTACAAAGGTCTTAAACCGTTCACCAGACATGCTTTTAGAATGCAACGGCAACTTATTGTAAGCTTTACAAACATTGTAAGAAAATGATCTTTCGAACATTGCTGAAGAATGAGGCGGCATTGAAACATTCATTGTATGTCGTATATTCACATCATGTAAACATCCCCGGAATTTTAACTTTTCATACAAATACCCAGGCTTCTTAGCATGTATGACTTTGTTATATAGCACCAAACAATGTGGAGTCCTCCTTTCATTCATTCTCATCCATCCAAGCTGTTGAAGCCGTTCACTCACTCCATGTTCCCTCCCCCTAATCCCACACACAAGACGAACACAAGAGTTCTGCATTCGCTGCACTCTGTTCTCGTCCACCCTTGTAAGACAAGCACCATATACAACGTCTCCAAAGTTAAAGTGAGAGAGAACAAGTGCATCACACAACATTTTCTTAGTAGAAATGTTCAATAATTTGCGATTACTATAAATAAGTTTCAGATTCATAAATGTTCGCTTAACACATTGACTAATATGATCTGAAAAACGCAAAGTCGTATCTAGCAACAAACCTAAATTTTTAGCACAATTTTTATTGACTAGCGGTATATTGTCAACGCGAACTTCCATAATATCCAAGTAATCATTTTTATGGGAGTTTCCAAACCATAAAAGCACTGATTTCTGAGGATTGATCTCAAGACCATGCTTACGAGATGTTTCAACCAATGATGTTAAATCCTGGTTTAGTTTTGTTATTGTTTCTAAGGTTTTACTTGGTGGGAAGGACACATATACTTGTGTATCATCGGCATAAACATGCGCATCACAGTGTTTAATGTGTTTTAATAATTGTGACGTGTATAAGCAGAACAAAACTGGCCCTAAAATTGACCCTTGCGGTACGCCATTTTCCAATTGCTTCAAACCCGAATTTTTTCCAGATAGTGAAACACTTTGACTTCTTTCAAGCAAATAACTGCGAATCAGAGTTTTAGCAGACCCACTAAATCCCAGGTAACCGAGAATTGAGAGAAGAAGGTTATGATTTATGCGATCGAATGCCTTAGTATAGTCCAGGAGGACCAAAGCAGTAAGCTGTCCTTTATCTATAGCTTTAAAAATATCATCTGTAACTTTAAGTAAAGGTGTATTACAACTGTGATTCGATCGAAAGCCAGATTGGGTTTCTGGAAGTAAACTGTGATTATCTATGTATCCCTTTATTTGATCATTTAAAATACGCTCTATAATTTTGCTAATAGCAGGTAATATACTTATCGGACGGAGTTCTTTATAGTGAGACGGAGATCTAACTTTTGGTAGGGGAATTACTTTACTGGTTTTCCAGGGTGTTGGATATTTATTCGTCTCTATGCAATAATTAACCAAGTGAAGAATCACTGGCAATATATGTGGACAACTGCAACGTAGCATATCTATGCTAAATTATAAATAATATACTATTTTATGTCGACTGTAATGATGAGTTATTAGTAATTATATTTCAACTTAATGTCGATATTCCTTTCACTGTAGATCCGAACACATTCCACTCTCATATCGTAAAACTACAATAAGGGTAAAATATGATCTCGCAGCTCTAATGAACGGCCCAAGAATCAGCCCAATTCTGATTCAAATATTGGGAGGCAAAAAAAGCATTGTACGAGTAGTTAATATCGCACCTTGCTGAATCTTACAACTAATTTGTTAATTTAAACAATTTAAAGGTTTGGAAGGTGTCTGGACAATGACCGTCCTGTAACTACATACTTCATTCTTCTAACAAAATATAGACATCTGTTTCTAGTCCCCTTTATCTTTGCAGAGTGTTTATTGCTTATCGAAAAACCCATACCAATAAACTATAGGATAGGTAGAAAACAGACCCTTAAGTTTTATGACTCAAAGGACAGTTTAGGAAAATTTGGTAACAATCTATTTAAAATAATATTCACAAAAATATTAGATTTCCCAGGTATGTTAGGTACTTATAATATCCCTATAAAAACCAAGAGAAAATAACCATACCAGTGGCGTAGTATCTTGTTATATCACACCAAAACTATCCTGAAGGTTGTGCTATCGATAGAGCCTCAATAATTTATAGTGGAGTTCATTGCGCATGCTGTATATTATAATTTAAAATATGATACCACCTGGATAACGAAATGTTTTTAGCAAATATTTAAAATCTAAAAAATACACTATTATTTATATTATTATAATTAAAATATTCTAAACTAACCCAATTACCTAACTATTTTATTCAAAAATTAGAAATAAAAAAGTTAAAATAATAATTGGTTATATCCATTTTTTTCTCAATTTTTTTATCACGTTCCCTATGGGTCGGGAAAGTACAATTCATCTTATTTATTTATCTTTAAGTTCCATATATGAAAAGGTGTTACCGTCGATCATAAACTAATCTGAACGGAATCGGAACCTAGGACAGTGATTACTAGAACAGGCAGTTGAAAAAGTCATACAATCCTATAAACTATATATATATAATAATAAAACTATCAGAAACCAGCAGTAGTGGAGCTATACGAACGTGTACACAAACTTAAGCTACCTAGATACCAGGGGTGGTCACAAAGGGTATGCTGACGTCACGCTACTAATATTGTATGATTACCCTTTGTACCCCTGCTATCTGGTTTGAGTTTGTGTACACCCCTCGTATACTCATATGTCAGAACCACCGTTGACATATGGTGTTGACACATGACGTATCGCGTTGGCACATGATGTATGGTGTTGACATATTTATTATGGAGATGACATATTCTCAAGTCGACATATGACCTATCGTTTTTTTTAAAGAGCCCGTTCGACTTAAGTCTCCGGTTTCACTGCAGCCTCATGTTCTTATTGTGAAAAGTCCCCGTATCGTTACCCTCACCACTCTCTTATCCAAAAATGTGATTTTGGACCTTAGAAATTTCCCATGTTATTTTCCATTAGAAAGAGTCGATAACTCTCGTAGCCTATCTACTAACAGCCTACCTAATCATTTATGAAAACATATCTATCAAAACCCATGCAAGAGGTTGTCTGCTTTGTTAAACTCATTGAATTTTGCAGAGATCAGGATCCATATTATGATTTTAGTTTTTGGACCTTAGAAATTACGCATGTTATTTTCCATCAGAAATAGTCCATAACTCTCATAGCCTATCTACTAACAGCCTACCTAATCATTTATGAAAACATATCTATCAAAACCCATGGAAGAGGTTGTCTGCTTTGTTAAACCCATTGAATCTGGCAGAGATCAGGATCCATATTATGATCGTAGTTTGTTTAAATAACATCAATCAGTTGAAATAGTCATAGCAGCAGAACAATTATTAGGTATGCAAATAAAATACGTTAATTCCAAAATGAAATTGTTATAAATAGAAGATTTCCACGATGGTTCAGCCCATATTTGAAAAGTTGTGTATTCCATAAAAAGCATGCACACAAATTGTATAAAAGTTCTGGATCACAGCACCATTACCACGAATTTGTTAGGTTACGGACATTATGTAAAACCCTATCGCGAGAATGCTATACAAACTTTATTCTTTCTTATTTGAATAAAACGACGTCTACTCCACAAAACGATCTATATATATACGTTAAAATCTTGCTTTTAACTGCCAGACATGTTTCGGACTACACGTCCATCATCAGTGGCTTAAGGAACCTTATACAATGTTGTTAGATGTGAGGGTCGTACTTCATACAAATATTAATAGAGAGATTTTTACATTGATTTAAACGTTTATACACATCATCTTGTTGGAAAAATTGAGTGTTAAATTAATAAAATAAAAATATAGTTAAATTGTTGAAAATTTGTCAATTATTCTTGCTTGCGTTCTTCGTTTTCTCCTTTTTCTCATTTTAAAGGAAATCAAATTAAATTTAAACAATCTGGTAAGAGCCCACAACAGTACGACCCTCACATCTAACAACATTGTATAAGGTTCCTTAAGCCACTGATGATGGACGTGGAGTCCGAAACATGTCTGGCAGTTAAAAGCAAGATTTTAACGTATATATATATATATAGTCCGCTGCTGATCTCTTTGCTAGGCATTTCTCTTCGGTTTATACAGCTAATGACGTCAACGTTTGCTGAGCGTCTTAGTGTTAATGACATTAACTATCTATCTAAAGATTTCAATATCAGAGATATACCAACAACTTTCTACTCTGGACGCGAATAAGGGCCCTGGGCCAGATGGGTTACCTCCGGAATTATTAAAGCATTGCAGTTTTGTTCTGGCAAGACCTTTGCATGCTATTTTTAACATGTCGTTAAACACTGGTTGTTTTCCTGAGATCTGGAAGTCCAGCTTCATTACCCCTATACACAAGTCTGGAGACAGGCATAATATTAAGAATTATAGACCTATCAGTATAATCAGCATTATTCCCAAAATATTCGAGAAACTTATAATAAATTATCTTCAACCTCTCCTACGCAGTACTATCATTGATCAGCAGTACGGATTTTTGCCACGAAAGTCAGCTGAGCTAAATCTGTTAAAATACACTAACTTTATTATTGATGCTCTAGAGAGTGGATCGGAGGTACATTCAGTGTTTACCGATTTCTCCAAAGCCTTCGATCGTGTAAATCATAAAATCTTATTGATAAAGTTGGCTGAGGTTGGCATCGGCGGACGCATGCTGGAATGGATGAGTAGCTACCTTGATAACAGAATTCAATACGTTAAGGTCAAGGGCTTTGTTTCTACTGAGATAAAAGTATCATCTGGCGTCCCCCAGGGATCACACTTGGGACCACTGTTTTTTAATATTTTCGTTAATGACATCGCCAGATGTTTTACTTCGAGCGATTTTCTCTTGTTCGCTGATGACCTCAAACTATTAACGATAGTCAACAAAACTGAAGATTGCGAGAGATTACAGTCTGACCTCGTGGCTCTTCACGAGTGGTGTGTTGGGAATGATATGTATCTGAATGTTGATAAGTGTTGTTTTACGTCCTTTTCGAGATCAAGACGGACCACTCTTTTCGATTACTCACTGAACCAGACTTCCCTTAAATTGGTTACTACAGTTACGGATCTTGGAGTCATGCTTAATAGTGGTTTGACCATTATTCCACATATAACTTCAATGGTCTCAAGGTCTCTGAAGGTTCTTGGCTTCATTAAGCGTTGCTCGCGGGAGTTCACGCATGTCTATTCTCTGAGGCTTCTTTACACAAGTTTGGTCAGACCGTGCCTTGAGTATGCGTCGGCTGTCTGGTCTCCACATTATACTGTGCATCTAGTAAAAATTGAGCAGGTACAGCACAAATTTCTTAGATACCTAGCCTACAAACTGCATATAGACTTTATTTTTCAGAATCGTTTTGAATTATATGCCGACTTAGAGTCCTACCTTGGCATTGACACGCTGGGTGATCGACGACAGAGACATGATTTGATTTTATTGTACGACCTTATAAATGGAAGGTTGAATTGTCCTGATCTTTTGGGCAAGATTGGAATTCATGTTCCATATCGTGCCACGCGTACGAGGAGTATGTTTCACCAGACACATTCCAGAACAAATTATGGTTGCAATTCATTTTTGGCGCTCTCAATGCGTCTCGCCAATGACAGTGAAGAGACACTGGATTTTTTTGTCCCGAGAAATACCTTTTTGGGTTCAGTAGGGCACCTCTTTGATAATTGATACGTTGTGTACCATATTGCTTTATAATAGTGAAGTATTGATCGTGTAGATTATTATTATCCATTTTATTTGTGATTGATTTTTATTTGACATTTTTCGATTGTCTAATTCTTTTGAAGTGTTTATTGTAGAACTATTTTTATTTATTGTAATTTTGTATAAAATGGGCGTTTGCCCGTAAATAAATAAATAAATGTTTCAAAACTCAATTGTCATCACAACCATACATCATGTTTCGAGAACATTAACTTCTCATCATATGTGGTTAATTAAATGTAATGATGAAGTAATTCAGAGATCATAACTAACTCAAATCAATACGGAGGTTAATAAGTGAAATTTTTTTTGTTTAATTGTTATAGTTAATTATTTTATTAAAACAATTAAAAATAATATTTTTGCACTGATGAACCTGTTGTAATTTAATTTCTTATGCTCTCTGAATAAGTTATTGTTTAATTATCCACGGATGATAATAATTGAATGTTCTCGAAACATGTATAGTTCTGATGACAATTGAGTTTTGAAAGAATTATATTATTATATATTATATATCTATATTTCATTTGTAAAGTTGACGTATTTTATTTACATGGTCCATGTGTTTCTCGACAAAATGGACTATTTGCAAAAAATATTGGATATTGAATTTGAAGGTGTAGAAAAAAATTGTTTCTGTTGTGGATTGTTACAGATACTTTGATATATTTGGCAATAAAATTGAAAATGGGCCATTCGGCGACTGTAACGATTCTTGTTGGAACTTCCATGTCTGGAATGATGTTTGGATGACTAGGCCAGATTTACCTCCTGGGTATGGTGGCTGGCAAATTATTGATGCAACTCCACAGGAACAAAGTGATAATATGTTCAGATGTGGTCCCGCATCTATAGCAGCTATTAAAAAAGGTAATCTATGAAATTATACGTTTTCTTATATCAAAAAGATATTTGAATTTCTGTGAATTTGTATCAAAGAATTCTATAAGTTACTGTACATATTTATCTACAAATTGTAAAGGAGGATCAGAAATATGATCTTATTCGAAAGACTTCAAACAGCGATTATATACAGGGCTAACTATCACTCAGTACAAAAATATTAACCACGTGTTCAGAGAAGCATGAAAAACTATAAAAAATTGTTTCGGAATTTTTATTCGATGTTTACAAAATGGGACAAACACACACACGTTTTTCCCCGGTAAATCGGCGCCTATGACAACCATTTTTCAAGATGGCTTCCAACAGACGAACAGCTGTAGCGATAATTTTCGCGGCGTTGACAAGCACATTTCCAAGGCAAATTCAGCTGTAACATTACTTGCTATTTTTACATCAATCATTTAAGGGGAGGAAGTGTCAAAAGATTTCTGGAACAAGCACAATACTGATATCAATTATATGGTGCTCCAGTAACACTAGTTGAGTATCTAATATTTTTGGGGCACATAAAGAATAGATTTCGTGATTAACCTGTGATTTCTCGGGAAGAACTTATTAACCACAATCAAACTGTGTTAAGAATTAATGCATATAATTATACTAACAACAATAACACGTTTATTAAAAGAGCTTGTGAAATAACAACTTGTGCCAAAAACCATATAAACATTCTGTCCGTTTGTACAATCAATATAATCTTTTTCTTAATTTCTTTCGGTAGGACAAGTTGGATTTTTATATGATACACCCTTCGTGTTTTCTGAAGTGAATGCTGACATAGTACATTTTAAAGAAGATGAGGAGTCTGAGTGGGGATTCACAAGAACCTCTATCAACAAATATCAGTAAGTTAATTATATTTGCTCAGTGGTTTGTACGCCAGCGTAACGACTGTTGACTTGAAAAATACACTAAATACGTCTAAAATAAGAGCCTCTAATTAAATTAAAGTCAGTGGCGTATTTTTTTTTGCCAATAATATTTATTAACGCCACTGGACTTAACAATTTTGATCTAGTTAAGGCCATATAAGCTCTCTATTTCTAGCAACAACGCTCCCAAATTGCAAATAAATTGGTAAGGAGATATTTGAAACAATTCATTTTCGGTCGTATGTTTAAGAGAACTTTTTTTCATAATATGACCTGGAAATCACCCCCTTAAATATTGCTGCGTCTTTTTGAAACACCCTGTAGTATATTATTAACAACATGTTAGAGAAACTATAACGTTAATAATTATTATGTTCTTACGCTTACATCACATTCTAACTAGAGATGTAAAGTCGTTTATCGATTACAATCCATCCTCGTTTTCAAGAAAATGACAATATATTACTTAATTGGATTCACTACACTTATTATCATTACTAATCTAGTACTAAGTATGTGTGTCTGAGGCTATCTGGTTCATCATAAAAAGTAACCTACCGATTACTCACTTAGAACTTTCGATCTATGACTGACATTATGGTTTTTATGCCGAATAGGTCCACTCTCACTAATCTTTCTTGTTTCACAGAGAGGGCCACGCGTATTGTCGTGGGGGGGGACAGCTGGATGGTATTTAAACCAACTTTGCCAAGGCTTTCGACAGGTTGGATCATGGGGTGCTAATTCAGAAGCTGGACAACTATGGGTTTGTCAATAACCTGAAATCGTTGTTTATTTCATATCTTCGAAACAGACTACAGTATGTAGTTTATAATGGTTACAATTCCAAAAAATATAAAGCATCCTCTGGTGTGCCTCAGGGTTCAAACTTGGGTCCCCTACTTTTCTTGATCTTCATTAACGATCTTAACGAGTGTCTGTAAGTTAACAGGTTGTTTTTCGCTGACGATGTCAAGCTGTTCGCCACTATCGTGTCGTACGAGGACTGCATAGGTCTTCAGAGTGAGCTTGAGGCGATGGAGAGTTGGTGTAACAATAACAAGCTATATCTAAATGCTAAGAAGTGTAAATGCATGTCTTATTCCAGAAGGAAAACTGCTTTTAATTTCCAGTATCGACTTGGACAGACTGTTCTCGAGAGATGTGCAACTTCTACCGATTTGGGTGTTACGTTTGACTCGAGATTGTCTTTCGTTTCTCATATTAACTTAAAGGCGAATGAAGCGATTAGGGCTTATGGTTTCATTGTTAGAAATTGCACAGGCTTTAAAAATATTAACGCATTGAAAACATTGTATTTCTCTTACGTTCGTTCGAAACTAGAGTATTGTTCAATCATCTGGTATCCTATTTATGAGGTCCATAAGCACGCCATTGAAAAAATTCAAAGGAAATCCCTCAAATATCTCGTATATAAATCTGATGGCGTTTATCCAGAAAGAGGGGTGGATAGTTCGATGCTCTGGAATAGATTTAACGTCCGTAGCTTGGAGTTCCGTAGAATCCTTGCTTCTTTGAAATTTTTGTACGGTCTTTTAAATGGTAAAATCGATTGCTCTGAGTTGCTGGCTGAGATTGATATAAATGTTCCACGCCTGGGGAGTCGTAACGGATTAATGTTTTACTGCAAACGTCCTGTTACGAACCTATACACGAAATCGCCAGTTTTTGTGATGTGCAATAATTTTAATATAATCTGTAACGATTGCGACATATTTGATTGTTCGTTGCACGACTTAATGGAAACTGCTCGTAGTTTTTTTAGGGTGTGATGTAATGCTAATGTAATGGTAATATAATGTAATGAAAGTAAATGTCTACATCTGAATTTAATTTGTTATTTTGTTATATATTATTTCCGTTTAGTTTCTTGATTGTGATTGATTTTGGTTTGTTTGATTTGCTGTAATTTAATTTGATTTATTATCTTTGTTATTGTTTATTATTTATAATGTTGTATTATATGTTGCTCTGTAAAGGGATTTATTCTGTTGGGCAATAAACGCTTATTTATTTATTTATTTATTATAATTCTCACTTTCAAGTTCTACTCTACTCTTTTCAGTTTTTGGCATTAGTTCATTTTTTGTAATCAATAATCTCTGAACTTTACATGAGCTGCTACTTCACTAGATAATTTTTCACTATCGGGGTTACAGTATACCTTGAGAAAGCATCAGCTACAACTAATGTAAATGAGCTGATAATCATATCGCTTCATCCTTCGAAACCTTTGAAGCCTTGGATTAAGTATATCCACTTCTTTTGATTGTAAATCTGTAGAAGTGGTTTATGATCTTGTAACCATTGTGAAATACGGGTGTTGTTTACATTCAGAAAGAATACTAAATTTATAGCTCAATTTAAATGAACCCCTATAGGCTATTCAAATTGTTACTGGTTCGATTCAAGCTTTACGAGCGGTTTTAATTAAAGAAGAACAAACAAAAAATATCAACTTTACTAATCTGTATTAAAATAATGTAAAATTTACTAACCTTTTATGGTTCTGGATCTCTGCCGGTCACGCACAACTTATTTAAAAGAAAAACACTAATTTAAATGACCCTTCTGTTCACCAAAATAATCAAAGCTTTATTTGAAATAAAACGCAAAGGTTTGGGCTCAAATCAACTAATTTAATAATTCAAATTAATAAAGAAATTGAATAACAAACAAAGAAATAAATAAAAAGAATAAAACAATTAAAAGAAATAAAAATTTAGATGAAAATCTTATTCATTAATGTACAATTTAGAAACTTTAGAGAAATTCAGAATGAAAATGAAATGGACTTAATCTTTATACTGGTATACTTTAGATCAAAACTAGAAAATAATTCTTGACTGTTAATATCCAGAAACAAATTAAAATATTTAATTTACTTTATACAATTGGTACCTCTATACCATACCA
This sequence comes from Apoderus coryli, assembly GCA_911728435.2. Taxonomy (NCBI): domain Eukaryota; kingdom Metazoa; phylum Arthropoda; class Insecta; order Coleoptera; family Attelabidae; genus Apoderus; species Apoderus coryli. The sequence continues at coordinate 3,172,543 of OU452206.1, read as the reverse complement.
AAGCTAAAACGAATCTCGCTTGTCTTTTCAAATAGCTTCATATGAATCAGAAGTACCTACTATAGAATAGAAAATGGCCAATAAGAAGGGAGCATTGAAAATACACCCTTATAAACTACAACTACAGGGTGAGAGTAGTTTTAGAAATCTCCGGAATCAGCGACTGGACAAAAACCCATTGTTTTACTACTTTTACTAGCCCTTTATATATATTCTTTGATATGGGAAACCGTGACGCCCTCCAATTAGCTTCAGTATATAATAATAATAATAATAATCCGACATTTAATTTACATTAAGGTATTTCGATAATGTTCAAAAGTGACCACTCTGTAACTAAAACATCTGGTTATCCTTTCTAATATATGCATTTATATTTTCGACTAACGCATAAACAAACATAATATTTTCGACTAGAAAAAGGTCCTTTTCTAGGTATCAATTCTTTTATAACATAGAAAAAGGCACCCGAGATAATATGTATTATTTCCAGCTGTTGTATAATATTTACAAAAATTTTAGACTTCCAGACACGTTAGGTATAAAACTATAAAACTAAGAGAAAATATCGTAAACTACCCAAATATATATACAGGGTAAGACAAAAGTATATTCTATTGCCAGTGTGTCTTTCGCTTGTTACAATCCGTTTATAGTATTATGTGAATTTCTATCAAATATTCTGATAGCTGACTCCCGTTTTCTCAATATAAATATTTTAACCATTAATTTATATTTTTACGTAGTGTTGGTAGAAAACTCCTAACAAAACTACCTGGTCCAACAGATGATCATGGTGATCAAGATATGTGGGATGTAACTTCTTTTTATAAAAATCCTGAAGGAACTGAAGCTGAACGATTAGCAGTTTATAATGCGATACGTGGTATTCCACGTGCTGAACAGTTTTATGAAATTCCTGAAATTGGCAGCAAAGATGTGGATTTTGATCTAGTTGATCTTGATACGGTGCCTTTTGGTGAAAATTTCAGTATTACTGTTACCATTGAGAATAAATCAGATGAAGAAAGAAATATAAGTGCGTTTCTGTCGGCCAGTTCAATTTATTACAATGGAGCAACAGCCAGTGATTTGAAAAAATCACAGGGTACTTTTATGGTAATAATTAATTAATTAATTCTATTGACTGATTAGCAATATTAACAATATTTACCTGCAATATAAGTAGTGATATAGCCTGGGCACAGAAGAAAATGTAATTTAATTTTAATAAAGTAGTCAATAATACGGTGGATGTCCAATATATTGAGAAATGAAACGCAGATGAGACATCCACTAAATTGTTTTAATAGGTTATCCGCTAATGAATCTATTCAATCAAAACATTGATATTGCTTGTATAACTTAGTTGCTCTGTTGAATTGTTGGTTTCTTTGAGATATATAATATGATGTATCTCAACTGATGATGACCCTTGATAAGGCCGAAACATATTTTGATTGAATAGATTGATTAGAGAATAACCTATTAAAATAATTTAGTGGATGGGATGAACGTTTCATTTCCCAATATTGAATTATTTAATTTAATTTACAGATACGACCAGGTGAAAAAGAAACTCTACAGATACATGTAAGCCCTGAAGAATACATTGACAAATTAGTCGATCATGGTTTAGTTAAAATTTATGCTATTGCAAGTGTACAAGAAACTAAACAAACCTGGAGTGAAGAAGATGACTTTACACTTACACCACCAAAATTAGAAATTTATGCTGCGGAAAGTTGTCGAATTGGAGAGCAGTGTGATGTAACCTTCAGGTAAATTTAATTTTGAAAACTGAAAAGCAGAGTACCCAGTGGCGGCTCGCAACTCATTTAACTAGGAAGGCTAAACTTACCTAGACACATTTCACCACCACCTAGGAGCTACTATCCCGATTATATATAACTTTTTCATTATAATTCTCAATTTATTGTTTATACGCAGATTTAACCACACTCTGGATATCTTGTTTACAAAACAAATTGTATTCGATGATATATGTTCCTGACTTTTTGAATGCCTCTTACTAGATTTTTAATATCGTCGTATCCCACTTTACCCCAAATAGAACAAGTTCCAGTGGAACATAATAAACAGATCCTACCAACAAAACAATTTATTTCTTATCTGCTTCCCGTTAACTATGGATTTTCTGCATAGTAAGTTATATTAAAACCCCTATTTTGCATTACCCCAGTCTGCACTATATGAGTTAGATTTCCAATTTTTGTTCGATAATTTAATTTTTTAAGAAGAAAATTCACGATATCTTTCGGTTGAAAATCATTTACACTAACACTTAAAATTGAAGCCATTATAAAATGTGTTAAAAGCAACACATTATTTATTTTATTATATAACTTTATACCAACGAATCCAAGGATTACAAATCGAATAGACTACTTATTAACCTGTGCTCTGTGCCATGTATCTAACCTCACTGTAAGAAAAACAAAATAAATAATGTAACTTTGGCGGCAACAAACAACAAAAGATTTATAGGTTTTATTTCTTATTTAGTATTATTTATTCAATTCTACACTTTTATAGATTTTAAAAATTAGTTTAAAAGCAAAAAAAAACAAACTTTGCACCGAAAATAAAGAAGTGCTATGTAATATGTAGTTAAAAATTTATTTCACTGCACATGGGTATTTATGTGGAAGCCTCTATGCCAAAGAATATCACGTATATGTTTTTATAAGAGATGCGTGATTACCATTGCACATGTATATAGGTATTATATGAACAGTATATAGGCGAAATAACTTGATCTGAAGGCTGTAGTAGTGAAGCCTCCGCTGTGTAGAGGGCGCAAATTTGGATAATCCTGCTATCGTTATGAAGTCGTGGTGTAGTTCTTTTGCCTTTGTATTTTACGAATTGAATATGCATAACGGCAAACTATAAAATAAGAGTAACGTTTGTGCGCTACATTATAAATTTTAGATCTCAATTCTATTTATTACATATTATTATGTTAAAGAAGTAATCCATTAGATGCAGTGGAGTGTAATATAATTACAATAAAACAAAAATCATCGTCTCCACTATTTAATTATTCCATAAATTATGAAATGCCAAAGGGACATGTTCAATATTTTAAACAAAAAGAATTGTATACTTTAATTTAGTCTGCTAGGAGCTCTGCCTTCACAAAGTGAGCATTTTTATACCACCAAGGTTTGTTAACTTGTGTTTTTCGTTATTTATATAAGAACCCCTATTTAATATTGTATTGTATGTGCCTTTTAGGCTGATGATGGAGCTGAGTCTCCGAAACATGTCCCTTTGACATTTCATAATTTATGGAATAATTAAATAGTGGAGACAATTTTTGTTTTAGCGTAATTATATTATTATGTTCATTAATGTTATTATGAAATTCATGTACATTAACTTAAAAGTGTGAGGAGGTATAGCCTCCCTAGCCTCTCTCGACAAGCCGCTACTGAAAATACCTATATGGTTTACTGGACGAGTATTCTGAAACTGTAGGGATAGAGCCAAGCAGGAATTGTTGCAGTATTCGTTGCTACAGCAGCTGAAAATCATTAACGTATCATTATAAAGTATATTTTTACGCTTTTAAGCGGCCAGTGAGAATGGTCTGCTAGTGTTTTCCTGTTTATCATTACATTTGCTCACTGCCCATTAATTGATTTTACCTTTCTCTTTGTAGTTTCGATTTTTTAATTTTAGCGTAAATCTAATCAAATTAATTAACAATTACCTTTCTTTAATTCCAGCTTCCAGAATCCTTTAGAAATTCCACTAACGGAATGTAGTTACACTGTAGAAGGTCCTGGTGTGCAAAAGCCAATCACAGTTTCTTACAAGGATGTAAATCCAAACGAATTTGTCAGTATTAGTGAGAGTTTTCAACCAAAGAATCCAGGAGAAAGAAAAATCGTGGCAACTTTTACTAGTCGTCAGATTCAAAATATTAATAGTAGCAAATTAATACGAGTTGATGAGTAAATAAGTAAAAGGTAAAAGTGATAAATATATGTAATAGGTACTGTATAACAATAAAATCATATTTTATGTATTAGAAAAACGTATTATTTATTTATTAACTTCTCTTGTTTTGATGTGATTCATTTCTTTCACCTAATACAGCATTCTATTTAAATAGTAGATCTTAGTAGTATTTATTATTGCTCACTTTGATCTAAGTTTTCCATAAAACTAGTTGGTATACCTATACAGGGTGTTCCAGAAGTAAAGCATCAAACTCTAAGGGTGAAGGGGAGGGGGAGGTCATTTGGAATCAAACTAATCATATATTAATGTGGTTATCGAATAGTTGCCGGTTAAAAAGTTATTTTAGTTGAGTTGACTTCACTTGTAAAGCTTTAAAAAATAATTTCGGATATTCAACGGTTTTATTTCTGGTTGTGTGATTCTTGATTAATAAATAAAACATTTTGTTAAACCGTGTTACTTTGTAGCAAACAAAAAAGTGGTCTTAATAATAATTTGTTTTCAAAAATTGTAGTTAATTTTTCTAATAAGATGACACAATGAAATTTACCATGACCAAAATGACCCGCACTAAGAAAAACTTGTACAATTAATGAACATTCACAGTAATTGTTGTTTTTTCTTTGCTATAAGATAATACCTTTATGGATCAAATAACTAAAAAAAAGTAAATTAATGGGAAAAAAAAAACTACAACTAAAATAACTTTTGAATTGTTAACAATTGGATAACAAAATATATGGTTATTTTGACTCTAATTATTAGAGTTTGATCGTCGACTTCTGGGACACCCTGTATCAAATTAAATCGGCTGCAAATTTGATTTTTTCTTCAATGGTATGGTATGGTAGAACTAATACGGCCACATTTTACAAAACATTTCAGGTATACAGGGTGGCCCAAAAAGAGATAGATAAATAGGTATCAATTTTTTTCCGAAATGGAAAACTCTGTATTTTAAGAGGTATTTTGATAGTCCCTCAAAAATAAATGGAATTTGGTAGTATCAGATGTGAGATATATAGATATACCTATCTCTTACGGTTTTTACAACAATCATAAATTAATATTTCAGAGTATAGTAAATCTGTAGAACAACTGTTATAGCTAATGATACCTAGCTTTCATATTATTTATGCAAACGATCTGTTTTTAGGTTATACGAGGTGCTCACAATTAATAACCAAAATTTATCATTTAAATGAGTGTAACTTGATTTTTTCAAATGGAATATCTTATAAATATTGTTTTAGCAAGATTTTTTAACTCTGCATCAACTTTGTTAAGGCTTGATAGTCAGTACTCAAGTGGCTTCATTTTCACTCAAAATACGTGTTGTTATTAATCAGACCTGATTGTTATATATTTCTTCAAAAACCTAGAAAGCTCACATCAAAAATGTTAGGCAGATGATGCTAATTATTTTAATAAACAAAACATAGTCAAATCCAGATTTGACGAAATACAATAACATGCAGAAATAAGTGAAAATGAACCACAAGAAGAAAATAGGCATTCGGTGTGTAGGGACACCGGGGTTGGTTGTGCCGGTTTTTGTTAATTATTTTTTATTTTTTTTGCAAATAAAATTGCGTTTTTAGTTTTACTTAACATTTATACTGTAATATTTTCTTAACTAAAAAATGCAAAAATCTTAAACTAAACATAAATCCAAAAAAATATAATTACAAAATATGAAAGTATGTCCAAACTGGGGTTAGTTGTGACATCGTTGGGGTTAGTTGTGACATGGTCTAATAGTTCATAGATCATCATCTGAATTGTAATTTTGACATATAAAAAATGGATATTTGTCAGTGCAATCCTCATCAGCGCAATATATACAGCGTGTGCACTGAATCCATGTTACTTTTGAACGTGAATTAATGTACGTTTTCCCACAGATTAGACAAAAAGTGTCTGATTCATCTTCAGAGGTAGAGTCATATTTCCATTGCTTATGCTTTTTTAATACTTTGAGGTTGCAAATATTTTTTTTCACACCGGATTCTTTTGCCATTTTTTTTCAATCCATTTTGTTTCTTTCTGTTATATTCCTCTTCTAATTGATTTTTGTTTGACAGGGTGTTGGATGTTCAATTTGAGAAAATCATATCATTTAAACAGAGTTTCTTGAAATTTACTATACACCCAAATATTAAATTTTTATCAACAGATGGCTGATTTTTGTGAAAACCTTAAGCATTTATTTTTGAGTAAAATACCTCCTTAAATACTAGTTAAAAAATAAATTAAAATTTGCTCCAGTTTTGTTACAGGGAACCGATGTGTCTTGCTAGACTCACCCTGTATATAAAATATTGTAAAATACTTTATTGGATGCTTGATTTCAAGTCAAAGCATGCCGAAATTATCCCTGGGAAGCATACAACAACAAATTCCTACTGCCCGGAGGATGTCATTGGAGGGAAGAAAACTACGAAGTTGTTTCTACCAAGCCTACTGATTATTTTTTAAAATAGTTAAGAATTTGAAAGTAACGATTTCCGTTTTAAGTGTAATTGATCATCAGTGCCACCATTTTTAAAATTGCAGTTTCTATACAAGTATGAAATTATTAGAGCATAAGCGTAAGCGTAACTAGGATGTACCAATGGGGTGGTAACGAATACCCCCAACCCGGGGTGGGGGGTCTCGGATTTATAGACGTGATAATACTAATCAGAATTATTGGTGAATTTTATTGAATGTCTAAGTTTAACATGTTTTAATAATTTTACTGAGCGTAAAATCGTTGAAGCCAGTACGTCCCCTTGGACGGCTTATTTGATTTAAGTGGCGCCCATAGAAACAAAATATTCCAAAACAGATAAGGAATCCAAAAATAAAAACAATAAGAAAGTTGGCATCAAAGGGGCACATAATAGTGAATAGAGAGTGATAGATTGGATTGACTTGAGTCATTTGCTTAGTTTTCATATGATGCAATTTGTTGTCTTTTAATTTTTCACCAAACAGAAGCTTTACTATTTTGCCCACTTGTTATTCTAAAATGATCAATTCAATGTAATTTGAACTACGTCTATGAGTTACCCACTTAAAAAGGCTGTATTTATTACCGATTAATCAGAACATCATTCATAATAGTATATGTTTTTTTGTCACTAGAATAGCTTGACCATGTGTAACGTAAATACCTGAGGTAATAAAATAAACAAAACAAAATTCACATAACACACATTTACTTATCAATGACACTGAATCATCGACAGTTTTATCTCCCACTTGGCATTTGTAATTGTTTATAATTATTTTTGAAAATTCTGCTCATAACTACCATCTTACACTAGGACGACAAACGTGTTAAGAGATTTGTGTTTGGTGCGTGGGACCATATGATTTATGTGAAAGAATGTTTTTCGCTTCATAACACGAATCACATTTGCTCTGAATATACCGCAGTGTTTAAATTTTATATTGACGGCTGAGTAAGAAAATTTATTGGAAATTTTAAAAATAAATCTGATCAACACAAGACAAACATTGATTACTAGATACTACCTATAGTTTTATTATAATTATTATAATTGAGTGTCGGTAAATTTATAACAAAGTTAGTGTAAAGTTTATTCGATATGGATAGAAGAAGTGTCTCCAATTATTGTTGTCCAAGAGGATTCTCGTTTTTCCGTACAACTTGGGCACCACATCATGAAATTCAACCACTTCCTAAACCAGTGACTCCTTCAGGTGCGTAATGGCATTTTTATTTTATGAACTTGGTCCTCAGTTTATCAATTCATTTGTATTGGTTTTTCAATATTGACCAAATTAAGAGGTGAAAAAATAAATGTTTTTATTTTTACTATTTTGTGTTATCAATGAATCTGTTCTTAACAGAAATAGTCCATTTTCACAGAGGAGTCATAACTTGTTATGTGCCTTCTTGAACTAAAAAAATTATAAATAAACTGTATCCTAACAATATTAAGAATCTTTCTAGATATTTCTTATTATAATGTTTTTCTCAAACAAACAAATATTAACAAAAAAAAAACATTGTTGTGAAATGTTTGAATATTAGACATAAACCTGGAGATGTGCGAAATCACGAAACGCTCTAATAAATCTGAAATGCATTTTAAAGAATTTGTCCATATTGAAGTGGAGTAGAATGATATATTCTTTCTATAAAAGTCGACCTCCACGAAAAAAATTTAATAGGTCTCTCTAAAAAATACACATCCACCAAACATGTTTCCTAGCACCAGGCTCCATCATCAGTAATTAGTAACATTACAAAAAGCTATTTCATCATATTGTTATAATTTATGTAGTATTAGGAGAAATCCACTAACTCATTACGAAAAATTATGTTTTATGTTAAAATAAATCACATATTGTTAATATTTTGTTAAACATTTTTGTTTAACCATTCAAATTTTGTCAAAATGGTTTAACAAAAAATTTTAACAAAATATTAAGAATAATATGTGATTTATTTTAGCATAAAACATTTTTTGAGAGAAGTATGATAGTAATAATGCGTATCCAAGCGTCATTTGATGTAATTCTTAATTAACAATAATATTATGATTAACTTATTAATAAAAATGAGTTGTTAAAATTATATTCTATTCTTAAAATTTGAAATTTTTCTGTGCTTGTAGTTAACAAAATCTAAAATAGTTTAGTAAATCATCGAATAAAAAATACTGATTTTCTCTATACTATACTATAGTTATATCCAATAGGCTATGACAGAACAGAAACTCGCCCAATCACAAATAATTTTATTAGTATATATTTTTATTATCATTATTTAACAGACACAAGACATTTTCAAAGTTTTGAATATACCTATGATGATGCTTATCTCGTATCATGAAAAGACTTTAGCTGAGCAGCAAGCAGTAGATACATTCGTACTGTCAAAGATTAATGTACACTATGCACATTAACCTTTGATACTGTTGACATTATAGTTCTTTGGTAGTTGTGAAGAATACCATATTTTTGATAATATTGTATTCAACTGATATTCCTAGTTGGTGGTAAAATATTTCTAATAACTTTTGAGGTATCTACTTATATTATTTCCAAAATAGACCATCTAACCTAACAGATAATAATAAATATTATGATCTTTATTACAGGATGTTCCCTATGTATTATTACAAATTAATACAGGTGACAGAACAGTGAATTTTAAGAAAAAAAGTTCCTATAAAATAAACATAGGTCCGCAAACGCTTTGTAACCGAGACAACCTTTCAAAATTAGGCCCTGATGATGGTTTTTTTTTTGCGAAATTAACGAAACGTTTTCAGATACATCAAGGAAATGTTACACATGTATTTGATTTTTAATTCTTAATAAGCCAAACCAAAATGATTTTCAAAATTATAGTCATGAGCGTATCAAACTAGAGGGGCGGGGGAAAATAACACCCCAAATTTGTCGTCGCTGGAATATTTCACTTTTGGGTTTATATTAATTAAAAAAAATATAATTAGCTTAAAAAAGGTCGTCTTCTTTTATTTTCATAAAATGCTTAGTTTTTGAGTACTTGACGTGAAAAATTTTCCATCGTGGATTACCATGAAACGCATTGTTTAGAAAAAAAAAACAGTTTTTAAGTAAATTGTTCATTAAAAATGAAAATAATTAGATTTTATACTTGCCATGTAGAAAATGAGAAACAGAAAAAACGTAAACAATGAATGAATTAGTAAACAGACAATAATAAATAAATTGAAAGTAAATTAACTAGAAAGGCACTACTAGAAACTGTTCAAAAGTACCACCATTTTTTTTCTACGCTGACATCTTCCTTGTATAGACCGCCATACATTGCACAACATAAAAGGGGTGATGCTTTGGCATTCTGAGTATGCTGTGTAAGATCTTCAAGCGATCCCACTGGAGTTTCGTAAACACAATTTTTTATGTACTCCCAAACAAAAAAAAATTAATGGGGTTATATCACAACCACAAGTTGCCATTTCTAGTCCTTCTTATGAGTTGTAAACCAATTAAGTTAAGGATATTCCGTTATAGGAAGCCAAGACACACTGGTACAATCGTTATTATCGTTATTAATACTTGAAGGGGTCCCTATTGCTGAGCTATTATCTTCTTTATTTCCTCTAATATTTATAAAAAAAAACTGACAAAAGCACCTCTATTTATTTGCTTGAAAACGTCGCGTAAACATAATTAGTTTGGCGTGAACCGTCATAGCGACAGTGTCGAGGTATAACGCTTTTAGGTAGGTAGAGTGTTTTTTTTCCAAATATTATAATTTTCATTGAAGCGTTTATTTTGTGTTTATCTTTTCAGAAGTTTAAAGGAACTTTATTTTGGTTTCCTGAATACGTACTCTCGAGCTCTTTCCATTTCAATCGTCAAAAGGGTCAACCCACTTAAACGTTGTTGACTCATTGTGCTTCTTAAGTAAGAGTTTTCAGCTTGAAAAAAATCTTTCTGCATTAGCCACTGTGATAGGTATATGTAAAGTATATAAAACCAATATTACACTACACGTCATCAGGATAGCTTGCAACCAGAATGTGATTTTAAACGTAGTGGAAGTCTATCAGTTGCTCAACAGTCGACATTTTCTCAATGTTACTGGAAAATTCTGCGTGCACGCTGGAAATTTGAAACTTTTGTAACACATTATCAGAAAAAGGTCTCGGCTAAACCTAAAGAGGTTCGTCATCTGAAGAAATGTTCAAGAAATAAGGCTAAACAATTCTGTAATCATTGGTAACTGATTGCCTTCAAATCTGTTATTTTATTAAATCAACCATGGAGTGAATCACAGACATCCAACATATAGTTTCAGGATCGAAGAATAGGTGGTCTACAGCCCGTTCATCACAATGCTTTTTAACTTGCTTTAGTTTTTTATCAAACAACTCACAAGGTATTCCCTACTTGGAGCACAAGATTAAAGCTTCTTTTACAAGATTTTCAAATGAATTTCTTAGTTCTGTAACATATCAGTGAGCTTCACCTAATTAATCAAATGCCAAATCAATATCCATAATTTCAGTTTCGAGACATTTTAATATAATGTTCAGTTGCGATGCAGAATCTTTGTTTGCACAACTAACAGCAGACAAAGCCAAAACTTTCAATGTTCTTTTTCAATCCTATTGCATCATGACTTTCTTTTGTCTTATTACGTCCCAAATAAGTTTAGAAAATAGCTCTCTTAATACATCGCCAAACCTTTCACAAAAAGGTTTTGATCTTGTTTCTGCACCGAAACGGATTCTGAATCTGACCGGGTTTTGGGGTTGTAACTATGCAAGTTTTTGGGGCCCAGGTTGTTCCATTGTAGCTACACCAATGGTTATCTTATTGTCAAATTCAAATATAAAAATGATTTGTTATTTGATTATAATAATGACAAACATAGAATTTGTTATTTAAATTAGATCACCTACGTACGATGAATGGCGCGTAATCTTTTACTTCGAATTATTATTAATATTTGACCTTTTTGTTCCTACTGAAATAAATTACACATAAACATTCAAAGAAGTAATTATGGATATAATAGTAGCGCTTTCAAAACAAAAAAGAATGACCTTTGGTTTTATTGTGTAGGTGCAGTTGCAAATAATCAAAAAACGTAATGTTTAAAGAGAAGAATTGCAGAAGACGGCAATTTAATTTACCATATATTTATAATTTTTTTGGGGTTTTTGGTTCGTATTAACAAACATAAAAAAAAATTTATTTCATGTCAACCTTTTTTTTTTCGACGTCTCGACAAACAATTAATGTAATATTAACAAATAAATATTATAACAATACCAAGAATGGAAATAAAAAAGGGAAAAGAGAACATTAATGAGATGTTGGAAGACTGATAAACAAATCCTGAAGAGAAATTGTTTGTCGAAACGTCAAAAAAAAAAAAGGTTGACATGAAATAAAAAAAATTATTTCACTATTGTTTGTTCATACGAACCAAAAACCCCAAGAATGATATCCAAAAAATTATATAATATGTGTACTTACTAAAGAAGAAGAAAACAGAAATTTAGTTCTTGTCCATTGGTTCAAAAGAATGCGGCGCCATTTACTAATGGTTTTAAATTTGGTTAACGAGCTAAACACGCTGGAACTTTTTTGAGTTAGGTATTGGATCCTAAAATCTTGACTATTTTTGGAACGAAAAAAGTGTCATACAAAATTATAGGCAAATTTTTACCATATATGAACTTGTGGACATCATAAAAATCGTTTATATGAAAAATAATCAGACGCATCCATTACAATGCAAAATATGTAAATCTAATTGACTAAGAATATTTATTGAGCAAGTATGAAAGCCTGAAAATGAAATTATTGTGTGAAATATAACGTTCGGCAACCAACAGCTTCGTAAAAATACATTTCTATAATTTTCATGCTTATTTCGATAATGTTAAAAGATAATATGATTACAAATTTAGAAATAAAATTATGTATACAACTGTATATTTTGGCAAGCGTTTGTTTACAAGATGGCGAAGATAATGCAATTTTTTGGAAAACTTCTTTAAAATTCAATAGAGCATTTGATTGACCTTGGAATAGCACAAGTTTCTTTCCCATTCCCGAACTCTCCATGTAGTTACTTTATCTGAAACACAAGGTACTATTTTGGTAGACATGCTTGTACATCAACAAACATCTTAGCAAATAATTATAGTTAAATGTATGCTCAGCTTATTAAAAAGTAAATTGGGTTAGTACTTGATGAAATAAGCATTTTAATTTGCTTGTTGTATGTTGGGTATTTGAAATCTTTTTTGGAAAGAAGCCAACTGATTATTATTGACGCTCAATTTCTTTTATATCGGTAGCATAATAATAATGCAAAGAAGTTGTGAGAAAATGTCATAATCGTCCAAAAATAACATATACATGGTGTTTCAAAAAGTAGTGGCAATATTTAAGGGACCATAAACAAACGCCCGGAAATGAAATGTTTCTAAGATACAAGGTGTTAAAATTTTTTTGTAAACATAACGTTTTTTATTTTAATTAAGTCAAATATCTCCTTGCCGACTTTTTTGAAATTTGGCAGCATTCTTGCTAGAAATAGGGAGCTTATATGGCCCTAACTAGATCAAAATTATTAAGTCCAGTGGCGTTAGCGAGGTAACTAATAAAAATAATTGACAAAAAATGTACGCCACTGACTATAATTTAATGTCGCTATTGTCTTGAGATAAAGCAACTGAAACTACAACTTTTTTATCTATTGTATTTTTTATTATGCTGCTTCGTTTATGAGAAAAAAATTTAAAATATTTTTCAACATAAGATTAGGTATTTGCGAATAATTGGAACTGTGATCTTTTCTAAATTGTTTTTCCAAATCCATTTATAGAGTCGCTGATGACAATGCATTAGAAGCTAGGCGGCTATACATTGAAAGATTTTCTCAGCGTATGGCTCCTGAAATTTTCGAAAGCATTCTTCGACGCATTCATGAGGTAGGCACACTAAAATGAAGCGGAGGAACAGGAAGGCCAAAGACAGCAAGAACGGTATAGCTGAAAGAGGATGTACTGAACATGGTTGAAGAAACACCAGGTAGTTCTACTCGAAAAGTAAAGTAATAGTACTGTTTGGCGCATTCTTAAGGACAATTTGTTTTATCCATACCACATCCAACGTTCAAGCACTTATTCCTGCTGATTTTCCTCCACGTATGGCATTCTGTCAATGTCTTTGATGACGAGTTTTTCAAGAAATGCAATAAGGAATTTTCATAATAACCATTTATGGTGTGATGAAAATCCGCATGCGATATTTGAAAATTATTTTCAACATCAGTTCTCGTTGAACGTTTCGATTGGAAATGTGGGTGACTCGTTTTGCTACCAGGAAGACTTACCGGAGAGGTATATCGCGACTTTCTGGAACACACGCTTCCTGGATTTCTGGAAAACGTACCACTGGCAATACGAAATGCTCGTGAGTTTTCAACAGAAACATACCGAAATTGCTCGATTGGGCTGCACGATCCCCGGATTTAAACCCACTGGATATTTTCATGTGAGGTCACCTGAAGTTCTTAGTTTACGCTACTGCTGTGGAAAATGTTGATGACCTAATTTCTGCGTGTAATTCGATTAGAAACGACCCTGGCATTTTTGAGAGAGTTCTCTAGTCAATGAGGAGATGATTGGATTCAGTCATCCTGGCTAGTAATGGTCACTTTCAACAGTTATTGTAGATTTTTGTATTAGGTATAAATGTTAATTTTATTTATTTACTTATTTTTATCTTGCTTCGAAATGTTAATGTTATTTTTATTCGAAAACGAAGCTACATATAAAAAATTACAAGGGATAAAAAAGTTGTAGTTTTTGTTGCTTTATCTCGCTACAATATCAGAATTAAATTACAGTCAGTGGCGTACATTTTTTGTCAATAATTTTTATTAAGTTGCCCCCCTAACGCCACTGGACTTAATTTTTTTTAACTAGTTAGTACCATATAAGCTCCCGATTTATAGTAACAACGCTGCCAAATTTCAAAGAAAAAAGGTAGGGAGATATTTGACTTAATTAAAAAAACCGTTATTTACAAAATAAAATTTTACACCTTGTATCTTAGAAACAATGCTTTTGCGGACGTACGTTTATGGGAACTTTATTTCATAAAATGATCCCTTAAATATTGTCGCGTCTTTTTTAAACACCCTGTGTAGAGTGAGTCAGTATTTAAGGATTTAAGGATCGACTACCTAAATATTTTACTTCTCAAAGAACGGTAGCGTATTATATTCTGTATAATATGCGTTAGTTTCAAAATGTAGCCTCAACTAATCAACAAATTTGTGTTTTGGCAAAAAATAAAACTACAATTAGTTTCTTATTGTAATAGATTAGTCGTGATTTACCCCGTATATTATTACAGATAACTGGATAATCACAGTTAAAAGTTAATATTCGATGGTATAATATGCGTTATTTTCAAAATGTAGCCTCAACTAATCAACAAATTTGTGTGTTTTGGCAAAAAGTAAAAATCCAATTAGTTTTCCTATTGTATGTATGTGTGTGATTTACCCTGTATATTATTACAGATATAAATAAACTTTATGTTTTCAAATATTTGGCTGTTTTCACTTGTTGGATAATATTACTTTCAGTTTCTTAAAATCAAATCCATTTACATATGTGGATTTTGCAAGGTCAAACTATTTTTTGTTCGTATGTAAAATCGCTTCTGTTTACTAGTTAACGACGTAACATACTTTATATACAGGATGGGTCTAGCGAGTCGCTTCGGTTTACTTGCAAAACTGCAGCAAATTTGATTTTTTCTTCAATAATATTGAATGTAGAACGGCCACATTTTGAAAAACATTGCAAGTTTACCGACAGGGTCGCCAAAAAAAAAAAAAAAATACATATCAAAATTATGTTTTTTTAAATATAATTTCCTATATTTAAGGAGGTATTTCATAGTCCGCACACTCATGGATACTGACACCAGTAATAGACCAGAACGACGGTACGGCAATTATAGCCCGTGAACTAGAAATATTCAGCATGGACATTGCTGCATTAATTGAGACCAGAAGATCAGGTGAAGGTCAATTGAAAGAACATGACTATTGGTATCTTGCTCCTCTCCATCGCCAGGAAAGCTCAACGGATGTCCCCAGAAATTCATCCGGATACTTCGACTACTTCACGATAATATGAAAGCAGCAGTTCTCAACAGGAGATGACCGGGAGAACCCTTTCCAAAAACAACTGGCCTAAAGCAGGGTTGTGTCATTGCACCGATTTTGTTTTCGTTATTTGTGGGAACGGTCAGTCAACTTGTTAAGGATGAACTGCCGGGGGGAATAGAGATCGTCTACAGATTTGATGGCGGCGGCCTCTTCGACCTTCGTAGACTACAAGCTGGGACGAAGATCACATCCACGTCAGTCATTGAGCTTCAATACGCGGATGACAACGTTGCTCTGGCTGCTACAGAAGAGGACCTATAATATAGGTATAGTAAATGTATTTAACAGCGCATACAGGAGTATCGGGCTTGAACTAAATATAAAGAAAACACAGATACTCTACCAGCCTTCACCAAACACTGTGGCTGTCTTACCACATATTCGAGTTAACGGAGACAGTGTTCAGATCATCGACATTCTCGCGGCGAACGCAATAAATATCGTAGATGAAATTCAGCATCGTATAAGATGGGCAAGCGCATCTTTTGGCTCACTGAGAACGAGAGTCCTCGATAATCATTATATAGATGCGAGTGTATAATGCTATTGTAGTTCCTATCTTTACGTACAGCTGTGAGTCTTGGACCATTTAAAAACCCTAGAGAAGTACCATCAACGATGTCTTAGAAGAAATCTTGGAATCAAATGACAGGACAGACGAACAAATATCAGCGTTCGTAGGAAGCTGAATCAACTAGCATTGCGGCGATGATTGTGAGGCACCAGCTGCGATGGACTGGCCACGTAATCCGCATGCCAACGGAACGCCTTTCAAAGAGAATCCTTTAATCACAGCTTAAGGTCGGCTCATAAAAAGAGAACAAGGATGTTCTTAAGACCAACATGAAGAAGTGTGGTTTAGATGTGAAGAGCAACTGGGAGCAGATCGCGAACGACCGAGCGAGATGGAGGTGTACCATTTACGAGGGTCATCAAGTTTTTGCAGAGCAGCGTGGACGACGTGAGGATGCAAAGAGACAGCGTCGAAAGGAGAAAGAACGGATTGATGGGGCAGCGCACCTACAACAGCCGGTAAATCGTGGTGATTGGGTGTGTCAATTTTGTGACAAGGTTAGCGGCTTGAGGATCCGTCTGTTTAGTCACCTTAGAGTTCACAACAGAAATCCTTGAGTTGGAATAATTCATACTCGTTAGCAAGTGGATGTTAATGATTTCATAGTCCCTCAATAAATGTGATTTGGTATAAGATGTCGTTTTTTACAAAAATCATCAATTTGTGAAAATTTAGGGCTTTGGTAAAAAAATTTTACCGTGTAGTGTATAGTAAATTTGCTTAGTTTTAAATTCAATAATAAGTCTATCTTCTAAATTTGAGCTGAATCGGATAAGTGGTTCGTGAAAAATGGATTATATTTTTGAAGATGTAAATAATTAACTTTTTCTCAAAAGAAGACAAGTGTTTAATCTAGCAATTTTTTAATGATTGTAATTTTCCGTATTTATTAGAAGACGAAATCGATGGCATTCCTCTACCCGAAAAGGAGCCAGATATTTTAATCATCCGATATATCGATCCATGTATATCCTTTAATGGTACCAACCATAGAACTTCAAAATACGATTTGATGTTACGGGAATATCAACCACAGCTTGTTGTGAGAAGAGGACAAAACTTCAGTTTAGATATCACATTAAGTCGACCATATGACGGACAACGCGATGGAATATCATTTATTTTCACAGTGGAAGGTAAGCCGACAAATTGATTGTGTATTTTTTAAATAAATAATTAAATGATTTATTATGCAAAAAAATGAAACGTTTACAATCCTTATAATTCAAAGTTTTAATCCAATAAACAATCAGAAATAAAGAATGTTCTCGTTTTGTATAAAAGGTAAGAGTTCGGCTAAATGCCATTCTATCACTCCACCCATAAATTAGATTCACAAAATAAAACAGTACATTCATTCGAGAATCAAATAACACATACGCTCTAATTAGCCAGGAAAAACACAAAAAAAAATACAAATCAAAACTGGCGGAAATAGAATTATTTCTTATATATGCCTATGCTTAAACATACTTAACGTCAAACCAAGCAAATCATTACAATTGTTCAGTAAGCGTCCGGCAACATATGCAAACCTCGATGTAGAATGTCTGGGTATTGTGAATGAGTTACTTCGTAGTTCGTATATTTACTTAGTGTGCATCAGACCTTCTCTGAGAGCTGCAGACTTTATATGGCAACACCATATACAGGGTGTCCTACGGTGGCAACCCATTAGATTATTTCAGAAACTACTTTGAATTGAATTTTGAAAATTTCAGTGACTATATTGTCAAATATGCTCTACTCAAATAATATAATAGCAACGGCATAGCACTTCCGGTTATACCGGAAGTTGATGGCAACTTTGTTATTTTAAATAGAACACCCTATATATTATTACATTTTTGGATTCTAAATAAGATTTCAGACATATTTCATGTATCATGTCCTATACCTAACGTCAGTCGTTTTTGACTTATATCAAGATTTATGTCAAAATTGACAGTTTAGGGCTCCATAAGAATTCCGTTTTTTCCTTGTAAATCAGTATTTAATAATTATTTTGCAGGTATTTTCTTATCAGGTGAGATCTTCTTTTTGGAACTGATTTGACATTTTCTGATTAGTTTATACAGGGTGGTCAAAAAATTATATTGAAAACGGTTCAAGAAAAATAGTTGAAAGTAAATTTTTTCAAATGGAATGGGTATGTTATTATTATTTTATCTTCCTTATCATTAAAAAATAATGCAATTTTGTAATAGGTTATCATTTTCTAAAATGCATAGTTTTCGAAATATCGTCATTTTAAATTTTTCTGCAGCGCCTACTGTTGTCTCTCTGGAAGCTAGCTAATTAATTTAGTTAAGACTAAATGGGGGTCATATCGAACAATTAAATTAGTTTTGTTATCGTTAGTTGATTAACTTTTTTTAATTGAAAATTTATTTAGTTTAATCTTCTGTTCATTTCTGCTGTATTATTTTAAATTTTAGTCTTAGTTCGTTGTAATACTTGATTTGTATACCTCCCAACCTGCTCTAGATGATTTCTCAAAATTCTTCCTAATTTCTCTAGTCATCGTTAGCAAATGGGGGTTACTCTCGTTAAATACTCTACAGGCGATATTAATCACTTTATTTTATTCTCCATGAATTAATAATAAATTTATAATATCAATAAGTATTTTTCATTTTTATTAATTTGACGTTTAGGTTCACGTTAAAATGACAATAATTTCATGGCTGACTAAATTAATTAGCTAGCTTCCAGAGAGACAACGGTAGGCGCTGCAGAAAAATTTAAAATGACGATATTTCGAAAACTATGCATTTTAGAAAATGATAACCTATTACAAAATTGCATTATTTTTTAATGCTAAGGAAGATAAAATAATAATAATATACCCATTCCATTTGAAAAAATTTACTTTCAACTGTTTTTCTTAAACCGTTTTCAATATAATTTTTTGACCACCCTGTATAAACGAATCAGAAAATGTCTTGTTAGTTTGAAAAAGAAGATCCCACCTGATAAGAAAATACTTGCAAAATAATTATTAAACACTGATTTACAAGGAAAAAACGGAATTCTTATGGAGCCCTAAACTGTCAATTTTGACATAAATCTAGATATAAGTCAAAAACGACTGACGTTAGGTATAGGACACGATACATGAAATATGTCTGAAATCTTATTTAGAACCCAAAAATGTAATAATATATAGGGTGTTCCATTTAAAATAACAAAGTTGCCATCAACTTCCGGTATAACCGGAAGTACTATGCCGTTGCTATTATATTATTTGAGTAGAGCATATTTGACAATATAGACACTGAAATTTTCAAAATTCAATTCGAAGTAGTTTCTGAAATAATCTAATGGGTTGCCACCGTAGGACACCCTGTATAAATACTTCAATCTACAGGGTAATCTATGCTATCCAAGCACTTCTATATATGGTGTAATATCCGCTCGAAAAGGAACGTTAGACATGAAGCATACACAAGCGTTCTGTAATCTATCCTTATTATAACCAGGCAGAAGATGGTAGTAAACTGGTGAGTAGTATTCAACAAGCGGATAGATAAGCGACTTCACCAGTCGCAGCTTAATTGACTCACCCAACAGGTTCTTAATATAAAAGATCGAGGTTTTTCGCCTTATGCACCCATTCAATAGCACGGTTAAGAACAATATTATAGTGGCCTGTTATAAACCCCTCATGCCTGCCACCACCCATGCACAATGCAACTGACTTTCTGGTGTTAATTTTTAAGCCGTTATCAAAACATCAATTACAAAATCTACCATCATACCAACATCGGAATTTTCAATCAAAAAAGATTTGTCAGCATAGATATGATAATTTACATTATCAGTAGGAAAACCTATATTAAATATAAATATTGAAAAAAGAAGTGGGCCTAGTATAATTCCTTGGAGGACCCCACTCGTAGTTACTGCGAAATCAGAAAATATGGACCGCTTCAACTTCACCCTTTGCTTTCTGTCAAAATAATTTGATTCAAATGCTTTGCTCTGATCCAGCAAAACTAATACACTCACCTGTCTCCTATCGAGAGCTTCTGCCAGATTGTTTGTCACCTTAACCAGAGCCGTACAGGTGCTATGCTTTTTTTGAAATCCAGATTGTACTACAGGAAGAAGACTATGTTGATTTAAATAATCCTGAACCTGGCTGCTACGTTCAAATATATTCTAATTTGTATAAAAATGTTTTATCTCAATCGTTATGAAATATTCTCAGGAAAATTATTAGCTATATAAATCACTAAACGTTAATAACGTTTTTATGCAATAATTGTCAATATTATTGTAGATGAAGAAAAGCTTTCCTATGGTAACGGGACAATGGTAGCAATCCCTTTACTTAAAAAACCTGAGAAGTCTCTATCGTGGAATGCGGTATTAGAATCTGTAAATGAAAATATGATAACAGTTAATATACTGACAGCACCAGATGCAGTTGTAGCGAAATGGAATATGGAAATTGACACAAAGATTATAGACGGTAGTGCTTACAGTTACAGTTGGGAAACTGGTATATATGTGTTATTTAACCCATGGTAAGTATTTGTGACAGTGCGGGCCCGTGAGTCCTGAGGGTTGTGAGACAGTACAAAGATTTTTATAAAAAAAATTGTTGATTATATCAGATTACCCATTTTTAAACCATGTATTATTAGCTCCTGAAAACAAGACACAAGACCAACAAAATAATTTTTTTAGCTCCGCGTTCCCCGCTAACTAATCAAACTTTTTGTAATAATCATTATGAAAACCCCTGTTATTTTTTCTCGCGGTGCCAATATTTATTAAAGATTTACTTAAATCTGGAATAGGCCTCGCTAATTCTTGAACAACGTATAGTTTATCGTAGAGCTTTGAAAATGACCGCTGATATATTAAATAATTGATTACATCCCCAGAATTTCGCATTTCTAAATCTACGTTTACTTGTACTACTGACGGCGTTGGTGCACTACAGCCTGGACCTTCGTCCATTTTTTCCAAACTATTAACCATTAGCTCTCACTACACTAGCACAAAAAATGCTTCACTTTAAGAATCTTTACACGAAAAATTACTAAATATCTATTTATTTATTGTATTTATTGCCTGTCCCTTAATTTATTACGATTACTATAAAGAAAAACCAGAAATTAAATAAATGCACAATCTACTGCATGATAATTTGCAAATGTTTCTTAATGCGTATACTATAGGCAAAGATTAATCTACACAATAGATAGTCAGCGTATATGGGACATAAAACAAAAATTGAAACTGTCTCGACACGAGCTACATCTATTAGAAAAACATGCAACCATGGAATTGTAGATGGCGTTATATGTATTGTGTTGAAATAAAATAATCATATGGGCAATGTTAGACAAGGACGAGTATACTTTCCCCTACGAGGTGGGAGTTTGTTTTTATATTATAGTTATCATATATGTACTACTGTGCAGCAGTGTTTTTTGTCGGGTAGTAATATAAAATTATATGGTATACGTATACCTATCTACGCAAAGATTAATGTGTATGGACGAAAATAAAAGAAATTACTATAATAGTATAAATATACAGGGCTGGTTCATTAAATGTTTTAGACAATAATTTTAAATGACTAAAATAATATTATTTTAGTCATTTAATTTTAAATTTCGGATATAAGGATGCATCAAAAAGTTATATTTAAATTAACGAAATTTGGCGTTATAGATAGGACTTCCGGTTATTACCTGATTCAGTTTTAAGGATCAAACTCAAACAGCAGATTCAACTTGTCGTTAACATTATGAAAAAATAAATCTCAGAGGCGGGTAAATTAAAGGGGCATAAAGGCGTGAAATGCTACCCTAACTTTTTTATGCAGATTTTTTGCGTGTGTTTCAATTCGGAGATGTAAAATCTAACAAATTATATACGTAATAAATGTATCCTTCTGTGATATTGATAGAAAGTCATCGTTATCGCGTAATATCGATTTTAAGAAATGTTAATATTAAAAAGGCTGTGCTTTTTACAAGTTGCTGAAGTAAATAAGGTTTGAAATTTCCAGCATGACAATAATTATTTAAAAAAATACGGTTTCGAAATGCAGGATGTAAAAAATTAGAATTTTTAATCTGTTTTTAATGAAAATTTAAATCTATTGAGAAATATGGTTCAGGGTTTTTGTGAAATGTATTTTACTCCAAAGATTCTACTCATCGATTATAACCGAATTAATTTACTCAAAAATATCTATACTAGTAAAATAACACAATTATCACAATTAGGTTCAAATTCTGCAACGCCGAATTGAAAAAAAACTTACAGTCTCCCTAATATTGGTTTTTGTGCAATGATCATAAAACTTTAAAAAACTAACGATTTATGTAGATTGTATTGTTAACACGTTTCGTAAAAAGCTTTAAAAACCCACCAACAGGCTGTTAAAAGTATCACGACAATAACTTTTTTCATGTTTTAACAAGTACAATCGTCTGCTTCAGATTGATCCTTAAAAACTGAATAACAGTTTCTCTATATAAAAAAATAAAACTCGTAAATATCATCCCCAAACATTTAATTTGAATACAATTACATAACACCATATTTGAAAGTAAATAAAAAAAACAGCATTACCTAGTTTGACAGATTTGCAAATTGCAAATCAAAGTATCTATGTATACAGGGTGTTGCATAAGTACTTGTACAAACTTTAAAGGGTGATTCTTTGACTAATTTTAAGATACAAATTTCATATGTACATGGGTCCGCTACGGCTTGGTTTTCGAGATACAGGTAGTTCAAAAAGAATATTATATTTAGGATTATATGCTTGTTCAATAGCATCGCAATTTGGTGCAATTCGGGATACAGGTGTATTGATGACACCAGAGCTGTCAAAAGAACTAATAAAAAATACGAAAAATAACAAAATACAAATATCATTCAAAAGACAACAATGCACATAATAGTCGGTACCAAGCCAAATAGGTAGTAGGTAAATATAGATTTATTTTGTTTCGGGCTTGGGCTTGGCACCGACTTATTGTAATCAAAACTACCCACCAAACTGATACATTTAATTTTACGCAGATGCTCAAAATGTTAACTTTCTTTCATTAATAGAGACCTGTGAAGTGAGCTTACCTCTTACGCCCACGTATTAAGTACTAAGTTTCAGTTATCAGTTATAATTTTTTATTTTCCAAGAAAGCGAAACGAGATATTTAAAACGGCATTGCGCCGCCCTCATGTATACCTTCGGGGGCGGCATCGAAAATCGCTACACGTCACAAACTTGTAAATGCTTAGAACTACCCCTATATCAAATTTCTATTTTCTATCTTTTTTGTTTCATACCCAAAGCCCTATTCCTACCGAACTTATTATTTACCCGAAGAAACATTAAAAAGAAGTAAAATTTAAGTACCTAAACCGATAAAGTGGAAGAGACAGACTATTATAATAGGTATACCTAATATAATATAGGTAGCACTGATAATTTTTTTATTATAGGTATTATAAGATCTACAACAATCTTGTTACATCTTTGCCACATTGTCTACGTGAAATATTTAGTCAAAAGTATGTTTCTATCTAAAAGCTTTTCATTTAACGATTGTTCGCCACTGATCATGGGACTGGTCTAGTCTTGAAACATGTATGACATGGATTAAATATTATTATATTAAATTTA
This sequence comes from Apoderus coryli, assembly GCA_911728435.2. Lineage (NCBI taxonomy): Eukaryota > Metazoa > Arthropoda > Insecta > Coleoptera > Attelabidae > Apoderus > Apoderus coryli. The sequence goes on along the minus strand of OU452206.1, from coordinate 3,148,594 downwards.
ATTCATAGAGATTAGGCTTTTATTTCAATACTGTACTTGTAATAAATCACCCTGTGTGTTTCTTTTACCGACGAATTGGCAACAGCACGACACACACCACATTCGCTTGTTTTTTTTTCTACCCTCCCTGCGTATCCCCTCCAGATTAATACAGAATTTCATCAATTTCTCTCTCTGACAATACAGCATTGCCGGTGCATATCTGTTGCAAATGATCTAAATAATTGTTATACGTTGCGTTTTGTTTTTGATATTAATAAACTACAAAACGGTTTCTGGCTGTGACAATACTGCTCTATGCTTTACACGCTAGTCTACGCCACGTAGTGGCAGGCATACTTAGAGATGTTCTGATTTTAATGCATTGGGCTGACTATCTATTGTGTAGATTAATCTTTGCTATAGGTAATATAATAATCAAAACATAAGAAACCAAAAGAAAACAGTAGGTACCTATAGATGAATTGAACAAAGATCAAAGATAATGCATGATAAATAGGTCAAGCGAGAAAACACTAAGTAGTAAATGAAGGGTTATATAGACAGACGTAGATGGGGATTTACCCCTCATTTATTTTGTCTTTGTCACTCAATTTGCTGCACGGAGAGAAGAAATTGGTTGATCGGACAAAAAAAAAGTTAAATTAACAAAATTATTTGTTTATATATACACGACAAAATATTTTTTTCCATCAACCGATTTTTTTGGTTGGATGATAATTAAAAATTTGTTAGAATCAAGACAATATTAGGTGTAGTTAACAAAATATTTCCTCAAAGTGACTTAACCATTTTGTCCGTACCAACGTTACTTAAAGTTATGTCAATCAAATCTAATACTTAAGCCAATCAATAGGTTTCGTTAGCACAAAAACTGCAATATAGCTATGCCAATTTCAATTTGTTATATTAACAAAATATATCGTAGGAATAAGCTAACAATTTTGTCAAAATGTAAGTAATGTTGTTTCTTAAAACTTTTTTTTTGGTTCATTCAAACAAAAGATATATTGGATGAAATAAAACTGATGTGTATATAAAATATATATTTAGTTAGCCCAAGCCAATATTTTTTTAGCCATTATTGCTCATATCAGTTAATGTAAGAAAATATTTTCTTGGTTTAAATAAATTGTATATTTACATTAAGTAATTTAAATATCCATTTAACAATATTATGTATTTTCAATTGAATTAGAAATTTTACGTAATTTGAAATAAAACGAACTTTTGCCATAATTTTTGTAATTTATTAATTAAGTAAAAAAACAGGTACATTCTGATAGCAGATTATGCATGTGTAATAATAATAAATAAAACTTATATATTTAATGTAAAAAAGGAACTTCTCAGACTTACGACTACATGGAGAAATACAAAAAACAAATAGAACGCGTGTCTTTATAATCAGATATACAAGCAATAACAAACTAAAAATACTATTTTAAGTCTGGCATTATACAGAACACCCTGTGTAAAGTACAAATACATTCAAAATAGAAAATATTCTTTTTTGTACGATCGACCTTTTTTGATTGTTTACCGTGCCTGTCTTTATGACAGTAAGTGACATTTACTGGCTGACAACCCAAACACGACGGTAAGTAATTCACTTACCGTTCAGAGAACGGTAAGTAAATTCACGACGGTATATCATTGCGCATTTATGCTGACGTCATTATTTTGATTTTTAAATTGTATATTAAACGGCATTAGGTATGAACTTTTATAAGCATTTTCATACCGTTCTCTGGAATTATGCTTCATCAAGAGATTCACATTCAAAGTCACTCATTTTCAATAATAATACTAATTTAAATAAGTTTTGACAAATACATGACATAAAAAATACGATAACAATCATAACAATAACAATTAGTTCCATGAAAACGTTCAACTGCAACTTTGTAGAGGGTATTCAGCTAACCTGAATTTGTATTTAATTGAAAATATTAATTATTAAAAATAATAAAATTGCAATTTCAGCTATTTCGATCGTACAAAAAATAGTATAAGCATCTCAAACAGTAAGTAGTTTACCGATCTCCTCCAATTTTGGCGACTTCGCTTCGCTCAGTCGCCAAACATTGTCGTCGATCGGTAAACTACACTTACTGTTCTCAATACTTAATATACTATTTTTTTGAAAAATAACATACATTTGATTATTTGGCATTCTCTGAACACTTGTAGGGCAATTATGTTTGAAAATATCAAAATTTAGAAGTATATTCTTTGTAGAATATTTAATGTTATATGCTCGTAGGTGTAAATCGAAAAAGTTAGTTAAAGGCATATTACACAAAAATAATATCCTATTTTGATCAACCAATATGTGTGAAATTTTTACGAACTGAACAATATCACCGTCAGTTTTGAAAATTAACACACTTTGATCATTATATCGTATATTATTAAACGCATACCAGGTAATACAGTAAACCTCTTCGGACAACACCGTTGAATTAGGATTTCTGTAAATTGTTTCGTCGTAGGCCTCCGCCGCCTCCACCATAATTTAAAATTTATACTAAAAGTAAAATAAAAAACAACTTTGTATTATTAATTTATCAAAGAACAATACGAATATAGTTTTAAGACGGTGAAACTTAATCGTGCAGATTTATACGTACATAATCCTGCAGATTTCTTTTTTGCAAAAAAAAAAAACTAACCACGAAATTTGTGTTTGATACATAGCGTGTAGAGTAATACGACAAATCTTTAAAAATCTTTACCTACATTAAAAAAACAAATGTACATACTTAAATAACCTATTCAGATTTTCGATAAACTTACCTTTTATATTTTTCACTACACTACAATTTACTATTAATATTTGCACAAATAAGATTACACAATAATCATATTTCACTTGCTCCGTTATGGCTGTTATGTTAAAATGTACTACGCAGTTAGCGTACTAGACGGCCCGGCGGCGTCTTTAATAGACCCCAACAAAATATTTGTTTGATCCAAATATATTATCATTTTTTGGTTTTAATATTATTTTGTTGGATTAACTAATTAGTTCTGTTATATGAACTGATATTTTCTTTTAATATAAGTAAACTAAATAATCATTTGGAGCATATATTCTGTTTGAAACAACAAGAACCAATTATTTGAAACAATACTTTGTACTTTGGTTGCATGAAATATATATTTGGTGCAATGAACTAGATATATTGTTGATTCTACAACGAAACTGACAAAATAGTTTTCTTGATGTAAAAAATCCATAATATTAATTCAAGGCATAGATCGTTTTTATAACAAAATATATAATTTCTTCAAAGAAATATTTTTGAGTATATATGTTTTGTAACATCAACAAATCTCTTCTCTCTGTGTGTACATCTAAAGCCGCTTGAAGAGGCAATGCCGGACTTACCATCTTTGTTTTACACATTAATGCATTGCTGCAGTGATACCTACTATGCTAGACAGAATTGTGCAACTGCAATTGTTATTCACAGATTCTCCATTATAATTTTACAGTAGTACAATAGTTAAGCAAACAAATAAACAAACAAGAATTAGGTATATAACTGCTTATCTAGTTCTTTTTCTTTCTAATATCCACAAAACGCTTAAGGAATCCTTGTCTGCGCTGTGCGGGTACTAGAAACCACCATAGAATAATAACTACTCGTATTAAACTGTGGAACCACCACTCGTTTACTATGCGTGTAATTCTACGTTCAGTTTATGTTTACATCCAAACACCATTCTTACTTTTCTGCTTTTTTCTCTCTATTACCTACATTATTTACACTCTACATTTCTAACAAAACAAAATAACAAATTAATTGGTATATAGAAAATAGATTTAAACTAAAATTAAAATACGATATACATATTCTGTAAGAAGGAGAAAGAAATAACCCTCCAAGACAATACAATTAATCCAAAATACTTATACTATTCTCCAACAACCACCCTGAAATAATTCTCTTAAAACTGCAATACGACGCTTTCGCCATTACGTCTGGACTTATCATATTTATTATATTTATTAACTTTGGTATAATATAGGCAAAGGACCTTTGACCAATCGATTTAAACATTCTCGGAACCAGTGCGTTTCGATTCTGTCGCGTACTGTGGGTGTGAGTCGTTATTTGAAGATGAATTTTACTTTGGGCGAAATATATAAGAACAGTCTTATAATACAGATTACGAACATTCAAAACCTGGCAATATTGAAATAATTGGTCAGAGGGATATTGAATATCAAGACCAAATATGATTTTCAAAATTCTTTTTTGGAGTATATGTAAAGGCTTTAGAGTAGATGCATATACACCTCCCCATCCTATGATTTCATATCCCAGAATAGACTGAGCAAGTGCAAAATAAATTTTTTTCATTTCAAGTTGCGTTAGGATTGGTTTTATTTTAATAAACATATATAATAATGATCTTAATTTTTTTGTAAGCTCATTGATGTGTCGGTCCCATTTTAGACAAGAGTCAATACTAATAGGTACCCAAATATTTCACTGCGCCAGAAGATTTTAATATCCATTCTTTTTGACGTCTGTGTGGCAGTTTAATACTTAAATTTTTGATATTTAGAAGGCCGGAGTGGTAAGATGCGAAAGGTAGATATTGAGTTTTCGTTAAATTGATTGTTAATTGATTGATATCTAACCATTCTACAATTTTTTTTAAATCATCTTGTATTTTTGTTTCTACCTCATCCCACGATTTGCCGTGTACGTACAACACAGTTTCGATGACATATGATGTTATTTTGCCAGATAGATTCAGGGTTAGAAGGTCGTTATTGTATAAAATAAATAATATGTGTCCTAATACGGTCCCCTGTGGTATTCCGAATGACACAGGCAAATATTCACGATGTTCATTCAAAATATGGACCGACTGAATATTTTTTCGACCACCTTACTTAGATTTGACACAAGACTTATTGGCCTATAGTTCGTCACGTCCCTCCTAACCGCTGATTTAAAAATAGGTTTTACTATTGTTTTTTTAAAAACTTTGTGGATATTGGCTATAACTTCCGCCTTGTCAGTTGGTTGAATAAAAAAAGAATGTGGGTTCACCAAAGTATCATCCCCATTCTCCCTTAAACCTCTACAAGATTTTTTGATGTTCTTCGCCATATTTTGTCCTACTTTCGTATAATAGTTATGAAAAATATTTGCAATTTCACTTGGATCGCTCACAATTTCGTTATCATCGGTTTTTATTTGATTTATGAGAGATGACTGATTTTTATTAACGTTCTTATTGGAAAAATCATTTACTGTTTCCCTAATTTTTTTGTTATCGTTAATAATATTTTTATAGTAATTTTCTTTTAGTACCTTTGTCAAATTTGTTACGTGATTTCTATAGTTTTTATATTCAGATATAATTACAGATATTTAATATGTAACCATCATCTAAGTATAGACCAAAATGATTGGAACTGCTGAACGTCTACCAAAATCACAAAATAAAAATAAATGTTTTAATGCTTTTAATTATTTTAATATTTATACAAAGAGCCATGAGTAATTAAAAGTAGTATGCTGTATGTTGTTTTTAAAGTGATGGATCAGAAGTAATAAATGATTTCTAATAAATGTCATTGCAGATTTTCGAAAATAAAGCTAATTCAATTTTTCAAGCAGCATCGGTGTCTTTTTTACGATGGTAGATACAGCTGTTGTGGCATCTTAGTTTGACGTAAAACGCTCTCCAGATAGAAATATTTGCAACTTTAGAAATAGTCAAACCAAATCTGGTGAAATCGAGATGTAGAGCGGTATTTACAATTTTTTTTTTGTCCATTCTGATGAAACATGCTAAACTGAATTCCTTTCCATTGTTCCCAAAACTTTTTCTGTGCTTAGAACCTTCTTTGGCATTTTCGCTAGCTTAAACCTATTGTTGTGACTATTATTTTTACAGCCAGCACAGCACGACTCTTGTGTACTGGAGCATTTTCATGTAAGAGCAAGACAACTTTCGTCAATTTTCCTCTTGTGTTTTCTCTGATTGCTTCTTTTAACTATGCTAAGATTGAAGCATAGTATTTTCCAGTTATATAAATCTCCTTATATTAATAATCAATCAATAGAATTCATTCTGAGTTCCAAAACATGGTCGCGACGAGTTTTCCGGCTGACTGTGTGATTGTGTATGAACCCAAATTGCATCTACAGTAACAATTCGACCCTTTACAAAAATGCACGAGAACTTTCGATGCGCTGTTGTTTTTGCTATGGCGTCAACATTCTGGGGCCCCATCGTGCAGTGCTGTTTATCATACCAAGAGAGAGAGTTTTCAAAATGATTGTATCGGATATTCCAATTATTTCTGCGACTTGTTTCTTCTTCAGCCCAGCATCTGCCAGTACAACTTTTTGGATTTTTTCGACAAGTATTGCAATGGTCACTCAAAAAGCCACCGCGATCGAGGGTTGCCTTGGAGTGATTCCCTACCATGCTTAAAAACCTCATGCGATTTGTAAACCATTGTGTTTTCTGGGCAAGGTTCTCTGTAAACATCTATGACATCTCTTCCATATTGGTTTGAGAGACTCCACTTTATTCGTCAGTTGTTCGATGAACTTCATGTTTTACTTCTCTTCCCAACTGAGTTGCTTGATCGAAGATAGTTCAAAGATTAATGACTCAAAATAAAATAGAAGTTGGTACTGATACTCACGATGAGAAATAGAACACATCACGACTAAAAATATCGTCACTTCTAAAATAAAAAAAAACATATTTTGAAAGACCTAACACCACTTGAAATCAACTGTTCTCTTGAGGAACAACGTCTGCATTACAAATATATAGGTTAACGTCAGTGAATTAGCGGGGTTAGTTAGAGTCTTTGTAATGTAAAATATAGTATTGGTAAAGTTTGAAGATCAAAAGCATATCTAACAATAAGCAATCTTGATTGTCCATGTGCCCAGAATACAGTTCCTCTTGTATCTTCTATTTGAAATAGCCCAAGTGGTGGAAGAGAATTAGCCCGAATAATCATCGTATGAAAAAAAGCCAAATTGCCTTACCAGGTATCTACATTCGTGGGGTACTGAAAACATCTATAAAAATGCATATTCCACCAGATCAAAAAGGACGCGCCATTATAAAAATATAGAACTAATTATAATTTCCGTACAAGAAAGTTTGTATCAAGTCTCCTTATTCCTTGTGTAGATTCTAGGCCAAATTTTCTTTACATTTAGAGAACTTATTAAGAATACTAGTTTCACAATCCCTCTATTTCAGTAAACTCAACTCAATAAACTTTATAGTCCACCAAATTAATAAGTATGTACCTAATTTTGCAGGTGCAAGCATGATCAAGTTTTTATGAAATCAGAGGACTGGCGAGAGGAATGCATATTAAATGATGTTGGTCTTATATGGCGTGGTACTTACAATAGGATGCGACCGGTTATATGGAAGTATGATCAATTTGAAAAAAATGTATTAGAATGTTCTTTGTATTTGATGCACGTGATTGGAAAAGTAAAAAGCAACTACAGGTGAGTAGGTATTTATGTTTACTATTCTTTGTAAATTCTGTTATAGGTATTCGTGTGATCTATTTATAAACAAAAATCGCCTTTATTTAGATTCTCTTCTCTAAACCATATTCATGGAGATTTAATACCTACTAATTATTATTTTATACAACACACAAATAGCTAGAAAATAAAATGGGGCCCATAGGTATATATATATAAAAAAGAATTATAAAATATTGAGAACAAATACTTAGTGGGTGAAGCGTTCGATAAAATTGCAATCGCAGGTCAAGTGCTACAGACGAACACTGGAAATTGCTACATATTATGGGCCCATAGACGGGAAGTCTACGAAATTCTGAACTAGGAAGTTCAGTGGTTGCACTCTCGATATAAAATTTCTTCTACAGGTTTGGTGTTTCATTAAAACTTCATTCTAACAAAGCCAGAAATGTTCAGTGTTGTTTTGAGATTAGTGGGAATAAATTGCTCTCGATAAATACACTACTGGTATTGTTGAACATTTTTATTTAGCGCTAGAAACGGTTTGCGATCAGCTGTGAAGAAGCAAAAAACAGACTAGAACTGGCAATATCTTCGTTCGAGCTGTCGTATATAATTGTTATACGAGTTATTATATATTATGAGTTTACGCAGTAGAGAACTTCAGTTACCGGTCGATCTATATGGAAGACCACAGCAAGCTGATAAGATTAGAAGAAAGTGACGATGAAGTCACAGAAAACTTCGAAAGAAGACGTGGTCCGATTGATGAACGGTCGTGGTTTCCAAAATGATGATGAAATATGTTTAGGTAGGCCACAGTGGTATACAAAATATAGAATTGACTGAAATCGAAAGTTAAAGTAGTACATCGAGACAGCATCGTTGTTACCAAGGATTGGAAGAAGTTGATGCTGATCAGGACAATCAAAGCTGACAGGGAGGGATTATAACGTATTTACCTTATATAAGTACAAGACAGCCACAAAAAAGGGGCTTCTTATATATGATTTGTTAAGATTATTTATTTTTTTATAGTTTATCTTTATCAGATTCTTCCAGAATTTTGATTTATCAAATATTCTTGATAACTGTGTGTATTGTTGTAACGCCCAAAACTTTTCTGCACTTTTTTATTATCCTTGGCCAGTTTAATTTCTAGATTATTTTGTACTTTTAATATGTCATAAACTAGATCACTTATGTTTTGATTGAGTATTCTTGTACAATAAAAAATACTGACTGTAAAAGACTATATTAGAAGTAACAGGAATTTCAGTGCATTTTTTGCACCAAAGCTGTAATTCTAATTATTTATAGTAGGTAATACTTGTTCTCAAAAAGCTTATCTGTAACCTTTTTAGTTCAGATCCGGTAAAAATAACGAGAGCATTGGCTGCAGCTGTAAATGCAGCCGATGATAATGGAGCAGTCATGGGTAATTGGACAGATGATCACAGTGGTGGCACTCCACCAACAAAGTGGTTAGGCAGTAAAGATATCTTACAGAAATATTACAAGAAGAAAAAACCTGTCAAATATGGTCAATGTTGGGTATTTTCTGGTGTATTGACAACAAGTAAGTTTAGTTATCACTTTATGATTTAAAAAGTCTATATACTTATGTATAACAATATTGTCTTTCTCTTTTGAAATATTTTTTGAAATGTATGAGCTCTAACTAAATTTCAGGTAAGTTGTAATTTGATTTCTCTCGAATTATTTTGAACTTGATACCATTTTTGGTGGTATATTAAGTGGGCATTTTAATAAAGCAGTAGTTGATCATATAGTATTATTAGTCAAATATGATTTAAAATTTCCCTACATTATTCTCAGCAACTTGGCCTTTCTCAAATGACCACGTGGAGATTATTGACAATGATATTTACCAGAAACCTTCAGAATATTTTACGTGAACGAACTAAATCGTGAGATGTTGATAAACATACCTCAAATGATTCATATATTTCCTCTCTATCTTGAAACAATTACTTTTGGTAAGGTTTCTGAGCTCTGATGTTATTTTCAAGTGTTAAATAGGACTAATTTACCAGATCATTTTATGAAAAAAAGTTCCAATAAACATACGTCTGGAAATACACTGTTTCCAAGATACAAGGTTGAAGTTTTTTTTTTTTGTAAATAACTGTTTTTTTGACAGCGTTGTTGCTAGAAATAGAGAGCTCATATGGCTCTAACTAGAACAAAATTATTAAGTCCAGTGGCGTTAGGTGGGCAAACTAATAAAAAATTTTGACAAAAAATGTACGGCGCCACTAACTTTAATTAATTTCGATATTGTGCCGATTACTTATTCCTGCTGATTTTCACCCACGTGTGGCATTCTGTCAATGGCTTTTGCACAAAATTTTTGAAATTACTCAACCACTGATCTTGATTTTGTGTACTGATTAAGCGAATTTTTCAAGAAATCCAATAAGGAATTTTCATAATTAACCACTAATGGGGTGTTGAAAATCCGCATCCGATATTTGAAGATCATTTTCAACATCAGTTGTTGTTGAATGGTTGTATTGGAACTGTGGGTCACTGCTTAATTGGACGCGTGTTTCTACCAGTAAGACTTACCGGAGAGGTATATCGGTACTTTCTGGAACTCAGGCTTCCTGGATTTCTGGAAAACGTACCATTGGGAATAAGAAATGCAGTGTGGTTTATGCGCGATCGTGCACAGTTATTATTATATTTTCAGTGAGTTTTTACCAGAAACAGACGGAAATTGCTGGATTGGACGAGGTCGACCTCACTTATGGCCTGCACGATCCCTGGATTTAAACCCACTGGGATTCTTTATGTGGGGCCACCTGAAGTCGTTAGTTTACGCTACTCCTATGGAAAATGTGGAGGACCTACGGATTCGCATTCTTGCTAAGTTTAATTGGATTAGAAACGACCCTGGCATTTTTGAGAGAATTTGCCAGTCAATGAGGAGAAGATTGGATTCTGGTATGCGAGCTAGAGATGGTCATTTTCAACAGTAATTTTTTGTATTAGGTATAAATGTTAATTTTATTTATGGATTGCTTGTTACATAATGCTTGGATTCGTTTGAAAATTATGAGTCAATTAAAAATATTAATAATAATATATACTTTACCCAAGAGAAATAAATATGTTGTAGTTTGAAATTCTCGTGAAAGAAGTATTCACTTCTATCACGTGTACTGTGCTGCACGCCAATTTTTTATTTATTTATTTATTTTTATCTTGCTTCGAAATGTTAATGTTATTTTAGTTGAATTATTCGCAAATATTCTTGGTATGTTGAAAAAAGTTTTAAATTTTTATCTCGTAAATGAAGCAACATATTAACAAAAATACAAGAGAAAAAAAAGTTGTAGTTTTAGTTGCTTTATCTGAAGACAATATCGAAATTAAATTATAGTCAGTTGCGTACATTTTTTTTGTCAGTAATTTTTATTAAGTTACCTTCCTAACGCCACTAAATTTCACAATTCTGATCTAGTTAGGGCCATATAAGCTCTCTATTTCTAGCAACAACGCTGCCAAATTTCAAAGAAATCAGTAAGGATATATTTGACTTAATTACAAAAAAACCGATATTTACAAACAAAACTTTAACACTTTGAACTTTTTCATAAAATGACCTGAGAATCACCCTCTTAAGTATTGCCGCGTCTTTCTGAAACACCCCGTATATTTCGGTACACCCAGATTTCTCACGTTCTAAGAATCTAATATGAAATTATACATATTCCATTATGTAGAAAGAGTTTTAAACAAATATCCTTGTGGGTGAATATTGTATATTACCCAATGTTAGGTCGTTAATTTTTTTATGGGATTGTAATAATAGAAGCAGTCTTCAATATGTGTCTTGACCTTGACTAGAATAGTCAAATAGACCAGGTGGTATAAATAGTTGAAGGCCATTGTAATTAAATAGGATGGTGTCATATAGTTTTCAAAACTTAACAGTTGTGAAAGATACAATTCATAACATTTGTATTTCTATTAGTAAATTATAGTATTCTATATAAAGGTAGAGAAAAACAAACAAAACTTTCCATTATCCATCACTTGGAGCCATTGCTGACTTATGCTGAGTAGACCCAACTTCTTCTATCAGAAGTCTATCAGTATTATTATTAATAGAGGAGGTGGCAGTTAGTGCTGGAGATATTTAAGTCGTGACACTGACTCCTAATTTTTTTCAACATCCTTCTGGTCCTCAACTCTCACACCTCGGTACACACTTAAGCCCCTTGCGTGTACGAATGGCGTACTTAAGCCTTGAAGGCTTATTGTTCCTTTTCAGGACCATACTGCACTCACTGTCATTCTACTACCACGCAACATTCATTCTTCACCTAGATGGGCCACCGTCAGATACCGTCTATAATAAACCCCATAAATGGTCACCCACCCCGCGACATTCATGACATGACTCCTAATTAGAACAAACACCAAGTTTTATCTTATTCATCATTAACCTTTGAACTGTCAAGCAACTCAATCAGGAAGAAAAGTAAAGATATGTAGACAATCGAACTCCGCGCCATTATTAAGCTTTTGGGACCAAGGAATGTCTGTTCAAATCATTCTGGAGGAGATGTCATCCGTTTACAAAAGGCATGGGCTTTTTAAGCATGTGAGGGAATCACTGGAAGTCGAAGACAACCCTTACTCGGGACGGCCTATTGAAGTGTCCAAACTGGTACGAAAAGATTGTACTGGAAGTTGCTCGGCTGAAGAGGATGCACGTCGCAGAAATGATTCGAGTAACCGTAATTCTGCATCATCATCTTGGCATGACAAAATTAAGGGCGAGATGGGGAAGAATCCTTACATCCTTACATCATCGCAAAAACAAGCGCGTCGAATGTTCTCGTACGTTTCTGGATCTCTGTATGGAACTTGAGGATAGTGTGATAGCTCAGAGTGTTAGTGGAGACGAAACTTAGGTTCATAATTACGAACCTGAGTCAAAGCGGGACTTCATGTAATAGCATACAAAAAGGCATGCCACCACCCAAGAAGTTTATAGTCACACAGTCAGCCGGCCAACTCATGGCGACCGTCTTTTGGGAAGTACTCCTATTATATTGATTGATTGATTAAAAAGAAGCAATCAGAGGAAAAAGAAAAGAAAAATTGATTAGTGATGTCATGCTACTGCAGGACAATGCTCCAGTACACAAGACTCGTGTTCCGCTGTCTGCTTGCACAAGTCCAGACCTCGCCCCGAGCGATTTTTATTTGTTACCAAAAATGAAAAAAGAACTCCGTGGGAAGGAGTTTGGTTGAAGGTATGAACAAATGATAAATCTGAGAAGTGTATTGGGGTTACAGACGAATTGGAGAAGAAAAATTATATTGCATTTTTATATTTTCTACCCTTATACCCTATTATGCGGAATTAAAAACCTCCCTGGTAGCAGCATTGATTTTGTTGAACGCCAACGTCAAAACACACACAAACACAATATTGTTTAAAACGACTAAAATATTCTGTTGGACTAGTTTGCAGGGCTTTAGGAATTCCAGCTAGGACTGTTACCAACTACTCTTCAGCACATGACACTCAAAACTCCTTAACAGTTGACTATTTTATGAATGAGAAAGGCGCAATTATGGAAGAACTAAATTCAGATTCAATTTGGAACTTTCATGTCTGGAATGAAGTCTGGATGCAACGACCAGATCTAGGACGCGAATATCATGGATGGCAAGCTATTGATGCTACACCTCAAGAGTTAAGCGAAGATATGTATAGGTACGAATTGTTAATCCTACAATTATTAATTTATTAGATCCAATCAACATAAAGAGATAGAAACCTAAGACATAGTGTTTTTATTAACATTAATTGATTTAATTTGATATATTTTTAGATGTGGACCAGCTTCAGTTGCTGCAGTAAAAGAAGGAGAAATTTTGAGACCTTATGACAGTAATTTTCTTTACGCTGAAGTTAATGCTGATAAGGTTGGTATTTTATTCAAATGACAAACAAAGTGTGCTTTATTTTAAATGTTTTTATGTTTATGTGTTCTTTTATCAATTTTATATTTCGTTGGCTTTATGTTTTATTTCATAGAAAAACATTTTAAAAATTTCATATTGTCTGAGTAAAATCCTCCGAATTTTCTTCCTTCGTTGTGGCAGAAAATCAGAAGAGAACAACAGAAAAGTCAACCCTCTAGGGAACTTTTATTATACTATTTTTCTAACTTAGTTTTCGTGGTAGTACAGGTTGATAATTAAAATTCCAAAAAAGCACTAAAAACAGTTTCTTCGTCTTCCTAGTACCCCCATGAAAGTCGTTTTAAAAAAATTGAGGAAACGAGGAAGAAAAACAAAGATAATAAAGATAAGATTTCAAATGATGGAAGGGGAAAAGGCAAAAAAATTATGGAAAACTCAAAACTAAAGTACCAAATGACACCCGAATTGCAAACAGCATCATCTGATTCATGTGAGGTATATGATGCCATTGATGATAATCATAATCATAATCATGTTCCGTCTGACTGTGGAAAAATCGTGTTTGGTATAGATGCGTCTTATGCGGACTATGGCTCCATGCAGCATGTACCGGTGAAGACACCCTCCCTACCTAATACATACATTTGCAATTTTTGTAAACCATAATATTTATAATCTTGTTTGATTCAATAAATATTTTTGTATGATTATGATTATGCGCATCTCATGCGCACAATCCCCCACCACATGGATTAAATCCTACCTGACACACAGAAATATGGCGGTAAGGATTGATACTGTTCTCTCTGAATTTCGAGAGCTTGAGTTAGGCACGCCTCATGGTAGCATACTTGGACCACTTCTTTTTTTACTATACGTGAACGATCTTCCATCTAACATTACGCAGGGGACATTGTACATGTATTCTGATGACACAACCATATTACTGAGTGACAGAGATCCGAACATTTTATTACACAAAATCAATGCCACTTTTTTAGAATTTTAGTCTTGGTGTCATAGAAACAAATTAATTGTCAACTATAAAAAGACTGTTGCCCTACGTTTCACCCTATATAAAACACCTGTAAACTTTAACCTTAATTTTAACAACACCACCTTATCATGGTCAGGGTCAGCTGAATTGTTGGGAGTGACTGTGGATCCTGATTTGAATTGGAAGAACCATGTGGATAACCTCTGCAGTAGGATTAGCCGAAATCTGTTTGTCCTTAACTCTCTAAAGAGCTACATGGACAGGAAATCGCTAATATCCATATATTATGCACTTATATATTCAGCCATTTCCTACAATATTACACTGTGGGGAAGGTGCACGGAGGTAAACAGAGTGTTAATACTTCAGAAAAGAGCCATTAGGATTATATTCAATATTCCATATAGAGGGACTTGTAGAGAGACTTTCAAAGCGAACAACATTCTCACGGTCCCGTGTATCTATCTTTTCAGGTTGCTCTTTTCTGTTTTTAAAAGTAAAGATCCGGCACCCACTTGCGGTGATAACCATGGCTACTCGACTCGAGGAAGGGATCAGTTGTGTCTGCCTCGCCCCAAACACGAATTCTATAAGAAGTCACCCATCTACTCGGGATATTGTTATTTTAATCTCCTTCCTTCGGATATTAGGGGCTGCCAGTCAGAAGGCATTTTTAAAGGTAAATTGAAGAAATTTTTGATTGCTAACGCCTTCTACAGTCTACAAGAATTTGCCTCATTATAATGTAGAGTAAATTGTTTTTAGCATTATTGTAGTATTGTTTTTGGTATTGTTTTAGTATTGTTTTTGGTACTGCTTTGGTATTGTTCTTAGTATTGTGTTTATTATTTGTTTTCAATTATTAGTATGATTAATGACTTGACTTTTGACTATTGTAATCATTATATCGGAATAGCTATGTGTCAAATTTGTAAGCTCTTTGTATTGGCTTATTTTAGCAGGTGACATATTTTAAGGACGAGTCTATGTACATGACATTGTATATTTTGCGACTAATAAATATTATTATTATTATTATGGGGTGGGACTGCACTTTTGTGCTATTATTTTTCTTGTGAATTTAGAAATAGTTGCGTTCATTTTAATGATGCTAGTTAATATTCCAATGACATGGGGCGTTCTTGATATTTTTAAATTTCCTATATGGTTCAATATGTAACGTTCAGATCATATTTCGCTTAAGTGCGCCTTATTCCCCCACTTTCCCCTATATAGATATAGGTTCACATATTTTAGAGGGTTATTTTTTCAAGTGATCTTCAGATGAAAAGTTGTGTGTCATCTGAAATGTAAAAAAAATGGAAATTAATTAAAATAATGTAAGAATGTATTGCCAGCTAATAAAAGTGCATATGATTTAGGCACTAAATAACAATTATCAATTGAGTTGTTTTCCTGTAATACAACGATTACGGGATTTGTTTTATGCACCTCTTGACTGAGAGGTGGTGGGGCACAGTCGTGCTTGAGCAACCTACGGCATCTATACTAAGTTCTTCTAAAAGTTCATGGCATTGTTCCCCATTGATAGGTAGAAGAAAATGAAGCCCAATGAGGTGAGGTGAATATTATCTTCAACACATACGTGATTATTACATTTTAATTAATAATCGCATATATAGAATTTCAAATCTGACTTACAATTTCTGAATTTCCTACGATTTCTGTTCGTCATGTATAACACCTTTAAATTAAAATGGTAAGGATCCACTAACATACTAACAACTGTTGGATTTTGAATTCCCGATGCCCAAAGTTTTTTTTTTTGCTTTAAATTTATACAAAGCAAGAAAATCTCTTTCGTATTATCATGACGAAAAATAATTTAGTTTAACTGTTAATTATATTTGTGGAGTAATTTAAGAATGAATCTCGTTAAATAAAAGCAACGCATTTGTTAGCAAGTGATTTTGAATTATTTAGCTGCGATACTGCAATCTCTCAACATTGTGAGATCTTTCTTGGCTGTTGGCAATGCTCATGAATCTTGAAACCTTGTTTTCCGATTCTCAAGCAAAATATACCCTTATGGTGAAAAAAAAAAAAAAAAAAAAAAAAAAAAAAAAAAAAATAATAATAATAATAATAATAATAATAATAATAATAATAATCCGTTGGTGGTAGGTTGCTGAATAGGCGGGCACCTATCGCTCAAGAAACTACAGCCAACAGCAATAATGTGGAAATACCACCAGCTGACCCACAACCAGCAGCCAATGTTAGGGAGGATAATCCTCCCCCCATAGCTCCTGGACGCAGTAGACGCATGAGATGGAGTACTAACTTGAATAAGGATGTCATGCGCTACTACTTCATAGCCACAAGCCTCGAAACGGATTTTACTGATTATAGGGATAGACTAAAGAATATGTTTGCTGCTGAACATCCAGAACACAATGATATTACAGCACAACGCCTATCCGATCAGCGTAGAGCAATACAGAGAAACAATCTATTAACCCAAATTGAAATTCAGTATATTTTAGACAGAGTGAGGGAGGAACTAAATATACCTCATACGCCCAATCAGTCTTTTGAGGATGACAATGTTTATGGTACCCATACACCCTCAGATTCGCCACGTGGTTCACCATTCAATAACATAGATATAGAGATTCCTCAAGAGCCCCACCAAGAGGACGAAATACTTAATACTTACCATGCTAACTTACTGAAATACCTTGGAATGGACCCTAACGTTAGACCTCCCATACAAAAACTTAGATTTAACAAGAACACAGGAACACTTATAAATAGAGCCAATTCCATCCTAGAACAAACGCTAAACGATGGTATGAATCTTGAAGAGGTACATTCCACGATATATTGCGCGGCAATTACCGTAGTGAGCCTTAATCAAAAATATACATCACCTAACAAAAAAAATACAGATGGGTATTTACCATCATGGCAACGCCGCCTCACCAATAAAATTAATGGCCTACGAAGGAGTATCGGTAAAACTCAACAGTACCACGACGGAAATAGAAACAACAGATTGCTTAGAACACTGCCGACAGACTTAAAAGACATTATACAAACAATCAATGCCGAAACGGAAAATAAAGTGCGTACATACCTTGATACACTTAAACAAAAGTTAGCAGCATACTCAGCTCGATTAAAGAGATACAGAGAAAGTTACTCAAGACGCAGAGACAACAGCCTATTTTCGAACAATGAAAAGGCGTTTTACTCATCACTATCAAAAAAATATGATAACCTTAACCCCCCAGATCTTGAAAGTCAGACCAACTACTGGACGAGTATATGGTCACAGAGCAATAACCATACAAAAAATACTTGGATAAACCAAGAAATGAAAGCACAGAACTCTCTACAACCAATGAATGAAATTGTAATAACCCAAGCAGATCTAACAGCTGCTTTAAAGAAAATTGCAAATTGGAAAGCGCCCGGACGCGATGGCTTGCATAGCTTTTGGTATAAACGATTCACAGCTTGTCATGAACTCTTAGTTAACAATTTCAACGATGTCATTAGATTTCCTAACAACTTTCCAACATTTTTAACTGAAGGACTTACTTATTTAATTCCAAAGACTGATAACCCGGATCACCCTTCGTTGTTTCGTCCCATTACATGCTTGCCGACCCTTTATAAGATCCTTACGTCGATATTATGTGCTAAACTTGAAGACCACCTGGAACTGGCTCAAGTGATGACAGATGAGCAGAAAGGTGCTAGACGCAACGTTATGGGATGCAAGGAACAGCTGGTTGTCGATTCCGTAGTTATGCAGCAGTTGAGGGTGGGGCAGAGAAATGCACACATTGCATACATCGACTATAAAAAAGCATTTGACTCTGTCCCTCACTCTTGGCTCAAATTTGTATTGACACTGTATAAAGTACATCCTACGCTTATACTTTTTCTTGAGACAACTATGAGGGCCTGGCGAACCACACTGTCTCAAAAAATAAATAACGAACTAGTATTTAGCGGGAGCATACCTCTGCGCAGAGGTATCTTTCAGGGGGATTCGCTCAGTGCCCTATGGTTTTGTCTGTCTCTAAACCCAATTTCAAACACTCTTAAGAAAACAGAGTATGGAGTAAAATTAAAAAATAATGTACAGGATCTCTTAGTAAGTCACCTTTTCTATGTTGATGACCTAAAAGTATATGCAGCAAATGACAGACAGCTGAGAGCCATGCTAAAGCTGGTGCATGATATGAGTTCGGACATAGGTATGACTTTTGGACTGGAGAAGTGCCGCACGATCAAAATGGTCAAAGGGGTACTTAAAGAGTCACAACCTATAGAAATTAATAACGAGGTCGTCATACAAGGTATTGAAGAACCCTATAAATACCTGGGTATAGATCAGACCCATAAAATAGAACATACAACGATGAAATCGAAACTGTCTACTGAATTTGAAAAGCGAGTTAAGCTAATTATCAAAACAAAACTAAACTCAAAAAATATCGTTAAGGCTATAAACACATATGCAATATCTGCCTTAACCCATTCCTTTGGCATAATCAGATGGTCTGATACAGATCTTGATGCACTAAATAGACGAATCAGAACACTTCTAACGCACAAAAGAATGCATCACCCAAATGCATGCACTGAGAGAGTCACATTGCCTAGATGCCTGGGAGGTAGAGGTTTAAAAGATGTTAAAGCAATGTACTATGAACAGCTGGATAATATTAGAAAATATTTTTACAAAAACTCGGATAAACCGATGTACCGTGCAGTGATCGAGGCAGATAAAAATTTGACCACACTTAATTTAAAATCCCGAGAATATAACCCAAAAACACACATTACTACCAACGAGGATAAAATTAGGATGTGGTCAGGAAAGCAACTCCATGGAAGATTTTACAACTCCGTTCAAAACAATTACGTTGACAAATCCCTCTCTTTTATGTGGGCTACAAAAGGTTACCTCCATCCTGAAACTGAAGGATTCTTAATGGCCACGCAGGACCAAGTTATAAAAACACGAAATTACGCCAAATACATACTGGGAGAAGACCTGAGTTCTGATAAATGCCGCAAGTGCGGAGCTGTTTCCGAAACTATAGATCATATTTTGGGATCCTGTAACACACTAGCAAATACGAAGTACTTGACTCGACACAATCAAGTAGCACATATAATCCATCAGAAAATACTGATAGACAGAAAAATGAAAACCGAAATTGTCCCCTACTACAAATATGTGCCAAACGAAGTTGAGGAAAACGATCAATTTAAAATATATTGGGACAAAACAATTTACACCGATCATACAATAGAACACAACCGTCCTGATATTACATTAATAGACAAGAAAAAACACACAACATATCTAATTGATGTTTCTATACCAGGAACACACAATCTGCAACAAAAACATACGGAAAAATTAAACAAATATCAAGCGCTTCAACATGAAATAAAGCGCATCTGGAATATGAGGGAAGTGTACATAATACCTATAATACTATCGTCGATAGGAGTAATACCGAAAAATTTGGAAAAGAACCTAAAAATGATTCAAATCCCTATTACCGTAATTGAGGAGATGCAGAAAGCTGCGATACTGCAATCTCTCAACATTGTGAGATCTTTCTTGGCTGTTGGCAATGCTCATGAATCTTGAAACCTTGTTTTCCGATTCTAAAGCAAAATATACCCTTATGGTGAAAAAAAAAAAAAAAAAAAAAAAAAAAAAAAAAAAAAAAAAAAAAAAAATAATATACCAGGATAAGACAACAAAACATACTTACCTAATAGATGTGGCCATACCAGCTGCTCATAATACCGTTGAAAAACAAAATGAAAAAATCCGCAAATACTTACCTTTAGCATCAGAAATCAAAACTTTGTGGAAACAAGAAAAAGTTATCGTTATACCTCATCGGCGCGACAGGTGAAATTCCAAAAAAACTCCACAAATACCTCTCGGATTTAAACTTACCGTCAACCCTATTTATAACCCTCCAGAAGATCGCAATCCTAGGAACCTGCCACATCGCACGTAAAGTATTGAACACTGGAACCTGAAAAGAAAAACAAACATATAAATCCAGAACAAAATTCTTCACACTTGCATGCACTGCCGTGTGGAGAATACTTACCTGCAAAAGCAGAGAAAACCTGAAATAATAATAATAATAATAATAATAAAAAGACTTTATTGCAAAAAAAAGTTTACAATGGGCGAAGTTGAAGTTAATACTTCCTCACTTAACCCCTAAGGTAAGATAACAATTACAAACATAGACAAAAAAAAAATAAAATAAAATAAAAGATTGAAATGTTGATGCAAATTCAGGTAGTTAATTAACAAAGGAAAATAGATCAAACAAATTCTGATATAATACTACATATAGCATTTTTAAATCTAAAACCTTTCAAAAATTTTAATTTAAATATATTACTAAAATGGTTTATTATCTTTAAGTAATTAATATCCAATAATTGATATTTTAGGTATTCTGGAGGTATAATGGACCAACACAGCCCTTAAAATTATTGCGTAAAGATGTTTATGGCATAGGAAAGTTCATTTGTACAAAGGCAGCTGGTAGTTTCGAGCAAGAAGATATAACATCATCATATAAATATACCGAAAAAACTACAGAAGAACGCTCAACCATGTTAAAAGCTTTACGTCAATCAGAGAGTTTGTTCTCACGATATTATCTTAATGAGGAATTCAACGATATTTATTTTTATTTTAATCTGTTGGATGATGTTAAAATTGGCCAAACATTTGATGTTTCATTAGCAATGAGAAACAGATCTAAAACGAAAGAATACACTGTATCTGTAATATTAAGGGTTGATGTGGTGACGTATACAGGAAAAGTTGGTGATGCTGTTAAAACAGAAAATTTCCATGTAGTGGTTAAACCTGATTCTACCCATGAAGTTAAGCTGACGGTTACATATAATGAATATATTAAGAGAATTTTGGACCAATGTGCATTTAATGTGTCATGTTTGGCATCGCTAGAAAATACCAAATTTGAATACTATGCGCAGGACGATTTTAGGTAGGTAAGCGCCCAATATACATTTGAAAAATACCTATACAAAGTGAGTTATAAATTGATTATGCAATATGGAGGGTATATTAACCATTTGCGCTCCGTTAGTGTAATCTACTTCTTATAGAAAATTGTATTCTACGTCTGATAATTGTTTCATATTATCAACGAAAAAATGACAATTTCGTCTGAGTTGCCAAAAGATCGCTGTCGATTTCCCAACTATCCTCTCAAAATGGAAACTGCCCAAGAAAACCTCAAATACTGAGCCCGTACAAAAAGAAGACCCGGAATAACATCCCACACCCGAAATGACGGCAGCTGTGCTTCCTAACCTCCTAACCGAGTTCCATCTGTTACTCCATCTTTAGTGGCTTGGTTGAAAATTATCCATTCTCGAAGTTGGAGAATTTTACTGAAATATGATTGTATTTTATAGATATATCGACATATCGGGTGTCTCACCGGGAAGGGGTCGATCTATTATAGAGAAACTACACTGTGGAACAATCTGAAAATCTGGTGTAGTACGTAGGCTAAGAGGATCAATTTGGCTAAAATGTTTTCAAGAATCTAGTACTTTCTGTTATACCGGAAATGGGTGTCAACTTATGAATTATATTTTTTTGGATTTTCCTTGTAATTCTAACGATATTTCATGCAAATATATTATATCTATCTCTAGTTGTTTTCGAAATATTTAAAATTGTATGTCAAAAATGACGGTTTCGGAATAAAGAATAATAACAATATTTTATAATATTGAAGCTTTAGTAATTTAATTTGTTAGAATATCCTAGGAGTTATAGATCTACTTTAGGCGCCTAAGCATATTTTGTTGGTAAATATTAATACAGGGTGTTTGCAAAAAGGGTAAAAAATCAAATTGAAAAAATTGTCGAAATTCAAAATTTTTAAATGGCAACCCCTAATTTTATATTTTTTTTATTTTTTTGCATCAAAAATAAGGGCAAGTTTATAAAAGGATGTCGATTCCAAAAATTGATAGTTTTGAAAATATTGACAATTTTACATTTTTCTATTACAATAGTGATATCACTTTGAAATTTAATTGATTTTAGTGGACCACGATGGCTGTATAAAGCAAATAAATATGACACTTGTCAAAAATAATCAACAATTGTGACAAATTGTAGATATTAATTAGTAGTAATAATCATGGCGAGCCGTATAAATTATACTAACCAAGACTACCTAAATTTGTTTATTATTTATTCGTATCTAGAATTGTCATAATTGTTGATTATTTGTGACAAGTTTCATATTTATTTGCTTTCTAAAGCCATAATGGCCAAGTAAAATGATTTAAATTTCTAAGTCATATCACTATTATAATAGGAAAATGTAAAATTGTCAATATTTTGAAAACTATCAATTTTTGAAATAGGCACCCTTGCATAAACTTGCCCTTATTTTTCATGCAAAAAATAAAAAAAATATAAAATTGGGAGTTGCCTTTAAAAATGTTGAATTTTGACAATTTTTTCAATTTGATTTTTTTACCCTTTTTTTCAAATACCCTGTTTTAATATTTGCTAAAAAATATACTTAGGCGTCTAAAGTAGGTCTATACCTCCTAGGATATTTTAACATATTAATTAATTATACCTTCCATATAATAAAAAACTGTTGTTATTCTTTATTCTGATATCGTCATTTTTGACATAAAATTTGAAATATTTCGAAAACTGCTAGAGATAGGTATAACATATTATTCATGAAATATCTTTAGAATTACAAGGAGAATCCAAAAAAATATATAATGTATATAGGATCGTATTTGAAATAAGGAAGTTGATACCTACTTCCGGTATAACCAGAAGTACTAGATCCTTAGAAACATTTTAGCGGAACTGGTCCCGTCAACCTACGTGCTACACCAGATTTTCAGATTGTTGCACAGTGTAGTTTCTCCATAATCGATCGAATCCCTTCCCGGTGGGACACCTGGTATACCTCGTATACGGTGTTGGAGGACCGTTGTTGCAATGGCTTACTAGCTACTTGTCTGGTCGTACACAGATGGTACGCATATGTGTGTCCCTGGCGTCCCTCAGGACAGAACCACCATATTGACCACATTTTTCTAATTGCTGCCTTAGATATTTTAAGGAATTTCTGATTTCTACCTGTGGTATTGAACGTATGGCCTAAGTAATTTTGTAGAGCCTGAGTTATTTGTACAGCTTGAGTAATTTTGTACAGCCTGAGTAATTTTGTCTTTTAGCACATCTATTCTATTATATTGGTATTGGAGTAGAGTAAACAATTTATTTTATGCGGCCCCATAGAAACATGTCGGCGATTGTTAAGTCCTTGGGGGTCACAGAATAGAACCCTTTTTTTACCAATTGATTTTGGACCAAATTCATGATAAAGCCATTCCGTAACCTGACGTGTATATTGTGCCGGAAAACTATCCTGTTGGAAGTATACTTTGTGCGAAAATTTAATGTTAAACTTTCGAGTTCATAAAAAAATTAATTAAGCATTTTTAAGTATGATCTTCTGTTACAGGCGTTATTGAAAAAATACGGGCCTCTAATGCCATGTATAGATATCGCGCACCACACGTTCACTTTTGTAAAATATTGTCTTCGTTTCATTATTCTACATTCCTGGAGACCAGTATCTGACGTGCTTGGATGCTACAATTCCATTAGTGGAAAATGTACACTTATCAGAAATCATAATGCACTTATGAAATATAATATCTGCATTACAGATTTTGTCTCCTATGCACAAAAAAAGATGTAGTCTTTTCGCTTCATCTTCATATTGCAATCTATGATTGAAGTATGGTGGTTTGAACGGAAATATTTTATTTTCTAACAAAACCTTCTGAATACAACTTTTTTTCACAACTTCTAACTGTTTAGTACGGTTTCTAAGGGACATCACGGGCGTTTCTCTTACAGATTGCAGAACTAAAAGTGTGGCAGCATCGTTATGGTGATATTTTTTCTTTTTTTATGTTTAAAACCGAACCAATTCTTTGAAACTTCTTTATTACTTTGCAGATTCCCATCAGACTTATTTGTATGCCTACAAATTGTTCTCTAAATTTCTCCATAACGTAGCGATATTATACATGACCATCCGCAAAATATTTTTATTATAAAAAAAATTGATGTCTTTTTATGCTTCCTGTACAAAAAAACTAAATTTTTGATGCATTAAAATTTTTTTATCAAGAATGACTTTTTTTCGTATCTTTCACTTTTTGGTACTGTATACTGTATATTTTAATAGATCAATGATGCCTATAAATTATAATATCAATATGGATGCCTCTGAATTGAGTTCTGTTGACACAGTGAGTGAGCTTGGTGTCCTGCTTGATAGTTTGCTCCTCACTGACAGCACTAATAAGGCATTGATTATGCACGAGCTGAACAAGATATTTGGTCCCAATGATGTGCGGTAGATTATAGTAGACTTCCCTTGGAATTTTTGAGTAATATTATTAAGAATGGTAAATAATTTATGTATTTAATTTTGTTCTTCTCATATATCGTTGTGGATGAATTTTTTCTTTTCTCAATCATTTTAATTGTAAAACCGTCCAATTTAAGAGGTTGTATTTATTGTTAGTGTTGTTATATTGTTATTATTATCAAACTAAATTGGACATCTTTGTGCGTTAATAAAGAATATACCTATATTTTGTTATTAATTCCTGGTACAGCCTACACAGTATATCATGTCATTTGTAGAATTCGAAAACCTGATATAAGGATATCGCTTCAAGATACACCAGTGGAAAATACGGAAATAACTGCTGACATTACATTAGAAAACCCTTTACCAGTTCCTATGAGAAAAGGAGAATTTACAATCGAAGGACCCGGAATTGAAGGGAAACTAAAGATTAAAATAAAAAATGTCGATGTTGGTGGAAAAGCTATAGGTAAGAGCTAAGCTGAAACGTGTGCGTATTCCCTTTACGAAATTAATTTAGGGATAATTTATTTAAGAATTTGCAGGGTAGCTCCGTTATTGGGAAAGTTGCTTTTTTGTGAAACTCACGATTTTGGGTAACATGTAGTTTTCGATATACCGGGCCGATTTCAAACAAATTACTTTTCGTATCACGGAAACTATTGCAGTTATTGAAAATATATAAACGGTGTTTGATAGATGTTTTTATGTGGAGTATCTTTAGTTTTTTGGTTTGGCCTCAGTTTCAAAATAAGAACCAAACTTATGTTTTTTTTAAATTGAACTATCCTGATTTTTTTTGCCACTTATATTGCATATTTTTTTCCTTTCAACTGATATATAATACTTAATAGTTTTATTTTCAGAAATATCAAAAATCGAGAGCGTTATTGAAAAAGTGTTATGAGGATTTTTGGACACACTGTAATTTTGGTATAGTGTTAAATTCTGTCCATTATGTTATGTTAAAATACCAAAATTTTAAGTAAATGAATAAAACTTGCCATTTTGATACCTTTATAAACAAACAAACAAACAATGTGTAAACTTATATTTTTACAAGAGCAAATAATGTTTTTTTTTTAACCTCGCACCCAACCTCGTATATAGATTTATATTATTTTAAGAACTAATAACATACCTAAGGGATAATCGCGACAGAATTTAACACTGTACAGAGTGTTCTAAAAACCTCATTACAATAAATATTTCTATAACGCTGTCGATTTCCAATATTAAAAAAAATAAAACTATTAATTGTTATAATAATAATATTAAATCGTAATTTATTGGTACAAAACGGCAAAAGACCATTGACCTTCAGCCTTAAGTGTTATCTTTATATAACTTGAAGGGACAGAAATATGCAATCTAAATGGCTAAAAAATTACAGGTACGCCTATGGACTCCACCTAAACACATCTCGAATATAGAATAGTTTCCGAGATACGAGAGGGGTGCGAAAAATGTTTTTTTTTTAAATCGGCCCTGTATATCACAAACTACATGTATTACCCAAACTATGATTAAGGCATCATGAGTTTCACAAAAAAGTAGCGACGTGTCGCGAAAACGTCATCCCGCTAACTTTCCCAATAACGGAGTTACCCCGCAAATTACAACGAAATCTGGAGTCCCTTTACAGGGTGATAAAGTTTTGCAAGCGGAAACTTTAGAGGTTGACAGAGAACTAAAAATAAACTATATTCTGAAATGGTTCGTTACAAAGAGGGTGTCTAAATTTGTATAAAAAATTCCATTTGAATTTTGCCAATACTATATATTATGGCCCATGTTTAACTGATATTGCCCAAAAAAGAATCCAGTTAATGCAAAATGCCTGTGTTCGACTCACACGGGGAATTAGGAGGGGTGAGCGTGGCGCGAATGCTAAGCTTCGTGAAATTGGTTGGCTGAGGATGAACAAACGTACTCTTCATTCTTAATTTTTCTTTAATAAAATTATAACAACAAAAGCTCCACAATATTTGTATAACAAAATTAAATTTCGGGGTTCTATTTATGATGTGGATATTCGTCAGACGCTTAGTATATCACCTCCAATTCACTGCACAACTATGAAATATCATTCTACAACACAACAATGTATGTAATATCTATAATAGGGTACCGGGTAAGTTTTGAAAGGTATTATATTCAAAATGCTATCTACAATTATATAGCAGAATTTGTTTGATTTTTATTGACAGTGTTATTTATTTGTTGATATGCCATAGATTTGTTATTTCAATTTAGGATTGTATAATAATAATATAATAATAATTTTGCCTTTTGATTTAGGATTGTTGATTGTATTATTCGTTTGATTTTTTCTTTCAATTTCAGTATTTTCGAGAGCTATGCTGTTTCATCTTCGTATTTATTATTTGTATATGTTTGTAACTGTTAACTAAAGGGTAAAGTGAGGAAGAGTTTCCTTCAACATCGCCCATTGTAAAATGAATTATTATTTTGCAATGAAGGCTTTATTATTATTATATTTAAATAAAATTTGCCACGTTTGGATAGATAATTTAGATAGATTATTTTACGTCCACCAGTGGCGAGCCTACAGACTCATTTTCGCATAATTGTAATGAGAAATATGCGCCACTGATTTTTTTTAAGAAAAATTAATTTTAGAATTCTTGTTCAAATTACAACAAAAAAAGGTCTTTACTTTTTTGTTGTTAGACACACCCTTTGCAAGTAAAAAATTAAAATACTTACTGATTTCTAAAAAAAAATTAAACAAAAACGAAAATAAGAAATTTAATTAGTGGCTTTCAACAACAATAACAAAATGAAAGAAAATTAAAGGTAAATTCACAAAAATCGCTCGACATGTAGTCCACCCACCTCAATACATTTTCGACATCTTCTCACTAACGCATTTATTGCAGCAGATACCTCATGCGGAATTCGTCTCATATCATTGCAGGCTTGCTGAATTTCCAAAATTAAATCTACCCTTGTTCATACCGGAATAGCGTAGACGTTATCTTTAATAGTACCTACCCTAAGCGTAAAAGTCTAGCGGATTAAGATTCGGTTACGAAAATTCTGGTGATCTGATGAAAACGGGAGCATCTGGAACTCTTCTATTTTTTTTTCTTTTATTAGTAAGGAGACTTTTTATGTTGTAAATTGAACAAAGATTTCCAGAAATAATTTTTACTTAAAAAGAAAACAGTGGGGTACCCCATTTTTCCACTAAAATTTCCCGAAGATGTGTCCGTACGCACTGCAATGGAAGTAAAATAATAATTTTAGCGTATCTAAATTATTTTTTAGGATAATTTATTTCGTTTAAATTATTTATACAAACCTTCCAAATTTCATTTAAATATCTAAAGTAGTTTTAAAAATATGAATAAATTTGAAATGTTTTATACACATTTTGACATCCTGTATCTTTATATTAAGCATTTTGCGAATATAGTTTATAATACAAACTGATATTATTTTGTGGTTCTCTGTCTGCCTCTAAAGTTTACGCTGTCGAAACTGGATCACCCTGTATAGAAATTTAAAAAAATATATTTTTTTACTATTCTGTTTGTTATGTTGCGAAATGATTAAGCCTCATAGTTTGGATATGTCGCCACTAGTATTAATAGTTATTTATTATGTAAGACGGTAAAATAATGCTTTAATTGCGAGTGGTAAATTTTAATTAATAATACGAGCAGGTAAAAGTTATTTGCCTATAACAAGTGCTGAAAGTAGTACTTTTCCGCACACGACGATAGAACGACCTTCAGTGCGTGTAGTTGCAGTAGTTGTATCCGTCAAGTGCGGAAAAGACTTTCCGCATGTGTACATTACAAATTTTTTCCTACAAGCACTTCAAATCTCGCAAAATCAAAGAGTACAAGAAAACCTGTAGAAATAACTCGCAATAAGTTAAAATGCGTTGTTAATTAATACCAGAGAAAAAGACCCATAATGGAAAAAAACATAGCTTAAGTTTGTAGTTTCATACATTTGAAAAATCGTGCGAAAAAGTAACTTATTCGCACTCAGTGCTGTAAAGTTACTTTTCCGCACAGTTTTTAATATTTCTATAACTAATATAAAGTCAGATATTTCTGTTTATCTAGCAAATAATAATAACCTTTTTAATTTTACGATTTTTAAATTTATCATTTATAATTTTTCTATTTTCTGAAGCAATCCATCTTAGAGAGGAGTTGAATGTGTAAGACACAAATAAAACAACGTCTACTCCACCAAACTATTCGTATATTTGTATGCAATCAGCTTGCAGCGCCAGACATGTTTCGGAAAACTAAGTTTCCATCATCAGTGGCTCATAATACACAGTTACGCAGTCATTTTAGGTATAAGTCAACTACAGTATGGCATGGATTATTTAAACATATACAAACAATTATTGGAAGTTATTGAAATAAAATCTTATAAAACTAAAATTTAAAACATTTTCTTATTGAAAATGAGAAACTCAAAATAATTGTGTGGTCATAATATACATATAAAAATTTTATATATAAGAGTTTTAAACAAAAATTATGATATACAAAAAGAAACTCGATAAAAATGACTAAAAATTTTTATATATTATGACCACACAATTATTTTGAGTTTCTCATTTTCAATAAGAAAATATTTTAAATTTTAGTTTTCTAAGATTTTATTTCAATAACTTCCACTAATTGTTTGTATATGTTTAAATAATCCATGCCATACTGTAGTTGACTTATACCTAAAATGACTGCGTAACTGTGTATTATGAGCCACTGATGATGGAAGCTTAGTTTTCCGAAACATGTCTGGCGCTGCAAGCTGTTTGCATACAAATATACGAATAGTTTGGTGGAGTAGACGTTGTTTTATTTGTGTCTTATAATTTTTCTCTTATGACAATAATAACTGATATTATTATTATGACAAAAGGCATATTTAACACATTTGTCAGTTGTTGTTACCTGAATTGTCAGTTTGACACTTCCGGGTAATAAACAATACACGAGAATGCCGTATGTTTCTGCAGTAAATCCTGGACTTAAATAATATAAATTATTATATTAAAATGGAAAGTTACGATGGTGAAATATTGCCAGAAGAAATAATCTGGCACTATAACTGACTTTATGTTAGTTATAGCAATATTAAAAACAGTGCGGAAAAATAACTTTAAAGCACTGAGTGCGGAAAAGTGCAACTTTTCGCACTAAAAAAATGCGGAAAACTGCAATTTACCACAATCTCGCACGAAAATCTTATTTCCGTATTATGTAATATTTTATTTAATTCTTGAACCGAAATATTTATTAAACATTAACAATACGGGAGCCGTTTAGATTATTAATTTATCATAATTATTTTAAAATATTTTAAAATACATAGTTATCTCTTGAGAATTTTTCAGCTCAATTCAAATTTACACCTCCAAGAACTGGAAGATACGCACTCGCAGCGAAATTCATATGTAAAGAAATAGATGACGTAGATGGATATTTAATTATAATGGTAGAACCAAAAAAAGAACAAAATGGGCAATCATAGAAAAATAATCCATAATTTTGTAGCATTCGAATTAGCTTTATACCAAAATTTACCAAAGGGTGAAACATATTTATTGCCAAAATGATATATAATGTATTGTTATCTAACTTTTTAATTTTTTATTGAATTCATAATAAAACTAAATTATTATATGATATTTTTTTACACATTTTACATAATATCAACGATTTTATTAGAATATGATGTGCAAAGGTATACTTAGAAAAGTTGAGGAATTATTCCTATAAGTTTAGTTGCCTGTGAAAGTTTTCTATCTAAAATATAATATATATTATGTATTTTTAAATTCAGCCATTTCTAAATTTAGTATAATTTAATATGATTGATATTTTTAAATTATATCGTTGATTGACAAACATCATTTAGTAACACTACTCTGTAGTTCAGTGGTCGCCAACCCGTCGATCGCGAGCCCCTGGTAGCTCGCGAAGAGAATTCTGGTAGCTCGCGAAGAGATTTCTGGTACGTATTAGCTCCCAACATATTTCAAAATAGAAAAGTAGAAAATAATCACTAAACGAAAGAAAAAAGGCGGTTTTCATGTTAGCTGAAGCGCAGACTAAAAAAAAAAGCTCACTAAGGTGAGGTTTTTCAAAAAAAAAAAAAAAAGGTAGCACACTGTACATTCTACAATTACCGAAGGTGCTCAATACATTCAGAAGGTTGGCGACCACTGCTGTATCACAGTTTATTTTTTCTATGGCTGTAGTTCAATATATTTCACTATCACAACGAACGAAGAACTCATTCCTTATCGTCGGTCGACGTGCTTTCTAACTGCTCACTGCATTATTTATATAAAAATGTCAAATTATTGTGGTGCCACCTATTGATAATAGCTAGAAGCATTCAGACCTCTATTAGGCAGCATTGATGATTTTCACAATACACAAACGGCTAATATGTTCCTTTTAGCATAGATGGCACCCCATGTTTTAAAACGTATTTTCTTTAATCAATAGAATGGCTTGCTTGCACCAAAGATAATGTACCTATACGAGAATGTTACTTGCACCAGCATTTATTGTCGATGTAGAGACATTAATGATGACGTTACAATAATTGTAAAGGGATAATTTATAATTTTGTATTAGTAAGAGTAAACAACCAAAAACACTTGTTTTGCGTTATTGGGTTCACACAATTTACATTCAAAGATCATCCAACATATCCAGATGAACAAAACACACCCGGTGTGGATTTGTTAACTCTCACACTAGAAATATAGTTTTACACCTACGCAAAATATCTCTGATCTTGTAAAGCTTCATGTATTCATTTTTATAGACTATTTTTCCTTTGTAAAGTGCAGTAGTTACATAAAATAAAGCTTTTGATGCTGTCCAAACCTTTACCTTGTCAATGGGTAATATTTATGGATATATTTTGGATATCCTGTAATTGTAGAGTTCTAAGAAGTACTCATAACATTAGTTTTTAATCTTTTTTTTTTTTGCAGACAATGACTTGAACTTTAACTATCATATTTCCGAAATCACCCAGAGTGCATTAAAGATTTTGGGTTTTATATTTACGTATACTAATAAGTTTTCCAATACCGACTGCCTTTAACCCTTTATAATTCTTTCGTTAGATCTAAGCTTGACTATGCCTCTATAACTTGGTCACGATATACAATGTTTATACAATTATTGAAACAAAAAACAACCTTTAGGCAGCAGTTTCAGCCTCATGATATTTAAAATTTCTCTTAATCTCTTTTATAACCCTTTATAACTCTTTCGTTAGATCATAAGCTTGAATATGCATTTATAACTTGGTCACCGATACACAATGTTTATATTAATAAGATTGAACGTGTACAACGAAAATTTTATCAAGATTGATGGTCAATTTCGCCCGCGTGATTTCGACCGCGGCTTTCTGTTGGATCGATTTGACTTATGGCAACCTTCGAAACGTCGAATTTTTGCCTCGAAAATGTTCTTGTTTAAGCTAATTAATAGCAATCTCGATTACCCCGATTTATTACAACACATACATTTTCACGTTCCGAGTTTTTACTCCAGGGATCACATATTTTTTAAGCATCCACAGATTTGGACTAATTACGAGTCCATGGCACCCTTATGGCGCGCCTGCAGTTATTGTAACTCTTTGGACATCAATAATATAAACCTATTTAATTTGAGGGCTAGCAAGATTAAGCAGGGTTTATCGCGATACTTGCAGGCTAATGATTCTTCATGAATTTGAGCTGTCACATGAATTCAAAATATGAATTCGGAATTTGAATGAATTGGGGTTGTGTATGTTCTAATTATCTTTTATTATGATTTTTTATATTTAATTATTTATTTGTTTTTCTCTAAGTATCTAGAACTATTTTTGCATTGTTGTGTCTTGGAATTGGGTTCTGCTTGTTAGGGAATATTGTTACTTAGGCAGTAATGATATATGACGAACATAATCTATGTGCTTTTCGTAAGATTTTGACAGCGTCATCAATGAATGAGTATCTATTAAAAACGTTCCTAAAGAGTTGTGTTCAATGCAGTGTAGAAATTAGTTTATTGTTGCACCGCAAGATAAACTTTGACAACCATGAGAATCCTGCATCTGTAGATGTTTTTAGCCATTTACCCGCTTATCAAGAAGTGCATCTGCAGCATTGCGCCGGTTTGTATCAAAAACAGGTAAACCCTTCAAGTTTTTTGTCATAATGGTAATTTTGTCGAGATCCAAAAGGAATTACATATCTAAATTTCCAAGTCAAAACTGTTAAATACGAATTTTATACAATGTCAATTTGAATACTACTATAGCAAACTCTCCGCAGATCCTGCTCAATGTCTTATTGGAAAACCGATAATAACAGTTAGACAAGATTTGTCAACAATTTTGACAAAGCCAACTAACTGAATTGAAAGCATGGCCTATTGGCGACAAATTAATTACATGGAGATTATTTTGTCCTGAATAAAGAAGATTGCACCACGTCAACCGATTGGAAATTTGGCTCTATAACTAGATATACAACGTCCAGAAAATGCTGCTCATATAGTCATTGTCAAAACCAGTGGCGGCTCTTGAGATTTGAAAGAGGTGGGACACAACAAGGTGGCAATAACACGCAAAATTTTTCCAAATAAAGAATTAAAATGACCATTAAAACTGTTAGTAGTTAGTAAGTGAAGTCCATCCTAGATTTCTGAACAGCAAAGTGGTTGATGACTTGATCATTAAAATTTGAAATGGACTTCACTTTTTTTTTTCAATAGATAGCATTGCTAACGCGCACAACCTTTCCTGGCCTATAGTGTTTCTTAAAAATGTTTTGATTCGTTTGAGGGTAGAGAAACACACACATTTCACTTTCTACAGTCGTCATAAGGACAGTACACAAAACAGTCAGCAAATCCACAGATTCACTAAAATGTTGATTTTAAGTTGTTTTGGATAAACATTTGTAACAGAGACACAGCCCCACCGTGTTTCAGAATCTCGTCCCGTGCGTATATTATCGAGAGTTCAATTTTTAATTTTAAGGAATTTACGTTAGGAAATAAGTTACACACAGGTTACAAGACGGTTCGATATTTACCAATTTTTTCAGTTTCAAATAAGTTTGCAACAGTTAGGTGTCCATCAAAACTTTTTCTATACTAATTCGACCCTCAAATGTTAATTTAACATAATTTACATTCATATATTGCACTGAATTCATCTTTACTATTGTAATTGTTCAACATCAAAACATTCACTTTATAATACTCAAAAAGCGCGATCGCGAAAACAAAAACAATAACACCACACGCACAAATTTTATTCGTATAGACTGATGGGTAGGGCGGCACCCCATATATGACGTCACAAATGCGTTTAATTTCTACAGTTACTAGCGTATAGCGTAGCTATGCATTGCTGTCTCTGTTTTTCGCACGCGATAGCAAAGAAAACAATAGAGGCACAAAAATGTTTTGTCCAAGAGC
This sequence comes from Apoderus coryli, assembly GCA_911728435.2. Taxonomy (NCBI): domain Eukaryota; kingdom Metazoa; phylum Arthropoda; class Insecta; order Coleoptera; family Attelabidae; genus Apoderus; species Apoderus coryli. The sequence continues at coordinate 3,114,114 of OU452206.1, read as the reverse complement.
ATCGTAATATGTACTAAGACCTACGTTCTGTTTCATTATCCTGAATAGACGCGCTGCAAGAGTGATTATAGCATAGACAGGGCCGTCTTCGATTCAAATTTTCAAATGCAAAATTTATAGGGAATTCTAACGAAATCACACTGGTCTGGTGCGAAGTATAAAATATAAAATTATTTTTTCTACATCGTATATGTGTGTTTTTGTTATAACTAATAATAATTTAAATTTGTTTATTTGAAACAAATGACAGAATGGTGACAGATGCTATTGTTCACATACTATAATTTTGTTGTTATTTTTTTTTATGAAAAACTAAGTGTTTTCTCACAAGATAAAAATAATACATTTTTATAGATCAAAGATATGGATTTTATTATGGATTAAAGTTCTCATCATGTTTTCGGAAAGAAAGTAGTCAGATGGAGTATAGGCATATCGGGAAACTGATGTCACCAGAAACGAGTGACCTAATAAAATCTTGTTACATATGAGGTAACATATGGAGCAGACACAGATAATGTCTGGGTTCTAATGTCCCTGTATTTTATGTAGAAGTTCTGACTTTCTAGCTTTCTTAAGCACCTCAAATACATACTGTCACAAATAGAATTAGAAACTATAGGGAGATATCCTCTACCATGTTAAAATAATTATAAGTATGAGAATATCAATTTAAAGGAAAAATAAAAATAGTATATAGAGAAGGGGTTGATATTTTATTGATTATCGTCTTTTGGTTTTAATAAATTACTCGGGTTTTGTGCCTTTTTCTTCTCTTTGGAGGCACTATTTATATCAATCCAAGCTATATATAAGTAGCCAATTTTTCTGTTATATTTGGAAAAAAATTTTGTTTTCGTTTTTGTCCCTTTTTCGAACGACTGTGTGAACCAATTCTTTTATGTTACATTTTTTAGGTTATATTCTATCACAACTATGAAAAATTATTCAATATTACGGATAAGTTTAAGAACTATGATTTTTTAAATTTTTGAACCTTCTTTTAAACCCCTTGCCTACGCTCAATGTTAATCACCACCTATAAATATCCTGTAGTATTTTCGTACCAAATGTGGTTAAAATCCGTTTAGTGGTTTTTGAGTTATCACGGATACAAATTTTTTCGGACCCTTTTATAGAATTTTCACGGACGCTTATGGTACATTAATTTTTGTCATGTATTTTTAACACCAATTCAACTAGTTAAATATAAAATTTTTTACATTTTAATTATTTTTTATTTTATTCCTTTTTCTACTATTTACGAACGCCTATGTAAATAAAAAATTTATGCTGCATTTTTTAGGTGATCTTATATCAAAGCTATATATAATTAGCCAATTTTTCCGGTATATTTGGGAAACATTTTTTTTTTCGTTTTTGACCATTTTTTAAAGACTATTTTCGAACGCCTGTGTGAACCAATTCTTTTATGTAACATTTTTCAGGTTATATTCTGTCACAACTATGAAAAATTATTCAATATTTCGGATAAGTTTAAGAACTATGATTTTTTAAATTTTTGAACCCTCTTTTAAACCCCTGGCCTACGCTCAATTTTAATCACCACCTATAAATATCCTGTAGTATTTTCGTACGAAATGTGGTTAAAATTCGTTAAGTGGTTTTTGAGTTATCACGGATACAATTTTTTTCTGACCCTTTTAAAGAATTTTCACGGACGCCTATGGTACCTACATTAATTTTTGTCGTGTATTTTTAACACCAATTCAACTAGTTAAATATACAATTTTTTACATTTTAATTTTTTTTTATTTTACTCCTTTTTCTACTATTTACGAACGCCTATGTAAATAAAAATTTTATGCTGCATTTTTTAGATTATCTTATATCAAAGCTATATATAATTAGCTAATTTTTCTGGTATACTTGGGAAATATTTTTTTTTCGTTTTTGACCCTTTTTTTAGACTATTTTCGAACGCCTGTGTGAACCAATTCTTTTATGTAACATTTTTTAGGTTATATTCTGTCACAACTATGAAAAATTATTCAATATTTCGGATAAGTTTAAGAACTATGATTTTTTAATTTTTGAACCTTCTTTTAAACCCCTTGCCTACGCTCAATGTTAATCACCACCTATAAATATCCTGTAGTATTTTCGTACCAAATGTGGTTAAATTCCGTTAAGTGGTTTTTGAGTTATCACGGATACAATTTTTTTCTGACCCTTTTAGAGAATTTTCACGGATGCCTATGGTAGCTACATTAATTTTTGTCGTGTATTTTTATCACCAATTCAACTAGTTAAATATAAAATTTTTTACATTTTAATTTTTTTTTATTTTATTCCTTTTTCTACTATTTACGAACGCCTATGTAAATAAAAATTTTATGCTGCATTTTTTAGATTATCTTATATCAAAGCTATATATAATTAGCTAATTTTTCTGGTATACTTGGGAAATATTTTTTTTTCGTTTTTGACCCTTTTTTTAGACTATTTTCGAACGCCTGTGTGAACCAATTCTTTTATGTAACATTTTTTAGGTTATATTCTATCACAACTGTGAAAAATTATTCCATATTTCGAATAAGTTTAGGAAATATATATTTTTTATGTTTCGACCTCTTTTCCACTATTTACGAACGCCTATGAAATTAAGATATTTATGACACATTTTATAGGTTATATTCTATTAAAGCTATAAATAATTATTTAATATTTCTGCTATGTTTAAGAAGTACGTTTTTTTAAATATTTTTTACCCCATTTTACACTATTTTCGAACGCCAATGTGGTCTAATATTTTATGTTCAATATTTTAGGTTATATTCAATGAAATGCGTAAAAAATTATGCAGTATTTCGGATAAGTTTAAGAACTATGAATTTTTTTAATTTTTGAACCCTCTTTTAAACCCCTTGCCTACGCTCAATGTTTCCCAAAATCTAATCACCTCCTTGCCATGTCCTATAGTATTTTTGTACCAAATTTGGTTAAAATCTGTTAAGTGATTTTTGCGTTTTCGTGCATACAGACAGACAGACAGACAGACAGACTGACAGACAGACAGACAGACATTTTTTTAAAACTACTTATTTATGTATAAAATGACCAAAAACAAGTATTTCCGGTGAAATTAAAAAAAAAAATTTTGTCATGAAAAATATATATTACATATATGATATGGAGAGCTAAAAAGGACAAGTCTCAAAAAATCATCAATTATAATATTTAAAATTTGTACTTACATAATAATCATCATCATCCACACAGCTGATCTTTTTTGTTAGTTTTTAGTTTAAAAAATGTTCAATATTATAATTATCAATACTAATACTACAAATTCACGTTTGTAACCCGTAAAGCGTAAAGACGCTACTCAACGGACTGATTAGTGCTTTTAGTTACTTCTAGAACCCGAAGTTTACTTCGCCGAAGTTGGAGAGAAGACCCCGTTTTTCCCTGTTGCGAAAAATGTATCACCTTTGATTTTTTCCAGTTTTTCGAATATCGACCAATGAAATTGTCTATTCCTAGCTGCACTACTTGTGTTGAAAAATGTCAGTCATCAATTTCGTCTATAGTAGATACAATACCGATGTTAGAGTCATGAACTTTTATAAACTTTAATGAACTTTTATAAACTTTTAATCAGCGAAAAATACTTAGTATACCGGATGCAATGTTTTTATTACAATATGGGACATCCCCGGACTCACGAAAAAACGGCCCCCATTTTTGCCTTTGCTAGGACGCTAATGGTGTCCAAGATTAAAAAAAGTGTATTTGTAAAGATACAATAGAATATCTCATATATACTTGAGACAAAATAAGCTTTCAAAAGTGTAAAAAGTTATAAAGAAAAAAAAAGTTATTGTAAGTATATAATGTTAAACGTTAAGATGGCAATAAAGTTTAGATATATTTAAAGAGGTTCAATAATCTATCCTACACAAATTTGATTTGCAATGTCGCCACTGTTGCATGAATCATCATGGAGGTTATATTATTGGAAAATCCATAATGCCATCTGTGTGCAAAGGAGAAGGAAACGGCTGAACATGTACTATGTTTGTGTCCTGATCTAACCAGCATTAGTATTGCCATATTCATAGAAGTTTCTCTTCTACCAGCTAATATGAAAAAGCTCAGCCAGCAAAATATTGAACCAATTGACTTTGTCAATCATCTTGCGCTGTTGGGTGCAGTGGCGGCTTGTGGCAGTTTTGTGGTGAAGCATAACATAAAATAACGTCATATACTTAATAGGTAGCTGCATTTAGCACAGCACTCGCAATTTGCGACTGTGTGATAAAGATAAATATAATCAAAATAATAATCGACATATTGGTACAAAACACTCGCCAAGCGTTGTCATATAACCTTATTTTACATCAAATCTCAGCTGCATCTACACTGTTAAAACAGAATAGTAAATTTACGTCAAATATAACTGTAATTTTTATTCAACCATTCCCTCACGTAATTTTCCACCTTGACTGTACAACTACAATATTAATCGAAATATTACAATTTAAAATTACGCCACATTTAGTGTAAAAATACTCGTACAATATTAAGGTAAAATTACAAATTAAGGTTACCTTAATTTGGTGTACAATTACACAATATCGTAAAATTACAAATGAAAATTACGCTGCATATCATGTAAAAATACACTAATAATCTTAAAATTTCAACATAAAAGTACGCTTAGTCACGTGTACTTTTACACAATCGCTGTCTAAATAATACCGTATTTTTGCGGTAAGGCCCGGAAATGTACAATGATCGTAAAACAATGTGGAATTTATTTAAAATTTACAGTGTTCTTACATAAAAAATGGGGGAAAAATACCATTTTTGTACAGTAAGAACGTAATTACACGTAATTTTTTTGTACTTTCATCAATATTTATGTGAATTTACTGGAACTTTACCTGAATATTTCAATATACTTACCGTATTTGTACACCATTTCCAGGTAATCTACGTACCCAGATAGTTTCTGTAGACCTGAAAAATAGTCCATACTGAAATGGAGTCAGATTTTTTGTGCGTGAAATGAAAGTCAGCACCACGAAATAAATTTAATAATCGCTCTATGCGTCAATAATAAAACCAGACATGTTTCAAGGCTCCAAGCCTAATCATCAGTGGTTATTACAACATCAATTATTATATGACAAAGAGGAATATGTTAAAGTCTAGAAACATGAAAGCACTGTTATACCAAACGATATACGATATAGTTTTATATAAAAACCACTGCAGCCCAAAAAATATTTCTCCTTTTAGGTTACAGTGGTTTTCACAACTTAAAAATTTTTCTCTACTTTCCCAGTTTATGTTTAGTTTAAAGAGTGGCGAAAAACTCAATAAATGCATGTTAATTCTTTACCCTATATGTTGAATAAAAACACAGAATTACTAGTTTTCACGATTTTTAATATTTAACGAAAATATAAATGCTAAACTAAAAACTAAAATTTCTTGCCATATTTTCCTAATAATAGGTACCTACGTAACAAACAAACCCGTAACTTCAGTCTTAGAAGTTTCTTACATTTGGCTGGAAAACATATCAAATGCGAATTTTAACAAATGTACTAGAAATGTTATACAAAAAAATGCAATTAAAAATTAAGGAAAAAATGATTTATATAATTTTTTAACTTTCCCAAATTTTAGGCAGTTACAATTTAAAATTTATTGATTTTGAGTTGCCATATTTTCCTAATATTATGGATCTACTAAGTATATTATACTTTACAAACAAAAACGAAATATTCAGTCTTAGAAGTTTCTTACATTAGGCACGAAAACATATACAATGCGAATTTTAACAAATGTAGTAGAAATGTTATACAAAAAAAAAATCAATTTAAAATTAGGGAAGAAATTATTTAACATCATTTTTTAATATTTTCCAGATGTAGGTTAGAATTTAAAATTTGTTGATTTTGAGCTACCATATTTGGCTAATAATTGGTACCTACTATACTATACTTAACAAACCAAAACGTAAATTCAGTCTTAAAAGTTTCATAAATTACAACAAAAAAATCAATTAAAAATTACGGAACAAATGCCTATGAACATGCATTGCATAGGTTTTATAAACACTAACCTGGTAAGTGCGTTTCGCCGGGCGCAAATAAAATTCTATCTGGGTGTATTTCTATGTAGATATTGATGGTACCTAATCATATTTTTTAACAGTATTACACTTTATCCTACAACATGAACAAATCATTTTTACTTACCTCGTGACTATAAGCACAGCTAATTTATGTAGACGCGCTTATTATTAGAGCCTCAAAAGAAAGCCATTCACTATTTCTCTGCAACCGTACACACCGCTAATATTTTGTTAACTTTTTGGGCACAGCTTATTGTATTTAAGTTGTGTTTTAGGTTTATTAAATCAGTTGTTAAATAATAAATGTGCATTGTTTGTTTGATAACGCTGAATAGTAAAGGGTAAATGGCTGCTGTATACTTGTATGTCGCTGCGCTTGCGCTGTAAGGATGTTTTTACGAAAGTGTCGTAAAATTACTAGGAGCCACGGAGTAGTACTAAAAGTAATGCGTAGATTTGCAGGGAAAATCTTCTTATAGTGTTTTTTAATGGCAAGATTCGTCTGCTATGATTAATACAATTAAACGCTGGCAACTATGATTAGACGAAGAGCGATACGTGGTTGTATAGTGGGTATATGCCAGATGGCAGTGTTGCCCATTGTTGCTGAATTATAGATGAAAATGCTTTGAGGCACGCTTCATATGCATAGGAACGTGTATGATAAATAAATAGGCTATTGGTGTGTCAGAGGACACAAGCACTGGCAAGGGTGTCAACTGCCGCACACGGGGAAGATATAGACCGAAAGAAATAATGTTTTACTATTATTACACGAATAAAAAAAGAGAGAAATACCTATAGGTATGTAATTTAAGTATGTTAAATAGGTGTATACGATAAAGCCTGCTTCAGATGAAGACGAAATTCAAAATTACAGTTTTATGGTAAAGCAGGTTGAAAATTAAGTATACATTAATTTATAGTTTAAGTTTTATATGGAGAAAAATAATTACACAAAAAAATAAAAGTAAATACTTAAATATTATTAATTTTACTGATTATTTGCACTTGCTTCATAGGACAAGCAGCCCCTGGTTGGGTGAAATGTAAATAGGTAGTAACCCTGATGTGGTTACAGTTGAAACGCATTACAGTTTTTTCATTTTTCCAATGGTTAAATCCTAATACTTAATTATTATATTCGGCGTATTTATCGGCGACTTCTCATATATAATTTACTTAAATGGTAAAGAATGTTGTTACATGAAATAAATTGATTATCTCCAATAATTGCTATTAGAAAAGGAAGTAAAATTTTTCTGATTAAATAAAACTGCTAACGCAATAAATACTAAGGCGTTGATAATAAATAAGAACACTATATTTATACATTTACCTTAGCCTAAATACAGCTCTGTTCAGTTTTTCGCCAGTTGGTGATATTGGTAAAATTAGCGGCCGTATACATATTCTTCACGGGAATCGCATTGCAGTTCCGAAGAAGCGGCGCCGACCATAATTATAGGGCTCAGCAGCACCTTTATGAAGAATTAGTTGAGAATACCTATTATAATATATTGCCGCTTCTCATCTCGCCAACATTAACATTACCTATTAGGTACACCATTTAAAAAGAGACGAGCAAAAAGAAAAAATATTTGCTAATTTACTATATTTTTTATGGAACATCCAGTTTTTTGTTTTTAGTTAACGCGAGAAATTACTTATTGTCTGAGGATTTTTTTCCTATACCTCTAGCAACCTATGATTCAAGAACGCCAATTTCATAACTGTTATACTGAATGCCTATGTGTTTATATATAGAGAGCTGTCATTATCTTTTCTAATTGTAATACTTTTATTTTCGATTTGTTTTGTTTTAAAATCTGTGATAAATGCGAAATATTGTTACTCACTGCAGGAAATTATAAAAAGAAAACTAAAAAATTAAGATGATTAAGTGTAGAATAACCAATACCAAATTTATTTTATGAACTAGATATATTTTACTTGTCTGTCTGTCTGTGTGTATGTGTGTCTGTATGTATACTACCACGGTAGCGCCCAAACGCTTTTACAAATTGAGCTAAATTTTGGCATATGAGTTTGGGGCAATCCTAGGATGAAGCCATCAGATTTAGGTTGAAATCGCTTAAGCCCTGTGATAGGGGTGGATACAACCGCTATATTTTCATATATCAGTAGGGGTCGAGTGATACATCATTTTAAAGCATTTTTTATCTGTTTTACAGCGATGGGGCACTTTTGATATTTGCCCTCATAATTCTCGAGAAAATAGCGAACATGTCACCAGTTAATTAGTTGGAACGTATATACAAGGTTTTTCTAAAATGCTGTGTACCTACTAAGGACCAGTTTTGTCCTAAAATTTTCAAACATCATTTTAAAACATTTTTTCTCTGCTTTACAGCGATATTTGCCCCCATAATTTTCGAGAAATTTGCGTTTAAAGCAGTTAGGTAGTTAAAACGTATATACAGGGTTATTCACGCCATACGACACGTAATAGTGTGGCTAAACTATTTAATTTCCTAAAAGTTTTATTCATGGGTTCGATAAAAATGCTACATTTTAAAAATATTGTAAACCTATACAGGGTGTCCAAAATATAATAAATGTACCATAGTTGTGTTTTTTTAAATGGAATGTTCAGTATATGAACATATTTTTAGATTCCCCGTTCAAAATCAATCTAACTTTTATTAAAGTACACCTCACCTAAACGTGACAGTTTTTATATATTTTAATTTTTATAAAAATATAGATATAATTTGAATGAAAAAATTCACACCTTTTCGTTTGTTCTTTTTACGCCTGTCTGAACTGATAAATATACTCATTCATCACTTGTTACGCCAAATATCCTAAACCTGCAATACTAAATACAGGGTGTCCAATAATATAAGTTATATGAACGTAAAGTTTAATTCTAAATAACTTGTTTATTTCAAATAGAACACCCGGTCAAAATTAGATGCACAAAGTAATTATCTATCAAATACTATAATACTTTTTTATGGATCACTCGTGACGTTTTTGTGGAAAATGCACATATTCATAATATTAGGAGAATTTTTAATTGAATCTTTTAGTTTCATGTAGACCACCCTGTATTTGATGCTGCAAAAATGCAAAAAAAGTAAAGTTAAAGCATAGAATAATAACAATAGATAAGAAGGGTCAGTAGACGCTAAAAACGGCATCGACTCGTAGTAATACCAGCCACATTCAGGCACTATGTTATGCTATATCTTATATACTATAAGATACTATACTATACAATTATAAGTGCGGCGAATTGCTTTGTCGACAGAGAGATAAAACGTTCCGACACGAAGTGAAGTAACTGTATATTAAACTGTGGTTAAAGTAAAGTTTTCCTATAGATATGTATATCTTTAATTGGAAGAGGCACACATATTGGTAATAATAGGAAGAATTCAGCTCAATGAGATCACTATACTTTTTCGATTCCGGTTCAACGGGTATACACAAGTCCTTAACCAGCTTATACGAGTCTTCCGTTAACGAATTCAACAGAATAGCACACTTTTGTGTAGCATCTTTTATAACGTTGGCTGTAAAAAAATTTTCAAGACGTCTTTTATAAATTGACCAATCTGACGTAAGAGAGTCAAACTCTGGAAGGTGACCAACAAAGCCGAAACACTTTTCTTCAGTCATAGTGACGATACCCACAAAAAAGAAAAATCTAAGCGTGGATCCTTGTTTGGTGTACACAACACTATTTTATTATTGTTACCACCTAAAAACACGACTCGTCGCCAATGTAATATATTTACGTAAAAGAGTAAAAATAATAAATGAAAAACGTTAACCAATTTAATACTATATTCTGGTAATGAATATCATTTACAATAATCCAACAAAACTATATATCCTTTTCCCCAAACTATACAGATTTATTTATCTACAGTTGTATATACAAAAACTATCAATACAGATAACAAAATATACAGGTCCGTACACCTGAGATGTTTATGTACTTATGTTAATATCTTTAATATATTACAATTATAATATTTATCAAGTCAGCCATGAGAATTTGAGAAGAGAGAATACATTTTTTTTAAATTGATATATACTGTCAAATAGTCTGTTGAAAATTCTTACCTAAAAGTATGAAATTTTTTATAAAACAGTTTTTTATCTGTGACATTTAATCCAAAACTGCGAACCTATTCCAAAAGAGAGAATAGACATGGTTTTTATTCTGGGAGAATGGTCCAAAAACGCTTCACTGGCATCGCGAGTTTACGCTCAATAAAGGTTCGCGGCCAAAAGCATCCCAAAAAAGCGGTCTTCGAGAGACTGTTAAGGCAGTTTAACGAAAGATTCCACCCAAACACAGTGGAACTGCATCAAGAACTTTTCAATATTGAGTTTAAATCGTGTTGAATTTTGTATATGGGCAGGAACTCAGTCATCGAAAATGAAAACAAACTTTTTTAATAGAGGAGATGAAGGAGCAAATAAACGAATCGTTTAGAAGCGTTACATGAGGTTAAAGTTGTTGATGGATTCAAATGTGTCTAGAGTCCAATCATTTTGAACATTTATTATAAAATTTATCAGTACCTATTTATGTATATCTTGTTATTTAATTTAAGTTAAAAATGTATTTATTTATTGTTATTGTTTAAATATATGGTTTGTTAAATTCTCATAAATATTATCATTTTGAAAAATTCTTCCTATTACTACCAATATGTGCTTTTTCCATGCCAAATTAAAAATATACATATCTATAGGAAAACGTCATAGTGATTAATGGATAATTAATTTCATTGGTTGCAATAAAAATACCAACGTCACCTCCACAAACTGTTTATTATTTAAAAGTGGAACATGTTTCGGGATATCTCAGATCCCATCATCAGCCACCACAAAGCTGCAAAAACATCAAACATGCAAACATGAAAATGACAAAACAAGCAAGTGAAAACTCACCAAAACAGATGTCAAAACTAACTATAGGTCGATGTTAAAAAGAAAAATAGTAATATAAAACAGTCACAATGTAACATACAAATAAAAACAATATTTCATTTGGAAACATGTTACAAAACAAAAAACACCTATCACATAATACGTTAAATGTTGAATTGTTGGTGAAATAATGAATCAAAATCGTAAATAAATATAAAACTACTTCAAATATATGCAAATAGATATCCATCAAAGATTAAACTAAAATAGTAGTGAGAGAAAAAATGGTAAATCAATAAAATAAAATAGACCAACAGCCAATTCCAAGTTTTGTATGAAAACATGTATGCTCAAAATAATCAAGGAACTATAAGGAAAGGACAGAAAAACAACTTAAAATTAAAACAAAGGCGGTTAAACCTGAGACTGTCTCAAATAGAGAAGACTCTCAAAGAAAATAAAAGGATCAAATTGTACTTGATCATTCAAACAGACAACTTCATTGTTATTCTCGGCTTTGTATATCTCAAGCATTTCTAAAAGATTCAATCTGACACCCTTATCGCAGATGTGTAGGACTTTACAGTCGATCTCCATATGGAAAATTGGAATTGGCTGTTGGTCTATTTTATTTTATTGATTTACCATTTTTTCTCTCACTACTATTTTAGTTTAATCTTTGATAGATATCTATTTGCATATATTTGAAGTAGTTTTATATTTATTTACGATTTTGATTCATTATTTCACCAACAATTCAACATTTAACGTATTATGTGATAGGTGTTTTTTGTTTTGTAACATGTTTCCAAATGAAATATTGTTTTTATTTGTATGTTACATTGTGACTGTTTTATATTACTATTTTTCTTTTTAACATCGACCTATAGTTAGTTTTGACATCTGTTTTGGTGAGTTTTCACTTGCTTGTTTTGTCATTTTCATGTTTGCATGTTTGATGTTTTTGCAGCTTTGTGGTGGCTGATGATGGGATCTGAGATATCCCGAAACATGTTCCACTTTTAAATAATAAACAGTTTGTGGAGGTGACGTTGGTATTTTTATTGCAACCAATCTTGCACTCCACAGTTATATATGGATTATTTCTTCAATTAATTTCATCATCATCAAATACAGGGTGGATTACATGAAATTAACTGGTTCAATTAAAAATTCGGCTAATATTATGAATATGTGCATTTTCCAATAAACTGGAACATTTATTGGATGGGCAACCATACGTAATAGGTATACTTAATTTTAAAAATTTATTATAAAATTAGTACCACAGCCTTCTCCAGACAAACTATGAACAGATAATGGCAACATCGCAATACGATTAGTAGACCAGTCTGTACATACTCGGCCGGTGAGCGGCAGCAACAAAATTTTGAAATCGTATTTTGTATATAGAATTCTAAATTTTAATTTGTTTTAATATTCCAGTTATTAGAAACATTAATTTTACTTAAATTTAAAAGAAGCTCTTCTAAAATTTCAATTACATCGGTGGTTATGAATAATTATTAATTTTTTTCTTTGGAACGTTCGATTTGTCCACATTTTCGTTCTTCGAGTGCTTTTCTAGGGACTGTTTTTTACAAATATTTAGGGAAATTTGGAATAATTGATGGACACACATGGGGTTTAAGTTTAGGTTTATAGGGAATTTTTGTTAAAGTTCCTTCCGGTCCGAAAAAAGTCGTGCGCGTTAACAATTCTGAACAAAATAATCAGGAATATTGGAAAATAGAAAATTTTATGACAATCTGACAAATAGAGAAACAATGAAAACAATAAGTATCCTTAATGAATTTTACATATGAGGCCACATTTTTGGAGCTGTTTCGAATGTGCTTAAGGTAAACTCCCTGTCAGCTTTAATCGTCCCCATCTACCAAGTGCGGCTCGTCGTGGGAGGCTAAGCCTCCTCAGCAAAATACTTCACTTTTAATCTAATTTGCATGCATTTCTACTACATAATAATAATAATTAGAATTATTGAAATCTAAAATTTATAAAAGAAAGAAGAAAAACATCTCTCTCTCTCTCAATCAATTCTCTTTGTAAATGTTGGAAATTTGGGTCACACTGCCTGCCGATCACCACTGATGAGTCGTGGATCGACGAAACGGCCGTCTGGTGAAAGCATGGTAGTGTGAAACAAATTTCCAACATAACTTAAAGTCTTGTTGCTTTATGTAACAAGCAATTCTTAAATAAAGCCTCCCTGCTAGGTGATTTGGGCGCATCTAGTGTTGGCAATAGGATATAATGGAGTTGTTATTTCTTGTCCGACCATCGTTTGTGGACTGTGTTTCACCCGGCATATTGCCTGTTCACGCTAGATGTCGCCAAAAACATCTCTCTCTTAAAATTTATAATTTAGCGCGCAAACAGTACTCTTATTTAAAGCTTGACATTATGCATATTCAATTCGTAAAATACAAAGGCAAAAGGACTACACCACGATATAATAACGATAGCAGAATTATCCAAATTTGCGCTCTTTGCACAGCAGCAGCAGGGGTTACGACGATATTAAAAACTAGTAAAAGGCATTGAAAGGCATTCAAAAAGTCAGCCCGCCACTGCCATCAACATCAACTTCTTCCAACGTTATGATTTTTCTTCAAATTTATTTATTATTATTTATTTTCAAATTTCTCCTACAACACATTTGCTCTTTTTTCCGAATATAGATAATTGTTTAGTGTATTAAGAATTAAATATATATATTATATAAAATCGCATCCTTTAAATTCTACTGGAAAGAACTTTTGAAACGTATAAAGGATATAAAATTAAACCCCGCTAGCTTTTAATAAGCTTAAAATATTTTAAGGCGTATTAGACGAAACGTCGACTACATTCTCGTCTAATATTATATCCCTTACCGACAATCTATTCAATACAAGAAAAGTTTTGCCCAGTTAGTATCGAGATTTTGTTAATCAGATTTCCTCTCACTGTAAAATCAAAGCTGACAGTGGAACTTAGATCAATTATCAGATCTCCATATGTAGCATCCTTTTCTGAATTGAAATAAATCACCGACGATGATCTATGCATGTGAAAAGAAGAAAAGGATTTGTCACCGATCAGCACAGAAAAAAAATGTTAAAACCACACACGAAGGAGAACTAATTCATCAAACTGATGCTAGGTATATGAATTTCATTGGCGTAGATGTTATTGGAATTCTTTTTTTTATTATAAAATTTTACATTTCGAAAGTAGTTATTTAAATTTCATGTGAATGAAACTTTAAATGAGTAAATGTGAATTTGTAAATACTGAAAATGACCATAAAAAGGTTAAAAGATGTATGGTACAATGTGAGACATATAGTTCTCTCTGAAGTAATTGCTTAAAGATATTCTTGTGCAGCCTTTCATTAACTACGCGTACTAAATACTTAACAATTTGCTACTTCAAAATTAAAAAAAAGACATATTTAAAATGTAAGATTGCCGAATTGTAACTCATTATAATATTGTCAAAATTAAGGTTGGTTAATTAGATATTTAAGTTGGCAGTAATTATTGTGATATTTGTAAGTCTTACTGAAGAAAAATATGTACGCCATAAAAGTATGAATCCAATAACATCGATGTTTTCAACCATTACTTTCAACAAATAATTTATATTCTAAGAAAAAAAATGTGTAAATTACAGCCAACATTTCCAAATTAATCATATTTTATTAAACTAAACTAATAATAATATAATATAAATAATGAGAAAAGAAAGAATGATTAACCACAAAGTACAGCGTACTATAAAAAAAATCACAAAATTTTATTAATCGAGATGATAACTAAAAAGAAAAAAACCAAAAATGTAATATAATAAATATATTTTATTCTCATTTATAACAATTACCAGTAATTTCCTCGAGATGACTTCAAAAAAAAAGACTCTCATATTTTTAATTTTAAGGGTGAAAGAAGTTTTATTAAATCAGGTACCTCATTGTACACACTAAAAACTGTTTGGTTAAATTTACAGAATATATTTATTTCCAAAATTTTGTTTAAGGTAACACTATATATACTTGTAATAGCAATATGGATTTTAAAGTAATAAACAGGCTTCTTTATTTCAAGCAAAATATTTTGTCCTTTATTTTGCATATTCAAGTAATTTTTCTGTTAAAAATAAGATATATGTACTTACATTAGTCATTTTAATGAATTGAAATAAACAAGAGATATTTAGTTAAATTAAACAAAGATCTGGGTTAAAATTAACAGAAACTAATCATCTGAATAATATCATTTTTGTTTATTTGACAAAATATATATTTGTAAAATTATAAACTTGTCAAGAAATCAGATTTTTCCGGCAAATAAATATTTTGTCGTACCTGCAAGGTAATTACGCTCAGTGTTGTCACTTCCTATAGGGTCTAGCTACCTAATCTGCAAAATAGCAATATGATAGACACCTAGGTATATTCCTGTGTATTTTACTGCTACACTATAAATGCATATAATAAAATATAAATCTTTACACAATCATTTGCTAATAAATATTATATTAATATTACTTAATTCGTTAAGTTTGGTTTATCGATATCTCCCTATACTTATAATATACATCTCCTTGTACTTAAATTTATTGTCAAAATGTAAATGTACGATCTGAGATATTTAGATATAATTGATATTTTAGATTAGGTACTTTAATTTCCCTAAAACTTCAACATTATTTATATCCTATGACTGGTAATTGCTGGAATCTCTGGCAACAACGTCTGCTGGCTGTGTTTTGGTTCTAAGTAGCTTTGATTTTTGATTGTCCCAAAACCCAAAAGCCGACACCAACCTTGAAAGCGGGGATTCCCAATATAAACATTATTCTATGGCAGTGATGTTTGCAGGCAGTGATTATTTACTTAGAGTGATAAAGTGTGTAAATTCAAGTAAGTAAATCTAGAATCAAATATACTAAAAATACTTATTTTGATTAAATATAAATTGTATTAGAATAAAAAAACGGATTTTCAAATCAACGTCAGTATAGTGTTTGTCCTAACAGAATATATTAATTAAGAGAAATATTGGTTACTTTGATTTAACAAAATATTTTTGTTATATTAAGTAGCTTATTAAACAAGTTAATGCAGATGTAAGTTGCCTTCAAAAAATATTTTGTTGAATTTACCAAATATTTATTTCTATCAACCCTAGCTTTATTTATGGTAATTAGGACTTAGTTGGTATCTAACTAATTGATTTTTTTTAGTGCAAACAGATATTTAGTCGTGGATATAGAAACAAATGCTTTTGTTGGATTAACAATATTTTTGTTAAATTAACCAAACTCTTTTTAGCGTGTATGTATGACTTTTGAACTTGGCTGTACGATTCATCTGTTCTTCAAATAGTATGAACATCAGTGTGGAATTTTATTTTATAGAGCTTTAACTACCGAAGAAGAAGAAAATTCTACGCAAGTACAAACCGGATAGAGTTTACGTCTTGACTGCATATTTAGCCATCCAGCATCTCTATAATTAATAAGAAGCCGATTGTTATTTCCAATTCCATATATCAACCTTTGGCAGGATTTTTGGACACTCTCAATGCAATCGATATCAGTCCTATACACACAATAACGGCAAAGTTAAAATATCCTAATGAATCGGTTATCTTGATCTTAAATTGCATATTTCTTCACTACTACTACTACTACTAAATAACAAATAATAAGGCGAATTAATACTATTTAATCATCACAATATTAATACATAGATTGAACGCGTACGCCTATGAAAAGTTATAATCGAAGAATCTTCAGTAATCAGCCAGATAAATCGGTAGTCATTATTGTATGTCAGATACTTATATAAGTAATTTTTTGTTGGGCATTTAGTTTAGGTATTTATGCATGCAGGACATTCGTCATACATGATAAGTTAAAATACCAATAGTGTGTCTGTCGAAAATAATAAGCGAAAATTCGTCATGATCTCGCAGTATTGATAAATTATTTTTATTAATTAAAAAATGTTGGGCTTGTCAGTTTTTATGTTAAATTTTAAGAGTTGTGACATTTAATTGTTGCAAACACTAATGTTACATAACGCAATCATTTACTTTTATGATAATCGTTTTCTAATGAAGTAGTTTTACCATCTATTATTAAATAACTGCGTGCGCAGAAGGCGTCCTAGAGGGGAGGGAGGGAAACGAATGGAGCGTTGGTTTTTAACTTCTATAGAAGTTTTAACAACTACAGAGAAGTTTTTTTTCTATAGATGTAAAAATGAACGCGGTTTTTCCTTGCGTCGATACCAATGTTTGACGAAAAACATGAGTCGTTGCTCAATGTGTCTCGTTAAATTAAAAAAAAACTCCGACGGAGTGCTATAAATTGTTGAAAGAGGTCTACAGTCAGAATTCTCTATCGTTCACGTGTTTTCGAATGGTATAGAAGGTTTTCTGAAGGCCGAGAGAACACCGAAGATGACCAACGTCCAGATCGACCTGTGTCTGTTTCAACTCCGCAAACAGTAACCAAAATCAATGAAATTGTGCGCGGAGATCGTCGTATGATTGCTGAATCTGTAAACGCCGATAAAGAAACGGTCAGAAAAATTTTGCATGACGAATTGAAAATGAAGAAAGTCTGTGCGAACATGGTCCCAAAAAATTTGAACCCGAACAAAAGCTCTTCCGTCAGCAGATCTGCTCAGATTTTCTTGAGAGGTTATATGAAGAGCCTGAATTGATGGAAAACATCATCACTTGAGATGAAACCTGGATATTCCAGCACGATGTTGAAACTAAGCGGCAATCCATGCACTGGAAAACTCCTTCATTGCCAAGAATGAAAAAAGCAAGACAGTCCAAAACAAAACTTAAGGCCATGCTAATCGTTTTTTTCGACATCAACGGCATCGTGGTGATTGAATGAGTTCCAAAAGGTCAAACTGTAACCCAAACTTATTATTTGACAGTTTTGGCAACATTGAGAGTAAGAGACGGCCGAGGTCGTGGATCTTGCACCAGGACAACGCCCCTGCCCATAACGCACTGCCTGTGAAGCGTTATTTAGCCACTCCAGTGCTCTAACACGCGCCATACTCGCCTGACTTAGCACCTTGTGATTTTTTCTTGTTTCCGAAGATCAAGGCTGCCTTAAAATGAATCTGGTTTAAGTCGATGGAAGAGGTGAAGCGAAAATCGGCGGCGCTCCTAAATGCTCTCACAAAAGAAGATTTCCAGGATTGCTTTGATTGATGGAAAACACGAATGGAACGGTGTGTGGCGAGGGGAGGGGAGTACATTGAAGGGGAGCGTTCAATTGTAGAATAATTTTTACAATAACACTCTTTTTTATAAGCAGTCTCGTTATTTAATAGCCGCACCTCGTATGTATAATTTTGAGACCGTAACCTATAATTTCATCTTATAATTATACAAGGTGTCTTAAATGGAAGTGTATACAGGGTGTCCCTCCGAGAAACAAATCGTTCTGTATATATAGAAAACTATACAGATGAGGTAAAATAGCTTTAAGTTATTGACACTTCTGCTTATACCAGATGTAGGTGTCAACCTACTTATTTTAATTATTATTATATTATATATTTATATGACCTTGGACATCGAGTCATTTGACACATCTGAGTGATAGCGTAATAATGACAGGTTTTGATTTTCATTATTATCATAGCTACCTAGATAGATTGAAATATAAAACTTTTAATAAAATTACCGTATGCAATTTACTCATTTGGCAATATTTTAAAAAATAAACACTTTAGAGATACAAGCTTATACAAATGTAACCCTTTTTTTGTATTTCTTGTTCTTCTTCGAGTGCCATGCAAATTCTTGCGTAGTTGTCCGTCATATGCTTCTGTCAATTGCAGCATTCTGTAGTTCTTGAAAACTACTCATCCCCGTCCATTGTCTAATATTCCGCAACCACGAAAGCTTCCTTCTTCCTAATCCCCTCTTTCCTCCTTCGATCTTACCTTGAAGGATAAGGCGCTGGAATTCATAGCGTCCGCCTGTCATAATGTCCTAAGTATGATATTTTTCGACGTTTTATTACTTCAAAAAACTGATGATCTTCTATTTGTGCTCCTCGAAAAACTTCTTCATTTCTTATTATTCTTCTTATTCGCAGAATTCTTCTCAGACACCACATCTCGAATGCTTCCAATTTACTTATGGAACGAACTTGTTTTTAATGTCCAGGCCTCTACATCGTACGAAAGAACTGACCAAACGTAACATTTTAGAGTTCTGTATCTTAGTAGAATTTTTTGAGTTTAAGGAAGGTTGCTCTTGATTGTTCTATTCTACATCTAATCTCTTGTTCTGGGTCCCACTTTTGTTCAATATTCTTCTCATTTACTTGAATTCTGATTTGTGGAATATCAGTCTTACTCACTATCATAACTTCGTTTATTTTATATAAATTTTCAGGCCTACTCTTAGGCTTGTTTCATTTAGGTGATTCAATAATCCCTGAAGATCGTTTGCATTATCCGCGATTATTACAGTATCATATGCATAACTGACATTGTATTGTTGTTTTTATTTCTTAATAAGACAAAACTTTAAAATATTGACTTTTGACAGTTTTCTCATTTCCATGTTTGATGTAATATTTTGCACACCCTGTATTAATATTTAACAAAACAGTTCAAAATTCGCATAAAATGACTATTTTTGAGATAGAAATAGTATATCTAAATCAATTAATGAAGGTTTCCTTATAGGGAAAATTGTATAATGATTTTAGAGCCCTTAAATCATGCGCAATCGGAGTGACACGGGTCCATCGCTTGTTTGAGTTTTTAGGAATTACCATTTTGTACGTTAGAATTTTACAAAAACGGTGAATCGGACGTTATGTGAATATGTTAAATGAGTTTTAAATACCCAAAATGCAAAACTTTCCTGTTCAATGTGTCTCTATACTACGAGTTCTTGAAATTTTCCCTGACAAATTAATCTCCAGGCAGTCCAGATTTGGGCTCCATGGATTTCTGCAAATATATGTCAATTCCAAAGTGTATATTAAAAATCCGACCTATTTAGAGAAAATATCCGTAAAAAAATGGCAGCTATATACGAGAAAATTGCATACATAGGAAAAATGTAAAGATAAACTTTCATTATTTCTGACGACGGGAGCAGATAGACTTTCGAAACGTTAACGTTTCATCAAAATATAAGTTTTTGATATACATTTTTTTGTATATTCTTTTTATTCAACTTAATGTTAACTAATAGCCATGTCCAAATTAATCTCCAGGAGACGCCTCCAGGCAGTCCAGATTTGGGCTCTATGGATTTTGGCATATACATATCAAATCAATTCAAAACTTTATTGTTCCCAAAATATTTTGGTTTTCTAACCATTAGTTTGGTTTGGTACATCTGGTAATATGACAGTAATACAATAATGTAATATCAACACAACGATCAACCTATCCAATGAACATATAACAAAAAGAAAAATACCAAAAAGAAAAACAGAAAAAAAACAATCCAATAATGATATGAGAACGAAAAGCAAAAAGAAAATAAAAACAAACAACAATTCATTCCTACTCGTTGATAATAAATGATAATAATTTAATAATGTTCACAATAAGTGAGCAAAATTTGTTTGGCAAACCGCAGAATAATATGATTTAGGGCACTAACCAAGTCATCAAGGGATGATACCGCGGTCTATGCCGACCTAATTGGGGCGTAAATTGGGCATTCGAACAGGATGTGGTATAAGGTTTCCTGGACATATAGATTACATATGGTACACATCTCTATTGTTCTGATCAGATAAACTGAGCCTTTATTTATGAATTTAATAAAATATTTATTTGATACACGGAGTTGTGAGATAATGCGAATGATGTCTATGGTTGATTTCATGTATACAGAAAGGGCTGTGCGTGTTTAGATTTAGATGTGCTTGGTTTTTATCTAATGTTTGTAGTTTGTCGAAATACTTATTTCTTCTTAAGAAGATACTGTTCATTTCGGGTGACCAGGGAATTTCAAAGTCAATAAAGTCAAATAGGTTTTGAACTTGTCGAGCCCAATTGTAAATAAAGCGTTATCTCAGAGGTGCAGCTGTCTTATAAAACATATTTTTGGCAATCTGTTGCCATCCATATCTAAGATTTTGATAATCGAATTGAGGGTAAGCTTAGCGAGAGAGTAAACAAGTTTTACTCTACCTGCTTCGACTCGGACGACGGAATCGGGGGTAGTTGCCGGTAGATGGAGGAGTTTAAAAAAACAGACTTGCACCCTTTCTATAATTTCGACATAGCGCTGGCAAACAGTTTGCCAAAAGGCTTAGTACCAAAGATTCAAATAGTTTAACTCGAGAGTTCCAACAGTTTAATTTGGTTTTAACCATTAATGAAAACATTGACCCAATAGCCTGCTTAGCTTTATTTGTGATGTTCCAGGCATATATGTCAATTGTAAAGTGTATGTTAAAAATCCGACCTATTTAGTGCCATTGAAAGAAAATATCCGTAAAAAATGGCAGCTACCTCAGAGTCTACATGACGAGCCGTCATTCAAAATATTGCTGTTCGTTTAAACGATTGCCGTAAGCGTGCATGATTGAATATAAATTACATTATCTATTTGAATAAAACACTTCTACTCCACAAAATGATGATGTCATTTTGTGGAGTAGACCTGTTTTATTCAAATTGATACCATTCACTCCTCGCTAAACGGATTACTTCAGAAAAAAAAATTACACTATTTTCAAAAAGTAAACTCCTAAATTGTATGTTATAATAAAAAATGAAATTTTTATCGACAGACGTCAATATCTTTTTTATTTTGATACATCAAATAAAAAAACCTTTTGAGACACCTGGTATAATAATCGTATTTAGTAAGAAAGATTAACAGATTGTGAAAGTTGTAAGTTCACAACTTTCATACAAGCTCTTATTTGATTATGTTACATAAATCAATATTATGTTACAACGTATGTATTAAGTTTTCTAAACGTGCTGAACTATACTTTTATGTTATTGTTTAGGCTATTAACTTTCGGAAAAAGAAAACAGTTTTGCATTAATAAATTACTGCTTGGAGGTAATTGCCTACCGAGTTTTATCCGCACCTAATTAATGATTTCGACACTAAATGTTAAAAGGGGCCGACCTGGATGGATGGCCGCCATTGGCTTCCTATGGCCATAGATATTATGCACCATATATTGAAAATAAGCATACATACTCATAACCCATATTCAAAATATTTCATCATAATAGCGCTATCGGACAACAATTTATTAATATTTTCTAAATTAAAAGTCATCGAAAAACTGTCCCATTCACTCGTTATTAAAATCGAAATCGACTTTTAGAAGTTACTGGTGAATAGCTAGTTTTTCCGATTCTAAGTCTAATATACAAGGTGTTTCTAAAATAGGTGGTCAAAATTTGTGAGCGAATTGGGGACGTCTAATCATGAAAAAATCCTAAATTGTAAGTAAGTTCTTATCTAAAAAGATACAAGGTGTTAAAGATGACTGCCTGAGTACGATTTTTTTGAAATATTGTCGAAAAGAGTAAAGATGAATTAACCAAATGTAGCATATTTAGTCACCTAGTTAAATGTCGTAAACTGACATGAAATTGAATAAAACAGGATGACCATAGGCGGGTAAACGGGGGGCCCTTGCCTTAATTATAACCTAATTTTTTTTCTTGTGACTTTGATTCCATTTGTGTGAAAAATGTGATAAAATAAAGTTTTTTACATAAAAAAGGCATACTTGTTTTTTCTCGAGAAACTTAAGGTTTTTGAGAAATTCGAATTTGAAAATTTAAGGATAAAACAGGTCCTGAGTGCACAGCATTTTGGAAAACAAACAGACTGTATTTCAATATCAAAATAAACTGCTGTGTACTTAGGGTTTTGTCATAAAATTTTCAAACTCGAATTTCTCGAAAACCTTTAAGTTTCAAAAAAATCGTCCTCAGGCAGTCATCTTTAACACCCTGTAAATAAGGACTTTTCGAAAAATTAAAATTTAGGTTTTTTTCATGATTAGACCCTAATTCGCTAACAAATTTTTTCCACCTATTTTAGAAATACCTTGTATAATTGATATTCCCTGTAATTGCTCTTATTTTTTTATTATTCTTAATATACTATACAGTAGTTTGCGACCACCCTGTAACCTCATGGGTCAATCTGTTAAGATAATTGATTTTTCTAAAATATTCTCCAACTACCATCAAGATTTCAAGGTGACAAAATGGCGAATATTTTCCGTAAACCTGTTTTGGACGAAAAAAAATCAAAATAAATTATTTACTCAACAATAGTTGAAGATAGGTCTAGGGCCGTTAACACATTGACGGACACGTCTCCTTTCGCAGACACACAGACATGTAGGGACGCGTCTGCTTCTTCAGACATGTTTCGACCCACTGAAAACAGCACGTCTGCCTTCGCAGCCACAATCTGTATTGAAAACCTTATAGGCTAGAGTTTTGTGTCCGTACATAATAGTATTTTGTGCAACGAACGTGACATGACATACATTTCTCATGAGTATGATCGCAGCATGAGCCGCAGGCGCGTGCGGCAAATCATTTGAGTAGGAAATGCTAATTTCATGCGAGATTCACACTATATACTGTTGTGTAAGTAAACATCATAATTTTTAGGAAAATATTTGTTTTTCGAAACCTATACTCGCTCTGTTGGCCTAAGCCTAAATACGATGAGTTAAAAGTATTAAATTGACTAGGTGGTGTTAAACTATATTCACTATCACTGTTTTTCATTATATAAATTGCTTTGAAACCTTCGAAATTAGCGAAATACTTTAAACTGTCAATAGGTTTGTTTGTATTGTTGGCGTTGCTATGGTGATTTTTCATAACCGATGCTACTTTTCTCATTACCAGGAAATTTACTCGTGCATTTTTAAAACCTTGATAATGAAAAACAGCATTACAATGTACTACATTTTCAAATTATGATTGAACATAATATTATAATAAAGGCATTGAAAGATAGCAGTCGTAGAAAAAACATTTTCTATCATAGAATCGTCCCCGCATATGGGTTATTGTGGGGGTAGATCCCCCACTTTGACTAGAAAATGCCACTGTCAATAACGTCACGTCTGCATTTGCAGACATTTTCTCCATTAGGATATCTCTGACGTCCAAATTAATGCGATCCTGAGACCACCTGCTGAATGTGTTTTTTAATGGAAAAAGTAACTTACTACCTTTGGTAAGTGATTCTTTAGAAGTATTTAAGTAAGGTAGTTTTTATTGGGATATGGATAATAGAATTTTTTTGTTTATACCTAATGAAAATAATTTATTTGGTAATCGTTTAGAATACGTTGTTTGTTACACATAAAGTGAAAATATATTATATATAAGGCGTTTCCAAATATAATCACATAAAAAAGTAACTTGTAATGTTTCAAGTTTCAAAGCACCTTGGATGCGACTTTGTGTTTGGGCCTGTTTTACCAAGTTTCATACAGGCATTTGAATTTGCTGTGCTTTTTCATATATAAATGTGTTCCTTTTTAGAATATATTGGATTGTTGTGTGCATGTTTATATAACGTCTTCTTATGCAGAGGGTGTCCCACTAAGTGTAAATTATGTCCTCTAGGGGCACGTCGGCTTTTGAAGACACTAGTTTTTTTTTTGTCTAAACATGTTTTTTTTTAATTCAGATATTTTTAAGTGACATTTTGAGAGACCACCATATTTATGATGTGTCCATGAATGTGTTCCAAAGCAGAAAAGGAGTCCCAAAATATAATTATACACAGGTTGTTCCGTTTGAAATAAGAAGTGGCCCAAATATTATATTATCATAGAGTGATAGACTGAATTAGCCTACATTTTCAAACCAATCGTATACGTGTGCATAGTTTTTTTAAAATATCTAATTTACCATCGACCAACATATAGTACGCAGTATGAATATGGAAAACCCTTACCTTATAGCTTTCCTTGTGTAGGTAAAACCTGCTATTTTGACCGCTATGCCATAAAATTATTTTTACTTTATTATATTTACGGATACAAATTTCTTTTATAATTTAAAGAAAAGACTAAATTTGACTACCAATAAATAACTAATAAATAATGTTATGTTTTTAAGTAAATCCACACTATTATACCTTGCTATGGAAAACAATGAAGACATAATCACTGTCGTATAATAATTAATAAAATAAATAAAGTTGATGCATTTTTTATCATTTTATTTGGTGCAATAGTATCACATACCTGCTTAAACATAATCGTGGCCTGCCGTTATTTACGATCAGCACGAAAACGTAAACCCGCTTTTTGATAATTAGATGGTGAAACTAATTAACAATGGGATCGCTTCGGAGGTGTGAAACAAAGAGCCGACCAGCCTCAGGCGGACCAACACAACAGACCTGAATCGGTTGTGAATAAGTGTAAAAAAACTTCTTCGATGAAATATGTCAGACTAATGTGTTTCGCTTTGCCTTTTAAATCTTTTGTTTATATGAACAGGATATTTTTGAAAAAAATGCAATCTGTTATAGTTCGTGACAACAGATGGAAGATATTGAGAGTTGTACTAATTGATTTATAATAAAGGCAAAGATATAGAAAAGAATTGAAAATGAAAGGTAAATATCACAGTTGAGCTAATAACCGTAACGCTATTTTTAACCGAGGTTACACTTGTCAGGCGTTAGGATTCAACCGTAATTCCCAATAGAACTACCACACTTTGAAAGGTTGTTTCTTCTGAAGTTTTAGGGGCGTCAGTCAATGAATAAAAAAATGGACAAAAAGAAAAATAGATATCGAAAAATCTGATTTCTTCAAATCACACAATTTCTTAAAAATAGATCACTATGTCACTCACTAAAGGTCCAAGAATGATGAAATCAAATAATTGAAATTTTATAAAAACATATAATAGCAAATCTGACCTTGATCGTCTATCAGACAGTATTCATCACAGAATAAGAAAACGTGATTCTAATCTTCAACCGAAACGAGATCGAGGCCGTGTACATCTCCTTCACAGCCAAACTAGTATAAAATATGCCATATGCTTTTACGTACAGTTACATATTCAGGTCATGCCATGGATTTGGAGGAAAACATTTTTAATTTAATAATTTTGTGATCATATAAGTAGTAAAAGTTCGGTAGCAGATAAATGTCAGCAGAACAGTTAAATATATGCAGAAGCATGAATGTTTCAAATGCCTAGATGTTTCAAGCAATTGCTTGAAAAAGCTCGATGACAATTTTAACTCCAATAAACTTTGTCGGCTGCCTCCACCCATCAGCTTCCGTCCTCACCTTCATCAACCGCTGAATGAAAGGGGCTTCAACTCATTTGTCAAAATTTTTCCGCTTGCTAGTAGACTATATAAATTTTTAAAATATTCCTGTAATGGAGGAAAGCAGATTCTATTTTTTCGCTTTTATTTTTTCAAAACTCCCCAAACTGAGCTGTTCTAGATACATACTGAACTGTTCCTTGCGTAGTTATTTACAGGTCATAATTTTTTTTTTAGATTTTACAGTGCCTGATTTTTGAGAAATTAATGAAAACCTAACCCACTCTGAAGCATCTTACTACACCTGTCTGCACTGATGTAAATATACATTTTTTTCTACTTTTAATTACTTTACTAGTTGTTACATTTTTCATTTTGTTATTGATAAATATTAATTTTAACGATATTCAACAAAACCATAAGTTTTTTTATAACATAAATTTTATTATAAAGGAAAAAAAAACCATTGGCACATAAACGTGCCAGTGGGCAGACATGATGTCTATTTCAAAGATATGCATGCGCAGTTGGCCTTGTTCTATTTTTAGTATTTGAACTGTCAAACATGCACCAGTAGGTATTTATTACGTTCAGTACGCAATTTAGAAATTATTATTGGTACTTTACGGAAAAATAGAGTTTCAAAAGTATCAAATATGTCTGAGTATAATTTGTTCCTAAAACAAGCCGAGGAACAATGGAACTCAAAACCGATGGAAATTTAGTACTTGTGCAGGGGAATGATAATTCCATTGTAACTGTATTATCAAACTGCTGTAATCATATGCTTCCTTTGAAAAATGTAGAGATATTCTATAACTAAAAAAAGTAAAATTCATATTCAAATGCCGCTTATAACAAAAATATGGGAGGCGTCGATTTTGAATGATCAGGTCTGTCTAGCTATGGAATTTCAATAAGGACTAAACAGTAGTGGTGGTCTTTCTTCAGTTGTTCAATTGATCAACCTAATCTACAAGTTTGGCTATTATGGAGAAGGTGTGAAAACAATAATATGCCGCTACTCGAATTCAGACGGCAACTTATTGCTTTATATTTATGGGCACCCTTCAATGAAACCAGGGCCATCATCAAGCGCATTATCACCAATTGTCAATTAGTTACGTTTGAATGAACAAAATCACTTGATAGTCCAAAGTAGTGAAACATAGACAAAATGTAAAACATGTTCTAACCGCACCAGTTTTGAGTGTAATACCTGCAAAGTAGCCCTGCACCCAAAAACATACTTTAGAAATTTCCATAGAACATACCTTTTTATTATATTTATCAATAACTGATGTAAATATTCAAAAAATATTTAGTTTTAAATATTTATGTAATGTTTCTCTTATGTTACTGGATGTGCCTGGTGGCACATTTATGTGCCACTATTTTTTTGGTACTTTTATTATAAATAAATTTTAAATTTTGCGTATACAATGTTATTTCACATATATAAACAGCAACTAACGTGTTTTTGTTCTAATTAAAACAGACAAAAATTACGGGCACTAATGGGTTAATAAGAAAAAATTATTAAATGAGCATAAAAAAAAACAAAGCCTGGATAAGTCAGGATATTTTCCCAGAGTCCGAGTATTAAGTTATTTATCGAAAAATCAATCATTAAATTTTATTTCCTATGATATAATACACCAGAAAAAACTAATACGAATTATTATATAAAACAGTCAATCTTCACTCAAAAAATTTATTTAAATTTTATTTGGGGATATGTTTCGGAAATATAGGATTTCCATCCTCATCATAACAAAAACACCCTAAAACATTCAAATCATTAAGATCTAAAATACATTATATAAACAAAACAAAATTAAGCACACCTCAGAAAAATGTTCCGTCACAAACTATATGTCATGTGGTAGTTGTTAGTTAGTGTGGTAGTTATGCAGACATAAAAACAATTAAATAGGTACTTAACAAACAAAAAAAGTAGATGTGAAACTGTTCAGGCCATCACAATAATATACATTGAAATCAAACACACGACATTGTTTGCTATATTGGCCAAACAGGAAGGAGACTCTCTGTTAGGATCAACGACCATAAAAAGAAGATTCTAAAGTTTAGCAATTTAGAGGATCTTTAGGAGGTTCGGATTAAGTCCACGTTTTCTGAACATGTGGTTTATAACCAACACAACTTTGATCAACATTCAGATTGATTTTAAATTAATATTAGAGATTAATAAGGCCCAAAAAACTACGTTAACGACCAGATCAACTTTGATTGTCTTAAGTATTTCAATAATATTAATTTTCATTCCAACTGATGGACTGTCGTATTTTGTTTTTCTGTTTATTTTATTAAAATAGTTCTTCATGTACACTGTGTCCATGATAAGAATGGGATAGCATTGGAATCTTGGAAACGGTAGGAGTTACAATGTCGGTTAAATCAGAGAAAAACTGTACCATTTAAAGACCTTTTAAATGGTGTTTTCAAAAGTAAACTAATTTTAGCCGAGTTCGAGAGTTTTTGAAAAAACGATTTATTGCGATTTTAGTTTTATTTATTTCTGACACTATTTTTTACAGATATAAAAAAAATGAAAAGCACTTTCTCATTGTTACTTTTTGAGGAGAAAAAGATAGAGTTTACAAATTTTCACTACGACGTTTTGTTTTTGAAAAAACATAATCAACTTGGTTTTTTTCAATATGGCCCTGGATTTAAATTTAAAGCAATTTTCAATTAAAAAATAGGTGGTATATCACATGACAAGTTTTCAGTGTTTTTAGCTGTAATTGTCCGCTTGCTGTTAAATACCTTTCTCTGATGAATGTTTTACGCAAAATAAGTGCCAAACTATGGCGATTTTTCTTGAATAATTTTAAGTAACAGCTAAAAACACTGAAAACTTGTTTAAACCATTACGTGTGATTTACCACCTATTTTTGAATTGAAGACGGCTTTAAATTTAACAATACAAAATCCGGGGGCGTATTTAAAAAACCAAGTTGATGATGGTTTTTCAAAAACGAATCGTCGTAAAGAAAATTTGTAAACGCTATCTTATTCTCCTCAAAAAGTAACATTGAGAAAGTGAGAGTTAGAAAAATGTGTTTTAAATCAGCCAGATTTTCTTGTTGACAACCGTGTGTTTCAAGGGCTATGGCAAATGATTAAAAATTTTGATAGACATTACAAGTGAACGATTATCCGAGAGAGAAAGTCAGTATAATATATTTATTTAAATAGTTTCATTTTGAGCACATTTACTTTCCTGTATACCTTTAGATAGGATTCAACTTTTATATGAACTTTGTTATTAAAATGTTAAATAAATAGCCTGTTTAAATACGCTATAAAGCAAAAAGCCAAGGTTATCCACGACTCAAGAGTGAAGCAGGATATTAATATTATTTTCTATTTTAAATTTATTAACATTGGGGATACAAAACAGATTATGAAATCCACAAAACAGTATCCACAATGTCATTCCAGGAAGTTTTTGACATGACAAAAATCAAAATTTTAAAATACTTAATTATAACAACCCAATTATAATTAAATCAGAATGTATTCTAAAAAATATCACAAAATCAAATTTTCCACAAATGGTTGAAATTGAGCCAAAGAAGCGCCGAAAAATTCCATATTATCTAAACAACACAAATTACAAGCTGATCCGACATAAATGTAAAATTTTATCTGAGTTGGTTTTTTAAAGGGAATAACAAATATCTCTTATGATCCTCAAAATACGAGTTCATTTAAATGGATGCTGTTTAAAATCTTATACAGGGTGAGTCACGAGGAACTGTACATACTTCTACCATAAGTAGAGGCACGTTAGGGGATTATCAAATGACCATTCAAAAATGTCTCCTTGTTTTCATTATTAATATACAGGGTGAATTATGGATTTTCACCAAAACAATGTTTCGTCATATCTTTTCAATGATTAAGTCGATTTATATAATTTTTTTATAAAAGTGTGTATTGTTGTCTGGCAACTAACTGAATACTCAGAATTGAAAAAATCCAGGTCCGTCTTCGAGAAAATTTGTGGGACTGCTTCATATTCAACACTTCACCCTGTATATGATTTTTCAAAAATCTGATATAATTTTTTCAGAGAGCATAAATAGACAGTTAGAGAGTTAAAGATTAATTTTAGAGCCAAATTGAAAATTGGCAATAATGAAATATCTTACTGTATAATAATGTTTAGTTATTAAAAAGCAATCTTCAAAATAGACAGAAACGACACACACTGTCCTCCAGTATGATAAATAACATAATTTGAATTGATTTACAGGGCCGGATTTAAAAATCTGGCATATCTGGTTCATCCCAATAATTCACCCTGTATGTGACCTTTTCCACCCGTAATAGACAGAAAACAGATAAAAAATGATTGTAATAACCTAGTTTTCTTATTTGTTTGAGGAAAACCCATGTGTCTAATTATTTTAATCGGAATGAAATGAACAATCCAGGGAAATGTTTATTCATAAATTAAGAAATAAAATAAAAAACAATAACGAAACAATAAAACAGTTTTAACAATGTGGAACAAAATAAAAACAATTTAATAAACATTACAATTAGAAAACACAACAGCTCATTAACAGAATTATTCACTGTTGCAATATTACCAGAAATGACACACTGACAATCAGAAAGTTCATTACACATTTAAACATTCGTCAAGAAAAGTGTATTAAGGCAGATGGATTTCATTTTGAACATCTTTTATAATTGTAATGTTTATTAAATTGTTTTTTACTTTGTTACACATTGTTAAAACTGTTTTATTGTTTGCTTATTGTTTTTTATTTTATTTCTTAATTTATGAATAAACATTTCCCTGGCTTATTCATTTCATTCCGATTAAAATAATTAGACACATGAGTTTTCCTCAAACAAATAACAAAACTAGGTTACTACAATCATTTTTTATCTGTTTTCTGTCTATTACGGGTGGAAAAAGTTACATACAGGGTGAATTATTGGGATGAACCAGATATGCCAGATTTTTAAATCCGGCCCTGTAAATCAATTCAAATGATGGTATTTACTATACTGGAGCACAGTGTGTGTCGTTTGTGTCAATTTTGAAGATTTCATTTTAATAACTAAACATTATTGTACAGTAAGATAGGTACTTCATTATTGCCAATTTTCAATTTGGCTCTAAAATGAATCTTTAATTGGAAATGTGAGGTGAGTGTAACAAAAAATTCAAATACCCAGGTCTAACTGTCTATTTATGCTCTCTGAAAAACTTATATCAGATTTTTGAAAAATCATATACAGGGTGAAGTGTTGAATATGAAGCAGTCCCACAAATTTTCTCGAAGACGGACCTGGATTTTTTCAATTCTGAGTATGTCAGTTAGTTGCCAGACACCAATACACACTTTTATAAAAAAATGAGATAAATCGACTTAATCATTGAAAAGATAAGACGAAACATTGTTTTGGTGAAAATCCATAATTCACCCTGTATATTAATAATCAAAACAAGGAGACATTTTTTAATTGTTATTTGATACTCCCCTAACGTCCGTCTACTTATGGTAGAAGTATGTACAGTTCCTCGTGACTCACCCTGTATATGCGAAGATCACCTTTCTTAAAAATATTTAGAAGAGTTGCTAAAAATTTAACTCAGTACGTCACTGATGTATCTACTAGAATAGTTCGATAGAACACTGAAACGATAAGCTATCCATGTTCTTCAACAAGTCTGAATTACTGTCAAAAGATATTTATGATAAGTGCTAGCATCTTCGGTAAAGCCACTAAAACTTTCAATACACTGTTTACTCGTAAAGAGACAATACTGAACTTGGGCAAGATAGGCTTGTAACTTAATGGCCAAACGTTTTAAGCGTTTAGTTGAATACTCTCCAGTCTTTGTTTATAAATCAAATAACAGGAGCTCCAGACATTTGAAGCGAAATTCAGCTTAGATACTGAACACAAATGAATAATATAATTTTAATAATGTTTGAGGGTGTAAAAGATCTAGTATTTCGCACCATAAAACAAAGCGTTTTATGTGCGTTGTTAATTATTTTTCAATATAACCAATCCATCCATCACAACGTCCAGATGCTTTGTTTCTGAAATTCGCTTCAACAGAAAATTCTCAATAATTCGACTGTTT
This sequence comes from Apoderus coryli, assembly GCA_911728435.2. Taxonomy (NCBI): domain Eukaryota; kingdom Metazoa; phylum Arthropoda; class Insecta; order Coleoptera; family Attelabidae; genus Apoderus; species Apoderus coryli. The sequence continues at coordinate 3,081,614 of OU452206.1, read as the reverse complement.
CGTGTAAAAGTAAGGACTAAAAACAATTTATACAAAGCGAGGAAAAAAACTTGCTCAGAATCACTGAAGAGTTGATGATCAACGAATGAGGCATATGGTGATTGTACCTACATGTAACTAAAATGCCTGGGGCCCTATTGTCGAAATCGTGAAAGACTGTTCTCATAAGAAACATGATGTCAGTTCTATCGCAAAGCATTAAACCGTATTTTCGAGTTTATTCGACTGTTCACCTCGTGCTAGTTTAGGAGGGAACCGACGGTTCTCCTGAGAGAACGCACTTCGAGTTTGAGCAATATTTGATTTCGGTTGTTTCTAACCTTGCATTTCGTGCATTACTACTTACCTATTTATGGTTAAGTTAATTTTGCATTTTGTGTTAAGTTACCGGTGAAGTTAGATTAGGTAAGTTGTAGGTTCCATATTAGTTTAAAGATGGTTCCAATAGGAGGAACAGTAGTGGTATGTGCTAATTCTACATATCATCAATGTATATTTTACTAGTTAGTATGCCTTGCTTGTTCGCTAATAAAACAGAATTATACCTATTTGATTGATAGATGCAGAGGAACAAGAAAACCATAAACCGCACATCAATTCTAGGTAGTTTGCATTAAATACATTTGATTTACATTATCAGAAATGTATTAAATTATTCCGGCTAGACAAGGACTTGACCAATACCCTAATTGAAATGGTAGCCCCATATTGCTAGGGTGTCTGGGATAAGTATTGAAGTAAAGGCCTGTTCAATTCTTAGTAAATAAATATATACATATACTTTAGTGTACACATGAACATAGCAAGTGGATTTTTTTTTTCAGAATTACTCAGCTAAAATTATTTGTGAAATACAACTTGAATCCATGTCACTAATCCAATTTAAACTCTAATTTTTGGTATTTCGCACAGTTAAGACTATGAGAAAGAAAATTCATGAAATCTCTTATCGATCAAGAGCCATTTTCGACTCTACAAACTATAATCTTTGAGAGATTATTATTTAAAAGAAGGTTTTTTTTTTCCTTTGCATCTATTAGACAAATCAGCCATATCTAATTCATTTTTCAAATTTCGTTCAATCTTTTATCTAAATAATTTTTCAATTTGCGTTTCAAGTGAGCAACTACATGTAGCTGGTCCGGGGTTCGAACCAACTACATATCGGGACAGTCTGCTCAAGTCTAGCGTGCTTAACCACTAGCCCCGGCAAAACAAAGTTATGTTGTTTATGTCTAAGAAATATTATTCGTGTTACACGAGAAATTGATGACTTTTTGTATAAAACGAGTTGACAACACTGCGCGGTTTCTTCCTCCATCACATCACGGTCACATTGTTTCAATTACATTTAAGAATGATGATTTTTCATCGTAGGAAAAATTGAAGGAAGAGAATGATCACTTCAGCGATGTGAGTGGTCCTAGTCTCTTATGCTCGAGAATAGGCGCCATGGTTTTTGTTTTTATTTTGTGTTTATACAAAATAAAACATATTATGTAATTTTTTCTATACAAGAAAAGTACGAAATTTCATTTATAAATTATTTTTAGATGGGTAATCGGTTGACTCATTCTTACAAAATGTATTGTATTATCCTCCAAGCATCGCCCTGTACCTATATAAGATTTTCACATCATGTAACCATAAAAATAACATTCAAACTTGCAGACGGCAACATTTCTTTGTTTCGCATCTTACATATCCAAAAATATTTTATTGCTACACACTAGAGTCATATACTTTAAAAAATGCTAATATCCATGAATCACCCAGAAGCTTGTCGAATGGTGGTAATTTGAAAAGAAACAACAATCACCATTTTCGATTTTTTTTCTCAACCGTCTACAAAATTATTTAATATAGAAATGAGTTACACTCTGCAGAAGGCGTACTCACTTTAAAATATTGACTGCGAAGTATTTTTCTTTAACTCGTTTCGAGGACTGTTGTTTCTGGGTAGATTGTTGCTGCGTAACAGCGGTGAACACCGTTTATTGTCAATTATATCGTCCATCTAAGTCCAGGTAAGGACTCAACTTACATATATTGTAATATTTTTTTGTTTATTTAACATTTATGTCACAAAAATGCCAATGCCTAGATTCACTAACATATAATTTTACCTAATCTAAAATAAATTAATACAACAAAAAGAAATATAATGGTATGACAACTTATTTATAGCCCAAGGCCTTCCATCGAGCGATATTAATATATTTAGAATTGAATTTTAAACAAATATTTTATGTGAATTTTTCTAGCCATCGCAATTTATATGAACCTGAAACTTTTTAAAGTTTGAATTAATAATATTAGTTTTCCTACTCAATGTCACTTTGGTACAATAAAAAAAATTCCACGCAGTGTAGCATCCTCAGCTGCTGGTCTTTGGAGATTTAGTAACCATTTGAAGCGTTCCCGGGAGACCATTGCGCATTTTGCCTACGCGCCTACTATCGCAATGGTGATTCGATAGTGACAGCTTAACGTTTATATCGTGCAGAATTTAATGTACGGAATGCACCGAAAGACGATACCATCAGAACATGGATTAGAATATACGAGAATACCGGTTTGAGTGTAAAAATTCACAATCAAGGTCGCCTGCGCTCTATTCGATCCCAACAAACGATCGAAGAAGTACGAGTTTCAGAGCGTTAAAATCCGTCTCAATCAGTTCGCAAACGCAGGCAAGGATTTCACAAGATTCTGAAGCACGATTTATATTTTACAGCATATAAAATTCAGCTCGTTCAAGAAGTGAAAGTTACCGACTACTTCTCAACATTTGAAAACATTTTGTTTAGTGCCGTTGCGGGGCCAACGAAACTTACGATAAAAGGTGAATGGTATTGCGATGTGCTAAGGAACTTTTTGACTCCACAACTGCAGTAGTTTGAAGGTTTAAATGTGGAAACATGGTTTCAACAAGATGGGGCCACCTGCCACATGTCCAACCAATCGCTTGCGGTTGTCTATAAACTTTTCCCAGAAAAAGTGATCTCTTGTCGAGGCACCAACAACTCGCCTCCTAGAAGGCCCGATCTTACACCTCTTGATTATTTCTTATGGGGACCCCTTAAACCGAGAGTGTTTACAAACAAACTACGAACTCTACTGCAATTGAAACACAACATCCACACCGAAATGGTCGATATCCAGAGAGATGTGTAGACGCGTGGCGGCTAATTTCCGTTTTCGGTTAGAGGAGTGCCAGCATCGCGATGGTCAACAGTTGGACACCATAATGTTTGCCACATAATTTTGCAAAACTTTCTCTACAAATTGTTCAAAAACTACAAAAAAAATTCTAACTTTTACTTTTTTTTTGATTGAATTTATACATACCCCCACCCTTATTATAATATTTGTGATTTAAAACTTTTTGCTCTGCTACGGCTCAACAAAATAGTAACATGGTGGCATTAAATTAAAAACAACACGAACGATTTGCAATCGTAAATAATTTAAGGTGGAATTCACTTCGTGGCAGTTCGGCCAAAATTACTCGTTTTGCTTAAATAATGTTTGATCTACAATGAGACGTGTTCAGAGTGAATTTAGTTGAGTGCCTATGGCTATGCAAACTAAATAATAATGAGAGCAAAACGAATTCGTCTATATTGGTATGGGCTTCAATGAATAGAATTCATTGTTAGGGTTTAGTAAGTCATTGTGTTTTGGGATTTCGGATATAATAAAATGATTCCTACTTTAATAATTTTTGATAGAATAAAAACAAAAAAAAAAAAAAACTTGTGGATGCATTTACAATAACTAAAAAAATAAACAACAAAAAAGTACTGACGCCTTATCAAAGAAATAATAATTACAATTATTAATATTTTTTGTTATCTATTTTCAGTGCAAAATTTGGGTTGGATAAGTGTTATGAAGTTTGACTTTTCATGAATATGAACACAAATTTATAATTTTTGGTTATATAATATATATTTAAGCCCTAGTTTTGTTTTGAATTACAATTAGTGCTATTTTTTTGTTTTGTGAGGATATAAACATATATATAAGCGAGACTTCGAATATTCTAAAAAAAAAAAATTCGCAATAAAAACTATATTTAGTTCAATTTCTTCCGCTAATTATTATTATTTATCCTTTCATTTAACTCCTATTTTTTTCTCAAAAATATACTCAGAAATATTTACGCTGACAAGGTTAAAATTATCTGTATAAAATTAAGAAAAATTAATCTTAGTTTTTCAAACGCACCTTAGTCAATTGCAATGAATGATTTATTACTATATTAAAACTTTTTGGCTTGTATCGGGGCAGTATTGTAAATATAGCCATAGAGTGAAAACAAACGTTTGTTTCTTCCCTTATAATTATCAGATACCACTTAAGAAGACTATTTCTTCAAATTATATTTTTTTATTTTTATATTTTTTTGCAATCCGGACACATTCATTATTTTAGCTCTGCAGTGCTTCCAAAATAACTACAATGTTCAGTAAATCAAATTTTTTAGTTTTAGAATTCATCATAATTAAAAGTCGAGCTGCTAGTAAATTAATACACAACTGACAGACAATGTCTTAGGATTTCAGACTGCCATGATATATTTAGTAGCTATTTGAAAAAAAAATACAAATTATATATCTAGATTTGCAACTTTTGGTTGCGGAAGTACTGTTTTAAATCTACTACACCGAAATTTACTTTTCCTCTCCGACATCGTAACATAGCAAAAATTTGGATACACACTGAAATAGTTTTCACTTGCATATTTCAACAACATAATTATTGTAATATCTATTGCTAGTGAAAAACAAAATTGAAAATAAATCCGGTCCTGATCTAGACAGGATAAAAAGGCAATAAGCTTTTTGCCGAACTGAGATACCTTTAAAGTCACTTATGATCTACGGCATGGGCAATAATTTAATTTTATTACAGCGGTCTGTTAAGTCGCTAATTTGTTTTGCAAAATAACATTTGCCGCAACAGCTTTTAGCTAAAATAGAGAGTGAGATAGGCTGATGCTTGTTTAAAGTTCCTCACAGAAATTATTGGTTTGAAACATGAAGATACTGTAATAATTACATACAGTATAAGTTCCTTGTTAATTTCTATTATCATTGCATTAAAATGCAAATTACATAAATTCTTCAGGTTTTTGGTGTAGTTATAGAAATAGTGCTTTTTTAAGTACCTACCTAGTGGTTTTGTATTCTTATTATAATAATAATAATAATAATAGCCTTTATTGCTCAACAGATTTCTCCCTTAACAGAGAAAAATTATAATACAATAGGTAATTCCACAAAAAAAAAAAAAAACAAAATATTATACATAACACAATAAGCAATCCATTAAAAGTAAAACATGATTGATATACACTAATTAAACAATTAACAAGAACAAAAAGAGAAACTACGACGCATAAACAGTCAGAGCAGCCCTCCGAAGTGCTTCCCTTGAACAATTAAAAATGTCACAGTCAGCGCAAATCAAATTAAAATTATTACACATGACATATACGGGCGATTTTGTATAGAGGTTAGTGCAAGGGCGCTGAGAGTAGAAAGTTAAAGGATTGCGGGCGCCAAGTCTGGGCACGTTAAAATTTATTTGAGCCAGGAGTTCAGAACAGTCGATTCTATTATGTAAAAGATCATACAAAAATTTTAGAGAAAAAAACATTCTTCTAAACTCCAAACTCCTGAAATTAAACTTGTTCAGCAACAACGTATATTCAATCCCTCTGTCATGATAAATACCGTCTGCCTTAAATGAAAGGTATTTCAAAAACTTTCTTTGGACATTCTCAACATTTCGCACATGAATCTGATAGATCGGGTACCAAATCAAGGAGCAATATTCGAGCTTCGAACGCACAAAAGAGTTATACAGAACTTTCAACGCATCAATGCTATGAAAACTCCTACAGCTTCTCACGATAAAACCGTAGGATCTCACAGCTTCACCAGTCCTAGCAGCCACATGAGGCACAAATGATAGACTAGAGTCGAAAAGCACGCCCAGGTCAGCAGCAGTCAGACACCTAGCTAGTGCGGTCCCACCAACCGTGTAGCGAAAACTTATAATATTCTTCCTTCTAGTGAATGTCATACATTTGCATTTATTCTCGTTGAGCGATAGTTTATTAACGTTACACCAATGTTCCACAGCTCTCAGATCGTCCTGCAACCGAAGACAGTCTACATGAGAAGTAATAGGGGCGAACAACTTAAGATCGTCGGCAAAAAAAAGCCGTTTTACACACAGACAATCATTTAGATCATTTATAAAAATAGAAAAAAGCAGTGGACCCAAATTGGATCCCTGCGGAACGCCTGAGGAAGCCCAATACCTCTCTGACGTATAGCCGTTATAATATACATATTGAAGTCTGTTCTGAAGATATGAAGTAATTAACGACTTCAAACCATCATCAAATCCGAATCGATCGAGCTTTTGAACAAGTATTCGGTGATCCAAACGATCAAATGCTTTAGCAAAGTCTGTATACAACACATCAAATTGCCCACCACCATCAACAACCTCGTTCACTTGCTGAGTAAAAATTGCAAGGTTAGTGGCAGTGGACCTCCCGGTGAAAAACCCATGCTGATTAAGGGAAACTTGCCCATGTACGGAATTACATATTCTGTTATACAGCACAGCTTCAAATAATTTAGAGAAATTGGATAATATAGAAATCGGTCGATAGTTATTGATGAGCGATCTGTCGCCTGCTTTATAAACAGGCACAACTCTTGCCTCTCGCCACCGATCTGGAAACTTGCCCTCGTTGAGAGCTCTATTAAATATTGTTGCTAGTGGACTCGCCAAGACTCCCACGCAATCCTTTATTAAAAACGATGGCAACCCATCAGGTCCGGCCGTAAACTTGTTTTTCAATTTTTTACAAGAATCAATTATTTCAGTTTCAGTAATATTCGACACAGAAATCGTGGAATAAGAGAAATTATTCACAGTACTGACATCAGATTCACTGGGCTTCTGAAATACGCTATTAAAAAACTCAGCAAAGCACTGCACTATAGCCTGTGGCTCGCTGTATTGCTCATCATTGAATGACATGACGCTAGGTATTCTTGTGGTATTATTTTTTGCATGAAAAAATGACCAGAAACAAGTAGGATCCCTCATTAAGCCACCCTGCACGCGTTCCAGATATTCTGAATAGGCAACATCAATCTCACTTTTCACGGCTCTTCGAAGTCTTTGAAATTTTTCCAAACAGTTCGGATCACCAGTTCTTCTGTATTTTCTTAACTGCTGTTCTTTCTCCTTTATATTTCTAATTATTGTGGATGTAAACCAGACCGGGAACTTGCGCTTGAAATTCCGAACTCGAGGAACATGCTTATCAATGATATTATAGATAATTTCATACATTTTGTCTACCACAACGTCAATGTCATCGCCACCATCGCCGACCTCAGACCAATCCTCCAAAAGAAGTGCGCTATACATTATAATATATAATATAGTGTTCTGATCCGACTAAGAAATTTTGTTGGTTACAGCATAGATAAAACAACATAGATGGTCAAAGCCTGTCTATAAAATAGACCACTGTAATGTACTCAATAGCAGTCACGTGCTGTACTCGATATGGCAAGACAGAGAGAGAATGTATGCAGGTATACAATTTTTACACGGTAATAGTGAGATGTTTTTTTTAGGGTTGAAATGATAATATATTTTTTATGTTGTATTTCAAGTTAGTTTTGTTACGAGAGCAAACGAGGAGTTGTCAATTTACATTGCGTAGGTATTTCTAAATATCCATTTTAATTGATTTTAAAAATTTAATTATATATATTATGAAGAACTGCAGGCATATAATTTTTTGTTTTTCCAAAAATATTTTATAATTAATTTTTTTAATCTTATCAAATTATGAAGTAGTTATTAAAATCTCTTTTAAATTACCTTTCCTCATGAGTATTTTAATTGTTGTCTGCTTTGATACTCAAAGTTCTTACTTCATTTATTGTTTTTTGCCCTTAGTTGTTTTTTTTATTTTGTGCATTTTTTGTTGTTATGTAATAATAATAATAAAACAAGCTATAAATATTTATCCGGCATTTACTTGGATTCTTTCTTAACAATTCTAAAAGATTGGACATTTTGCCCCTTTTATTTCATTCTTTAATTTTAAATAATTACTAATAATACTCATTTCCTGTGTTGTTTTAATGGCGTAATTTATTTAAGTTCTATTTTTTTTGTGTTTTAATTTTTAAAGTTTAAAACTTTATTGTATGTGACTGCGAGAGCTACATAAGATTTTATAATAATAAAAAAAATGTGATTTCAACTCACTTATTCGTGACACACTGATTTCTTTAAGGTGAAATTGTAAATGTTGCAAGTATTTGCTAATACCTTATTTATGTAACTCGCCTCTAAGTTTGTTACGTTGCTTTTGACTAAAGATGGAGTTTTAAAGTTCCGAAACATGTCTCGCTTTAATTAAAATTACATGGAATAAGAGTATGTAAATAAGAACAATGATTTTTTTTATTGCTCACCATATTGTAACAAGTTTTTTAAACTTATTTTACCATTTTATTCAAATTATAAAAATAACTAGCAATATTATAATAAAAGAAGTAATAAAAACAAATTTACAACCTATTTAAACCTTAATTAGATATTAAAATATTCTTGACGGCTCAGGAATAAAAGTTTCTGCCTGTTAATAGGGAGAAATTTTTTTACATATATATAGATTTCAAGCTTTGTAAGTTAGATGAAACTGAACATAAATATCTACATTTTTGGATTCAATCGACCGAAAGGGTTATGTACATTTAAATGTTCAAATTATCAAAATATTTTGGGCGTACCTGGTATATAGACATTCAACATACAACGTTTGTTTTGAATGAGAAATACACTTTGGTGTGGCCTAAAGATATTCACGTGCCCAGTAGGTACAATACATTTTTATTTTTTAGCTGTTTTAGCGTGGAGTGACAACATCTAATGTTTGTTAGAGACATTGAGATATAAGGAGACGCTATAAGCATTATTTTACATTGTACAGAAACGGGTGCATTGGGTGGGGCGTAAGCGCATACCAATATGGCGAATTCTCCAGAGCCGGACTAACTATTTTTGTTGACGTTTTTGTTTTTAATTTGCAGCTTGGGTTTATACTTTATTTTGAAATATTATGCAGTGTACAAAATACTTAAATATAGGTAATTATTGATATTTCATACCTAAATCCAGGAATAAAAGACGTTAGTACTTTATAAATTATATATTAATACCCCTTAAACAAAACAATTTTATTTAAATGTTGCACTATGCTTATCCACTTTATTTTTACTTAAATAATACATCCTGGTATTAACATATTTAGTCGCAATAGATTTGATCAGTAAATGTATATGGTTATCAAACACTGTTTTGATCAAAACCGTGCACAACTAAATTAGGAAAAATATTACTATTTACAAATTCCTTTAAAACAAGGTTTATTATGAATCCTGCGGACAACTTTTCATTAGTAGCTACTACAAGATTTTTTATGATCTTTTCGGATTGGAAGCAAACGTCTAAAACATCTTTTGAAGGAATTTGTAAATCCTTTTTTTGCCTTCATTTTAATAAAAGAATAACACTTTTTAATGCATCTCGACATTCTCTGCAAATAATTTGCTTCTTTAAACTAAAAACAACAAATCCAGCAATATAAACAATAATGAATTTCGAAAATTCAGAAAATGGTCCAGGAAGATAATCATGATCTGGATAAATTATATTTGTGTACATTTCTCGTTGGTATCCAATTAATTCGAGGCACATATTCTGTCCAGATATGTCTACGAGCAGGATCTTTAGGAAATCTAAAAACCAGAATATGTTTTAACACACATTTAGGGGTCTTTTTTGCTAGAAAGTGATGAAAAAGTAGAGAGTTTGAGAGTAGAAATCAAGTAAAGGCATTTGTAAAAAAAAATAAACTACAATGCACGTATCAATTGTTCAGTGCAGAAAGAGAATGCTACCAGACTCCTATAATAATGTGTTTTAATAAGTTCGCCTAAAAAAAACCCTAAATACGTCCATGTACAATGTTTACAATATTTGGTACATACCTATGAACCGTTATTTCTGATATTTTCTGGTCGATTTCACTTCTACTACTGCAACTACGCACAGCACAGGCCACCATTATAGTATATTGTCAAATAACCGTCCAAAAAAAACACGAAAAACTTAAATAAACTTGTAAAATACTCGTAAATAACACTATAAACTTGAAAGCACGACAAATGATATATATCGTATACCAATATGGCGTACCTGCACCCGCTTTTGGCCACGTTGTAGCGTCTCCCCCCACCTCAATGGTTAGAGAACTACAGGTTCCACTGTTTGTGTAGAGATGTCTCTGCTGTTTTTGAGTCTTAATATTGCCATAAGCTTCGACCATCTATGTGGTTTTATCTATGGTTAAAGTAACACATTTTAAATATTTCTAAATAAAGCTATAACCATCGTGGCGTAAAATGCAAGTAGAAACCTCAACGAGAATTAATTTAATATTGTTTAGAATAATATTTTTTTCTTCTTATTATATAATATAAAGTCTATAAATCAAAAATATATGTATAATATAATATCAATTTTTGTGGTCAGTGCGTGTTAGAAACGACATGTCGCTAATGTTATTGTTTTGTCAAAAACTCTGCAATGTTTGTGACGAAATATTGTATTTGTGTATCGAAGGTCATTTACCTACAATGCTGTAAAATTATATAACAATTTAGATTCCACAATGCAAAAGCATAAGATTTCTGAATTTAAAACCATATATAGGAATAATTTGCTTACAAGCCAGATACAGTTGTAAATTTCCCTGCACCTTTAATCTTTAGAATGATTGTGTCATGTTTTATAAAATGAAGGCTGTTCACTACCCAACGGTTGTGTCGCACCAAAACTTTCCCGACAAGATATAATATTAAAAAATATATGACCTGCGTAACGAAACAGAATTTCAATAATAATAATTATTATTATAATTGTATTAATTGCATTGTTTCCAATAAAGTAACGTAACAAACTAACTACCTAAATTTATCAAGTTTTCTTGGGTATTGGGACAAAATCTAAACTCAGTAATTCTGAATTTTAAATTCTATTGCAACGTTTCGTGCAATATGTGCACATCATCAGGCTACCATAAAACACAAAACCTCAATAAAGTAAAAGTTATAAAGTTATATAAATTAAAACACTCAACAAAAGGACGATGACCAAACAGACTAACATAACATTTTAAAAAATTAGATTATACTGACACAGAGTCTAATACCTACCATAGAAAATCTGGTCAAATTTCCTAAAAATATTAACATTGTTTTCGAACCTATAACAGCTAAATAGAACAAAATATAATAAAATTAATATTCACAGTGTCAATGAGAGATGGGAATTCTCTCACCACACGGATCATAAAAAAGTAAGTAGATAAAATAGATATCATAAAAAGAACTAAAGTAACTCATAGGCGTAGGTCAACCATTTTGTTATGTTTTAATTAAGTTAGTGTAAATGACACTCAAACCGTTAATGTCTCTCTGATTATTAATGGCATCAGGCTCCTTATTAATGTACACCATTTCCTTGAAGAGTCTCGATCTTTCTTTGTGCTCAATGCCCAATATTACATAGTTTTCAAAATCAAATACGTGTTGATTGATACGATCCTTGATATAATTTTTCGTTTGATCAATGTATTTACCTGAACATTGTGTACAAGGTATTTGGTATATAACATCACACATATGTTCCTTCTTTGGTCTGTCTTTAAGTTTACTGAACAAGGATCGTGTCGTTTTCTTGTAATACGGGGCAATGGACACTAAATCTGACTTTAATATGTTGCTAAGTCTATGGAAAACACCCGGTATATATATCAGTGGTAACCTGATCAATGGTAACATGTTTTGATTGTCATTCTGTACTGCTCTATCTCGGATCCGGTGTTCATTGAAGATCTTGTTCAACAAATTCACAGGATAGCCATTATTTGTTAGGAGACCCTTTAAGATTGTCAGATTGTTTTCTATCAAGGTGGAATGACATAGCCTTTTGACTCTCGTTAACATGGATTTAACCAAACCTATCTTATGTGTGTTTGCATGGTTAGAAAAATAGTTTAGACATCGCCCCGATGATACAGATTTCATGTACCATTCCGTTACTAAATCACCAGCGTCTCGACGATGAATCATAATATCTAGAAATGGAATCCTGCCCTCACTCTCAAATTCACAAGTAAACTGTAGATCCAGATGGTAATTGTTAAAAACAGTCAAAATGACATTCAACTGACTGGGATCAACGCACGCCAAAATATCATCAACGTACAATTTGATAAACTGCACCGTACTATTGAGTTTAGTTAAAACAGTAGCAATCAAATCGGTCATGATCAATTCTGCAAAAACCGGTGAAGAGGGAGACCCCATAGGTGCGCCTCTGATTTGTTTGTAGTAATTACCCTCATATACGCAATAACTTGCATCAAAGATGAAATCGACCAACTTGAGAAAGCTGGTTAGAGATAACTGTGTATAAGTCTCTATGACCGCCCAACGTCTTTTTATAGAATCAATAACTACAGACTTAGGAACATTTGTGAAAAGAGATGAAACGTCCAGGCTGACTAACACAAAATTGGTTTTGACTTTCACACTCGTCAAGAACTCAATTAACTCATACGAATTATGTAATGAATATTTGAACTCGGTATTAATATTTGATAAGATACTTGTAACATACTTCGCAACTTTGTAGGAAGGTGACCCTATACAAGATGTAACTGGTCTCAAGGGAACACCATCCTTATGTATTTTGGGCATAATAATTAATTTATATAACTTTATAACTTTTACTTTATTGAGGTTTTGTGTTTTTATGTAGCCTGATGATGTGCACATATTGCACGAAACGTTGCAATAGAATTTAAAATTCAGAATTACTGAGTTTAGATTTTGTCCCAATACCCAAGAAAACTTGATAAATTGAAACAAAGTGGGATGATAGTTTGATAATCAAACTAACTATATTCAAAAATTAGAGGAAAAAAAAGTATTACCAGAGCTGGGATTCGAACCCCTAACCTTCCGAATACGAAGCGAAGGCTCTATCAATGAGGCAACGGTACCATATATGGTCTATACTCGTATGTACGTTCGAACTACCTAACTCCTTTAAACCCAATTTTCCTGCGAATTGTGGGGGCAAATATCAAAGTGACCTATCGCTGTAAAGCAGATAAAAAATGCTTTAAAATGACAATGATAATGATCACTCGACCCCTACTGCCCCAAACTCATAATACCAAAATTTAGCTCAATTGGTTTGGGCGCTATCGTGGAAGAATATATACAGACACACATACATACACACAGACAGATAGACTTCCATCTGGTAATGGTCTTAATGAAAATGGTTATATCCGTCTTTATCTCAAACACTTTTTTAGCGCCCATAATACTTTTCCTGTGCGGGAAAGAAAAATAGAACCAATTAGTATATCCGGCCATTTTTACCGCCGGTCAAAGAGTCCTAACAAATCACTTTATTTTATTAACAAACATTTTATCCGGTGTTGTAACTTGCACAAAACTTAGACAATAAATTTTTACACACCTATCACTACACTGAAAAAATTTTTAGAAATGAACGCTAATAAATATTGTTTAATAAAACTGCGTCTACTCCACAAAAAGACTTTTTGTGGAGTAGACGCAGTTTTATTAAACATTATCATTCACTCCTCGATAAATGGATTACTTCAGAAAAAAAAAAAAAAGCTAATAAATATGCCAAATACATATTTATTAGCGTTCATTTCTAAAAATTATTATTTGTTTGCCTCAAACAAAATTTGTTTAACTCAAATAAACGGTGTTTGTCCGGAATAAACAAAGTTATTTGGTTTGTTAAAAATATTTATTTGACCTGGGCTGCTTTGGCAGAAACAAATATTTATTTGAGTTAAACAACACATATAAGTTGATTCCTGTTTATTTCAAACAAGTCCCCCGTTATTTGAATCAAATACTTCCATAATATAATGAGCCGACATGCATGGAGGGTGGGGATTTAACGTCGCCCGTGGCCCAGATAAACAGGACAGATGAGACACTGGGAAAAGTTGGCGGCCATTATTATAGTAGTTTTTATAGTGTTTGCCAAAAGTATGAATACATGCTTGCACAATTATTACTTATTATTAATGATTAAAAAAAGTTTCAAGTAAATATGACAATACTAAATGGTATTAAATTCGTGAAAATTTCAATATTAGTTAAAAGCAAGTAAATATATGTTTTAGTAATTTTTTTATAATTTCTTCTTTTGTAAACCCACATATTTCACACTTCTACCGGACCATTTAACTATTTGAAACAGCTGGTATTGTTTAGAAAATTTTTGAGGTTATGTAAAAATATGTTTATATTCTTAAATTAAAGTGATCATCTGATTATTTAATATTTTTATATTCAAATTAACGTTGCTATTTTGTTATTAGAATTTATTATTAATAGTTTATTAATTTTGTACTTTAAATCATATATTGTTCGTAATACTTGTATAGGTTAGGTATATTCTAGATCTGTGGGTATATTCAGTAGTTTTTACTACTCTAGTATTTCTTCTTTATACCTATAATTAAGCTATTATAAAAAACATGGGATCAAAAACCGGTGGATTTTATTGTTTAGTACCTGGATGTATTTCAAGAACAGTGTTAAAGAATTGTTCATTTTTCCAATTTCCGAAAGATATTGAAAGGTTTGTTTACATGTACTCAGTACGTACCTATATGAAATTATATATTGGAAAGTCTAAGTTTATAATAATAATTACTGCAGTTATTTTATATTATTAAAGAATTAAGATATTTTTGTTTGTTGTTGTTGTTTTTGATATATTAGAAAATATCCCTAAATTGCGGCAACACAAGTGAGAACTACAAGTTCTCACTGATCATGATTCTATTTTTAGACATCGTAAAAAATTACTGTTTAATGAACTCAGTAAAAATGAAATACAATTTGGCCTCTTTATTAAGAGGGGCGTTTGAATAAAATCGTTTGCAGACCTATTTTTGCGCATGGTAGACTCCACTAATACGTATCTGATAGCAAAAATTTTGATAGGGAGTTAAAGAATAAAGATGGGATTAGGTATTGAAGTATTTTGAAGTTGAAATATTGGATAGTTAGTTCAAAAACAGAGTTAGAAAATCATCATATTTCGCTTTGCAGGCATAATTTTGCGCATGGTAGACGCCACTAAGACGTATCTGCTAGCAAAAATTTTCATAGGGTTTTAAAGACCAAAGATGGGATTAGGTAATGAAGTATTTTCAATCGGAAAGATTAAATAGTTAACTCATAAATTGAGTTCAAACATGGGTAATTTTTTCAAATTTACAGATATATTTTTGTGGATGGAAATCTCCACTAATACGTATCTGGTAGCAAAAATTTTAATAGGGTCTTAAAGATTAAGGTTTGGATTAGGTAATAAGGTATTTTGAGGCTACAACAATAAATAATTACTTAATAAATTGAGTTCAAAGTCAGCAACTTTTTCCTCATTTTGTGCTATGATTCTAATATTTAATAATGATAATATTACTTTATTACCTAATTTATATATTTAACAATCACTTGTAATTAAAATTGTTCGTGAAAACTTTCTGTATTAGACAATATCCATATATAAAAAAAACCCTCATATTTCTCTTCAAATATCCGCCATTTTCTTATATTTTTTTTATAACTGTAGCCAACAAACAAGTAATTAGTAGTTGGGACAGCATTGAAGAGATGGCGCTGTTTATACACAGTGACACAAAAATCTAATGGTTTTGTCGTACTTATATTATTAATATTTAGTTGTATGTGGTATAGTATATTATGTATATGCGTATGTACTAGGAGTAGGGATTATTAACGTTAGCCAGGTACAGTAATATCAGAGAATACATAAACATCTATGGTAATATTATGTAGGTATACCTACTGTTAGAGGATAAATACAAGAAGGGATAAAGTAGTAGTGTTTGTTACGTTAGTTTATTGGAAATAATACAATTATAATAATTATTAAAATTCTGTTTCGTTACGCAGGTCATATATTTTTGATTATATTATAACTAGTCGGGAAAGTTTTAGGGTGACACAACCGATTTTTTATGATCTATAGAGAGAATACAAGAACTCCCGACTGGTAGTTATTATAAAATTATAAGATACCCTTGGTAGGGGTTTAAATAGTGTTTAAAATTTCACCAGTTAGGTAGTTGGAACGTATATACAGGGTTATTCACGCCATACGACACGGAATACTGTGGTTAAACTATTTAATTTCCTTGAAGTTTTATTCATGGGTTCGATAAAAATGATTTATGGCTACATTTTAAAAATATTGTGAGTCTATACAGGGTGTCCCAAATATGAGAAATTAACCATAGTTGTGTTTTTTTAAATGGAATGCCCTGTATATGAATCAATTTCCCGTTCAAAATAAACCTAAATTTCATTAAAGCCCATCTCACCTAAACCTGACAGTTTTTTAAATATTTATGTTTTAATAAAAATATAGACATAATTTGAATGAAAAAATTCACACCTATTTGTTTGTTCTTTTTAAGCCAGTCTAGGCTGATGAATATCTCATCACTTGTTACGCCAAATATAAAAAATCCCCAATACTAAATACAGGGTGTCCAATAATATAACTTATATGAACGTAAAGTTTAATTCTAAATAACTTGTTTATTTCAAATGGAACACCCTGTATATGAGGTAAAAATTAGATGCACAAAGTAATTCTCTGTCAAATATTATAATACTTTCCTATGGATAACTCTTGACGTTTTCGTGGAAAATGCACATATTCATAATATTATGCGAATTTTTAATTGAACCTGTTAATTTCATGTAGACCACCCTGTATTTGATGGTGATGAAATTAATTATCTATTAATCACTATGAGGTTTTCTTATAGATATGTATATTTTTTTAATGTATGGAAAAAGCACATATTGGTATAGGAAGACTTTTTCAAAATTATATTCGTCAAGTCAGCCATGAGAATTTGACAAACCATAATTTAAACAATAACATAATAAATAAATACATTTTTAACTTAAATTAAATAACAAGATATACCTACATAAAAACTGATAAATTTTATAATAAATGTTCAAAATGATTGGACTCTAGGCACATTTCAATCCTTTTCTTAATCCTTCAACAACTTTAATCTGGTGTAACGCTTCTAAACGCTTCATTTATTTGCTCCTTCAAAATTAAAAAAGTTTTCATTTGCGATGATTTTGTTCCTGGCCCATTTACAAAATTCAACACGATTTAAAATCAATATTGAAAAGTTCTTGATGCAGTTGCACTGTATTTGGGTGGTATCTTTCGTTAAACTGCCTTAACAGCCTCTCGAAGACCGCTTTTTTGGGGTGATTTTGCGCCAGGAACCTTTGAGCGTAAACTCGCGATTCCAGTAAAGCGTTTTTGGACCATTCTCCCAGAATAAAAATCATGTGTATGCTTTCTCCTTTGGAATAGGTTCGCATTTTTGAATTGAAGTGAATTAAATCAAATGTCACAGATAAAAATTATGAAAAATTCTCAACTCTTAGGTAAGAATTTTCAACCGACTATTTGACAGTAAATATTAAATTACAAAAATGTATTCTCTTCTTCTCAAATTCTCATGGCTGACTTGATAAATATTATAATTTTGAAAATTCTTCCTCTTATTGCCAATATGTGTGTCTCTTCCATGCAAAATTAAAGATAAGTATACATATCTATAAGAAAACTTTAATTTTTGCATCATTAAATACAGGGTGGTCTACATGAAACTAAGAGATTCAATTTCAAAATCGCCTAATATCATGAATATGTGCATTTTCCACAAAAACGTCAAAAGTTATTCATAGGAAAGTATTATAATATTTGACAGATAATTACTTTATGCATCTAATTTTGACCTCTTATACTGGGTGTTCCATTTGAAATAAACAAGTTATTTAGAATTTAACTTTACGTTCATATAAGTTATATTATTGGACACCCTGTATTTAGTATTGGGGGCTTTTTATATTTAGCGTAACAAGTGATGAGTGGGTATATTTATCAACCCAGACTGGCTTAAAAAGAACAAACAATTAGGTGTGAATTTTTTCATTCATATTATGTCTATATTTTTATAAAAATTTAAATATTTAAAAAACTGTCAGGTTTAGGTGAGATGTACTTTAATGAAAGTTAGGTTTATTTTGAACGGGGAATCTAAAAATATATTCATATACAGGGCATTCCATTTAAAAAAACACAACTATGATTCATTTCTTATATTTGTGACACCCTGTAAATACTCACAATACCTAATACCCTACTTAATTTTTTAAATTTTTACTGTTAAAATAAGTAATGTACCAATCGTAAATCAAATAGATAGGTACTATGTTAAACCGCATATTAAACTAAAACTTAATTTTTCTCGAAAATGCAGCATTCTATCATCTTGAGATAAGAATACCTCATATTTCCTAAGAATGATGTCAGAATTCTCGAAAAGTTAGTGACAAAGAAGTTTTTATTAGAAATGTCCGTTGATACCCGTTTGGACGCCTATGTTCGCATATTTAATTCAGCAGTGTATGGCTAACGAATGCATCTATTTAGGGAAATATCTTTGTCACCTTTCACTCCAATGGCTAAAGGCGCTTTCGCTTTCTTTTAAAAACTATAACTGCTTTCGGAAGCAATTTCGCATTAGAAGTTTGCCATGAAATCTGCTCTACAATTTGTGGCTTTCGCTTGGTCCATTAGTTTCTGGACACATTGTATACTATTAGGAAAGACACTCTTTGATGCATGAAATAAACGCCTCATGGTTTTGAAACTGACAAACTAAAACAACAGGGCTAACCTAATACATTTTGAAAAACACTGCAAGCATACAGGGCGGTCCAAAGAATAGATAAGTATGTATTATCATAGTTAGGAAAGACACTCTTTGATGCATGAAAAAAACATCTCATGGTTTTGAAACTGACAAACTAAAACAACAGGGCTAACCTAATACATTTTGAAAAACACTGCAAGCATACAGGTCGGTCCAAAGAAGAGATAAGCATGTATTATCATAGTTCTGGTTTTTTAAATAGAACACCCTGTATTGGAGTATTTAATAGTCCCTCAAAAATAACTGGGATTCAGTTTAAGGTGTCATATACCTATGTTTTACGGTTTTCACACAAATCATCAATTTGTGAAAATTTAGAGGCTTGGCAAAAAAATAATATGTTGAAAATATTTAAAAATCTTGACTATTTATCGTAAATAAAACCAGTTTTTTTACATTCATCCTTTTTATGTATAATAGTATATAACTATAACTGGTCTAAGCGAAGATAAGCATCGAACGTATAAGAATGCTAGCACAAAAAAGAATGTGAAAATAATTTACGCAAAATAGAAATATGATATTTTGTGCCACTATGTATTAATTTTTGGCGACACCTATTGAGGAGAAGAATGTATTAAAATATTCTAGAAAATTACTCTAAGTTAAGAAATGAATAATTTGATATTCAATGAGATTCACTAGCGCCACCATCGGACATTTTTGTAAGTAACCATTTCAGATTCCCCTCTTAAAGTGAAAGTGTCTACTTTCTGCCATTTTTACTGCTCTTTAGTCATTGTTTAAAATGAAACAATGAATTTGAAAAGCTTTGAAATAATCCTGGTATATATAGGTAGGTATCACAACCATATTTCATGAAATATGATGGTTCAAAATGCTGAGATCTCGCTTTTTAAATAAAACATGCAGATTTAAGAGTAACTAGTAGTAGAGTATTTAAAATTATAATACATTTTATGTTATTTTCAATTTTATGCCAATAGGATGAATGATTAAATATTAAATTCAATTTTGGAAATATTATTTAATTGCTTTAAGTAAGAACACGCCCACGCCCTTAATGCATACACTCCATATGTTTAAAATGTAAGTACAATTCAAATAATTTTTAGTTTAATTGTTGAACAAATAATATTGACGAACATCGAAAATTTGGTTTATAATCAAATAATTTTACTAAAATTTACTTTATTTTTACTTTTATTATTAACTTAGATTTCAAAATGCATTATAAAACAAACAATTGAGTACCTAGTTCCAATTGATGATAATGGCACTATACACACACTATGTTTCATTATTAATTTGTCGTCAACAAAATAGGTTTGAAATTAAGAGGAATATTCCTAATTGTTGGCATTACTTTATACTCAAACGAAAAGGCAAAAGGAATAAACCCGGAAAAACTATAATAATAATGGCGTCAAGGTCACGAGATTTAGGACACAAACATCAAAGAAATTCCGCCGGCCGTCGTATCTGATACTTACTTTATCTGGGCCCGTGGCGTCTACGGCAGGCACAGCGCATGCCTTCTGCTTCTGCGTTCAGTAAATATTTTTAAGTCGGTGTCGGCGGTCAAAGTTCGTTTGTTGTGTTACTTTTACTCTGATTACAATAAATTTTAAAAAATGTCCGTTGAAGCTTTATTAGTGGATTGGAACCTAGGGCACTTATGGCCCCTTTTTGAAGGTAAGTGAATAAATGTTACAAGTTAATTATAAGGATAACGGTGACAAAAAATGCTTGATTGTTTATTTCATGTGTTAGGCATGTAAGTATATAAATATACCTAAACCTATATTATAATACGATCCTTTTTTATATAAATATCGTAGGGAATTGAATACAATAAGCGTAGTCGATACACGTTAATAATGTGTAAATGATCTTGTAACTTATATTTTATTTAAATGCGCTTTTTTCATACAATGGCGGCTTCTTTATATTGCTTACTCGTAGTGTAGGTATAAGGGAACAAGAAAATAACCCAACGAAAAATTTATTCAGTTCAAACAAATATTTGTTTGAAACATATTCACGGGCCTTTATGTCAAATGCGAAATCAATTAGGCCAAGTAACTAGATGTTTGAGATAATTACATTATTTGTATGTAGTCAAAACATAAAATATTTAGATAGAATAAATTGTTTGTAAGCAAAGCAGGTGAAAGGTTCGAAATCTATTATTTTGTAGCATTAAAATCGAGATTAAAATATTACTTATACCTCTAACCCCAAAAGTTGATATGGGGGACAAATATTTTTTGTAAAACCTACGTGTTACTTAAACGAAAGATGTACACAATCTTTGCTTAAACCATCATACTATATTATACAATAGTTACCTACTCGTATTAGGTATAGGTATAGATATATTATTTTTAAAGAGCAGATTATTTAATTTGTTTGGATATAATGTGGTTCATTCTTTATAAAAGTACCTACATCATACAAAAATCCTCAATCAGATCTACAGGGTGTTCAAACTGAAACAAACCCCCAAAAATATTACGCGTGTATGTTTTTTGAACAAATCAGCTGGTTTTAAAATGATTTCTAATAATAAAATGTTTGCAAATTAATTTCTAGGACAAAAAAAAGTACATACTTACTTTATTGAACCCGTCAGAAAAAAGGACTCAACAGAGAAGAAATCGGAAAGGGCAAAAGGAAATCTTTAGGAAAAGTACCGAAATAGGCTACATCTGCTCCGGACAATAGAACTGGCTTCTGATCAGAATAAAAGTTTAGACGAAGCAGCTTCACAAAATGGTAAGTATTCTAAATAGATGTAAATCATATACCATTTTTATGATTCTTAAAAAAACCATATAAGTACTTAAATCTAATAAAAAAACTTTATATTCTTCAATAAATTTTAGAACTCCCACCTGCAGTAAAAGATCGTCATATTTGGTTGAAGAATAATCAGGAACCATACGAGGAAGTCTTCCATCATTGGAAGATTTCTTATCCATTACGAAATATTAACGGGGCAATTACTATTGATGAATATATAAAACAATGGCCGATACTTGAGTCCTCACACGCCTCCGAACTGGTAATAATTACTTTACAATTCAGTTACTAATAATAAGTCTGCTCTTTAAATCATCAGTCAATCAATGAGTTACAAATTTACAATATTTATATTCAATTTTTTTCAGATCAGCTATGACTTTGAAAAATTGCATTCTTTGGAAGGTCTCGATTTGGGAAAAAACTTTAATGATTTGTTCGCACGTATGGTACAAATAAAGGGACATACTCTGAGCGCTACTGATTTGACAATCAAGCAACTCTTGGACCAAGAACTAACTACCGGTAAGTCTGTTTTGTGCTTTTTCCATGGTGTGTTAGAAGTTTCGTTTTCTGTTGTTTGTGTTTGTCATGATAAATCTTGGAGTTTTGCAATCAATAATTTTTTCAGATTCTAGAATGGCTATTCAGCTGTACTTACTACCTTCCTTATCACCTCCAAGAGGAAGACAGCGATTACAGCATAATAAACATTGGAATTTTTTTTATCATTTCTGTTACGTGATATTTGAAGATTTGTTTACGTTGATAAATAAATGGTTCTCAAATGTTCTATGAATTGGATATATTATTTATGATTCCTTGAGCAACTACATATAAGTAATATTATTTTTGTTTATAATTAAAAAAAAAAGTTAAAGCATCATCACCATCTGTATACAGAATGCGTTCAATATATGTATATTATGTATTACCCCACAAAGCCTTGTTGGTGAACCACAACTCTCAAATCAATATTTCAATGACAAGAAACTTCTAAGGAAACCTCTGGCTCAAAAGAAACCCTCAGCCTAAAATAAGAAAAACAAATGCTTATAAATTTGGTCCAAAAACACTTTTTTACCGAGATTCAGGTTGTCTAAAGTTTTATATTTTTGTTTGGTTTTTTAATTTATCTCTGATAATTTTTAAACTAATTAACCCAAATTTATTATTATATCTCAAAAACACAATATTAGAGTAATACACCGTTTTTCAGCATCTACAGGCTGACACATTTTTTGAAGGTCTAATACATCTTTTAGTCACCCCAAGCTTTTAGTTAAAGATTTGCCATTCAATTTAGAACAGAGATGCAAGAAAGTTTCTAAATTGAATGCAAATCTTTGACAACTGAAAATATGGATTGGCTAAAATGTGTAAGGCCTTCAATATTGTGTCAACCTGGTGTATATATGCTGAAATACGTTATATATTACACTAATATTGTATTTTTCAATTAATTACTTATAAAATTATCTCAGATAAAAAACCCAACAAAAATGTAAAACTGTGACATCCTGCATCTCGGTAACAAAACGTTTTTGGGCTATATTTGGCTGAGGGACACACCCCTAAGTTCGGACCATGTATAATTATTTACCTCAAATAAATCAAATGTATTTTAGACAAATAAATGCAGAATTTAGAAGAAATAAATATTTATTTGTAACATACAAATTATTTATTAGAAGCAAACTATCAGATTTCCGGAACAACTTATTTATTTGGATAGAACAAATCATTTATTTAATATAAGAAAATGTTTATTCAGAATAAACAAATAATTGTTTATTCCAAGTAACAGCAGATTTGGGCCAAGTACATGGAATCATTCTTCTAAATAACTCTAGTTAGTTCAAGCAAACAAATCATTTTCGGGCCTTGTTAGCAAGTAAGTATAAGTATTAAGTCAAATAAATATTTATTTAAATCAAATAAATACAAGTTGGGTATTCAAATAAACCAAATATTTATCTCAAGTACATGGGTTGTTTGTCGTATACCGAAGAAATATTTCTTTGGTTCAACTCCATTTTTTTTTGATCCAAACAAACCTTTTTTTCAGTGTAGTGTTATAGAAAACTGTTTTAATTAAGCTCAATAAGCACTGATTTAATTAGACCTTGTGTTACAAATATTCCAATGTAAACCCAAACAATAGACTTGTATTCGACGTTGCCTAATTTACTTGTTCATGGCTTGTCGAAAGAAGGCTCTGAACATACTGATACATTTTATAACCGTATTGGCACTTTCTTTCGATGTAATAATAATCTTTAAAGTCAATTAGAATAGCAAACTTTGTAATTGACGTTTAAAAAAAGAAATAAAAAAGAACCCTTGGCCAAAAAATATAACACTATAATATCCATAACAGGCGGTGCGTAAAATGTTTTCATCCCCGAACTGAACGTAATCTATTTATTCATCTCATACATATTTATTTACGTATAAGCCACCCTGAAACATGTTCTACATAAACTGACTTCTCGATTTAAGGGATCAGAATCAAGGGGAGACAAGGGGAATATACTTTCCCAAATATGTGACATAATGTTATTCTATTAAAATTCCGGGGTTGTGTTGTGGTTTTAGGGTTTTGTAAATTATATTTATGTTAGGTATATAAGTTTTATTAAAATTTCATCTTGGATATAATATGTGCATAACGACAGTAACTTTCGTAGTTAAATATAAATTAGATATTCAGCTTTTCAAATGTGTCCAGTATGTTATGAGCAAACATCTAGATTTTTTGGTGTACTAAGTAGGTATTGAAATTTTTTTTCATCTCCTTTTTGATACGGGGCAGAATTTACAATATCTTCAACTCTCTGAATACGATGTCATTGATTACTAACAACAAGTCAGAGCTATATATCTCATGACCATATTATATCTCCAGAATATCTGATCTGGCCAGAAACCTACGCGTGAAGTATAATATTCGTGCATATTTTTTCAGCATAGTGCATACTCTGTGTATAAGAACTTCTCAGACACTGTATTGTCCATTTCTAGGAGATTACTGATAATTTAATAGCGTTCCTACACGATCGTACAGATATTTCTTACGAAATTATATTTTAAATTCTTTTTACGTAAAAATATACTACGAATAAATTATTAATATAATCAAATATTTTCAGAAATAGTTTGTATATAAATAATTGATTAGTTTTTTAATAAAATCAGAAACAAATACTTTGTATTCATAACATTGTCGTAAGCTATCACTGTTGCCAAAGCCATCTTGAGGACTAGTTGGGGAGTGAAAGTACAATTCCTAACAGTGGGACCATCAAAAAACTAGAACCAGAATATTTATTATTGTTATTTATTTACACCTCAAGCCAATCTTATGATTGGATAGGGTCGTCATTACACACAATACAAGTCTTGATTACAATTCAATAAAAGAATAAACAAAACCTACAATACATACAAAGAACACAGAACAATATTTAAATGTAAATATCCTGTCATGACAAACAAAAAACAAACATAAGAATTGAAAAATTCTGACAAACTATGCAATCAAATCATTTTTAAGATTTCTTTTAAACATTTTATGAACAACATTGTAAGGTTATATTTATCAATGTAAATGTTACCTTTATTTCTGGTTGAGTAGTTGTGAGTAGTAGGGCTTTTGAAGGCAGTCTTCATTCGAAACACATGAAGCCCTATTTTATATATATACACACATGAGAGAGTCAAGATCTTATGTTTTATAAACGTTTCTCTAAAAGATTCCAAATCTTTCAAATTAAAAATAATTCGCACAATCCTCCACTGCAGTACAAAGACACGTTGTACCTCCACACTCTGACCCCACGCAATAACACCATACCATAGAATAATAACTATATATAAGAAGGGTCAGTAGACGCTAAAAACGGCATCGACTCGTCGCAATCCCAGCCACATTCTGGCCCGCTACTATATATACTACATCTATATATACTATAAGATACTATACTATAACTATACGGGCGGCGTATTGATTTTAAGACAGAGAGATCAAACGTTCCGACACGAGGTGAAGTAACTCTATATTAAACTGTGACCATACGACAATCTGGTGTATGCAAGTGCATAATAAACACACAAAAGAGCCCCTGTATTTAGAGAATTCCTAAGGACCGACGACACAGCAAAGCACGCACGTCCAACAGTATACCCAGGAATTTTAATTTTTCAGTCATGTCGATAGGATGTGAGTTTAGGTGTAAATTTAAGTCGAATGTAATATCTCTGATTTTAGTTCTAAACATAATGCAAGATGCTTTTTTCTGCGTTTATAATTAATTTGTTTTTGAAGCACCATTGACTAAAGTATTTAATATGTTATTTATTTTGCTTTCTAATTGCATGCTTAATGCTGACATTGCTATTGACGTATCATCCGCAAACATGCAACCCTTTCCAGTATTTATCTCATTTGGTAGATCATTCACATTAAAGCAAAAATATCAAGGGTCCCAGGACCCTTCCCTGAAGGGTACCTATGTCACTTATATTTTTTTAGAAAAAGAGTTACCCATTTTAACAATTAATTGTCTGTCACTTAGGTAAGAAATAATCCAGTTGTTTATGTTACACGTTATACCGAGATTTGATAATTTTTGACTGACCAACAAAGAAAATATCTATGGTATCGAATGCACTTGTGAGGTCAAATAATATTCCCAATACATACCGATTAGTATCCAAGCAATTATACACATACTGTATGAAGTCAGCAACCGATGTTCCTGTGGAATGAAGTGCCTTGAACCCGTGCTG
Organism: Apoderus coryli; assembly: GCA_911728435.2. NCBI lineage: Eukaryota > Metazoa > Arthropoda > Insecta > Coleoptera > Attelabidae > Apoderus > Apoderus coryli. Next base: position 3,055,021 of record OU452206.1, on the reverse strand, counting down.
TTCCTTTGAAAATAAACCATTTTTGTTTAGGAAACTTGTAATACGGTCAGATACGATTTTCTCGATAATTTTAGAAATCACACTCAACAATGATATAGGTCTATAGTTTTTTATATCATGTATAATATCATATATGGGTATAATCAAGGAAGTTTTATTGTTGCAGGTCCTTGTTGTGGTAACATTATTATTAAAACTACAGCTTAGCCAATGTACTATTAATAACCCAGTCCCTAGTGATCGAGTTACTATCTTTACTATTCACAACACTACACCATTCCGCTATTCTCAGCAATCCATGCGAGACGGTATAAAACTCACTAGCCTTCGAACACTACAAAAACCCAAATTAGTATGCTCATTATGAAGAAACTGGAAAAAAATAATAACCTTTTTTATATACAGTGTCCGTAAAGTAACGGAACGGGCAATTTTTTCACAATGGCACATTTATTTATCCAATGAATTTGTGTCCGTATAAATATAATAAAGATCCTCAGTCCAATTCAGTGGTCTGGTTCTACATTGACGATTTTTAATGTTAAGTAATTTCGTTTGAAATATGTAATTCATTTATTTGTACAATAAAAAAAGGATATTTTCCACGTATTGGTGAGTTGAAAAAGTTTTAACATTATTACAATATATTGAATATACCGAACATCCTTCTTTCCAGAAATTGATACATTTCCCCCTTATAATATAAACTGATATTTATAACACAATGCGGTAAGTTTTGTGTAAAATTACTAACCACTGATGATGGAGCCTGGTGCTCCGAAACATCTGTGGTTTAAATAATTTATATATTTGTTTCGTGCACTGTTAAAAATTGGGTGAAAAATACGTAAGGTTTGTAGTAAACATACATGTTTTTTTATGTAATATTAGGTAAGTCTTAAATATTCGCGAATATTGCCGATAATTTACCCAGATCACGTATTTTTCCTTAGTAATATCGTAAAAACGCATTACCGAAATGTGATTTCACGATATAATTTGTGTGGATTCAAATCGTATCGAAAATTTTCGTTTTCCCTGCAAATCTACACATTACGTTTAGTACTATTCCGTGGGTCCTAGTAATTTTACGACACTTTCGTAAAAACATTCTTACAGCGCAAGCGCAGCAGGCATGCGAGTATATACAGCAGCCATTTACCCTTTACAATTCAGCGTTATCAAACAAACAATGCACATTTATTATTTAACAACTGATTTAATAAACCTAAAACACAAATTAAATACAATAAGCTGTGTCCAAAAAGTCAACAAAATATCAGCGGTGTGTACGATTGCAAAGAAATAGTGTCTTTTGAGGTTCTAATAATAAGCGCGTCTACATACATTAGCTGTGCTTAGTCACGAGGTAAGTAAAAATGATTTGTTAATGTTGTAAGATAAAGTGTAATACTGTTAAAAAATATGATTAGGTACCATCAATATCTACATAGAAATACACCCAGATAGATTTTTATATGCGCCCGGCCAAACTGCACTTACCAGGTTAGTGTTTATAAAACCTATGCAATGCATGTTTATAGTCATTTGTTCCTTAATTTTTAATTGATTTTTTTTTGTAATTTAAGAAACTTATTTTTGTTTGTTAAGTATAGTATAGTAGGTACCTATTATTAGCCAAATATGGCAGCTCAAAATCAACAAATTTTAAATTCTAACCTAAATCTGGAAAATGTTAAAAAATTATGTTAAATAATTTCTTCCTTAATTTTAAATTGATTTTTTTTTTGTATAACATTTCTAGTATATTTGTTAAAATTCGCATTGTATATGTTTTCGTGCCTAACGTAAGAAACTTCTAAGACTGAATATTTACGTTTTTGTTTGCAAAGTATAATATAGTAGATACATAACATTAGGAAAATATGGCAGCTCAAAATCAACAAATTTTAAATTGTAACTGCCTAAAACTTGGGAAAGTTAAAAAATTATGTAAATCATTTCTTCCTTAATATTTAATTGCATTTTTTTGTATAACGTTTCTAGTACATTTGTTCAAATTCGCATTTGATATGTTTTCTAGCCTAATGTAAGAAACTTCTAAGACTGAATTTACGTGTTTGTTTGTTAAGTATGCGGTACCTATTATTAGGAAAATTTGGCAGGAAATTTTAGTTTTTAGTTTAGCATGATTATAGCATTTATATTTTCGTGAAATATTAAAAATCGTGAAGTAATAATTCTGTGTTTATATCAACATGCATTTTCTTTAAACCAAATATAAACTGGGAAAGTAAAGAAAAATTTTTAAGTTGTGAAAACCACTGTAACCTAAAAGGAGAAATATTTTTTAGGCTGCAGTGGTTTTTATATAAAAGTTAAAAAGTTGTTTTTAATTTCTCTTTACTTTTTCCAGTTTACATTTGGTTTAAAAAGTGGTGAAAAATCCAATAAATGGACGTTAATCATCTTCCGCCACAACAAACTTCCAGATTTTCCACTCAATTTTTGCCACCAGAAGTACAGAGTGCCCTTCGGTATAGATGTTCGCCATTTTAGTTTACCGAATTGGCAGCCGTTTGAATCATTGGTGACTTTTCTAAATTTTCAATATGAAATGATTTATAAAAGAAATACAATAAAATAATAAGTTTTTAACTTTAATTATGTAATTTTAAACTTCAATATTTTAATGCATTTTTTTTTACATGAAATGGTGAGTTATACTACTAAATATATCGTTTGGTATATCAGTGCTTTCTTGTTTCTAGACTTTAACATATTCCTGTTTGTCATATAATAATTGATGTAATAACCACTGATGATGAGGCTTGGAGCCTTGAAACATGTTTTACTATTGACGCATAGAGCGATTATTAAATTTCTTTCGTGGTGTTGATTTTCATTTCACACACAAAAGATCTGACTGCATTTCAGTATGGACTATTTTTCAGGTCTACAGAAACTATCTGGGTACATAGATCACCTAAAAATGTTATAAATACGGTAAGTATAATGAAATATTCAGGTAAAGTTTCAGTAAATTCACATAAATATTCATGAAAGTACAAAAAAATTACGTATAATTACGTTCTTACTGTACAAATATGGTATTTTTCCCCCATTTTTTATGTAAGAACACTGTAAATTATAAGTAAATTCCACTATTGTTTTACGAGCATTGTACATTTCCGGGTCTTATCGAAAAAATACGTTAAAATATTGGTATTATTTAGACAGCGTTTGTGTAAAAGTACACGTAACTAAGCGTACTTTTATGTTCTAATTTGAATCTTATAAGTGTATTTTTACATGACATGCAGCGTAATTTTCATTTGTAATTTTACGATATTGTGTAATTGTACACCAAATTAAGTGTAACTTTAATTTGTAATTTTACCTTAATATTGTATTTTTACACTAAATGTGGCGTAATTTTAAATTGTAATATTTCGACTAATATTGTATTTGTACAGTCAAGGTGGAAAATTACGTGAGGGAATGGTTGAATAAAAATTACAGTTATATTTTACGTAAATTTACTATTCTGTTTTAACAGTGTGGAGGTGGACTTTTAGTTCATCGGTAGATCTTGCTTTTAGGTTTGTAAGGTCATGTACAAAACGCAGCATGAACACTGGAGCTACTATTCGTATTAGTAGAATGTGTCCCTCAGAAATTCCAGTCAACGTAGTAATTATTTATTATTATCATTGTGTATAATTTAATATACAAGATTTATTTCTTGCATTTTTTTCATGTGTTGCTTCGTTTACGAGATACAAATTTAAAACATTTTTCAATATAGCAAGGATATTTGCGAATAATTCAACTAAAAATAACATTAACATTTCAAAGTATGATCAAAATAAATAAATAAATCTAACATTTACACCAAATACAAAAAATTACAAAAACTGTTGAAAGTAACCACCTCTAGCTCGTATGCATATGAATATGTATGTATGGTACGTTTTCCAGAAATCCAGGAAGGGTGTGTTCTAGAAAGTCACGATATACCTCTCCGGCAGGGGCGGCTAGTCCTATGAGGCAAGTGAAGCAGTGCCTGATTAACTTTTTAACCAATTCAGATTTTTTTTACTGTCAAAAAATGGCGCACAGATTGATTGATGGTCTACCTATTATACTTACACACATGATGATTAGTTTTATATTTGAAAATAAAATAACGGTCATTTAAATCGTGCGTCCATTTAATGTTCGCTATCCAATGAGGCAAGAATACACTGTCCGCGGCTTGCCCGTCGGCAAACGCAGAACGACAGTAGGCCAACGTCAATAAAAACATCCTTACTGGCCGTAATTAAAGCATTTTAAGCATGAGGCACTGCCTCTCGTCCCTATACACGGCGAGTTGCCACTTTTAATTATTGTTATCTACTACCACATTGATTAATATGAGTCCCTATTTTTTATTAAACAGAAACTGATCAGCTAACAGTTAACTGCACACATTTTTATGAGTTTTACAAAGTTTTTTTTTTATTTAAAAATTTATGTTTACTAATTTATGTGAGTTGATTTGATTATCTATTGTATTGATATAAATTGCATATTCATTCATCGCAGGCATGTACTCATGTACGTATTTTATTTTCAAAGTATTTATTATATGAGTACACATTCCATTTAGCTCTATCAACGTTAAACTTGAAACACATTAATAACAATTGGAGTTGCACAATTCTGTCTAGCATAGTAGGTATTACTGCAGCAATACATTAATGTGTGAAACAAAGATGGTAAGTCCGGCATTGCCTCTTCAAGCATTTTTAGATGTACGCCAAATTGACTGACAAAGACAAAATAAATGAGGGGTAAAATGCCCCATCCACGTCTGTATATATACCCCTTCATTTACTACTTAGTGTTCTCTCGCTTTGACCTATTGATCATGCAATATCTTTGATCTTTGTTCAAATGACTTTACTGTTTTCTTTTGCTTTCTGATATGTTTTGATTATAATATTATTATAGTACCTATATGCGCATTAAGAAAAATTTGTAAATTATCATGTAGTAGATTGTGCATTTATTTCATTTCTGGTTTTTCTTGATAATAATCGTAATAAATTAAGGCACACTATGGACAGGCAATAAATAGAATAAATAAATAGCTATTTAGTAATATTTCGTGTAAAGATTCTTAAAGTGAAGCATTTTTTTTGTGCTAGTGTAGTGATAGTGAATGGTTATTAGTATGGAAAATATGGATGTTCTAGGTCCAAGCTGTAGTGCACCAACGCCGACAGAAGTACAAGTATACGTAGATTTAGAAAAGCGAAATTCTGGGGATATAATCAATTATTTAATATATCGGCGGTAATTTTCAAAGCTCTCATACAATTTTTGAAATGCCATTTATACCGTAACTGACTAAGTAGAGGTTCCCATGTTCCCAAATAATCAGCAAATAACATAAATAATATTATAATAATATGAATAGGTACACTAATTGGTAATCAACAAATTTTTTTATAAAAATCTTTGTACTGCCTCACAACCCTCACGACTCACGGGTCGCCACTGCTCTCCGGTAAGTATTCTTGGGAGAAATACGGGTCCAATGATCTTCAACTATAGCATGCGGATTTTCATTACTCCATAAATGGTACCATCCAACATTCAAGATTCTATTTAATCAACCGACAAACTGGCGAATATTTTCACGAGACCTGTGTTGGACCAGAAAAAAAACTATTTAATCAAAAACAGTTGAAAATCGGTATAGGGAAGTGTTATTATTACTTTGATAATTTTAGCAGAGTACAACGTTATTAATATTTTTTTTTTCATTTAATAGGAATTGTGGGAACGGATGCCAAGGTTCAACAACAGGAAACCATGGAAAACATTGTCTTTTATTTAAAGATTTTTGTAAAGACATGCAAAAAACAGTAATAATTTCTTTTAACTAATATAACATTTTTTCTCTTTACAACTTTTGACACTTTTGAAAATTATTTTAATTTATACAGGGTGTCCCCTCTTAATTGGAAAAAACTTCTGGGGCATATTTAGGAACCATAGAGAAGCAGTTTGAGATAAGAGACTGATGTCCGGAAGTGCATGGTTTTCAAAATACAGGGTGTCAAAGTTTTTTTCAAAAAACCTTTTTTTATCAATATCTCAAAGACAGGTTAACCGATTTTCTTGATATTCGCTGGTGATGTAAGCTTAATAAGATGCTCAGTTAGCACTAATTAAATGTTAATTATGACTTGCAGTGGCGCCCCGGGGGACAGTGTCACGAATAAAAATGAAAAAAAAATGTACGCTACTGACTTTTTTTGAAAATTGTATATATTTTTTAGAAAGCTCAGTTAAAAATTCAACTTTTTTGTCACTTGATATTTTTTCGTAGCTCTCTCCGTTTTCGAGAACATTTTTTTATTACAAACTTTACTAAAAGGTTCATTATTATTAGAAAGAAAAACAACGAGGCTTTTTTACAAATAATTTATTATTAATAGTAGAGCAAATGTTCAAAGTGTTCACATGCATTTCGATGCATTTTCTGCACCTGTCGAGCCAGGATTCGCGCACCCGAGCAAACACGCCTGGATCGTTCGAGATAAATTCCGCTCCCAACACAACTCTAGCAACTAGGTCCTCCATTGTCGGCACAGGAATTGCATATATCAACCGTTCCATTTCGCCCCAAAGATAAAAGTCCAGGGGGGCCAAGTCCGGCGACCTTGCTGGCCAAGGGACGGGACCACCTCTACCAATCCACCTGTTTTTGTAGGTTTGGTCGAGGTAACCACGGTGCGCGCAAAATGCGCTGGACAACCATCGTGTTGGAACCAGGCCTCACTACGCAACTGGAGGGGTACATCTTCCAGCAGCTCGGGCAGAATATCTCGCAAAAAAAACTAGATAGCTATTCCCGTTGAGGTGATCAGGTAGAACGTACGGTCCAATAAAATGGTCGCCCAGAAAACCTGCCCAAACATTAACACCAAACTTCTGCTGATATCCTCTGATGTGCGTAGTATGGGGATTTTGTTCGCTCCACTCGTGGTTATTACGAGTGAAAATCCTTTTCCATCGCTCGTGAAGATTATACTTAAAAAATCAGCGTTTTCATCCGCTTGACCGAGCAACCACTCGCAAAACTCGAGCCGCCGAGGAGTGTCGCCAGGCAGTAGATGCTGCACCTTTTGAAGTTTAAATGGATGCAGATCGTGGATGTTCAATACTCGATGGACAGTATTTTTGCTGCAATCAAGTCGCGACGCAATCTGACGAGTGCTAGTGTGTAGTGTTGTATGTTTAACTGAGCTCTCTAAAAATATATATAAAATTTTAAATGGATGCAGATCGTGGATGTTCAATACTCGATGGACAGTATTTTTGCTGCAATCAAGTCGCGACGCAATCTGACGAGTGCTAGTGTGTAGTGTTGTATGTTTAACTGAGCTCTCTAAAAATATATATAAAATTTTCAAAAAAACTCAGTAGCGTACATTTTTTTGTCATTTTTATTCTAACACTGTCCCCCGGGGCGGCACTGGAAGTCATAATTAACATTTAATTAGTGCTAACTGAGCGTCTTATTAAGCTTATATCACCAACGAATTTCAAGAAAATCGGTTAACGTGTCTTTGAGATATTGATAAAAAAAAGATTTTTTGAAAAAAACTTTGACACCCTGTATTTTGAAAACCATGCACTTCCGGACATCAGTCTCTTATCTCAAACTGCTTGTCTATGGTTCCTCAATATGCCCCAGAAGTTTTTTCCAATTGAGAGGGGACACCCTGTATATATATAAGATATATTATTGTATGCGGCACAGTTGAACTTTACAAATATTTTTTTTTATTTTATTTAAATTTCGACATCATGAGCGTTCCAGCAAAGGCAAACATGGGGGCCATTTTTTCGTGAGTCCGGGGACGTCACACCCGGTATATTGTAATATAAATATTGCATCAAAGTTTGTACAAGTTCATGACTCTAATATAGGAATAGACAAGAAAATTGCTGATTAATATTTTTCTAGAAAAATGGTACGACCGACGCTAAGAATAGACAATTGCATTGGTCGATATACGAAAGAGTGGAAAAAAGTAAAGTTATAAATATTGTTGTAACAGGAAGTTACAGGGGATTTTGATTTGCACTTCTTTGTAATAAAGTGTGAAGAGAGTGGTTGGAGATTTAGCGGCTCGGACCATGAAGTCTCCCCGCGTTGGAGCACATATGTGTCCGAATGCTCCGCCAGGTTCTCTAACCACAAAACTCTCTTTTTTGAGGTCTTCTCTCGAACCTTGGCGAAGTGAACGTCTTACTATCGATAAAAAGCACTAATCCCCCCGTTGGGTAGTGTCTTAAGCTTTATAGTTTATTTAACGCGAATTAATATTATTAGTACCTATATCAAGTATTTATAATTTTAAACATTTTTTATATAACGTAAAAGAAAGATCAGCTGTGTCGGCGATTATTATAATTGTAATGTAAGTACCAAATTTTTAATTATTAGAATTATTGATTTTGAGACTTTTTTTTTTCATTAAATTGATTTTCATATTCTTGAAATTTTATTTTTTTGTGACAATAAAATACCCCAAAATTGATGGGGAATCCAAAAATAGAATAATATATAGAGTGTTCCATTTGAAATAAGAAATTTGGTATAACCGCAAGTCGTACTAATATGACAATAATATAGACTGATAGATTGGGTTGACCTGAGTAATCACTTAAATTTTTGAAACAATGGTATGGTACTTTCCCCAAAACTTCTAAGGTATCATCGACCAGCAATCACCCTGTATATTGCCTGGGAGTAAAAAGTCTTCACTCTCACCCGCGCCGAGAGAGGAAACTATACACTTTTTGCATTGGTATACCTAGTTATAATTATTATTAACTTACATAATATGTACTGCCATTATATCATAATTTCCCGTTTATTTAATTTATATCGTTATTTTGTAATAAACGACAAACATAATAAAGCATGGGAATGTTCGCAAGATCATCGTTTGCTTTTTAAGAAAGTGTTAATTGCTTGCATGTCAATTTTAAAAACCATGTGTTTGAAACCTACAGAGAAAAGAATACAGTAATGGACTCACCAAAATTTGTATAAATTCGAATAAATATAAATGTTATAATGGCGCCCTTAATCCTGTTGAACTCAACATATCAGGACCATACACGCACAGACAAAATATATATATCATCATGAAAAACTCTTAAAATAAATAAAATATGAGTCTTAATTTTAATAAAATGTCCAGTTGTGAGTTCACCATCAGGAATGACACGAATGTCTCTATTTAATTAAAAAGATTAACACATTCTTCAGACATATTTTCGAATTAACTTTAGGAATTTTGAATTCAGACATGTCACTTACGTAGCTTTGAATCAAGCAGTTTTGTCAACATTTTTACAATTGCAAACAAAACAAATTAATGACACCTAATTATCGACTTACATGAACTTAAATCATTGTGATTGGTGCCACAACGAAGCTTTTAACGGAAGCCATTTGTTTTGGATTATCTAATAAGTATACGAGGGTAGTCTGACAAATTGTTGACCTCAACCAGTATACGACCAAATTGTTGAATAAAATCTGTTTAATTTGCTTCGACAGCATTTGAAAGACCTTCTAAGAGATCAACCGGTTTCGTCGCGCATTTATTGACAATCCGTTGAATGATTTGTGCTTAGTGAAAATGGAGAAAACCGAGCAAACTTCAAATATTTTTTGTTTTTGGAAAGGCAATACGCTTTAGCAACTCAAAGATTAGTTGAAATCCATCCTCTGAATTATCAGATCTTCATAAAATTGTGCTAGATAATTGTCAAATTATTCAGAGTGAACAAGCCATGAACATGAGCAAGGTTTAAAGAACGTATTTGCCACGTCCTCAATCAAGATTTGCGCATGTGAAAGCTGACATCACGTTGGGTACCGAGTTTAGGTGGAATAAATCAGAATTTGGGACTAACCAGCGGCACAAAAATGCAATCGAAAAGGGCTTCAAGGACGGTAAACGGGAAACAGGTTTGCCAGCCTCTAGAAAGAACTTACCGTATATATTAAGAATACAATTACCTTATTTTATATGCCAACACCGTATCTCTGGAATAAAAATCGTTTTAATATACGAAACATTTTATTGGATTCTAGAACTGAGCGAGTTGTGAAGTGCCTCTACGCCAAACAAAATAAAATAATTCAGCAGTAGCACTCCGAGTGCCATCTAGGGGCATTTGGCGCAGTCAAGTTAAACAAGTGATTACTGGCCCTGGCACACTGGCCACACTATCTCGGGTATAGGGAAACGAAATGTTTTTTTTAATACTTGTGAGTTCAGAAATCTTTCAGATCATCCTCATATATGATAGGATAAGGTATGTGCATAATTGACTATTACAGTAACTTCGCTTTGAGTTAGTTCCGTAGAAATAGAGATATAATTACCTATATAGGTACATATTTTTGGTTTTAACTTTAGGTCTTTTAAAGCAAAATACTCTTCTTAGTTCAGCACTGATTATATTTCCATAACACTTGTTAACAAGCAGAATGGATGCAACATTCAAGTGTGTTAACGTACATGGTAATTTTCTACAAAAAAATAATGCATAAAATAAACGCGCGCTTTCTAATTATTAAAAACATAAACTGTGATCGTAAAAAACGAGTCTAATTAAAAACATCTTTCAACAAAAGCCCGATGAAGACACATTAAAATTTTACTGTTCATGGAATTTTTGAAATTTGAAATGAGTTATAATTTTGTAAATATTCGAGCCAATAAATAATATGGAACAGCAGACTGCTGCTTGTTTTATCTTGGAATGTTTTATTTTATAACAATTATCCAGCATTGATTGATGATGAAAATAAGAAGATAGGTAACTAACTACCAGGTCATTCAATAAGTCCGTAGGATAAGTAAGAAAATAACAAAATTTTGACAAAACTCGATTTTATTATTCAACATAGTTGTGTTCGAGTGCCATACAACGATTATAGCGATTTTCCAACTTTTCGATACCACTTTTATTGTACGATTTCTCGTCAAAATAGGCCTCAGTTTCAGTGATTACTTCATCATTGGACTTAAATTTCTTTCCAGCAAGTATTCTCTTGAGATCTGAAAACAGAAAAAAGTGTCTGCGGGCTAAATCTGGAGAATACGGTGGGTGGGTAAGCAAGTCGAAGCCCAATTCATTCAATATTACCATAGTTTTCATCGATTTGTGATACGGTGCATTGTCTTGGTGGCCGTTTCTTTGCGATTTCAAACAATCCAAAAGTGCACTATAATAGTCGCTGTTGATAGTGGTTCCTTTTTGGAGGTTGTTCAGGAATATTATTCCGTTCGCATTTCAAAATATAGCCGCCATCACCTTACCGGCCGCCTGTTGCGTCTTTCTTCGCTTTGGATTCGGTTCGTCGATTGCTGTCTACTCAGCTACCTGTCTTTTGGATTCTGATGTGTAATAGGGAAGCCATGTTTCATCCATTGTTACATATCGACGATATAATTCCATTTTATTGCGGTTTAACAGCGCCAAACACTCCTCTGAAGCATCAATTCGTTGTTGTTTTTGGTCGACTGTGAGCTCATGCGGCACCTACTTTGCACAGAGCTTTCGCATACCCCAATCTTCGTGTAAAATGGTAAAAACACTACCATCTGATATCTCTACAATGTCAGCTAGCTCGTGCACCTTCAATTTGCGATCGTTCATAAGCAATTTGTGAATTTTTTGACGTTTTCTGGAATAACAGTCTCATTTGGACGTCCACTAACCTCTGCATTGTGATGTATACATTTTGAATTCAAAAGGATCGCTCGAATTATTAATTAGTTTGTCTGATGCGGCGGTGGCCTTCGGACTAGCTTTGAAACAGTGGAGGAAAAAGGGGGGGTCGATGTACGATTACCTTTAATCCAACCTAAATAACGTTCTTTTGCCTGGCGCCACTTGCTTAATCTTCACCGCGGGCATCGGTCGAATTCCGGAAAAGCAAGAACCTATTTAATAGAAAATAATTCGGGGATCGACTCTGAGAATAAAACAACTAGACTTAAAAATCATTTGAGTCCTATATTGAAATTGACAATAAAAAAAAATAAAAAGGATGTAATAAAATTTTGTGTCTCACATACCGATATATCAACTAATAATTTCGAATTAGGAACATTAAAATCAATTCATAATATTATTCTGTATGAATTACACACTTACCGTTCAAAAACCTGAGTCACCTCTGTGGTACCACTGTGTTTACATCTCAGTAATTACGTAGACATAATATATTGTACGTGAAAATATATCATTATTATACTTGAAATTATATTTAAACTATCAATGTGGAACAACCATTTTAAAAAAAAAGAAATCACTGATTACATTGAGGACCGATAATGGAGTCAGCACGCATTCGACATAAATTGATTATTTATATAATCCAAAAAAAAAATAACAAAATCAAACAAACTGAATCTTGTGCACTGGCTCGCACATCAGACCATCAATGCCTCGATCAAAATTGATAATGTAGTACTCATAAGTAAACCGTAATTAGAGAAGAAAATTATTGTAAATCGTAATTAGAGAAGAAAATTATTATAAATCGTAATTAGAAAAGAAGATTATTATAAATCGTAATTAGAAAAGAAGATTATTAAATGTTCCACTTAGCTGGAAAATCCAGGGACAGTTCAGGAATTCGTCCGACTTCTGTAGGTGAAATTCGTATATAAATCCGTTTACATATGTACCCGGTTAGTACATAGCCTCTGATTCAAATCAACTCACACATGTCTGTCCATTCTCATTAATACTCAATTTTTAACCCGTACCAAAAACCCTACAGGAGAAAATAAATCCCATAGTTAATAATAAGAATAATAAGTATCTTAACAAAGAAATGATAGTACAACAAAAAAACCACTTAAAAATTTATCAAATATACATCAACATACCTTCTAGAAGGGTAGCTTCAATTCTTAAATGAGGCGTGGCCTCAGCAACAATCTATATACAACACAATCGTTACACCGCACAATCCAAACACAACTGCTATTGTGCAACGATTCTCTTGAGGTATTGAAGACTAGAAATCAACAAAATACCAGTCAAAATCAGGATATTCAGGTTCAATCATCGCTTACCTAGCCCCAGTCGTACAGCGAACCAAAATGGCGTATGATCCTACATGAAGTAGTTGCGGATTGATAAAAAAAACCCACGGAAGCTAATAAAACTCCAACATCAGCGCCGTAAATCCTCTCCAACACATTCACCAACACAATCCGCGTATATCGAAATTACAACAACTAAATTCGCAAAAGTCTTAAATCACCAATAACGTGCGATTTTCACTATTCTTACCGCCAAAAGTCATTTCCATCCAATAAAATCTCATCAAACAGGCGGTAAGTATACAATGCCAAACAAACTGTCACTCAACACAGCCTGCGAGTAGGTAGAAGAACATCCCCACAGTAATTACACTGCGCTGTCAAATCGAAATAGCTATCACACGCACGGCATAAACAGCAACAAGCAGAGCCACCGAAGCATTATGTCCACTGCGAGAACAGACTGCCGTACGAACACCAATAAATAGCAAATTACAACAGTGAACTACCTCCTGTAAAAGGGACTGACGATCAAGCAAGTGATATGAACTACTCAAGTTGTCATATGAAGTATTCAATGTGACAGAATTCAGCTGTCTGTCGTAAATTAGTTCAAATAAGTCAAAGTGAAAATATATAACCTACACGTCACGGTAAACAATAATAACGCCGAAATTAGGCCTTCACGAACTAAACACTGAATATATTTGTCAAAATCGGGTAAGAAAACAGCAACACTAACTACAGTGCCACCGTTTTGTGTCATAGCCGGGAGTTAAATAACGTATAGGTAACCTATACAATTGTGTGGTTTTTAGGAACAAAGTCCTGGGATCCATCACGAAGAGAAACCCAGCATAATTAGAGCATATGCCAAACTGAAACCTTAACCTAACATAAAGTTTCATTACAACGATACCACCGCCGTCGTATGCTCCCAGAACGGAGATGTATGATTTGGAGCTCCCCCAAGAGTGCCGAACTCGACTTCCAGCCACTCAGAGGCCTATAACCAGGTAACGGTCTTGTATAAGAGGATGTAAAAAGACAGGTATGCGTTGCGCGGCCCGGGTTCAGCAGCGGGAGGCCTCGTTCACATACCCTCCAGTTATAGTGCCCCAGGAAGACCTTCACAGGGACAACCCCAATCCGAAACCACACATTTCCCCACAGTAGCACCGTTCCAACGAACACGAGAACTGAAAAATAATGAAACCAAAACGCACGACACAAGATAGGAAAGAAAACGAAGATATGGAGCCTCTAGTCGCTTGTTCCGAAACAAAAACAAGTAGCGGTTGTTCCTGCGAATGATACTGCCACAGATCTCCTTGCCAACGATTCAGCGGAGCTCAGGTGAATCGCAGTAGCAGCACCCAGCGTCATCGTCCGGTCCAATAAACTGGAACCACTCCCTCAACGACTCGCCAAGCACTGCCCCCCGTCAACCACCCTTCCGAAGAATCTCGCCATTCAAAGCAGCTGTCAAAGACCCCGTGGCATCCATCGAACCGCAAGCCGTTCAAAATGGGAGAATGAACAAGGCTAGCAGACTACCAACTAAACAAAACGAACCAAAACGGAAGTATGACAACAAACACAAAAAAAAGGTAAGTCATAATGACTTAAAATGCATAACGCCTACCAAGATGTTCAGATAGTCAATTTTTAACGTTAGCCATATTGTTACAGATCCGATGTTAGGCTGCAACTACTGGTAACATCATTCCTAGATAAGATACCATTCAAAAGATCCCACCCGGTATAGAATTCAACATTAAATCCGCATGAACTCTATCAAATACCCAAATATGGCAAGTCTTGCAAACCCAAGCCACACAGACGACCTTTGACCTAACCCTATAACCAATATCAATAAGGATGAAAACCAACAAATATAACGCCACCGATCAATCTTACTATGCGGTTATATAACGTCAAACCGTTCTGAACACTCGCTATCTCTGGTACGCCTTCCAACAATACATAACGCAGGTGTATCATAACTTTTATGCTGAGAGGGTTGGCAACACTGGAAATGCGCCTAAAAATTCAACAAGTGACATAGCGAATGACATATAAACTCCGGCAATCTACAAAACATATGTTTACGTCGAGTAATAAATTAATTAATATTTAATTAACAAGTAAAAACGGCAAATCATCATTCGTAATACCATCCAACAGTAGATAAAAGAACGGTAAGTATGCCATCACACAGCTTTTTCATATAATACTAGCATCAGGTGCAAGATGATAATAACATAACCCACAAAGTATATTGTGATATGCTTAACCCGTGAAATACGTGATTTCCACCGCAATTCTAGGGTACTTTGGGTCTAACCAATTGGTGAACCACAGAAGACAAATCAAACCATCATCCCGCAGCCGATCAAGCGTTGAAAACAATGACCTCACAGAAAATTCGAGCGTAAAACATTGTCCAAGTACCGAAGTGCCAACCCAGAAGAAATAAGAGTAATCGGTAAAAGGTAGGGCTTCAAATACGTTAAATATAAGTTAATTTAGTCCCCCATTACCCGTAGGAGGGCGATGATCAAAATAGGATTAGGAACTCGCGCAAGACTTGATGTAAAAGCCAGAAACGGACATGGGCTTAAAAACAGGGCTGCTCCAACTCACAGGACGTAAACACGGCCACCATACCATCCAAAAACAATACAGAGAATAGCCTAGGACACATTCAGCTGGTAAGTACCTAAATTTATTTATAATATTAACATTTTAACTTTCTGAAGAAACTTGGCATGTTTCAGGAACACAGAACCAGGATATGGGGCGGAAATAATAGGGCTACCGTGACACCTAGCATGAAATAAAGTATGATGATGGTCTGTACACTAGATGAATAAATATGATACAAAAATTTGTATAAAAAGGTGTTTTATTAAGGCAAGACAGAACATATGTCTAAAGGTAAGTATTTAACTCGGTGGAAATAGAGTGGTTCTAGGTTGAATTATAACACGAATTAGCTGTCTTGAATAGGGTTTAGTGAATTCTTGTATCTACCCGAATTTTACCGTTACAGCATCATTTGTGCTGGTACGGCCATGTTTAAATTCAGCTATCCACTTCTCTACCATTCGTCTTCGGATAATGTTTATCGAGCCATATTGTTGGGTTTCTACTGTATTTTATTCATCAAAAAGCAATGCTTTATCAAAACTCGAAATTCACTTTTTCCATTTTTTTTTCAATAATAAACGTTACTTCACACAAAATACTGTAACTCACGAATCAATAGTCAAATTTATACACGTATCGTTTGAAGGTTAGTGCTAAATAAAAATCATATGGCAAATTTTTAGTAACGCCATCTATCTGTCATCCTACGGACTTATTGAATGACCTAATATTTGATAAAATATGATATTTACATATTTTAAATAAACAAATACTGGTTTATTATTATATTATCATCGTTATGTTAGAATTAATTTAGAAATATCAACAAATGTATAGTAGTTCGTCTTTTAAAGACCATCTTAAAAGGTTAATGTTGTAAGGCGAGATAACGGAGCGATGCTGATTTAGCTCTCAACAGTGGCGTGTCCTGCTGCTAAAAACTAGAGGTCCTGTAGGTACCTAAAAACTGCAACTAAATGAGACTTCGCATAAACATCTGTCGCTTCATTAGTTATTAGTGCCAAGTATTTCCAACATACACGGCGTTCTATGGTGACCACTCATTAGAATATTTAGAGTCTATCTTGAACGGAATTTCGAAAATTTCGGTATCTGTAATGTCCAATATGATCTACTCAAATACACTGCACAACACTTCCGGAATCGACAACCTATTACAAAATTGCTCTTATTTTAATGATAGTAATATAAAATCATAAAAATATACGTGTTCCATTTGAAAAAAACTTGACTTTTAACTGTTTTTCTAACATCGTTTTCAGTATACTTTATTGGCCACCCTGTATGAACAATTAGGAAAATATATTATGGAATCGGAAATAATAGACCTTACTTCATAAGAAAACGGGTGCAAAATAATTAACAAAGAGTTTCTTATGAGAAAAAAACGTAATTACCTATTATTTAGCCATAAAATGGCAATTTTGACATAAATCTTGATAAAAAAATTGCGTAACTTTGGCATAGGACATGGTACATGAAACATGACTACAATCTTACGTTGAATCCAAAAATGTAATAATATATAGGGTTTTTTCTTTAAAATAACAAAGTCACCATCAACTTCCGGTATAACTTGAAGTGTTATGTAGTTGCTATTATTATTTGCGTAGACCATATTAAACAATACCGATACCGAAATTTTCGAAATTCAATATAAGGTAGTCTGTGAAAATATTCTCATAGCTCGTCACCATAGGACACCCTGTATACCTGTAACATTCAATTTAATAAATCGTTCTGAATTTCTCTAGGCGTTCCTTATAAACCTGTAGATTTTTCTAAATATTCGTCAAATGCTTTCTAATTCGGCTATAGAAGTTATTAACCATGAAAATTCCCTGGATTTTCGGATCTATCAGTTTCATCAAGTTAATTGAAATGCATCACAAAATCGAATACCATCTGTTACCCTCGACACCGCACGTATGCGATTTTCGTTGCATTCACGTTAAACTTTTGAATATGTATGTATTATAACCGAACCCAATGAGGTGTACTCAATTGTCAAATATTCATAAATAAATGTTTTTAATTTTGTCGCTTAAGTGGTTCAAATCGGTGCTCGCACAACATCATTGACAACATAGTGGATAATTATCGTTGGAATTTTGAACCCAATTTCAGATTTCTCGAATATCGCTCGCCCGCACAGAGCCAGAATAGTACAAGAACGGCGAACATTCCATGAAATTAATCATTTGCCATTACCCCCACTCTCTCCAGATTCAAACTGTATAGAACATGTTTGGGACATGCTCGGAAGGGCAGTCATTTCCCATCAACCTCCTGTTCAGGACGTAAGGTCACTGACGCAAGTTCTTCCACATTTATGGGATAGCTTAGATCAAAATGACTTGGATCATTTAATTTTAAGTATGCCTCGCCGAGTTGAAGCAGTAATATCCAATAGAGGTGGAATTACACGCTATTAATATTTTTTTTGACAATAATTATCTGTTTTGTTACATTATTAGAAAAAAGTTGCCTGTAAATTGTAATTAAAACATTTTTTCAGTTACACAAATGTGTTTCATTTCTGAAAGAGAGGGAATTAGTACACTCATATCGAACTTTCTTCAGGACAGACAACAGGCAGTAAACCTTCAAGGCACCATCTCAAACTACTTAACTGTTTCTAGGGGCGTACCGCAAGGTTCTGTTTTATCCCCTCTGTTGTTTACGGTCTATACTTCCAATTTCCCCTCTGCTTTCATTTCCTGTGATCAGCTGTGCTGATGACATGCAACTTTGTCTATCATTCCAACTTAAGGATGCATTGCAGGCAATCTCTGCAATTAATGCTGATCTTTGTGCATTATGTGACTACTCCAAAAAACATTGTCTGAGGTTGAATCCTGAGAAGTCCACAGCGATGGTGTTCGGCAAGAAGAATGATAGAACTCTCTTTTTGCAGGATTACCAACACATGATCAATATTGAGGGATCCCCATTGGAGTTTAAATCGACGGTTAAAAACCTGGGACTGCTGTTGGATTCAGATTTTCGGTTTGATAACCATGTAAATAAGTGCATAAGAATAGGTTTCATGAATTTAAAACTGATATTTCAGCACCGGCATGCTTACACAACAATTAAAAGCAAGATTGTGCGAGGCAATGGTCCTTTCACACCCTAACTACTGTGACGTCATATACTCACCATGCTTAACCTATGTGATGAGAGGGCGTTTACAGCGTTTGCAAAATTCATGCTTGAGGTTGATTTTCAGCATCAAAAGGTCACAACGAATCAACCATAAACTTTTGGACATGAACTGGCTTTATATGGATAATAGGAGGTCTTTACATGCGGCTTGCCGCTTTCACAGTATTCTGCACTACAAGACTCCTCCTTATTTATATGAAAAGATAAGATTTCGAACGGACATACACAATATAAACATTCGACATAAACATACTCTTACTACACCTGCTCATTCTACGGAATTCTTTAAGAGATCGTTTTCCTACTTTATTACGAAATGTATGAATGAACTGCCACCAGAAGTCAGAAACCTAAATATGGTTCAATTTAAAAAACGCGTTTATAACATCTTATTGGCTAGGCAAACGGCAACACTTAAAATACATTCAGTAAGCGGGATAATTAGAATGACCCATGCAGGTTCCTAGGCGAATGATTTTTGTTATATATGATTAGGTATTCTCCTTCATTTTTTTGTCTTTGTTTTTTCTTTAGTTCTTCTTTG
Organism: Apoderus coryli; assembly: GCA_911728435.2. Lineage (NCBI taxonomy): Eukaryota > Metazoa > Arthropoda > Insecta > Coleoptera > Attelabidae > Apoderus > Apoderus coryli. Next base: position 3,035,524 of record OU452206.1, on the reverse strand, counting down.
TTTATTATCGTTTGTTACTGAAAATATTTTTTTGTGAAATTGTTTAAGTTTTTGAAAAAGGTGTAACACTGTGATTGGTTGTATGTGTGTATATATAAACATATATAACTAATTAATATTTTCTTATTTTAAATTAAATACTTTGTTTCGAAGTTTATATATATATATATATATTATTATTGTTATTATTATATTATTATACTGTATTTACTATACTCTGTATGTTATTGTATTGTATTTGTTATGGAAATTGGGTTAGCTGAACAGACAATTTTGGTCAGTAGACTAAAATTGAACTGAAACTCGCCCAATTAAAAAAAAATAAAGGCCTTTATTATTATTATTATTATTTACGTTATACAATTTTTTTCGAAAACTATTTTTTTCTCAGAGAATTCACAATATACTTAACTTTTTTCGGTCAATTTATTAAAATATACCTTTTAATGCAATTTTTTCTTTGTATTATGTATATTTAAATAAATATCAAATACAGTAATGTCAGCATATTATAACGAACTTCAAAAATGAACAGAATTATAGTTCGTTCTATCTGAAGTTCGTTGTATCCAGAATAATGAATAAATTTCGTGTTTTTTTTTTGTTTTTATTATTGATACCAAATATTAATAAAACTAAAAACATTACAACCAATATTTTATATTCTTAAGTATAAATTTAAAAAAATGCAAAAGTATATAATATTTATCTTATACCTAACTAGGTTAGTAAGTACTATAAATACTCAAGTAAAATTAATTAGATATTTAAAAAATCTGTCATTTTTGTTTGTACATTTGTGCTACAAAAGTCTATAATTTGCTCGTCAGTCAACACAACTCAATACACACTACACTGAATTTGATTGAAATCAAAAACTACATAAGTATATTTTCAAAGATCTCTTTAATAGAAATGATTTACAAGAAGTAACAATGACATTGAATCATTTACTATGAAATTTACTGTTTTACAATTAGTAAAATTAATTTTTAAGTTTTCTAAATATTTTATCGGCTGACCTCATTTCCTTGTTTCTACTATTGAATAGTTTTTCACAAAATGGTAAGTGGTTTTGTCAGCATTATATAACTCTGAATTTCTTTTGTATATTCTAGTATGTATTCATGTTTTCCAAAATCCATATTACAACTTAGACACTAAGGTAAGATTCTTTTGTAAAGCTTATTAATGCCACTGAAGATGGAACAGTAAGTTGTAAAACATGTTCGGCTGAATTCAACATCAATATAAAAACATTCTGTGGAGTAGACGTCTTTGTTTTTTAAATATGTCCCACTCCTCGTCGTAATGGATTATTTCAAAAAATAAAAATAAGTCAATTAAAAATAATAAAGAGAAGATCAACGATGAGTTCGTTTGATCAACGCCTAATCAATACTTAGAATTAAAATGATACTACAATGGAATTATATAAAATATTCTCGATCACTAATGTTAGGTATGTGTTTTGCCAAATCGTATAATTATTCCCATTACATATAATATTGTTATTTTGTAGCTGTGTGTAACTCCTGAAGACCTCAGTTGAAGTTGAAACATGTATTCTTCAATAGTTTAGAACCAATTAAAAATTGAGAGGATGAGACAGCATTTTATTTCCAAAATTAACTATTAAGTTTGTCTTACAGATCCTTTGTATATCTTGACAATAATTATGCCTTACAATTTTGTTTGCTTGTACAAAGTATTCATTTGGTCGACAGCCTTTATCAGGGTTAATTTGTTTAAAGCTACCGCATCAAGTTCTAAATTTAACACCACATTCAGCGTAACTGTTTGGATGTCAACCGGGCAGAAACAATAAATTTTCGGGGACCGGTTACCCCTTCGTGAACTTCGCCTAGGCATGTTTGAGTTTTCAAAGTGAATTATGTCGGAGCGCATTTAAATGCGATTAGTATATTTCAATGATGTATCAAATCGAATATAAAAGGGTAAATAAAGGAAACGTTATTTTAGATTACCTATATATTTAAACTTAATATAGAACTTAAAATAAACAAGAAGAATATCGTTCAATGTCGTTCTTGTTAAAGTATTGTCAACAAGATTTGGTGGAGATCCTCGGTCATGGTTAGATTTCTATTATGACATAATTTTAGATGAATGGAACAGTCATTCTTTTAAAAATGCAGACAATTTGGGACAGACTAACAATAAGAGCGGGATGTATCCAATGCGGCATAATATTAAAATTGGTACCGTAGCTATAGTTTCTATACCGTTTTGTTTCTTAGATTTCGTTAGTAGGATATTTTCAGTACCTAGCGTTTACCTGCGTGTTGGTTAATGAGTTTGTCCTTGGAATAGGTTTTGGTAACGATTTCTTTCTGTTAATAACCTTTTGCTGGATATTTCGGTGTCTTCCTATTTCGTTATTAATGGTTTCGTTACTGCTTGCAGTAGTGTACCTTTTCGTACCATTTCGTTTCTATTCTAGTCTGAAAACCCAAACGGTAACCGAAACGCGGTGTCAATCACTGATAATTTGTCTAAATGCCTTATTTCATATTAATATACAAGCCTTAGCAATTGAAATAATTCTTATTTTGTTTTTAAGTATTAAACTTTACTACCTATGCTCCTAGAATGATATACATGACACTGCATTTTTAGGTTATGCTCCCATTATTACTTACCGATGAAATTCCTCTTAACTACGTTTTTCTATAGTTTTTGCACGATTTTACAACATATACCATTGTTTATAAAACTTACACTAAAGCTAAATAAATAAAACGGTTTGTAACTGCCTACATAAAACAGCGGCCTCTTATTGGCGTGAATTCAATATTACCGCCTTAATAGACGAATCGTACTTAAACACCAGATTTATTTTCCCACAGTTGACACAACGACGGAGGAACATTCTTCGAAAATCGTATGGGCACTTGTCGAACCTGAGCCTCCCTCCTCTATATCTCTGGTTGTGTAACGTCACTGCTTGAACACATTCATCACGAGTCATATTCCTCCTAACACGTTCCATTGTCCCGAAAGAACAATAAATTATTATATTATGACTTTAATTATTCAATTTAAGATGATAGCTACATAAATAAAGGAACTTAAAGTCTTATATTACACAATTCGTAAACAAAGAAATTGTCAAGACTAATTTGCTGCTATTGTTGATTTATCATAGACTACATACCAAATAAGTATCCGGTAAAATTGTTATTTATGAAAGAAAAAGATGTTATGGATTAAAAATGCGTATTTTCTTTGATTTTACAGATATCAGAGAAATTAAAAAAAGAAAATGTTTAGAAAGCATGAGGTTACAGTATAATTTCATCCTGCATTCGTTGTTGTTGCTAATGTTCCCTACAGGGCGTCTCAAATATTGTCACAATAAGTATTAGAAAGTACGGGTTGAGCCTCCCTTATGTCTTTGTAGTATTTGAAGATTCTACTGAGTTAAATCTTTATATAGAGTTTAGAGAAGGGTTTGAGTTTTATTGATTATGTTGGTTTTATTAACTTACTCGCTTGGCTTGTTGAGCTACTCGAGAATCGCTCACGAAAGAGGATCTTATTGATTTTCCCTCGTAAACGAGTGACGGTCTATATTTGAACGGCGCGGCGTCTCTCATTTAATAGTTACTTGATTAAATTTATAAAACTATATTAAAATAAAAGGAAAGTCAAATATATTTTGCTAACTATTATTTATTAAATTAATTATTTAAAATATAACAAAAAAATCAATTCGGTGAAAAAGGACAAGTTTCAAAATAAAATCATCAATTACAATATATAAAAATTGGTACTTACATAACAATCATCATCTTGGACACAGCTGCTCTTTTTCCGGTTTAAAACAGTGTTCAAAATTATAATTATTAATATGCCAATTCGCGTTAAATAAACTGAAATGCAAAAAGACACGCTTCAACAACACTTGTCGAAATTTGGAGAGAAGACCCCGTTTTTCCCTGTTGCGCAAAAATTTATAACCTTTGATTTTCACCATTCTTTCGAATATCGACCAATGAAATTGTCTGTTCTTAGCGTCGGTCGTACCGTATTTTGTTGAATCTGCAATTTGTCTATTTTGTAGATGTTAGAGTAGTGAACTTTTATAAATTACTAAATCAGCGTAAAATACCTAGTTCGACGGGATGCAATATTTTTATTACAATATATCGGTTGTGACAATATTATGTAAAAAACCACAGATCTAGAAACTCCCCCTTTTCTAGATCTGTGTAAAAAACTATTTTCATTTAAGCACTACCTAAAACTGAAATCTGAATAAAAAATTCTGACAACTATATAGTTATCGAATTCGATTTGAAATTGAGCAAAATTTTTAAGTGTGCGTTATTTTTGCGTGTCAGTGTAGAAAGAATATTTATCAAAATATTCCTATATGCATTTTAACCTACATAAAGTTTGTTTATAAAGCATCCCTTAATTTCAATAATTCTATAATATTTAATTTAGTTAGTAATATTTACACAAAATACCAGCAATACAAAACAAGACAAATATAAACGAAATATGTCATTGTTTCATAACTACTTTTATTGTAGTTTCAAAATTATACCCAAAGGGTTAGATACTAAAAGTTACTGGCAAAATGACATCTTTTATTGTCCTTTAGCCATCCAGCGGCTGTGTCAACATAAACGCATTACATACATATTATATAAGCGTCTACCCTTATTCCTATTGCGTGTAACATGCAAATTAGAGAACATTAATATGCGTATTTTGTGCACATCCTAAAGGCATTGTTTCCCAATTGCATATTGTAGCACCACCATCTGTGCCCATTACCCTTTTTTTTTTCGCTTTCTAATACCAATCTTGTTTACACAAACAAAGGATTTTTCACCACGAAATTGACAGTTTCTATACTAACAAACATGTATGTTTGCCGATGTCTGGCGGCGAATGTAGGACACGTGAATTTTGTCTACAAAAACGGTCAATTTTTGGTGACAGGTTTGTTTGAAAGCGACATATTGTGCAGGATATCAATCCACGCTCGCACAGTAAAGGATTTTTATCATTCATTTATTCGGTTATTGAAAGAGCATAAGTATGATAATTCCTTTTACATTTAAATAATAGAATAAAATAATTTATGCAAAATATTTGACGGTTCCCACAGCGATTGGAGGAACAATTTTAAAAATTAAACGACCCAGTTCGTTGAAAATGGCTAGCTTTATTTTTAATTAAAACTAAAACTTCCAGTCTAGGACTAGACTTGTAATTTAATAAAAGTAATCTCCAATGAAATTACATAGCGCAACATTCTAAACTATACATGGAAATTTTTGAGGTTAAGAAGCCAATTACATTTGCCTGACTATTCTATTCTTAATTCTAATTTCAATTCGCATCTGTACAATTTAACTCCACAAAAAATATACTCGATGATCCGTTTTCTTAGAGTTTGCTTTGGTTTAGAATATCCTCGATCTTCTTTTTATCAATTTTTAATAAGATGCGATTTTCGGTAAAATGTGTTTTCGAATGTCATCTTTTTGAGTTTTATTTAATCAAGACAATTATTGTAAACATTTCTTGGATTTCTGGAGTTGGATAAAAGCAACTCCAGAAATGTACTGCATGATCCGTTGTATTAGAGTTTACATTGGTTTAGAATATCCTCGATCTTCTTTTTATCACTTTTTAATAAGTTGGGTTTTTTGGTAAAATATTTTTTCTAATGTCATCTAATTAGAGTTTGATTTAATGTAGACAATTACTGTAAAATTTTGTTGGATAGTCTGGTTTTTGAGTGTTTTATTCAACTCCAGAAATATACTCAATGATTCGTTGTGTTAGAGTTTACTTTGGTTTAGAATATCCTCGATCGTCTTTTTATCAATTTTTAATAAGTTGCGCTTTTTGGTAAAATAGTTTTTCTAATGCCATCTAATTAGAGTGTGATTTAATCAAGACAATTACTGTTGAAGTTTTTTGGATATTGTGGTTTTTGAGTGTTTTATTCAACTCCAGAAATATACTTTATAATCCGTTGTCTTAGAGTTTACTTTATTACCAATAATTGTAAATCATTATTCAGTGACTTCTCGTTATTATTTGAAATCAACGACAGATGGAGGCCACAAAAAATGTGTTACCTTTAAAGCCAAAATTTTCATTTGAATGCATTGAATTGATTCCTGCTGTTCTATTCCAGTCAGAAAAATATACCCTATGATTTTTTTTATTTTTTTTTCTTCGCGTATCGGTTCCGTTAAATTAATATATTTTCAATTCAGTTTAAAGGAATATATAATATACTTCATTGTAGCGTGCAGGTCTCATTTTTTCGACTATCATATTCATAGCGAGATCTTTGAAAGGTGTCCTATCATCAGACAGGGTTTTGGAGATGACTTAAACTTTAACTATCGTATTTTGAAATAACCTAGAGTACATTAAAGATTTTGGCTTTTATATTTAGGTCTACTAATGAGTTTACCAATACCGACTGCTTTTTAACCCTTTATAATTCTTTCGTTAGATCTAAGCTTGACTATGCCTCTATAACTTGGTCACGATATACAATGTTTATATAATTATTGAAACAAAAAACAACCTTTCGGCAGCAGTTTCAGCCTCATGATATTGAAAATTTCTCTTAATTAGGCAACATTAGAACACTTAATAGATAGTTATCGTCATTTGTGATATTGTTGATTGGAAATAAGAAAAGGACAAGCATGAAAGAGAACTGTGACGTAAATTTTTTTAAAAATAGTTTTAAAATTGGCAATATAATACTAATGTGTAATGTCTTTGTTTGTTTTTAAATGCTTGAATGTCTAATCAACAAGGCGAAAACTGCAGCTGAAACGTTGTTATTTCTTTAAATGATTTGATTGTATCGAAACTGTTATTACCGATTTTTAAAACAAACGAATAATTAAGTATCATCATCTATGTTCATACTGTATAAAAAGGACACATTAAACAAGGGGTAAAACGACAGGGAGATAAGAGAGATTAGCGGCATCGTGTGATGTGAATGTGTAGCTTATTAAATGGTGATCTCCAAGGCTAATCGACTAATTCGAGGGGAGGATTGTCCCTTTGTTCGTTTTTATGGCCCATACCCAAGTGTGTAAGTCACAACGCGCATTTCACTTCATGTCCTTGGGGGGATGAGTGAATTATTATCTCAATCAATTGCACCGATCCTGGTGGAAACAATCACTCCGATACTTTGGTTTAAGTACTTATAAGTTAAATTTGAGGGCTTTGTGTGCGAGTTTATTTATTCAATTATTAAGCTGGTATTTTTCAAATATGAAAAAACATAATTTTGATTAATACCTAGGTATATATGTTGTTTCTATTTTTAATTAATGGGTTTGGTATTATTATTTTTTGTTTTTGATATATTATGTAAAGAGATAATTGTCGCTCTGCAATAATTGTCGTTCCGTGGTGGTAAAACCACTATGAAATCTTCTCACAATATTGTCTATCTCATACGCAGCCTCGGTCGCCACTTTTTCTTGGAGACAGTTGGTGTTGATTCTGATTTATACGGCCTGTAGTCCTGCAGCATGCTCAAGAGTATTATTAAACTAGTTGTACTTCCTATTGTATGATACTAAATGGTTTTTACTAAAATAAATAATAATGAAAATGCTTAAATTTTAATTAAAAATGAATGATTTAATATTTTGTCTGCTGGATGATCAGTGAAACTTTAGCTAGTGTGAATTTGACGTATAGCATTTATCTAGAAGCATTGTTTTTATAAGTTTAGTTGCCTGTGAAAGTTTTTTGTCTAAAATAATTTGAGAAGATGTCTGGTAGTTGTAAAATTAAGCTGACGAAAAAAATTGTTTTGGATAACACACCAAATATTGTTTGTGATGGAGGGAAATAAATTGTCGGCCCGACATCAAAAGCGCTGCCTGCAACAAATACTTGTATACATTCTGTAATAAAAAATAAAACTAAGTATAGTTATGAATAAAATTAATTTGCAGAAACTACTAATTATTGAGGTTGCTCATTAATTCCGCTATATTCTATATGTAATAATTAGTAGGTAGGTATAGGTATACAGTGTGTCCCCGGATCGACGCAACGATAGGTGAAAAAGGCTGAAATTTTTTGAGTTGAAACTTTATCTTCTGGGGTTCAGCTCTGCTTGGGTAGAAACTAATTTGTGCCATAATTTTAATTTCGAAAAATCAAGTGTTCTTTGAAAATTTTCAAAAAACTTTTTTTTTCCACCAGTTAAGTGCTTGAATTCTAGGAGTTACGAAAAAATGTTATTAAGAAAAGATGTTCAGAAATAATAAATGAGTAAGAATCCAAAATTTTAAGAGCATATTTATTCATATTTTGAACGAAGTGAATTGCTTGATATTTTTATGTTCGAAATCTAAATGTCTATTAAAGGGAATAAAATAAACCGATCGTGTTTAATTTATTATTTTAAACAACTTTTCTTAAAGAAATTTTTTAATATCTTCAATAGAGGGAGGTGCGTGCAATAATGCAAAACATCAAAGTAGGCATAGAATTTTAAAATTTTGGATTCTTACTCATTTGTTATTTCTGAACATCTTTTCTTAATAACATTTTTTTGTAACTCCTAAAAATCAAGCACTTTACTGGTAAGAAAAAAAAAGTTTTTTGAAAATTTTCAAAGCACACTTGATTTTTCGAAATTAAAATTATGGCACAAATTAGTTTCTATCCAAGCAGGGCTGAACTCCAGAAGATAAAGTTTCAACTCAAAAAATTTCAGCATTTTTCACCTATCGTTGCGTTGATCCGGGGACACACTGTATATTATGCTTTATGAAATTATCTTTTTTTTTTGTATTTGCAGTAGTAAAACTTTTGCTAATATTAGTTTATTAGTCATTTCAAAATAATATCTAATATTTCTATGATATTTCAATACAATACATCTTATATAGATTGACAAAAATGAAGCTTTTGATGCAAATTTCATCGCCCATATTATGTATCTACAGTACTATATTACACACGGAAGGTAGGTATGCTGTTGTAGATTTATAATCCAGTTTTTGACATGTTTTGTTTTCCAGAAGACTTTCCAATTCATTAAGTCCAAAAATACGAGGTACATTCCAGTGGCAATTGAAACACAAAAAAGGATATAAAAACAAAAAGTAAATAAATCTATTACTAATTTTAAACAATTGTACAAAAAAAATTATTAATAGAAGTTGTACCTTCATTAATAATTCGGAAAATTTGCCCGTAATACAAGGATAACCTAATTAATAAATGAGTAGATTAGAGTAGAAATGTGACTAGAGGAGTTCTTTATATACCGGGTAGTCCATTTATAATAATAATAATAATAATAAAAAGACTTTATTGCAAAAAAAAGTTTACAATGGGCGAAGTTGAAGTTAATACTTCCTCACTTAACCCCTAAGGTAAGATAACAATTACAAACATAGACAAAAAAAAAAATAAAATAAAAGATTGAAATGTTGATGCAAATTCAGGTAGTTAATTAACAAAGGAAAATAGATCAAACAAATTCTGATATAATACTACATATAGCATTTTTAAATCTAAAACCTTTCAAAAATTTTAAATCATCAGGCACTTTATTATACATACTACAAATATTATACGAGAATGATCTTTCAAACATGGCACTACTGTGAATTGGAGGCGATATGGTAAGTTTGTGGCGAATATTTACATCATGAACAGACCCGCGAAATTTAATTTTTTCATAGAGGTACTGAGGAGTCTTCGTTATAATAATCTTATTAAAGAAAACTAGGGAATGAAGAGCACGCCGTTCGTTCATCCGTAGCCAACCGATCCCACGCAGTTTAGCACTCACGCCTCGCACACCTCTTCTAATTTTGCCTACAAGACGAACACAAGAATTTTGCATTAACTGAATTCTATTTTGATCCAGATCAGTTAGACAAGGGCCATATATTGTATCGGCGAAATTAAAATGCGAGAGAACAAGGGAATCACACAAAAGTTTTTTGCAATGTTCATTAAGCAGTTGCCTTTTGCTGTATATTAATTTCAAATTCAAGAAGGCACGCTTAATACATTGGCTTACATGTTGGCTAAACCTCAAATCTGTGTCAAGTATCAGCCCCAAATTTCTCGCAGATCTTCCACATTCGAGATGCACGTTATCCACACGTAGTTTAAAAGAATTCACAAAGCGCGTTCTATGTACATTCTTACCAAAAAGTAATAGTTCCGACTTGGATGGGTTAATCTGGAGACAATGTGCATTGGATAAACTTACAAGAGTGGCCAAATCACCATTGATTGATATCTTACCTATATCTTAAAAACGGCAAAACATTCAAATAAAAGTTGTTTGCTATTGTGGGGGCAAAACAATGGTGGCACCCATTGGCGAGATTATCAACCGTTTCAAGGTTATCTTAAGGTCAACTCGTTTTTTTCTTAATGAAAACATATATTTTTCATTACCGCATCGCAAACAACTTTTATTTGAACTACTTTTTTTCCAAAAAATGTGCCCTTTTTAAGATATAAGGCTGTCTCAAAATAAATGGACCATATACTACCAATACTTTTCCAAATATCTCAAAAACAAATGATTTTATCCCAATTTTATAAGAGTTAAAAAATAATCAAAAATACATAGTAACCTATAAAAGTTTAGTTTAAAAGTCATTGGCATAGGTAATAAAAACTTGGGGGGGTCAATGGGTACTGAATATCCCGTATTTCGGCTATTAAGAAATTCTTTTTTGTGTTCTCTTTATGCTGAAGCAACACACTAAATTTGAATCCAATATCTCAATAAATACTAGAATTATTTAAAAATATTGGTTTTAAATTTTCAACTTTGACGCCTTGTATATCGAACATGGAGGGTTAAAATGAAAAATGACATCTCAAAACTCATATTATTTTTGCTCAAGCAATCTGTGGTTAACGGATTGACCTCTTTTTTCCGGACACCCTGTATAATGTCAATAACGTCATTCTCATTTTGACTGCGTATATTCTAAGACGAATTTAATAAAGAAGAACGTTAAATATTTTTTGGATTTTCTTTAATGAAGGAAATAATAAACTTATCTAATGTGATTATAATTTAACATATCTTAAAAAAAAAACATTTTTTTCCAAACACTACTTCTTGTTCGGCCTTTGTTAGTGAACTTTGGTTCACCGAGCAAATTGCATGCTCACAAACATCTTGTTATCAAGCTGATTGTTATTATATTATATGGTTTTCTGCTTAAAATGACATTTTCTACGACCTGTTGTCGTTTGGCAGACACAAGGCGAAACACCCTGTATAAAAATGTATAACTTCCATAGTTTTTAATTAAGACATGATGGTTTTTATAAACCCTTGTCAAGCTACGTATTACAGCAGCTGATCAACTAAATTAAAACACCATTATATCAATTGTAAAAGTTAATTAATCTAATAACAATATTTATTATATATTTTTTGAACAGTCCAGTAGATTGAATTTATTTTTACAATTAACAATTTAATTAATTTTGCACTAAATTGAGATTATCATAATTTGCATACCCATATAAAAATAAATTAAATGATTAGGAAGAAAACTGTAGTAAATGAAATTAAAGGTTGTACAAAATATTACTCAGACACCTGCTAATTTATTTAAATCTATATTAATGATAAATAAAATTAATACAACTAATCCATTTTGATCAAAGATGAATCAGCTGTTTTGGAAATAATTACAATGAATATACATTAAAAATAGGGGTACTTGAAAATAAATTGCAATCAATATGTAAGGCTGCTCTTTTCTGATTGATGTAATTTGTCTCAGTATCGACTTTGAGGTTTCGAATAATTAAGTGGCACCTACCATTGAAAGCAGCTTTTCTAGGAATTAACGAAAATATTACATTACAAACATTTTTAAGGAAGTAATTATCCCAAAAAGTATTAGAAGCCTTGGATATATTTATTGTTATACAGGGTGGCCCATTAGTGTGTGGGCGGAAGATATCTCAAGATGTATAAGCGATGGACAAAAAAATCCTTTACAAAACTTTTAGCCACTGAAGAGATGTACAACCCTAAAATGTTTTCAATTATACAGGGTAGTTTACAAACGCGCAGCAGACAAAACTTGCTTTTTCTTAAAGCGACACCCGGTATCTTTTAACAAAAATGAATGGCGCTTTAAAAGACAAGAACAATTACAAGGGTTGATAAGCCTAGGTCTAGTAGTTGTTAATTTTGACATAAATTTAAGGCGTTGTGGTTAACACAGAAACAAAATACATACCAATTTTTCATGTCAGATCCATTTGAATTTCCTTCTTTTCTTCGTTTTACTGGATTTTATTGACCTCTAAGTTGTAAGTTTTCAGGGTGGTCACATTATCTAAATTGTATTTTTATGGGAAAATCTTAAATGGGACACCCTATATATCTGATTAAATTCGAGAAGTTCCTTTCCTATACTTTTTAAACCATACCATACTAAAAATATATCTTAAACTAAACTATAAACAATATACGAGGCATGTTTTTTAAGTAAGTACCGTGCAAAGATATCGCAATAATTTTATTTTTACATGAAAGCCTGTACCTTAATCTACATTTCTACATAATTTCCGTGAATATTGTGGCACTTGTCATATAGTGCACTTGTCATAACGTGGCACCAGTTTTTGAATACCCTCCTCATAAAATTCTGCCGCCTGACTTGCATTGATTGTCTCATTACGAGGCAGAAACTCCACTAGCAATACTCCTTTTCTGTCCCAAAAAACTGTGCACATGATTTTCCGGGCAGAAATTCTTTGCTTAAACTTCACTCTTTTGGGTGATGATGAATGTCGCCATTCCATGGATTGTTGTTTCGATTCTGGTGTGACGTAGGCCACCCATGTTTCGTCACCAGTAACAATTTGGTCTAAAAAATCTTCACCTTCATTGTGGTACCGCTCAAGGAAAGTCAATGCACTGCCTAAACGTTGGGTTTTGTGCAAATCCGTCAACATTTTTGGAAGAAACAAGTCAGGCTGCAGAATTTTATGAGGAGGGTATTCAAAAACTGGTGCCACGTTATGACAAGTGCCTCAATATTCACGGAAATTAAGTAGAAAAGTAGATTAAGGTACAGGCTTTCATGTAAAAATAAAATTATTGCGACTTAGCACTTAGCACGTATTTTTTTAATTCCAAAACGGTACTTACTTAAAAACATGCCTCGTAAGTGTTAGAAAATTAATTTTAGCAAATGCTCAAAATGTCGACCAAATTTTTCGCGGCACTTCTGCAGTCATAAAATAAATTAATTTTTAGCTCATTGGAGCAGTTGGGGAGTAATGGATGCAAAAGCATTTCGAATTCTAATTTTCATGTCTTCTATGGTGGTTGGTGGCTCACGTTAAACTATTTATTTAATTGCAATAGGAAATAAAAAGTCTGACTCCACAAAATCAATTTTACAAAATCACTGGTCTGGCCTTCCACGCAGCACCCGATATTTTGTCTATCGGGTGCTGCGTGGAAGGCCAGACCAGTGATTTTGTAAAATTCATAAGTTCTATTTAAAATGATCACAAAAGGGAGAGCCATGGGTGTGTATTAACCTAATTTGGTTTTTAATGGTTTTAACAAAATTTTTTCCTCAAGGTGACTTCGGCGCATTACTCTCAACCTAGTTGTGGAGTCAGACTTTTTATTTCCTATTGCAATACATTCACTCCACTTCAGAATGGACTACTTCTTTAAAATATTTCTTTAATATACTCCCCATAGAATTTGTTGCTCCTCTACGTCCTATCCATCTTCCAGGGAAATTTAGGTTTAACCAATTTTTATTCTATTTAAAGTTAAATTGTTCAAAAATGTGTGTTAAAACCATTTTATTTTTTAGGAGGGTCTATTTGGAAACTATTAAAACAAAACTGTAATTTAACTTTTTGGTTTTTAAATAGAAAAAAAAAATATTAAAATGACAAAAAATTGCAACTTTTATTTTTTTTTGTTTCAATAATTTGTTGTAAGAAACTGTTGGCCTTAAGCTCATGAAATTTGATATCAATAAGAAGTATGGGAAAGGAACTTCTCGAATTTAGGCAGACATACAGGGTGTCCCATTTAAGATTTTCCCATAAAAATACAATTTAGATAATGTGACCACCCTGAAGAAAAGTTATAACTTAGAGATCAATGAAATCCAGTAAAACGAAGAAAAAAGAAGAAATTGGTATGTATTTTGTTTCTGTAGTAACCACAACGCTTCAAATTTATGTAAAAATGAATCATTATTTCCAAATATTTTAAAAACAACTGGACCTAGGCATCAATTCGTTGTTGTCGACTGTGAGTTCACGCGGCACCCACTTAGCACAGAGCTTTCTCATACCCAAATGTTCGTGTAAAATGGTGAAGATACTAGCATCTGATCTCTTTAAAATGTCAGCTAGCTCGCGCACTTTCACTTTGCGATCGTTCATAACCAATTTGTGAATTTTTTTGGCGTTTTCTGGAATAACAGCCTAATTTGGGCGTCCATTGCGCTCTGCATCATTTGTGCTTCTACGACCACGTTTAAATTCAGCAATCCACTTCTCTAGCATTTGCCTCGATGGAGCAGAGTTCGGATAATGTTTATCAAGCCATTGTTTGGTTTCCACTGAATTTTTTGTTCATCAAAAAGCAATGCTTTATCAAAACTCGAAACTCACAACGATCAAACCTAAAATCATAACAACAGGAAGTCAATTTTTGTTATAGAGGAAATTTGTGATGAATAGGAATAGGAAGAATTATCCAACTCTTTCGAAATCAATCATTGAATAGCTAAAATCATCTATGAAAGAGAAATCGGATTATGAGTAGGTAGGTTTGATGATCAGGCAAAACAAAAGCAGTGGAAAGATTTTGTCCTCCGGAGAAGAAAACTGATATTATAAAGGGTGATTCAAAGTTAGTTTTCATTTTACAATCAAAAATATTTTTTAACGCCACTGAATTTGTCAACAGCAATGTGAGATTTCTAACCTAGAAACATGAACAAAAATAGGCATGGAACAATATACGACGGACAAAAGGTGTTAAAATTATCGAGGCCTATTATGAAAATGGCCGGTCAAGGAAAAGTGCAATTCGGCCAATTTTTTGGCTCACAAAATCGACTTTCTGAGAAAACAATTTGGAATGTAGTCCAAAAAGTCAACTCGATCCGTAACTAACATTAAAATTCTATAACATGCTCGCAGAGGTGTTTTCGCGGAAGTGTTTCCGAAAATTCAACCGCATCAATTCGTCATCGATCACAGCAAGTGGGTCTTACGTATTCCACTACACAGAGAATCTTAACAAAGGAATTGACGCCTCAAGACCATCAACAGCGTCGTGTGTTTGCAGAATGGATACGAGGACAAGTGGTAAATTTTGCAATCAAGATCATCTTTAGCGATGAGCTAGATTTTCATGTTGGTGTCTTCGGAAACAAGCACAATAGTTGGTGTATTTGGGGATTGGAAAACCCAAGAGAGTTTGTTCAAATGGAAACGCACTCTCAAAAGGTCACCGTTTGGTGTGCCTTTTGATCCGGAGGCGAAATTTGCCCTTTAATGCGAGAATCGTGTAAAGAACGTTGTTACGGTTAACTGTGTTTGCGAACATGGTAACGGATTATGTTGAGAGCATTTGGAAGATATACACAACATGAAAGATCTCTGGACGGAGCCACCTGAGTAGTCGAAAATTTTCACATCGGCCGTAGCGGTCATCTACGTGGTTTAATCGTGCATTCATAATTATAGTAAACTAACTTCTATGGGAAATAAACATATTTGACAAATAGTGGCGTTGCAAAAATATTTTACATTGTAATGTGGAAACTAAATTTGAATCACCCTTTCGATGTAGAATATTGATATGAGGACGTTATTATCACCAGGAATATGAGTAGCTAATAATAGAAATAATAATAAATCGCAACAAAATCTGGTCGGTATATTCTTTGGATACCAAACGTAATTCTGTTAGGCGAATTTGCCTCAAAAGCTTGTTATAATTTTATTTACGATATGAGATCTGATCGCACTTTCGTGAATACTGATTGTTTATAAAAAATCAACAAAAACGTGCAACATTTTTTTTTGTAACGTGTACACGCATCGAATGTATTTCGTCCTGTGTGGGCTGGCGATTTGGATTTGCCGATAGGCTGCCAAGAGTTGAATTTAACGCATGTTTCATAAGTCGGTTTAATTATTTCAATGTCTATTGCTAATTCGATTTTGTGACCGTGACTGTCTGTATACAAGGTGTTCCAAAACAGTAAACAGTAAAACAATAGCTCATCTAATACAATGTATTTATTATATTAGACTGAAAATACAATTTGTTGGTAAAGATATTCTATTTATTGATGCCAAAGCGAAACCTAATTTGACCGTTAGCAATATTATATCATATTGAAAACATAAAACTAGACAGTGTTAGATTAATAATTATTGGAAATGAAAAGCGTCTACTCCACACAAAATTTTGTGTGGAGTAGACGCTTTTCATTTCCTACATATACAACACTCCTCTCTAATGGATTACTTCAAAAAAATAATAATTATTGGATTTTACGCAATACTATACTTATAAATTAATTATTGGAAGGTTGCCAGAATTACACCAGGGTTTAAGACCAATTTATATATTGTGTAACTTTTCAAAGATTTTGAAATAGATAATAATCTATGATGAAATTAAAAATCGTCTAGCCATTGAACAGCATGGCTGTTGCTCTTTCGTATGTGTCAAATTTGGTTGTACTTTCGGAGCAGATTTGTTTAGTCTTGCATAATCTTGGACAAGGTGATGTGCTGTATACGGATTTTAGAAAATACTTTGACAGGATTGATCATGACTTGTTGATGTTGAAGCTGAGGGAGTATGGAGTCAATCATAGGCTTGTTAACTTATTTAGTTCGTACTTGTTTGGTCGGAGTCAATTTTTGGAGTATAGTGGTTACAGATCCAAAACTTTTGTTTTGTCTTCTGGAGTGCCTCATGGTTCCAATTTTGGACCTTTACTCTTCAATATATTCGTAGCGATTTGATTGAGTTAGTTTATTGTTTGTGCCAAAGTTGCTTATGCCCTTAATTTCCTCTTTTCATAATGATCAATCTCACCCCTAGGATAATTCAAGCCAACTGGCTTGATAAAAATTGTAGGGGTTGAGACTGATCGTTTCTATGTAGATATAAAGCTGTTTCAGCATATCAGGACGACTTATTTTTTTTTGCAATTAAAGTGTTTTAATATATACATACCAACCCCACTTTCCTATTAAATTTAATTAATTTAGGTTTAAAAACAAAAAACTTATCGACAGAAAGAATACATTTTGAAATGATCAATCCCACCTTTCACGGTATTTAAAATTTCAAAATATATTTTTGTTATCATTTTAAAATGGGAGAATATGTAGACATTGATTTCCTTGCGGCAATAGAAAACTTGAAAATTCTAGAAATAAATGCAACATTTCATCGCAAAGTAAGTATATAATATTCTGGATGCAGAGTTTTCTTTTTATACGTAAATAAGTAGTTTTAAAAAATGTCGGTCTGTCACAACATGATAATGTAGATTTCGATATTTTAAAAAATGTAGAACAAGCTATTCGTCATAACGCGAAACTGCAAGCAGGATGACGGATGCAGAATAGCAATGTAAATTGTTTAATAAATAAAAATAGATTCCAAAGGATGAGGTAAAACTCCAGGTATTTCCTTACTTTCTAATAATGCTCAAAATAAAATTTAATTTAATCTGGCGAATTAGACTTGTGCCAACCTTTAACTTTTTATATTTACGACCTCATATAATATTACTGTAATAACATTTATATAAAACAATATATTTTTTAAAGATACATTAATGTCACAGTTACATAAAATACGCTTATATGCAATATATTTCCATCATAAATAACATAATATATTATTTTTGCCATGTTCCATATTCTCGATGCAGGAGCAATTTTAGCTAGGTGCATATACATTTTTTTTTAATTCACGCCACGCACCTTGTCAATATAGGTTTATGGGAAGGCATTATTTCCAAGAACGTAAACGGCACTGTTAGAGGTTGTAAAAATCACATGAAAGCCGCTACTTATAGCCACCTAGGTAGCTGCCGAAAAGTCTGGGTTTGCTCAACCTATGCGTGCATTGATAATTGAAAGATATCGCATTATTGGTGTAACTGATTTCAAAAAAAGTGCCTACGTTTATATTTCAAAATGTTCAAGTAATACCTAATTAAGATTACTGTAATTTTATAATGCATGAACAAGTGTTAAGAGTCCTCGAATAATAATTTTGAGTCAAGTAAAACCATACATTACTACTCGTATACTCGAAATAACATACAGATACGTAGGTAATATTTATTTTTACCAAAACATGAAAAATAATATCAAAATGATGTTAACAATTTGTCACTTTATTTATTTTATTGTACAAAGTGCACCGAATGATATTAATTTCCTAATTCCCATTTCCCCATCCTAGATTTTATAGTATGAAATAATCATTAGCACACTATACTTTTTGTAAAATTTCACCGCGTAGCTAAAAAAAACTTTTAAATCAAGAATTAATAGAAATCTATAATACGTATTACCGTTATTAACAATTTTTGTCGTAAAAGCACGCATATGCTCCCAAAACCGTGATGACCTCCACGGTTGTGTTATTCCGTACGTAATACCCAATCGTCGGCTTAAGATGCAACTTGCTTAACTCCAATTTTACCTCAAAATAAGGTTTTATGTTGGTAATCTTCATAAAAATTCACCGCATCAACTGAAATTACCCTAACAGCGAATGTCAAAATTGCCGCCAAAACTTACGAGTCGAAACTTGCCTACGTCCTATCTATTCTAAAACAATACGCGACTGACCCAACTCCCAGTATTGTTATGCGTAAAACATTCGTATCCGCATAGATAAACTTTGCTTATCTATGGTATCCGTAATTTAAACTGCAAAAAACAATATTTAAGGTAAGCAATTATATAATAATTGCTAATATTGAAAAATATATATTTTTCACACAAGTAGTATTTGCAACAGATAAATAACCCAAATATAAAACTTGATTGCTTAGTTTTTAAGATAAAATATGATCTTAAAGTATCGTGTTGCCGTTAAGTTATTTTCCGTGTTTATAGAGGAAGATATACGCTAATCCATTTTTTATTTTTGGTGTACTTTATAAATGAAGGCCTTTCTACATTATTTGTTGATAGCAGCAATCGAGTAGATCAAATGCTGAATACCTAATGACCACAACGACCTAACTGATGACAATTTAGTTTATTAAGAAAGAAAAGAAAGAAAATTTATTGACAACCAAACAAACAATACAATTGATAAAGACAAATTATTTTACCATTTCTATAAAGTGTATGATAGATAAGGCACCTACTATTATGTCACTAAGTTTAGATAAACTTGTCAGCAACCGAAATTAGTATGCTCATATACAATACACAAAAACAAAATTTATGGAAATATAATATTATAATACATCAAATCAAAAGAAATTCCAACTTAAACACAAAACAAAAACGAAAAGCTCGCAACAAAATCGCATTCTAAATATGTTGGAAAGTATTTTGATTGAAAAAATATAAAACGTTATCAGTCAAAGAAGATTGTTTATCAGTTTTACTTCTCTCGCTTCGTGTTTGTCGACCATTTCCACCTATGGTTTCTTCTGTTTCCTGTCTTTGACTATGTATCAATCGAATTCTCTTCCTCTTATTGTTCTTGTTACGTGACTCTTTGGTATTGGTAATAGAATCAGATTGTTGTTGCTCTTCGATTTCTGAGTCTGTGTTCTGTGTATTTTCCAGCTCCATTAATTGGGTGGCTGTAAACGTGTAACCATCAACAAAAAGTTTGTTATAGTTTATACAAAATTAATTTAAAATATATAAATTTAACGATTCTACCGGGGCTATCCGTTCCCATGTCTCTTTACATTATAAAAGGGCATCGAATGCAGCGTTTTTTGCTACAATTCTCCCTCGTATATAACACGTATAATAAAGCATGCCTGCCAAAGAATAACGACAGTAATAAAAGATAACTACAGTGACTGGAAAAACTATTGGGTTAATGATTAATCGAAAAAAAAAAAGATTTTGTAAATACATATATATTTTCTCAGATTAATCTAACTATAATCGGATGGAGATCATATGGTATTGCGAAGACTTAATGTGGAATTTAAAGAAGAGAAGTTGTCTTAAAAAAGTAGTCCATTCAGGAGTGGGGTAAATCCATCAACGTTTCCACGTTTCGTGGAGAATTGACTTTCATTCCCGTTAAAAAGAAAATTTGTATTCGACAGTAAAACACGGTGGCAGAATATTGTAACCATGATTTGTTCAATAGTTTTTCTTAGATTAATAAAATGAAAGAACATCTATCAAATTAGATAATAATTTTGAATAAAACCTCAAGTGGATGAATCTTTTTGCAGTCACTGTATCAGACTCGGCCGGTATACGACACGAGCGGAACACGTTGGGAGTTTAATCATCAAGATTTATATTATGTGCAAAGCCAGTGTCTTCTTTTAAATAATGAAGTGACGAATACACATATTATAAAATTTTTACGTTCTATAGTAAATGGCACTGACTAAGGGAGTAAAATTTGTTGTTAGTTTATAATATCAGAAGCATTATTATTATAAATGTATCTACTTATATGAATAACAAGTATTAAAAATAGTATTAATTATTATAAAGGTATGTTCCTTGCTGTTCGAACACGGACTAGGTACGTGTGCATCTATGTCTAAACTTCTAAAAACAAAAACAGTTTTTTTCAGCGTAGGTTTATATGTTGCCGTGTTGGAGCGGCAAGGAAAAATACAGTATACTTTAGTACAAATGAACATACTATAATTGTTAATACATAAAGGATTTTTAAAATATCGTAGGACATGTATTGTTACGAAAAGTTAAAAGGGTGCGCCTATGGACGGCTACGGGCGGTATTGATATTACAAATGGATATCCAGTTGTGGCTTTTTATATCATTTTAAACTTTAACTTTAGAAACACTATACCTTTAATTTTAGCATCCAAATTTTGAGCTAGGGCTTGCTTGTAATGATATCTTCCCTAAGTTCGAGCTCTTCATAACAAAGGTGAAATTGATATTTTAGTACCGGCTAGTTTCTTTGTTTCTCGAAAAATCGCAGTTTTAGTTAGATTAAAGATAAACTGCACAATACTTGGTAGTGTAACATCTTTATTTTCCCAACTATGTGTATGTTGTTTATGTCCTTTTCCGTAACTTGCACTTGTAACTTTTTATTAATCAGTTTGAGTGTTCCATCCAATATGCTGTCGTCTGTTACTTCCAATCCGAAAATAATTATATTATTCTACCTTGCCTGTCTTTGTGCTTTTTGGATTTCTCATAGAGTTGTTGGACGTCTTCCTCGACTTTACTCAGTTGAGTATTGACAATATTAATTTTTTTATTTATCTTTTCATGCAAAAGTTGAGTTTGTGTTTCAACAATTGTTGATACATGTATAGTTTCATTTTCATTTGCACGTTGAATTAATTTATAAATGTCTTTGAATGAAAACGACATTCTAGTACATTCTTGTATACCGTTGGTCGAATAGTACACGAACCAAAACAGGCAATATAATTCAGACAATATTAGTCTTTATGTCTTAGTTGCTTATGAGTATTGAACCAAATTATCGTTTTAAAGGGTTTACAGCACTATTTTTTTTATTAAATTTGACCACACATTGATTGCTTATGTTTTTTATAGTATATTTAATAAGAGCTTATTTTCTTCCATTTTATTGCAATATTTTACAAGAGTCTATAAAACGCGTGACATTACACATAAATATTCTACTCTACAATTATTACTGACGAAGAGTTAATTAACCTAGCTCAACAAGAGGTTGCTAACTGGAATTTTGTGTGTTCAAATTTGGAGGATCTTGCTCCAGAACCAATCTCTCGCGAAAAATACCAAAGAGCTAATACTTCATGCATCTGATCCATCATATAAATCATGTTATGAATCAAGCGAAACTAAAAACATGTCAAGCGAAGAAAATGCTTTTTATATAAAACTTAAAAAGTTGTTTGTAATTTTCCTTTACTTTTTCCAGTTTACATTTGGTTTAAAAAGTGGTGAAAAATCCAATAAATGGACGTTAATCATCTTCCGCCACAACAAACTTCCAGATTTTCTACTCAATTTTTGCCACCAGAAGTACAGAGTGCCCTTCGGTATAGATGTTCGCCATTTTAGTTTACCGAATTGGCAGCCGTTTGAATCATTGGTGATTTTTCTAAATTTTCAATATGAAATGATTTATAAAAGAAATACAATAAAATAATAAGTTCTTAACTTTAATTATGTAATTTTAAACTTCAATATTTTAATGCATTTTTTTTACATGAAATGGTGAGTTATACTACTAAGTATATCGTTTGGTATATCAGTGCTTTCTTGTTTCTAGACTTTAACATATTCCTCTTTGTCATATAATAATTGATGTATTAACCACTGATGATGAGGCTTGGAGCCTTGAAACATGTCTGGTTTTACTATTGACGCATAGAGCGATTATTAAATTTCTTTCGTGGTTTTGAGTTTCATTTCACACACAAAAGATCTGACTTTCAGTATGGACAATTTTTCAGGGCTACAGAAACTATCTGGGTACATAGATCACCTAAAAATGTTGTACAAATACGGTAAGTATAATGAAATATTCAGGTAAAGCTTCAGTAAATTCACATAAATATTCATGAGAGTACAAAAAAATTACGTATAATTACGTTCTTACTGTACAAAAATGGTATTTTTCCCCCATTTTTTATGTAAGAACACTGTAAATTTTAAGTAAATTCCACTATTGTTTTACGAGCATTGTACATTTCCGGGTCTTACCGCAAAAATACGTTAAAATATTGGTATTATTTAGACAGCGTTTGTGTAAAAGTACACGTAACTAAGCGTACTTTTACGTTGTAATTTTAATCTTATAAGTGTATTTTTACATGACATGCAGCGTAATTTTCATTTGTAATTTTACGATATTGTGTAATTGTACACCAAATTAAGTGTAACTTTAATTTGTAATTTTACCTTAATATTGTATTTTTACACTAAATGTGGCGTAATTTTAAATTGTAATATTTCGACTAATATTGTATTTGTACAGTCAAGGTGGAAAATTACGTGAGGGAATGGTTGAATAAAAATTACAGTTATATTTTACGTAAATTTACTATTCTGTTTTAACAGTGTAGAAGAGAATTTTCCTATGTTTATTTTCCTGACCCATCATCAAAAGTAAGAGTCTGTAAAACGATGTTTTGCAACAAACTTGCTGTTGCATCTAGAACAGTTGGTCGTTGGGCGATGGAAAAGAATAAAACTTCAGATGATGTTCCAGATAATATAACCGATGATGACCCTCACGACATAAATACGAATTTCTTCATCGCCCATTTAAAAATAAAGGCTATATTATTATTATTTTTTTTTTTTCTCATTGGATTTTTTCCAGGTGTTTTCCATATTTGGCCGGATCGGAATCAAGATCAAATTGGTTAATCACTTAGTTGAAAGACAATAAGACTGGGTAAATAGAATTGATTGATTGATTTATTATTTTAGTATTTAGGTGATGAAGCTTCGCATAATGTGAGCCGCCTGCAGATTTTTTTAGAGTTTTTGGGAGAACTCCAGTGGAAGACAGAATTATAGGTACGATATCGTCAGTATTCATTTGCCACATTTCAAATTTCAGACTTTTCTTATTATTATTATTATAGACTTGTCAATATGAATGAATGGCCAATAAAATATAATTATTATTATTATTACTTACTAAAACACAAGCCTTTGCACCCTGCCCTATTACTGAAATACCTACCCGTTAAAAAATGAAGAATAGTTCATATAATTAGCGAAAAACCCTGTATCAACCGAGATAAACTCTAAAATTCACAATAAATACACTTTAACTAATTTAGCCTAAGCTAAACACGCATTAAACATATTAAGATATGCATATCTTACCTTTTCTGACTGCTCTCATAGATTGTTATCCGTAGGTATAATGGAATAAATGAATATCTAAATCAATGATGACGAATTTATTTAGTATTTTATACCACTATGCTCAAGCTTTAGGCACATGATAATGTTATACATCTCATAATAATGCAAATTGTTCACATCGTAAATTATTATTATTACTACAAAAACCACACATTAACGTGTCAATTATTTATGAGTAATTGTTTAATTATTAATGATTATTTCTTTTACATATTAACGTATACTTTTTATAAAAAAATAATATTTTTGTTAAGGAAAATTTGTTGAAAAATTTGATTTGATTAAAATCGAAATATCACGGGCAATTGTTTTTACTATTAATCAGTAACTTAAAATTAGTTAAAATGAAAATAATTTTGTGGCATAGCGGACATGATTCTGGCTTTACCTACACAAGGGATTTTGTTTAATTTAGCAGGGCCTCAGTCTAATTCAGTAGAACCAGACCGGCATGGGTCGACAGATACTGACGAATTCGTTTCGCTTTGATTATGAGCTCATCAGTACCATAGTCGTTGCACATCTACAATTCTTCTTAGCCGTTTGCTCGGTTTCGAGCATCATGATTTCATGTATTGTTATCAGTGATGGCTCTCCATTCCTGTCTATCTTCTGCCATCTTGAATGTTTGGGTAAGGTTTTTGCCGGTTAGACCGGTTATAAGATCCATGTATCTTGTAGGCGACCTTCCTCTTGATCTTTTGCCAGGCACTGGCCCTTCCAGAGTGAGTCTCTCCAGACCATTTCTTCTAACCACATGACCAAAGCTATTTTCTCCGCTACCACAATGCTCAATCTCTTCCTAATTCTAAGTTGGTCCAGAATGGATTGGTTGGTGCTTCTCTCAGTCCAAGACACTCTCAGCATTCTGCGCCAGCAAAACATTTCGAAAGTATCTATCCTCCACTTATCAGTCTTTCTTAAAGTCCAGCATTCTGATCCATATAGAAAGACTGAAAACACCAGCCTCATTTTGGTATTAAAGGATATATAATGGCTTTTCTTGGTCTTTGGTTAGTTTGGTCATGGCTTCTTTCGCTATTGCGCTTCTCCTTTTTATCTCCTCCCTGGATTTGCCCTTGCTCGAGATTTTAGCGCCAAAATATATGAAACCGTCAACTGTCTCGATGTTGTTTATCCTTTTTACTTCAGGCCTATTATTATTTTGGAGATCAATTATCATTATTTTGGTTTTCTTTCTGTTTATCTGCAGACCTACTTCGTTGCTTGTTCGTATAAGATTGATCAAATCTTCTTCCGATGCAGCGATTAGAGTCGTATCATCGGCGTAGCGCAAGTTTCAGATTTTGGTGCCGTCAATGGTAATTCCTCCCTGCAATTCATCAAGCGCTTTGGTCATTATTCACTCGCCATAGATGTTAAAGAGTAGTGGGCTTAGTACACAACACTGCCTACCTACTCTGAATGGATTGGTCAGATCTCCTTCTACTCTGATGTATGCTCTGTTGTTGTCGTATAATTTTTGTATTAGGGATATTAAGTGGTGAGGTGCGCCCATTTCAGTTAAGATAGTCCATAAATTTTGCATTCCTATGCAGTCAAATGCTTTAGAGTAATCTATAAAGCATAGGTAAGTAGGCACATTGAATTCCCTCGATTTGTCGACTATTTGTAGGAGGTTTACAATCTGTCCTCTGGTTTTGCGCCCTGGGACAAAGCCGGCTTGTTCTGGGGGTAATTGTGGTAGGAGGTAAGGCTTTATGCGTTTCGATATTATCTTTAACATGACCTTGCTAGCGTGTGAGATTAGAGCTATTGTTCTATAGTTGTCGCATATATCTTTTGGTCCTTTCTTGTGTATTGGCACATATACTGACTTCGTCCAATCACGAGGCCAAGTGTCGGTATCCCATATCATTTGGCAGATCCTATGTGCTAGTTCTACTCCTATATCCTCAAGTGCAATCAGCATTTGAGCAACCACGCTGTCCTCTCCAGGCGAGTTGTTGGTTTTCAGTTTCTTAGCTGCTGCCATCACTTCTTCTGTCAGTATGGGAGGTTCTTTTTCGTTGTATGTTATAGTTTGCGTGTGACTTTCTGTGTTTCCAGCGTCCTCTATCAGTTTCTCTCAATAATTTTTACATCGTTCCTTTGCCTGTGCTCTGTCTGTTATTAGTTTACCATCTTCCAATCTTATTGTCCAGAACTTTGATTCGAACGTACGTGTAATTTGGTTGATTTTGTTGGTTTTTGTGTCCTTTGACTCATTCTTGTGTGCGTGATTTTCGACCATCTATAATATCGGCCTGCATTTAAGCACAGTGAGAGATACAACACCAGATATATTTGTTTACACTATTTTTATTTTCTATTTTTACAGCTGGTGTTACCTATACATTGGATTGTTTCGGCCTCTGTATAGTGGGATGTGCATTACTATATATCTAGGTAGACGGTACGGTTTACATATATGTCTACTGTTGTATATCTCACTGTGCTTAAATGCAGGCCGATATTGTAAATGGGCAACGACTATGGTACTCTGACGAGCTCATAATAAGAGCGAAATTAATTCGTCAGTATCTGTCGACCCATGCCTCGGTGAGGTTCTACTGAATTATACTGAGGCCCTGCCAAATTAAACAAAATCCCTTGTGTAGGTAAACCCAGAATCATGTCCGCTATGCCACAAAATTATTTTCGTTTTATTATATTTACGGACACAAATTAATAATCTAGTTAATTAAAATGTTTTACATTTATTTAATTAAGACATCTAGGTTTTTAATTTTATTTTAACTTAAATTTTTTTGACCTCGATTTTGTTTTCATTTTTTAGCTTGCAAGCGGCCGCTTGATGTATAAACCGGCGCTGGTGTCACCATAGAAATCTTATATTATATATGTACTCTAGAATGCTAATTAAATCCAGCCGAATACCAAAAAGTGTAACGGGTATGCAGAGTTTTCACGAACTACGCATGCTCCTCAGTAACTTATTTTCAGTACAGAGCTGCCATATTTAAAACTATTTTGTCGTTCGCCTTACAGAATTTATGCGACATATCTGTTTTATAAATAAATCCATATGTTGCGTCATACGAAACTGCTTGACAAAATCAAATAATTAAATGTTATTGGTAAAATTGCATACTGCATTGTCTTTAAAAAGACAATGCATACTGTTTAGTTTTCAGCAATATGAACGAAACATTTTTTTCCAAATCTTATTAAATTTAGGAGATTTCGCAACAGCGTCTGTTTTCGCAAATGACATTTCTCGTAGTGGGAATATCTGTCAGAGTCGGATTCACAACAATTCAGATAGGTTTTATACTTGAGTTATGGTTTTATTCGTGGTATATTTTAATTGTTGATAGATATACCTATTTGTGATTAAAATTGTTTTTAATATTTGTTATTTTGGTTTTAGTTCGTTTATTTAACAAACAATGAGGTGTATAGTGTTGTGGTGTAAAAATGAAGGTCTCATTCCTGGTATTAAATATTTTCAGTAAGTTATTGTTTCGGGTTTCTAACAGTCTCAGTTTGAGTCAATATGATACCATTGACATGACACTCATTTTTAGCTTGACAAAAAAAAGACATGATGTTTGGATGCGGGCATTGGGATCCTAGTACAGAAAATGTATGTGATGGGAATGTCATATGCAGTAAGCATTTCGCTACAGAAGATATCATTTGTAGAGAAAACGGCCAGAGGATCACGCTCGTACCCAATGCAGTTCCCAAACTTTTGTTGGAAAGAAGAGATTATGTATATGAGAGTGGAAGTTAAATTCTTAATCGTTTGATATCAAGACACTGTTTACTTAAAAGCAGTCTGTCAAAAATGCATGATATGTATGTCAAGAATATATTTCCTACGTTGTGTAGGTATACAAAGTTCGTTTGAATTCTGTTGTTAAACTGGAATATACTTAATTATAGAATCCTCCATGAAATTGCTGAGAATAAAAGTTCTACCAACCATGTTTTGTCACAAAATACTATTGCGAGTAGTACGGATGATATGGAAGTGGTTTACATGGACACGGAAAATATTTGTGAAGTCACTGTTTCTTGCACCCCTTCTTTGAAGGCTGTAGAGAGGTAAGACGCCTAAGGTGGTTGTATAAACAAACAAATATTATATAATAATAAAATAAATAATTAGAATGCTCAAGTCCTTAAGATATTTTCCAGTATTAGAATTTTTACTTATTTCTCGTTTCTGCTTAGATTTATTATTATTGGGTTGTACCTGTTAGACAATATAGTATTTAGATATTTAATGTAATTTTTTATTTCTTAAATTCATTTATTCCATTTTTTTATTTGAATGTTACCAAATGGTAAAATTTAATTTTAAATATACCTATAACAGTAATATTACATTTAATCAAAGCCGGTCCTGTTGAAAAATAAGTTACTGGTGATCATGCGTATTATGGACAGCTCTACACTTTTGGTTACATTTTTTGTACTATATATATATATATATATATAATATAAGATTTCTGTGGGTGTACCACAGAAAGTGCGCATCATATAGAAAAATAAACTGTTGCCCTCGAGGCACGAATAGCTCTCCATATTTAAGTGTAAAAGTAATAATTTTATGACCTTTTTGTCATTTATCTAAATTTAATAAATTTTTGTTTTGTTTTAGAGATCAGCTATTTTTTGTAAGTATCGGGTTTTGTGCCTTTTTCTTCTCTTTGGAGGCACTATTTATACGCAGATATTTTATATTTCAGCCAAGTTCTTGAACGCAAATTAATTGATTTTTTTTAGTTTTATTGTAAAATTTATTTTGCCCCCTTTTCTACTATTTACGAACGCCTATGTAAACAAAATTGTTATGCTGCATGTTGTAGGTTATCCGTTAAGTGGTTTTTGAGTTATCACGGATACAAATTTTTTCTGACCCTTTTATAGAATTTTCACGGACGCCTATGGAACATTAATTTTTGTCGTGTATTTTTAACACCAATTCAACTAGTTAAATATAAAATTTTTTACATTTGAATTTTTTTTATTTTACCCCTTTTTTTACTATTTACGAACGCCTATGTAAATAAAAATTTTATGCTGCATTTTTTAGCTTATCTTATATGAAAGCTATATATAATTAGCCAATTATTCTGATATATTTGGAAAACATTTTTGACCCTTTTTAACACTATTTTGGAACGCCTGTGTGAACTAATTCTTTTATGTAACATTTTTTAGGTTATATTCTATCACAACTATAAAAAATTATTTAATATTTCGGATAAGTTTAAGAACTATGATTTTTTTAAATTTTTGAACCCTCTTTTAAACCCCTTGCCTACGCTCAATGTTAATCACCACCTATAAATATCCTGTAGTATTTTCGTACCAAATATGGTTAAAATCCGTTAAGTGGTTTTTGAGTTATCACGGATACAAATTTTTTCTGACCCTTTTATAGAATTTTCACGGACGCCTATGGTACATTAATTTTTGTCGTGTATTTTTAACACCAATTCATCTAGTTAAATATAAAAATTTTTACATTTTAATTTTTTTTTTATTTTACCCCTTTTTCTACTATTTACGAACGCCTATGTAAATAAAAATTTTATGCTGCATTTTTTAGGTTATCTTATATCAAAGCTATATATAATTAGACAATTTTTCTGGTATATTTGGGAAACTTTTTTTTTTCGTTTTTGACCCTTTTTTAAGACTATTTTCGAACGCCTGTGTGAACTAATTCTTTTATGTAACATTTTTTAGGTTATATTCTATCACAACTATAAAAAATTATTCAATATTTCGGATAAGTTTAAGAACTATGATTTTTGAAATTTTTGAACCCTCTTTTAAACCCCTTGCCTACGCTCAATGTTAATTACCACCTATAAATATCCTGTAGTATTTTCGTACCAAATGTGGTTAAAATCCGTTAAGTGGTTTTTGAGTTATTACGGATACAAATTTTTTCTGACCCTTTTATAGAATTTTCACGGACGCTTATGGTACATTAATTTTTGTCGTGTATTTTTAACACCAATTTATCTAGTTAAATATAAAAATTTTTACATTTTAATTTTTTTTTATTTTACCCCTTTTTCTACTATTTACGAACGCCTATGTAAATACAAATTTTATGCTGCATTTTTTAGGTTATCTTATATCAAAGCTATATATAATTAGCCAATTTTTCTGGTATATTTGGGAAACGTTTTTTTTACGTTTTTGCCCTTTTTTTAAACTATTTTCGAACGCCTGTGTGAACCAATTCTTTTATGGAATATTTTTTAGCTTATATTGTATCACAACTATGAAAAATTATTCCATATTTCGAATAAGTTTAGGAAATATTTATTTTTTATGTTTTGACCCCTATTCCAATATTTACGAACGCCTATGAAAGTAAGTTATTTATGACACATTTTATAGGTTATATTCTATCAAAACTATAAATAACTAGTTAATATTTCTGCTATTTTTAAGAAATACGTTTTTTTTTTAATCTTTTTTACCCCATTTTACACTATTTTCGAACGCCAATGTGGTCTAATATTTTATGTTCAATATTTTAAGTTATATTCAATTAAATGCGTAAAAAATTATGCAGTATTTCGGATAAGTTTAAGAACTATGAATTTTTTTAATTTTTGAACCCTCTTTTAAACCTTTTGCCTACGCTCAATGTTTCCCAAAATCTAATCAGCTCCTTGCCATGTCCAATAGTATTTTTGTACCAAATTTGGTTAAAATCTGTTAAGCGGTTTTTGCGTTTTCGTGCATACAGACAGATAGACAGACAGACAGACAAGCAGACAGACAGACAGACAGACAGACAGACAGACATTTTTTTAAAACTACTTATTTATGTATAAAATGACCAAAAACAAGTATTTCCGGTGAAATTAAAAAAAATTTTTTTTTCATGAAACTAATAGTCTCCATATATACATATATTACATATATGATATGGAGAGCTAAAAAAATTTTGCCAAACGAGATGCATATTATGAACAGTGTAGTGACTTTCCTGGCCTGTCAAAATTGATATTGATATAATTGTTTTTAGGAAAATGTTTGTATATATTACTTTTTTACCTATCTACAAATTTTGATCCGTCTGGTGCAATTTTCTATTTCTTTAAAAATAAACAAATTCGGATTTTTAAAATCTATCAAATATTATTAAGAAAGTCAAGTGTTAGCTGCCAAACATTGTAAACAATATAAAATATTTGTTATCACCTTATTACTTTTTATTGTTGTGACTTGGTAAATATGCTGCATAATATGTACTTCAATTAAAAATCGAAATTTTGTCATTGTTTTCAAAGCAAAATATTAATATAAATCAAACGACGTCAGCTCCACACAATAAATATATTTTATATCATAACTTAAAGCACATTGCCCATGTCAGACATGTTTCGAGAAATCAAATATTCTCATCATCAGTGACTTTCTGTTACAAGATTAACAAACTTTAGTGTTACCAATAGAACATATTCTAAAAATACTTATTAATATATTATATTAGTAACACTAAAGCTTGTTAATCTCGTACCAGAAAGTCACTGATGATGAGAATATTTGATATCTCGAAACATGTCTGACATGGGCAATGTGCCTTAAGTTATGATATAAAATATATTTATTTTGTGGAGCTGACGTCGCTTGATTTATATATATATATTCATCGCTCCTCTTTGGAATGGATTATTTCATTAAATAAAATATTAAGTCAGTTGCTGAGTTTCAATTCGGACAAACAACAAAAGTCACGGGACTGCCCATATGCATGTCATTCGGCATTATTTTTAAAACAAAAACACATAACATAATTATTAAAAGTTTAATTAAATGCTAAGTAAAAAAATCTCCCATAAATTATGTTATAAACATTGTAATGGATTAAATAATAAAGATTTGAAAGCAATGAAGTTTCGATAAAATGGTGTAACATGCTATACTTTTCATGATACACTCAATTTAGGTATTAAGAGAAAGAAGAAAAGGATTACTTTAAGCAAAGATTAATCTACACAATAGATAGTCAGCGTATATGGGAAAGAAAACAAAAATTGAAACTGTCTCGACACGAGCTACATCTATTAGAAAAACATGTAACCATGGAAATTATGGAAATTGTAGATGGTGTTATATGTATTGTGTTGAAATAAAATAATCATATGGGCAATGTTAGACAAGGACGAGTATACTTTCCCCTACGAGGTGGGAGTTTGTTTTTATATTATAGGTATCATATATGTACTACTGTGCAGCAGTGTTTTTTGTCGGTTAATATAAAATTATATGGTATACGTACACCTATCTACGCAAAGATTAATGTGTATGGACGAAAATAAAAGAAATTACTATAATAGTATAAATATACAGGGCTGGTTCATTAAATGTTTTAGACAATAATTTTAAATGACTAAAATAATATTATTTTAATCATTTAATTTTAAATTTCGGATATAAGGATGCATCAAAAAGTTATATTTAAATTAACGAAATTTGGCGTTATAGATAGGACTTCCGCTTATTATCTGATTCAGTTTTAAGGATCAAACTCAAACAGCAGATTCAACTTGTTAACATTATGAAAAAATAAATCTCAGACTCATACAGGCGTGAAATGCTACCCTAACTTTTTTATGCACATTTTTTGCGTGTGTTTCAATTCGGAGATGTAAAATCTAACAAATTATATACGTAATAAATGTATCCTTCTGTGATATTGATAGAAAGTCATCGTTATCGCGTATTATCGATTTTAAGAAATGTTAATATTAAAAAGGCTGTGCTTTTTACAAGTTGCTGAAGTAAATAAGGTTTGAAATTTCCAGCATGACAATAATTATTTAAAAAAATACGGTTTCGAAATGCAGGATGTAAAAAATTAGAATTTTTAATCTGTTTTTAATGAAAATTTAAATCTATTGAGAAACATGGTTCAGGGTTTTTGTGAAATTTATTTTACTCCAAAGATTCTACTCATCGATTATAACCGAATTAATTTACTCAAAAATATCTATACTAGTAAAATAACACAATTATCACAATTAGGTTCAAATTCTGCAACGCCGAATTGAAAAAAAACTTACAGTCTCCCTAATATTGGTTTTTGTGCAATGATCATAAAACTTTAAAAAAATAACGATTTATGTAGATTGTATTGTTAACACGTTTCGTAAAAAGCTTTAAAAACCCACCAACAGGGTGTTAAAAGTATCACGACAATAACTTTTTTCATGTTTTAACAAGTACAATCGTCTGCTTCAGATTGATCCTTAAAAACTGAATAACAGTTTCTCTATATAAAAAAATAAAACTCGTAAATATCATCCCCAAACATTTAATTTGAATACAATTACATAACACCATATTTGAAAGTAAATAAAAAAAAACAGCATTACCTAGTTTAACAGATTTGCAAATTGCAAATCAAAGTATCTATGTATACAGGGTGTTGCATAAGTACTTGTACAAACTTTAAAGGGTGATTCTTTGACTAATTTTAAGATACAAATTTCATATGTACATTCAAAGTTCAAAAATAATATTATATTTAGGATTATATGCTTGTTCAATAGCATCGCAATTTGGTGCAATTCGGGATACAGGTGTATTGATGACACCAGAGCTGTCAAAAGAACTAATAAAAAATACGAAAAATAACAAAATACAAATATCATTCAAAAGACAACAATGCACATAATAGTCGGTACCAAGCCAAATAGGTAGTAGGTAAATATAGATTTATTTTGTTTCGAGCTTGGGCTTGGCACCGACTTATTGTAATCAAAACTACCCACCAAACGGATACATTTAATTTTACGCAGACATCTAGTGTGAGCAGGCAATATGCCCGGTGAGAGAAAGTTGATAGACGATGGCCGGACGAGAAGTAACAACTGATTATATCCTATTGCCAACACAAGATATTCCCTGACGGGAAGCTTTATTAATGAATGGCTTGTTACATACATACATGACTTTTTAAGTTATGTTGGAAATTTGTTTCACACTACCACACTTTCATCAGGCGGGCAGTTTCGTTGATCCACAACCCAGTGTGACCGAAATTTCCAACATTTACAAAGAGCTTACACTACCTGTAATTATGATATGTCATTCATCTCTCATGCTAGTATAAGCTCTTCGTAAATGTTGAATATTTGGGTCACACTGCCTGCCGATCACCACTGATGAATTGTGAATCAACGAAACTGCCCGTCTGGTGAAAGCATGGTAGTGTGAAACAAATTTCCAACATAACTTATTGTCTTGTTACATTATGTAGCAAGCAATTCATTACTATTAATCATGTTTATTTAAAGTATATTTTAGAGGCGGCTATAAAAATTCTTATAGAATGCGGATTAAAAATGGTTGCTATTATATGCGATCAATGAAAAACCAATCAGCCTTAAAAACTTGGGTGTATCAGTGGAAAAGCCATGTTTTCATGTTAACTCTTCAAAAATATATTGTACAAAGAGCATATCAATGGATTTAAATTACATATTATACATGTTATACAAGTTCAAATAAAAGATGTTTGCTATTGTGGGGGAAAAACAATGGTGGCACCCATTGGCGAGTTTGTCAACCGTTTCAAGGTTATCTCAAGGTCAACTCGTTTTTTTCTTAATGGAAACATATATTTTTCATTACCGAATAACATAAAAAACATATAAATTTTGTTAATAAATTTTTTTGACTCCGATAATAATTTCGATATTTCTCAAAGATCTGTGGTGAAATTATTAAAAACAGAATAGGTATAAAGTTATTGGAGAATCTAGAAGAATATTACCTGTCATGTCAGTAAAAGTAAGAAATTCATTTGAAAGGAGACTCCAATTGTGCGCAAATATCAACGGACAACATTTTCAACATATGTTGGACTAGTTTTTAATATTAGGTTGTTGGATTCCATTTTCTTTCTAATGGTTTTTTGAATTAAATTTTTATTTGTTCGTATTTTATTTTACAAGTATTTTCAATTGACAGCTACAATGTTTTCCATGGCAAGTCTTATAAAAATTTAGTTTTAATGAACTGTAAACGAAGAACATGATTGTTTTATAAAACAGTTTTCCTCAATTATTTTCCAATGTAACCCTATAAAAATTTAAGATCGTCGTATCCAGAAATAAATTGTCTACCTAAAAATGAAAAGAAAAATATACCATGTCATTTAAAAAAACAAAGTTGGTTGCCATAGCAACAAAGCTGTTAACGCTATAAAAAATTGAACATCAGGAGGTTGTGCCAGAAATTATACCCAATAACTTTTCTTTAAACATTTTTTCAAAATAACGATTATTTTCGGATATACAGGGGTTTCCACACTTTATACTCCGAGTTCGAATCGGAAACTGCATCAGACACAGCAAATTACGTGGAATTTATCAATAATTTATTTGATACCCTAAATAGTAAAGAATTATATAGCAAAAATCCTTTCGTATGTTCTATTCCCTGTAAATTTTTTCCTTATAAAAGTAATATCATTTTATGGGTCTAAAGTGAACACTTTTGCAGAAAGTTGCCTCTAAATAAAACTCGGCAAGTAACGGTTCCTACTTTAAGCTGTGTGTACCTTATTATTATTATTATTAGGCACCGTCATGGGTTCGAGTCCCAGTTCTGCCAATATTTTGTTTTCTAATTTTTTAATAAAGTAGTTAGTTTGTTACATTAGTTTATTGGAAATAATTAATATAATACAATTATAATAATAATAATTATTAAAATTCTGTTTCGTTACGCAGGTCATGCCTATATTTTTGATTACATTATATCTTGTCGAGAAAGTTTTGGGGCGACACAACTGATTTTTTTGAATATTTCCCTCATGTGTAAAAAATCCTATGAGAGCAGTGCAATTATCGATTGATTACAGCGGTAACTGCACTGTAGAAACCGAAAGAGCACTGCGATAATTGCATCAAAGATTAATCTTTGATTGCATTGTTTACGTATCCACGGTAATCTCATTGTGAATCCATGATAATTAATAATAAAATCAGTTTGACAAGTAAAGTCAAAAAATATTTTTAAAAATGTCTCGATTCGGATGTGATTCATTGGGAATTATAGAAAATAAAGTGATGGAAAGCGAACCAAAGAACACCAAACACAACAGACAATACGTGTGGCGACAGTATTCGGGAAATATTCCCCCGAATTACACTCGTGCATCAAAATAACCAGATAATTTTGCATTCGAGCGTGTTGTCTTGGAAAAACTACATTCAAACGCTGTCATGTAAAATTATCGGTAATTTTGATGCACTTGTGCAATTACTTCGAAAATCTACTAAAAAAAATGGAAGATGGAATCAATTTTGTGTTTGTATGAGGATTAAGAAAAATTGGGCTACAAATTTTAATGACTTAACCAATATCCAATCGAAAATAAGTTTACATATATTATATATATTAGAGATGGATACAATGGTAATCCAACTGCTATACATTTCAGATCACCATTTCGAATATCTTGAAGAGTAGCAAATCTTTTAAAACCACTATCATCTTCCAATTGTGAAGCAGCAATGACCTCATAACACTCAGATCAATTATTGCAACCTCAAATTCAACTCCTACTGCAGTAGTAGTTTTAGTGCGAAACATTTAGAGATTCAACCTCATTCTTTTAAGATTACTTTGTAAGACTGCGTGCTGACAATTATTTTGCAGGCTATAAGTATAGTCAAAATATTATAAGAAAAATTTTTCAGTAAGAATAATTTATTGGATAACACAGATAGTTTAAATAATAAACGACAAATTTTTATTTTACATAGGACAGATAGGGTGATTACTGGTCGTTGGTACATTAGAAGTTTTGGAAAAAATTGTTTTCAAAATGTTAGTTAGTCATCTAATTATCAGTCTATAAAATATTGTTATAATTGTGCGACGTCCGGTAATACCGGAAGTTGATACCAATTTTATCTATATTATTATATTTTTAGATTCCCCATACATTTTGGAGTGTTTTGTTTTGACACTTGCCTAGACCTATTTTTTTAATTTCTAATTTTTGAATAAAGTAGTTAGTTTGTTAGGTTAGTTTATTGGAATAAATTAAATTTCTGTTTCGTTACGCGGGTCATATATTTTAGAAATACTTTCCCTGGGTCCGGGAAGTAACCAATAATTTCCATCGGAAAGTTCAAAATACATATTACTCTAAATTGAAAAAAACACAAAGACTCGTTTGTAAATATTTAGAGAATGCTAAATATCATTAAAAGATGTATTGATCGTTAAAGACAAAAAATGAATTTAAAAACAAAATGCAGAAATATTACAAATTTTGTAGAATATCTACCTTTCGTTTTCTTCTAATAGTTTTTTTTGAAAAAGATGTTCTCCATATACATTCCTTATATATTTTTGTCCGAATCATTAAATCAATAAAATATGCGGTATGATGTTCACATGCTGGGGTAAATATCGCAATAAAATTTCTTAAAATTTTTTCTTTTATATATTGAGAAAGATTATTTCTGTGTGGACTATTATTTAAAACTTTATGTATGTAAACTAAACATTTTTTCACAAAAACTACTAACCGAGGGACTGGTTTTTTCAAGCCAGTTGACACATTACGATATGTCTTGTTTAAAATTAATAATTGATTTGTATCCCCAAGTATGTTTGACGCATCAATTAGGTGAGTTGCACAATTTGTGCAATTATTAAATTTATTTAATGTTTTATTGATTAAATAGCCTGCAAAGTAAGTGTCAGAACAATCCTGTAAAGTAACTTTTGTTCTTTTTGGTACTTCAGAGCCACAACTCACTGAAATACTAGAAGGTGCCGGTGATGATGTATCTGGCATAGTACGGACTTCAACTTGTGCAAGCTGAAACGGAGCCATCACATCAGATGACGGACATATACGAGTAGTACTTTCTTCATCGTCTTCACAATTCGATGAAATATTTGTAGGTTTTAAAAGATTTACCTTAAGCGATAAACGAAATGTAGTTCGAAACGTTCTTACTGTGGGATTAGGATTATAACCACCACGTTGCCTAAATGAAGAGAATTTATTTTCTATTGGATCTTGGTTTAATCTATTGGTCAATAAGTAGTGAAACCCAAATTTTTTATTTTCTTCATAAATCCCAAGAACTGCTTTTAAAGATTGTATCATCCCATCGAAGCAATCAGGTCTACTATACACTCCAACTTTGCCTTCTTTTGCTAACGTCAGCACTACTTCAATAGCGCCTTCCATAGTTTCTTGTATTATGGGTCTTTCATTATAAAGGGCAGAAGCATATGGGTTCTTCGCGAAGAGCTCTTTACTATTTAACGTGTCAAATAAATTATTAACAAATTGAATAAAATCTGCGGTATGCAATGCAGTCGGCGACACTAATTCATTAGTACTAACTGCAGTTCTTATAGCTGCGGCGACAGAATTGCTAAATACTTGAGTAGCCAATTTACAACTCATTTTTTGGAAATTATCTGGGTTAAGATGGGCTTCACTAATTTTAATCATACTTCTGCTTGAAGTACTATTTTGGTCAATCCTATATGCGTTTCTTATGTCATCAAAATTTACTAAATTGTTTTTAAACAAATACCTGTTATGCAGAAAATTATTTCTAAAATTTTTTATCAAATGTAAAGCATCGTATATTGAAAATATTTTTGATTGGCCAATATAAAAAAACGGCTTATCTCTGGTCACCCCTAGAGCTTTCATTGCGGATTGGTTGTTTTTGCCTTGATCGCAAACGACGGCTACAACTTTTAGGCCAATATCTAAAAGAATTGTTAACGCATTTTCTAAATTAGGCCTAAGATCTTTGCCCGACATTGCCGTTGCAGAAACAAAATATGCTAGCGGATATTTCCAATTTTTGTATATTCCTCGTAACAAAAAAAGCATTGTTTGACTACCAAACATGTTTTTCCTTGTGTTCCCACCGTGGTCATGAAAATCTTCGATTTTATCATATTTTGCCGAATATTGAAGGTATTTTTTTATAGAAATTTCGTCAAAAATTAGAGTGCAATATTTTTCATTTTCTTCCATGGTAGATACTTTTCGTTTAAGTTCTTCAATAATACCCTCATTAAAACCAGCTAGGCACGGAATGTCACTAATGCAGGCTCGAATAGTGGACACACTGGGCATAGAGATTTTTAAATTGTTTCGCCAATATTTATAGGCGCTTGGGGATTTATAATAGGACAAAAGACTCAAGTCCTTTTCAGTTTCTGTCCAGGGACACCTGGACCTGTGGTGTATCTGCATATTAACAAGTGCTTCGGCATATTTTGATTTGAGACTAAACATATCAACACTTGTTTTTCTTTCACGCATTTTGCTTTGCATGCGTAACTGTTGCCTCAGTTTTGCAATCGTCAAATTTTTCTTACGCAATTGACGTTTTTGTATGGAAAGAAGATTTTTAAATTGTGATACAGAGGAATTTGTCGAAATTTTCGGAAAAAGAACACGTCGTCGTCGTAACATTTTAGTTCTTGGAGATGGTGTAGGCATATCTGAAATGGCTTCCAAGTATGTGTTCCGTTGTGGCGACATGTGTGTTGTTTGGTTTGAACTACTTAGCTCAACAGCTACCATTGAAGAATCACGTGGCGAATTATTTATTTTTGAATTACTATATGTCTTCAATGGTGGGACAACTACTAAAGATTCAGTCAAGTCTAGTGTCTCTTTATAGTTTTGCGGAACCGCGAAGTAATTAAGTCTATTTCTTTTTTGCGGATTTACAAAATCGTTTTCGACAAAATGTACACTGCACACGCGTTTTCTTTCGTATAGTTTTTCAGGCGATAAATGTAGAAGCTCCGCGTCTCCTAAATAACAAAAGAACACATTAGCATATTTCATAGCTTAATGCTTTCACCTATGTATAAATCAACACGACCAATTAATGAAAAAAAAATAATATATTATTTACATAAGTACTTAGTAAGTTTAAGATAGTATTCTGATAAAACTAGTACATCTTTTTACAAAGTTTTATTTTTAGAAATATCAAAGATCGAGAGCGTTATTAAAAAATTTATTGTTATGGGGATTTTTGCACACCCTGTAATTTTGGTATAGGGTTAACTTACGCGATTATGTTATTAGTCTTTAATATACCAAACTTCTAAGTAGATTCAATTAAAATTTCCGTTTTGATGCCTTAATAAACAAAACAAACAATGTGTAAACCTATGAAATTTTTTTTTTAACCTATATACTTAGATTTATATCATTTTAAAAACTAACCTCATTACATTAAATCTTTCTATAACGCTCTCGATATTTGATATTTCTAGATATACAGCTATTAAGCGTTATATAATATACAGGGTGGCCCATTAGTGTGTGGGCGGAAGATAGCTAGCTCAATCTATAAGCGATAGACAAAAAAATCCTTTACAAAATTTTAGGACCTGAAGAGATCTACAACCAAAAATGTTTTTAATTACATAGGGTAGTTCACAAACGCGCAGCGGACCAAACCTGCTTTTTCTTGATGCGACACTCTGTATATTTTAACATATATAAATGCCGCTCTAAAGGACAAGAAAAATGACATACGGGTTGCCTAGGTGCAGTAGTTTTTGAAATATTTGTAAATAAGGGTTAATTTTGACATAAATTTAAGGCGTTGACTAACTACAGAAACAAAAAAAAATAATTTTTCGAGAGGGGTCCAAAAAGTGTTTAAATCGATCTTGTATATCGAAAACTACATGTGTTACACAAAATATGGTTATGATATGATGTTCCATGTCTAATTTGTCCAAAAAGTCAGTTTTTCTGTTAAAAGGCCGAGAACCTGTGAAGTGAGCTTACCTCTTACGCCCACGTATTAACCCATTAATTCCCAAGCTTGGAAAATCAAACAATTTCGGTGATTTTAGTTTATTTTATTATTAAACCTATGTCCAAATAACTGTTTATCAGGTTAAAAAAAATACAAGTTTTTAGTTTTCTTACAAAAAAATGTTGCGTATACGCAACATTGGGATTTACGGTAAACAAATACTACTACTACTTAGTGTGAAATATTTCAAAACAGTTTGTGTGAAGATGCACCTTAAATTTAGCACACATGTATATTGTGTTGTTTTTACACTGTCAGCATCTTCTTCTTGCTTTGTTGTCTTTTGACCAATAGAGTTTTGTAGCTGGTAACCGTATGGTATCCCGAAAAAATGAGTATGCCGAAAAATCGCTTTAGGCTTGTTTTATCAATATCAAATGAATGCCTATTATTGTCGTGAGCATATTTTCTTCTACGAGTATAATATATTATTTTTTCCCAAACTTCGTCACTGAAGTACAAGGAAAAAACTTCAAAAGGGCTTTTTCCACAAACTCTGTTTTCAATTTGTTCCAAGATATTATTTTCTTCATTATGTGGTCCTGTTGTATATATTGGGGTCTCTTTTCTCCACTTCGGTAGAGTTTTCTTCGACTTCATTTTTATATTTTTTGCACATAGTTTTGCTTTTTTTGAATTTGACGGTAAAGATTCATCATCTAAGGCTTCAGAAGTATCAGGCAAATTTGCGTGTATTTCGTAGGTCCCCGCAACATCTGATAAATCTTCAACGTTTTCACATATATTTTCGTCAAGCTCCTCTTCGTCTGTAAGTGCATCTACGGGTGGCGGAATATATACTGCATCCACGGTATCAGTCTGCAGTAAATCCTCATCCTCCTCCAATATAGCTAAAAGCTCAGCAGATAACTAAGGCATTCTGTTTTTCCAAGACATCATTATAACCAAACAAATTATTTAAAAAAAAATTAACAAACAGAACCATAATTATCACTTACTTCAAGTCAATATTTTCCAGAGCTTCACTTTATATTTTATATATAATATAATTTTAAATCACAATAATTATAACTTAGTATCTTTGTTGACACTCACTAAGAAGAATCACACACAAATTATATAAGAAACAAAATAAATGCTACCTAATTGTGGGTCAGCGAAGGGCGCGACATTATGGCGCCTTCTTACCGGAATTCCCAACGTTGCGTATACGCAACATTAGGAAAAATGATCCGATATGCAAAAACTATACATGTTTTGTAAAATATCATATAACGCCCTTTTTACTAAAGATCATGGGAATCTAAATCCATAATTTGAAATATCTCATCCGTTTCTGTGTCAGACAAATAGATTGACGAATATATGAAATGATAAATCTCAAAATGTTGCGAGTTCATAAATTCGCACAAAATAAATATCTTAACTCTGTCGACATATTTCTTAAAACGTAAAGTCTTTGTTGT
The DNA here is from genome assembly GCA_911728435.2 of Apoderus coryli. NCBI lineage: Eukaryota > Metazoa > Arthropoda > Insecta > Coleoptera > Attelabidae > Apoderus > Apoderus coryli. Next base: position 2,993,075 of record OU452206.1, on the reverse strand, counting down.
ATTTTGAAAAAATTGTAGCAACAAAAAAGTATTTTTTTACTGGGACATTGGAAAAAAAAATTTAAAAAATGTTTCGTTTACGCAACGTTGGGGATTAATGGGTTAAGTACTAAGTGTCAGTTATCAGTTATAATTTTTTATTTTCCAAGAAAGCGAAACGAGATATTTAAAACGGCATTGCGCCGCCCTCATGTATACCTCCGGGGGCGGCATCGAAAATCGCTACACGTCACAAACTTGTAAATGCTTAGAACTACCCCTATGTCAAATTTCTATTTTCTATCTTTTTTGTTTGATACCCAAAGCCCTATTCCTACCGAACTTATTATTTACCCGAAGAAACATTAAAAAGAAGTAAAATTTAAGTACCTAAACCTATAAAGTGGAACTTATACCTGAATTTATAACCCATTTTCTGCATCGATCTTCTTCTTTAGGAAATCGAAAGAAATGTACCTCTCGATTGTTTCTGTAACTGTTGTTACAATTTCGAAAAGCACATTGGTTACGACTTAATTTCGAATTGTTTCTTTCCATTTTCACAAAACACAAAAATTATTTAGTCACTAACTAGGAAGTTTCTCAAATAAAAAAAAAACACAACACAAAATAATATAATTAGTCTAAAATTAGAAAAACACAAAATAAGTTAAAAAATAACTACGCAGCCAAAGATTAAATTTAATTTAATATATTAGGTAATTCTCTTCAAAACAAAATCAGTAGGTATGAAAACAACCATAATATGTATACCTAATATAATATAGGTAGCACTGATAATTTTTTTATTATAGGTATTATAAGATCTACAACAATCTTGTTACATCTTTGCCACATTGTCTACGTGAAATATTTAAAATATATGTAATAAATTGAAAAAGTATCTAGTCAATTCTTAAGTGGAGTTATAATTTTGACAAAGAATAATGTACATTAATACCTACTTGATTTCGGTATTGGTATAAAAGTCTAATATCCACGAAATAAATTTAATATACCTAATAATCATTAATCCATGCCATACAACATGTTTCAAGACTAGACCAGTCCCATAAACAGTGGCGAGCAATAATTAAATCAAAAGCTTTTAGCTTTTAGATATTTAGATTTTTTTATATACATCAACAAATTATTACAATGGAGCCAGAAGTATGTTTCTATCTAAAAGCTTTTCATTTAATGATTGTTCGCCACTGATCATGGGACTGGTCTAGTCTTGAAACATGTATGACATGGATTAAATATTATTATATTAAATTTAATTCATAGAGATAAGGCTTTTATTTCAATACTGTACTTGTAATAAATCACCCTGTGTGTTTCTTTTACCGACGAATCGGCAACAGCACGACACACACCACATTCGCTTGTTTTTTTTTCTACCCTCCCTACGTATCCCCTCCAGATTAATACAGAATTTCATCAATCTCTCTCTCTGACAATACAGCATTGTCGGTGCATAACTGTTGCAAATGATGTAAATAATTGTTATACGTTGCGTTTTGTTTCTGATATTAATAAACTACAAAACGGTTTCTGGCTGTGACAATACTGCTCTATGCTTTACACGCTAGTCTACGCCACGTAGTGGCTGGCATACTTAGAGATGTTCTCATTTTAATGCATTGGGCTGACTATCTATTGTGTAGATTAATCTTTGCTTTAAGCAAAGATTAATAATGTACATTAATCTTTGCTTTAGAAAATATTAACCGAAAAGTTTCATTCTAAAATTTACGATTTGCTCACACTAGATCTCGCCAAAAACATCTTGTTGTCAGTCATCTCTCGTGCTAGTATCGTGCTAGCATCGTTTGTGATCTGTGTTTCACCGGGCATATTGCCTGCCCACACTAGATGTCGCCAAAAATATCTTCATTCTAAAATGTTTAGTCTTATAGACAACATTTTCAGAACTCTTTAATAAATGTTTTCTGAATTCGAGCCAAATGTGGATTTGGGAAAACCAGTATAACGTATCAATTTGAGATTGTTAGGGTTTATTTCTTGAACGTATTCTGGTCCCGGTATTATAATCTTATGTATTATGAAAGAAAGCTATTCAACATAAGTTGTTGACACTGTATAATATAACTATAGAAAAGTGAAATAACCAATGTTGTTTACGAACTGAAAAAAAAATCCGTGTCACAAGTTGGATTCGAACCAACATATCCCAGTTGTCGGTTTTAGATGTATGTGTTGTTTTTATCTATATTTTGTATTTATTTATTTTTTTACATTTATTTACAAACCGACCCGGTTGTGTGTTTAATCCTCAGAAAAATAAATAAAAATAGAAGTGGCATAACAAGAAATTAATCACAAAAATGTTTGTAGCCGACATAACCTTTACATTTTTACTAATAAAATCTAACACTGTTGTTCGTTTTATTCATAGAATCAGAACTCGTATTTCACATCCCAGTGTAAATTTTTATTAGGGTTGGTCACAGTGTTCTTACATTGCAGAACTATACAATATTTATAATATTTCTTTTTGTATTCGGCTTCCATTACATGTTCATAAGATATTTAACGTCAAGAAATCAATCAAATATAATATTATGATTCACAAAAATACAGTTCTACGGATATAAATGTGTGGCTACCCCGCGGAGGGATTTGTTTATATTTACACGTCACGTTGACGTCTGGAGTGCGAGTAGTGCTACGTACAGTTTTATAACGCGAATTAAGTGAATTTTACGAGACTCTTCAACTTTACTGCATTTGGAGTGTGTAAAACTGGGTTTCCTTTAGATAATGCGGAGAAAAAAGTGCTTAGTTTGCATGTCGAGTGATTTTCGGAGTAAGGTTACGTGTCACAAGTAAGTACAATGGCGTAGATTTTGGGATTTTGCAGAGATAGTAGTTAACATGAGTTGTTTAAATATACTATACACCTAGTTGCAAAATAGACAGTAATATAATAAACAAAAATAATTGTAAATTCAGAAAATGCTTTATATTTCATAATTTTTTAATAAATAGTAGCATACATGTATAATGATATGCACAGACCTTTACATAAATACCTTACGATAAAGAGAAGATATGGGATGTGGTGCAAGTGGGCATTATGATCCTATATATTCTATTCATAGCACTTATTTATGTTTTATTTATAGTATAGTACAATAATTCTTGTAGGTTTCCCAGTGATCAAGCCGTTAGAAGAGATTGGTGTACTTCTCTTGGGTTAAGTTTTGAAAGGGTCACTAAAAGTTCTTATGTTTGCTCACAACATTTCAACCAAAGAGACATTAGAATTTTTGGAATAGAAACATGCATATCGCACACAGCCATTCCTGTTTGCTATGTCCAGTAAGTTAATATTTTTGTGCGATTAGAAATAATACAATTTATTGAACAGATTATCCTTTGGATTAGCGTCTACAGCTGAGGTTGCAAAAAATATGACATTTACAGCCAGTTCTTCAGAAACTCTGTCTGCGTCCGAAGTTGAGGATGAAAAGTATACTCTAGAAAACTCAGGTTTGTATGTTTGTTAAAAGACCAGCAAATGTGGCATTTTCAATACCAGATTTCTAAAGGATTCTACCTTTGATTGCTTACCAGTTTACACGTTCCCCACTGACCAGCACGTGTTTTTCGAGCAGATCCAAGAGCCATAATTTAAATATCTAAATATTATAATGATTGATATACTTACAATTTTTCAGTTTTAATAAGCCTAGTAGTAAGATAAGAAAGAAGACACCTGAAGCATTGACAATTGAAAAAGAAAAGTATGCTCATAATCCTGAAATTACTTATAATTAATTTATGTGAAATTGTTTTTATCATTTTTAGTACTTCCACATCCAGATCAGATTTAGATGAAACAGATTTAACAACTAGTTCCAGAAATCCTTCGATATAACGGTATTTTGCATAATTTCGGAAATATATGATATCGGTGTATCGCATAATATACTATTAATTTATGTAATTAAAAATTCATAATTATATACCTTTGCATTTAATAATAAATATTTTCATATTATATAAAGTGTTTCCTTTTAATTCCAGACATATAGGTATGTATTTATTATTGAAAACTACAACCACGATTTCAAAAGAATTATACTACGCCACTGGCTTTTGTTAACATGCACTCCTTCTGTCATTAAAAAGGTAAATATTGACCTTTATGTTATGAAGACAAACATTGAAATTAGATGACATTTCTATTTACTTTTCTGAGGTTTAATCAATTGACTTGCCAATGTACAGTTTGTATTTATAATGGCTGAATAAAGATTATTATTATTATTTATTTAATTATTATTTATTATTGTATGAATATAATAATGTAATTATATGAAATCTAAAAAATCGTAGTTTCTTGCGGAAAAGAACCAAGAAGAATATAATTTCAACTACTGCTATTGCATTTGCCACATAAGTAATAAAATAAGAAAGAAATACCGTGACAGTTGGCTGTCTTTGAAGTAGTTCCGCACCCGACATTATTACATTGATGTTTTCTTATTACTAAAACAAACTCGTGACCAAGGAAAATTGGTCGGCTCCTGAACTCCAAATCACTCAATATATTGCAAATATATAATAAAATATATCTACAGGATGGCTGAAATTTAATTACTTACCATTGCATTGAAGTAAATGTGATTTTTAAACCCAGAGTTAATAACCTTGTTAGACTATCTTATAAAAGTTGAAGTTTTGGTGTACATCAATATGTAGGAGCTTGAGAATTTCTTTTAATTTTGCTTTATAAAGATATTGTCGATCTACTAAAAATCGGGTATCTGTATGGACTGCAAGTACTTTCTGATTGACAATTTACAATAATTACAGATTTTTTCATTAATGTCCCTTGTAATTTGTAACATTATTAACAACTGGCAGGCACACGTAACAATTTAATTAATTATTGTACTTATACCATGTGCCCCTTCGGAAAGATTAGAAATTTAAAATTTGTGGTTATAAAGATGCCGTTATTTTAAATTGGCCACTCTCTATATTATTGAATTTCTGGACTAGAGAAAGTCCCAATACGTTTCATTAACGCACTATTTTTTAAACACGGTTATTGATTTATTGATGACAGATATGACATTTACATTTTCCGATATAGTGATTGTTCTTACGATGTATGAAAGCACTTTCATCGTCTATCATATAAAGGTCGACACCATGGCCGGGACACTTACTGTGTGGCAAACAAATCTGCAGCAGCGAAAGGAATTCAGACAAAAAAATCCGATATTGCCAAATTTAACTCCAAAAAAGTACTTGGCAAAAAATAGTATTAATTTGTAAATCGATTTCTTACAATTACAAAGAATAATATGATGAAAAAAGCTCAGCATTTTTAAGTGGTTGTTAGTTTTATTATTATTTTATAACTATAATTTTTACTACTGAATATTAAAATAGGGAGAAGAAATTATGATCTTCTGTAAAATTGGCAATACCACGCGATATGGGTGTTTAGACGCCGCCTGAACGATCCTAGCTGGTGCGGAGACCCTCGCACGTTAATTCGCAATTGATGAAAACTGAGTACTTCCCCGCAATATTTGCCGCCCCTCTTTGAATATCGAGTAATATTGAATTATCCAGTGGCAAAGTGGTGTTATTTCTACCTTTGTTGTCGTGTATGAGTTGCAATATTATAATTATAATAATGATAATTAATTATTATAAATTTATTTGATAATATCCGGAATACAACAATTATATTTTGTAACCTAATAAGTATACATAGTAGTATATCAAAATCATTCCATAATAACAACAACAATAACATAACAATAATAATATTCATCAGAGACAAATACATATTGTACAGCCACAAAGTTTTCTAAAGAAATGGCACAAAATTCAAGGAAACTAATCCAACCAAATGAAGAGCTTGGCGGCAAAAGGTAACAAGCCACATGTCGCAATTTTAAATACTGATGTGGCGTATTGCTGTTTGTGCAAAATATTTAATATAATATTTTAATCGTAAAAGAAAATTTACAAACTACAACAAAACACCTATTATCTAATTACGAAAGATTAAACACAGATCACTTTCTTTCATTAAGAACAACAGTCATAGATAGTTTTCTCATTTTTATGAGAAGTGTGGCTTGTTACCTTTTTCCACCAAGCGCTTCAAATATAAGTTACAGAACTTGAGGATTGGGCCGGCAAATACCAGTCCCTAAACGTCCAACCCTAACCTTATACTTAGGTTTACATTTTACATAGGAAAAATAAATAAAGAACTATATTAGTATTAATACCCCTCCCAAACAAAAGCAATTATCATGAAAATAATTAAAAACAATTATATAGGCACTAACAACTATTCAATATAATAAACATTTTTCGCGTCAATTATCGGAAGAATCCCCAGCTTAGGAGTTTTTAAAATCCACTTTTTCACTCTGTTTTTGAATAAGGACATCTCAACTGACTTTCTACCAATGAGAAATATAAATATATCTATTTAGTTGTTTAATTGTAAGGATTCTAGTGGGACTTTTAAATTTATAATACCTATAGAGATCTCAGTTTGTTGACCAAGTAATCAATCTGGTGATCCCACCTTAAACTACCATCAATTACAATTCCCAGATATTTCACATGCTACACAACAGCAACATTCTCCTGGAGACCATTGATAAGGACATTCAACGAACTGTAAGTCGGCCTACCTATTTAACGAGGAAGCCAAGAACAGGACAATAGATGTTTTATTTAAAATCAATTTCATTTAAGCTGTCTTCAGCAGTCTTCAGCCTTGTAAAATATGGCCTTGTCGTCAGCAAAATTAATTATTTTGCCTGCCGAATTCAGGAAAAAAATACCATTTAGATATATACAAAAGAGAGTAGATCCTAGCACCGTTCCTTGTGGCACTCCATACTCGATAGTACTCGATTTACTAACCACTCGCACACACTGTCGCCGATCCAACAAATAACTTCGAAGGAGATTGTCGGCGACTCCTCGAAATCCAACACCCTCTAATACCTCCAACAGTAGATCGTGGTCAACCATATCGAAAGCTTTGGCCAGATCCACAAAGCAGCACAAGAAACCCTTGCCTTCATTTAAACTTGTACAGATTTCCTGAATTAGTGTAGTTAATATTATCACATATTATATCAAATTATTATTGTATATTTACTGTTCTGTTACTTTAGTGTTTTGTGAGTTGTTTTGTTTTATTTATTTTTTAAAGTGAACAAATTTACTCACAGAAAAACTCTCAACGGCCACACAAGAGAAATGATAATGAATGTTTGTGTTTGTAGGTAAGTCATAATAATATACAATAATTGCATTCATATAAAAGCAAAAAAATAATCAAAAAAACACAAAAAAGTGAGCAAGTCGCTTCGTTTGACGGCATTCTTTTACTTACCTACCTGTTTTATATGTTGTTTTTTTTTTCGTGAAATACGGAGATATCGTCAAGAGGGGCGAAATATTGTTTATTTGGAAGAGTGACTAAGTTTTGGAGGAAATTGAGCACATTATAATATCTTTAGGACAAGATGACGACAGCGAGACTGATGATAATGATGATGGTTAAGTTAACGAAATCTTACAGACTGCCACCTTCTGTAAAGTAATACTAATTATGATCGTTATATTTAATCAAAATATTTAAAACAGATAATTATGGTTCCTAAACGTGACTCAAAGCAACAAAAAGATCTGAGATATTTTAATTAATTTCGATTAAGTGTTAAGTTGTTTTAGAATGTTTTTGCTTTTCATTAGAACATTTATTTTTGGTATGCAACTATTAGTATCGGGTGTCCCAAACTCGGCGCACCAGGCCTATTATATGAAATCGGGATAAGATATTAAAAATATTTTGATGTGGTATAAATTGTGTTGCATTCAGGTATATTTTACAGCAAAAAAATATTTTTTTTCGATTGAATATGACGTCATAAGTATTATTTTTTCACGAACATACCTATATTTTACCACATTCCGAAAGGCCTAAAGTTCCTAAATACTTTTATACTAATAAATTGTTTTCTATCTTCATCCGCTAAAAAGCTAGAGTGCCAAATCTAGCAAAAAAAAAATAGTACTAAAATATATATTAACATAGCCATGTCAAATCAATTGCTCCATGAAAAAAAATTATTCTGTCACATTACTAGTGACAATTCTTGTCAAAATAATAAAGAATTAATTGTCAGTAGTAATATCCCTAGGATATTGATAATAGATGAGATTATTTTATGACAATCGAAAGCTCGTTCCTGTTACCAAGCAACGAGCTTGCGAAACTTGTCATAAAATTATGAGGCATTTGTCAATGTCCAAGGGATATTCGGTGGAAAATTTTTTAAAATGTTTTTAATGTTGTTTTCTAACTATGTGGACTGTATTTTATACTCTATTAACTATTAAGAATTACTATAAAACAACATTGCTAACTATTTATCTTTTAACTGTCTTCAAAATTGAGAACAACAATTCTATTACAATAATACAACTCTTCTACAATATGTTCTATTTCTAACATTTCTCTTCAGTGTTGTCATAGTGATTGATAATTGCACTGAATGCAATTATCAGCGTAATGTTGACATGATTGGGTGAAATTGTTTCATATGCCACAAAATGACAAAATTTGATTGGTTGTTAGAACTGTCAAAAAATTTTCAAAACAATAAATACGATACAGAAAGTAATAACAGGTAGGTACTTATTTACAACGTGTTTATAACAAAAATGTTTTCGACACTATAATATGTTTAAAATTGCTTTCTATGTAGCATTTGATGATTTACATCGTTAAGTCAAATATCTTGAAAAACATTTGTTTGTTCATAAAATCATATACCTATTTGCGTTTGTCGAGAACACTTTTTTGGTATAGACTTTGTAAATAATTACCTTCCGGATATAGTTATTCATTATTTTGACAATTAAATAATAATTATTTTGACAACAGTTGTCACTAATAATCAAACAGAATAATTGTTTTCCATGGAGCATTTGACTGGTAACATGGCTAAATTAAATAATATTTAAGTATTTTTTTTGTGGGCGCGCTAACTTTTTAACGAAAAGAGATAGAATTTTTTTTTCGAAAAGTGTTTGGAAAAAATAGATCTTTTCGATTGTAGCAAAATACAGGTATGTTCGTGGAAAAATAACATTGATGACGTCATTCTCTCCATTTTGCGAAATTGGAAAAACATATTTTGCTTTCCCAAAATGGACCTTAGCGCAACTCAATTTAGCCCTTTAAAAAAGATTTTTATTATCTTATCTGGTTTTCATACAAAAGGCCTGGGGCGCTGAGTTTGGGACACCCTGTACATATTTAAAATAAAATAATTCTTGGGTGATATAGCAGTAGGTGCTTTTACCAAACACGAGAAGAACTTTTCATTAATTTTAATTGTTTAGTAACACATAACTATTACCGTCGCCGCGCTGTTACAGATCCGTTTGCCACACAGTAGATACAAAAAAACGCAAAGTTAAACTTATACCCAAGCCAAGAGATGGCGCTGTTGAAGGGTATTATTCCGTTTACTTACACGTTTAATGTCATTCTAAAGTCAAATAATCACTGTTAATTGTATACACGACTAATTTATTTAATTGTTTGAATTCTTTGAATCTTAAATAAGTATTTAAATATGATACCTACTGTTGAATATTACATTTCTATTGGTTTTTGATTTCTGTTGTGTATATTTCAAATTTTGAAAAGATTTCTTTTATATTATTTGAATTCGAGATATTAAATAAAATATAATTAAATATTCATTTGTCTATATTATTGACTAGTTTTCGTAGTATATTTCAATTCCATCCGCCTTCCATTAACGTAAGTAAATTGCAATATGCACATATTATATTCTAATAACAAGAAATCCCTTTGGGATTTCCCAGTCGTTTTGTGGTAGTTTTATCTATGAAAAAAGTCATTGAGGGTTGCAAAAAAAAAAGTAAGTTTTTCCTACAAATAATGGTTAGTTAAGTTGTTGCGGCATGTCAACAAATAATTTCATCAAAGTGTACGGAGATAACCCTATTTTATATGATTGTACACTTATCTTCCGGTATATATTCTTTTTCAATTTCCATTCTGTCTTGTACAGTAATATTTTTGCACATTTTTGGAAATTATTGTATTTACGTTGTTTTACTATAGACAGTATAGTAGATGTTAATTATTATGACAGATGGATTTATGTTATAATTTGACACTATGGAAAACCTCTACTTCTTTGGTGGTGGAGTTCAGTTCATTATTTTTTAGATAAGTTAGTATCAGTTTTGACTGGAAATTTTCATATAAGGTTTGTTAGCTAGGTGCTTCCAATACAAACAATTATTTATTGATATCGAAATATTTTTGTGTGGGGTAGCTGTCACAATTTATATGACATTTGGAATAGTGATATTTATAAAAGGAACGTAGTATGTGTGAAGTGATTCATATTTTTAAAGATTAATAATTTTTCAATAGAATTTATGAATTTGTACGTCATTCTTTGACATGATTGCGACTAAAAATATACGAAATTGCTTCTCCCATATGTTTTTCTAAGAATAAAGTCATGAAAATGGTTTTCAAAGAAAAATCGACAAATTCCAATATAGTTGCGCCTCTAGTTTCACGTCATAATTTGCTAATATTTCTAACGTTGGTGTCACTTATTTTAGTTTCGTTGACACTTCTAGTTTCACGTCATAATTTGGTTTTGGTCAGAATGTTTTTTCTAACCGACAGACAAATTGCTGTGTCAAATAGTACTGCTGGTACTTGTTACGGCGTAACTTTAGTTATGGTGGCTTTAAATTCGGCCTTTTTGCAGATTTTCGACGACAAAGACAGCACTATCAGATTAGTAATTTGTATGTTAATTTCTTTATATTTTTAGCAATATTTTCATAATGCTAGATTTGGGGAGATTTTTATGTTGGTTGGATGCTGTCAACTACACATTTTTGTAATCATCGCCAAAAAATACAAGTAATTTATAAAAGTATTTAAAAAGAAAAAGCAAAGGGACGGCAGTAACTTTAATACGCTGAAGCATGTCACGTGCCGTCGGAAGCCATCATTTATTCAACCAATCAACCAACCAATATGTAAATTACTTTTGATATGGAGACCTAAAAATATTTAACTAAGGTTAGATTTAGTTACCAATTTCAGGTATTTTTAAAATATAATGAAATATTACCATAAGTCCCTTTTCTATCCAATATAAAAGAAATTGATTATCTAAAACGAAATCGTCTATTATTCTTACAAAAACAATATCGTAATAACGATACGGTCGCGTAGAATCCACTTAAAAAATGTTTATTTATTGTCATTGTCTGCATGGAAGCGGCGAACGCAGTTACCGCTTTCCCACGTCTATTTCTGCGTGTGTAAACCCACAACAAACACAAAAGCAAAGTGAATAAATGTACAAATTCCCAAATTCCCCAACCCTCGTTGCGGCAATAATATCCAATAACGTCAGTAAAGTCCCGGTAATCCGCTAGTTATTATTTCGTGGTTGCCATTTTCCTTATATCCTTGTGTGTCCCAGCTCAATTTATGGATATAGTCTAATACATACGTTGGGTTGGATGAGTTGATTTTTTATGATATATCAATTGCTAAATTGAATTGGCGGTGTTAGTTTACTGAAATTGGGGGATTTAGAATTATTGACTTTCGAACAATAAAAACTACATATCCCATAATATAGTTATAAGGACTCATGTATGTCTATATGGAAACGAAAAAACGTCGACACATTGGCGCAACAAGCTGTAAGCTCAGGTCACGCTAATAAAAAAATGAAAATAAATTGGCAGGGTATGTATAAATTCTTCTCAAACAGGTAATTTTTATAAGAAAATTGAACCGAACCTACGAATAAAACCATGGTTCAATGTGGCGACTTCGAAGTGTCGCCCCAAAACTTCCGGACAAGTTATAATATAATCAAAAATATAATATGACCTGCGTAACGAAACAGAATTTTAATAATAATTATTATTATAATTGTATTATTTTCATTATTTTCAATAAAATAACGTAATAAACTAACTACTTTACTCAAAAATTACAAGAAAAAAAAGTATTGCCAGAGCTAGGCCTCGAACCCACAAAACTTCCGCATGCGAAGCTAACGCCCTACCAATGACCCAACGGAAACCTGGTAGACCATATATTTATACACACTTATTACTACTAGTTTTATCAAAAGAAGGCTGGTCACAACCCAAAACTTGAACCAATAATTAGTATCCCTATAGGAATCCCGCAATTATAACCACCCTCGAAGATTCCAAACAAATTACTTTATTTTAGTCCATATTGAAGTGGAGTAGAATGATATGTTCTTGAAATAAATAAGCAGTGATTTAATTATACCGCGTGTTACAAATGTTCCAATCTAAACACAATCTACTTGGATTCCACGTTGCCAAATTTACTTTTTATAGCTTGTCTAAAGAAGAAATAATAAGAAACGTGGCCATTCACACTTAACCTTACCGATAGTTACGCAATTTTAAATAAAAAAATGTTTTCTCGGTGTAAAGCACATGCCGCATTATCCAGGTCAAATTTTCTATCTTCATTAGTTAAGCTAAAGATTAAATTCAAATTAAGAATTAGTTCTGGATGAACCGGCTTTTTTTTTCTAGATGCTAAGCACGATCTACTCCAGGAAATCGTAGAAATTATAATGATGTGCCTTCGGGGTTATTACCATTGCCTTCTCCAAATTATCATATTTCCTTGAGCTTCACATTTTGCATCTTACCTTGCATGAAGTGCAATAACTAGCTAGTTTTTCTATTCACCATCATACACAATGATGATGATCCCTAAGATCATCTCTGACTATTATTAACAAACACAACAAAACGATTCTGGTATATCCTCATGAATATGTTTTACTTGTGACTATAAAATATCATTCCACATCCGCATATTGGGTATATTCCCTATTACTTTTTGTTTTCGAAAATACTACCCCTTATTGTACTTGTATTAAATCAGCCTACCTCATAAGCCGTATTGTAATCTCAAAAGAAAATCTCTGTTAGCTTTTGTTCGAAATCTGATGACCAATCCTCCTTATTCCAGACAGCACAAAACAGTATTACCTTATACTTTATGTTATTGTTATTGCCCACGATTTTGCCGTCAAAAACACTGGCCGCATATTCTGATCTACATAAGGAGCGGCAACAATAAAACATATTTGCGACCGCAAAATCAAATCAGCATTGAATAATGGTTGGGAGATATGTTTGTTTTCTGATGCGCTATTATTGTGATAGCCCCGGCTGTTGCGGTCAAGATGATGGTGTTGTTTTCCCTCTGGTTGCCTTTTGTATAATTTGCTCGTTTTTCGCATCGAGCACGTGCAAGCTGTTTCAGAAAAAACCAAATAGAAAAGAAAAAAAGGAGGAAAATTACAAGTACTTGGCTTTATCTGTGCATACTTACATGGGTGGGTTGTGAAAACAACCAGTGACGCGGTTTTTAAAAATTTGTTTGAACATTTATTTGTAGAGCCATTAAAATAACTGTTTAACCTTGAAGCAGGCAGGGTATTATTTTAATTCCTTTTAATGTTTTTATATTTATTTTGGTTTTATTTTTGCTTCAATAAAACCATTTTTATTTATTAATTTTATTAGTTTTTCATCATAATCCACTTTGTTAGTGGTTGGGATGTCCTGGAAGGGCGTCATCAAACACCGATATTTGGGCATTTTTGTACTCGCTCTACAATCGCTTTATAGTGGCAATTGAAGGTCCCGACCTTCAATTGCACATATGCGGCACCTAACTCGTTCTTGGTTTTTGGCAAGAGTCTTTCCTTTCAAATGCCGGAATAAGTGAATCACTTACAAAAAACCAAAACTCACAAATTACCATACTATCCTCGTAGATATTAATTTTATTTTGCAGCATTTATAGTGTGGCAAACGTATCTGTAACAAAGGAAGGAATTCGGACGAAAAAATTCGATATTGCCAAACTTAACTATACAAAAAAGCCGTAGTTCTGGGCAAGAGTAGTATTCATTTGAAAATCGATTTTTTAAAATAATAATGAAAAAAGCTTAGCATTTTTAAGTGGTTTTTAGTTTTCTTTTTATTTAATAACTAAAATGTTTTACACTGAATGTTAAAATAGGGACAAGAATTTATGATCTTCTGTACAATCGGCAATACCACGCGAAATGGGTGTTTAGACGCCGCCTGAACGATCCTAAGTTGTAGGCCCTCGCACGTTTTGTCGCCATTCGGTGTTCAAATCGCAATTGGTGGAAACTGAGTACTTCGCCGGAATTTTTGCCGCCCCTCTTGGAATATCGAGTAATATGGAATCATCCAGTTGCAGAGGGCTCTTGTTATTTATACCTTTGATGTCGTGCGTATGAGTTGCAATATTATCAAATATTATATCAAATTATTATTGTATATTTAGTATTCTGTTACTTTAGTGTTTTCTGATTTTAAACAATCTGCTGTTTTGTTACTTTGTTTCAATGTTTGTTCTTACTAGTGTTATTATTTATTTTTTAAAATGAACAAATTTACTCACAGAAAAACTGTCAATGGCCAAAGAAGAGAAATGATAGCGAGTGTTTATAGGTATATAATAATAATATACAATAATTACATTCATATAAAATCAAAAAAAAAAAAAAAATGAGCATAATATAGTGTCAAAGTCACCTCGTTTGTGGGCGTTTACTCACCTACCTGATTTATTTGTTGTTTTTTTTTTCGTGTTTTTAGGGTTTGCGATGAAGAAGCGGCAATCAATTCCCTTAAAAATCACTTTTCGGACCCCTCTCATATCTCGGAAACTATATGGAGTCCATAGGCGTACCTACATTGCATGTTTTTATTTGGTCTGTTTCAAAATATGAACCAAACGTATGTTTTTTTAAATAGAACCAATCGAACCCTGATTTTTTCAGTCATTTAAATTGCATATTTTTTTCCTTTCAAATTATATATAACAATATTATTTATTATTAGAAATATCAAAAATTGAGAGCGTTATAGAAAAATTTATTGTAATGAGATTTTTTGAATACCCTGGAATTTTCGTATAGAGTTCAATTCTGTCGATTATCCTTTATATTATTAATTTTTAAAATAATATAAATCTATACAGGGTGGTCCAAATTTTACCTGCATAAATTTCAGAATCGATAGATAATCGACAAATAATGTGAGTTTGGTTAATAAACTATGTACGAAAAATTCTTCGTTACAAAGTTACAGGGTGTTGAAATTTAAGAAAAAAATTCCAATTTTATTAATATCTTTATAACCAATTGAGATATTTAAATGAAATTTGGTACGTGTAGAGAGCTAATCTAGCTTAATTTTGCCATGTAATAATATTATTTTTATTTCCACCAGTGGCGTGCGTACGGCTACCGATTGCGATATTTTGAATGAAAAAACAGATACGTCACTGGTTTTTCTCAAAATAAAAATTATATCTGCAATCCTTATTCAATGTAAAAGAAAAAAGTACTCTTGGCTTTTTTTCGCTTGACGCAACATTTTCGAGTAAAAAAATAAAAATCGTCTAAATCAAATTCTTAGCTCACTTCATAAAGATGGTAGAAAGGCTTACCATTTTAGGCCTGTGCAAGATTTGTTGCCTGAGGACTATGTTAAAACGCGTAACTGCATTGCAATTGGTTATTGAATAAAGTTCAAGTAGATGGAGATTTCCTGCAAAAGGTTTGCTGGACTGATGAAGCTTCATTTACAAGTACTGGTATAACGAATTACTACAACTTTCATATTTGGTCACAACACAATCCATACGAAGTGCGAGCGAGAAAGTTGCAACACCAATTCAGTGTGAACGTGTGGCTAGGAGTAATATCCAATAATCTCCTCGGACCATTCTGTTTACCAGCTAGGGTCTCAGCACAATTGTTTTTAGACTTTGTACAGAATAATGTAAATGATTTAATGAATGACGTGCTACTTCATTTACGTGCGAGTGGATGGTTTCAAATGGATGGAGCACCAGCACATTTCGGGCGGAATGTGAGAAACTGGATAACAGAGCATTAGGGAAATCAAAGGATTGGCCGTTTCTCTGGAGAAGTCGAAAATAATCATGAGGGACCTATATCTTCGACCCAAGGTCGCCTGACCTGACTCCACTTGATTTCTTTATTGGGGGCTACCTAAAAGAAAAAGTGTATAGGGTGCCGGTCAGAAACCGCGAAGAATTAGTCTTAAAAATTCAAGAAGCAGCAATTAAGAGCATCAGCAGAAGATGTCAATTATGTATTGACAATGACGGTAGTCATTTTAGACAGTTTCTGTAAAAAAAAACTGTAAAATCTGTTAAAACGTGTAATGAGATGTTATTTTTATGTTGGTTTTCAATACATTTGATTTAGACGATTTTTATTTTTTTACTCGAAAATGTGGCGTCAAACGAAAAAAAGCCAAGAGTACTTTTTTCTTTTAAATTGAATAGGGATTGCATATATATTTTTTATTTTGAGAAAAACCAGTGGCGTATCTGTTTTTTCATTCAAAATATTGCAATCGGTAGCCGTACGCACGCCACTGGTGGAAATAAAAATAATATTATTACATGACAAAATTCAGCTAGATTAGCTCTCTACACGTACCAAATTTCATTTAAATATCTCAGTTGGTTATAAAGATATTAATAAAATTCGAATTTTTTTCTTAAATTTCAACACCCTGTAACTTTGTAACGAAGAATTTTTCGTACATACCAAACTCACATTATTTGTAGATTATTTATCGATTCTGAAATTTATGCAGGTAAAAGTTGGACCACCCTGTATAGGTTAAAAAAATATTTCTTTGTTCTTGTAGAAATATAAATTTATACACTGTTTGATGTTTATTAAGGTATCAAAACGGCAATTTTTATTGAATCTACTTAGAATTTTGGTATTTTAAAGATTAACATAACATAATAGTGTAAGAAGTTAACATTATACCAGAATTACAGAGTGTCCAAAAATCGTCATAACAATAAATTTTTCAATAACGCTCTCGATTTTTGATATTTCTAAAACTAAGACTATTAAGTGTCATATATCATTTCAAAGGAACAAAAATATGCAATTTTATTGGCTAAAAAGATCAGAGTGGCTCCATTTAAAAAAAACATAAGTTTGGTTCATATTTTGAAACTGAGATCAAATAATAAACTTAAATGTACGTCTATGGACTCCACATAAAAACATCTATCAAACGCCGTTTATGTATTTCCAATATAACAGATATTGGAAAATAGTTTCCGAGATACGAGAGGGGTCCGAAAATGATTTTTTCGGCCCTGTATATCGAAAACTACATGTGTTACCAAAAATATTATTAGGGTAGGTATCGTGAGTTTTACAGAAAATTAGCAACGTGTCGCGAAATTCGCATCTTGCTAACTTTCCCAATAACGGCGTTACCCTGCAATAAAATGAAATCTGGACACCCTGTACTACATATTTATTAAAGCACTTAATTATAGTTCCTAAACGTGACTCAAAGCAACAAAAAATTCAAAATATTTTAGTTATTTGCGATAAGTGTTAAGTTGTTTTAGATCTCTTTTGTTTAAATCATGCAAGATTACCAAATATTTAATTTATTTCGTTGTTTTAGAGTGTTTTTGTTTTTCATAAGAACGTTTTATTTTTTGTTTTTATTTTTGGTATGCAACCTTTAGTCCATATTTAAAATAAAATAAATAAAATGCCTCAAAATAATCGCTAGTTGATGCAGATTCTTCCAAGAATTCTTCTAAGACATCGTTCGTGGTACTTCGCTAGGGCTTTTAAATCGAAGACTCTCATCC
This sequence comes from Apoderus coryli, assembly GCA_911728435.2. Classification (NCBI taxonomy): domain Eukaryota; kingdom Metazoa; phylum Arthropoda; class Insecta; order Coleoptera; family Attelabidae; genus Apoderus; species Apoderus coryli. Next base: position 2,975,212 of record OU452206.1, on the reverse strand, counting down.
TCAGACGCCCAAAAGATGAGCTTGCATATCTATATGATGCTGATTTTCATCATCGATATTTGCATTCGCCACGAGAATGCTGCCGAGGTAAGAGAACCTCTCGATATTCTGAAGTCTATCTCCGTTAACTCGACTGGTGAGACAGCCACAGTATTTGGTGCAGGCTGGTAGAGAATCCGTGTTTTCTTTATGTTTAGTTCAAGCCCGATACACCTGTATGCGCTGTTAAATGCATTTAGTATATATTGAAGATCCTCTTCTGTATCAGCTAAAGACTTGTTGGGTGCTATAGTTTAATAGCAGTAGGTGCTTTTACCAAACACGTGAAGAACTTTCCATTAATTTTAATTTTTTAATACAGTTTATCCAAAGTTAATTTTAAATGTATAAATTTAACGATTCTACCGGGGCTATCTGTTCCCATGCCTCTTTACATTATAAAAGAGCATCGTGCAGCGTTTTTTGATACATTTCTTCCTCCTATATACCGACAGTAATAAAAATAACTACAGTGACTGGAAAAAGTATTAAGTTAATGATTAATCGAAAAAAAAGAGTTTGCAAATAAATATATAATAATAATTTTTGACAACGTGTTATTCTCTCAGATTAATCTAAATATAATCGGATGGACATCATATGGTACGGCGAATGGAGTTTAAACAAGAAAATGTGTGTCCGACAGTAATAGTTTTTCTTAGATTAATAAAATGAAAGAAGATCTATAAAATTAGATAATAATTTTTTATAAAACCTCAACTGGATGAAACTTTTTGCAGTCACTGTATAAGACACAGCTTATATAGGACACGGTATATGACACGAGCGGAACACGTTGGGAGTTTAAGCATCAAGATTTATATGTGTAAAGCCAGCGTCTTCTTTTAAATATTTATCATCAGTTAATGCCTGAAATGAAATAAAATTTTTACGTTCTATAGAAAATGTCACTGACTAAGTGAATAAAATTTGTTGTTAGTTTATAATATCAGAAGCAATTATTATAAAGGTATGTTCCTTGCTGTTCGAACACGGACTAGGTACGTGTGCATCTATGTCTAAACTTCTAAAAACAAAAACAGTCTATTTTAGCGTAGGTTTATATGTTGCCGTGTTGGAGCGGCAAGGAAAAATACAGAATACTTTTATACAAATGAACATCCAATTATTGTCAATACATAAAGGATTTTTAAAATATAGTAGGACATGTATTGTTATGAAAAGTTAAAAGGGTGCGCCTATGGACAGCTACGGTCGGTATTGACATTACAAAGAGATATCGAGTTGTGGTTTTTTATATCATTTTAAAGTAAAATTAGAAAGACTATAACACATAAGTGTTTATTACTTATTACTAAACCTTTACTACGCACGCCGCTGGAAATTTGATGAATGAAATCAGCCATGTTTTATAACAACTGCGTTCCCCTTACCAACGCCGCGATGTTACAGATCCGTTTGCCACACTATAGAATTATTATTAATTCTATAATAAATTATTTTTTTTAGAGATGAACTTTTAGCTTAGCTTCACTTCATTTTAAAATTTTACAAATTAGATCACTATTTGAAATAGACTTGCGCAGTTGTTTGATGTGAACTGTCAAAAATAAACTGACGTCTTGTCGTGCATTGCATAATCTGCGAAAGTTGACTTGCGATCGGTAAACTGTCTGCGCAAAAGTTGCGAGTGGTGGGAATTCTTATCGCTCGGAGTGCATTTCAAATAAGCCATGCACCAATTTCTAATCGCAAATGACGTCATTTGCGTGCGTGAAAAGGTGCACCGATTTCAAATAAAGCCCTCCAGGCAAATTTTTTAGTTTCCCACGCAGAGTCATATCAGATACATACTTATCCGTATAATATTGATATTATATATAATTTTGAATTAAGATTATATATCTTATAGTATATCATCGATATACAAAGAAATGAAATAAACTCACCCGTACTAATTAAAAAAATTCCGTGACACAAGTGGGATTTGAAGCCACATCTCCCGATTGCCGGTCAGGTGTTTTCAATTCAATTAAATTACCGTGGCACATGAATTGAACTTCTTTAACTCGTACATGCCTTGCTTCCTATATGTTGTGCTATGTCTCGGTTATCAATTCAAAGACATCAAAGACTACACACTGCCATAATGCAATATTACTTCTCTTTTGCTATAGCAAATAATCGCAAATAAATTATAAACAAATAAACAAACAAAGATATTCAACCAAGTTGACAGCGTATAGTATATCATCGCTATACAAAGAAATGAAATAAACTCACCCGTACGAATTAAAAAAATTTGAAGCCACATCTCCAGATTGCCGGTCAGGTGTTTTGACCAATTAAACTACCGTGGCACACACTTCTTTAACTCGTACGATGATATACTATACGCTGTCAACTTAGTTGAATATCTTTGTTTGTTTATTTATTTATTATATCGTACTTTTGAAATTTGGTGTAATTTTGTAACAGTAAATGTTTCAGAATCAGAGAAATTATACACATTTACAAAAATATATTTTTTTATCAACCCAACATTTCTTTTGGAATTTCGAAAAATGAAAAATTGAAAAATATTTAATGTTGTGACATTTTTTCACACACAATTAATTCATTTGGGATTTAGATATTGTAGAGCTTCTCAGTGAAACACCAACGCTTTTGTATCATTTGAACACAAATAATATATCAGATATTTAACTGGGCATTCGTAAAATCTCTTTTTTTATTGTTATATTCAGCTATGGAACGAAATGATATAAGGACATATACACCATAATACCTACACATAATATTATCCCTTTTCAGTGTTATTGTGACCATACACATTAATCATATTATTAAACATAAAACGGTTTTTGTATGTTTGTATATATGAGCAATATAAACAAGTATTTTTTATGTCATCGGATACCTGACGCATCCGAATAATACGTTGTTTATCACTGCCATCAACACCACAGGGAGATATATGCCAAGCTTTATTATGAGCTTTTTAAAGAATTTGTTTCATTCAATTATTATTGTATATTTCTTAGTGTGTGGTGGATATTTGTGGACAAACAAGAACTGTTGTGAAATAGAAACTGACCTCAGCTTTTTATTATTTCATTTTAAAAGTTTTTTATTTTTAATGGGGCGTACTTACTTCCGAACGAACTGAGCTCGAACGGTGAACGGAACAAGCTCAGCAAATCGGACGTACCGTACCGTATCCACTGAGTACCAGCGGACAACTAAACCCAGTTGAGCAATTCCAATTTACTGGCATGCTACTGCAAATGTTTAGCGCGTTCGGAGAGCGTTTCCACTGGCGGATGTGCTTGCTCGGTTCGCTCGGAGGTAAATGCTAAAGTGAGTACGCACCTTAAGTCGGACCTTTTTCTACTTCTTTAAGTATGTTCTCGTGCTAAGTCGCAGCTTGTCTAGTTCAAGTAATCAAGTGTTCGCTTCTACTGGCATAGTATACTGTGCCTTTAGCGAGAAACAACATCTCTAACACTGGATTTATGTTTGCAGTATCCTATACGGTATAACAATTAGGTAGGAAGTCAAAGAAATGATTTGGTACTGTCAGAACGCAAAGAAATGGTATAATGGAACCACACTTTCTCTACGTTCTTCAATAGATTTAACTAGTTCTGGCCAGACGAATATTTTCCAAAAACCTGTTTTGAACTAAACACATATCTGGTAGGGGCACTCGCTCGACATATTTATTTCATAAGACCTTCTACCGAACCAATTCGTCGGGCAGTTTGTTTCTGTCGCGGTCTGTGAGACTGGATAATAATATCTCTATAGATATTTTCGCCATGAGATCCTAGTTTTTCAGAGATGTCCACCGTGCTCTGTTGAATGTGTCACAATTGTATGAATTTGATGCATTTTGTATTTTGTTTATATTTTGTACGAAAGTCATTCTTATTTTGTATATATTAGCATAAGTTTACTGTTGTATTTTTTTTTTCTTATTTTGTTACTAATTATAATTGGGGATTGCCCGTATATAAATAAATAAATCTATGGATTCATTATATTTATGGTTGATCGTTAATCATAGTTGAACTAGTTTTATATGTTTTCCAGCAGTAAACGAAGCTTAATTAGTAAGATTTGTTCTTATTGTTGAAATAATGTGAACAAGAGATTCTCTCTCTATACCGATTTGATATCTTTAAACGCATCAACATGCGATAATGTATATTTTTGACATTTTCGGTGCTTCATTTTTGCCACCTGGGTCATACATCTTTCTATATAAAGAGCAATTCACACGGGTTTTGTACCTTATTTTACTCCACATTAAGTATTTAACCGCATTCAATCACATTTCATATACATTTATTTATTTATGAAAGCATATATGAAATTTTACACCTCTTTTGTGTTCCACGTCCTCTAAGGATGATTGAATGGATTTTAATCGAGGTATACACTATTCTTTGCTTGTTCTGGTTGGTTGATGATACTGGCTTGTCTTCAAAATGGGGACCATTTCTCTTGCTTTATATTTTGAATAAAAAAATAATCATCTGGAATAGTTCACTATTATTGTTATGAATATAGGAATAACAGTAAAAATGTAAAAAACAATCAATTAACGTTTTTGGTTTCTAAATGATTTTTTTTTGTTTAATGAAATAAAACTCGTCTACTCCACAAATGAACTTTCTATTTGTCAATCATTATCAACTACCTTACATGTAAGTTAGTTACATTTATATGAATGTTCTATTTTATATTACACTCACCATTTGTTGAAAAAAGAAAATATTTTATAAGATATTATACATAACAAGAAATAAAAAATTTTAATGTATAACTTGAAGAGTTAATAACATCGTTTTTTTTTGCGTTTTTTACGCATATATCTTTAAGAAAATTTAAAGATAATCAAAAGTTAATTAAATGAATTATGAGTTTTATGACTTATCATTCTCGTGGTACAAGTAACTATCAATTTTGACTTTCAGGAAGATGACAGGTGAAGTTGACGTATATTGCAATAGATATTTAAAGATGGATATTGGTGTTGGATATTGATATATATGTAATTGGTATTTTAATCTACTATAGTTAACAATTTCTATGATTCTAAACTAACCACCAAGATCGAGTGCGAAAATGCTATAAGCGAGCCGATATAATAGAACAACTGAGACAGAATCATCTGATATCATTCACTCATGTCATATTTTCAGTTATTGCTCCTACAATTATGTTAAGTATTATTATTATTGTTTTTTTTTCTATTTAAATGCAAAGGAAGGAAAATCTAAAATAATCTCTTATTGATTCGACCTCTTAAATTATTTAACAATTATACGGTACAGTGTCCTATTGTGGATGGCGTATGATATACGTTTATGGAGTACTGAATAACGGGTAATTTTGAAAATTTGGCACCCGCGGTAAATGACCATGAATTACAGTTTCAAAATATATTGTGATTACATGTTTCCTTTTTTTTATTCTTTATTTTTGGTTTTATATATGTACGATAATAAACATGATATTCTTGCCTATGGGCTACTGTGTGTTATTGTAATTGTATGTAATACAGTGTTTTTGTTTTTTGGATTTGTTGTAGTTTTTAAGTATTAATTGTTTGACTTGCCAATGTATGTACAGTTTTATGGCCAATAAAGTTTATTTATTATTATTATTATTATATGACCATGCGGTGTTGCCGCTTCAACTCTAAACCGGTGGCAACACACTTATCTATTTTTCAATATTCGAATTCCTCATGTAATTAGCAACTTTCCATAATACTTTCCTATACCTATCTGTAGCCGTTTATTGGGAATAAATTAATTTCAATTTTTTTCATGAAAACACTTCCCCCTACATAACAAGTTTGGGATGAAATTTGGGTCTGAACGATGCCTCTAGGGCCTAGAGTCTAGGCATTTGATCTTTTCGTCATATCTTAGTTTAGTTATACAGGGTGGTCCAGATCTTATTTTTGTCGTTAACTAACAAAATTCCATTTTTTATCGATTAACAAATCGGAACTATTTCTGCTAGGAGTAAAAATTTTTATGGGTACAAAATGGTTTAGATCACAATCCAATGCATGCTTCATATTGTGTATATGGTTACGATAATCCAGATTCGATTAAAATAAAACACCTTTGAGTAAAATTGAGGAGAATTATAACATACAATTCAACTTTTCTTTATTTAAGATAACCAGGTTAGAATGAATGCATTGAAGAAGTAACAGGTCATTAAATAAGTCCGTTGGATAAGTAAGAAAAAAACAAAAGTTTGACAAAACTCGATTTTATTATTCAACATAGTTGCCTTCGAGGGTAATACAACGAGTATAGCGATTTTCCAATTTTTCGATACCACTTTTATAGTACGATTTCTCGTTTTCGTCAAAATAGGCCTCAGTTTCAGCGATTACCTAATATTTACACAATTTAATAGGGTGATTTGTGAACCACTGTACAGGGTCATTTATAATATATCGACACTCATCTAGAGCCGTTATTGTGGGTGAAGAAAAAAATGAAATGCAAAAGTTTTAGGGTTTCTGCTGCTCTCTGTCTTCTAGAACTATTGAAATTTAAAAATTTAGTTTGCAAAATTGAAAATATAATTAGGCCTTATATTTTAAATGAAACACCCTATATATTATACCTAGGCTAAAATGGAAGATATTTTTGTTCTCATTTAAAAAAAGTATTCTTGGCATTAGCTTTAGCCGTTCTTGACATATTGTTTCAGTTTAAAACTTAAATTTCGGTTACTGGAAATCAACAACCATATTGTTCCTTGTTTGGAAGATAATCAAGTGTGCCCTGATTACAATTGACATGTTATTGTGTCAATAATTGACATTACATATTGTACCATACCACACGATGCATTAAGAGATAAATGTCCCTCTATTTTAAGCGCCTGAATTTGGATGTGGATGAGATCAATAAACATAACTCTCATTCAACTCCGTGACCTCCGTCGTGACTCACCGTGTATATGAGTAGGTACTGGCATTTGACACATATTATTTAAGTAGAGTAGAATAAAATAGTACTCGTATTATAGTGTATTAAGGAAAATCAAACAAAAGTAGTATCAGTACAGACGTATTGTCATATGTCATCTTTGGGCTTACATGGGCGTTTCAGAAAGTCAAAAATGTTTCTTTCAAAAAAGTTAAGTAAATTAATACTACAAAGACTCAGTATCAACAAATACTCTTTTATCCTTTTAATCCTGTTATGGATTGTACACAGTTCTCAAAAACCACCGGGTTTAAGAACTATTTTATTACCTTTACGTGCCTTTACGTTGTATGTACTGTTTATAAGGATAACTTAAAACTATTACTTGCTTGTCTAATCCTATTATGTTCATTCTTAGTTTGAGTATTGATATTTATGACAGGACTTAAAGAGGCAGGTAGAAAAATATTTTGGATATTATAGTTTATATCATTAGGTATTACACCGTAATACGTATAGTCGTATTGTACAAAATACATATACACGATTGCCAATAGTGTTTAAATTTCTTCATATGTCCGCAAAAAAGTCTGAATCAAATGGGATTTTCTTTTGATATTAGAGAAAAGTAAAATTTGATGTCACACTTAGATTTTGCTTTTTAAAAACCAAAAATAAGGACGCGCCTTCTTTTACCTGTCATATTTGACACGTTATACTAAAAATGTCAGAAAGTGCTTTGTTTAATAAAATTTTTTAAATCTTTATTTTAAGAAGTTGCTTGCTTTTGCATTTTTTATCGAGGGATCAAATTTAGTCAATCTAAAATAATTTTTCTTTTTTGTCAACTTTTTGAAAATTTCAACCGGACCCTTTCAATTTTTCATAACGTTAGCAGCTTTGTTGCTATGGCAACCAACTTTGTTTTTTTAAATGATATGGTATATTTTTCTTTTCATTTTTAAGTAGACCATTTATTTATACGACCACATACAAATTTTAAAGGATTACATTATAAAATTATTGAGAAAAGACGGTTTTATAAAACAATCGTGTTCTCCGTTTAATTACTTGTAAAATAAAAGGTCAATATACGGACAAAACAAAATTTAATTCAAAAAACAATTAGTAAAAAGAAAATCGAATCCAACAACCTAATATTAAAAACTACTAGTCCAACAAATAATGTTGAATATGTTGTCCGTTGTTATTTGCACACAATTGGAGGCTCCTTTCAAATGAATTTCTTACTTTTATTAGCATTTCATATAGATTTTCCAATAACTTTATATTCTCAGTTCTTCCAAATTTATTGGTTTGTTTTTGTAGATGTTATTCTTCAAGTGACCCCAAAGAAAAAAATGCCAAAAACTTCATCCAAATATTGCCGCACAACTCTCCCAAAATGACTAGGAGCACCGTCCTGCTGTAACCAAACTTCATTAATTGGGCGCACTGCCCACACAGCGGGTAGAATTTCTTCTCTTAGCAAATTTAAATATTTTTCAGGTGTAACATTGCCATCAATGAGGAATGGCCCAATAACATTACCCAACCATACATACAACGTGGATTTTCAGAAGACCAATATCGAAAGTTTTGTTTATTTACGAATCCATGCAAAGTAAAAGTAGCCTCATCAGTGAAAAGAATGTTTCTTGTAAAGCTTTGATTCCAGTTAATTTGGTCTAATATTACAAAATTCAAGACGCCTCTGAAAATCTCCATCTTCAAGCTCTTGAACCAGCTCTATTTTGTATGGATGGAAATGTTCTTTTTTTAATAATTTCACCACATATCTTTGAGAAATATTGATTTGTTCCCTCATTTTCCTTGTCGATAAATGCGGGTTTTCTTCCAACGACAGAATGACATCTAATGCCTTGTTACCGCCTGCAGCTGTTTTTTTTTTTGTTTCTTACACTACCAGTTTCGTAAAATTTCTGACATAATTTAGATACATACCCTTTCTGAATTTGTGGCTTGTTAGGAAACAACTGTGCACACTTTTTAATAACGGCATTTTCTGTCACTGTAGCCCACCATCATTCGATTTTTTGTTTTTCCGTCAATCCGTTAATGAGTGTGAGGTTAAATTTGAGTTTTTCGATTTTTGTTTGTAAGGAAACTACCTGAACACAAGCAACTGACAAATAGTATTTTTATTTGACCAGCTACAATGTTTTCCATGGCAAGTCTTATAAAAATTTAATTTTAATGAAGTTTAAACGAAGAACACGATTGTTTAATAATTTTTTTTTTAATGTAACCCTTTAAACATTTTATGTTGTCGTATCCAGAAATAAATGGTCTACCTAAAAATGTAAAGAAAAATATACCATGTCATTTACAAAAACAAAGTTCGTTGCCATAGCAACAAAGCTGTTAACTTTATAAAAAATTGAACATCGGCAGGTTGTGTCAAAAATTATACCAAAAAAGTTTTCTTTAAATTTTTTTTTCAAAATAACAATTAGGTTCGGAAATATACAGGGGTTTCCACACTTTATACTCACTCTGTATAAACTACGTATTGACGCAAAATTATTTGATATAACATAATCTGACATACTATTCCGTATTTTTCCAAATATTTTACTACAACTATATTCATTATGCTACCGATATTCGTAATACAGAGTACACAGTTTTTGATGCAAAGTTTATTATTTATAAGAGTTTGATATTTTACTAGTTTTTTTTTTGTAAGGGTCCTCGGTTTCACTGCAGCCTCATGGGTTATTGTGAAAAGTCCCCGTATTTTATGCCACCCAATCCAACAACCCTTTACCCTCCACTAAGTGAGTTCAGGTATTTGTTGGGTGTCAATATCTGCTGGCACAATCAGCGCATCCTCAATAATAGCGTGTCGCCCTCGCTGTAAGGCTACACACTCACATATCACATGGTAAGCTGTTTCAACTGCCCTATTACCCAATCTACATTGCAGGTCTCCGTTTTTCAGCCCCATCTTATTTAGGTGGCTTCTCAGGGTGCAGCGAAGTTCCTCGCAACTGACTCCTGCTTAATGTTAGAATTTTTTTAGTCCGTTTTGTTGGTGCACCCGGTATGAATTTCTTACCATGTTCCTGCTTAGGAATATGTTCCCAATATCTCTGGTGCTCGCTTTTGGCCCAGCACTTCAGAAGTTCCCGCGCCGTTCTTTTACATGTTTTTCGATAAATCGAAAAACATTAATATTTTAGTATTATATATTATAAACTATTTGCACATTGCAAAATATACTTGCAGATCCTGATCGTTCGGGAAAGAAGCCCCCACCTGTGTTTGAAGGACGGCCACGAAATAAACACGTATATCCAGGCATATTTAAGTAATATGTCTAATTAAAATTATAACAAAACACGGAAATTAAACGCTCAAACAATTCAAAAATAATCAAATCAATACTCATCAACAATAGATATAATAAATACTATCATATCGTTGTACATCTTAACATGGCGGTAATTTGACAGTTATCCACATTATTTTGCGCATGCGCAATGAGAATTAGTCTCAGCTTCGTCGCTTCTCTGTGGTCGTTATCCTCGAGTCATGTTACAGTATTTAACAAGCAATTTGCAAATAAACCCTCCTGCTTAGGGAATTCGGCAGTACCTATTTAATATTGACAACAGAATATAATGAGAAAGCAAACCCAACAGTTCAACTTAATTCTAAACATAAATCTTTACTTAAATGTTCTAAGCCTACAGTACCTATCATTAAACTTGGCGTGCTTTGTATCGACAAGCCGACTCGCGCTCGAGTATTCTCATTAGCTTCTTACAATAGGAAATTACGGTGTGCTAGAATGCATGGTTTTCCCACAGCATACATACCGCAAAATCACTCTGTCCAAAATCAAAGTACGCATATTCTTAGCAGTCTATGATTCCGTTCGCCCAGGTGGTTTTTCGAGTACATAGCACAAAAATCTTATATTATATATATATATATATATATATATATATATATATATATATATATATACTCTAGAATGATAATCCCGTAGTACAAAAATGCAACCAAAAGTGTAGAGCTGTCCCTAATGCGCATGATCACCAGTAACTTATTTTTCAACAGGACCGGCTTTGATTAAATGTAATATCACTGTTATAGGTATATTTAAAATTAAATTTTACCATTTGGTAACATCCAAATAAAAAAATGGAATAAAGGAATTTAAGAAATAAAAAATTACATTAAATATCTAAATACTTTATTGTCTAACAGGTACAACCCAATAATAATAAATCTAAGCAGAAACGAGAAATAAGTAAAAATTCTAATACTCGAAAATATCTTAAGGACTTGCGCATTCTAATTATTTATTTTATTATTATATAATATTTGTTTGTTTATACAACCACCTTAGGCGTCTTACCTCTCTACAGCTTTCAAAGAAGGGGTGCAAGAAACAGTGACTTCACAAATATTTTCCGTGTCCATGTAAACCACTTCCATACATGGTTGGTAGAACTTTTATTCTCAGCAATTTCATGGAGGATTGTATAATTAAGTATATTCCAGTTTAACAACAGAATTCAAACGAACTTTGTATACCTACACAACGTAGGAAATATATTCTTGACATACATATCATGCATTTTTGACAGACTGCTTATAAGTGAACAGTGTCTTGATATCAAACGATTAAGAATTTAACTTCCTCTCTTATTTACATAATCTCTTCTTTTCAACAAAAGTTTGGGAACTGCATCGGGTACGAGGGTGATCCTCTTGCTGTCTTCTCTACAAATGATATCTTCTGCAGCGAAATGCTTACTGCATATGACATTCCCATCACATACATTTTCTGTACTAGGATCCCAATGCCCGCATCCAAACATCATGTCTTTTTTTTGTCAAGCTAAAAATGAGTATCATGTCAATGGTATCATATTGACTCAAACTGAGACTGTTAGAAATCCGAAACAATAACTTACTGAAAATATTTAATACCAGGAATGAGACCTTCATTTTTACACAACAACACTATACAACTCATTGTTTGTTAAATAAACGAACTAAAACCAAAATAACAAATATTAAAAACAATTTTAATCACAAATAGGTATATCTATCAACAATTAAAATATACCACGAATGAAACCATAACTCAATTATAAAACCTATCTGAATTGTTGTGAAGCCGACTCTGACAGATATTCCCACTACGAGAAACGTCATTTGCGAAAACAGACGCTGTTTCGAAATCTCCTAAATTTAATAAGATTTGGAAAAAAATGTTTCGTTCATATTGCTGAAAACTAAACAGTATGCAATTTTACCGATAACATTTAATTATTTGATTTTGTCAAGCAGTTTCGTATGACGCAACATATGGATTTATTTATAAAACAGATATGTCGCATACATTCTGTAAGGCGAACGACAAAATAGTTTTAAATAGGGCAGCTCTGTACGGAAAATAAGTTACTGAGGAGCATGCGAAGTTCGTGAAAACTCTGCATACCCGTTACACTTTTTGGTATTCGGCTGGATTTAATTAGCATTCTAGAGTACATATATAATATAAGATTTCTATGGTACATAGGCACTGTAGCTGTAATCAAGGTCACGGAGTCAAACTTTCCCTTCTTCTAAGTGTCGACAATATAGTCGTTTTGCTGTGCTGTGGTTTTACCATAGAAATCTTATATTATATATGTACTCTAGAATGCTAATTAAATCCAGCCGAATACCAAAAAGTGTAACGGGTATGCAGAGTTTTCACGAACTACGCATGCTCCTCAGTAACTTATTTTCAGTACAGAGCTGCCATATTTAAAACTATTTTGTCGTTCGCCTTACAGAATTTATGCGACATATCTGTTTTATAAATAAATCCATATGTTGCGTCATACGAAACTGCTTGACAAAATCAAATAATTCAATGTTATCGGTAAAATTGTAATACTGTTTAGTTTTCAGCAATATGAACGAAACAGTTTTTTCCAAATCTTATTAAATTTAGGAGATTTCGCAACAGCGTCTATTTTCGCAAATGACATTTCTCGTAGTGGGAATATCTGTCAGAGTCGGCTTCACAACAATTCAGATAGGTTTTATAATTGAATTATGGGTTTATGCGTGGTATATTTTAATTGTTGATAGATATACCTATTTGTGATTAAAATTGTTTTTAATATTTGTTATTTTGGTTTGGTAGTTTGTTTATTTAACAAACAATGAGGTGTATAGTGTTGTGGTGTAAAAATGGAAGTATCATTCCTGGTATTAAATATTTTCAGTAAGTTATTGTTTCGGGTTTCTAACAATCTCAGTTTGAGTCAATATGATACCATTGACATGATACTCATTTTTAGCTTGACAAAAAAAAGACATGATGTTTGGATGCGGGCATTGGGATCCTAGTACAGAAAATGTATGTGATGGGAATGTCATATGCAGTAAGCATTTCGCTGCAGAAGATATCATTTGTAGAGAAGACGGCAAGAGGATCACCCTCGTACCCGATGCAGTTCCCAAACTTTTGTTGAAAAGAAGAGATTATGTAAATGAGAGTGGAAGTTAAATTCTTAATCGTTTGATATCAAGACACTGTTTACTTAAAAGCAGTCAGTCAAAAATGCATGATATGTATGTCAAGAATATATTTCCTACGTTGTGTAGGTATACAAAGTTCGTTTGAATTCTGTTGTTAAACTGGAATATACTTAATTATAGAATCCTCCATGAAATTGCTGAGAATAAAAGTTCTACCAACCATGTTTTGTCACAAAATACTATTGCGAGTAGTACGGATGATATGGAAGTGGTTTACATGGACGCGGAAAATATTCGTGAAATCACTGTTTCTTGCACCCCTTCTTTGAAGGCTGTAGAGAGGTAAGAGGCCTAAGGTGGTTGTATAAACAAACAAATATTATATAATAATAAAATAAATAATTAGAATGCTCAAGTCCTTACGATATTTTCCAATATTAGAATTTTTACTTATTTCTCGTTTCTGCTTAGATTTATTATTATTGGGTTGTACCTGTTAGACAATAAAGTATTTATATATTTAATGTAATTTTTTATTTCTTAAATTCCTTTATTCCATTTTTTTATTTGAATTACCAAATGGTAAAATTTAATTTTAAATATACCTATAACAGTAATATTACATTTAATCAAAGCCGGTCCTGTTGAAAAATAAGTGACTGGTGATCATGCGCATTATGGACAGCTCTACACTTTTAGTTACATTTTTGTACTACGGGATTATCATTCTAGAGTATATATATATATATATATATATAATATAAGATTTCTGTGGGTTTTACAACAACGCAACTGTCTGCTAGTATATTTCTCAATATACTTAATAGTACGTCGATATTTGTAGATGAGCACTACTATGGTACTCTGACGAGCTCAGAATAAGAGCAAAACTAAATTGTCAGGATCTGTGCTCTGCTGATTGTCAAAATTTTTGTAAGCTATGCCACAAAATTTCTTTTATTTAATTTTACCGCACAAATGGTAAGCCATAATTATTTGTAAATATTATAATTCTAAATATTTTTCATGCTTACAAGTTAACTTGTCTTGGAATAAATAAAAAAAATATTTCTCTTCTTAGATCCATCAGCGCTTTTATATTCTATAAAAACACAATCAATTCTTATACAAATATTTTTTTTTAATACATCTATCTATTATTGTTTATATGGATGTTTTCTCACACCTCCTTCTCAAGAACCCATACCAATAAATCACTTTATTATGGCTTGTCAAAAAGATTAAAAATTAAATAACAAAAACGTAAAGCTGATAAAAAGGGCATTATTTTTCGAAGTCACAACAGGTGGCAATTTGTGACAAAATATAAAATATTTTGTGCATTATACACAAAGTATCTTGTAGGTTTTGTTTGTCCTGCTCATAGCAAGGTGCATATTATTATTATTATAATTCGTAAAATGGAAATAGGTGACATTTTTATTTTTTCTTTTGTCACCGTTTAACGATATTAATAAAACTGTTAGATGAACAATGGATTAACGCTGGTTTTATTAGACCCTCAGACGGGTTTGATGGTTTTTCCGATTTTGACTTTTTTTAATACCCATTATTTTGAAATAAACGATTTTATACTCTGTGAATACCACACTTTTTAAATTGCCTCTTCAAAAACACCTGTTTTTGTTTTTTATTTTGGATCATCAATAATTGACAAATTGGGATTTAAAAAATTAGGGTAGGTACATTATACAGGTTGTCCCAAAAATGAGTCAATCCATTAGCCACAGATTTCTTTAGCAAAATGAATTGCACTTTTCTTATGCTATTTTTCCATTTTACGGCTCTATGTCCGATATACAGCCTGTGAAAATTTGATTTTTAAAAAACATTTTTCTCAATAACTCACGTTGTAATAATCGGATTTATATGAAACTTGGTACATTAATATTACAATTTTAGCCACGTGTGTTAAAAAGTTAAAAAACATACTACTTCATTTAAATGACGAGGGGTTCTGTACACTTTGACCCATTAATTTTTTGTACCTACAGCAATGGCCTTAAGACTACCTGTTTCTTGAACAATAATTTATTTACGAACATTTTGTTATCCTTTATAAATGTCGCTAAAATTATTGGTTTCAGAGATAATTTGATAGATGTTGTTTTGTTACAATATTGGATTTAAAAACGAATTATTGTTTGTTTAATCAAGTATTTATTAACATATTCATATAAAATTTAATACAGTAAACAAAAATAAACTAGTAAGTATTTTTCATAGGGTGTTTTCAAAGTTTGTGACAAAAAATTTTAATGTATTAACAAACTTTAACAAAAAATTTTAAGAATATATGGTTTAGTTTAACGCAGAAAAGCGTAATAAATTAATGCATTTCTTCTAACAAAACATGAATTATAATAATGATGAAATAGTTTTTTGTAATCTGAACATTTCAATATGGACTACTTCTTTCAAATTTATAAAAGGGTTTTATTATCTTTTCACCCCCGCAGTATGTTATCAATCTACGTCAGTGATGTTCTAAAACTCTTTTTAGCAAATAAAAATATTTTAGAGTATTTTTGTATCTTAAAAATTTTTGATAAATTGTTTTGTATTAGAAATAATTAATAACACTCAGAAACCATTGGCGTACTATACATGGTGGCAAAAAATACTAACCATTCTAAATAGCTGTTATGGTATGAAAATAACTTATCTACATTTTTTTCATAATATTTTATTATGGAAAATATTTGGTTTCAACTTGAACTTCTCGCTAGATTGGGAAATTATTTCCCTTAAATGATCTTTGCTTAAACTAAGAACCTTATACACAAAATCTTTCAGAAATCCCCTAATAGGAAAATCAAATGTGTTGAGGTCTGGGAAACAAGCTGGCCATTTAACGGGTGCATCTTAACCTAGACTATTCCAACGATTAGTCCCTAACATTTCTAGAAAGTACGCGAGAACACCGTCAGATGAAACCCAATATTTTATATGAAAATGTTAATAAATCTTTGATTGAACACAAAATAATTCGTTTTAAATCAAATTCTGTGACAATGTGATAAATATCAATCAGATGTTTTGTCACAAAATTGGATTTAAAAATCTCGGAAACTAATAATTTTATCGCTTTTTGTGAAGGATCGCAAAATGTTTGTAAATAGTTTTAATGTCATTGTCGTAGGTATAAAAACTGGGGGATAGCCACACAAGCTTGCCTCACCACCGCACCGCAAAGAATTTTGATGGGGTCCCTCGCCACTCGGACTATTAAAACCTACGAAATTACAAAATTCCCGTTATTGAATTAAGCGCACCTCTTATATTGTTTTCAACAATTCTGCAATATATTTTGAGGTTAAAGAAAATAAACTGTTGCCCTCGAGGCACGAATAGCCCTCAATTTTCTACTATTTCCGAAAGCCTTTGTAAACAAAATTGTTATGCTGCATGTTGTAGGTTATGTAATATCAAAGTTATATATAATTAGCTATTTTTCCGGTACATTTTGGAAAAAAAATATTTTTTTTTTCGTTTTTTACCTTTTTTTATTTTCGAACGTCTGTGTGAAGCAGTTCAATTATGTAACATTTTTTAGGTTATATTCTATCACAACTATGAAAAATTATTCCGTATTTCGAATAAGTTTAGGAAGTATATATTTTTTTATTTTGACCGCTTTTACACTATTTACGAAAGCCTATGAAAACAACTTATTTATAACACATTTGATAGGTTAAGTATAGTTTATCAAAGCTATAAATAACTAGTCAATATTTCTGCTATGTTCAAGAAATACGTTTTTTTTACCCTTTTTACCCCATTTCACACTTTTTTCGAATGTCAATGTGGTCTAATTGTTTAGTTTAAATATTTTAGGTTATATTTAATTAAACGTACAAAAAATTATTCAATATTACGGATAAGTTAGTATTCAGGCACGCCTATGGTACTTTAATTTTTGTCGTGTAGTTTTAACACCAATTCAACTAGTTAAATATAAAAATGTTTAATTTTAAATATTTTTTTAATTTTACCCCCTTTTCTACTATTTACGAACGCCTATGTAAATTAAAATTTTATGCTGCATTTTGTAGGATATCTTATATCAAAGCTATATATAATTAGCCAATTTTTCTGGTATATTTGCGAAACATTATTTTTCGTTTTCGACCCTTTTTTGAGACTATTTTCGAACGCCTGTGCGAACTAATTCTTTTATGGAATATTTTTTAGCTTTTAGCACAACTATGGGAAATTATTCCATATTTTGAATAAGTTTAGGAAATATTTATTTTCTATGTTTTGACCTCTTTTCCACTATTTACGAACGCCTATGAAAGTAAGTTAATTATGACACATTTTATAGATTACATTCTATCAAAGCTATAAATAACTAGTTAATATTTCTGCTATGTTTATGAAATACGTTCTTTTTAATTTTTTTTACTCCATTTTACACTATTTTCGAACGCCAATGTTTTCTAATATTTTATGTTCAATATTTTAGGTTGTATTCAATTAAATGAGTACAAAATTATGCATTATTTCGCATAAATTTATGAACTATGATTTTTGAACCCTCTTTTAAACCTCTTGCCTACGTTCAATGTTTCCCAAAATCTAATCTGCTCGTTGCCTTGTCCACTATTTTTGTACCAAATTTGGTTAAAATCTGTTATGTGGTATTTGCGTTTTCGTGGATACAGACAGACAGACAGACATTTTTTTAAAACTACTTATTTGTATAAAATGGCCAAAAACAAGTATTTCCGGTGAAATTAAAAAAAAATAATTCATCAAACTAATAGTCTCCATATATTGTATAATATGGAGAGCTAAAAATTGTAATTTATAGAGGCATGAATTAAAATCAACCACACTCCTGAAGTTTTGATTGACAGGAACTATCCTGCTCTATTTTTTTCCTAAAACATCCATTTGAGCCTAACAGCAAGTTAGCAATGACACATTCAGGTAGCCTATTCAACATATTTGGATGAGATTTAATTAAAATAAATGCCTAATACAAATAAGGTCTAGATGCATATTATGTCTAATGCCTAGCCTTTCAATAGTTTCATTGATGTGATACTAAAAATAACGTGTTTAAATAATAGACCCAAATCTTGCTACCAAATATTACTAAATGCTTTAAACGCAAATAACATATTTTCGCAATCTATATAAGAACTCTAAAAGTCAACTTTCTAAAAGTTAATTCCAGCAAATGTGCGTAGATAAAATGCGAGAAATCATCTCTTTATCTGACACAGCGGGAAAGTTACAAAACGACGTCGTTTGGGGCGGCTATAATGTTATGAACTTCGTATAAACCTAATCATCATTTCCTTGCGGTTCATTCTTTTGACGAAGTTCTCAAGTATAATAGACCATTTTAGAACGTCGTCATCTAAATGAGTTTAATGTTTTGTTCTTGGGTTGGATTCAGATAAGAAGTAAGTTGGATTTTGGCAAATAACTAAATACATAATGTTAAACGTAAATTAAGGCGATACGTAAATAAGGTACGCATAGCATACAAAATCTTATGTTCGATTGCTTTAAAATAGCAAATTAGATTTTTCATTCCTTAACTTCTGTATAAGAAACTTCATTTTTCTAAACCGTAACAGCTGGTAGGTATACGCATATTGGAAAATCTGCTATGGTTCTTATAAGGTTTCGAATTGTTTGCGCTTGCATTCAATAATTCGTTAAAATGGGTGTCAAATAAAACTATCTGTGCAAATTGAGAAAAACTTAAAACATCTATTTAAAAAATAGTTTGAAAGATAGTATGGCAAACTATTTATTTAATGTAATTAACGATTAAAAGAAAAATGCCACTACAACTGTTAAAGAAATCGGTTGTGACGCCTCAAAACCTGACCTGCGTAACGAAACAGGTTTTTAATAATAATAATTATTATTATTGTATTATTTTCTTTATTCCCAATCTAACGTAACAAACTAACTAATTTATTCAAAAATTAAAAGAATTAGAATATTGCCAGGGCTGGGATTCGAACCCCGTACCTTCCACATCAATAACGCCCTATCAATGACGCGAAACACCCTTTATCAAATTAATATTTTAATTAGAGTTAACTAGTGAAATTTTAAACGCAATTTTCTCGAGAATTATGAGGGCAAATATTAAAAAGTAACCTATCGCTGTAAAGCAGATAAATGCGTTAAAATGATGTATCACTCGACCCCTACTGCTATTTGAAAATTTGGCGTTTGTGCCCACCCCTATCACAGGGCTAAAGCGATGTCAACCAAAAACTGAGGGGTTCATCCTAGGACCCCCCCAAATCCATACACCAAAATTCAGCTCAATTGGTGAAACCGTTTAGGCACTATCGTGGAAGAATACATACAGCCACACACACAAACATACATACACGAAGACAGATTTCCATCTGGAAATGGTCTTAATCGTCTCAGGGAACTTCAAAATGGTTCACTGTGCTGGAAAGTAAAATAAGGCTCAGGCACACTTTCAACATATTGCTGTCGGTTCCTCAAAATTTAAGATTGACATGTCACAGTCTAAAATAAATTACTACAACCAGAGACCTATACAGGGTGTTCTAATTATCAACATTTTTCAGAATATATTAAAATGTATAATTTAGTAAAATACAAGTAATGAAATGCGGCGGTGATATACAGGCTAATTATATCTTGAAATAAAAAAAAATCCCGATGGCAGCCAGTCGGAAAAGTAGATTTTTGATTTATGTATTTTTTATTTATACTTAGTCTACCACTGACACCCACTATTAATAAACAAATAATGGAATATTCTGACATTCGCCAAATATAACCAAAGTGTCATATTGACAGTTATTTTAACTGAAATACCCATTATACTATAATACATACGTAAGTACGGTCTTATTGTTATTTCACAGGTGTTTATTTGTCAAAATAATTACAGGTATAGCGGGTGAAGATATTTTTAGTAGATTTTTTAAAAAAAAAAATTTTTATGCAGTACTTCATTTTATGACCCCTGGATCCTAAAAATGACCTCAGTTCAAAAGTTTATATATCTATATATATATATATGGGATATAGAAACTTTGCGTCACGTTCTAGGTCGCATTTTTTGACCAATCGAAACAAAATTTGGTTAAAAAATCGGCTAGGTCATGGAATCGCGTGAGTTCGTTGGCGATTGAAATCGGAGAGCTAATTTCAGAATGGCGGCCTGTCAAAGTTTTAAAAAAATCATATTTTTTTCGTTGTTAATAGAAAATACCGATGTTAAATATCAAATGATAGAGCACTTAAATCTCTACAATATTTATTTGGAGAGTTTTTTCATCGCTGGCATATTTAAGTAAATGTAAGTCAATATAAAGTAACAAAAAATAAAAAAAAAATATCATCACCCGCTATACCTGTAATTATTTTGACAAATAAACACCTGTGAAATAACAATAAGACCGTACTTACGTATGTATTATAGTATAATGAGTATTTCAATTAAAATAACTGTCAATATGACACTTTGGTTATATTTGGCGAATGTCAGAATATTCCGTTATTTGTTTATTAATAGTGGGTGTCAGTGGTAGACTAAGTATAAATAAAAAATACGTAAATCAAAAATCTACTTTTCCGACTGGCTGCCATCGGGATTTTTTTTATTTTTTGTTACTTTATATTGACTTACATTTACTTAAATATGCCAGCGATGGAAAAACTCTCCAAATAAATATTATAGAGATTTAAGTGCTCTATTATTTAATCGATGAGTAGAACCTTTGGCGTAGAACACTAAACTGACAATCGTTTTACCACTTCACCAAAACACTTCTTTTATTTTATTTTTATTATTTATTTAATTAGAAAATATAAGTTTAAAAATGCACTTCATAATGCCACAACTTTCCGAGAAAGTCAAGATAGTTCTAAATTTATTTCGATCCCTTATCTTCCAAAATTTACACGCGGTTTAAATAAGATTTTTAGTGACATTGGCTTTAAAACTGTTTTTCAATCTAGTACACGTCTAGGCAATCTGTTGGGCAATCCAAAAGATAAAGTAGAGATGACGGAAAAATCTGGCATTTATGAAATCAGTTGTAAGGATTGTGACAAAGTTTATATAGGACAAACCAAAAGAAAACTTAATGTTAGATTTAAGGAGCATATTGCTCATTTAAGATATGGTAGGTTAGATAAGTCTAGTGTAGCAGAACATATGTTTGAAAATAATCATAGAGTAGATTCTAGTAACTTAAGATTGTTGAAATCTGTTAGCAATTGGAAATATTTGGACGCTTATGAAAGTTTGGAAATTATTAAGAATAATTCAAAAGCACTAAACAAAGATAAGGGTCCAATCCCTAATAGTATTTTGTATTCTTTAGTATGTAAGTAATTAATATATGTTGACGTATGTACCGCCCTCTCATTGGTTGCGCGGCGACCAATCAGAGCGCGTATCTGTGGTATGTGAATAGTATATAAGCTGTAATATATTTAGTAGTAGTTTAGTTTTAATTCTCTCCTGAGGATGCTAACATTGTTAGCGAAACGCGCGTCGAGATTTAAAAGAAATGTTTTGGTGAAGTGGTAAAACGATTGTCAGTTTAGTGCTCTATTATTTGATATGTAACATCGGTATTTTCTATTAACAACGAAAAAAATATAATTTTTTTAAAACTTTGACAGGCCGCCATTCTGAAATTAGCTCTCCGATATCAATCGCCAACGAACTCACGCGATTCCATGACCTAGCCGATTTTTTAACCAAATTTTGTTTCGATTGGTCAAAAAATGCGGCCTAGAACGTGACGCAAAGTTTCTATATCCCATATATATATATATATATAAACTTTTGAACTGAGGTCATTTTTAGGATCCAGGGGTCATAAAATGAAGTACTGCATAAAAATTTTTCAAAATTTCGGTTGTGTCGATCTCCTGAATAGTTAGATTTTTTTTAAAAATCTACTAAAATGTTATTTAAAGAAGATTTTAATTATGATGCGAAAACGAAGTATGCCTTACTAAAATGTATGAATTAAAAATATATACAGGTTGGTCCATTATCATTTTTTAGCAACGAAAATGCAATGGTCATATGTAGGGTACCCAAAATATTAGCCGAAAACTTTATTGTCCAAATTAATTAAACTTGCAATTTTTTAGATAAACATAAACAAAACTAGTAATGTACTAGTGGTTAAAATATGCTAACACGGGTTTGTAAAAAAAAATATTTTTAAGCTTTAGCCCATGACTTATAAATGAATGTTTTTTGTACTTGAACTATCGCCTACATAATGTACAGTGGAGTTCATAGGCCTTAGTAAATAGTGGAAAAGTACGAAAGCGTAGAAGGGCCACACAAATTATTATCGTTGGTTTGCAGAATTCTGTCAAAATCTTGAAACTTTTCAATTATGACTTTATTTATAAAATTAATAACAAAAACACGGATATTTTCAATTCTGGCTTTTTTATAGAATTCTATAAAATAACTCAGAATTATGACTACTCTGACATTTTTTGCAGAATTCTGTAAAAAATCTCGGAATTTTTCAATTCTCACTTTTCTTACAGAATTCTGAAAAAAAGCTCAAAATTGAAAAATTTCAAGTTTGACCTGTTTTCAGAATTCTGTAAAAGAACTCGGACTTTTGTATTTTTCTACAATACATAGCCTTTCGTAAATGGCGCGGCGCGGCGGCGTGAAAAAGAGTCATAATTACAAAATATATAAACTGTAAAAAGAAATAATTGCTATTTTATTAGACTCGGCATTTGAAAAACACTCCATAAATTAGTAAAGAAAGGCGTTCGTCAAAAGTGCAAAATATCGGTTGTGTCAGCATCAGCCCAAAACAGGAGGTATAACTATCATCGATTTTATTATTTAACATAGTTGCCTTAGAGGGCAATACGACGAGTATAACGATTTTCCAACTTTTCGATACTACTTTCATATTACGATTTCTCTTTCTCGATGGAGCAGAGTTCGGATAATGTTATCAAGCCATTGTTTGGTTCCCACTGTATTTTTTTTAATCAAAAAGCAATGCTTTATCTAAACTCGAAATTCACTTTTTTCCATTTTTTTTTTTAATAACAAAAGTTGCTTCACACAAAATGCTATAACTCACGAATCAGTTGCTGTCAAATTGATACACGCATCGTTTGAAGGTTAGTGATACATAAAAATCATATGGAAAAAATTCTAGTAATGCCATCTATGTGTCATCTTACGGATTTATTGAATAACCTAAAAGTGGACTTTATGTTTACGTCAGCGTCTATACGCAAACTATTACTCCCTAATTCTATGAAACACTATAGCTCCAGTTTACAGTAGAATTATTCTAAATAATCCAATATTGCGTACAAAATATATTTGTCTAGGTACAAGTACTTAAACTTGTAAAAATTCTACAAACTGGTGATTTTCCTTAAATAGAGGAAGGGAACGCCTAATTTGCATTCAGTCCACAGGGTAAAATCGTAGCACGATGCTCGGCGCGAAAATTGCCACATTAATTAGCATTTAGATGGTCTATAATGATAATTACTCAGCGCACCAGGGCGACATTAAAAGGGCGACCAGCTGGGGCGGGAAACGTGAATTGTACTTTGGATGGCAGTATGAGCTTCCCGCGGAATGATAGTGTGAAAAGAAGACGACAACTAGACGTTGTCACATTCGAAGATAAAACACATTTTGGTAAATTAACTTTTTTTAGTCTCTGTTTCGTTCCTGAATTTTTATTTCTCAAGTAACTCTTTTGTTTTGTTATTCAAGTCATGACAAAAAGCTTTAGATGTAAATTCAACAGCTAACTGTTCTATGACAATTTCCCTTCTTCTCAATTTTAGTTTGATGAGTCAAATTAATACATTTGTTTTATTCTTCTCTGGATCTGTAGAATTTAAATTTGTTATAAAAAAATATACCTATAGAGTAACCAGGTCTTGTTCTTGTTCTTAACCCTAAAGTTGGGCGACTTTTTTAATCTATGCACCCCGTATATGTGAACTGCAACTTGAAATTTTTAAAATTTATTGCAATCTATAACAGTATTCTCAAAGACATGTTTTCAGTCTCTTTAAAATCTGAATGATAAATAAAAATTTTACTATTAAATTTTAATAATGTAAATGTAAAAATAAATTTAAGTGCAGAAAATGGAATGAATCAGATTTAATTAATTTATTAAAGTTCAGTTAGAGCAAGTTAAAATTTTAAATGTACAGGGTGCCCCAAAATCGATGATATTTTTGGATAAAACTAACGATGCGCGTTAAAGTTTTTTATCAGTTGTTCCAAAATCGTCCAAATTTACTCTATCAAATGACTTCCTTATATTACCAAATCCGAAAGCAATGCTAAAAGAACTTTAATAGATACGGCAAATAGGAATACAATAAATAAATGACAACAAGATGTTTGTGACGACATCTAGAATGAGCAGGCAATATGCCCGCTGAAACAAAGTTCAAAAACGATCGCCCTACAAGAAGTAATCCATTACATCCTATTGCCAACACTAGATACGCCGGAATTCCCTTGCGGGAGGCCTTATTATAATTTGCTTGTTACATAAAGTAACAACACTTTAAGTTATGTTGGAAATTTGCTTCACACTACCATGCACAGTTTAAACTAATATACAGTTACTTCACCTCGTGTCGGCACGTTTGATATCTCTGTCTTAAAAGCAATTCGCCGCACTTATAGTTATAGTACATATAGATATAGTATATATAGTAGCGGGCCAGAAATGTGGCTGGGAATGCGACGAGTCGATGCCGTTTTTAGCGTCTACTGACCCTTCTTATATATAGTTATTATTCGATAATAATAATATATCTTTATTGTCACAAGTCATACAAAACGTTGTATATAGACACGTCATAGTTTTACTACACAATACTACACAATACAATAAATGATCCATAACCTCATTCCTTATAACACATAAGGCAATAAATAAACACGTCACAATCTAAAATTTGAATACATCTATGCAGTTGCAGTTATATAAATTAAACACAAATACAAACAAAAACACTAAAAAAAAAACAATCTACGATGTCTCCATAATAGTTGTGAATTCATGAAGACTATAGATCGTGTTAGAATTAAGGAGAGCCTTTAGTTTAGTTTTAAATTTACCCTCTGTCTGACAAACTCTTATGTCTTCCGGAAGAAGATTATAAAAATATCGCCCAGAGTAATGCGGTGATTTCTTATAAAACTCATGATTGGGTCTGGGCAGATACAGGCGATCTCGTCCACGTGTAAAATGTTGATGATTAATGCCACAAGTAGGCGTGATGTTTCTGTTTTTGAATGTGTAACACAGTAGTTTGTACAAATATATTGAAGTGACTGTAAGCAACTTATGTTTTTTAAATGTATCTCTACATGTTCCTAGAAACGGGATATTAAAGATGCATCTCACCGCTCGCTTCTGCAGCACAAAGACCCTGTCAATTTCAACACTTCTACCCCATATCACAATATTGTATGCAATCACTGAATAGATTAAAACATAATAAACAGAAATAAGAGATGGGGTATCCATGAATCCTCTTAGAGATCGAAGTAAGTATAGATTCTTACTCAGTTTACTGCAAACGGCGTCGATATGCGTTACCCAGTCCAGTTTGTCATCCACAAGCACCCCCAGCAGTTTCGCCGACCTTGATAATGGCAAAAGAACGTGATTGAATTTAATTTCAATATTTGATGATTTATATCTATTGAAGGGCAGTGCCACGGTCTTACCATAGTTTATGATCAGTTTGTTTTTCCTGCACCACACCTGGAACTCACAAATTGTAGCATTGATCTTCCGCTCCAGAATCTCAGAATCCTTGTCGGACAACAATATGGTTGTGTCATCTGCATACAGATAAAGGGAACCGTGTGTGATATTAGCTGAAAGATCATTGATAAAAAGCAGAAAGAGCAAAGGTCCAAGTACACTGCCCTGAGGCGTTCCCAAACCGATGCTCCGCGACTCTGACACTACCGACTCAACCCTAACCGCTATTCGTCTGTTTGTTAAATACGATCGAATCCATCTGTTAATCGACCCACGTAACCCAAGAGTCTCCAGCTTTGTACACAGGAAATCTCTGTCGACCACATCGAACGCATTCGACAGGTCAAACAGGAACGCCACAACATAAAAACCTCCATCCATCAGATCGTGCACTCTCTGAATGAACTGAAGTGTACAGGTTTCCGTTGAAAAACCATGCTTTCAAATTTCCAACATTTACGAAGCACACGCCGGACAAGAAGTAAATAAACAGTTTGAGGGTCCTAGTTCAGGATATAAACTTATGTTTTTTTTTTAATGAATCAACATTATAAGTAATTAAACAGCAAAATTAAACTTCGTTACAAAATAATATACCTACATACATACAATTACATCATTAAATTAATAATAACCTATACGCATGTATATCTACAATTAATTCTATTCCCATAATAACAGAAAATTTAATCCAATAAAAATTAAGAACTTCACTTCATCTAATTTAATTGATATTAATTTTTTTTCTTCCTTTCTAATAAGGAATATTCCCATAATTTTTGCGATCCAGCTTGGACTGTCAAACTATGTTAAGATATAGGTACATTCTAAAATGTAATTTCAATGTATTAATGTACTTATAACATGTTTCTTTTTAAAAATCATTTAACCCGTTTCGTTATAATAGCACCACGCTACATTTCGAAATTGAAAATTTAAATTTTTTTAAAAACTCTAAAATTCCAATTGATATGATCAACAAAAAGAAAACGATAATTGTTACAATGTCACTATGACAAAGTATCGAATTATCAATTATACACACAAATAGATAATTATTTTAATGTTGAAGTTCTGCTCTAGTACCGAATTTTAACAAAATAGTAAGACATTGTATTAACTCTTATTTAATCTGTTTGTATAACATTATAGCATTCCCTCTTTTTCAGTTTGTATATACATGATTAAATTTTAAACAATCCCTTTTTTTAAATACGGAAATTAAATTGTTACTTCGTCACTGATGCGGCATGTCTTACATGCCTTTCATGGTTTGAACATATATACGATTATTTTGTGGAGCTGACGTCGTTTTATTTATCATAACTCACCACTCCTCTCCGTAATGGATTAAAGTTTGAATATGAACTTTGAGAAGTTTGAAAAGTACGACATGTTTATAGCTTATTAAGTGCGAAAGAGACGTGAATACTACATTTCAAAGATATCCTGAAAGAAATCAGGCAGAGGCACAAACATTTAAAAGGCTGGATCAAACTCTTAAGCAACAAGTTTCAAATACCTCGTAAAAATTTAAGAATACCAAAATACGGGCACAATAACAACCCAAAGTTCTCTTATTCAGATTTTTTTCTTTTTCACTATTATAATTTTGCCGTTATGTTTGTTATGGTAAATCTTAAAGTAAATCTAATCTTTTAGATAACACACTTTTAAAAGCGGTTTTCCAATTTTTACAGTAAATTTATGACGATGTTATAACATAGAAAAAAACACAAACAAGTAAATAAACAACAACTATAGGTGAACATAATAAAAGTAAATAAAAACCGTATGTTATCCGAAACAATTTCTAAACACAAAACATTTAAACCCAAGGATATCAAAGTCTAGATAATCAAAATTTGTATTTGCCGTTCTATATTAAATATACCTAAAAGTAATTTAATTTAGATTAGAAATTTACATGATTTTTCTATTAGCCACAGATTATTTTTTACATTAAATTCAAACAGAAAACCTTTTACTACTCATTGTTCAAATGCCAGATTGATAAACGGCAATACGTTTATTCATTCAATTTTTAAACAATTTAGAGTATGGTATAGTAGTAGTATTGGGTATCACAGTAAACATGGGCATTCACAGTTTGTCCATATTTCAGGATTTCAAATTGAACGAACCCACGAATGCTCCAGCTTAACCATTAATTCGGAGAAATCTGCTGCGTTTGTCATTTCCTATAGAAAAGCAATCAAAAAGTGCTTCTGAACTGATCTGAAATTGATTATGGTGAACCAGTTAGTTCTGTTTTCTTCGGGCAGATATGGAGGAACCAAACACCTGCTCTGCTTATTTATGTACTAATTAATTACAAATGTCCTTGGATCGTAAACCAAGGTTGGTTGTCGATTGTCTGTGGTGGTTGTGCCTCCAATTTAGCTTTAAGGGCTAAATTGGAGGCACAACCACCACATCATTACAAAAAGCTATATGTCTTCCTTATCGGAAAGATCAAAATTATCGGGTTAGAACATAGAAATCCATCTTTAACATTTAAAAACGACTTACGCACTTAATAATAATAATAATATTAATTTATTTCCAAATAATATATACATTCTTGTAAACACAATTCATGCCAGCCAGAAATAAATGAAATACCTCCACTGAAACCAAAAAATGGTTTGTGCGTGGATGCCATCAACTCATTTCGAAGCGTGCACTCGTATACGATCTAATCACAACATAAGTATTAATATTAAAAATTTTGTAATATCCTAAACCGAAAGAAAAAAAAATAAACACTTATTCATGAGTCATGATACAAAACAATTCCCTATAACATTTAGACACAAAAAATCAAAAACAATAAAATAAGAAACAATAGAACCAGCACACTCGAGAACTGCACTTCAATTTAATAATTTATTTAACCTTGAGGAACAATCCGAAACCCATGTTTTTATTTTTCTTTTGAAATGAAATATATTTTCAATATTTCTTATATTTACAGGAATATTGGAATATATTCTCGGTGACAAGAAATTAAAAGAACGTTGCCCTTTTCTTTTAGAAGCTTTTAGTTGAGAAAACTGTTTTTCTTTCTTATGCCTTGTATTGTGATGGTGATCAATAGAAATTAACGTATGTCGTTTTTTTTGTTGTAGCAAAATAATTCTATAACAATACAATTGTCTCAAACAAAATATTCCACTTTCTTTGAACAATAATTCAGTTGAAAACAATTTAGCCCTATTGAAGATGATTTTAAGTAACAGTTTTTGAATAGTCTCTAGCGGCTTCACATGCACATTGTAAGCACCACCCCAACCAGCAATTCCGTACTGCAACAGAGATTGAACCAGAGCATAGTATACAGTAATTAACTGAGATCTAGATAGAAATGACCTTAGCTGTCGAAACTTAAAAATGATGAATGACTTGGATAAACGTATCAATTGTTGCCTTATACCTACCAAAAGATTTTA
Organism: Apoderus coryli; assembly: GCA_911728435.2. Lineage (NCBI taxonomy): Eukaryota > Metazoa > Arthropoda > Insecta > Coleoptera > Attelabidae > Apoderus > Apoderus coryli. The sequence goes on along the minus strand of OU452206.1, from coordinate 2,945,467 downwards.
CTATTTTAGAGTAGAACCAAGCCACTTTAACTTTAAAATGTTATATGTATCTCAATACGTTATATTTTTTATATCCTTTACCTAATTATTTAATATATTTATAACAATATTAGGTGCGAAAATTGAGGTTGAAAGACCCATATATCTTATTTTCAATTATCTTAAAATAGAACCCATATAATTATTCAGTTATGTCTTAATTAAAAATAAATCCTATTATTGTCTCTTTCAAGAAAAGGTGTCAATGTCATGTTTACAATTTCTCGCCTTTTATTTATTTAAAAAGAAAACAGTTTTGCGTGATTCGTCCTTCGCAAGTTCACAAACACATATATAATAATGTACACAGAAGAGGAAAAAGAACGATACCTAGATCTATAAATCTCAAGCTATTTACGCTATCGGTGACACCATTTAGGACAATATAGTATCTCCATATATACACAGTAAGGCTTCTTGGTGGCCCTTTTCTCGAAACTAGAACGTCTGTCTCTTTATTCCAACAAATACAATGATTCCAGTGTTTTCTTCCATTAGTGTCCTCGTTTTAACAATAAAAGCCAGTGGTGTAGTAAAAGCAGCGCATGTAATTATATGAGATATAAGTTACCCGGTTGTACTGAAAAAAAGATCAGTAGGTTTCATATCAACGAATAAATATATCAAAAATTTTACTTACGCTGAATGCAATTGTATGATAAAACAAGTAACAGGTAGACAAACACGAATGTCTCATTAAATTTACATATATCAACGTAATTAAATTAATTGCAGATTATGGTAATTATCTAGTGGCATAGTATTAACTATTAAATTATATTAAGAGTGTGGTAAATTCTCACATACTTTTACATACCTAATACTGTTATTTATTACTATTTCTGTATATGTGGAGAATAGAAGTACAGAAAAAGTCATTTGTTGCAACGAAAAGTAAGTGTCAAATAATGTTCAGATTTTTGTTTTTCAAAAATGAATATTTGTTTGTTATTTAATTTAAAGTTATCCTCCATTTACACGTACTATTTGGTTGAAAATATTCTATTAATTACTGGTTCTAAGACAATTTTAATTTTCTTTAAAAACATTGTATCAGGCATCGGACTAGATATACAGGGTGTTTTAAAAAGACGCGACAATATTTAAGGGAGTGATTTCTCAGGTCATTTTATGAAAAAAGGTTCCCATAAACATACGTCCGGAAATGCATTGTTTCCAAGATAGGTACAAGGTGTTACATTTTTTTGTGTAAATAACGATTTTTTAATTAAGTCAAATATTTCAGTGCTTTCATTTTGAAACTTGACATCTGCAGTAGATAAGATTTTCGGCACAAAAACGTCATCTTTTTTAATGTCTGAGATACCTATACGTGTTGTATTCTTTTGATGAATTTTGTGTCTAATGATAATGGTCTTTGAGACCAAAACCGGTCACACATAGGATAGTGCAAGAAAATGACCTGAACTTCGTGTATTGAGTTTTATTGTATCAATGATACTTTTCGATCCGTTTCTCAGATAAAGGCATGAAAAGCATAGTAAACAACAAATTAAAATAGCAAAAAAATAGAAACACTTAGCAAAGAAAAAAATGAAAAAGGGTGGATACAACTTTATCACTAAATTATTACTATTTTTTTATTATTACAACAGTTAAGTGTTCTTCCAGAATGCTTTATACCCTTGTAAAAATACCAGCCACCAGTATGTACTTGGTGTAACATATAAAAAAATATAAGAACTCGACAACTAAGGATTCTGGACGCAGCAACGCATATGGAAGTTCTTGGGAATATTGTTATGAATCGATATCATTCTTTGAGGGATGTCAACAAACACAATTTTAGGTAGGTAATCGACAAGTGTTTCGGGAGGTCCATACACAATATTCCGAGAGGATCAATGTGTGGACAGCATTGGCGACGCGTGACTTTTTGTGTTACCAAAACTAGATGTAAAAATCTTAGCTTAAAAAAAAATATTTAGAACCTCCCAAATACATTTTTTGCATATTTTAGGCATCTATAAGTGTGCTTTCGAACTATCTATTTTTGAAATGGGCTTGTTTAACAAAACAAGACTTAAAATCCGAGAGTTTGTCTGTCAACCACTATACTTTCACCAGACGGCCGTTTCGTCGATCCACGACTCATCAGTGGTGATCGGTCAGTAGTTGACAGCCAAACTCTCGTAAATAATGTGGTATATACCCCACACGGTACAGAGATGTAAAAGGATGTGTTTGGCGACATCTAGTTTTATCGTTGGTAGTACGCCGAGTGAACAACAGTTCCTATATCGGCTGCCTGGGAGGTCTCTGACCACATAAAGCAACTACCAACACATAGACGCGCCGATACACCCTTAAGCGGGATCGCATATATTTGAAATGGGCTTGTTTAACAAAACAAGACTTAAAATCCGAGAGTTTGTCTGTCAACCACTATACTTTCACCAGACGACCGTTTCGTCGATCCACGACTCATCAGTGGTGATCGGTCAGTAGTTGACAGCCAAACTTGGTTAAACAAGCCCATTTCAAATATATGCGATCCCGCTTAAGGGAGTATCGGCGCGTCTATGTGTTGGTAGTTGCTTTATGGGGTCAGAGACCTCCCAGGCAGCCGATATAGGAACTGTTGTTCACTCGGCGTACTACCAACGATAAAACTAGATGTCCCCAAACACATCCTTTTACATATCTATTTTTGTTTAACAATTTCATTATATTTAGCAATATTTGCCTTATAAGCTTGGTTAAGTCAACTTTCAATTCTTGTTTTGCCAAAACTGAATCAAATTGGCTACACATCTCACATGTAACGAAGAAATTTCATGTCTCCTATTTAGGACTATAAAACTATTAAAACCGTTGACTTCGTTAAACGAATACGGCACTACGAGAAGAAGAAGAAGAACCAATGGTACCAGTGGTTACATGGACGGGGACCTCTATTTAGAACATTTACGCCGCTCTTCGAGTTATATGCTATGACTGGATAAAACGTTTCCTCGGACATGGATTGGAAGAAAAGGTGTCCAATAATGGCCGCCAAGATTTCCAGATTGAACGCTACTGAACATCCTTCTTTGGGGGTACTTAAACACTGAAGTTTATAAAACTCAGTGAGAAGACATTGATGACCTCAAACCTAGAACGGATTTGTTTGAGTTTTAAAATCAAAGCCTAACTTAAACCAGTAGTACGTTTAAGAAAATATGTTGTATAGTATTTCGGTTAATTTAGTCTTAATTCTCTCCGGAGAAGTGGTAAAATGAGATAAAGGTATAATATTGCTTTACGTCAAGGTTTCTACTCATCGATTATATCAAAACTTAGATAATATAAGCCAAATTCATTATTTATTTATAGCACCCTTATAAAATAAGGTGTCAGTAACGCCTCTGCTAAATAACAATTCTATTGTGGCCCAACCACAGGGATGAATGTAGCATTAATTGACCGTTAGGGCTGTTGCAAAACTATTCTTCTATGTAGGTACATGATATTTAGGTATAAGCAGAGATGTCTTCCATCACAATAATATTTACTTGATGTACGACCCCCTGGTTTGATGCACGGGACCACTTTCCACTCCCTAAAAGGTGTACACTACTTTAGAATAACCGGAATAGGTATAGGTAGAATATTTATGACTTTGTATAAATTGTCTGAGTATCTGTGAAGAGTTAAACGATGGGCGTTACGAGTACTTAGAAGTTGGCACATAATTTGATATATCAGCCCTGTTTGTTAGAGTGAATTGTCACCGGTTTTGTTTTTAATGTCCTATAAATACATTAAGAGTAGAATGTATCTTCAGTACTTATACATAATATACAGTATGTATTTTTAAAATCTAAAGGGTTGTAGGTAGTTTTCGTATTAAAAAAAATAAGTTTTAAAGAATTATTCAGTTTGAGTTAGTACCTTGAAAATAAGTATCACCAATTTTGTAACGTTTGGGGATTTTATTATCGGTTCCTCAGGCACTGAAAAGAAACTAAATTACATGCTCAACAAGCATACAACATTTTTAACACAACATATTATAGGTAAACAAGACTCTATTCTTGTGTTGAATAAAATCTGTTACCTTAAGTGCAGTTAAACATTTCTTAAGATGTAATTAGGCACTAGTAGTAATTATAACGTGATTAGGTATAACAATTAAGTAGGTATACTTTAGACTTTGACTCTAACAGAACTCAAAGATGTTTGGGGATTCTTGATGATTATGGTTTGAACAAGTTGGTTGTGGTACCTACGTACCATTTGTGGAGTCAAAAGTTCGTCGCTTCAAACGATAAAGTAACAATCAATTTGATAAGCTACATATATGACGCTGCAATGGGCAATGTTTGTATGGCAAAAAACTGCTCCATGGATTACAGGGAAATTTACAAAAATATAGAAACTATTGGCTCGATATAGAAAAATCTCAAACTGGGAAAATTACAGGTATATGTTCGAAATCTATTCTCTTTAGAAACTGTTGGGCTAAAATGATAATATTTAGAAATCCAAATACGATATATAATAATCCAAAAGCAGAAAATATTAATCATTTGTTTGTATACATATAGGTATAAATATAACAATCAGACAATCTGATTCCGAACAGATAAATTATGTATGATAATAATGATAACAAATTTTTTTAGGTTACTTGCTGTTGTTTATAATTGTAAGGCTTTTTCCTCGGCTATTTCATTAAATAAAATCAGTGCTCTTTTATGTGACGATGATCTCATTGAATTCGTCTTCTTTAAAATATAAGTATATCTATTTATACCAACATAATTATTCTATACGCAAATAAAATAAAAAAAATACATCAAACAAGTCATTCAGCTTTTTAGACAATAAAAATAAATAAATATAAATAAACATCTTGTTGTCTTTCATCTCTCGTGCTAGTATAAGCTCTTCGTAAATGTTGGAAATTGGGGTCACACTGCCTGCCGATCACCACTGATGAGTTCTGGATCAACGAAACGGCCCGTTTGGTGAAAGCATGGTAGTGTGAAACAAATTTCCAACATAACTAAAAGTCTTGTTACTTTATGTAACAAGCAATTCCGAAATAAATATATATTTGTCCAAAAATTAATAAAAAAAATTGCAGATAAGATTGTTACAAACAAACAAATTTGGGGCGGCGCTCCGTTATCCTAGAAAAACATATTTGCTCGTAACTGAAATGGCACATTTTCGAGAAGCACAGAAAGTTGCTCCTGAAGAAGTTGCAAATATTGTTCACTGCATAAAACACCTTCGTAAAAGTATGGACCAATTAAATGCCCGTTAATGATACCCCACGAAACGTTACGGCCAAAATGTCTTTCGCTTTCAATCGGATTGACAAATGACATGTCAATTTTTTCGTAATGCCTAAACAATCTTTTTAACATAAAATGTACTTATCTTGTTAATTAGTACGTTATAGTATAGTTCTTATTAATTCCCTCTTTGTGGAGTTAAATTCGTATTCTAGAATTTCGACATTGTCCCATATAGGTATATAGAATTCTATATGACCTGTTTGATAGGCGTATTCGGCTGTGTTAGATTTTTGAAATTCCCTTCTTCTAATGGAGTCTTGGTGTTTTTTACTCTAACTTTCAGTGGCCTGCCTGTTTCTTCAATATAATATCTGTTGCAATCACATGGAATTTTCTAAATGAAACTCTTAGTTTTTTTATTTTCATTTTCAGGTTGTTATTGTTAAAAATGAACGTCGAAAATTTTCTGTTTCGAAAACCGTTCGAATGTTAAATCTATTACCTATCCTTTTTATTTTATCTGCCATAAATGTCAGGGATTTTTGCTATTGGTATTGTGTTATTTGAATATGCCTATAATGGTCTATCTCATGTAGTAAAGATTCTCTATCGTTGCACATTATTTTTGATCTATCTACTAGACATTTAACTACTTCCTTTTTAACAGTTGTATATATATAATTCAAATATCTATCTGAGTGTGTTTTCTTCCTATACATCACGGTCTTGAAGGAATAATTATTGTTAATTACTAAAATATCCAGGAAAGGAAATTTGTTAGTTTCTTCTATTTCAATTATGAATTTAATTATTGTTTGTTCTTTAGAATTGTTAGAAAATAAAAAATATTATAATTCATTCTGAATATGTGGCCAAATCACGAATATATCATCGACGTACATACAATGTGTCCACGGATAGAGTTTGGAAGAGGAAAAACTTTTTCATTTGTAGATTTAGAAGAAAAAGTCATTCTTTATAAAAACGTCTGCTTGTGTCGAAACTACAATTGCAAATACCAAATTTACGATTACTATACAGGGTATATCAAAAATAATAGTTTTAATGATTTTGATGTTCTTCTTTTTTTTTAAAATTTTATTATTTCAATAGTAGCTATGAAATTAACCACGTTGAGAAAAAGGTTTATTAGCTTTTGTTTGTACAATTGGTGTAATAAATCACGGTTTTGAAAATATTTTCATAAAATTAAAAAAAAACAGAAAAATCCCAATCATTAAAAATGTTATTTTTGATATACCCTGTATAGTAATCGTAAATTTGGTATTTGAAATTGTAGTTTCGATACAAGCAGACTTTTTATAAAGAATGACTTTTTCTTCTAAATCTACAAATAAAAAAGTTTTTGGTCTTGGAAATATTGTATATAGGTACCCTATATATATTTGGTGGAGACCAAATTTGAGGTTTTAAGGGTTCAGATTGCATAATATTTGCCTCAAAGTCTTCCACAAAAACGAAATTAAAAGAAACTATTATAGAATCATGAAGGGTGAACAGCTATGTCTCTCTGAATTTTCTATAGACATTGATAGAATTTGGTTCAACATTGTATAGTTCACACACCAAGTACCTATAGTCTTATTTTTATTATTATTTACCTCAAACGTCAAATCGATTAGTTGACAAATGTCAATGTGAAAACCGTCAATAATAACATTTAGGTACCTACACACTCAAAATACATATTCAATATTATTGTATTTTATCCTCTGACGAGATTGGTTCCTGAAACGTTAGGACTCCTTAAAAATAATTTTTTTAATTTACGTTTTTGTTTATATTAAGTTTTATCCAACTGTTTTTAACCATGACAAATTTAGGTACATTTTTTCAATTACGCAGTGGATTTTATTACTATAATCCGAAAGCAATATTTTTTGATTGCTTAACATTTAGAATTTTAAATATAGTGGCGAAATACCCAAATAATAAGCTTTAATCTATTCGCGCCACAAAAACATATAGACGCTAGATTTGTTTGCCTAATCATTTTTGTTTCACACTACAAATAAATTTTGTGTAAAATTACTATAAAAATCATAGGTAATATTATGCCCTGGTTTACCATGTAAAAATTACATTGTTATATATGCAAAATAAAAGCATGTATTGATAGGTAAATTTACACATTCAGTTGTGTAATAATTAATACAAGGTTTTTGTAGTTTAAATTATTTGTGAATGTAATTTAATGTAAAATTCCCATCGTGTAGCATATTATCATATTTAGATAAAAACACCAGTAGTAAAATTGAAACAACAGCTATATTAAAAACAAAAACATTACACATTAAGTAATAAACAATGTTTACGTACGTATATAAGTATTGTGCTAAAGGCTAACTTTCTTATTATTTATCCTACAAAAAATTTTAAATTATCAAAATTGAAGTAGTTCAAATATTTGGAATCTTGTTCAAAATAGGTCATAAAAAAGAGTTTGTTGATGTGCACATAAAATTAGTCTGATTTTGCAAAAAAGGTTTTGTATCTTCCTTACCAAAGCAGTTGTGAGATTGTTTAAAATCTGAATCAAAAAAGCCATACGTTTTGGACACCATTTTGCAACTTTCAAATAGGTAGACATCGAATATTTTTGCAAGTGAAACAGTGTTGCCGTAGGGTATTTTTCATTTTCCCAATCAATGGAGTTAAAAATTAAAAACAGTCTTCTTCTTTTGATATTGGCAGCTTATTATCACTTTTATATTTAAATAGCCTACACAGATCCAACAAAATAAAGTTTAATTAACTACATCTGTCGGGAGCAAAAGTATAGGTACATCTATTTTGCAATTTCTTTTCAGCACAAATATTTTAGTATAGACCCAACCCATATGTTGCTTAGATTATAGATTTCCCCCAATTTCCCAATTTTTCCCAAGATTCGTAAATACCGATTCCCCAAAACACGGCAAACACGAAACGGCAACATTGAAGTTAAAGGATGCATGGCGCGATGATGATGCGACCTCTGCTGCCTTCTTGACGTCTTAAATTTAAACGGTGAAACAGGAGATTTTACATTGTTTGATGTATTTATGCGTACTTCTACATACTCTTAAATAAAGTTACATCTTTTTACACACAATTACATTATATTACATATACAAATGGAAAAATATGTAAAACTGTGTACTTTTGTGGAAATGAACTTTTTTGATGTAATAATACATGTAAGTGTGTGTAACTTATAAATTACTTGGATGTTATAGTAAATATTACATAGTCGATATTGATTTATTATGTAAAATCACCAGGACTTACAGCAATTTTTTGTAGTGCACAAACTCACAATTTTAATGAACGGTAGACTAGCGTTGAACTGGCATCTAGGTATATCCTGTTTTTTTTTTAATTTTCTTAATAGCATTGTACATTGTACACTGCATCCTGCTTGATATATCAGACAATGAATAAATTAATGACTAGGAAGGTGTTGTGTTAATAAAAAATATTAACTAAGCTACAAATGCATAATAAAATTATCGGTATTATTGTAAAAGGATGAACACATAATTATATATCTCCGGAAATTTGCGGCTGATAATAATATAATTATATCTGAGTATGTATGCATATCAACTTTGGATGCAAATAGATTTCGATACATTCTTGCAGTCGCCATTTTTCCTAGAATTAAAAACAAACAGTAACTACCTAGATAGGTTCTCTACAATTACATTTTTACTAATTTTCAACCGCTTCTTAAATTCGACTAACTATTAGATAGGACGTAGTCAACAATCAGCTTCATTGTTCAGAACTATAAAATAGTTGTTTTGTAATCAGCAAAAGATAGACCGCACACTGTTGTAGCCATTGCATAGCTCGCCTCTGGTCACTGTGATATGAGTGGGTGGGCTACTAAAGTGATATCAAGTGGCTGTCTACAAGCCGTGTCGCCACTGTTACCACAGTAAAAGGCTGATTGATAGCTGTGCTCACGCGAAGCAAATACCAGACCACACACAAAAGCTCCACCTCTATAGTTGCTTGAGCGTATTTAAACCACACCCATAGGGCATGTAGCACGCCCATTAGCTGTTAAACCGGTGCTAGCATTTCCCCTATTCGGGCAGTCAGTTGCAAAACGGCTACGTTGTAACGTCGATATCGTTATAGGTAGATAATTATTTATATTCAGTTTCTAGTGTTTTTACTAGTTAGTGATTTGTGATCCAAATTTTGTGACATTGTGTGTGGTGATTTAATATGTTGTTAGGCGCTATGCCCGAGGACCTTGTAGTACCTACGGCGAAAAGCCAAAGGGCTACGGACTTTTCGATAGCCGCTATAATGGCAAGAGGTGCGATCGCGGGTCCGGCGGACAATGACGGAGCAGTGGCAATCAGAGAATTACGAAATGACGGTTAGTTTAAAATTATTTTTATTATTTATCTTTAAACTTTCAAATACCAACTAACTAAGTATTGATGAATTTCCCTAAAAACCAAGGATTATCTAATCTCGGTAGAAACTTGCAATTATAGTCTCAAACTGGATTTTAAACGTTGATGATTTGAAGTAAATATTTGAAACAATTTTCTGAAAAAAGTTCCTATAGATATTAATTTGTTAGCTTACTTAAGTACTTCATATTATACAACTAATTATATGTAATATACAGAAATTAGCATAATTCATTTTCTTCTTTAATACCTGAGGATACCTACCTATTACTGCAAAAATTATTTAGAGTTGGTAGGTACCTACTTACGGATAGGTGCATACCTATACCAAAATTAAGTTTGAGTTTACTACCTCAATATTGTAAATAATTCTATATCATTACGTACTTCAGGAGTTTAAATATTATACTATAATAAATAATAACTTATTTATCAAAAAAAAATTGTTCTACAGATTTTTTTGAACATATAAACAACACTTCAATAGATCACAAAATCACCTAGGTTAAATATTATTAAGTATTGTATACATTCGGTAGATTAAGATATATCGAAATTTTACCTTTCATTAAGTCAATATTGTCATTAAAAAAATGTATAAAGACAGTAACAATTCGCTAACTACCAATACATGTTTGCCAATAATCGTGCACATTTTGCGGTCTATCATGTGTCTCCATCTATATTGTTTCAATGTAGTTATAGGCTCGAAGTGGAGCTATAATTTTAGTATATTATTTGGGAACTCAACACTGGTTAGTCAAATATTTCACTTTGCATTCAGGGAATCATCAAACAGCATATACCTAACTTTTCAAAAAAACAGAAGACAGGTCTTGTAATGGGTTCGAATTTGTCCCCTTTCTTCGTGGAGATTTTTATGCACCAATTGTGCAGAGACAATTTGTGGATAGTCCTAATTTTGCGGTTGCTTGAGATTTTACAGATACGTTGATGACTGTTTGCTGATTTTTTATTCGGATCTAAAGGGAATCCGAAGCTTTTTAAATTACATCAATAATTTCCATATATAAAATTCACGATGGAATTAAAAAGTAACTACCTAGTGCCTACACACTTGTATGTTTTATATCTCCTTTTTTCTCGTTTTGGTATAGTTTAGTTACTTTTATTGATACCACAGATGAGTTTAACATAATTTTATACCAACATTTGTAGAATTTTTCTATACTAAATAAACTATAATTAAAAATTTGTTTATTCTCTCTGTCTGAGATGCCTACGTCTAATATTGTTTTGATGAATTTTGGTAATTGTTTGATAGTTTGTGCGCAGGTAAGATTTTATATTTAACCTTTTTTTAAATTGTTTGTGTCTGATGATGGTTATTGAGACCAAAACCGATCACACATAGATTAGTGCAGTTAAATGTAACTGAACTTAGAGTTTATTAAGTGTTATTGTTTGATTACTTGAGTTTCCATTGGTTTTTGCTATAATAGTTACCTACTAATGTTAGAGCTTAATTTTACTTAAATATTGTTGTAAACATAAATAAATATGCCTCAGTGAACATGAAGTTACAAAGTAGTTATTATTAATAAAAGTTCATATGTATATATTATTACAATTGGTAGCTGATGTACCGAGAGTCATACTATGAGAACTAAAATTTTTATAGACATCAACTTCATCTATTTTTCTCATGACTTTGCTTAATTGCTCATTCTTGAATATCGTTCTGGTTAATTTTCCACAGTCCAGTTGCTATTTGTGAAATCTTGAAGGCGCAGGTCATCATTTTCGTGCCAATAACCTAAAGGTGCTCTGTAAATGTTTTGTATTTTTGTAACGCATCTGATGCTCAGAGCTGAAGGAGTCAACAATGAGTCTCTATTTGAAAATTGTTAAATGCTGTTCCGGTTTTTTAACAAATCCTCTTAATAATTTACTCAAAGGTGTAGTATCGTGTTGAAGTTTCGTACTTGTTACTAACCTATTAAAAGCTTTGCAATACACTAGTTAGTCTGAAGTAAAAATGTCAGACTCTGCGGCTCAGACCTAGGACCTGCAAAGCTTACCTTATAAATAATCACTGTTCAATATCCTTTGAGAGCTTATCCAGCGTTTAAGGAACCTTGTTAGATTAGCTAATTGTGTAACATTTTTTTACATCCGCCATTAAAAGTTTTACGCTCTCAGCAATTAGGTACCTAATGCGGTTTTAGTTAATAATTGTTGTGTAATGTAATTATTGAAATGTCAAATGTTTTGTGTTTAATTTGATTTTAAGTTAAAGTAAATTTTGGACTTCAACAGCTCTTGATATATCTATCAAGAAGCTGAATATTATGCCTTTTAGTATACAAACTACTATATGCATTTTTTGTATGTCTTTAGGTACTTATATGGTTTGATACTAATAAACGAAATAAATATTCTACCCCACTTCGATACGGACTACTTCTTTCGAATGAATAAACGAATTTATTATTATTATTATTAATTAGGTGATTGATTCGAAACATGCATTACAATATATTTTTAAAAGTTGTATCTGAGCATTTTTCAACTCTAACGCATAAAGACGCAAAATCAAAATTAAAAAGGAAACAGATCTATCTGGGGTTTTTATTTTTTTAATCACTACATATAGAACTACCTACGAGTAAAAAAAATTATGAATCTTGAGATTTTTTGATTTAGATTTTAAGAAAACCAATAGGTTACCTATTTATATTTGTGTAGTTTTACCATACCTAGTACCTACGTATTTATAAAATAGCTTTCAGCATTGCGAAATTTATTACCTACGTTAATAGAATATAAATATTGTAATGTAAACTGACGATAACTACCTATATAGTGAAAATATGAAAATACATACAAAATTCAACCCCTTTTTATTTTGTTTATTTTTTATATTCAAATTACAACGTATACATTTTAATACATTTAGGTATAACTTATAGGCGAATTTTGTTATTCACATTTGAAAAATGAGAGGGTGAATCTAATACTAAGACCTACTACTAATAATAAATTTATTTTATCTACCTACATTATTATTTAAGTGGCCTATAGAGTTAGCTTATATGGATTCCTCAAAGCTATATCTGCTACTGCAGTCAAAGCTTCCTATAAAAAAATATATTTTTCAACTTCGCTTTTTGTAAAAATGTGTCTTTTTTACAATAAAATCTTTATTATTATTATTATTAAATGTGGGAAACTGTTATCAACTCTAATATAAATAATATCAACAGAATGCTCTTAAACTACTATAATCCAATTATTAAGAATTAGAAATTACAAAGTTTCTATTTCCATATATTTTACACAATTAGGAGTGGCTGAACCAAGTTTTACCCAAAAATGTATAAATCTCGGACACACAATCAATAAACAATTAACACAATTAATAACAAATTTTATTAGGTAATTTGACTACAGTTTAGCAATTTTGAGCTAATTTTTCTAAGCAACTGATGTTGTAAAGAAAATAAATTTGCTATATCTTCATTCGTTAAAAAAATATAGGTAAGCAAATTTGTAGAAAACACTAATATCAAATATTCGCAACCGTCACAACTTTTAAACAAGTATAGACTTTGGAAACAAACTGCAATTATATCTGTCAATAATTAAACTAATGGTTGACAAATAGTATTCGTCTGATAACTTGTAATATAAGTCAAACATTTGATATTCAGTCAAGAGAGAAGATACGTATCATCCATGCCTTTTAGTGTAGTCTCACTGAGAATTAAACATCGGTTGTTAATAATAATTATTGATTAAACGCTAAAAAAACAGATGATACTATATAATAGTCACTATTATTACCAGAAAATTAAACAAAGTATACTATAATAGGATACCAGTAATTAATTATAGGAAATCAATCACTACAACAAATTTTCAATGTGGCCCACCTCCGTCTTACTTCTCTTCCTGAGGCCTTACATAACATTTCCCTTGAAAGTTCATTGCATGCGCATTACTAATTTTTTCCTTGAAATGAAAAGTTATGGGTTGGCGTTTTATACACTTTATTTTTCAATGTTCCCCACAGGAAGAAGTCTAGTGAGGTCAAGTCAGGTGATTTAGGCGGCTACTGTATTGGTCCATTTATACTTATGCAATTTTTCCCGAAAATATTGAAAAATTCTTAGGCACTTCTTGCTTGCTTAGGATAGCGTTCCGTTTTGCAGGACATACATATTTGCTCGCAACTGCAATGGCATATTTTCGACAAACACAGAAACTTGCTCTTGAAAAAATTGCAAATATTGTTCACTGCATAAAACACCTTCGTAAAAGTATGGACCAATTAAATGCCCGTTAATAATACCACACCATACGTTGATGCCAAAATGTCCTTAGTTTTCAATCGGATTGACAAATAACATGTGTACTATGAATGAGCGTTGTGCCAAATAGATTATCGATTCTATCAAAAGTTTACAGGACTGAAAATGTTGTTTGTTCGCAGATCGTTTATCGCACCTCAGTTCGCCAGAGCCTGATGAACCTCTAGATGATGACGAAATCGAAGTGGACGTGGAGGAATGTTCTGATTCCGAAGCAACTCGTGTGATTAAACCAAAATTAATCAGTGTGTCACCACCAGTATCAGATTGCGGTTCAGAACCCACAGATATTGATAGAGACTCACCCGATATTATACGGGGAAAATCGCCGGGAAATAAAAAACCGAAAATTTTATGTAATTGTGAAGAATTACTTAATGTAGACTGTCATTTGGAAACCAAAGATTTGTGGGATAAATTTCATGATTTAGGCACTGAAATGATTATTACTAAAACTGGAAGGTAAGTCTTAATATAATTTTCATATTTCTGAATTTTACTCAATAATTAAATAACTTTTAAGATTTCTTTGAGAATTTCTTTCCGATTTTCTAATGTCTTAGCTCAATCAGGAAATAGATCTGATGTTGAATTATTTTTTTATTTTCCAAACAGGGTATTTTGCCAAGAGTCCAAATTAAAATCAAATTTCCATTTCAACATTTCATTAATTCAAGTCATTTTACGCATATTCTGAAAAATGTTGTTAGTAGCAACCTTATAATAACGATAGAACGCCAATACCTATACGTAGACTTTGCAATAAATTTCCATACATTTGTTTTCACACATCATTTCTTACTAAATTTCTTTTGATTTCACTTGATTCAGGTCCAAAATCAGCCCGATATATTCCGAAAATTCAAATAAACAGCCCATTGATTTTATTATCATAACATTTTGCACCTTTCGGCACCAAATATATTTTTTTGCTTGTTTAAAAATAGGCTTGTGTACAATTTATTTTATTATAAATAATTTATAATA
Organism: Apoderus coryli; assembly: GCA_911728435.2. Classification (NCBI taxonomy): domain Eukaryota; kingdom Metazoa; phylum Arthropoda; class Insecta; order Coleoptera; family Attelabidae; genus Apoderus; species Apoderus coryli. The sequence continues at coordinate 2,930,422 of OU452206.1, read as the reverse complement.
TGTTATCCAACAGATGTATTCATGCGTTACTGGAAGAGTTAAATTTAGAAAGATGTTATATTTTATGTGTGTATATTATTTTCGGGAATCATTGTTTCCTGAAAATTTCGTAATATATAAAATATTACTACAAGTACCGTACTAAGGGTACAGTAAAATAACAGGTCTTGTTGTTGTAGAACGCATTTTTTTTTATAAATACATAAAACTCTCATTCGCTCTGGCTCTTTACGAATGTCTTATAAAAAAAATTCTATGAGGTACAAGTTTTGCAAAAGGACCGCCAGAATCAAGAAGTGAAATAGTATTCTTCGACATTAGCCGTACTAATAATACGAAACGTTGACTGTTTATTAAGTATAAACAATTTATAATATATAAAACTACATTGCTCTTTATTTATGCGTAAATAGCTAAGAAGTAAATAATAAACAAATGGTGAAATTTAATTCTACATAATTCAATTTTGGTGTTTTCTTGTCTTTGTTATGAATTCGTACTTTATTGAACTTCCTCTCGAACAGTGGGATTAAATGGTCTCAGAATAGATGCTCAAGAAATTATTTCCAACCACCACTCTGTTTACTCCATTTGTCTTAAAGTTTACATCAAGTCCAATTAAAACTCTTGAACAATAAGTAGAAACAATTTTAGTTCTGTTTTATTGTGAAAGTCGAATCCCACTTAATTGAAAGGGCATTAGTGTGTTCATTTTGAAATTTTTGTTTAAGCTTGCTGTAACATCGGTTTAAACCTTTCCTGATATATACGGACTGCAACAGTGATTTACTGTTAGTCTAACTCTAATTAAGTACATCTATGCTGGGAGAATTAGGGTGCGAGAGAAGGTTTCTCTGATTTTGGCAGGGGGTTTATCTAAAACCGATCTTGTAGATAGAGAGGAAAGCCGTAAAGAACCCTCTATATAATTATACAAATACAAGGTCTTCCCTTTACCCATAGGTCATTGAATTGCTATAGGTATATAAATCGCATGTACATGTGGTATTGTGTTTTCCTACATTGATTGAAATATACAGTTCCAATTTAATCGAAACACAATAATTTAAGTTGTTTTTGTATTTGCAAATTTGATTTTTAGCATGAATTTTACTAAAAATTTAAGTTTCTAACAGCACCAGCGGTTTGAGCTATTCATCCGTAAATATCTGAACATATAACCATTAAGTTTAGGTGAATAAAGTGAAATTTTACGCATTTCTTCCAAAAGTTTTTCCTTCAAATTTTATCGAATTTCTGCGTGACTTTTGGACAGTTAACCCAGTAGTACTAAAGTACTTTTGTATAAAAATTGGCTTTAAGCTCGTTCTAATTTACCTTAACATTAGAAGCGCCATCCCATTCTTAAAACAGTAAAAATCCTCTGACTCCTCACCGATAACTACAGTTGCTCTAAAGCAAAAATTATTTCTCCAGTAATTAGTCTATGACAGATAAACCGACCTTTGTGATGAAGCTAAACATTAATGTTCATCTAACGAGAACCATTTTATCACAGTTGATCTATCCTCAAATGAGTTTGCAATGATTAATTTAGTTGCACTATTCGTTTAGATGATTTGTAGGTGTACTTGAAATGAAAGCTTGATGGGAGTATGTTAAGTTCTGCAGTAGTCAAAATTTAATCATTCAGAAGTTTCAAGATCCCCATATTGATTGTTAGAATGTTCTCTACATTTGGGTTTTCAAATTTTGTCGTATACTAATGTATAAGCTGCAACTCAATGGAGGTTCATTGTTGTCAGTTATGTCAGGAATAATGTCGGACTTTTCCTAAAATTAAGTGCTCTAGAAATAAATCGAAATAATATGCTGAAATAAAAATTGAAATCCATGGAATATAATATATCAATTCACTAACAAATGATGGAAAAAAAGTTATCCTATACCTAAAATAGTTTGTGAATATTTTTTTTTACGTGCCTTTGGTCGATCCTGTCTTTGTATGGCATTTGCGCCAACACAGATGAAAACCATCACACACCATAGCATAGCACCTGTCACCAAAGTGTTTCGCTGATGGTTGTCGATATGCAGCGTGTATATTTCGAGTATAGCCGATATTCCACTGAGAATTTACATTCTGTCAACTGACGGCGCAGCGCTAAATACACTAAATCAAGAGGGCTTTTACCTAATTAAACGCTTAAATTATTTATCTACCGCCGAGCAGGAGATGATTATAATTCGTTGGTTATATATCTATAACGGAACGATAATGGCGTTTGCCGAACATGGCGAAACTGAGCCTAATCCCATTCCGGCATTATGAAAATTAACAGAGGGGTTTAATTTAGCCGAGTAATAGAAGAGTTGCGTTTTCTTTTTATAGATATACAGGGTGGTCCAACGAAAAGTTTGCATCTAGCTTTTCTCTTTTTTTTGTAGTCGAATGCGAAAATGCTCGGACACGTCGATTTTGCTTTTGAGGGGGACACATTTTAAACATATTTTTCGATCTGCGCCTTTAACCCCCTAGCGGGGGTGAGTAACAACCCTAAAATTTTAAATGGAAAGAGGGGTCTAATGACATATCATTTGAAAGGACACAAAATTGTCTTTCTAATGATACCCTATTTGTCGAATTTTACTAAAACAGTTAATACGAAAACGACTTTAAAGACATTAAGCCGATAATTTTGGTATTAATGAGAAATACAAATAAGTTTTAATTATTGCGAGTGAAAACACCTGCAATCGTTAGTACATTCCAATGTTTGTTAGTTTTAACATTGCTTTGTAAAAAAAGTAAACAAGCTGTTAAATTGATTTATTAAAACGTTACATTAACAAATGTTGAAAATGTGACCCATTTGATTCCATACAATAATACAGATTTTGTTTAAATCTATTTCTAACATTTTGTAGCATATCAGGTGTTATGTTTCTGCACTCTTCTGTAATGCGTTGGCGAAGATCTTCTATGGACTCGGGCTTCGTGGCAAAACATTTATTTTTTAAGTGCCCCCAAAGAAAAAAGTCTAAAGGCGATAAATCCGGTGACCTGGCAGGCCATTCAATTGGGCCCCTCCTTCCAATCCACCGTCCAGGGAACCGGTCATCTAAGAACTGTCTTACAGGAGCCACATAGTGCGGAGGTGCTCCATCTTGCTGGAAATAAAGCCGATCAGCAGTATGATTTTGGTCATCTTCTATTATTTGTGTTATTAAAGGATCAATTGTGTCTTCAAGCATGTTTAGGTACACTTCACCAGTTAAATTTCCAGGAATAAAAAGTGGTCCTATAATATGATTTCCTAATATGCCACACCAGACGTTTATTTTTTGAGGATACTGGGTATGAACCTCACGGAATAAATGTGGGTTACTGTCATCCCAGTAACGGCAATTGTGCCTATTTACAGCTCCATTCAAATAAAATGTGCATTCGTCGGAAAAACAAATGTTAAATAATAATTGCGGATCTTCAATTAAACGCTGGCTCATTGCTTCACAAAATTGCAGCCTTCTATCAGGATCATCCTCATTTAGTTCCTGTACTAATTTGATTTTGTACGGATGAAATTTGTACGCTTTTAAAATTCGTATTATGGACGAACGGGAGACACCTGAGGCTTCAGCTAGTTGACGGGTACTTTGACTATGATCCATTTCAACATGCCCTAAAACAGCGACTTCCACAGCTTCATTTCTGATCGGTTTCTGCGGCTGGTGTTTTACATTACAGACATATCCGGTATCTACAAACTTTTTAACTAACTTGCCAACGTACACATCATTCACATTTTTATCGGGATGTCTCTCATTAAATAAGCGAGCCGTAAGTCTAGCACTACTATTATTTTGAAAATAAAGTTTAACAATTTCAACTCGTTCTAGAATGGAATAAATCATTTTGTACGGTAAAAGTAAAATAACTTGAGAAGCAACCAAACTGAATCAATGAAAAGACTAAAATAAACGGTGTAAATTCTTTTCCTACACGTATCTGCAGTTTTTATTTCAACAAAAAACGCAAACGATTAGTGAGGAATTTAGTTCTGATAAATAAGATAGTGTTTTTGAAATCCCGTTTTTCTTCAAAGTAAATAATTTAGAAATGATTGTAGTTGTTTTCAGTCGTAATAATTAAAACTTATTTGTATTTCTCATTAATACCAAAATTATCGGCTTAATGTCTTTAAAGTCGTTTTCGTATTAACTGTTTTAGTAAAATTCGACAAATAGGGTATCATTAGAAAGACAATTTTGTGTCCTTTCAAATGATATGTCATTAGACCCCTCTTTCCATTTAAAATTTTAGGGTTGTTACTCACCCCCGCTAGGGGGTTAAAGGCGCAGATCGAAAAATATGTTTAAAATGTGTCCCCCTCAAAAGCAAAATCGACGTGTCCGAGCATTTTCGCATTCGACTACAAAAAAAAGAGAAAAGCTAGATGCAAACTTTTCGTTGGACCACCCTGTATACGATGAAATCGAGGTGGATATTTATTTATCTAATATCAGGATGGTAGATATGATAAATGAGCTTTAAAATGCAAGCATTGCTTTTTTTTTATCATTTTGATTTTGCATCGCTGCTCTAAGAAAAACATGTTTCTGGACGAGGAATAGTAATTTAATTTTTAAGATTACCAGACTTGAGCAGCTCTGCTTTTTCTTAAGGCTAGGGTTTTATAAAATAGACTAGCTTTTAACGACAACATTACACACACACACACTACACAAGATGGTGCTAGAGTTACAGAGAATTTTCAGTCACGACTCACGCACTTAGAAAAACGTGGTGGTCATTTAAAATACGCTATTTTTAAAAAATACTTAATTATTTGTCGTATAATATGTGTAAAAAAACATATGTTTTTGCCCCTGGTCGTTTCATTAGTATATCCATCAAAAAATCGTCAATACCCATTGCGCCTTCATGTATTTGTTGATGTGTCCCTTAGCCTTATGCTAAAAAAAACTAAAATAAATAAATAAATAATAAACATTGTCAAATACGTCTCTGTTTAAAGTCAAAGTTGTATGCCATATTTCGGCAAATTTTTGTAATAACAGACTCCGGTGCCGCCTCTTGCTTTTTCTTGTGATAATGGGTAACGTTTAAGTAAAACTTGAATAACAATATACTACGAACCTGCCAAATTACCAATGAAATTATAATAATTCTCATCCATATACATTGAGGGCATATACCTTTTTTTATAGCTATAATACTCAACGATTTTCATCAAAAATTATACATTAAGGTGTTATTTAGCTACTTCTGAAGGTAGCCGTATTTTTAATCATGGTCGTAATGCATCGCAAACGGATATTGGTTGCTTTTTAATTTATTAATATTATGTATTTCTAGGCAGATTATTTAAATTACTGTATATACCTAGTATAGTCCTCTGTTATATGTTTTCATAAAAAAATATTATAGTATATTAATTCATCATCTTCATGTATGTTGATATATGTTTTTGTTTTATAGCTTGATTCGTATAAACGAATTTATTATTATTTTTTGGGAGTAAACAAAAATAATAAATAAAAAAAAACTACTTGCAGTTTGCAGTACAGGTCAGGAATTAAATGAAACTTTACCTTATTGACAATTCGGATACAAATTTTCTTGTGTTTTTGAATCGATTTGCACATTTTTTTTAATTATAGCAGAAATCTTTAGGAATGACTCTGTGAAACAACTTTTCATTGATATTGAACTTTGAGGCATTTACAGGGTGTTTTAAAAGAAACGGGTTTGATGTCTAATTTTTGTCGCATACTGTGCACCAATAGATGTCTATCTAAATCAAAACATCTTTTCTGAGCATTTTGTTAGTAGATTTTTAAAAAAAATCTAACTATTCAGGAGATCGACACAACCGAAATTTTGAAAAATTTTTATGCAGTACTTCATTTTATGACCCCTGGATCCTAAAAATGACCTCAGTTCAAAAGTTTATATATCTATATAATATATATGGGATATAGAAACTTTGCGTCACGTTCTAGGCCGCATTTTTTGACCAATCGAAACAAAATTTGGTTAAAAAATCGGCTAGGTCATGGAATCGCTTGAGTTCGTTGGCGATTGAAATCGGAGAGCTAATTTCAGAATGGCGGCCTGTCAAAGTTTTAAAAAAATCATATTTTTTTCGTTGTTAATAGAAAATACCGATGTTACATATCAAATGATAGAGCACTTAAACCTCTACAATATTTATTTGGAGAGTTTTTTCATCGCTGGCATATTTAATTAAATGTAAGTCAATATAAACTAACAAAAAAATAAAAGAAAATATCATCACCCGCTATACCTGTAATTATTTTGACAAATAAACACCTGTGAAATAACAATAAGACCGTACTTACGTATGTATTATAGTATAATGGGTATTTCAGTTAAAATAACTGTCAATATGACACTTTGGTTATATTTGGCGAATGTCAGAATATTCTGTTATTTGTTTATTAATAGTGGGTGTCAGTGGTAGACTAAGTATAAATAAAAAATACATAAGTCAAAAATCTACTTTTCCGACTGGCTGCCATCGGGATTTTTTTTTTTTTATCCACGTTTTTACCTATATTAATACCTAAATACAGAGTTCAAAGTTAAAAGCATACCTATATTTTTGAAGAAAAATTTTCAAAAAAGGTGTTTACCGCTGACATCAACGACCCATACTTTGAGCCAGATGTTTTAATTGTTCTTGATCAATATTAACCCATATTTCTCGAACAAAGTTTTCTACATCATCCAAAGACAGGGTTCATGATCTCTAAGCTGCCTACCCATTTGATCCCATAAATGTTCTGTAGGATTGAGAGATCTGGACTGCGTGGAAGCCGTCCAGAGTCTGAGTATCCAACTAGTTTAAATAATCTCGCAGTAGGTGGTCTGGCGTTGTCTTGCAGTAGTACAAAGTTATCCCTTGGGGACCACATGCTCGACAAAATTTCCGTGATGTAACTTGCACTATTTAAAGGTCCTCCACACACACACATACACACGATGTCTGAGCGCCCAGTTAAGGAGTCAGATAACTTCTATGTTCAATAGATGAAGATATATTATTTTTACAAACATTATCGACGATAATAGTTCATAGTTCAATGACACAGTAAATACGAGAAAACTTAGGATATGAGCAATCCCACTCGTTCGAAATTTCAGAGGACTTTCTCCCAGTGTGCTTAATTTTGAACCTTTCCGTTTTTACCTTATCATCTGAAAATATCAACAACAACGTTCTGGCGCCAATGAACATCAGTCCGTTGACTTCTGAAGTCCTGCTTATCCAAAACTTTTGGAGAATACACAAACCAAACATTATCTTTTCGAACTATTTAAAAAAAAAATTACCAACTATAAAAGTAATGGTTAATTAGGTATATAGTAGGTATCGACACTACTCGTCATAAAACTATTATTATTTTACTTAAAGAAAGTTAAATTTGTTTTATTAACTACATATCTAAAATTAACTAGATAAAACTTTGCAAGCATTTCATTTCGATATTGTGTTGCTAATTACATTTTTCATTTAATTATATTTGATATATAATTAGTATCTAAATATAGGGATTTTATTTTATAAACCACATTAACTACTATACCAGTATAGTTACATTATATGTGTAAATAGGTACTTAGCTAATTACAAAAGCGTGTGAAGTAATTACAGTTCTGTACCTGTACATAGTTTCAGTCTACTAACTTTGAAACAAGCTAATTGAATGCAGACATATTCTCTGTATATTATTCTATCATATTTTAATAAATTTATATCTGATTGAACTATATTTACTTCTGATTATGATTGCCTACAGTAATCATGGGATATCGACTTTACTATTTTTGATCTTTAAATATTTAAGTTTAAGTAGGTACAAAAGTAACTGTTTAGTATAGTTAAGGTGCTCATACTAATCAATAATAATGTTTCAATAATTTACATATTATATATTACATATGTAAATGTAGTAGTAATTATAATTAAATCATAATAAATATATAGCATAATGAAAATGCAAATAAAATAAAACAATGATACCCAATTATCTCTAACATTCTTTTGTTGGTATAATATTATTTTGCAAAATAATTTTCGACATAGCGAATTGAAATTTTAATTGGAAATCCCCGTTTTTTATTTTTATGTAAATGTCCTTTGGGATTTTAATTTTAATTGTTGACACGAAAAACACCCTTTTCTTTGTCCTGAAGATGACTTTATAAAAGTCGAAACGTCGACAAGAGTACGAAAGTGTTTTTTTTTACTGACATATACCCAAAAATAATCAAATCGGAAAATTGCAAGGTCAAAAAATCAGGCTACAATAATAATTTTTGTTTTAAAAAAACTTTTAGTTAATTTAATAATAAAATGATTTATAGATTACGTGTAAGGGTATAGGTGACAGACATTTTGAACAGTTAAAGTAGTTATAATCAGAATGCATAAAAATGTAATCATTTGCCAGATAGTTTGAAAACACTGAGCCTTGCAATGTTCAAAAATATATTAAAAAACTACTTAATTGACCACGCTTTTTACTCCATTGATGAATTCCTCAGCACTGACTTTCTGTTTTGATTAAGTTATATACATTTCTATGTTTTTATGTTGTGGTATGTAATATTTTAATATTTAATATGACTTGTGTAAACCTTTTTTGGTAATGACAATAAATAAATAAAATAAATAAATAGTTTTGATAATATGTTTAATTATTTTTTTTAATTAAAGCGTGAAAAATTAGTTTCAATTTAGACTATATTTAAAAAGTTTCTGTTGTTATTTATTAGAGCAACTAAAAAATTTAATTTGTATAATTTTTAAAGATAACCAACTTGGAAGGCTTTATATCTTTGTTTCTTTAATAACTTTAATTTCATAAAAAATGCTCTAAAATGTATATCGTCAACAATATTCATGTTTATTATAATTTTCTGATCCAAGTTGATTTAATAAAATATTGATGTAACTTGCAGCTGAAGACGGAATGTTGATGATTCCGAAATATGTCTGGGATTTGTTGAAGTGAGTTTGAACATATATAAATTTTGTATTTTCGTTCACCTCAATAATTAATTAGGCCAAGCATATACTTTTACATATTATTTAATGTTGAAAACTATAGGTGTACGGCAGCATATTTTGATTAAATAATAGATAGTAACTAGCTTACAAGCCTAGAGTGCTGATTATTTGATCAAAAAAGGATAGTCAATATCTAAATTAATATAATTGATTTATATTTACTACCAGACATTTACGTCCCTTTCACTTAAAAAAAAAAAGAAATAATCACGTTCAGTGGTTCCGCATATAAAATTACAATAGCTAATAATTCATAGATTAAAACTATAGATACAACAACAAATATAGAATACACAAAATACATTATATTCCGGTTATATCTTTGCGGTTAAATCTTATATTTCAATCAAGTTTTTTTCTACCTTTAAAACCATAAAAATTTATGACTTAATAACACAAATGTCAGAAAACGCAATATTAAGAATTAGAAAAAACTTTTAAAAAACAATTTGTTTTTATCTATCTTGGAAATCTTTTATTTATAGTTGATTACGTGTGTAATTCGGGCAGGTGATAATGGTCCTATTTTAAAATAGTTATGAAGACGAAAGGCTTTTAGGTTGTAAAATATAAAAATACTCTTGTTAGGTGCTTAACTGTGTAGATTTATAATAGCTGCTATATAGATATGCCTTATAAAGTTATATCACCTGTATGTTTGATAGTCTCTTGTCGAATAACATCTACCTATGATAGTATTTTCGGAGGAAATGTCGTTTTGCCCACGCGCCAATATAATATATTTATTTATTTGTTACATATTATATTATTTATGATTATATTGCAATTATTACCATTATTAATCACCGGCTGAACTTCTTTTCCGTAGAAATGGGCAACACTTGCATTAATAACAGATTTTTCCCTTTTCGTTTTGAAAATAATATTAGATATACCTTAAACTAGTCAAATCTGCACCAGAGTCAACTAAAATCTCATTTTCGTCATATTTCATACAAAACAAAATAGTGTACTGGCACAAACTGATTGCAATTCAAAATCTCTTGTTTCATTACAGTTTTCACAGGATTCATATTAGAAACAAAAGTTGGTGTCAACTCAGAACACCATTCTTTGCTTCTACTTAGTACAACTTTCGAGTGTATTAAATTTGCGTTTACAAAATCAACGTATATTTTTAACAAAGCTTACAACAGCAATTGTTCAAAGTTGCCTATACTTCGTTTTTTCAAGGGAGTAGCTAGCTCACTTTTGATTGAGAGGAATATTTGGCAATTATTAAACAAAATTATTATCAGCTGGGCAAGAACATAATAGAGCCTTACATGTTTCGCCGTCTTATCATCCTCCAGGTCAAATCGGTACTCGGAATTTTCCAAAAATCTTAAACTGGAGAGATAATGATTCAAACAACAGTGACCACAGATGAGATCAACGCATTCATTCATTCATTCAGCAACTCCCTGGCTCTTGATATCGACGGATTAATTGCATTCCTTCGCCTGTACCCAACCTGGATAATTTTGCGAAAAGTTCCGAACGTTTGTCGTCATCCAGAAATGAAGTATACAGGGTGAGTCACGAGGAACTGTACATACTTCTACCATAAGTAGAGGCACGTTAGGGGATTATCAAATGACCATTAAAAAATGTCTCCTTGTTTTGATTATTAATATACAGGGTGAATTATGGATTTTCACCAAAACAATGTTTCGTCATATTTTTTCAATGATTAAGTCGATTTATCTCATATTTTTATAAAAGTGTGTATTGGTGTCTGGCAACTAACTGACATATTCAGAATTCTAAAAATCCAGGTCCGTCTTCGAAAAAATTTGTGGGACTGCTTCATATTCAACACTTCACCCGGTATATGATTTTTCAAAAATCTGATATAATTTTTTCAAAGGGCATAAATAGTCAGTTAGACCTGGATATTTGAATTTTTTGTTACACTCACCTCACATTTACAATTAAAGATTCATTTTAGAGCCAAATTGAAAATTGGCAATAATGTAGTATCTTACTGTATAATAATGTTTAGTTATTAAAAAGAAATCTTCAAAATAAACAGAAACGACACACACTGTGTTCCAGTATGGTAAATACCATAATTTGAATTGATTTACAGGGTCGGATTTAAAAATCTGGCATATCTTGTTGATCCCAATAATTCACCCTGTATGTAACTTTTTCCACCCGTAATAGACAGAAAACAGACAAAAAATGTTTGTAATTTTCTTATTTGTTTGAGGAAAACTCGTGTGTCTAATTCTTTTAATCGGAATGAAATGAACAAGCCAGGGAAATGTTTACTCATAAATTAAGAAATAAAATAAAAAACAATAACCAAACAATAAAACAGTTTTAACAATGTGGAAAAAAGTAAAAAACAATTTAATAAACATTACGATTATAAAACACAACAACTCATTAACAGAATTATTCGCTGTTGCAATATTATCAGAAATGACCCAGTGACAATCAGAAAGTCCATTACACATTTAAACATTCGTCAAGAAAAGTGTATTGAGGCAGATGGATTTCATTTTGAACATCTTTTATAATCGTAATGTTTATTAAATTGTTTTTTACTTTGTTCCACATTGTTGAAACTGTTTTATTGTTTGGTTATTGTTTTTTATTTTATTTTTTAATTTATGAATAAACATTTCCCTGGCTTGTTCATTTCATTTCGATTAAAATAATTATACACATCAGTTTTCCTCAAACAAATAAGAAAACTAGGTTATTACAAAATTTTTTTATCTATTTTCTATTACGGGTGGAAAAATTTACATACAGGGTGAATTATTGGGATGAACCAGATATGGCAGATTTTTAAATCGGGCCCTGCAAATCAATTCAAATTATGGTATTTACCATACTAGAGCACAGTGTGTGTCGTTTCTGTCTATTTTGAAGATTTGTTTTTAATAACTAAACATTATTATACAGTAAGATATTTCATTATTGCCAAGTTTCAGTTCGGCTCTAAAATGAATCTTTAATTGGAAATGTGAGATGAGTGTAACAAAAAATTCAAATACCCAGGTCTAACTGTCTATTTATGCCCTCTGAAAAAATTAAATCAGATTTTTGAAAAATCATATACAGGGTGAAGTGTTGGATATGAGGCAGTCGCACAAATTTTCTCGAAGACGGACCTGGATTTTTTCAATTCGGAATATGTCAGTTGGTTACCAGACACCAATACACACTTTTATAAAAAAAATGAGAGAAATCGACTTAATCATTTAAAAGATATGACGAAACATTGTTTTGGTGAATATCCATAATTCACCCTGTATATTAATAATCAAAACAAGGAGACATTTTTTAATGGCCATTTGATAATCCCCTAACGTGCCTCTACTTATGGTAGAAGTATGTACAGTTCCTCGTGACTCACCCTGTATATTTGGCAGTACTAAAGGCTATGCCAGTTACGGGTCTGGTCCATACAATTTTTCTTCAACCCCTTCTTTTGCCAGATAGTGTGTTTTCACAATTCCACACTGTTGTTGATGTGGATCTTGATGAGCTTCGGGCTCTTATTGTCGCTTGGCTATCCGGGGAAATGTTTATTGACTTTCGAATACAGTGCCCCTGCTCTGGCTCCTGAGCAAACAAATTAGTGACTAGAACTTCTGGCTGAAATACAGTAGAGTGGAAACCAGACATTGTGAATATCTAGTAATGGATGTAACGTAGGCTGTTTACTCAATCTTGTATAAAATTAATGATTTGTTTAAAATATTGCTGTTTCTTAAACTTCTGTATTGGGCGATACCCATTTTGATATTATAGCGTCACAACATTTACGTCAACTATTTTTACCTTTATCTGTATCACATTTTAATGGCATTCACATAACAAAGCGGCTATATGACATGAGAACGTATAAATTCATGGTTCGCATATGTCATTGTCAAGCAAAACTGTCAGTTGAGAACTTCGGATACTAGTTTCGTTATAGTATACCGTCTTTAAAGGTACACGTATATAAATATAACTTCTTTTTCCACCCCCATACATTAAGAACTTAAATGAAAAAAAAAGTACTAATAGCAGGCGCCCCCTCTTCATAATATTTTAATTAGTAGGTATATGATCGTTAGACGCCACAAGACAAACATACTCCACCCCTTAGTGAAACATTTTAGTGGTGGTAGTTATAAGAACATAAAAGTTAGTATAAACAGAAGCTAATTATATGAGTCTATAATATCTCTTGGTGCTATATGATGTATTGCCACTCTTATAAGATATATAGCTTTATATAGAGTGCTTCAAAAAAATAATAAAATCAGAAATCCAATACAATTTACCATTGATTAATGGTTTGTGGTAAGGGAATATTTAAAGCTGATGTCACAGACAGGAATGACGGTAGTGCTCCTGTGATAAAATGTACTTTTTACACCTGTCTTTATATGTTAACAGCTATATCGCTACTTAGGCTACTTGGGTGTGTATATAAAAACATATTGGTTCTAATACTGAACGGGAACGTTCCTTATGAAATTCGACGAATAGCTTTTAGCTATATATACTCAGTAATGATTATTTTATTTGTGAAATAGCAAGTACTCATTGCTAGTTATACTAAGAGCAAACCAATTCTAAATTATTTAAAAGTTTCAATGTGAAAACATAGATTTCAGAAATTAAATTGTTGGTCTCTTTCTCTGAAAACGAGTATATTATACAAAAATTTAATTAATAAAAGCGTCTTTGCATAGTTAGCAGAATTTATAAAAGCAAATACTTCATTAACTAAGCCAACTGTTATTCCGAACATTTGTACAACCGCAATATTGGCAGCGATAGACGAATTGACATTTTTCTCGTAACGCAGGCGGAAATCATTTTATCCAATGCGATGAAAGAAAATAGACTAAATGGGTTTGCTAATTTAAATATTTTCAGTACGTATTTAATATATAATATCAGGAAAGTTATTTTAATTAAAATTTGGAAATCTCTGTCACTCCCCTCTCTTTGTTTTCCTAGCGTGTAATATAAGTACATTATCGTGGCTCTTCCAGGACCAAACCCTCGATGCGCCTCTGCGTCAAAATAAGTGAATTCTCAAAAATAATTAGAAAGTTGATCGTTTGTGCTCAATATACTCTGTGTGCACCCTATATACACATGAAAAATCAAGCCTTTTAAGTGGATTTACCATACATCAGACCAACTTTTACTCCATACGAACATAAAACTTAAACATAAAGATAAACCGACCTACACGTGTAATAATTTATTCTAAAAAAGTTTGTATAAAAGCCTCTGGTTCCATGCAACATCGAAGGAATTTATATATACACACATATAATATACAAAAAATATGTATAATATAAACCCCATATAACGAAAACGGTTATGATATATATGACATGCGTCAGATTGTCAGATAACGATCTTTGTATGTATAGAAATGCAGGTGGTTCGCCTTTTAAAATTTTGTTGATACACCAGGGTCGAGTGAAAATGGATTCTAATTCCATTTATTAAATTATAATTATTATTTTGTAAAGTCTCATTTTCATTTGAAGAAATTTGCATGTTATTCAGTTTCAGTTGGTCTGCGAAGGTATATTGAATTAATCAATGTCATTTAACAACATGATTTTAAATAATATAATATGTGACTCATATTTATATTAGTACGAAATATTAAGTGAGAAGAAGATGTATATGGCGACACCTAGTTTTTGAGCAAGCAACATGCCTAGAGAAACAAAGTTCACAAACGATGGTCGGACAAAAAGTAACAGCCAACACTAGAAATCATTATTAGACACTATATTATACACTCTGTCCAAGATAAGAATGAGATAGCATTGGAATGTTGGAAACAGTAGGAGTTACAATGTCGGTTACCTTGTTTGGACATAGTTTTAGTCGTATATAATCATAATATTGCATCATAGAATTAATGTCAAAATGGGTCCTTGTCGTTTTGCCTAAATTATTGCAAGATGCAAATATTTATTTAAAAATATTCTATGAATATGTACAATTTAGATGGTAAAAAGCAGCATGCATTATCGTTAGTTATATAATTTGTACTTATTTCCTATAGGTATTATACTAGCGTATTTTAAATATCTAATCAAAATACATATAAAAACAACCAAGAAATGAAGACCTTCCAAATGATTGCAGTCGATAAGAAGTGTAGCTATAGCATTTAAAATGTTAATGCATAATTTTATTTATGAGCGACAGTATAACTGTTAACTGAACGTAATTACAGTGTGGTATATTAAGTTAATGATAATGCTTAATGATAATTTCTCACCTTATACCTAATGCATATCTTGGTGATGGTATTATTATTTTGTGCTAATAATAGAGAAATGATTCCAAGTAAATTTAATAAATAAATTAGTTACCTTTAAAGGATGTGAGCAATTTCAAAATTAGAGCTGTCACTAAGTCGTTAAGTACAGTTTTTTAAAGCAATGTAATACAAATTTACATAATAAATAAACCGATGTCCCATCATTTTTGATGCAGCATTTTTAACGCTGCATTTAAAAATATATATAACTATCTATACAGTGTTTCAAAAAGTTGTAACATACGATTATATAAATTATATTTTAAATAAGTATTCTCTATGGATAATATCTAAATAAATGATTATTTCGGTTTTTTTAGAATACTGCACCTGCAATAAAAACGGAAAAATATATCCAGTTAGACCATAAAACTACAGGATGTCTGTGATAACTTACTTTGTAGTTAAATTTATATCTAAAATAAACCTAAAGTAATAAAGTCAATTCTATTCTCGCAATAAATAAAACTAGAGGAAGCAAATTTGAAGTTTGTAACATGGACAAAATCCTCTATGTATTCCTATTAAAAATTGTTTTTTGCACGACGTTTATGTACGCCTTAGAATGGCTAGGAATCCGGCTACACACGAACATAAGGTAAAGTTGTTTGCGTTAAAATAAACCTAAAATTAAAAGTATTCTACAAAAAATTTTCTATGAAAATGAACTATTAATATACAAATTGAACGAAAGTACTATCTCAAATTCAGTTACTAAGCTACTAAGGCGATTTCCCGATAGACGAGACTGTCATGTCATATTACCTGGAGAATTCGGAACAGATATCATAGATAGTAAAGTATCCTTATTAGACGCAGTTTGCCCAACTCAGTCTCGTTCTTCTACTTTGCAAATATTCATTCACAGAATGCCTAGTCTATTATAAATTCGGGATAGTCACATTCCGCTAGTAGAATATCTCCGCTCCAAAGACGCAGTTTTGATAATCTTAGACGGTTGTAAGCACAGTTACAGAAGGATTTGTATTATGACGGTGCCTGGTCTGTTTTTGCTCCATTGTATTACTTATCTGAGAGAAAATGTCCAGAAAAACACCCATAATGAAAACGTACCACCCATACGGTACGAGGTTTAGGACCAACATTAGGCTAAAATTAAGTAGGATCAATGCGGCCAGATACGCACAAAATTATCCAAACCTCTTTAATCCTGACGGGGCTATAAAGGTTCATATTAGACTCTTTAATGTAGAAAAATAAAGTATTAAATTAGACTTCTTCTATAAATCGTATCTCTATAGTATACAGTTATATAGGTGCGCCTTAGGTCTTGTGCGGTTCTAAACCTTCCAAACCCAAAGTTTATTTGAGAGTTTTCCAAAAGACAATAAAAAACATATTTTTCTGGTCATAAAAAAGTCCTTAATATTGGTTGAAGATATCTAGTTTCAAAATTACTACTACTAAATCTAAGAGCTTCTATTTCTGAAAAACTGTTTTTGGTTTTTTACTGTTTTTTTTTGCTTCTATTGACCTTATCCAGTAAAAGAAGTATATTTTAAAATGAAGTATATTTTAAAGGTGAACTTTTCACTAAAAAGGTTGCTATTAAATTTTTAAATGTAGAAAAATAAACGTTTACAAATTTTCACGAATTTAATAAAATTTATATAACATTTCAGCACATATTGGGGTTTAGTTAATCATATTATGTAAATTTTACACTCAGTATTGACATCATATCTAAAATTATTAAAAACTGATAATATCCGCCTAAAATTTGTATATATAATAGGTACCTATTGACACTGTAACTAAATTTTGGAGTGGACTGTCAAAAAACTATATGGGCTTTTAAAGAAAAACTGACTGTCTTATTATTTTAATTTGCAGAGGTGAAAATTGATTCCACCTGTCGTTCAGAAACGTGTATTTCTACCAACCACATCCTAAATTGGGATTGGAATTTCATTACATATCAAACTTTCAATTTAATCAAACATTAATAACACAAAGATCAATATTTAAATGATGACCGCATAAACCATAATCTACACTAGTGAATTTATTATCTTTAATTCTCCATTTCATGCTGCATCAAAGAGCACAAGCAAATGCAACATATCCCATTATACTCGTGGGCTGATCGACAATACACATTACATATAAAAACCCCTTATTTATAGGTGTTGACACAACCCACTGTATGCTGCTTATAAGCGCTCGTTAATTTTTGACTTATGATGCAACAATAACGCATTTTTGGCCTGATATATTCAGGCCGCACTCCTCTATGGATGATACAGAAAACAAAATAAAATAAAAAGTAAAACGAAAAATGCTATTCAATAGTCTTGTATGAGGTTGAATTGTGTGATATTTTGTGTATAATGTGTGTTTGGATACCAAGCACTTCGTTATAACGCTATTGTCCTCATATACTTGCATCTGTCCTCCCATTTCTGTTACATTTATTCACATTTCAAACATAATCAGCAAGCCCACACATTCTGTCGCTACTGACTTGTGATATATTGTATCATGATACTACGTTTTTTCTTTCATTCTTTGTTATTACTTATTGTTATGTGGCTACTTTATGTTCCAAATCATAGGAAATTGCAAAATTTTAATTCCTAGGAATACTTTCATTAAACTGATTGTGGAATCAAATATTCTACGAAATGGAACTAGTATAGAATGAGAATTTTGAACAATTTACGTAAATCTAATCTAATCTGTTTCTCTTTCCGAGATTAAGTTTTTTACTTTCCCGAACCACACAAAGTATTGTGAACGAGCAAAAAAAATTGGGATTTCCAGATGGATATCTGTACGTATTCTTCCACGATAGCGTCTAAACGTTTCAACCAATTGAGTCCTAGGATGAACCCATTAGTTTTTGGTTGAAGTCGCTTTAACTTTGTGACAGCAATAGGGGTAGAGTGATACATCATTTGAAAGCACTTTTTTATGGTACTTAAAGCAATTTACCTCCATATAGGTCTCGAGAAAATTGCGTTTAAAATTTCACTAGTTAGGTTATTATATTACAGTCAAAATAATTTGTATAAGCGTAGGTGTCGGCGTTGGTAGAGCGCGCGCTTTGCATGCGGAAGGTCCTGCGGGTTCAAATCTCAGATCTTGCAGTTTTTTTATTTGTAATTTTTGAATAAAGTAGTTTGTAAGGTTAGTTTATGGGAAATAATAAAAATATGTATTTCTAAGGAAATAATAAAAATATGTAATACAATTATTCTAATTATTAATGTATAAATCAATTTCACTTCACTTCTTATCCGATAATCAATTATTTTGTCTTTATTGTTAAATACATTTCAGTTAACAAATTGTCCACCTAATTATAATCAAACCCTATTCATTTTTCAAACGAGAATTTAATTATAAACCTTAGTCTACAAAATAACAACACAATATAATCATTTCGCTTCATTTATTGTTTATAATATTGCAAAGGTATGATCTGGTTTCAACAACAATTAGATTTAAGAAGAATCTGTATAAACATAACCTCAACACTTTGTTATTAACAATTGACTATTACTATTATATACTGTCCATGTTACAACGTAAAAGCTTTTAAAATTTCCTTGAAATATTTAAAACATCTGTGATGATAAATAAAAAGAAAACATAGAAATAGGCATAATGCCATAAAGTAATTTTGATTTTGGATATATTTTAATTTTCATTTTAAATTTTTATATAAAACAATGTTTTGATTTACAAGAAATATTCAAAAAATTTTTTCACAAAATGGTAAGAAACATTCACTGTTCAAATTGTTGTACTCATTATAAAATCTGTTTATCTCTAATTTTAGAATATGTTATATTGATAACACTAAAGTTTGTTAATCTTGTACCAGAAAGTCACTGATGATGAGAATATTTGATTTCTCGAAACATGTCTGACTGACATAGGCAATGTGCCTTGACTTTTAAAATATAAATATATTTGTTATTGTGGAGCAGACGCCGTTTGATTTATACATTAATCATCGCTCGTCTTTGAATGGATTATTTCATAAAATATTCTAATTATTATTAAGATTCTGTTTCGATACCTTTGGAAGTTCTTGCATTTTTTAAATAAGCAAATTATTTTACTTAATATTGTTTCGTATTTTTTTCGGATAGGCTAAAAACAGTTTTATTCGTTATACAGGGTGCGGCATAACTGTCTCCATAGTTTCGAAGTCAAACGAAACAGGTGTTATTTAAAATAAAGTTAATTTACGTCAGCATATTACCAACGTATACTAGATATCGCGAAAGATATTATTGTTCATTTCTATATCTTATGTGGAATATATACGATAGCATTTAGAGATTTTGACTGTCAACTACTGAAAGATCACCAATGATCTTTTATAAAACAGTTTTATGTGGTTTCATTGAATGCTGTCCACCATTATCGCAGCACTGCCGGAAGCACTTTATGAGTTTTTGCATAACTCTTACTAGGATTTCTTGCGCTATTCGGTGAATTTCCAGACGGATTGCCTCCTTCAGTTGTCTGACGGTTGACATCGCCCAGATATTTGAAGACTTGAGCTTTAAAGCAACCCCATAAAAAAAAAGTCGCAAGGCGCAAATCTGGCGAGCGGTGCAGGACTTGGAATATTACATTTTAGGGAGATAATGCGTCCAAGGAACATCTCTTGCAATAATGTTCGCGATATGTGTGTTGTCGCCCCTTGATGTTGAAACTAGCATAGCAAGCATAGAAATATTAACACAATTATGACATTATATAGTGTTATGTTGTCTCTGTTATCCATACCCACTAAACTTTCCAAATTCTCATGCATCTAATATGCGCTTTAAGTTTTCAAATTCAAAATTACATTTCAAACGACAAAATAAATAGGAACAAAACAAACACCTGTTAATAAATCTATATACGAGAATTTCATAAATGAGGATCTAAAAATGTTTATAATTACATATTCTGAGTAATTATTCCTCATAAACCTAATCGACATAGTCATCATAATGTTGTAATAATGTTCAAAGAAATTACCCTAATCTAAGAAACATTTATTCGGATCATTATGCAGTAGATGAACAGATACGGATAAAGGACTGAACGTTATTTGTCAAAAGGTGCGCGTTTATGTTGGTTTGCTGCTATGATATACTATTTATCCGGGAATTATTATGAGATATAATGCTCAGATAATTCTTCGTTATCTCTTTCCACATCTATATGAATTACAGGAACCAAATTACGGTTATATTTTGAGGCCGGAAATGTGCGTTTGCTCGTTTACGTATTATAGTTTGAGCTTTATTTTAAATGAATAATTGCTAGATATTAAAAAAAATATACTTAGAATGTTTTGGAATTGTTTTAAGTAAATGAACTTTAGACAGGTTATTCCCTTATAATGGTTTTTGGACTAATTAGAAATTGTAATGGCATATTTTATGTAAAAAATTCCATAATCATTTACCTAACGCATAGTAAAATACATCTGACTGTCTGTTAAATTTGTTCTTAATAGAGAGATTAGGTGGTCATATTTATTTAATCGGTATTGCCCTGTTGTATGCTTTCTGCAAAGGATACCCCGATAAAGCTGCAACATATTTTTGTGCTTGGTGCTCAAAAATATGGGAAACGTTCCCTTACAAATTTCCTTTGTATGTCATCTAAACTCTAATAACAAAAAAGCTATCGTACATTATAAAGAATCTTTTCAAATTTCCATTTAATTATTTTGCGAAGCATTAATATTGATTAATTGTTGCTCTATTCCTTTTCTGATTGCGTACTATTGTGTTAGCCTTTCGATAAAGTTCTGTTATACCGATATATATGTTGCTTTATTTATGTTCTGATATATTTTAATTCATATGCTCTAAATTTTATTATTACTTCGCAACACATTTATCTAAATTGATGAACTTTGGTGGTTATTTGAGATTAAAGGATGTAGTTTATATCGTACTAAACATCATAATATTAATAATATGCTTTAGCAGTATTCTTCAGACATTTGCAACATCATGCTTTACAAAGGCATCATGAAATTTAATTTGCAATATTCTGAATAGTTATTTAGAATAGTTCTTTATTATTTTCCTATATATAGGGCTTATGACATAAACTTTTTTTTAACATTTAAATAATTCAACTAATATATCTGAGTTTTCTAGAAAAAAAATTATATAGTGTTGGTAAGAGTATTTTGGAACTTCAAAGACCTCACCGAAATTCAACATCAGATTGAAAAGGTAATTTTTGTCGTAAATTTACACTATTAGTTGTAAGGATAATTAACAATCGCATTTCTTACTGGTAACAGAACCAACAAAAACAAGCTAAGATCGTTTGTTTTCTGTAAAATTTTACTGTTAAAAATTCTGTTGTAATAAAATAAACAATGAAATATCCATTAAGTTTTGATTACCGAGCCATTACAATCTAAAAAAATTAAATGAGAAAAGAATCATGTCTGTATAAAAAAGACTAAATTACTATCTTCTAAAAAAATACTGCATCTCTCACGAACGGAATGAAAAAAAAAATAAATTAATCTACAAAAAGCTAAAACTATAAAAACACTTCCAAATGTGAAAATGACAGTAATCAAATAGTATTTTGAAAACGCCATAAGGTCATAATATAATTAATGTTTTTAGGGTTATTAGGTTTTTAAGTGGCTTCTGTTAGAAAGGCAATGAAAATACATCAATTTCATGTCCTTTGAGTAATAAATGGAAACGGTGTGACTCTATACTCGACGGATGCGCTGATATATTGTGAAAGTAATAATAAAAAAACAACTTACACTAATACCACACGACAGTTGTTTCGTAAGACATGCGATTTGCTCATTAGAATGTGTTAGGTACAGTGACCAGGAAAAAGAGTTTGTGATGACACCAAGCTGGTCATAAACAAATGTTGAAACGAATCGAGGGAATAAAAATTTTGTGTCGCAATTTTAATGTATATTGTAAATATAGGTGTTATGTAATTGTAATTTCAGATAGGTCATAATCAAAATAAGTGTCAATTAAGGAAGTTCATAATTTTAGAGATAATACTGTAAAGACAAAATGAATGAAGTAATTGAGGCGTTTTAGGTAAATGTAAGTTGATAACATGGTGACATTATTCTTACTGCCGGTATTTACTTTTTTCTATTCTTACATTTTGATTGAACACAATTTCGCATCTTAGTTTTAAGGTCAGGTCAAAATGTGTGGTTATGACTTTTCTATATATTCTTTCGCTCTTATGATTATAATAGGTTTTGTCCCGCACTGTACATACATACCATGCTTATGCCTATAATAGATAAAAGGGTTTATGTTTGCACTTGAATTTTTCCTGGTAGTTAAACCTAATTACTCCAACCCGCATTATGTAAGAATAACGTTACCAGTTTTTTGTTTTTTTTTATAGGTACATTAAATATGAAATATCGTTTTCGTGAAAGGTGCTGAATATGGTGAAAAATTGGACAATTTCGTGCTTCTACACGATTGCGACACCAATCGTGATTACAATCTATTTTATTTTAAACGGCACATCTCACATGATTTGTTGATAAGAATAGGAAATTCATATTTGAAATATAGATAAAAGATTTGAAAGGTATAGACATTATTTATTGTCGGAATATAATATATTTTTTAAACTGGTTATCGACATGCTATAACTAAAAGGTACCAACACTATTTTTTATTTTTATTTGCTAAATGGGGAGGGGATCTTTTTATTCATTTTTTTTATATAAATTATGTTTAGTTCTGATGTGCTATTTCACCACAAACTATACCTACTGTTTTTCCTGATATTTTAACCACTGCAAGCTCCCTGGTCTGCCACATATTTTACCGAATGATTATGGGAACGAAGGATCCTTCTAGATTTTCTGAGGATAACTACTTTCAGTATGTCTAAATTAAAAGGCGTCTACTCCACAATACATACTTTTTATAATCCAATTAATCACCAAAACATACTTGGTAAATCTCTATCTACAATTATTGTAGTTATATTATGATAAGAAAACATGGCACTACTCTAATGTGTCTAGTTATCAATATCAATTTAACAGTTTAATGGAAAATTTGAGAAATCTCGAATGATGATAGAATATGAAAAAATTAGACGGCAAGTTCCTACGAATCTTGAGAAAAGAAAAATAAAATATGATGACAGAGCAGGCTTCATAACGAGACCATTGAAAAAATACTTAAAATTGTTAAATAAAAAAAGATTTTTAATAAATTACAACAAAACAAAACGAAATCATATAAAATAAAAATTAAACACATTCATGAGCTGAGGGTTGGAAAAAAATATATAATAAACAATATATAAATAAATTTAACTTTTAGAATAATGTGAGGGTGAGTAGATGGAGGTACTTCACAATCTAAAACTTATATTACACTTCATGGTGCGATAAAAAATACAAATTCCTTTATAATGAAATTGTAAATCCTTAAATGTCAAAACATTTTTTTTGTTCAAGCCTGGTGTGACGCGAATGAATAGAAAATCAATCCTGCAGTGTCTAAGGCCTAATAGGTATAGGCTAATAAAAGCTGAAGGCTGAACGACATGTTCTATTTCTGTTTTCCATTTTAGAAAAACCAACTTTCACAATAGACTAATAGAGAATTTTGTATGGAGATAAAGAATAAACAAAAAACGAAGTGAATTGTAAAATAATCAGTAGGGGGTGCATCATAAATCAGTAACTTCAACGCTATTGAATCTATTTAATAGACCACTACTCATAGCCAGCAGTGACGTACTATGCACCACAAAATATGTTGAACTATATTTGACATAATATATACACTTTTGTTTTAAAAGATTGTTTAATACACTGCGACATAGAGTAGGAAATAAAATTTAGCTACTTAGATTCTTTTTATATTAAACAAATTTTATTTAACCCCTCCTAATAAATAAGGATTGGTGCTATCGAAAACGCATGAAAAATGTAGTATAATAGAATTATTTTGTTGCTTATATTGGTGGAGTAAGCAGTGAACATTAGACGTCTCCAACATTATGGAATTTGCTACTAATAAATATACGAGAGAAGATGGAGATTTCAAAAAACAGCAGCGACTCTTCTAAAAAGAAAATATCAAAACAGTGGAAACGATTCATATATTTAGAAAAGATGCACAAAAGCTTGGTGTTTGCGTATATTGCGTTTCAAAAAGACGCGGCAATATTAAAGAGCTGGTGTCTACATGTCGAATTATTCGCAAATATTCTTGGTATGTTGAAAAATGTTCTAAATTTTTATCTAGTAAACGAAGCAACATAATTTGAAAAAAATATAAAAAAGAGTTGATGAGAGATTAGTTGCTTTATCTTAAGACAATATCGAAATTAAATTACATTTTTTTGTCAATAATTTTTATTAAGCTGCCTCTCTAACGCCACTTGGATTTTGATCTAGTTAGGACGATATAAGCTCCCTATTTCTAGCAAAAACGCTGCCGAAATTTCCAAGAAATCGGTAAGGAGATATTTGACTTAATCAATGATGTTATTTACAAGAAAACTTTAACACCTTGTATCTTGCAAACAATGCTTTTCCGGGCATATGTTTATGAGAACATTTTTTCATGAAATGACCTGAGAAATTACCAAGTGAAGTATTGCCGCGAAACACCCTGTACAAGTAACGAGATGTGTAAACGATACTCCGAGAATGTTTTGTATTATATCAAACAACAAATTATCAAGTAGGTACCATATTAAAAATATATCAGATTTGTTTGTGTCATTAATACAAGATCAAATCATATAAAAATTGCCAAAGTTTTGGCCAACGTTTCGTTTATTTTACATAACCTTTTATGGAATCATTTAACAAAGCTATGCATGATTATTGTTGTTTTTATTGTGATCGGTTTATTATTATGAATTATATCCCATGGAATATAGAAAATAAACGGATTTGCATGCAAATAAGAGTTAGAAAGGGAAGTGAACAATTTTTTAGAAATTGCAGTGTCTTTAAATCTTACTAGAGAACTCTTATTTGGTCGTACTAAAGCTACTTGACTTGGGAATTGTTGTGGAGATATTTTTCAATTGAAAATATTGGAAGGAAACCAAGCACAGTGATATATCGAAAAATCAAATAAAATCTGCTAAAATTGCGTCTGTCAATACTGCTGAAGAATTTTGTGATTTGAAAAAAATATTGTTTCGATGAACGAATCGAGAACAGGGTCTTATGGTACCAATCAATGGTCATCCCTACCGATAACTTAATTTAAAAAAAAAACTGTAAGTTTTAGTAGGTATATAAGAAAATAATGAGAATAATTATTTTCCGCCCTATAGGACTGGACTTCCAAAGTTTGCAAATAAATACGTTTGTGACGAACTATTAATTATACCATTTATTGCCCAAGAGCATAATCACTGGACAAAATTACATTAAATTACATATATGTCATTATTTTCTATAGATATATCCAAATCAATACAATACCAAAACAAAAACAAAACTATTAATCAAAAAAATAAACAATAAATTCAATTTCAGTTAGTTATATCACAACCACTACACAAATTATCAAAATTCTTACAAAATACATTGCAGATAACACGCAAAAGGATTGGAAATAAGCACGTGCATTGAAGCGTAGTATTCTTATCATATGCGATGCATATATTATGGGCACATCAAGTCATAAAAATCGGTTAACGGTAACTTTATGATTATAGTAATCAGGTCTTAATTATAATATACATATTATATATTATATTATACACCATATATGTGTCATCAATATTTTAGTGTTCTTCGTTTTATATATTATACTTATATACATAACACTAAAATATTGATGACACATATTGTGTCTAATTCGGAGTAAAGGTAAAGTCAATGTCAATGTGCCTTACAAATTTGCCTAATAGATATTTTAAATACACTGCACTGCAAACTAAGTGGGTGGTGGTATATAATACCTTTTTTTAGCAAAGCGTGTCTCTTTATCCGGATGGTCAAAAGTTAAATGCAGTTTTATTGCATTTCAACATAAATATTTTCAATGTCGTGGTCAACTTTATCTATATTGAAAGAAAATCGTAAAAACTAGAAAGCCAGTATTGACAAATAAACTGTTTATTGTCAGAAAAAAGGCCAACATAATAATAAATGAATTATACGACCTACAGGGAAGATGAACTTGAAATTGTCCCAGACTAATGGTTTTGTTACATCCGTTATTGCTAATTTACTTTTCAGAAAACTTAAAGACGTGTTGGAAATTAATGGTGCACAAGATAATGGGTCATATAATACTTCCCATATACATATAAATGAAGACATTTTGTTTTTATTGTCTACTATATATATTTTGACGTTTAAAACTAATCTTTCTTACATTGTATATTTCAATAATTCAATTAATATATTTTAGCAGTATCTTTAAGGTTTAAGCCTGTTTTGCCATTAAAATAAGAATAAAGATTAGGACGAACTATTTTAAGAACAACACATCTAAAGTATGACATCCGGTACAAAGTGGCTTAAATTCGAAGCTCAACACTCTCGGATCTCGGGCACGCTAAGATATAGAGATTCGGTTAATTCTACCAAAGGTGCGAACTTTGTTGCTTAACAATATACCCTCCAGAAACGTTACAAATGTTGATTTCTTCTGACGCTATCAGCAAAAAACATAGTGATGAGTACATATTTCCTTATTGATTGATTTTTATTTATTTTTTTTTGTTACTTTATATGAAGAGATAAAAAAATTCCAAAACTCTTTACAGCATCTGTTTTGGCTTTACACGATAGCACTATAATTTCTTCTCTCCCAAGTTTTGTTTTTTGAGTCCTTCATCAACTTTCTTATTTTAAATACAGACCTCGATTTGAAATACGATTTGAAATATCTCTTTTCAATTCAGTTTTCGAAAATCAATGATTGATTCCGCAGGTAGTTGATATACATTGCAATTGCATTACTTTGAATTGAACACCTCTCAAGGTGAACTCTAATATTAATATCGCTGGTATTGTAATTGAGTTTCGATTATTTTATATAATATTAATTTTTTATATTAGGTAAAATGGCCAATGTTGAGTAGCCGTTTTGTTTTCTTTTGTATTAAGGTAGTGAAAAACCAGTTAGACTTCGCCATTTGAGACTGTATTTTCCTATTTTAAATAATTACTATTATTATCATCAGGATGTCTTTTATTTTATGGTGGCTTTCCGTAATATTTTTGAGATGACAAGTGCGTCCAAGTCTACTGGGAATCTTGGTTTGTTATAACTATATAACCTCTATAACCCAACTAGCAATTCGACATTCTTAAAGAACTAATATATTTTATAATTATTTTATTGCCGCTTAGTCAAAACTTTTTTGTTTTTTAAAGCTTCGTTTCGTGATTAAACTGCTGTGTTAAACTGTTCTGTGAGAAAAATTGTTTTAAGAACGTTTTTACAGCAAAATAATAAAATAGTTATAAAATATGATATCGTAACAATTTTATAAACGTTTATAAAATACGTTTTGTAGGACGTATTTGTTCCAAATCATAATTGGTTTTATATGCATTTTGTAAAAGTACTAGTCTGGATTAACTTGTTCCTTTAAAAACAATTATAAAATTATTCTGTTAAAGTACATTTCGTAATAATAAAATAGTTTTTTTATTGTCGTTATTAAGAGCGATTTGTTTTGTGGAGCAAATTTGTGCGCAAATTAATAATTACAAAATTGTTTTTTAGTTATTTTATTAAAAACAATAAAAAAATAAATATGTTGCCAATGCATATTTTATAAAATTAAAATGCTGTCATAAACATTACCTAGAACTAATATATAACATAGTCTTATTTATTTTCAACTGATATTTATTGTTATATTATACACTGATTTCAAATGTTGTCCAAATGGAAAAAAAACTAAAAGCAGTTGTGCATTTAATAGCAAATTAAAACTTAATTACTACAATATTATAAATTATCAAAGGCAAAACATTAGTGACTATAATAATGAGAAGGAAACTGTAATGGAATCTAATCAAATTAATGACAATATTTACATTGATAAGACACCAAAAAATATTGTGGACACTGATAAATTCTCAGGAGGAATTATTACTAGATGGTGAGCGGGTAGCCGAAATAGAGAATTGGATACCTATCCTGGTGATCAATATCATGCTTCAAGCACAACAAGTGAGCTAGAAAAAAATGCAAAACTAAGAGAAAACATGCGATCATGGGCCGTATCAAATAATGTTCCGCATTTTTCCTAAAAGAAGCTTTTTGCCATACTCAATGAATGCCAAATTTCCTACCTCAAGATCCTCGAACTCTCTTAAAGATACTCGACAAACCGTTTTAATAACGGCAATTATAACATACATAACATAACCAAAGGGCTCAATTTAGGTTATGTTTAAATTACTCCCGTAAAAGCTAATAATAGAGTAGCTATAGAAGCATTTTGTTTTATAAGAACACATTAAAAGCTTTTATAAAACATATTATGTTAAAGTTTGTTTTGTAAAACTCTGTTAAACGTTCTAAAAACTATTGTATAATAGCAACAAGCAACATTTATAAAACCGTTAAAGAGTCGATTTGTTTTATAAATCTGCGCCTTTTTCGTGTTTATAAGGCGCGTACGAACATTGTGAAAATGTTTATAAAACAATGGGTGTTTTATAAAATATATTTTATAAATATTCTTACAGCAATTAAAAAAGTTAAATTGTTAGTTGGGAAGTAACTAATAATGACAGAAATTGCAATTTAATTTACTTAATTAAATAAAATTACTATTATTAAATAAACAACAACAGAATATATATGGGTATTTTTTAAACAGGAAACCGTAAATTTCAACACTCAAATAAGTTTGCTTGCAATATTTCTCGTTGAATCGTACACCCAGGACCTTACTTCTGCCTTAAAACATTAATAATCACCTGCGTATTTTTGGAAAGCCGCCTGACTAGGATACAGAACCTCGGTTTCCTTGCAAATCGGCCATTATGGACAGGGTCTTCCTTCTGTTGCCACCATAAATCTCCTAATTTGTTAATGGCTGATCTTCTAATGCATCCAATACATGCGTGTCAAGTAAATTAAGGTACTGCAATTAGACTCACATTATAAATGAAGGGATCAATAATATGATTTCGAAAGATACCAATCCATACATTGAATGATTCGCGACCCTGCAGCGTTACATGTTGATTGTGCCTGCGCGATTATCAAAAGCCCATAATCTTGTTTAAAAAATCATCACGTGTATTTTAAAAGGTTTGTAGGTGTCCTCAATTTTTTAAACTTCTCTAAATTTTTATTCGATGCAAATCTAGGAACATAATATGACATTGGCGTTGCGTTGCTCAGCAGATAAGCAACTATTTCTTTGGTGATGGCGTAATATATTTTTACCATTTCACATTTTTCAACATTTGAAAAGAGCAATTTTTTTAAAACTCAATAGTAAACATAAAATTATTACGCTTTGAATTCAAAATGTCAAATGGCATAATATGGTTGATATTTCCAAAGAACATATCTGTTAATATTACCACATAGCCAGTTAAATGTATATTTTACCTAAAAAGTGCATAGAGTGGAGTCTTATATTACTTATTTAAAAATATGCTTTTTTATGTTTCCCAATTTAAATATTTATAAGTAAATTAAACTGTAATTTCTTTAATATAAGTTGTTAAAAATGATATATATCTATCACAAGACAAGATTCTTAGTAGACTTCCATATTCCAGAGCCGCAATAAAACAAAGAGAGCTGATGTGTGATGTGTTTTTTGTCGAATCGCCATAAAATTGGAACGTGTGGCATCTCAGTTAGTGATTCTTTCTTATTTGACACAATTTAAAATAATAAAAACTCCAGGTCCGCATTTAAAAAAGGAAGTGGATGATGTGCCCAAAAAATCAAATCGTCTTAGGGAAGAAGTTATAGCACCATCTTGCAGAGCAGAAAAGTTGCTGTAAAAAAGTTATTTTGATCTTTTTTTTCTGTATATCTTCATACAAAATCAGAAAAAATTAAAAATCAATCAAAAAGGAAAATGCACTATTTCGCTTCTATCTGATATCTTTGGAAGTGATCGGCAAGTGTTAAGATTCTTGGGGAAATATTGTTATACACAAAGTCCGCAACTTTTTGGCTTGATAACAATAAACTGCGTTTAAATTATGTTGTGCATGTACAAAATATTTAGTTACACAAATTTAACGGTAATAACCTCAATAAATTCAAACTCGTTTAATATAAATGTATCAAGTCAATACACCTACATGTTTGGACATTGCCATAGTGTATAACAGAAATACTCAAATTTAGATCTCATACATATATATCTACAAAAGCTTTTATTCGTTCCATATAACATAAATACCAGTACCAAATAGAAAATAAACTCGTTATTTATATACAGCCATAAAGTATTTAACATTTATTGCGTCATGAGCGCGGCTTATGCGAGGTAAACTTTGTAATTGGATAGACAATTATTGAGTTAATTGATAACAAATTTTGTTGCTACCCATTAGATGTATTCCGTTTAATAGACTATTAATTATATGCAATACAAGAAAGTCCTTTAATGGCTACATAATTTGCAATTGCAACCTTCACTATGTTAATTTTTTTTTGGCTCTCCATACCATAGGCAAAGATTAATCTACACAATAGATAGTCAGCGTATATGGGAAATAAAACAAAAATTGAAACTGTCTCGACACGAGCTACATCTATTAGAAAAACATGCAACCATGGAAATTGTAGATGGCGTTATATGTATTTTGTTGAAATAAAATAATCATATGGGCAATGTTAGACAAGGACGAGTATACTTTCCCCTACGAGGTGGGAGTTTGTTTTTATATTATAGGTATCCTATATGTACTACTGTGCAGCAGTGTTTTTTGTCGGGTAATATAAAATTATATGGTATACGTATACCTATCTACGCAAAGATTAATGTGTATGGACGAAAATAAAAGAAATTACTATAATAGTATAAATATACAGGGCTGGTTCATTAAATGTTTTAGACAATAATTTTAAATGACTAAAATAATATTATTTTAGTCATTTAATTTTAAATTTCGGATATAAGGATGCATCAAAAAGTTATATTTAAATTAACGAAATTTGGCGTTATAGATAGGACTTCCGGTTATTACCTGATTCAGTTTTAAGGATCAAACTCAAACAGCAGATTCAACTTGTCGTTAACATTATGAAAAAATAAATCTCAGAGGCGGGTAAATTAAAGGGGCATACAGGCGTGAAATGCTACCCTAACTTTTTTATGCACATTTTTTGCGTGTGTTTCAATTCGGAGATGTAAAATCTAACAAATTATATACGTAATAAATGTATCCTTCTGTGATATTGATAGAAAGTCATCGTTATCGCGTAATATCGATTTTAAGAAATGTTAATATTAAAAAGGCTGTGCTTTTTACAAGTTGCTGAAGTAAATAAGGTTTGAAATTTCCAGCATGACAATAATTATTTAAAAAAATATGGTTTCGAAATGCAGGATGTAAAAAATTAGAATTTTTAATCTGTTTTTAATGAAAATTTAAATCTATTGAGAAATATGGTTCAGGGTTTTTGTGAAATGTATTTTACTCCAAAGATTCTACTCATCGATTATAACCGAATTAATTTACTCAAAAATATCTATACTAGTAAAATAACACAATTATCACAATTAGGTTCAAATTCTGCAACGCCGATTTGAAAAAAAACTTACAGCCTCCCTAATATTGGTTTTTGTGCAATGATCATGAAACTTTAAAAAACTAACGATTTATGTAGATTGTATTGTTAACACGTTTCGTAAAAAGCTTTAAAAACCCACCAACAGGGTGTTAAAAGTATCACGACAATAACTTTTTTCATGTTTTAACAAGTACAATCGTCTGCTTCAGATTGATCCTTAAAAACTGAATAACAGTTTCTCTATATAAAAAAAATAAAACTCGTAAATATCATCCCCAAACATTTAATTTGAATACAATTACATAACACCATATTTGAAAGTAAAAGCTTTTCATTTAACGATTGTTCGCCACTGATCATGGGACTGGTCTAGTCTTGAAACATGTATGACATGGATTAAATATTATTATATTAAATTTAATTCCTAGAGATTAGGCTTTTATTTCAATACTGTACTTGTAATAAATCACCCTGTGTGTTTCTTTTACCGACGAATCGGCAACAGCACGACACACACCACATTCGCTTGTTTTTTTTTCTACCCTCCCTGCGTATCCCCTCCAGATTAATACAGAATTTCATCAATTTCTCTCTCTGACAATACAGCATTGCCGGTGCATATCTGTTGCAAATGATGTAAATAATTGTTATACGTTGCGTTTTGTTTCTGATATTAATAAACTACAAAACGGTTTCTGGCTGTGACAATACTGCTCTATGCTGTACACGCTAGTATACGCCACGTAGTGGCAGGCATACTTAGAGATGTTCTGACTTTAATGCATTGGGCTGACTATCTATTGTGTAGATTAATCTTTGCCATAGGCATTACACATATTGTATAATATACCTAGTATATGGAGAAGCTATTGATCTCATGATAATCAAATTTTGTTTTCACCAGAAATACGTCTTTTGAGACATTTTAGACGAATGTCAATAAATAAAAATCGAATCTCCACGAAATAACTCTAGTAGAATAATCGTCAAATTATTTATTTAGAGCCAAGCATGTTTCTGTCCTCATTCTAATTTTTGCTTTTTCTATAACATCAGTTTTATATTTTTAATTAATTAAACATTTCAGTTGAATCGTCCTCGTTTGAAAAAAAGAAAAACGAGAACAATCTAACCGAAATTTCTTTAATTAAAAATAGAAAAATTATATACAAAAAGAAAACATGTTTGGCTTAGACAAAAAATATTTGACGATTATTATACTATTAAATTTATTTTGTGAAGTTTCGATTTATATTTCTTTATTATTATAATATTTTAACTCTATTTAAGACTACTTTGTGAAATTGTAAATAAGTGTTGTTTTTAAAAATTGTTGTCTGTCATTCTATCACAGAAAAAATTCTTACTGTAATATCAATATTAGCGATATGTTTGATTGCCTCTATTTTGGTTTAATGACAGTAATACTTAATTCATTAGATTACAATTCGGCCAACATTAAATATATACTTAATCCGACATTCCGGATATTATTGAAATTCAATTTCATATATGTTAGTCACAAAACAGATATATTTTTTCTTTCAATGATTACAGTAATAATTGGCAACTAATATTGCAATTGTATTATTTCAAATATTGTTATATTACGATAAGCAAGAAAAAGCATTGGAAGAATATTATTTCTCTACTCGGATTATTAGATATATATCATTGAATTAACAAAATCAAATTTTACTCTCTATCATATTCTACTATTTAAATAAACTAAATAATATTAAGTCAATACTTCTTATTGTTGGGACAACCTTAACTTATTATTGGGCCGGGCTAAATTCATCGATATATCGAAACACAAAACGTCGAGTATCCAACATTTTGCACTCATGCATGTATCGAATTTAAGTATATAAATTAAATAAAAGCTGGATTTTCGTACTACCTACCCCACTTCGTAAATATTAGTTTTTGACTTAAAAAAAAAATGCTTTCATACGCCGATATCATAATAAAACGAATTCAAAACCATTGATATAAAAACGTAGATTTCGGGCTGATGTATCGGGAAATTTCGGAACTCTCTAGTCACTAGCAAAGCTTAAAACAATAGGTTATGTTACATTTATATATTTATTCTATTTGTGTGCCGGTAGCGCGTGTCTATATAGTTAAGTTCTATAATCTGCAATAATATATTATGGACTTCTTAAACGCCTCAGAATTGGACAAACTAATTCCAATATTCTCCGGTAAGTTTTACTCCTAACTAAGTATATCTAATCATAAGTTTTTTACTATAAATTATTTTGTGTAAGCTTTTCGAACAATACTATTAAAGATCGGTCTAGCCAACAAATGATTTAATAGGTACCTATAATGCATAATAAAAACGTTTTAACAAAACTATTCAGGGTGTTCCATTCAAAAGTTATGAATATTAAGCTTTTTATTTCACATTAACCAGTATAGCATGGCAGCATAGAATACATTTTTGCAACCTCAGATAACCTCAAAATTCAAAATGTCCTGTTTTAACACGATGTAGGTATACAGTATACAAAGTACCGAGCGGGAGTGGGACACTATGAAGATATGGTAAAAAGCACAAATACGATATTTGGTTTAATATTTTGTTAGTCGTACATGAACATTGAACATGAATGTTCATGTATTAGAATGACATACATCTTTTAATGTATTGTTTATTTTTTGTACTGTGATTATAGAGTAATATTTTTTTTATTACAATACAATGTATTATAGAATTAATAAAACTGTTTTTGAATAAAAACTTTCTTTTATTTCATACAATTAGTTAACGTGATAGTTTTATTAAATTAAGTAATTAATTTCTCTCCAGGATTATATATAAAATTGATTTAAAATGACAAAACAATTATTTCAATACCAAAATATATTCTGTCTATAATTTCTGTATTCCCCTTAAAAAGCAATAAATGTTCTATCAACGATAGTGACACTTAGTCCAATCAATACTTTTTATTTAATTTCAATATATTCTTATAATTGAGGCATTTGATTGGAAGTCAATTAATTCTTATACTTAAAGCAATAAAGTCATATATTTCGCAATTAATCATATAAGTATAATTGAAAGAAATGTAGCTTTGATTGTGGAATACGGAATATATGCTATCATTGATTGAATGTGCATATGGTTCATGATATGATAGATTTTTCTCTGTGTATCATTATTAAATAACGGCCCAACCGATTTTAAGCAAATTTAGAACAAAAATACCAAATAAAAATAATCCTGTGACTGTTATATAAAATTAATTAATTCCGAGAGTGCGAAATTAATTTGAAAAAGAACCCAACATATATATAATCAAAGAACTGTCAAAAAAGACTATATAATATATTTCAAGTATAGAAATCGGATCGAACAATAAACGATAAAAAGTAAGTGCATATCGTACATTAAGTGACTTTTTTTTAATCTATTCAGAAAAAAATAACAATACCTACATTATTATTAATAGCTTGGTCTTCTAGTCAGTTAAAATAGATTACAAAACAAAAAATATCTCAAAAGGGACAAACTTTTTATGTTTAACTTGTGTGTTCAAAAAGCGCAATACGGAGGCTAAGATATAAAAAGAAATTCTTAATTGAAATCCTTATTTTCGTTTGCTTTCGATATAATAATCACGACCTCGAAAATCGCAATGTTTGAAAATGTCTGTAACAAAAAAATATATACCTATATCCCTATGTTTAAAATATATCGAAGTTATAAACTTTTTTTGGTTTTTTACTAATAAAAAATTTGCAAAATATTAACGAATTCATTAAGAGAATACCAAAAATTATACTTGTATATTAAGCACCTTTGCAGTTTTTATAATAATCATTTTAGGACCACAATGTAATATCATAAAAACGTTTAATGTTATTTGCACATGTCACCCTGTGTAAAGTTTTTTAAGTGACAATATAGAGTTTTTATTAATCAGTCGATATACAGTTGCTAGATGATCGGAATATGCTTATAGGCATTCAAAAGATTTCGTAATATTCTATTGGAAACGTTTTTTTTTTAATTAGGTAGGTAGATAAATATCATGCGCAACATAGGGTGAAATGAAAGGGTTTCAAAAATTTGTTGCTTGTAGGTACGAGTATATATTGTATATTGTAAAATTTACATTTAGAAATTGGGTTAGATATTTCTAAAATTAAATATTTTGATCTAAACAAGTACAATTATGAATCAAATAAAGTTTTCAGCTTGTCCCCCCCGCCTTTAAACAGTTATCAATATTAAAATAACATACACCTGATAGTCTTTCCTTTAATTGACCTCCTTGATACCATTTTCCGCACCAATCAATGGTCAGGCCCCAACAATTCAAAGCACTAAAACAGAAAAAACTAACGGAAAATGTAAACAACTGAGTATATTAATATTCAGGTTTATTAAAATATGTTTATAGTATCAAGATGCCAGTAACTCTGGTTTCTTCATTTAAAAATAAATAAATATTTCTACGGTGCTGCTAAACTTATCAAATTGATACGTCAATTGTTAATTAGAAATGTTTTATTTTGAAATTCAACTGTTCAGAAAAATACAGGGCTTCCAGAAGTTACGCAATGCAATTGTATCCATTAAAACTATTCGACGAAAATATAAATATAATTATAATTTTGGACAAGAAGTATAATTATTTAAACTAGTATAGCCAGCATTCGGCTATTAGATTTTATGTCTTATAGTTTCAAAGCAATATTATTTAATTAAAAAAATGTTCTATATTTTAAAAAGTCTACAGAAATGCAAATAAAGAACACTTAAAGTAGAAATAATTTTGTCACATGTGCTGGTTACCAGCGGCGGAGATACGTAATATCACGAATTTATCACAATCTACATAATATAATGTTATGATAATATTATAGGTATATTATATAGATTGTAAATCGAGAAAAATTTTAAACCGTTGGTTTTCTACATAAAAAATTTAATTATTAATTTTTAACGATTCTTATTTATCATGTATAGGTAGATGTAGTTTTTTTAATAATCCTATTATTAAAAATTAATTGACCTGTGCGAGGTGCGCCAGTGGTTTTTATATATTGATAGTATTGAGGAACTCCAAAAGACCTAGTGCTAATTGTGGTCTTTTTACTAAGCATTGTTTTCTCATCCTAGCCGTCAGTTATTTTCAACTCCTCATGGAACAGATTCGTCTGTCAAGCAAAAATGTCTTTCGATCTCAGGAGTCTTAAATCTTCTTGTTGGAACCAAAAATAACCTAATTCTATTTATGTATTGGCACCACTGTTATTGTTGATTTAACAGTGGCTTTTTATTTTCAAATTATATATCATGTTCTTGTATGATGTAATTAACCGATAAAATTTTAATTAAGATCTTTTGATACTTGTCAAGTACTGATTCAGTTATACTTAGTAAAAAAAACGAAAATTACTCTCTGGCACATAGCCATCACATATCTACCTATTCCATGAAAACATAAACACACACATTTTGCCAGTTTATTACATACAGTACGTGTAACTTCAATAATTGACGGCAGGTCGCGCATACCCATTAACATGGAATTATCGTTTCAGTTTCGACCGCCAGCCCATTAATTATCCCAGGGTAAATTGGTGACAAGTTTTGGGGGGCTGTGCGAGAGCGAGTTTTACAGGATGCGATAGCTGGGGAATGTGTAAACGCGGGGGCGGCCAATCCTGAGGGCGTGGTTGCATCTGCCGCCCTATCGATCCACGGATATAGAGCAATGGCGCGAGCAAGAAGCTGGAAGAAAAGCGATGGAATAATACACCATCCACGTCGACGGTTTATTATTTTCTGCTCTGAAATCTTTTACATAGTATATGCTATATCTAAAGTTTGTTAAAGTTTAAGCATATATATTGCATATTTAAAATGTTGAGAACAAAATGTTTGATTCATATTTTCAGTGAAAAGACGAGTTAATATTTATTAGTGTATTCCCGTTTATTGATATAAAATGTTTAATACTTTCTAATTTTAAATATTCAATTGATGTATGTACTTAATTCATAATTAGCCATGAATCTACAAAATAAAATTGTTAATATAACAAATAAATCTGCAGACATGGAGTTAAATTAGTTAGTGCGTCTCTTTGGGTTAATATCAAATAAAGCAAGGTGGATTGTTTATCACTATAAAGTAAAATAACGTCAATAGATGCAAAGTTTAGTTTACTTTCGATCTCGCTCAGTTAAGGCAATAGTTAGTTCATTATTTTAGTACCTACACTAGTTTCTTTAGCTCACTGCTTGCATATTTTTTATAAGGTTAACATATTTTAAACACTTAGGTATGTATATTATATTGTCGACTTTTTTCCAGCGTCAAAACTACTTTTGAAAGTTACTATGGCGGTTTTTACTTAATTCAATTATAACGTTAGCGAACGGCGAAATTTAAAACTGAAAATGATTATCTGCCGAATTGCTTTTGTGTTTGACATTTGAGCAAATATTCAAATAAACTTAAACAAAACGTATTTTTGTATATTTAGTTTATCACTATTGTTTCTTTATGTTCAGTAAATAATGAAAATATGACTTTAGAACAAAAAATCTTAATATTTTATCGTCATAACACAAGGTTTTGTTACCTAATTGTGTTGTAATTTCATCAGGTGTCCGAACACAAAAACCTACACATAATAATAATAAAGCCTTTATTGCAAAATAATAAAACATTTTACAATGGGCGAAGTTACAAACATATACAAATAATAAATAGGAAGATGAAACAGCATAACATAATACCGAAATTAAAACAAAAAATCAAACAAATCTTAAATCAAATGGAAAAAATTATTATTATATAATCCCAGATTGAAATAACAAATGTGTGGCCATATCAACTAAATAAATAACACTGTCAATATAAAACAAACAAAAAAATATGAAATATTATATTAACAGACTAGTTGGAAGGGTTAGTAGTATTTAAAAATTCAATATAACTAACTCGGGAAGGGTAGAGATACTTTGCAAATATTTTTTTTTCTTTTTTTGCTGTTCTTGAACTATTTTTTACTTTTTAGCGAAAGTTGCATTTCGCTTGTCTAACTTTATTATGAAAATCAACGACGTTTCGACGAGGGTTTATTGTCTTCTTCAAGTTTTAGATCTCGTTTTTATACAGTTCGTTATTAAAATATAAAATAAACGTTCTAAAGATTACATTGTATAAAATCTTTTTTCTACATTAAAAAAAACCCTTTATTTTGCAAGACATCACGTTTACAATCAGATCCAAAATTGTTTTCAAGAACCTGAAACCCAAAGAAAAAAATACAAAAAATTTGCAAATAATAAGTATGATAACAGTTTAATGAACAACATCAAGGGACATCAACAGAAATATGGTTCGGATTTTTCAAGTGCCTATCTTTAGATACTCGTAAATTGAAAAATCTTAACTTAGATAAGGGATGAAAATATCAATTTTGGACAATTTAATAGTTACCAGGTACATCATCAGTAAATCAGAGTTTAATTGAAATAGCTAGTTACCTTAAGAATGATGGAAAAAATTATATGTATGTGCTACATTTTCGGTGAATTATTCTCGAATACACTTTACCACGTGTGATTGAGCAAGTGAATTTGGAATTGAAGCCTTAAATACTGAGATTAGTGATTCCTCTTTTTATTTTCTTTAAGCGATCAACCAGGACTTTCTTCTATATTGTGTACGTGTTTATACGTGTAACTATACATTAGCTACTAATAATTCGCGGTAAAATGTTTTAATTTAATGCCTATTATGTACAATTATTATTGTAACGATTATTTACATTTCACACTAACGAATGTATTGTATCAATAAATAAATAAAGTGCAATGCCT
Organism: Apoderus coryli; assembly: GCA_911728435.2. NCBI lineage: Eukaryota > Metazoa > Arthropoda > Insecta > Coleoptera > Attelabidae > Apoderus > Apoderus coryli. Next base: position 2,890,430 of record OU452206.1, on the reverse strand, counting down.
TCAGGCACGAAATATAGCAATTTAGAACACACGCTGACATTTAAATTGCAAACAGGAACAAAGCATCAAACTAAATTAGTGTAGATGATATATGCATGTATATACCTACTAAAATGTTAAGCTGGAATAGTTCTGCTTATTTTAACAGATTTTACTTCATGTTAAATGATCTTTAAACTAATTAACAAAAAATACTGAAGTGAAGATTACTTACTACCTTTGGTAGTACAAAGAAAAACTAATCATTTTGTCATTTGCTATTGCAGTTTTTATATACGAATCTTGTAAATAGTTAATATAATTATTTAGTGTATATCTACATACACCATTAAATATATGTGAATAAAAGATTAAAAACGAAGCATATTACCCTTATATGCGTTTTGTATAGTGTATTATTTTATTCTTACTCTTATCTCTAAATTTTTAGTATTCCAATTATGTCTGTTCTGTTTTCCAAATCAAATCAATTTTTTAAGTAGAAAAAATATAAAAAGCAAATGGGTCAATAAAAAGCTAAAAGAAATAGAAGAAAACCCAACCCTATTGAGAATTTTTACTTTTTCGTGTAGCCTTATCAACGAGCACCCTTTAAACACAAAGAAATCAGCCAAATTAGAAACGGTGAAAATTGGGATTTTTTCAGAAATTCAATTTTTATACTTTTTTTTTTTATGGTGATTAACATATCAGTAGAGCATGCAATAACAATCTTCACATAAACCAATCATTTAAAAATATTTGAGAAATTGATAGCGAGGTAACGCGCTTCTAATAATTAGACTTTTCTTAAATCGGGATGAAAATCTTACATATTTATTCCTTAGCATTGTATAAACATCTGCAAAGGTTTTACCAACAATAAGAGATCTAAATCATTGACAACGGTCTTAAACTAGTCGACACGACGCTGGATTAGCACGGTGGTTCCAATTAATTCATGCATAGGGATATGTGCATTGAAAAGTGTGTTAAATAACAAGATACTTAAACTTATGATCCTGTTTTTACATGGATATTATCAGTATCTTCCATTCACATTGAAACAATGTCTACGTACACGGTAATGTGTATTATTTAATCTTTTCCAACCACAGGTTTATAATATTTTTATTAATTGAATTATTATGATTTTATGTATACAGAAGTTAAAACAGATTTGTGTGGTCCACATCGTAAAATCATGTCCGATAATTCCAAGTGCCCACTTGTTTAAGTCTTATGTAGATATTATATAAAGCATTACTAAAAAAACGAGAAAAAAATCGAGACACTCGGTTGACGCGGTGTTGTGGTTAGTGTTATAAATATTATGTTTTAAACTTTTTTTCTCTTGAAGTGGCTATATAATTACAAATACGATCATTAATATATAATATGAACCCCAGCTGACACGCATCTGCCCTGACTTAATGGGGCGCCCTTTAAAAAGTTAAGAAGGAAGCAAATTATGCGTTTTATGATAAATATCTATTTTGTAACATTATATCCTACTATTTTAAATAGTACTTTGTCAGCGATGGAGTTGTAATAGATTTAATAAATTGTGGAAATCCTTTCAATTCAATTGCTCTTATAATTTAGTACGCAAAGTATCAATCGATTGCAACATTGTGGAAAACAGAAGCAGCCACTAAATTACAGAAGTAAATAATCTACATACATTCCAATTTTAACGCTTCCTGATGTGCTTGCTTAAAATGTCAAAATGAGAGTCTTTGTTACTCTTATCTATGTAGGTATAACCGATTCTTTTACATCATTAATATAATTACTATACTACCTTTTGAAAACAGGTGTGTAATACTCAAAATATCACTGGAATTGAGATTACTTACTGTTGAAATCGTATTTTATTACATCAAGATGCTCCTCACCGCAGGCGCAGTTAGGTGAGTGGAATAATTTAAAGAATAATTGATTTTAATAGTTGCTTTTGCATTTATAAAAAACAGAAGCTTGAATAAATATTTACATATCCTACTCATCGATTTGTGTTCAAGAAACAATTGTTAACGTATTGATGATACGTATTGCCTTCATGGGAAAACTCGACAAGACTCACACGTTCCTGCATACAAAACTTCAACGAATATACTAATCCCTTCAACAAACGATCCTCTCCAATGCAGTGCCGCATACAAAGTATTTTGCCCATATTATTTTATACATATAATATGCAATGGTGCATAATCCATTAGTGTGTGAGCAGCTTTAGCCGCGTATACACACGCAATATATCAATAATTACTAATTGGCCATGCAGTTTTAAAATAGCTCTGTTGACACCATCATTACTATATGTGTACATAATTTATTATAATGATAACTTTATCTTATTTTAACTACTTATGTCAAGGTATTTTAAAACCTTTTTACCTATCACAATTTTCCTATAACTTTATGAATACGTATAATAGTCCATTTAACTTGATAAACACATCATTGTAAGTGTAAAAATTTTATCCAGTATTTAAATGAACATTTAAGTGCAATTGTCACATGTTATTGAAGAGTTTTTAAATACATTTTCTTGTCCACATTTTTTTCAAATTGCGGGATTGACAGCCGTAAATGAATCAAAGAATACTGTGCAGCTTTGTTCGCTCTTATAGTAGAACAATGTTTTTGAATCTATTTCTTAGTAACCTTATAAGATCAAATAACTTAATAATTTACCGCAAACTCACATCTTGATCACACATAAGTAAGCTATCAGGAGTTTATTATAATTTTCCACCTAAACTGCATTATGTTTTCAGATCGCCAACAGAATCCAACATCCAAATTATTCGTCAGTTACGTCTGAACATAGGCTATATACCTTTTTGGAGTATATACTCTTTAGAATCGTTTAGAAGCAACCTGGATTGTTTAAAGCTCATGGTCTCATCCCATGTATACTTAATAAGTATATTAAAGTAGGCCAGGGTTATTTACCTTAATCTTTCCTATCACAGTTGCACAAAACTTTTCCGAGGGTTGAAATATCGCATTTAAAAATAATAACATTCTAAGCTAACCCACCTATAACTTCTTTATTCAAAAATTAGAAATAAAAAAGTAAAGTCATAATAATTATTATAACATGCTAAACTAACCCAACTACCTACTTAACTATTTTGTTTAAAAATTAGAAATAAAATAAAATGCAAGGTCAGAGGTAGAACCCAGGACCTTCCACACGCAAAGCCACTGAGCTACGCTGAACGGTAGAAACTGTAAAACGAAACTGCATTATAGTCAGGGATACTTGTATAGCTTTTAAACGCAATTGAACTATAGAGTTGTACACCCCAATTCTGATATGAATGAAATCGCGATTTTAACCAAAAACTGATGGGTAGACTCTAGGACTCCCCAAACTCATATGCCAAAATTTAGCTCAATTGGTGTTGAGGTGTTTAGGCGCTATCGTGAAATATTACACACAGAGAGACAAACTCCCATCTGGAAATGGTCTTTGTCGTCTCAAGGGAGTTTTTTTGGGCGTTCATAATACTTTCCATGGGTCGGGAAAGTAAAATGAATACTCAATATACCGGAATTTTCAGTAGTATAGTTGCATCACTTCAGTCCAGTAATGTTAATCCATTTGATATGCAATTAAATATTCATTTTCTCGTAAATGAAGGCGTGAAATCAAGTGAAATTCTGAGGAGACTTGAGGCACAGTTTGATTGTTCTAAAATGTTTGATGGATGTCGATATCATGTGCAAAATGAAAGAAAATGTCGTTCTACCATTATGAACATAATATTTATAGTCCAGATTTGGCTCCTACCTTAGGTTTGGTCTATTCCGCCGCCTTGTTTCTTCAGTAATTGAATCAAGAAGTTTTTTATCCAATGGACTAAATGTAAGTATTTCTAATGGGCAACCATGTACAAAATTTAAATTGTGCATTTGTATTTTATATACCTATTTTCTCAAAATCAAAACAAATAAAAAAAAGCCATTTGATTTTACATAAAGCTTTATCGCCAAATGTTGCATTAAGTTGATTGATGTTCTTGCGTTAGACCACGTCATAATAAATCATAGCTCGAAAATTTTCGCGACTTAATTCCATATTTTTCAACTTACTGTACCTAAGTAACACAAATATTGTACTGTCACAAATGTCCAACTTCAAGATGGCGGTGACAGATTTCACCTGGTAATACCAGTGTTGCCAGTTCTCAATACATAAATAGCAGCCCTCGTAGTAGAAAAAATAATCCCGAGGACTGCAACTGAGTCTATTGGCAGCTTGTATCATTAATAAATTTGTATAAAAAAGCAAAAATCTGCGATAACTTTAAAGGTCCATCGTAAAATAATAAATAACGCGGACGAAGTCGCAGACACTTTCTATTTCATTATAAAACTAAACATTAACTTTATGGTGCCTTAAGAAAAAGATCGCACGAAACCGAAATTTACTCGAAACATATAACCATAATTTAATAGGATTAATCGAGCTTTAAAGTCATTATAAATTTTCATGTTTTCCACTTCATCATAATATTACTGAAATGTCAACAAATTAATCATTAGTTTTTATTTTCTCTCGTCTAATGTTCCAACGATTCTATAATATCTATTTGAATAAAAGACATTATTTGTAACAAACTGTGAATATTTAATCACATAAATATACCGCACTTCTAGAAACCAGTTGTATAATAGCCTTATAGCACCATAAAAGCTTAACATTAATTTTGTTTTTGCTGTACAATATGGGTTCTAATAAACAATATGTATACCTGGGACGTGTCAGAGTGATAAAAATTTTTGTATGCAATAACACTTAAATTAATTTAGCAGTATTTTAAGTTAATATGAAAATTATGAATATTTTTGGCCGTTAAGTAGTCACATATTTTCAAAGATAATTATCTGAATGCACAGAAGTGTGTTCGCAGCGTGAAATCACCGAAATGAAACATTGTGTGTACATAATGATATTTTTTTGGGTGTCTGGTAATTTAAATATGGAACTGGTTGAAAACTTTATAAACAATCATAACTATTGTTTATAAAATTATATTATAAACGTACGTGGACTTTTGTCCTTTTTCAGTACTAATATTCCACATTAACACATTGAAATTTTTGATAGATGCAACACAGATATCAGACACCGAGATAATTTTAAATTGTAGATTCTGTTCGACCTATAAATAGTGTGAATGATTTTTAATTGTAAACTTCTATTACTTAATGGAGTAAAGCAGAGTCCGATTACAGTGTCGAATAACTTGCATCTATATCAAATCAATTTATTTTTGCGCTATGCTATGCGTATGGTTATACTGTCGTTCTCTGGTTATACTTTCTCCTTCCATATCCGCGTACCACGAAGATGTTTTTCCGACCTTATGCGAAGAGCATCGAGATCCAATTAAACTAGTTGCATATTACATGAAAATGGTGCCCAATATCATGGGAAAAGGTGCAAGGGGTCATTTTTAGATGCTTATTTATATTGTACAAGAGTACCAGTAGCAAAATGTTTAAGCTATTTGAAAACTGCTTCAAAATTTTACGATATACTGCATTCAGACTGGGGATACAAATGACTGAATATCATAGATCGGACATAAGGGATATGTTAAATTTGGATCCTCTCGCCAAACGTAGAGTTTTAAAAGATTTATGTTTTATTTTTAATACAAAGCGGCCAATAGACTCAGTTGCAATCCTCGAGACAATAGTTCAACCTTAAAAACAAATTGAGGTCGAATGGAATATATTCTTCTTGCATCTCTAATAATTAAAGAAAGAATATATTGATACATTTCATGCATCTCTATGATCGGTTCATTGAACTTTTTTTATTATTATTAAAATTGTAGCCCGTCTGCACATACTGTTACTCGAACGGTGTCACTGAACTTTTTTTATTACTATTGAAATTGTAGCCCGTCTGGTGAGGACGGTAAAAAATCAATATTCGAATGCCAAATGTGTCAACATGTGTTATTTAAAAACAATTCTGCACGATTTAGCTTATGTGAATAGTAGTGAAATAAAAATAAGTATAAATTAGTAGCATTTTTAGATAAAATAATGTTTTAATATTTGTTATATTATTGTGGGAGTTGAGTAAATTAAATTTGTTCTAAAATCAAGTATCTAAGAATGTTCCATGTGTAAATCTATTGTGTAATATGTGGATTTATTAAGAAAATTGTGCTGGAATATGTTTATTTAATAAACTAACCTAACAAACTAACTAATTTATTCAAAAATAACAAAAATTCGAAAGCATGGAATTGAAGCTAGGTCTTTCCGCATGTGTGCATGCAAAGCTACGCTCATGTCATACCCATTATGCGAATTACTCCGATTTAATAGATATAATTACCAACTACCTAACTGGTGAATTTTTCTCGAGAACTATGAGGTAATTCCTAAAAGACGCTATTGCTGTAGAGATGATAAAAAGTGCTTTCATAAAATTATGTCTTGACCCCTACTGCTATTTAAGAATTTTCGGCTTGTGTGCACGACTACTACAGTACTCAAAGCGATTATAATAAAAACTCACAAAATTTAGCGCACTGGTGCAAGCAATTAGGCGCTATCGTGCAAGAATACTTACAGGCAGTCATACTTCCATCTGCAAATGGTCTAGGTCGCGCAGGGACCTCAAAATGGTTATATCCGTCTTTAACTAAATTTTTCACAATACTCTCCCTGGGTCGGGAACGTCAAGTTATAATTATCTTATTTGGATTATTTATATTATGGAATTCAGCAATCAACAAAAAATGCTGCGAGATTTATTGTGATAAATTTTATCAAAGAAAGTTCGTACTCTATTAATGTAAAAACAATCGCCTCCAAATCATAATATTTAGATAACTTTTTCTTTTATCAGGTTGGCTAGCTGTATACTTACTTATCTCTACAAATCATTCTAATAACCGGCTTTTCCAGAAAAAAAATCTTTAGACAACCGCACACACCGTCTAAATACATTTATTACCATGGCGTTCAAATATGCGAGGAAAGATAAGACCACGCAATATTTCATACTGTAACGCTGCGAGACAAAGTGCAAAAAGAACAGCTGATTTATTGACAAATGGTTGTTGTTACAAAACGTTTCAGTTATCGATTAGTTGTTTACAACAGCAAACGCTGTGTGTGCATACCCGCAAATGACACTAAACATAATATCCGCCGCATATATAAAAGTGTTTGTGTAATGCGTTTATAAGATATGCCCCGGCTCACCTGGAGCAGGTTTTTGGCGAAACCGGCTGTCTAATGATCTTACAATTTGTTTTCCAAATAACGCCAAACGAATTTTTAAAGTGAGAGATGTTGAGATATTTTTAATATATACACTTGGCAACACATAAAAAGTATATTTTTTTTATTTATGGTCTGTTTCGCTGCCTATAGATAGTTTATTGGCCTAGTGACTTAATTATTGTGCCTGAAGGAGAATTAATCGGACCAGAACTCGCAATTGGCATAGCGTTAACATATACACAAAGAATATCTCGATGACGACAAAAGAGTCAGGCAGTTGGTGGGCTGCATGGTGGGACTATGCCCATAACACCGATAAAGTCAAAAACTTGAACCTATAAGTCGTGTTTTAAACCATATTTCGAACTCGATTCTTTGGTGTCAAATATGTCAGTTGAAAAAGAAGACGGTTCTAATTCTGTTTTAGTTTTTATATCTGAGCAACTAAAATTACTTACCTTAAGGTAAGTGCAGAGCAAGTTATAATTATTCAAATAATACTTTTATTGTGGCCTCCACACTTCAAACAATAAGTCACCAGGCTTCCAAATACAAAAATAGATCAAGTGGCTACGCCAAAAACCTTTTTAAATTATTTTCTTATAGTGAAAAATCTTGTAGTATTATTAATATTCATAGTACAATATATGATTGCAATGGGCTACAAGTACACCGGTCTCCACCCATCGCCACCTTGGTGTGATAACGTCATAAAAGAGTTCTTGTTTTATCGGTGTTGCCGACTATGAGGACTGGTCATTGTCATTTAAATCACCATCTCTCAAGGTTGGGCATTTGGGGAAATTTCGACTGTATTATGATCATGCCCAGCGGTAGCTAGAACAAGATTTGCAATATTCGGTGAAGTAGTAGCTCTTTTACTATAGTGAGTCTAAAACAAAATTCACCCATCAAATTCATTAAGACGATTGAGCTGCTGAGGCATATATGCTTATATATATGTGTGGTCGCAATGGCGGGTCAGGTCGGACCCGATTGCGTTGTTTTGCTGTTATAAATCTGATACATTTTTAACTTACTTAAATCAAATACATTGCATGAATTTCTAATTTTTGAAACAAGATTTAAAGTATTATAATACGTTCCAAATGAAAAACCAAAAAACTCTTAATTTTTTTTAAATTCTGCCAATAAGTGATTCATAATCTTCTTGATATCTAGCTTTAATAAATTCTATGGCCGCTGGTGTTTTAACAACAGTTTTCTTTGCTATGTAGCATCAAAATTAAAACTTGATACATCCAATGAAAAACTGCCAGTCAAAATCTCGTCTTCTGTGCGACGTTGTATTGTGTTGTGGATCTGTCTGCTGATGCCTGTATAAGGCGAAACATGTCATAAAAAGTAACCTACCTAACCCTTTGTAACACAGGAAGAAAACTAACTCAAAATGTTCGAGAATGGCACTATTGGCTCTAACTCAAAAAATATTTATCGAAAAAAAGATACAGGCCTGCAATGTAATCTCCTACCCACGCTGACCATCGAAATGGATGTCCCATTTTATTAACCATCTGAATCTATCTGGTCACTTCTTTATACGCTTTTAGCGTTGCAAAAGGCAGGTGTCGTTTAGATTGTGAAGAGACCAAAGTTAGGTATTAATAGAGCTGGACTATAAACTGGCTAGCGGAATTGTTCCCAGCCGTATTTTTTGAGAAGTCATTATCGTACACAATTGGAGGAGTGTACAACTTCTCAACCTCCGGAACAGGTTAAAACCCATTTCGTAAATGATTAGACCTCGTAAAATTCCTAAATATACGTACTTTTACTAGCAAAATATATTTAGTGACTTTTAATTAACAGTAGGAGTGCACCTGACTTCCCTGCTGAGCCTTAAGTCCGTGTGAAAACGAATCAATCTGAATGTTTGATGTAATTTAAATATGTCTGTCTGTTCCATACCTTATTAAATATTCCACAATGCTAAACATGTTCTATTCCAATGACTTATTTCAATTTCCTGTCTACATTTATTCCACAAACAAGTATTTCTCTGACAAAAATATCTAGCTAAAATAGGTATGCTAAAACAACAAATATTGCATGTTTAAAACACTGTTAATCTCATGTTAATGTGTCAGTTAACGACCGTAATAAGGCTGTAAAAATGCATTAGGTCCCAATGATCAAGCAACTTTTCAATGTTACATTAAAGTGTGATAATATAAGCAGAACATACATGAATCACTGGCGTGCTTTCTTTAAGGAAAATATAATTAACACAAAAACCTTAATAAAATCTCTCAGTAAATCCACTATGTACTCGTATCTTATTATTGTCTTTCTTAATTTACGTTCTACCAGATTGCCGTAGGGAGGACTTAATAAAAGCATTAACTTTTAAAAAAACGCGAAGTTTATGAACTTTATTGTTGCTTCGTAGAGCACTTCAAGCACTATTTTAATTACTGTTTTTATTTTATTAAAGTACTAATTATTTAGTTTGATGGACATGGTTAAGCGTCACTTTGAATATATCTTATTTAGCGTGGTTAAATAGACCGCGCCTAAACCCACCCGAAAGTATTATAATCCACCTACTTAGGTACTAAGGACCAAAAACAAACTGCAGGTGTGTATATAAGGTGTTGCTAAAGAGCTACAAAATATATGGGATATGCTTTTTATCTAGCTGTTTTATGACTTTCGCGGCCTTCTACTGAGTAACTGGAATTTTGAGGTTATTATAGGCCATAGTTTTGTAGAATTTTCTCTCAGCGATACGCCAACATCAGTCGTCGTCATCTCAGGCGTTATCATGAAGGTGTGCACTTCAATACTGATGAAAAATTCTGAGTCGACATGCATTACATAATTTCATTGTAGGAAATCAAATTTTTATCGTTAATACTAAAGTTACTCCTGTCTCTAATATAAAAAATCCGTTGTGTCACCCCAAAACTTACCCGACAAGTTATAAGATAATCAGAAATATATGACCTGCGTAACGAAACAGAATTTTAATAATAATTATTATTATAATTGTATTATTTTCATCATTTCCAATAAACTAACGTAACAAACTAGCTACTTTATTCAAAAATTATAACAAAAAGTATTACCAGAGCTGGGATTCAAACCCATAACCTTCCGCATGGGAATTTCATTTCTCGCATAATACAGATTAGTTGAACTGATATGACACGATCACCTCCCACTTACAAATTGATTGCGCCTCGAAAAGTAACACACTCTATTATTGTCCTCAAAGCAACGATTGAATGAGAACTTTTTTGTTTGACAATGCTGAACATTTAAGAATAATTATTTAACATAAAATTTGGATTGCATGGGCAACAGAACAATAATTGCGATCGCTGATCTACTTAGCGGTACGCCAATGTATGCTTAAAAGCACAATTTTCAGATTGCTAATCATAGAGTGTAAAGCTAGGTAAACGCGACTTTCCCATTACAGGCGCCTCACTCTTTTTACTTATTCAACTTCCGGCTATGTCTAATTAAAAATGCAACAAGCTTTATATAACTACAACGCTGTTAACTTGAATTCGCTTATCTCTTATAATAATTATTAATATCTAAATGAAACATATCAAAATGCAAAACAAGACTTGTAATGTTGATTTTTAAAACATCCCTTTGGAAAATGCTGTGTAATAAAAATTCAACAATACGTCATGCTTGGTTATCTTCTTGATTATAAGTTTGAAAATTTTATTATTTTCCGCAAAGGTTAAGTCTAACATTTTATTTAGACCAAATAATAAACTTATGCATTCAAGAAAACGGCGGACATTTTAAGAATTTGTTGTGATTTATTAATTTTGTTGTAGTTCAAATAGTGTTATTATTATTTTTTTACGTTTAATTAATAAACTGTTGTCTATATAGGAAAACTTCGACTGTTATTTTGTGTTCTTAAAAAAGTCATATTATGACATAAACAATCTTTTAAAAAAAAAATTAAGCAAAAATGAACAGGGAATATTATGCCTCTATATCAAAATGCATGAATTAGCAAGAGCTTTCTGTGGTAGAGCGTTGGCGGTCAAATGATACACCCTGTAGATATAGAATTTTTATTTTTTACGAAACTTGGGTTGTTTTATTCTGCATTTTTTAAGAGTATTCAATCGTTGGCTAGAAGTTAGAAATTAATAGAGATAAAAACGTGAATAAAAAAACAAAATGCTCAGAAAAGATTTGGCTATATTTTGATTTAGATAAGACATCTATTGGTGTAGACAAAAAGTCCCACAGGATGCGACAAACTGGTTTATTTTAAAACACCCTGTACCTACATACCTCAAACTTCGATCTCAATGAAAAATTGTTTCACAGAGTTATTCCTAACGATTTCAGCTGCAATTGAAAAAAAAATGTCCGAATCGATTCAGTAGTTTGCGAGAAAAGTAACTTTGAAATTGTGCCAATTTTTACTGTAAGGATATACATTTTTAGTTGTATACGGACTGAGAGAGATTTCTACTATGTGCCACGGTAGTTCAATTGGTTAGAACACCTGACCGGAGATTGGGAGATGTTGGTTCAACTCCAACTTGTGACACGGAATTTTTTTTTCAGTTCGTATACAATATTAGTTTATTTCACTTTTCCATAGTTATATTGTACAGTGTCAACAACTTATGTTGAGTAGCTTTGTTTCATTTATATTGTGTTCGCAGATTCGCATAGTGCAGTGAGAAATAACAATGCATGGTGTAGTTTGTGTTGTCTTTAAATTAAAGATCTCAGACGTAGCACTGCACACATAAAACGCGTTAATGTATACGGACTGAGACACATTTCTATTATGTGCCACGGTAGTTCAATTGGTTAGAACACCTGACCGGAGATTGGGAGATGTTGGTTCAACTCCAACTTGTGACACGGAATTTTTTTTCAGTTCGTATACAATATTAGTTTATTTCACTTTTCCATAGTGAGTGATATACATATATATACAATTTGGTGTCTACTATTTCTATTCTAGAAAATTTCTTTCCACATAAATATAATATACAATTAGTGTACGAATATAAACAGAAAATTACTCAGGGATAAGGCTAAATGTATCCTTGAGCTTATAATATCTAAATAACTCTATTGTCTTTAATTTCTAGAAAACCATGTTGTAATTAGTCATTTATAACAATAATTTATACCAGTAACACTAATGGTTTATTATTTGAACAAATGTTCCTGATAGTATCAATATATATGGGGAAAAAATGTTTAAAACATTGGTATGCTCTATTATTTATTTAAACTGGTGCGTATATAATTAATAACGGCATGTAAGTGTTGCAAAATTACATATAAAAACATCTGATAAACGATTCAAAACAAGGCCTACAAGTTCTCTATAGGCAAAATGATTGAATATAATCGGTCTAATGGCCCTTGGGGACGTCGTCGGTGCACTCTGATTAATGATTCCATAGTGGCAACTTTACAATATCCCAAAGGGTTGTACACTTTTAAAACTATTAATTAAATAGGTTGATTATACGCACATAAAAAATAATTGAAGGACTTCTAATCACCGACCTTTACATGTTGTCCGCTTGTATAAGATCATTTTTCATTTTCCAGTACTTAAAAATATTTATTGGTGATACCTATAATTGATTTTCTGTACCTCTTGAAAAATGTTCTCTTTGTTATTTTATTAAGTCCAATAGAAGAGTTCTTACAAGGAAATCAGGGGGAATAACAGGCTAAAGATTTCCTCGTGACTTGTGGTTATATAATGTGAGAGTTTTTGGTAAGGATTCTTGCTTGGTACTTACTGGGATTGATTTAAGGACCGTCGAGCTATAATAAGAGTGGAGAAATATTTCACACTGTGATATGGTAGTGGGAAACTGTTTCCTACATTCTGGTCGAATATGAAGCCGAAGCTTATGAATTTGGGTACTCATGGGCTTTAACAAAAGTATTTATGTGAAGCTAGTCTGAGCTGGATGGATTTCCTGAAGTGTGCTCTAGTAACGAGTGTGTTCGGCGGCAAATCGGAAGGGAATAACTATACCCGTTTCACTAGGATTCGCTAAAAGGCATGAATTTCGTCATGCTGTCACTATCTAGTATTAGTACAATCATAACCTAAACTTTATTATTTGACAGCAAATATATTAAAATTATGATAATTCCGACCACTGATATGTTATCGCAGTTAGGCATGCTAGTTTTCACATACAGGGTGTTTATTAAGTAATCTAAAATATTCAAGGTGATGATTTTTGTAGAGCAATGTTAAGAAAAAAACCTCATATGACGTCTTAAAGCTTGAGATACAAGGTGTCCAAGCTTTCATATTAAAATATTTGTAACACTACTTCATATATCTCTGTGAAATTTGGTACGCATCTTCTAAACGTCAAGAAACATTTTGTCACATAGGACCTGTTTTTTTACTTCTAACAAACAGTGGCGTCTGTGCGAAATGCGGTTGAACATTTTGGATGCAAAAAATTGTATCGCCTTGTATCTCAAAAAGTAAAAGAGCCGCAAAAATAGTATACTTCTTTCATCAGTGACAACAGAGATAATCGGGAATACCATATAAAATAAGCCACTATGTTCACCGGCCTGCACCGCACAGGCATGTTACCTTTGACAGATTCTATACCTATTTGCAATATTTAAACTTTTATGGGCTGCAGGGTTTTGATAATACATATTATGTGTTTGCGAAAAATGCTTGGTGTTAAAATAGCCAAATTACCTTTATTTCAACTCGACAGCCTGTAATTTCGGTTTCCTATGCCGCGCTTGCTTGATGGTCTTTTTTATAATAACGTCGAATGCAGCATGTTTATAAATGTGTGCGGAAATAACGTGATTGCAGAAAAATACTGTTGCCTATAGCAAAGATTAACCTAAAATTTTCAAAGACTTAATTTACTGAGGGATGTGTCTTTGAACATCCAATATATATTTATAGAGGATGTTCTGCGACAGATTTGTCGCAGAAAAGTGAACTGCGCAAATTTTAAAGTTGTATACTTAAAGGTCAAACTTGAATTCAATTTGTCTCTCAGATTAGAATGAACTTCTCAGACCACTTCATTTAATGATGCTTTAATAGTGCCAAATGAAACAAATTAAATGTTAAAATATAAATTTAACTAAAATTTGATAACATGTATATTGGTCAACCTAAATTTACAAACATTTAGAATATTTTGTGGAGAAAAAGAATGTTAACTAAGACATTTTTGTTTTTTTCAGGCGAATGTTTCCTACGTTACGAGTGTCTTTCGCGGGTATTCGAACAGACCAACGATATGCAGTTCTTCTAGATGTAGTACCTGTAGACAATAAACGATATCGATACGCATACCATCGATCATCATGGCTAGTTGCTGGCAAGGCTGACCCACCAGCGCCATGTCGAATATATGCTCATCCAGATTCACCATTTACTGGTGAACAACTTAGGAAACAAGTTGTGTCATTCGAGAAAGTGAAGCTAACAAATAACGAAATGGATAAAAATGGACAGGTAAGCGAAGATTTATCTATGATTAATTATTGACTTATTACAATCGTATATAACTATCAGCATTGAATACACCAAACACAAGCCCTGTTATACTTACTAGAATAAATACAAAATAAGTCTGCTTTAGAAGTTGTTTCTTGAAAAAGAAATTCGCAATTATTATAGTTATGTTGAATTTAGCAAGATATATTTTTTGATTACGAGATTCGAAATCTTCCGCGTTCTAAGTTTTACATTGAATTAAAAACGCAAAATAAGATGACTTATTCGATAATCGTTTTTCTGACAGGTCTTCCTTACGGAGATATATAGCTTCCTGAAAGGCGTTGGTTTTTATTGATTAACTTTAGAAGTACCGTGTATAAGATAGCAAATTTCTTATAATATGATGAGCACAAGTAAATACCTCTTAAAATAGTGTTCTTAAAAGTAATTTAGATATTTTCGTTTACCATAAATCAACTAAGTTCAAGACCGTTAGGCTTTTAAAATTTTAACACCCTGTATATGAAAGACGAAAATTAAATCTAAGTAGCCTAAACCTTCAGCCAAGAATACGGTTTGCTTAGACAGCGTATATAATTTACGATGGTTTAGATTTAAAAAAAAAAATAAACGAAAATTAAACACACAATTATTCAAAAACTTAATTCAGAATTTGTTTACCTTTAAATTAGGAAATTCTAAAACTTGTAGATTTATTTTTTCTTCTAAATTCACTAGTTCTTGCGACATTTGAACTTAAACCACTTCGAAACAAGTATAACTGTTGCTTAAAATGGCAATGATCAGAACATAATCTTAGTCTTCTGAACACAGCTGGTTTGCTTGTTTCAGATTTCTTACTTTTGATGTATAGCGACCATTACTGATATTAGTACCTAATAGTCAGGGTTATCTATGCCTTTTTTGTGTTGATAAGAAAGCAAACAATTTTTTTCGCATTTGATAATAACTTAAAGTATGTTAATTAATGCGAAAGTTGTGATACTTTTATAAACAACCTAACGAAGGTAGCGAAGACGTGTAACACAAATGATACATTGCTTGAAAGCTGCTACTTTGTCTACCAAATGAGAAAACTCTTCAGGAAGAACCATTCAAAATAAAAATAAAGTTCTTGTATAATGATTATTTAAATGCAGATTTGGACAGAATTTATTAGAACACGAACTTTTTGAGTTCATTGACTGATCAACACGAATCGACGGGCAAGTTACTGCCTGGTTAAATAACTGTTTCCGGAATAAATGTATAGATCCAGGAGGTCAAATATAATGTTCTTGAGAATCACCCGGTATGCTTGTAACTTCACCCTGCATATATAGAGCAATCAAAGGAGTACCTGAGCTTTATTTTATGTAATCCATAAATTATGTGATATAGGTATAAGGTGTTTCATTTAGAAAAATATAGCTTTTATGACCACCTATATGCAAGATTAATGAAAATGCCTCATCATCATCATGACAAACTCTATCCATCATTGTGGAACACCCTGTCTGTTAAGAGCTGATTAATAATAAAATATATCGTAGAGATGTAAATGTTAGATTTGTTGCTATTAACAAATACCTACAAAGAATAAAATAGCAATGCTCGTGTCATATCCAATTTGTCTGTGACAGACAAATTAAAAAAATTAGGTACATTGTTCTAACCTAGTGATATAACCCATATAATGTTGACAGTTTAAATAAATTGAAAACAAGTTTCTCTGTCAGAAAAAGACAAACAGCACATCTGTAAAACAACGTCTACTACTACTCTCTTGTGTACATAAGCACAACAAGAAACGGCGGCACATGCCTAAAAATCCTTAATTTGTGCATGTTTGTTATTTATGTCAGATCGAAAGGACCGATTAAATACCCATGGAGAGTTACTTTAGACCCTATAAATCTCTACACTTGACATAAAATTTGTTTATTTGGTGCCACCTTGAATATATCACTGGTTTCTTTTTAAAATTGCTTTTGTTTAGCGTAATAATTAATATACCGAGAATTGTTTCTGATTAAATTTTTAGATTAATAAAATTACAGTATATTTATATACAAGATGTTCCAAAAGGTTGAGATTGCTCGGAATATCAAAATATGATTTTAGTCAAAAGTTGTTGTTTACGACATACATTTAGTGAAAACCATCACCTCAGTTTTTCGAATGTCTTCAAACTTCTATATTACGAACGAAATGGAAACAATTAGTAATTTGGGCCAAAGCAGTTACAATATTTTGTAAAACTATCCGAATTCTCATCCAACTTATCAGGAAGTTGCAAATCTTTGGACCGAAGCACGAGTGGAGAATTCTTAAACTTTAGCCAGATTATATAATGACATTTCATGAGGCAAAATAATTGGTGCTGGCTGACAGGTTTTTTTTTATTTTTTACACGGAGAATAGGTTTATAAGACCGACCATGGAAATAATTAAATTGATACAAAAATGCACCAAAGCTGGAGTAAAAATGTTTGTTGTATATGTGTACTTGTTTTTGACCGTATGGGTAAATACGTAGGTAAATGTGCTTTAATGGGCTTTCACGTGTCTTAATGCAACAATGTTACCAAAGCACATATATACATTGACTCGAAATTATGAATATTTATGCTATACTTAATTCCTGAAGTTGCATGCATAACCATAATTCTCTCCATCGGAGTTTTAATGCATCGTGTTTTCACGTTGGCTGTTAATTGAACTTCGCATGACAGATTAAATGTGTAGGTATGTCTATATAACACATACAAAGTCTTTAGGTTAGGAGGTTATGGTTTGAAGTAAAATATTTAGTTAAATTGAAATCGATATTGGTATAGGTGCGATGGACGTCTACAATAATCGTTCAAAAATTCTAGAACAATCAGTACAACTGTAAGGGATTTTTTATACTCGTATTATAATTAATTAATGGGATCCTTTGAAAATAAAAAAAATAATTGTTAACTAAGGAAATCTTAGAAATCATTCATGAAAAATTATAGCTACTGAATTTAAACATACTGGACAGGCACCATCAACAGCTCCAGCAGCATTTAGACATTCCATTATAGCATTAGGCGCATCTTCAATCTGATTCGTTCATTTAAATATGGTGCCGAATTCCATAGTTGATTATTTGAATGGTGCTTAAATCAAGAGTGGATTGGTCTTCAGTTTCTATTGCATACATTACCAAATGTTTAAGCGGTGCTATGAAATGCCGAGTGGACTATTAGATAGAAAGAGAGAGACAATATTTATTTTTCGATGATAGCATTTGGGCGAGCGGTTAGACCTTATTTGGGGTTACTTTTATTGTTTACAATAATTATTTGTGATCAGACTTATAAGTTAGGGGTGCAATGGAGTTACTACTTGAAATCAATTACTTTCTCTACCAAGGAAAATATAAAACTGAAGAAGATGTGACTAAATCGATATTGAAAAGCAGTTCTCGATTTACGTACAGGTCAGTTCATCTAAGAATTATGTTTATTCCAGTTTTCTCTTAGCAATTTCAGCACCGCTTAAACATTACACTTCAGTATTCGGCACCGTTCGCATCTAGCAACTGATAACAATCCACTCACAGATTAAGCACCGTCCTAACAATCCGCTATTCAATTCTGGGCCATTTCAGATTTGAAACAGGAGTTATTATAGGCCAATGGACAACGCTTTACATACTCCACAGCAAAAGATATTATGAGAACTTTTTTTACAAGTTTTCTAGGCTATGATCTTGGGGTTTACCTTCAATAAATTATCTTAAACGAACAAACGGAACAGTATTTCGGGAGAGTACATATTAGTACCTACCAACACATAGAACGTTGAGTGTTTTTAGGAAAAACGTTCATAATATTTGAGTTGCTTCCTAGTTTTTGCTTAGATCTAAGATACTAATACCTCAGTCGAAAGGTTAAACTAATACTGATGATGTGTATTTTGCCAGAATCAATAATTATACTACTTTACACTTGTTACAATTCACAATTTTTTAAGTGTAAAATAAGTAACTGGATATTACAATTGTTGAATTATACAATTTAATTTGGGTTGTTGGGCTTTGCCCAATTTATTTTCTAGTGATATGTAAACTCACTCAAATCTACGATGAAAGTACATTATGTTATACTTACTGACATTTATTAATTCATTAATTCTTATACAGAAAAGAAATCGAAACTGCTTATAGACAGTATTTGTGAGCATTATTTTATAGTCTACCATTAATGCGCGTACATCTTCCTACATATTAGAATATTTCAGAAATTTGCTCTTTCATTTACTTTCATTATTAATGTAATGACATAACACCTAAATAATAAAACTCGCTGACAGATTCTAAATTGCAAAATTAACTTAGATTCCTTCATGCAGCAACTTGCTTGGAATATTTAATTGAAATAAAATTTCAGTATTAAATTTACCCACGCACACCTTAACTCAAAATTTTACTGCTATATAAATGCCTATTACAGACAAAACTAGCTATTTAACAGACCAAATGTGCAAAATAACAAATTTTCAAGGTATATAATAACAACGCAATTTAAATGTCATATAAAAAGCTGTACTCAATAGAGTTGTAGTTAATAATAATAAAGCCTAGGACAACTTCCCTGGTATATAAATTGCAGCAAATTGTGGCCGTATGTCCTTCGTATTATGGGACCACCCGCAGTGTGTCGTTTATTCCCCTATACATAAAATGTTACGTAATCTGAAACACAAACACCCACTGTTGCACTAGTTCAATTTCGCACATTGTTCGCGAAAGTGGTTATTAGTTTTGCTGCTAATACTTTATTTTTTATTTTATAAAGGAAATAATTAATATATGTTGTAGAAGAACATGAATCCAATTTTTCTTAACTTGCTTGATTATTTTTAAATTATTAAAACAACATGAATTGTTTTAATTCCCATAAGCACCCGCATTTTATTTATACCTTCAAAAAACATCGATCAAAATCAAATTAATTAATTTAGTTCAACTATAAATACAAAAGAAATAAAACCCGGTCCGCCAATGGCGACCAAATACCAAAAGGACCTTGTGAAATTATTAATTTTATATATTATTGACGTTCGATTACGAAATATGAAGTTTTTGAAATATTCAACACCACCAAAAACCAAATAAACTCGTAATTAGGCGACCTCATCAATATCAAGAAGAATGCAATCCTTCAAAATGTCCATTTACTACAACCAAATTGCACCTTTATACCCTATAATGCCGAGTAAAACCATGGTTTTAATAATATATCTTAGTTTCCATAAATACAACGCCAAGAAACAGTAAATCTAGGCATGTCACACCAAAGGCCCCTCTACATAGGACAGCATGCTTAATTTGTGACGTCACGAACGAGCGGTTATAGTACCTATGACTTTTCAAGTTGTTGCATCAAAATGTTGTTTACATACTACACCAGGAGCACTAGGTACCTAATTTCCGTGGTGAATTCTCAGATTTCGCGAATAGAAAAACACACACAACTAACACACCTTTCTCGTGATCTCTTTTCCAATTTAAGATTCGGCATTTTAAAACTTTTAACACAAGATAAATAATATACTTATTGTCACAAACGTAGCCTCCGGTATGTCACAAACGTATTCGAAGATTCAGGTAAGCGGGCTCCACTGAGTTAAAAATCAATATAGAATATAGAGAATTTTATTGATTATATTCTTCGATGCAGTTAGGGAAGGCGGAGAACAACTGTTAAAGGCCATAACAAAATTATTCAATAAATGTCTTATGGAAACCACAACACCTACGAACTGGAACAATGCAACCATAATCATCATGCATAAGAAGGGCAACATTGCCGACCTGAAAACTATAGACCAATTAGCCTGCTTTCTCATCTCTATAAATTGTTTACCAAAATTCTAACTAAGCGTCTAACATCGAAATTGGACTTCTACCACCCGACAGAACAGGCAGGTTTCCGATCCGGATACGGAACAAATGACCATCTGCAAGTTATTAAGACATTGATCGAGAAGCCCGTTGAGTACAACAAGCCACTCGTGTTAATATTTGTGGACTAAGAAAAGGCGTTTGATTCCATCAAGCACAGCGAGATGTTTAAAGCACTTGCCGACTGCCGAGTAGACCACAGATACTCTGCTATACTGCAACATATATACGGAAATGCAACAGCGATCATAAGACTCCATGAAGAGACAGACAGATTCAGAGTGCAGCGCGGTGTACGACAAGGCGACACAATCTCCCCTAAACTATTTACCACTTTGTTGGAGTATATGTTCAAGAGTGTCGAGTCGGAGAATATGGGTATAAATATTAACGGTGAAAATTTCAGTCACCTTCGGTTCGCTTATGATATTGTACTGATTTCAGATAGCTTGGATAAGGCAGAGAAACTGCTTATGAGACTAACATCTGCTTCACATATAGTTGGGCTTAAAATCAATCCATCGAAAACAAATTTCATGACAAATCTAGTCCCAAGCCGAAACTACTTAGTAGAAGGAAAAGAAATTTTCCAAGTTACATCCTACAGATATCTGGGCCATGATATTACGATTGGCAGGGACAATCATACCTGCGAAATCAAAAGAAGGATAGGACTAACGTGGGTCGCCTATGGGAAGCTGAAGCACAGTTTTAAGTCCGAAACCCCCATATGCCTTAAGCGGAAAGCGTTTGATCAGTGTGTTCTGCCGGTTCTGACTTATGGTTCGGAGACCTTAACTCTAACACGAAAATCGGTAAATAAAGTAAGAGTGGCCCAGCGAGCCATGGAACGCTCCATGTTGGGAGTCACGCTGAGAGACAGGATTCCGAATGATCGGATACGTCAGAGAACAGGGGTTACCGATGCAATCTATCGAATAACATATTTAAAGTGGAACTGGGCTGGACATGTCGCAAGAATGACCAACGAAAGATGGACCAAAAAGATCATAGAGTGGAGACCTAGGCAAGATGCGTTCAGGAACAGAGGTCGTCCGCCGACCCGGTGGACGGATGACATAAAAAGAGTAACACCAAATTGGATCCAGGATGCCCAGGATCGAAATAAATGGAGATCGTTAACGGAGGCCTATGTTCAGCAGTGGACGAGACTGGCTGTTTGATGATGATGATGATTCTTCGAGGAAGACTTCATGCTCCGAGCTGCCAACTCTCCAACCACTCTCTTCAAACTTTACTACACAGAAGTGCAAATAAGAATCTCCCGTAACTTCCTGTTACACAAATATTTATAACTTTACTTTTTTCCATTCATTCGAATATCGACCAATGAAATTGTCTATTCCTGACGTCGCGTCGCGTCGTACCGCTTGTGTGGCAAAAAAGTGAATCAGCATATTTTGTCTATTTCGTAAATACAATACCGATGTTAGAGTCATGAACTTTTATAAATTATTAATGAGCGAAAAATACTTAGTTCGACCGGACGCAATATTTTTATTACAATATACCGGGTGTGATATTATTATTACTAGGTATATGATGCCAAACTTACTCTCAACATTTTCAAAGATAATTAAATTTAGTCAATAAAAAAAAATTGACTTGATATTTCAAAACAATCTAGACTCATATTTGTTGCAATTAATAATAGTCTATTATACATCGTAACATATAGGATACAACACGCACATAGAATATTAAAATTTAACCTCCTTCTTCGACATGAGAAATATACCATGAACAGGCAACGCCGCGGACATGAACCGGTTTCTCGGGTCCTATATAGAGAATAATAAGTACCTGGCATAGAGAGTAGAGACGGTGTACATTATTATAACACATACCGCTGGGCTGTGAAGTTACACAACTTTTCGATGCAAGAACGATGTCCTGTGTAGAGCTGTTATTGGTCACACACCAACCGACGGCCGTTTCGTCCATGTACGAATCATCAGTGAAGGTTGGTCCAGTTTTATAAACATTATACCTATATTGTTGATGTGAGTTAAGTTTTAAAATTTTCTGCTTAAGATTGAAATACGAAAAACGTACACTTAAATAATGAAAAGTAAATGACGCATAAAAAAATGCTGCATATTAAAATCGGGAGTTACGATTATAATATGACAATCGTCGTATAAACTTTTAAGAGTGTGGCGGTTGTTAAACGGATCTTGCTGTGATGTCAAGAGGCTTATTAGGAATTAAAATGCGACCCAAATGCAGGTGATCACTCTTTTTAACAGTGGCGTAACTAGATCATTTTCCTGTATTTCTTCTTTTAAGTTAGCACATTTTTTTTAAAGCAATTAAATTGTAAAATTATTTGACTTCTTACTATATGTTAATAAATGTAAAAAATTACTGTATTTTTTATAGAGAAAGCTTTTTTGCAATATGCGTCTAACATCAATAAATAATCCATTTATTACAGCAGTACAGTTGTAAGCCATTTGTTGTAATATAATACAGAGACTATTCACTTGTCTGAAGGTAGCTGTACATATATTTTATACACAAATTTAGATATAATGTTTTTAAATAAATCAAATGATAATGATTATCTTAGGTATCAAGCACCTACGCTACTGCTACATCGTAAATAGAATAAATACAAACACACACTCACATATTCGCCTTGATAATATGGTATATCAGTTGGGTTCCCCCAAATCACAGCAGGACACCGAGAGGACAACAAATTTCTCACCTAGAGGCTAACAAGGCATTTGCCTTTAAATCCGTTTGCATGGCAAGATTGAAATATGAACGTTTGTATACAGGCATGACCTCTGGGGGGGCTTCCATTCATAATAATATACCAAACACTATGGGTATCCTATATGGCTTGTCGTAAAATACCACTTTAAATTTAATTTTAATTCTTCGATGAGTGCATGTCATTAAAAATGTGTTATATTTTTTCGTTTTATTATTTTATCGATAAATACGGCTAACCACCCATCGATATTTTACAGTAATTGAGAGAATTTCTTGTTTTGTCTTATTTATAAAGTGATTGGAATGGTATTTTAGTATTTTAAGGTACGCTAAAATACCAATTGTATTATCTGCCTAAAATTTCATACTTATTGATTTTTTGAGGCAGTCATAAACATAGTTTTTTACTTACTTATGTACTAATAATTTTATTAAGTGAATTAATTATTTTTAATAAAGTTGTTCGTGTAGGTACTTATAATGTATTTAATATTGATCTGCATTTTAGGATCGATTTTATGATAGGTCTTGTTTTTTTAACTAGGTAACAAAGAAATCAAATACAATAAATATTTGTGCAACTGATTTAATTTTCTTCGTCAGTTTATATAACATAAGATATACCTACATTTGAACTCGTTTAAAATTAACATAAACGGACCAAATATTTTGTTCCCTACGACCGAGTGTTCCTTATAACCGAATGCATTGAAAAATAAGAAACACTAAAAGTTTTTGTAAAACAAGGAACATTTATTAGAAGATTTGGATTATTTTCCAAAATAGGTATGAGTGCCCTTCGTTTTTTGCGACGCTCTTCTTCCCATTCTAGAAGCAGTCCTCGAGTTTTAAAGGTTAATTAATCAAACAGGTATGCAATATTTAGTAATATCGTTATTTCAATAAATTAGGTAATAGCGTACTTTTTTGTACACACACAGAGAAAAATCTATCATTCATGAACCATATGCACATTCAATCAATGATAGCATATATTCCGTATTCCACAATCAAAGCTACATTTCTTTCAATTATACTTATATGATTAATTGCCAAATATATGACTTTATTGCTTTAAGTATAAGAATTAATTGACTTCCAATCAAATGCCTCAATTATATGAATATATTGAAATTAAATAAAAAGTATTGATTGGACTAAGTGTCACTATCGTTGATAGAACATTTATTGCTTTTTAAGGGGAATACAGAAATTATATAGACAGAATATATTTTGGTATTGAAATAATTGTTTTGTCATTTTAAATCAATTTTATATATAATCCTGGAGAGAAATTAATTACTTAATTTAATAAAACTATCACGTTAACTAATTGTATGAAATAAAAGGAAGTTTTTATTCAAAAACAGTTTTATTAATTCTATAATACATTGTATTGGAATAAAAAAAATATTACTCTATCATCACAGTACAAAAAATAAACAATACATTAAAAGATGTACCTATGTCATTCTAATACATGAACATTGAACATGTACGACTAACAAAATATTAAACCAAATATCGTATTTGTGCTTTTTTACCATATCTTCATAGTGTCCCACTCCCACTCGGTACTTTGTATATTGTATACCTACATCGTGTTAAAACAGGATATTTTGAATTTTGAGGTTATCTGAGGTTGCAAAAATGTATTCCATGCTGCCACGCTATACTGGTTAAAGTGAAATAAAAAGCTTAATATTCATAACTTTTGAATGGAACACCCTGAATAGTTTTGTTAAAACGTTTTTATTATGCATTATAGGTACCTCTTAAATCATTTGTTGGCTAGACCAATCTTTAATAGTATTGTTCGAAAAGCTTACACAAAATAATTTATAAAAAAAAAATAATTTATAGTAAAAAACTTATGATTTGATATACTTAGTTAGGAGTAAAACTTACCGGAGAATATTGGAATTAGTTTGTCCAATTCTGAGGCGTTTAAGAAGTCTTCCATAATATATTATTGCAGATTATAGAACTTAACTATATAGACACGCGCTACCGGCACACAAATAGAATAAATATATAAATGTAACATAACCTATTGGTTTAAGCTTTGCTAGTGACTAGAGAGTTCCGAAATTTCCCGATACATCAGCCCGAAATCTACGTTTTTATATCAATGGTTTTGAATTCGTTTTATTATGATATCAGCGTATGAAAGCATTTTTTTTTTTAAGTCAAAAACTAATATTTACGAAGTGGGGTAGGTAGTACGAAAATCCAGTTTTTATTTAATTTATATACTTAAATTCGATACATGCATGAGTGCAAAATGTTGGATAACGACGTTTTGTGTTTCGATATATCGATGAATTTAGCCCGGCCCAATAATAAGTTAAGGTTGTCCCAACAATAAGAAGTATTGACTTAATATTATTTAGTTTATTTAAATAGTAGAATATGATAGCGAGTAAAATTTGATTTTGTTAATTCAATGATATATATCTAATAATCCGAGTAGAGAAATAATATTCTTCCAATGCTTTTTCTTGCTTATCGTAATATAACAATATTTGAAATAATACAGTTGCAATATTAGTTGCCAATTATTACTGTAATCATTGAAAGAAAAAATATATCTGTTTTGTGCCTAACATATATGAAATTGAATTTCAATAATATCTGGAATGTCGGATTAAGTATATATTTAATGTTGGCCGAATTGTAATCTAATGAATTAAGTATTACTGTCATTAAACCAAAATAGAGGCAATCAAACATATCGCTAATATTGATATTACAGTAAGATTTTTTTCTGTGCAACTATCATATCTAGATGAACAATTATTTATTATAAAACTAAAAAGGGATAGCTGTTTGACCCCAAGTCTGAATAAATATGTTAAAATTGCTGTATTTCTTATTGAAGAGAATAATTATATTATGAATCAGACCGTGTGTATTGAACACAGGTTCAAACGAGAAATTAAATTATTTTTAATTTTTTTTAATCGATTTGGTCGTAGTTTAGCATATTTTCCAAAATTGTTAGGGTGTTTTTAATGAAAGTTTAGACACAGAAGTAAATTCATAATTCAAATAATGATAATGAAGAACAGTAGCGCATAACATAGGTACAATAATTTAAATATTAAAAGTAACTGGTCTTCAACCCATTATATTAACAGAAAATATTGTTACAAAAACTATAAAGACTGTAATAAAGTTTTCTTTAAACTTTTTATTGTCAAATAATCTAAAAACGTATGCCATTTGTACCATGCATGCAACCGATCTCATATATGGTCAATGCCATCATATTTAACGGCTTGTATAGAGTTAGTCAACAATCTTAACAAGACAACGATTTAAAATCCTTTTCTTTTTCGTTTTTGTCATGTAAATTTTAATTTATAAAAAAAGTGCCTTCAAAACCCACAGCAGGACGCGATTGTCCAAAGATCCAATCCACAGTTTATTGTTTGCATTAACACGCTTCAGGCCAATGATGAAAAGGTGATTTTATAGATCGTAATGACTATTTTTATTTTCATATTACGACTTGGGGCCACATAAAATACCAATATTTATGATGTGAGGTCTCACCTGTTCTATTGATATGGAAGAAACTAAGAAGGCTCAATGTATATAAACATAATATTTAATCCGCGGGCAAGCGAGAGACGATGGTTATTTCTTATAAATTTTGTAAATATTCTTTACACCTGAGCAGAATTGCCACCAGCAAACTCTTATGCACAGGTATTAGGTAAGTAGTAGAGGAGAATGTGGTCAATTGCAATATCGGCAAAAATGTTTTATGAGATGTTTTAAAAGAAACACAATATGCATTACAGTCCTTGTTTATGACATTTTAACGGCGTAACTAGCATAATTTTTTGGGATTTAGAACCATTTGTTTGTCGATCCACAATAACTGACTGAATGAAGCTGCATTCTTTACCACTATGTAACGCTGCTATACAATATTATATCTAAAAATATCCAGAATCATTCAAGCTTTCAAATTCTTTTAATGAAAGCTTTATATTTTATTATTAACGCAAAAACTGTTAGGTATATCTTTGAGACAAGTATATTATGTCGTATTGAAATAAAAATTTGTTATTAATATACTTATTATGTTCCTATGTTAATCTTTATATTTTGCATTTAACAACACATCATATTCCTTAACTAGTATTGAAATTTATTGCCTACCATATGTCGTCAAATTACATTAAAAATGTATAAGTAACAATTTATATAGGTACGATTTATTATTTGACTTATTATTATGTTAAAATTTCATATTGAAACTAAATGTTAATTTAATATTTTTTATTATAAAGATACTATCTAGTAGTGACTTGGAAAGAATGGTCATATAAATAGCTGGTAGGTACAACCAATTAAAATTAATTTATGCAAATATATTTGTCGCTGATTGTAATTATTGTTTTAATATTTTAAATACTACAATTTATTTGCTAAACGAATATATTTTTTTAATAATAAGAAATTAAGTTGTTGCATTTTATTATTAGGTAAGTTGATAAATAAAATTGTCAGTTTTTCGATTTTTTTTTTGTATTATTTATATTTCGGTGACCTATAATTATTTTTCTCACAAAGTATGGCATTAATAAACAGTCATAATCTATAGTAATCCTGATAAATTTAGACAGATTTGGTATACCATGGTGTGGCTTTTTAAACGTGATAGATACGGATTCCACGTTTACAAAGTGAGTGGATTTATTAAGTGAATTGTAAAGTGATTTAAAATTAAAGTGAAAACAAGTTTAATATTTTCACAAAGTGACTTTACCCGTCTTAACTCTTCTGGCTTTTTAGGACAGACAAATTATGAGCTTTTGAGACCGATACGCAATGCACCTCTAGTTCTCCGGTTGTTGATCTTATGGCGATGCATTCCATATTGTGATCAAGCATTATTTCTCGGTGTGACTAGAATAACACCTACCTATATCTTAAAATTACTGTATTTATTAGAAATAATTTGGTGGCATAGCGGACAAATGATTTAGAGATCATCATGTGCAGTCCTTGGCGACACAGCATCTAATGCTAATTTCGAAATTATTACTTCACATCAAGGGATCCAAACTGACACAATACATTTAGTAATAAGGCGCTTGCGTGCATTACAATAGAGCCGCACATTGTTAATTTAGTGTCCCCTATTTTCAAACCAGCGGTAGCGGTAGCGGCGATAATATAGTAGGTAGCAATAAGAGAGTTGCTTAGCAACGCTCTCCTAACTCTTGCCACAGTAATGATTGGTGGTCTAGAACCTTACAATGGCTGCCAACAATGTATATATGTACTGTCTGCACTCTGCACCCGATAAACACACAATTGAGCGCGACGCGCTAAAAGATATTCGCTGATGTTTCGGGTGGCGTCGTTGGCGTCGTCGCGCCTTCTTTCCCTGCGATATTGCCCAACAAAGACACAAGAAGGTAATATGTGTTCTTGAGACAAAGATATACAATAATGAGTGAGATAGAGGGCGTATTAATTATTATATTATCATTTCGTTAATTACGCCGGAAGTCTTGGTTGAATTAGTCTCTTATAATACATCGTGCGATACGGGATTTACGTCTCTTTTGATTTATTTGGTTGAGAAGGTGTTTTTTGTCAGTTATTATTAATGGCAATTATTTATCCTTGGTAGTATTTGAGACACATTAGTTAGTACTGTAATGACTTGGGCCCATAAATTCTTTGAATGAAAAACCGAATTATTTTTAACCATACAGATTGCTTATTTTTTGACATAAAATATTCAGAAATCCACACATAGGTATACCTATATAAACGAGAGCGTGTACTGTCCATAAACGAAGGGATTACAGACATCTTTTGCTTGTTTTTTCTAGCGATAGCCTGTGTCTTTGAAAGATCCATTGCTCGCATCTTAGATTATAGAGTAAAAATATAATCGTTAGTCTCTTAAAAAAATATATTGATGTAAGGTCACTTCCATCGACCAACTGTAAATTGGATATGTATTTAGGACTAAAGATTTTATTATACACTGTGTCCAAGATAGGAATGGGATAGCATTGGAATTTTGGAAACGGTAGGAGTTACAATGTCGGTTAGTAACTGTAGCCGTTTTCGAGAATTCTTGAAAAAACTATGTTTTGCGATTTTAGTTTTTATTTATTTCTGACATTATTTCTACAGATATAAAAAAAATGAAAACCACTTCCACATTGTTACTTTTTGAGGAGAAAAAGATAACGTTTACAAATCGTCACTACGACGTTTAGTTTTTGAAAAACCATCATCAACTTGGTTTTTTTAACTACTGCCCTGAATTTTTATTGTTAAATTTAAAGCCGGTTTCAATTAAAGAATAGGTGGTATATCACACGTAATGGTTTAAACAAGGTTTCAGTGTTTTTAGCTGTTATTTAAAGTTATTCAAGAAAAATCCCCATAGTTTAGCACTTATTTTGCGTAAAACATGCATCTGAGAAATGCGTTTTTTAATAACTTCAAACAGCATAAAAATTTCAACTAAAAAACCGCGTACAGAATAAAATGTTGTACTGACACAGAAATAAATTGGCAAATAATAGTAAATAAGTGTGAGTAACGACGAAAGAAGGTTTTTGCTAAACCTACTACTCTGCATTCAGTCAGTTACTTATTTACACCATTACGTGTGATATACCACCTATTTTTGAATTGAAAATGGCTTTATTTTTAACAATAAAAAAAACAGTGCCGTACTTAAAAAAAACAAGTTGATGGGTTTTCAAAAACAAATCGTCTTGAAAATTTGTAAACGCTCTTTAGAAAGTAACAATGAGCAAGTGCTTTTCTTTTTTTTGATATATGTAAATATATAAAATAATGTCAGAAATAAACAAAAACTAAAATCACAAAAAATGGGCTTTCAAAAAATTCTCGAAAACGTCTAAAGTTAGTTTACTTTCAATACAACATTTACCTAAAAGGTGTTTAAATTGTACAACTTTCCTCTAATTGGACATTGGAACTCCTACCGTTTCCAAGATTCCAATGCTATCCTATTCTTATCTTGGGCACAGTATAAGTACGTACATATAGGAAAAACAAAGTTAGAATTAAGACTAAATTTTGCGGCCAATATGAGGTGTCAGAATAGACATTATCATCAACGACAGGAAGAGAAGGATTCGATGTTCTAGAAATTCGTTGGCAGATGCTAACCTAATGTTTATAAGATCATCTTTTTCGAAGAGTAACTTCATGTAACATCGTTGAATGTCTTTAGTGCTAAATTTCCTATATCTGCGTCGGGTATGGCAAATAATCATCGGTCAATTGTGCCTGTTTAGACCACCTTGAATAGGAATGTCTCGTCTCGTGGAGTCTTGGCGAGACGAGAGCAGGCGAGACTCTCGACGAGAGTTCAATTACATAAATGGATGTCTATCATACCGAAAAAACACATGTCAGCCGTATCTATATATAGTTAGTTTATATTATTTCTCGGTTTATCTCAAATTTGACTCAAATGAAAAAGAAAACGTACCTTAAAAACAACGAAAATAATATAAAAGGTTTACTTAAATCTTAAATGATTTTAATAATATAAATATTTTCAAATATAATTAAAGGGAAATCGGAAACTAAACAAAAAAAACGTCAAAAATAACTTAAATGGTAACCAGATTATAAAAATATATAAATATTATAAAATATATAAAACAATAGAGACAAACACGTATAGTGTCAGCTAAAGACTTACGTTTTTATTGCTATATAATATGTTTTTAACTTGGTTAAATAGCACTTTTTTTCAAAATCAAAGGCGTAATTCGATCTTGACCGTGACCCTTCCTAGTTTAAGCCTATATTAGTCGAGACTACTCGAGACGAGACGAACCTGCGCTTACTCGGTTTTTCTCAGACTCACTTCTCGCGGCATCCTTAGCCTTAAATATAATTTTATCTAATGTTAGGTATATGAATGTTGACAAGCTTTTCCAAATGAATTTTCTCTGCAATATCAATGAAATTATTAATAATACCTACCTATTATGTTTTGATTTATATTCTGAATAAAATTAAAGAATTTATAGCTTTGCAATAAAAACACTTTCCCTTATCACAACAAAAATTACTTAAAATTTCATTACCACAATATTATTATTGATATATCATTTCAGGTGATATAACTAAAACTATTATTATTCTACCAGTGGTGTATTTAATTCCAGATTGTACTAAATTCGATGCACCGTTACCAGCCTAGAATCCATTTGATAAAATGGCGTGATCACAGCGGCCCCGTGACCGATTTAGAACAGGAACAATACCGCACCTACATATTCCCTGAGACGGTGTTTACAGCCGTTACCGCCTACCAGAATCAACTCATCACCAAACTGAAAATCGATTCCAATCCCTTTGCGAAGGGATTTAGGGATAGTTCACGCCTCACCGACTTTGACAGGTAACGTATTGATTTCCTGATGCTATAGTTTAACAAACAGTATTCCATCTATTTCCATTCCCAAAATTTATATATTCAGATTCTCAAAGGAAATAAGGAATCTTTTTGAACTACTACATAATTTAAAAAAATCATTCAGCCAAATTATAGTCTCACAATTGGAAAGAGTCAGTAAAATAACCAAGTAACCATAGGCGTGCGTAAAATGTATTTATCATTAAAAAAAAAACAGAGAAATGTTAATAAGTTTATTTCTTCAAAAAATTATTTCTATTGCAGTAATTTTGTTTACCAAAAAAGTTCATTTACTATTAACAAATCTGAATGCGATAATTGGGGCATTAGTTTATTCTATTTGGCCATAATATAATTTGAATATTTTAAAATTAATTAAATATGTTCTAGAATATACAGTTTTGACTCTCTCTTGAGAATTTTTTTTGGGGAAGTGGAAAACGTGTTTTCAAAAATTTCATGAATTTCTGGTTGTTTTCCCACATTTATTTGATTTAAAAATTTGCTCCAATATTCAAATTAGTACTCTGTTTTTCATACGAACAACACCTATTAAAACAATAATTCTTGATTTTCCCTACCCGATTTTAACATATAGGTAGCACGGATATTATCCAAACATACATCAAGAAAAATTGGTTATCTTTCGATGTTTAAAATCTCAGTATTCTTACGTTTTTTGGATCTTATTATATCATTTGAAATTCGCAATTTAACAGACTAATATTTTTACAGATTTGTGTTTATATGTGT
Organism: Apoderus coryli; assembly: GCA_911728435.2. NCBI lineage: Eukaryota > Metazoa > Arthropoda > Insecta > Coleoptera > Attelabidae > Apoderus > Apoderus coryli. The sequence goes on along the minus strand of OU452206.1, from coordinate 2,857,811 downwards.
ATAGGTACTTGATTTTTCACTAGTCTAAAAGTATAGATGCAACATATTGTTCAGTTGTAAAAGCAAAAAGCTTTTATTGGTTTCTTGGTCTATAGTAATGAAACAAAAACAAGAACTATAAAATACATCAAAACAAGATGATTAGACACAAACTCTGAAAAACAGACGTTCCTATGAAAAAGGTTGACTTATGTAAATGTCCGGCAAGTTTTTTAACCAATTCGAATGTAAAATTTAATAAAACCTCTAAGAGATAATTAAAATGCACCACAAACTCGAATGAAATCTGTTCTTGTAAGGATTTTCCATAAATAGTAGTAATTTTTTCTATTATAAAATTCGGCAATGATCGCCCCTTTTCTTTTAATACATTTTTTCTGCAAATGTATATTTCAAAAATTATCAATTATTATTAAAATTATATATAATAACAATTATTATTAGTACTAATTTTCCAAAAGAAAACTTAATAATGAAAACAAGGTAACAAAATAATAAGAATCATCTGTCGAAAATGCAGTTAAACAAATATTATAAAACTGTATTCTGAAACGGATGGTGAGGTGTGTGCGGAAAACATGCTATTATGACACACTGCGGTCCTGAAATTCTATATAAGTATTATCACAGTCTTATTCTATACAATAACAGACATATGATATTATGGTATTATTAACATACATATAAGTAAGTTTTGGCGGTTCTGCAGATGCACCAGGAGCTCCTGCCTCTCAGTCTAAGGTTTTAGCTAGATATATTTTGAAATAGACTATGAATATTATTATAGTTACAATTTCTTCAATGTTTTAATTTTTTTTTTTATAAACGCTGTAAAAAGGACTTCAGACATTGACGTTACAAATTAAACAATATCTTAATTTTTTTTTATTTAAAGTAATTATTTATTAAAATTTAAATACAAATTATCGACAGAAAAATTTATATAATTAATATCTATTTATATTTTCTGGATATATCATTGAAACGTGACCTTAACAAATTAAAATATTTATGGCGAAATATAATATTTATACCAGGACGGAAAATTTTGATATATTTCAAACATTTACATGAAAAATATCATGTTCATCCAAGGTTACTGGAATATCAAAGCTTCACACCATAATATATCATTCTTATAATAATTAAAGATACGAAACATATTAAGTTACATGTGCTTTTTAATATACCAATCTCAACCAACATCAGTTGGTAAAGAAAAAAAAATAAACAAAAACTAGTCATTCAGTTATTCTCATGCATCATAATAGTTGGTAATACGTTTCGATCCAACAAGGTTAAAAGTTTTAACAAGTAACCAAGTGCTACTGTTTCTCGTTTACGACCAATAAAAACAACCACCCAATAACAATACCATAATTAGTTTCTGAAGAAAGGCAGAATAAAATAACAGGTTTCATGACTCTTATGGTTGGTTTTGCATAAATAATTATTGTAATAAAATAAGTACCTGTATGTATTAACTAATCTAATTCAAATTATGTGTATAATGATAAGAGGTGTTCCAAAATTAAGCGAAAAATAAAGTTAATAGTGATGACAGTTGGGAGGACTTCCTGCCGATTCCACTCATCCAGACATCCATCCATTTAGCTCGGAAACTCTAAGTCGTCTAGTTGAACCTAAGGAGTGCTAATTAGTCCAAACCCTAATCTATATAAGCTTCCGACTGAACTAGCATATACAAAATCGTTTCGTCTTCCATGCCATATAGATTGAATGGACGACCCTCTTCGCTTCCCATTGAGACGATTCCGGAGGTAACAAATGCAGAAAGCTCATGAGCGTTCTTATTTGGACACATCATTCTTCTCAGTAATTGTAAATAATAATAATATCGAGCATTACATTGCAATCGTTAAAATACGTTCACTATACGTGCTGCTAAAACTGGCTGAGTATTCCCAGTAAACACATATACGTAAATTAAACGTTGATTTAACGTCTCAATCGTTGATAATTGGTCTTACGTTAGAAAAGTGACGGTTTATTTTAAGTTTAATTTTACACCGTTCAATTTAAACGTTATAGACACGTGTTGTTATTATCTAAATACAACTACGTACATTTATTATGTTTAAGTAACGTTGTATATGTATTATAAATAAACCATAAAATAAAAACGTTTGTTTTAGGTGTTTTTTAAACGCGTGTCAAACATTGTCACAATTAAAAACGTTTATAAAACGTTCTTTATGTAATTCATAATAAACCGATATTTATAGCTAAAATAACGTTAGAAAATGTTCATTAGAAGCGCATAATTTTTAGAGGCGACAATGAAAACGTTAAAATGACGTTTTTTAAGTATTTTATAATAATTCTAAAATTACAGTTAAGGTAACGTGTAAAATATTCCATAAAAATTCTTATTGCTTAATATGGGAAAATTCAAAACGTTTATATAATGTTTATAAAGTATGTTATCACAATTCCAAATGTACCTTCAATTACAAATTTATTCGATACAACGCAACGTAAGTTTCGGCGACAGAAAGCGTTCGCCGAAACGTGCATTATTGTATCGTATAATTTTGTAAGTTATATTTGACCACAATATTTAATATTAAAAAACACCAAAAACAATCAAATGTTTATATTTTTTGGTTTAACTATTTAACAAAAAGGGCATTATTTTTTCATCAAACTTTTGTACCAACCCAACAATGGAAATCCGGTAGTTTTATTGATTTATTCTATACATTTTATCAACGTATATTTCACGTTACAAAAATATATAAAAGCCGCATTAAATAACGTGAAATCAAACGTTATTTAAACGTTTCTAAAATGCGTAATTAAAACGATTACACAAACGTTAATTATTAGCTTGTATTAGATATACATGCATTTATCGTTTTTTAAAAGCTAAGAATTAACGTTTGTGTAATCGTATTATTAACGTAGTTTAGAACCATTTAAATAACGTTTGATTTCACCGTTGAATATATATACATAAATACGTTCAATACAAGTTTTTATATAGCATTTAACTAACGTTTCGTTATTAATGTTCTGTAACGTGAAAAAGCGCGACATATAAAAGTAAAATGTACGTATTTAATGTACCTTTTTTTGGAAAGGTGTTTTGTAATGATAAACGTTAAATAAACGTATGTGTGTTTACTGGGTTCTAATAAAAGTTCTGGTAGATACGCCAGTTCACTGCTCTAATGCATTATCAAATCAAACGTGATCTTGGTTCGAAAACAAGTTTTAGATATGAAGCACATTTAGTTAGTTAGTTTAGTAGTAGAGAGATAGTAAAAGTTTGGTTATTGATTTTCTGGTATGTTTTTTCAACAAAGCAAAAGTGATCTGAATACTTGTCGAATGTTTATAGGAGTAGCAGATTAGAACGAGTGAGAAATAAAAAGCAACAATGAAAAGTAGTTGACTAAAATCGAACTCTATGATTCAAAAATGCTCATATGATGGAGAACATTTAATTACGATAATAAGTTTTGCTTTGAATTCTTCATTTCTTCAAATAATAATGTAAATTGGAAGAACTCTAAATCCTAGGTCTACCTAGTGTCCAATTACTGCTTCCGTTTCATTTCGTTCAATCTAGTTGGGCGACATAATGATTCAATTTCCTGGGGGGTAATCCACTCTGTGTTATTCTTCACCATTTACTCAAACATCTAGTTCCCGAAATCGATATTTTAATACACCAGCGTGTCATAGATAGCAATATGTAATGGCAGAACTGCTGACATCTGTTTTTTTTTTGAGTTCAGCGTGAATTTTTGAGCAAAAATTGTAACGGATTATCAGTCTTTCACTTTAATGTAAGTGTTGGCACCAATTATTATGGATGTCAGTGCGAAATGGAGATTTTGTTCCTAGAGGTTTGACAAAAGATGAAATAATTTCGACTTTTATTGATTAGCTTATCTCTCAGTCTTTACCAAATTATTAATATAACAGGATGTTTATGAGTCAGTCCATTGATTTAATTGTCAATTAGCTGATACTACGTTTCTTTAATTAGCATAAAATTAAAGAAAAACGTTGCCCCATTGTCAATATGAAAAGAAAAATACAAGAAATCATGCACTTCATAAATAAAGCATCCCGCTAGGGAATTCGGGCGTGTTTAGTGTTGGCAATAGAATTTAATCGTTGACTGAAATACACTCTTCAATCAACAATTTGATGTATTTCTTACTTCTTGTCCGGCCATCGCTTGTGAACTTTATTTCACCGGGCACAATGCCTGCTCACACTAGATGTCGCCACATACCTACATCTTGTTGTCAAATAGGTGAGGTATTTTATTATTTGACTGAAGATTACTTTGTTTGCTTAAATTGCAAATTTAATTAATTGCAGTTGAACAAATTAACTAAAAAAGTTTTCTAAATTATCGGATAATTTTGGGCAAACTCATAGTCATGAGCTGGAATTAGTAACAGTCTCTAAACGAAGAAAATACATTTGTATGTATTTGTAGATACATTGTAACAAACAAATAAAGAAAATTGATACCACTATTTTCCATATTACTTTGTCTACACAATGTAATATACAATAATAATTATTATAGAATAATTTTCATGAGAGTATAACCTAAACTTAAATACACAGATTATTATACAACATATACAATGGTTTTTAATAGTAGAGTAATGAATATATACTAGACAACGGCAACGAAGGGTATTGATTACTAAGATACATGGATAGAGTAATTTATTTTGCACTCACGACCCGGTGAATTTGCGGTTCGGATATAATAATATGAGAGGTGTTTTAGATGAGGCACGCACACACTAAAAGGAAAGTGATAAGTATAAGTAGGTATTAATCCCAGCACAAAGTTTTAAATTATGATTCTTAATGCCACGAACAAAGCTTTTATTCTGCGGTTCCATAGAATTTGTCGGTGCAAGTATGAACCCTCAAACCTTAATTTGATGATTTCAGACCACCAACTAAGGAACATTTTTTATAGAACATAATATATGTATTTAAAAGCAAATCCAGAAAAGCAACAATATTAAGTATATAGGGTTATCTACTGTCCTTGGTTCCCAACTTTTAGTCCAATCATTAGATTGTTATTTTCTAAATGGAAACTCTCAACTCCACAAATATGAAATTCGAAAAACTTCAAAAATGGCAAACACTTGCATCTTGATTTTTCTTATAAAAGTAATTACGAAAATTTAAAAAATCAGTGAGTAAATCTGACTTGCTGCTTGAGCAACCCGATCGACATTGACACAAGATAAAAAAATCAATAGATGCTACATTAGGATAGCTACTACAAGAGAAAATTTAATTCAGAAATGGTTTTCATTTTTATTTTTACATAGTGTTGAACAAATTTAAGCATTTTCTTCTTCTCTCAATACTCTTCTTCTCTCAATACTCATCCGTGGTATTTGATCTTATATTCGACAGAAATTCTTGTACTTTCCATACCTTTGGATGCAAAGACGTCAATTAGATGATTTCTCAATAACAAATAACTTACTAATCTACTGACCCGTTTTGTCTGCGGCACATTTTTAGTTTATATTTATTATTATTTGAAATAACTTTTATCAACTAAGTCTTTTCTACAAACTTGAATTCGTTTATGGCAAGAATTTTACTTTCCGTTTGGCTTTCACGACTTCACTGGCGGTAGGTTTACGTTTTCTTTTTTTATCCAAACTTGGTGATAGCTCATCTTTGTATGGAGACGAGGTGACTGACTAATGTTGTACTTCCAACTCGTGCAGGTTTCTTTCCCAAGCTTTAAAAAAATAAGCAGCTCCTAATAAGAGGCCCTCTTTATAATAGGAAACCTCCAGGGTCTCTTATTTAGGGAGCAGCGAGATACCATGGAGTCTCTTATTAGGGAGGCTCTTCGTATTAGGCTCCTTTACCTTATAGCATTTCAAATATTTCTAGGCATAAGTTCCTAAAATTACAGTCCTGAAGTCTTTATTAGGGATATTTTTGAGCAAATATTGACTACAGAGCTTTTTATTTTGCGTTTTCTGTCCATACTCGTATATATGACTTTTTAAATCTTTCTTGCCACAATTTCACCTTTAGTTCTTATTTCTCTGGGATATGACTCCGCACAAGATGTCTTGCCACAAGCGTCCACTCTTATTACTCCATTTTTTTCTTATTACTGTAATTGTTTGTACTCAATTAATAATAATTGTTTGAACTCAGTGCGTTTTATAGACACTTCCTCATCTCTCAAAATCATTTTTTAAATGTTTCCTGACAGATTTTGACGTGTTGTTAATGATATTTTTTCGGCGCGGCTCTTTCTTCTTCTTTCGTTTGTTAAAATCTAAAATTGTTTATAACAAAATTTTACGGTGGCCATAATTTCTACGCCTTTCCAAAGTAAAAATTAAATCCGCCCGTGATTGGATGAGAGGATCTAAATTCTAGTCTGTTACTTGCTTAGTATTTGACAAAAAGCCATTTCTTTTGCTTTCTTTTTAATTTGAATTCATTTGTATAAACTGCGTAATGTTACATGATTTTCTTCCACTCCTTCTTTGACTGTCCCATGCTGTCCCACTCTGAAACGCTGGTATAACGAGTTTAATCGTAGCCATCAATCTTTCAATAACTATGTTCGAGAAGGCCGTCCAAAATCAGTTGTCTTACTTAGAAATATTGATGCTGTGCAAAAACTCATTACGCAAGCTCAAAAAGATGCGCTTGTTAATTTGGTGCAAACAAATGCTCTAAAAATGTAATTTCTGAGCTTCAAAAGACCATGAACAATCATGGATCTATACGTATATAAGCCGGAACATATACAGGAATCGAATTTGTGGGTGTTTCAAGATTAGCCTAATTTAACAAAAGTGGTTCGCGATCGTAGCACTTGAAAACAAATGCTCGGCGGTTTGTCGAGAAAAACTGGTCGTGTGGTAACGGTACCTTTAGAGGAACGTTCAGCACTGATTTGGCACCTAATGCTTATATTTGTTCCGCAACATTGTCGACAGGTGCATTCAAAAGCCATGTTTTAGAGGTCTCTCAGGCAGATTGGAAGAAAGGCGAATATTTTAAAAATCAATAGAGGAACTCTCAATGAAAAATTACTGTTTTGATTATTAGGCCCAAAATATAAACAGTGACCCTCGTACTTATAATATTAAAATAAATTTAAACTTTAAGCGGCGAGCTTATACGGTTTTATTACATGAATTTAATTATATAAAATTTTCCGAAAAACATTTTTAAATCAATATGTATGGAATTTGCAAAAATAGCACCCGATTTGTTCTGCCACTGACCAAATTGTGAACTCATTTCGAGCTTGATAGATTTTAATTTACCTGTTTTGAATGTTAGGTGCTTGGAGGCGTTTCACCGGCACACCGCCCTGTAATTTGAGACAATCGTTGTCTTCACGAGAGAGCGCTTTGATGATATAATGAAGCTTGCATTTTCTCACACCTCAGGTAGTGTTTTCCCACTTATTTTCTCTCTTATATTACCTTTAATTACCCAACACCGAACAGCTAGGTGGTTTTGTAGGCGGAGTTGGGCTAGCTCATTATCACCTTCCTTGTCATAGACGTGTTCCACTGATGCGTGGATGCTGTAGACCATGTGCGTACATAGCTCACGCCTACGTTAGCATTGCTATTTTTTTTTATTACCAAAACTTAATAATCTAATAAAATTAGATGCTTTAATAGATGAAACCATAAAAATTTCATTAAATGCTTTTTAGTTTCAAGGGGAAATAATCACGACGCTACATTAGCTATAAATTTCAAGTAAACGATCTAATAAACAAAGAAACAATAATTTCATTGATAAAATTGACAAGTTTTACGTTTAACCATTTTCTAATAAGTTAGTTAACTTTAAATGGCATATCCAGTGTTTAAGCATGTCCGTTGAAACAATTACTGATAAACCATGGCCAGACCAGAAGTAATTCACGAATTCCCTAGCAGACAATTCGAGCGTATCGTTCTGGTAATAGAATATAATGGAGTTCATACTTCGCGTCCGGTCGTCGGTTGTGAAGTTTGTGTAACCGGGCGTATTGCCTGCTCAAACAATGAATGGCGCCATATACTTATTGTCATTTAATTTTTCGTTCTAATATAAGATCAAATGGGTATTGGAAATTTGTATAACGCCGTAGCCTTCAGATAATCACAGATGTTTTTTGAATCAACGAAACATCAGTCGCGTAAATGCAAAATCCGACAAGTCCACACAGAGACAAAGTAAGACAAAAACAGAAAAACGTGTACAGTCTTGTTTGTTGTAACAAAAATAATAGGACAGGATATTAAAAAATAATAAAAATGAAGTGCATGTCTAGAGAAATCTACTACTCCTAGAAATCATAAAAAACCCAATGGTTTTATGGACATATTTTCTTCAATACCAAAAACTAGGCTAAATAGTTAATAGAAAACAAAACAACTATTTATTGCACAAACTGGTTTTATTTCTAAAGAGCATCTAACATCAAGACAACAATGTTTCAAACTTAAACTGCAAAATATATGTTTTTTTCTTTACACTGGTTGCGCTCCCTGCCTTTGTTTCATTCTTCTTCCAGGTTGTTTTGCTTCCTTAGGAACACAAGTTTTTTTTTATTTTTCCCGCTCTTTACCATAATCCATAATGCGCTTCTAAAAGCTTCTTTTATGATAGGTAACTCCAATATCTAATTGCTTAAAATTAAATTATTGTCAAAGTGTATGACGAAGAGCCGATGAAATTTTATTGGTACTCCTCTGATGGTCAATTCCAAGCCAAATATAGGATCAATCATTCTCTTGGTTAAGCCTGGTTTTGGATGATCCACAAACAATCGCCAGATGATAAAAAGTAATATGCATGCTAAAATAGGTTGACTGGTCTGGAAGCTTTGAAACAACTAAGTTCTTTTGACAGTCAAAAGAGAATGTGGCTAAGTCTACGCGTTCTTCTTGAAACAGTTAATAAAACGAATTGGCTACATGGTTTTGTTGTCGTTCATATTACCAATTCTGTTACTTCCCCTATTTTCCTTTGGCAAAAGGGGTTTTTGGAGAAAACGTTTCACGACGTTCAAAATTCTTTTTTAATGCCTAAAATATGTAGGAACGCATCTGGGCATACGGGAACTACCAAGCCATCAGATCTTTTAACCTTATAATGGACTGTCTGCACCTTTTCGGAATTTTCGATTTACAATGTCGTAGTATAAACATGTCAATATTTTCCTTATTTTTATAAAAAGCGTCATTAAACCTCTTTCATGGAAAGTTGAGATATACATTGATATGGTTAAAAAATCCTTTGGCTTTATTTCGCAACGGCACATTAATGGCAAACAAAAAATTCATGAAATAGTGTATTGTTATTACGTTACTTTAAAATAATGGTCTTGTTTCCAACTACTTTATTTGCAAAGATGTACGCCTCTGCCTTTTTCTTCAAGTCTGCCTTAGGGTGTTTTATTGATTGTTTTCCTTTTTCCCTTAAATATACCTTATAGTCTCTATCATTTCAACTTTCATTATTCTTTAACAGTTCTTTTTTGTTTTTGCCTCCGTTTATGGGCGGCGTTTCTAAACACTTATATTATTACTCAAAGTTATAGTTATTATTTCAGTTATTTTCTCCCATAATACACTTCAGAGATCGATTAAAATTATCTGATGGGACATACAATTACTATTTTCTATAATATTTCTGATGCCTTGTCATTAAGTCCCAAGCCGCTTTACAAAACTTCTTTAATAAATTAACATCGTGTAAGAGAATAATAATGGAAAAATACACATTGAATTTCTGTTCGTGGTTAATTTAGTATTCGGTTGTTAAACATTGTTTATTAGTGGTAAGTTTGGCCTACGTGGTAGTATAAATTCAGTTTTATTACCTAATCATTATTGAGCATTGTAACAATAGATACCTTACTCTTTATTACAGTTCTTTGAAAACTGTCGACACAGAACTTGATCAATATCTTTTAATGCGACAACAGTATATTTGACCAGGGGCGGCTTTGAAGGAGAGCTGCAGAATCGCCAAAAATTACACCGCCACACAAATAAAAAAAGGTTCCGATATATTTTTCTCTCATGGGGACCTACTCTCGATTCTCACATGCGACATAATATGTCGCACATAAAAGTAAGTGACAACCGTGTAAATGTTATTTATTTGATGTATTTATTACATAAATGTCACTGCGACATCGCGCTGTTCGATTAATTAAATCAAACAAAGATATTATTTTGGTTGAATATTATAAAATTCGATATTCTTGTTGCGCTAGAATTTGAAACGTGGCCGCATATCGACTGGCTTTTGAAAAAAAGATATTTGAATTTGAAAGGAATATTTTGAATTTGAGAAGAAAAATTTGAATTTTAAAAATCTTAGTGAGAACATAAACTTTTTCTTTTAGACAGACAAATTAAACACTTTGAAGCTTTAGCTAATAGGTACATACAAATAATAGATCCATTTTTAAGTGGAGTTGTAATTTCAGTGTTCGAATAAAAGTCAAATCTCCACAAGATAAGTTTAATAGAACAATCTTCTAACGAAATTTATTAGCGATACATGTTTCGGAACTAGACCAGCCCCATCATCAGTGGCAACATCCATCGAAGTAACCTTATGGAAAAAAAATATGTTTCTAGTTATGTTAAATTAAAATCATATTAGATAAGTAAAATTTTTTTAAAACATTAACGTGTTCTTCACCAAGTAAGTCTTCGTTCTAAAATCTACGCAGTTAATATTTTAATGTTTTCAGATACGTTATGTGTTAATTCTGTAAAATTCATTTATTTATGTTATAATTGTTATATAATGAGTATTATAAAAAATAATAAAACTGAATGAAAAACGAATGATATTATTTTTATAATTATTTCAAATTATAACATTCTATACAACTTTAAATTTCATTATTTGGGCATTTCGCCACTATTTAAAATTCAAGCAGCACTCAAAAATAATCCTTTCGGATTAATAATAACAGCCTCTGCGTCTGTAAATTCGTCAGTCGCTCTTATGTTAAAAAAGTTGGATAAAACTTGATATAAACTTAAATTAAAAACTTTATCTTCATGGAGTCCTAACGTTTCAAGAACATAAACTAAACTATGTTTCCGTCGTTAGAGGATAAAAAGCACAGTAATCATATTGTTTTAATTTAAATGTTACCTATATAGGCGCGAGTAACAGTTGAAAACCTGTATAAACTTTATTGTCCAAGCATTTTCTTTTCAATTTCTAGGCGATTATCCGTTAGGATCATAATCAAAAGTGGGAAAATGACAAACAGAAAGTTATATTTTTGATGCGATTTTAACTGATATTGCAATAAACATATTTTTGAATTTGTAGTATATAAGTAAGTTAAATTAGACTTTTTTTGATGTTAGACCAACCTGACCCCGCTATATAGTAGTTTCTACTTGATAAAATAAAAACTTTAAGAAAACATTTCAATAGCGGAGAAAAAATCTTAATGCTCTCGTTTCTTATTTCTTTATTTTTTTTCGCCTAAAGTAAAATAGTAAGTAATTCAAAATGGTGAGATTTTTTAACATAATCTTTTCATTGTTTTTGATTCCGAATACATTTTCTGGGTTTACTCATTTATGGCGCCTTTAGAACGTTAATGGAGTAGTTCTGAAATCAAAATACAATACATAAATATTTTTTTAAATTAAGATCAACTCCTTCATTCTGAACTGAAAAAGCGTTTTGAAAACTTTTTTATTTACTTTCCAAAAATAATTAAACTGTAAATTTCTGTCTCATATTTATGTCTTGAATAAATAATTAAAAGTTAAATTATAGGTATTTATGTACTAATATATGTTTAATAGCATTTTTTTGTTCTTTCCAGAGACCCTATGGATAGTTTATTTATGGATCAGCACTTCCTACGTTCATCACTTCGTCTATACTCTAACGATCCACTCGATGCAGAAAACAATAATGCCAACTCGTATTTCTCGGCAGCTATGGTAGAAAAAGCTCGTGCACAAATACAAATGTGGAATAGAGCTGGGGCTGCGGCGGCTGCAGCATATAATCCCAGCGAAATACATGCATTTCTTCTAAACACAACTAACCAACAAATGTACTTAGGACAACGACCTGCAGTACCATTAGCTTTATGGTCGCAAGGCAGTTCTTCACCGTGGCAGACACCTATGCCACAAGGTTTGCCACCTGGATTCCTTGCCAGTTCAAGTTCACACAGACCACAAATAACTCCGCCGCCTGCTTCGACACCTAGTTCTTCATCCGGATCACCCAGTCCTACAACTGTTAGTCCTGCAATGGAATTACGGCTGCCCAAGCCAGTATTTCCATCAACGTTACATCATAGGTTTAGCCCATATACATCACCTCATTCAGTGCGATCTAGTGGGTCTTCTATTAGCCCAACTACTTCTAGACATTGATAGAAAAGTTTTATGTATGAAAAATGAATTTAGTCGTAATTGACTCCACCTAAAACCAAAGAATTTGTATGTAATGTGAACTGTAAATAGTTGATAATAAATAATGTTAGACGCAAGTTTAATAGAGTATTTATTTATTTAATAATATGAATGTGTAAAATAGTTATTGGTATAGTCATTTTGTATTATTTAAAATAATAAACAGTATTATATATAGGAAGAATTGTATAATTTTTCGGTATTTAATAAACTGATGTTCCTGATAAATAATTTAATATTTAGCACAAAACTTATTTAGGTCTCAAGCTATAAGTTCTCTCTTTTAAATAAAATATCATTTGTAAAGGAAAAACATTTTCAAAAAAATCGTCTAAATTTATTTCTGATGAAAAAGAATTTTTTAAATTTGTTATTTCCTGCTAGCCAACGTAAATTTTAGCATTATTTGTTTTTGTCTATGCATACAATGTTTTTCCTAGAAATTTTGTTAAAATTTAAATATATTTTGGCGTTATCCTATTTAAGTTGTTTAGTTATTTTTGTACTTAATATGTTAAATAATAAAATTGTTGTGTATATACATATAAATGGATTGTAAATTATTCTAATAAATATGTATTTAATTATTATCCCAAATATTGTTTTATTACCTACTTATAGTCATTCTAATAATTTTTTACTTATGTTTGTTGTTAGTAATAGTAATAACTATTGCCAGTATATATTTTAAAACACCACTCATTTACATTTTCTTCGTTACTTGAAAAAAATAATCTTTTAAATAGTATTCAAATACTAACACATTTTTATGGTGCTTTAACCTTTTCATATATTCTGAAATATTCTCTATTACTTATAATAAATTATAAAAATAGAACAAAAATACAAAAAATAATGTCAAATCAGTTGTAACATTCTACAACGATAAAAATCGACAAATTGCCATTTAGCACACCAGAATTGGTACTTTTTTGGTTCTTCTAAAAAATTAAAACTAATTTTTATTCACATAACAGTAATTGAATATTTTTATATTGAATATTATTATATTCTGATAAGGTACAAGTGTTGTTTCGTTATTTATAAACTCATAAAAAAGAGCGCCTTTGGTATTGATCTTTTGTCACCCTAAAATAATTTTTGAAATTATTTTACACGTTCAACACAAAATTTAACCCAAATTAGATAATCAAAATTGTAAGTAAATTGTAGTAATTTTAACTAACGATATTTAGAAGTTTCAACAAAATTTAGCCAAATTGATATTAGTACTGCTTCAAACTTTCACAATTTCCTGAGAAATTGATAACTGCATTGTACCGTGGGGAGACCCTGTTTTGTCATGTGTCCTTAAAAAAATATGATTGGATATCGAATTACTTGTATCTTAAGATCAAATTATAACTATAATTGTGACTTGCAGATCTAGTGTGTGCCTCTATCTTAATTTTTTTTTAAGTGATGAACTCCATTAACGTGTTTGGTTGCAGAAGTGGTAAGTACCTCCCCAATTTTTATAATTTTATGTCCTAAGATCCCTCAGTTGCCTGCCAATGACAACACGTTCCCTTGACAAGTTTCTTCCTGTTCCCTATAGGATCTGTAGTCTTCAGTAGTTGTGATTCCTGATCTCTGATTTTTAATGGTCCAATATCAAGCTCCATCCCCAGATACAACGAACGTCCGTCCTTATTCAATTTTAAAGATATTTGTGCCTTGGATATATCAAAACATAATTTAAGATAGAAAATAGAAACTCCTGACGTAATGCTCAATTAAAAAAAATATAATGAGCAGCAAATTACATGAAGCATATTTTTTAAATTATTTATTTTTTGGTCTTTTGCCGAACATATTCCAAAAGAAAAAAATAAATATCTACTTAAACATAATATAAAACCAAATTACAAGTGACAGATTTATGTAAAAGGAATTGGTAACAACCCCCACATATAAAATATATGTTATGGCTTAGCGGCATATATAGCAAAAAGATGGAACAAGTTGCCCGGAACATTGATTTGAATCGGACGCCGCCGCGCCGATGCTTTTCAGCCTAGGGATAAAAACCTTTTTTTTCTGCTTCCTTTTTTAAAATAAAACCATTTATATGTATACAGAGTGTATCTACATATATATTTAATGAATGTCTTTTGGGGTGGAAATTTACGAAGCAAATAGGGAAGAAATTTGGCAGGTACATATTTCTCTAATCGTGAATCCTAAATATGATAAACCATCGTATACAAAATATTGTACCTAATTCAGAAAGAAGTTGCTCAATTTCAAGTAAAAATACTGAAAGAACGTAAATCAAATGAGCCTCTTCCAGAAAATAACATAGACATTTTTTATTACCCATACATGTTTCGTTACCAAAGCGCTAACATCATCAATGGCACATTAAACTTACAAACGGACTTAATTATGCGTAGAAATTGAATACATGGAGAGATTATTTTATTTAATTAATTTGGGTAAAACGTAATTCGCAATAATTCTGTAAAAGTGATTTTTAAAATTATTCAGGGACATGCATTTAAGTGGTTTTAATTTTTTTTCTTGAAAACGATGCAAGATATGAAAAAATATCAAGAGACAAAAAAGTTGTATTTTTAATAGCTTAATCCAAAAATTATATTTTTAATTTTAAAAAAGTCAAAGGCGCTCATTTTTTTTTGTTATTTTTATTCGTGAAACTGCCCCTTACGACGCCACGGGAAGTGATAATCAACAATCAATTGGTGCTAACTTAGCGTCTTATCATAGTCCATAATACTGCCAAATTTCAACAAACTCGGTTTGAGTATTAATAAATAAATGTTAAAAAAATATTTTTTGACACCCTGTATCTTGAAAACTATGCATTTCCGGACACCTGCTTATATGAACTTTTTACCTTAAAATCACTCAAAGAATCACCCCCTGAAGTTTGGCCAGATACTTAATTAACACCCTGTATATATAAGCATGCGAAGCGAATGCTCTATCGATGTGTTATATAAACTTCTCAAGTACATTCTTATAAGAGTCTAGAATGCAACTATACTTAACTGATGAAATTTTAAACGCAATGAATTATAGGGGCAAGTGACCTATCGCTGTAAAGCAGATAAAAAATGATTTAAAATGATGTATCGACTCGACCCCTACTGGTATAGGAAAATATAGCAGTTGTGCCCACACCTATCGAAGGGATTAAGCGATTTCAACGAAAATCTAATGGCTCCATCCCAGGACTGTCTCAAACTCATATACCAAAATTTAGCTCAAGTGTGGTTAAAGCGTTTGGGCGCTATCGTGGAAGAATACATACAGACAGACAGACTTCCATCTGGAAATGGCCTTAATCGTCTTACGGAACTTCAAAATGGTTATAGCCGTCTTACGGAACTTCAAAATGGTTATATCCGTCTTTATCTCAAAATATTTTTTAGCGTGTTCACAATACTTTCCCTGTGCGGGAAAGTAAAATTATCAGACAAATTTGTTCACTGGGATATGAATCACTCATAGTTTACCACAGAAATACATAAACGCCAAACACAAAGGCATAATAAACAGTTAAAATTTGGTTCTCTCATAAACTATTGCCAGTTTCCAATATTCTTATGCTATTGTTCATTTTTCTCTTAGTCAATTTTACAATTACACCATGTAAATTTGTAAAATTTTTTAATGAGCTAACAATCTGTATATTATAAGTAGATGTAAATCACATGATGCAGGAAAGAACCGTAACATTATTTGCTTTATTTCTATGTTTCCATCAACGATATATCAGTTGGATAATAGCTAACAAATGTGTAGAGGGTATGTATATACATGACAGAGGGTGTTGCTCTGATTTATCGTAATAGTCGTTCCAGTTCAGTCTAAATTGAGATTTAAATTAGCAACCAACCGATATAATACAGCAGAGAAACGCTTCTATGGCCATGGGGAAGCGTCAATAAGCGTAAAATTGAATTTGAGAATGCGTCCGATGCTCTGGTATATTAGCTATATGATTTGGAGGGTTACCATTTTTATATCTCTGATTCAATAGAATTAGTGATAACGTGCAAGATTATAACATTACGTACATAGTGTAGTATGTCGACGAAAAATATCGAGTGGAATAATTACAATTGAAGTTACGGAATTTGTTTGCCGTTCGGATAATTTCGGTTTGATGCTATTGCACCTTTCTCCTGATATTAGCATTGTATAAGAATAATAATAGAATAATAGAAGGAGTGGACTTTATAGGAACTTTATATAAAAATATCTGACACAATGTCTGGCAGAAATATTTTTTTTAGAATGACAAGAATATAACAATGCATAATAATAATTAACAATAATAATTTTACATGACAACAATAACTTAAAAACAATACCAAATAAAGGGTGATTTAATTTGGGTTTCCACATATGAGAGTCAACTAATATAAAACGTGATAGCTTTTATTCACTCTAATCTTCAACCAAAACGAGTAAAAGTTGTGTTTTTACATACAGTTTAATATTCAGATTAGGCGGTAGGTTACTTTTGGTGATGCTCCTTTGAAGAGAAACATTTTTAAAATAGTTCCCAAATCGTCACATTTTTTTATTAAAGTAAAGTCATCAGACAAGAAAACAGATTTGTGTGTTATTCTTATGGAATCTACTCGCTTAAACAACATACTAACTTACAATGCTCTGCTGCCAGAATGTCTTTGAAATTATCTCTATCCTACACCTCGTACTTATTATTTCCGCAATTGCGTAATTAATCCGATATCTATTTACACCCAAAACACATGCACATGCATATTAAAACATAAACTCAATTTCCCCAAGTTTATTTTATTTCATCTTTTCTAAAATAATTTCGTTGTCGAAAAAACTCCATATTATTTTTATTTCATTATATTCAGTTCATTCAAAACCTGGCAACAAACAAGAAAATATGAGACATTCGGTAATACCACACTTTATTTGAAGATTTTCATCATAAACATATTCCAGCACATTTTCGTCAATAAATCCACACATTACACAATAGATTTACACATGGACAGTATTAGATACTTGAAAAACAACTACCTACTAATTTATACTTATTTTTATTTTACTACTATTCACATAAACTAAATCTGGCAGAGTTGTTTTAAATGACACAAGTTGACACATTTGGCATTCGAATATTGATTTTTTATTGTCCTCACCAGACTGGCTACAATATCAATAATAATAAAAAAAGTTCAATGACCGCAATATGTACACGTGGGCTACAATTTCAATAATAAACCAGACGGGCTACAATTTCAATAATAATAAAAAAAGTTCAATGACCCCAATATGTGCAGACGGGCTACAATTTCAATAATAAAAAAGTTCAATGAAGTGGGTCATAGAGATGCAAGGATTGTATCGATATATTATTTCTTCCATTATTAGAGATACAAGAAATGTATTGATATATTCCATTCGATCTCAATTTCTTTTTAAGGTTGACCTATTGTCTCGAGGATGGCAACTGAGTCTATTGGCCGCTTGTATTAAATGAAACACGGAAAATTTGAAGCAATGAAAAAATTTGTATTTGCTCTTTCAGTATACTTCAGAAAGAAATCTGCGGGACTTCAAAATGATATTTTGTATATATGACTCTATTCTATAAATCGCCCAGTTGCTCCAAGGCTACAGTATTCCTGCAGTAGGACTTTTATTGACCCTTTTCCCATTTGCGCGATTACTCCATCATATTGTCCTTTGTAATGTATAAGATCGGTTCCTAAACGCAGATTGAAGGTTTGGCTCCCTCTTTTGCAAGTTGGTGAGCCTTACTTCAATTAAAATAAATTGAAGCCAAACATAATTTATCAGTTTCGCCAATTAACGCTGATTGCATTTGTACCTCTTCTCTTCAGTAATGAAAATGTATTTTTTCTACTTCTGTTTTGTTAAGCCGTCTATTGCAAAACTGTTAACGTGACATGTAAATTCAATCTTACACAAGTGTTACGTAATGATCACCAAAGTGTTACGTAATGAATATTACATAACACTTTGGGGATTTTCATTTTTTATTATGGAATTATGTCAAACACAAATGTCAAATATTTAACTGTCATAATTACCTTTTCTTCTGTGTGAAATATTTTTGCTTAAATTTTAATTCTGAAATGGATTTTGATTCTGCAAAGTCGTAGAAAAAGTACAGTACATAACTCGAGCTGTAAATAATTTTCTGTAAATAATTTTCCATGCTCGCGGCTTCGCGGCTCTTGGGCAAACTAGTCTCTCGCATGTAAAATATCATTTACAGCACATGTTATGTAATATACTATTAAATTTATTAAATACTTTATATGGAACACATTAATATTTTGTAAAATGCTGAAAATAAAACTTTATTGGGTTTAGTCGAAACGCGAACAAAATCATCTGCATTTGGCTCCATTCAAAGCCTTATAATAATTAATCATACTTAGCTTTCAATACATCTATTCCACTCTAAACGACCACACATAAATCGGTTTGACACGATACACTTACCTAAAGGCCGGAATTTTTCCGCATCAGGTACAAATCCATTTAACAAAAGAACTAAAAGCCATTGTAGTTAGCTTTCATATACGTTTTTTTGAATGTACATTGTTTGTATAAGATTTACGATCAAGAAGTAAAAAATAGATATAAACAAGGCAAACCACATTTTAAAAACTATTGTCATTTTCACAATCCATTTACGATTTACAACTTAAAACCCCAAACAAGCAAATATTTACAGTTTACACCCCTTCGGTGTATTGTGTTTTCTCATTCAATATTGTTCCGTTCGTTCCTTCCTTTACTTGAGGATCTGAGATCTGCATGATAGCAAGGTATGTGTTTTAACTGGAAGTAAAAGTTGTAAATTTATGTCTGTCGACTGGTGTGACTAATGGTTAAGTATAAAAAATGTATTATGAAACATTTAAATTATAATGTTTTGAAAACAATGAGAAAGATCAAATATTGCTTCAGTATAATGAATAAGTTTCATCTTCTTCATATTGAACTAGTTGGGTAGGTGAGAACTGGTTATTACACAGGACATTTCTGCACCTCGACTTCGATTGGAATTTAGTCAATCTGAACAGCCCAGTCATCAGTTTTGCGTATACAGGGTTATTCACGCCATACGACACGGAATAGTGTGGCTAAACTATTTAATTTTCTAAAAGTTTTATTCATGGGTTCGATAAAAATGATTTATGGCTATATATTAGCAGAGTGCTTATTTGCAGTAAAGTTAAGTTACTGATGTTGACTGAATAGAATATTTATTGACAACTTATTATCATACAACATATTAAAAATAATGTCACATAACATATACAGTGTGTATTACAATGTACAGTGTGTATTCTAACACCCCCACTTTATGTGATATTACTACACAGTCCTAATTGCTTCACAAATCTTGATAAAACCCCCACTGCATATGAAATGTCTGATCTAGTACACTGTGCAGCATACATTATGCTCCCAATAGCTTCCTCAGAAGTTTTAGGTTCTAGCATATTTAAGGATGCTTTACAGACAAAATTCTCATTGAAAATATTTCTGTTCGGCTTAGAAATTCGAGTGGTCCTGCGGCGTTCACTTTCTGGTAACTCACCAGTTGATTCTGTGTCTTCTACACTTTTGTCAATTTTGATATCATGTTCTGGTCTGCTTTCTTCGATTTCTATTTCTTCTGCCTCAGGATATTGTTGCTGTTGTTCTCTCCCCCCTTCAACAGTACTTTCGATAACTTCTAAATAGTTTTGAACTTCCTCTGGGAACAATTTATCAATATTGGGCTGCGAAGAAATACCAGGATCGTGTTTTGTTTGAAATACATACTCATCTTCATAAAACGTCGCGTCTCTGGAAATTTTCAGTTTCTTTGTTTTTGGATGGAGAAATCTGAAGCCTTTCGAACATTCGCTGTACCCAACGAAAATATATTCTTCTGCTTTTCTATCAAATTTCTTGCGATTTTCTTTAGGTATATGTATCAGTGCTTTACAACCAAACACATGAAAGTATGAGACGGTTGGTTTCTTATTTGACCAGATTTCTTCAGGTGTAGAATTTTCCAGTGCTTTTGTAGGGGCTCTGTTTTTCAAGTAGACGGCCGTATTTATCGCTTCTGCCCAAAACTCAGTAGGTAGTGATGACTCAATTAACATGGTTCGTGCATATTCGACTAACGTTCTGTTGAGTCTTTCAGCTACTCCGTTCTGCTGAGGTGAATATGGTACAGTTTTCTGATGATGTATTCCGTATTTTTTTAGGATACTCGAACATCTATTGTTCACATATTCAGTGCCATTGTCTGTTCTGATGCACTTGATACGATGACCAGTTTGATTTTCTACAAAATGTCTGTATTCTAAAAATTTATCTGCGAATTCATCTTTTGATTTAAGCATATAAACAAATGTCATTCTTGAAAAATCATCAGTGAAAGTCAAAAAATATTTTGCCCTACCTAGTGAATTTGTTTGCATTGGACCACACAAATCGGAGTGAACCAATTCAAGTAAACAACTGGAACGATTATTTTCACTGCTTCTGAATGGTGATCTGCTGAATTTTCCTTGAACACATACTTTGTGATTGTTTTCCGCATTTAAATCAGTAAATTGAAGACCCGTTACTAGATTTCGTAATATTTTCATACTTGCTGGATTTAAATGTCCAAGACGACGATGCCATAAGTTGTAGTTCTTATTATTCGCGGAATTTGCTTGAAGTATAGACTGATTTAGCTGATACATTCCATTTAATTCAGTGCCTGTTGCTAAAATATCTTCTTGCTTCAAGTAAATATTTTTCTCAGAAATTCGACAACCATTTTTCTTGTCAAAAATTACCGTTTTTCCTGTGCTTACAATTTTGCTCACTGACAGTAAATTTAGCTTTATTTCAGGAGCTAGTATAACATCTTTAATTGTAGCAATCCGCGTGTTCGGTAAACTAATTTCTACTTCACCTTGACCAATACATTTCAAATTTTCTCCATTTGCGACAGCCAATTCTCTGTCACTAATGTACTGAAAATTTTGAATCAAATTTTTACTATGAGTAAAATGAGCTGTGGCATCAGAATCAATGTACCAATGCTATTGCAGAACACTGGTTTTTATTTAGATCCGCCGTGCTCTCTGCTGGTGAGGTGACGCTAGGCTAGGAAAACATCAAGATTGGTTCGACGAAAATGATGAAGAGATACGAAGATTAATAGACACTAGGCATCACCTGGCAAAATGACCGCAACTCAACATAAAAAAAAACGTCTCTTTCAAATGGCGAAGTACAACGTAGAACTCGATATCTGAAGAATCATTGGTCGACGGCTAAATCGAAATGCAACGACCAGCAGCCGACAGCAACAACACCAGATCCTTCTTCCATGCCACTAAGACCATTTACGGCCCCTCTGCACAGAGTTTTAACCCACTGCAAACCAGGGATGGCTCTCGTCTTCTAAGGGATTGCACGTCAATTTGTTCCCAGTGGAAGGAACATTTTCAGGAACTACTAAACAGGGACACGAGTGTTAATAATGCAACACTCGATAGGTTGCCACATAGATTAACCCAACAACACTTGGTAGATGTACCTTCTCTGCAAGAACTTGATAAAGCTAATCGACAACTTAAAAACAACAAAGCAACTGAAGGAAAAGTCACGGGAACAAAATCGTTCTCTATACATGGGTTTTATAGACCTTGTCAAGGCGTTCGCCTCTGTTAACCGTGAGGCTCTGTGGAGAATATTGGAGCTTAACGGATGTCCCCAGAAAATCATCCGGATACTTCGACTTCTTCACGATAGTATGAAAGCAGCAGTTCTCAACAGCGGCGGATCCGGAGAACCCTTTCCAATAACAACTGGCATAGAGCACGGTTGTGTAAATGCACCGATTTTGTTTAAGATGTTTATTAAGCATGATTTGATGGCGGCGAACTCTTCAACCTTCGTCGACTGCACGCTGGGACGAAGATCGTATCCACATCAGTCCTTGACTTCAATACGCGGACGACAACGTTGTTCTGGCTGATAGAGAAGAGGATCTCCAATATATACTAAATGTATTTAACGTACAGGAGTATGGGGCTTGAACTAATTATTATAAAGAAAACACAGATGCACTACTAGCTTGCACCAAACACTGTAGCTGTCACACCACATATTCGGGTTAACGGAGACCGACTTCAGAACATCGAGAGTTTCTCTTACCTCGGCAACATTCTCGGGGCGAACGCAAATATGGATGATGAAATTCAGCATCGTGTAAGATGGGCAAGCGCATCTTTTTTGACCGACTGACGACAAAAGTCTTCGATAATCATAACAACGACGTTCGAACTAAGATGCAAGTGTATAATGCTATTGTAGTTCCTACCCTTACGTATAGCTGTGAGTCTTGGACTACTTAGAAGTATCATCAACGATGTCTTAGAAGAATTCTTGGAATAAAATGGCAGGACCGACGAACAAACATCAGCGTTCTGGAGGAAGCTGAATCAACTAGCATTGAGGCGATAATTGTGAGGCACCAGCTGCGATGGACTGGCCACGTAATCCACATGCCAACGGAACGCCTTCCAAAGAGAATCCTTTATTCACATCCTAAGGTCGGCGCACGAAATCAGCGAGGTCAGCAAAAGAGGTACAAGGGTTCTTAAGTCCAACATGAAGAAGTGTGGCTTAGATGTGAAGAGCAACTGTAAACAGACCGCGAATGACTGACCGAGATGGAGGCGTTCCATTTACGAGGATCATCAAGTTTTTGCGCCATCTTGGAGTTCACAACAGAAGTTCCTGAATAATTCATGCACGTTAGCGAGTGAATGCTGATGATGATGACTATTAAAGGAGCACAAACTACCCTACACCGTAGACTCTTCCACTCGTCAAAGAACCGGTTCATCAGGAATCACCGGGTTCTCAAAGCTACAACCCCATGCAATTAAGTACGAAAGATGGCAAACCCACACCAGTCCCGTTAACGGCCAAATGGTATTTTGCGCCACACCACTAGTCAGGTGTTGTGAGGAAGATTGCACTATCTTACTGGCAGAGACATAGACTATATATCTCAACAGCACCGTCAAATTTTAAAATTACGATAAAGCGTAGTGAATATTCTTCTGTAAGATACCTTTTCAAAAGTCTGGATATATTACGTCTACAGGATATCTATGTGCGAGAGATCCCGTCATACAGTTTCAAATATTTGAAATGAACAAAACTAATTCGTCACCAGTTGTAAAACTTACAGGTGGGATTCAAATAGGGGAAATCAAATACCATTCTATAAGCCTACATGTGATTCCATTAGTGACCGGGGATGAATGTTTGGAGAACTCTTTATGTCGCCCCTGGACCTATATTTTAAAAAAGTACATCTAACAACAGTGCTAAGGTTCAACAAATTTGGCGCTTAAGTTAATTAGTAGTATACAAGAAGAATTTTCGTTTCGTCTGGGAGGAAGCAATCCAAAACCACTAGTGCAGGATATGACAGATAATCTAATAACTAATATCTGACCAACAGCGATAGGCACATATTATTGAGAAGCCTCTTGCAAAACATCCAATGTTCTGGGAAATACATTATGGTAGTCGAATCTTTTTCATTGAATTGTGATGCCATACAAAGTTGGAGGCCAGCGAATTAGTTTCTGTTGTTTTTTTAATAAATGATATACGTAGTATCAATCATTTTTTAAATCAAATTAAAAAAATGCTTTTATGTAATTATTATTATAGTAGTATAAACAATGAAAAGAACAGATATTGATTATTATCATTAAGAAACAAAAGATTATTGAATGCAAGTCTGCCTTAAGATTCTAGATAATTTTGCATGACGATGAAGAGGCAATGAAAACAATGCTATTTAAGGTGTATGCCTATGATTTTTATAATCGTTCTAAACAAACTTACGTGCATCCTATATAAATATGTGTTTATCAATCTTGATCGAAATCTAGTTATTTTTGACCTCTTCCGACCTGGTGCACATTACAATGTACATTGATTTCATATATCTTTTATATTATGTTTATACTCCATTTTCTGGCGATTAAAACCTGTATAGTCTATCCAAAGTCAATCAAATCAATCAAAAAGGCATCAAATGCAGCGTTTTTTGATACATTTCTCCCTCGTATATAAGCCGTATAATAAATCATGCCTGCCATGGGGATATAAAAGGATACCGACAGTAATAAAAATAACTACAGTGACAAAAAGTATTGGTTTGATGATTAATCGAAAAAAAAAGGATTAGAGTTTGCAAATAAATATATGAATGAAACTAATAATTTTTGGCAACGTATTTTCTCAGATTAATCTAAATATAATCGGATGGACATCATATGGTATGGCGAAGACTTAATGTGCAATTCAAACAAGAAAATTTGTGTCCGACAGTAAAACACGGTGGCAGAATATTGTAACCATGATATGTTCAATAGTTTTTCTTAGATTAATAAAATGAAAGAAGATCTATCAAATTATATAATAGTTTTTAATAAAACCTTAAGTGGATGATACTTTTTGCAGTCACTGTTTCAGACACGGCCGGTATATTACACGAGTGAAACACGTTTGTGATTTTGTGATCAAGTGTAAGTATATAATATAATATTTGAGTTGAAAAATATTTTTTAAATGGCTTTTTGAAGACCATAAGGTAACGGAGTCAGCGGAATCGGGTTGGGAGTTTAAGCATCAAGATTTACGCAAAGCCAGCGTCTTCTTTTAAATATTTATCATCAGTTAAGGTCTGAAAATAATGAAGTGACGAATACACATAATATATTATATTATAAATTTTTACGTTTTATAGAAAATGTCACTTACTAAGTGAGTAAAATTAATTTGTTGTTAGTTTATAATATCAGAAGCACATTATTATAAATGTACCTACTTATATGCATAACAAGTGTTAGCATTAATATTAATTATTATAAAGGTATGTTCCTTGCTGTTCGAACACGGACTAGGTACGTGTGCATCTATGTCTAAACTTCTAAAAACAAAAACAGTCTTTTTCAGCGTAAGTTAATGTATTGGAGCGGCAACGAAAAATACAGTATACTTTTATGCAAATGAACATACAATTGTTAATACATAAAGGATTTTTAAAATATCGTAGGGCATGCATCTTAAAAATATGCTTAGTATAATATAGAAACTTCAAATATTGGCGTAGTTTTTTATTTATATTGTAGTAAAATCTCTTGTACACGGGTATGTACAAACAGTCTCGATCGATGTCGACGCTTGTATTCAAATGTATATTTAGTACCAATTCGTTACAATTACAGAAGGAAACAATACAAAATGGATAGGAAAGAGCAAAATATGATTTGAATGACCCACAGAATATTCAAGAACCTATCGACATTGTTGAAAATACCTATTTTTTTGATGCTTTTAGTGAAGATGGAAATGACTTCAGTGAAGAGGAGGACGAAATAATACAATATCAAGGTCCACAAAAAAAAAATTCGGACTGGTGGTGACATTGTTGGAACCGAAACCGAAGCACTAGAGAAACAAATGACGAAAGGGCATCCAAATGAAGAACACACCAGTGAAGATGACGATGAGCCATTGATAGTTCATGTTCAAAAGAAGAAAAAAATTAAAGTAGGATGGGAAAAAACTGTTTATACACGGCCAAGGAATATGGATTATCAGAAGCCTCTTATAGAAGGAGACTCATTTTAAGCCCGACCTCAATATCGAATTCAGTATTGTGAACGCTACATCTCCAAGAACGATTTTGAGAATATGGCTTAGTATACCAATATTTACGTGGTGCAGAAAAATATTAATTCTAGAAATACTATCTGAAATTCAAACACTCTTTGGACTCCATATAAT
Source organism: Apoderus coryli (assembly GCA_911728435.2). Classification (NCBI taxonomy): domain Eukaryota; kingdom Metazoa; phylum Arthropoda; class Insecta; order Coleoptera; family Attelabidae; genus Apoderus; species Apoderus coryli. The sequence goes on along the minus strand of OU452206.1, from coordinate 2,831,454 downwards.
TATTGGAAATTAGTAGCAGTAGGTATTGTGTACCATATTTATGTACATCCCAATGTACCTACATATTTAAAAAAAAAAGTTTGTTTTTTTACACCCTATTTCTATTATTTGAACCCATTTATCTTAGAATTAAAAAAAAATATTTTTTTTAATCAACACAAAAAATCAGTTCTGAGGGGATCATAGGAAATATTAAATAATAAACACTATTATTTTTTGAATTTAGAAGAACACACGTTTCTGAAGAAGCTACTGTATGGTGAAACATATAGAGTGTATCCCACTGGGAACCAAATAGATATGTTTACAGAGTGTCCCAGAATATGTGGGCAATCCCTCGGATTGGGGTAGGTTGTGAAAAAAGAAGGGTATAAGTGCATATAAAGTTTTGTTAAATCGGCCTTTGCTACAGAGCTATGAGCCTTTTAAGGATAGACCTGAAATTCAGTTTTTAATGATAGCTTTTGAACCGCCCCATATAAATTAATGCAACTTTAGTATAATTTACGTTATATAGTCGAGTAACCTTATTTAAAACAATGGCATTTCATTAAGGCCGCAGGGACGTACTTACTTAGGGATTGTTAACCCCCTTTTTTTAATGCGTCTTGCTATTGAGATTTTGATACAGTTTTTAAATAACTTAAACATTATGCTATAAAAATGGTGCTTTTGTTCGATATCGATAAAATAAACGGGTTTCGAGATAAAGTACTTTTTACTTAAGATGTATAAAGTGTGCTATCTTACAAATTAATTTTGGCCTCTTTCTAATCTTATGCATTTTTAGCTCTATCAATTGAATATTGTTGGACCCTCTACAGTGCTGCAACATTATTCCTTATTGCACGACAATGAAAATTAATCCTTTCTAATAAATTTTCCCTAGTTTTGTTACCGTACGCTCACACACAAATGCAACGTCATAATTCTTACCGGTCGCCCTTAAGCGGGAATTCTACGATTTGGCAATCGTATATAGCCATCTGGCTTCTAAGGCATTGCATGATGCAAGCACATACATCAAATGCATGTCTGCATATTCACTGAATGAATTATCGTAAATGAAATTAATACGAGAACTGCTACCGCAAATATCAAATGGGCACACGTCAAAACCTACCCCAATCCGAGAGATGGCGCACACATTCTGGTACTCCCTGTATAGAAAACTACACATAGGAGAATTTTGAAAATTTGGCAGACGAGGGCAGATGAGTTAAAATAGTTATAAGTTAAGGATACTAGCGTAAGTAGGTGTCAACTTGCTTATTTCAAATAGAACACCGTCAATATTATTACAGTTTTGGTTTCTACGTAAAATTTCAAGTCTTACCGTTTCTGACTTATTTATGGTTTTATGTCAAAAAAGATGTTTGCGGGCCCTAATATTATTATAAAATGTTCCTATACGGAAAACTTCATTAATTTATTTAGATAAGTACTATTTCTATCTCCAAAAATAGTCACCTTATGAAAACTTTGAACTGTTTTGGTAAATATTAACACAGTGTGCAAAGTATCACCTCAAACGTGAAAACTGTCAAAAGTCAATATTTTTAAATAGCAACCCCAATATTTTATAGTTTTAATTTATGAAGCAATAAAAATAAGGGTAAATTTGTAAAATGTTGAGATTTTAAAATATTGCCAAATGAGTAAATTGCGTACGGTAATTTTATTACAAATTTTAAGTTTGAAATGGAAATCAAAATCTGTCATTATGACGCTGTCACTTACGAGTTTAAAATTATGAACAATTCCGGGGCGTCTAAATAATACACTTGAAGATTATTTAAATTCATTTATTATTTATGGACAATGTGATAAAGTAATATCAAGAACATCTGACACATTTGTCAATCGCTTTCTTCAGAAAAGGAACCATCAGAATTAAAAATTTGTATAAATTAAAATAAAGTAATACAGAAAATTAAGTGCTGTTTTTAAATAAAAATATACAGGGTGTTTCATTTGAGAAAATAAAGAGGCTTTAGATTATGTACCAAATCCACCGTAACTTCCTGTTGCATAAAAATGTATAACTTTTGCTTTTTTCCACTTTTTCGCTGGTCTCGCTCCTTTTCCTATAGATACTAAGTACAAAATATACTATTTTCTAAATTAATTTTACTTTCTTGTGTTATCATAGAAAGGCAAAAGGAATATTTGAAGAATTGTTCATTCATTGACAATAGACGATGTGTAATATACCAAACAGAGGAAACACTCCTTTGGTAGTTGCAAAACGGATGCAACTGACAACTGGTTGAGGCAGGTCGCTCTAATCAAACGTATAAACAATGGACAAGTGCAATTACATTTGTTGTTGTGTAGGCAAGTATATATCTCTTTTAAACAATGTGGATTTGTTTTACGATTCAACGAGTTTGATCAGTCCATCAACTCTGATAATATACGATGCATGCGTGTCAATGTAATATGACTACCTATATGGCAAATATACAGTGTTTATCAAACATCTGATATCTAACAAATTGTTTTTATAATACCCTTACAAACAGTTTAAGCAATGTAGGTGTGGGTCTGCACACTAAACTGCCACATGAGGGTCTACTGTGGCTCATATTTATTTACATTTCACCTTTCGAGCAGCTTAATTTTCTTGTTGATCATTTTGATGGGTGAGATTTTTTTTTTTGATTCTCTAGTAATAGAATTACTTCACTCGGATGAATGTGTCAAAACTGGATGGTCATGCCAATATTTCTGTACTTTTGTCGTCATCGAACCTAATATCCGACCTCGTAAGTAACAGCATTTTGGAAATGAACTCTGATCTGGCGTATAAACTAAAAACTAAGTAAGTCAAGTTACTTGGAAATTGAGATTTGAGCACCAATGGATTTAGCGCAAAAAAATATACCTTGTAGTATTTTTTACACTTTGCTAGCATTAAAACATCATACTTTAAATTAAGTTGCTTTTTGATCGATTTACAAATTTCAGTTCTAAAACGTATGATTTACAAACATAAAATAAATGAAGTCAAATTTGCAAATAAAAAATCAAGCAAAACAGATGGCTTATATTGAATAGTTATTTATTTGCAATTCAAAAACCAAGTACCTCTACTTACTGTGGAATGTATTATATTTGCTTTGTATTTTGCCGCAAAATTTGTGAATCACGTGATTGTAGTGGTGGTTAGTATGGGGATGCTAGATTGGCTAATAATATTTAGAAGTCTCTATTTCTTTGGCCACACAAGACGTACATTATTATATTATATAATTTTATTATGGATCACGCAAAATGCAGAAGGATTGTTTCAAGACGAAGTCTACTAATTTTAGAAAGAGCTCAAAATTCAACAACGTTAGAGTAAGTGAAATTTTTGTTAGAATAAGTAATGTTTGTTAATCTGGGACTAATAGCTCAATTATCTAAAGCAACAAATTTTGGGAAGACTTTAACTCAAAGGTCAAACAAAACTCTTATGAGACATACAGGAAAGTATTTGAAAAGGAGAATATTGGGTTTTCCAAACCATCTCAGGACGAATGTCCAAGTTGTTTATTATATAAGAGTCATATTCGTGATGTGAACGACAATAAATAAAACTCTAATGAAACACTTAATCATATAGATCTAGAAACTTGTGATGTTTGTCGAGACAGCTGTGCTGCCCAAAAAAAAATTGGACCTTGTTTACAAGCTGTGTTATTTTTGTAAATCAAAATTTTTTGAATCAGGACATTCTTTCATGAAAGCAGACACTATTCATGGTGCCATTGGTAAACAGTGGAATAAAACGCGAGAGGTGTTAGATTTTGAAGATCTTCTTAATCTTGTTAGAAAGACCAAACACAATTCCATTATTAAAAACAATTAAAATATGCCAATTCGGAAAAGGCAGCTGATCATTATTTTTTAAGGGAAAAATGAACAGCGAAGAATTTAAGGACGCTAAGATTTTAAAACTCAAATTTCGACACACGCTTCCAGATGCCAAACAAACTACTTCCTTTAGAGGAATAAATTATGATAAAAAAGAAAAAATAATTAAAGAATTGGTTGGGTAAATGAAGCCGAAAAAGCAATTGTTTTGGCGACAACTGCCCGTGTCCGATGTTTCCGACGATATTGGTAAGCAGCTAGGCGAGATAATCGAAGACTAAAGTTTCATAGTTAATATGTGTAGTGTTTTGTAGACGATATGATTATAAATATGTTCCTAATATTTTTAAATTAATAATATAACTTTATATTTACTTTATTTCAACTTACCAAAATTTGATATATATGATTGTTAAGTCTAGTTACTTGTTTCTTTAAATGGAATACATAGTTACTTTGTTTTTGAATTGTAAAATATTCGCTTTTTTAATAAAATTAGACGTAAGTCTTTTGATTTGCATTTTTTTAACAGAAATCAAAATTGCAGTCATATATTCTTAACATTTTATTTATTAATGTTATACTAAGCTATATTGCAAATATAGACACATTCTGATCAAAAAAAAAAAAATAAACAATTTTTCCTAAAAAAAATTACTAAATAACTGATTTCCTCAGAATTGACATTTTCAACATACTTGGTTTTTAGTTTGTACGCCAGTGATGTAATGCAATAAACTATGATCTACCTTATAAAACTCTGTTTCTTCCCCAGCTGAGATCAGTGGATCCTGCATGGCGAAAATAATATAATCGTTCCCATTAATTACGTTTAGGTAATTGTTCTATAGCAGATATTTTTCAAGAACATATACTTGCTAAATTTATCCTGGTGTCACAGTCCCATTTCGCATGGGGATTTTCGCTATCATAATGTGACGAATATGAAAATGTACACCTATTGGCAACACCGATACGCGTCTAGTTAAACTCGAGCTGGTTGTGCCGTAGACCGCCATGGAGGTAGAATAAAAAATATGTCAAAATTTAGAACAAAAAACGAATGAAAATAGCCAACATTTAAAACAAGAAATTAATGTAAATAGCCAAAATTTAGAACAAAAAATAATGAAGCATTCGATGAAGTAAAAGAAGATTACCGAAAATTGGACAATAAATTTACCGAATTGGACGATAAAGTTGCTGCCACTGAAAGTTCATCATTAAAGAAGCAGCCACATGATATGTTCGAGAGTTCAATTACAGAAACTCCTGAAGAAAGAGCCACTACATTGACCCAAGATTACGAACAGCTAGTGAAGAAGTTGGAAGCCAGATACGGTCAGGGAGATTTGGAACACGTGTACCATTATCAACTGAAGAGTCGCTTGCAGAAGGCAGGGGAAACACTTCAAGAATATGAAGCTGACAACGAGCGATTGGTTCGTTTGGCATATTCCGGTACCCCAGCGAATGTTTTCGATCGGTTTGCAGTACAGGCTTTCTGCGAGGGGCTTCGTGATCATACTGTAAGGAGGCTCTGTTTTTAGCCAGACCCAGAACGCTAATGGACGCGCTAACGAAGGCACGTGAAATCGATGCTGCCAAACAGAATTCTAGGGTCACTATGCATGTTTGTCTATTGGATGGAGAAAATGAAGACTCTGCGCGTGCGCTGAAACAAACAGAGGACAGAAAGAAACGTCCAATTCGATGCTGGAACTGTGGAGAAGAGGGTCATATCCGAAACCGCTGCAAGAAAGAAGGCAGCAAAGAACCCCCTCGGCCGTCGGAAAACAAAAAGGAGTCGGTGAAAAGGGGCAATCCACGACCCGTATCAAGCAAGCCCCCAAAAATCGCGCACAAGTTGCTTTAATAAAGCATCAACCGAATAGTGTGTTGGTCGATGGTTTAGTCCTCGCGGATGCATTATCGAGAAGACCATGCCCAGCAAACTGCAAGCACTGTTCGCGCCCAGAAGAAAACGATAATGTGAGAAAAGCAACGGTACATTGTCATGATTGGGCAACAGATAAGCTCCGAGATTATCAGCAGGGCCTCGCACTAAAGAAAGTATCCCAGTGGAAGCAAACTGGCGAGAAACCAATGTCGCAAAACGTAGCTGAGTTTTCACCTGTGTTACTGGGTCCAGTTTGACTCGATCGTTGTTGATGATGACCTATTGAAACGTGGTGGTACCGAGGAAAACCGGGTGCAAAAAGTTTTGGAAGAGATACATAACGGTTCAGGAACGTTTTCATTGGACTACACTCAAGGACTGGTGTAGGAAATGCGTTACATCCACGGTTAGAAATGAACCACAAGGCTGCAAAAAGCTCCAATGAGGAAATACAACGTAGGTAGTCCATTTGAACGAATTTCTACAGTTCGAAGAGGGAAACAAACACATATGAGTTGTGGCGGACTACTTCAGTAAATGGGTGGAAGCTTACGCGTTACCAAATCAGGAAGCTGTCACTGTCGCCGAAATCATAGATAAATAAGGGATATGTCGATTTGGTGTATCATTAGAAATACACTCAAATCAGCGACGCAACTTCGAGCCTCACCTTGTCCAAGACGTATCTAAGAGATTGGGGATCCGGAAAACTAGAACCACAGCACTACATCCACAGTCTGACGGAATGGTTGAGAGAATGAACCAAAACCATCAATCGACATCTGGCCAAAGTTGTTGCAGATAACCAACGCGACTGAATCGTCATTTCCCACTATTCCTATTGGCCTACCGTTCAGCAAACAATATGAGAGACGCCTGCAAGTATCGTATTTAGTCGAGAATTACGCCTGCCCTGCGATTTAAAGTGCCAGTGAAGACTACGTGTCGGATTTGCGAAGAAGAATAGATGACGCCCAAGACCGAGTGGGATTCAACCCCGAAAACGCTAGCGAAGGCATGAAAGAAATGTATTACATAAACGCTTCTGCAGACAGCTTCAAGGTTGATGATTTCGTACGCCGACATGGATACTCTCCGAAACTACATAATCGTAACCAAATTCAAATGTCATTTACCGCACTTCAATAGATTGGCTCCTTACGAATGTGAAGAACAAGGCGGTGAAATACGAAGTCTTTAGCCCTTGAATTCAGAAGGGTCAATCGACTATTTTTGACACAGTTTTCGTCCGGTCATAAAGTAAGGTACGGAGTTACTCTAGAGGAGAAACGCGACCGGTTTGGGGTCCCCTTGGAGAATGTTTTGGCTTATTGCGTAGCCAAAGACCTGCGAATGTTCAAAGGAATAGCCGCTTCCTTCAAAAATAAATTTGATAAAGTTTATGAACTTCATCATCAGATTCCTGAAGTTGGCGAAGTATTGGAAATTGATCCTAATGAATCTGAAGAGCAAAGGAAGATTTTCTACCTAGTGACGAAGGAGCAGACATCTCAAAAACCGACCTATGCTCGTGTTTGGACTGCTTTGACTTATTTACGAGAGAGAGAGTCAGCAGGTTTGGATGGTCAGGATTGGCGAATAATTCAGAATATGTTAGAGATTCTGTTCAGATTTACGGGAATCGAAACCTTGGTATGTGCCTGGAATCCTGGAAGAAATCCCGTAGAGAAAACAGTCAGCTGCTATTTCCATCGCTTCTCGAGATGCAAAAAGGGAGGCGACTGCAAATTGAGAACAGTGTTGTGACATATAAATATATAGTGAAATAAATTGTACAAATAAATACAGTCATATAATGCATTAATGTTGTTAGTTTGTTTAAGTGTTTAGTTATTAAGTGAAAATAAATTAGTTTTAATTAAAGCGCGTTATTATTTCACACTAAGAACCACCAAAAACGTTACAATAAGAATAGTGTGAGACGTCCACCAGCGGAGATATGTAACACATTCACCAGTGGCGGCTGTATGTTGGAACTTTCATTTGTTGTGTGATATTGTTTCGACAACGAGTTAGGGGGGGCTCTAATATGCAGAGTTCCTCCCGGATTACATTAATATTTAATTACTGTCGGTAATTAAAAATGTATTTTAGGGATCCACCGCTAGAGGGTGATGCTATATATATTTAGACTCCATTCTTCGAGTCGATCGGCATGATCTTCAAGGTCAGCAGAGGTCAAATTAATAAGTTTCTTAAAGTAAAAATGGCTTCACATTTAACTTAACCTACCTAACCTAACCTGTACCAAACACTGTAAGCTTATATTGCAGACTGTTTAGCCGTCAACGACGTCAAATGAAAGAAAAACACGTAAAGAAAGATATTCAAAACAAGAAGTACGTCTGAATGAATGAATGCTAACAAACGCCAGAAGTCTGACTAGCGACGCAACACGCAATGCTGAGAAAAAAAGCACCGAATACATCTGGGCAGGCGGCGCATGCGCTGTCGTCATATACAACGAAAGAAGTGCCATCTACCTTAAAAAGCGTTTACAAGCAACTTTTTTATTTGATCGCTGCGTACGGCGAAGGTCGTATGGTTTGACCCAAATCAAAAGTTGAGTCGAATGATATATTATTGCCCTCTAGCGATGGACCGCTAAAACAAATGTGACCTCTCTAGGTATATGTAGGGTACTAAGGGCACCTTATAAAAAATTTAAATATATAGGTTGTCCCAGAAAGTATGGCATATTAAAACTGACAATTCTTTGATTCATTCAATAAAGAACAGGGTGAATTCTTGTACTATATTTAATTTTCTATTTGTAGAAATAGTCCAGAGTACCTAATTTAGGGCATTTTTTGTTATTTCAGTGAATTTAGTGACATTTTCTATACTACAACTAAAGAATTCAAATATTCACATTTCTGATAATTTTTTCTTGTCAGTTTTATAAAAATAACTTTTTTATTTCAAATAGCATACCATGTATATACTGTCATATATCAATTATAAACAAATTTTTGTTTAAACCGAAATTAGGTTCCTTGTTCTTAATTATTACGGTGGTGTACAAAATAATTATTAACTTGCGCCACAGAATTAGGAAGCTACGCTAACCAGAAGTTTGACTCGATGATTTCGGTGGGATTTAGTGTTCGTTCGCGCGCCTATATGCGCAAGCTGTCAAATTGGGTAAAATTCCCATATGGACGAATATTAATGTTTGCATTCGTTTATTCCATTTTCTAAAGCCTTATTTATTGGTTTTTCAACGTTTTTCAATTTTATTAGTTATTTTGATTATAGCATTTATTGAATTCTAATTTTAAGAACAATAGTGTAATAGTGTATATTTAATTGAGTGTTAGTGAAGGCATAGATTAATAATTGTGTACATAAATCTTTGCTCAAAGAGAACGCTAAATTGTTGTAGTAACAACAGCCAGAAAATTCGTTAATAAGTTATTTCGGAATTCCGAGTTATCCAATAAGGTATGGAATGTAGGTACCTACACAAAATGTTGAATGTTTTACCTATATTTTTTAAATAATTTTAAAGGCAACTTCAATGGTTGGAAAACATTGGCAGGTTAGACTTCATGTCGAACGAACCGGAGGAAGTGTCTAACCGCAAAGTTTGTAGTGAACATTTTGAGAAGAAAATGTTTGCTGGTTTTGGCAACAGCAAGCTGAAAAAGGAAGCCATGTCAACTATTTTTAAAAAGGTGGCTACCCAGCAAGGTAAATGTTTGATGAGTGTTGTGTCAGTCGTAGGTAGATATTTAATTAATTTACAGGAAATGAAACGTCGTCTACTCCACAAAATTAATAATAATTATAATAGGTTTATTGTGAAACAAATACAACAAAACAAACTTACAAAAATACAGTATACATAACTAAATAAAAATTAATTAATAAAAATAATAATAATAAACCCAAGAAGAAAATATCCCACAAAAGAAAAAATCTTGTGCGTGTTTTTGCAGAAGTCAATTATTTCAAATAATTGAAGAAGTTATAAGCCATAAAAGAAATCGACCAAAATTGAGAAACGCCACCTAGCGGCTTAACCGTTACATATAGCGAAATTTAGTTTGCACGAGTGAGCTTTTCATAAAATTTGACCCTGGAGGATCTTGGTTAATTTTTCTCTATTTTCAACAGGAACATGAGTTCCCATAAAAAAAACGTCTAATTTGCGCCACCCTGTACAACCGCCTAGCTTCTAATGCATTGCCATTAGCAAGTCCATAAATGAAGTGCATGTCGGTTATCTCGGCATTTGCATAGTGATATAAGCGTCTGCAACACATTTGACAGAATCAAAATGATGGGCGCAGTCAAATAACATTTTCAATCGAAATATTCTTGGTATGTCGAAAAATGTTTTAGATTTTTATCTCGTAAACGAAGCAACATAATATAAGAAAAATACTAGAGATAAAAAAGTTGTAGTTTTAGTTGCATTATCTTAGGACAACATCGAAATTAAATTACAGTCAGTGACGCGTACATTTTTTTTGTCAATATTTTTTATTAAGTTATCCCCTACCGTCACTGGACTTAATAGTTTTGATCGAGTTAGGGCCGTATAATCTCCCTATTTCTAACAACAACTCTGCCAAATTTCAAAGAAATCGGTAAGGAGATGTTTGGCTTGCTTAAGTAAAAAAAATGCTGACGTTGTTTATGTCAACTTTCTTTCATAAAATGACCTGTCAAATCACCCGCTTAAATATTGCCGCGTCTTTTTGAAATACCCTGTATATATTTGTATCCACTGTTAAGACATTTTATGATTAACTTATGAATTTTTTATATAGCAATAGCCCGCATATTTTTAAAATTAATAAAAATCACCCTATGAACCAAAATGTCCTTTTTGCTACTAGATAATGTGATATTAAGTACCAGGTATGAAATTAATATAAGTTGCTTAATCATATTCGCAGCTGTACTTGAGTATAATTTTATATTTTACTGTTAAAGTATTCGTTGCTTTAATTTGGAAATATGATCTTAATAAAAAAATATGTGTTCATTTAAATTACATTAGAACCGCAAATAATGCTAATATATAATAGCATCTACTGCCCTCATATTATATGATGGACTTTTGATGTTGCGGTAAAACGGTTTTTATAGTAGGTGAAAAATTTTGCAACTTCATGGATTGTAACAAGGTAATACATTGCAAAGAAGTGTTCTATTATTTGCAGCTAACAATGCTTATAAACAAAGCCGTTATATTAAACTATTAAGCTCGACTAAACCAACCTAGTAAATAACAACGAAATTAATCCGAATTCCAATTGTTTTTAAAGTATGTATTATGTATTCCGTAAACACAATGTTTTTTCGTAATTTTTGTAAAAACTTTATTTCTACACAGTAAAAAAAATCGCGTAGAATTTTACACGAAAAGTGGTCTATATAAGTCCACACCATTTGTGGTAACTACCGTCTACAATTGACACAAACCAGTGTTATATTGTGTAAATTTTACACCAATTCGTGTTAAAAATACACAGAGCAGTGTAATCTACTTCATTTCTCCGTGTTAAATTTACACTAAACAGTGTTAAATAGAGTACACTGAAAGGTGTAATATATATCTACAGTAGGTATTAAGTATAGAAAAAAAAAACAAATATTGGATTATTTTTAGACTTGTTTATTATATTCAAAAACACATAAAATATTTGAGTCATATTACAAAGGAACTTATGCAAAATATCAAAAATATACAAAATTACAACAGTACAACTGAAACATTTTTAATTAAAAAACAACAAACTATTTACTTACGTAATAAATAAAAACATATTTTGGAACTAGAAACAACATGGCATTTTTAGTTAAAGCCATAGTAACATTATAGGGTTCTTTGTACTTAACACTTATTGAATCACGTTTCTCAGTCTCTAATAAGTTTTCCGTCTTTTCTCACAAAATTTAATTGAATTTACAAGTTAATATATCACTCATTTTTATTTGTTTTATAAGACGTTTTAAGTTTTAACCCTCTACGAGACTCAGTACTTAATTCTGTACATGGACGAATCATAAACAATCTGGAACTGCGTCGGTGACGCCAGACAAACGACACGCGCATGCGCCAACTTGGACTTGGATCATATTATACACTACAGGGTGTATAATCGTTCATCGTGCAGTGTAAATTTAAATATTTTTAGTGTACAAGTAATGCGAGTGGTGTATAAAATAAAACAGTGTCTGAGAAAGTAACACGGAACAAGCACATAACTTGATTTTACACTTTAGTGTGTGAAATATTATTTTACCAAATTTGATTTGGTTACTAGGCCGGCACAATACGAATAATGGTGTAGAATTGTTACACACAAGGCGTTTACCACTCAGGGGGCACAATGTTTTGAGCTAAAATATAAATATACTTTGCATATTAATAAACATATATTCAAAATACCTTAACTGAAAATTATGTACAGAGTGGCCCAAACGGGACGATTTCTTATGCTTCTATCACAAGATACCGAAAATGTGACATGTGTTCTCCAAGCTCAAATTTCATGAAAAAACACAATGGTGGAAACAGATGTTGATATGTTAAACCATTTCACCGCTAGGGGGCGTTTCTCAATTTTGGTCGATTTCCTTTTCGGTCTATAACTTTTTCTTTTTCTAGATAAGAGAATTTACGAAAATACTTTTGCAATGCACTTTGTTATATAGAAGAAGCTGATCTGACTTGTTTTTATACAAGGCTATTCGTAAATTTGCTGTAACAATTATTATTTTTTTATTTTATAAATAAAACACGTAAAAGTCAAAATCACATATATTGAGAAACATCAAAACAGGAACTAGTTTCGGCTATACAGCCATGATCAGCCTAAAATAAAATAAAATACCTAAACGTTAGTCTAAAGGCAGAAGTGAAAAATGAAAGTGAAAGAAAATGTACAGGAAAATTGGCAAAAACTCACCTAAGGCATTAAAACAAACAAACAAATTGTAATAATAAAATTAAAAAAAATTCAATCGACGATTACATAAGTAAAACAAATGGACAAATTGGTTTGAATAAAACTTATTAGACGTTTATTACAATAGCAGGAGACATAGCCACAAATATTTCATCCTGTATGGACAATTCTCGGAGTTTGCTTTTTGCTGATGACCTCAAACTATATTGCAGAGTAAAGTCAATTGATGATTCTCTCACACTTCAGCATGACCTATTCCAACTTGAAAAATGGTGTAGCAATAATTTAATGCAGCTTAATGTTGAGAAATGTCATGTCGTTAGATTTTACGGTATTAAGAACCGCATCATATTTACTTACCATATTCAGGACATTATATTGTCGGGGATTTCGGTGTGTTTACTCAATCTGATTTGAGTTTTGCTGATCATCATACGTATATGGTAAATAGATCCCTTAAAATTATTCTCTCTTCGTTACTTAGACAATATATATTGCTTTACAAATTTATACTTTTCATAATATGTACGCTCAGTTTTAAAATATGCTTCACTCATATGGTCAAGCCAATATAGTACTTAGTAGTACTATCAGTCAAGTAATGAAAGGGTTCAAAAAAATGTTTTGCGTATTGTTGCATTAAAACTTAATATTTCTTATGAAATTATTAATTATGATCATCTTATGGAACTACTTAACGTTGATACATTATCGAACAGGCGGATTTTACAGTAGTTAGTTTTTTCTTTATAGGATTCTAAACTGTAAAATAGATTCCCCTGAACTTCTTTCGAAAATTGGCCTTGAATTCCCAAGTAGACATCTGAGAAGCACAAATTTATTTAAAGTGCAATTCCATAGAACTAATTATGGCATCGAATATTAACTATAGATAAGAAGGTTCAGCAGTAGACGCTGAAAACGGCATCGACTCGTCGCATTCCCAGCTAAATTTCTAGCCCGCTACTATATATACTATATCTATATATACTATAAGATACTATACTATAACTATAAACGCGGCGAATTCCTTTGTAGAGATGAACAACAAACGTGCCGACACGAGGTGAAGTAATTGTATATTATTTTAACTGCGGTTGAAGCTTGTCGTGTAGGATTAGCTTAATGAAGAAAACCATCCCTCGGCTTGATAAGCTACAAACCAACTGTAGTGGCGCAAAAGCTCGATTGATTGCTACAATAATTATGGTTGTTACAATCCTATAAACAGACTGTGCATGTTTGGAAACCTTTACGGTAATGATATACAGGGTGTCCCACTTAAGATGGATACAAGCCAATAACTTTGTCATTTTTTGAGGGTTTTTTTATCATATTTGGTAGGACGGTGAACGGTTACGGGATTCAAATTTTTATAGAACTAAAAAGTGCGGTATCTCATTGGCTTACGTTTTAATGGGGTTTAAATTTTGTTCATTCAAGGGTAAACTACCTTTAGGATATAACTTAATTTAAATCTGATAAATTTACTCAAGTCTTTGTGATACAAAATACTTAAGTCCTATTTTTGATAAAAATCCATACAGTGTGTGTCACTTAATTTGAAAAACAGTATGTAATACAAAATTCCACGACGCCGCTGGATTCTCCGTAACAACAATGCAGATACGAGGAAAGTTTTTTAATCGTGGTAAAAATATATAATAGAAATTAAGAAATTAAATTTCGACGTTATTTTTTCGGAAAATTCAAAAACACTTTTTAATATTTTTATTATTTTGCTTATATTGAGTATACCTACCATTTAGAATATTCCAATACTGGATACAGTCTAGATGATGAGGGTGTCTTCGATTGAATTCTTGTGGAGCCTCTCCACAATTTTGCACATTATCTCCAATGCAGTGGGAAAAAGTGAATAATCTGGAGTTACCTAGAGCGTATCCAGTTTACGAATATTCTAAATGGTATGGATATTCAATATTAGCAAAATAATAAAAATCTAACAAAATGAGTTTTTGAACTTTCCAAAAAAAATAAAATCTAAATTCAATGTAAAAAAACAATCGGGCAGAGATCATTGGTCATAGAGTCTTTAATCAAATGCCAGTGGAATTGAAGAATAAAGCGAATTTAAAAATTTTTAAATCAAAACTTTCAAATTGGTTGAGGGGTCAAAACATTGACTTTATGAGTTGAAGCTGCTTGTGTCTGTTTCCCTGTATCGTCATTATAGAGTTTGGTTATTTTATTTTGTTTTAATATTTATTGTTTATCTTTGAATAGGAATTTTCAATACAATTATAAATTAAGTTGTTGTTTCTAATTTTGATAATATTACCAATTTTATAAGTTTACGTAATTAAAAACTGCGTGGAGAGTCATTGAATTTTTAGTGTCTGTAAGAGGTGGACAAACTTCGCAAAGTTTTTACATCCTGCGTAGGCACCATTCTCACTCCCTATTATTTATTTATAATATATTAGAGTAAGTAAATCATTTTGTTATATTATGTACTTTATGGAAATAAATAAATAAAATAAAAAAAAATAAAAAAAAAAAAATTCTTAATTTCTATTATATTTTTTTTATACGATAAAAAAACTTTATTCGTGTGTGCATTGATATAAGGCTGTTACGTAGAACCCGGCGGCGTTGTGGAATTTTGTATTACTGTTTCCCAAATTAGTAACTAAAATCCAAAAATTTTTAATGGCACTGCTGTATGACTTTATCAAAATTAGAACTTAAGTATTTTGGATGAAAAAGACTCGAGTAAATTTATCAAAATTGAAATAAATTATGTTCTAATGGTAGTTTACTCTTGAACGAAAAAAAAAAATAAACACAATTAAAACGTACGCCAATGAGGTACCGCACTTTTTCCTACATGAAAATACGAACCTCGTAACAGTACACCTTTCTACCAATAATGATAAAAACGCTCCAAAAATAACGGAGTTATGGGCTTGTATCGATCTTAAGTGGGACACCCTGTAGATATATTTAGTTGCTCTTTGGCTAGGCGAAACATGTTAGTTTTAAGTTAAAAAATAAAACATTATCTGTAATTACAATTGTTTAAAAAAAATACTTCATGTCGTAAATAAACGTATTATTATTAAAACAAATCTTTTTCAGGTTAAATTGTACGCATCTTCCAATTAAAAGACCCAGGCAAAGATTAATGTATCTTTGACTCAGGTAGAGGTTCCACTGGTTCTGATAATATATGGTTGTTGATATTCTATTACTCTACTATGAATATCTATTACTAGCTGACGATATTTGAATATGGTGGTGGATCCTAGAGACTCGCAACTAGTTCAGTAAAATCTATTTTTCTTTTTGAGGTCACATAAATCTCAATTTCCTGCTGAATAAACTCAATGCTAGCGAAGTGGTAATCAAACTAGTACTACAGTTCTCTCAAGTTGTAAATATTATTCTGCAAACTTCTTTAGTTGTTTTAAAATCTAAATATTCTTACCTTAAAGTAGCAGGCACAGCAACACTTTAATATTATTATAAAAATGTGTGGACTGGAGGCTATGGTTAGCGGGTTCAGGATACATTGTTAGAGGAGATGTTTTACCATACATGTTACAATTTAATGGTTTTCATACCACTAAAACGCATATAAAGCTTTCGATTTAACTAAGTAGTCTTAAAAGCAAAAGAAAAGCTGTATAATGAACGTGCAATAAAAATGCTAAATTGCTTCATTGTACTCTCTATATGCTCCGGCAGTCAGGCAACGCTCAAGGTGTTTCATGCACTACATAGTGACTCACCACAGCACTGTCCTAGGATTAGAGGTATTGGCTATTGGATATGATGGGAGATTTTGATATTTGGTTGTTTCCAATCAGGATCCAGATACACTGAGACACAAGATTCTCGCGGCGATAAACACATTTGATTCATGGTGTCGAAACAATCGTTTAATGGTCACGATAAAACGATGGTCCTGCAATTTAATAAATATCGACCGTTCTTGAATTTAGATGTGGTACTCAAGATCGACTATTTTGGGTGGGACTCTTGATCAGAAATTAGGGTGGTCAGATCATATTGTCATGGTGTGTCGGACGCTTGGTCCGCAGTCTTTCGTGATTTACTCCTTAAGGACTCACATGAATACTGAGGCTTTTTTAGATATTTACTAAGCTTTTATCTATGCTACAATTGAGTGGGAATCATCAAGTGGAGTCGAGAGGAATTTTATAATGCAAAAGAGAGTGCTTCAGACTATTTTTGGTCTTCCGTACAAATGCTCATGCAGAGCTACATTTAAGAATAGGCAGGTTTTAACTGTGTCATCAATATACTTGTACAAACTGGTAACATACATGTTTCAAAATATCGCGAAATTTGAGAGAAACGGTTCGCTTCCTGAATATCCAACTAGGGGGCGAAATCAGCTTACTCTGCCTAGGCCCCGGCATGAGGCCTATAAGAAGTCACCTCACTATGCGGGGGTGTGTATTATTACAACATGCTGCCACAGTCCATCAGGGCTAGCCAAGCGTTGAGCATTTTTAAAAATAAATTAAAAGGATTTCTTGTTACTAATTGCTTTTATTTAATTGACGAATTTATGTCTTATTGTTCTTCGGCTTCGTAAACATTGTGTACGTTTACAAGACTGCTTGTGATTTTAATTTTAAATTTTTGTTTAATCAAATATAATTTTATGTGTTTTTATATTATTAGATTTTTGTTAATGGTCCTTTTTGACTGATCGAAGGATATTGGTGTGAGATTTTTTTGCTTCCTTTTATTTTGAACTTTGTAATCTTTAATTGCCAAAGTTTATAAATTTAGTAAGATTGACTTACCAATGTACAAATCTGTTGTATGACTGAATGGCCAACAAAGTATTATTATTATTATTATAAGAGAAATTATGACTTCTCAACTCGAAGCACCTGTTATAGTTTGTTTGAGATAAGTCTGACATCATGATAATCAGAGAAACCCTAGATAATATAAATTTGATTAAGGCAGGATTTATCAAGAAGCAGTGTTTCTATAGATTTATAACTGTTGTTTATACAAGCTGTTTCTAAAATAGGTGGTCAAAATTTGTGAGCGAAAAGTCCTTATTTACAAAGATGACTGCCTAAGGACGATTTTTTTGACAAATTTTCGAAACGAGTAAAGATGAATTAATCAAATGTAGCGTATTTATTCACCAAGTTAAATGTCGTAAAATGACATGAAATTGAATAAAAAAGGATGACCATAAGCGGGTAAACGGGGAAGACCCTTGCATTAATTATAACCTAACTTTTTTTTCTTATGACTTTTATAACATTTGTGTCAAAAATGTGTTAAAATAAAGTTTTCTACACAAAAAAAGGCATACTTATTTTTTCTCGAAAAACTTAAAGGTTTTCGAGAAATTCGAGTTTGAAAATTTTAGGACAAAACTGGTCCTTAGTAGATGGCATTAATAAAATTTTGGAAAACTTTTCGTTAGCAAACTGTACCTATTTCAATATTAAAATAAACTCAAGAAAGACATGGATACTGCATATACTGAAATTTTTAAACTCGAATTTCTCGAAAACCTTAAAGTTTTTAGAGAAAAAAAAATCCCGATGGCAGCCAGTCGGAAAAGTAGATTTTTGATTTATGTATTTTTTATTTATACTTAGTCTACCACTGACACCCACTATTAATAAACAAATAACGGAATATTCTGACATTCGCCAAATATAACCAAAGTGTCATATTGACAGTTATTTTAACTGAAATACCCATTATACTATAATACATACGTAAGTACGGTCTTATTGTTATTTCACAGGTGTTTATTTGTCAAAATAATTACAGGTATAGCGGGTGATGATATTTTTTTTTATTTTTTGTTACTTTATATTGACTTACATTTACTTAAATATGCCAGCGATGAAAAAACTCTCCAAATAAATATTGTAGAGATTTAAGTGCTCTATCATTTTATATGTAACATCGGTATTTTCTATTAACAACGAAAAAAATATGATTTTTTTAAAACTTTGACAGGCCGCCATTCTGAAATTAGCTCTCCGATTTCAATCGCCAACGAACTCACGCGATTCCATGACCTAGCCGATTTTTTAACCAAATTTTGTTTCGATTGGTCAAAAACTGCGGCCTAGAACGTGACGCAAAGTTTCTATATCCCATATATATATACAGGGTGACATAGAAAAAAGTACATTGCATACTGCCACACAATAGAGGACACTAAAATAAGAAAAAAAGTTCCCTTCGGTTAAAAGATACGGGGTGTTGAATTTTAATTGTTTTTTTGGGTTTTTTTGAATATCTTTTGCCAGAGACGCAAGAAATGGATAAAATGTGGTATACAGGGGTTTTTTTATCACGCTAAATTCAAATATGATCTTAGTTTTGTGATTACTGATAGAGGGCGCTACATACAAGGTTCCATCCCTATTGAATCGGTCGTAATTTTTTTGCTATACACTGTATGTCATTTTCGACTGAAAAAAATTGTTATCCCTTCTTTTATACTTAAGAAAGGTATACCTTGTCCAAGTCGCTAGAAGCAATGGGTCCAGTACAAATGCATCTAAAAGCCGACAATGCACGCAAATTAATCAAAAAGCGCCAAAGTAACCTTTGCAAAAACAATGATAAATAAAAATTAAATAATGTGTCATAATGACACTTGTCAAACTAATGTAATAATTGTTAAAGGTATAAAAAGTTAAGACCGATTCAATAGGGATGGAACCCTGTATGTAGCGCCCTCTATCAGTAATCACAAAACTAAGATCATATTTGAATTTAGCATGATAAAAAACCCCTGTATACCACATTTTATCCATTTCTTGCGTCTCTGGCTAAAAATATTCAAAAAACTAAAAAATTAAAATTCAACACCCCGTAACTTTTAACTGAAGGCCTTGCGGACCCGTGTTCATGGAAACTTTTAATCTTATTTTAGTGGCCTCTATTGTGTGGCACTATGCAATGTACTTTTTTCTATGTCACCCTGTATATATATAGATATATAAACTTTTGAATTCAGGTCATTTTTAGGATCCAGGGGTCATAAAATGAAGTACTGCATAAAAATTTTTCAAAATTTCGGTTGTGTCGATCTCCTGAATAGTTAGATTTTTTTTAAAAATCTACTAAAACAAGTACGCCTTTTTTATGTAGAAAACTTTATTTTATCACATTTTTGACACAAATGGAATTAGTCACAAGAAAAAAAAGTTAGGTTATAATGAAGGCAAGGGTCGTTTACCCGCGTTTACCCGCCTATGGTCATCCCTTTCTATTCAATTTCATGTCAATTTACGACATTTAACTAGGTGAATAAATATGCTACATTTGATTAATTCATCTTTACTAGTTTCAAAAATATCTCAAAAAAACCGTGCTAAGGCAGTCATCTTTAACACCCTGTATCTTTGTAAATAATGACTTTTCGAACACACAATTTAGGTTTTTTTCATGATTAGACGAGAACCCAATTCGATCACAAATTTTGACCGCCTATTTTAGAAACACATTGTATAATTAGTCAGATGTATCTTATCTCTCTAATGTTTACTGATTTCATCATTCATATTATTCTTTTAAATAAAATGAATTAATTTATTTTTGGATTCATTTGACACAAGAGGAACATTTCCTAATTCTTTATCTTAAACGAGACTGAAAACTATTCGATGTCATATTAACGATCTGTGTATCATTCCATAGCCGAACAGTCGCTTTGGGCTAATTGATGATTTACTGCAACGGGATTCACAGTTCAGATGTCAAGAAACACATCAATATTGTAGCAAATAGTTATTTAACTTTCTCTTTCTAAGCCATTAGCATGGGCGTAACAAATCATATCTACGTGCGGTTATTTGATCATAAAATATAAATTACTTCCTTTTGGTAAATGTTAGTAAAAAACCTTACGTAATACTGCAACACATTCAAAATGTACCTATAATTACTTTTTGATTAACAGATTTGGTCGCATTCGCAAGTGCCTTGTCATCTTTGAGAGAAAGTCAGGAATCAGTTTCAGATCAAAACTACACGCAACACATTAAAAGGGTATCTTCAGTTCGCCGCCAAGAAAAATAGCGGCGGTACGTCAGAAAAAAACAAAATTTGCGGCGAAGGTCTTCTTGTTAGCCGGAAAGGGGTTCGCTCAAGGTGGTTTACGAAAATACACAGCAAACAAGAATAAATGTTGGGGCGGTAACGTGGTTGTTGCCGTGATTATAACATTGCACTCCACTGTCAATAATATGGAGTACTATTTAGGTATATGAAACATTATTAGTGTTCCTTATTTTATATAGGTTCTGGCTGAAACCAATATGGTAACAGGCAGCGATGATATGCAGCGAACCAAATTCATTGTCCTTAGGATTAGCCACCCTTTTTCCTCAATAATTTCTTGTGGATTAGTGATCTTACTATGCTGACAGAGAATCTTTATTCCCATGCTCACATGCGCTCTACTGAGGTGGATTATATATATTTGTTTGTTTCTTTGTGATAAGACGAAATGGATTTCTGATTATAGCAATATAAATTTAATATTATCCTCGTTGTGATAGTTTAAAAATTCTCTGTCAAGTTGCATGTTTGGGCAAGTTAAATTTTATTGTTCTCCTAAACTAAAACGGCTGTCATGATTGTCACAAAATTGCCACACCCCATCGCCACCATTTACCGGCTGTTGTAGTTACGCTGTCCCATGGATGCGTTCTCTCTCCTTTCGAGGCTGTCTCTTTGCATCCCCATGTCGTCGACGCTGCTCTTCAAGAACTGGATGACCCTCGTAAATGGTACGCGATCTGCTCCCAGTTGCTCTTCACATCTAAGCCACACTTCTTCATGTTGGTCTTAAGATCATCCTTGTACTTATTTTTCTGCCCTCCCTGATTTCGTGAGCCGACCTTAAGCTGTGAATAAAGGAATCTCTTTGGAAGGCGTTCGGTTGGCATACGGATGCGTTCTGGAGGACGCTGAAACAACTAATATTGAGGCAATGCGTATCAGGCACCAGCTGCGATCGACTGGCCACGTAATACGCAGGCAAACGGAACGCCTTCCAAAGAGATTTCTTTATTCACAGCTTAAGGTCGGCGCACGAAATCAGGGAGGACAGGAAACTAAGTACAAGGATGTTCTTAAGTCACCTTAAGCCAATGGGTGTGCGTGTTTGTGTGCAATCAGAAATGGAGCTGCTGCAAAAAAACTATTTATATCCTAGATAATCGATCATGTTGTAATATAATTAAAATAAAACAGCACATATTGCTTTTTAATATAAAGAAGTAATTCAATTATTATTTGTAATTTTATTGTACACATAATTATTAGTCAGGGAATTTTGTATAATGTATCATGCTGCTGGAAAAAATAAATACTTAAAAGTAATCAAACTATTTTTATGCCATTTTATATTATAAAGAATACAATTGCAAAAGGTAATTTTCTGAGATTTCTGAGAGCTTCATGTTTAATTTGTAATTATTGCAAATGCCTTAATTTTGACGAATATTAGATAAATGTTTAAATTTCATAATAATTCTATTCACTAACGCCACTGTCTGTCATAATTAATATTTTCACTATATTATGACACTGTGTGTGGTCTTTCATTTAGTGACAACATTAGTCTGTCACATGGATTTAAACCTAATTAGCACGTAGGTACAGATTTTGTGAAATGTGAAACAGAACGTTATATTCAAATTATTCACCAACAAGTTTCACTAAAATTTGCACTGAGAGTTGTGTCGATTAGGTACTTTCGAAAACTACAATAATTGGTTTTATATATTATTATGTTACCGAAATGTATGAAATACGGCATTGTACAGAATGCCTATGAAATGTATACAATGCCTGTAGTCAT
This sequence comes from Apoderus coryli, assembly GCA_911728435.2. Taxonomy (NCBI): domain Eukaryota; kingdom Metazoa; phylum Arthropoda; class Insecta; order Coleoptera; family Attelabidae; genus Apoderus; species Apoderus coryli. Next base: position 2,808,887 of record OU452206.1, on the reverse strand, counting down.
CAGGAAATGTGTGAAATAAGTTGTATTATACATATTTCCTAGGAATTGTATACATTTCCTAAACAGCCTTAGGCAATGTCTTAAATTTCTACTATCGCAATTCACACGGTGTAGAAACGCAGCTGGTACAAAATATAATAAATGTAACGTGTGTTCAGAAAAAACTACTGGAGTTCATACTTGTAGAGAATGTTATATCCATCCAGTTTGTGCTGTTGCCGAAGAATTGACCGATGAAGGAAATCGGTCTAATTTTTTTTTCCCATTATGGTTTAAAAATATGGAGGCTATAAAAAATCGTGACACTGCAAAAAAAACCTACAACAACAAACAGAGAAAATGTTGAAAACAAGTATCAAGATTAAGAGAATTTCCTTCAGTGTGTACAGTAACTTCTGTAATAGTTCCCATTGCAGAGGTCGATAGAGGACGTGGGGATGCACGTAATGTGATAGGTGTTGTTTTACGGAAAACTGAAGACTACCTCTATCAAATATATACAAAGAGTGGAATCATTCAACAGCTGTAGTTCAGGTCTGAGTTTCACGTTTCTCCAAAAGTTTTGTTGGATGGTTAAGATGTACTTCGTACCGAAATTTCACTACGCCGCATTGCGAATCACAGTCAACTGGAACCGGGCAAGGTTTCAAAAAGTGTCTTTGCAAAACAGAATGTGGATCATCAAGATGTTTGTGCTTAAAAAGTAAAATGTTGGGTACCTCCAAGTGTCACTACTTTGCAAAAATAAATGGGTTCTTCCATTTAAAAATTAAAGAAATCGTATACAATGCCTAGGAATTCTATACATTTCCTAGGTAATGTATGTAATATATAAGTTTCAACAATTTATTTAACACATCTCCTAAGTCAATCCGTCATTGTATACATTTCCTAGGAATCCTATATAATGCCTTGTTTTAACACATTTCCGATTCGATATACAGAGTATAAAGTGTGGAACCCCATAGATTTCTGAAAATAATCGTTATTTTAAATTTTTATAGGGCTACATTAGAAAATAATTGAGGAAAAACTGTTTTATAAAGCAATCGTGTGCTTCGTTTGTTCATTAAATTTAAATTTTTATAAGACTTGTCATGGAAAACATTGTAGCTGTCAAATAAAAATTCTATTTGTCAGTTAGTTTTCCATACAAACAAAAATGGAAAAGCCCGAATTTAACACTGACACTCATTATTGCTATGGCAGAATTAACGAAGAAATTTTGATGATGGTGGGCTACGGTGACAGAAATCGCCGTTATGAAGAAGTGTTCAGACTTTTTCATGAGTTGTATCCTAACCGGCCACAAATTCAGGGATTTCACGAAACTGGTAGTGTAAGAAACAAACTAAAAACGGGAAGGCGAAAAACAGCTGCAGGCGGTAAAAAGGCATTATATGTCATTTTGTCGTTGCAAGAAAACCTGCAAAGATCTGTGGTGAAATTATTAAAAATAGAACATTTTCATCAACACAAAAAAACAGCTGGTTCAAGACCTTGAAGATAAATTGAATTCTACAATGTAATGTTAGACTAAATTAACTTTACAAGAAACATTCTTTTCACTGATGAAGCTACTTTTACTTTGCATGGATTCGTAAATAAACAAAGCCTTCGATATTGGTTTTTCGAAAATCCACGCTGAGTTATGGAGGGATGAGCTCAGCGTTGGATATGTTGGATCGTAATGTTATTGGGCCATTCTTCATCTGATATCTTGTAGCTGAAAAATACTTACATTTGCTAAGAGAAGAAAAAAAACAGTGCGCCCAATTAATGGAGTTTGGTTACAGCATGACAGTGCTCCTAGTCATTTTGGGACAGATGTGCGGCAATATTTGGATGATGTTGTTGCAGAAAGATGGATTGAACAATCCTCGACGAACGTCGAGGAGCTATTAATATTTCAACAAAATTTTGAAAATTGGCAGGTTCGCCGGTATGGATATAAATAAATTCAAGTTAAAACTGAAAGACTTTTTTATTCGTGAATGTTTTTATTCGGTTGACGACATTTTAAATTATTCATTGTTTGTTTTGTGGCCACCAGGGTTGTAATATGTAACTGGTATATTGTTTGATTTTTATTGTAATTTTGACTAGTCGATAATGTAATGTATTACATCCTATTGTAAATAAATGAATTTCAATTTAATAAAAATTACTAAATATTTGTAAATTACAAAATGATTTTAAAATTTATTTTAAAATAAATACCATTTGCGAATTTACAATATTTTTTATTTTAACAGGAATTAATTTTTAAATACATACACACTACAAGTTGAACATGAGTTATTTAGAGTCACACTCCCTACTTGAACGTGTCATATTTACAATCGTCTTGTAAATTGTATTATTGTCCAACATCTTTTTTTAAGTGTAATATGATACTAAATGAATCGCAGTATTTTTTTAATGAGCAAAGTTATTGTTTTGATTTCAGGTTATTGTAAACATCCTGAAAATTGACGTGACTTCCTATTAGAGGGCTTCAGAAGCCTAAAAGTTCAACGAATCCTTATTTTATATGATGAATCCACATTGGAAAATCAGTGACAATTTACTCGATCTTTTTCAGGCAACACATACCTACCTACTAGTAATTTATGTATGTAATGTGACAAAAACATTGTTATTTACACCAGGTTGTTCTGCTGTGTGAAATATTACTTCATTACTACAACTTTTCTATCTCCATAAAACGTAGTTACTAGTCACAGACAATCATCATATTCCAAAATACATATTCACAATTCCCAAATACTATAAAAACTGCTCCAAACTCCCTAGAGTGGTTGCGTACGCCGCAAAAATCCATTGGGAAATCTCATCATATGATGCGTTTGTGACTATCGACTTTCACCCTGTTTTGGGAAAGATAGGCGCGATTCATGTAACCCCTCACACTTTCAGCTAATTGGCTTGTGAGAGTGTATCTTCGACGAGTCTCCACCTAGGATATAAAGTGAGAGTATGGGAAAACAAAAATGAGCGCCTGCGGATATTCAATAGAATTGGATACGTTGCCTGGCAAATGCCTTAAGACTACGAATAATGAAAAATAATGTTCGCCCTTATTTACACACAAGCTGTAAATAATTCCTTAAATTTTATATCTATATCGCAATATGATATATAAGGATTGGAAACATAGAAAGCTATTTAAAAAACAAGGTGTATAATTTTGATAAAATGATATATGAATGTTTTTGGAAAAATGTATTTTACATTATACAAATATAATTTGGATTAATAAGTACCGACCCTTATCTCTAACATTCTCAAAATCTACATACGAGGTGCGGCTATGAAATAACTAGACTGTTTATGAAAAAGAGTTTTACTGTAAAAATTATTCTACAATCGAATGCTCCCATTCAATGTACTCCCCTCGCCACACACCGCTACCATAGTTTTTTCCATTGGTCAATACAATGCTGGATGCTTTCTTTTGTGAGAGCATTTAGGAGCTCCGCTGATTTTCGCTTCACCTCTTCCATCGACTCGAACCGGGTTCCTTTTAAGGCAGACTTGATCCTCGGAAACAAGAAAAAATCACAAGGTCCTAAATCAGGCGAGTATGGCGCGTGTTTGAGCACTGGAGTGCTTCTAGCGCTAGGTAACGCTTCACAGATAGCGCGTTATGGGCAGGCGAGTTGTCCTGGTGCAAGCTCCACGACTTCTTTTCCCTCAACTCCGGCCATTTCTTACGAACTCGCTGTCGCAATGTTGACGAGACTCTCAAAAAATAAGTTTGGTTTATAATGTGACCTTCTGGAACCCATTCAATCATCACGATGTCGTTGTTGTCGAAAAAAACGATTAGCATGACCTTAACTTTTGATTTGGACATCCTTGCTTTTTTCATTCTTGGCGATGCCGATGAAGGAGTTTTCCGGTGCATGGATTTCCGCTTAGTTTTTTCAACATCGTCCTGGAATATCCAGGTTTCATCGCAAGTGATGATGTTTTCCATCAATTCAGGCTCTTCCTCTAACCTCTCACGAAAATCTGAGCAGATCGGTTGACGGAAGAGCTTTTGTTCGGGGGTCAAATTTTTTGGGACCATCTTTCTTCATGTTCAATTCGTCATGCAAAAATTTTTCTAGCCGTTTCTTTATCGGCGTTTACAGTCTCAGCAATCGTCTGAATGCTCATACCACGATCTCCGCGCACAATTTGATTGATTTTGGTCACTGTTCGATTATTATTATTATTATTACTGTTTGCGGAGTCGTTGGTCATCTTCGATGTTCTCTCGCCCTGCAGAAAACCTTTTATGCCATTCGAAAACACGTGCATGAGAGCATTCTCACCATAGACCCCTTTCAACAATTTATAGCACTCCGGAGTTTTTTAATTTAACGAGAAATTTCACATTGATTCGTTGCTCATGTTTTTCGTCACACATTGTTATCGGGCGAGGAAAAACCGCTTCTATAGAAAAAAAAACCACTACAGCGGACGTGCTGTCGTAGTGGCGTAGCAGACACAACACGCCTTCTGCGCGCGCAGTCTCTTTATTTAATCGGCAGACCTCGTATAGAAAATAATATGCCAATTGATCTTATATAGTGGACTTTTATTATGTTGCATTAGTTGATTTTTGAAAGAAAAATTTGTAATTGTTTGACGTTGTATGTTGTTACTTTTTTATGTTATGAAGCTCGAAGTTAAATTTTTGTTTGTGTTATGCTAATTACTGTTAGTTGATATAATTAAGTACACATTTAGGAAGCCATACAAATGACTAATGTTTATATAATTTTCGTAAAAGTCTGATGATGCCTATAAGGCAAAACATATCACAATTATAGAAGGAAAAATAATTAATCAATACGATGTTTTGACTGGAAGATTTAATGGGATACACCAAATAGTGTTAGAATCTTGTACAATAATTGACCCAGTTGGCTATGAAAATAATACGTTATAACAATATTACTATCAATGCTGTCATCTAACGTTAGGTACATAGGTACATAATAATTTAATTATAACAGGCGACTAAATTAAACAAAAGCAAATTATTAACTCCTGTTTACGTAACACATTTGTCGAACAATTACAATAGTAAAAACGCATCATACATTTCGACAATACGAATATTATGCGTTACATCCAGTCAAATCTGTGTAAGGGACATTGCGCTAAACACAGGGTTTTCGCGAGTCACTTTCAGAGTTCATTTTGACTTGCTCACAGGTAAACAATTTAAGTAGACTATATTAATTAGTCAGACTTAGCGAATTTTAGTTTCTTCAAACGGGAAAATTCACACTATTGAAGAGAGTCGGTGTTCCGGATATGTCTCACACGTACTTGAGGGAACTTTATTACACTATCCAAATACAATTATTAATGAATTTAAATAATCTTCGTTAGTAGAATTTGATCGTCCTAGCATAATTATTGGCAGTGACATTTATGAAAATTCATTATTTCTATAAACTATGTACATGAATAAGAGAACCTTAATATTTGTGAGTATCAATATTGCGTTAGCGAATTGTTAAATTGTCAATATTTCGAAAACTGTACATTTTCATATAAAATATGATGAAAAGTTTCCTTTATTTTTAAATACCAAATAAGATAAGAATACAAAAGCATATAATATAATATGTCATTTGAAAACATTGACTTTTAACTGTTTAACGTTTTTTCAATGTAATTTTTACCCATATTTTTAGATCACCCTGTATCAAAAAATATTACGAAAATAGGTAGTTAAAAAAAACTTTTTGTGCTATAATCTTCATGCAAATTAATTATTTAAAATATCTGTATAAGGACAAGTAATGACGATTATTTCAAACGTTATTTTTGACATAAAACTTAAATATTTCAATAACGGCTGGACCAGCGTGTAAATATAAGAAACAGTAAAACCACTCTGAAATCTACCCGAAATATTCTCTATCTCACTCAGCCTCGGTCGCCACTCTCTCTTAGAGGTAGTTGATCTGGATTGGTTCTGATTTATACTGGTTGGCCTGCCGCATGCACAAGAGTATTAGTAAACCAGTTGTAGTTGTTTCTATTCTATGAGATAAATAGTTTTTACTAAAATAAATAATCGGTTGTGTCACCCCAAAACTTTCCCGTCAAGTTATAATATAATCAAATATATATGACCTGTGTAACGAAACAGAGTTTTAATAATAATAATTATTATAATTGTATTATTTTCAATAAAATAACGTAACAAACTAACTATTTTATTCAAAAATTAAAAAAAAAAGTATTCTTTAATATACATAATACGTTCCAAGTAGGTAACTGTGGTGACAGTTTAAACGCTATTTTATCGAGAATTATGGGGCCAATATCAAAAGTGACATATCGCTGTAAGGCACATAAAAATGCTTTGGAATGATGTATCATTCGACTCCTACTGATATATGAAAATTTAGTGGTTGTGTCCACTCCTATCAGAGGGCTTAAGCGATTCCAACCAAAATATAATGGTTTCATCCCCGGACTGCCTCAAGGGAACTTCAAAATGCTTATATATGTCTTTATTTCATTTTTTTTAGCGCGTTCCCTGCACGGGAAAGTAAAAATGCTTAATTTCTAATTAAAAATGAATGAATAATAATTGTTTATTATTAAAATCTTTGTTTTTCCGCTAAATTTTAAAAAATCGGTTGTGTCGCCCCAAAACTTACAATTTAGTTTTACTCTCCCATAGGGAAAGTATTGTCAACGCGCTAAAAAAAATAGATAAAGACGGATATAACCATTTTGAAGTTCCCTGAGACGATTAACACCATTTCTAGATGGAAGTCTGTCTGTCTGTGTGCATGTGTGTCGTATGTATTCTACCACGATAGCGCGCAAACGCTTTAACCAATTAAGCTAGATTTTGGTATATGAGTTTGAGGCAGTCCTAGATTGAAGTCATTAGATTTTGGTTGAAATCGCTTAAAACCTGTGATAGGGGTGGTCACAACCACTAAATTTTCATATATCAGTAGGGGTCAAGTGATACATCATTTTAAAGCTTTTTTTTTTATCTGCTTTACAGCGATATGTCACTTTTGATATTTGCTCCCATAATTCTCGAGAAAATTGCGTTTAAAGCAGTTAGGTAAACGTATATATATTACATTATTTAAAATACCTACAATACGAGTATATACGATAGGTGGTACCGTGGCATCGCTGATAGAGCCTTCGCCTTTGTATTTGGATGTTATGGGTCAAATCCTCGCTCTGGTAATACTTTTTTTTTTCTTCTAAGTTTTGAATAAAGTAGTTAGTTTATTACGTTAGTTTATTGAAAATAATGCAAATAATACAATACAATTATAATAAATATTTTAAATTATATTATATCTTGTCGGGAAAGTTTGGGGGCGACACAACCGATTTTTTTATTTAATTTTTAGCGAAAGTTACATTTCACTTGTCCAACTTTATTACTACGTTTCGGCGATGGTTTATCACCTTCTTCAGGTCATTATGTTATTTTTTTATTACAGTTTGATATTAAAATTTAGAATATAAATTAATTATTCTAAAAATTACATTGTATGTAATTTTTAGAATGTTTTGTTTATTTTTTGAGTATTATTATTCTTAAGACTGGAGTTTTAAAAACATATATATCAAAGGTTTGACCTTATTTTTGTGATAATTCTTGTTTTTTTATATTTTAAAGGGTAAACTTTCTTTCGCACGCGGGCGGTCAACTGTGGTTAATTATAACAAATAAATTCGCAATACCGCGTGTCTCAATAAACGCAACGACACAAAGAATATTTTTGTTAAAATTCAATACATTGTCAATTAAATCAGTTTTAATTTAAGCAATATTTTTGAAATAGCATAAAATGTTATAATTTACTTAATACATATTTATTGCTATTTAATGTTAGCCTTGAAAAAATGCCTTGTAAGTGGAAATAACTATACAATTGCTCAAAATTATTCAACAATTTTACGCTTAACATAATGAAATGTCTTTATAAAAATTACATTAATAATTCCACCTGGATCATTAATTCTGTCGATAAACGAAAGTAAAATGTATTTAATTATTTGACTAAATAGGCCCCACTGTATTATTGACTGGTATTATTTTATTATATAGACGGACGGTCGGACCGGTCGGTACAAACGGCAAACGGCATCATTTTACTGGGAGTAATTAACCACTTTGTTGCAGAAATCGACTACAGTAATGGCTTTGTGTCATGTAAATGTGTAGTAAAGTAAGATAGAACACAAAATAATAATCATTAAAATTATTTTGGTATAATTATATAAAGTGTACATGTATCTAAACTACCTGCGATCAGTAGTGTATTAAGGAAACAAATTTTGAACTGGAATTTTTATGGTTGTCAAGAAAAATTACCTCCTCAGCAGATTTTTGTTTTCCAGGCTTACGTTTTAAATCAATATTATACAACAATGTGAAATTATCGTCATATTTAATCCCAAACTCCCTCATGAATAATAACTATAATAGAAACCATTCTACAAGGAAGAATGGAAGGTATTTAGAAACGTACAATAGAGCTGTATCCCTTTAAACGAAAATACAATAATTATTACAATAAATAACAACAACAATAAGGAAAGGGGCAAAAATTAGAAGCCCAACGTGGAGCCAAATATATGTACCCCTTAAATATATTACTAAATATACTGTTTTTAAATAGCAATACTTATTTATAAAATTTTACAAATTAGGTAATTTCGACACAAGCAGACGTTTCTATAAAGAATTAGTTTCGCTTTTAATTCTACAAATAAAAAAGTTTTTCTCTAACCTCTAGCCGTGGACGTCACATTATATACCTACAAAAAAAAATTTTAAAATATTTAATAAAATTTAAAGTCTTTAGTAGAATGCCATTTTTTTCTCATTTTGGTAGTAAAAATATAAAATTATAATACATCTAAATAATTCATAGACCTCCAGGTGGGTCGTCAAGCAAAAATAAATCAAATGAATATATTTCTATTATATTATTCAATTTTATTAAATAAATTTATTTTAACTTTTGCATCTGTTTATGTTTTTATACAATTTTTATACTGTCACAACTTTTGTTAGTCTTAAGGTAATTAATATTATTTTTTCAACATTTTGTAATTTGATTATACAGATTCATATCATTTCTTCGTATGCTACTCTTTCAAGTAAGCAAGATTCTAGCATAGGTTTTTCTCGGTGGCATATACAGATTCAGATAGACACCCAACAATAATAATATATCTGTATACAGCAGACTAAGAATCCATCAAGCTGCTGGTCGATGAGCCTTGTTTTGCCACCTGAACACGATCGCATGTCAATTAGAGAAGTACGAACTTGAAGTTTAAAGTTCATTGCAGGTTAGTATATTAAATTAATCTTTCTTTTTTTATGTTCGTGAACCATTTTTCCTTTAAATTTTTTTCTTTGAGTTTTATGTTCGTGAAAACAAATTTTCTTTTTTTTTTTAATTTTTTTTGGAAAAGTTATATTTCGCTTGTCTAACTTTATTACGACGTTTCGGCGATGCTTTATCGCCTTCTTCAGATCATTCTAGAATATTACAAACATTATGTATATACATTCAAACAATCGTATAAAACTGATTAGTTTTCATTACAGTTTGTTATTATAATTAAATTTTAGTAATGTAATTTTCTTCAACCTTGTTACAGTTTTTTTATTATTTTCCTTTCTTGGGATTTAAGGTTCTTATAAGCAAATTTTTTTTTTCTTTTTGAAATATGTTTATTTCATGTCAAAGTACGTACAGTATAATTACATAATTACATTGTATAAAATATATTTTTTTTTACATAAAAATACATATATTTCACAGGACATCACGTTTACAAATACAATACAGTTAAAAAATGTTGCTAATATACGTTTATAAAATTGATATCATCAATTTCAATAAAAAAATTACGATACTATCATGTTTACATTTTAGAAACTTATATTTTGTTGAATGCTAACGAGCTTAAAATAATTGTTTTATTTGTTTAAATATCTTTATTTATTTATTTCCTTAAAATTAAATATCTTTGTTTTTCTTAGAGTTCATATTGACCGGCCTAATATACCTTCATACATATCTGTTAAATCCTGATATACTAAGAAAACTTAGTCACACATCTATACGTGACAAGCGTAATACGTAGCTATAAGTTTTACTTTCAGAACTTGGCAACATTCCAAATACGTCGTCAGACGCTCTAACGCTGAGAAATTACATCGACTCACTACGAATAACCGCGATAGAGTGTAAAGTTGAAACCATTAGCGTCTTATCGTGGCTCTTTCCAAATTGCGTCCGTATATTTTCCGCTTCGGTCGTATCTATAATGCATCTGCCTGGGGACCATCAAGATATTGCCTCATCTCTCCGTAGGTGAGGACTGTATTTCCGGCTATATTCACGCTAACACAAAATGTGGAACAGCTCATGTGCCTCTTAGACGATGATATCGTGGAGTTGTTGAGGAAGTATGCTGTTCTTGCTACACTGTCAGGCAAAAAGCCGACAACGATATTTTATAAATTCTGAATTTCAATACCATGTACTAAAAATCTTTAACTTATATAAGTTTTTTCTATACCAATATTGGTATTTTTATTTTTTCCTCCGCACTCATCAAACATTAGTCTACTAGTGTGAATGTTGGTAACGTCAGACTGGGTCATCATGTGGTAAATGCAGGATGCAATCTCAGACCCTGTAATGACTCATTTTTGGTCCAACAAAAACAAGTAACTGTTGAGGGCTTTAATTCATTTTCGACGTTTCCCTAACAACTGTAAAGTTGTACATATAAAATTGCCTAGAATAGTAGGCCTGCTGATCTAGAACTAGCACCTGATTTTTTGACAATCGAAACAGAAAATACTTTCACCATCCTCTGCTTCTTTTAATAAATTGAAATAAGCCTGTGCCATCATTTTGTGTAGTCTCTTCTCTGTCATTAGATAAATCTTCGTGTTTTCGTCACTGCAACTTCTTATTTTTTCTGTTTGCAATTGAAAACATGCTGAACACACAACATTCGAGGACTTCCAAATCCGAGGTTATATTGTGTGTTGAAAATATGCCTAGGTAACTTTCTTTTACTGGTGCTCCTTATTACTATATTGATACATACTGTACATTTTTGTAATATTTAAGGAAGAATTGAAGTATAATCTTTCACTCTGTTCGCGGCAACGAATAATGTTCTTCAATTCCGTTCGTTTATTAATAAAATTTATAATAGATTGCTTTTTGCCTGGATATTTTTCAGACTTTGTAACGATACCTCGGTTTTCCTGTGTAGGTAGCGAAGTTTTAAAGACATTATGTGTCGTTGTGTCGATTCTTCTTCTTCTTGTAATTCCCAAAATAGAGTTTTATATAAGTTAATGTGAAAAGGTCGACTCGAAGGGACCTGATTTGTTTTTCTTTATATATTTTTTCAATTCTGATGGTTGCTTTATTCTTTTTCTTGTTTTTTCCTATCTGCAGGCATCAAATATTAACTATAGACAAGAAGGTCCACTTGACGTTGAAAACGGCATCGACTCATTCGCATTCCCAGCTCGTTTCTGGTCCCGATACTCTATATACTATAAGAAACTATACTACACTATAAGCGCGGCGAATTGCTTTGTACCCATGTATATCAGACGTGCCGACACGAAGAGAACTAACTGTTCCTTTTTAAACTTTCCAAATTAAAAGCACAATAAGTTCGCGACCGTTGTTTTGATATTTTATACTTACTCTTACGTAGTTTTTGGCGTTTGATGATCTGACGAGCATAGCGCTCTCTTTTTTGGCAGTTTGACTGTCCAAATGAGAAAATGCTGGTCAAATATTAAAGAGTGTTACTGAAATAGGCAAGCTTCTCATTAATAAGATGTATGTATATTACATTAAATAATTGTGAATTGATATCGGTTGAAGTGTAGAACGTGGCGAAAACTTGTAAAATATGGTGTTTTTTGCAAGATAATATTTTAAGTTTGCATTGTACTGGAATTTGGCCTCAATGAAAGAGTTATGAGCCGAACAGATTATCAGAATAATAGTCGACGGATTATTATCGCGTAGACTCCTCCCTCAGTTGTCTCAGATTGTAGTTACTAAGTCTATATAATAATTGGTGCGTATTGTGGCAATTCTTGTCCAAAGAACCAAATAAAGATGTGAAAGTTGTTTTAATCCCCTCACCTCGTAAACTTTTGAAATGTACATTGCCTAGTTCGGGTCCAATATTTATTTTTGCTGCTTCTTACTCCTGTTTGCTAGCTGAAATTTAGGTTGTACTCATACTTTAAAGAACAATTTATGTTTATGTGCCATTTCTAAGAGCCTTCCAGAATATAAAGCGGCAAAGAATTACTGTTGAATGGAAGCATGGATTGGGATATACCTATATCTTTTATTCTAATAACATCATAAATTGCGTAAATGGTAAAATTTGGTTTAGTTCGATTTAAACTGGATTTTATAGTTTAAACCAAAGCGTCCACTAGCGATATATTGGTGTCATGACATATTAATATTGTTAGTCTTAATTTGACAATTCTCCAGAGTTTTGCTTTTGAATGAGATTGAGATCACTATTTCACAAAGAATTCTTCAAATATTTCTATTTGTGATAATTATATTCTTTTTACCCTTCGTATCTTCTTTTTGTTAACTGATGTTCCAATAATTGAATTAACACAATTTTTAAAGGATAGATTATTCTCAATTCAAGTGAATTCTATACTCAATTTGGAGCATATTTTTGGAGTAGTTGTAGGAAAATGCCTGTCGTCAAATTAGACTGAAATAAAAAGTGTGTATGCCTCAACTAGCTCAATTTTGAGTTACGAAACGATACATCGATGATATTATTAGACCACCAATCCTCGCGACAAGGTTAACCATATTACCGTCTTGTTTTCAAAAGTTTCTATTATCAAAGAAGATATAGATACCTACATAATAATTTTGTGGCATAGAGGTAAAATTTTGTTTCATACAGCCAAATCATCCCAATCAAATTGCATTGCTAACTGAGGCCTATTTTTTAAAAGTCCTAACATTCTTATATAAGTAATGAATGACAAAGATCTATTGAAAATAAAGTTAATTGTCTGAAAAAATTAGATAGCTAAATTTTATTTACACAACAATATAATTTCAGGTTTTTAGAAGATTAAAAAGTACAATAGTGTTCCTACGAGCGTGCGGTAAAGTGCACTTTTTCCCATTAAAAATAGTGCGGAAAGTTGCACTTTTCTTTTTTTTTTAATTAGATTAATTAATAGGACAGTGTCAGGTCATATGTACAGAGATTACTGCTAAATTGTTGTTTTCAACAATTCGCCTCAATTTAACAATTATCATACAAATATATAAAGTACCTACTCAAATAATAAATTAATACTATCCTTCAGGATAATCACGTATATTTTTTGTGTATTTAATTAAGTCTTATTTCAACTAAAGCTGTTAATTAACACGTTGCTATCAAAAGTTGTCATTCTTTTTTATTTTTACAAATTTCGAATTAATTTTGGCCTCAAAGGGATTTAAATAAAGTCGATGAAGAAATACAAAATAATGAAAGTAATGATTCACTCATGAAAATCAACTCATCAAATGAAAGAAACCTTTATCCCACCCCTTTTTATAATCTTTTTAATAGCATTTTGTCCCTCAATTAGAATGATAAAAGTCAATTAAAAGACACGGGTTTTTATTGATTGCAGAATAGCTGAGGGTTGCAATAGCTTACTGAGATATATATTTCATTTCACGGTAGATTAATATTAGATAAATGGAAAGGGTGCCGATCTCCCGCGAGAATTGCTCGCTAGTAGATACCTAAGGCTATACTACGTTGAGTGAGTTAGAAAAATATTTCTTTAGCGATATGAAATCTGTTGTATTCTCATTTTGCATAGTATGACCGAGATATTTAGTTTTACTTGAGAAAAACCGCACTGAATTGAAAGTTTCACAATGTCTCGTATTTTATTTCCACTTCTTCAAGCTTCCTTTTATTAGAATGAACAATTTTCTATAATTATTGTTATCATTATTTTATATAAATTGAACATTATCAATTTTTACTCCCAATCGAATAAAACCGAAATCAGGTGTACAGGTAGTTTCTGTCGTTTAGATATGCTGACTATCTCACTCACCAGTCACTTCCATCACCCTATGGACCACTTATCCTGGATTAAGTATAAATAATAGTACAGGAAGCCATTGATTACATAATTATTGTATTATCAGTATTTTAAAGTGGTAGTCGTTCTGTCGGTTCAAAAAATTAGAAGAAATATTATAGTAGGCATTAACATAAATTGCAAATTTAATCTAAGAATCGTTAAATTATGAGACAAACCAAATTGCCCGGTAGCAAACGTAAAAAAGGTGTTAAAACAATGTGCAGTCACACTCGCAACACAGAAAAAGCTAATCGATTAGTTAAACATCAAAATGTCTTTAATTTCTGAATTAGTTTCGGACATCATTCTTTTAACGGCACTTTTATGCTTAAACCAGCTCGGCTGTCACTTTAGGATGCTATGCCACATCAGATACGATGATATGGACCATGTAAACACAAAAGCGGAGAAGATGAGTACCAGTGATACGCCGTCATGCGTTCTCCTAATCACCGATTCATTAGCTCCTTAGGTTGGCCCTCCGCTTCTAATGGAATCTGATATAAAGAACAAAAGTGTATGAGTAATTTATTTACAGTGTCGTAGAAAGTAAATTTATTATTTTTGGTAATTCAAAAAGTTTTATATATTTATAATTACTATATATCAAGGTATTCCTCTATAATTTGTTTTTATTTTGCATTTGTTTTGTACTCTAATCGTTGCCTATTGCATCATGAATGTTCCCGTACTATTAAGGCGCAAACATACTATTATCACGTCACGTGAATTTACGTTTTGTCCTCACATGTTCTCATGCCTTAGAAACAGATACGATCATGTCTATTATAATTTTGTGTTTATGTCATAATGGAAAGTGAAGTTTGTAGCTCGACAAGTTCCTCAGAGTTCGAAGAAGAATTAGAAAATGTATAGCTGCATCAGTTCACGAAAGGCGAAGCAAGAATTGTCCGCAGTGAAGAACTATGAGAATATCATAGGTTAGTGCAAGAGTTAACCGAGCATTCAGTACTGATCGTATGTATTTTCGGATAACCAAAAATGATTTTAATTTCTTTCACGGACTTATTAAAGAAGACATTCAATTTCTCCCAAAAGTACTGTCTCACTTTTCCATTAATCTTTCGTCCATTTTTGGTAAAATTTAACTGTCGTGACTCAAAACTCGGACCCGTCGTAATATAGCACGAGTGCCGCAAATGTTGCAAATTTGCATGAACAACAAAATTATGCTGTCACGTGTAACTTGGCGTGAGCTGACCGTTGTTTATTTGTAAACACGCAAAAATTGTATCGTTGATTTTTCGGGCGTGCCGTGACATTCCGTAATATCATGTGACCTCACGTGACGTGATAACAGTCTCTTTGCGCCTTTAGCCACATGTCTCAATTGAAACTATACTCAGATACCTATTTGAATTAAGCTATTTATGAATTCCAAGGCTATTCGCTAAACAGACGTATCGCCCTATTATTATTACAATATTATCTTTGGTTATAGTATAATATATGCATTTAAGTTGAAAACTATTATTTTTATAAAAAAAAACTTATTTTCTAGAAAAAGTCCTTTATCGTCTAAAACCTAAAAAGAAATTACAGGGTGTTTCAAAAAGAACCGTTATTTATAAAAAAAAACTTTAACACCTTGTATCTTGGAAACAATGCATTTCCGAACGTATGCTAATGAGATTTTTTTTTTCATAAAACGACCTGAGAAATTACTCCCTTATACAATGCCGCGTCTTTTTGAAACACGTTGTATAAACATTATCAGAGTTAAAGATTATCCGAAAATATGCAATGTTTCCAGTGGTGTAACAATTTCGGGCCCCCTACTCATCCCATTTGTACGCCACTGATTTAGTAAAATTAATATTTTTACTGTGGAATTACTCCAATATTGGAAAAAATCTTCAACAAAAAATATTTTGAATATTTTTTCAATACTTAATAGCTAAAATTACTTATTATTTATATTATTGAAATAGTCAATTTTCTCACGAGGAGTTATATTTTAAGGGGTAAATGAATAATGTCTACTCCACAAACGAATGTTGTATATTGTTTAAATTAATTACTACTCACAACTATACATGTTTTGAGAAGCATAGTTCTCATCATCAGTGCTATGTAGTTACTATGGAATTACAAAAGATTCAAAGTATTCATTTGTGAAAAAGTCTCATAATAAAAAGAAATTGATTAATTTTTTCAGACAAAGTAAAATAATATTTTTGGAATTAAAATATATTCTGTGTTTTTATAACTACACAGTTATGCTTGCATAATTGTGCGTGTGATGAACTATTTTTGTAATTTTGAAGGCTGTATGCTAGCTAACGAAGGGAATTGGTACTCACGTTATTCTAGGAAACCCCGTAAATATTTGTTATGCAAATACTTACGAATACAATGTATTTATAATTTTTTTCATATCATACATACAACGTATGCAAATTGTCAACCATATCTAAGTATTACATGAAATTTACTACAATTATACACTAAAAACCTGCCAATATGAATTATTTCATAAATTTTCCATATTATAAGTATTCGTAAATGGCCATTAACTTTATGTTAACTTGTCAAATTATCGAAAATACCTATGTTATTTGGTTAATTAAACGAGAGTAATAAGGAGAAATTGTAAAATATTGCTGGTAAATGTTATTATTTCAATAGACATGTCATGGTATTTCTAAGGAAAACTTTAAAAATAATCTCTTTGTTGAAATTTAGTCTTATTATGTATTTAAATGTGTACTGCTATTTTTAATTGACAAAATATCTATTAAAACTTATATTTAATTCTGCCTTTTTTAAAAACCAAATATTCAAATATGTACCTCAAATTGGAGAGCTTTATCGAAATCTTGTTTTTGATTAAACATATTATAAGGGAGAGAGGATGAAATCATAAGTGAAAGTTCTACTTACAGAAATCCTCATAATATGCAACATCAGGATTGCTTTTAAGCAGGGTTTGTGTCTTCAATTCAGGCCATTACATAGAAGAAATAAACAATTTTCTTTTCGATTTAATCTGTTGGTAAATTTAATGTCTGTTTTTTTTTAAAAATCTCTAAATTTAGATCTAACATCATATCTTATTTAAATAACAAGAAATCCCTTTGGGATTTCCCAGTCGTTTTGTGGTAGTCTTATCTATGACAAAAGTCATTGAGGGCTGCAAAAAAAAAATAAAAAAATTCAAAACAAAAAAAAATCAAAAAAAAAAATTAAAATAAAATTCATAAAAAAAAATTCAAAAAGAAAATAAAAAAAAAATCAAAAAAAATAAAAAAAAAATCATAAAAAAAATTCAAAAAGAAAATTAAAAAAAAAAAATTAAAAAAATCAAAAAAAATTAAAAAAAAAATCCAAAAAAAATAAAAATAGAAACAAAAAATTATTGCCAGAGCTGGGATTCAAACCCTTAACCTTTCGAACGCCCTACCAATGACGCCACAGAAAACTAATAACAAATATTGTATTTTAATTTTAATAATATAGGTTAATATAGGTTCGAACTAACCAACTGGTGAAATTTTAAAAGGGACACATACACCATGTATAAAAATTTTATGAGCCCATTCTACCTAAAAATACTGTGAAACTTAAAAAAAATATACAAAAAAATTTCATAAACCAATCTAAAAAAATCTGAAAATATTTCTATCTATTACGTTCTATCGTACCTAAAAATATTGAAGATAAATAGGAACATATTTGAGTTGTCCCGTAGATCACCTCTACGAGCTTATAGTTACACGTTAAAGAAATTATGAATTCAAATATCATCCTGTACATGCTGCTTATTAATTAATGTTGTTACGGATACTTAATTTAAATAAAAAATCTACTTGTCAAAATCAAAAACCTTATAAAATTTCATACTATAATATACCATATCTCTCTAATTTAAAATTCGTTGGTTTGTCAGGTTTCCATTTTTAGGACTGCCATAATATCTCTCTATTCTACCATATCTCTCTATTTTGAAATTCGTTGGTTGCAGTTATTGTTCTACCATATCTCTCTAATTTGAAATTCGTTGGTTGCAGTTATTATTCTACCATATCTCTCTATTTTGAAATTCGTTGGTTTGTCATAATTTGATAATATTTTTTTCTAACGTTGGTGTCACTGTTACTAATAATTTACTTGACAGTTACCTTGTGTCAAATATTATTTACATTAATATTCGCGTGCTTTTCGGCATTATTTTCATGTTTAAGATCAATTTCTATCAACATGTTGTATATTGTAGTGTTATAAAATGGTTATTCCATATAGTTGTAGTAAATTTAGCAGTTTAATCGAGTAGATTCCATAAGAATAACACACAAATCTGTTTTTTTTTTTCTACTTACTTTACTTTAATGAAAAATGTGACGATTTGGAAACTATTTTAAAACTGTTTCCCTTCAAAGGAGCCTCACGAAAAGTAGCCTACCGACTATTCTGAATATTTAACTGTATGTAAAAACATATTTTACAATTAGTTTTCTTCGGAGGAGATACGTACCAACTTTTACTCGTTTTTGTTGAAGATTAGAGTGAATAAGGGCTCTCACGGTTTATATTAGTTAAATTTTTAAAGCAAAGAAGGCGTGTTAGCACATACAAGTGTGTCTAACAAAGTGTGCGTGACCTCACTCATTTAAGGCATTCAAGAAAGAACCTATAAAAACAAACTAAGTTAGCAAAAGCTCTCAACAACGCATTAAATTAACTCTAATGTCAGACAAACATAGTGTTAATAATAATAATAATCTTTATTCAAGTTGTATACTTAACAAACATAAATACATTTTTCTGGACATACAGTTGAAAAAGTGCAGCTTAAGTCATGCAGTGCACATGACTTATCTGTCTTATACACTTATCCTTACATACAATAACAATAAACATAGAAACCACGATCATTATACAAGAACACCACAATAATACATCTATTATGACAGAAAATCAATATACCAATTCAAAAATCCATTTTATCCTAAATGAAGCAGGTGGTGAGGCAGAGCATTATACACGTAAGCAACGTCGTAAGTCCAGTCCTGTGGATCGGAGGTGTTAATCCACCCCTATGACGTAAATTAATGTTGTGGACATCTGTACGAAAGGATATTTTGTTATATAAATAGGTGGGAATTTTAGTCCTAATCAATTTATAGTAAAAATTGCTTCGATGTAACAACCGCCTTTGTTTCATATCCATCCAACCAGCGTCCCTCAATTTGTAACTAACTGGCATTCCTCTTCCGATTCCATATGCAAAACGCAGGCAATATTTTTGAATATTTTGGATTTTCGCCGAAGTAGCGGCTGTTAAGCATGGACCATAGACCAGATCACAGTGGTTAAAATTGGAGAGTACAATAGAGTCACACAACATCAATTTTGTTTTAGAGTTCAGAATACTTCGTGAACTGTACAACATCTCCAAGCATCCAACAGCCCTCTTCATGCAAGCAGCAACAGCTTTATCAAATCGCAATATGCTATCCAGGATCAAACCCAAGTTTTTAGCCTCATTCTTTATCTCAATTGGGGTGTCACGGATTTTAATATTGACAGAAGCCGTCAAAGATTGAATCTGTCTATTCGTTCCAAGTAACATACCAAGTCCGCATTACGTCTATCACAAGCGTCAACCACCAACTCGGGTGAACAAGATAGGTATAACTGAAAATCATCAGCAAAAAGATGACTTTTGGAATTTGTCAGATGACCTGGAAAATCTGCCGTGTATAAACTAAACAAAACAGGGCCAAGAATTTAACCCTGTGGTACTCATCTGCTGATACTCAACACATCGGAAAAATTATTATTTAATACAACACGTTGTCTCCGATCCACCAAATAGCTCTCGAAGAACTTGACTGCACTTTGATTCAAGCCAATGTAACGTAGAATTTGTATAAGCGTCACATCGCTTCGCAATAATATCCTTCTAGAATCAACTTAAAGAAACACAAGTTTGACTGACTGAAGCACTTTTCCATATAACTCGACACACGATTCGTTAGTAATATTAGCATAAGAGAATTACAATTTTAGTACGATTTGCTAGTCTAATGACAAGCATGCAATTTCAACATACAGGGTGGTCCAACGAAAAGTTTGCACCTAGCTTTTCTCTTTTTTTTGTAGTCGAATGCGAAAATGCTCGGACACGTCGATTTTGCTTTTGAGGGGGACACATTTTAAACATATTTTTCGATCTGCGCCTTTAACCCCCTAGCGGGGGTGAGTAACAACCCTAAAATTTTAAATGGAAAGAGGGGTCTAATGACATATCATTTGAAAGGACACAAAATTGTCTTTCTAATGATACCCTATTTGTCGAATTTTACTAAAACAGTTAATACGAAAACGACTTTAAAGACATTAAGCCGATAATTTTGGTATTAATGAGAAATACAAATAAGTTTTAATTATTACGACTGAAAACAACTACAATCATTTCTAAATTATTTACTTTGAAGAAAAACGGGATTTCAAAAACACTATCTTATTTATCAGAACTAAATTCCTCACTAATCGTTTGCGTTTTTTGTTGAAATAAAAACTGCAGATACGTGTAGGAAAAGAATTTACACCGTTTATTTTAGTCTTTTCATTGATTCAGTTTGGTTGCTTCTCAAGTTATTTTACTTTTACCGTACAAAATGATTTATTCCATTCTAGAACGAGTTGAAATTGTTAAACTTTATTTTCAAAATAATAGTAGTGCTAGACTTACGGCTCGCTTATTTAATGAGAGACATCCCGATAAAAATGTGAATGATGTGTACGTTGGCAAGTTAGTTAAAAAGTTTGTAGATACCGGATCTGTCTGTAATGTAAAACACCAGCCGCAGAAACCGATCAGAAATGAAGCTGTGGAAGTCGCTGTTTTAGGGCATGTTGAAATGGATCATAGTCAAAGTACCCGTCAACTAGCTGAAGCCTCAGGTGTCTCCCGTTCGTCCATAATACGAATTTTAAAAGCGTACAAATTTCATCCGTACAAAATCAAATTAGTACAGGAACTAAATGAGGATGATCCTGATAGAAGGCTGCAATTTTGTGAAGCAATGAGCCAGCGTTTAATTGAAGATCCGCAATTATTATTTAACATTTGTTTTTCCGACAAATGCACATTTTATTTGAATGGAGCTGTAAATAGGCACAATTGCCGTTACTGGGATGACAGTAACCCACATTTATTCCGTGAGGTTCATACCCAGTATCCTCAAAAAATAAACGTCTGGTGTGGCATATTAGGAAATCATATTATAGGACCACTTTTTATTCCTGGAAATTTAACTGGTGAAGTGTACCTAAACATGCTTGAAGACACAATTGATCCTTTAATAACACAAATAATAGAAGATGACCAAAATCATACTGCTGATCGGCTTTATTTCCAGCAAGATGGAGCACCTCCGCACTATGTGGCTCCTGTAAGACAGTTCTTAGATGACCGGTTCCCTGGACGGTGGATTGGAAGGAGGGGCCCAATTGAATGGCCTGCCAGGTCACCGGATTTATCGCCTTTAGACTTTTTTCTTTGGGGGCACTTAAAAAATAAATGTTTTGCCACGAAGCCCGAGTCCATAGAAGATCTTCGCCAACGCATTACAGAAGAGTGCAGAAACATAACACCTGATATGCTACAAAATGTTAGAAATAGATTTGAACAAAATCTGTATTATTGTATGGAATCAAATGGGTCACATTTTCAACATTTGTTAATGTAACGTTTTAATAAATCAATTTAACAGCTTGTTTACTTTTTTTACAAAGCAATGTTAAAACTAACAAACATTGGAATGTACTAACGATTGCAGGTGTTTTCACTCGCAATAATTAAAACTTATTTGTATTTCTCATTAATACCAAAATTATCGGCTTAATGTCTTTAAAGTCGTTTTCGTATTAACTGTTTTAGTAAAATTCGACAAATAGGGTATCATTAGAAAGACAATTTTGTGTCCTTTCAAATGATATGTCATTAGACCCCTCTTTCCATTTAAAATTTTAGGGTTGTTACTCACCCCCGCTAGGGGGTTAAAGGCGCAGATCGAAAAATATGTTTAAAATGTGTCCCCCTCAAAAGCAAAATCGACGTGTCCGAGCATTTTCGCATTCGACTACAAAAAAAAGAGAAAAGCTAGGTGCAAACTTTTCGTTGGACCACCCTGTATATAAAACTTACGAATTTGTATTATCTTCTTTGCTGGTGGAAATGCTTCCGAATATTCAACTATAAAATCACTTAAACTTAATTAATACGATGGTTTATTAAACAATTTATATTATAAAGCTAAAGAAATGAAGTGATATAAATTTGTCACGTACAATAGTCAAAAGTTTTCCATTATATAAAGTAATTACCTATGTGCTATTTATTTTTGGTAGTGTTTCTTCATATAATTTAATGATGTAAGATTTCTTAAAATAAAAGCATTTTACTTTATGTAGCCCTTATTTTTTGTCTTCATTAAAACGACGTCTTTTATACGTCGTTTTCTTCCTCAGGTTTATCTTTTATAATAATCTTTAATGTCATCGTAGTAATAAAGCTTGAAAAGTTTAGCTTTACAATAGCCTTAGTCAAATTATTATGAATCATCAAATTATCGGCCCAAGAGTTCTATATAAAAATCGGTTGTGTCACCCCAAAACTTTCCCGTAAGTTGAAGAATCGATATCGCCCCAATAATTTATAGTGGAGTTCATTCCGGATGATGGACATTATAATCTAAAATATGTAAGAGTCTTTGTGACTAGCTATATTTCTATTAAATTGTTCTATATGTCAAATTATTTTGGCCCCTTTTCCATTATTTACGAACGCCTTTGTAAGAAATTTTTTTATGATACATTTCATAGGTTATATTCCATCAGAACCATAATTTCTGCTATTTTTAGGAAATCTGGTTAAAATTTTTTACCTCTTTTTACACTCTTTTCGAACGCCTATGTGATCTATTTTTTATATTAGGTTATATTCTATTAAATCAATGAAAAATTATTTACTATTTCGGATATGTTTAAGAAATATGAATTTTTCCCTTTGTTAAACCTCTAAAAGCACCTAGAAATATCCTAAAGAATTTTTGTTAAAAATCTGTTAAGTGAGTTTTGAAGTATCGTAGATAGAGACTTTTCTGACCCATTTTTATATGTTTGACGGACGCCTATGGTACAGACATTTTTTGTCGTGTGTTTTTAACACCAATTCAACTACTTAAGAGGCTAAATATATCATTTTTCATTCTAATTTTTTGGCCTTTTTGTTTTATTTCTTATGAACGCCTATCTAAAAAGTGTTTGATTCCGCGTTTTGTAGGTTATCTGATATCATAACCACAGCATTTATAAGTACAGCATTCCGACTCCACGTTGGCACTTTGAAATAAACTGTGACGTATGACGCCGCCATTTTGGGTTACAAGTCAGGTCCTGACTAAGAATAATTATAGTTTTCGGTTTCTAACCACAGTACTGTATTTTCATTTTTGTAAAAAAATTTAAATACATAATCATATCGCTGTCAATTTCAGAAATATTTGTGGTGTGTCATAGTGATTGAAAACAGCCTTGAGTGGTGGTATCAGTTAAATGTTGACATGATTGCGTGATTTTAATAATAATAATAATAAACACAACAATAATACAGACTTTATTAGTAAAAATGACATTTTTATAAAAGTTGAAGCAGTGCTTCGTAACTTAACCTAAACGTAACTTATATTTTAGCTTAAACCTATCTGAAAATAGTTTTACATCGCTGGCCAAATTAAGTAGGTAGCTTATGTTTACATATTAATCTGTTCTATTACGTGTCAGACAGCGCTCTTAAACGAAAACATCTGTAAACTTTTTATATTCTCCGGTAGAGCGTTGTAATATTTTGAAACCGTATAGGAAAATGACCGCTCAAAGATTGATGTTGAGTCTAGCGGTGGCGTAATGACAGTTTTATGAGGAATCATACACCGATCTCCGGAAATTCAATCTTTCATATAATTATTCCGCCTATTTCCATCTGATGATTTTTATTAATCAAAATTAGTGAATGAAAATCCGACGTTGTTTCATTATTAACCAGCCGATTTCCTTAATCTTATTGCTAGCCTCTTTCACCCCTACGAATTCCACATACAAGCCGTGTGCCTGAATTCTGCATCAACTGAATCCTGTTCTCAGCAATTTTAGTCAAACAAGGGCCATATACAGGCTGATCCACTAAGCGTGGCCAGCGGCTGTATCTCGGAGACTATTGGTCGTAGAACCTTGGGGAATTTTTTTTTTTTCAATTAAAGTGGTCATGAAAAAATTGTAGAAATTATATTCAAGTTCCGCATTTTGCCACAAGGGGGCGTTATTTCATTTAAAAATTTAAAATGCTTAATTTCTCCGAAAATTTCCAAATATAGATAAAAATGTGGTAACATCATGAAAAAGCCTAGACAATTTTACACCACTTTTGTCTGAGGGTTGTTGATGTACGATCCTTAATAAGAGTGGGGGAAGCCATTCAATGTGTAATTATTTAAATAACTGTAACTTCTAAACGCCTTATTCGATTTTGACAAACTTAAGGGTGCTTGGAAGAGAAAGCCAAGCATTTTTAACTGTCGTATTCGCTGATACACAATAGTGTCTAATAAACTTGCCAGAGGGCGCAATTTGTAATCATTAGAGCTTTTTCGATTTTTCTCCAAAAACTTAAATCGCACGGTATAACTAAAATCCCATAATCGCAAACATTTACAAGGAAAGTATGAAAACCGCAGTTCGATATCTTTGTTCGTTTCAAAGTAATTACCAAAACAATAATCTGGGCATATCTAATGCGGCCTTCGAAAAAATAAATCAAGATAGCTTAATAACTATCTTGTTTAATAACAAGTTCGGTAGGTTTCTATGGAGACAAATAATATTAATTATTAGTCACCTTCTTTATAATGGATAAGTCTTTTGACGTTGACGTTATAAAAATCGTGAAATAAGTAATTTTCATTTGCAAATCCGTGCCCTTCATTCGACCTAATTAAGATTTTAGGCATGGTCCAAATTATGTGAGAGGCAAAATAAGTTTTTATTTCAAATGCACAAATAATAGAACAGAACAAAAGTAAAAATAGTTAAATGAAAATCTAAACAGTGCGAATAATATGTAAACATTTATAAAAAAAATTACAGGTGTTCAAATTGTTTTCCATCATTTGAAATACAAAGATTTAACCGATTTCTGGTAGAATTCACGGCTGCTTCTATTTCAGCGCGAGGTAAACTACCGATTGCATTTCTAATTGTAATAATCATATCTTCTATGCTTGTCGGTTGCACTTTGTAGACAATGTCTATTCCATGAATAAAAATCTTCTTCTTCGGATGCTATCCACTAATGGATGTTTGCGATCACATTTTCCATCTCCTCTCTATCTCTTGCGGTGTGAATTAGGGTCTGTATGTCATTTATTCCTGTCCACTGTCTTATGTTCCGCAACCAGGACAATTTCTTCCTTCCTATCCCTCTACGGCTCTCTATCTTACCCTCGATCAACAACTGTAAATACTCATACTTCTTGTTCCTCATGACGTGCCCCAGATATCAAGTCTTTCTCTTTTTTATGGTGGTTAACAGTTCACGTTCTTTGTTGATGTTGGACAGAACTTCTACGTTTGTTATTCTTGCAGTCCACGGTATCTTGAGCATTCTGCGGTAAAGCCACATCAATAATAAAATAAATAAAAATCCAAACATGTTAAATCAGAAGACCTGGCCGGCCAAGGAAAGTTACTTCCCCTCCCAATCCACCGGTCTGGAAAATGTTTATTTAGAAAATTGCGAACACGAAGGGAAAAATGAGCAGGACACCCATTAAGTTGTAGCCACATGCTTCTTCTCACAAGTAAAGGAACATTTTCTAATAATTCGGGCAAATGAAAAATTAAGGTACATTTCAGCTGTCAAAATATCTTCAAAAATATGCGGACCAATAAGCATGCCGTTAATTGTGCCACACCAAACATTACAGGTCCATTGATATTGATTATCAGCTTCACGCATCCAGTGTGGGTTGTTTTCTGACCAAAAATGCATGCTGTGCAAATTTACCCTCCCAGTATTGGTAAATGACGCCCCATGTGTCCATAATATTTGAGACAAAAATTGTGGATTATCTCTTATCATATTTTTTACCCAATAACAATAGTTTAATCTCATATCAAAATCAGATTCACTTAGGGTTTGACATAACACTACATGGTAAGGATGAAATTTTATTTCCACAAGGATTCTTTGAATTGTGCCGTAACTAAGGTCCAAATCTCTAGCTATTTCTCTTATACTACTATGGGGTTCAGTACATTAATAACTGCGTCCTCTGTCCTTGCAGGACGGCGTCTTCTTATAGAGGGTACAGGCCGAACACAACCATATTGTCTCAAACAGCGAGCTAAACGTTGAAAATCTTTCCGTGAATGGTGAACTCTATGAGGATAACGCAAAGCGTATTCTCTTGAAGCCACCACTGCATTTTCAAATGATTGAAAATAAATAGCTAACATCTCGTATGCTTCTTCATTTGTAAACGGCATTCTAACTTAACAAATATTAGCTATTGCTTCAAATTAAATATTAATTATTTAACACTATTTGATTAATTGTTAAAACACGTTTAGAAAATGTCACATACAATTTTACATAGAAATGTCAGTAGTGTTGTCTAATAAATGATCTAATTTATCTCCATGGAAACCTGCCAAATTTGGTTGACGGCTAGGTATCTTGATTTATATTTTAGAAGGCCCAGATTATTGTTTTGGCGATAACTTTGAAACAAACAAAGATATCGAACTGCGCTTTTCACATTTTTCTTGAAAAGATAATCTAGTTTGCGAGTATGGGATTGTAGTAATACCGTGCCATTTAAATTTTTGGAGAAAAATCGAAAAATCTCTAATGATTAAAAATTGTGCCCTCTGGCAAGTTTATTAGGAACTATTGCGCATTAGCGGATACTACAGTTAAAAATGCTTGGTTTTCTCTTCCAATCAATCTCAAGTCTGTCAAAATCGAATAAGTGGGTTAGAAGTTACAGCAATTTAAATAATTATACTTTGAATGGCTTCCCCCGCTCTTATTAAGGATTGTACATCAATAAGCCTCAGACAAAAGTGATGTAAAATTGTCTAGGCTTTCTTATGATTTTACCAAATTTTTGACTACATTTGAGAATTTTCGCAGAAATCAAGCATTTTAAATTTTTAAATGGAATAACGCCCCCTTGAGGCGAAATGCGGAACTTGAAAATAATTTATAGAATTTTCTCATGACCACTTTAATTGAAAAAAAAATTTCCCCAAGGTTCTACGACCAATAGTTTCTGAGATACAGCCGCTGGCCACGCTTAGTGGATCAGCCTGTATATATTGTCAATAATATAACCCCTAGCTGATTGCGTTATCATGCTATCTCGCCACGAGACATCTTGTGTTTACGTTTTACTTTCATTTAGTTTAAAAACATATTAGATAGTGCCATTTCGTAATATAAATTTTACGGTTATACAAATAGTTGTTATAAACGTAAAATTATCTAGTATTCATCTTTATTTTTACTTATTACTCACCTAGCAGGATCTGTGGGGCAGCGAAAAAAATGTTTAGAACAAGTGTACCGCTTATTGGGACAACATTTTGCAGGACACACATTTCCTTCCTGATTGTTCATTGTATTAATCATAAGATACGTTAATAAAAATAAAATCCTTTTAATTCTCACGAACACTATACCAAAACACAGAATGAGATTACAAACACAATATTTATTTATCTCGTACACGCCGACAATGAACTATATATTGAACACAGGAGTGAACGGTATGTATCTACGTCAATGCGATTATTGTGACGTTTTAACCCATAATGGCGGCATGCGCGACGATATGCGCAGGACGACTCGCAAGCGGAAAGTCAGAATACTGTATTATTTATTATACTGTGTCATAACTATATAATTAGCCAATTTTTCTAGTATGTTTGGGGAATACACATATATTTCACGATAGGGAAAAAAATATATATATTCCCCAAACATACCTACTAGACTATTTTGTAAACGCCTGTGTCAACCAATTCTTTTATGTGACATTTTTTAGGTTATTTTCTATCACACCTATGAAGAAATATGTTTATATTTTGACCCCTTTTCCACTATTTATACGAACGCCTATGTAAGCGATATTTTTATGGTGCATTTTCATAAGTTATATTCTTGAATTTTAACCTCTTTTTACACTCTTTTCGAATGTGATCAAATGAGTTTAAGAAGTATGCATTTTTTAATTTTTAAACCCTAAAACTAATGGGTTCATTCTAGGACTCCCTCAAACTCATATACCAAAATTTAGCTCCATTTGATTAAGCGTTTAGGCGAATACGTACAGACAAACAGACAGACTTCCGTATTTATCTCATTTTTTTAGCACGTTCACAATACTGGTCATATATGGGACGGGAAACCAAAATGTAAAATTCCATGCTTGGTCCTTGGTGCAATTTTTTAGCTGCTCGTCCTTGTAATTAAAATTAGTTAGAATTGGAAGAATGTATTAATAACCTAACATGATGTATGATTATCTAACTTGCGATACATTTAAGGTTTGAAAGCTACAAAAACAGTCACATAATCTTTCTTATTTGATGAATAGTCATGCATACAAATAATGTATAATGGTTCTTTTAGTTGTTTTAGGGGGCGCTACTCAGTGACAACCTAATGTATATTTTGATTTATGAAGACCACCATAAGAAGAAATGTTTTGGGGACATATAACATATTATATTGACTTCTCGTAATTACTATCATTTCTCATCGTTTTGAAGATCCTAGGCTCTCAAAATATATTTTTAATTCCATTGATTATCTCTTGTTATAGTTTTATTTGACATCAATCATATAAGGATAAATTTTAGAGACATACAAAACATTCCATACATGTTCAATGGCAGCAACTAATCTTCATGATTAGCAAAGCCAGTAAAGTACTTGAATTTGCATTGCAAATTCAAAGCAATTTCGCTTCTTTTATAAGAATTTTTTTAACCAAAAACATAAATATCGATTGTAAAATCCAGTGGGTTAAAAACTAAAATTAAATTGTTTTCATAATAATTTTTGAAATAGCAAACAATAGTAATTGAACCTACCTTGTAGTTACTTCCTACATTGTAAATTTCGAGGCAAACGAAACACGATTTCGAAATACATTATAGGAAGCTTTACTTATATTTAACGGAAATCAGTTTTTTTGCATTGTTAAATTCAGAAATTTGAAATCTTTCACTGTGAGAAAAGAAATTGTACAAAACAAATAACGACACTGAATGAATTGAAGAGTTAATCCTATAAAATAATTATTGTTACTATTTAGCAGGACTATCATTATTTTAGAAACCCAAATTCTCTAAATATTGATATACTGGAAAATAGTTTTTCAATAATTGCAACATTTTCCATTCTATGATTTTTTACTTTCCCGACCCATAGGTAAAGTACTGTGAATGCACTAAGAAATATTTGAGAGACGACTAAGACCATTTCCAGATGGAAGTCTGTCTGTGTGTGTGTCTGTATGTATTCTTAGACGATAGCGCCTGAAAGCTTCAACGAATTGAGCTAAAGTTTTGGTATATGAGTTTTTGATTGAAATCGCTTTAGCCATGTGTTAGGGGTCTCCACAACCCCCAAATTTTCAAATAGAAGTAGGGGTGGATTATTTCTTTTACCGTTGACCATAGCTCAGTAGTAATCGGCGTGTCTTTCGATACGGGAGGTCCTGGGGTCCATCCCTGCTCTTGCAATTTTTTTATGTCTAATTTTTGACCAAAGTAGTTAGGTAGTTGGCTTAGTTTATCATGTTATAATAATTATACTAAGAGAGCTAAAGTAATAATTATTATTACTTTAGCTCTCCATACCATATAATAATATGTAATATATTATGTACAGCTTGTTTCTCTCTCATACATTTTAATATAGGGACATATACCCTTAAAGGGCTTAGTTGTCTAGTTACAAGGGCTCAAAGGTCCAAATTTAAAATCGTAAATTTGCCTTAATTCAAAAACGCCTTTACATATTTTTAATTTCTTGCCTGATATGTTCTTGAAAAATGTCATATTTTGACATAGATAATCTTTTTACAAAATTAACCAGTGGCATGCTATAGGAGTTTTATCCCCCTATTTTTTACGCCACTAGAATAATTTAATTTTTTTTAATTCCCTGTTCATTTTTGCTAATAAAAGTACTACCTTTTTACAGGCCTAAAGTGAGCGGTTTTGCAGCAAACCCTAGTCTGCAAGTGCCTGAGATACTGTGTAACATTACATAAATTTCGAAAATTTGCCATAATTCAGAAACGCGTTTAAATATTTTTTTTTAAATTTCGTGACCGATATTGTCTTTAAAAATGTCACATTTTGACATAAACATTATTTTGAAAAAATCAAGCAGTGGCATGCTATAGGGGTTAGTGACACTTTTTATTTAATATTTTTTACGCCACTAAAAATAATATTTATTTTAATTCCCTGCTAATTAAAACGAAGTCGAGTAACAGCAAGGCCAAATTAAATTACAGTCAGTGGCGTACATTTTTATTCATTTACGATCCTAACGCCACTGGACTTAATCATTTTGATCTAGTTATGGCTATAGAAGCTCCCTATTTCTAGTAACAACGCCGCCAAATTTCAAACAAATCGGTATCTAGGTATTTGACTTAATTAAAAGTTTCTTTAAATTTTGGTAAATAACGGTTTAGATATTTACAACATTTTAACACCTTGCATCTTGGAAACAATGCATTTCCGGGCGTATATTTATGGAAACTTTTTTTCATAAAATGACCTGAGAAATCATCCCATCTAACATTGCGGCGTCTTTTGAAACACCTTGTATAGGAATATTTTAAATTATCAAAGGTCGCTGCTTTCTTTCGGTATATAGATACAGGGTGAGTCACAAGGAACTGTACATACTTCTACCAAAAGTAGAGGCACATTAGGGGATCATCAAATGACCATTAAAAACTATCTCCTTGTTTTCATTATTAATATACAGGGTGAATCATGGATATTGACCAAAACAATGTTTCGTCATATCTTTTCAATGATTAAGTCGATTTATCTCATTTTTTATAGAAGTGTGTATTGGTGCCTGGCAACTAACTGACATATTCAGAATTGAAAAAATCCAGGTCCGTCTTCGAGAAAATTTGTGGGACTGCTTCATATTCAACACTTCACCCTGTATATGATTTTTCAAAAATCTGATATAATTTTTTCAGAGGGCATAAATAGACCGTTAGACCTGGGTATTTGAATTTTTTGTTACACTCACCTCACATTTCCAATTAAAGATTCAGTTTAGAGCCAAATTGAAAATTGGCAATAATAAAGTATCTTACTGTACAATAATGCTTAGTTATTAAAAAGAAATCTTCAAAATAGACAGAAACGACACACACTGTGCTCGAGTATGGTAAATACGATAATTTGAATTGATTTACAGGGCCGGATTTAAAAATCTGGCATATCTGGTTCATCCCAAAAATTCACCCTGTACGTAACTTTTTCCCCCGTAACAGACAGAAAACAGATAAAAAATGTTTGTAATAACCTAGTTTTCTTATTTGTTTGAGGAAAACTCATGTGTCTAATTATTTTAATCGGAATGAAATGAACAAGCCAGAGAAATTTTAGTAATGTATTTTTCTTGAACCTTGTTACAGTTTTTTTTATATTCTTTTCTTTTATTGGGTTTTAAGGTTCTTTTAAGCAAAAAAATGTGTTTTCCCTTGTGAAATATGTTTATTTCATGTCAATTTCCGTACAACGTTTGATATTCCACAGAACCATGCGATGTTGAAAGAGATGTACCTGAGGAAGGCGAATGAGCCGAAACGTTGTACGGAAATTGACATGAAATAAACATATTTCACAAGGGAAAACACATTTTTTTGCTTAAAAGAACCTTAAAACCCAATAAAAGAAAAGAATATAAAAAAAAGCCAGAGAAATGTTTATTCATAAATTAAGAAATAAAATAAAAAACAAGAACCAAACAATAAAACAGTTTTAACAATGTGGAACAAAGTAAAAAACAATTTATCAAACATTACGATTTTAAAACACAACAGCTCATTAACGCAGAATTATTCACTGTTAATATTATCAGAAATGACCCATTGACAATCAGAAAATCCATTACACATTTAAACATTCGTCAAGAAAAGTGTATTAAGGCAGATGGATTTCATTTTGTACATCTTTTATAATCGTAATGTTTATTAAATTGTTTTTTTACTTTGTTCCACATTGTTAAAATTGTTGTATTGTTTGGTTATTGTTTTTTATTTTATTTCTTAATTTATGAATAAACATTTCCCTGGCTTGTTCATTTCATTCCGATTAAAATAATTAGACACATGAGTTTTCCTCAAACAAATAAGAAAACTAGGTTATTACAAACATATTTTATCTGTTTTCTGTCTATTACGGGTGGAAAAAGTTACATACAGGTTGAATTATTGGGATGAACCAGATATGCCAGATTTTTAAATCTGGCCCTGTAAATCAATTCAAATTATGGTATTTACCATACTGGAGCACAGTGTGTGTCGTTTCTGTCTATTTTGAAGATTTATTTTTAATAACTAAACATTATTATACAGTAAGATACTTCATTATTGCCAGTTTTCAATTTGGCTCTAAAATGAATCTTTAATTGGAAATGTGAGGTGAGTGTAACAAAAAATTCAAATACCCAGGTGTAACTGTCTATTTATGCCCTCTGAAAAAATTATATCAGATTTTTGAAAAATCATATACAGGGTGAAGTGTTGAATATGAAGCAGTCCCACAAATTTTCTCGAAGACGGACCTGGATTTTCGCAATTCTGAATATGTCAGTTAGTTGCCCGGCACCAATACACACTTCAATAAAAAAATGAGATACATCGACTTAATCATTGAAAAGATATGACGAAACATTGTTTTGGTCAATATCCATAATTCACCCTGTATATTAATAATGAAAACAAGGAGACAGTTTTTAATGGTCATTTGATGATCCCCTAATGTGCCTCTACTTATGGTAGAAGTATGTACAGTTCCTCGTGACTCACCCTGTATAATCGTGTACGTGCGCAATAGCACTGAATATGTATAGGTAGAATTTAAAATAAGGGGTCTAAACAGTCCCTCAATATTTATTCATATTTAGGCCAATAGCTCAATCTTCTTAAAAAAGTTAATTATTTTCTGCGCGAGCTTTCTTTTGGAGTCACTGCTGAGCTTATCGCTCAAGACAGGATCAGAATACAATAGATGTTCCGCGGTCTCACCCTCATTCTTTAGGTACACACTGAATTCGGATTTTCCAAATGACACTGACCTAGCTCTTGAGTTTGATGGATGAACAAACGCCTTCAAATGTAGGTACCAAATATAGATGGTCCTACCAAAAGCTTTTTGAGTAGGCTACTAGGTACAGCAAATCATCATGTGCTTACTACAATCCTATAGAATTAACAAAATTAGACTTAGGATGACAGGAAAAAAAACTCAAAATAAGCAGATAATAATTTATTTAGTGACATATTTAATGTGGGTTTTTTTTACAAAAAAAAGTTGTTATTTATTACAAACTTTGCATTCATTATGTCTCTCAACTTGTTGGCTAAAAAGTCATTAATTATACAAAAATCCACTAGTACTTTGTCACTTCGTCAAAGATCATTAATTCATTATTTTTATTATTCTTTGAAGCAAACTAGATGACAGACATGTTAAATGCGAAACTCTTAAAAGTAAAAACTATTATAAAAATATAACTAAATACATGTTTATATTATAATATTAGCGTTTTTGAAAATTTTAGTACAAAATTAAATTAAGATTTGGTGAAATAATAGTTCATTTTAATAAAAATATATTGGCATAGCAATAATTGTTAACGCCAACGTTATGTTTTTCGGGAAAATCCCAATAGATAAGAAAATTATCACTAGTAAGAACCTTTGCTTTCTAGAAACGATATTTATGTCTACAAGTTGATATAATACAGCCTGCTTGCTGGTCGATTGTTCATTAGAAGATTTGACAAAAGTAACTTTACGATTGTTTTGAAAATTTAACTGATTACTTACGTAACTTTACGATTGTTTTGAAAATTTAACTGATTACTATTTTGGTTTTGTTTTTGCAAAAACACGTCTCCGGAGAATAATCGTAATTTTGCTGTTTGAATAGACAGAAGATTGAAATTTTGAAGATAGGTCAAGAACATCTTAGGAAAATTATTTATCAGAGTCTGAGCCAAGACATTACAGGGTGGTCGGAAATTACTGTATTATGATCTAATACTAAAAATATGCAATTTTCTGAAATGTTTATTATCACATTTTCTGAAGGATAATAAAATTTGATAAATGATACGTAATATTTCTAGACGTAAACTTTAACAAGTTTCTGAGAAAACATGGATTATTTTGATATATCAGTTTTTAACTGCCATCTAACCCATTTTGTAGTTCCTTTGTGTTTATGCATTATAAATGTATGTATTGTAAAATTTTATGTTATGTTGAACTACAAATAAATTTATTATTATTATTATTATATATTTTAATTTTATTTTAATTGTTTATTAACCAAAGTGTTCTGTCAATAAATTAAATGGATGAAAATAGTAACTCAAATGAAGTTTTAATGAACTTATTGCATTGGAAAGGTGACAAAATTACAGAAAGGACGTTCAGAAAGTTTAATGACATGTACCTTGATTTACGACCAATGAATATGAGAAAATTTGCACGAATACAAAATAAGTTCCTAGATTCAGAGAGCAAAAAGCGATATTTAGCAAAGCCTATGACCTCAGATGAAACCAACATAATCTTTTAGCTACTTTAACGCTAGTTGTAAATCAGGATACATTTCATTAAACTTTCTGCATGTTCTTTCTATTGTATTACCACATTGCCCATGAACAATAGAGAGGTGCATTAACACTTCGTGTAATTATTTTCTTGCATTTTACTTATTTTTAAATTATTTTCAGAAGCAACAAATAAATGATTTACTATTCCTATTTTTCTAGAAACTTGTTTTTATTTCAGAAACCATAAAGTTTAAGTATAGGAATACGCATAATATTTGAAATCAAATTTGATTGTCTTTCAGAATATTAGATCACATACAGGGTGTTCCATTTGATAAAATTGACTTATGTCTATTTTTAGTAGTATATCATACTACAATAAATTGCGACTATTCTGTAATCTGATGGGTCAGTCTGTCAAGATCGTTGAGTTTCAGGATTTTTTAAGATATAGAAACGAACTTAATCTCACCTGTTTGTAAAGTACCACATATAAAATCTAAAGTACATGTTTTAAACTAAATGCGATTAGTACTTTGTGTACTTATTTACACAATATGTCAATGTCTGTGAATTTTATGTACAAACTTATATACAATAATGTTATTTTACATAAAAATATGACGTTGCTTTTAGCAGAATATAAACATAACCATATAACGCAAATGTGGCATTGCACTAGTTTTATTATTAAACATAAATAAATTAAATATCGTGTTTATTATATCTTAGATGTTACCTTCAGTTGATGGTACATATTACCACTAACACTAATTTAAAAGTCTTAAAAATATATTAATTTCGTAAATTTCATCTAAAATATATAGAAAAAAATCCCCAATAAAACATGCAAACTTTTAACAACCACCAAATACTAACAAAAAATAAAAAATAACTATATCACAATTACATCACACACCTACGTTGGACTACTAGGACTGTCTCTACCATCTCGAACGTTAGTATCAGGACTAGCTCTTGGTAGTGGTGCATAGGGATTAAATCTATGTTGTGCCAATGGTCTAGCTAAAGGTGAAAGCGGAGCAGCTAATTGTGAACTACTCGCAGCTGCGACAGCTAGATGATGTTGGTGTTGAGCCGCTAATAATGATGGCCCAAGACATGCCCATTGATTCCACAACATTCCTGGATTTACAGCTGCGGCCTGTGAGGCACCTGCACCATACAAACCGCCCATGAGCGTTCCGTAGGGACCCGCAGCAGCTGCTGCTGCTCGTAGAAAAAGCTGAGATCGCGCGGCTAGAATGGCTTTTTCTTCCATGGAAAGGTTGTTGTTGTGAGTGTCTATTTCAGCAAAAGGGCGAAGTGGTGACCGAAAATAATGCTGTTCTGCTAGCATGGATTCCATGGTCTCTCTGCAACAAAATTTTTAGTAGATAAACTAAAGAATTCTTCATTATAACATTTAGTATAGGGTACATTTCAAAAACAATGTAGGTATTAGTATTATAGGAATATTTATCACAACGACCAGACTTTCTGCGTTTTGACATTAGTTTTAGCAGACTCCAGAATATGATAAGTTTTAAATGTAAATGCACACACACACACACAGACATACAACAGCGGTATAATCAGAATATGGTGCTATGTTCCGTAACTATCTATCTGATCTAATCTAATTTCAATTTATAATAATTTAATGATAACGCAGATCAATCTATTCAGGTCATTGTGCAGTATATCTGCACAATCCCCTACACCAAAGCGGTGGATAATTTAATTATCATATTGATTTTGAGAGGTAAATCAGGGTGCCATTTAGTAATGGTGTGTAATAAGATACTAGTAATATTAATCTGAGAACAGTAGTATAACTTTTGTTAAAAAATGGAAATGCCTCACAAAATAGGAATACAGTGCATCTATTCAACCTTGCAATTATTTACTGTTTGTAAACGTATTTATACATTTGTGGTGTGTGTCTTTTTGTAGGTGAACGTATTTCAAGGGCAAGAATAAATCAAACATTTCGACAATGAATTCCATTGAGAGATCCATGAGCCCACCATTTGTCGTTACATGCTTAGCAAAAATACGCTGAAGCTGTGATGTCATAATTCAAGATAAATTCAATCATCACGAATAACAGACGACTCTGATGGATGATGAAAAATATTTCACCCAAAAACACAATGTAGAGAGCCCCCAATTGATTGCTTTAGTGTATCATATGCGTGAGGAGCATATCGAGGAGACGGAAATTATATGGTTTGACCGGAATTAACATCAACTAATTACAACTACACTTGACTAGCTGAACGTCGAAAATATTCGCTATGTGTTCAGGATTGATATACCCTTCCCCAATGTCCCCTACGTCAAGGCAGGTGATCTAGTATCAGTATTTCTGCTCTGCACAATGTGGGCCTCGATAGTATAAAATAAATAGTCTAGACCTGGTTCCTAGCGATTATTAGTATTAGTTGCCAAAAATGAAAAACAACTTTGTGTGATAAAATGTACGACCGATGAAGAAGTTAAGGAAGCAGTTTCGATATATTTTTTGGCGAAAGATGAATTTTTTTATGAAAATACATATAAACAAATTAATTAATATATCTGATAAGTGAATTAAAAATAATGAATTTTTATTTTCCACACTTATACGCTATTTGACAGTATTAGAAAAGCTAAGTTAATTTTTTTCAAAAATATTAATTATTTTGCTCCATTTCAGTGAATCATTTTGTTTTGTGTTGTAAATAAAATTCTTATTTTTAGTATTGATTTAAAGGTTGTGATTGTAATTTAAAGCCAGTCGAAGTTTCAACCAGTGCTCTTGAAACTCATTTACAATTTTCGATAAGAGACAGAGTTTTCACAAAAATTATAAAATAGCTAAACGCACAAAACCAAAGTAATATCAAACTTAGACTTGTTATTTTGAATAAATATACAAGAAATACCTGTTTAGAACGCATACAACACTATTGTTTAAAAGAAATCGGTTGTGTCACCCCAAAACTTTCCCGACAAGTTATAATACGAGTATAATCAAAAATATAATATATGACCTGCGTAACGAAACAGAATTTTAAAAATTATTATTATTATAATTGTATTATTTTCATTATTTTCAATAAACTAACGTAACAAACTAACTATCCACTTTATTCAAAAACTAGAAAATAATACAATTATAATAATAATATATTATAACTTGTCGGGGAAGTTTTGGGGTGACACAACCGATTTTACCGTGCTAAAGATTTTGTTGCTTAACTTGATAGGATAGGATGTCATTTTTTTCAGAAAAATTGACATAATATGTCAAAAACTGTTGGGACTAACTTTGGGTACATTTTAACAATCGAAGGAGCAATCGAGCTTTATAAATAAAACAGTGGATATCCATTCAAAATAAGGATGTTGATAGTCACTTCGTCAACACCCTGTATATTTGCCGAGCCCAAAATGCTGTATTTAATATCTAAATGTCAATTAGTAGGCAAATATTAAGTTGAAAACTTATCGGCAAGTTCTAATTCACGTTCTGTACATTTATAAATAGTAAGAAAATCCAAAGATCCAATTAGCTGATCTTGTTAACTATCTAAGATATTGTACTCCCAAAACATTTTTATTCGCTATTTTATGATAATTTTTTCCTGTTATTATTTTATTTTATTTCTCTGTATAAACTCACCAAAAACTTAAACTGATACGTTAATTGCTATTAAATGTCCTTTGTTTCTTTTAAGACTAATTGACAATAAATAGTTTGTATTTTTACTTGGATTACTTCAAAAAATAAATATTTTGTAGTTCAGCAACAAATGTGAGCAGGGGCAGCTGGTGCATAAAACGGGCGCTTATTCCCGGATATTATAATAAAAAATCGGTTGTGTTGCCTCAAAACTTTCCCAACAAGATATAATATAATCAAAAATATATGATCTGCGTAACGAAACAGAATTTTAATAATTATTATTATTCTAATTGTATTATTTTGATTATTTCCCATAAACTAAAGTAACAAATTAGGTACTTTATTCAAAAATTAGAAAAAAAAAATATTGCCCGATATGGGTTTCGAACCCAGAACCTTCCGCATGCGACGCGCATGCTCGATCAATGACGCCAAAAACCCTTTTTTTCGAGAATTATGGGGGCAAATATCAAATGTAACCTATCGCTGTAAATGCTTTAAAATTATGTTTCACTCGACCCCTACTGCTATTTTCGAATTTGGCGGTTGTGCACCCCTATCGCAGCGCTGAAGCCATTTCAAACAAAAACTAATGTGTTCATCCTAGGATTCCCCCAAACTTATACCGGAAAATGTAGCGTAATTGGTTAAAGCGTTTAGGCGCTAGCGTGGAAGAATACATACAGACACACACAGACATACAAACAGACAGACTTCCATCTAGAAAGGGTCTTAATCGTCTTTATCTAATTTTTTTTTTGCGCGTTCACAATACTTTCCCTGTGCGGGAAAGTAAAATAAAGTGCTTCCAGTTGTGAAAAATCCCTACAAGACATTTTAATAATTCTTTAATATTCAAGAAATAATTAGATATTTGGTTACCGTTGGAATGAAACAAAAAAGCGTGAATTGAATACGGTTTCGTCTAATATTAGGGAGCAATTAGATTCGATATATTCCAAATCTGTATGTGATGTGGAAGATAACAGACTACATTCGATTTTGTGGTGCATTTGAATTATCTCTTAGAAGCTATGAAACCAAAAGACAGAGAATGTCATTTGTTTAATAAATTTTACAATCGAATTGGTTAAAACACTTGAAGAACATTTAGACACGTCCAAAGTTATTAAATGAACGTCTAAAGAAATTTAGACCCATTTGTTAGATTTTCTGTTAGAAGTATATCATGGAAACATGAAGTCTCAGTTAGTTGGAGTATTCGGATATCTACAGCACCTCTAATTTTTAGCTGTATGAGCCGCCACTGCCTCTGAGTTAAAAAATAGCGCCGTAATAAAATTAATTTCAATGATTTCAATGGTGTTTATACGATTATTCAAACATTATTCTTTTTATTAAATGACAAATTTAATCACCAGCCAATCTCAGTTAGTCGAAAACGTCTAATGCATTTATCATATGGAATTAAGCACCCATGTCATTTTAAAACTTTTACAAAAAGTTCCAACCGCAATGGAAATATATTTAGTATATAAGAAATTTGTATACATCTCATTAAAATTCATTTAAATAAATTACTGGTCGTTGAGGAATTTCAACTCAGATGCGTATACCTTTCGAATTCCGTCAGTCGAGATGAATCTCTGAAGCCTTTAGCAAATGGGTTGCTGTCAATCTTCAGTTTCGTTATCTGAAATAATAAAATAAAAAGGTATTATAATATTAATATATAACTATATTTACATATTGAAAGTATAAATGATTTCATCTATGCGGAGGTTAGAACAGATTATCATTTCATTTGGCTTCTTATTTTGTAAACCATGAGCGTAGCATATTATTTTATACTCTCTCCCTCTTCAACATGTGTATATAAAGGGAATCTTTTGGACCACAATATAAGATAATAAGAATTAGAATATTTTGTACATAAATTAAAATATTTCTCCAACTTACAAAACATTGCATAGCTCTTTTCACGTTGAGAGTAAGAAGTTGCTTTGAGCATATATATTTATTGTCATATTATCAGTTTAAAATCCCATGAATAAATAAAAATAAAATTGCAATGGAATTCTTTTTCAAAAATAAAAGATCAAAATAAGAGTTTCCCACCAAAAAATGTCGCAAAAATAGCTTCATTCTTTTATTGTCCTATCTTTGTTTCTATAATAATACAGCTTTGACAAATATAACTTTCAGTATTGATATAAAAGTCCAATAACCACGAACTAAATTTAATAGAATAATTATTAAACTATGCATTACATGTTTCAAAGTCAGACTAGTCTTATCATCAGGGGCGTACAATCATCGCATGGAAAGCTTTTGATAATTATATGTTTTTTTGGATCAACAAA
This sequence comes from Apoderus coryli, assembly GCA_911728435.2. NCBI lineage: Eukaryota > Metazoa > Arthropoda > Insecta > Coleoptera > Attelabidae > Apoderus > Apoderus coryli. The sequence continues at coordinate 2,767,758 of OU452206.1, read as the reverse complement.
TTATTTTATTGGAGGCTGAAAACATACTTTTTTAAAACAGCATGTTTAAATGATTTGGGTAGTTCTCCAAATATGGGAATTTTTAAGGAACTCTCATTTTTTATTAATTTGTTTAAATATTTTTACATAACTTAACTGTTATTAATAAAGTATCAAAAAGTACTATTTAGAGAATTACCAGAAACAGAAAATGGATTACTGAATTACTGCCATAATCAGCCATAATTGAAGTAATTCTCAGTACCCTGGTGTGTCACTTCATCGATATTCTGACTTCAAATGATTATTATAGATGCAAAATCAAATTTATGTAAATTGCTGCTGCGGCCAAAGAATTTTATATACTACTATTATTTAAAGTCAAATTTAATATTAGTCCAAAAATTAGACTTCTTGACGTTGTCACTCACTTTACTCCTCAGTTCCCTGGCTATGCCTTCTATCGCTTATTTTACTATTTAAAATGTAAAAGTCGGTGCTTCCATCTAACATTTCTTTAAAATACTAACTAGATTTAAACATAACGTCTTTCCCAACCTCAATTTATCATCCGTTCAGTACGTTCTACACACTTTTCAAGTGAACACATAGAGCTGAGACGGTCAACATATCAGTCCACTGGTAAGTATTTTTTTCAAATATTTATATTTTTGGTAATATTTTGTAACGTACTTTTATGCAACACGTTTGCAGTTATTAAATTTATAGGATTTATATTTAAAAAAAGAAGTAAATATGTACTCTTTTATCAAATAAGTCAATGTTTCTCAGTACCCTGGCTTCAGTCCCCTGTAAAATATTTTTACAGGGGACTGAGAACCATCCAGGGAACTGATAAACATTTAGCAGAGCACTGTTAAATTGCTATTTAATGGAATAATTTTCTACTGAATGTTTTAATAAAAGTTGAAAAGTTCGTGAAAGACAATTACGCATTAAATATTTATATTCCAGAAACAAAAATGAAGCCGAAAAGTATATTAACCCGTGAAGAAACACTACAACGAAAAAGAGAAGCTGAGCGTTACCGTTTAGATACGCTAAAAAATTTGTTCGGAGAGTTTTTAAAAACTACAAATACGAAAATTAGTTTTTCAACTTTTGCTAAATTTCGGCCATTTTGGGTTGTGTCAGCGAACGTAACCGACAGAGACACATGTATGTGTACTCTTCACAGTAATTTCCAATTAACTATTATTGCTCTTAATAGCGCGAAAATATTAAAAGTTACAAACTCAGAATGTCTTAAATTTGTTATGCTGTGACAGGTATAATGAAAAATGTCTAACGAGAACGTGTGAAAAATGCCTCAATTATTCTACCATACGAAGAGTTTAACAACAAGAAGAAAATACTATACAGGCAATGGGTATCATCTAAATCTAAAGTATGCTTTGATGATCCTAAAACAAAATTGAAACGATTTGTAGTAAAACAGAAACAATAAACTTTTGAATTTTTTCCACGGGAACTTATATTGAAGTTAGATACAGTAAATTTTTTAAAGCACGAAACCAATATAGTTCACCAGTATCATTCTATCCAATACCTAAAAAATTCGCTTAGTGACCACGACGTAATAATTCCCATGGATTTTTCGGAAAACTACTGTACCAAGTATAATCAGGAAATACAGTCATTTCACTTTGGAGGTTCAAGAGAACAACTTTCCCTTCACACAGTGGTAGTTTATTTAAAGGACTCTACAAAATCCTACTGTACAGCCTCATCAAGTCTTGCACATAACGTTCCAGCTATTTGGGCTCATTTAAAACCAGTCCTTGCAGAATTGCCACACACGATTGAAAACATACATTTTTTAAGTGATGGACAGGTAACGCAGTATAGAAACAAAGTCTTGGAATTATCACGAACCGGGGCATGGCAAAGGAGCACCAGATGGGATAGGGGCCAATTGTAAAAGAGCTGCGGATAATATCGTTTCTACAGGTAGCGACATTACAAATTTACAAGAATTTTGCCAAGCAGTTCAAATGAGATGTCCGAACGTTAAAATTTTTAGTATCACGGAGAATGATATTGAGCAAATGGCAGTGATAATTTCAACTGAACATTTAATTTCTTTTAATGGTACCCTTAAAGTTCATCAAGTTTCAGGAACGGCCATTTTACCACGAAATCTAGTAATGAAATATTTAAGTTGTTTTTGTAATAGTCGTTCTGACATATCCAGCCAAAAAAAGATTGGGTCTAAGTGAAATATATGATAATCCTGGAACAACACAAGGATCCTCATCGTTACCGTCTACACAAAAAATATCCGAAGAGAAAATTCAGCAAGAGAATTTAAGTTTTAGCAGCAATCTTACGCTCAATTTAGAAAATCGTGAAGAACTTGATGACATTTCCGTTTTAGACATTAATCCATCTGATCTTTTTGACAATATGGGGTATCTATCTGAAAGTCGAGACACAAATAAAAGTGATCAATTGAATAAAGTGACAATCGCCGCACAGAAAATAACGCAGCAAAATAAAGTGAAAAAGAATAAAGGTAAAGAATACAAGAAATGGAAATCAAAGAAATATAACAAGGCTGATTGCTTGTGTTTGATTTGCGGTGTTCGCTATAGTGAAGACACATCAGGACACGACTGGATCGAATGTATACTGTGCAGCCAATGGACGCAATTAAGTTGTATCAAGGGTGATACCATATCGTTCGTTTGTCCGAATTGTTCTCCTGATACATACAACTGATATTATTTTGTATTTTTATCTTCATATTTTTAAAAAAAGAATGTATTGTTTATTTTGATAATTAAACGTTATGATATAATATTGTTATTTTATATCAGGCCCCTGTTTACTGGGTCAGTCCCCTGTTACCTAATTTTCTTCAAATCCTCATAAAATATTATTCCTGCACTAAATTGACTGGCCCGTTCTAGAGGGCTATTAAAAAGGACCAACGGGGATGTAACCAAACTTTTCAAACTCAAAACTTGTCGTTTTGGTTTTGCCAAAATTATCGTCAAATAATTCCGACTTTTGTAGAACTACCCATTTAAGATAAAACTTACCAATTTGTGGAAAAAAAGGTTGAAACTAAAAATTATGTTCATTAGGTAAAATACTAAGTCATAGTTTATTTATTTTTCGTTTTCAATATCATTATAATGGATTTTTTAAAAATAACCTTTGATTTTATTCGTTAAATTATGTGTGCCTTCCTTTAAGTTACTTTCTTTTGCGCAGTTAAATAGATTGACATTCATGACGAAACTGTTAGTGCGCAGGATATCACCTTTAAACTTTATAAGGTAGGACGAAATGGAAATACCTCAAATATAACTTTTACCAAAGAGGACCTACAGAATAAACTCTTCTGTAATGTTTGCTTTTACTGTTCGCGAGAACCTATTGGTGGCCGTCAAATATAAATCAACAAGTATATGGCATATTATGTGAAAGGTATAAAGAAATAGTTAGTAGTCTCGGATATTTTTAACGGTCTTCGCGAACCTGAGCTACTTTTTTGTGGAATTAAAGGTGCCGCAAAGAAAATGGTCATAGCCCGAGTTATAGAGCGATAGTGAATTTTGATATTGCATGTGACGTTGCTGGGGATTTTTTATGAGGAAAACGATTTCGGAGATATAAACCAAACTTATGTTTTGTTTTTTAATTGGTATATTTTCTCTATTTCGTCGGACTTGTTATGAGCTTTCCAAAAATATAATATGACTAAATCAGACACCTTGTACATCATAGTAATAATTCAACAAGTTGTACGGAAAAAGTTCTAATGTACATTTAAGTGAAACCTTAAGAAATTTGATATGTTTAAGTTGGTGAGGGTTTCTTAACTTTTATATCATAATCTAAAAAATTAGAGATATTTGACACATATATTCAAAAAGGATGGAGAAATTATTACCTAAATTAATTTAATTTAAATGAAATAAGTTTAGAAATCATTCATAAATGGGGTAAAAAAACAGATAAGAAACAATTAAAAAAGTTCGCAACAGTCAACAAACGTCTCAATTTCGAAATAGGTACAGTTCGATGCAAAATAAAAAACAGAAACTAAAAAATAAATAATATGTTAGGATCATCATTCACTAACAAAATGATTTTACAAATAACTTGTCCTAAAATAGCTGCAGAATATCAGAGTTTGCTATTTATCATTCTTAAACGCCATAAACAATGTTTTTAATAGAGGCAATAAAATAATCATTCCTATTTTTTCTAATCGAAATAACAGTTCGCCAAAGGAAGTTGTAAAATGTGCCATCGCTACGACCTTGGTAGTGGTGCAGGTCCACGTTATTATGATCAGATAGGTTATGTTAATCAATAAAAGATAAAATAACATATTATTTCTTGTTTAACGTAATATTTGTAAGTGTTTTTGTCATGTTTGTTTTACGAAAACTTATATTAATTAAAATGTACGCTATATAATTACTAGGAATGAATTTGACAAACTGTGACAGTAAAATGAACTTTACATGTTAATTTCGGCTTTTTTATATTGATACCGCCACTTGTGATGTAACAAATAACGCCGATAACATGGTGTAAACATATTATATAATTATACATTTCGACAAAAATTCTTCGAAGAAATTTTCTTGAAATTGTGATAGTTGACATATATATGTACCTACATAATAATAAATAATTACAGTTTGGAAACTATTTACATTATCAATTCCAAAAATCATATAAGTAACAAATTTTAGATATAAAACATTTACTAACTGAAATTATATGAAAATACAGAGTGTTCCAAAAAGGTTGTAAAAAACTTAACTCGTTAATCGCCTTGACACCTCACATTGAGGTTTCAAAATTTGTGGTCAACCAGGTTCTGAAGTATGTATGTAGGGTGTCATCATCTGCGTTCATTTAAACGCCTGTAGCCCGACAATTTGTCTTTAAATTACATTGCAATATAAGGTGTATTTCTATGAGGGGTCTGGGAGACCCCACTTATGTATCAGCCTAGGAACTTTTGGTTTTTTTTATAGAACCACATTTTATTGATCGTAAGAAGACGCATAGATTATCCGAACAAATAATGTTTATTTATAATAAAATAATGTATAAACTAAATGCTGAGTGTTTTAAAAAGGCGCGGCAATATTTAAGGGGGTGATTTCTTAGGTTATTTTATGAAAAAACGTTTCCATAAACATCAGTCCGGAAATGCATTGTTTCCAAGATACAAGATTCTTTTTTGTAAATATATCCAAATTATTAAGTCCAGTGGCGTTAGAAGGGCAACAATTCGAAACAAGATAAAAGTAAATATTTAAATAGAATTAACATTTATAATGTATACAAAAAATGTTGGAAGTGACCACCTCTACTTCGGATACATGAATCCAATCTTCTCCTCATTGGCGAACTCTCTTAAAAATATCAGGGTCCTTTCTAATCAATTACACCCAGCAATAATGCTTTTCCGTAGGTCCTCCACATTTTCCACAAGAGTAGCGTAAACTAATGACTTCAGGTGGCTCCACATGAAAAAATCCACTGGGTTTAAATCCGGCGATAATTAGGGTTCATCACGGCATATTCACGGATTTCCGTATGGCAACGCAAGATTCTAGAGCAGTAATTCGCAAAGTGGTCTAGGTGGACCCCCAGGGGTCCACGGGAGACTCGACGTTGGGCGGGACAAAAAATGAGGGCACACAATCGATAGGGGGGGGGGGGGGGGGCCTGGGAATTAATTTCAAAGAAGTATAAAGTTGGATGGAGTCACTTTTTCAATTGGCCAACTTTGACATCCACTCACAGCATAATCAAAAAAAAATTTGTTGTGACTTTTTTTTTGAGTTTGGGAACCTCTGATTCTAGATACTAGAGAAGTTGTGCGAGTCAACGCACAGTTGCGGCAGTCCATCGTCGATTACGATTACATTGAAAAAGGTAACAACTGTTTAAGCAAAAATAACTCTAGAGCCGAAACGACCCCCATAACCAGTGGCGACTCGTCGTGGGAGGATAGGAAGGTTATCCCTCCTCAGCACACTACTCACTTTTAACTTAATTTACTACATAACACATTATTTTAAAATTTGCCATTATGCATATTCAAATACAAATACAAAAGGATTACACCACGACATAATAACGATAGCAGAATTATCCACATTTGCGCCCTCTACACAGCGGAGGCAACACTACTACAGCCTCCGGACCATGTCTGTTATTTCGCCTATATACTGTGCATATAATACCTATTTAGAAGTGCAATGGCGATTGCGCATCTCTTATAAAAACATGTGAGTGATATTATTCGGCATAGAGGCTACCTTCATCGTTCCTTCACATAAATACGCGTGTACAGTGTAAAATTTTAATAGATAATCGATAAGGAAATCGAAAAAATAATGAATACGTCCAATAAATAATCTAAATAAGAAATAAAATTTGTTTTGTTTTTTGTTGCCGCGAAAGTTACATTATTTATTTTGATTTTGTTCTAGTTAGTAGGTACAGGCACAGTTAAAATAATATACAGTTGGTTCTCATCGTGTCGGTACGTTGATGTTCATGTCTACAAAGCAGTTCGCCGCACTTATAGTTATAGATTGTAGTATCTTATAGTATATGTAGATATAGTATAATATCAGCGGGTCAGATATGTAGCTGGCAATGCGACGAGTCGATGCCGTTTTCAGCGTCTACAGGACCTTTTTGTCTATAGTGAATATTCGATGGTATAGGTTAATAAGTAGGTAGTCTATTCGATTCTTAATCGTTGGATTCGTTGGTATAAAGTAATGTACTAAAATTAATTTGTTGCTTTTAACACAATATTCTTTTGTGCAATATAAAATAAGTGTAATAAATGGCTTCAATTTTTAGTATTTGTGTAAGTGATTTTCAACGGGGACATTTTTTTCTTAACAACGGCATTAACAAATTAAATTACGAAAACAAATCAGACGCGCGTCAGACATACGCCGATTCTAAAATCATTAGTTCAGACTGAGGTAAAGCAAAATAGGGGTTTTAATATAACTCACTATGAAAAAAATCCATGATTAACAGAAAGCAAGGTAAAAATAAATTGTTTTGTTGGTACTAATTATTATTTTCAGCTGAAACTTCTTCTATTTGGGGTAAAGTGGTTTACGATGATATTAAAAATCTAGTAAGAGAAGTGAACAATATATCCAGACTGCGGTTGATTCTGCGTATAATCAAGAAATTGAGAATTACAATGGAAAATTTAAATATAATCGGATTTGAACCTCCTGGGTGGTGGGCAGATTGGTCTAGGTAAGTTTAACCTCCCTAGTTACATGAGTTGCGAGATGCCACTGCCCATAACCTTCTTAAGTTTGGCACAATGGCTCAAAGTCAAACGCTATAACTAAAATCGAATGTATCCATGGGTATAGACGGGTCTTAAAGAAAAGATAATACCGCACAGATGCATCCATGGAAAAAAAAAAGAAAGCTATTAAAATTTTCCTTTGCACAAAATGTGAATCAACGAATGAATTTTTATTTTATGAAAAAATTACAGTCCATTCAAAAATAAACGGTTAGACGTGTCTAATACATCTTGTATCCTTGTCAGCAGATTCTAACAAATTCAATGTCTCAGACCCTAGACGTAATTACTAATGATCTTAGTGTTACAATACTATAACTTATATCCTTTCACAAATAAGTGATTCAATTATACTATCTAACAAAACACTGGAATATCACTGCGATTATTAGAAATTTCAAAATATGTGAAAAGAATTTGATTAAATTATTTAAAAGTGTAAATTAATAATTCTATAAGCGATCGGTCGGGACACGGAACAAATTGAAGAAGGTGCAAGCGTGCATAATTATCAGGCAAGTATAAAAATAATATTCAACTGTTATTATTTATGTAAAGTAGAACGATTTAGAAGATAAGCTGGTGACAGCGTTTAGTAGCTGCGGGTATACAAGACAGTGGTGTCTGAATAATAATTATTATAGTGAACATGGCCGTATCCAGAATCACTTATGGCTTAAATAGTTCTATCTGTATACGATCTGTTTCTATATAAAGGCATATATTAAAGCAGTAGCCAAAATATGATAATGTTATAAAAAAAATTATAATAATTTCAACCAAATTCACAAATGTAGAAGCTATTGCTGTAAACTGTAAATATCACCACAGAAACATTGTCAATGATAAATCGTTATAGACTACTAGTTACTTTTCAATAAAATAAGTAAAAGTTAAAAATTAATACATAACCCTAACTAGATTAAAATTATTAAGTCCAGTGGCGTTAGGAGGGACTTCATAAAAATTATTGTCAAAAAATGCACGCCACTGATTGTAATTGAATTTCCTTATTGGCTTAAAGTAAAGCAACTAAAACTACAAATTTTTTATCTTTCATATTTTTTTCATATGTTGCTTCGTTTACAAGATACAAATTTAAAACTTTTTTTAACGTAGGTGGTAGGTATAGGTTCCAAATGAGTGGGTCTGCACCGGAGCCTCCACTGCGACCACCGAGGGTCTATTGTGGCTCATACCTATATATAATATTTCATAATAATAATATTTCACCGAGCAGCTCATTCTTCTTAATGAATTCGATTATTTTGCTGGCTGTGTTTGTTTAGGCAAAAAGTTAATTCTTCACTCAACCAACGAACAAAACAACTTCAATATACGTTACGTCCAGAATCCTTGGTTTCCGAATATTTATATTACACACCGAACCACTAGTCTCTTACTAAATCAGGTACATACTGGTGGCTTGTATTTTTACCAGAGTGTCTAGCATTGACAACTGCTAGCTCCTGTCCTACGAGCAAGTTAGGTAAATCCAAATTTTGAGACTACCGCAAATTTATGAATTTTTAAACAAAATCACAAACGTTGACTAAAATTTTGTAACCATCATAAACATTCTAGTTTCTAGCTATCCACTATTTATAGCACTTCGCAAAAGAAGAATAAAAAATAAATTCTACTTCCTATGATCTCACTCACCTCTCACCTCATTACACGTCATCGCTTGTATTTTTTTTTACTTGTTCAAAATATTTTATAAATTAATCTAATCTAATTAGTTTCGGTAGCAACAGGAGCAAGACAGTAAAGCTAACATGCATAATGCTCCATGTTGAGAAATTAATAATTTTGTTGGTAATTTCTTCCATGTATATCTAATTGAAACTAATTAGTATGACTTTTAAGCCCATTTGTGGTTAATCTGTTTTCTGAAAATATTTTTAACTGAATATTTCTTTTATGTAAAACACTCCACCAATGGAATGTACGGTCCACCTCTTTTTCCACATTGATGCACTGTGTATCATCAGGTCTGAGCAAGGGATATAACATCAGTGCACATGGGGAGTCTCTCTATATGCATTCCAACTCGTATTATAGTCAATCGGTTGCTGTCACTCCCCATGACCAGATAATTGGCCCACCCCGGGAGTTCATCTCCTTTGACTTTTGACATTGTGTTTGTTTATCAGTGATTTTCTTATACTAGGTTTTTTGGGATATTGCACCACAGGGGCGGACAAGTTGTTGATTAGGTAGGTATATACCTATATTTAAGAGAGTTGATTCTTTATATAAAAAATTGGAAGGTTTTTAGTTTTTTATATTAATTTTGTGATATGTTAGTTTTTATAATTCAAAAAACCAGATTAAATTTACATTTTTTTAACGGCAAACCGATATCACAGTTTAAAATAATATACAGTTACTTCACCTCGTGTCGGCACGTTTGATGTTCATGTCTACAAAGCAATTCGCCGCGCTTATAGTTATAGTATAGTATCTTACAGTATATATAGTAGCGGGCCAGAAATGTGGCTGGGAATGCGACGAGTCGATGCCGTTTTCAGCGTCTCCTGAACCTATTTAATATTCTATGTCCAGACCATGTTATTTCGCATATATACTATGCATATAATACCTATGTAGATGAGCTCATAATAAAAGCGAAACGAATTCGTCAGCATAATACGTCGACCAATGCCCTCGGTCTTGTGCTACTGAGTTAGACTTAGACCCTGCTAAATTAAACAAAATCTGTTGTGTAGGTAAAACCAGCAATTTTGTCCACAAAATTATTTTTACTTGAATTTTTTTTAACGTCTAAAATATTTTTTTTTTTAATCAATAGGTATTGCGTTTCAACATATAACTTTTTTTAGCCGTTTAAAATAATTTTAAAAAATACATTAGGTTGGATCAACAATTACAGAAAAATTACTTACATTTAATGTTAATTATTGTTGTTTATTTATTTATTTATTAGCAACATACAGATCTGACGATCCAATTACATGCTGAAATTTATCTAATAACAATACACTAATAAAGCTAACATTAACAACATAAAGTAAAATAAAACAAAAAAAAAAAGAAATACAGAAAATCACAAAGAGAAAAATACAATCAATATTAAGTAATATAGGTACAAAAAAAGTTCCAATTATGAATTATTGTATTTGTAATTAAAAAATCTTATATCTGAATGAAATTGTAAGTAATTTTCCTGTGGTTATTTATTTAATTTTATACTTGACGCACTACCAGCCCCGATAAGGTTTTCATAAGCCATTGTTTATAATTAATTTCAAAGTTTCGTAAAAACCGTAAATTATCTTTTCCTTGTATTGAAGCTGGCAGGAATCTGCCACGCAACAAGTTACAGTTCGTTTGAAAATAACATACACAGTATTTAGTTTAGTCTGCTTATGTCGAAACTACAATTTCGAATACTAAATTTACGATTACTATACAGGGTATATCAAAAATAACATTTTTAATGATTTTTTGTTTTTTTTTTTAAATTTCATCAAAACCGTGATTTATTACTACAATTGTGTCGAAACTACAATAATTTTAAATATCAGATTTGTGATTACTATACAGGGTTCATCATAAATAACATTCTGGAAGAACTGCCACATGGCTTTTTTCATGTCCTAAACTTCGCACAATATAAATTATTTGTTCTGACGTAAGCATTTTCTAATTTCACTATTAGGTATGCAAATTTATGATACAACACAACTGTCAACAATTTGAAAGATGCCAAGAAACTAACATTTATTATTTAAATAGTAACTATGAAAGTAACCACTTTGAGAAAAAGGTTCATTAGTTTTTTTTTGCACAACTGGTGTAATAAATCACGGTTTTGAAAATATTTTCATAAAATTAAAAAACATCAAAATCATTAAAAATGTTATTTTTGATATACCCTGTATAGTAATCGTAAATTTGCATATTGCCTGCTCTCACTAGATGTCGCCAAAAACATCATCTCTCGTGCTAGTATAAGTTTTTCGTAAATACCTTTTTTCGGGTTCGTACAAGAACTGTTCTAGGACTGTCAGGAGTGTGCGCAGTTCAAATTTACATGTTCGGGTTTTCTTGAACTGATTTAGAACAGTTCTAGAACCAGCAGTTTGCTGTTCGGGTGTGAAATAAAAAAGTTCAAGAAGGGTTCTAGAACTGTCAGAATCGATCCCTGCTGTTGGGCAAGAACTGATCTTTGACTGTTTTTGGATTATTTGCTACACATGCGCATATCAATAAACGTGATATTTATGTTTTGAGTTTAATTTTAACCTATACTAAAAACGTACATCTTATCACATAATATATTTAATTAAGTATATAATATTATATGATTAAATGTTTTATATTATAATTAAATTTGTCTATATTTAAAAAGGTGGACTACATTTATAAAAAAAAAAAATATTAAATATTATATTAGATATTTAGTGTATCTAAAAGACAACGATAATTATATTAAACATTTGTATTTTGTCTTCATGAAATTTTTATGCTTTGTTAATTTATGTTCACTACCCATTTTGAATGAAAATAGGTACAACAATCAATATTTGGCTCTTATTTTAATAAACTTTTTGAAGGAAACAATGTTTTTAAATAGTTTTCACAAATTTATTAGACAAGACATAACAATTGTTTCACCAACACAGTGGCTATCTGAAGAAGCCAGATTTGTTGTTTTCTTCAAAAACTTTAATATGAATTTTCATCAAGTAGAAGTCAAGACCATCCACGATCTTATTGTATTGTTTGTACATTAAAGTTAGGTTATATATTATTTAGTCGTATGTTTGGTATAGATGAAGATGAAGCGTTCGGGTTTTTCACAATTAATAGAACCGTCCGAGAATTTTATCCAAGGCACAACCAGTTCGGTGCAGTTCTCAAACAGTCAGAGAACTGTCCTAGAACGGTTTCCAAGCCCGAATAAAGCTAATGTTGGAAATTTGGGTCAACTGCCTGCCGATCACCACTGATGAGTTGTGGATCAACAAAACGGCCCGTCTGGTGAAAGCATGGTAGTGTGAAGCAAATTTCCAACATAACTAAAAGTCTTGTTACTTTATGTAACAAGCAATTCGTAAATAAAGCCCCTCGCCAGGGAATTTGGCCGTATATAGTATTGGCAATAGGATTTAATGGAGTTGATACTTCTTGTCCGCCCATCATTTGTGAATTATTGCTCGAATCTAGTATGTATAAATTTAAGGTAGAATTGCGAAAAGAATTGTTTAACAGTTCAAAATTTTGAAAAAAAAAATTATATTTGTCTTTTTTTTTGTCTTATGACAAATAAGTATTTAAAATTAAAATTAATGAATTAATTATATTGTATTGAAATTAATTGTTCGCCTAGTAATTTTTTGTGTTTTTTTTGTCTGTTTCTTGCATGGGACAATTAGTAATAGAATTAGGTAGATATATATTACTTTTTACTTTTTTTTCTAAGGATAAGTGTTAAGACAGATAAGGCATGCACATTGCATGCCTTAAGCTGCACTCATGCCTTTTCAATTGTGTATTATTGATTGTTTGATTTATTGATTTTTTTTTTTTTTAAATGTACGCAATTTGAATAAAGACTATTATTATTATTATATTGCCTGCTTACACTAGATGTCGCCAAAAACATCTTGTTGTTTTGATTAAAACAATTTATTGTATTTTAATCTCTTATCAATTACAGGACAATTTATGTTGCTGGAAGTAGTTCTAATTTGTAAACCAACCTAACAACATAACATAGTTTTAATTTATTTATAGTTATTAATTTTAAATTATTAATTTTAATAAATTTGCATACTCTGGACAAACAATCACACCATATAATTTATGCAGTAGTTTACTTAACTATAAAATACGCTTCGTAATAAAATATTTTAATTAAAATCATAATCAACTTTTCATAGCTTGTAATAACTGCTACCGTAAATGTAGTCCATCTATTTGTTTTATCCACAATCGGTTACTTTTTTGTTTTTGTTATAATGTAACGTTCTTGATACTAACTGTTCTCTGAAATGGGAACGTCAGCCACCGACAGCGCGAACATCAGTAACCGCATAAATACACTCAAGCAATCCGTCTGAAACACGTATTAATACATTCTGACATATGCATCATAAAATTGAAAAGAGGAAAAGAAAAATAAAGAATTATATATTTTAAAATTAATGCCTCTCATCCACTCACATGAATATCCATTTCCTTCAAAGCAGTTGGCAAAAACGAATGGGAATGTCTTGTGTATGAACATTGATAATTAGTTATAAAAGACAGACATCAATAAAGTTATGGAAGGAATTATACCTGTCGAATTTCTTCGTTTTATTGCATAGTGTTTTCTTATGGGAATATGTATCAGTTGTTGTTTTATTATTATTATTATGATAATTATTATGAATCTGTAAGGAAGTCTAAATAGAATAAACTGTAAATTATGTACCTAGCATGTATTCTATTTTAGCCAGCACATAATTTAGCTCAATGCTCAATTCCCAAAATATTGACTGTCTCATGACATTGTATTAGGTCATTCAATAAGATAGATGGCGTTACTAGAATTTTTTCCATATGATTTTTATTTAGTACTAACCTTCAAATGATACGTTTATAAATTTGACAGCAATCTGGCTATTGACTCGTGGGTTATAGCATTTTGTGTGAAGCAACGTGGAAACCAAACAATGGCTTGATAAACATTATCCGAACTCTGCTTCATCGAGACAAATGGTAGAGGAGTGGATTGCTGAACTTAAACGTGGTCGCACCAGCACAAATGATGCAGAGGGCAGTGGACGCAAAAATGAGGCTCTTATCCAAGAAAACGTCAAAAAAAATCACAAATTGGTTATGAACGATCGCAAATTGAAGGTGCACGAGGTAGCTGACATTGTAAAGATATCAGATGGTAGTGTTTTTACCATTTTACAAGAACATTTGGCTATGCGAAAGCTCTGTGCAAAGTGTCGACCAAAAACAACAACGAATTGTTGCTTCAGAGGAGTGTTTGGCGCTGTTAACCCGCAATAAAATGGAATTCTATCGTCGATATGTGACAATGGATGAAACATGGCTTCATTATTACACACCATAATCCAAAAGACAGTCAGCTGAGTGGGCAGCAATCGACGAATCGAATCCGAAGCGAGCAAAGACGCAACAGGCGGCCGGTAACGTGATGACGGGTGTATTTTGGACTGCGAACGGAATAATATTCCTCGCGTACCTTTAAAAAGGAACCATCATCAAGAGCGACTATTACTGTGCACTTTCGGATCGATTGAAGGCTGAAATCGCAAAGAGACGGCCACATTTGCAAAAGAACAATGTTGTGTTTCACCAAGACAGTACACCGTGTCACAAATTGATGAAAACTATGGCAAAATTGAATTAATGGGGCTTCGAATTGCTTACCCATATTCTTCAGATTTAGCCCCCAGCGACTTTCTCCTGTTTTCAGATTTGACGAAAAAGAGAAAAGTGGTCTCGAAAAGTTGGAAAATCGCTATACTCGTTGTATTGCCCTCGAAAGCAATTATGTCAATAATTTTGCCATAAATTTTGATATAAGTACATCAAATACGGCATAGAATATGCTACATGAAAGATGTCCCGAATCACACGTACAATCCAAAATTGTAATAATATATTTGGGTGTCCTATTTAGAATAACAAAGTCGCCATCATCTTCCAGGGGGTCGATTCTCAAGCCAGGGAGCAGGGCTCCCCGAGAGAAGAATGACGGTGGTTCTCTTGAAATTTGTTGGTGCTGTATCCTCGACAAAAAGGATCAACTCCCTCCCTAATTTTTGAGAGAACTATGCTCTCTAGCTTTGGGGCAGCAAAACGAGCCAAAGTTGAGAGAAAAGTCAGCTGATTTTTGTTTATTTTCTGTTGATTTTCGAGAAACTTACATACCTTAAGTTGATCATGATTAAACTTATTTTGATATTATAAGAAGTTATAAGTGAGTGAAATTAGTAATTGGTCGCCTGAGAGCAGAATTATTTTGTCTTAAATTTAGCGTTTACGTAGAATGTATTAGTAAAATAAATAAAATTACCATGGGTAAGAACTTATGAAGTATTTTATAACTAAACAATTCACAAGTCAAGAATGTTGCTATTGTTTTCTCTATAAATAAATTAAGATTGGTAATTTTAGGATTGCTGCTAAAGCACAAATACTCTGCCCTAAATTTTTAAAATAAAGTTTCAAATTATATTACTTACATACGGATCTAAATAAATAATTATTATATATTAAATACCTATGTAAAAGAAATATATACAACTATATTTTTTAACCTTACACTAGGACGTTTCTAACTATTTAAAATTAAAAAACTACAAATAATATCCTTTTCCTTCAACTGATATGAAACGTAAACAATAAAACCACAAGTAATTAAGGTTATACGGTTAAATTATTTCTCTTATTTTATTATTTTTCTTCTTCCCCAAGCATTAGTTATGTGGCCAGTGCCAAAAATCATATTGGCAACACCGTCGAAATTTGTTTTATAGGGAGTTGCAATCGCATAGTTCAAGAATAAGTCAAGGGAGGAATCCCTAAAAATCAGGGAGGGAGAATCCCAGATATATTCTAATGGGTCGACTCTGTATAGTTTAAATTTGATGCAGGATTTATCGAGAGTTTCTACCTAAATATTGTTATTATAATATTTTTTATAGATCTCAGGTTGGTTAATGGATAATGGTATATATAATATGACACAATATTTCAATTATATTTTTTGAACAGAATTAGAATTAGAATAGAGAGTATTTTCGGTTTCTACTTTGCTCATTTGATGTGATTGATCTTCTTCCACACATTAACATAATGGCTGTAAGGAGTACAAATAAAAACAACAAACAAACCCCCCTGCAAAGGTGGCTAGGAACAAGCTATCCTCTTACAAAACGAAAAGAACAATGTGCAAAATATTAAAGGACGACAAAAAAATAACTCAGTTTCAGCAATAAAAGTTTTTCACCTTTTTCCATTTAATCTTCCATATTCTCCATTGATATCAATTTTTGAAGAGTTTGCGCTCTTTTAGTCTTATACAGGAAAAAATCAAACCAAAAGATAGCAACAATAAGAATACTAATTTAAATAATAATAAACAAACGCCGAGGAACTTGGTGATTTATCAACTGCCCACTAAGCAAACACGTAATGTAAATTAAGAAGTAGTAAACCTGAAGATATCACCATGTCTAAACTGGAGGAGAAAATTTGGTACTCTATGTCAAAAATTTTAAGAATTTCTTTATTAGAAACCATTTCTAATAATTAATAAATAATTTAAACTTAAAATTAAAACAACAGGAGGTTCTTTTTGTTACTGCCAAGTAAAATGCTGTGTTTACAATTTCTTAAAAAACATTATTTTTTTTTAAATATTGATAGGTAGGTACATTACATTCTAAATAAAGTGTAAATGACACTTATAAAGATATAAAGAAATGTTTAAATCAGTGGAGGTACTGCTGGTAAATTTCTGTGTCGCCGATGTCTGAAATAGCCATGAAAACTTACAACAATTTGCAATATTGTCCATCCCCATTCACTAACCCTTACAAGATCTAAATCGATTTCAACATAAATCTCCATTCAAAAGAATCTGAAGTCTATAAGGCAACATCCTTACTAAGTTTTGCAAAGCAAAAATTAATTCACATTATTTGCTTTTGAATAGCATATTATGCATTTAATATGACAATTAAGTGACAAATGTGTCAAAAGGTGTTTTGGTTTTAATAATTTATTATACAAAGAGTTTAGGTGTGTATACCAAAGCTCAAAAACCTCAAAATATACTTATTCGGCTATAAATTTTGCTTTCAATAAGCTAATCTTAGTCACTACATATCAGTAACTATTATTTCTATAATACGTAAGTTTTGTTGCGCGTGAAGTTATGCGCCTTGCAAACCAAGCTATCAGTATTGAGGTGAGCACCATCATGTTAATCTAAAAGATGGCGACCATTCGTGTCGGCGAAACTTTGAGAAGAAATTCTACAAGACGGTATTCGAATAACTCTATATCTAGACCACAGCATTAATAAGTACAGCATTCCGTCTCCACGTTCGCACTTTGAAAAAAAGTGTGACGTAAGATGCCGCCATTTTGGGTTACAAAACAGGTCCTGACTAAGAATAATTATAGTTTTTGGTTTCTAACCACAGTACTGTATTTTTATTTTTGTAAAAATATTTAAGTACATAATAATATCGCTGTCAATTTCAGAAATATTTGTGGTGTGTCATAGTGATTGAAAACAACCTTGAGTGGTGTTATCAGTTAAATGTTGACATGATTGGGTGATTTTTTAATAATAATAATAATAAACACAACAATAATAAAGATTTTATTAGTGAAAAAAAGACATTTTTACAAAAATTGAAGCAGTGCTTCCTAACTTAACCTAAATTTAACTTTTATTTTGTTTGTTGAATTGATATATCTAATTTTTTTTCTGTAATGGTCGATAATTCGAAAAGCTGAAGTCTCCATGGGTTATTGTTTTTTTTAATATAACAATTTTTTTTTATTTTGTTAAGTTATAGTAAACGCTTTATTTAATATTTTTTAAGTCAATTAGAGTGGCTATTTTTAACTAATATAAAACGTGATAGCCCTTATTCACTGTAATCTTCAACAAAAATGAGTAAAAGTTCGTACGTATCTCCTCCGATGATAAGCAATTGTAAAATATGTGTTTTAACATACAGTTAAATATTGAGATTAGGCGGTAGGCTACTTTTGGTGAGGCTGCTTTGAAGGGAAACATTTTTAAAATAGTTCCCAAATCGTCACATTTTTCATTAAAGTAAAGTCAGTAGAAAAGAAAATAGATTTGTGTGTTACTCTTATGGAATCTACTCGCTTAAACAACATACCAACTTACAATGCTTTGCTGCCAAAATGGCGTACTTATTATTTCTGCAATAGCGTAATTAATCCGAAATCTGTTTACACCCGAAACACGTGAAGATGCTAATTTAAACATGAACTCAATTTCCCCTAGTATTGAATTATATAAAGTGATCATTAATTCGGTATTTTACATTGTTTTTAGATATTACAAAGTGGTGAAATATACTATTTTTTTAATATTAAACTACACGAGCTGTATAACAAAATATATTTACGTCCGATACTCTTTTTGCGCGTATTAAGCGCTTTTGCATGTGGATTGGATTAGAAAGATTAATATTAATTATCTATAATTAATGTTTATCTAATGTTTGTTTCCACTCATTATGATATTGTAGATACCTATGTATATTTTGATTTGTATTTGGAAATAAATATTATTATTATTATATTACCTATAATTATTATATTTTAGCTTAAACCTATCAGAAAATTGATTTACATCGCTGGCCAAATTAAGTAGGTAGCTTTTGTTTACAAATTAATTTGTTCGATTACGTGTCAGACAGCAATCTTTCATATAAGTATTCTGCCTTTTTCCATCTGATGATTTTATTAAGTAATCAAAATTAGTTAATGAAAATCCGACGTTGTTTCATTCTTAACCAGCCGATTTCCTTAATCTTAGCGCTGCCTCTTTCACCCCTACGAATTCCACATACAAGCTGAATTCTGCATCAACTGTATCCTTTTCTCAGCCATTTTAGTCAAATAAGGGCCATATATAACATCGCCATGATTAAAATGCGACAGTATTAAACGGGTAGTTTAATTCACAAATTACAACAACAGCAACTTTAAAGGCAAATTTTGGCAAAAACTTCTTGAAACTTTATAATGATATTGTCAATAAAATAACAACTAGCCACGCGACAACTTGTGTTTATGTTTCACTTGTATTTAGTTTAAAAACATATTAGATACTGTCATTTCGTATTATATAAATTTTACGGTTATACAAATAGTTGTTATAAACGTAAAATTATCTAGTATTTATCTTAATTTTTACTTATTACTCACCTAACAGGATCTTTGGGGAAGCGAAAAAAATGTTTAGAGCAAGTGTACCGCTTATTGGGACAACATTTTGCAACACACACATGTCCTCCGTGATTATTCATTGTATGAATCCCAAGACACGTTAATAAAAATAAAATCCTTTTAATTCTCACGAACACTATACCCAAAACACAGATTTAGATTTAAACACATTATTTATTTATCTCGTACACTACGACAATGAACTATATATTGAACACAGTAGTGAACTGTATCTATCTACGTCAATGCGATTATTTTGACGTTGTAACCCATAATGGCGGCATGCGCGACGATATGCGCAGGACGGCTTGCAAACGTGAAATGGTGAAAGACAGAATACTGTATTATTTATTATACTGTGTCTAGACTATAGCTATTTAGCTGTTATTATTTACAACATTTTCAATTTGGCAACCATACTTTCCGAAAAATATTTTTTTCTACGACTGTCTTTAAGTGCCTTTATTATATGTTCAATCATAATTTGAAAATGTAGTAGGTACATTGTTGCTGGGCAATATTTAAAAATGCACGGGTAAATTTTCTGGTAATGACAAAACTAGCATCGGATATGAAAAATCACCATAGCAACGCCGACAATACAATCAAACTAAATTGACAGTTTAAATTATTTGGCTAATTTCGAAGGTTTCAAATCTATTTATATAAGAAAGTGATAGTGATAGTGAATATAGTTTAACACCACCTCGTCAATTTAATACTTTTAACTCATCGTATTTGGGCTTACGCCAACAGGGCGAGTATAGGTACTTACCTACCCCGAAAGACAAATATTTTCCTAAAAATTATGATGGTTAATTTGTTCAAAAGCAACCTATTAAACCATCCGGTATATTAAAACAGTTTTAGAAAAAGTATATTATGTAACTCGCATGAAACGACCATTATTTCCTGCTCGTGTGATTTGCAACGATCATACTCGTAGGAAATATAATATGTCATTTCATGTTTGTTGCACAATATACTATTTAGATTTCCCGTTCAAAATAAACCTTCCATTTAAGTACATCTCACTTAAACCTCATAGTTTTTTAGATATTTTAATTGCTATAAAAATATAGAGATAATTATTTGGGCACCCGGTATATCTCCACTGGCGCGAAAATAGGGCTGTGCAAAATATATAGAATCCTGGACGTCGAAGAACAATTCGTACTCCTAAAAATATTGAACGAGTCAGAACTGCGTTCACGAGAAATCCCAAAAATTCTGCAAATAGGCAAACCCTTATGTTGGGAATATCGAAAGTGATCCTAGATCGAATCCTTCAAAAGTATTTAAAATTTCATACCTACAAATATCAAACGGCACAACATCTTAGTTATTATATTATAAATAAGCCAGATGATGTACGAGCAAGATGGAGCAACAGCACATACCGCAAGAAACTGTATGAGAGTTCTGAGAGAAGTGTTTAATGGGCGGCTCGTTTCCCGATTTGGAAATTCAAATTGGCCCTTGACTTAACTGCACTAGACTTTTTTATGTGGGCTTATTTCAAGACGAACATTTTTCTCGTCCAGAAAACATCCAAGAACTCAAAAGTCCGAATTGTTGAAGAAGTCCGGCGAATAGATCAGGTTTTGCTTCATCGTTTCATTAATAATTTCTTGTCCAATCTTGAAAAGTTCATGGAAGTTGATGGCGGGGACTTAAAAGACCGTAGTTTTTAAAAGTTAGTATAAGTTACAGTAAATCCTATAGAGTAGGTATGTTGTAATTAAGTGTAAGTTTAAACAATTTTTTGAGCTATTGAAATGGGTAGTCTATTAGAACCCAGTATAAACGTGAGGTTACTACTTATAATATAAAAAAGCACTGCATGCAATTTTGCATGTCGGTTACCATAAACATCGGGTGTTACACCCTTTAACAAAATCGCTGAAAGATATTTGCCTTATAATAAACGTTCTATTATATTATGAAAAATATTTTGGGAATATTACCTTAATCTTTTTCAGCAGGATTACTGTGTAATTTCGCTTAAATTTTCATATAATATGCCTTTTGTAAAAATAATAGCAGCTATAATACTTATAATGCATATTTTTTAATAAAACAATGCAAAATATGTCTAAAAATATTCTTACAGCTACTGAAGCAACAATAAAATAGTATATTGTGCAACCAACATGAAATGACCAGTGGCGGTTGGCCCATAAGGGCACGTGCCCTACCTAAATAATAAAGTAGAAAAAATAATTTTAGATTTTATACTTCGGACCAGATCAGTGTAATTTCGTTACAATTCGTTCTAAAATTTTGCATTTGAAAATTTGAATTGAAGACGGCCCTGTCTATGCTATAATCACTTTTGCAGCGCATCTATTCACGGTAATGAAACAGAACGTAGGTCTTAGTACATATTACGATGCTCTTGGACACAACATTTTTGTGCCTCTATTCTTTTCTTTGCTATCGCGGGCGAAAAACAGAGACAGCAATGCATCGCTACGCTATACGCTAGTAACAGTAAAAATTAAACGCATTTATGGCGACGTCATATCTGGGGTGCTGCCCTACCCATCAGCCCTGTGATGTTGTTTTTGTTTTCGCGAGCGCTTTTTGAGTATTATACAGTGAATGTTTTGATTTTGAACAATTACAATACTAAAGATGAATTCAGTGCAATATATGAATGTAAATAATGTTAAGTTAAGATGTGAGGATCGAATTACTATAAAAAAAGTTTTGATGGACACCTAACTCTTCCAAATTTATTTGGAACTGAAAAATTTGATGAATACCGAACCGTCTTTCCCTCTACTGTATCGGGAAAAAAGGGTTGAGGGCAAGTGTTGTAAGTTCGACAAATCCACGATTCAAGATTGTGTAATCTGTCTTAATAAACTCGTGGTTGCTAGTTATTGTTAATTTAATAATTAGACCTCAGCAGATATTTCTTCAAAGAAAAATAATATTTCGTATTGCATAGTGGATATTCATATTTTTAGCCAGTAAGTTTTAAACAAATAGTGTAGGTATAAAAAGTGATAGTAGACACCACAAAAACTCGGTGTGCAGATTCAAGAACATAGGCGTAGCACCAGAGTTGCGGTACACTACAGGACCTAATAAATGTTTCCCAATTACTCCAATCCATACATTTTAAGTTGATATGTTTAGTTTCTTTTGTGACATAAGGATTCTCGCGGAAATATGCATAAAGATGTGCGTTATCTAAATTCAAAATTCCATCCTTGGTAAAGGTAGCTTCATCGCAAACTAAAATACCCATTAGGAAACCTCCGTTTGGAGTTACTTGGTTTCGCAACCAAGTGGAAAACTCGACACGAGCAGGATAATTGGTTTCTAGCAAGGCCTGTATCGTTCTAAAATGAAACGAATAAAGCCTTTCCCTTATGCAAGATATTCCAAATAGAAGATTTTGAAATTTCCGGATACATTGCAGCCAATCGTCGTACGGTAATATCAAAGTTTTCTTCAACTTCCATCAACATATTTTCTTCATGCTCTTCTGTCACATCAGCATATCTTCCCGTTTCATATTTTTAGGACATCCTGATCCCCTTTCAATTAGTCGCTGATGCAAACCACAAATGTGCGGCGATCGGGATTTCTTCGGTGGGGATATTTCCACGCATATCTACGAGCTGCTGCCCGAGATTTTTAGAAAAATTAGTGAAAAAAAATAGTACTGATTAAAAATGTCTGTTGATCCCCCCGTCCGGACGCCTATGGGTGCAATTTAATTCAGCAATGTATGCCTAACAAATGGATCTATTTAGAGAAATATCTATGTCACATTTCACTCCAATGGCTAAAGGGGTTTTCGCGATACCTTTAAAAAACCTATCCAAAGCCGCCATCTTTCAAGAGATATAACTCCTTTCTGAAGCAATTTCGCATTACAAGTTTGTCATCGAATTGCTATGAAATTCGCTCTAGAATTTGTGGCTTTTGTTTCGTCTCACAATGTTAAAATTCGTTTCAAATAAAAAAAACGTTTTATTAGACATCATCATATAAACCATTTGCCTGAAAAGTGTTAATTGTTTAGCTTATAAACATATACAGTATGTCCACAGGAAAAGTGTTCAAGAGAAAAAAATTTCTTATTTTTCATTTTATCGAAAAAACCTACAATTGATAAAAAGTTTTGCTGGTTCTTAGAGTAAGATTGGGATAGAAAAATTTATAATAATAATAATCTTATACAGGCTATTCAGAAAATTGAAAAAACTTTAAATGGTACAAGCGTAAAGTGCACTTATTTGAGAAGATATGGAAATAAGTGACTATAAAAAGTTGTTCAAAAGTAAAATGTAGTCTCTAATACCAATTTTCGAAAAAATCGGCCTACTTTTGTTTATTTGTAATCATTTAATTTAATTCCAAATTAACAATGCACAAGTTGTAAAAGTTTATTTACTCAAACACACTATAACCTCGTTGGGCACATGGCTTTAAACGAACGAGTAATTCATCAAACATTTTTCTAAGCGCATGTAAAGATATTGAAGCAACGGCATCTCCAATCGCATCCCTTAATTGATCAGTAGTGGTATTTATTAGAGGTGTGCAATAAACAATTTGTTTTAATCGGTCCCATAGGAAAAAATCTATTACTGTTAAATCTGGACTCCTAGGAGGTTATTGAACTGCTCGTTGTCTCCCAATCCAGCCGTCTGGAAACGTATGGTCTAACCATTGCCTAACCGTTGCTCCATAATATGCTGGGCATCCATCTTCTTGAAGATAAAATGTACGAAGGTAGTCTAATGTAACATTGTCTAATTCATCGTTGAGAAAATTTCTTAACATAGCTAAGTAACTATTCGCATTACAAGAAGTGGCAAGTTGGCACACCAAACATTTACTTTAGCAAAATATTGACGCCTCCGTGGTATTCGAAAATGCGGATTAAAGTCACTCCAATATCGTGCATGTTGCGAAGCCACAATACCATTGGTCGAAAAAATTGATTAATCAGGAAACATTATATTCTTATGAAATCTTGTTTATTATTAATTAACTGATGTAAAATAAATTTAATGATTTGCAAATAAGTAAAAGTATACCAATTTTTTCGAAGTTTTTCCTCTTGAACATTTTTCCTTTGGACATACTGTATAACTAAGATTCCCCAAAAATCGAATATCCAATACACAATTATTACTGAAAGCATAAATATATGAGTTTAATGATATTTGTTATTAAAAGAGCTATAAAGTTCAAATTAATAATTATTAAAACATAAAAATAAAATAATTCATCAAATATTATTTTTATTTACCATAACATATAGGTATATTAACCATCTATTTATAAAATAACGAAATCATTAGTTACCCAAAATTATACTTCACTCAGTGTCACTCTCCAAAAGAACTCATCATTTCGTCAACACCTCCGTTATTCTCA
This sequence comes from Apoderus coryli, assembly GCA_911728435.2. Lineage (NCBI taxonomy): Eukaryota > Metazoa > Arthropoda > Insecta > Coleoptera > Attelabidae > Apoderus > Apoderus coryli. Next base: position 2,743,025 of record OU452206.1, on the reverse strand, counting down.
GTAATTTTCTATTTACAGAAAATTAAAACAAAACAAAAAAATTAATGGAGTGCAGCGTTAAATGGGTGGTCGACACTGATGACCTGCGTTCGAATAACAATATATTTCGCGGTCTCATGAATTGGGAAAGTTATTGTCACTGAAGCACTGGCGACATCTATCTGGCTATCAGCGCTCTAGTCTGTGGGTGGGCTTGATAGTTTTGGATAAACGCCAAAACAATATGTAGTTCAGCCAATTTACAATATCTATCTATTGGATATAAAGCTGCTCATTACCGAATTTCTACAATTTCATATTAGCCATTTTTGTGTTTACATTCAAATTTCGACCAGTTTATGCTGTGACGCTAAAACATTTATTAAGAGTTTACATTTTTTCCTCAAAACTTTGTATTGAATTAAATGTAATGTTTTTTAAGATGTGTATTTGCATGAAGGTTTTCACGTGGATCATATCCAAGTTATCATTGCTGGATATCCCCTGTTCTGAGGTTGGTCTCTGTTAGTAAAGAAAAATTAGCTATGAGTGGCCTACGTTATCGGCGGTTGAAATGCCAGCTATTCATTGCTATGTCTAGAAATATGCATTTAAGGCTAGTTAGATATTTCGTCGAGCTTCCGTCCTTCACGGCGAAACAATACTGGGTTCGATGTTATGAAAAGATAAACTTCAGATCGGATTTATATAAGCTTAACTTTAGGTTCAAATGTCTTTTATCTCGCCCTCCTCAGCGTACCTTATTATTTGAGCGCTCCTTAACGTTTGACATTGACGAGGAGGAGGAAGAGGAGGAACGTAAAGCAAAATGCCGCATAATTATAAAACTTTAAAACTTTCGACGTTTGTTTTCTTCTTAGAAATAAATTGTTAAATTATTTTTTTTTTTTCGTCTTATATAATAGTATATCAAATAAATAATTACAGTGTTAGATCTAATTTTTTGGTATTTTGAGTTGATATTATTAATTCTGTTTTCGTTCGCATTGTTCGGCTATGGTTGAATTAATTGTCATTAATTTAAGTTTCGGTTAATATTTTCGGGTTAGAATATAAATATCAGTTTTACTACCTTCTAACCCTTTTTGCGGTGGTATTTTTATGTGTTGTTTAAGCATTATTAATGGAATATTTATATATAACTGCAAATAAACTGATTATGATTATTAAAAAAGTAATTGCTTAATTTCTCTAGCGGGTACCCAACGATATCCGCTATCATTATCGAAGATCTAGATATTTGAGATATATACCACCCAACAATTTTTGCAGCTGGAAGATATTTATATTCTATTATAAACCAATGCCAGACTACGGGGGGCTTTACATACATAATTTTTGCAATGTGTAGATGACTGCCCAGTTCGTATTGAATCAGAGTTTGGATTTAAATGGCTTATTTAACTTCTAGGGTGGTGATTTTCTAAAAGGTAAACAAATGTTTTGTTAAAAATGATAGAGGATTTTTCAAGACAGTTGGTTCTCTAGATAAAATCATCTGAATCCTATTGCCATCCACATAGATCGTCCAGATTTCTGCAAAATAATTGGATAAACAACTTTATATGCACCACTATTAAATAGCATTTGGACTTTCTTTAATTGACTTAGCTGCCTATTCTATCAAGAATACCTCCGTTACTCATCACGATTATTAGTACTGTCCAGATTATATTTATTTATTTATTGTAGTTCGAAATAAAATAACATTCTAAGTAGGAAATAATTCCCAAAACAAAATAATAATAACAAATAATAACACTAATAATCAAAGAACTACAAACAGACCTAGGAAAACAATTTGGAAAAGATCAAGTCCTAAGCCTGGCAGAAATACTTATACATATATATATAATTTATATATACCTAATAAGTTATAAATCTAAATAATATCAAATAGCACATAAAAATTAATTAGTACTGAATTAAGTTAAGTTAATTGAGTTAATTGGGTGCGAATGAAATTCCCCCTCTCTCTCTCTCTCTCTCTCTCTCTCTCACATGAATCTATCAACACAGAAGAATCAATCATTTATGGGAGGTTATTCCGAAGCAAGATGTTTTTGTATTCTTTTCTGAATTTAATTGGACGAAACGATTTGAGGTAGTCAGGAAGTTGATTTAAATGCCAGTAAACGTTATATGTAAATCCTCGACGAAAAAGTGTAGTGTGATGAGCTGGCGGAGAAATTAAGCCCTTGTGTCTCAGATTCAAGGCATGTACATCTGTACGAAAACGTATTTTATTATATAAATATGGAGGGCATTGGTTAATAATAACTTTGTGGCAAAAGGTAACAAAATGAAACCTTCGTCTAGTCTCCATGTTCAGCCAGGTAGCCTCAGCAAGCTTATAAGAAATTCTTTCGTATTTACTGATGTTATAAATGAACCTTAAGCATGATTTTTGTACCCTTTCGATACGGTTGGAATCAATTTTGTCAAGACAAGGGCCATAAACAACATCAGCGAAATTAAAATGACTTAAAACCAATATGTCAGTCAACTGAATTTTAAGTTTTTCGGATATAATGTATCGATGTGGATACAAAATTTTTAAGCCCGCATATGCTTTTTGGAGACACTTAGTAACATGATCTTTAAAACGAAGATTATTGTCTATAAGTAGACCCAAATTTTTGGCTTTGGTTACTGCCTGCAAATGAGAACTGCCCAAGACGAGATTAAGAGAATCCCTGACGGTGTCACGATGTTTACCAAAAACCATTAAAGTAGATTTGCTGGGATTTATATGTAGAGTATGCTTAACAGAAGAACTGAGTACCGCTTCCAAGTCCGAATTAATCACTCGCTCAGCCTGTGCACACATTTCCGACGAAAAAGAATGGTAAAGCTGTGTATCATCGGCATATAGGTGTGTTTTAACATGCTTTACAGAATCTAGGATATTAGAGGTATATATTGAAAACAGTAGTGGACCTAAAATAGAACCTTGCGGGACGCCGCACTCAATATTACCGAGACCAGATCTGCCTTTATTAGTCTCCACATACTGAGAACGGTCTGTCTATTCTATATCTATTCTGTAAAAATGAATTTTAACTATAATAAAACGCACTCCTCTTATTCACTCTAATCTTCAACGAAAACCGGGTAATGTTCGTGCAGATCTTCTCTGAGCCAAACAAATGTGAAATATGTCATGTGTTTTTACATACAGTTAAATATTCAGGTTAGGAGGAAGGTTACTTTTGGTGAAGCTCCTTTGAAGGTAACATTTCAAAAAAAAAAATAGTTTCTATTTTAACTATAATGAAACGCACTTCTCTTAATCACTCTAATCTTCGAGGAAAACAGGGTAAAGTTCGTGCAGATCTCCTCCGAAGCCAAACAATTGTAAAATATGTCATGTGTTTTTACATACAGTTAAATATTCAGGTTAGGAGGTAGGTTACTTTTGGTGAGGCTACTTTGAAGGTAAACATTTTTAAAATACTTTCCAAATCGTCACATTTTTCATTAAAGTAAAGTCATTAGAAAAGAAAACAGATTTGTGTGTTATTCTTATGGAATCTACTCGCTTAAACAACATACTAACCTACAATGCAAGGCTGCCAGACTGTTTTTCAAATTGTCGCTATTCTACAACTCATGCTCATTATTCGCGCAATACCGTAATTAATCCGAAATCTATTTATACCCGATACACGTGCAGATGCTTATTAAGACACACAATTAATTTCCCCAAAAAATCCCATATTATTTTTATTTCATTCAATTCAATTCATTCAAAATCTGGCAACAATCAAGAAAAGATGAGAAATTCGGTGATGCCACACTTTATTTGGAGATTTTCAATAAATCCACACATTACACAATAGATTTACACATCGAACAATATTAGATACTTGATTTTCCAAAAAATTTAATTAACTCAACTCCCACAATAATATAACAAATATCAAAACATTATTTTATCTAAAAAACTACTAATTTATACTTATTTTTATTTTACAACTATTCACATGAACTAAATCTGGCAGAATTGTTTTTAAATGACTCAAGTTGACACATGTTGCCACATTTGGCATTCGAATATTGATTTTTTACCGTCCTCATCAGACGGGCTACAATTTCAATAATAATAAAAAAAGTTCAATGACCCCGTTCGACTAACAATATGTTTAGACGTTTTTTTTCAATATACGATAACCGGAAATTTATATATGACAGTGTATAATTAATTAGATATCTAGTAAAAAGAATTTAAAAAACATGTCAAGCAATAATATGTGCAGACCGGCTACAATTTCAATAATAATAAAAAAAGTTCAATGAACTGGGTCATAGAAATGCAAGAAATGTATCGATATATTATTTCTTTCATTATTAGAGATGCAAGAAATGTATGGATATATTCTTTCTTTCATTATTAGAGATGCAAGAAATGTATTGATATATTCCATTCGATCTCAATTTCTTTTTAATGTTGAACTATTTTCTCGAGGATTGCAACTGAATCTATTGGCCGCTTGTATATATATAAATACATAATCTCAGTTCATTTTTTTTGTATAATAAAATTTGCAATGAGATGGACCTACATAAAAAACTATATTTATTTTTGGAACACGTTTCATACTAGGAACATTTACATAGAGACATTTGTTCTATTCGACATTCTGCAAACATATTATACTTCATCTCCTCTGGCGTGACTGCATGTAGATGTTGGTTTTTTTATTTTGGATAACAGCCAAACAGCTCGCGGCTGCGTTAATTGAGAGATAGTTATTTGGTCACAACAATATTTTGTATAGGACAAACTTAATCTGGCGATGTATAAATATTGTCGCGTCTGCAAGTTATGATTAAAATCCCCTAGCATATGTTGTGACTCGTAATTTATATGCGACCTCGGCGGGAATGGATCATTTTTTATTTTTTGTTTTTTTTTATTATACTCGAGGTTGGTTGGCTCAGTGAGTGTATAACTTTCGCGTGAATATGATAATTTACTAGATAATTTTCCGTTTTCTTTTTTTCAACGCATTTTGTTCGAATGACTACCCAAACAGAGCACAATTTAATAAATGTATATAATTAGTTAAATTAATTAATAAATTAGTTAAATAGAGACTTAAAAAGATGACCCATTCAGTGTTATATTGAATATTGTGAAAATTGATATTGAAAAGGAATATAATATAATAATAAACAAAAATTGTAGGTTGGCTTAAAAATATTGTTAAAATTAGCTTTTGTCATACGGCGTTTTTCGCGTTTTACTCATAGAAATATAGGATATGTTCAATATTTTTACTTAGAAAACTTACTTAGTTATTTATGTACGTATTAAACATTAAACTGTTGCCCTCGAGGCACGAATAGCTCTCCATATTTAAGTGTAAAAGAAATATTTTTGTGACTTTTTTGTCATTTACCTTTCTCGTTCGTCTCTTGGTGACAAGCTATATTTCAAAATAAAATATATTTTTTTAATGTAGACATCAGCTATATTTTTTCATGGACGCATATGGTAAATAATTTTTTTTGTGTATTTTCAACACCAATTCAAGAGATATCTTCATAGTCTGGTCTTAAACGTGATACTATGCAGGATTTTCTTAACCACGTAAATTCTATTCATTCTAATATCTGGTTAACAAAAGGAATTGAACAAAACAAGTTGCAATTTTTAGACATTCTTTCAGTTAAACCAAATATGTCTTCAGGCTGACTGAAAATGATTTATGACTTTACCTCAACAATGGACTGTGCTTAAAATTGAAGTACCCTGCTAAAACCGCAATAATATTCGTGAATTTACCCATTCTGATCGTTGTTTGCCTTATCAGGATTGGATGGAGGGATCGTTGGATTTTCAAACTGCTCGATTGCTCACATACACAACCTCATTCCATTGTGTACCGGGTGTTCCATTTTGAATACGTTTGCGAGGTATCTCCGTTATAGTTTATTTATTTATAATTTATTTTTCGTAAAACTAAAAATGCGGTTAACAAAATTTTCATAGCCATTTTAGTTAAGATACAGGGCTAAATTGAAAGTGTTGCATTTTCTGACACCCCTCGTATTTCAACTATCAGATGTGTGTGGGCGGAAGATATCTCAAGATCTATAAGCGCTAGACAAAAATATTATCTACAAAACTTTTAGCACTGAGGAGATGTACAAGCCAAAAATGGTTTTAATCATACAGGGTATTTCACAAACGCGCAGCAGACCATACCTGCTTTGTCTTAATGCGACACCCTGTATATTTTAACATAGATAAATGCCGCTCTAAAACACAAGAAAAATGACATAAGAGTTGCTATGCCCTTTCCTATACTTTTTATAGATATCATATTTCATAAGCTTAAGGCTTACCGATTTTGCATACAAAAATATAAAAAAAAATAAAAAACTGCCGACAAACGATCTGTATATTTTACCAGAAATAAATGAGGCTCTAAAAGACAAGAAAAATGACATGCGGGTTGATATGCCTATAGGTCCAGAAGTTTTTTAAATATTTGAAAATTATGGTTAATTTTGACATACATTTAAGCCGATGTGGGTCCGATAGCTTTTTGACCTGAAACTGTATACTAATTTCGAAAGCGGAATTGAGTTCTACGGGAAAAGATATATAAGAAACAGTTTTCACAATTGCGATAAGTTATCTGAGGGTTGCCTGTTGTAGCCCTGTATCTTTAGTTTTACGAAAAAGTAGCATACTGCCGCGAAAAACGCAACTTTCTGTCTATAAAAATAAGTGGGAGGTACGCCGCAAAAGTACCTAAAATGGGACACCCGGTACGTGAGCGTTTGACTGTGCTCATATTAAAATGTAATTATAATAAGTATTTTGCCAAAATTATTATAATATATATGCGCACATTTTATATGCTCGTACACTAGTGAGAAGCATTGGAAGCCAATTTTATTAGTAATTTTTACGTAGGAGGCAATGCAGCATATTGTATACCTACATTTATATGAAAAATACAGGCCAATTTATTTAGATCAAATTCATTCCCCACATAAAAAGAAAAACACTTTGCCGGCGCACTGCGTCATGTTACCCTCTCACACCGTACAGAACAATAATTCCACCCTTATTTCCGTTCCGGGACGTCTATTGCGACAAATAATGAATTACTGGAATGTATTTCATTCGTAGGAACATCAGGGGACATGTATATATGTGTATCTGTTAGGATGAGTTTATAAATTGGGGGTGTTTAACATACGTAGGTTCTCGTTAGTGGCTTCCTCACACGTTGATGTTGTGAAATGTGTCATGTTCACTCACGAATCATTTTATACAGCGTTGGTGTATTCCTACAAAACTGATAATTTAGGTCGTAACCACGATAATGCAATCTCTATTAGACCCAACTGCGGAGGCATGTATGATTAACTATTTATTTTGGATTCATGTTTTCGATAAGGTTAATATTATAGGCATTATTATGTATGAATAAACATTTACTGGCAGAGTTTCGTACTCAAAAAGCTCAAGTATCGAACTCGTAGTGATCTAAAAGGTGCCATATCGATCCTGTTTCCTTGACAACCCTTGTAAATTTGGGATTTCTATTGATATATTCAAACAACATGGATCATTGATTCATTATTCCTCAATTAAAAAAGTACGGTTTCCTCGGGGCGACAGAGAGCTGCGACACCACTGCTTAAGCAAATCAGTATAAACGCTTTCCTCCGCGCGGCTATTAGCGACTAAAGCTGACCTAGGCGATCGTCGCGAGTCGACTGGTTTGAGAGCCGTATAAGCGCGGCTGATTCTGTGTTGTATTTCGCGTTAAAAAAGTGACTTTTTAAGACGAGGACGATGAGACTCAGAGAAATGGTGGGGGTGGTGACTGAGCCACATTAAGTCGAAAGAATTCTCTAAATTTAATATCACTATTCATCAGGAGGTGTCTGTTCACTAAATATAAATCTGCTATTGCTCGTTCTTTGAACATTGCTTTATGGTAATTTCGCCTTTTTTTCCTAGTATTTATTTCTTCTGATATTTCGTCTTTCATTTCTTCAAGAAATATATACGACAAACCTTCCATGTCGAGTCAATCTGACGACTGTGATTGCTGCCGAACCGAGACAATAGAATAAAACAGACAATAAGTGACGCTCGCCAAGGGACGATTCCAGCTCTCAGTCGCCCCGAGGAAACTGTACCTTTAAATTTGAACAAATCAACGAATAAACCATACTCAAAACAATTACATCAATTTAAAAGAAGAAAGTAAATTTGGATAAAATAATTTAGTTGTATATTGGCGTACTGGAAAGTTGTTTAGGGATTTGAAACTTAAAACAAATAATAAATTTTATTTCTTGAGTAATTTGTATGTATACATATATGTAATTTCTGTTAAATAAGGGACTATTAACTATGTCTATTTAACGTAACTTTCTAAGTAATTTTAATATGCTATATAATTTAGCTGATGATATGAATTCTCAAACCATGTCTTTATACTAATAAATGAGTGAAGTTTGACTGGGAGTTTTATTATGTTTTTAAATTAACGTTTGCATCTACAACGCCTTTTTAATTGCTACTGATTTAACAACCATAATGATTTATATAGTTGCCTTTTAGGCTGATGATGGAGTTGAAACTCCGAAACATGTCCTTCTAATTAAGAATATTGTTTTTTAATAAATTGCTGGAGAGAACGTATTTTTTTAATTTTAGTTTAGTTAATTATGTAGGTCTTTCAGTTCTTAAAAATGCGTATCGAAAATCATATTACATATTCACCATGTTATGGACTAGATACTATTTTGAAAATTATTTTAACACAGCACTGTCGTTTAGCGATCACATCGAACCCTTTAACAAAAGAATAACGATCAAAATCCAAGTGGCCAAGAAGGTCAAACCATGCGATACACCCAAAAGAACAAAAAATTAAATCCAAAACGTGCAACGGTTAGACGCTTTTGGCGGCCGTGGAAAAGAAAGAACTTGAAACAAGAAAGCTGCCCTAAATCTCCAATCGTTATTAGGTATGGAATTTGAGGAAATAAAATACACCAGGCCGAATGTTCCTGATTGTTGCATGGCTGGTTTCCAATACTTTCAATTGAAAGAAGATATGTGTTGGGCTAGAGAAGAATACAAGAATATTTATATTCAAGGTCAGTATTTTAAAAAACTATCGCGAACACATCGTCGAAAACAAGCTTATCTGTAGGCTTTTTATCCTCATTTGATACAAATTGCCATGAAAAAAATACAATTAATTATGATTATATTGTGAAAACCCATAATTAGCAGAAAATAGTAGTTGAGCGTTTAAAGTTCTTTTTGTAGGAACATTTGCAAGTAATGGCAGAACCATGGCAAAAGGCAATCCGTCACTCGTCGGGAACACAGCATCATGTGTCGCGCCACACACGCGCTCTGTGTGAAACGTCTTGTCTCATTTAAAAACTATTATTTATGTTGGTATCTGACCGAGGAATGTTGTTGCTGCCGTCTTCTTTTTCTTACGATATATTTTATGGTAGTACTTTCTTTAATTTAATTTAGTAATGATAACCATGCATACCTGAGGAATCCGTACTTGAAATCATTTTATACTTTAATTACTTGCATTTAAATAAAAGGAAATATCCACTTCATCTTGTATTTAAGTAAGTTTTTATAGGAAATTACCATTTTTAATCCCCTTTATATACAGGGTGTCCAGATTTCGTTGTAATTCCTGGGTATCTCCGTTATTGGGAAAGTTAGCGGGATGCGGTTTCCGCGACACGATGCAAATTTTTTGTAAAAGTCACGATGCCCTAATCGTATTTTGGGTAACATGTTTTTCAATATACAGGGCCGATTTCAAAAAATCACTTTTCGAAATATTTTTATTATAAAATGGGTCTACTTATTTTCACCAAGTTTGGAACTAAATAAAACATGAAACAATAATTTTAAATAAAAGTGTGTTGTACAAAACCAAAATCCTAGAATATATAAATAAAATTAAAGAACTCTCATAAAGGTAACATTTATTTTAGAATATTAGTATGCATAGACTATAATGAGTTAAAAAGGGTCCAAATTGAAAAAAAAAATGCTCAAAATTAAGAAAAACAAAACCAGTGTAAAGTGTAAAACAGACATTCAATAGTTATTGGTATTCAAGATACTTGCATTATAGTATAAATATTTGATTTTATGTATTTATATTTTGTCAACAATTTGCATTATTAAGTACAGCGTGGGCAAAACTCGATGGCCCAGCTCTGTTACGAGAAAATGAAAAACGATAGAAAAATTCTGAAAAGTGGTTCTTAAATGGGATTAAGTAAGCTACCATTTTAACGCACATTTGATTTTGTTTCCAAATTTGGAAACTAAAGTAAATGACGTCAACAACTTTTTTTTCAGACACATACCTATATTTTTATATAGTTCAAAAGAGCTACTTTTTCTAAGCAACTTTGGTAAAGAAAAAAATTTGCTATCTTCATTCGTTACAAAATTAAAAGCAAATTTGAAGGAAAAACTATTATCAAAAATTCTCACAACTTTTAAACAAGTAGTCTTTGGAAACAAACTGCAATTATATCTGTCAATAATAAAACTAACGGTTCACAAATAGTTTTCTCGTCATTTAATGTGTGTATTTTATGTTAAATATTTTCGCATAACGAAAAAGTTGACATGTTATTTGTCAATCCGATTGAAAACGAAGGACATTTTGGCATTAACTTTGGTGAGGTAATATTAACGGGTACTTAATTGCTCCATACTTTTACGAAGGTGTTTTATGCAGTGAAGAATATTTGCAATTTCTTCAAGAGCAACTTTCTGTGCTATTCGAAAATGTGCCATTGCAGTTACCAGCAAATATGTTTTTCCAGCATGACGGGGGCGGCTCCAAGCAAGAATTGCACATAACATTTAACGGAAAAAAATTGGAAATGCATGCAATGAACTTTCAAGAGAAATTTTATGTAAGGCCTCAGAAAGAGAAGTAAGGAGGATTTTAGATAAGCGTTTACAACTAGGAGGTGGTCACATTGAAAATTTGTTGTAGTGATTGATTTCCTATAATTAATTAGTAGTAACCTATTGTATTACTATGTTTAATTCTGTGGTAATAATAGTTACTATTAAATAATATCATGTGTTTTTGTAGTGTTTAATAAGTAATTATTGCCTAAAAATCGCATTGGCCCAAATCTTTACTGTCAACTTTTTCCAAAATAATCGAAAAGCTAGTCAAAAAGCGACTCCTCAGTTTTCTCAGAGCCAATAATATAATAACATCGGAGCAGTTTGGCTTCCAGAGCGTCAGGAGCACTTCGGATGCCGTATTTTCTTTTCTCGAGAATGTTTATTCCCAGCTCAATGAGAATAGAGCAGTTGCCGGAGTATTTTGCAATTTTTCAAAGGCGTTTGATTTTGTAGATCACAGCATCCTTCTAAGGAAGCTTGAGTTTTATGGTGTTAGGGGTGCACCTTTGGACTGGTTTCATTTTTATTTGACTGACCGAAGGCAACTGGTCAGGTTTGAAGGTGGTACGTCTGATAGTATGTGTGTGCCTTGCGGAGTGCCACAGGGGTCTGTTTTGGGTCCTGTTCTTTTTCTTCTTTATATTAACGACATTACCACTATTGGACTAACGGGAAGCTTTACGCTGTTTGCGGATGATACGACACTCCTTTGGCGTGATAGAGATGCTAATGTTGTCAAGGAAAATATTCGACGTGATTTGGGAAAGTTAAAGGAATGGTGCGATTCGAATTATCTCTCATTTAATTTATCAAAAACACATGTATTTTAAATTTCATGATTTGATGTTTGAAAATAACCATATTAATAGTCCTAATTGTGTTAAATTTTTGGGACTCCAAATTGATTTAAGGCTGAAGTTTGATGAACATGTTAAACTGTTAGGCAAAAAGGTTTCATCTGGGTGTTATGCTTTGAGAGTTGTGTCAGGGGCTTTTGGACTGAAAGTTGCACGAAATGTGTATTTTTCTTTAGTGGAGGCGTATCTTCGATATGGAATAGCGTTCTGGGGTACTTGTAGCCAAACTTTGTTTAAGAGTATATTTACACTGTACAAGCGGGCTGTTCGTTATATGTGTAAGACAGATTTTACTGCAAGCTGTAGAGAATTATTCAAAAAACATCGAATATTGACTCTTACATCACTTTTCATTTTAGAAACTGTATGTCTTATTCATAAAAATGTAAGAAACATTAACAGCTCAGCTCCACCTAGTCACCCTTATCCCACGAGACTAGTTCAGCGGGTGCACTTGCCTATACCGAGGTCTGCCTTGGTAAAGAAATCACTCCTTTATGACAGTCGCAGAATGTACAATCATTTGCCGCCAAACTTGACGGCTGTAAAAAATCCCAAGCAATTTAGGGAGGCTGTTAAGCGCGTTCTTCTTGAGAAGGCCTATTACTCGCTGGAGGACTACTTTGCTGATGCGTGGTAATGTTTGTTTTGATTTTGTTGTGTTGATCCGCTTTTGGCTTGGTTTGATGATTTTAATGTATTATGTCTTTTCTGTTCTGCTACTTACATTTATATATATATTTATGTTGTGTTGTTATTTACATATTTTACTTCATGTATGTTTGGGGGATTTGACATTTTACTCTTACCTTCCTACTAACACTGACAACATAATGTAGTAGGTTTACGTATGTTTTTAAAATATTTTTGTTATATTGTGTTTCAAACGATTAATTACATTAATCTTTTGTACTTGTATACGTCTTTGTTATATATTAATTTAAGTATGACTTTGTCTACAAGAACTTTTGTGATTCTTTTATGACAATAAAGTTAAAGATAATATTATTAACAACCGATGGATAATACGTATCTTCTCTCTTGACTGAATATCAAATGTTTGACTTATATTAGAAGTTATCACACGAATACTATTTGTCAACCATTAGTTTAAGTATTGACAGATATAATTGCAGTTTGTTTCCAAAGCCTACTTCTGTAAAAGTTGTGACGGTTGCGAATTTTTCATATTAGTTTTTTCTACAAATTTGCTTATAATTTTTTAACAAATGAAGATAGCACATGTTTTTCTTTACAAAAGGTGTTTACAAAAATTAGCTCTTTTGAACTCTGCAAAAATATAGGTATGTTTCTGGAAAAAAAAAAGTTGATGACATCATTTACTTCAGTTTCCAAACTTGGAAACAAAATGAAATATGGGTTAAAATGGAGCTTACTTAATCCTATTTAAGAACCTCTTTTCCGAATTTTTCTATCGTAACACATAACATTGAAACATTTACAATAGTTTGTCATATTATTACAGTAGAAGTAGGACTTCACTTGGCGTACATGCTCCTGTGGTTATTATTAAACAAATAAACAACAAAATTTTGTATGAAGAGCTAGTTAATTTTGTTCATATAATTTCACATTGGTTTTTGGTTTTCAATTTTTGATAATATTTTGTCACTGACGACTCTCGAAACATGTTTCACACAGCATAATTATCTTAACTTTGTAGATGTGACGAATCTGGTGTATTTTAATTATAATTTGATTGATGAAACTCATTTTAATCACACTTTCAAATAGAGATAAACGATTCAAAGGCACTTACCAATTGATTTTGATATGCTGTCACGGCAGTAAAAATTGTTTCAGGAAATATAAACGTTTTGTATTCTTCATGGTCTAAATCAACGACATTCCCCGGTGCTCCATCTGGTCGTTTAACCAAATGTATCCGCGGCTGGTACTTATGCATTGAGTTTAGAACCAGCTAAAATTAAAATATGGAGAAATTAGCACACAATAACTTTAGCATTTTAATTTTACAAAAACATTGTATTTTGGAGAAATATACACTATTTGCAAACAACAATGATTACAAATTAATTTAAATTTAAAATTTTTCAATAATTGTTGACTGCAATTTGTCTACTTTCATTCAAAAACTAAACTTAAAAAAAATACAAAACTTATACTCAATAGGTGTCAGAATTTCAATGCAAGGCCATCCAAAATAAATATGTAAAACTTCAAAAAAATATTGTATTATTCTGAAATCAATCTTAACACTATACTTACATGACCATGTTTATCCATTTCGTTATTCGTGAGTTTTACTTTTTCAAAGGACACCACCTGCTTTCGCAATTGTTCTCCAGTGAAAGGTGAATCCGGATGAGCGGATATCCGACATGGAGCTGGTGGATCTGCTTTACCCGCTACCAACCAAGAAGATCGATGGTAAGCGTATCGGTATCGTTTATTATCTACAGGGACAATATCTAGTAACACTGCATATCTTTGGTCTGGTCGAATGCCAGTGAACGATGCTCTGACCGTTGGAAACATTCGTCTAAAACAAACATAAAATAGTTGAAGACATTTTTTGTATTTTGTTTGGTAGAATTGAAAGTTAAATGCTAAATGCTATTGTGAAAGCCATAAATGAACTTAAACTAATCAATTAGGAGCTTCCTAATTACATGAAAAAGGATTTAAATTACTTAAATTGTCACTATTTGCATTTGTGTTTCTCAATTTTGGTCCATTTCGTTTTCGGTCTAAAACTTTTTTGTTTTTGTAGATAATTCATTTCCGAAAAAACTTTTCATGGCACTTTTTTATATAGAAGAAGCTATGTGACTTGTTTTTATACAAGGCTATTCGTAAATTTACTGTAACAATTTTCATTTTATATTGTTGAAACAGTCCATTTTCTTACGATGAGTTGTATTTTTAAGGATGAATAAATTACGTCTACGCCACAAATGAATATGATTATATATATTTGTTCAAAAATCAATCATTCATTACCATACATGTTTCGAGAAACGGGTTCTCATCAGCAGTGGTATGTAATGGGGGGAAGTACAGAAAGTTATATTAATTCATTTGTTGAAAAAAGAAATTCGTTATTTTTAATTGATCAGAATTCATTCACATGGTTCGATTTTGAGATCGAATTAGTATATAAAAAATATATTACATGTGGTTGTTAAAATTAAAGATTATACGATCTCGTTTATGATGAATAATTTCTTAAGAGAATTTTAAGTGTTACAAGAAAATGTAAAAATATACGAGGTGTTTCATAAGTAAAAAAATAATAATTGTTACAGCATATTTACGAATAACCCTGTATAGAAACATGTCAGATCAACTTCTTCTATATAAAAAAGTGCTATGAAAATTGTTTTTCGGAAACAAATTATCTAGAAAAATAAATACAAAAGTTATCGACCAAAATCAAGAAACGTCCCCTAGCGCCGAAACAGTTTAACAGTGTCAAAATCTGTTTTGACTACTGAGTCCAGTTTGGGTCACCCTAATTACCAAAATAAAAAATTCTCAGTAAGAAATTATTTTTATATATTTTTATAAAAATCAGCTTTACTATGTAGTCAAGCCCCTCCACAAAATAATTGCCCAGGCCTCAATGGGTATTGTCTTCCACGCTTAATCCATAGGTGCAAGTCCGACTTTTTCTTTAATTAGGGTTTTAGTCTAGATGAATCCGGAGAGTTGGTGTATGTTTTTTGTAAACGTACATATATGTTGAATAGCAAGCGATTGTTACAAATCCTTCTATAATAATGTAATAAACGAAGATAAAACGAGGGACAGTCTCTAGATGTTTATTTTTGCCTGAAGAGGACCTATAGTTATGTCGAAAACCTTTTAAATGTATTGATTGACATTTTTTGGCATCAAAAATAAGATTTAATCTTTTACACAATACTACGAGGATACAGTTTTCCTGTGTAATAGATGAAACGCCGGCGCTGAAAGAAATTGACAAATAACCTGAAGGGGTAGATTATTTGCCAATTTATTTAATGGTATATAACATTGGAAGCAATAATGAATATAATAATAATTATAAAAATAATTAGTACCTTGCGTTTCCACAACTAATATACAAATTATTTTCTAAAAGTCCCTAACCATTAACTTATTAATATTTTACAATTGAAAATGCTTGGGGGTTTTTAAGATAGTACTTATGGGTTGTGCTGAATTTTTGTAGACATTCCAGGCTATGAAATTGGCAATATTCTTTAGCATTGCCTTGCCGCGCACCGAAGTCATCAATAGGTTTGATTTTTAATGACAGACATATAACAAAAGCCGCCGTACCTAAACAGTTAATTTCTAACAGATTAAGATTAAAGAATTTACGTATATTTTTGTGAGATAAATTTACAGTTAATTTTTTTTTTTATTTTTTTTTAACACTCGCTAATTTTGATACCGATTCGGTCCACTCACTTTGCCCCTTTTCTATAATTTTGGGTTTTACGTGTTGATTGAAATCATTTAAAGGGATATTTAGGGTTCTATCGGTGGCTGAGTTGATGGCTTCTTTAGCTAGATGATCTACTGTTTCGTTGTCCTTGACTCCATGACCACATTTGATAATAAATAAAAACATACATATTTATTTTTTTATTATTCTTGAACCGCTATTCTAAAAACATACATAGGTTTACCATAAAAGAAACGATGTTCTTTAAAAATTTAATAATATAAAAAATGGTTACCCACCAAGGACGCTACAGATTTTGTGACAAAACTGTATGTTTTTTTTCATAATGTAAGCTCGTAACTAACAAAATCAGTATCGAAAATCTGACTCCTAATTTAAGCATTTAACAATTTTTTAACTATAATAAAACGTGAAAGCACTTATTCAATCTAATCTTCAACAAAAACGAGTTCTTGTAGATCTCCTTCAAAGCCAAACAAGTGTAAATATGCCATGTGTTTTCACATACAGTTAAATATTCAAGTCAGGTCGTGGGTTACTTTAGGTGACCCTCTTTTGAAGGGAAATATATTTAAAATAGTTCGCAAATCGTCAATCTTCTCATTGAAGCAATGCCATTAGAAAATAAACAAGGTATGTGTGGTTTTTCTTATGAAAATCTACTTGCCTACACAACATACTAACTTGCGAGGTTCACTAATAATAATAACTAAATAATAACTAGCTATTTACTGCTGAGACTCCACAAACAATATGGATTGGTTAAGAAAGGGGCTGGAACATCTATGCCCGCCCATGAGGGAGACTTGCGGACATCCTCATCGAACACCGCAAGAAATTTCGTCCGAACTTATGTTTCATGTTTGTTATGTATATGTGTGTTAACCATTGTATTGTTTATATTTGACAAATTAATAAAATGTTTGAAATTTGAATTCGTAATTGTAATTATTGTAATTGTAATTTTTTTTATTATTACTAAATTGTAGCCGGTCTGCACATATTATTGCTTGACATGTTTTTTAAATTCTTTTTACCAGATATCTAATTATACATTGTCATATATAAATTTCCGGTTATTGTAAATTGAAAAATTTTTGTATATACCAAGTAGCCAAACAATAATGTGCGAAATGTGTAAAAAATGATAAAATATTACTATTTGACGTGACGAATGTTCTTGTAAACAAAACTGCCCACCAAACGGATACATTTAATTTGACGCAGATAGGTAGGTACTCAAAATATCAACTTTCTTTCATTACGAGAGAGGAATTTATCGATATATTCGATTCGATTTCAATTTCTGTGTAAGGTTCAACTATTGCCTCGAGGACTGCACCTGAGTCTATTGCCCGATCGTATTACGCAATAAAAAACTATAATTTGCTGACTGTTCAGTTTTCTTATTTAATTGTCTTTCGAACTTGAACTTAGGTGTTCGATTCAACAAACTATAAAAGTAAGGGTATCCACAAAGTACGTTTGTATAATTTTTAGCTTTTCACATCATATATTATGTAATATTGTATATGAAAGCTATTTGTTTCATGAAAAAATGATTTTTTAATATCACCGGGAATACCTACGTGTTTTCGACCATTTTAAACGTAAATAAGTGGTTTTAAAGAAATGTCTGTATGTGTGTCTGTTTGTCTGACTGTATCCACGATATCTCAAAAACCACTTAACATACTTTAACCAAATTTGGTAAAAAAATACTACAGGATATGTCTAGGTGCTATTAACTGGTGAAAAAGGGGTCAAAATAAAAAATAATTCGAAATATTTAATAATTTAAATAAAAAAACTAATGTCTACAATAAAAATTTAAAAAAAATGTATTTAGAAATATATCTTGCCACAAAGAGTCTTACGAGAAAGTTAAATGACAAACAGGTCTCAGAAAAAATATTGGAGAGCTATTCGTACCTCAAGGGCAACAGTTTATTATTATTTCAGTGTAGTATAAATTGTAATTTTTCAATTTCAGTTTTAATTTATATATTTTGCGTTGAAAGTTGTGGTTAAATTCACACAAACATTCACTAAAGCTAGTGAAACGGCTTTCACGCAAAGTTGGTTGGAAGAAGCTGACAGGGTGATCAGCGAAATGTTAGCTAGTGTAAATTTGGCGCAGAATTTATCCATAAGAGTTGTTTCTATAACATTATGTTGCCCCAAGGCATGCTTGCGATTCTGTTTGTTTCTCTTTCTTCCATTATACTGTGTAAGATTTGACTAGGGAAATCAAGTGAATGAAAATGATAGAACGAATAAATTCTGACATAAACATTGTTAATTATAGGTAACATTTCGACTTAAGGTTCAATCTACAATTCACACAAAAACTCCAATACTTACATTATGTTGTGTTAAATTTCTAGAAATTCAAAAGCATGTACTCGTATAGTACCTATGGATAATAATTATCAATTTGCAAATAATAATAAAAAAAAATATATTTACAGTGTCAAATATACGTATTGTGGGTCGTTACGCTAGTTTCCTGAACAATTAAACAAAAATCACACGGTAATTAAATTAGGTAGCGATTTATTTTCAGAAAGAGAATCCAATAGTTTTATTTATAGTTCACATAAATCTTTTCTTCTATTCGTCGTTTTTGTCCAGATAAAAGCTCATTTGGCATCGTGCGGTGTGCCATGATTCAATCCCAAAGCTATATTGTATTTAGACGTATATTCAAATGTTACCCAGTGAAACAGCGGCCGTCTTGATTAATAGAGAGCGCTTCGACACGGCCATGGACAACTAATTGTGCACTAAAGTCGTTTGCAAAGCCTTCTTGAATGCTAATGTTTCGTATTTTGCCAACACTTTGAAGTGTGACTATTTTCGCCGGAGGCTTGGAAAGCGTATTTCCTGAACTTAGAATTTAATTGGGTATAAGAATTTTCTAAGAAGTAATTAGGAAGTAAGTTCAAATGGGAAACAAAGCCAATATAGAACATCAATGTATTAACAAGTATAATATTAAAAGTGTATATTATATTATGTATATTTAAATCAATCAGCAACAAAATTTTCCAAATAAAAATAAAACAGATAAGTTTTTATTTCCTATAGAACTACACAGGGTGTCTCTAAAAGGTCTGTACAAAATCATACAGTAGATTTGTGGGATCAAAATAAGCCGAATAAACGTAACTTACCTTAGTCCAAAATTGCTGCGTTTCGTAAATACAGGGTGATAAGGTTGAAACATAAAAACTGAAAATATTTAATGTTATGGGCATTATTTAACGAATTATCTCAAAAATTGGTACACATGGGTTTTTGCGAGTGCGAAACATCATTTCACTGTGGCCGTTAAAGGGCGCTCCACACTGCAATTGTCATTCAATAAAATAACCGTAACTTTTTCCTCAGTGTAATTTCTTACTTTTTTTGTTCACGAAATAATGCACTGTATCTTTCCAAGCAATAAAGGTAATCTTGTTCAAATTCGTTAGAGTAAGTCGATTTCGAGATATTTCGGTTTTTAGTGTCTGGTGTCGCACTGGAATATTTTAATTATTTTGAATGAAGAACAATAATTTGCTATTACATTAAGGATGAAATATGGTTGATTATTAGTATCAAATATTTTTGTTTCTTCATTGAACAACAATTTATTTTTACAAAATCAAGTCTGAATTTTAATTATCGTCGACTTTTATTAGAAATTGTACAAACTGACCTGCGTTAACATTAAGAACAAAAATGATATACTTTTATCAGTTCCTCATCGTTCACTGCATTTTTAATTTTTTTTCTCAATTCCTCGTATGCTGTACCTGTTTATCGCACAGGCTTAGACTTTTTTGCGGACATACTATATCATATCAGTCATTTTTCAGCAGTGAAACTTATTTCTTTTGGTTTACACTAATATGAGAATTTACTAAATGAAAAATTTGTTAGAAAGTTATTTGAAGTATTATAGTCTGTTTTTGAAATGGCTGAAGGATACAGTTATGACGGGCAGAAATGACGGATAAGTTATATTTTTGGTTATTGTAAAGGAAATGGGCGTGAAAGTGTGAGTATACAGCGAAAGATTTCCAAATCAACAATAATTTTCTGCTACGAGACGTCTTCGCGAAACTGGGATTTTCACTCCCGTAACTGCGAATTATGGAAGACAACGTACGATAAGAACTCCTGATGTGGAAGAACAAATATTGGAAAGAATCGCCGATAATCCAAAATTGAGCACCAGGCGCTTAGCTTTAGAGGTAGGTGTTGTTCATAGAACTTTTAAAGAAAGAAACTTCACCAATACCTTATCCAAAAGGTACAAGTCCTTTTGCCTCCGGATTTGGACCAAAGGTTAGACTTCTGTCAATTCCTTAGTGCACAATGAGAACATAATATGAATTTTGCTAAGAAAATTTGATTTACTGATGAAGCGTGTTTTACGAAAAGTGGTATAACAAACTTGCACAACGAACACGTCTATTCTGATGAAAATCCAAATGCCACCAAAGTAAATCATTATCAACATGAGTTTAGGGTTCAGGTATGGGCAGGAATAATTGACAATTTTATTATCGGCCCTGTTATTTACCGCCAAGACTAAATGGTGTTGATTATTTGGAACATTTACAAAATACATTGCCAGGTTTGTTAGAAGATTTGTCATTACAACTCCGGCAGGACATGTGGTTTATGGATGTTGGTGATCCACAACATTTTGGCATACTCCATACAGATCGATAGTGAAGAAGAACTGTGGGTGTTGAAGAACGATGCCGAATTGATGCAAAGAGTTCATTTAAATTTTTTACGTCGAATTAATCTTTGTTAACGGAGGCCATTTTGAACAATTATTAAAAGGTTATAATTAAAATACAAATTTGTTATTATAAAAACAAATTCTTCTTCACTGAATAAAAACAAATTTTTTTACTTTTAATTAGGTAAGTAATTTCATATTTTCCTTTGGGCGACTATCTGTCAAGCATATTTTTTTGCAAACAGTACAAACACTTACATTTTAAATGAACAAGGGTAATGCATTCTGGTTTTTAATACCTGATATAAAAAATTGATACATGAAGTATTATTGTTCAAAATAATTAAAATATTCCAATCGAAATATCACCAAATCGACTTACTCTAGCGAATTTCAACAAGATTGCCTTTATTGCTTGGAAATGTACATTGCCTTATTTTGTGAGCAAAAGAAGTAAACAAATACACTGAGGAAAAAGTTACGGTTATTTTATTGGATCGGTAAAGTCGGTCCATCGCGTGGCGGTAACATCAAAAGGTTTTGAAGAATTTTGAAACTTGTTGGTTTAGTTGAAAAAGTGGTTTTCTGTTTTCATTCTTCTATTTGCTAGTATCGACAAGCATTTTGTATTTAACTGGTAACTTAGATAAGTAAATACCGTATTTTTAAAAGATTGGAAATTTGTTTTGTAACGTGGTATATAACTTTAACACATTTGACGCGACAACCAGTGAAGAAAAACAAAACTCGAAGAAAACGTAGTCTGCTTGAGGAAACAAAAGTTTTTGGTTTGTTTCAATTTGGTTTGGATTTTGAGGTTTTAGAAAACACAAACTCAACTGTCTGTTTTATGGAAAACCGGCATAAGTTGTTTCGCTGTGGCTGCATACAAACTTATAGTCCAAACTAAAGGCGAGGATAGAGGTCATTTGTGATCAAAAATTTGTGGTGCGACTCCTCACCGTTTTTCAATAATTTTTATTTTTGTGATTTTTACAAAAAACAGAATATTGCAAAAACCCAAGGATATTTTAATGATTTTTTTAGTAGCATGTAGTAGTCTCTCATTTGCAGTATGTTTGTGAAAACTTGACGGTGTTTAAGAAACCTAAGCTCAATTTCTTTGCGTTGCAATATACTTTATATGTATGCAACTGAAGCCAAAACAGTTAAAATTGTTCCAAGTTTGGAAAAACTACTATATTTTCTGTAGGTCAAAACACGATGTCACTTGTGTAAAATTGTCCAGTAAGTCATTTTTTACGCTCTCATCTGTAATATGAAAAGAAATAATTTAAGCTAGCATTAGCCAATAATTGCCCTAAAATTATTGCGATCTCGTGGTAATACCTCAGAAATTGTCCAAACTTTAGGCATGCTTTGTGCCTGCCTGTTTATTAGCACCAAAGAGTTACGGAATCCTGCTAATAACACCTGGCATAAAAGGAAACAACAAAAATATGCCGTACACACCACGGGAATATGCAGAAATGCCTTTTATTTATCGCCTATGCAATTGAAATGCCCGAGAAGCAGCAAGAGTATAATATTAAATTAAATTACTAGTACTCGAATAGAGACAATCATCGTGACCCTCGAGTTTTTGTTAGCGTGCACAATGCGTACCTCCAAGGCTATACCCCTAGAAAACCACACCGAGAAGGATGACCCCAAGTTTGTGATGAAAACCAAGTACTTTTCCAAATTGCAGAAGATCCCACAGGGACATTCCTTAATATGGGCATACCCAGGGACACAGTTGCACAAAATTTACGCAAACAGTTATTAAAGATTAAGAAATGATCACTTTCAACAACAATTTGGTCTTAATTTATAGGCTGGTATAATAAATGAAGCATTAATTGGCCCATTTGAGCTACCTTGAAGATTAGACAGGCAACTTTAACATTGGTGAATACATTTCACTAGGAGAAAAAGTGATGGTAACTTTAAGGTATGTAAAATAACTAATCTTAATTTTCTGTTAAGGTACAAATATTTTGATGCCATCTGATCTGATTCATATGAATACGTACAAAATAGGCGTAGGTATATATAACTACTTTAACATCATTAAGTATTTGGTAACTTCAGATAAATGCATACGAGTAAGTTCTATTCCACTGTAACCGTTACCTTAATAATTGTTGAATAATTCTAAAATTGAACATTTATGTGAACAAAGTTTGAGGAAAAAATCTAATTAAATCGAAACGTTCAATATTTCGACAGATATATGGCGCCGATATTGGAGTTTATCTGATTTACTAAAATCTAAGCAATAGTATTTTAAAAAAGATAACTATTCAGAGAAAAAATTAATTATATCAAAATCGTAAGAAAAGTTCATATAATTGCTAATTAATTTCTTTTCGTCTTTAATTGACCATACTTAAAATACTGAGACAACAATATTTAATAGGTATTATGGTGGTCTCGATTGCAACAAGAATGGTTGATATAGTGAAATTACCTGTAAAGCCAGTATAATTTGACAAAATGCTTAATAAAAAATATAATCTATGGCCCTATATGGAAAATGCTTATTTTTCAGTAGTAAAATGTGTCGAGAAAATTTATTACTATACATCGATTTAATTGAATAAAATGATATATTACTCTATATATGAATAAAAATTTAATAAACATATAACATTGTAGTTTTCACATTGATTTACTTTTTGGTTTTTTGATTTTTATTACGTTGCGCTATTCCGAGAGTTTATTTCAATAATAAATATTGTTTAGTTATTGGACTTCTATTACAAATAATTTTAGCGTCAAAGCTCCTATGCTGATTGTCTTCTGTAATTAGACTTTAAAAAATACAATAAACGAATGTATCCACATTCTATCATGAGCTGCAGCTAAATGAACATCGAATAGATAAGTGCCGTTTAGAGTTGCCACGAGACGAGACGACCGTTTTGTCTCATTTGTCTCGAATATTAGTAAAAAAATATATAAACATTAGGAAAGTTAACGACTTTTTTGCTCTGAGACCAATCTAGCAGTACAATATCTAGACATCAAAGAAAAACAACATCACATTCAAAATACAAATCAGAATATATATAGGGCCGCCTTATAAAGTTTTAAACAAAGTAAAAGATTTTGAATTTTAAACTAAAATTATATTTTCTGAGAGTATAAGTTCAATTAACAACAGCCAATAAATTCATTGCATTGTAATATTTGTTTATTAACAATACAGAAGTGTTAAAATAATTTGCCAACCTTCAATAAGTTTTTTTCCTGTGATTTTTTTGCAAAATGATTATTCTAATTTAAAAGTGTCCTAAAAGCAAAATATCGAGCGACAATATATGGCAGTAGTCTCTACTAGATACTTTGTTTCAAATATATTATTTCAACAAACTTCAAGACAAGAGTATTTTATTTTTCTCTAAAATACTGTAAATATGTTAATAACTTTAGTAAATTGCGATGATTTAAGTATATCAGTAATATATTATCGGGATATTCTTACCCAACATTACCACTGGTCATAATCGACATCAGCATCATTGACTGAATAGTAAAGCTTGTGATAAAACTTGACAAAAAGACAGAATAAACAACAAGTGATGAAATATTCATCAAAGCTTTTAAAGCAGGTAAAAATAAAATGCTTAATCATTACTACAAAGCAAATTGGGCCTCACTAATAATGACTTTTTGGGGTGAAGAAATGAAAAATCAATCCTACCAAAAAGAATTACTTATTTTATTAATTATTATTATTAGTAATTATATTTTAATTTTTAATATAAGATAGTATACTTTAATTTTTATTTGTTTTTTTTAGGAAAGCACAATACAGTTCTTTAATAAAGATTTTATATTTTATTCTAAATTTAATTTTTTATTTATAATTAGGGCCACATATTACCAGCTCACACCCTAAGATGCTGTTGTTTATTAACTAAAATTTAAAATATTATTGTTATTATAAATGGTTTCAATTGTTTTAAGTCATTACAATTTTTTGAAATGTCTCATCTCGTCTCGAAATTATTTGTTTTTTTTTATAAATATATATTATAAAAAACCAAAATCACTTCTTTACAGCAATTTTTTCTGATCTACAAGATGCCAATATAATTTAATTTATATTACGTTTTGGTTTTTTAGGCTCATTTACTTTTTTTAAATGCGGACCTAGATTTTTATTATTTTAAATTAACGGCAATGATAAAGAATGAGTGAATGAGATACCATACTTATCATTCCATGTTTATGGCATTTCGATAATTTAAAATGCGTACATTACTATAATTTCAAATATTTACTATACATAGTGTCCATGAAATGACTGTACAACGTCTAACCACAAATTCCTGAACTAAGAATATGACGATGGAGGCAAATATACCTATATCCGTTTTGCCTCTACAGTTCTCAAATCAAACTAATTTTAGAACTAAGAATTATTACTATTATTATGGAGTCTTTTGACGGATACGCGATCTTTTGTTAATGCCTAGATATTTAAAAATGGGGCGCGTGATTCGAAAATAAAAGTTTATATTTTTGTTGCCCCCTGTACAAATGACTTTCATTATTTCTCTGACACTAGCTGATTTAATTTTAAGAATTTTCCATCTCTTGTAAAAGTTGCGTTTTACCGTTTCTCTACAAAACTTTGAAATTTATCATTCGGAACAAAAAAAAGGTTCAATTCTAACTACTATTAACTAACTTTATTTATTTTATGTTTATTTGTTTTAATAGTAAGTTAATTATCAAAAACATGCAACAAAGTGCTTTTTATTATTTTTGATCTCGAAAACGAAACCAGATACAAAGTTTGACACCCTGTATCTTGAAAATGACGCATTTCTGAACCTATGTTTATATATATTGTTTTTTAATCTTTATTTAATACACAATTTACAATAATCAAATACATTTTAGTTCTTTAATCAGTGTTTGTAAACACTGGTCTCAAGAACAGCTTTTTTATAGACCTATCAACGGTGCTAATAATTCAAATACATTATTTAGTATATTGACAATACTTGTAAGAAAGAAAAGAGCGGAAAAATGGCCTCAAGGTACAATTCCCCCGGGCCAAAGCAGCTTTTCAATAATTTATTAAAAACTGCAGGAGAAACAGCTGACCTAACCTCAGCCACCAAGTGGTTATACGTACTAGATATTTGAGTTATAGGACTATTCAAAACCCTATTGGTTCTTACATTGGGCTGATATATATTCTGACAGGATTTCGTCATGTGACCGTGAACATCGCGAGAAAAGCGCAGACGCGCATTTGACTTTTGTGCTTAGTGAATTATTTTAAAAATAAATTTACATTGCTCCACACGGTAAATATCCTCAAGTTTATATAAATTTGTTGACCGATATATCAGATCTGTATGGGACAATCTGTCAAAATTAAACAATATTCTTTCTATTTTATTTTGCAAAACCTCAACTTTATGGAAGGCAACTCTGCTACATGTGCCCCACACCGGCAAAACATATCTTAAGTATGACAAGAAATAAGCGTTATAAATATTCAATATACTTTTAAATTTTTATGAACATTTTATCTAAAAATTACTCAAAAATTCACCTCCTAAAGTTTGGTCACGTACTTAAATAACACCCTATATACGCCTTTTATTTACACAAATATAATAAAGATTTCTCAGATATCTTCATATCAGATGGGCGTATAAACCAAAATATACTTTTCTATTGGTATGAAGCTAGATTTTTTCAAAAAATTGTAAGGTTTGGATCTTACTCTAAACTACTTTTTCCTTGATACGTTCATCTGATTTGATGCAATCGATATGATAAGAAAATTGTTTTACCAGAACAAAATTTTCACATTTATATATCGCTTGTGGTACTGCCAAGAACTAGAGGTGCTGTAGGTACCTAATAGACGAGGTGTATGCGAGAAAGAGTGGGGTTATGTGTAGTGGATGTACAGATCCTTCCAACTATGACAATAAGATGTTTTTGGCGACGTCTAGTGTGAGCAGGCAATATGCCCGGTGCAACAAAGTTCACAAACGATGATTGGACGAGAAGTAACAACTCCATTATATCATATTGTCAAAACTAGATACGCCCGAATTCCCTGGCGGGAGGCTTTATTAATGATTTGCTTATTACAACGTAACAGGACTTTAACTTATGTTAAAGTCTTGTTACATTATGTAGTAAGCAATTCATAAATTAGTAAAGGATATTTGCGACGTGCATTATTGATTATTTGTACAATTTCTGAAGGGGCGCCTAGAATGTGATTCCGATCGGGATTTTACAAAATATTATTATATACAAATATTGCAAGCAGACGCCTACGACTCAATGATGACAGCACCGAATATAGATGTATACGAACTAGTAGCGTCACTCCTTTGAACATTTCATTTTGCCGACTTTTTTTGCGACTCGTCGTAAATCATTGCAGCTGCACCTATTTGGCACTGCACGCGGTGAGCCAAATACAAATAAACCCAAATTTTTTACATACATTTTATATAGGGTGGCTTTTCTTCGTGAGGATGTTATATAGCATATAGCATATATAGCATACAAAATTTGTTTTAATTTTATTTATAAACACGTTATTACGTAAAAGAATATTTATTCTTGCTTTGAGATATTTGAAGGGCAAAAGTGTGAATAGCCATTGGGCTAGAGTTCGACAAATATTTTTATTATTAAATATACGTACTACTTCAAAATGTTATATCAGGTATAAATAAAAAACAATTTTGCAATCTTTTCTTGTATTGCGGTAGATAGAAACAAGTACAGCAAATAAAAATTTCTTAATAGCTTATTAAAATGTTACAGATTTTTTAAGATTGTAAGTTTTGGCTACAAAAATATCTTCTAACGATATTAAATAATGACAACAATTTCTTGGAGCAACCTTCAAGGCCCCAGCTAAACCTTGACTGCCCTAGTAAGATTTTAAGCACATAAAAAGATTTAGTCCCTCTTTAGCCGAAGTTTGACAATAGCTAGTACATGTGTCACATGAGTGTTTCGTTAAACATTTTTTTGATACCCACCTACATATGACAAGGCATTGCCTTCCTCTGTTTTGAGATTTCTATAATCGTACGCGTTTACTTTTAAAATAAGTTGTTCCTTATTTTTAAATTGAATATTATATAGAGTTATATTTTTTCTTGTAATTCTGGTGTAATTGACAGCAACATTTCCGTGGCGTCTTCAATACAGTTTGAACCCTCTGACTGATCTAAATACTTTAAGCAAAATAGTTTTTTAAAAAGATCTGCAAAACTGTATTGCCGTAGAATTTCTGGCATTACCAGACGCATTCCTAATTTACGCAAATTTTTTTTATATTTTTAACAATATTCACACACTCACAAAAATAATACAACCGGTATAACATATAATACTAGAAATAACGTTGTTCGCGCGACGCTCTATATCAACTACGTTCTGAAACATCTCACCCGGTGAGAGGTCTGCCGTCGGTCGGGGAAAGGGGAATATAGGTACAAGTGCTGTGACTAGTTTAGTATAATCTTTGGACGATGATGACAGGCACTTTCGTGTGCTTTCTTTTTATTAAGTACTTATATTATAAATTTTAATTTCGTAATTTATTTAAAATTCTTGACGTTTCTGCAACTCTACAGCTCCCATACAACACCCGCCTCTGGTGGCTTGTAAGTTGATATTCGCGAGTAGGTACATTTTCCATAACGAAATTATAGCATTAACTCTGTTACATAAAACCCTACGTCATCAGTGAGTTGGAAGTGATGCCAGTCGTCGGGGTGACACGACGGTGTGTCAAGTTGCTCCTGACACTAAGTTGACTTGCAATGAGCATTTTCAGCGAGAAAATTGCGATGTTTCGGAAGGTACACGTGGTTTTAATAAATGAAGTATGTCTGACATGAAGCTATTAGGCATAATGGAAAAACATAACTAAACATTAAACGTACAAGTACATCAATGGAATACTGGTTAAACATTACAATAAAGTTAAAATCCTTGATTTTATTTAGGTACTAGAAACATCGTTATTGCGGTTTTTGTGGATCTGCGGAAGGCTTTCGATGTGGTTAGTTGCGATGTATTGTTGGCTAAGCTGAGAGGCATGGGTTTTCGGGGGACTATCTTTAGACTCATTGAGTCGTACTTGAGGGGTAGAAAACAATACGTGAGCATTGGCAGTGTGGTCGGCGGGGTAACAACGAATGCTTTTGGAGTTCCCCAAGGTTCTGTTTTGGGCCCATTGCTTTATTCATTATATGTTCTATCTTTAAAAAATGCTGGTCCAAGTGCCAGATATTTCACCTTTGCTGACGACACTGTCCTGTTGTATAGCCATGCTAATTTGGATTATCTTGAACAACTAGTAAATGGGGATCTTGTCAGGTATTACAGTTGGCTATTGCAAAATAAGTTAAAGATAAACTTAACCAAAACTAAGTATATATTATACAAACAAAAAAATCGAACTATAAGCGAACCTCTCATACAAATAAAGAATAGTATTATTGAAAGAGTAGACAAAATTAAATATCTAGGGTTGATTATAGATGAGAACCTTAACTGGAAAGAACACGTTAGTTATATAAGCGATAAATTGTTGCCTATGATGTCGGCAACGTATCGATGTAGAAGTTATTTAACTCTTAAAAGTAAAAGGGATATCTACAACGCATACTTTTTAAGTCGCATAAGATACCTAATTCCAGTGTGGGGCACCTGTGGAGTTGCAGAATTTAATAAGATTCAGGTTTTACAAAACAAACTTTTAAAAATCATGTTTGGATATAGTAGGTTTACGCACACGGTTGATCTGCATAAGGGGTTGGGTGTCTTTAATTTGAAACAAATAAAACATTTAGAACAGTGTAAGTATATGTATGATGTCATTAGAAAAAACCAGAAATGTAACACTCCTTTTATATTTTCGAACGAGGTACACCATCATTTCACAAGAACCTCTCATAATATTCATCAGGCTGATATAAGAACGAATAAGGGTTTGCATAATCCAATTTACGAGGCGGCACGGGCGTTCAATTCATTGCCGGAATTATTAAGGCAAGCTCCTAGTAAAGCTAAATTTAAAGAGAAATATGTTGAGATGCACCTTGAGCTGAGTTCACCTTAGAGTCTAGAACCATGCATTGTGTTGTATCTGTCTATATTTTGTCAAAACTTTCGGTTTGTTTTTCTTTTTGTTTTTCTTTTGTAAGGATTAAATTACATTATTGTTTTTTTTTTATGTAGTTCGTAGCGTATGGTATTATTAGTATCCTTGGTACCAGTGTTTTTAGCACTGTTTAGAGGACTCAAAATGTATTGTAGTAATTTTGTTAGAAAGAATAAATGATTTTGTTTTCAAAAAAGGTAACACTGTACCTATGATAATTCCAATTTGTTAATCAATAAAATATTTTATTTTCTAGTAGCGACATCTGTAAACTTTTACTTTAATAATCAATGTCGAAATATTACAGAAACCTGTAGTACCAGCACCAAATCAAAACTAACCCTACAGTTATATCACAGTCAACACCTACTCTGTGGTCATATCAAGTAAATTCACGTTTTCCCAATATAGTATATCATGTGTAAATTCATTTATGGTAAACTCAATGCCACCAAACGTCTTTTTTGAGTTGCTATTTATTTTATCGTCATATTTATCTTTCTCTACAATATTTTTCTGTTGCTGTCCTGCCTTTAGACTACCTAGGGAAACATACATTGCAATTGATATTTAGAGCTTGTGGAGATGGGCTAATTAAAACCCGAAAGGTCGGCATTAAACTGAATTAGTTTTTTTTGCACTACTATTAGATTTATAATAACTGCAGTCGCAAAGTTACCTTTATTTTTGTTATTGAGAATATTATACTTATTATGTATGAATTTTGTTGACGTAATCCATTGGGAAGAGGAGCGGGATAGATCCAAAAATAAAACAACGTCTGCATATATATGTTCAATTTAACCAGACATGTTTCAGGACACATCTGTCTCATAATCAGTGGCAATACAATGAATCTTTCATACTTAAACTTAAAAGTATTTGAACATGTAAACAGGGTGTCTCAAAAAGACGCGGCAATATCAAAGAAGGTGATTTCTGAGGTAATTTATGAAAAAAAGTTACCACAAACATACGTCGCCGGAAAAAGCAATTTAGTGATTTTTTTTTTTAAGTTAAAACATAAAACTATAGACAATTGTAGCAATTATGCCATTGTGCAAGTTTTTTATTTTTGGATATGGTACTAATTAATGATTATAAAGAATTTTTATTTAAAATGGAATTCGAGTTTTACTGCGTAGGTAATAGAAGATATAATTTTAATAATAAAAAGATACCTATGATGCTTGATAGAGGTTATGTAGACTTTCATCTTGTTAAAGTGGAAATATTGAATTTATGAGTCAAAGCTGGTTCGCTCCAAGTACACTTTATATAACATTTCTAATTTGACTCTTTTCTTATTTTCAAATAATACTTTATCACACTGTATACTCGCCAAAAACTCTAATGTAAAATAAACACAAATCAAGATAAATCCGTACATGATAATTCGACAATTATTTTATGGTTTGCTGCGTATGCAAAAAGTCTCTCCTGTACGTGATTGATTATTGTATAAGCGCTAGTTTCTTGCAAACTTCTCGTCTGTGATTGCTTATGAACAAGGAGATAGGATATATCCTATCTGTTTCTGGTTTTATTAGTCTTCGTGTAATTTTATTTGTCTCCACTCACTATAGAATATAAATTATAGCTTGCATATTTGTGAATTTATTCCTATATTTGACAGTTTCATTATTCTAATTTTACAATGATATTTTGAGAATGCAGAGAAACGATCCTCAATCGCGAGGATCTGAAAATAGAAATATAATATTCTAAATATTAGTTGTTAAATGTTTGTTTCCTTTAAACCACAAATTACTTAGAGTAAACACGCCGTTTCCGTCAAATTTCCTTGCACACACATCTCTGTTTCGCGCATAATTACCGCTGATTAATTCAGTTCAACAGATGCAAATGCTACATTAGCATAAACCTCTTAAAACAGAATAAAATGTTTAAAAGTACAGAGTGACAAAGCCACTAATACGTAGTATTATTATTCACTTTAAACATACATTATTATTTTTCTAGTTTTTATTAAAATTATTGGTTGTAACAAAACTTCGTCCCCAAAAACCACTAATAGAAGCTTCTATAAGCAACTTACTCTTGTTGTGAATTATACGCTATAATCATGGTAATTTGAAACTCCTTTTTAAATACCATCTTTTGAGGAGATGATGATATTTTACGTACAGCCACAGCCTAATAATAACTTAATCACTTTAGTTTTTCGTAAGAAGCATCCAGGTTTGTTACTTTCGAAGGCAGCGCTTGGATGTCTAAAAGAAAATATATTGGTTACAGGTGGAATCTCTCAGAAATTAAGGTCAATCCTCTCCAGCAGTAGATAGAAAGAAGTGAATGGTTTTTTCATCAAGGAATCTAAAACTTCTCACGAAGTTAAATAATGCAGTTCATCAAGAAGACTGAACATTTGCGTCAAATTTAAATAGCTACAATATTCCCTAATCGAAAGAGGTCTTGCCTAAATCACTTCATACTATCAAGTTTAAAAGCAAATATTATGGATCAACGTTTCCAAAAAATGAATAAAATAATTGTTAGAAGGTCTAAAAAATAGCAATCGTGTATGGGATATCTGCTAGATTAGTTTGCTTCGTGAAACCCATGGCTACAAAAGTATATGATTATTTTTTAATAACCTAGTTTCAAATAATTATCAAACATATTGCACCTAGCCCCAACTGTTAAATAATATATCTCATTATTTAACATTGGTTATGGGCCCAGCAGACATCTGAAAAGTCCAAGAATACACTGCATAAACTAGAGTATCTGGCAAGTAATAAATTGTGTTCAATTTAGAAGATAGAAAATGTCGTCTCAGAGTGTTTATAGAGTTGAACGCTTAGAAGGGTCTAAAGATTATGCTACATGGAAGTACGCAATGAAAATGTTACTTATTAAAGACAATCTCTGGCAAGCTATTGAGAAAGATGTAATACAGAAAGAAATTGATCAGCAAGCTCTAGCAGCGATAGTTCTAAATATTAATCCAAATTTATATGTTCGCACAAAATCTGCAAACACAGCAAAAGAAGCATGGAATCTATTAGAAAAAGCTTTTGAATGTACTGGTCTCCGAAGACAAATTATTTTGGATCGTCAATTGTATTCCACTAAATTTACTGATTTCAAAAAAATGGAAGATTACATAAACAAAATGTTGGAAATTCAAAACGAATTAAAGGGTGTTGGACGAGATGTAAGTGATGAATATATGGCATTTAAACTTTTGGCAAATTTATCAGAAGATTATGACTCATTATTTAACATTAACATTAACAATAACTTCTGTTTAGTTAAAGAATAGATCTCCAACAATTGCTTTAACAAACACAACTCCTGAAGAAGCCTGGAGTGGTAAGAAACCAAATGTATCGTTTTTAAAAGTTTTTGGTTGTAAAGCTTTCGCTCATGTTCCTAATACAAAACGTAGAAAATTGGACTCAAAATCAATTCAATGCATTTTTGTCGGATACGACGAGCATTCGAAA
This sequence comes from Apoderus coryli, assembly GCA_911728435.2. Lineage (NCBI taxonomy): Eukaryota > Metazoa > Arthropoda > Insecta > Coleoptera > Attelabidae > Apoderus > Apoderus coryli. The sequence goes on along the minus strand of OU452206.1, from coordinate 2,709,375 downwards.
GCATACAGACTTTTTAATAAAGAAATAAATGAGATAGTAAAATCAAGAGATGTTATATTTATTGAAGATGAGCTCAACGTCAACAAAATTAATATAGACGAAGAAGACAGGAAAGAAAATGAAATTATAGTTAGACAAATACCTGTCAACAAAAATAAAGTAGTTGAAATTGGGCAAATATCAAATGAAAATATTATAGAAGAAATGCAGCTAAATACAGATAGAGAAAATAGAAATAGAATTAATGAAATTTCACAAAAACGAATTTCCAAGAAACCTAGATATTTAGACGAATTTGTTTGTTTAACAAATGCGATCGATTCTACTAGTTGTTTGGAACCAACAACTTTAGAAGAAGCTCTTGAAGGAGCTGATTCAGATAAATGGGAAGAAGCAATAACTATTTATAATGACAATACTTAAATTAATTTTTTAATTTGACAACATCATAAATATAATAATAACACCATAATATACAATGTGGTTAGGCGCCAAGATTAAAAATAAAATAATTATAATTTAATTATTTTAACACCAACTAGATAACTCTGCAGAGTTATCTAGTTGTAATTCTAATTATAATAATCTTCATTTAGGTAAGATTGTAGAAATAATGTCCTGCTGCAAAATTTGTAGAGCCTTGAAATAAATCAAAGGGTTAGTGAAGAGACTGATATCACCGTAGATATAACAATTCGATAATGATATCGACCAGTTTACCATATGTATCACCTTGCTGTGGCATGGTTAAATTGTTTACAAGAAGTGAATCCGTAGCTTCTGGGAAAAGTGAAGTTTATTTGACCAAGACCTAAAACAGACTTTTCACGAAGATGACTTTTATTTGACGACACAAGTGAATTTGTTTTCAGGTCTGGAGATGAATTTAATGAAAAAGTAAAAATAGGGATATGAATAAGTTGTTTTAATAGCTTTAGAATAGTTAAATGGAAAACATGAAATGCACCATACAGCCCTGATCTGGAGCCCAGTGATTTCTATTTATTCTTAAACTTGAAGAAGCATCTGGGAGGACCACGCCACGACAACGCGAACGCTGTCAAAACGACAGTGCTGCAATGGTTGCCTAGTCATGCGGCAGATTTCTACGAAAAAGGATTTGAAAAGTGTCTCAATATCGACGGAAATTCATTTGAAAAGAGCTTAAGGTATCATATTAAAATAATGTTGGTACTATAAGTCGACTGTTTTTTTTTTTTAATTCCAAAACGGTGCTTACTTTAAAAACATGCCCCGTAATTCTGGAAAACACGTTTTACCACTTCACCAAACCACTTTGCATTTATTATTCTCTTGATCGTTTTAATACCTAATTCTACTTGACAGTTAAGTTCATAAAACATATTATCACTAGTGGCCCTCATGAGTTAAAAAATTTGAGGTCACTTCCTACTGCTCTGGTCCGTAGGGGCTGCTCAAAACTATCACGTTTAGTGAACAGTTTATGCAACATCCTGTATAAGTAAATAAAGGACATAAACGGACCATTGATTCTCTAGTTGCCCCGTTTTGCTAGTTGGCTCTGGCATCAACGTCCGTGAATCCATCAACTTAGCTCGTATGTTTTAATTAAACGTAAAGATGTTGAGGCAACGGACCGAGTGACAGTACAAACGGTCCATGATGGTTGCACTTCAACTACTAAGAAACATATTTATTACCACACCTTCGCCCTCGCACAACTGCGTTGTGATGCGGTAATTATAGCATCCTGTGTACGAGTTCATTCCAAATTAATAGCAATTTTAATTAATGCCACCTATTATACATTCTTTCGACGTCGTCCATGCAAATATAAAGAGGAAAATTCGTGCATGTTCCGCGAGATTTTATTTCTGTTACGCAGATTAATATATATTTTGAATCTGCAATCATTTTAAATGAATACTGTTGTGTAGAATTATCAATTTATATTAATATACAAGGTGTTTCGTTTGAAAAATTTTAATAGTGAATCCCCAAAACTTTCACGACATAATATAATATAATTAAAACCTATTACCTGCGTAACAAAACAGAATTTTAATAATTATTATTCTATTTCTTGAAGTAATCCATATTGGAGAGGAGTTGAATGTTTAATATATAAATAAAACGACGTCTACTCCACAAAATACTTATATATATGTTCAAATATGTTTTGAGATGCCAGACATATTTCGGAAATTCAAATTTCCATCATCAGTGGCTCAGATTAACATAGTCACGCATTCATGTCTACAAACTTATGGCTTAGATTTAAACATCTACTCTAAAAGGATGTTGGTATTTAGAACATGGTAATACATTAAGTATTTATGTAAAACTCACCATTTGTGGAAAATTATATCACGTAAAATAAATGTTAAGCGATATTAGAAGTCAAAATTTATACATGTGTACCTATACTCATTTATACATGTGTATAGTCAAGACGTCGTTTTATTTATATATTAATTTTCATTATTATAATTCTTTTATTTTCATTATTTCCAATAAGCTAACGTAAGAAAATAACTACTTTATTCAAAAATTAAGTAAAAGCAGTAAAATGCGGACATGCACACATGGAAAAAAAATATTTTCATAAATTCAAATATTTTTCTGTAACTCTGGAATCAGGATTAAATTTGGAGCATTTTTTCATCATTTTACGCTAAGAGACCAAAAAATGACTGTTTGCTCCTGTTTCATTTTATATTTATATATATTTATGCCTTTTTGAGACGCCCTGTTTAATAAAAATAATTATTTTCATAGTACTTCTTATTTTTTCGAAAAGCAAAATTTTTTTATCAAGAATAACTTTTTTTCGTATATTTCAATTTTTGCTCCATTTGTCCTCTACTACTACTACTTTAACTGTATCCGTGGACATACTGTACCGGGTGTCCCACCGCGAAGGGATTCGATCGGTTATGGAGAAACTGCACTGTGGAACAATCTGAAAATCTGGCGTTTTGCGTAAGTCGGCGGGACCACTTTGGCTAAAATGTTTTCAAGAATCTAATACTTCCGGTTATACCGGAAATGGGTGTCAACCTCCTTATTTCAAAGACGACCCTATATAATTTTTTTTTTTTGGATTCTCCTTGTAATTCTAAATATATTTCATGCATAATATGTTATACCTATCGCCAGCCGTTTTCGAAATATTTGAAATTTTATGTCAAAAATGACGTTTTCAGAATAAAGAATAATAACAATGTTTTATTATATGGAAGCTTTAATAATTTAATTTGTTAGAATATCCTAGGAGATATAGACCTACTTTAGGCGCCTACGCATATTTTTTTAGTAAATATTAATACAGGGTATTTGAAAAAAAGGGTAAAAAATCAAATTGAAAAAAGTGTCATAATCAAAATTTTTAAACAGCAAGCAAGTTTATGAAAAGATGTCTATCCCAAAAAATGATAGTTTTCAATAGTGATATGAATTTGAAATTTAATTGATTTTAGTTGGCATCATGGGCAACTAAAATCAATGCTTTGTGTTTTTCTGGGTATTTCGTAGCAAATGTTATCACACGTCCTTGTTATCACTCAGTCACATTCTCCATAAATAATAAACAAATTTAGATAGTATTCGTTAATATAATTTATACTACTAATTAATATCTACAATTTGTCATACTTGTTGATTATTTTTGACAAGTCTCATATTTATTTGCTATCTAAAGCCATCATGGCCAACTAAAATCAATTAAATTTCAAATTCATATCACTATTGTAATAGAAAAATGTAAAATTGTCAATACTTTGAAAACTATCAGTTTTTGGGATAGACATCTTTTTATAAACTTGCCCTTATTTTTGATGCAAAAGAATAAAAAGAAATATAATGCCATTAAAAAAATTTGATTTTGGACACTTTTTCAATTTGATTTTTTACCCTTTTTTTCAAATACCCTGTATTAATATTTACTAAACAAATATACGTAGGCGCCTAAAGTAGGTCTATATCTCCTAGGATATTCTAACAAATTAAATTATTAAAGCTTCCATATAATAAAAAATTGTTATTATTCTTTATTCTGAAAACGTCATTTTTGACATAAAATTTCAAATATTTCGAAAACGGCTGGCGATAGGTATAACATATTATGCATGAAATATGTTTACTATTACAAGGAGAATCAAAAAAATATATAATTCATATAGGGTTGCATTTGAAATAAGAAAGTTTACACCCATTTCCGGTATAACCGGAAGTACTAGATTCTTGAAAACATTTTAGCCGAATTGGTCCCGTCGACATACGAACTACACCAGATTTTCATTGTTTGTTGCACAGTGTAGTTCCTCCATAATTGATCGAATCCCTTCCCGGTGGGACACCAGGATATGTATGCACTGTGAACATTTTTTTTCTTATGACATAAAAAACAAATTCTAAACTAGCTAACACACGTTATTGTTTAAAGTTGTGAAAACATTTTAAGGATGTTTGTTTCGTTTCGTAAATCATACCTTTGTATTAGGAAATTTGAAGAACTTAAAGTATTTTAAGATATACGCAATTCTATTTTATTTTTTTATTTTACAAAATAAAATAAAAATGAATTGCGTTGTAAAGTATATCTTAAGATACTTTAATTAAAATTAATACATATTTTCATTTTTCGATTTCTGTCGAGGTGATTAAATAATATCAAATTAATGAAAAGAATCTATTGACCATTATGATTTATAAAAAGAAACAGAATAATATGTGATGACTGCAGCGCTGGTTTAACCTAGGGCCCGGGCTATAATGGGGCCCAGGATAGAAATAATTAGATAAGAAAAAATTAACTGAGGAACGTTTAAGAGAACGATATCGAGCCATATGCAACTTAGAATATTTTATGTGAATAGACAGATCCACAAACAATTTTAAACAAATTTGAAGCAGTTCAGGCTTTAAAGTCCACTTTTCCAAATTTTCTAACTCTTGCAAATTTTTATTTATTTATGTCTTTCCGGTATCCAACGCCAGTGGAGAACGTTCGCTTTCTTCAATGGACAATCAAAAAGATAATCGCGCTAGTTTAGGACAGGAAAAAGCTTATCTGTCCTTTATATTGAAAGACAGTACTGGGTAAATTTGAAAGAAAAAGTGCAACAAAGTTTTATTTAGTTTTTAGATTACGACATCATCGTTTTTAATTTAACTCAAAATTGTAAATATAGTTTTTTTATAAAACTTCCCTGTAAATTCCCATATTGCCGCCTAGGGCCCGATGTGATCTTAAACCGGCGCTGGATGACTTCATGCTCAGGTATAGGTATTTAAAGTATAGAGTAGGTTTTTAGGGAATATAATACGCATATATTAAAAGTATTAAAAGGAGTTGTAATACAATGCTATTATCATAAAGGACCCTATGATTAGTAAGTCTTACCATAATAATTAAGTAAAAGTTTCATTCTTTATGTTATATTAAATTTTAAATACTTGCTGAACTATTGTCTATTATTAGGCCCCAGCTGTCAATATGTAAAACCCCATTTCCACCAATAACATGTAAAGCACGCCTTAATAGAAGGTACAATTATGTTTATCAAATTTATATTAAAGCCACGCCCGACCATCAAAAGCACTGAAAATAATATCAACACGAACCTCTTAAATAAGCAAACACGACCAAATTAAACATGGTATGTGTCTGAAACTAATAAATAATGTAAAACGGTATAATGAAATGTTGTGTCGGACATTTTGAACACAACGACAATTTGGAGTATTTTTATCGTGATACTGGTAGGATAAATAAACAGTGATCTCTGTAACATTATCTCTGCCGCAACGTGTACGTGTATATTTTGACCAAAATATTTTAGTTAAAACTGTTTTATTCTATAGGAAACTGTAAACACTTTGAAATAAAGTTGCCTACTACTGAAGACAATGTTTATAAAATATATAGTGATTTCATTTTAATACTTCCATCCTCACTAGCTCGTAATCTAAACTTACCTACACAAAATTTTTAGCAAAACAAATAGGCTGTTTCTGAGATAAAGGCATACATTAAAGTAGTAGACAAAAAAAATCGGCAAATTATAATAATAATAATAATAATAAAGTTGCTTTATTAAACACATATTACATAGATATTACATATTATTGTGTTTATAAAGGCGAAGTCTAGCATAAATGCTACTCAACTCAACCTTAGAAAAAATTAAACAGTAAATTCTAAAAATTAATACAAAAATATTATTGTATAACAACAAAATTGACCAAATGAAATTTAGGCATTAATTAAATGTTAACACGTAATTATATTTTAATTACATTGAAAAATTGACAAAATTAACTAATCCAGAGTAATTAGTATTATTGCGAAGCAAGAAAAAAATCACGACATTTTCTACGGAAAACATACAAACTTAGATGTTTGAAATCGTTAGGCACAGAGTTATATACAGTTGAAGCATTATAACTAAAAGATCTCTTAAACATGGCGGTACGGAATCTCGGAAGACATAATTTTGTGCTATCTCTGATATTAACATTATGCAAATTGTGCCTGAATTGCAATTTATTTCGAAGATATGGAGGATTAGAAGAACCAAGAAGACGAAAAATGAAAACTGAGTAATGGTATTTAACACTTGTTTCGATACGCAACCATTTCAGTTCGTTAATCTTGCAGGAAACACGATCAAACTTTCTGAGACCAAAACCATACCTACAACACGTATTTTGAATTTTTGAAGTCGATTTTGCGTGAACTTGTCTAGGCAAGGGAAGTAGCAAATGTTGGCGTAGTTTATTATTGATAGTACTAGAGATTCACACAATTTTTTTCTTAATTTAAAGTTTATCAAACTAATATTAGAGTACAGTAGTCTTAATACCATATAGCACTTCTAACAATCATTGACACATGTTCATGAAACCTCAGCCTCACATCATAAATAATGCCCAAGTTTCTCGCTTTACTTACCATATTCAAAGACATACCATTCAAGTTTGGTCTTAATTTTGAATCAATCAAGCTTTGAAAATTTTTATTGTATTAAATGCTCAAAGTGAACTCCATTATTTTTTAAAAAATAATGTAGCCCACATTCAAATTATTGCTCGACTTTTCGTGATACAGGCTCGAGTTATTCTAGTTTTTAGGTCACCAATATCTTCTGGCTGAGTTTTACAAATTTCAGTTTTTAAACACCCCCAATGAAAGAAGTACAGCAGCGTTAAATCTGGAGATCTTAGCGGCCACTCTTGCGCACTTTTATCTCACCATGACCTAACACGAAAAACGAAATGAGGAGCTGCATCTTGTTGGAAATGCAAATTGTCTTCTTCCAGCTTCATCGATCTGGTTTTCTAGCCACTGACAAATTAATGGATTTTTTTTGAGTACCTTATGTACAGCACCAGCAGAAATGCCAGTAAACTTGGCCACTTTTGGAATTGAAGTATTTGGATTAATAGCAAAGTTATCAAAAACTCGTTGCCGCATCGAAAATCCTTGGTTGACGAGTAATTATTTTGTTCTTTACTATACTTTTCGCCTTTATTTAGGAGTACGGATAAAACATTTTAAGCTCCTTAAAATGATGTGTTACAATACAGACATTTGAAATTATAAAATTGAGGTTGGCGTTAAAATGAAAGCACTGCTGTATATGGATGAATCGTAAATTTTTATAAATTTTGATAAACAATGAACAGAACTTTAAAGTAAAATTAGAAAACACCTTTTACCTGAAGTTTAAGTATCCTGAGAATTTTAACAGTGTTAGCGAAAAGCGCCTTGATATTTAAATAAGTGTTTTGGTGAAATCTAAAGTCTAAGTTCTCTAATGTTGATTCTTGTGAACATAATTACGGACAACAGCAACTCTTGTTAAAATTTTTAAAAAATCCATAAATTTTTTGAAGCGCTTAAATCTCTTCATATGCTCAAGCTAGACATTTTAGAACAGAAGGAGTAGAGGACAGCGAATTATTTTTAACAATTTGAAAATTTTATTTTAAAAGTTAAACAACATTTTATTTTCCTAAAGTAAAATAATAAATACATTTGAATAATCTTGATATGTGGATATAATTTAAACCCCCGGGCATTGTTATTAATAATTTTAAACTGGTAAGTCATAATGACAGTTTTTGATTTTAATGGCCGTATTTAAACTTAAAACTTGTAATAAAATTACCGTATGCTTTTTACTCATTTGGCAATATGTCAAAACTAAACATTCTAGAGATCTACACAACCTTATAAAAACTTAGCCTTATTTTATTTTATTTTTCTTTGCATATTCTTGAACCGTAATCCTAATGTTTCCAATTTTATTTTTCTTGGGGTGTTATTATTACAAAACTTTTTTTAAACAAAAACAATATCAATCCATTTTTTATTTTCATCAGATTATTTAAATGAAATAAATAACGACGTTTCGTTCAGGTTTGACCACAATTCTATCTAACTAAACATATTCACATCAAAAATATCAGGAATTAATATTGTCAAATCGATGTTTATACAATGTGTTTTATATATTTGAATGTTGCGTTTGTAATAATAAAGAAAATTGTTATTTTTGATGTGAATATGTTGGAATTTGTGTTAGATAGAAAAGAATTGTGGTTAAACCTGAAAAAGTTATAATTAGTAACGTATTCACTTTATTTAAGTAGTTTGACGAAAATAAAAAATGGATATTGTTTTTGTTTAAAAAAAGTTTTGTAAAATTTTTTTGTATGAGAACCGAACACCCTAAGAAAAATCAAATTGAAAACCTTATTTTCATTGCTCAATAAGATAAAATTATATCATATTGGGGTTTCTATTTAAAAATATCGACTTTTGACAGTTTTCTCATTTTCATGTTGGATGTGACATTTTGCACACCCTGTATTAAATCTTATCAAAACAGTTCAAAGCTGTCATAAAATTACTATTTCTGAGATATAAATAGTATCTAAATCAATTAATGAAGGTTTCCTTATAGGAAAATTTTATAATGATTTTAGAGCCTGCTCAAACGTAATTTTTGACATAAAACCTTAACTAGGTAAGTCAGAAACGGTAAGACGTAGTTACACTGCCAAATTTTCAAAATTCTTCTGTCTATAGTTTTATATATATATAGATCGATTTGGTTCCCGGTAGGACACCCTGTATACATAATGTCTCAGAAACATGTTTTAATATAATTTTACTAAATTTGTTTTGGGGCCATTTCAAATGAAGATAATTATGAACAGGGGTCTGGACAACATATGTTTCGTTCCCATTAAATTATTATTATTATTTGTTTTTTTTAATTAAACTTTTCTTTAATTTTATTTGGTTAGCAAGTAAGTAGGTACAATGGTTCAAAATTTTAAGTTTATATTTTGCTTTATTATACATATTTATATATATTCTCTTTTTAATATATATGCAAAAGTTTGGCTGGGTCCTGTACCTATATCCTTATCCTTTTGCACCTACCTATTTTTTCCCAAATTAATTCATGGACAGTACGAAATTAGTGCGCGCACGAGAAAGAGCTACAAGTAAAACGTATATACTATATACACCTACCAATATCATCTTCATTTTGGGTAAGTCGAACTTTCGTAATTTAATTTGCATAATATACAGTCCACTTAAAGCCATTACGGCACAATACAAAACATATTTTGGTCCTCACGAGCGAAGGATCTTCATTTTCGTTGAATTTAAAAAGTACTTTTATATTTACTTGCAGACATTTTACCTACTTGCTATATAAAATTATTTCTCGTGCGTTATTTACTTGCTTTAAAAAATTGTTAATGTCTTACCAGGGCAATATCATTGATTATTAATTATTATTGAAATAATTATTTAATGTATGCAAATACATATTGCGTTATATATACTTAAAATTAACTTTGGTGTATGATATACATATCTACAATTCTTCTTATCAGATACATACCTGCGTTCAATTTGTTCACTTTAAATATCATTATAATAGGTAGCTATTTACTAGTAAATAAATAAATATTTTAATAAATAAATAATTTTTAAAATATTGGAAATTTAGACACATTGGGTATTTCTACCTAGATTTATTCACACTTTAATAATTACAATTGAAATTATTATTACATTTTGCTCTAATAGGTACCTAATTTCCTTTTAAAATGTCCGATAAAATTAAACGTTGTAAAGCTATAAGAGATTTATATTTGCAAAAAATTAACGATTTGGTTGAATTGGCAAATAAAGCTGTAGCAGATAAGGCATTTCTTACAAATTTTCGTGTCGGATCTCGACAACTTAAAGAAATTTACGAAGAATTTGAACGAAATCACGTTTCCATTTTGAATATTGTTGCTCTTCTTGACGAACCGGACTTAGCTGCTGAAGAGGTAGTGCGTAGAGATTTTATGGTAAAATACAATAAAGTAGAGGCTACTTATTATGATCTCATTGATGTTCCGGCTCAACGAGAACAGCAATCCATACTGGATAACACAAATAATACGACTGTTATTACACCTAGGAAAAAGGCTAAACTTCCTGAACTAGCATTGCGCAAATTCTCTGGTGACTTTAAAGATTTTCCTTCGTATTTAGCCGTATTTAACTCTATAGTGCATAAAGATGATTCATATTCTGACGTTGACAAATTTACTTACCTTATTTCAACCCTTGAAGGACGTCCTTTACGTATTGTTCAGAGATTTAAATTATCAGAAGAACAATACCAAGCCGCTTACGATTCTCTTGTATCCAAATATTCTAATAAAAGACGCTTAGCAGATACATACTGGAAAGAAATTTCTCAATTTCCGCGCCTAACCTCTGAAGATGCTCATAGTCTTCGAGAGCTTTTAGATGTTTTTAACGATAACATTGCTGCTTTAAATAATCTAGAGTTTCCAACAGAACATTGGGATTTTATACTTATGCATATGGTGCTGGATCGTTTGGATCCTATTACTCTCAAGGCTTTTGAGTTACAATATGGTTCTAATACTACGCCATCTTATGACGATGTTAACGATTTTTTAATAAAACACTGTACTGGTTTAGAATCACTTAGTGAAAGTTTGAATAGAGTTAAACCAAATGATTCAAAGCTAAACTTATCAAATTATCCTCGTAATAAAGAATCACAATATAAAAGAATTAAAAATACTTCAACATTTTTTACTAACATGAGCACAGGCGCGGATAATAGTGTTAAACAAAATGAATGCGTTAGTTGCAAAGGGAATCATATACTTTTTCAATGTCCCACGTTTTTAAATAAAACTGCTTATCAAAGATTTGACTTTATTAAACAACATAGATGTTGTGTTAATTGTCTTGCTTCATCGCATGCAACTGCTAAGTGTAACTCTAAAAAGAGGTGTAAAAAATGTAATAAATTACACCACACTTTATTACATTTCGATTTTCCTGGTACTTCATCAACTTTAAATTCAAATAATGATACAATTGCACCTAATATGGAACCATCTACTAGTTCTGCTGAAAATAATATATTTACAAATAACAATAATATGTCTTCACTTACTGGATTATCACATAATACAAATATTTTATTATCTACTGTAAAATTAAATATTAAAGATGCGTGTGGTAATTTTCATACTGTTCGTGCTTTACTTGATTCAGGTAGCCAAATTAATTTAATTACAAAATCATGTGCTAATAAGTTAGGGCTGTCCAAATCTCAAACTTACATTAATATACAGGGGTTAGACAAAATGATTACTTCCGCTAAAGCAAGTGTTTCTTGTACCATACGTCCCCTAAATAATTTTACTCCGTTATTAAATATAGATGCTGTCATTTTAGACAAAATTTGCGCAAATATGCCATCTTCCTTTATACCTACTAAAAATTGGAAACATATTTCTAATTTAAATTTAGCCGACCCCAATTTCAATACACCCGGTACAATAGATTTATTGTTAGGTGCCGATGTATATTCAAATATTTTAGAAGATAACTGTATTAAAGGAGATTGTGAACAACCAATTGCTATTAAAACTAAATTTGGTTGGATTCTTCTTGGGAAATTGCCTTCTTCTATACCTACAACTATACATACATTTTTTACATCCACATCTTCAAGTTTAGACTTGCAATTACAGAAATTTTGGAAACTTGAAGAGATACCGGATGTTAAAATACAATCGCCATATGATATTTATTGCGAAAATTATTTTAATAAAACTACAATTAGAAACTCGGAAGGGCGTTTTGTCGTTTCATTGCCATTTAAAAATGAGATTCCAGATTTTGGAGATACTCGTACTTCTGCACTACGACGTTTTTATAATTTAGAACGTAAAATTTTACAAAATAAGGAGATGTATACTGCGTATTCTGATTTTATGCGCGATTACTTAGATAGTGGTCATATGAGTTTAATATCTGCACATTCGGATTTTAATACAGGTTACTACATACCTCATCACTGCGTTATTAAAAAGGAGTCGTCAAGTACTCCTCTTAGAGTTGTGTTCGATGCATCTAACTCAGTAAATAATCATATGTCATTAAACGAGGCGTTGTTTACCGGACCTAAGTTACAACAAGATATTGTAAGCATTTTAATTCGTTTTCGGTTACATCCAATAGTCTTTACAGCCGACATTAGGCAAATGTATAGACAAATTTTCATTTCGCCATCACAACGTAAATTTCAAAGAATAGTTTGGCGTTTTGCTCCTTCAGAGCCTGTCAAAGATTATGAGTTAAATACAGTCACCTACGGAGTAGTTTCATCGCCTTATCTAGCTTTGCGAACACTTATTCAATTAACAAAAGATGAAACTAACTTCCCGCTTGCATCAAACATATTATTAAATGATACATATATTGATGACATTGTGTCAGGAGGTTCTACGGTATCTGAAGTTTTATTTATGAAATCTCAATTAATTGATCTTTTACATAGTGCTGGTTTTGAACTTAGAAAATGGGCAAGCAACGAGTCACAAATATTAGAAAATATGCCTGAAACTCATATTCAAAATCAATGTTTAAATTTTGATACAAAGGAGGATTATTCAATTAAAATTCTAGGTTTGAAATGGCAGCCTAGTTCAGATAATTTTTGTTATACATTTAATATTTGTGATTCGGTTTGCACAAAAAGAATTATTTTGTCATATTTAGCCAGAATCTTTGCTCCTTTGGGTTTTCTTACACCTGTTACAATACTTGCAAAAATATTAATTCAAACTATTTGGAGTTTAAAATTGTCATGGGATGAGACAGCACCCATTAATATTTGTAACAAATGGAATAAATTGAAAGGTGAATTTACTTATTTATCAAATTTGGGATTAGCGCGTTATATAAATATTCAAGAGGCGATCGGATATGAATTACATGGTTTTGCGGATGCGTCATCCAAGGCTTATTGCGCCGTTGTTTATTTACGAGTGTTAACTCATACTGACATAAAAACTTATTTTATTTTGTCAAAATCGAAAGTTTCGCCTTTAAAACATATAACTATACCCCGTTTAGAGTTATGCGCTGCAGTTTTGCTATCTAAGATATTGTTTTATATTTTGCAAGTTTTCCAAAATATTAAGTTTGATAAAATGTACGCATGGTTAGATTCTTCTGTGGCTCTTACCTGGGTTAAATCATCACCACATAAGTGGAAAACTTTTGTGAGCAATAGGGTAACATATATACAAGATAAAATATCTCCCAACTGTTGGAAATATGTACCCTCAATGCAGAACCCTGCGGATATAGGGTCACGTGGTTTGTTTCCATCTGAGCTCATAAACAATTCATTTTGGTGGGTGGGTCCCCCATTTTTACGTGAGCCAGAAGCTGTATGGAATTTACCGGACTGTAATTTTCATGATAGTTTCTTTGAAAGTTCAGTTGAAGAGAAGAAAATCGTTCTTACTATTTCTGTCGAGAAATCAGAAAATTGTATTGATTCTTTACTTCAAAAACATTCTTCTCTTACAAAGATAAAAGGAATTCTAGTGTATGCATTGCGTTTTATTAATAGAATCAAAACTACTCATTTTAAAATTAATTTTCAAGCTCCTATTACTCTAAATGAAAGTAGAAATGCTTTACTTGTGTTAATTAAATATATACAACAGTCTCATTTTCAAACAGAAATTTCCGATGTGAGAAATGGTACGTTGCGTTCTAAAGCTTTCAAAAAATTAAATCCTTTTGTGGACTCTAACAATGTGCTTAGAGTTGGAGGTAGATTGTGTCATTCTACCTTGCATTACGATAAAAAATTCCCTATTTTACTTCCTAGTTCATCAAAATTCACAGAATTATTGATTTCTGAAATTCATAATAATTATTTACATACAGGTGTTCAATCTACTCTCTTTTTACTCTCACAAAATTTCTGGATATTGTCTGCTAAAAGGGTAATTCGAAAAGTCCTGGCCAAATGTCATAAATGTTGGAAACTTAATCCTCAACCTTATCAGCCCTACATGGGCAATTTACCTAGTGTCCGAATTTCACAAATAAAACCTTTTTCCAAAGTTGGTATTGACTTTGGAGGTCCGTTTCATATAAAATTAAGCAAATTTCGAGGTGCTAAAACATATAAGGCATACATTTGCCTTTTTGTATGTTGTGCTACAAAGGCGCTTCATTTAGAGCTTGTGTCAGAATTGACTAGCGATGCTTTTCTGGCAGGTTTACGTCGTTTCATAGCCCGTCGTGGACGTTGTACGGACATTTATTCTGATTGTGGCACTAACTTTATAGGTGCGAACAAATACTTGTGCCAAGTTATGCAATCCGTTGCAAGCAGTGAAATGATTAATTGGCATTTTAATCCTCCATCTGCGCCGCACTTTGGGGGACTCTGGGAGGCTGGTATTAAGAGCCTAAAGTACCATCTTTCTAGAGTAATCGGAGAACAGGTTCTTACGTATGAAGAATTTAATACAGTGCTTATTCAAATAGAGTCAATATTAAATTCGAGACCTATGTGTCAAATCAGTACCGATCCAAATGATTTATCTGTTTTAACTCCAGGACATTTTTTAACTCTGGAACCTTTGTCTTTTTTACCTGAATATGACTTAACTGAATTGAGAGTGAACAGATTGAACAGATGGCAACTTTTAATGCGATTACACCAAGATTTTTGGGTCCGTTGGCACAACGAGTATTTGCATACATTGCAGCAAAGAGCCAAATGGCATAATAATAATACAAGTAATATAAAACTTGATACACTTGTGCTTATTAAGAATGAAAATTTACCACCACTTAAGTGGTGTTTAGGACGCATTGTTGATTTGCATCCAGGTTCGGATAAAGTTAATCGTGTTGCGACTGTTCGAACCAGTCAGGGGTTGCTAAAGCGGCCTCTTACAAAATTATGTCCCTTACCTAATTGTTGCTAAAAATGTCCTCAGCATTTTTAGGGTGGGTGGGAATGTTTCGTTCCCATTAAATTATTATTATTATTTGTTTTTTTTAATTAAACTTTTCTTTAATTTTATTTGGTTAGCAAGTAAGTAGGTACAATGGTTCAAAATTTTAAGTTTATATTTTGCTTTATTATACATATTTATATATATTCTCTTTTTAATATATATGCAAAAGTTTGGCTGGGTCCTGTACCTATATCCTTATCCTTTTGCACCTACCTATTTTTTCCCAAATTAATTCATGGACAGTACGAAATTAGTGCGCGCACGAGAAAGAGCTACAAGTAAAACGTATATACTATATACACCTACCAATATCATCTTCATTTTGGGTAAGTCGAACTTTCGTAATTTAATTTGCATAATATACAGTCCACTTAAAGCCATTACGGCACAATACAAAACAACATATATCTTATCAAACAATACAATATTGTAAATTCTTTACACAAACTTCATCGAATGAATTTGTTTCGACTGGAGAAATTTTAGTTCAACTTTTCTGCATCCAATTTAGCATAAAACGTTTCTATTACAGCAACAAGTAGAAGTCATCACGCCTGAGTGTTAAAAATCGGCATGAATCAAAACAGCTATTAATTATATATGTGACAGTTTTTACAAGATAGGATGTCATGTAAGTCATGTGTTTCCGAAACCAAATGAGCCGTGCAAATTTTTAGAAAGAAATGAGTGAAAGGGCTTTCACAAAGGACCACACATGAATTTTATCGGGAAATAGTTGAAATGTATGTATTCTGCTAATATAAATTCGATATCCTACATAATACGAGGGTGGTTTGATAAGTCCGTTACTTTTAAAGAAAACCATTTTTTTTTTCGTCAAAAAAACTGCTATAATTTTTGTTTTGTTCAAATATTTTCAGAATTTCACAAATATCTATTTTTTAAATTTTGTACCCATATAATTCACAAAAATAAATTTTGTTTTGTCTGGACCAAAACTACATTTCCCCGCGTTTCCCATGTCTAAATTAGCATGTCACTTTTCTTTAAGAAGTTCTTTGTTCCGGTCTTGCTTAACATAGGTATATTTTCTTAAAAATTGATTTGGTGCATTTTTGTTCCATAACAAATCTGGTTTTTTATTGCCTACAACTTTCCCAATAATAATCCAAATAATAAAATTCTTTAAAAAGACAACTCCTAAATTTTATGATTTTGGATGTCAAATCTGAGATTTCACAAAAATCCAGGATGGCGGGCGTTTCACAATCTCCTGGTGTCTTCTGATCCTTTAATATCCAACATGAACAAATTACTTGTAAAAAAGTAAAACAATATCCTCTAGAGGTTTTGGCATTTTTTGAAAAACCGTTATTATTAAAAAAATCTAAAAACATTAGCCATTTAGAAAGAAATTTGGATAAAGATGACGATGATTTTTAATTTGTTAATTATTGGCTACTTTTAGATAATATAATCTGTCAACACAGAATATCTACATATTTTGCACAACTGAGAGCACTTTAAAAAATCGATAAAAACACTTTTTTCTACAGCGTAGAAGAATGTTATGCCTCAGTATAGATAGTAGTGAAGTTTGTCTTTTTGTTGTACGTATTAGGTTTTTATTGTGTCCTATATAGTTTATATTCTATACCTGGATCGACGATCGTTTTAGCTCGTCTATATTTCCAGATGAATCTGTTTTTCCGCGAGACTCAGAGATTCTGACGGTCGTGTCCGAAATGTGCAATTTTCACAACTTATTTCAATTCAACAGGACGCCCGGTCGTAGTGGCCGTATTCTGGACTTTGTCTTGGCCCACAATCCCGACTCCAGGGTTGTCGTTGCGGAGGATATTCTGATCGAGCCGGACAGTTATCACCCTCCTTTGGTTGTTCATATACCATTCAGAACCCACAAAGTGGCTTCTTCTCGTCAAGCGGAAAGGTTTTACTACGATTTTAAGTCGGCCGACTTTGAGTCATTGAGTCTTGGTGGCATTCGGTGGGATTTTCTTCTCTCCTATCGGTCGGTGGATGACATGGTCGACACCTTTTACCACATCTTATTCGATGCGTTCGAGGTTTTTGTGCCCAAGAAGAGCTGTTCCTCTAAACGATTTCCGCGGTGGTATTCACTGGAGCTCATATTTAAAAAGAAGAGGGCTCACAAGCGTTACAAAATCACAGGCTCGCAGACCCATTATGCGGACTTTAGCAGACTCAGAAGTGAATGTAATCGCCTTTCTCGCGTTTGCTATATGTGTTTTACAAATGCAATTGAGAGTGAGCTGCCTCAGAATATTGGAGCTTTTTGGAGGTTCATTAATTCTAAAAGAGGATCTTCAGACCTGCCCTCGCGTCTATCATGGGGTGAACGAACGAGCGACGCCGATCAGTGTGGGGCGGATTTGTTTGCTGCGTATTTTGAATCAGTGTATAACGACAGATGTCTTGACTCTCCGGTTGGCTGTGTCGGGGACACCCTGGTGAATGTTTCCGATCATCACATCTCTCTCTCTCAGATATTTTGGAGGCAATTGTTGGCTTGGAAGTGAGGAAGTCGGCCGGTCCCGACGGAATCCCAGCCTTGCTTCTCAGGAATTGTAGCTTTTCGCTTGCTAGACCGCTTCAAGTTATTTTCCATCATTCGGTCTCCACTGGCACTTTCCCTGTATTATGGAAAACTAGTTTCATTACCCCTATTTTTAAATTCGGCAACAGAAATGAAGTAACAAATTACCGACCGGTCTGTATATTGAATTCAATTCCGAAACTATTCGAAAACCTGATCACTCGTTATCTGACGGCCACTCTGGGGCCATTGGTGATCTCCGATCAATTTGGATTTCAGGCAGGTAAATCTACCGAGCTCAATCTCCTCGAATTCACAAACTACTTGTCCCGGGCTTTGGAGCACGGATATCAAGTTCATGCCATTTACACCGACTTCTCTAAGACTTTCGACAGTGTCAACCATCGACTTCTCATTGAGAAGCTTGGGATTGTTGGAGTCTCTGCGCCTATGTTGGACTGGTTGGAGAACTACTTATGTGGTAGAACTCAGGTTGTCCGGATCAATGAGTTTCATTTCAGGCCCATATTAGTTTCATCTGGTGTTCCTCAGGGGTCTCATTTGGGCCCCTTATTATTTAACTTATTTGTCAATGACATAGCGCAATGTTTCGTTCATAGTGAGATCAAGTTATTTGCTGATGATCTAAAGTGTTATAGGCGTATTGCAGGCCCATCCGATTGCTACCTTTTGCAGGAGGATGTTATTCGGCTTGTGCATTGGTGCGAGGCGAATGGGTTGGATTTGAATATATCGAAGTGCTTTTGCGTTAATTTTAACCGTACTAGGGATCCACTTTTTCACGAATACTTTATTGACCGGGACGCTTTGGATTATAAGACTTTGGTCAAGGATCTGGGTGTCTACTTGGATTCTTCACTGAGCTACACCGACCACATCAGGCGCGCGACATCGCGGTCCATTAAGATGTTGGGCTTCATCAGACGTTGTTCGGGGGATTTCAGTCAGATTGGTACATTCAGGGCCCTGTACACGTCCCTTGTGAGGCCGCATTTGGAGTGCGCCTCTGCGGTGTGGTCTCCCTCTTATGTTTGTCACACTGTCTGTATCGAGAGGGTTCAGCACCGTTTTCTGAGGTACGTTCATTTTAGACTCGGCCGTGAACGACCCGTTGATTTTAACTTCAACTACGGCGTATTGCTGAGTGAGCTGGAGTTGGCTACATTGGGCGCCCGCAGGGTTGTCAGGGATCTGACTATACTATATAAAATTTTAAACAATACCCTTTTATCTTCTAGTCTTTTATCCCAGATTGGTTTTTGTGTTCCCCCTAGACAAAGCAGAAGTTCTGATCTCATTCACGTCTCGTTCCACCGCGCGAACTACGCTATGAATACCTTTGTCACCAGAGTGGCGCGACTGGCGAATCGTTGTTCTAATCATAACATCGATTTCTTCGCACCATTTGGTGAGTTCGCCGGTCGCTTGAGGAGGGGGTCTAGAGATGAATGGTTTCCCTAATTCTTGTTTTTAAAATGATTTAGCATTAATTAATTCCTTAACATCAGCGAGCGTTGGAGTCCTGCGAGCTGTTGTACGTCGCGCAATTGCTGGTTTTTTGTTTTTTTTTATTAAGTTCAATTGTAATGGATAGTTTAGAGTTATGTAAGTTTTATAATTTCTGTATTATGTTGTATGCTATTGTTTTGTACATGTTGTAATAATGGACTTTGTCCGTAGATTAATAAATAAATAAATATTCTATGTATATTTTTCTATCTATTTCATATTTTTTAATTTTTCTTTTATCATGAGTAGATATCAATACAAATTTAAGTAACTGATGTAATTGATCATCAAATTTACATGAACTCCTACGTTTAAATAAATATGAGGTTAAATTAGTCTAATGTTTTAAAAATCTTTCAATTTGAATATATGTTGACGATTGTAGTTGCATATCTTACAAAATTTTATTTATTTTTGATTCTGATTATAATAGTATAATATACTACATATTATAAGTACCGGGTTATTTATATATGTATGGAATAAAATTAATATCTTCTGTCCTTTTACTTTCTGATTTTTGAGTAATGTAGTTAGTTTGTTACGTTAGTTTATTGGTAATAATGAAAATAATACAATTATAATAATAATAATAATCTAAATTCTGATCGTTACACAGGTCATATATTTTTGATTAGGTATATTATAATTTGTCGGGAAAGTTTTGGGGTGACACAACCAATTTTTTATTTCTTGCGAAAACGCAACGACAGCCAAATAGGTTAAATAAATAATAAAAATTAAATCAAGTGCTTTTTTGAAGATGAACATTATTTTGTACGGAAATTTTAAGTTACAGTGCTACCATTTTACTAACTTCACAACTATAATCTTATTTCAAACATTCGTATTTACTCCTTGTAGCATTGTGATCAAAGTAAGTAAATGTCCATATTCAAAGACGATAGCAAACTACTACAGTATAGATATTATATAAAATTGGGAATTAAGAAAAAAAAAAAGTTGGAGTGGCTGGGGGCTTAAGGGCTTGATTTAGAATTTATTTACATCTTTTTGCATTTTCGCGAGACATAAGAGGGAAAAAGATATTAATTTACTTATGCTTAGGCGTTGCGATTTCTGTAATGTATACGATTGTATTTTTATTTTTTTATTTCTTAAGTTGCACTACAATTTGATAATTGTACTTTAAGTACATGTTATGTTGTCTGGTATAACTGAATTTCAAAGTAAAATGTATATTATTAAATATTATTACTAACCATGCAAAAGTGTACAATATATTGAAAGATATTAAAGCAACTGTCAATGAAAAATTAATGTTTTTTTAGTATTAAGCTCAAAATATAAATACTATAATCCTCGTTTGCATAACAATTGAATTTATTCTGATCAAATTCATCGCTTTTACATGTTCACCTACAATGTATTTCAGTAAAGGCCCTTGTTTTTTCTCTTTTTTAAATCTAATTCTTGATATGTAAACTGATGTAGATACACTCAATATTATTATATTCGCGAAAATTATTTCACAAAAGTAAAGGTCATTTCCACGCCACTGCTATTGACGCCTCACATTTCCAAAACGCTGTAGCCGCATTATTATTACCATACTGATTGTTATACGGCATTTACAAGTAACCGGAGCAATGGGGAGATTTATTAACAGCTAACTAGGTGTGTGGTCCATCCTCAGTTACACACTTTGGTTCTACACCACTGCGGCAGCACATGCCGACTGGTTCAGATTACTTTCCGAATCAGGGTCGGTACCCAAATAAAATTTTTATCGATGCGATAAGATACTTTCAATAAATAATATTTTTTTACAAATATGCGTAGAATCCCTGGATTGTTTCATGAAGTTTAAGCGATCTTGCTGACGTATATTGCCGCCAGACTCAAACCATGTGATAAACATTGGGTACTTTTCAAAAAAAGGTGCCTCTGTATAGGACAAAACCATATTTTCTCAAAAACCTTCATTACTTAGTGAAGAGTGAAATTAATGAAAATAAAACAGGAAATTGAGGAGATTTTCATTTATAATTATATACTGCTACCTGAGGTAGCCAACAGTTGTGACCAACCCTGCGTTACATAGGGTTTAAAAATACGGTTAAAATACGTAGATATAATGATATCAAGTAATTCACGTAGAGCCCATTTCACCGTCCCTAGCCAGACTCTTCAGCCTAAAACAAAAACATATCTCAAGCTTCGCAAACGATAACTTCGTATTCGTTAGAATCTATGTTCTATTTACCATCCTACATAATATACCCATAAGATCTTTATTTATTGTCGATCTGGCACAATCCCTTGATAAGTCAGAGGTAAGCGTACTACTTTTGCTTAAACAGAGCAAAGCATTCGACTCTGTGGATTTCCAATTACTTCTGGCAAAGCTGAAATACCTGGGCTTTGTCGATTCCACCTTGAATTGGTTTAAAAGTTATCTTTTTGATAGAAAACAAAGAGTTAAGTTGAGCGGCTCTATCCTTTCTGTTTTTGGAGTTACTACTTGTGCAGTCCCTCCGGGTAGCATACTGGGCCCACTTCTCTTTTCTATATTTACATTCGATGTAAGTTTCAGTATTACTAACTTAAACTATCATATGTATGCTGACGACATTCAACTCTTTTTCTATTAAAACCGCAGATTGGGCTATGGAAGCCGTGAACACTGATTTGGAGGCTTTTTCAGGTTGATGTATTGCTAACGGCTTAAAAATCAACCCCAAAAAGTCAGTTGCATTGTGCGTGTGCGGTGACAGACACAAAATATTTATAATGGGTAACTATAGGATTTATATCGACCATGTCAACGTTGAGTGGGTGCAGAAATCTAAGAATCTTGGTGTGATTGTAGATGATAGATTGAGCTTTAACGATCATTGCCAGCAAGTGTATAGGAACTGTTTCTATAGACTTAGCTCGATTTTCCATCTGAGAGGTTTGCTGGGCGAATCGACTAAGTTGAAATTAGTCAAGTCACTAATTTATCCGCATATTGAATACTGCTCTCCTGTTTACTATCATTTTTTGCCTAATTATCGCGCACATATTACGCCATACATAAATATGCTTGGAGAACTCAAAATACCCTGTAGAGTCAGATTTTTATACACAGTGATGCTATATAAAGTTTACACCTCTCAAACACCAACGTATCTATATTATGAATTACTCGAGAGAATGCCTGAGGTGCACCAGGTAAATATACGTAACGACTCGTTTACTGTTCCTCAGCATACAACTTCTAGGTTCGAGGGGTGTTTTGCCTACATGGCTGCACATCTGTTTAATGATTTCGATGATTTGCTGGGTTTGTCGTTGAACATGTTCAAGAATTGTTTAAAAGAGAGAATAATTTAAAAAACAGAATGTTCTGATTTGTTTTTTTTTCTGAAATGATGTAATCTTATTGTTTTTCGTTGTAGATAAAAAATTAATTTATAGTTAGAGTGGTAGAATGGCTTTCCGCCAAACTCTTGCCTTTTGTGCACAAAAGGATACTGTTAATTTTTTTATTTTTGCTTTATTAGTTGTGATAATGTAGACTATTAAATAGTGTAATAATTTAAACATTGTAACAGTGTTTCTTTTTTTTGCATAATAAATCATTTATTTATTTATCATGTAGTGCTTCTGACGGAACGTGGTTTAAACCATAATATGATCATGTCTTAAATTACCTCGCACAATGGCATATCTCTCCACATTCAAAACGTGGATTATGCAGCTAGAGAAATCCCACTTACCTTCGATTAAAATGCTGCTTAAAGGTCTTTGGTAGCGCAAAACAGCAATGCTTCGGCAAAAAATTTAACTTTGTTCCCATCTTCCCGATTCGGAAACTGAATATTCAAATAGTACCAAATATCTAATTATTCGTGCATTTTATTAGTGAGTGACAAATATTTTTTATTCTATTTGTTCCGCCACTGTGTATATTAAAAAATAGTGTTGTTCTCCGGTCACCGTGATTATGGCACGCCCACTTTGAGAATGAAATTGAGAACTTTTTTATGCGAAAACAACATTACTGAAGCTACCGAAGTAAATTACACATCTCTCTCTTTCTTCACTACGAACGCAAATAAGGCAAGACACACTGTGAAGAAAAAAGCTACATCATCGTTGATGGCCTTTCATGTGGAAAATCTTATTTTATTTATTTTTTTTTGTTTTTTTTTTTTATTAAATATGATACTTTGTAAGTGAAAGTGATGTATTATTGTTATTTTTCTCTAAAATAATCACTACTTTTTAGCTTTTTGAACATAAACAAAACAACACATTTTTGATATATACAAGGTGTTTCTAAAATACGTGGTCAAATTTTGTGAGGGAATTGGGGATCATGAAAAAAACCTAAATTGTAATTTTTCGAAAAGTCCTTATTTACAAAGATACAGGGTGTTAAAGATGACTGCCTGAGGACGATTTTTTGAAATATTTTCGAAACGAGTAAAGATGAATTAATCAAATGTACAAAGCATTACTAAAATTTTGGAAAACTTTTCGTTAGCAAACTGTATTTCAATAATTTTATTTTATTAATGATGTTTACTAAGGACCAGTTTTGTCCTAAAATTTTCAAACTGGAATTTCTCGAAAACCTTTAAGTGTTTTGAGAAAAAGTATCCCTTTTTTATGTAGAAAACTTTATTTTATCACATTTTTGGCACAAATGGATTAAAAGTCACAAGAAAAAAGTTACCTTATAATTAAGGCAGGGGTCTCCCCCGTTTACCGGCCTATGGTCATCCTTTTTTTATTCAATTTCATGTCAGTTTACGACATTTAACTAGGTGAATAAATATGCTACATATTTGGTGAACTTCGTGGGTAGTAAGGCAACCAGTAAAACAAAGTTAAAACACTTTATTTAAAGTTAGCGACGTTTCGTGGATTAATGTCCACTTTTTGATAACTTTAACAACATATTTTATGTCTATGTAATCAACACTTTGAAAAAAGAAAGCTTGAAAAAGTGGACATTAATCCACGAAACGTCGCTAACTTTAAATAAAGTGTTGTAACTTTGTTTTACTGGTTGCCTTACTACCCACGAAGTTCACCAAATATTTACATCACAAGGCACGAAACATTTAAGATGTAAATATGCTACATTTCATTAATTCATCTTTACCCAAGTATCTTTTTGGCTTTATTTAATCAAGCTCAAGCAATTGGAAAACGTGAAACTATTCTAAATGCGACAGATAATTTTTAGCCCGGAAGAGTCTCCCTCATAGATAAGTATGCTGATGAGCTGAAGACTTTTACAACCACTTGAATATATCAGGAAAAATTGTCACTAACTTTCGTACACAGTGTATGTTTTGTCTCTGTTTCTGTTAAATTCTACACCTGTACCTAAATTTGTTTCCGAACCCATGGTGAACTACCAACAATCTACTCTTTAGAAGTCAGAATAGGGATTCATGGACATTGCCTGCGGACAAATTGGGA
Source organism: Apoderus coryli (assembly GCA_911728435.2). Classification (NCBI taxonomy): domain Eukaryota; kingdom Metazoa; phylum Arthropoda; class Insecta; order Coleoptera; family Attelabidae; genus Apoderus; species Apoderus coryli. The sequence continues at coordinate 2,684,477 of OU452206.1, read as the reverse complement.
CCTGACATTGATTATAACAGATTTAAACTGAGATTAATCACAATGAAATCGGTTCTAATCCACATCAAAATGGTATTTTATAATTTTTCAACGTAATCGTTATCTAATATTTATTTATTTATTGTAGTTCGACATAAAATGACATTCTAAATAGGAAATAATTCCTGAAACAAAAAGAATAATAATAACACTAATAATAAAAGAACTACAAACAGACCTAGGATAACAATTTAAAAAAGATCAAGTCCTAAGCCTGCCAGAAATAGACTTAAGTAGGTGCGAAAGAAATTCCCTTTCTGTCTCTCACATGAATTTATCAACACAGAACAATTGATCAGGTTTATGGGAGGTAATTATTCCGAAGCAAGAAGTTTTTGAATTCTTTTCTGAATTTGATTGGAAGAAACGATTTTAGGTACTCAGGAAGTTGACTTAAATGCCAGTAAGTAAACGTTATATGCAAATTTTCGAATAAAAAGTGTAATGTGATGAGCTGGCGAGATATTAATAAAAATATTGATCCGATTTTAGTTAGCCAATAATAATAATGTGTTCACTTCTTATTTGCAAGTGTGGCATGTTGATTTTTATTTCAGCATTTGAATTTGACCATACTTAGCTGTGGAATCCGCCAGACATTCTTCGTTTTAGGTTTTCGGCTTTTCAAGCAAAACTCCACATAATATATAAGAACTAATACTAGAAGGTTGACAGTATAGAGCCTTGTACACCATCGAAAGGTGGAATAAAATATAAAAAATACAATCTTTGTAATTCAATGACTATGAACCTGCCACGAGATTAGTGTATTAATTTTTTATGATACACAATAACAATTCGAATCAATTATATTATGTCGAAATTTGGATATCCTGGATGCTGTATATCGCTCTAACGTAAATAGAGGGGAAGTTAGTGAATAACACCCAATTACAGAACATCTCTGATTCCTGATCATTTCAAATATGTAGTTTAATACAGATCGTGATTATTATGAATTGCTGTTCGTGCCATAGGAAGACACCATATTTTATAAGACCGTATTATAAATTTTAAACTATCCGATAAATAATATTATATTGTATAAATGTAATTATTATCTTCGATGCAATAATTTAGCAAAGCTTTCCATAAATCAAACAATTATCTTCTGATAATCCGATTCGACAGTTTTTCAAAAGGGGGATTCATACACAGAGGTTGTTGGTATGTTTTCTGTATAATATATATTGGTATGTAATGTTTTACACAGGACCGAAATAGACCTTCCGGCAAGTTCATGCGTGCTGGTCAATAAATTATTATTGTATGGTTAGCAACTAGTTATTATGTCTATCTAAACTAATAATATAAGTGGATTTGTTTGAAATGTTAGGTATGTATTTAGTATTTTTCTAAGCAGATATTCAGAGAGTTTTATTGTTTACATGTCGAAATCATATATTAAGTATATAAAAAAATAAAACAATACAAAGAGGTTTTTTAATTTTTAAGTAAAATTGGTGTTTAATTCAATAAACTAAATTATTTTCACCTCTTGTGTCAACATCGCTTTAACCAAAATCCGGTTATCTTCTCAAAATAAAAAATAAATAGCTTTATGTATATACTAATCTTCTATCTTTGCATTTTTCTTTTGGGAATTTCTTGAAGTAATCCATAACGAAGAGTAGCGAAATGTATCGATAACTGAAACGACGTCTGCTCCACAAAATTCTTCATATGTATATTTAAGTTCGAGAAGGGGTGTTATCAAACATGTTACGGAACATCAGTGGCATAATATACAAACAGTATCCTTCTTGGGGATGTAGGTGCGTACATAATAAAACAATTTACTTTAGGAAATAAAAATATTTCATTTTCACGTCAAAGTTTACAGTACGATGTTTCGTCACATTATTTGCGACTTCTTCAGGTTTTTGATTTTTTGACACAAGTTCACTAATCACTCTTGATAAAAATTGTGTATAAATAAAGAACTATAGACTCAGACATTATTTGACAAAACATTACACATACAAACACTTAGGCAATAAATGTAAATAAAATTATTTTGTGGAATTCGTAAATTACATCCCCAAGAAGGTAAACTGTAAAAATATACAAGAAAAAGGTTCAAAAATACGAAAATATAGTGATAATATACAAACTCACGCAGTCCTGTTAAACCATAGATTGACATGAACATATATCTGGGCTAGAAAGTTATATGATTAGCTTCAAAATTCTTATTGTATTAGGTACACAATTCTCACCATTTTGTGAAAAAACTTTTCTTGACATATAAAAAAAGACAGCAAATTACACTAATTTCTTAAAACTATTTACACATATTATTGTTTAAATTTTCAGAATTTAAGAATTGTGTAAATCATAACTTTAACTTAAATTAATTCATTTTCCTTAAAACTACTATTAAAGCTATGATTTACAAAAGAAAACAACTTCTTTATATTTTCAAAATTTAAACAATAATATGTGTGTTAATAATTTAAAAAAATTTTGAGAAGAATAAGCCAATAACATCAATGATATTAATTGTTATACATGGTCAAATAGATAATATTATTAGAAATCACGAATGGAAATCAGTATCAAAGGAGTTCATTCTGAAATTAATTTGCCAAGTTAAACGAAAATGCACAATATTTCTATATTTAATCCACAAAATTCTAAGAAAAATACAAATGATGTTTATAAAAACTGCTTCATAAGAAGTGTTACATCATCAGGACCATAGGTCCTAAAGATAAACAACGCGGTAGTAAATGCAAAATATATAATTCTCCCCAATATACCTACAGAATAAGATAGTATAATTAATTATTAATTAATACCAATCATAATTAACAACGAAATTAACGAATGTAATTATTATGTATTATGGCATAGTAACAAGCAACTTTTAAAATTAGGCAAAACAAATGTGAAAATTACAATTCGAAGAAAATTACAACTTACGCAAAGAACAACACAGCAAACGCCACACACAACTAATTGGATAACAATCAGTAATACAAAACAAAGGAAAGAACACAACAGTTTAATTCTTGAAAGAGCTGAGGCGACTGCACCATCCGTCCAGAATTATCTTGTGTTAAAATATTTTTGATTTTATGAATAAATGAAATAAAGTTGTAGGTATTGTCTTTGGATTAAAAATATTTCAGTTAAAATATGAAATTTTAAGTAGGTAAATACAGAATATAAAATAAGGATCTGATTTGATAATTAAAATTGTAACAAATACGAAGATAGATAAATCAGAGTCCTCGGCTACAAAAATATAATTACTCGAGAGAACATCTTTTTGCAGCATATCTTACATGTCATAAATTTATGCCAAATATTTTTACATTATACACTTTAGTTTTGATGTACCCTGTAAAAACAAGTTGCAACATTCGACCTTTATTAAAATGTCCATTTTGTCACGAGCTACACCTGATTTACACCGCTGCAGTACATCCCCGATGTTATCACTACCACTATAAAAGCTAACACCTTTCAAGCCACTATGAATTATCACAATGGGATTTAACTTCAAATAATGCACAGGTCGTCCTTTCTACTTTTCTCTCTCACACATTCTATCTTCTTCACATATTATATACCATTTCCCTATCAAGATTTCAGAAAGATATCAGAACAAATTAGTAACGAAATTATAGGCTTTTAGAAGCCGCTATCTTCATCGCGTCATCCTGGCTATACAGCCCCAGGTCCAATCGATTAGAGAGCACAGCAATGGCTTCGTATAACAATCCAGATGGTATGCACATAATTCAAAGTGTTACACTTACGTTTGCGGTTTTATAATTTTAAAGCGGTGTTTATTAGCGTTAATGTACTTATAATAAATGTTGTGTGATCTTAAAGGGTTCGATTTATCTGGTTATTTATGAATAGTTTCGCAGATATCCGCATAAAATGTACGGAAACATCTTTGTTCGGGTTTCGTATGACCACAGGAATACAGGGTCTTACTAAAACACTTGATATGCTGTAGCCTATATTTTTGAGGTGTTAAGCAAGCTACCTGCATTATAAATATAAAACCTAACCAGGGTGGACCAACAACATTTCCTACAATAGCAGTGTTATACATGTATTGGGTGATCATTTATAAACGCACAACCCCTTTGACTTTGTCATTTCAACCTGTAGCAGAAAAGAATGTAAAATATTTCCAGCATATATTATCGTATATACAGGGTGTCACAATAACGATTCACATAAATCACAGTTATACTTTTTAAAACACTTTGTATATTATATTTTATTATTAAAGATAAATTTCTCGTGATTCCAAAAATACCCTATTTGATGAGTCTTAAATGGTTCAATAAGACTTCACAATACAACAAAGCTTTTTCAAAAATTAAATGTGTTTTAAACAAAACAAAAACTAAAAGTAATTTCACAAAACAGAAAAATTCCAAAATATCTACAAAAGTTGTTCGAATCTGTCTGTTCAACGCATTTTTCGAATCCATTCCTTAAGTCGTTAATAGTGTTTTTCGCCCGCCTGCACTTAAACCGAGTTTCACCGCCTGCATATGCGGGCGGTAAATGACCACTTAGCGCCGGCTCTTTTTATTTATTTTTTTCATAGATGGCGCTACTGTTAGATTTCCAATAATAACGTTATCATCAGTAGTTTTCACTCACTTAACTTAATGTGCATTCCATCGAGAGGATAAGTTGACAATTAATTGAGAAAGTTTACTTAGGTAGTCAGTCGTATGCCATACCGCTAAACGCATTTAATTATTTAAAATTGTCCATTATTAATTAGTAATCACTTTTTAATTATTATTGTAGTACCGAAATATACGTAAGATTCTAAAATCAAATTTCTATAGCGTACACGCTCAGATAATAATTTGACAGTTTCTTTCTACATTTAAAATCCTCAACATTGACATGTGAGCCTGTCACATAAGTTTATCTGATCTGAGTTTGTCAAAGGATAACGCCTATTATCATGTACGTCAAAAAATACTCCCATTAGTTACTGTCAAAAACTGTCAGTTCATAACAGTAATAATTAATTATTAAAATAAAGTTCTTTTGGTTTAATATTGTAGTATGAAGAGGCAAGCGAAAAACAGTTGTAAGCACCACTGGCGGTAAAGCCGCTGCAGCCTTTCGCTGTATAGCTGTAACGAATGCTTTACCGCCCTTTATACTTAATATACTATTATTAAAAATTCGGGAAAATTGTCAACTAAGCTACTCACTTCTAGTTCAACCAACTCTCTCATCTGCGCTCTGTTTTGAATGTACTCGTACAATAAATACACTTTATCTTTAATATAGGCCCACAAAAATATATCCAGAGGTGTTAAATCATAACTGCTTGGTGGCCATCGAATAGTCCCAAACTTGCCGATCCATTTTCTAAAATTATTGTTGAAAATGTCTTGTGCACCCCGGGTTTTATGAGGAGGTGCTCCGTATGGATAGAATATAAGAAGTTGTGACTGATTCAATGGCAAATTTTCTAAAAAATCTATGTGAAATGTTTCCAAAAAATATAGATAAGATCTTCCGGTTCACGTGTGTTAAAAAATATATGGTCCTGCTATGCGGTCCCCTAACATGCCACACCATACGCTGAGCGTCTGTCTTCCTTGAAATCGCGCTTCTCTAACAAAGTTTGGATTGTCAGTGTTCTAAAATCTATGGTTTTGCTTTTATGGTACCCCACTGGTTGAAAATGAGGATTCATCTGACCACAAAATTTTATGAAGTAACTGTGGATCATCGCCCATTGTCTGCAGCGTTTGCTGGCAAAATTGAACTCGTTTTCGCTTCTGTTCAGCAGATGATGGCTGCTGATGGTTGTTTGCATCTTTTTTTCATAAAAAAATAATAAATAAAAAAATTTTCAACAAAAATCGAAATTTTTGGTCATTTTGATTTCTTATTTATTTTTTTAAATTTCAATACCAATACCAATCAATAAAAAGTATAGGAAATAGACTTCTCAAGTTTTAGCAGACTTACAGGGTGTGCCATTTAAGATCTTCCCATAAGAATACAATTTCGAAAATGTGACCACCCTGAAAAATTACCAATCAGATGTCAATAAAATCCAGTAAAACAGAGAAAAGAAGGGAATTCAAATGTACCTGACACGAAAAATTGGTAAGTATATTTTCTGTTTTAGTAGATAGTTACCACAACGCCTTAAATGTATGTCAAAATTAACTCTTATTTTTAAATATTTCAAAAACTACTGGACCTACGCATATCTATGTCATTTTTCTTGTCTTTTAGAGCTTCTTTTATTTATGTTAAAATATACAGGGTGTCACGTTAAGAAAAATAAAGCTTGGTCTGCTGTGCGTTTGTGAACTACCCTGTATAATTGAAAACATTTTGAGTTGTACATCTTTACAGTGCCTAAAAGTTTTGTCAAGGATTTTTTTGTCTATCGCTTATAGATCTTGGGATATATTCCTCCCACACACTAATGGGCCAGCCTGTATAATTGACCGAAAATACGTATTTTGCGGTGAAATAAAAAAAATAATATCATGACATTAATAGCCTCCATATAGGTACAATACACAAAGAATATTACATATTATATGATATGACCTAAAAATACGAAAGAAAGATTTTTTCATAAATTTAATGCTGCATAAATATTATAAACAGAAAAAATGTCAAATATCTGCTTCTTAGACTCTATAAAAGATAGTCATTAGTTTAATAAGAAGGTATCAATTTCATATCTATTAAATAACTAGCCAAGAGTTAGTTTATAATTTATAATAGACAATAAAACATACTACTCATTTAATTAAAATGTCCCCACACATGACACCTAACAAATATTTAAAAGACATGATATCTTCATCTATAAATGTCAGCTTGATTGCGTAGGTTGTAAAATTAATACGTACCTATTAATTTTTATCGAAATTTATTGATAATGTGCGAAATAAAAGGACAAAACTTGTTTGGCTACGTAATGTACGTAGGATCTCAATTAAAATTTATTTAAAGAAATCGTTTTTCAGATATTGCTTTACCTTTTATCTCATAATTAAATTAAAATGTTTGCTTAATGGCGTGGTAATTAAGTTAAATGATCGGTATTGCTAAATATTTTGAAGCATGCAATCAACACTTTCTGTTTTTAAAGCTACGAGGGACAGTCTCAGCTTCAAATTAGGATTGTATACCTGGGACTAGAGAATGCATTTATTGTAGGATAAATATCATAAATTTTTCTTGTTGCTTAGGTTTAATGCCAGCATGTGGATGTTCATCACTCCAAATATAAATATTGTGAGATCTACGGGTAAAACTAGCCTGATAACTCAAAGTCCTTCACTTATAAATCTGCAATTGGTTATTTCGCTTTCCACATAAGGCTTGGAAAATTCTACAGTTACAGCGTAGTGAGCTCCAGAAACATTATGAAGTTTTTAAATATGAAAGTAACTTTTCCTGTACTAACGTTTGGGAAATGTTTAATGTTGATGATTATTTCCGAACATTAGTAAAGTACCAGGTGCTCATCAAAACCAGGGCATTTTGTTATTGAACGTTCACATTATGAGCTTACCTTGCATATTTGTAAAACACCGAGACGAACGACCCAACCAATCAGATATATAGGTGATCAAGTTGTTGCTTAATTAGAACTTATTCATTTTGTTTTTAAGTTTTACATCTATTTTCTTTAATACTTTATTGATCTAGTTTCACATCTACTTTTTCGATATACGTTACCTATATAAATAGGTAGTTATGGTACCTTGAAAATTTACTACCTACAGCTTTTCGAAAGACCTAGGTAAACTTATTTACGAAAAATATTTTGTACACGTTTATGCACGTAGTTCCATAATTAGGAAACCACGTAAGAAACGATACCAATCGAGCTCTTAATAGCGAATACTTAATAATATAAATGAGATAATTAACAAAAAGATTGATCTTTTTTGTTAATTGGCATACAATTTCACAACATCTGCTTGTATATTACATTAAGTATGCATTTGGAAGATGGCATTGGACCACACAACATAAATTTATATCATTTTATTTTGGTTGTACCTACAGCTTCCTTTTTAGGAACACAGTGATTTGGTATTTTTAGTTTCAGTGTCTGATACAGATTTTACTAACCTAGTCATTAAAAATTAAAATGGTTTTGCTGGCAATAACATAGCAATAGAAAATCATTTAATGAGTATGTGATACAGAGTGAGATTTTGCGATAGCGTCAGCAATTTGAATTGGAGAGTTATGCCAAATTTGAGGTCTATACTGATTTTAAGTATAACCTTTCTGGAAAAATGTAGCGTATAGATGTGTGTGTTGAAAGAGCAAAATCGACATCTAGTGTGAGCAGGCAATTTGCCCGGTGAAACAAAGTTCACTAACGAATACCGGACAGGAAGAAACAACTCAATTACATCCTATTTCGAACACTAAATACGCCCAAATTCCCTATATAAATAAATAACTAGCCAATATATCTGCTATGTTTAGGAAATATGTTGACCCCTTTTTTAAACCTCCTGCCTCGCTCAATGTTTTCCAAAAGTTAATCAACACCAAGAAATATCCTGAAGTATTTTTGTAACAAATCTGTTAAGTGAGTTTTGAGTCATCGTGCATACAGATTTTTCTGACCGTTTTTAGACTTTGGGACGCCTATGGTACACAAATTTTTTGTCGTGAATTTTTAACACCAATTCGACTCCTTAAAAGACTAAATATATAATTTTTACAGTCCAATTTTTTGCCCCTTTTTCTACTATTTATGAACGCCGATGTAAACAAGCTTTTTTTTGTGCTGCATTTGGATGTTACCGTATATCAAAACTATATATAATTCGTCATTTTTTCCGGTATTTTTGGGGGAAGAAATTTCAATTGGAGAGTTATATACTAAATTTGAGGTCTGTACTGATTTTAAGAATCACCTTTCAAATGTTGGAATATAAATGTGTATATTTGTAACAAGTACATAAATTAGATTTTATACGACGAATATTAGTCCAGAATATCAAATGAATCCTAAAAATTCTGATTTAGGTACGTGTCTCACATAAAATTTTGTTTGACTAAATTTTAAACTTCGATAGAAAATGCAAAAGCGAACATTTTTTTCAAATAAATTTGTTCAAAATTTTAATAAATAAGGGCACTTTTTGAGATTTTTAATAACAAATGTCAAATTTGACGGGAAAAGCCACAGAAATCTTATATTATATATATATATATATATACTCTAGAATGATAATCCCGTAGTACAAAAATGTAACCAAAAGTGTAGAGCTGTACATAATGCGCATGATCACCAGTAACTTATTTTTCAACAGGACCGGCTTTGATTAAATGTAATATTACTGTTATAGGTATATTTAAAATTAAATTTTACCATTTGGTAATTCAAATAAAAAAATGGAATAAAGGAATTTAAGAAATAAAAAATTACATTAAATATCTAAATACTTTATTGTCTAACAGGTACAACCCAATAATAATAAATCTAAGCAGAAACGAGAAATAAGTAAAAATTCTAATACTGGAAAATATCGTAAGGACTTGAGCAATCTAATTATTTATTTTATTATTATATAATATTTGTTTGTTTATACAACCACCTTAGGCCTCTTACCTCTCTACAGCCTTCAAAGAAGGGGTGCAAGAAACAGTGACTTCACGAATATTTTCCGTGTCCATGTAAACCACTTCCATATCATCCGTACTACTCGCAATAGTATTTTGTGACAAAACATGGTTGGTAGAACTTTTATTCTCAGCAATTTCATGGAGGATTCTATAATTAAGTATATTCCAGTTTAACAACAGAATTCAAACGAACTTTGTATACCTACACAACGTAGGAAATATATTCTTGACATACATATCATGCATTTTTGACAGACTGCTTTTAAGTAAACAGTGTCTTGATATCAAACGATTAAGAATTTAACTTCCACTCTCATTTACATAATCTCTTCTTTTCAACAAAAGTTTGGGAACTGCATCGGGTACGAGGGTGATCCTCTTGCCGTCTTCTCTACAAATGATATCTTCTGCAGCGAAATGCTTACTGCATATGACATTCCCATCACATACATTTTCTGTACTAGGATCCCAATGATCGCATCCAAACATCATGTCTTTTTTTTGTCAAGCTAAAAATGAGTATCATGTCAATGGTATCATATTGACTCAAACTGAGACTGTTAGAAACCCGAAACAATAACTTACTGAAAATATTTAATACCAGGAATGAGACCTTCATTTTTACACCACAACACTATACACCCCATTGTTTGTTAAATAAACGAACTACCAAACCAAAATAACAAATATTAAAAACAATTTTAATCACAAATAGGTATATCTATCAACAATTAAAATATACCACGAATAAAACCATAACTCAATTATAAAACCTATCTGAATTGTTGTGAAGCCGACTCTGACAGATATTCCCACTACGAGAAATGTCATTTGCGAAAACAGACGCTGTTGCGAAATCTCCTAAATTTAATAAGATTTGGAAAAAATGTTTCGTTCATATTGCTGAAAACTAAACAGTATGCAATTTTACCGATAACATTTAATTATTTTATTTTGTCAAGCAGTTTCGTATGACGCAACATATAAATTTATTTATAAAACAGATATGTCGCATAAATTCTGTAAGGCGAACGATAAAATAGTTTTAAATATGGCAGCTCTGTACTGAAAATAAGTTACTGAGGAGCATGCGTAGTTCGTGAAAACTCTGCATACCCGTTACACTTTTTGGTATTCGGCTGGATTTAATTAGCATTCTAGAGTACATATATAATATAAGATTTCTATGGGAAAAGCGGGTGGCGCAACTATCAGGCTATAGGTGCCTCAATTTTGGTGTTTAGACCAGCAAAAACTAACTGCGTCACTTGTGTTCAATAATTAAAAACAAAAAACCCATTTGATGCCGACTTTTTTGCGGACGTGGTATATCAGAATATATCGAAGTCCATTGGACATTTTTTTTAAGTATAAGTTTTTTGAAATATTCTTAGTTTTAGTGATGTTTTAATTAGACTAAGAATTTTTCAAAAAACCTAAAAAAAAATTTCAATGTCCTTCGATATATTTGGATATATACACTGATGATGAACATATAATATGGTCGAAACATATCTGTTCAGATGAATGATTGACAAAATAAATAATTTTCATATTTACAGGTAGAAGATAAAAAATATTTATCTCAATTTAATGACTAAAGAAAATTGCTGTAGATGTAATGAAAACATCTTTGGGCCTTAGCAGCTATATAAATTCTTTACTTATCTATATTTAATCGCGGCTGTTATAAGATTAAGAAGAAGAAAGAAAGTAAAATACTTAAATTAAATTTACAATTCTCAAAATCATTACAACATTGATCATTGAAGTCCAATACATGTTTCGATTTTACTCATTCCATTGTATTTTTTTAAAACGTATGTATTTTTAACACGTAAACTAAATGTCAAATGTCGCAAAGACGATTTTTCAAAGTTAAATCCCTTATTAAAATTTCACACCACGTCACTGTTGTATATGTGCATCAATCAATAATTGTATTAAAAAAAAATGTTGCCCACGAGGCACGAATAGCTCTCCATATTTAAGTGTAAAAGTAATATAATATAAAATTTTTTACATTTTATTTTTTTTTATTTTACCCCTTTTTTACTATTTACGAACGTCTATGTAAATAAAAATTTTATGCTGCATTTTTAGGTTATCTTATATGAAAGCTATATATAATTAGCCAATCTTTCTGGTATATTTGGGAAACATTTTTTTTTTTGTTTTTGACCCTTTTTAAGACTATTTTCGAACGCCTGTGTGAACTAATTCTTTTATGTAACATTTTTTAGGTTATATTCTATCACAACTATAAAAAATTATTCAATATTTCGGATAAGTTTAGGAACTATGATTTTTTAAATTTTTGAACCCTCTTTTAAACCTCTTGCCTACGCTCAATGTTCATCACCACCTATAAATATCCTGTAGTATTTTCGTACCAAATGTGGTTAAAATCCGTTAAGTGGTTTTTGAGTTATCACGGATACAAATTTGTTCTGACCCTTTTATAGAATTTTCACGGACGCCTATGGTACATTAATTTTTGTCGTGTATTTTTAACACCAATTCAACTAGTTAAATATAAAATTTTTTACATTTTAATTTATTTTATTTTACCCCTTTTTTACTATTTACGAACGCCTATGTAAATAAAAATTTTATGCTGCATTTTTTAGGTTATCTTATATCAAAGCTATATATAATTAGCCAATTTTTCTGGTATATTTGAGAAACATTTTTTTTTTTCGTTTTTGACCCTTTTTTTAAACTATTTTCGAACGCCTGTGTGAACCAGTTCTTTTATGGAATATTCTTTAGCTTATATTGTATCACAACTATGAAAAATTATTCCATATTTCGAATAAGTTTAGGAAATATATATTTTTTATGTTTTGACCCCTTTTCCACTATTTACGAACGCCTATGAAAGTAAGTTATTCATGACACATTTTATAGGTTCTATTCTATCAAAACTATAAATAACTAGTTAATATTTCTGCTATTTTTAAGAAATAATTTTTTTTTAATCTTTTTTACCCCATTTTACACTATTTTCGCACGCCAATGTGGTCTAATATTTTATGTTCAATATTTTAGGTTATATCCAATTAAATGCGTAAAAAATTATGCAGTATTTCGGATAAGTTTAAGAACTATGAATTTTTTTAATTTTTAAACCCTCTTTTAAACCCTTTGCCTACGCGTTTCCCAAAATCTAATCAGCTCCTTGCCATGTCCAATAGTATTTTTGTACCAAATTTGGTTAAAATCTGTTAAGCGGTTTTTGCGTTTTCGTGGATACAGACAGACAGACAGACAGACAGACAGACATTTTTTTAAAACTACTTATTTATGTATAAAATGACCAAAAACAAGTATTTCCGGTGAAATTAAAAATTTTTTTTTTTTTTCATGAAACTAATAGTCTCCATATATACATATATTACATATATGATATGGAGAGCTAAAAATATGTAAAAACATTAAAAAATTGTACTTATATGTATGTTATAATAATATGAATTATTTTCTTAAGAGAAAGTCAAGTACGAAATCAATATCAGATACGATACGTAACTCTTTAACATTTCATCATTTCCAAAACAACATACAACGAATACAAATTATGGAAAGTAATCTTCTTTTTAACCACATGGCAAATAAAGATAATAGCCCGCTACCTACATACCAATTAACTATTATAAAATTGCAACATTTTTACCACAAAATGTCGGAAATAACCATCTAAAAAAACTGCCTTTCAATAAACTATAATTAAAACACCTTCGGAATGAGATATACCTTCCGGGGAAATACATCATAAATAAATGTTGGCTTCCGAAAAGGTAAAGATGATATACAGAAAGAAAAGGGGTGGAGCCCAAGGTGTCTAAATAAAATTGAAACTTTTTGACATCACTCATATAAATATACACTATTATTAGTTTTCAGTATTTTGCCGGTACGTTTTTCTATATATAAATACCCATGTCAAAGAACTACTAATTATCTACAAGTCTTAGTATCATTCAAAATATACGCCAGTAGCGTCACCGAAACTATGTATTAAATATTTCTAGGATCAGAGGCTCAATGTTCAATCACAAAAAGAAAAAAATCGGTTGTGTGACCCCAAAACCTTAGCGGCAAGATATAATATAATCTAAAATATGACCTGGGTGTTCATGATGTTTTCGTATCGCATAGTGTGTCCATACATAATAAAAATTATCACTATTTTATTATTGTAGTTGTTATATTTTTATTTTTTCCAATAAACCAACCTATCAAAGTTTATTTATTGAAAAATTATAAGTAAAAAAAAATGCAAGAACTGGTATTTGAACCCAAGACCTTTCACATGCCAAGCACGCACTCTACCACACTGTTAAAACAGAATAGTAAATTTACGTAAAATATAACTGTAATATTTATTCAACCATTCCCTTACGTAATTTTCCACCTTGACTGTACAACTACAATATTAATCGAAATATTACAATTTAAAATTACGCCACATTTAGTGTAAAAATACAATATTAAGGTAAAATTACCAATTAAAATTACACTTAATTTGGTGTACAATTTCACAATATCGTAAAATGACAAATGAAAATTACGCTGCATGTCATGTAAAATTAAGATTACAACATAAAAGTAGGCTTAGTTACGTGTACTTTTACACAATCGCTGTCTAAATAATACCAATATTTTAACGTATTTTTGCGGTAAGGCCCGGAAATGTAGGGTAGAAGTACCATTTGTGGCTATTGTTCCGTTTGTGGCCGTTTTGGGTAAAAAATGCATATATTAAGAGTTCTGGTAACCTTGTACTGTAATATGTATGACTAAATCAAATAAACATATATCTAGCGCCATCTACCATTAGATAAAGTGGCCAGAAGCAGCTCAGTTTCGAGTTAGACGCTATTGAAACCGCACGTGTTTTGTACCTGCTACATTCTTAACGGTTTTGTTAAGGATTGTGTAAGTATATTATTTGTGTTTGATAATAAATTTGATCAAATTACTAACATTTCACATGAATATATGAAAAGTGACTTGATAAACTAGGGATCAGATTTTTTATTTTGTCTGTAATTTGAAAGTTCGCGTTGTTTCTATAAAAAATAAGGGTGGCCACAACTGGATCTGCTTTATTTATAATTTCTCTATTTGTGGCCACTAAGATGGCCAGAATTGAATCACTAAAAAACACTTGTGGCCACATTTCCCTAACTCTTTAATTCAGATTGAATTCTAAAACCACTAAAACCCCTTTGAGCATTTATAGACTTTTTTATACAATTATCTTCGGTGTTACTTAATTATAGATTTAAAAATTGTAAATCAATTACTTTTCGGGTAATCTGTCTTTCTCAATGTAGGCCTTTACCTTTTCCAGCAGCAGCAAGATGCCTAGAAAAAGAATTCTGTTCCAATATTCCGAAGAACATATGCAAGCTGCTTTGCATGCAATAAGGGCAGAAAATATGGCAGTTCCTGGGAGAAAGTGGTTTGACTCATTTTTAAAGAGACATCCTGAAGTAAGCCAAAAACATGCCGAATATGTTTGTCATATTAAGATATGATTGTCAATTGTATCCTGCTAAAATTGTGCAGATACAGAATGACTAATATTATTGCTGTGCAATGGCGAACAGCTCAGGCAATTGGGAATGGCCCGAAAAAAATGACTTGCTTTGGTATAATTTAAATGACATCGTTATGAAAATTGAAGAGCCCAAACAAATAAACTCCAGAGGAATATTCATGGTACCCGAATTTAAAGACTTAGTATAGAAATCCGACTGGGATATTTAATGTTTATTTACACCTCTCCAAAGAGTATATGTTTTATTTAGTATAAAATTTTTATGTATTTTTATTTTCAATAAAACGATTTCTTTTATAATTCCCGCATCAGCAGCTCTATCATCTAAGTCTATAATTATTATCGCTTGGTAAATAGGTACAACAGTGGCACAATATATTTTTTTTTAACTTTTTACTTAGCCAGTGTTGCATTCATCAAGCGTTCAATCCGAATTAAACATCTTCGTTCCGTCATGGCCACAATCGGCGCAAGTAATGGCCATAAATGGCAAATGCTGGCCACAACTAGCAAAAATTGAATTAAGTCAAAAAATAATTAATCCTGCATTTAAACATATTTTGTTTATCATTCTAACATTCTATTCTGTGAAATAAATATATCCTTATTATATATCCACCACATATAGGATAATAATTATATGAATGTCAAAATAATTGTTCTGTAAAACCCAGCAATAGCTTAAGGTGGCCACAAATGGTACTCCTACCCTACAATGCTCGTAGAACAATAGTGGAATATACTTAAAATTTACAGTGTTCTTACATAAAAAATGGGGGAAAAATACCATTTCTGTACAGTAAGAACGTAATTATACGTAATTTGTTTGTACTTTCATGAATTTACAGAAACTTTATCTGAATATTTTATTATACTTACCGTATTTGTACAACAGGTGATCTATGTACCCAGATAGTTTCTGTAGACGTGAAAAATTGTCCATACTGAAATGGAGTCAGATCTTTTGTGTGTGAAATGAAAGTCAACACCACCAAATAAATTTAATAATCGCTCTATGCGTCAATAGTAAAACCAGACATGTTTCAAGGCTCATCATCAGTGGTTATTACAACATCAGTTATTATATGACAAAGAGGAATATGTTAAAGTCTAGAAACAAGGAAGCACTGTTATACCAAACTATATACTTAGTAGTATAACTCACCATTTCATGTAAAAAAAAATGCATTAAAATATTAAAGTTTAAAATTACATAAATAAAGTTGAAAACTTATTATTTTATTGTATTTCTTTTATAAATCATTTCATATTGAAAATTTAGAAAAACCACCAATGATTCAAACGGCTGCCAATTCGGTAAATTAAAATGGCGAACATCTATACCGAAGGGCACTCTGTACTTCTCGTGGAAAAATTGAGTGGAAAATCTGGAAGTTTGTTGTGGCGGAAGATGATTAACGTCCATTTATTGGATTTTTCACCACTTTTTAAACCAAATGTAAACTGGAAAAAGTAAAGAAAAATTAAAAACAACTTTTTAAGTTTTATATAAAAATCACTGCAGCCTAAAAAATAATTCTCCTTTTAGGTTACAGTGGTTTTCACAACTTAAAAATTTTTCTTTACTTTCCCAGTTTATATTTGGTTTAAAGAGTGGCGAAAAACTCAATAAATGCATGTTAATTCTTTACACTATATGTTGAATATAAACACAGAATTACTAGTTTTCCCGATTTTTAATATTTAACGAAAATATAAATGCTATAAACATGCTAAACTAAAAACTAAAATTTCTTGCCATATTTTCCTAATAATAGGTACCACATACTTAACAAACAAACACGTAAATTCAGTCTTAGATGTTTCTTATATTAGGCTGGAAAACATATCAAATGCGAATTTTAACAAAAATACTAGAAACGTCATACAAAAAAATGCAATTAAAAATTAAGGAGGAAATGCTTTACATAATTTTTGAACTTTCCCAAGTTTTAGGTAGTTACAATTTAAAATTTGTTGATTTTGAGCTGCCATATTTTCCTAATGTTATGTATCTACTATATTATACTTTGCAAACAAAAACATAAATATTCAGTCTTAGAAGTTTCTTACATTAGGCACGAAAACACATACAATGTGAATTTTAACAAATGTACTAGAAATGTCATACAAAACAAAATTAAATTTAAAATTAAGGAAGAAATTATTTAACATAATTTTTTAACATTTTCTAGATTTAGGTTAGAATTTAAAATTTGTTCATTTTGAGCTGCCATATTTAGCTAATGATAGGTACCTACTATACTATACTTAACAAACAAAAAGAAGTTTCTTAAATTACAAAAAAAAAATCAATTAAAAATTAAGGAACAAATGCCTAAAACACTAACCTGGTAAGTGCAGTTTGGCCGGGCGCATATAAAAATCTATCTGGGTGTATTGCTATGTAGATATTGATGGTACCTAATTATATTTTTTTAACAGTATTACACTTTATCCTACAACATGAACAAATCATTTTTACTTAGCACAGCTAATGTACGTAGAGGCGCTTATTATTCGAACCTCAAAAGAAAGCCATTCACTATTTCTCTGCAACCGTACACACCTTTTGTTAACTTTTTGGGCACAGCTTATTGTATTTAATTTGTGTTTTAGGTTTATTAAATCAGTTGTTAAATAATAAATGAGCATTGTTTGTTTGATAACGCTGAATTGTAAAGGGTAAATAGCTGTTGTATATACTCGCATGCCTGTTGCGCTTGCGCTGTAAGGATGTTTTTACGAAAGTGTCGCAAAATTACTAGAAGCCACGGAATAGTACTAAAAGTAATGTGTAGATTTGCAGGGAAAACGAAAATTTTCGATACGATTTGAATACACACAAATTATATCCTGAAAACACATTTCGGTAATGCGTTTTTACGATATTCCTAAGGAAAAATACGTGATCTGGGTAAATTATCGGCAATATTCGCGAATATTTAAGATTTACCTAATATTACATAAAAAAACATGTACGTTTACTACAAATCTTACGTATTTCTCACCCAATTTTTAACAGTGCACTGTCGACAACGACCCTTATCCGAATTAGGTCGACTATATATCTATAAGAGATATAAGTACCTAACTGGTGAAACTTTAAACGCAATTTTCTAGAAAACTATGGAGGTAAAATTCAAAATTTAGAGGTTGGGTTCACCACTATCATAGGGTGAAAGCGATTTGAACCAAAAACTAATAGGTTCATCCTAGGAAACTGCTTATCCTCTATAAACTGCTTATTTATGTTTAAACTGACCGAGAAAACGTATGTCTAATCCAAATTTTAAAAAATTCAGTTCAGTTTTTTAATAATACCTTTTGGTCTATTTGTTATGTGGCAACGCTGTTTATAATCATAATTAATTAACGAATTCATAAATTAAAAACGTTTGCTCCACAAAATATCTTTATAGAGAGTGATTATAAAGTGTGGAAACTCTTGTATATTTCCGAAAATAGTCGTTAGTTTGACAAAAATAAGAATAGTTTCGTATAATTTTTGGCACCTGCCGATGCTCAATTTTTTATAGCTTTAACATTTTTGTTGCTATGGCAACCAACATTGTTTTTTTAAATGTCATGGTATATTTTCCTTTTAATTTTTAGGTAGACTATTTAGTTCTGGATGCAACAACATAAAATTTTTATAGGAACCCATTAGAAAATAATTGAGAAAAAACTGTTTTTATAAAATAATCTTGTTCTTTGTTCACAGTTCATTAAAATTAAATTTTTATAAGACTTTCCATGGAAACCGCTGTAGCTGTCAATTATTGAAAATAATTGGAAAATAAAAAGTCAATATACGGACAAATAAAAATTTAATTCAAAACAAAATTGGTAAATAGAATCCAACTAACTAATATTAAAAACCGCTAGTCGAACAAATGTTGAAAATCAACAAGATGTTTTTGGCGACATCTATATCTATATAATATGCCCGGTGAAACACAGTTCATAAACGATGGCCGGACGAGAAGCAACAACTCCTTCATATTCTATTGCCACTAGATGCGCCCGAACTCCCTGGTGGGAGGCTTTATTTGTGAGTTGCTTGTTGTTGAACGTAACAATACTTTCAGTGATGTTGGGAATTTGGTTCACACCACCATGCTTCCACCAGACGCCACTAGATGTCGCCAAAAGCATCTTGTTGTCTTTCAACTCTCGTGCTGGTATGGGCTCTTCGAAAATGTTGGAAATTTGGGTCACACT
The DNA here is from genome assembly GCA_911728435.2 of Apoderus coryli. Lineage (NCBI taxonomy): Eukaryota > Metazoa > Arthropoda > Insecta > Coleoptera > Attelabidae > Apoderus > Apoderus coryli. The sequence goes on along the minus strand of OU452206.1, from coordinate 2,665,015 downwards.
GCCTGCCGAACATAACTGAAAGTCTTGTTAATGTAACAAGCAATTCACAAATGTTGAAATTGTTGTCTATTGTTATTTGCGCACAATTGCAGTCTCCTTTCAAATTAATTTCTTACTTTTACTACCATTCGATAGCTCCTTGACGACCAATCCATCTTTCTGCAAAAACTTCATCCAAATATTGCCGCACATCTCTCCCAAAATGACTGGGAGCACCGTCCAAACTTCATTAGTAGGGCACACTCCCACCACAGCGGTTACAATTTCTTCTTTTAGCAAATTTAAATATTTTTCAGCTGTAAAATTGCCATCAATGAAGAATGGTCCAATAACATTACGATCCAACATACCCAACCATATACATTAGTTTTTTGTGGTCGCTGAGTTCGTCCCTCCATGATCCAGCGTGGGTTTTTGGAAATATAGAAAGTTTTGTTTATTTACGAATCCATGCAAAGTAAAAGTAGCTTCATCAGTGGAAAGAATGTTTCTTGTAAAGTTTGGAAGTTAATTTGATCTAACATTACATTGCAGATTTCAAGACGCCTCTGATAATCTCCATCTTCAAGCGCTTGAACCAGCTGTATTTTTTATGTATGGAAATGTTCTTTTTTTAATAATTTTTTCCACAGATCTTTGAGAAATATCGTGTTGTTGACTGATTACCCTTGTCGATAAATGCGGGTTTTCTTGCAACGACAAAATGACATCTAATACCCTGTTACCTCCTGCACTGTTTTTGGCCCTCTCGTTTTTAGTTTGTTTCTTACACTACCAGTTTGGTAAAATTCGTGTTAGGATATAACTCGTGAAAAAGTCTGCACACTTCTTCATAACGACGTTTTCTGTCACCGTAGCCAACAATCATCAAAAGTTAATAAAGAGTGTGAGTGTTAAATTTCAGTTTTTCGATTTTTTTTTTGTAAGGAAAACTAACTGAACACAAGCAACTGACAAATAGCATTTTTATTTGACAGCTATAATATTTTCCATGGCTAGTCTTAGAAAAATTTAATTTTAATAAACTGTAAACGAAGAACACCATTGTTTTACGTATATAAAAGAGTTTTTTCTCAATTATTTGCTAATGTAACACTATAAAAATATTATGTTGTTTCTAGAAAGAAATGGTCTACCTAAAAATGAAAAGAAAATAAACTGTTGCCCTCGAGGCACGAATAGCTCTCGATTTTTAAGTGTAAAAGTAATAATTTTATGACCTTTTTGTCATTTATCTAAATTTAATAAATTTTTGTTTTGTTTTAGACATCAGCTATTTTTTTTTTTAAGTATCGGGTTTTGTGCCTTTTTCTTCTCTTTGGAGGCACTATTTATACGCAGATATTTTATATTTCAGATCTAGGCCAAGTTCTTGAACGCAAATTAATTGATTTTTTTTAGTTTTATTATAAAATTTATTTTGCCCCCTTTTCTACTATTTACGAACGCCTATGTAAACAAAATTGTTATGCTGCATGTTGTAGGTTATCCGTTAAGTGGTTTTTGAGTTATCACGGATACAAATTTTTTCTGACTTTATTATAGAATTTTCACGGACGCCTATGGAACATTAATTTTTGTCGTGTATTTTTAACACCAATTCAACTAGTTAAATATAAAAAATTTTACATTTTACATTTTATTTTTTTTTTATTTTACCCCTTTTTTTACTATTTACGAACGCCTATGTAAATAAAAATTTTATGCTGCATTTTTTAGGTTATCTTATATGAATATAATTAGCCAATTTTTCTGGTATATTTGGGAAACATTTTTTTTTCGTTTTTGACCCTTTTTTAAGACCATTTTCGAACGCCTGTGTGAACCAATTCTTTTATGGAATATTTTTTAGCTTATATTGTATCACAACTATGAAAAATTATTCCATATTTCGAATAAGTTTCGGAAATATATATATTTTGTGTTTTAACCCCTTTTCCACTATTTACGAACGCCTATGAAAGTAAGTTATTTATGACACATTTTATAGGTTATATTCTATCAAAACTATAAATAACTAGTTAATATTTCTGCTATTTTTAAGAAATACGTTTTTTTTTTAATCTTTTTTACCCCATTTTACACTATTTTCGAACGCCAATGTGATCTAATATTTTATGTTCAATATTTTAGGTTATATTCAATTAAATGCGTAAAAAATTATGCAGTATTTCGGATAAGTTTAAGAACTATGATTTTTTTTTATTTTTGAACCCTCTTTTAAACCCTTTGCCTACGCTCATTGTTTCCCAAAATCTAATCAGCTCATTGCCATGTCCAATAGTATTTTTGTACCAAATTTGGTTAAAATCTGTTAAGCGGTTTTTGCGTTTTCGTGCATAAAGACAGACAGACAGACAGACAGACAGACTGACAGACAGACAGACATTTTTTTCAAACTACTTTTTTATGTATAAAATGACCAAAAACAAGTATTTCCGGTGAAATTAAAAAAAATAAACTGTTGCCCCCGAGGCACGAATAGCTCTCCATATTTAAGTGTAAAAATACAAATTTTATGACCTTTTTGTCATTTATCTAAATTCAATAAATTTTTGTTTTGTTTTAGACATCAGCTATTTTTTTTTAAGTATCGGGTTTTGTGCCTTTTTCTTCTCTTTGGAGGCACTATTTATACGCAGATATTTTATATTTCAGATCTAGGCCAAGTTCTTGAACGCAAATTAATTGATTTTTTTTAGTTTTATTATAAAATTTATTTTGCCCCCTTTTCTACTATTTACGAACGCCTATGTAAACAAAATTGTTATGCTGCATGTTGTAGGTTATCCGTTAAGTGGTTTTTGAGTTATCACGGATACAAATTTTTTCTGACTTTATTATAGAATTTTCACGGACGCCTATGGAACATTAATTTTTGTCGTGTATTTTTAACACCAATTCAACTAGGTAAATGTAAAAAATTTTACATTTTAATTTTTTTTTATTTTACCCCTTTTTTTACTACTTACGAACGCCTATGTAAATAAAAATTTTATGCTGCATTTTTTAGGTTATCTTATATGAAAGCTATATATAATTAGCCAATTTTTCTGGTGTATTTGGGAAACATTTTTTTTTCGTTTTTGACCCTTTTTTAAGACTATTTTCGAACGCCTGTGTGAACCAATTCTTTTATGGAATATTTTTTAGCTTATATTGTATCACAACTATGAAAAATTATTCCATATTTCGAATAAGTTTCGGAAATATATATTTTTTATGTTTTAACCCCTTTTCCACTATTTACGAACGCCTATGAAAGTAAGTTATTTATGACACATTTTATAGGTTATATTCTATCAAAACTATAAATAACTAGTTAATATTTCTGCTATTTTTAAGAAATACGTTTTTTTTTTAATCTTGTTTACCCCATTTTACACTATTTTCGAACGCCAATGTGGTCTAATATTTTATGTTCAATATTTTAGGTTATATTCAATTAAATGCGTAAAAAATTATGCAGTATTTCGGATAAGTTTAAGAACTTTTTTTATTTTTGAACCCTCTTTTAAACCCTTTGCCTACGCTCAATGTTTCCCAAAATGTCATCAGCTCATTGCCATGTCCAATAGTATTTTTGTGCCAAATTTGGTTAAAATCTGTTAAGCGGTTTTTGCGTTTTGCTTTATGAGGAAATAGTTGGATATAGGGCAAAGTAGTCACAACATTATTTAGTCAAAAGATCGCAGCGTTTCGTGATTTTATTACCACTTTTTCAAGCTCTCTCTCATCAAAATCAGATCAGATTGATACTGTGTTTTCAATGGCAAACATAATAAAAAAAAAAGAATTTAAATGCCATTTTTCTGCTTTAATATGCCATCGAAGATGTTTGTATATTATTATGTACAGCATTTTGATGAGAGATACCTTAAAAAAGTGATAATAAAATCACGAACCGTTGCGATCTTTTAATTGATTGTTTTGACTACTTCGCCCTATATCCCACAAAGCATTAAAAATTATTATTGACTAATGAAAGATTAAATGGTTGAACAAAATTTTTTTATAATTGTAATAGGTTTTATTTCTGTAAATCATTTAAAAAATGAAATAAATGACGAAAATTTATTGGTTTGGTTTTGGGTAATAATTTTTAATATTTTAATGCGTTACTTTAAAGTTTTTACCTCTAAAAAAACTTTTCAGAAAATGTATGTATGACTGTTTAAATTCCATGTTTAAACCTTAAAATATCAATAATAATAGTTGCAGCGTAAGATTTTGTTAGTGCCACTGAAGATGGAATCTGGTGACATTCCGAATATACTACTTTAAAAAAATATTGGTGAATTAAATTTTCTCTAAAAATTGTAAGAAATAATGCAATACAATTATTATTACCAACCTTCTTTTATCTAGTAAAATTGAAAACCAACTGTATATTAAGTCTGAGCCACTGTGCGTAAATTCATTATGATTAATGTCCAGTAAGAGACCTAAATGAATATACTGAAATTAAAAAATAAATCAGGGATATTACAAGCAGATTCGTTTCGACATTCATTTCTCATCAACTTCGCCTGAGGGAAGAATAAAATTCAATTATAGAACCACCGTTTGCGTTGAAAGAAATAATTCACTGCACACACTAATGATTAATGAAGACGATTAGGTAATAAGTAAATGTAAAGCAAATGTTAGTCGCAAACTCAAAATTATTTTAAAAATTAGGGAAAAAATATAGATTCCTGTTACTAGTGTTCTTCTTGTCTAAGTAATATTACAATATTTTCCTGCAATTTGCTTTAAAGGTGTCTATACAAAAGTAACATGTGTAAGTTTTACCAGGATCAAATGCCTTCCTTCACGTACATGTCTATAATATATTATCCAATTATATTTCATGGGAGAATCTCCAAATTGTCACTGAAATATTATTTTAATATGAAATTAGTTGCTTTATATCAGCGTGGTCGGCTTCCAATTATTAATGTTAAATGTATTTTATTAAAATAACTGTTACATTCCCCAAAAACATTTAAATTTAAGCAATTAATAATTTTACAAATTTGTTCGTCAATGAATATACATATTAATAGTTTCGACATTAATTCTTTTAGTTACAACGTCAACGATATACAGGGTTATTCACGCCATACGGCACGGAATAGTGTGGCTAATATAAGATATGAACCATAGTTGTGTTTTTTAAATGGAATCCCCTGTATATGAATATATTTTTAGATTCCCCGTTCAACCCCCAACACTAAATACGGGTGTCCAATAATATAAGTTACATGAACGAAAAGTTTAATTCTAAATAAGTTGTTTATTTCAAATGGAACACCCGGTATATGAGGTCAAAATTAGATGCACAAACTAATTATCTGTCAAATATTATAATACTTTCCTACGGATAACTCTTGACGTTTTCGTGAAAAATGCACATATCCATAAAATTAGGCGAATTTTTAATTGAACCTGTTAATTTCATGTAGACCACCCTGTATTTGATGATGATGAAATTAGTTATGTATTAACCACTATAAAGTTTTCCTATAGATATGTACATTTTTAGTTTAGCATGGAAAAAGCACATATTGGAAGTAATAGGAAGAATTTTTCAAAATCATAATATTTATCAAGTCAGCCATGAGAATTTGACAAACTATATATTTAAACAATAACATAATAAATAAATCCATTTTTAACTTAAATTAATATTTAAAATTATTATTATATTATTTTAAAATAAATGTTCAATATGATTTTGTTCCTGCCCATGTACAAAATTCAACACGATTTAAAATCAATATTGAAAAATTCTTGATGTTTCTTGTGTTTGGGTGGTATCTTTCGTTAAACTGCCTTAACAGTCTCTCGAATACCGCTGTTTGGGATGATTTTGCGCCGGAAACCTTTGAGCGTAAAATCGCGATGCCAGTAAGGCGTTTTTGGACCATTCTCCCAGAATAAAAATCATGTCTATTCTTTCTCTTTGAATTAAATTAAATGTCATAAAACACTGTTTTATATATAATATAAGTATTATAATATTTGACAGATAATTACTTAGTGCATCTAATTTTGACCTCATATACCGGGTGTTCCATTTGAAATAAACAAGTTATTTAGAATTAAACTTTACGTTCTTATAACTTATATTATTGGACACCCTGTGTTTAGTATTGGAGGATTTTTTATATTTGGCGTAACAAGTGATGAGTGGATATATTTATCAGCCCAGACTGGCTTAAAAAGAACAAAGGAATAGGTGTGAATTTTTTCATTCAAATTGTGTCTATATTTTTATAAAAATTAAAATATTTAAAAAACTGTCAGGCTTAGGTGAGATGTACTTAAAGGAAAGTTAGGTTTATTTTGAACGGGGAATCTAAAAATATATTCATATACAGGTCATTCCATTTAAAAAAAAACACAACTATGGTTCATTACTTATATTTGCGACACCCTGTATAGATTTCAAATATTTTTAAAATGTAGCCAAACATCATCATGCAATTCGTCATAGTAACGGCGATAAATACGGCACTGATCCGATCCAATCCCGGAAACCAAGTCTTGTCTGGCGGAGATAGAACTTGGATGGGTGACAGCTTCGGATCACCGCTGGTCGTTCTTCTTTTATAGCTTATGACTTCAAAATTCACAAACATAGCGCAAGGTGCTAGAATTCACAAGATTCTCTTTAAAGGCTCAAATGGCGAAATTGGATCGATAACTCTATGAAATAAGCGTTAGACATTTTAATAGAATACCACTTTCCCGGAAGATCAGCTTTGAGGACAGAAGACTTTCAAAACGAAACGACTAGCAGCAGGTAGCCAAAAATGTTATCAAACCACTAGTGGTAGAATGTGATGGGAAATCGTTGCAGCCATTTAAATTGTCTAGTGTTGTAAAAACAAAATATCGTGCTTCCATTTTAAAACTTGCCACCCAGAATAACTCTAACGTAGACACGATTTTTAGCAAAAAGACGTCGATTTCACTTTTGAGGGGAATTCCAAACCGCTGTTGGTTCAATTTTGTGTTCCTCCCCTTCACGCCGAGCCAAATTTATAATTAAATGTCGCCCCTGTCTTGTGACATATCTTTTTAAGTTGCTTAAAAAGTCCTATCCGTACACCATCTGTTTCTGAGATAAGGGCATAGATTATACATTAAAGTAGTCGACAAAAAAATCGAAAAATTCTTAACAATAATATACAGCGTATTTTCACATTCTTACCGTTAGTCTAGATTTGAGGTCATGTCTTCTGGGTAGGTTTTATATCAGTTTTTAACTACCCTCCAAAGAAAAAAGTCCAGTGCTGTTAAATATGGTGATCTTGGCGACAAGTCTTTAGTAACTCTCCTTATAATCCATTTCCAAGAAAACGATTCATCCAACTATTGCCTAACACGAAGAACGAAATGCGGAGGGTTTGCAGTGGTTTAAGACTCTCCATAAGTATACAAATACATAATATATTACATATTATGTTATTGTGATATGGAGTGCTAAAAATAAATATAGTACAAGTCTTCAAACAATACCTACATGTTGTTGTACTTAGTGCCTTAGGAGAATGAATGCAACCCAGCTTTTTGTAAATCTATTAACCACTGATGATTGGGCTTGAAGCATCGAAACATGGATGGTTTGATTGGAGGCCTATAGAGCAATATATTAAATTTATTTCGTGGATGTTAGACTTTCATTTCATGCGTATAACAATTCACTCCACTTTAATATGGATTACTTCTTTAATATAAAAATATTATTTACGATAATATCAATCCAACTTAAAATATTTAATGGGAATAAAAGTCAACCTCCACGAAAATGAAATTCTATTGTTACCAAACATGTTTCGGAGCTTCAAGCTCCATCATCAGTGGCATTACAAACAAACAATACAAAAGCATTGCTATGTGCTAAGAACAGAAAATACAGTTTCCAGAGCAATGCCTTCGGGTCTGAAAAAGAATGCGACTTCATACTCTCACACTATTAAAACTTAAGAAATTGAGTACTCACCATTTCATGAAAATTTTTATTTTATTAAAAGTTCTGTATTTTCTTTTTGTAAATCATCTTACAACTGATATGATAATAATGGTGAATACTACCGATAGTATAATGTTGTGAGTAACACCCGCCATCTAGTGTTCGAAGAACGAACTAGTTAATATCCAATAGCAGGGGACAGATTAAGACAGATTAAGATCAACTTAAAATAGATAAAGGCAGGTTTTTACATTATTACTTAGAACAGTAATGCCATAAATCTACCACAACAAAAATAATAAGTCGAAAACAAATCGTTTTCCGACACGAAAATTGTCAGAAAATGTGACAATCCCTTGTTGCGTAATTTAATTCCATTAATAAATTATGAACAAGTATTCACCTAAACGTACCCTACAATTTCCGAGAAAAATTCCTGTGGGTAAAATACACATAAAAAAGTTGAGTGACAGTTTAGATTGTTATACAGGTGAACATGCTTATTCAATTTATTTAAATTTCTGTGGAAACCGTAATTACAACAATGTCGATTATTTTCATTTCATTATGCATCCATCGAAGTAAGTTAATTTCGATTCATTTAATACGCCTATTTAATGCTGGTGTTTAATTTACTTATTTAATTTTAATGTAGACTTACCATCATTAATTGTCCAGATATGTATACAGGGTGAACTATCACTCAGTGCAAAAATTTTAACCACATGCTCAGGAAAGCATGAAAAACCATAAAAAATTTGTTTCGGAATTTTTATTCAATGTTTACAAAATGGGGCAAATCCACGTTTTTCCCTGGTAAATCGGCGCCTATGACAATTATTTTTCACGATGGCTTCCAACCTACAAACCGCAGTACGCGGCGTTGCCAATTGTAGACAGGTGAAAATGAACATTTTTGTAAATAATAATTATTATAATACCTGATAAATAAATCCATCTTTACAACTGCAGAATTATACACTACTTCTTCGTTTTTGCAAACAACAAACTCCTAAACAATATTTTCGCATACTTATTGAATACACTAAAAACACAACAGATTTCCGAGAAGTAGATACACTAAATGCACACTTTTTTAATATTCGCTGATGCCGATTTATTTTTAATTTAACGAAATATTAAACTATGATAGCCAGTTGTAGCGGCGCTGTCTTATAATATTTGATCAATAACAATCAATCTGGAATACTCCAAATTGTAGATAATTTCTTCGTTTTTGCAAACTTCTAAACGATATTTTTGATTTTGAACACACAAACACTAACTAAACATTGCCCGTAGTAGACTAAACCCCAGATAAGTAAAACTAGTACTTACTTATCTGGGACTAAAATGTAAAATGCCTGTTTAATTTTAATTTATTTAAATCCTTATTTCCAAACGGGACGAAAATGTAAACACAAAAAAAATTAAATATTGGTTAATAGGTTAATAACTGCCTGCATGATATACTGTGCAGGCAGAGTGCAGACAACTTCGACGTCATCTGTCAACCAACAGCCTAACGTGTTGCCAAGTTTATAACACACATATTAAGCTTTTTATTTTGAGTAAAAAAATAACTTATTCAAACTCAATGTGTATTGTGTATCGAGCCATATTATGCTACTTTTAATCCTTGATCCTTGCATGTGCTTTGCATGTCTACACGTTCGCAAGAAATTCCTCACAAATTTCTCAGATCTGATTGGCTGATGTGGCATCTCACCTACCACTCGCCCTCACTTGATTTTTTTTTTAAAAGGGACGTGAAATTTCTCACGTAACTATGTGTGTTTTAACATTACATTAAAAATCGTGGAAAAATAGACGTTAGAAATTGCGCATTACATACTTTACATCTTAGGCAGAATAAAGTACACCATATGAAAAACGGGTTGCCTACGAACGCTAAACAAAAATTTTGTCGGAAATATTATAAATATGAATATATTATGAAATAACGTAGATATTAATGATGTGATGAATGGTGAATCACCAGATTTGGAAGCCAAGAGCTAACTAAGAATATTTAGCGTCTATTGACTATGGCTTTTTTTGCCAAATCTGGCAAGCTTGCATTCACGAATAATTATTCTGCAAGTTTTGTCACTATCGATCGAGTTTGTTATTGAAATTTCAACAATCGATATCGTACATTTTCATCCGATAAAATAGTAATATTTTTAATATAAATACAACAATAACTAGAAACTACACTAATGTTAATAAATACAGATGTGTGATCCGATACATTGGCACTATCGTTGGCAAAGCCCAGTGGTATATCGAATGGAATATATCGATATATCTGCTAAATGAAATTATCGGCGATATACTCTTTATAGTCCTTAAGTTGTTGGTATGTCATTTGTCATCGCGTTTTTGACTTTGCATTATTATATTCCTTCATTGTGTTTTGAATGTTTAAAAAATTCAATTTAATTATTGAAAATGCCTTATTCAAATGTGGAATTAACATATTATTACTGTGATGAGTGATGCCCGAGAAGTTCCTGTTGTAAAACATGAACGAGTTATGTAAAATAATAATAATTTTACATCTACATGAAACGAAGATTGGTAATGAACAGCAGTTACGACTACAAATTGAGGGGCAGTTGATCAACAAATCCGCAATAATCCTGGTGTTTTTGCACGTATCCGAAGTTCAGTGATTAAGCGCGTAAACAAGTGTGGTGAAGTGAACGGTGGCCTGTTTGAACATTTGTTGTTGTAGTTCTTTGACCTTAATCAAGTGCTAGTGTCATTTGCATTTGTGTGTTTTTGTTACCCTGGGGTTTTCCTGACGGAGGGGATCCACCTTGTCGTGGTCGTCGGGCTGAGTACCTCACATTAAACAAGAAGAGTGAACGAGGGAAACCAAGGGGTCCCCAAGATGTTTAAAAAGAAAACAAACAAAAGTGCAACACTCAGAGTGAGACATATCCGAAACGTAGGTGCTCACATAATATTTAGTAAGATTGTAGTCACATAATTACTTACCTATCTACATTTTGTAAATAAATTTTTTACTTTAAATGTGCGGTAATTCGATACACTTGGCAACATGGTGCTGCATCATAACCTTTAAACTAATGTCTAATTTAAACTTCAATTGGGCAGGCGGTCATAGGCGTCGTAAAAAGGGAGTTTAATATGATTTACAAAAAAATTATTTTCTCCTTTAATAAAAATTTTGGAATTTTTTTGAAAGGCGATTCTGTTAAATCTTATTTTTCTCTACCTCCAGTTAAAATTTTTGTACTGAGTGATAGTTAGACGAGAAATAACCCTAATATTAAAATTATCACGCTCTATAATGTTTAAATAAATATCCAACGTTTCGTCCATATATTTAAAGTTCCTCACGTCTAGTTAAAATTAATTAATTTGTATTTTATAAACAAACACGTATAAATAATTATTATACCAAACAAATAATTTGGCTTTTTTAGAAAAATCAGGTTTTATAATTATTATACAGTCTCTATTGATTATACTGAGCATTCGGTTAGAAGAAGTATAACAACGTTAATTATTAGGTATGTACAGTGTGTCCAGATTTCGTTGTAATTGCAGGGTAGCTCCGATATTGTGAAAGTTAGCGGGATGCGGTTTTCACAAGACGTTGCTACTTTTTTGTGAAATTCACGATGCCCTACTCATATTTTACGTAACAGATGTAGTTTTCGAGATACAGGGCCGAATTCAAAAAAATCACTTTTCGGACCCCTTTCGTATCTCGGAAAATATAACAGATATGGACAATATATAAACGGCGTTTGATAGATGTTTTTATGTGAAGTCCATAGGCATACTTTTAGTTTTTTTATTTGGTCTCAGTTTCAAAATATGAACCAAACATACGATGTTTAAATGGAATCACCCTGATTTTTTTTAGCCATTAAAATTGCATATTTTTTTATTCAAAGGATATAGGACACGTAATAGGTTTATTTTTAGAAATAATATTTAGTTTTAGAAATATCAAAAATCCAGAGCGTTATTGAAAAATTTATTGTCAAGAGGACTTTTAGACACCCTGTAATTTTGGTATAGTGTTAACTTCTGTTGCGATTATGCTATAAGTTTTTAAAATACCAAAATTCGAAGTAGATTCAATAAAAATTGTCGTTTTGATGCGTTAATAAACAACAAACAAGGTGTCATGCAGTTAACTTTCTCAATAAGAGAGCTACTCTACAATTACAACGAAATCTGGACACCCTGCATATTCACGAGACACAGGATTTTTTTTATATCTATTTTTTTTTTTCTCCACGTTTATTAACTCTCCATAGATATCATAACATTCAAATCGATTTGTATATAGAAAACTATCCATAAGAGAATTTGGCAGTGTAACTATGTCGACGGGGGCGGATGAGTTAAAATAGTTATTGACACTTCCGGTTATACCTTCGATGTGTTCATTAAGCTGTTTAATTGCATATTATATATTATAAATTCATTTTAAATTACATAATGTCAAAGTAGCAAATTTTCACTGCACGCCAATGGAGGCAATACCGTTCAATCAGTGCTTCAATCTTTTCTCAGGCGTAAGAAATCCCACTTTATACAACAGTATGAGAAAAAATACCCATTCTCAAGAGACACCCTGAAAAAGTCCACACTTATTAAAAATGCGATAATTTGAGGTAGAGCCAACTTTCGAAAAATTTGTGCTATACCTATTTTAGATCCTGATAATTTGGAAAATTTGACTTGTAGGTTCGTTAATCTGGAAGCTTTCTGTTTCAATTGTATGTAACCACTGATGATGGGATTATATAATCCCGAAACATGTATGGTATTAATAGATTTTAATTTTAATTATAGAAGATTATATTGTGTAGTAGACGGTGTTTCATTGATAACTGATATTAACTCCTAGTCGATATTGATTAATTTTTAAACTTCTAGTGTTCTAGCTTAAGCTGACTATAAACCAAATAAGTTGTACATATTAGTAGACTTTAGGTAGGGTTTTATTTGAATACAAGCGGCTAATAGACTAAGTTGCAGATCATCAGTGCCATTATTTTATATCAAATAATATTCTAAACTTATCGTTTTTGCCACCAATATGGCGGATTATTTAAAGAATAAAAAAACTATCGACAGATTGATTACGTAGCATCTCTACTGAGACATTAACATAACACATTTTTATTTGCATGATGCTAACATTGATATTGACTTTTGATATCCTTCAACGTCAGTATCATCATTTTTATTAGTTGACAATTAAGTCAGAAGTTACGTAGCAACTGAGCGACAGTTGTTGACCATATCACAGCAGTTCAACTGAACAAAGAAGTGAACCTAAGCTCTCCTAATTTAGTAGACTGTGCCTCGCATCTCTCAATTGTTCTAGGTTCTAGTCCTTGGTTTTCAAGAATAGCAACCCAGCTGATCTAGGCCGTGTAACGTATTTATCTATATTTATAATGAAACCATAATAAGAGAAATGTATAGGAACATTTCTCTTGCTCCAAATAATGTGAAATTTTTTATGTAAATAAAAAGTTATTTTAGTTTTTTTTAATAAAAAGTGTAGACCATATTAAGTAAACTGAATTGAATATTATTAGAGATCCACACAATAATAGAGTAAATTGAATACTTATTTGGAGATCAATAAAATAGAGATATTTTTTATATTATTTATTTATGTTAATAAATATATGTGTATTATATATTATTATATGTTATTGTATTTTCAGTTTAGTCTATAATTAGATTTAGATTTTATATTTTGTTTAATAATAATTAATATTAGGTATTAATAGAATATACCTAGTTCCCTTAAAATTACGAATCTTAGTTTTGTGTAGAATCATTCTAAGTACGTTTTTTTCCATTTTTAAACAAATTTTTATTATTTACAAAATATTTTTATCTGCGATAATATGTTTGTAAAAATAAAATGAAATTAAAGCTTGGATAATTTACGTTTGTGGTTAATTAGGCAGTTGCACTTGTGTTGGGTGTGTATGTAGATTTCGGTTGATCGGTTGACTTCGGTATTACGTGAATAATGAGTACGTGGTGGGTAATGTGAATCGAAAATTTTCAAATAAAGTGTGGCATCCGCGATTCTGTAATATTTTTTGGTTGTTGCCAGATTTTCTATGAATTGAATTGAATAAAATATAAATAATATGCAATTTCTTCAACAAGGTTTGTGTTTAATTAAGCATCTGCACATGTGTTGGGTGTAAATATATTTCGGATTAATTACGCTATTGTGCGAATAACGAGTACGTGGTGGATGATGGCGATATTTTCAAAAAAAGTCTGCCAGCAGAGCATTGTAAGTTAGCATGTTGTTTAGGCGAGTAGATTCCATAAGAAAAGCACACACATCTTTTTTCTTTTCTAATGACTTTACTTTAATGAAAAAATTGACCAATCGGAAACTATTTTAAAAATAGTTCACTTCAAAGGAGCTTCACCAAAAGTAATTTAACTGTATGTAAAAATACATGACATATTTTACACTTGATTGGCTTTGGAGGAGATCTACACCACCTGGAACTCGTTATGGTTAAGGATTAAAATAAATAAGAGCTATCACGTTTTATTATAGTATAAAAAATGTACCTACTTAAACACAAAATTTATGTACCTACAAGAAATCCCTTTGGCATTATCCAGTCGTTTTGTGGTAGTCTTATCTATGATAAAAGTAATTGACGGTTATAGAAAAAAATCGTAATTTTTATTTATTAATTTTTGTGTTAATTTATTTTTGTAATTTTTTTATTGATTTTTTTGAATTTTTCTTTTAATTTTTTTTTGTATTTTTTTTAATTAATTTTTATTATTTTTTTTTTTTTATTTTTTTTCTAGTAATTGTTTTTTAATTGTTGAATTTGAATTAAAACAATAACAAAAAAAAAAAAAAGTATTGCCACAGCTGGGATTCGAACCCCTAACCTTTCGCATGCGAAGCGAGCGCCCTACCAATGACGCCACAGAATAATAATATAGGTTCCAACTACCTAACTGATGAAATTTTAAATGGGAACAATACACATAGACCCTGTATAAAAATTTTATGAACCCATTCTAACTGAAAATACTGTGAAACTTATAAAAATCTACAAACTAAAAATTTTTAAAAACATTTCCTGTGCCTGTGCAATAATTTCATAAACCATTCTAAAAACCTAAACAAAACATTTTTAAGTTACCCCGTAGATAACCTTTAATATTACTTTTTTGTCCTTAAAAAAATAAACAAATACATTTTTGACTCACCCCATATTTAAATTTAAAGTGTACGCTAAAAATTTCTAGATTTAAAATTTTTCCGATTGCAATCTGAAAAAAAAAGTTAAATGTGCACAATCAATAATACATTCAAAAATTAACTGGGATCACTTTGTGTATAACTACACCACCAAAAAAAAAACCCCTGTATATACTGAAACTCATCAAAAAAATCAAATTTTTTACTTTAGACAAAATTAAAGAGCATCGAAAAGTGTCTTATTCCATAGAAGAGGTTATGCAACCGTAAATACCATAATGATATGTTTGGGGTTGCATAAGTATAACATATTAAAACTAATCAGTTAAAGGTTATTGATTGGTTGTAATTATTGAAATTGTAGCCCGTCTGCATATATTCAAAGATGTTAATATCTCTCCCACCTCAATGATATCTCTGCACATATATCGGGATCATTGAACTTTTTTGTATTATTATTGAAATTGTAACCTTTCTGGTGGGAATCAATTTTCTAATTACAAAAAATGTGTCAACTTGTGCACACTACTCTGCCAGATTTAGTTCATGTGAATAGTAGTAAAATAAAAATAAGTATAAATTAGTAGTTTTTTTACATAAAATAATGTTTTAATATTTGTTATATTATTGTGGGAGTTGAGTAAATTAAATTTGTTGAAAAATCAAGTATCTAATCATATTCCATGTGTAAATATATTGCGTAATGTGTGGATTTGTTGACGAAACTATGATGGAATATGTTTATGATGAAAGTGTTCAAATAAAGTGTGGCAACCGCGATTTTCGCAATTTTTCTAGGTTGTTGTCACATTTTGAAAGAATTGAATGTAATGACATAAAAATAGTATGGATTTTTTCCACAACGAAATTATTTTAGCAAAGGTAAAATAAAATAAACTTGGGGAAATTAAGATTATATTTAATTAACCATCTGGAGGTGTGTCGGATCTAAATAGGTTTCAGTTTAATTAAGCTATTGCGCGAATAATAAGTACGAGCTGTAGGATAGAGATAATTTGAAAGACATTCTGGCAGCCTTGCATTGTAAGTTGGTATGTTGTTTAAGCGAGTAGATTCCAGAAGAATAACAGACAAATCTGTTTTCTTTTCTACTGACTTTACTTTAATGAAAAAATGTGACGATTTGAGAACTATTTGAAAAATGTTTCCCTTCAAAGAAGCCTCACTAAAAGTAGCCTACCGCCTATTCTCAATATTTAACTGTATGTTAAAATACATGGCATATTTTACACTTGTTTTGATTGTCAGAAATCCGTGCCCAACTTTATCCTGTTTTCGTTCAAGATTAGAGTGAATAAGGGCTTACACAATGTATATTTCTTGATATCTATAATATTGCCAATACTTCATTGTTTACCGCCTTTTAAATCACAGTGTACATAAAAAAACCTAACCTAAACCTAACCTAACCTAACCTAAACCATAAATATCACCACTCACTTTATCGCGCGTTCCTCTCAAAAAAGTAATTGACGAAATTGAACTTCCCGCTCTCTGATACTGCTCTCGTGTGTTCATAATTGTTATTACTGATTGAAACGTTGATTAGATATAACCAATTCAAGTCAGTGGGAAGCGACCATGTCATATCAGTCCAGCTGAGTAAATGTGAAAAAATAAATCCGCTAAAATACCGAACTTGAGTTTTTCGAAAAAAAAAAAACTAAAGCAATTTTAAATATTTTTTCATTTGATTTACCATTGTCCATCTAATACGTTCTTACACTGCTATTACATGTGGCATAATATGAAAACGCGCGACAACTGCTACATAATAATAAAACAGTATTATCAAGCACATAATAATATTTACCTAGTAATTACCAGTCATCAAAATTAGATCAATCAAATACACTTCACTCAATCAATATTTTCAACGGACAGGCGTATACACTTATCTACCGGCTATAAAGACTGGAAATTGGTGTTTAATATTCGCTAAGAGGTACTATGCAGCATAGGCGTATCTTTAACTTTATTTGAATATACATATTATTTCATTTAAAAACAATAAATTAGGTATTGTGGTGAAATAATAATTATTTTACTTTGGTAGGTATTAAAGCCATAAATGTGTAGGTATATTTGCTAAATTTATTGAGTGGTCGCATTTTTTGATGTATAACAACATGTGCCGTGGTATCATTAACTTTATTATTTTAGTGACCAGTAATGGATCACGCATTAACCAAATATCAATTCGAAAAGATTGCTAAAATTATTTAATATAAAAATATTTAAAAGTTACAACGAACATGTAGATATTTATAAAGTCTATTTCATTATGTGCATATGCGGATTACGAAACACATTTTTATCAGTAGTCAACAAAACAGAAGAATTAAACCAATGAAATCTAAGTCAATTATTAAATGTGATTGAGTTATAGAGTTTTAGAAATTTTGAGTAGTAGAATATTTTATGTGGACGCCAATGGACGCTCTAGGCCATGTAACTCGCTATTCATTTGTGTTCTGACTAATCATTATTGGCCATCAAACACTTTGAGAATGTCTTAGGCATCTCTTTTATTCTCTACCTGACAACATGCCGGGCACCTTCCCGTCTTACTTTCTGGTGCACCAACAACTTAATTCATTATGTTATTATGATTTAATATCCGCCAGATTTCCGGTGGTAACCTGGCAGACACACAAGACCATAAATAGTCGAAAATTAAATACATTAATTTAATTTACATTTTATAGATTATAGACTATGCACTTAATATCATTCGTCACTTGCTCGGCAATTAGGTGTAGGTTTTGCTATTAAAAAAAATTGGCGACGACAGGACGTTAAATTCACTGTTAGAATGCAGATAAATACTTAGTTTCTTGTTTTTTCATAATTAGTAGATCCCTATATAGATAGATAATTTCTTTGTGTGCTGTGCATTAATAATACCTACTTGGTAGTCGCCAGTAATTTTCTGCATGTGGGTTCCCATGGTGCGGAAGAATAACAGGATATTTTTCAACATCAAAGTGATGGATTTGTTTAAAGAAAAATGACGTTTTCTTGGTTGATATGAGTGCGCTAATTCATTTATTCGATTACCTCTACAGTTAATTTATTTATAATTTATGCTGGTACTCAAGTCGTTAGCAAAAAAATATAAAAACAATATAGTTATGTACCTATATACATATAGGTATTATACATTTACATATTTAGTGGTAGTTAAATAAATATAGGCTTTTTATAATGACTCGTCAATATATTCTTCAATATTAATGTCAGGGCCTGTTTAACATTACTTAGTATACCCTTATTATTTTATATATGCTCAACGATGTTTTCCAAAAAAAAAAAAAGAACTGCTTGAGGATTAATGCTATAACAAATGAATGAAGTTTGTAGTTTTTCTATAAGAAAAAGAATCGCAACGGCACTGTACATCAGCATTTGTACTGTGTTACCTATTAGTTATATAACTACACGTCTCTACGACATTACTAGATTCAGTCTTGCAAATTGCACTACTGGAACACTAAAATAAACTGGTAAATATCCCTGTACATTAGCAACTTAAATGCAATAATTAATTATTATACAGGGTGTCCAGAAATAACGTGTACAACGGAATAGCGCAAATTCCTTGGCCGAAAATATAATGATTTAGGTCAACTTATCTATACAGGGTGAACTATCACTCAGTACAAAAATTTTAACCACATGCTCAGGAAAGCATGAAAAACCATAAAAAATTTGTTTCGGAATTTTTATTCGATGTTTACAAAATGGGGCAAATCCCCGTTTTTCCCTGGTAAATCGGCGCCTATGACAATTATTTTTCACGATGGCTTCCAACCTACAAACCGCAGTACGCGGCGTTGCCAATTGTAGAGAGGTGAAAATGAACATTTTTGAAATAATTATTATAATACCTGATAAATAAATCCATCTTTACTACTGCAGAATTGTACACTACTTTTTCGTTTTTGCAAACAACAAACTCCTAAAACGATATTTTTGCATACTTATTAAATATACTAAAAACACAACAGATTTCCGAGAAGTAGATACACTAAATGCACACTTTTTTAATATTCGCTGATGCCGATTTATTTTAAATTAACGAAATATTAAACTATGATAGCCAGTTGTAGCGGCGCTGTCTTATAATATTTGATCAATAACAATCAATCTGGAATACTCTAAATTGTAGATAATTTCTTTGTTTTTACAAACTTCTAAAAAGATATTTTGAACACCAAACACTAACTAAACATTGCCGGTAGCACAACCCCAGATAAGTAAAACTAGTACGTACTTATCTGGGACTAAAATGTAAAATACCTGTTTAATTTTAATTTATTTAAATCCTTATTTCCAATAGGGACGAAAATGTAAACACAAAAATAATAAAATATCGGTTAATAGGTTAATAAACGCCTGGGACACTTGATCTATTGTGCAGAGTGCAGACAACTTCGACGTCATCTGTCAACCAACAGCCTAACGTGTTGCCAAGTTTATAACACACATATTAAGCTTTTTATTTTGAGTAAAAAAACAAAATCAATGTGTATTGTGTATCGAGCCATATTATGCTACTTTTAATCCTTGACCTCCGTATGTTCTTTGCACGTGTATACCACGTTCGCAAGAAATTCCTCACAAATTTCTCAGATCAGATCGGCTGATGTGGCATCTCACCTACCACTTACGTAATATTTAATATTTCGCATGATTGAAGTCACATAATCATCTACATTTTCTAAATAAATGTTTTACATTAAATGTTCGGTAAATTGATACACTTGGCAACATGGCGCTGTATCATAACCTTTAAGCTAATGTCTAATTTAAACTTCAGTTGGGCAGGCGTTCATATGCGTCGTAAAAAGGGAGTTTAACATGATTTACAAAAAAAAAAAATTTTCAGGCTTAATAAAAATGTTGGAAATTTTTTGAAAGGCGATTCTGTTAAATCTTATTTTTCTCTACCTCTAGTTAAAATTTTTGTACTGAGTGATAGTTCACCCTGTATACAAAATTGCGTGGTTTGGGCCCTAGAGGGCTTTAAAAGTGAATATTTTTTTTTACGTTTTTTCAAATAAATCGACAAATATTTGATAGATTTTATTTGTTTTTTAGATACGCGTTTGCACCAAACCTTTTTTTATTGAAGAAACGTTAATTTCTAAAATTACAGGGTGTTTAAAAGCTTACTCAGAATAAATTATCTACCCATATTTTTTGTAACCCTCGTATAATCAATACCAGTTTTTTTCTATAAAAAGTTCATTTTATTTAGAAACTATTTGCTCTCTTACAAAAATTTTGTTTGTCAAACAGTTTCGAGACAGAAAAAATATTTTCTAAATTCCGACAAGCCTGAAATTCATAATCACTTAGAAATAAACCGTAAAAAGAAAAACACAAGATTCTAGACGTAAATCAGGTTAAATGACATTACAATAATATCATCTTTTTGTATTTGTCAAAGTAATCGTAACCACCTTTGATTAAATATGTACTTTTTGCTAAGTTACAATAATTAGGGTTGTAATACACTGAACTGTATTGAATTTATTCTGTACAGTATAATATTACAAACAGTAAAATAGTGTAAAAGACTTCTATAAAATTTGATCAGTAAGAACAGAATTTTGGAGCAGTAAAAGCTGTATTTCTATGTTCACTATTGTGATTGTAATGGTCAGTAAAAATTAATGAAGTGTCAGTATAAGTTAGTTCGTAATAAATTTGCAAATCTACAGTAAGAATTACAAAATGGCCAATATGCAATAGTAGTAAATGTTTTTTGGTCGGTAATAGGCTGCTTTGGGCTAATAATAATAAAGTAAACGTTAGCTTTGCTGTTGGATATGTTTATATCATTCCTGCTGGCAAAAGTAATGAAGTCACAGATTTAGAAGAAACCCTAAGAGTTTTTCTGCTTCGGAAGAATTTAAAACTCTCGAATTTAACATTTGAACTATCATTCTTCCTAATGATTCAAACAAATGGATTCAAGGCACTTGCAATTTCCCAGGATTAAAAAAAAATAATTTGTAAGCATGTAGTGGATATTGCAATATGGCTGAAATACGTAACCCTCCCGTTGAAGCCAAATTGGTTCCCATTGAAGCAAAAAGATGACGTGACCGACCATCTAAAGCAAAGCAGGCACTTCTTATCCAATAGGGTAGATATTTCAGCGATATATGTAATTACTGCGTATTAATAATAATTATAATTATTTTCAGATTATCACCAGACTTAACAGCAGAGCGTTTTTTCTTTTATTAAATTGCGTTTTATTTTAAATGTTTTTGTAGTTATTTGAAATAAATATGACCAACCATTTATTATTTAGCACTTGCTTTATTAATCCTCAATCATAATATTTTCGGCCAATGAAATTGTGCTATTCCGTTGTACACGTCATTTCCGGACACCCTGTATATTATAATATACTTATTAGCAGACAAAGGAATTGAATTATATTATACAGGGGGTTATATTGCAAAAAATAAAAACCAGTAATGTAACATGGTCAAAAAGTTTCAAGTTGGTGTCTGATATCAAGTCAGTAGGTCTGCAACGTTATTATCATTTGCGGTATCCTCGGGGACATCTATTGTTGCCTCATCACATCTGAAAATGCTACACTATACACACGTAGAGCACAGCTTGTCCGGTTATCAGTGACAGAGATTATAATATCAGCATTTTATTTGTTAACTACGAAAAAATCAGGTACAGAGTGTCCAAAAGCTCATTGTATGAAAACGAGATAAAATACTAAAAAAATCTGTTTAAGGTTGAATGAGTTGCACTTACGTCTATATTGCACCAAAAAATATTTTTTTTTAGATTTCGCAAAATAGAGAAAGTATATTTTTCCCACGAACATACCTGTATTTTACCATATTCAGGGTGTTTCAAAAAGATGCGGCAACATTTAAACGGGCGATTTATCAGGTCATTTTATGAAATAAAGTCCCCAATAACATAAATACATTGTTTCCAAGATACAAGGTGTTCAAGTTTTTGTTTGTAGTCAATTATCTCCTTAAGAATTTCTTCGAAATTTGGCAGCGTTGTTGCTAGAAATAGGGAGCTTATATGGTCCTAACTAGATCAAAATTATATTAAGTCCAGTGGCGTTAGGGGGGCAAAGACAGCAAGAACGGTAGACCTGGAAGAGGATGTGCTGAACATGTTTGAAAGAAACTCCAGGTACTAGTACCCGAAAAGTTGCTGAGGTTTTGAATGTAAGTAATAGTACTGTTTGGCGAATTCTTATTGTTGTTCTAGTTACGATCTACTGTAGTCTAAAACAAATAAATTAGTAAGTATTGATCAATAGTATTTTTGATGAATATATTATACGTGAGCATACCACGATACTTATTTCAATAAATTTATAGCTTCTCCTACATAATAAGGAAGACATTATTCTGTTCTTCTACTCTGGTAGTTTTTGTTTACCTATGTAAGATGTATAGCCTATATATCAAACCGAATTTTGGCTAGAAATAATTAATATTAGGTATTAAAAGAATATAGTAGCTGTCAAATTACCAATCTTACGTTTGTGTAGAATTATTTTAAGTATGCTTTTTCCATTTTTAAAATTGTGTTTATTATTTACAAAATAACACTTGTCATAGTTCTCATATATTTTAATAATTGTTCTGGATTGTTGCATCGTTGTCAGATTTAGTTTAAGCTAGTATAAAATATGAAATATATTTAACTGCGATATATTTGTAAAAATAAAATGAAATAAAAGCTTGCTTAAGGCTTAAGGACAATTTGTTATATCCATACCACATCCAACGCATTCAAGCACTTATCCTTGCTGATTTTCCTCGACGTATGGCATTCTGTCAAAGGCTTTTGCACAAAATTGTTGAAATTCCTCAACTACTGATGTTGATTTTGTTTACTGATGAAACGAGTTTTTTAATAATGCAATAAGGTATTTTCATAATAACCATTTATGGTTCATTTTCAACAGCTCGTTGAATGTTTGGATTGGAATTGTGGGTGACTTCTTAATTGGACCCGTATTTCTACCAGGAAGTCTTACCGGACAGGTATATCGCGACTTTCTGGAACACACGCTTTCTGAATTTCAGGAAAACGTTCCATTGGCAATAAGAAATGCAATATGGTTTTTACACGATGGAGTACCAACCCAATTTAGCCGGGTTGCTCGTGAGTTTCTAGCAGAAACATACGGAAATCGCTAGATTGACCGAGGTGGGCCTCACTTATGGCCTACGCAATCCCCGGATTTAAACCCACTCGATTTTTTCATGTGGGCCCATCTGTAGTTTACGCTCCTCCTGTGGAAAATGTGAAAGACCTAAAGAATTGCATAATTGCTGGGTGTCATTCGATTAGAAACGACCCTGGTATTTTTAAGAGAGTTCGCCAGTCAATGAGGAGAAGATGGGATTCATATATCGGAGCTAGTGGTCACTTTCAACCGTTTTTGTAATTTTTCTCTGAACAACACGAAGGCACTGCTATGGGTAGCTGTTTGTCCCCCTTCTTAGCTGAATTATTTCTGTCTTATTTTGAAGTCTCCGCGAAAACCAATTTTTTTTTCATCTATCAAATCACTTATGAATTAGAAAAATATCTTAGACTCCCATTTTTGGACACACTTGTAATCAAAAACAATGAACCCAAATTTGACAAAATGGCTAGTCTAAATTTTCTTGTACATAGATAGATTCCTAAATAAATAACAGTTTCGATACAGAGAAAAACATATAATTCAAAGGGTGGCTAGAGTCAATGATGGTTATGATGACAATTTAGTTGATAAAATAATTAGGAAATATAAGTTTAAAAATGCACTTCATAATGTCACAACTTTCCGAGACAGTCAAGATAGTTCTAAATTAATTTCGATACCATATCTTCCAAAATTCACCCACGGTTTAAATAAGATTTTTAGTGAAATTGGCTTTAAAACTGTTTTTCAATCTGGGACCCGTCTAGGAAATCTGTTGGACAATCGAAAAGATAAAGTAGAGATGACGGAAAAATCTGGTATTTATGAAATTAGTTGTAAGGATTGTGACAAAGGTTATATAGGACAAACCAAAAGAAAACTTAACATTAGATTTAAGGAGCATATAGCCCATTTAAGATATGGTAGGTTGGAGAAGTCTAGTGTATAGCAGAAGATTCTAGTAACTTAAGATTGTTGAAATCTGTTAGCAATTATAAATATTTGGACGCTTATGAAAGTTTGGATATTATTAAACATAATTCAAAAGTACTAAACAAAGATAAGGGTTTAATCTCTAATAGTATTTTGTATTCTTTAATTTGTAAATACATATTTATAAAAAAAATACAATAAATAAAAGAGCTGTAGTTTTAGTTGCTTTATCTCAAATCAATATCGAAATGAAATTACAGTCAGTCGCGTACATTTTTTTGTCAATAATTTTTATTAAGTTGCCCCCCTAACACTTCATTAAAAAAAAACAACTGTTATTTGGAAAGAAACTTTAACACCTTGTAACAATGGATTTCTAGACCTATGTTTATGGGACCTTTTTTTTCATAAAATGACCTGAGAAATATGGCCGCATCTTTTTGAAACACCCTGAATATGGTACGAAAACTGATTTTATTTATTAAAAAAAATGTTTTCATCAAATGAAATGAGTGTGAAGAAAAGCACATATGTAAAAATGCCAGAACAGTTGCCCATTTGTATAACTATGTATATAGGTATTCAGATCACCAAACTCCCCATACGAAAATATTACCCCGATTGGTCAGAACTTTGCGAGAAACGCATTTTCACCGAAAAATTATGAGAAATTCTAAAGGATTTGTGATGCTGTTAATATGGCAGGTCCCAACAATATTTTGAAGCAAATCCATCAAGACACTCTATAAGACATGCGTCTCTAGTTCCGATTTTAGAAAGACGTTTTGTGTAAAGAATTTTGAAATCCAGTGAGTAGGTTATACGTCTATTAATTACATAATTTGGAATATTTATCTGAGAGACATGCAGAAAAAATGTTTAATTTTGTAGGAAAATGATGGTTACTATATAGGAAATGTTTATTCCGTCAATCAAATCAAAAATCAAAGCAAGTTTGGCATAAATGTCTTCTTCTTCTTCTTCTTCTTATGCATATTCGTTAGTGAATGTTTGCGACCACACGATTCATCTCTGTCCTGTCTCTAGCTGTATGTATTAGGCTTTCCACTGTTCGCAAGCCCGTCCATTGTCTTATATTACGTAGCCATGACATCTTCTTTCTTCCCGCTCCTCTCTTTCCTTCAATCTTTCCCTCGATAATCAGTTGTAGGAATTGGTATTTCGTGCTTCGCATTATATGTCCTAGGTATGCAGTCTTTCTTTTTTTGATCGTCAGCAGCAGTTCACGTTCTTTGTTTATTCCTCGTAGGACATTTTCGTTGGTCACTCGGGCCGTCCATGGGATTTTTAGTATTCTACGATATACCCACATCTCAAAGGCTTCTATTCTATTCATTGTGGCTACTTTTAGTGTCCAGCTCTCAACACCGTATAGGAACACCGACCAGATGTAACACCTCGCGAATCTCACTTTCAGGTTCAGGTTAAAGTCCGCATTGGTAAAAATACGTTTGAATTTCATGAATGTGTTGCGGGCATTCTCTATGCGGCATCTTATTTCCAACTCGGATGTCCAGTCCTCACTGAGCCATACTCCAAGATATTTAAATTTATTCACACGTTCAATTGATGTTAATCTTGCATTTTTAAAATTGTCAGGTTGGCGAGTAATGACCATATATTTTGTTTTTTTGGCATTTATTTTTAGGCCCATTCTCTCACTGTGCCGTCCCACTACATCGACAAGGCATTGAAGATCACTCATATTATCAGCAATCAAGACCGTGTCGTCCGCGTAACGAATGTTATTAATCCACGTCCCATTGACTTTAATGCCCTTTTCTATGTTCTCAAGTGCCTCCTGAAAGATGTTTTCAGAATACAAATTGAACAGCAGAGGCGAGAGAACACACCCCTGCCTGACTCCTCTGCAGATTTCAACATTGCTGCTTTGTTCTCCATCGATCTTTATGTGGGCAGATTGTTTTAGATAGAGATTTTCAATGCAGCGAATATCTTTGCCGTCTATATCCATTTGTCTCAGAATTGTTAGTAATTTATGATGTTGAACCCTGTCAAATGCCTTCTCGAAATATATGAAACATAGGCACACATCTTTCCGTTGATCGTGGCAGCTTTGTATCAGTACTTGTGTTGCTACTAATGCTTCTCGAGTTCCCAGGCCCTGTCTGAACCCAAATTGTGAGTCGCTGATGCTTTGCTCGCACCTTCTGAATATTCTTTGATGGATAACCTTAAGGAACAGTTTTAAGGAGTGGCTCATAAGGCTGATAAGTCTGTGGTCTTCGCATTTCCTAGCGTTATTCTTTTTTGGTAACGGTATGAAGGTAGATGACAACCATTGATCGGGATATTGCCCGGTTTCATATATTCTGTTGAAGGGTTTGTGGAGAACTGTTACACCCCTATCGTCAAGCAGTTTAAGGAGCTCTGCAGTAATTTCATCGGGCCCAGGCGCCTTGTTATTTTTCAATGTGCGGATGGTCCTTTCTATTTCCGCTCTTATTATTGGGGGTCCTGATAGATCATCCTCCGTATCCCGGCCAAGAGTTCTTTCGTCCGAAAATAAGTTTCTGATATAATTTTCCCAAATTATTTTTCGTGCGCTGATGTCGCTTGCGATTTCGTTATTCTCGTTTGTTACGATACCAAAGTTTCTTTTTCGGTATATTCCCGCTATTTCCTTTAGCTTCTTGTGCAAGTTGCGATCATCATGTAGGGTTTGTAATCTTTCAATAACTTCGCATTCACCTTTCAACCATTCATTATTTGCTATTCTAATTTTTCCTCTTATTTGTTTTTGCATTTTTTGGTAGTTCTCTTGGTTTCTCTGAGTTTTAAGTTTCCTACGTTCGTCCATCATTGAAAGAATTTCGCCAGTCATCCATGACTGCTTGTTTTCTCTTGTCTTATATCCTATCACCTTTTTAGCTACGTTCATCACGATACTCTGAGCACTTTCCCATATATTGGTTAGGTCTTCATCTGATTCTATTTTTGGTACAATTGTTTCTATTTGATGGTTAATTTCTCTACTTACATCGTCCCTAAGCTCTTTTTCCTGAAGTGGTTCGTAGGCTAAAAAATCGAGATGCTTGCAAAAATAGAGAGAAATGCAACAAAAGTGCACCTCCATTTATCATATTTAAACAGATTGTTGGTATGTTATAACGTTTTTATGCTACAAGATCAGGGCGCAGGTTTGAGACACCCTGTACCTATGACCGATGTCATTCTACAACAGATTTTATTAAAAAAAATCACGCATGTTCTATGAAAAGTTGCGGCAAGATGAATTTGCACACAATGAAAAATTATACCTTAAATAAATTCTATCAAGATTGATATCATATTAAGTGTCCATAACGAGTTTAAAAGATAATCGTTATGCATAGTAATTCTAAATGCAAACAACAATATGAGAGCCCTTGATTTCTCATGTAGTTATATTCACTCCATGTAGTGAATATAACTACATATGATAAATGAGGGGTATTATCTTGAGTGATGGCAGCTTTTCAGTCAACGTCGTGGTACGGCTCCTGTCGTGTTTTAAATGTCACTTACATTGGACACCCCGTGTAGCCAATTAATCACATACGAAATTTTATAACCAACTCACTAGCTGGACTTTTGTTTATGTTTTATTATTGTTTGTAACTTAAGCTGGAATATTCGTTGAAAGAAATATCAGGATTCTTATAGTGCGTTACTAAAATTCTGAATGCCGTGATTTTCTTCTTTGAAAAACTCTTATACATTGTGTCTCAAACAGTGCATACGACTAATGACAACTCCAAAAGTACGAGGTCAGTTGAATAAGACAAAAGTTATTTTTTTTTTTTTAACTAATTTACAATTATCGAATTAATCTTTCCTACACAGAAACAAATCTTACTGTAATATCAATATTAGCGATATGTTTGATTGCCTCTATTTTGGTTTAATGACAGTAATACTTAATTCATTAGATTACAATTCGGCCAACATTAAATATATACTTAATCCGACATTCCAGATATTATTGAAATTCAATTTCATATATGTTAGGCACAAAACAGATATATTTTTTCTTTCAATGATTACAGTAATAATTGGCAACTAATATTGCAATTGTATTATTTCAAATATTGTTATATTACGATAAGCAAGAAAAAGCATTGGAAGAATATTATTTCTCTACTCGGATTATTAGATATATATCATTGAATTAACAAAATCAAATTTTACTCGCTATCATATTCTACTATTTAAATAAACTAAATAATATTAAGTCAATACTTCTTATTGTTGGGACAACCTTAACTTATTATTGGGCCGGGCTAAATTCATCGATATATCGAAACACAAAACGTCGAGTATCCAACATTTTGCACTCATGCATGTATTGAATTTAAGTATATAAATTAAATAAAAACTGGATTTTCGTACTACCTACCCCACTTCGTAAATATTAGTTTTTGACTTAAAAAAAAAAATGCTTTCATACGCCGATATCATAATAAAACGAATTCAAAACATTGATATAAAAACGTAGATTTCAGGCTGATGTATCGGGAAATTTCCGAACTCCCTAGTCACTAGCAAAACTTAAAACAATAGGTTATGTTACATTTATATAGTTATTCTATTTGTGTGCCGGTAGCGCGTGTCTATATAGTTAAGTTCTATAATCTGCAATATATATTATGGAAGACTTCTTAAACGCCTCAGAATTGGACAAACTAATTCCAATATTCTCCGGTAAGTTTTAAGTATATCTAATCATAAGTTTTTTACTATAAATTATTTTGTGTAAGCTTTTCGAACAATACTATTAAAGATCGGTCTAGCCAACAAATGATTTAAGAGGTACCTATAATGCATAATAAAAACGTTTTAACAAAACTATTCAGGGTGTTCCATTCAAAAGTTATGAATATTAAGCTTTTTATTTCACATTAACCAGTATAGCATGGCAGCATGGAATACATTTTTGCAACCTCAGATAACCTCAAAATTCAAAATATCCTGTTTTAACACGATGTAGGTATACAGTATACAAAGTACCGAGTGGGAGTGGGACACTATGAAGATATGGCAAAAAAGCACAAATACGATATTTGGTTTAATATTTTGTTAGTCGTACATGTTCAATGTTCATGTATTAGAATGACATACATCTTTTAATGTATTGTTTATTTTTTGTACTGTGATTATAGAGTAATATTTTTTTTATTACTATACAATGTATTATAGAATTAATAAAACTGTTTTTGAATAAAAACTTTCTTTTATTTCATACAATTAGTTAACGTGATAGTTTTATTAAATTAAGTAATTAATTTCTCTCCAGGATTATATATAAAATTGATTTAAAATGACAAAACAATTATTTCAATACCAAAATATATTCTGTCTATAATTTCTGTATTCCCCTTAAAAAGCAATAAATGTTCTATCAACGATAGTGACACTTAGTCCAATCAATACTCTTTATTTAACTTCAATATATTCTTATAATTGAGGCATTTGATTGGAAGTCAATTAATTCTTATACTTAAAGCAATAAAGTCATATATTTCGCAATTAATCATATAAGTATAATTGAAAGAAATGTAGCTTTGATTGTGGAATACGGAATATATGCTATCATTGATTGAATGTGCATATGGTTCATGATATGATAGATTTTTCTCTGTGTACTTTGTTCTTTGCATTTAATAAATAAAATATATTGTTGTCTCTACTTTTAACTAATTCTAAATTTCGAAAGTCTCTTTTTATAAAATACCGTTTCATTACAAATAAATTTCTAAATTAAACAGAGATTCTGAATTATTATTTCATAGAAAGCACAAAAAAGTACGAGAGGCTCAAATTCAATTCGATCGCCATAAATGTAGCACCCTGTAACTCTATCCGGTGTTGTAACTTACAGAAAATTTAACCGATATATTTTACTCAAACCACTTATCACTACTAGTTTTATAAAAACCTGTTTTAATTAACCCGTAAGTACCATGATATAAAATTGACTTGCGTGACGTATAAATAATGGCCGATTGTAGTGGTAGGTCAAAAGCTTTAATAGAAGCTGATCTTGAAAAAGAGGCGCAGAATATTTTGGATTGGATAGTGACAGTGACTTTTCAGAT
Source organism: Apoderus coryli (assembly GCA_911728435.2). Lineage (NCBI taxonomy): Eukaryota > Metazoa > Arthropoda > Insecta > Coleoptera > Attelabidae > Apoderus > Apoderus coryli. The sequence goes on along the minus strand of OU452206.1, from coordinate 2,634,509 downwards.
CAAGCTAGTGAACATAGCTATCATGAAAGGGAATCCGAACAAGAAATAGAGGTCGAAGATAATGAAAGAAGCATAGAGAATAGACTGAAAGCAGCAATGGAAAGAAGGTTTTTTTAACGACAATTGAGTATCATTTACTACGCAGAGCCCAAGAAAAACATCTACCAAGAGAACTTAGAATTATTATACTCAAAATTTCTGGATTTCAAGAACCACAGCTTACGAGAAGAACGGGGCAAAAAAGAGGACGTTGTCAACTTTGCCCCTATTCGAAAAATCAGAAAAAGGGAAGCACTACATGTAACAAATGCAAAAGATTTACTTGTAAAAATCATGTAATTACGAACCTGTTATGCCAAAATTGCATTGACAGGTAATGTCTTAAAACATGTCTGTCATTTCCTTGGCAACTAGGGGGAAATATTATTACGCACGGATAAATGATAAACAGCATTACAATGTACTACATTGTCAAATCATGATTGAACATATAATAAAGGCATTTAAAGACAGTCGTAGAAAAAATGCTTTGTTGCTTTGCAAGGATGCGCTTAGATATCCGCAAAGGCGATCCTATAAGAAAAATGTCTTTATGAGATCGTTTATGAACGAGTGGTAGCGACCATTCCTAAGAAGGAGGTGGTGGAGACCATTCCAAAGAAGGAGTTGTTCAGGGCGTTCGGAAATAAATGTTGTTAATAATCGCCGATATATCCAAGTTAAACCACATGCTAGCATTAGAGAAATGGTGCAAGAACTCAGAGATTCACACGGAACAGTAAAATTTTCAGATCACAAAAAAATAAACCCATAGACTAATTTGACAAATATATTAATTGTATTTGACATTGGCATTATCTTTGTTGCCATAACAACATGAGTGTTTTTTATTTAACGATAAATTTAGGCAAAAATATATTCAGTCATTTACATAGACAGGAAAAAGATAAATAGTTATTTTTCACTGTTTTTTTTTTTTTATTTTTATATGCTCTTTCAATCTAGTGAATACTAATACTGATTTTTCTAAGAAAATTGACAAAATCAGAAACATAGCTCTATATAGCGGCTATATATAAAAAGTAAATAAAAGCACCAGTAGTACTATTTTTGATATTCCGAAACATTACCTTTATACTGAGCCTAATTTTATTAAAATCGGACTATCCATAAGAAAGTTAGATAACTTTTTACAAACCAATATTCTCTGGCTCCTCCACCATTTATCTAAGAAGATAGGGAAAAAAGGTATATATGAAAAACTTTGAGAATGGCAGTTAGATCATTCCCGTTAAGTTTAGCACTTACATAATATAAGTATATTTTTATGTAAACAGTGTTTGTCAATTTAGAGTTAGATTTACGCCCTCTAGCGCACATTTTAGGAAACTAAAACTATTTTCTAGCGATTCCCTTGTCCGTTTTTATGAAAAAAAATATTCCTAAAACCGTAACATGATTAGTTTTCCAGATAGAGCCGGCGCCGGCGTCCTTTCCTATCTGTACACCTGGAACGTTTCTAGAGCCTAATGCTAGACATCAGTGTTGTCCTTTTACACATAATTATCGAATTTTAACATATATTTGTCATACTTAAAATTATACAACGATGATTTTTGCGAATTAAAGACCCTGTATAGTTTTATTTATCAGGAAATTTTGTCTATATTATCTTTGTTTGCAATTCACGTTCCAAAAAAAACGTATATGTATGATCAATTCAGTCAATTATTAAATGACTCGTGTAACGCTTTTGTATATCTATTTTATAATTTGAGATTATTACTATTCGACTTACCTTCCTGTTTTCGTTATTATCATCTCAGTTCCTAACTCGTTAAACTTATCCCACAAATCTTTAGTCTCTAAATGACAAGTGACATGAAGTAGCTCTTCACTCGTACACCTCTCTTGCAGAAGAGGATTCTTTGGTGATCTGTAAATTATAAATAACATCTAGTTACTCACTCAGAAATGTCAATTCAGCTATAAAAAGGCCAATAATTTTTACTGTTCTGTTAACGACAAGGAGTGTGCGTTAGATATCGAAGATATTTATTTTTTGGCTAAAACGTGTGTGAATATAATAATATACAGGGTGACATAGAAAAAAGTACATTGCATAGTGCCACACAATAGAGAACACTAAGATAAGAAAAAAAGTTCCCATGAACACGGGTCCGCAAGGCCTTCGGTTAAAAGATACGGGGTGTTAATTTTTTTGGGTTTTTTTCAATATCTTTAGCCAGAGACGCAAGAAATGGATAAAATGTGGTATACAGGGTTTTTTTATCATGCTAAATTCAAATATGATCTTAGTTTTGTGATTACTGTAATTCGAAAATTTCAAAGATGCCGTCAATCATCAAGAAGGAGAATGGAAAAATGTATTGAGTACAAGGGCAATAATTTGAACATCTTCTAAAAACTTAATGTTTTGTTTTAATTAATCATATATTTCATCATACCATTAAAATGTAATTGTTGAAGTATTTATCATTGTTTTTGCAAAGGGTTCTTTGGCGCTTTTTGAATAATTTGCGTGCATTGTCGGCTTTTAGATGCATTTGTACTGGAACCATTGCTTCTAGCGACTTGATCACTGTATAAAAAAGTATAAAAAATGGGATAACAAATTTTTTCAGTCGAAAATGACATACAGTGTATAGCAAAAAAGTTACGACCGATTCAATAAGGATGGAACCCTGTATGTAGCGCCCTCTATCAATAATCACAAAGCTAAGATCATATTTGAATTTAGCATGATAAAAAACCCCTGTATACCACATTTTATCCATTTCTTGCGTCTCTGCCTAAAGATATTCAAAAAAACCAAAAAAAAAATAAAAATTCAACACCCCGTAACTTTTAACCGAAGCCCTTGCGGACCCGTGTTAATGGGAACTTTTTTTCTTATTTTAGTGTGCTCTATTGTGTGGCACTATGCAATGTACTTTTTTCTATGTCACCCTGTATATTAAAAAATGAAGAAACGTAGATGTTGGACATTTCCCTTATTAAACAATAAAAAAAGCGATATATTTATACTTCATTAACAAGAAATTATTTTAATTAAAATCTTGTAAGACGGTCGCTTAATAAAAATCTGCTTAACGACGCACATAATTACCCGCAACCCTAATAAACGTCCCCTACTTATTAATTAATTTATTTATACCTTAAAAATTACGCTGAAACTGCCATCTTCACTTCAACATCGGCATCGCTCGTAAATTTCTTCCCACAGAGTTTTATTTCATTTTTTGGAGCAAATATAATAATCGCTCGAGGCCAGGTCAAGACTATGGGATGAGCGATTAATAATATCAAAGGCCATTTTGCGCAGGGCAGCCAGCACAACAGGACTCTTGTGTACTGAAGCATTATTTTTCTTTGATTGCATCTTTTAGCTGTTCTTAGATTGAAAAGTAGTATTCTCCTCCTCCTATTACTTTGTTTGTACCTTCATAAAAATTGTTGATTCCTTCGCCAAAAAATACGCCGAAACTGCTTCATTCACTTTTTAATCGCACGTAAATTCCTTCATACGAAGTTCTTTTTGTATTTTTGCCTGCGTGACCTTAAACTTTTTAGATGGGAGGGTGTCTTTTTGAGTTATAGAACATGCCACGGCAAAAAATATCTCGTGGAATTATGTATACTTACAACATAAATAGCCTATACATTAACAACTTTGTACGTGTTAAACTTTTCGTTGCAGCATTTCTTGTTCCTGTCTACCCCGTCAATGTATCCTGTGATTCAAAATACAGCAGTATCAAAAACAAGACACCGCCACCGGCAAAGTTGCGGTACAGTGGCTGAGAATACAGCTCCTTCTGCTTTAGGAGTTACAAAAAATGCCGCCCTTGATTAGTAAAAGCATACGAGTTAATTTAAGTCTTGACTCTGTTTCACAACGATTAACGTTATCAGCGATGTAATGTTCCTCAGCTTCATCTTCATCAGTAAAAGTAATATTTCTGTGATTTTTTGGTCATTTAGCTTTTTCAAAAGACTCTTCGTGACAAGCTATATTTCCAAATAGAAAAAATTGTTAAGTTATTCTATATTTTGAATAATAGGTATTAGGTTTTTTATTTTGACCCCATTTCCACTATTTACGAACGCCTTTGTAAGCAAGTTTTTTATGATACAGTTTATAGGTTATACCTATTCTATCAGAGCTATAAATAACTAGTCAATATTTCTGTTATGTTTAGGAAATATGTTGTAAGTTTTTAACACTTTTTACACTCTTTTCGAACGCCTTGTCATCTAATTTTTTATGTTAAATGTTTTAGATTATATTCTATTAAATATTTCGGATATGTTTAAGAACTATAAATTTTTGAAGCCTTTTTAAACCTCTTGCCGATCCTCAATGTTTTCCAAAAGTTAATCAGCACCTTGAAATATTCTGAAGTATTGTTGTCCCAAATTTGTTAGAAATCTGTTAGCGTGCCTTCTTCTTCTTTGTTGTTCTCACTTGATGTAACAAATTTATTCCCGAGTATTCCACCGGAGGAATGCATCTCTTCAGTTAGGCATGAGCTTCTTCATAACAATGTACCAACTCATATTGCACTCGATTTGTGTTTGTTGCTTGGTTTGGTTTTGAAACAGAATTTCTTTCAATTTAATGATAAGTTTTATAGACAAGAAACAGGTTTGGCTATGGGTTCGAACCTTTCCCCGTTTTTAGCAGACATTTTTATGAAGAATTTGGAGTGTTCTTTTCTGAGTGACCCGCAATTCTCTGGGAGGATTCTATTTTATTACAGATATGTGGACGATTGTGTCATTTTGTTTGATGGCACTCCAACTGTTGTTTTTGATTTTTGTTAATTCCCTACACCCTAATATCAATTTTCCAATTGAATTCGAATCTAACAACAAACTTCCGTTTTTGGAGATTTAGATTATTAGAGATGTTTTAGCGCATCATTTTGAGTTTGAGATATATAAAAAACCGACCACAACTGACACTTTGATTCCTTTTAAATCTAACCACCCATTTAGTCATAGGTTCGCTTCTTTCAACTGTTTGTTTCATAGAGCTTTTTCTTGCCACTTAGTTGTGATGGGTTTTAGAGAGAGATTAATGTGATTAAACAATTGGCACATAATAATGGTTACCCTCTTCCAACCATTATGAAAGTATATTTTAGATTCTATACAAGATTTAGACTTTCTTTTACGGTTGTACGTCCTCTTGTGGAAAACATAAGATATGTCTCTCTCACTTACACCGATAGCTATTGCCTTAAGATTGGAAAATGATAAGAAGTAGTATTCCTGATATTGTCGTTAGTTTTAGAACTGTTAACAACGTTAGCCTCTGTCTAGTGAATTCTAAAGAACAAATTTTTTGAAATATTCAGGACTGTAATAGCATTTATATCGGCCAATCTGGCCGTAGGATCCTTACGCGAATCAAGGAACATTTGTATTATTACAACCGTTATAAGAATACCGATATTTTTAATACTCCATCTAATTTTGCAAACCATCTAATCACGACAAATCACAACTTCGATGTTTTAAATAATTCAACGTTATTACATAGGTGTAATAAGCGCTCCCGTTTAAATTATTTGGAAATTTTGGAGATCATGAAGGCTAAAGGCAAATAATAGTGTCACTTGCTTGAATGACCAAACATCGTTCATTGAATCCCCTATTATTAATTCACTCTTTAATTTGTAATGTGTTCATGTTTTGTGCCCCTCTTTAATGTTTATTGCTTGCCTCATTTAAACTTACCTACTATTTTTACGATTTTTTAGCATTTCAGTTCAGTTCAATTCTTTTTGGACATATGTTGGATAAATGTTTTTCGTTTTTTCTTTTTGATATATTTGAATCTGGGCTTAGAGGCATTGAAATTCTTATTTTATTTATTTACACAGGTGTTTGTTTGTTTTTCGTGTAATGATATTTATGTTTGATATTTTTTCTGTACCTACACAGATGTTTTTGTAAGAATGGTAAGTTTTTTACCTTATGAACTTATGTATAAATTTGTTGCCCGTTGTACGTTTTATTTATTTTTTCTCTTATGCGTTCGTTTTTATCTTTATTATAGGACTGATGATGGCTTGTTGAGCCAAAACTAGTTTCCTTTTTCATAACTAAATTAAAGATTTTGTGGAGTTGCCTTTGAAAGTTTCTGTTTGTTTTCTTTTATTTGAAACTGACACTCCACTTTCTTCTTCTCTAGGTGCCTTGCCCTACACGGACGTTGGCTATCATCAAAGCTATTTGCACCTTGTTAACTGCTCTCCTGAATAAGGTACATGTGTTTACTCCAAATCACTCGCGCAAGTTCTGAAGCCAAGAATGTCTTCTTCTCCCCGGTCCTCTTTTACCTTCTACTTTACCCTGGAGTATGTTCTGTAAGACTCTGTATTTCGTATTTCTCATGATGTGGCCAAGATATTCTAGTTTGCGCTTTTTTATTTCATACATGATTTCCCTGTCTTTGCCAAGTCTTTCCAGAACTGTGATGTTGCGCACTTTATCAGTCCAGGGTATTCTCAGTAATCGTCTATAACACCACATTTCAAATGCCTTGATTTTCTTGGCAGAGCACGTGGTAAGTGTCCAAGCTTCCGATCCATATAGAAGAACCGAGAACACACAGCATCGGAGCAAACGCAGTCTTAGGTTCAGGCTGAAGTTTTTGCAACTCAAAACTTTGCTCATTTTCCTGAATGCAGTTCTTGCCTGTTCTATTCTGGCTCTTATTTCAACGGAGTTATCACCTTTGCAAACAATGGTGGATCCTAGGTACTTATAACTGTCAACCTGTTGTAGACGTATTGCATTGGCTGTCAGGTTGGTCTTAGGGCTATTCTTTCTGCTTATTACCATCACCTTTGTCTTTTTGACATTTAGTCTTAATCCTGCCTCCAGACTTCTTTGATTTATGCTATCTATCAAAGACTGCAGTTCAACCTCACTAGTTGCTAACAACACTGTATCGTCTGCATATCGCAAATTATTTATCACCTGTCCGTTCACAATAATGCCTTCAGTTTTTTCGTCAAGGGCCTCGTTAAAAATCTTCTCAGAGTATAAATTGAAGAGAATCGGTGATAATATGCAGCCCTGTCTTACGCCCTTTTTTATCTCTATGTCTTCCCTGCTGCTATTTCCTACTTTCATGGATGCTGTTTGTTCCCAGTACAGGTTCTCAATAATTCGTATGTCTCTGCTGTCAAGACCAATATTTGTCAGAATGGTAATAAGCTTTTCGTGTTTCACGCAATCGAATGCCTTCTCGTAGTCGATAAAGCATGCGTATACGTCCACTGAGATATCTAGGCATCTTTGCACTAGCACATGCATCCCCATCAGAGCTTCCCTTGTGCCAAGGCCGTTGCGAAACCCGAATTGCGTCTCACCGATCCACACACACACTCCACTTTGATTATGGATGATTTATTTCGTTTGAGAAATCTGTTAAGTGAGTTTTGAGTTATCGTAGATACAGATATTTGATTTTTCTGACTACTTAAAAGGCTAAATATATCATTTGCATAGGCTAATTTTGTTAACTCTTTTTCTACAATTTATGAACGACTATGTAACAAGTTTTTTATGCTGCATTTTGTAGGTTTTCTTATACCAAAACTATATACAGGGTCAGAATATATGGACAATCTCTCCGATTGAGGTACGTTGTGAAAAAGAAGGTTATAAGTTCATACAAAGTTTTGTCGAATCCTAGACATGAAATTCAGTTTTTTAATGATGATAACTTTTGTACCGCCTCGTATAAATAAATGGAATTTCAGTTTAATTTGCATCAGATAGGGACTCGTCGAATAACTCTATTTAAACAATGGCATTTCATTAGGGCCGCAGGGGCGTACAGACGTAGGGTTTGTTAACCCTTTTTTTTTAATGCGTCTTGCTACTCATATTTTTAAAGATTCCAAGTGCAACAATTATTGTTTTCACATGTCAGTCAACGTTTCAGCAACGCACAATTGCCTTCTCCAGGTACATTTGTAAAACTACATTATATGTTATGAATCTATGAAAAATTAAACGCCTGTGTTGAACAGGAGACGTTTTAGTTTTAAAAATGCACCTGAAGAAGGCAATTGTGCATTGCCAAAACGTTGGCTGACATGTGAAAACAAGAATTGTTTCACTTGCAATCTCTTTTTGATTGGAATCTCATCCTAAGAAAAAAAATCCATTATGAAACATTGAGATCGACAATATTGACATGTAAGACAGAATGTGCGATTTGGTACAAATACATTATTTTATTAATATTATTAAGAAATCAGTGCGTTTTATTTAAAAATCCTGACAAAAACTAATATATTAGTGATTAAAAAATATAAATGCAACATTTAGAACTATAGCTTAACACCAAGAGTCTTACGAGAAAGGTAAATGACAAAAACGTTACAAAAATATTAGTTTTACACTTAAATATGGAGAGCTATTCGTGCCTCGCGGGCAATTTTCGCAATAAACGTGCAAATGAGTAAAATATACAGCAGTACATACTTTCTGCCGGTGTGAGACTGCGATGGTGTGCCTGATTCTGAAGTTGAAGACACGTCTACCGGTGAATCTCTCCCACTGCCAGTATCGCTAGTAACCGTTGTACAATCACCTTGGTCAGATGGCGAAGGAATTGAGGTAGTAGATGTATCAACAAATTTATCTGAAATTAACACATTTATTAAGTAAATAATAGAAAATTGGAATAACTGCTAGATTCAAGACGCACCTGCGCACCTGAGGAATTATTTTGATGTCGATTAAAATAGAATGATAATTGTTGTGAATATTTCAGTTTTTCGTTGAGTTTGATGTCTAGTTTATTATGGTCGAATGTTATATCTACATAATTGTGCTTTTTAAAAATTTTGAGCAATAATGTGCTGATGTTCCGCAAAAATTTGTTAAATTCATGAACAAACAACATAAAAAGGTACTTATAAATAGCAAATATAATCCCATTTTCGACACATTCTCGAGATGTTTCGCTTAAATATTATTTCTTGGTTTGTAAAAAGACAAAGCCAAGTAGGCGGTATAGAAATGTCAAGAAATCTAGGTGGTTAGATACCACGAACATATAAGGGAGTAAAAACATATCGCGTGGCGCTATTCAGCGGTGTAGTGGCAAATAACTGGTCCGGACCATCCTATCTTGCACGCAGAAGAACATAATTATGCAATTTTTAGCAGCATTCTAGATGTCCTCGTCACAGAAACCATCAATGCCAATGCTATCAGCACACTAGTCAGCCACAGCCCGACCAGTATCAGCAGGTTGAGAAGAGGACAAGAAAACACTTGTGAAGAATGTTGCAAAGGAATCTACAATATCACCTTGATCGACATCCTCATAAGACATCACGCCCGGCAGCCAAGTACCAGGTTTTTTAGAGTGGAAGTACCGCCAAAACGATTCAATCATGTCTTATGCAGTAGTCTGTTCCCGTAATGTGGCCCATTTTTATAAAAGGTCTTCGCCGCTGTTTCTTCTTTTTACTAGATTTTAAAATCCTGTATATTACAATAAAAGAGATGGCAGCAATTGATATATATGGTCGACAAGTTGTTGGTTTCGAGCGAGTTATCTGAATGACGTCTCGCGTTGCCTCGTGATTTCCCCCAGTCAAAGTTAAATTTGCTGAGAGGCCGCAATAAGTTAAAAGAGAGCTGAAATACAGAAGCGAAGTTTTCAGTTTTCCATAGGACAATTTTGATAACATGTCCAGCTTCACAAAAACAAAAAAGGTGGAGACAGTCGCGCAAACCGCAACTATTTAACTTTAACAAAGACGGGTTTTTTTGTAATATAATTAAAAAATATTAATAATAATTTATTTCAAAAGAAAAAAAAAATATGGAACGTACTTAAGAAAATAAGCAAATAAAAACAACAATTAATCTTTTGAAAATAAAAGGAAACCCACTGAAATTATAAAATGACTTGTGTGTAGGTGTAGCCTTTTCTTCGCAAAAAATCTCTCGCTCTAAAAACAACATTCAGTTTCTTCCCAAACCATAACAAATTATCACTAATCAAAAAAAAATACTACAACCAAAATGAAACATATATAGATCAACAATATCATCAAAAATCATAAACCAATAGGCAACCAACTCTTTATTGATTAAAAAATTTATATTTAGGTTGTATACTTATTTCTAGAAGTCAACGAGTCTGTGAATATTTGATTTTGGTAATAAAAATATCCAATTTCTATTCTTTTTTTTAAATTTGTTAATTCTTCTTATCATCTCAGGGAGAGCTCAGTATACACTGTGTCCAAGATAAGAATGGGATAGCATTGGAATCTTGGAAACGGTAGGTGTTACAATGTCGGTTAGATTAGAGAAAAGTTGTACAATTGAAACACTTTTTAAATGGTACTTTCAGAACCAAGCTAAACTTTAGCGGTTTTCGAGAATTTTTAAAATATTTGAAAAAACGATTTTCTGCGATTTTAGTTTTTATTTATTTTTGACATTATTTTTACAGATATAAAAAAATTCAAAGCACTTCCTCATTGTTACATTTTGAAGTGAATAATATAGCGTTTCCAAATTTTCACTACGACGTTTCGTTTTGGAAAAACCATCATCAACTTGGTTTTTTTAAATACATTCCTGGATTTTTTATTGTTAAATTTAAAGCCATTTTCAGTTCAAAAATAGGTGGTATCTCACACGTAATGATTTAAACAAGTTTTCAATGTTTCTAGCTGTTACTTACAATTATTCAAGAAAAATCGGCATAGTTTGGCACTTATTTTACGTAAAACATTCATGTAAGAAAGGCGTTTTTTTAATAGCTTCAAAAAGCAAAAAGCACAATAATTTCAACTAAATTTAAGAAACCGCGTACAGAAGAAAATGTCGCACTGAGACAGACATAAATTGTCAAATAATAATAAATAACTATGAGTAGAATGTTTTTGTAAAACCTATACTACTCTGCTTCAGTCAGTCAAGTGCCAAACTATGGCCATTTTCCTTGAATAATTTTAAATAACAGCTAAAAATGCTGAAACTTCTTTAAACCATTACATGTGATATACTGCCTATTTTTGAATTGAAAATGGCTTTAAAATTAACAATAAAAAATACAGGGCCGTATTGAGAAAAACCAAGTTGATGATGGTTTTTCAAAAACGAAACATCGTAGTGTAAATTTGTAAACGATTTCTTTTTCTGCTCAAAATCAAAAATGAGAGAATGCTTTTAATTTTTTCATATCTGTAAAAATAATGTCAGAAAGAAATAAAAACTAAAAATAATTTTTTCACAAATTCTCGAAAACGGCTGAAGTTACTTTAATTTTGAAAACACCCTTTCAAATGTGTTTAAATTGTACACCTTTTCTCTAATTTAACCGACATTGTAACTCCTGACGTTTCAACGATTGCAATGCTATTCCATTCTTATCTTGGACACAGTGTATACGGGGCCCCAGAAACCCAAAAGCGCGCTGCCCTAACGTTTTATTTGCTTTTAATTGAGAGAATTGATTTTTTCTGGAACGGGTGTTGTGAGCATGCTGATTACCCTCAATGAATTCTCTACGTTTATGTTAACGCAGGAGAATGCGGTAGCCTTAGAGCTGTCGGAAGTCCATAAGCGAACTTTCTGCATAAAGCAAGTCACTCGGATACAGTCGAATTTTATTAAAAATTATTTTTAAAATGGTTTTTTGCACTTTCTCCAGCGGTTTTAGGTGAGCTTTGTATAAACCACCCTAAGCTGTAATGCCATATAAATTAGTTCGTTTAGTTTTATGCGGTAAAGATTTTGTGTATCAGCTGGTAATTCTTATTTGAATTACCTGCCGGCAATGTTACAGGGGAGGGGGCGTTTTGTTGCAACATTAGTGAGTGAAACACACGTGAAATAAATGCATTGTTTTTTTCTCATCGAATTGGTATTACAAAGGCTTAATTTAATCACTATAATATAATGTACATAAGTATGAGTATATATGCAATAAATTTAGAGATATCAACCTACATGCTATTATTTTTATTCATCATAAAAAATTATATATAACTTAATTAAGCATCATTCGTTATACAGTATTAAAGAAAAAATTACACGAAGCACATGTCGTGTCAAATTAACCATAAGACTTTTACGATAATTTTTTAAAAGTTAAAACCGTCATAAAATGTGTAAAACGTCGGAAATTAAAAGAATTTTGAAAAAAGCTTTACATCACATACGCCAGCCCTTCTCATTGTGTGTATAAAAAGTGTAATAAATTTAGGCCTTTCGCTTTAATAAACGTATAAATTACTTATATACAATATCTGTAGTAGAAAATGGAAGTTATAAAAACATGCGCGAGAAAAATTAATGGGTTCTATCGAAATTATAGTAAACACGTAATGGGTGTTGTTAATACTATAAACCATGCGTATACAGGGTGTCCGGAAAAAGGAGGTCAATCCGTTAACCACAGATTCCTTGAGCAAAAATAATATGAGTTTTAAGATGTCATTTTTCATTTTAGCCCTCCATGTTCGATATACAGGGCGTCAAATTTGAAAATTGAAAACCAATATTTTTAAATAATTCTAGTATTTATTGAGATATTGGATTCAAATTTAGTGTGTTGCTTCAGCATAAAGAGCTACTTCTTTCCAAAAAACAACACAAAAAACAATGTCTTAATAGCCAAAATCCGGGATGTTCAGTACCTATTGACCCTCCCAAGTTTTTATTACGTACGCCAATGACTTTTAAACTAATTATTTATAGGTTACTATGTATTTGTGATTATTTTTTAACTCTTATAAAATATGGATAAAATCATTTGTTTTTGAGATATTTGGAAAAGTATTGGCTCTTGTTTGATGCCTCGGCGGCTCTGGCTATTCTTATAATGTTGAAATATCAAGCAACTCTGGTGTTACCTTGGATACCTACTTAAGCAATGTTTTATTGTTGTCAAATTAGTTATCACAATTTGACAGTAGTTTAAGGTTTAAAAGTTAATATTTTTAATTATCGGTAATTTTATAAGTAAACACAAAGAAAATGGATCGTAGACGAAACAATTTTATATGTTTTTCGGAAATGACGGATATGATTTTAATCATGGGTAAGATTTAAAGACATTTGATTGATTATAATCAGTTAAATTTTATTTTCGTGAAATGCATGACAGAGATATACACTTCATCAAAAATATTTTGTTTACGGACGAAGCTACCTTTACTAGAAACGGGGTCACTAATATTCATAATAGACATATCTGGGCAGAAGAAAATCCTCATGCCGTAGTAGAGACACATCATCAAGTAAACTTTAAAGTCAACGTGTGGGTTGGTGTCGTGGATAATTTCTTTTTGAGTCCTGTAATTTTACCAGCGAATTTGACTGGTGATTCATTTTTAGCATTTCTTCAAGACATACTGCCCGATTTACTTGACGATTTGCCTCTCTTAATTAGACAAAATATTTGGTTTCAACTTGATGGTGCACCAGCACATTTTGCTAGGAATGTAAGGAGATACTTACATGAAAACTTTCCCCAACGCTGGATTGGGCGAGGCCAAGATGCTCCTGTTAAATGGCCACCCCGGTCTCCAGATCTTACTCCCTTGGACTATTCAGTCTGGGGTTGTATGAAAGATTTTGTTTATAAGGTTCCGATCTTGAGTGAAAATAATTTAATAGAGAGAATCTTACAAGCTGGGGAAGACTTTAGGTTGAAGCCTCATATTTTTCAAAGACTAAGATTTTCTTTACTAAAAAGAGCTCGCATATGCATTGAAAAGAATGGGGGTCATATCGAGCAATTTCTTTAGACTGGTAGTTTATCTAATGTTTATTTAGTTACTTTTTCATGTTTTTAAAATAATATGTTTAAATAATTAATATTTGACTATGATGCTTCAAATTAAGTTAAAAATAATAAACAATTTGGTGTTCGTAGTGTTTGTTTATTACCTTTTCGAAAACTGTACTTAATTTAATGCACGGTAATGGTAATTTGAGTTAAATATGCTTGATTTAGTAGTGAAAATACCGTGAGCCGCGTAGACAACAATAGCCAATACTTTTCAAAGTATCTCAAAAACAAATGATTTTATCCAAATTTTATAAGAGTTAAAAAATAATCAAAAATACATAGTAACCTATAAAAACTTAGTTCAAAAGTCATTGGCTTAGGTGATAAAAACTTGGGGGGGTCAATAGGTACTGATCATCCCGTATTTCGGCTATTAAGGAATTGTTTATTGTGTTCTTTTTTGGAAAGAAGTACCTCTTTATGCTGAAGCATCAGAATAAATTTGAATCCAATATCTCAATAAATACTAGAATTATTTAAAAATATTGGTTTTAAATTTTCAACTTTGACGCCCTGTATATCGAACATGGAGGGCTAAAATGAAAAATGACATCTTAAAACTCATATTATTTTTGCCCAAGGAATCTGGGGTTAATGGATTGACCTCCTTTTTCCGGACACCCTGTATAATAATATTTTTCGGGATAACAGTTGGAATCGAATAATGCAGGCAATATAGTAACTATAACCTATGACCTATAGGGTCTTCTGAATATTTTTTTTGCATTTCTAAATGACTACTTATCTATGCACAAAACAGAGCTTTTTGAAAACTCTTAAAACTAGTAGATTTCAAGAAAGCCCTTTTGGGTAAAAAGTAGTTTTTCCGGAACAAACCTCATTACAATCTATACAAGTATGATATGGGCCTCTGACTGTTTAGTTTCATTCCGGAATCTAAGCCACCGGAGCGCAGTGATGCCATTCAGGAAAATAGTGACAAAAATTCAACTGTTTAAAGCATAATTAAGTGGTTGTTGTGTCCATTTGAATTCCCTTATTGTCTCCGTTTTACTGGATTTTATTGACATCTGATATGTAATTTTTCAGGGTGGTCACATTTTCTAAATTGTGTTTTTATGGCAAAATGTTTAATGCGACACCCAATAAATCTGCTTAAAGTCGAGAAGCCCATATCCGATACTTTTTATTGATATCATATTTCATCAGCATAAGGCTATCCCTCTTTTCATAAAAAATTATTAAAAAAAAACAAAAAATTGCCCACCAAAGTCGCAGAAGTGGCGCGAACAAGCTGGTGAACATTTTGAGCATTTGTTAAAATAAATTTTCTTACACTTGATTGTTTATAGTTTAGTTTAATTTAGTCCGTGTGTACTTGTTTGGTTGTTATCAAAAGAAATAGAAATTTTTGTATTTAATTTAAGGTAAGATTTTATTCTATTTATACTTATTATTTTTATTTAGAAAGAAATAATCAACAAATTAACCATCAAGATAATAGAAACCACCAACCCAAAAATATATAAAAAAAACAAAAACACCTGCGCATTAGAAAACATTTACCACATCTTTATGTTCAAGTTGGCCACCCCTCTGATCTATACACACGCGGAAACGTTTTTGTGTAGCATTTATTGCAGATCTTATCTCCATTGTGCAATGCTTCCTCCAACAACTCTCTGGAGGTAATTGATTGATTGTAAATTAAGTGTTTAATTCGTCCCCAAAGATAAAAATCTAAAGGTGTCAACTCTGGTGACTTGGGCCAAGCCATAGGTTCTCGATTTCCTATCGACTCATCACCAAAATGTTCATTTAAGTAGTTAGTTAGTACCCTTGAATTATGGGGAGGTGCGCCGTCTTGTTGAAAATAAATACCATTTCTCCGTTGATCTAAAGGTAGTTCATCCAAGAATGGTTCAATCTTAAAATCTGAATGTATCTATCTGAATTTAGCATGCCATCAAAAACACAGGGGCCAATGAATCTGCCGTCAAACATACCCACCCATACATTAAAACCAAATCGTCCTTGGTTCCTGACCGTCACTGTTGAATGCGGATTGGCTCAGGCCCATGTATAAGAGTTGTACTTAGTAAATATTTCTGCGCTACTGATGTATGCTGCATCTGTCCAAATACACCTCATACCAAAGTTGGCATTCTGCGCACACTTCTGGACTTACCATTCGCAAAATTGGCTTCTTGTCTTCTGTTTAAATCTGCTGGAAGTAAATAATGAATGACTCGCAAGGTTACTTTTTAATCTTTGAATTCGATGGCTGCACTCTCTCTAGATATCGGTTTTCGTAAATATTCTTCGCAGCTTCTATATTTTCATTACACTCGATAAAGGATTTTAAAATGTCATATTTTTCATAATTTTGATACATTTTTAAATTATTACAACTTATTTTATTTTAGATGAATACCGAACTCATAAAATATTTGAAACCACTTTTTTACCAAAATAAATTTGACGTACCAAACAGATTTGACAGCTGCATACCTTCTTCTTTTCTTCTAACGTTCAAAGTTTGTCTGAAATATCTACAATGCGCAGTAACTTTGACAAATTTCTGCTTCTGCGAGTAGTGCCATCTATAAAACAGAGTAGTACAACTGAAATTTCTACGCCATTTTGATATCTTTCTTAAGGTATGTCCACATCTGCGCGCCGTGCGTTCGTTGCACTCGCACTATGTTTGTTGGGATTATTAATTTTGAGGAACCTTTCTCGATCCATAGAAACTGAGGAACACTTTAAGTAGCAAAAATCATGTGTCTGGCGCGCGATAAATATTACGCTGTTTCAGTGAAGAGTGGTGCTTTCATTTTAATGGTAAATTTGAATAAAAAGAAAAAAAACAACGACGTTGGTGGCACACTACCCTTTTTAAAAATAGTAATGGTACCAAGAAGGATTTGAAGTCTCAAGAAATAAGCGGTCAATATAAAAATTTCACTTGAATGTCACCTTCTGACCTCGAGAATCTGCTGCAGATGCTGAAGGTACCCTTCAATAAGTTTAATAACATTTTCTTTGGATCATACTTCTCTGTACCTAGTAACTCAATAGACGCGCAGAAAAAAACAATCAACCTCTTGCGCTCCCGTCTAATATGTAATGCGAACACACAAAGCGTTCGTCAAAAGAACCATGACACGGTTCGCGAGCCACTCGGTAACGCCGTCCATATTTAGAGGACTTGCTTCACGTGCTGAGCGGTTTTAGATTTAAATCTGTCAATACAGTGTTTCATCGATTTTTTATATAAGGAAACCAAATATCTGCAGTGCTCAAATTATTTGTTTTGCAGTGTTTATCGATATAAATTCATACTTGCTGAAACGTTTAAAGTAACTGTCTAACGGCCATAATTATTGGTGTACTGCTGGAAGAATAATTCCAACCGAAGAAGTTCATTAAACCCTCAGGATCAAAAACCAAAAAGCTTACCGAACTGAATAGAAAGCATTACAGGCAAAGGCCTTACAGGAAACTATCCGGTGAAATACTGTCTCAAAGAGATGGGCCAGACTGAGGATGATAAATGTCGGTTTTTGTGAAAAAGCAACCCAACACGTGTTCTACCCCTGTATATCACTAAAATATCTCAAAAGGGAATTGAGCCCCAGAGAGACCATCAATTTCAGGAAAAGTTTGGGATAACTCGGCGATCTCTAAATATAGAGGCACTCACAAAAGATCTCTAGATCGAAGTGACTAATACTATAAATAAACTAAACAACACAGTGTAACACAACAAAGCTTAATTTTGACCTGACTATAAGCTAGCATTTATTGTTAAAAGAGAATCACCCTTACAGTTTATTGTAGTTGTTTTGACATCCTGTATAGCTCAATTCATATGGCTGTGGAAAGTTTGAGCGATTTACTTTTGTTGGTGACCATCTTAGTATTTACGCTCAAATATTTCACAGCAATTTCTATAATTATTGAAGAAATATTAGCACGTTTATTATTGCTGAAATTACAATTATCAACCATGATTAATTGAATTACAAATTAATAAATAAAAATAATAATTATACGCAACTATACCAGAGAAGCATAATAAATATAGACCAACACTACTACAGTGATATAATTAAATACAGTGTTTGTTACATTAACATTAATATAGTCTAAAGCATTATCACTAATTAGAATGTAATTTGGAATAGCTAAAGGGTATTCGTGGGTAATTTTTTATTGCGTATAAATAATATTGATAAAATAATTACATACTAATTGGTAGTTAACTGGAATAATTTTTATAATTCACCAAGGTGTAAATTATTAAGTCTATTAATAGTCATTTGTTGTTAGCGGCTTTAATCGAATATGTTATTATCAATTAAATAATGTATGATTTAGGTATACATTTATAGTCATTTATGATTTTTTAATTAATTTAAACTAAGCAACACAGTGGCGCCTTTTAGTATACGATAATTAATACGGTTTTCACAAATGATTAAAGGAGGCGATATTTCTAAATTAGAGAGAGGATCATATGAAGCTATGACAGTGAAAGTAAATAAAACGTAAGATCATTCAGAATATTTGGTTACTTTAGTGTGTCAATCCAATCTGCTTGCCTTAAGGTATTTTGACATTTTTCATTTCGGGGATTGATATCTACTTTCTTAATTCAAATGAAACACCTTGTATATTTTTATTTTTTTCGACTGCTTATCAATTAGCTGATTTGATCCATAATTTCGAGAGGTTGCTGCACTTCACCAGCAACCCTAATACATTTCCCATATACAGGGTGTTTCAGAAAACGTTCATCTAATTTCTAAACTTCCCCGACAAGTTATAATATACAAGATGTTTCTAATATAGGTGGTCAAAATTTGTAAGCAAATTGGGGACGTCTAATCAGGAAAACAACCTAAATTATAATTCCTTGTTTACAAAGGTACAGGGTGTTAACACCCTGTAGTTAAAGATGACCGCCTGATGATGATTTTTTTGAAATATTTTCGAAACGAACTGAAGTAATCAAATGTAGCATATTTATTCACCTAGTTAAATGTCGTAAACTGACATGAAATTGAATAATAAAGGATGACCATAGGCGGGTAAACGGGGGGACCCTTGCCTTAATTATAACCTAACTTCTTTTTCTTATAACTTTTATTCCATTTGTGTCAAAAATGTGATAAAATAAAGTTTTCTACATAAAAAAGGGATACTTGTTTTTTCTCGAAGAAATTAAAGGTTTTCGAGAAATTCGAGTTTGAAAATTTTAAGACAAAACTGGTCCTTAGTACACAGCATTAAATTTGATATTGAAATACAGTTTGCTAACGAAAAGTTTTCAAAAATTTTATTAATGCTGTGTACTAAGGACCAGTTTTGACCTAAAATTTTCAAACTCGAATTTTTCGAAAACCTTTAAGTTTATCGAGAAAAAACAAGTATCCCTTTTACCCCCCGTTTACCCGCCTATGGTCATCCTTTTTTTATTCAATTACATGTCAGTTTACGACATTTAACTAGGTGAATAAATATGCTACATTTAATTAATTCATCTGTACTCGTTTCGAAAATATTTTCAACAAATCGTCCTCAGGCAGTCATCTTTAACACCCTGTATCTTTGTAAATAAGGACTTTTCGAAAAATTATAGTTTAGGTTTCTTTCATGATTTGACGTCCCCAATTCGTGCAAATTTTGAACAGCTATTTTAGAAACACCTTGTATAATCAAAAATATATAATATATATATAACGAAACAGAATTTTAATAATAATAATTATTATAATTCTATTATTTCCAAAAAACTAACCTAACAAACTCACTACTTTAATCAAAAATTAGAAATAAAAAAAAAGTTGCCAGAGCTGGGATTCGAACCCAGGACTTTCCTCATGCAATGCACACGCTCTATCAATAACCCCAAAGTACCCTATCGCTGTAGCAGATAAAGATTCTTTGAAATAATGTATCACTCAATCCCTACTGCTACTTGAAAATTTGAAGGTTGTGTCCACCCCTATCACAAGGCGATTTCAGCCATTTTAATTTAATTTAACCGGAAAAAAGTATTTGATTAACTTTTAGGAATATAACTAAATAGTGCAAAAGGGGTCAAAATAAAAGTATATTTTCTATATAAACTTATTCGAAATGAGCAATAATTTTTCATAGGCGTTCACAAATAGTGTCAGCAGCGGTCAAAAATGAAAAAAATATATATATTTCCCAAACATACTATACAAAAATTGGCTAATTAGCCAAATTATATAATTATATAGTTTTGATAGGTAAAAGATAACCTACAAAATGCGGCATAAAAAAACTTGTAAACATAGACGTTCATATATAGTAAAAAAAATGTTAAACAAATTAAACTGCAATGATATATTTAGCCTTTTAAGTAGTCGAATTGATGTTAAAACTATACGACAAAAAATGTCTGTACCATAGACGTCCGTGAAAGTATAAAAAAGAGTCAGAAAAACAGATTTTTAACAAATTTGGTACAAAGATACTTCAGGATATTTCTAAGTGCTGATTAACTTTTGCAAAACATTGAGCGTAAGCAAGAAATATTGAATACTTGACATAAAACATAGTTCACATAAGCGTTCGAAGAGAGTGTAAAAAGATGTTAAAAACAACATATTTCCTAAACATAGCAGAAATATTATACATAGTTTTGAAAGAATATTACCTATAAAATGTATCATAAAAAATTTGCTGACAAAGGCCTTCGTAAATAGTGAGAAGGGGTCATAATAATTCAAAATATGGAATAATTTAAATAAAAAACAAAATTCTCGTGCAGCACAGTACACGTGATAGAAGTGAATACTTCTTTCACGAATTTAAAACTACAACAGTATCTCGTATAATACAGAATCTTTGACTTGTAAAATAACACCCTAAGTGTAGCTGTGCCTATGCATGCACTCGTTTTCTCTCGCTGCTATATACATAATAGTGTATGGTATAGGAGATAGTGTGTAGCATACACCACAAATATCTGTCTCTCTCTCCCTCATATTTGTTATATGCTTCATAAGAAGTATTCACTTCAAAAATAGCTGATATCAATGCTGCTTTAGAATCATCTTCAACATGTAAAAATATTTTAGCTAAATTAATTCTCTAAACATAATTTGCAGCCAATAAACATTTTATGGGTGTGATTTATGTTTCTTAAACAATAGGCATCTTAATATATGTAAAAGATCCAAAATTTCGGGCATATGTTTAGGAGATGCTAGAAATTATTGATTAGTTTCAATAGATTAAAGTTGCGAAAACTGTACGTATTTAAATTATAGGAAATTAATAATTAGCCAATAGTTAACATAAATCAATCAGTTTTTGAGAATGTTTATAAACCAAACAACATGGTATACCATTATATTGAACCGATGGTTTTCACACTTTCTTTAAAATGTTTTTGTGTAAACATGTTAATATAAATGTATACGAAATGTACAATCTGATGGCTTTTTTATATTTACATCATCAAGCAGTATTGTACTCAGGTAGGAAAAGGTTTAAAATTATGCTGGTTAGTCTACTAATTTTACTATACACCGTGTTCAAAAAGTCCATATACGGAAAAATAATTTGAAAACTATGATTCTGACGATAAATAGTTTGAGTCAAAAATCACAAGACTTATTACTTTGTGACCTTGTATATGTCCTCGACCGTAACCTTCAAAGTAATTTTAAGAATTCTGAGTCGTTTTTTCAGAACAGCACACTCTATTTTTTAAATTGGAATTGAAGAAGCGGAAAAGTGTACAGGTTGAGCAACACTGGATGTCCAAGCTCTGTTATGAGAAAATGAAAAACGATAGGAAAATTTTTAAAAGGGGGTCATTTTAACCCACATTTTTTTATTTTTTTGGAAACTGAAGTAAATGACGTCGTCAACTTTTTTTTCGAGAAACATACGTGTTTTTGCACAGTTCAAGACAGTTAATTTTATATTTTTAAATGAAACAACGTCAGCTCCACAAAATATTATTAGAGTTAATTTTTCTGAGCAACTTTTATAAAGAAAAAAGTTTGCTATGTTTATTCGTTAAAAAATATAAGCAGATTTGTAGAAACAATTTATATCAAAAATTCGCAACCGTCACAACTCTTAAACAAGTGGGCTTTGTAAACAATCTGCAATTAGATCTGTCAATAATTAAACTAATGGTTGCCAAATAGTTTTATTGTTATTTGATGTGTGCATTTTATGTAAAAAAAAATGTTTACGCTTAAAGCAAAAGTTGACATTTTATTAGTTTATGAGGAATCTCAAAAGAACCCTAGAAGAGCACTCAGAAATACCCTGAACGTGTTGTTCCAAACTCAAGAATATTTGAAAGATTGGAACGGAATTTACGTGCAAATATCGAGGTATTTACTTCTCGAAAGCGAAGAAAAAGCGCTAAAAGAGTATATTCTGACAATACGGTTGCTATTATTGTGCAGTATTTTTTTGCTCATCCAGGAAACTGGATTCGTCAAGCTTGTCGTTAGTTAAATTTACAATATAGTTCTGTACGAAAAATTTGGAAAAAAAATGGTTATCACGATTATAAACTTTAGAACTTAGAACATTTGTCAGATCAACATCACAACAACATGGAGGTTAACAAGAATCGGTTCTTTCAGCATGTCTTGTGGACAGACGAAACACGTTCTGTTAGTAGCAGTAAGCCAAATAAAAAAATGAACATTATTGGGCTACTGAAAATCTGCATTTTATCAATCCGATTGAAAACATTTTTGCATTAACTTTTGGTGTGGTGTGGTGTGTATTATTAACAGGGATTTAATTGGTCCATACTTTTATGAAGTTGTTTTATGCAGTGCAATTTCCCAAGAGCAACTTCCTGTGCTTCTCGAATATATTCCATGGTGGTACGAGCAAATATGAAATAATATTTTTGGGGAAAATTGGGATAGGTATAAATGGAGTGTCGAGGATAACCATGGGATAGCATTGGAATCTTGGAAATGGTAGGAGAAAAGTTGTACGACTTAAACACCTTTCAAATGGTGTTTTTAAAAGTAAACTAACATTAGCCGTTTTCGAGAATTTTTGAAAAAACCATTTTTTCCGATTTTAGTTTTTATTTATTTCTGACATAATTTTTACAGATATAAAAAAAAAGAAAAGCACTTTCTTAATGTTACTTTTTGAGGACAATAAGATAGCGTTTACAAATTTACACTACGACGTTCGTTTTTGAAAAAAAAATAATGTCAGAAATAAATAAAAACTAAAATCGCAAAAAAAGGTTTATTCAAACATTCTCGAAACCGGCTAAAGTTAGTTAACTTTTGAAAACACCATTGAAAAGGTATTTAAGTTGTACAACTTTTCTCTAATTTAACCAAGATTCTAACTCATACCGTTTCCAAGATTCCAATGCTATACCATTCTTATTTTGAACAAAGTATATACTAACGTAAATAAAATAAATTTAAGTAGCCTGAAACTTCAACTAAAAAAAGTATTCTTATTGCATTGCATTGTTAACGAAATAATTGATAAAAACTAAGCGAATTCCTTAATAATTAATACCTTTTAAGAAATTACAAAAAAAAAATAACCAAATATTCTAAATGATGTAGATGACACACCTTCAACAACGAGCACTCGCAAAATAATCAATACAGTTAAATACCTAGAAAACAATAGTACCTACATAAAATTCCTCAAAAACATGAATTGAGTCTTGCAGATTTTCCTCGGAAAACGCAGTTTGCAAACTGGCTACTCGAGCAACAGCGACATAATCTAAACTTCATTAGCACAATTATTTTTTATGGATAAAGCAAGGTTAACGAAAACCGATATTATACATTTCCACACATATAAGGGCTGATCCTCATGTACCACTATGGTTTCGCATTATCAACATCAGATTCAACTTCCAACGAATTAACGTGGGCAGGATTCAGTGGCAATTTTTGTCTTGAACCATTCGTATTGCCGGTCCGGTTGCATGGACAACTTTAGTTGGAATTCCTCCAAACGTATCAGTATTTAATTTACCACCGGAAACCTCTCCAAACATGTTCTTCATTCGCACAATGGTGTACCACCTCATTTCAGCGCTTTGCGAGATCACCTAAATAACGTCTATCCAAACCCTTGGATAGGTATAGAGGAGGACATATTGCCTCAAAAATTTGGTATATTCCACTCCGGTCGATACTAGGGATGAACTTCTACTAAGGATCACTGTTCATAGTGACGTGATAAAAACAATGCAGCGTTATTGTGGCGATTACAGCAATCCTCAGTTCGTCGTAGAGTGTGATATGGAGATTTACAAGAATACTGAAAATGTGTTTAAAGAGCTGTCCTAGTCCCAGTTGAGTTTCAGTTTTAATTAAACTGTTTACGCGAAAGTTTATAAAATTAACGCAAGATTTGAATGTTCCGCCATTTATGCAGTAAAGTGTTGGCAACTCTAAAACCAAAACAAATCGACAGCTGACAGTTTAGGGTTAGTAAAAATGGAGCGTTACACGATAGAACAACGTGTATTCATTATTGAACAATATTTTAAAAATAATGAAAGCTTGGGGGCCACAGTTCGAAATTTTCGAGCAAAGTCATCCTAAGCGACGAAGTACATTTTCACCTTGGTGGGTTTGTTAGTCGCGCCAAAACTGCCGCTTTTGGGGTTCTGAGAACCCACATGTGATTGTCGAAAATAAATGCATCCTTAACGTGTCACTGTTTGGTGTGGAATTTGGGCTCGAGGCATAATTGGACCATACTTTTTTGAAAATGAGACTGGACAAGCAGTGCCTGTTACTAATGCTCGATATCGCGACATGATAACATAGTTATTTTTGCTGAGATTGGATGATATTGATTTGGCCAATATGTGGTTTCAACAAGACGGTGAGCCAAATGCCGGCCCGTGAAACACTTCAATTACTGCATGAGACATTTCCAGTTTGTGTACTCTCTCGTTTCGATGATCAGAATTGGCCCCCTAGATCGTGTGATTTAACACCATTAGATTTCTTTTTATGGGGTTATTTAAAATCACAGGTCTATGTCAACAAGTCCACGCGTGCATTAAAGGAGGAGATTCAATGCTGCATCAACGAAATTCAGCCACATATATGCAGAATGGTCATGGGAAATTTCCACAAATGAGAGCGTATGTGTATGCAAAGCCGTGGAGGCCATTTGCCCGATGTGTTAATCCATAAACAACCCTATCCTATGTACTTTATGATTCAATATAAAAGGTAAAATCAAAAGAAAAACTGTGTTTTCTATTCAATTCAAATCTTGCGTTAATTTTGGGACACTCTTTATAACCGAATTTAGTGGACAGTGATTACATTATTTTACGTGGAATTAAATATTAATCAAAACATATATAGATCAGCCATACAATAATAATACCCAAAAAAGGATCATTCCAATTTAAAGAAAAACAATAATTTATTTGCAAAAAAAAACACCACACAATAATTATTTTGAAAAGTATTCGAGTTCTGTGACACAAGTGACCTGTTTCATTCGAAACGACATGATCGAACCATAGCTAAACAATTATTGGCGAATCCTGCCCACCATAAGGTGTATATCAAAATTATCTCAAACCTACTGTTTATTTTTCCTTTCACTGAAATCAGTAAGATCACTGGTAATGTTTGTATGAAAATATACACAGATAGGTAAAGAAATATTAATATTTATCTGTGTTTTCTATAATATGCTTGTTTTAATATTTGCTTTAGAAATAGTGGGTTGAGTGTGGAAATGGGTGTTTCTTTGAGAAATACAAAATATACAGCTCTTGATATGATTTATATTATAGTATTTTAGATGTATATATTATATACTGATTTGAAATTGAAAACACTGCAAGTAAACAGGGCGACCCAAAAAAGAGATAAACATCAAAGTTATCTCTAGGGGGGTATTTTGATAGTACATTAAAAATAAATGGCATTTCATAGCCTATTTCTTATGGTTTTCACAAAAATCATCAATTTGTGAAAATTTCTGTGTATATTAAATTTAAAGTATAATAAATAAAAAGCCTATTTAGGCTGGTGATAACTGACTTTCACATTAACTTACTGCTGCAAATAATCTTCAAAAACCTAGCAGACTCAGATCAAAAATATTAGTCAAATGATGTTAATTGTTTTAATAAACAAAACACAGATTTAACAAAATAAAATAACCTGCAGACAAAATTAAAATGAACCAAAACAAGAATAGAGTCATTCGGTATGTACCTACCTATAGGCTGTAAAATGTTGGTTTGATTCGTTATTTGTTATTGGCATTAGTTTTCATTGGTGTTCTCACGTTACAATAAGGCTGATGATGAAGATTTGTTTCCGAAACATGTAGTTGACACTTGTCAAATGTTTTTTTGGTTTAGTAAATTTAGTAGAGACGCCATAAGTATGTGTTTTATTGGTAATTATTAAATTACACTCATGCATAATATGATAATTTACTTCTTTAATTTCGTAGATAGAATTTTTAATTTGGTTAATTTTGTGAAATTTTAATTTAACAGTTTTGTTTATTAAAATAATTAACACCATCTGACTATCATTTTCGTTGTGAGGCTTCTAAGTTGTCAAAGAAATATCAATAAAACAGGTCAGTCTTATAGAAAAACATATTTTGTGCAAAAATTAAGAAATTTGCGTACGTACTGACAACCCTTAACAAAATTCATGGACACTTAAAATCTGCATCTTGTCAAAGGGCACTTTACAGGATGTTTCATTTGAGAAAATCTAGTTAAACTAATATAAATACAGT
Organism: Apoderus coryli; assembly: GCA_911728435.2. Lineage (NCBI taxonomy): Eukaryota > Metazoa > Arthropoda > Insecta > Coleoptera > Attelabidae > Apoderus > Apoderus coryli. The sequence goes on along the minus strand of OU452206.1, from coordinate 2,607,868 downwards.
TTTTCTTGAAATTGAGTATACACCGAAATATAAACTTTTTATACCAATACTCTACATTTTTCAAATTGCCGAAAACCTTAAGAGATCGGTATGACCTGTTATAGCAAATCGCATTTATGTTTATTAAAAAAAAAAATAACTAACGTATCCTTCTTGAGGCTACCCTGTATACTTGCAATATTTAGCAAAATGTGGATGTATTAAATCTTCATAAGACCTCATTGAAGAAAAAATGTAAAAATGGCCACAGCTTTAATTTCTGATTCATCTTGTATCTACGTAGACTCCTTCAAAAAGCCGCGGTAATATTTAAGGGGTCATTTCTCAGGTCGTTTTATGAAATAAAAAATTCGCGTGCAGCACAGTACACGTGATAGAAGTGAATACTTCTTTCACGAGAATTTCAAACTACAACAGTATCTCGTTTATATCTTTGCCTTGTAAAATAACACCCTAAGTGTATACACTTATAGCTGTGCCTATGCATGCACTCGTTTTCTCTCGCCGCTATATACATAATAGTGTATGGTATAGGATATAGTGTGTAGCATAAACCACAAATATCTGTCTCGCTTAGGGGGGCCTAATAAAAATTATTGACAAAAAAAATGTATGCAACTGCCTGTAATTTAATTCCGATATTGTCTTGAGATAAAGCAACTAAAACCACAACTTTTTGAAGTGAATACTTCTTTGACCGCATGAGAGTGATTTTTCAAGGTCGCGTCACGCGTCACGTCACGACACGATTTAATATTTTCGTCCCGCAAAAGAGATGAAGCATATAACAAATATGAGGGAGAGAGAGACATATATTTGTGGTGTATGCTACGAGAGAAAACGAGTGCATGCATAGGCACAGCTACACTTAGGGTGTTATTTTACAAGGCAAAGATTGTGTATTATACGAGATACTGTTGTAGTTTGAAATTCTCGTGAAAGAAGTATTCACTTCAATCACGTATACTGTGCTGCACGCGAATTTTTATTTTGAATTAAGTCAAATATCTCCTTACCGATTTCTTTGAAATTTGTCAGCGTTATTGCTATAGAAATAAGGATCTTATATGGCCCTAAATATATCAAAATTATTAAGTCCAGTGGCGTTAGGGTCGTAGAAAAATTAGATTTTCGATTTATATATTTTTTATTTATAGTCTACCACTGACACCAACTAAAACTAATACAATATTCTAACAGTCAAATACAACCAAAGTGTCATATTGACAGATATTTTAACTATAATACCTACGTAAATATGGTCTTAATGTTATTTCACCAGGTGTTCATTTGTCAAAAATAATTACAGGTGTAGCGGGTGATGATATTTTTCTTATTTTTTGTTACTTTATATTGACTTACATTTACTTAAATATGCCAGCGCTGAAAAAACTTTCCAAATAAACATTGTAGAGATTTAAGTGCTCTATCATTTGATATGTAACATCGGTATTTTCTATTAACAATGAAAAAAATATAACTTTTTTAAAACTATGACAGGCCGCCATTTTAAAATTAACTTTCCGATTTCAATCGCCAACGAACTCAAGCGAGACATGAACCTAGCCAATTTTTTAAACAAATTTTGTTTCGAATGGTCAAAAAATGCATCAAATATGTTAAGTATACAGATATATAAACTTTGGAACTGCAGTCATTTTTAGGATCCAGCGGTCAGAAATAAATAACTGCATAAGAATTTTTGTTAATTTTCCCCCCTAACCCCACTGAATAAATTAAAAAATGTCTTAATCACAACTATTCGCATTATTTACTACAATCTACAATACGGCAATATTTTGAGATAATTTTATGGCATGCAAATAAGAGAAAACTGTTCAACATTCACGCATCGATTTCGCGATGTATGGCACATGTTGATGTTCCTTACTGAACTATCTTACAGCTTTGATTTCTTCCTAGTTAACAGCCATTTTTGGTAGACCTATTCATATAGATTACCATTTAGACACGTTTAACTCTCCATATGAATTTGAGACAAATGTCGCGGCCATTTTTCTGGAGACACTTCGAGAGCTTCTATCGACTTTTCCTCGCCTTGGAACACCAGATCTAGAAATTTTTGTCACCAAGCATGCTTTTTAAACCAACGTCTTTGAAATCTACTATAAAGCATTGATTTCGCGATATGTCACATGTTGATATTCCTTAGTGATCTAGCTCACAGCTTTGATGTCTTCCTAGGTAACAGCCATATTATGTTTAACTCGCGATTGTCGTGTGCCATTTTTGTTGTCTACGGGAGTTGTAAAGAATCATTTTGCATATTTTTCTCGTTTTAATTCCATTTGCCGAATAAATTGTTCATTTTGAAAATTTGATTTAGAAACCATATTTTATATAGCGTACTGATACTTGGTTAACTAAAAAGGTTAGTTCTTAATATAGGGCTATATATTTGATTATCTATCTACTGGTGTCGTTCATGATTATGTGTAAAATTAAAAAAACAACGCTTATATTATGAAAAATCATTTTGAGATAATAATTGTGAAGTTGTTAGCTTCCGTTGGGGTTATAAGTTAGATTTTAATAAATTTGACGAATTTTCAATTATATTTCAAGTGGGTATTAATTCGGCTATAGAATCATAGACAAGAATATGCAATTAAAATAGAGCCCACGCTCCTGACTGATCCGTTATATTTTAGTATATATGTATAATACGTCACTGTTTTTATATACTTACTTTAGTAGGTATAATGATTAATTTATTTTTCCCTTGAGCACATTAAATTTCGTCTGAGAATATATCAAAGATTTGGTTTATACCTACAAACCTACCTATATGGGGAAAATATTTAAAATAAAGATTTTTGTATATTGCAAAGCAGTTGCATTGAGGCTAAATATTTTTATAGGTGCTCTCATAATAAAGGTGATTTGACCATTTTAGATGAAGTAAAAGTGTACCTATGGTAAATTATAGTACTCGCTTTGAATTACATTTATGCTATTAGCAAGATTGTTATTTACTTCTTATGAAACATATTATCTACATTTACCTACTCATGAATCTCTTTTACTTGTAACAAAGAATATTCAACAAAAATTCATTCATTAACATAAAACTTAAGTAGGTATTTTGTATAGGTACCTATAGCTGAAAGCTAGGTATATCAAAAATTATTAATTTGGTCTGGTTGGAAGCAATTTTTGGGATAGGTAGGGATTTCATTTTTCACAAAGAAAAAATACCTTATTGATATGGTACCAAACTGTATACGAATAAAAATACATGATTTACAAACAAACAGTGTTGAAATGAAATTTTGACACAGGCAAGTTATACCTAGGTAGAAAATAAAAACAAGTTTCTTGTAAAATTATGTAGATATTTACTCGATTTATTAAAAAAAAAACACTTCGTTTAATAATAATTAATTCATATTTATGGGTAATTATTACGCAAATTTCCAGTAATAATTATAATTTATGTATATCATCGGATCAACAAATAAAAATAATAAAACTGGTAGGTATCTATGCGTATGCGTATATTCACTGTGATTTGCTGTGATGATGCCCAGAGTGGGACAAAACAGGTAATCATATTTACTTGAATTATATAAGGTTGTGACTAGAATTTTATGTTACAATCTGTTTTTTATAATAAAAGGTTAACAATTAGCTACTTTTGTTTGAGTTTTTGATTAAACGACCTGATTGAATTATATCATTTTTGGCACACCTAATTATTATTCGTTGAATCAAGACTTTATTAATATTCTATTAGTTTTCTTTAAACAAATAGAACTTACAGTGTCAATAAATGTACCTATAGCCAGTAAAAACTCAGTTTAGCTTAAAGACATTAATTTTTATCTGTTAAAAAATATACCTTATTCGTAATTATTGCTGTCAAACTGAGAAAAATTGCATCATCGAACAACTTCTTTTATCTTAATCAACAATGTGCGGTAGGTTATGTTGATACCTATGTCTATATCATCTATGTGGTATAGGTATATTAATTATTATTACGAAAGAAGATTGATTTCTGTTTAGACAATAGAAATCTTATCTTCAGTAATAAAATTGTTCCTTAATTCATCATTTACCTAGGACTTTAACTCTAACATTCCAAAGACAATTTCTTTAAATTTCACTTAAAATAAAGCTTAATGGTACAACTAGAGCCACCTAGCGGCAATTATAGGAAGCAAATTAAAACAAATATAATAATTCTAAGTTAATATGTGTTTCTTCCTAGTTTTAAGTTAATTTCAGCTATACCTATGTTTTGTTTAAGTAGGTACCCAATACATAATTAATAATTATTGTACCTTATCTAGGTACACATATATGTCTCATATAAAAATCAAATTAGGACATTACCAACTTGAATAAATAATTTTTAAGACTAAAACAAACATCCCTCACATACCTACAGGAGAAACGGGATCCGCCGGATCCCGTTCCCTACATCTATTTGCTCTCGCTCTACCGTGCCTCGACATAATAGCGGCAATACTAAAGTCTGTAGCGCAAGGCCTCATGGTGCAATTGTCTTCCATAATATTAACAACAACAACAACACGAACAAAATTAGCAATTATCACCGATCAAAAAATGACATATTTGACATGCACAAGTTTATTACGTAATAATGCACAGCCAACAATTTTTAACAATATTAAATCACCACACTGTCACCAGCCTTCTAATGCCAGTAAAAATCGCGTCATTGTCATTGTTGTCACACGCCGTTGTCATATTGTCAAATTCGGTGGCGCTAATCGCGCGCTAATATTATATTATTTACTTTTGTCCGCAGAAGCCGTATTTTGACAGCGTGAATATATAGAATCCTTTTAGGCTTTACATTTAACAAGTACCACAACTACTGTCTTTGAAATGCCGTCGAAAGCCATCGAGAGATTGGCTCTCCCACTATCATAGAAGGCGGTGCCACGGCGACTACTTGACGTAATTGATTCCCCTGTTCTTTTTTATGTATCGCAGTCCCGCCACACGTCCTACTTATGCTTCGCGACGCGGTTCAAACAAGACTGACCGGTGCGTCGAGACGTTATCACAAAAAGAATGTGTTGCCATTTTTCGACCGATGACAACAGATTAGGCTTTTGTTTCAACCCCCTTCCGCTCTCCGTGTAGTCTCACCTGGGCGGCATACACGTTGGATGTTTTTCTTTTGCTTGTAAATATCTGAGAATGCGGTGGGGGGCACAAATAATGAAATCACGCCCCATAGGTGGAGCAAGCAGTGGAAACGCCTAGGACGTGGAGCATACGGTGGCAAAAATTGCCCTTACCTGACTGTTGATTGTTTTTTTTTTGTGACACTGATAATTAGGTGGATTGTTTTAAAGAAACAGTGGTGGCGATGAGGTGAAGATATCAACATTTGAGAATAGCAAATTTTCCGCAGTGATTAATTATTTTTTTTTATACTCAATGCTACAACTGAGCTATTAATAATACATAATACTTATATCGAGCTGGATATACCTATATGAGGAATAAAAACATTCATTTTTTAAATTATTCGGAGAGACTGCTTAGTTCTTGATGCCTGATTTATCGCCTGCAACAATATACCATATACCTACTTAAGTAAAGTAAATTCTGTTATTAACGTGAGGGTATTGTCGCGCGACGATTTCATTTTACTTATTAATTTAATAATAATAATAGATTTTACTGAAAACCATAAATTAACATACATTGTTTACCTACAAAAAATCTTATGAAAAGGATCCATTCTCGAGTGAAGATTCACTCGCTAAACTTCGGACTGACCTCTATTAGATTCTGAATGTTTTATTAAATGAACCCGGGATAAATTGAGTGTTGAGTATGTCATTTTAGTTCACTCTGATTAGAAAACCACTGCTCCTATTACGCATGATCGAACTGGGAATGTATGGATTATTAAACAGTTTAAGGTAATATTATAGAAAACTTTACAAGAATCTTAAATTTATGATAGATTGCGAACTACAAAATAAGCTGTGAAAATAAAAAAAATAATGTAATATATAAAATAGGTGGTCAAAATTTGTGAGCGAATTGGGGACGTCTAATCATGAAAAAATCCGAAAATGTAATTTTTCGAAAAGTCCTTATTTACAAAGGCACAGGGTGTTAAAGATGGCTGCCTTAGGACTATTTTTTTGAAATATTTTCGAAACGAGTAAAGATGATTTAATCACATGTAGCATATTCATTCACCTAGTTAAATGTCGTAAACTCACATGAAATTGAATAAAAAAGGATGACCATAGGCGGGGGGGACTCTTGCCTTAATTATAACCTAACTTTTTTTTCCAAAAATGTGATAAAATAAAGTTTTATACATAAAAAGGCATAGATACTCGTTTTTTATCGAAATTTTGGAAAACTTTTCGTTAGCAAACTGTATTTCAATATCAATAATTATTAATGCTATGTGTATTAAGGACCAGCTTTGTCCTAAAATTTTCAAAATTTTCGAGAAAAAACAGGTATGCATTTTTATGTAGAAAAATTTATTTTGTCACATTTTTGACACAAATTAAATAAAAGTCACAAGAAAAAAAATTAGGTTATAATTAAGGCAAGGGTCACCCCGTTTACCCGCCTATCGTCGCATAATTTTTTATTCAATTTCATGTCAATTTACGATATTTAACTCTAGGTGAATAAATAATTGATTAATTCATCTTTACTCGTTTCGAATATATTTCAAGAAATTCGTCCTCAGGCAGTCATCTTTGTCACCCTGTATCTTTGTAAATAAGGACTTTGCGAAAAATTACAATTTAGGTTTTTTTCATGGTTCCCCAATGTAATAATAATAATAATAGTCTTTATTGTCTAACAGGCGAAATACCCAATTACAAGACAATGTATTTGCATACAAATTCTGAACATTATATAGAAGAAAAAATAATCTGCTTATTAATAATAATAACAATGATAAGATATAAATATAATACAACAAAATATACAAAAATTACATACTTATATACAAATAATTGACAAATTATTTAAAACTCAAGAGTGCGGAGGTAGTACAAAAGGCTTTTTCGGAATCGGTTTACAGATTTATCAAAATAATCAATATTATGATGCAAATGGGAACTATACACTACACACGTCGCATGCCCTGAATAATGGAGCTCCTTGTTCATAATTAGTATGAGTTTGAGGCAATCATTACAACAACATTAAAATGTTCTTGTTGTAATAAATTCGGACAGTCAATAATGTTGTTAATTAATTTATAAAGAAAAACTTAGTCGGTAAATATTCGACGAACTACCAGCAAGTCAAAATTAAATTTGTTTAACAGCACTTGATGGTCACAACCTCTTGTAGGAAAACTCCCACCACTTTTAAATGATAGATATCTCAAAAGCTTACGTTGTCCGTACTCCAACTTGTTCTTGTGAACGGTCTAGTAGGGCGACCATACAAATGATGCGTACTCCAATTTCGACCTCACAAAGGTGTTGTTCAGAGTAATGAGACAATCAACGCTATCAAAGTCCCTTCCAATACGAAATATAAAGCCCAACACACGATGAGCCTCTTGCGCAATATATTCAATATGGCTGTTAAACGACAAATCCGAATCCACAACAATACCAAGATCCCTCATCTGGGCACAAGACTCAAGAACTGTATTATTCAGCCTATACGGAAATAACACGGGATCCCTACTTTTCGAAAACACCATTAGTTTGCATTTCGGTATGCTAAGCTTCAACGCATTTGACTCACACCACTCCTCAAAACACTGCAAGTCCTCCTGAAGTCCAAGGCAATCCTGATAGTTATGTATGATGCGATATAACTTAAAATCTAAATGTAATGTATAAATACAGATCGTAACGTCGCTAATAACCCATAGGATTGATGCGACCATAAACAAATAAAAAAAAATATATATAGTGGTTCAAAGGCAGCCTAGCTATAAAAAAAACTATTCCCCTACAAGAATCCGGTAAAATTCCGTACGCTTTGCTCTAGTGAGTGACAACCTTAAAGGCAACGTGGATACACAGCTACAATCCAGAGACAGGAGACAAGGAACAGTCAAAACAGTGAACACTTGAGGACAAATGGACTCCCAGGGTTTTAATGGTTAAAACCACTCCCTGTGAAGCATGCGAAATCGAGAACACCGACGATTTGGAAACGAGTAAAATAATATCTGGTATATATATTATTAAACAGGGCTAAACTCATCGGATTACTATTGGCATTATTGTATTGATATTGACCATAGGGACGAATTCTTCCCTGCACTGTAAAAAGAAATCGTGTAAAATTACAGCAAATTAAATTGGTTACTGGATGCCAACGACGATGGACGTGAAATCGCATCTCTAATGTAAATTGACAAAAGTGTGTAAAACACATGTACCAAAAAATTCGAGAGTATTTCGTTGTATAATTCCAGTGTGTATAGGTACTTGTGAACATATATGCCTTTCCATTAATATGTTTGTAAAAAAACATTAACATTACACCATAAAATGTGATTGTGTTGTGGAATTACATTTTTGTTTTAAAACCACAGCACCATTATTGGAAAACGCCATTTACACTTTTTGTGAATTGATATCGGCTAATCATTTTGCTGGAAAATGTTCGTCAACGGTCATTGTAATATTCCTAGAACTTCTCGTGTACTTTTACACAAGCCACCGTTGGATTATTTAGTATTACGCATTACAGGGTGAATCCTAAATTGATGATATTAAAATAAATAACATTTTCAAATAACTTTTTTTAAAAATCTGAAAAATAAGTTACATTCATTTATTACAAAATGTACCGTATTTGAAACATTTTGTTTTCTCAACTTAAATAATGTGTTCAAAGGTGTCACTATAACGACAACTTTGAACACATTATTTATGTTAGGTGTATTTTGTAATAATTTAAAGATGAATGTAACTCGTTTATTTTTCAAATTAAAACATGTTTATATAGGAAAAGAAATATAACTTTGACCACAAATTTTAAGCCCTTAAAATATTTGTACTCAGTGGAGAAACACCCTGTAGAAATTAAACAACCAACATACATAATTATCATATCTACTAGGTCTTCTAATGCTATATACCTAATAGCTTTCTTGGCTTTAGACATTGAAAAAAAATTAAATATAATAAGTCTCCGACAAAACTGACTCTAAATAAAACTTTCTTCTTTGAACATTAACAAAACGCCATCGTCGCGTCGGTGATATCTGTACCGTCTTTCTCCTAAACAAGATTTGATCCATGCAAACTAATTTTTCTGATACTAGAACATAAAACATTTTGTTAATTATATAAATCCCCAGTTTATTTAATTGTAGCTACCTGCTACTAATAAATGCAGAAGAACATTTTCTGTTTCCTTTACAAATACAAACTTCTTTTGGTCGCATTTCCTTGACTAAACTTTGAATAGGGCCATTTTTATTTTGCTAATTTTCTGAACCAACAGAACAGCTAGTACAGAGATTAGGTACCATAGAAAATTTAAATCACAAAAAAGGTACGTTTTCAGGATGTTAAATTTGAAAAAAGGAATGAATTTTAATTTTACTAAAATTATTAGTCTCGAAAGAGCAATCATTTAACCAGCACGTTAACGTTATACCTGTTGAATTAATTACATACCTTTGTTTACTATTGCTAGTAACGCGATGAATCCTCAGTATATTATGGCATTTAAAAGCAAAGTAAGTTTTAAACGGCATTGAATTCTAATGTAATTTGGAACTTACCGCACTTATTATAATCTCCAGAAAAATGTAAATCGGCCAACAGGGGTGATATAGATAACGCAGTTCAACACACCCAAACAAAAACTGACCCGGCATGCCGACACCTGAGGCATGCATAACGGCATATGACGCAATGATTTCCAAAGATTACAGTAGCCCTCGATGTGATATCGCTTGAAATTTACTTTAAATTCACAGCAAAATGCAAATTAGCTGTGAATTTACAGACTAGGTATTTTATATGTGAAAACGCATTTTTATCTGTAATATATATGTAAAGATACATTATGATGTATTTTTAATGCAATTTTACCAATAATTCTAATTTCACAGATTGAATGTGAATTTTTACTGCACTTTTACATCTGTATGGTTGTAATCATAGTGTGAATTTCCCCCGACTCTTTTATTTAAAAATTTTATATGTATAAAACGATTCCGAAACATGTCTGGCAATTTAAACAAAACTAAGTTTTAAACAACGATATTTGTGGAGAAAAGTTTATTTCATTCAATCTCGTTACTAATCACTCGACTTTAATTCTTCCACTTATAATTTTTCTATCCTTCTATCTAACCTTAGTAATTTCAGAATGAGTAAGAACAAATGTATAGCAAAATATCTAGCCTCAAAAACTATTTATTTTTGAATAACTGTTAACATCGTTTGTATAAAATAGTTTTTACTCTCCAGAAATTAAAATTTAGATTGAACACTGATATGTAATAATTTTTTCACAAAACGTTTTTGTCCCTCGTAAACTATCCTTTTCATACGAGATACGCAAAAATGTCATTAAGAAAATTTGTTCAGAATGAGAGGTGGGGTAGGTGAGTAAAGTTGCAAAATCCTAGGTCTATTTTGATTTTTGACCATTTTTTATCGGAAAAGTGCCCTTTAGGACCAAGAACTACAAAATGGTATTAAGAAAAGTTCTTTAGATTTGAAATTTATGCCGCATTGTTCAAAATTTTAGATCTCTTAGCCCATTATTTTTTTTTTAATATTAATAAGTAAGAGAATTATAAAAAAATATCAAACAAATTACATCTTGAAGGCACCTCCTAAATACGGACAGTATTCAATTATTCATATGCAGCTCGAATTTCTTCCTATTAATTGTTTGTTTCAGGTATGAAAGTAATCAGATAATTTAGATATTTTTAATATGTATCCATGGAAACATATAAAAAAACTGACGCTGTTATCCCAGATAAAGTAAGTCCTGTTTATCTGGGCTGTTATATTCTTAGTGAAAAAAATTATAAAGGAACAAAAAAATTATTTAATTCAGTGTTAATTAATCTTTTTAATGAAAATATTCAGAAATAACAGTTCAAAAATCTTACGCATGGTGGCTGATTAAGAAATTTTTTAGGAACTGGAAGTAAAAATGCCATACAAAAATTTTTTTAACGAAGACGATGCCGCAACATTGGTTGCACTTGATTCTGTGAGAAACGATCCAAAATATCTTTAAGAAAACGCACTTAGTATACATTTCAAATGACTTTTAATCGGAACAAAAACCGACAGAACTTCAAAACTTCTACGACCTCAGCTTAACCGTCCGAAAAGCTTATTTACTCAACAATTAATGTAAAGATTCGTCCCAGTAGTACAATAAAGTTAGAGGGAATACAAAAGAATATAAGATAAAAAAGACCAACCAAAAACAATTTGAAAAAGCACGCGATGGCATAGATAGAAAGAGATAATCGAAGTGACATTCCCGACCACTTAAAGCCGATATCGAGAGATGGCCATCGTATAGAGGGACTTTTAGCAAGGGTAAGTATTTATAACCATTTTAGTTTTATCCCCAAGGGCGGCTGTGATTAGCGAGCAACTATGCTAGGGAGAAAGACTTATGTGTTTGTCCCGAACAATCAATGTTTGGTGGGAGGAATACTCGAATTGTATATATAGTTGTTTGTTGCTCCTGCAGTTTTATTTTATTTATCTTTTTCAACTTGATTAGGTGAAATACCTGGTTCTTGCGACATATAAAAAATACAAATCGATACGACGCCAACTTTGATTGATTTATTTGTTTTTAATTAACAGCTACTAAAATCACATACGTTGTTAATTTTTTGTTTTATTAGTTTATACATACTAACTTTATGACAAGTTGATTTAAAATAGTACCTTTATTGATATTGTAATTTATCTATTAAATCAAAATTATAAAATAAAATTATCCTCAGAAATTATTGGTTACCGGTTTCGAAAAAAACTCTCTCAGAAAAAAACCATCATTAGACCAAGCTACAAAGCTCAATGCTCAGTTAAGTTATAATATTTGTCCTCTTTACAGTACTTATAATTATCATGGCGGGCACATAAATTGTACTAACGAAACGAAGGCTATCTAAATTTGTTTATTATTTATGGAAAATGTGCGAAGAATGATAACAACGTGTGATACATTTGCTGCCAAATACCCAGAAACACACAAACCATCATTGGTAAAGTAATACGAGTAGTAGGTACATAATTTCGAAAGTTTTGAGTCTGAGAAGAATTTGATAAACTAATAACGAGAACGTATGATAAAAAGGTAAATTGCAAACTCATATATTATGACTATTGTAATAGAAAAATCATTGTCAATATTTTGAAAACTATTAATAGACATCCTATCATAAACTTTCCCTTCTTTTTGAGACAAATAAAAATATATAAAAACTGGGAGTTTCCATTAGCAAATTTTGACACTTTTCGATTTGATTTTATCTTTGATTTTTCACATGCCTTGTATAATATTTATTAAAAATATATACACAACATACCTAACATAATTTTTGACATAAAATTTCAAATATTTCGAAGACGACTGGACATATAGGTATAACAGATTACACATGATCAATATTTATAGTTAGGTACAAGTAGATTCCAAAAAAATATATAAATTATGTAGGTCGTAATTAAAATAAGAAAGTTTACACCCACTTCCGGTATAACTGGAAGTACTCGATTCTTGAAAAGATTTTAGACGATTTGGCCCCGTGGACCTAAGTACTACGCCAGACTGTCAGATTGTTCCACAGTGTAGTTCCTCCATAATCGATCGGAACCCAACCCGGTGGGACACTTGGTATAATATAGGTATATAGTGTACCTAAGTAGACTTTAGAAAGCTTTCAAGTCTTTGGGTTGTCCTAAAATACATTAATTTGAATTTAAAACAACAACGATGTATTTTCTTGGGTTTAAAATTAAATACATAATTGAAATAAATATGCAACAATAAACAACCACGAAAAAAATATGGAAATTTTTATTTTGATTCTGATTTCCTTATCAATATTATTAGTAAACTTATACCTACGAAAGCAGAAAAGAAGAAGGGGAAAATTGGGGATAAAGGGATTGCCATGTCACTATTAGCGCTATATAGGATAGGATGCATATTGTTCTATTTTTTAGTTTTCCCTTCGTAATCTTATGGAAAAGCTATACCCGAAATAAGTTTGTTTTATCACATTATAGAAATATTTACAATACAATTATTTTTTTTCTTTATTACATTTTTTTTATTTCTTTAGAATATCCACAACATAAGCACTCACAATTAATTTAAACACCAATCCATTGAAATAAATAAAGTGACAAAACAACTTTCAGTTTCTTTTTCTCATTTGTTTGAATGAAAAAATATAATAAACAAGAAATAAGGAACTTGATTTGTGTCTGGACCGCTTATAGGTATAACTACATGTAGGTACTAATGCACAATTCATTCAAGTTTTGTAAACTAAAAAAGAGTAAAAATATTTTTATTATTTATACATCCTGGCACTAGTGAAAGATATAATAATAAATAAATCTTTTAATTTGTCAGTGGTTCCCCGGGGTCGCGTGTAGGAGTATTTATCGTTTAAATATGATAATTGCTTGGGTGTTTTGGGCTCCACCATCAGCTTCTGTATATGATTATTAGTTAGTGAATTTTACACAAGAAATAAATTTATTACTAATTGAAATATTTTTATATATTTATGCGAATAAAAGTTCGCTAAAGAAGGTAACACTAAAATGCAGCTTCTAGTTTTGTGTAAATCTTTATAATAATATTACGACGCGACGTGTAAACAATAATATTACAATAGTGATTGTTTCCAAAATTACAATAGAAGATATTAATTAAGATTTAATTTAGGGGTGTCTTATGCAAGATGTAATGTGACCTGGAGATCTGTTATGCCCCCTATCTTGGAGTTCTTGAAGTTTTAGTAATAGCTTTCAAGGTATAGTTCCATAGCAGCTCTTTATTGAACTCCATAATCCATTTTCTATAATTAATCTTGTATGATTGCATGGTGTAAGCATTTTCCATACATTATTTTTTGAAGGCGGTGCATTCTGCCGATTCAGCATTAGACAGTCCAATCTTGTCATACATACATTGGATATTAGCAATGTTCCATATGAAATCCTGTAAAGTTTCCAAGGAATATCTTGGAGTGTCTCAAGCCAGAAAGATTTCGCCAGAGTGCTGCTCTGTGAGATCGTCCATTAATTTTAAGAATGCTTGTTGTTTTTATATTATAGTTTTTATAATATAGACATAATATACAGGGTTTCCCCTGGTGACCATTCATGAGAATTGTTATGAAAATACTTTTCGGGCGACACAACCGATTTTTTTATTATTCTTACAGTGTCTTTTGTGGACAATATAACAAACACCCACATTCCACATTTTAACAAAATCCTCATAATAATACCATTATCCGTTAATACATAGTCGACAAGGCTTTAATATTATTATAGGTACTCCATATAGATATAACAATTGATTAACGATAATAAAGACAAAGAACGACTTCTCGGTAAATGTCTATAAAACAATAATCACGCCTTTATTAGCTTTGGCAACGTAATTCGTTTCGTGTATTATATTTTCACGCTACCATATATGGTGTATGCAATATGGCGCCTATAAAAGACCTCACACTGTCACCATACATAACAAACACAATTTGATACAATATACCTACTACATACCTGAATCTACATATTATATAAAGTTAGTTTAATATATACAAAGAAGTTATATATTTCTGTTTATAATAGACATAAAATATGCATTTCAAATCACTATGGAAGACGGTTGTGATTTGTTACGGATTCTGCTGTGTTATTTATACGAGGAATAGTAAAATCCAAACAACTGATTTCATAGTTTGTATTACAGTGTATCTATTCAAAATTAATGACGCATTTGTAAAAATCATATGCCACTCTGATATGGCATTCATAACTGACCGTACCACCAAACATATTGAGTTTGTAGTACACTGAAAAAAAGATTTGTTTGGATCAAAAAAAAATGGAGTTGAACCAAACAAATATTTCTTCGGTATACGACAAACAACCCATGTACTTGAGACAAATATATGGATTATTTGAAATATCAAACTAGTATTTGTTTGATTTAAATAAATATTTATTTGACTTAGTACTAATACTTACTTGTTAACAAGGCCCGAAAATGTAAGGCTATGTTTGTTTGCTTGAACTAACTAGAGTTATTTAGAAGAAAGACTCCATGTACTTGGCTCAAAGGTGCTGCTACTTGGAATAAATAAATATTTGTAAAAGGATGTGTTTGGCGACATCTAGTTTTCGTTGGTAGTACGCCGAGTGAACAACAGTTCCTATATCGGCTGCCTGGGAGGTCTCTGACCCCATAAAGCAACTACCAACACATAGACGCGCCGATACTCCCTTAAGCGAGATCGCCGATATTTGAAATGGGCTTGTTTAACAAAACATGACCCTTGTGACCCCACAGGTCCAAGTGGTGCTAGTCTCGGATAATAGGGCCGTAATTCACCACGTCCTCGACACATCAAACGACTGCTCAGATAAATGACCGACGGGTTACACTGCATATGAAATCATCTCGGATACTTGCCACGATTCATGCTCCCGCCCTAGGCATATGTACATGCAAGTCTTTCCGCAACTCCCACTGCCATCATTTGACCGATGGGAAGAGTCAGTGCATCACTTAGTCTGGGACATTATAGCAGATCTAGGCATAGAGCCACCAAACAGACAAATGCCTATCTTTACTACAGAGCCTCAACGTTGTCCACTAGTGAGAAAAAAAGATTAGATCGCTGAATTAATCATACCTTTTGAAAATCAACAAACTTGTTAATTTTTTCTACGAAGTTGTTCAAATAATCTCCAATTCAACAAATTTATTTAATTTATATTATTATTAATTATAGAATCAAGCCTCAAATGAGCTATGACATGCTTATTAAGTCTCATTGTTGCTGCGGACCCCTAATGACGGCAACTAAGCAAATATGATTTTTTAACAATGATGACATCTAAAAAACCAAGGCCATGCAACGCACATTACCGCTGGAGGCTCCTGTAGCAAGATAAATGTTAAAAATATTAAAAACATTTTTAAAACTTTAAGATGGAGAAATCACCAATTGATGTTTAAGAAGGCAACATTTGTGGTGAACCAAAATGCATAACTGGGGATGGCGGGATAGGAATAGAGACTCTATTTCATCCTATTGCCAACACCGGTGGTGAAATTTCATTATCTACTACCAGTTGGTAGTGAAATTGGGGCAGCGGGTAGGAGCATCGTTCCTACATACTTACATAGCTTGAATTCCATAAATACCTAAAAGTTCGTAGCTGAAATTTATGAGTAGTTGGAGGTTTATCTATTGTATAATTTTGGACAAACGCAGTTTGAGAAATTCTTGAGCGATCTTATACAACATGAAGTTGTATAAATATTCGATTTTGAAAATGGTCCCTGAGATGATAGGCGCAAAAGGGGTTACCACGCCAGCATCAGCCGGAGCTGATCGTGCAGTAATTGTAGAATTGCCAATTCAAAATCCCAAGAAGCCTCAACAGAAACTCCGGTTACAAGTATCTCTACACAAAAGAACCAATAAGATAGGAACAGCACAGCAAAGAGACACGGCGGTCAGCACAAATAATATTCACAAAAATTCAAAACAGATATAAAGAAGTATAATATAAAGAAATCAATTACCAATTAGATAAAAAAAAAAATAGGAAAATTCATGAAAGATGTCTTGCTCATGCACCTTGTTCGCAACCTATATGCTCTAAATATACAACATCAGCAATGGCCTAAATATGTTTTGCAACTACTTAATCCAAAAATTAGAAAAAAAAGTATTGCCAGAGCTGGGATTATAACCCATAACCTTCCGCATGCGAAGTGCACGCTCTTCAATGACGCCAAAAGCCTTTTAGCAAATTAGTGTATTATATTCTAATAAGATAGATTCCAACTGCCCAACTGGTGAAATTTTAAACGCAATTTTTTCGAGAATTATGGGGGCAAATATAAAAAGTGACCTATCGCTGTAAAGCAGATAAAAATGCTTTAAAATGATGTATCACTCGAACCCTACTGCTATTTGAAAATTTAGCAGTTGTGCCCACCCATATCACAGGGCTTAAGCGATTTCAACCAAAAACGAATGGGTTCATCCTAGGACTCCTCCAAACTCATATACCAAAATTTAGCTTAATTGGTTAAAGTGTTTGGGCGCTATCATGGTCTGTATCTCAAAAATTTTTTTGACACGTTCAGTATACTTTCCCTGTGTGGGAAAGTTAAAACATTCTAAATATTAAGATATAACATATTCCTAATCTAATCTTTTATCTCTAGGATTGAATTTCTATTTGGTAAGTATACGGTAATTGCACAGTACGCTAATTACAACTCATTTCCAGCAAGGAGTATACAACCAAGAATAGTCAAAAATACCTGCAACTCACTACCATGCAAGTAAGGCTTCAATTGGCGTATTAAGAAAATGTGTGAAGAAAGTGCTGGTCTACTGATAGACATGAACTAAATGGGAACATGGGCAAAGCAATGGAGATGAAATTCATTGGTTGGAGAAAGCATATTTCAGCGGGGAAAAGGCAGACGATAATCAATGCCCTGCTCCGGTTGCGCTACAGAGGAAGCAAATTCCCACTAAGAACTAAGCTACCTACTACATATCTGACGCATCAGCCATAGAGGGATAAGCCGCAAGGTCCTACCTGAGGAAACAGCTATGCAAAAAAAAAAAACACAAGCTTTGAGAGACGAACTAATACAAGCAACAACGGACTATGATCCTGGGGAACAAACAAGAGAGGCAGATGACTATTGACGCTCCTTGGGTTGGCTCCACCTACCACAGAAACTCAAAGCAGAAGAAACATTTCTAGCAGATTATCTCTCAATTCGAAATTTCCTGAGTGATCTTATTTGCCTGCATCTCAGATCAGATAGATAGCCTATACGTTATATAGTTTATATTAATTGGGCCGTATTTCCATACTTGCTTGCGGATTATTTGGCGCTCGTGTTGTAAACTATTTTAATTTTTCTAGTTGCTAAAACAACAACAGAAATTTTATTTAATATTTTTCCATAAAAAGAACCGAAAGAAAAAAGGTAAACATCGTAATTCAAATCAACTAAAAGAAGCAAACATCTTACATTGTCATCAAAGAAATTGACTCTGCATGTACACATAGTGTTTTGATACATAATTAAACAGGAACGAGTATTAAATATAATTATTATTATGTTTGCTATGTTTAACTCGCTCTCTAAAACTTAAAACAGGTACCGCCACAATAAATTACAGTTTACTAGGTTGGGATAATAATTTTCTTAGGCCTTTACATTTGTTTATTTGCGTATAATACGACAATTCCTTAGTTGCAAAATCGTTTAGTTGTGTTAAAAAAAAAATGAGAATCTCTATCTTGTAGATATAAATAAACAGTAAAGATTGCATCACGTAGTTATTTGGTCTTGACTGCTGAAGCTTTAGCTCATTTTCAACAACTCAATTTTAAATAATCGTTGAAGGAAATTAGTTCGTAAAACCGGTGTTTTTATTACATTATGCAAGATAAAAACCAACATTATTTATATAATTAAGAATTATGGATTCGCTTCAGTAGTGAAAATGAATTTAATAAAAGTATCTACACTATACTTTGTTTTAAAAGGTAGGCAGCAAATCTTGGGTAAGGAATTCAGGTATAACAGGAGTATAGTAGAACAGTTGTTTTGCTCCAAAACCAGAAACAAGAATTCTCATCATTTTGCACTCAATTGTCAAATGTATATATATGCTTTACTTTATAGTAGATATTTATACAGTTACTAAATGACATTGAAACCCGCACACCCAGTATTAATGATTGTATTTCGAAAATAATTTCTATACAAGTGTATTATACCAAAAACATCTTGTGATTTTTTAGTTTCCCGCACAGGGAAAGTATTGTGAACGCGCTAAAAAATTGAGATAAAGACGGGTATAACCATTTTGAATTTCCTTGCGACGATTAAGACCATTTCCAGATGAAAGTCCGTCTGTCTGTA
Organism: Apoderus coryli; assembly: GCA_911728435.2. Classification (NCBI taxonomy): domain Eukaryota; kingdom Metazoa; phylum Arthropoda; class Insecta; order Coleoptera; family Attelabidae; genus Apoderus; species Apoderus coryli. Next base: position 2,588,686 of record OU452206.1, on the reverse strand, counting down.
TGTATTTTTCCACGATAGCGCTTAAACGCTTCAAGCAATTAAGCTAAGTTTTGGTGTATGAGTTTGGGGGAGTCCTATGATGAACCCATTATCATTATTATTATTATTAATCGTCGACTCCACCTTAGCTCGAGAAAAGCTACGATTTCGTCGTGACTAACATAACATTAATATAAGAGGTCAAAGTGTTCTAAGCATTCCACGATTCAGCTCGGCTATGTTTAGAAGAATTTTTTCATATCAAGCATGTGCAATGCAATGCAATGGTATTCCTGATTATGTTTAAAAATTGACCTAGTATAGCTTTCGTATGGAATGTCGAAGATTATTTTACAGTCTTCAGTTTTGATTATTTGACATTGTATTTTTAAGTTGTTGTTTTTTTTTTTTGGTTTAGTAGTATTGAATGTTAATATTTGGAATATTATTTAGTATATTATACAGTTGTTTTTGTTTGGTTAAGTAGCTTCATAGCTAGACTTCGCTTTTAAACATAATATGATACTGTATATGTACAAGTATGTGTTTAATAATGTCTTTATTATTATTATTAATTTTTGGTCGTAATTGGTGTGATAGGAGTGGACACAACCGCCAAATTTTCAAATATAAATAGGGGTCGAGTGATAAATCATTTTAAAGAAATGTTTATCTGCTTTGCATTGGATAGGTTACTTTTGATATTTGCCCTAATAATTCTCGAGAAAATTGCGTTTAAAATTTCACCAGTTAGGTAGTTGATATCTATCTTATTAGAATATAATTTTTGAATAAAGTATTGAGTTTGTTACGTTAGTTTATTGGAAATAATGAAAATAATACAATAATTATAATAATAATTATTATTAAAATTCTGTGTCGTTATGCAGGTCATATATTCTTGATTATAATATACCTTGTCGGGAAAGTTTTGAGGCGACACAACCGATTTTTTTTCTTTATAGCATTAGTGCTATCTGATAGTGAGAACTAAATTTAATTAAATTATATGGTTTGTTCAGAATTATTAAACAGCGAGTTTGAGACATTAATTTTACAACATTTTAAAATGCCTAGGGTGCCAAGGAATGCAACTTATAGACAACTTGTGAGTTTGATAGAGGCCGGATATATGTGGCTTGTGGAACGCTGGACTTTCATATCGCTATTCTGCTAACAGAGAAGTGTAGATATTGTGGTGAGATGTTATCAGGCATGGCATCAAGAAGGTCGAACAAGCAGAGCATGGGGTACGGGAGGCATTCGGAGAACACAGATCGCCAAGACTGCCGTTTAAGGTTGTTAGCTCTTAGAGACCGATTATCTACCACCAGGGCAAGAGCTGATCAATGGTTTGCAGAATATGGAAGACCTATGAATGCGCACTTTATATCCGTGAGTACGTAGTTTCGGTCTTATGTCTTTTTGACCTCATTGGGTCCTACCTTTGACGCGAGAACATCGAATGGAACCACGTATTCTTTAGCGATGAATCGGGATTCTGTTTGGCCATGCATGATGTTCGAGCACGGGTAAGGCGACGACGTGGAGAACGTCGTAATCCCTATTTTTTTTAAATGCATGTTCATCGCACTGTTGTGATTATGGCATGGAGTGCAATTGGTTATGGCCCTAGATCTCCCCTAGTATTCGTCAGAGGCAATATGACTGCATACCGATACATCCATGAAATAGTGCAACCTCATCTAATTCCCTACCTTAGGATACTGCAAAACCTAATGTTTCAACAAGATAACTCTCCCATGGCCCCCGAGAAATATTGATCACATAATTCGACCTATGGCTAGACAAGTTAATGAATGTTTAATGCATCGAGACACCTCAACACATTATTAAAGATTTTTTTCATTAAATGTAGAACCCGTTACCAGAATTGAACTTTTGAGCCTTTGTTTACTGTAGCGTTTTGAATCTTTGAAGGAAATATTTCCGAAATGATTCAAAACAACGCTGCCAAAATTACACAGAATGCGTCAATAAAATACTGTAAAATTAATAATGTACAAATAAGCTTTTTTACAATACAATTGTTTTATGATCTAACCTAATCAACAATTAAAACTTAACATTAAACACAGTATATAAACAACAACAATAAATACTTACATAACAATTCAAACAGTACAAATGTTTTAAAAATTAATTAAGAAATATTCATCAAACGAATAAAAACTATAGTTCAACAACCAACTTTTAACGTAACCTACTTTTATATTTTTTTTTTGGAATCGGAATTAATGTTAAATGCTGAAGCATATGGATGAAAACTTTTAAAGGCATTACAAATGAATTTCTTGGAGAGAGAGAGAGAGAGGTAAAGAGTCAGTGCATAGGTAACTTCCAATTTAAACCATACTCATAATTTGATATCTCGTTCGTCCTTCTAAATTTAGTTATATTCGAATAAACATATATCACGCATACTTCAAAATATAAACTGATATTACTGTTAAGATTTTGAAGTCCTTATAAACAATTGACGACAATGGTTCTCTTCTGTAAAATCAATACCTCTTCTATGGTTCTCGAATTATCCCACACCACAATAGAAAACCTCAACATAGAGTTAATATGAGAAAAATATTCATGAGAAACAAAAGTTCTTAGTTCCCAAAACCAAAACCAAAACTAAAGTATTTAGAAGCGAATCTATCTGATCACCCAAAAATCTTACCTGCAAAATCTCAAATCTCCCTATGTCAAGTTCTGGACATTATTAGGCGTTATTCTTGCGGAGGTATCATCCATGTTCGACAGACTTTATTTGTCCGGATATATCGAAAATAAGTAATGTGAAAATCAGTGGCCCCACTGGGGAACGTCAACGTTGATATCAAGAATGGATGACTGATATGCGAATCCACCCTGTTTAAGATGCACTTTTTGTTTTCTTTTTAAATATTGTAAAATGAAAAATAATTTCGTGGCATAGCGGAGAAAATTACTGGTGTTACCTACACAAGATATTTTGTTTAATTTAGCAGGGCCTCAGTCTAATTCAGTAGAACCAGATCAAGGCATGGGTCGACCGATACTGACGAATTGGTTTCGCTCTTATTATGAGCTCGTCAGAGTAGGTACCATTAGTCGTTGCCCAGCTACAGTATCGGCCTGCATTTAAGCACAGTGAGAAATACAACAGTAGATATATGTAAACCGTACCATCGACACACACATATAGTAATGCGTATCCCACCATACAGAGGCCGAAACAATCCATTGTATATAGGTAAATCCAGCCGTAGAAATAGAAAATATAAATAAAAACAGTGTAAACACAAAACGCTAGCAGGAGACCATTTATCCTTCTGCTAGCATCACCCAAAATATTTGGGTACCATAGCACGCTTCGGACGGTGGTCTCCAAGCGTTCGGTCGTCGATGCCAAATAATGCAAAATTATACAATGAATCTGTGTCCGTAAATATTGCTATTGGATAATCTCCTATAAGTAGAAATACTTCTACTTTTAATGTGTCTGCAATAATTTCTTCGATTTCCTAAAATCGAGGTTTAAAAGGAAATCACTTGATTAAATAAAAAAGAATCTAATAAAATAGTTCTAAACTCACTCTGTCTAAATATGGATGTACTAATGCTACATAATCATTACATGCAATGACATTTCCAAGTGCAGATAGTCTTTCTTCTACTCTTTGTACTTTAACTGAATCGGGTAGACCATTTCTAATATGCTGCAGCTCCGTATCAAATGTTGAACTCGGAACAAGTAGCCCAAACAAGGGTTTACGGGTGGTATAGGCGTTCCCAAGGAAGTCGTGAAGACGTTGAATAAGAAGAGCGCATTGGTTGCCCTAGCACATCAAGAACCGATGAAAACGTGGAAAAAGTGAAAGAAATGATTGAGGACGTTCACCGGATCACAACTAGATAAGTCCCTGGTGTTGTTGGCATATTAATTGGCTCATGCCATTATCATTACATTACATTACATTAATCGTATCTTTATGGGAACTTTTTTTCATAAAATCAACTAAGACATGACCCCCTTAAATATTGCCGCGTCTCTTTTATTTCCAATAAACAGAAAGATATATATGTGTTTCCTAGATTACCAAAAAGCGTTCGACTGTGTCAATCATAGCTATCTGCTGAAATTCCTTGAGAAGAAGGGCATTGACGAGAACGATCTAGTAAGAGCGCTTTACATGCATCAGACGGCATTTGTAAGGGTTGGGAATGATAACACAACAAATGTTCCTGTTAAACGCGGTGTCCGACAGGGGTGTGTACTGTCGCCCCTTTTCTTCAATGTATATTCAGAGGCCGTTTTCGCTCGTGCCCTACAAGACTCAAATGACGGTATCAAAATAAACGGCCAAACTATAAATAATTTGCGATACGCAGATGACACAGTTATAATTGCCGACAGTCCAGAAGCATTACAACGGCTACTTGACAAAATAACATCTGAAGGAGACCAACTATCACTGCGGATAAATATCGATAAAACGAAAATGATGGTTGTAAGCAAAACACCGGCGGCCCGAACAAACCTCCTCATATATGGAAAACCTATTGAATGCGTTTCAAAGTTTAAATACCTCGATCATTGGATTACTGAAGACCTAAATCCAGACACGGAAGTAATCTGTCGAATAGAACAAGCCAGGAAAACATTCCTCAGTATGAAGAAACTATTGACTAACTCAAGCCTTAACTTAAAACTAAGGTACCGCTTTGTTAAGGGCAATGTCTATTCCGTCTTATTATATGGGACCGAAACATGGACCCTTAAAGTCAATACCCTCAACAAACTGGAAGCGTTCGAAATGTGGATTTTCAGAAGACTTCTAAAGATACCTTGGATCGCACATATCACCAACGCTGAGGTCTTGAATAGAATGGGCAGAGACAGAGAACTCCTTACCATAATAAAACGAAGGAAAACTGCATATCTTGGTCACATACTTCGCAACACAAGGTACCAATTCCTGAAAGTAATAATGGAAGGGAAAATCGAAGGGAAACGGGGCGTAGGCAGGAAAAAACATTCATGGCTCAAAAACATCAAGGACTGGACAAACCTAGACGCCCATACACTATTTAGAGCCGCACAGAACCGAGAAGAGTTCGCTATAATTGTTGCCAACATTCATTGAAATGGATATGGCACTTTAAGAAGAAGATCTTTGTTTGATAAATCCTAGTTTTGGTTATTTTTATTTCATTAAATTAATTAAAAAATGTAATTTCATAAAAACATCTGCGAAACTCATATTGAGACTCGACATTATGCAGTTTTTTAACTAAATAGAGACGGCGTGTTTCTTTTAAATGATCTGCTCCGCATTTAAAATATCCATACTTAACTACTAATCTAGTAGGTATAATTAACTTTAGTGAAATTGCAAAACCACAACAAATTTGCATAAGTTACTGGTATTATTAGGAAAATTAAATTTTTTACCAATAGGAATCAGGGCACAACAATTTTCTAAAGTAACCGACCTTATAGCCCCCATATAATGCCAACATTGACCATAATACCAATTTAAATCGGTATGAAATGGCCTCTATAGATATACATTGTACCAAAACTTCATTTATTTGCAGCTGATCATTTTATACACCAATAAATGTACCTATAATAATGATGACTCAGTTTAGATAAACTCTTAACTGGGAACAACAATAAACCTCCAATGACTTCAAAATGGCCAGTGGTCAACGTGAAAAGTCTCCTGCTGTGTACGTTGTATGTATATAATCCATCTACTGTCTATAGAATGGACATCTGTATCTATAGGCAAACTAACACCTTGCCAATAACTCGTTTAAGTGTCTAAACCACTATGTATTTGGGGTGTGACACTGATACTTATTGTTATAGGGGTTGTTTCGGTTCTGTTAATATCATTTTTCTGGTAAATCAATGACTTTTGGTTATACCTATTCCGAACTTTATCTATCTAAATAATCAACAGATTCTTTCACTTTTTATTAATTGATTCTAGAACCATTTTTTCAATGTATTTTTTTTCTTTTCACACATTGTTGTTTTATTCATTATAATGTTTTTTTAAATATACAGTGTGTCCCAGGATAGATGTAACAAGAGTTGTGAAGGACAAAAAATTTTTGAAATTTGGAATGAGTCCTGCTTGTTTTAAAACTAAGGTACCCAAAAAATGAGTTAAATCCGTGTTGTACAGGGTGTTTTATAAACAAATTTATAAAATATTATCATGAACGGAGTGTCTTTATTTTACAATATACGCCAAAATTCTACCATGACGCAGACGATGTTATAGCTGACGCCTCCGTTACAGAAAATCCTAAGATGCCACGCAGAGAGAGATCAGGTATCGTTAATATTAGCAACTCCGAGCTTCAAGTAATTTACAAAGCAAAAAGAAATCAGTGCGTAAAAAGCTACACATACATACACTTGAAGAATGAGATCGTGCTCGTAGGTTGGATTTTAGTTTAACTATTGGAGAAAAAATTATAGAAGAGAGATATTTTCATCAGTTTCTCATACGAATCGAGATTTACAATCAATGGTGTTATTTTATCACAAAATTGCCGGTATTGGTCATCTGAAAATCCCAATTTAAGAATTCATTCTAGCGACCAGTGGCGGCTCGTGGGTAATTGAATTAGGCAGGCACTAATATAAAAATGTACGCATGAAGAAAATTGCGCCGTAGGCGAACATTTTTAGATAAAAAGTAGAAAATTATCAAGGAAAAAAGAACACTTTAAAATACGAGTTTCGTAAGGTAAATCTTTATTTTTTTTGTTTTTTTTTTTGTTCAAAAATGTATCGCCTTAAGCTATGCGTTTTATATTTTCTTATACTTATTATTATTATATATTAAGGTTTTTATGAACCAATTCAATTCGTCTATTTTTACTACCCGCAAAATGATTTATTATTTGATCACGAAATTCTGAACTTAACTGTAAATCTTTCAACAGGCCGCTTTCGATTGATATTAAACCCAATTTGCTTAAACGAGATTCTTCAATTTTATTGCGAAAAAAGGTTTTTATTCGTTTTAAACACGAAAAGCCTCTTTCCACGGACGCATAAGCAACTGGAATACAAAGTATTAAATTACATAATTTAAAAATTTCTGGCAAAGCAATAACTAAATTATTATGAACAAAAAGACTGTAAAACATCAGATAATTTGGAGCAGTTTTTAAATATTTCAACATCGGAATATATTACTCTCAGTTCATTTCCTAGTCTATTAAAATAGAGCAACCGTGCCTGCTTGGATTTAATATTACTATTGTATTTGCGTATAAATAGTACTAGTATACTTCTATAGAAATTAGTGAGACATATTTATAACACTCAACAAATAAAATACCTAGGTACCTATCCTATACAGTAACAATAAAAATACCTCTCTATTGTCTATTATTTTACAAAAATCCATGACATCTCTAAAATTTATACTTTTTTGATAAATCTAATTTAGTATGAAAACTTATAAACCCTACATTTTATTTCCTGTTATTAGGGAATATTTGTAAATTCTTCAATACAATCTTATATGCAATAAAATGCGTGTATATTAATAGGGAGCAGGCATGTGGATCGGTGCCTGCGTTTAGTTTAGACTGAGCGGTTGAAGATTAACAGTAGAGGTATACAGTTCATTCTAAACTACATGTGTGATGGGTATGACATTATCCCTGCTAAATTGCTGTTGTGAACAGTGGTGTCTCATTGATGCGCCTAATAGGAACTCAGACTCTTTAATCACAGGGTGACGACGGTGTGGTAGTAGTAGTGAGATGTGAGATTAATATAACAAATAACTAAAATTAGAGCAGTTTTCACATTTAAAATAATAATAGTAGATACATTGAATAATTACTATTATAAAAATGTCCCTGAAATCAAATCTGAGCAGGCACTGCCTGCATTGCCTGCCCTACGAGCCGCCACTGCTAGCGACAGTTTTATAAAAAAGTAAATGTGTGGTGTGCCGAGTCGTATCAGATTGGAGTTATTGGACCTTATTTCATGGAAGGAAGGTTAAACCCCAGCACTTAAACTGACAGATTCTTAAAATATTTTCACAGGAACATCTACTTAATTTTACAAATATGCCTTTAATTAATTTTCAACACGACCGACAGTTGCCTTAGTAACTCTACAGAAGCAGTTAATCAGTGATTGAATTTAAATTTTGAACTTGACTTATCAATAATCGACTTCTTTTTATGGGGTCGTCTCAAACAATAGTTAGAAATGCTCCAAACTCGTTAACTTTAGAACAAATTTCAAAACAGTTGTAAGGTAAATTCAGACGAAGGATGGAAATATGTGCGGATATATGGGCGATGATTATATTTAATAAAGGTTTATTACAAAATATTAAACCTCTTACTAATTCCCCAGTTTGTTTGTGCGTTTGTTGTCTCAATTTTGATATTTATCATGTGTTGTAATGTTTATGTGGCGTTTGTTCTCAGATATACAAAATACAATAGTACGAAATATTCTATTATAATACTAATGATTGTAAAATAGTATTTTTTCCAAAAATATGCTTTAATATTCTTGAAAACAAGCAGAACTCATTCCCCAAATATCATTCCAAAATTCAAAGTGTTTTTGTCCTTCACACCTCTTGTTACATCTATCTTGGGACACACTATATATGTTCGCAATGAAAATATTCTTTAAAACGAGATTGAGATAAACATTTATATAATCAAAGTAGAAATTTTTTAAGCTCGGGTTTCGCTAACACTATTAATATTAAAACTATTTTAATTCGTTGAGGATGCTATCAGTGTTAAATTTTAAAATGTATTTAAAATAATTTTAAAAAATCATTAATATTTTTATTGGAAACCACTCACACTCATGTTCAAGAAGAAGGATTAGGTACCGACGAAAAATATTTTCCCTATAATTATTGAAATTAACCTTTTTGGCCGATACGGGTTTGCAAATTAATCTGGTATTATTACTTATGTAAAAGGCTAAGTATTTTGGATGGCGATATAATTATAGCTGGGATTTAGCAACTATTTCATCACAATGTTTGTGGACCGACAAAATGGCGTTCTTAGAGTGTGGGTATCAGGAAAAAATAATTAAAGTAAGTTAACTATATAGGACTGTCGCCAGGGTATTGCCAAAAGGAATAATTGGGCCTTCCGTATATAATAATAACAATACTTCTTAAATCCTATATAAATAGTATAGACAAATGCCATAATTAACTAAATAGATAAAAACTAAGTAAACATAATATACAAAAATTCATAATTTAAAATTGTTATATTATATCAACACCAACAACAAACTAAGTCAATACAAACAACAATTTAATGAATCAATTTTATAACACATATTAGGTGTATAAATAGAAAATACCTACTAAACCACAATATCAACAGGAATGAGAATTCAAGGTAAGGACATAACAGTGAACTTCCTCAACCGTAAACTGGAGGGACAGTTGATATTCTCTGGCAGAATGTTGAATGTTGAATAAAAAACGATTGTCCTGAAGAAGACAAGATTTACCTTGCCGAAACGTAGACACAATATGACAAGGAACTAAATAAAAAGTATAATAGTTCCAATTATATGATAGAATAGAATATTCGTTAAAATAATAATATTCGTTAAAATAATAATAACATTCTAAACTAACCCAACTACCTATCTTATATCAAAACTATATATTTAGCCAATGTTTCTAGTATGTTTGGGGAATATTTGTTTTTTTAATTTTTGACCCCTTTTTACACTATTTGTGAACGCCTGTGTCAAACAATTCTCATATGTTACATATTTTAAGTTATTTTCTATCACAACTATGAAAAATTATTCCATATTTCGAAAAAGGTTATATCTAGGAAATATTTTTATTTTGACCCTATTTTCACTATTTCCGAACACCTATGTAAGCAAGTTTTTTATGATACATTTCATAGATTATATTTTCTCAAAGCTTCTAAATAACTGGTCAATATTTCTTCTCTGTGATCTAATTTTTTGATGATGTGTTGGGTTATACCCATAAATAATTTATATTCTTAAATAAACCAAGTCAGCTCCACAAAATATTCGTATATGTATTCAATCTAGAGAAATTCAGTCAGGCATATTTCGAGGCTATCATGCCTCATCATCAGTGACATTGGTTACAAAAAACATTCTATTATGTCGAAGAAGGTTTGGGTAAATGTAAATATGTATACAAGCTAAAAAGGGGAAAAATACAACATTTGCAAGAGCGATGGATAATTCAAGTTGAAAAACTTACCATTTTGTGAAACAAATTTTTGGTTTTCGTACATAAAAACGAGATTTGTCTAATTGACAACCACAATAATATTTCACCAGAATGATGTTGTTAGTTTTTTGCGTTTTCTTTTTTATCATTACGAAATTAAATAGCTGTTGGAAAATTCTTAAAAAGATGTTTGCATACAAAAAAAAAAAGAAAAAAACAATAATTAATTATTCAAGTATGACTTTTTAAAATTTTTAACGCCTTTTCTAAACCCCTGGCCTACGCTTAATGATTTCTAAAAGTTAATCAAACACGTATTTCCGTTGAAATTAAAAAAAAATAATTTTCATGAATCAAAAATATATATAAATAAATAATATAATAATAATAATATATATAATATATATGATATAAAGAGCTACAAATAATAATTATAACATGGTAAACTAACCCAACCAGGCACCTACTTAACTACTTCGGTCAAAAATTAGAAATAAAAACAATTGCAAGAGCAGGAATCACTTCATCCTAGGACACCCCCAAACTCATATACCAAAATTTAGCTAAAAAGCGTGGAATAATACATACAGACAGACAGAATTCCATCTCGAAATGGTCTTAGTCGTCTCAGGGGACTTCAAAATGGTTACATCCGTCTTTATCTCAAATTTTTTTTAGCGCGTTCATAATACATTCCCCATGGCTCCGGAAAGACATATTTTAGAGCTGTTAGTTAACATGCTCTGGTAAATTATTATTATAGAGAGAGATCAAATGATCCAAAATGCTGCCCTACGGTGTATATTAGGAAGTCTGTAAACACTCTACCTCCACTTTTAAGTGAGAAAGTTCTTAGTTCCAGAAAATATCGCTAAAAAAAACTATTTATACGTCCTCTTACACCAAGATCATGAAGTTTATCAGATACAAAAGAGGGAACGATCATATTAAATGCGCGAGAAAGGACAAACAACACCACAACCACTACTTTGCCATTATCCTAAACACGTAAACATCGTTCATCCTGCCAGATTACCTTCTACAATAACTGCTACTTTCATAACTCAATTATATTCTAATGATTATGATGCAAAGATCGTGGCAGCAGGGCATATGTAAAATGAGGTTTTGCGAAACATTACAAATAAGGTCCATTACTGGTATGGATATCCCCAAACAGAGACATGTCCTATTATATTTTCTAAAAGAATACAAGTTTCCAATCATCATTTGAAATATAGAGGTATATTTTGTGAAGTAGATGGAGGCTTATCAAAAACTTTATATTTAATATGGCCAATCTAAAGAAATAATTGCATTTAAGGCTGCTAGATGTGTAACTGATCATTTTTAAGAGCTTTAAGTAAAGAATTATCTAAATTAAAAAATATTTGCGAAGATAACGTCAGATATTTTGGGTATATTTTCTGTCGAATAGTTTTTAATATTTTTGTTCATACATTAAAAAATCAATCATACCTAAGAATCACATATCACACTAGAAAACTGATTTACAAAGGAAATCAACATCAAATCAATGATATTCCCGAAAAATTATTTTGAATTTACCCTTAATATATGACTTTGACAAGTTGCTATATTTTTGACACGCATTTAATTGCTCATTTCATATAACAGATGCTATAAATATATCAGCAATTCCATTAATAACTATAAAACTTGTAAAATAATGAGAAATATTATATTCTTACATTCATTTATTTCTTGGACACACTGTACCATATCTCGCTGTTCGACAAGGGCTCCAGCGTGTGCTGTCAACTTGACCACAGGCTGTATGTGGCGTTAATAAAGCGCTCAGATCTAGAAGTAATCCCTCTAATAAATTATCCGGATTTCAAGTGGTGACCATTGTTAAAGTGGACTGAGTTTGCCAATAAACAGAAAATCCAAAAGTGTCATTATATAGGGTTGTGTGGGGTCGTTCATATTGCAAGGAACTAAGTTGATTTATTTTAATGTCCTACCTACTATTTCATAACGTTATCATACTGAGCCTTGTAATGGTTGTAGGTACTGGCATGTTGCTTTGTGGCTATTGAATAATTTATTCTGTGAAAAGTGTATTTTCTAGCCGGTTAATTATATGAATGAAAATTATATTTAAATTCAATTTTTTACTATAAATATTGCTGTATTATTTGTATTTAATATTTAAGAAAAAGAAAATTTGTCACATTGGTACGATCACTACTTACAACATTGCTAGTATATGGTGGTTGCCGATGTAAGATGTTGTCTTAACTTCTTATTTTTGTAAAATACTATGATTAGTCCAACAAGTCACACTAGACATGTGTAGCCAATGACAATCGAGCTCAGATGGATATTATCCACGGTGTTTGAATAAGAGTGGCTACCGGCCATATCTCCGAAACTACTGGGCATAGAATTCCACACTGAAAAAAATATTGTACGTAAAACCAATGAATGGTTGTCATCAATATTTTGAACATTAATATTATGAATTGGTCACTGTTACAATGAATTTTGATCATAAATTAATAATTTCATACATAGAAACAATGTACGATGAAACATTAATCAATAAATGCAAGACATCGAAAATTTATGTTTTTTTTCATCAATATAATGTCACTATTTATTGCTTCAATGTTTTAAATTTATTAATTTATGCTCTTCGCCTTTAACACAATAATTTGTAAAGCATACACCTATGAACAGCGACATAAAAACTAATAAACGATCATCGTTGATTCAATGGATGCTAAGCATTAATTTTACGAACCTAACCATTAAATTCTGAATAACGCGCGCAAATCAATGCACCCGGACCATAGACTGAATACTCAAAACATTGACATTATGACATTCTCATAGACTTTTTGTTTACGCGTCCTTTTTGTTTTGTTTAGTTAAATGTACACAGTTGAAAAGTGAAGTGTGTTCCTAAATCTATTTTTAAAATTTGTTCCCAAATAATACAACAAATGTAGAAATATAAGGTAAGTAGTAATCCTTTTATATAAGTACCATTTAGTAAAGTACAAAACTAAAGTCAGTTTAAAACGAAAAAAAACACAGTGCGGTATTCCTTTGTAATGTTGAAAACCCGCCGATACGAGGGGAGAAATTTTATGGGCTCTTCATGGATATTTAGTGCTATCCGCTAAGCTATGTTCCAAAGGTGCCAGTGGAAAGATAAGCCATTTAAAGTACACAATAAAAGACTCTCAAGAATCTTTATTTTGTGCTAAAACAGTTCAAGAAATAGAAGAACATATAATAAACCTAAAAGCAAGAAAATCTGCAATTCAACCGTAATTATGGGTTCTATAAGTCTATTCTAAAGGCGCACACTGTTTACTTAAAAATCTGTTATTTTGATTAATAATAATAATATAATAAATGACTTTATTGAGAACTTAGAAAAGTTACACAAAAGGCGAAGTCGATGCACAGCCTCCTAGCTTAACATATTAGCAATACTAAAGATAACTGCATAATAATAACAACAACAAAAACCCTGATACATAAAAAAAGGCAATGATTCCTGGATGCCCTGCGGCACTACGCAATGTCCTGGGCCCAGACACTGCTGTTCCCAAAATGACAACCTGACTTCTATCATTCACATATGTTCCGAGTCAAATGCCCCTTGCGTAGTCCAACAGCAGCAATGCCGTCAATCGACCCTGATCTACCGCCCCCAATGCATCATCCAGTATTTGAAGTCATGTCGTGGAACAACTGTGACCCTGACGGAACCCAGACTGGACCTCCGACAACAACCCAGGCCCATCAAGATATGTTTTCATTTGATTGCAGATCACTCTCTCAATAACCTTGGGGATCGCTGGGAGTATATTAATCGGTCTATAAGATCCTTAAATGTTGATGGAGTTTTAGTTTTGGGATTGGAATGACATTGGCTTCTTTCCAACATGTTGGGAAGTTCCTCGTTTCTATGTAGTAATTAACTAGATGCTGTATAAAGGGCATTATAAACGGACAACTACTACTACTAGCATATTAATACTGATCATGTCACTGCCTACAGCATTTGACTTAATCCCAAGCAATGCATCAAGTATCTCCCCATGATCCACCATTGTAAATTCAAAGTTAATATCAGGCCTAATTTTATTACCTAAGTAAAAATTGATCGTTCCTGGGTCCGGATTGTTGGTAGAAGTGGCCACAAAAAATCATTAATATTATCAACATCATGAATAAAAGACGGTATTGTGATATTTTCCTTTGCATAAATGTTTAGATCTCGTAATAATTTCCAATTTTGTTTAGAAGAATTTCCGCGGACTTTAGTTTCCAAATATAATTTTTCCTCCCTTTTCACCTCAGACGACAGACGAATCTGACATGTTTAAAATTTAATATTAACTAAATTAAAAATAAAGCCTTTAGATTTCGAGTGTCGTACAAATATGATTTAATTTATTTACAAAGCAGGTGCATCAAATCAATGAACGTACAGCAAGATAATTTTGAGTCTTATTTGGGCTTTTAAATTCTCTAACCATTGGTACTAGTATATTTGAACCATACTGCATTTTGCAGTACACATAATACACATGTACCTATATGCTCGCGATTATTGATTGAATACAGAACAATAATCTCAATCTTTCGTAATAATAATTTCCGGCGAACACAATTACGTAAAACAATTATTATAATCCAATGTCATAATCAGCTAACATTGGTTTAACGTACAAAAGTCATAGATTCATGTTTCTCGTTCGTAACATTAATAACCTTCAGACATCGGTTTAATGTACAAAAGTCATAGATTAATGTTCATCGTTCGTAACATTAATAACCTTCAGACATCGGTTTAATGTACAAAAGTCATAGATTAATGTTCATCGTTCGTAATATTAATAACCAGCTAACATCGGTTTTACGTATTGGAGACATAAACTAATCTTCATCGTTCGTAACATTAACAACCTGGTAACATCGTTTTAACGTACAGGAGTTATAAATTAATGTCCATCATTCGTAAGATCAATAACCGGCGAGCATAAATTTATGTTCTTTATTTATTAATTCAACGTACAGAATTCGCTACCGAATTTATGTACGAACGTTCATTGTATTAATGTCACCCATCATCGGCTCAAATTTAATGTTGACGTTCATTGATTTGAAGCACTTTTTTATTAATATCACGTACCTTTTTGGTTCAGTGTATAACCTTGATTAAATTGGATTGGAAAGCCTGGAAAATGCAGCATAAGGTTTGTCTTCGACTCTTTGGCGTAACGACCTCATATACAGAGGGAATCTGCTGAATGTCAAATTTTTGAAATCACTTTATTTTCTAAAGGACTTATCCGGTTTTAATAAACATAAGCTTATTTGAAAGGCAAATGTAACCATATGCCCGATTAAAATCGCAAGGCAATAATAACAGATTTTTTCATCAAAATTATCATTTGTATTAGAATTAGGTCAAATTCCTAGAAAATTTTAAATATTTTTTATAGTTGATTCTGACAAGGAAATGAATGTAACTTATTGCACCACAAGGGCAATTCGAGCAGAAGCCGATAAATAAGGATTAAGCTGAACTTTGAAAAGTTGCACGTTCTATTTAAGAAGCTTAGTTTATATTGTTGAGGAAAAACTCGGTTAAGAAGTGAGTGCTATAGTTGATTTTCCCTGAAATTCTATGCCCAGCAGTTTCGGAGATATAATCGCGGCGCCCACCCTTAATCAAACACCCTGTATATACCAATCCCGGCTTAGCTTGAAGCGAAGAGTCATCAACCTCTCATTTATGCCAGATAGTAGTTAGTCCAAATAACTAATTAGGTCATTTTTAATTGCAAATTCGACACTATGGATACGGGGTTGATTGTTGTTTTTTCCTTTCTAAAAGAAAGTATAGCCCCCACCATTTTCTTTCAATTGACCTTCACCTGATCTGCTGGTATCACTTAATGCAGCAATGTCAATCCTGAATCGTTTTAGTTCATGGGGTATAATAGCCGTACCGTCGTTCTGGTCTATTACTGGTGTTTGTATCCATGAGGTGGTGAAAGTTCCATGTCGCGAAGTTCAACTTCGCGAATAATTAAATATTGTAACTATAGCAACAAAACATATGGAAAACCTCAAAAACCTTATCTATTAATTAAAAGTTTCTAATAAATATATCTGTCGAATAATTGTTATGAAGTAAATATACAGAGGTGAACACGTTAGTCACTAAAATTATTCAAAAATCCATTACCAATACAAATATTAATTATCGAAAATCACTTTATTGTTTTTCAAAATATTCCCCATGAAGATCTATACACTTTTGCATGCGTTTGAACCAATTGTCCAAGCACTTTTGCCACTCTGATTGAGGTATCTCCAAAACTTGCATTCTGAATGCAACAACGGCTTCTTCAGGTGTCGAAAAACGTTGACCTCTCAGTTTGTTTTTACGTACGGGAATAAAAAGAAGTCATTCGGTGCCAAGTCAGCACTATACGGCGGATGACTCATCAAATCGATGTTTTGGGTGCTCAAAAATGCAGTTGTTTGAGCCGATGTGTGAGACCTCGCAACAAATGGTTGTGTACGACTCAGAATTGACTGTTCTGCGTTGTTCTAGTGGTACGGTTGCGACATGTGCAGTTTTTCCGAAAATACAGGCGACCATTTGTTTGGAAGTGCTTCGTGCGCGAACAACTGTCGTTGGATTTGGCTCATCTTGAAACACCCATAGAGTCGACTGCTGTTTACTTTCGGGCTCATATACGCGTAAATCTACGATTTATCACCTGTCACGAAGTCATAGACGTGTTTCGAAGCACCGCGATCGTATTTTTTGAGCATTTCTTTCGACCAATCGACACGAACCTTTTGTTTATGCAATATTGAATGTGTGCTGGTCCCACTAATGCCTAAGGTTGTCTCAATCTCTTGATAGGTCACATGACGATCTTGCAATATCAGTTCGCGTATAGCATCAATGATTTTCGGAACTACAACTGATTTTGGACGACCTTCACGAATTTCGTCTTGGAACTAAATTAGACATTAGCTTAAAGGTTATGATACAGCGTCATCTTGCCAAGTGTATCGATTTACCGAGCATTTAATGTAAAACATTTATTTAGAAAATGTAGATAATTATGTGACTTCAATCATGCGAAATATTAAATATTACGTAAGCTCCTACCTTTCGGATAGGTCTAACATGCCATGCCGCCATGATTTTTGAACTTCCTGGGGACCGCTTGATTTACCTCGTCCACTCTTCTTGTTTAATGTCAGGTACTCAGCCCGACGATCACAAGGTGGATCGCATCCGTTGGGTTTTCCCCCAAAGAGCAACAAAAAACACTCAAATGCAAATAACACTAGCACTTCAAAGCACTACAACAGCAAATGTTCAAAGAGACCATCGTTAACTTCACCACACTTGTTGATGCGCTTAACCACTGAACTACTTCTAGTGCCTGTACCTTTTGTATGTGATACGGTTGAAACCAGTTCTCCTTCAGAATCCTCCTTGTTCTGAGATATTCCCAATCTTTTTGTAATCTCCGTAGTACTTATGGACGGTTCCTCCTCTATTAAATTTAGTACAGCCACTACATGTTCTAAATTATTCTGTCCTCCTTGTCCACCCGTTTGAGCTTGCAATGTACCAGTATCTCACAAACGTTGTACTTACAACATTTACAAATGTGCGAGGACTAGATTAGGCATGTCTTTCCTATTTGGAAAACGTCTCCGGTATTCCACTGCCGCCCGATTTGCTCTTTCTTTGCATTTCCCATAGGTAGGTATAATATTATTACCATGTCTGTTAATTCCGCGTTTTTCAATAATTCAATTCAATTTTCAAACATTCACAAATCAATAAACTAATATAATAATTCGACGTCAGAAACGCGATGACAAATGACAAAGGAAAACATCGCCATATCGATATTATCAAAATATCGATATATCGGAATAAAAAATATCCATAGTCACTCGACAATTTACGCTTCATTATAACGATATAATATTTAGCAGATATATCAATACATTTTATTGGATATACCGCTGGGCTTTGCCAACGATAGTGCCGATGTATCGGATCAAACATCGGTATGTATTAACATTAGTGTACGTAGTTTCTAGTTATTGTTGTATTTATACTAAAAATATTACCATTTTATCGGTTGAAAATGTACGATATCGATTGTTCAAATTACATAACAAACTCGATCGATAGTAACAAAATCTGCATAATAATTATTCGTGAATGCAGGCTTGCCAGATTTGGCCAAAAAAGCGATGGTCAATAGGCGCTAAATATTCTTAGTTAGCTCTTGGCTTCCAAATCTAATTCACCATGCATCACATCATTAATATTTATGTTATTTCATAATAATGATAATAATATTTACGACAAAATTTTTGTGTAGTGTACGTAGGTAACCCGTTTTATCAGATGTCTATTTTATTCTACGTAATGTGTAAAGTATGCAATGTGCAATTTCTAACGTCTAATGTAATGTAAAAACAGCCATAGTTACGTAAGAAATTAACCTCAAATTATTTCGTAGCTAATGATGATTTTGAGTTTTACGTTCCTTTTATAAAAAATTTCAAGTGAGGGCGAGTGGTAGGTGATTATGCCACATCAGCCAATCTGATCTGAGAAATATGTGTGTTATAAACTTGACAACACGTTAGGTTGTTGGTAGACAGATGACGTCGAAGTTGTCTGCACAATAGATCAGCTGTCCCGGGCACTTACTAACCTATTAACCGATATTTTATTATTTTTGTGTTTACATTTTCGTCCCGTTTGGAAATAAGGATTTAAATAAATTAAAATTAAACAGGCATTATACATTTTAGTCCCAGATAAGTAAGTACTAGTTTTACTTATCTGGGGTTTAGTGGCAATGTTTAGTTAGTGTTTGTGTGTTCAAAATGCAAAAATATCGTTTAGAAGTTTGCAAAAACGAAGAAATTATCTACAATTTGGAGTATTCCAGATTGATTGTTATTGATCAAATATTATAAGACAGCGCCGCTACAACTGGCTATCATAGTTTAATATTTCGTTAAATTTAAAATAAATCGGAATCAGCGAATATTAAAAAAAATCCCGATGGCAGCCAGTCGGAAAAGTAGATTTTTGATTTATGTATTTTTTATTTATACTTAGTCTACCACTGACATCCACTATTAATAAACAAATAATGGAATATTCTGACAGTCGCCAAATATAACAAAGTGTCATATTGACAGTTATTTTAACTGAAATACCCTATATTATACTATAATACATACGTAAGTACGGTCTAATTGTTACTTCACAGGTGTTTATTTGTCAAAATAATTACAGGTGATGATATTTTTTTTATTTTTTGTTACTTTATATTGACTTACATTTACTTAAATATGCCAGCGATGAAAAAACTCTCCAAATAAACATTGTAGAGATTTAAGTGCTCTATCATTTGATATGTAACATCGGTATTTTCTATTAACAATGAAAAAAATATGATTTTTTTAAAACTTTGACAAGCCGCCATTCTGAAATTAGCTCTCCGATTTCAATCGCCAACGAACTCACGCGATTCCATGACCTAGCCGATTTTCTAACCAAATTTTGTTTCGATTGGTCAAAAAATGCGGCCTAGACCGTGACGCAAAGTTTCTATATCCCATATATATATATATATATATAGATATATAAACTTTTGAACTGAGGTCATTTTTAGGATCCAGGGGTCATAAAATGAAGTACTGCATAAAAATTTTTCAAAATTTCGGTTGTGTCGATCTCCTGAATAGTTAGATTTTTTTTTAAAATCTACTAAAAGTGTGCATTTAGTGTATCTACTTCTCGGAAATCTGTTGTGTTTTTAGTGTATTCAATAAGTATGCAAAAATATCGTTTTAGGAGTTTGCTGTTTGCAAAAACGAAGAAGTAGTGTACATCTGCAGTAGTAATGATGGATTTATCAGGTATTATAATAATTATTTCAAAAATGTTCATTTTCACCTCTCTACAATTGGCAACGCCGCGTACTGCGGTTTGTAGGTTGGAAGCCATCGTGAAAAATAATTGTCATAGGCGCCGATTTACCAGGGAAAAACGTGGATTTGCCCCATTTTGTAAACATCGAATAAAAATTCCGAAACAAATTTTTTATGGTTTTTCATGCTTTCCTGAGCATGTGGTTAAAATTTTTGTACTGAGTGATAGTTCACCCTGTATATGGAGGAACGACTTGAACAACTGGGGACTGAAACTGACTATTGTTATCGGTGTTGGAACTATAGGTGATTTGTATTTTCCTATAGGTCTTTGAGTCACTTTTCTATACATTTTCTCGCTAAAACGTATATCATAATGTAAAAATTCCTCACTTATTGTTTTTATCAAACAATTAGGCGCGAAAACAAACAATATATTTTTAACAGCCATTGTTAAGAAATTAATGCTGACTCATTCGAAAGGTCGTGACAAGAAGTCAGTTCGAATGTAGTTAATCTGTTGTCTAACAGCAGTTTAGTTTACTATCTTTGACTTTCAAATAAGTGCCTAATAGACTTTTATAAATATTTATAAAACAACAAATCAATGAAAACAAAAGTGCAAGTCACAAATGATTATCCTTCTCTATGAGATAAATGACAACCAACCTCTTATTGTTAGATAAGTATTGGGTGCAGTAACTCTAAAATTTAGAGGCGGTTCGTCCAACCCATTTTTCTCACCTAATGTTATTCATGCAGTGTGTTTGTTTTTGATTGCTATGTGGTCATATAATAATGATTTAATTCAAATTTGTCTATGAAATGTGGTATAGTATAGTAAGCAAGCCAAAAAAGCTCCGCAAAATTGCCTGTTCATCGTGTCCAATTTTGGTAGAGACTACAGGGTATTTTGATTATTAGCAGCTATAGGGTCTTGCGGTTTTCACGAATACTCATACTTGTTCGAGATACAGATGACTCTATTTTCAGCTTTCTAGGATTTGATGATAACGGACGTTTCTAAAAAATTTATAGTCTCAGTTATTAGGCAAGATATAGAGGGTGAGTCACGAGGAACTGTACATACTTCTACCATAAGTAGAGGCACGTTAGGGGATTATTAAATGACCACTAAAAAATGTCTCCTTGTTTTGATTATTAATATACAGGGTGAATTATGGATCTTCATTAAAACAATGTTTCGTCATACTCGTATCTTTTCAATGATTAAGTCGATTTATCTCATTTTTTATAAAAGTGTGTATTGGTGTCTGGCAACTAACTGACATATTCAGAATCGAAAAAATCCAGGTCCGTCTTTGAGAAAATTTGTGGGACTCTGCTTCATATTCAACACTTCACCCTGTATATGATTTTTCAAAAATCTGATACAATTTTTTCAGAGGGCATAAATAGACAGTTAGACCTGGGTATTTGAATTTTTTGTTACACTCACCTCACATTTCCAATTAAAGATTCATTTTAGAGCCAAATTGAAATTTGGCAACAATGAAGTATCTTACTGTACAATAATGTTTAGTTATTAAAAAGAAATCTTCAAAATAGATAGAAACGACACACACTGTGCTCCAGTATGGTAAATACCATAATTTGAATTGATTTACAGGGCAGGATTTAAAAATCTGGCATATCTGATTCATCCCAATAATTCACCCTGCATGTAACTTTTTCCATAATTAATAATAAATTAAGAAATAAAATAAAACCAATAAGCAAACAATAAAACAGTTTTAATAATGTGGAACAAAGTAAAAAACAATTTAATAAACATTACAATTATAAAACACAACAGCTCATTAACTGAATTATTCACTGTTGCAATATTACCAGAAATGACCCACTGACAATCAGAAAGTCCATTACACATTTAAACATTTGTCAAGAAAAGTGTATTAAGGCAGATGGATTTCATTATGAACATCTTTTATAATCGTAATGTTTATTAAATTGTTTTTTACTTTGTTCCACATTGTTAAAACTGTTTTATTGTTTGGTTATTGTTTTTTATTTTATTTCTCAATTTATGAATAAACATTTCCCTGGCTTGTTAATTTCATTCCGATTAAAACAATTAGACACATGAGTTTTCCTCAAACAAATAAGAAAACTAGGTTCTTACAAACATTTTTTATCTGTTTTCTGTCTATTACGGGTGGAAAAAGTTACATACAGGGTGAATTATTGGGATGAACCAGATATGCTAGATTTTTAAATCCGGCCCTGTAAATCAATTCAAATTATGGTATTTACCATACTAGAGCACAGTGTGTGTCGTTTCTGTATATTTTGAAGATTTCTTTTTAATAACTAAACATTATTGTACAGTAAGATACTTCATTATTGCCAATTTTCAGTTTGGCTCTAAAATGAATCTTTAATTGGAAATGTTAGGTGAGTGTAACAAAAAATTCAAATAGCCAGGTCTAACTGTCTATTTATGCCCTATGAAAAAATTATATCAGATTTTTATTTATTTATTTTATTTATTTATTTATTTGCAACAACTTACACAGGTATATGACCCAGTTATAAAGTGTGCTTACAACAATATTAAATACAATAACAACATAATATTACCAACAAAAAAAAAAAGAACAAAACTTAAAACTAAAACATAATATATGAAAAAACTAAACAAAAACACGAAAAAAAATACAATTTCTAATAATCGAATTACCCTGAAATTAATTCAGAGATAATTGATTTCTTAAATTTTCTTAAACTATCATAAAAAATGTCACAGCAATTTTGCACCTCATTATAATTTCTTGACATCATCGAAATTGGTGTTCTGTATTTATAGTTAGTCCTATCAGATTTTTGAAAAATCATATACAGGGTGAAGTGTTGAATATGAAGCAGTCCCACATATTTCTCGAAGACGGACCTGGATTTTTTCAATTCTGAATATGTCAGTTAGTTGCCAGAGACCAATACACACTTTTATAAAAAATGAGATAAATCGACTTAATCATTGAAAACATATGACGAAACTGTTTTGGTGAAGATCCATAATTCACTCTATATATTAATAATCAAAACAAGGAGACATTTTTTAATGGTCATTTGATAATACTCTAACGTGATTCTACTTATGGTAGAAGTATGTACAGTTCCTCTCCACTCACCCTGTATATTGATACATAATTAGATAGAGCCCTAAAAGGCAAAGTCTACGATATATAATAGTATAGGGTTTGCATGCACTGTTTCCAATTTATTCTCGTTTACCTTCAATATTTAGCCTAGACTTGAACTAGCGTACGTAAGTTATTTGAATGATTTTTAAGATTCTAATTGGACAGAAAAAAATATACATAAATGCTGTACTTCTGCCAAAAGAACTGTTACTGTAATTTGAAAAATCAGACAGTGTTGCCGTATTTGGCATTTCATTCATTTTCTCGTTTTCTTTAAATGCACACCGCTGTATATTATGTCAGATAAAATATAACCATTTAAGGGCAAATTCAAATATATATATATATATAATGCGGTGCCCTCAAGGCACTGTTTCTAAAATATCAGTGGTGAAACCGTTTCACCAACAAGTCAAATCTATATTTCAGCAAAAGTGTGTTTGGAAAAGAGTTGTCTCAATTCAAACAAATTACTGTACCTAAGATACAACTCCGCAGAAGATTCCGTCAAGATATCGGTTTTATACGCAAATAATAAACTAAAATTGTTGACAAGGTTAGTCCTGGTGTCACCACTGATAATTTAGAAACAGTGACTCGAAGGCACCACATGATATATATCGTTGAATTTGTCTTTGAATGTTTCATTAATATCTGACATAATATACAAGGATGTACATTTGAAAAAAACGAGAAACGTAATTAAATGCCAAATATGGCAACACCGTGTGATTTTTCAATTCAGTTCTTTTGGTACAGCATTTATGTATATTTTTTTCTATCCAATTAGAATTTAAAAAATCATTCAAACAACTTACGTACGCTAGTGAAAATTAAGGCTAAATATTGAAGGTAAACGAGAATAAATATGTATCAATATATAGCGTGTGCTATTTAAAATAAGAAAATAGAATACCGTCACTGCAATATGAGCCACCCTGTATATGTAAGAATTTAATAAATAAAAACTTTAAGTTAACCCAACAAAAGTTTCGTTTAACTTTTTGTTGTACCGTTTATAGTTTCTCAGATAAGGTATTGGTCCCTCACGGGCCACGCGGTACATACCTAATTAACAAAAGTATCATAAAAAAAAGTAAATCTAAACCAAAACCAAAACCTATTGATAAATACATAAATTTTCTGTATACCGTTATAAATTAACAACTTTTATACTGCACCCCATATTTCTTAATTTATAATGATATACAGGGTGTTAATTAAGTATTTACATTAAATTTAACAGACGATTCTTTGAGTGATTTTATGGCAAAAAGTATTTTCATTTAATATTATTTTCTGCCGACACTATGAGAAAATTGAATTTTACTGCTTACATAGGGACGAGAAAGTATGCATTTCTAAGGCTAGCGCTACAAAACACGCAAAAATGGCTAGGCAAGAAAATTATTTTTATGTATTTGTAATAGATGGCGGCACAATAATAAAAGCTATTAACAATGATGAAAGTCCAATGTGACAGTGGTTGTCAAAAATCGAGCGCATCTTAAAATATTCAATTTGAATTTGATTCATCATTTATAGGTATAATAAGCATGGAATCTCTGATTGATCGTAGTGACGAGGAAATTGAGTATTGTACCCCGCCTGAAATTCACGAGAAAGCGACCGAAGTTTCGATGAATTTGCTGCCGGAAAAATCAAGTACCACATATGAACTTCAGTATAAACTGTTTATGAGTTGGTGTAGTGCTAAAAACGTTAAAAACCATAGTGAAAATGTGATTTTGACGTATTTATCACACAAATATCAATCTTCAACACTGTGGTCAATTCATTCCATGTTAAAATCTACGCTATTAGTTAAAAATATCGTAAACCTTAGAAATTTTAAAAAAGTGACTGCTTTTTTAAAGAAGAAATCTGTTGGCCACATTGCTAAAAAATCAAAAATTTTCGACCAACCGGATATTGAAAAATTTCTTGAAACTGTACCGGATGAAATACATTTAATGACAAAGGAAAGCAATCATATTTTCTTTTCTTTTTTGTATTACCTACAATTGTAAGGTGCCGGCAGAAAAATAATGTGTAAACCATGGCGGTAAAGTGATTTTTTCAGGCTTCAAGAAGTGTCCGGGCTCGCTAAAGCTCGCCCGTACATTTCTTCTTTCAGCCTTAAAAAATGACACTTTACCGCCTAGGAATACAATATACTATTTCACTCCTAGTCATTATGGATTATTTTTCAAAAACTATAATTATTTTTTTTTTTTTGAGGAAGTATCAAAATTCTGACTTGTATTAATGCAGGTATTCAAATTATCGATAATTTTGTATCAAACTCGAGAATAACTTAAAATTTGTATTTTTCATATGGTGTCTTTTTTTAGAAACACAAGTGATTGAATACAGATTATTAATAAAAATGTTAGGCTGTATTTTATTCTTAGCTTGTAATATTTGTAACCTGGTGGAATACCTATGTATTGTATGGTGATAAACAGCGGTTACGTCTACAAATTGAGGGGCAACTGATCACATCCGCAATAATCCTAGTGTTTTTGCACGTATCCGAAGTTCAGTGATTAAGCGCGTAAATAAAGTGAAGTTAACAGTGGCCTCTTTGAACATTTGCTGTTGTAGTGCTTTGAAGTGCTACTGTTATTTGCATTTGTGTGAGTACCTGACATTAAACAAAAAGAGTGAACGAGGAAAACCAAGCGCTCCCCAGGAAGTTCAAATATCCGAAAGGTAGGTGCTAACATAATATTTCGCATGATTGAAGCCATATAATAAATATCTACATTTTCAAAATAAATGTTTTACTTTAAATGCTCGGTAAATCGATACAGTTGGCAACATGTCGCTGTATTATAACCTTTAAACTAATGTCTAATTTAAACTTCAATGGGGCAGGCGGCCGTAGGCGTCGTCACAAGGGAGTTTAATATGATCGCAGAAAAATAACCAAACATAGAAATGTCATCTAATTTCAATGTTTGTCTTCATAACATAAAGGTTAATATTTACCTTTTTAATGACAGAACGAGTGCATGTAAACAAAAGTCAGTGGCGTAGTATAATTCTTTTGAAATCGTGGTTGCAGTTTCCAATAATAAATACATACCTACGCAGGAACTGTAGCATTTTTTTCAAATATAATTTATTAAATAATAGATGTCTGGGATTAAAAGGAAACACTTTCTATATTATGAAAATATCTATTATTAAATGGAAACGTATATAATTATGAATTTTTGTTTTAACATTTAAGTACTAATTATAAGAAACCACATTTGAAATGAATCGTTTATCTTTCCTAGACCTGAGAAACTGAATCTGTTTCTACTAAGTTTAGAATATATAGGATCATAGTGCCCACTTGCACCACAACCCATATCTTCTCTTTATCGTAAGCTACTTACTTAAAGGTCTGTGTATATGCATACATGTAATGTAACGTTTGCGACCCTTTCAGACACGATCGTTTCAGTTCCAGCAAACAGTTTGTCTCTATACCAATAATAATTGCAAGTATACTTACAGCGTAATCTTTATTTATTTGTCTGATGCGTAATACAGTTTCCCATTGATATTATATAATATTTTCTATCTTCGCTCAAGCTTAATGAATTTGCCAAATGGATACAAATTTAAAAGCAATTTTCACATAATTTTTCCGGATATGGAGGTATATATTTTGTATGTAGCAAAACAAGACCCAATTTGAGACCACGAAAACACTGCAATTTCAATAGCAAACAACAGTACGAAAGTTACATTATCCATCTGACTCTCCGGCTTCCAGCAAAATATTCTCACGGAGAATACTGAACGGAAGGTATATGAAACGCTGCTGGTCTGACGGTAGGCGCATTATTTCTTATAAAAAGTACGTAATAATATTGTTTTCTATCGTTACGCTACATGTACGCTGATATGCTACTATTAATTCAGAAATTATGAAATATAAAGCATTTTATGAATTTATAATTATTGTTGTTTACTATAGTACTGTCTATTTTGCAACTCGGTGTATAGTATATTTAAACAACTCATGTTAACTTCTATCGCTGCAAAACCCCAAAATCTACGCCACTGTACTTACTTGTGACAGGTAACCTCAGTCGGAAAATCACTCGACATGCAAACTAAGCACTTTTTTCTCCCCATTATTTAAAGGGAAACTAGTTTTACACACTACAAATGCAGTAAAGTGGAAGAGTCTGATTCTGTGAATAAAATGAACAATTTGCAACAGTGTTAGATTTTATTAGTAAAAAAGCAAAGATTATTTAGGCTACAAACATTTTTGTGATTATTTTCTTGTTATGCCACTTCTATGTTTGTTTATTTTTCTGAGAATATGATTTACAAAAAAAATATGTTCAGCCTTAATAAAAATGTTGGAAATTTTTTGAAATGCGATTCTGTTAAATCTTATTTTTCTCTACCTCCAGTTAAACTTTTTGTACTGAGTGATAGTTCACCCTGTATATATATATGGCTTACCTACATATGATTTTCTGGTATGATAGACATCCATTTAATTTAATTAAACTTTTATTTTTACCTCGAAACTTTCGTCGAGACTCTCAGCTTGGTCACGCCTCGCTGAGACTCCACGAGACGAGACCAATCTCGAGTCTCATGGCATCTCTATCAAGCATTACATTTTAAATTTTCTAATTACGTTACGAGTAATAAGCTATGTACAATTTCACGTAATGAGCGAAACGTAGTGTGAATAGATTGATAATTCTTGTAGAAAATCTCTACATGCTGTGAAATTTGTCACAAATGTCCTCTTTATGATGGGATATGCATTACTATGTGTATATGTAGATGGTACTAGTTTACATATATCTACTGTTGTATATCTCATTCTGATTAGATGGCAGGCACAGTTTATATACAGTTACTTCACCTCGTGTCGGCACCTTTGTTACCTCTGCCTTAAAAGCAATTCGCCGCCGCTTATACTTATAGTATAATATCTTATAGTATCTACAGATATAGTATATATAGTAGCGAACCCGAATGTGGCTGGGATTGCGACAAGTCGATGCCGTTTTTAGCGTCTACTGACCCTTCTTATCTATAGTTATTATTCTATGATACAGGCCGATATTGTAGATGGGCAACGACTATGGTACTCTGACGAGCTCATAATAAGAGCGAAACGAATTCGTCAGTATCTGTCGACCCATGCCTCGGTCTGGTTCTATTGAATTAGACTGAGGCCCTGCTAAATTAAACAAAAAAACTTGTGTAGGTAAAACCAGTCGGCTATGCCACGAAATTATTTTTCATTTATATTTACGGACACAAATTCATTTTATAATCATTTTAATTTTTATAAAATGTATAATTATTATTGAATGTTGATCGGTCTTTATATCCATAGAAGAAAAGCAAATTATAAACACATTTTTTGTATTATATAAATGAATACTTTGTTTTATTTATATATTACAATAATGATGTTTGTAACTGTGAAATGAATAAAGCATCTTATAAAATTAATTTTTTAATACAAGCAGGCATTTCTGAAAAAAATCAAATTCACATCGGAAAAATTATTATAATGGTAGTCTGGTCTTACACCCTTCTGTCGCATAATGGAATATTATAATTTGTATACAGGGTGGTCCAACGAAAAGTTTGCACCTAGCTTTTCTCTTTTTTTTGTAGTCGAATGCGAAAATGCTCGGACACGTCGATTTTGCTTTTGAGGGGGACACATTTTAAACATATTTTTCGATCTGCGCCTTTAACCCCCTAGCGGGGGTGAGTAACAACCCTAAAATTTTAAATGGAAAGAGGGGTCTAATGACATATCATTTGAAAGGACACAAAATTGTCTTTCTAATGATACCCTATTTGTCGAATTTTACTAAAACAGTTAATACGAAAACGACTTTAAAGACATTAAGCCGATAATTTTGGTATTAATGAGAAATACAAATAAGTTTTAATTATTGCGAGTGAAAACACCTGCAATCGTTAGTACATTCCAATGTTTGTTAGTTTTAACATTGCTTTGTAAAAAAAGTAAACAAGCTGTTAAATTGATTTATTAAAACGTTACATTAACAAATGTTGAAAATGTGACCCATTTGATTCCATACAATAATACAGATTTTGTTCAAATCTATTTCTAACATTTTGTAGCATATCAGGTGTTATGTTTCTGCACTCTTCTGTAATGCGTTGGCGAAGATCTTCTATGGACTCGGGCTTCGTGGCAAAACATTTATTTTTTAAGTGCCCCCAAAGAAAAAAGTCTAAAGGCGATAAATCCGGTGACCTGGCAGGCCATTCAATTGGGCCCCTCCTTCCAATCCACCGTCCAGGGAACCGGTCATCTAAGAACTGTCTTACAGGAGCCACATAGTGCGGAGGTGCTCCATCTTGCTGGAAATAAAGCCGATCAGCAGTATGATTTTGGTCATCTTCTATTATTTGTGTTATTAAAGGATCAATTGTGTCTTCAAGCATGTTTAGGTACACTTCACCAGTTAAATTTCCAGGAATAAAAAGTGGTCCTATAATATGATTTCCTAATATGCCACACCAGACGTTTATTTTTTGAGGATACTGGGTATGAACCGCACGGAATAAATGTGGGTTACTGTCATCCCAGTAACGGCAATTGTGCCTATTTACAGCTCCATTCAAATAAAATGTGCATTCGTCGGAAAAACAAATGTTAAATAATAATTGCGGATCTTCAATTAAACGCTGGCTCATTGCTTCACAAAATTGCAGCCTTCTATCAGGATCATCCTCATTTAGTTCCTGTACTAATTTGATTTTGTACGGATGAAATTTGTACGCTTTTAAAATTCGTATTATGGACGAACGGGAGACACCTGAGGCTTCAGCTAGTTGACGGGTACTTTGACTATGATCCATTTCAACATGCCCTAAAACAGCGACTTCCACAGCTTCATTTCTGATCGGTTTCTGCGGCTGGTGTTTTACATTACAGACAGATCCGGTATCTACAAACTTTTTAACTAACTTGCCAACGTACACATCATTCACATTTTTATCGGGATGTCTCTCATTAAATAAGCGAGCCGTAAGTCTAGCACTACTATTATTTTGAAAATAAAGTTTAACAATTTCAACTCGTTCTAGAATGGAATAAATCATTTTGTACGGTAAAAGTAAAATAACTTGAGAAGCAACCAAACTGAATCAATGAAAAGACTAAAATAAACGGTGTAAATTCTTTTCCTACACGTATCTGCAGTTTTTATTTCAACAAAAAACGCAAACGATTAGTGAGGAATTTAGTTCTGATAAATAAGATAGTGTTTTTGAAATCCCGTTTTTCTTCAAAGTAAATAATTTAGAAATGATTGTAGTTGTTTTCAGTCGTAATAATTAAAACTTATTTGTATTTCTCATTAATACCAAAATTATCGGCTTAATGTCTTTAAAGTCGTTTTCGTATTAACTGTTTTAGTAAAATTCGACAAATAGGGTATCATTAGAAAGACAATTTTGTGTCCTTTCAAATGATATGTCATTAGACCCCTCTTTCCATTTAAAATTTTAGGGTTGTTACTCACCCCCGCTAGGGGGTTAAAGGCGCAGATCGAAAAATATGTTTAAAATGTGTCCCCCTCAAAAGCAAAATCGACGTGTCCGAGCATTTTCGCATTCGACTACAAAAAAAAGAGAAAAGCTAGGTGCAAACTTTTCGTTGGACCACCCTGTATGTTAATTCGTAAACCTCTTGAAAAGACATAAATTTCGGAAAGCAAACATAAGGGAGCGTTTAATGAAAACTATTAAGTATAACTAAATGTAAACCACCACAAATAGGCAACAGTACCAATCAACAAACATCTAGGTGGCAGACGGATTACAGTCGCCAAGTTAATGGTATTACAAGGTTGACAGATACTGTTTAATTTTTTGCCTTTGACGTGTGACACCAGCCCAAACATTACCCCATCAGGGGGTTTAGAAGTAATGATTTGCCACCGAACACATAAATACACAGTGAGTGTTTAAAAATACATTTATGCAACTATTATATAAATTATTAATTTTGAAATTTGCTCTTAAACGATACGTGGCTAATTACTTTTAGTTTCTTTTTGGGCCAAAAAGAAATATAGAATTGTCACTGTTATTTATATTTATATTAATATATAATATTTTAAAATAATTTGTCATTATCATACCATAGGTATGTTAAACTGCATTAGCACAAGTTATTAACATGTATGGTAAATTATTTATATACAGTGTGTGCTATGTAGTCCAATTTTAAACCCATTTTAAGTAAAACAAGTTCATATAACGAGTGTGTAAAATTTTTGGTTAACGATATACATATTTATTGTTTTACTTTCTTTTTTGAACTTTCAATATTTTGATCGTCTCCTAAGTAAAATTAACATTGACGACATGAAAGTAGAGAGTAAAAAATTAGTTTTTATGGCCATTTGCTCCAACAATTTTAGGCACTACCTAACGTTAAGCAAAGAATTAGTGCAAATAAAATTCCCTAATGTTGCTGCCTAAAACTGTTAGTCCAAACAGCCATAAATTTTCGAAATAGAAAACTTAAAAAAACTAACCTCATTTTTAATACTAATAATTAGGAAATAAAACAGAAGAAAATGAAAACGAACAAACAATTCAATACGTTTTTTATTATTCCATTAAGAATGAAGTAAATCATTCCCATTATGAATATCTTAGCCAGCTCGCATCTTCTGATTTTAGTGCTTTTTGTATTTGAATATAAAGTGTGTGAAGTGAAGAATCAACATACTTTCTTCAAAAGTTTTACACCTTCCAAATTACATCGACAACTTTCACTTCTCCGCCTCATCGGCTACTTAGTTCATAGCGATTTCCGTACGTCCTGGCACCAAGTTTAACCGAAATCCAATAGCATCTTCCTATAAGTACCTACGTGGCCCACCTAACTTGCGACACCCGCAAAAAATATATAAAACACTTATATGACAATTTCTTGTTGTGATGCATTCTTTGAGGCCTGAATTATATATTGAAACCACCTACAGTGTCAATATATTCATAAAATTTACTAAAAAATTAGTTTAATAAAACACTAAGAAGGAGCCTTATTTCGAACTACTAGCCGAAACAAAGTAGGGTAAATTCATGTTCTAGTTTTAAAAATATTTACAAGTTTGTTCAGAACCTTTATTGTAATCTGAAATAAATGAATAATCAACAAAAGAACTTACGATAGTTATTATAAAGTATACATCTAACAACTAAGTGTTTATAAAAACATTTCAAATATACTTCAAAACATTAATATCCCGTTGGAGAAAAATCCAGACAAATATTGCCAAAATTAGTAATTTTCAGATCAAGATGGACATAAAAATGCATGTTCCTTATCTTCTTTGGTAAGACGAGCGCAATTCTTGTGCACATATCTAATTTAGAAGCAAAGTCTCATATCCATGACCTTATCCTGGTCGCATAAATATCCATAGCACCTAGGCCTTCTTTGGAACATTCGAGAGGACATTTTTAGGACCGTTGAGCATCACGTCTTTTTCAGGTTATGATTTTTATTTATCTTTAATATTTAAATTTGTAAGAAAATATATTTCTACTATCTAACTGTACATACTTTAGGGCTAAGATCTAGTTATTGTACTATGAAGTAAGCTTAATTTTTTTTTTAATAAAATATTATTAATTTCGGTTTCAAATGCAGTCAATTCCATTTGTTTTAGCGGCTTTTACCATTTTAGAAAATCCCATTGTTACCGAAAACCTATAGGTATATCCTTGTAAAGCCACCATGCTGTATTAAAAAAAAGTTGATTAAGTTATTTTTCACGGTAATCCAAATAAAGAACAGTTGGGACATTAAAAGCCCACAACCTTAGGGGAGAAATGACCTTGGGTCAAACCTATAAATTACGTAACCACCCGGTATTATAAATATGAATTAATATGCATAAACGCCTTGTCAATGACGTTTAGGGTAGAATAATATTTTTTGTTCTGCGTTGTTTACGAATCTCTATCTGTAATGGGTTGTGCAGCAAAATATAATGAATCGTAAGGCACATGAGGCATTACAGTCTTATTGGGAAAATATTTACATAACTTCACGCAAATAAAACAAAATTCTAAAATATGCAGTTGAATATCTTTGCTGTAAATATTATTTAATTTCGTCATGTAATAGTCACACTATTAAAAAACTTTTTTAAAGAGCTATGGTATTGATGTTTGATTCAAGACCTTATATAATGTGGGTCATTTGTTTGTCAGTTCCAAAGAAAAGGTACCAATTTTGGAATAATCCAGAGGTTCTTGTCTTGTTTTTTCAGAACAACACTGCAAAATTTGTTACGTCGGCCAAACTGGTAAGAAGGTCTCAGAATTAATGAACACAAGAGAAAGATTTTAAAATATCGTAACACTGACGATCTTGAAGGGATTCGTTTCAGGTCCACCTTTTGTGAACATATTGTCTAACTTTGACCCTAGCAGCGTTACATCATTGCATGCTATGCTACATTGTCATGCTAATACATCATTGTCCGAAGAGTGCTAAATTGAATCTTCTTGAAAATATGGAAATTAATAACGGCCTCAAAAACACAGAAGTCGGAGTGCGTTAACGACGAGATACATTTTGACTGTTTAAAATATTTTAACTCTCTAAATTTCAATTATTTTACTAGCTGATAGTGTTCTTGTGGTTTCATTGATTTTTCCTAAAGAATTTGAATATCTATTATCAGAGACCCAGCCGTTTAAACAAATGAAATTGTTTTGCCTTACTTTATTTGATTTTAACATCCCCGATAATTTAATTATATTTTTGACTTTGTTGATTTGTCACATTTTTTAAACATTTTTAGATTGTTCTAATTGGGGTGAAGATGGAAATTTTATGTTTTCGAAGTACGTCCCCTTATTAAATTTCTTATAAAATTTTTGGATAATAAAATTAATAAAATGTTTTTCTTACCCACTATTATTACTTAATTGAATCGTCGGGTCGCGTCGGTTCAGTTAGATCAAATATGAAGTGTCGGACCCCATTAATAACCTACTTACAATTCATTTTGAAATACACTAACCAAAACTCTTTTTGGAATTATCTGATATCCATTTACCACACCTTACTTTAGACACGAAGTTCTGTCGATTGGAAACAATGAAGAAGATTTTAATAATCAGCAGCGTGAAATCGTAGTCCTATAAGTATATTATTGCCATGCATAGTACCTATAGCTTTATTCGGGTTGGGCAATTAGAACCGTTCTCGGATTGTTAGAGAACTGCGACGAACTAGATGATGCGCTTTTGATAAAATTCGCGGACCGTTCTATTAGTGTCGAAACTTGCGAAAACCGCGAACGCTTTTTCGAACCAATTCAAATATAACATAACCTAATCTTTTTAGTAGAGGTTGTAATTAAATACGTCGTAAATGAACTAAATATCTAGTTCATTTACGACGTCATGGGAGGACAAATATTTTTTGGAAATTGGAAATACAATTTTATGACAAAGCCCCAAAAAAATTTTCTGAAGAAATTTAGCGCAAACAACAAAATCGGCAATATTTAAGGGCCTGATTTCTCAGGTCATTTAAAAAAAAGTTACCATAAACATAGGCCCGGAAAAACATTGTTTCCAAGATAGAAGGTGTTCAACTTTTTTGGAAATAACGTATTTTTTAATTAGGTGAGTCAAATATCTCCTCACCGATTTGTTTTATAAAAAAAAATTTGAGCTGAAAAAGTTATTCCAGAGGAATACTATGAATCGTTTAAATCTTTGCCTTGGAACTATATATTTGACCTATTATTAAAATGACCATTGTTTTGTAAACCCAATTTTAAAAATGGGAAAAGTGACCAAGTTCATTTGTTTGCAAATAGAAGTTCCCAACTAAATTTTATTGTTCCATTTTTTCAAAGATATTCATTGAGTTTAAAATTCTGAAAAATCAAATTCAACCGGTACCTAATACCTTATTTTTGATAAAACGTAAAATTTTAAACTTCTCTCCTGGAAATCTATTGTAAATGGACTTGGTCACGTTTCTTTGTATATCATCGATTTGCGAATAATTCAACTAAAAATAAAATTAACATTTCGAAGCAATATAAAATTAAATAAATAAATAAAATCAACATTTATACCTAATACAAATAAACTGTTGCCCTCGAGGCACGAATAGCTCTCCATATTTAAGTGGAAAAGTAATAATTTTATGACCTTTTTGTCATTTGTCTAAATTTAATAAATTTTTGTTTTGTTTTAGACATCAGCTATTTTTTTTTGTATCAGGTTTTGTGCCTTTTTCTTCTCTTTGAAGGCACTATTTATACGCAGATATTTTATATTTCAGATCTAGGCCAAATTCTTGTACGCAAAATAATTGATTTTTTTTTAGTTTTATTATAAAATTTATTTTGCCCCCTTTTCTACTATTTACGAACGCCTATGTAAACAAAATTGTTATGCTGCATGTTGTAGGTTATCCGTTAAGTGGTTTTTGAGTTATCACGGATACAATTTTTTTCTGACCCTTTTATAGAATTTTCACGGACGCCTATGGAACATTAATTTAATTTTTGTCGTGTATTTTTAACACCAATTCATCTAGTTAAATATAAAAATTTTTACATTTTAATTTTTTTTCATTTTACCCCTTTTTTTTTAATATTTACGAACGCCTATGTAAATAAAAATTTTATGCTGCATTTTTTAGGTTATCTTATATCATAGCTATATATAACTAGCCAATTTTTCTGGTATATTTGGGAAACATTTTTTTTTCGTTTTTGACTCTTTTTTTAAGACTATTTTCGAACACCTGTGTGAACTAATTCTTTTATGTAACATTTTTTAGGTTATATTATATCACAACTATAAAAAATTATTCAATATTTCGGATAAGTTTAAGAACTATGATTTTTTAAATTTTTGAACCCTCTTTTAAACCCCTTGCCTATGCTCAATGTTAATCACTACCTATAAATAGCCTGTAGTATTTTCGTACCAAATGTGGTTAAAATCCGTTAAGTGGTTTTTGAGTTATCACAGATACAAATTTTTTCTGACCCTTTTATAGAATTTTCACGGACGCCTATGGAACATTAATTTTTGTCGTGTATTTTTAACACCAACTCAACTAGCTAAATATAAAATTTTTTACATTTTAATTTTTTTTATTTTACCCTTTTTTCTACTATTTACGAACGCCTTTGTGAATAAAAATTTTATGCTGCATTTTTTAGGTTATCTTATATCAAAGCTATATATAATTAGCCAATTTTTCTGGTATATTTGGGAAACATTTTTTTTTCGTTTTTGACCCTTTTTTTAACACTATTTTCGAACGCCTGTGTGAACTAATTTTTTTATGTAACATTTTTTAGGTTATATTCTATCACATCTATAAAAAATTATTCAATATTTCGGATAAGTTTAAAAACTATGATTTTTTAAATTTTTGAACCCTCTTTTAAACCCCTTGCCTACGCTCAATGTTAATCACCACCTATAAATATCCTGTAGTATTTTCGTACCAAATGTGGTTAAAATCCGTTAAGTGGTTTTTGAGTTATCACGGATAAAAAAAAATTCTGACCCTTTTATAGAATTTTCACGGACGCCTATGGCACATTAATTTTTGTCGTGTATTTTTAACACCAATTCATATAGTTAAATATAAAAATTTTTACATTTTATTTTTTTTTTTATTTTTCCCCTTTTTCTACTATTTACGAACGCCTATATAAATAAAAATTTTATGCTGCATTTTTTAGGTTATCTTATATCAAAGCTATATATAACTAGCCAATTTTTCTGGTATATTTGGGAAACATTTTTTTTTCGTTTTTGACTCTTTTTTTAAGACTATTTTCGAACACCTGTGTGAACTAATTCTTTTATGTAACATTTTTTAGGTTATATTATATCACAACTATAAAAAATTATTCAATATTTCGGATAAGTTTAAGAACTATGATTTTTTAAATTTTTGAACCCTCTTTTAAACCCCTTGCCTATGCTCAATGTTAATCACTACCTATAAATAGCCTGTAGTATTTTCGTACCAAATGTGGTTAAAATCCGTTAAGTGGTTTTTGAGTTATCACAGATACAAATTTTTTCTGACCCTTTTATAGAATTTTCACGGACGCCTATGGAACATTAATTTTTGTCGTGTATTTTTAACACCAACTCAACTAGCTAAATATAAAATTTTTTACATTTTAATTTTTTTTATTTTACCCTTTTTTCTACTATTTACGAACGCCTTTGTGAATAAAAATTTTATGCTGCATTTTTTAGGTTATCTTATATCAAAGCTATATATAATTAGCCAATTTTTCTGGTATATTTGGGAAACATTTTTTTTTCGTTTTTGACCCTTTTTTTAACACTATTTTCGAACGCCTGTGTGAACTAATTTTTTTATGTAACATTTTTTAGGTTATATTCTATCACATCTATAAAAAATTATTCAATATTTCGGATAAGTTTAAAAACTATGATTTTTTAAATTTTTGAACCCTCTTTTAAACCCCTTGCCTACGCTCAATGTTAATCACCACCTATAAATATCCTGTAGTATTTTCGTACCAAATGTGGTTAAAATCCGTTAAGTGGTTTTTGAGTTATCACGGATAAAAAAAAATTCTGACCCTTTTATAGAATTTTCACGGACGCCTATGGCACATTAATTTTTGTCGTGTATTTTTAACACCAATTCATATAGTTAAATATAAAAATTTTTACATTTTATTTTTTTTTTTATTTTTCCCCTTTTTCTACTATTTACGAACGCCTATATAAATAAAAATTTTATGCTGCATTTTTTAGGTTATCTTATATCAAAGCTATATATAATTAGCCAATTTTTCTGCTATATTTGGGAAACGTTTTTTTTTTCGTTTTTGACCCTTTTTTTAAACTATTTTCGAACGCTTGTGTGAACCAATTCTTTTATGGAATATTTTTTAGCTTATATTGCATCACAGCTATGAAAAATTATTCCATATTTCGAATAAGTTTAGGAAATATATTTTTTTTATGTTTTGACCCCTTTTCCACTATTTACGAACGCCTATGAAAGCAAGTTATTCATGACACATTTTATAGGTTATATTCTATCAAAACTATAAATAACTAGTTAATATTTCTGCTATTTTTAAGAAATACGTTTTTTTTTAATCTTTTTTACCCCATTTTACACTATTTTCGAACGCCAATGTGGTCTAATATTTTATGTTCAATATATTAGGTTATATTCAATTAAATGCGTAAAAAATTATGCAGTATTTCGGATAAGTTTAAGAACTATGAATTTTTTTAATTTTTGAACCCTCTTTTAAACCCTTTGCCTACGCTCAATGTTTCCCAAAATCTAATCAGCTCCTTGCCATGTCCAATAGTATTTTTGTACCAAATTTGGTTAAAATCTGTTAAGCGGTTTTTGCGTTATCGTGCATACAGACAGACAGACAGACAGACAGACATTTTTTAAAACTACTTATTTATGTATAAAATGACCAAAAACAAGTATTTCCGGTGAAATTAAAAATTTTTTTTTCATGAAACTAATAGTCTCCATATATAGGTACATATATTACATATATGATATGGAGAGCTAAAAATTACAAAAATTGTAGAAAGTGACCACCTCTAGCTCGGATACATCAATCCAATCTTATCATTGACTGGCGAACTCTCTAAAATATACCAACGTCGTTTCTAATTGAAGTACACCCAGCCATAATGCAATTCCTTCATATTTTCCACAGGACTAGCGTAAACTAAGGACTTGAGGTGGCCCCACATGAAAAAATCCAGTGGGTTTAAATTTGAGGATCGTCAGGCCATAAGTCAAGCCCACCTCGGTGAATCCAGCCATTTCCTTGTGTTTCTGTTAAAAAATTACGAGCAACCCAACTAAAATGCGATGGTGCACCATCGTGCATAAATCACATTGCATTTCTTATTGGCAATGGTACGTTTTCCATAGAAATTAGAAATTAAGTAGTCACCCGCAATTCCAATCCAAACGTTCAACGAGAACTGATGTGGAAAATGATTTTCTAGTATTGCATGCGGATTTTCATCACACCACATAAATGGTTATTATGAAAATTCCCTATTGCATTTCATGAAAAACATCAGTAAAAAAATCAACATCAGTAGTTGAGGAATTTAAAACAATTTTGTGCAAAAGCCATTGACAAAATGCCATACGTTGAAGAAAATCAGCAGGAATAATTGTTTGAACGCGTTTGATATGGTATGGATATAACAAGTTGTCTTTAAGAATGAACCAAACAGTACTAGGTACTACTTACATGTTAAGGGACTTCAAAATTTGACAGATTCAAAATGATTGGCGCTGTAAACGAAGCAACATATGAAAAAAATACAAGAGATAAAAAAGTTGTAGTTTTAGTTGCTTATTATCCTTAAGGTAATATCGAAATTAAATTACACTCAGTGGCGAACATTTTTTGTTAACAATTTTTATTAAGTTACCCCACAACGCCACTGGACTTAATAATTTGGATCTAGTTAGAGCCATATAAGCTCCCTATTTCTAGCAACAACGCTGCTTCCGGACGTATGTTTATGGGAACTTCATAAAATGACCTGAACAATTAATCCCTTAAATATTGCCGCGTTTTTTTTAAATTTACACCTTGAAATAATCCAAATAAATATTTAATTACAACCTCTACTAAAAAAATTAGGTTATGTTATATTTGAATTGGTTCGAAAAAGCGTTCGGGGTTTTCACAATTTTCGACCCTAATAGAACGGTCCGCGAATTATATCAAACGCGCATCTAGTTCGGCGCAGTTCACAAACAATCCGAGAACGGTTCCAATTGCCCAACCCGAATAAAGCTATAGGTACTATGCATGGCAATAATATACTTATAGGACTACGATTTCACGCTGCTGATTATTAAAATCTTCCTCATTGTTTCCAATCGACAGAACTTCGGGTCTAAAGTAAGGTGTGGTAAATGGATATCAGATAATTCCAAAAAGAGTTTTGGTTAGTGTATTTCAAAATGAATTGTAAGTAGGTTATTAATGCGGTCCGAAACTTCATATTTGTTCTAACTGAACCGACGCGCCCCGACGAATCAATTAAGTAATAATAGTGGGTAAGAAAAACATTTTATTAATTTTATTATCCAAAAATTTTATAAAAAATTTAATAAGGGGACATGCTTCGAAAACATAAAATTTCCATCTTCACCCCAATTAGAACAATCTAACAATGTTTAAAAAATGTCGTGACAAATCAACAAAGTCAAAAATATAATCAAATTATTAAAATTCAAATAAAGTAAGGCAAAACAATTTAATTTGTTTAAACGGCTGAGTCTCTGATAATAGATATTCAAATTCTTTGGGAAAAATCAATGAAACCACAAGAACACTATCAGCTAGTAAAATAATTGAAATTTAGAGAGTTAAAATATTTTAAACAGTCAAAATGTATCTCGTCGTTAACGCACTCCGACTTCTGTGTTTTTGAGGCCGTTATTAATTTCCATATTTTCAAGAAGATTCAATTTAGCACTCTTCGGACAATGATGTATTAGCATGACAATGTAGCATAGCATGCAATGATGTAACGCTGCTAGGGTCAAAGTTAGACAATATGTTCAGAAAAGGTGGACCTGAAACGAACCTCTGCAAGATCGTCGAAATTACGATATTTTAAAATCTCTCTATTGTGTTCATTAATTCTGAGACCTTCTTACCAGTTTGGCCGACGTAACAAATTTTGCAGTGTTGTTCTGAACAAGCAAGACAAGAACCTCAGGATTATTCCAAAATTGGTACTTTTTCTTTGGAACTGACAAAATAACGAACCCACATTATAAAGGTCTTGAATCAAACATCAATACCATAGCTCTTTAAAAAAGTTTTTTAATAGTGTGACTATTACATGACGAAATTAAATCATATTTACAGCAAAGATATTCAACTGCATATTTTTCTTTCGAAAAATTTTTTGGAGCTTTGTCATAAAATTGTATTTCCAATTTCCAACAAATATTTGTCCTCCCATGACGTCGTAAATGAACTAAATATGTAGTTCTAGTATGCATAGGTATATCAAATCCATAATTGAAATTACCTATTTGCATTATCTTAGTTTATTTTCAGTATTTAATAATTATTATGAGGTTGTGATATACTTTATTTGTTATATTATTTCCGTGATTAGGACCCAAATAACAAATTTATCGATATGCGCATGCTACAAAAAATACTTGCTTAAGACCATGGATCGTTTTTGACAGTTCTAGAACCATTCCAGAACAGTTCACACCAAACTAGTGATTCTAGAACTGTTCTAAAACCCGAACATGTAAATTGTTGTTCTTGTACGAACCCGATTAATGCTTTTGCATCTACTCGTATAATAACAATTGAAGAAAAATAGCATTCTAACTCAAATTCAATATGGATTGTCTCAAATATATAGTACCACAACATAATTAAGGAAGTGTCTCTACCATTAGGTGAGTCACTCTTTGTTGGACCAATGCAGAGCCTTTGATCTAGTGAACTATAAATCGCTTTTAAGTAATCTTAAGTACCTTGGATTTAGTATTTCAAGTTCTCAAAGAAACGAACTAACTTTTAGATATTATATTGATAGTGCCAAACCTATTGACCCCAGCGCTGGCAACAATTTTCTCCTATACCATAAACACAGCAAAGTTTCGAAACTTATTTTCTTTTAACTCAATTTAGGAATACATTAATTTAGAAAACTCTTTTAAATATTACAACATTCCAAAATGCAAACGATAAATAAAGAACTTTCTACGCCAGAAAGTTTAGTTATTTTGTTTTTATATTTTAATCTCACGTAATTGTACATAATTTTGGATTTAATCATGAAGACTAGGTATTGGTATTATTAATAAGGAAATGATAAGCTATTTTGCCTCACAACTGCTTTATTCCGAGTTTTTGCCAAATATAATATAACGAGTTGACTTATATTTAAATATGGAATAAAAGCAAAGCAACTAAAATACTCAAAAACTTTCAATTCTTTCCACTAGTGGTCATAAAATTATCCTAATTAATTAAAAGATTATTATAATTATTGCTAACGTTGAGAAATGGACTATATTTCAATTTTTCATTTATAATTCATCACATAGGTAAATAAATACAAATATCATGCGAATGAATAAATGACTCTACTCTAGAAGTACACGAGATATGGTCACTCACATATGCATTGTTAAACTGATAACAACTAAATGACTAATGACGACTGGTGCAGCTTTGATATTCATCTGTCGGAACAAAATATGATTTGTCATTAAATATCCAATAGTCATATGAACGGCATCTACACAGCTAAAGTACAGGGTAAAGTCAAGATTTCGAAAAGCACAAAAAAATGTATCTTTTGCAAACAAAATGTTACTAGAACGAGTTTTTCGGATGCGTTACGTGAACTAAAAGAAATTGTAACAATGATTTAACTTGATAGGTTGGGGTTCCATAAAACGTAAGTTTACATCTCGAATCCAATTTTTATAGATAGAGTTGAGTTATCGTTATTTCGTAAGATACAACATGAATAAATAAGATGACAAGTTCCTATAATCTTCTTTCCTACAGACCTTCGTTATGATTATATAGGCCTCGAAAGGGCGC
Source organism: Apoderus coryli (assembly GCA_911728435.2). Lineage (NCBI taxonomy): Eukaryota > Metazoa > Arthropoda > Insecta > Coleoptera > Attelabidae > Apoderus > Apoderus coryli. The sequence continues at coordinate 2,545,603 of OU452206.1, read as the reverse complement.
TGTTGAAAATCGGTTTTTATTGAATAACTTTTAAAGTACTCTGTATATCATAACAACAATTTTATATTGTCACACCCGGTTGAACTAAGTATTTTACGCTGATTTAATAAGTTATAAAAGTTCATCAAAGTTTATACAAGTTAATCACTCTAATATAGGAATAGACAAGAAAATTGCTGATTAATATTTCCCTAGAAAAACGGTAGGACCGCCGCTAAGAATAGACAATTGCATTGGTCGATATTCGAAAGAGTGGAAACAAGTAAAGTTATAAATATTGTTGTAACAGGAAGTTACGGGGGATTTTGATTTGCACTTCTGTGTGATAAAGTTTGAAGAGAGTGGTTGGAGATTTAGCGGCTCGGACCATAAAGTCTCCCCGCGTTGGACTACATATGTGTCCTATTGCTCCGCCAGGTTCTCTAACCACAAAACTTAAGTAGTGTCTTAAAGTTTTACGGTTTATCAACGCGAGTTTATAGTACTAGCAAAGATTAATCTACACATTAATCTTTGGTACTAGTATAATAATTATGATTCTGAACGTTTCTTTTTAAACTAAAATAGATCAGCTGTGTCGGCGATGATTATAATTGAAATGTAAGTACGTACTGATTTTATATATTGTAATTTTGATGAATTTATTTTGAAACTTGTCCTTTTTCACCGAATTGATTTTCTTATATTTTAAATAGTTGATTTAATAAATAATAGTTAGTAAAATATATTTGACTTTCTTTTTTATTTGAAAATAGTTTTCTAAATTCAATTAAGTAACGATTAACTGAGATACGCCGCTCAAATGCAGACCGTCACTCGTTTACGAGGGAGAATCAATAAGATTCTCTTTCGTGAGCGTGATGTAAGTGGGCGATTCTCGAGTAGCTCAACAAGCCAAGCGAGTAACTTAATAAAACTCAAACCTTTCCATAAACTCTAGATAAAGATTTAACTCAGTAGAGCACGCTTACCTGACTCTTCAAATACTAAAAGACATAAGAGAGGTTCAACCCTTACTTTCTAATTCTTATTGCAACATGGTGAAGGCACCGTTCCTACTAAATCCATATTCTTATAGTTTCTTATTATCTTTGAGTGACAATATGATGAACACAAGTAAGGACTTCTTAAAATATTGTTCTTAAAACTAATTTAGCTTTTTATTTACCAGGGGCGGTCTACGTTCTAGTCCTTAATGTGTCAATTGTTCACACCCTGTATAATAAACATTTCAAAAATAAATCTAAGGAGCCTGATCCTTCAACTAAAAGGAGTATTCTTGTTGACTGTCGATGAAGTGAACAATTTTTTAAGAGAAAATTATTAATAAAATATGTAGTGATGACAGGGGAGGGTTCTTAACGAAATCATTGGAACTAAAAATTACGCTTAGAATTGTTTAATAATATAACATGTTTTAATAAATTAGAAAAAAACTAATCGAAATCAGATATAAAATAAAAATTAAACACATTAAATAAACAAAAACTCCTGCTGGCTTTAGAAGGTTGGAAAAAAATTAAAAAAGTTTAATTTAAGCTAATTAAACGAATCGTTTACCGACAATAACAAACTAACACTAATTTCAAGTTTGCAAAAAAACAAATTCTGAAATGCGATTTAAAGAAATCGCATTTCAGAATTTGTTTTTTTGCAAACTTGAAATTAGTATTAGTTTGTTATTGTCGGTAAACGATTCGTTTAATTAGCTTAAACTCTTTCAAGGCCACAAAAGTTTAAATACACTAAACGAAACGTTGGGTAAAATCTAGTGATGTCTTAATGTATTGTCCTTTACCGACAATTACAGACTAATATTAATTTATATTAGAGGACACAATTTTCTTTATTAGATGTTTAAAATTAGTAAATTCTAAGACTTCCAGTTTTATTTCTTGCTTATCTCTTACAACATTTAAACTTAAAGACGCTGATGCGAAACAATAATTAATAAAATAAACTGTTGCCCTCGAGGCACGAATAGCTCTCCATATTTAAGTGTAAAAGTAATAATTTTATGACCTTTTTGTCATTTATCTAAATTTAATAAATTTTTGTTTTGTTTTAGACATCAGCTATTTTTTTTTTGTATCGGGTTTTGTGCCTTTTTCTTCTCTTTGGAGGCACTATTTATACGCAGATATTTTATATTTCAGATCTAGGCGAAATTCTTGTACGCAAAATCATTGATTTTTTTAGTTTTATTATAAAATTTATTTTGCCCCCTTTAGAATACACACACAATATACAATTTTTTTCTGACCCTTTTATAGAATTTTCACGGACGCCTATGGAACATTAATTTTTGTCGTGTATTTTTAACACCAATTTAACTAGTTAAATATAAAATTTTTTACATTTTAATTTTTTTTTTTCATTTTACCCCTTTTTTTACTATTTACGAACGCCTATGTAAATAAAAATTCTGCATTTTTTAGGTTATCTTATATCAAAGCTATATATAATTAGCCAATTTTTCTGGTATATTTGGGAAACATTTTTTTTTCGTTTTTGACTCTTTTTTTAAGACTATTTTCGAACGCGTGTGAACTAATTCTTTTATGTAACATTTTTTAGGTTATATTCTATCACAACTATAAAAAATTATTTAATATTTCGGATAAGTTTAAGAACTATGATTTTTTAAATTTTTGAACCCTCTTTTAAACCCCTTGCCTACGCTCAATGTTAATCACCACCTAGAAATATCCTGTAGTATTTTTGTACCAAATGTGGTTAAAATCCGTTAAGTGATTTTTGAGTTATCACGGATACAAATTTTTTCTGACCCTTTTATAGAATTTTCACGGACGCCTATGGTACATTAATTTTTGTCGTGTATTTTTAACACCAATTCATCTAGTTAAATATAAAAAAATTTACATTATAATTTTTTTTTATTTTACCCCTTTTTCTACTATTTTCGAACGCCTATGTGAATAAAAATTTTATGCTGCATTTTTTAGGTTATCTTATATCAAAGCTATATATAATTAGCCAATTTTTCTGGTATATTTGGGAAACGTTTTTTTTTTTTCGTTTTTGACCCTTTTTTTAAACTATTTTCGAACGCCTGTGTGAACCAATTCTTTTATGGAATATTTTTTAGCTTATATTGTATCACAACTATGAAAAATTATTCCATATTTCGAATAAGTTTAGGAAATATATATTTTTTATGTTTTGACCCCTTTTCCACTATTTACGAACGCCTATGAAAGTAAGTTATTCATGACACATTTTATAGGTTATATTCTATCAAAACTATAAATAACTAGTTAATATTTCTGCTATTTTTAAGAAATACGTTTTTTTTTTAATCTTTTTTACCCCATTTTACACTACTTTCGAACGCCAATGTAGTCTAATATTTTATGTTCAATATTTTAGGTTATATTCAATTAAATGCGTAAAAAATTATGCAGTATTTCGGATAAGTTTAAGAACTATGAATTTTTTTAATTTTTGAACCCTCTTTTAAACACTTTGCCTACGCTCAATGTTTCCCAAAATCTAATCAGCTCCTTGCCATGTCCAATAGTATTTTTGTACCAAATTTGGTTAAAATCTGTTAAGCGGTTTTTGCGTTTTCGTGGATACAGACAGACAGACAGACAGACAGACATTTTTTTAAAAGTACTTATTTATGTATAAAATGACCAAAAACAAGTATTTCCGGTGAAATTAAAAAAAAATTTTTTTTCATGAAACTAATAGTCTCCATATATACATACATATATTACATATATGATATGGAGAGCTAAAAATCACCAACACTTTCCCGACAAGTTATAATACAAGGTGTTTCTAAAATAGGTGGTCAAACCTTGTGAGCGAATTGGGGATGTCTAATCATAAAAAAAACCTAAATTGTAAATTTTCCTTATTCACAAAGATACAGGGTGTTAAAAATGACTACTTGAGGACGATTTTTTTGAAATATTTTCGAAACAAGTAAAGGTAAATTAATCAAATGTAGCATATTTATTCACCTAGTTAAATGTCGTAAACTGACATGAAATTGAATAAAAAAGGATGACCATAGGCTGGTAAACGGGGACCCTTGCCTTAATTATAACCTAACTTTTGTTTCTTGTGACTTTTATTCCATTGGTGTCAAAAATGTGATAAAATAAAGTTTTCTACATAAAAAGGGCATACTTGTACCAACTAGAATCTTGTTTGATTATAGATTAAACAATGTTATATTATCTCGCTTGGATACGATTGGGGATTTGGGTGTGACATTTGATGAGAACAAAAATATTTTACAAATGTTCAAACATTTAAATTATTGTACTGCGCGTATGTACGTTCTAAATTGGAATACGCGCAAATTGTATGGCATCCAATATATAACTGCCACTCATACACACTCGATTCCATACACAAACGATTCCTCAAATATTTAGTTTACCGCGAAGATCATGTCTATCCTCCTAGAGACTCGGATATTGGTATACTTTTAAATAGATTCCACGAACACTCATTGAGTTGCAGAAGGGAAGTCTTATCCATAAAATTTTTGATCAATCTGTTGAACAATAACATCGACAGTAGTTATTTACTGTCCAAAATAAACTTTCTTGTGCCACGTCAAGCAACAAGATTCACGTTACTAATCTATGCAAACTCATGCAGAACTAATATTGGAAACCAATCACTTTATGTGCCAAAATTTCAAGCGAATATCCCACTTATGTGACATACATTTCACAAAACTAAATGTAATCATCAACACATACTTTTCTATGTATACCTAGCTTAAAACTGGTTTTTACTCATAAATTTGAATTATTTTTGATATTTGTATATTATATATTGTTTTCTGTAATTGGGCTCTGCCTGTTGAAAAGTGCTTATTATTATTATTATTATTATTTCAGGTTTTCTCTGCTTTTGCAGGTAAGTATTCTCCACACGGCAGTGCATGCAAGTGTGAAGAATTTTGTTCTGGATTTATATGTTTGTTTTTCTTTTCAGGTTCCAGTGTTCAATACTTTACGTGCGATGTGGCAGGTTCCTAGGATGGCGATCTTCTGGAGGGTTATAAATAGGGTTGACGGTAAGTTTAAATCCGAGAGGTATTTGTGGAGTTTTTTTGGAATTTCACCTGTCGCGCCGATGATAATAAGTATAACGATAACTTTTTCTTGTTTCCACAGAGTTTTGATTTCTGATGCTAAAGGTAAGTATTTGCGGATTTTTTCATTTTGTTTTTCAACGGTATTATGAGCAGCTGGTATGGCCACATCTATTAGGTAAGTATGTTTTGTTGTCTTATCCTGGTATACAATATCTGGCCTGTTGCTCTCGATAGTATGGTCTGTGCGAATGGTCCGGTTCCAGTATATTTTGTGAGTGTCACTTTCCTCTACAGCCTCAGACTTGTATTTGTAATAGGGTAGAGTGTCTGTCAGCATCTTTGCGTTTTTTCGGAGTTCTTGATGGATTACCTTGGCAACATTGTCATGTCTTTTTAGATATTCCGTTGGTGCCAAAGTTGAGCAGCCTGATATTATGTGTTCTATTGTTTCTGATTTGGTGAAGCATATGCGGCATTTATCGTTTGGTATGTTGCGGTCTTTTATAATGTATTTTCGGTAGTTTAATGTTGGTATGACTTGGTCTTGAATTGCCATAAGAAAGCCTTTAGTTTCTGCAAATATGTTGCCTTTCTTAAGCCACATGTTTGATGCTTTATTGTCAATCTCTTCATTGTTAATGAGTGCTGGGTATCTACCATGCAGTTCTTTCGACTTCCAATTTAAAATCTTCGATGGAGTTAACTTTTTCACTGGGTCGATAATTTTTATTGGCTAATTTAAGGCGGGTAAAATCCTTGTCACTTTTTATAATTTTTTTATGGTAGATTTATGTTTCTGCCTTCTCATAGAAGAACTTCTTTAGACCGTCTATTGGCTTTTGCTGTGCGTCTTTCAGATCCACAACTCCACGTCCTCCGCATTCTCTGGGTATATATAATCTCTCTACAGAACTCTTTGGATGTCTGGCCCTGCATTTAGTGAAGCTGACCCTTATTTTTCTGTTTAAATCTTCCAGATCAGTGTTGGTCCATTTTAGTATCCCAAAACTATAGGTAACTGTTGGAATGGCGTAGCTGTTTACTGCCTTTATTTTATTGATAGCCGATAGTTGGGTTTTTAATATGTCTTTAGTTCTCGTTATAAGTTTTTTGGTTAAGTTGTTCTTCATTACGTTGTGGCGAATGCCTCTTGCTTGCTCTAACCCCAGATATTTGTAAGTTTCGGTTTGATCAAGGTTGTCAATTTTCTGGTTTTGGTTGAGGTGGAAACCTGGGTGAACCTGCCACACTCCTTTTTTCATTGCGCTGATTTTACATTTATCCAACCCAAAATCCATACATGTGTCTTCGCTGTACTTCTTGGTTGCTTTCAGTATTTTATCTAGACCAGATTTTGTTCCTGATATCAGTTTTATATCATCCATATATTCTAAGTGGTCAATGGAAAATCCGTTTTCTAATTCAAAGCTTGATTTGGTATTGTGTATCATTCTGGAGAGTGGTGCCAATGTTAGGCAATACCATAGCGCGCTGAGAGCATCTCCTTGAAATATCCCTCTCTTTATGTGCACTGTTCCGATGTTCTGTTGTCCTATTTGTAGGTTGCTTCTCCAGAAAGGCATAATATATTTCAGTAACTCAGTTATCAGAGGATTTATCTTGTAGATTTCGAGCATCTTTATGAGCAGTGAATGCGGAACACTATCGAAGGCTTTCTTATAGTCTATATATGCTACGAATAGATCTCGATTTCGTCTTTTTGCCTCTTCTGTAATGATTGTGTCGACTGTTAACTGCTCTTTACATCCTCTGCTGCCTCTCCTGCATCCTTTTTGTTCTTCCGGTATTAGTTTATATTGTTCCAGATGGTCATATATGCGGTCACACAGAATCGAGGTTAGTAGTTTGTATAGCGTTGGGAGACATTATTATTATTATTATTATTATTATTATGTGATCAATCACTTTTGTTCACGAATACCTATTTACTTACGCGTTTCATGAGAACTCCGGCCACATTTTCTCATGAGAAGCAATTCCCTAGATTCGAGAATAGGCACCCTGAATCCAAAAGATAGTCGACGAACCGAATCCAAAGCGAACAAAGACGCAACAGGCGGCCGGTAACGTGATGGCGGCTGTATTTTGGAATGCGAACGGAATAATATTCCGCGGCTACCCCCAAAAAATGAACCACCTTCAACAGCGACTATTACAGTGCACTTTTGGATCGATTAAAGGCTGAAATCGAAAGGAAACGGCCCCATCTGCAAAATAAAAAAGTGTTGTGTCACCATGACAATGCACTGTGTCAAATCGATGAAAACTATGGCAAAATTGAATGAATTGGGCTTCGAATTGCTGACCTACCCACCCACCGTATTATCCAGATTTAGCCCCCAGCGACTTTTTCCTGTTTTCAGATCTCAAGAGAATGCTTGCTGGAAAGAAATTTAAGTCCAATGATCGAGTAATCGCTGAAAATGAGGCCTATTTTGACGAGAAAGAGAGATCGTACTATAAAAGTGGTATCGAAAAGTTGGAAAATTGCTGTACTCGTTGTATGTTCAATAATAAAATCGAGTTTTGTCCAAATTTTGTTTTTTTCTTACTTATCCTACGGACTTATTGAGTGACCTTACATTGCAGTGTGCAGAAATTTTAATATTGGTAATAATTATGTAACGGTAAAATTCGGGTAGATACAAGTAATTCACTAAATCATATTCAAAACAGCTAATTCCTGTTATAATTCAACCTAGAACCACTCTATTTCCACCGAGTTAAATGCTTACCTTTAAACATATTTTCCTATGTTCTGTTTTGCCTTAATAAAACACCTTTTTATACTTATTCTTGTATCATATTTATTCATCTAGTGTACAGACCATCATCATACTTTATTTCATGCTAGGTGTCACTGTAGCCCTATTATTTCCGCCCCGTACCGTGGTTCTGTGTTCCTGAAACATGCCAAGTTTCTTTAGAGGGTTAAAATGTTTATATTGTAAATAAATATAGGTACTTACTAATTGAATGGGTCCTGGGCTATTGTCTGTGTTGTTTTTGGATAGTTTGGTGGCCGTGTTTACGACCTGTGAGATGGTGCCGCCCTATTTTTAAGTCCATTTAGGGTTATTTTTAATTTGTGTAACTTAAGTTTGCAAGACCTGAGGATATCCTTGCCATTTTTGGGTATTTGATAGAATTCATGCGGATTTAATGTTGAATTCTATTCCGGGTGGGAACTTTTAAAATGGTATATCTGTTCTAGGAATGATGTTACCAGTGGTTGCAGCCTAACATCGGATCTGTAACAATATTGCTAACCTTAAAAATTAACTATCTGAACATCTTGATAGGCGTTATGCATTTTAAGTCGTTATGACTTACCTTTTTGTGTTTGTTGTCATGCTTCCGTTTTAGTTCGTTTTGTTTAGTTGGTAGTCTGCTAGCCTTGTTCATTCTCCTTTTTGAACGGCTTGCGAATCGATGGGTGCCACAGGGTCTTTGACGGCTGCTTTGAATGGCGAGATTCTTCGGAAGGGTGGTTGACGGGGGGTAGTGCTTGGCGAGTCGTTGAGGGAGTGGTTCTAGTTTATTAGACCGGACGATGGCGCTGGGTGCTGATACTGCGATTCACCTGAGCTCCGCTGAATCGTCGGCAAGTATCATTTGCAGGAACAACCGCTACTTGTTTTTGTTTCGGAACAAGCGACTAAAGGCTCCATTTCTTCGTTTTCTTTTCTATCTTGTGTCGTATGTTTTGGTTTCTTTATTTTTGAGTTTTCCTGTTCGTTGGAACGGTGCTACCGTGGGGAAATGTGTGGTTTCGGATTGGGGTTGTCCCTGTGAAGGTCTTCCTGGGGCACTATAACTGGAGGGTATGTGAACGAGGCCTCCCGCTGCTTAACCCGGGTCGCGCAACGCATACCTGTCTTTTAACATCTTCTCATACAAGACCGTTACCTGGTTATAGGCTTCTGAGTGACTGAAAGTCGAGTTCGGCACTCTTGGGGAAGTTCCGAATCATACACCTCCATTCTGGGAGCATACGACGGCGGTGGTATCGCTGTAATGAAACTGTATGTTAGGATTAAGGTTTCAGTTTGGCATATGCTATAATTATGCTGGGTTTCTCTTCGTGTTGGATCCCAGGACTTTGTTCCTAAAAACCACACAATTGTATAGGTTACCTATACTTTTATTTAACTCCCGGCTATGACACAAAACGGTGGCACTGTAGCTAGTGTTACTGTTTTTTTACCTGATTTTGACTAATATATTCAGTGTTTAATTTTCGTTTAGGTACTATTATTGAGTATTAGGGTTCGTATTACCGTAAGGTGTAGGTTATATACTTTCACTTGGAATTAATTAAATTAATTTACTTCAAACAGCTCATGTCTGTCACTTTGAATATTTCATATGACAACTTGAGTATTTCATATCACTTGCCTGATATTCAGTTCCTTTTACGGGAGGTATTTCACTGTTGTAATTTGCTATTTATTGGTGTTCGTACTGCAGTCTGTTCTCTCAGTGGACATAATACTTCGGTGGCTCGGAGCTGGTTTATGTGTGTTAGCTATTTCAATGTGACAGCGCAGTGTATTCACTGTGTGTGTATTCACTGTGGAGTTGTTCTTCTGTCTAGTAGCAGGCTGTGATGAGGGACAGTTTTTGGCATTGTCAACTTATTTAAGTTGTTACCGCCTGTTTGTTGCGATTTCATTGGATAGAAACAACTTTTGGCGGTAAGAATAGTGAAAATCGCACGTTATTGGCGGATTAGGACTTTTGCGAATCAGTTGTTGAAGATTAGTCCTACTGTGTGCACCTGCCATTGGCGTTAGAAATTGTAATTGAAAAGTAGAAAAGCCGTTTTCTACCCCTTATGTAATATGGGATCATAATTACAATTTCAATTTACGCGGATTGTGTTGGTGAATTTGTTGAAGAGATTTTACGGCGCTGATGTTGGAATTTTATTAGTTTCCGTAGATTTTTTATACCAATCCGTACTACTTGATGTAGGATCATACGCCATTTTGGTTTGCTGTACGATGGGACTAGGTAAGCGAGATTTGGATACTGAATATCCTGATTTTGACTGGTATTTTGTTGATTTCTAGTCATCAATACCTCTTTGAGAATCGTTGCACAATAGCAGTTGTATTTGGATTATGCTGTGCACGATTATGTTGTAAATATATTGTTGCTGAGGCCACGCCTTATTTAAGATTTGGAGCTACGCTTCTAGAAGGTATGTTAATGTATATTTGGTAAATTTTCAAATGGGCTTTGTTTTAATATCATTTCATTGTTAAGATACTTATTATACTTATTATTAACTATGGGATTTATTTCATCCTATAGGGTTTTTTGGTACGGTGTGGGTTTTACTGAAAATGGATAGACATGTATGATTTGAATTAAATCAGAAGCTATGTTCTGACCGTGTACATGTGCGAGCGGACTTGATTACAAATTTCATCTACCAAAGTCGGACGAATTCCTGAAATGTCCCTGGATTTTCCAGCTAAGTGGAACGTTTAATTTTTTTTATTCCTACTGAATTATAGTTTTTTTCTTCTATGAATATTTTATTATCAATTTTGATCGGTGCATTGATGGTCTGACACTGTGAGCCGGTGCGCAAGATTCTGCTTGTTTATGTTTGCGATAACTGAGTATTGATTTTGACCTTTTAAGGATTAAATAAATAATCAATTTATGTCGAATGCGTGCTGACTCCGGTATCATGTCCTCAGTGTAATCGGTGCTTTCATATTTTAATAATTATTTCTCATTGATTGTTTTTAATATAATTCCACGTATACTATATATATATTTTCGCGTACAATATATTATGTCTATATAGTTTCTGAGATGTAAACTCAGTGGTACCACAGAGGTGACTCAGGTTTTGAACGGTAGGTGTGTAATTCAGAAGAAATAATAGTACGAATTAACGTTAACGATCCTAATTCAAAATTATCACTTGTTATATCTATCTGTGAGACACAAAATTTTATTACTTCCTTTTTATTTATTTTCTTTGTCAATTTCAATATAGGACTCAAATGATTTTACAAGCCTAGTTGTTTTATTCTCAGAGTCGATCCCCGAATTATTTATCATTAAATAGGTTCTTGCTTTTCCGGAATTCGACCGATGCCCGCGGTGAAGATTAAGCAAGTGGCGCCAGGCAAAAGAACATAATTTAAGTTGGATTAAAGGTAATCGTATATCGACCCGCCCTTTTTCTCCACTGTTTCAAAGCTAGTCCGAAGGCCACCGCCGCATCAGATAACTTCAATAATAATTCGAGCGATCTTTTTGAATTAAAAATTTATACGTCACAATTAGAGGAATACATTCAGGTCACTTCGTGAAAATTATGTAAAATTTATAATTAAAATTTGTCAAATAAAATCCAATAAAGTACTATAACACGCATTTTTCTTTTCATAAATCATTGGATTCAAATTAGATTGTAATGCTTATGAGCAGCAGTGTTGTTATTGAATTTATTTCGTGGAGGATCGACTTTTATTCATATTAAATATAATTTACTCCACTCCAGAATAGAGTACTTCTTTAAAATAAATGACGTTTGTTTTGAACTTGATAATATTTTGTTATCTAGCTTTGCTTTGCTGCTGCTTTGTAGTAATAATATCTCTGAATAAAATTTACACAAAAAACAAAGCGGAAACACTGACCGAAATTGTATCAAACACTATTCGGAAATAATATTTAATAAACAGACTCTTTTAGATTAAATTGCAAAATTTATTGAGGCAGAGCTCTGTTTTATTTTTTTGAAAAAATCTTAGTATTAATAAATTCATTATATCACTTGTGCTTAGGATGCATATTTATAAAGAAAAGGTAGACTAAGCTTTTTTGGTTGATAAATTAATTGGGAGCTTATTTTTGAAATGGCATTATAATAACTTACTGCAGGTATATTACATTAGGACTTTTCCAACCCTCTTTATGCCCGCCTTAGTGTTTAAAAGACAATCTGTAGTACACAAAAACAAATTGTGGTATGTGTGGTTAAGGTATGGGAGTCTTATGCCGCAGGTGGTTGCACACCAGCTTAATCCGTCTATTCTACGGAAATATAAAATGATACATACTTTCCGTACCGTGGCACAAAAAGCATACTGCACATAAGAACGTAAAATTAATGTAGCGGCCAGAGATATCAGTTCGGAAATTTCTATATACGGAGTATTTTAAAAACGGCCGTGAAAAGACAGGTAATATACTCAGATGCTTCACTGTATAGCGATCGAAGTTTTAAAGGATATGCCCAGCGTCGCTGACGATCTGTATATCAGAATGTCTTAGCATTAGACGTGCGAGAAAAAATCTTATTAAAGTATACTTTGCAACTTTTCCTTGGGGAATAACGACAGGGACTTTTTTTCATCTGTGCGACTAAATGGTTTTTGTAATTTTCTGTTTAAGCATGTTTTGTATACTTTCGAGATGTGATCAAAATGATTTAGTAGTTTTATTTCTTTAGGCTTAATGATATGAAAATAAAGAAACAACAACTTTAAAGTACACTGCACAAAGTGTCTTGGAAAAAATTTTCTAATGTAGACATGTAGGGATTTAGTATTATTTTCATCCCTATAAAATTTTTCTTGTGCGATATAGATCCGTCTTTATCTCAAATTTTTTTACTGAGTTCACAAAACTTTCCCTAGGTCGGGAAGGGAAAAATAAAAATGGACAATGACTTCGCACTTTGCCAATATGTTAACACAACTGGGGCTGCAACGACGACGTGACAAAATTGTATAATATTTTTGGTTTTGCCTGAGCCTGAACTGAAAAAAAAATTTTCCTGACTTGTGGAAGATCGCGAAAGTAGTACCTATTTTTAAAGCTAGTGACCGCGCCAATGAACTACCGCCCTGTGTCCATTCTGTCAAACTTTTCTAAAATTATTAGAATCTGTTCTGTATAACCGGATATACTGCGGCATCTGAAATCAACTTTCTCTTAGCCAGCATGACTTTATGAGTATGAGTTCGACTATTACTAATTTGGCTGTGTTTTCGCACAGAGTTTCAGAAGTGTTGGTGGCCAGATCCATGTAGTCTATACGGCTTTCTACAGGATAAATCACGGAGTGGTCTGGAGGAAGCTTGATGGATTTGGTGTGTTGGAAGATCTTCTTTGTTTACTGCGCTCATATACCTTTGGGACAGAAAACCGTTGGTTTGACATGGTAGTTTTAAATCATCATCTTATGTTGCTACCTCGGATGTTCCTCAAGAGTCGAAATTGGGCCCACTCCTCCTTCTTATTATTTAATTATGATATTGACGCTCACCTGAGGTTGCGGCCGGTTGCTTTTTGTCGATCACATTCAAATTTATATTTTGGTGGAAACGCGGAGAGATTGTGAGCAACTGCAGGAAGATCTGAGAAGCATTCGAAACTGTTATGACATAAACAACCTGCATCAACCTCGGTAAAGTAAACAGCTATGCTGACCTTCGCCGAGCTTAAAATAAAGGCCTTTATTATTATTTGAATATATCGAAATGCAAATGCGTTTTTTTACACAAGGAAACAGTCGTTTATTGAGTTTCGTTACACACACTTCTGAGGTAAATCTGTTAGTAATTTGGGGGTTGTGTTTAATTCTGAATGTTCTTTTATCGACCACATAAAGATAAAAACATCGCAAGCGAATCAAGTTCATGGTTTTATTGTAAAGGATTTTCAGAGACTAACTCGTTCACCATGTGGTACGGTGTTTGGTATCTACATTACTCGATACACAAGTGCGCAAAATTTAGAATATCATTATCCCGTGATCATAATGGGTCTTGAGCAAACTTAAACTGTATCGTGATTGCGCCGCAAATAAGATTGACTGTGTCTCGGCTAAATAGTCGGAATACACCCTTATCCTACTGCGAGAACAAACCTTGGACTTGGTTCATCTATTAATGTTATGTGTGATAACTTGATTATAATTTGTGAAGATATTGATTTATTGTTTGATTATTATGCTTGCATAATCGCGATAGTCTTGAAAGATTTAGAAATTATATGGTTAGATAAGTTTTGACTGGGTGTGCACGTGATCATTCACATTTACTGTAATTAAGTTTAATTTACTGATATATGTTTGTTGTGTAATTGTAGTATAGTGTAGGTTGATTTTTAGGTTATAAGTTTAAATTTTCTCTTGTATTTTGTTTTTATTTTCATTGTGTTTCTCTTTCTCTTTGAATTAGTTATAATTATTATTATTTTGTTGTTTAATGATTTGTTAATTATATTGCTCTGTTATGGGGAAACTATTGAGCAATAAATGCTATTATTAAAATTGTATTATTCTTATTATTTCCAACAAATTAAGCTAACACACTACTTTATTCAAAAATTATAAATAAAAAATTCAAGAAGAGCTGGGATTCGAACCCACGAGCTCTCCCACCCATATGGGAATTACCTCGACCATATATATAGAAATACCAATTAGCTAATTGGCGTGAGGCCACAGAATAAGCATGGTTGTGTCACCCCAAAACTTTCCCGACAAGTTAAAATGTAATCAAACATATATGACCTGTGAAATAACGTATTCAAATAAACTAACGTAACAAATTAACTTCTTTATTCAAAAATTAGAAAAAAAAGTATTGCCAGAGCTAGGACTCGAACACGTAACCTTCCGAATGCGAAGCGAACTCCCTACCAATGACCCAACAGAGACCATAATAAATATTGTATTTTATTTGTTATATAAATATATGTATACGTTCCAACTAACTCACTGGTGACATTTTAAACGCTATTTTCTCGAGAATTATGGGGGCAAATATCAAAAGTTACCTATCGCTGTAAAGCAGGTAACACATGCTTTGAAATGATGTATCACTCGACCCCGACTGATACATGAAAATTTAGTAGTTGCGTCCACTCCTATCAGAGGGCTTAAGCCATTTCAACCAAAATCTAATGCCTTCAACTATTTGCTTTTCTTTTCGTTGAGAGTATTGCCTATTTATTTCTGAATTATGTAATTCGGATATAAATTTTTAGCGTTCGCTATCATATTTATAATATATTTAGTTTTAACGAAAAAGGTAGGTAAATGACAACAAATTTACAAAAATAATACTTTTACACTTAAGTATGGTGAAATTGTTACGTCAATATATCAAAATTTTGTTGTATTTTCCAAGACTAATTATTATGGTTCACTCAATGTACAAAATATACACAAATTATGCAACCTATTTGATTCTACGTGATCGCAGTATTTCACTATTTGCGATAAACCCCGCTATATGTAGGTATATATGAAATTATAGCTATGAGGTGTTTTTACCAGCAAAATGGAATTATTTAAATATTTTTATAAAATAAACCATTATGCAAATTTTCAATTTATTTAGGCGCTATGTATTTAAAGTTATTTGATATTATTTTAACCGCAACTACCCGCCAGCTGCTAAATTAACTTGTAGTCCCCTATTTCATATTAAAAAGCACAATGTAATACGATTTTTATTTTTTATGCAGCTATACCTGCATCGTGTTGGTTTATTCGAATTATGATTTTACCAGGGTTTTTTATTAGCGTATAACATATAACAATTCCCTAGGGCAAGTGTTGTTACCTACTTTATCGCACTAGGCTAATAAAAATTAATTAATTATTACTGATACAGTATTATTTTGAATGAAAATTTCTATTGACCCTATGATTTTACATAGATAATTGAAACAATCAACTTGGAATTTGCGAATAAAATTTTGTGTCCGGTTTCTACAAAATGTTCGGCGGGTGCTGCTGATTATATATACTGCTGTCGTGTGCAGTTTGTTTTTCGGTAGTATAATTTATTGACCTTAATGAATTTAAGCCCGTATGTATAATCAAAATAAAATTTTGTTCGTACTTCTACCAAAAGGTCGAACTTTATATCGATGTTGTTTATAGCTATCCTTTTCCAAAAAAATTTCTTGAGAAATAGTTCTTTTTCAATAAGCTTGCTATGAAGTGTACAAAGATATATAGATCTTTTTGCAGTCATTATTCTGAAACCTCTTCTAACTGAAATGATGTAATGATATAATATTGTTTTTGTTATTGTTTATTTTGTTTCTGTTGATTTATTTTATTAAGTACAGTTTATCTATATATTTATTGCCTGGCAAATTTACTAGAGATTTTCTCCTTTTGTCACTGTCGTTTGCAGTTTGCTTTTCGGTAGTATCATTTATTGAACTTAATGAATTTAAACCCGTGTCTTGTAGAATCAAAATAAAATTTTGTTCGTAGTTCGTATTTATACCAAGAGGTGGAACTTTATATTACGGATATCGTTTATAGGTATCCATTTACAAAAATTTTGTATGACATATAGTTATTTTTCAATGAGCTTGCTTGAAGTGTAAGAAGAGATATAGATTTTTTGCAGTCATTATTCTGAAACCGCTTTTAACTGAAATAACGTAATGATATAATATTGTTTATTTTGTTTATGAAAATTTATTTTATATGTATTTTTTTTTATTATTATTTTTATTTTTTTTGTTATATCTTATGGTGGGAGAACAGTTAAGTACTGCTCAGTGGATCGTGTCGTCAGCTAGATATAAATAGAGCGGGTCCGAGTATTTTATAATTTAAAATGTTTAGTTTTATTATTAAAATAATGTTTATATTATATAACCTACCCATATCCAGAAGGGTTTTACTAAGCAAAATATGTAATTAAACGAAAAGCTTTATAAACAATACTTAGTAGAAGAAGTGCCTATTATAATAATGATCTTGGTAACAATAAATCTCCCGCAACAATTATACTATCAGTGGCGGCCGTGAGCTGTCAACGAGGCAGTGCTGCAGCGTAAACAGCAGTAATAAAAAAATTTAAAATAAAAACTGCATTTTTTTATGTGCGTGATATATACCTAATAAAATATATTTATAATGTGTTGATTTGTAAGATGCTGTTTGGAGTTTCCATGCAGTTTGGCCTTTTCAGCGAGATGCACTAAATCATTAACACTATTAATTGCACAATCTGTTTCGCCACCAAAAAGTACACACACACAAAACAAAATGTATCTCACAACAAAAGATTCATCCGTATTTTTCATTAATGCTTTTATTAAATTTTTTACATACCTAACTATTTCCCCGCCTAGACTGTGGAAGACACTTCAATATTATTTAACTCAGCCGTAGGCGCGTAGGACGTTCATGTTGTTTAATTTCAAGTTTTTAGTCAATGCTTTTGAAATTAAATCCAAATAATATAACAAAATTAAAATAAATTGTGTTGTTTTTTTAATTATAAGATAATTATTTCCCAAAAATATTGAATATTTTATTATCAGGAGCAGGTGCTGCAGCTCTGCATCTCTTATACACTAGCCGCCACTGTATACTAAGCACATCGCTGATAATCATCGCTATTGATTTTTCACTCTGAGGACGTCGAAACATTCTAGAGAAACGCTAAAAAAATTAGCTGTTTTTGAAAAATGTGCTTGCCATGAAAAACTCCAATTGCTGAGTTGTAATTTGTGCTCACTGCAATTCAACAAACTCTCATAATTAGTTTTTTTTTTTAAATTAATCTACGGACAAAGTCCATTATTACAACATGTACAAAACAATAGCATACAACATAATACAGAAATTATAAAACTTACATAACTCTAGACTATCCATTACAATTGAACTTAATAAAAAAGAACAAAAAACCAGCAATTGCGCGACATACAACAGCTCGCAGGACTCGCTGATGTTAAGGAATTAATGAATGCTAAATTATTTTAAATTTTAAAAACAAGAATTAGGGAAACCATTCATCTCTAGACCCCCTCCTCAAGCGACCGGCGAACTCACCAAATGGTGCAAAGAAATCGATGTTATGATTAGAACAACGATTCGCCAGTCGCGCCACTCTGGTGACAAAGGTATTCATAGCGTAGTTCGCGCGGTGGAACGAGACGTGAAAGAGATCAGAACTTCTGCTTTGTCTAGGGGGAACACGAAAACCAATCTGGGATAAAAGACTAGAAGATAAAAGAGTATTGTTTAAAATTTTATATAGTATAGTCAGATCCCTGACAACCCTGCGGGCGCCCAATGTAGCCAACTCCAGCTCACTCAGCAATACGCCGTAGTTGAAGTTAAAATTAACGGGTCGTTCACGGCCGAGTCTAAAATGAACGTACCTCAGAAAACGGTGCTGAACCCTCTCGATAAAGACAGTGTGACAAACATAAGATGGAGACCACACCGCAGAGGCGTACTCCAAATGCGGCCTCACAAGGGACGTGTACAGGGCCTTGAATGTACCAATCTGACTGAAATCCCCCGAACAACGTCTGATGAAGCCCAACATCTTAATGGACCGCGATGTCGCGCGCCTGATGTGGTCGGTGTAGCTCAGTGAAGAATCCAAGTAGACACCCAGATCCTTGACCAAAGTCTTATAATCCAAAGCGTCCCGGTCAATAAAGTATTCGTGAAAAAGTGGATCCCTAGTACGGTGAAAATTAACGCAAAAGCACTTCGATATATTCAAATCCAACCCATTCGCCTCGCACCAATGCACAAGCCGAATAACATCCTCCTGCAAAAGGTAGCAATCGGATGGGCCTGCAATACGCCTATAACACTTTAGATCATCAGCAAATAACTTGATCTCACTATGAACGAAACATTGCGCTATGTCATTGACAAATAAGTTAAATAATAAGGGGCCCAAATGAGACCCCTGAGGAACACCAGATGAAACTAATATGGGCCTGGAATGAAACTCATTGATCCGGACAACCTGAGTTCTACCACATAAGTAGCTCCCCAACCAGTCCAACATAGGCGCAGAGACTCCAACAATCCCAAGCTTCTCAATGAGAAGTCGATGGTTGACACTGTCGAAAGCCTTAGAGAAGTCGGTGTAAATGGCATGAACTTGATATCCGTGCTCCAGTTACTATTAATTGTTAACCAGTATATCGTTATTATAAACAATGTTGAACAAACGCCCGAATTAGTTTACTATAACAATTGTTCATTATAAAACTTATCTTTCTAAATTACAAGACACACAAATTAATATAAACACAGTAATATTTTCTGTTTGTCACAAACATATTTTATTAAAATGGGTTATTAAAGAAACAAACAACACAACAGAATATTTATCTTTAGCCACATTATTAGCCGTAAATATACCCTTAGAGGCGCTGTTTTGCCTGATGTGCATTTAATTATTACATAATAAGAAGAAAACACAACACACATAAAATAACAGCCAGTGCATTGTCTATTAATATTTATGAAAAGAAGTTATTAATTTTCTGTCTAGAAACGTTATACTTAATGAAATATCCACAGTTTGATTAACAAGATAAGGGCTATAAATTAATCGTAGTGTTTAGGCATTTAAATATTTTTTCTTTATTTTTCTACTTCTAATTTGCTGCAGATAAAATCTCTGAAAAGCTACCCCTTAACAGCCCGGTGATTATGAAGTGCAGACTTTTAGTATTAAATTACACAGTCTGCGCTTTGGACTACATCCATTTAAATATTTTAACATAATATTAAGTAATTCAATGCATCGAAACCTTAAATAGATACAGTCTGTCAAAAATGTGTTGGTAGATGATGAATGGCAAAAATGCCGTATGCTAGATATTGTTTTTTATAATTCAATTCAGTAACAGTAAATGTTTGTTTTAAAATACACTTTATTTAAATTAATAATTTCGTTCATAATTAAGCCTTTGAAAAATTACACTATCCGATTTAATTCAGATAATACTTATTTTTACCTAATGGATTCTGCATTTATATGCTTAACGCTGATTATAGATTACAATGGTTTTCAACATTTCTAGAGCCTTTCTTCAAATTGAAAAACGGTTTAAACAGAAACACATACCACATGACGATTCACGCTCGTTTCTGGCAACGAAACGACTTTTCTCAAAATTCGGTAGACTACATTTTTTAGCAGTTCTATCGATCTAAAAGTCCTAGGAACTTCAGTTTTCATGAATGGAACCACCCAATTTAAATTACATTGGAAATAATGTCAAGTTATTTTTTTCCAGGCAGATTTATCAACAAAAAAATTGAAAATATTTTTTTCATAATGAATAACGGATCCAACAGTATAATAAGTAAACAAAAAATGATAACTTTCATTTCATTAATTTCCATAGTATGGTGTCGGAAGTATAGTTGTGCTCTGCGTTTTTAAACTAAAATAAAGTGGTATAAAGTTGAACAAAAATTTGAAGATTGTGCACTAGTATACACAAAGGCTATATCTAAAGGAATAAAGTAAAGGTAGGCCAAAATCTGCAATAGTTACGCAAAGTACGTAGTAAATACTGACCCACTAACCATATATCGAATTAACATAAAGATCAAATTGGCAAAATTTTAAAATTTATCGATCTATATAAAAAACAACACAAGAAATTGCGATTGCTGGCGTATGTCTATTGCACCAACTTATTCGTTTCTTATATATTACATATTTAAATAGTATGGATGGCATAGCAAATCTCTCGGAAGATCAACAGAAATTGTTTAATTTAATTATATTAGCCAATAAGCAACAAACAAACGATATTGTAACAAAACTAGATACTACGATATCAAGTTTACAAAACAGTGTAGAACAAAGTAATGCTAAAGTCGAACTGCTCAAGAAAAGATGCCTTTTTCTTGAAAGGAGGACAAGGAAAAATAATATAATTATATTTGGAATAAATCCAGAGATAACAAATCTTCCACAACTCCTCAAAGACACTCTTTCTACCTTAAATACAATATTAGAAACTAACATAAGGGAAGAAGATATTAACAATATATACAGAATAGGGAAATCCAAGAAACCACCAGTCATTCTTGAATTTGTATCATACCTAAAAAAGCTAACTCTCTTCAAAAACAGGAATAATTTAAAAAAGCTAAAAGATCACAACTTAGCCATTGCAAATGATCAATGTTTTGAAGATCGGGAGGAGAATAAAACATTACGAAAGCATCTGAAGATAGCTAAAGACCAAAATAGGGAAGCTAAAATTACAGGAAAAACCCTGATAGTCGACAACACAACATACACAACGACAGATTTGAAAAAGCTGGAAGAAGCTGCAAGTGAAGTGGAAGATTCAGAACAAACAGAGGAAGAATTTGAAGAGGAGGAGGAAGACACAATAACAGAAATTCAGGGTATAAGTGATGCTATAAATTTAAGCCCAAACAAAAAGGATTTAGCAGACAGGAGAAACAGTAAAACTGAAAAATTGTTGGCGCAAAAGGTCGAAACCAGGAGACAATCTAAAAGAAAACGTATGAACATAGTATACAGCCCACCGCAAGATTTGGGATTGGTAAAGAAAATCAAATAAACCAGATTAGTGTATTGCTTAGAATAGTATAATAAAATAGTATAATAAAAATAGAATAGTATAATAGAATAGTATAACAAAAATAGTAAATATATTGTCTTGTTCTAAATACTGAAAATTGTTATTTAATAAAGTTCGTGGTATTTAGCATATTTGGGTGGTTATTAGTAGATTATTTTTTTATTTTTTTTTAATGTCTTACTCTTTACTTCGGAGAATATTGTAATAGTATAGTAAATTTATTATAATATTAATATTGCTGAATATAAGTAGGAATGAACAACTACGTAAGAGATTTTAATTTGTTTGAGATAGACACGATGGAGAGTGAAACATGCGGAGAAGTTTTTGAATATATAGATCCATCAAAAAATCATACTAATTTTAATATTTTTCACACTAATATTAGAAGCATATATAAAAACTTTAATCAGCTTGAGATTATGCTAGAAAACTTAAATAATATTTTTGATATAATTGTTTTAACAGAAACGCACCAACTGCAAAATGCAAATATGTTTGAAATGAGGGGTTATACAAAAATATATAGTCACAGTACCATTAATAAAAACGACGGTTCCATAATATACATAAAATCAAATTATAATTTCACAGTAAATATTATTGAAATATCCTCTATTAAATGCATTAGGACGACAATATCTGTAAACAATAAAACCATTTCTATTACCTCGATTTATAGACCTCACACAGTAAATAAATCAGACTTTGTGAATGAACTAGAAGCTTACCTACATAACCTACGATTTTCGGATACTGAAATAATTATAGGAGATATAAATATTGATATTTTAGGAACGTCAGTTGATGCACACGAATATTTGAATGCATTATATACAAATGGTTTTAAGTCATTAATTAATAAATATACACGAGTGGAACAAAACTCTAAATCCTGCATAGACCATATTTTCCTTAGAAATAATAATAATCAAATTCAAAATTTGATACCTATAGTACTTCACTCAAAAATAAGTGATCATTATCCAACTTTGTTACAGTTTAAAACTGGACTTCCTATAAACAACAAAAGCTGTACAAACTCTAACCAAATCAAATTATTTGTAGACTACAATAAATTAGAGAGGTTAATGTCTCAAGAAAAGTTTAAACTGGTTTACGAAAATAATGACCCTGATACAGCTCAAAACAATTTTATTGACATAATAAACACGCACGTAAAGACTTCAACAAATACAGTTACCATTAAAAACAAAACTAAAAAGAAGCCATGGATCACCCAAGGTATACTTAAATCAATTGACAAAAGAGATATTCTATACAAAAAATATAAGAGAACAAAAAATGAACAAATTTATGAGGAATACAAAAAATATAGAAATAAACTTATAAACTTAACAAACAAGCTTAAAAGTGAACACTACAAAAAAATTATTGAAAACAACAAAAATAATAGTAAAAAACTATGGCAAACACTAAATGAGTATACAAATACTAAATATAAATCTACTAATAACATTAATGAAGTTCTTGATAGCAACGGTAAACGGGAAACAGATATGAACACGATCGTTAACATATTCAATAACCATTATGCAACGATCGGAGAAAAAATGGCTAACGATATAAGTAAGAACCATCTAAATCCTAAAAGACAATCTCACAATTTTCATAACTCAATCTTCCTTAAACCTGTAGATGAAATAGAAGTATCAAATATTATTCGAACTTTAAAAAACGACTCTTCTCCAGGCTTCGATAAAATTTCAAATTGCTTTCTGAAAAAAATTAGTCAATATATATGTAAACCTTTAACCTATATTATAAACCTATCATTTATTACAGGAAAATGCCCTAACCACTATAAAGTGGCTACTATTACACCAATTTTTAAAAAGGGAAACAAAAACGAAGTTGCTAATTACAGACCAATAAGTCTCATCTCCAATATTGCGAAAATTTTTGAAAAAGCTCTAAAAACCAGACTAGTTGCATTCTTTGAAAAATACAAACTTATTTCAAATTTTCAATTTGGCTTTCAAAAAAATAAATCCACTAGTGACGCTATAGCAGTTTTGGTATCGAATATATACAACGCTTTAGATAATAGTAAACCTTGTGCAGCTGTTTTTATTGACTTAGCAAAGGCTTTTGACACCGTTAGCCACTCTAAACTTTTGATAAAGCTGGAAAATATTGGAGTAAGAGGGGTAGCATATAATTTAATCAAAAATTATTTACAGGATAGACAACAATTTGTGGAAATTAATAGTTATCGAAGCGAGCCAAGAGCTGTAACTTATGGGATCCCACAAGGAACAGTTCTTGGTCCTATCCTTTTTTTGGTGTATATTAATGAATTACTTTCCCTGGACGTTTCGGGAAAAATTATGTCTTTCGCCGACGACACGGTGTTGTTCGTGGAAGGAAACACCTGGGAAGAGGTAGAAAACTCTATTTGTAACGATTTGGGGAAGATGGTTTGTTGGTTTGATGAAAATTTACTTACAATAAATTTGCAAAAAACTGAATACCTACCTTTTTCAAACTACAGCGATCGCTTACAAACGAATCACCCACTCCAGATAAATTTTCCGTTCAGGAACTGCACATGGTCACTAGTGAGTACAGATAAAGTAAAATATTTGGGTATCATAATGGATAATAATCTAAAATGGGACCACCACATCCAACATATTGTAAAAAAAATTAGGTCACTAGTATACTTATTTCAACAAATGAGTAAAATTATAAACACACAAAAACTCGTTTCAGTATATTATGCACTGATACACCCTTTAATTTCTTACGGGATTATTGGTTGGGGTGGAGCGTATACAACAACTATGCATCCATTAAACATTATTCAAAAGAGAGTCCTAAAAATTATTTTCAAACTAAATAAGACATATCCATCCAAAATTCTATATACTGAAAATCGAATTCTTAATATCAAAAACATATTCTACAAATACTCACTCTTGCACTTAATTAAAAGTAATGAATTAAGAAATCTACCGACACATGAACACAATACAAGGTTTCGACTGAATGAAAACGTAGTACTTCCTAAAACACAACTGACAATTGGACAAAGAAGTTTTAGGTATATTGGACAAAAACTATACAACAGTATTAGTACGGAACTTAAAACGCAAACTAAAGTAGGGAGTTTCAAAGGCAAATTATCAAATTGGCTTATTGAAAATGACCCAGTATATTAAGAAATGCTATAGGAGAAAAAAAAAATACTGCAGTTTCGCTCTCCACTTGTTTATTTGTCTACTATTAGTAGTTTACCTATTTAGTTACTGGCTTGGCCATGTATGTAATATTATATAAGTAAGGGTGTTTGTTTATGTATTAATTAATTGCTGTTTTTTTTTCTTTTTTCTTTGTTTATTTTTGCTTTATCATTGTCTTTATAGGGATGAAAGTATAAACTATTGCTCGAACTATTTGAGAATGGCTGACAAGCTTTTAGCTTAGTAATTCTCAAATAGTAGAAAGGGTTTAGTTAAGTATGTTTTATTATGTTGGGAATTTCTACTATATATTTATTTTAAGCATATTCTTGTGAAATTCAAAATTTGTACTGCAGTTTCTTGAATAAATATATATTATTATTATTATTATTATATTACTTATAACCGCAAGTGGACAAATGTCAAAATACATTATAGACTCTTATAATTAGTTTTCGAAAACTTCTAAGCTAGCATCGCCCGTGACTCACCCTGTTATACGTGTTTAGTAAAATGTAAATTAATTACCCTAACAACGACAAAAATTATATTAAACGTTGAACAAAATATTCGCAATAAATTTAAGAATTTTAATAAAAAGATTATGACTGATTAAAACCTAATAAAAATTCCAACAATACTACACAAATTTATTATTTTATTCCTCTAAAATATTTCACTGGTTTTCGAAGCCATATAAATATCATCATAACTTATTGAGCTTAACCTGTGGAGGTGTTTGGTCTTAAATTATTGATAATCGTAACTAACACCAATATGACACAATACGGTTATAAAATCTATAGTGTGACTATATATAAATACTATTATAAGCTTTCATTTTATCTGTGGTATGAATTTTTTATGGATAAAACTTGACCATAAAATCATGTTTAAATTTATTTACAGACAATAATAAAATATGTTATTTTCCGACTGTACCTACTGAAGTTCAGCAACTTTTAGATAAGTATCATATTATTACATTCCTAAAGATAAAAACCTTTTCGCAACATTATTAAACACAATAGAAAAGATAACTTGGCGAATCCAGTAGTTATAATCTAATAGAATTAAAAGTAGGTAATGCAAAAAGAACCAATTCACTTTAATGCCGATGTTTTGGTTTTTCAAAACATCTTCACAGGCTCTAAAATAAATAGGCAAACAATTGAGAAGTAATATAAAACAACACACCATACAATTATTGTAGGTAACAATGCACGAGAGTAAAAAAAAACGACAACAATATAATAAAAAACGGTTATGTCACCCCAAAACTTTCCCGAAGGTTGAGTTCGAAATTTGTGATTTTTAATGTGTTATTGTCTTATTAGAGTTAATTTTTAAATGTGATTTTTTATTTCTTATGAGTATGATATTGTTATGTATCCAAATCATTCTAAAACTCATTACGTAATAGTTTGTAATTGTGAAATGTCACTTTAAATGTTGTTCGTCTTCATTTAGGACATTTTATTGTTGCATGTGTTTTTTTTTTTGTTTACTGTACTATAAAACATATTATATTTGAGGTATTCTATGTACAACTGATGTGTCTTATGAATAAAGAGATATTATTATTATTATAAAAATAATAATAACATTCCAAACTATCTTTTTCGTAAGACTTTTGGTGACAGGCTCTACTTCTAAATAAATTTATTTTTTATTTTTATTGAAGACATCAGCTATTTTTTATTTAAATTATTCAATTTTTCAAATAATTTGGACCCCTTTTCTTTTTCTACTATTTAAGAACACCTTTGTAAACAATTTTTTTATGATACATTTCATAGATCAATATTTCTGCTATGTTTAGGAAATATATTTTAAGTTTTTAACCTATTTTGACACTCTTTTCGAACGCCTATTGGCATATATTTTTAAATTGGGACGTAAATTAAGAAAATGGTCTATTATTTCCATATAATTTTATTTATAAAATTATCCATTTCAAGATAAATCGAAATTCCTAAATATATAAAATCTTCCAATTTTTAAAGTATAGTCGTATAAGGAAGGTACAAAATGAACTGCCTATAAAAGTATATTGAGTATTGTTATATAAAAATCAGTAGAGTCTTTGCATCCACCTGTATTTTATAATAAATTTGTTAATCTATCTTCAGATCTACATCATTCACATAACCTATTCATAAGCATAACATGATACAATTAAAGTACTAAACAAGCTGTGTGGACAGTGTCCTCGCCCATTTCAATAGAATTTTTCGGATCATCTGCCTGAAGTGGGTATTGTCCAAATGTTTGTATTCATATGCCACATATGACAAAGTTATAATAGTTTAAAAGTCGTGGTCACTTCATGTTTTCTCCTAGATTTATTGGTAGGCTATTTATACATTTTCAACTTATTTTTAACTATCACTGTGCCCACTGGATATACAATGGAAACTAACACTTATTGTATTCCACGTTGGAAATGTACGAAATATATTTTGTTTTTTTTTTTTTTGAAATCTGATAATTTATTACCATTTAATACGGAGTAAATTCTTCGGTTGCTATAATGGATATTTAGAAGACTTAATAATTTTTGGTGTATTAGAATTTTAGCGAAAAGTCTACTTTTTGAACAACATAGAGGATTGGTTGCAATTGTAATATTAAAGCAAATTTACCAATTAACAAAATCAAGTTTCTCTTGAACCGTTTGCTAGATATTGATGTTTTTTTTTAATGAACTGTAGCTTGATTCTTCGCAAATTCATCTGACCAATTGCCGTTTTTCAACGATTCAGTTTTGGGCCATATACTTGGATGAAAATAAAGTGCTGATTTTCCAATATTCTTTCAAACACGCTGTGTGGAGAATCACGACAATTGGGAACAGTTTTTTGAACCAATTTTAGGCTATAACTATTTTGAACGTTTATTTTTTTTTGTTCAATTCGATATCTCAATTATTAATGAAAATACAATAGCAAAAACAACAAACAATAACAATTCAAACACAATCAAAACTAATAAGAGTAAATGTTTTAATAACTAGTATGACCTCCGCGTTCTCTTATAACAGCAGTCATCCTTTTGCTGATGCTTGCAATCAGATTGTGGATCAACTGTTGAGGTAGATTGTCCCATCAGATCTCGACCAGGGCAGCTGCTGCGTCTGCGTGATTATCAACTGCAGGTATTCTGGATCTCCATCCTTTTTCTAACAACTTCCGTTCTATAATAGGATTTGTGTATTTTTTTGTCAATATTTCTTTCTAACGACAATTCGGTTCTTAACATAGAATATAAACTCATACACACATAAAAATGGGTAACAAGCACGCAAGATTTTACCTCAAGGTCTATAGATGATGGAAAGGGCAAATCAAATTCCACCCTTTTTAAAAGGTCGTTTTTACTGTTGTGACTTTTAAATATTAAATCGACTAGGCATATCAGATATTCGTCCAGAAAAATCTACACCGGTATGATAGAGCATATTATTATCGGTCCATTTTACATTGACGGCACTTTAGAACTCAAAATTATTTAAATTAACTACAGTAGCAAATTGTATTATTGGCTGAGTGCTTTGGTCGAATTTCTTTCCAACACGATGCATTTTGCAATTACAAAATTGCATATTAAGTCGATGAGAAATCATACTAATGGGCATGCTCCAAATGCATTGCATAACTTGTGATATACAAGGCGTTGTTTTGAAACTATCAGAAATAAGAAAATATCCTTGATTCGCTTATGAACAAATTATTAGTCATGAAAATCCAAAGAAAAAGATTGCAAAATTAAATTTTATACAATACGCAAGTCTGCGTAAAAACGAAAATGACATTGTTCACTTCAGATTTTTATGTAATTTTTGACTCTCTAAACGCACTGGAAATTTTTGAGTATATATAGGGTGTTGTTTTGGGGTCGACACAAAAAAACAAATAATTTTTCAATGTGGTCCTTGATTATTGTATATTACACCGTGTATATTGAGCAATAATGGGTGTACTAGTTGAATTTTACACTCAATATCTACTGTTAGACAAAGAGGCTGAAATTACCTGCCTTAAAAGACCCAGCGCGGCAGTTGGAAATCGAGCATCGTAGCTAAAGTTTATATTGAAAAATCGGGGTCTCCATCAATAAACTGGCGATTTAGGAGAAAAAATTGGAACCACAGGTAAAGCTGCCACAATCTTCTGTACAAAAGGGTCATTCAACCTAGACCTCGATGACGTAAGAAGATTTTTCAAAAATGCAACCATAGATAATTGCACCATTAAGGCAAATATTGTGAATAAATGAAGTTTATTTATACAATTAAGTTTTGGGATGGGAGATGCCCACATGTTCAAACACCTCTCAGTGCGATCACGTTAGTCCAGTACCTGAAGGCGAGGACAGATATTAGATGGGTAGACGGTGCTTCCGGCCGAGTCGGTAGACTTGCCTATGCCAAGTAGTTATGGGGGTAGAGTGGGGGATACACATTCAATTACATATAAAACAGAAAATATTGCTTGCCGGTCACATGTAAACAGCATAGGAGATAGCCTCATCTGTCCGCTAGACTGTGTTACACCTCTTTAATTAAAATAATAAACTGCAAAAGTGAGAGAAACTAGATCTTGACCAATGTTATGCCTTTGACCGGTATTTGCGCGTAATACCGGTCAGCCAAATTGCAATGCTTTTTGTAATTAGCGTGGCATTTCTTTAGAAAATAATGAAATAATATTGTTCGGGAAAGTAGTGTACTGAACGGAATGTGGAATTTTTTGCTTGCTAATCGTATTGAATGGCCTTCGTCGATACATTGCAAAGCATTTTGAAGTTGCTCGAAAGTCCATTCAGCTTTGTTTCCTTTTCCGGCATAATTTCTAGGAATCTTAAAAACAAAAACAAGCAAAAAATTATATAATATCTAATGAAGTTTTATTTTAATGTTATGTTTGTTTGATGCATTTTCGTATTTATTTATTATTTTATCTAAATTAAATTATAAATTGTATCAGGATTCCACATAGACTACGTTTGTCACGGAATATTTCGACTGACCGGGATTCCCCCAATTTCCTCTACGTAGTGGTGGGTGCTGGTGGCTGGCAGTCGATGACCCGTGGTTCGGATTACACGGTTAACTGTAGGTCCATACATATGCTGGCTGTCTGTCAAATCCATGACAAGATGCCAATAAAAAGAAAAAAAAGTTAGGTTTTGAGTTTTCTATTCCTCCTTTTTTAAAAATAACATAATTCTGTACTTTTGTGCTTAGGGCGCAACTTGTTCGCTTATCCAAAAAATGACATTTTTTTTTCAACGGATGTTCAAAATATTGGTAAAGAATGCTTTTTCTTTTTGTATCATTTAGCGGATTGGTCTATTAGTCTGTAACATTCATATAATGAGTTGCGAGTATGTCACCAAACGTAATACCTATTAAATGGAATAAAAGTAACTGGAAAGTCATATTTAGAAACATCAAATTGAGGCAAATTTGACTTCGTTGACGACAGTATTGAATTAATTTCAGCAACAAAAATGCCGTTAACCGATTTTTATTACGATATAGATTTAAAATTAATGAACATACCAGAAAATAAAAAGAGTTTTACAAAATCTAATATGTAAATCACTGATTGTCAAAAAATAATGATGTGTGTTTTTTTTTATATATACCTACAAATGAATGAAGTAATAAAAACACCACCCCAACGGAAACGTAATACCAAAATGCCTTATTTTACTAAACGATAGTAACAATTCATGATATGTATGAGTATACAGATGCGACATATAGAATGTTGCCACCCGTTGTCCGAAAACGGAGCGTGATCTTATCTATATCTGAGATAGAACACATTTTAGAGGTTTATGTGACTGCATATTTGACCACTTACAATTCTCTGATCGTATATGGAAATTGGTCATCAGCGTTTTGTTCAGAGGACATTATGGGGTTATAAGAACAGGACCGGATTGTGCCAGATTATATTTAAATCTAAGGTAGAGACCTAAGGTACATACATGATACCATATCATTTATACCTCTGTATTCATATTCTATCACAATCATCAATTCGATTCAGTTCTTTTAAATGAGTTAAAAAAACAAAAAAATTACAATTAACTTCTTCACTGTTGTCATTTGCTTCAAGTTTATGAGTTTAATAGATATCAAAACTCTAGATCGAGAAAACTCTTTTCGAAAAACTTCAAACCAAAACGGCCAAATGTTCTTCAAATAAAAAAAAGAGTTAGACGCAGCAGCAAATTTGTCTTTGTCTTCAATGGGGTTGTCTACTAAGACGGCCACCGTCCACGTTGGAAAAACGGTTTACCACTTTACCGACACAGTTTTTAAAATTTCGACCCGTGTTTCGCTAACATTGCTAGCCTTCTCAGGGGAGAATTAAAACTGCGTTTTATTTAAAACTAACAATGATAGAGAAGGAGCGTCGAGATTTAAAAACTGATCTGAATAGGGTTGGGTTGGTTCAGTCTTATACAACTGGTGGATTTTTGTATCAGAATATTTAAAAAAAAATTCATAATAACTATCATTGTAGTTTCGATAATGTGAGTATGATTTTTACTTCTGGTAAATTCTTTTTGTTATATTATGTTTATATATTCTGACAAAAAATCCATCAGGTTCTATACGACTGACGATGTCTCAGATTGGTAACTTTCAACGTTTCAATAATCAATAAAATAACTGTGGAAGTGACGTTTTTGTTTACTTTGTTTCAAACATTGCTCTCCAGCTTTGAGAATATGGCCTAGGCATCTTCACAGTTGTAATTTTTGATACTCTAAACATTTCTTTAAACCTGTACTGGTCTATAATGTAATAAATTTTGATATAATAGCCCTCATAAAGTGGTTGATAAAATCTAAAACTTAATCTAACTTCCCTGTATAGAAATGCGACACAAAAGCAGTCCCTTCTCTGTATTTATTGCATTATCATCATCAATAAGAAAGGGATAGCCCTTATAAAGACATAAAAGCAAAGGTATAAATCGAATTGCATTCGATTAGATTAACATTTTTAGAAGCCTTGTCCTTGTATCAACCATATTATGAATTGTGTCCAATCTGTCTTCAAAAATATGATTTTGAATCAGTAATAATTGTAAAGTCTATAGTTAAAATAAACTGGTTTCCTAGTGCTGTATTTTAATGATTGTAGTGTTGATATTTTTTGTAAGATTCAATTTTATACAGTGCTAGTTAAAAGTCCCCTCCCTCCCTCGTATCTTTTGAAAATAAACGGATGTAGGCTTCTCAACTAGTCATAGCAGGTGACGTAATAGTCATAGATGGCCACTGTGACCAACATTTTTAAATGGTACCCTATGGCAACTGATATCATCTCGTTTGAAAGTTATTGAAAATACTGAATAGCCATACTATTTTTTTTCGTTTAGGCTCATTTTGATGGATAAATTAAATTCATTACTAAAATGTTTCGCATTTAATTAATATAGATTTAAGAAGCAGTTTTTAAATTAAGTGTTGAAAATGTGCTCCATCTACTTCTTGACAGCAATGCATCCTCTTGGTAAACTCTTGTCGTCCTCGTGCAAATGTGTCAGCGGTAAATTGCCCTACATTCTTCAACAATTCGTTGTTTTAAAATTTCAATACTGTCAGGTGCTGTAGCGTAAACTTTAGATTTCAAATACCCCCACAAAAAAATCTAATGGTGTGAGGTCTGGCGATCAAGCTGGTCATTCTGTCGACCCTCGTCGTCCAATCCATTTACCAACATATTCCTCATTTAAGTAACGTTTTACTGCACCATAATAGCTAATTGTTGATCGACCTGTTCGTTTGGCATCTTCAACACTGGTTGCTTCAAGCTTCTGAATAAAAAGCTCCCTCAAATAGATCGTTGAACTAGGGCGAACCTTTCATTAAAAAGACGTTCCGCTGTGTGGAAATTGTTTCTACATTTGACAGCTCCTACTTTGTCGACTACCGACTTACCTGATATTTATTTTTAACAGTAGCACTGCAAAAGGTTTTTTTCGCCAACCGTCCGGACTTCCCGGACGCTTTTTCTTTGAGAAAGTAGCATTTCCCGGACTAGGCCGGGAAGAATCACGTCGTTTTGTCATTTCAAACAAATTGAATCCCTTCAAGATTAGCAATTTCTCGAATTTTAATATAAATATTAATATAAATAAGAATAAAAATTTTTCTGTTAATATGTAGTATTTTCTGTTCTGTTTAATTCAAATAAGAATTAAAATGTGTAATAAAGAAATAAAGAAATGTGTCGTCTCATTGATTTATTATTCTACACGGTTGCCGAAAAAATATTGTACGCAACACGTCCGAAAATATTTTCCGGACTTGTTACGTAAATTACTATTTTATGGTAATTTTTTTCTAATTGCTAATATCATTTTTGTAATAGACCACTTTTCCTAATTCAAAAAAGAATATATTTATTGCGTAATATTGAGATTTCGGACTTTTTAAAAGGTGGAAAATGTAATTAAAAGTTTTATGAAATAACTTCACGGGCTTGATATGTGAGTTTTATTTTTAATATCAGTGTGATTTTCATAAAAAAATGTGCACCGATCTTCAAATACATTTATGTTTTGACCATCTATAATGTGCGCTAACAACACAAAACACACAAATCCAAATAAAAATAAACAGAAACTACATAATATTATATTACTTATAGTACATGGAAAAAAGCTATTCTTATTATTTTATTAATCTTAAGTCAACGCTACATTGTATTTCCTATGACGCAAGTGCAGTGTAGTAATTAAATGAAACATTATTCTTATTTAGTAAGGCTAAGTTAATACTAACGCAAGAAAAGTAGATACTTAATTCGAAGAGAAGGGGCTGAAGGAGAATGTATCGGACCAGAACCCGCAACTGGCTAATTATACTTCATTGCATTCTGTCTTATCTTCGAATTATTAAACATAATAGAAGTTGAAAAACTTCGGAATAATTTATTCCAAGTCCCACGATTCTTCCATTATTACACAGGTGCAAATCTACAAAAATAGAATTAATTGATTGAATAAAACACGTCTACTCCACAAAATGATTTATATATATACGTTGAACTCTTCTAATTTTCAGCCAGACATGTTTCGGAACATATGTCCATCATCAGTGGCTTAAGGAATCTTATATAAGTTACATGAATGTGAGGGTTATGTTTATAAGTGTAGTTGAGGATTTAAACATTTTTAAATTTTATCAATTATGATCTAAGTTTATTCTTTCATATGTTTATTTAGAATTGAATGTTAATTTTTTATATAGCTTTCTCACACTCACCAGTTTCAACAAGGTTATATATAATATGTATAAATGTTTTAATCCCAAACTACTTTTATAAACATAACCCTCACATTCATTTAACTTAAATAAGGTTTCTTAAGCCACTGATGATGGACATATGTTCCGAAACATGTCTGCCTGAAAATTGGAAGATTTCAACGTATACAAGATTATTCACGCCATACAACACGGATAGTGTGGCTAAACTATTTAATTTGCTAAAATTTTTATTCATGGGTTCGATAAAAATGATTTATGGCTAAATTTTAAAACTATTGTGTATCTATACAGGGTGTCCTAAATATAAAAAATGAACCATAGTTCCTTCATTAAAGTACATCTCACCTAAACCTGATAGTTTTTTAAATATTTTAATTTTTATAAAAATATAGACATAATTTGAATGAAAAAATTCACACCTATTCGTTTGTTCTTTTTAAGCCAGTCTGCGCTGATAAATATATCGACTCATCACTTGTTACGCCAAATATAAAAACCCCCAATACTAAATAGAGGGTGTCCAATAATATAAGTTATATGAACGTAAATTTTAATTCTAAATATCTTTTTTTTATTTCAAATGGAACACCCGGTATGTGAGGTCAAAATTAAATGCACAAAGTAATTATCTGTCAAATATTTCCTATGGAGAACTTTTGACACGTTTTCGTGGAAAATGCACATATTCATAATATTAGGCGAATTTATAATTGAACCTGTTAATTTCCTGTAGACCACCCTGTATTTGATGATGAAATTAATTATCTATTAATGACTATAAGGTTTTCCTATAGATATGTATATTTTTAATTTTGCATGGTAATAGGAAGAATTTTTCAAAATTATAATATTTGAAAAGTTGAAAATGATTGGACTCTAGGCACATTTGATTCCTTTTCTTAAATCCTTCAACAACTTTAACCTGGTGTAACGCTTCGTATATTTGCTCCTCTATTAAAAAAGATTTCATTTTCGATGATTTTGTTCCTGCCCATATACAAAATTCAACACGATTTAAAATCAATATTGAAAAGTTCTTGATGCAGTTGCACTGTGTTTGGGTATCTTTCGTTAAACTGCCTTAACAGTCCCTAGAAGACCGCTTTTGGGATGATTTTGGGCCGGGAACATATCAGCGTAAACTCGTGATCCCAGTTAAGCGTTTTTGGACCATTCTCCCAGAATAAAAATCATGTTTATTCTTTCTCCTTTGGAATAGGTTAATATTTTCTGATTAATTGAATTAAATCAAATGTCACAGATAAAAAACTGTTTTATGAAAAATTTCCCAACTCTTAGGTAAGAATTTTCAACAGCCTATTTGACAGTTGACAGTAAATAACAAATTAAAAAAATGTATTCTGTCTTCTCAAATTCTCATGGCTGACTTGATAAATATTATAATTTTGAAAATTCTTCCTATTATTACCAATATGTGTGCCTCTTCCATGCAAAATTAAAGATATATATATCTATAGGAAAACTTTACTTTAACTTTAATTTTTGCATCATCAAATACAGGGTGGTCTACTTGAAACTAAGAGATTCAATTAAAAACTCGCCTAATATAATGAATATGTGCATTTTCTACGAAAACGGCAAGAGTTATCCATAGGAAATTATTTTAATATTGGTCAGATAATTACTTTTTTTCATTCAAATTAGGTCTATATTTTTTAAAAATTAAAATATTTAAAAAACTATCTGGTTTACGTGAGATGTACTTTGATGAAAGTTATGTTTATGTTCAACGGGGAATCTAAAAATACGAGTATATTCATATATAGGGCATTCCATGTAAAAAAACTTATGGTTCATTTCTTATATTTGGGACACCCTGTATAGATTCACAATATTTTGAAAATGTAGCCATAACTCAATTTTATCGAACCCATGAATAAAACTTTTAGGAAATTAAGTAGTTTAGCCACACTATTCCGTGTCATGGAGTGAATACCCCGGTATACCAGTATAGATCAGTTTGTGGAGTAGACGTGTTTTATTCAATTAATGCCATTCACTCCTCGCTAAATGCATTACCTCAGAAAAAAAATAGAATGCTCGTTACCGACGACGCAATGTCAACACCTACAATAAGCAACAACTACATATCGAGGTGAGCGACGTGAACTGTCAACGTCTTTAATCGATCATGCGCGTTGTAGACTATAATCTTTACCCAAGAAGAGTCGCGTAAATGCAATTCTAAGTATCTTGGTATAAATATATGAAAGTAATTTATACATTTATAATTAAAAGTAGAGTTAGTTTTCTTGATTGGAGTAATCCTATAAGAGTCTATTAAAAACATAAGAACACCATACACTGCTTGGAAGAGAAATACGAGGGTTGCCTTTTATATTTCGGGATTAGAGAACAAAAACAAATCATCGAAAATCACTTTACTGTTTTTCAAAATATTCCCCATGAAGATGTATACACTTTTGCATGCGTTTGAACCAATTGTCGAAGCTTTTGCCACTCTGATTGAGGTATCTCGAAAACATGCATTCTGAATGCAGCAACCGCTTCTTCAGGTGTTGAAAAACGTTGACCTCTCAGTTTGTTTTTTACGTACGGGAATCAAAAGAAGTCATTCGATGCCAAGTCAGGACTATACCGCGGATGACTCATCAAATCGATGTTGTGGGTGCTCTAAAATGCAGTTCTTTGAGCCGATGTGTGAGAGCTCGCATTGTCGTGGTGAAGAGTGATCCGCCTCCGGCGGTTGGTTTTCCTGATTTCCTGGAAGACAACTGGCAAACAAATGGTTGTATACCACTCAGAATTGACTGTTCTACGTTGTTCTAGTGGTACGGTTGCGAAAAAACAGGCGACCATTTGCGTGGAAGTGCTTCGTGCGCGAACTTCTGTTGGATTTGGCTCATCTTGAAACACCCATACCGTCAAATGCTGTTTACTCTCGGGCTCATACGCGTAACAACTGATTTTGGACGACCTTCACGAAATTCTTCTTGGAATGAACTACGACCACGATTGAATTCACCATACCATCGATAAACACTGGTCGTTGATGGAGCTTCATCGCCAAAAATTGAATGAAGTTCATCCATGCACGGTTGCTGAGTTAATCCACGTCGAAAGTTGTAAAAAATAATTATACGAAAATGTTCACGAATTTTTAGGCCGAGATGAATCATTTAAGTTACTGTAAACAACACAAATAGCGCTCGT
The DNA here is from genome assembly GCA_911728435.2 of Apoderus coryli. Taxonomy (NCBI): domain Eukaryota; kingdom Metazoa; phylum Arthropoda; class Insecta; order Coleoptera; family Attelabidae; genus Apoderus; species Apoderus coryli. Next base: position 2,508,388 of record OU452206.1, on the reverse strand, counting down.
ATGTCAAAACGTTCTGAGTATAACCTCAAAAATGTCCAACTTTACAATAAAGCTGTCAGTTGCCAGATTGCAACCCCAGGGTTGCCAAATCCCGAAATATAAAAGGCAACCCTCATATGCCTTTAACAGAAGGATATTTTTTCTTCAAGGTAATCTTAAATCCTGTAAATGCACAATTTACTCCCAAGAGTAGATGAATATTTAAATTATGCGTTGATTAAACTTAACTGGAATGTTATATACTTGCACCAAATATTTTTCTATTCTTATTTGAACATTTGATTTTTTCCTTGTATCGCCGAAAAGGTTACTAAGACATTTTCTTAATTTGATAAATAAAATTCTTATTTAAAGATGTTGTTGTTATTGTTGCTCAGTGGCTTACATTAAATCTTTATGTTTAAAGGTGCGATGGGAATTTAAAAATTTACAATATCACATCATCATAGTCTTGTTTGAATTTTAAATATTAATGTATTAAACTTTGGCCTAGTGAACAAACATTCATACTTTTTTATTATTATTGATTATTTGTTAAGTATTCTATTTTTAACTAATTAGTACTAGATTACCTTGAAAAAAAAATAGTTAACTTTTATAACTACCCTTGGGGCGTTTCTTTTTATATGAATCACTCTTACGTTAGGAGCGGCATGGCGATAGAAGCCGCGCTCGTGCTAATGTGATGTTTTACCTCATCACTTTCCGTATATATACTCTATTATATTCTAACAGTGGCTGCTCTTTTGCATTTCCATTTTCCATTTTGTAAGGCTTTTATGCCAACTTGCCATGTTCCATATTTCACTGCTCCATAAATTGCTCCCAGGCAATTTGAAGATTATTCAACACAAAGTAGAATTTTATGCTATATGCGAAGTTGCTAGCAGGGGTGTAAGTGTGTTGTAAAACACCATCTTATTTTATATGTATTAGATACATCATACACAGGGTACCAAAGAAATATGTAAAAAGTCTATACATAAATAAATATGAGAATATTATATGTATTTTCTAATGTCAACATAATTTTAAAAAATAGATAACTTCTAATTTTTCAGAATTTTGATCTGGTCTACATAAGAGTATACCATACATATAGTTTGTACAATTATTAGATTTATCCAAGTTTATTTAAGATTCTATACCTAAGATTCAAAAATTCAACTTCTTGAAACGCATTGAAATACTGTCAAATTTGTAAATTGCATACGGTAATTTTATTACAAGTTTTAAGTTTAAATACATCTATGTAACTATGACGGCAATCAAAATCACACTGAAAAAAATATTGTACGTAAAACCAATGAATGGTTGTCATCAATATTTTGAACATTAATATTATGAATTGGTCACTGTTACAATGAATTTTGATCATAAATTAATAATTTCATACATAGAAACAATGTACGATGAAACATTAATCAATAAATGCAAGACATCGAAAATTTATGGTTTTTTTCATCAATATAATGTCACTATTTATTGCTTCAATGTTTTAAATTTATTAATTTATGCTCTTCGCCTTTAACACAATAATTTGTAAATCATACACCTATGAACAGCGAACATAAAAACTAATAAACGATCATCGTTGATTCAATGGATGCTAAGCATTAATTTTACGAACCTAACCATTAAATTCTGAATAACGCGCGCAAATCAATGCACCCGGACCATAGACTGAATACTCAAAACATTGACATTATGACATTCTCATAGACTTTTTGTTTACGCGTCCTTTTTGTTTTGTTTAGTTAAATGTATACAGTTGAAAAGTGAAGTGTGTTCCTAAATATATTTTTATTTGTTCCCAAATAATACAACAAATGTAGAAATATAAGGTAAGTAGTAATCCTTTTATATAAGTACCATTTAGTAAAGTACAAAACTAAAGTCAGTTTAAAACGAAAAAAAACACAGTGCGGTATTCCTTTGTAATGTTGAAAACCCGCCGATACGAGGGGAGAAATTTTATGGGCTCTTCATGGATATTTAGTGATATCCGCTAAGCTATGTTCCAAAGGTGCCAGTGAAAAGATAAGCCATTTAAAGTACACAATAAAAGACTCTCAAGAATCTTTATTTTGTGCTAAAACAGTTCAAGAAATATAAGAACATATAATAAACCTTAAAGGAAGAAAATCTGCAATTCAACCGTACTTATGGGTTCTATAAGTCTATTCTAAAGGCGCACACTGTTTACTTAAGAACCTGTTATTTTGATTAATAATAATAATATAATAAATGACTTTATTGAGAACTTAGAAAAGTTACACAAAAGGCGAAGTCGATGCACAGCCTCCTAGTTTAACATATTAGCAATACTAAAGATAACTACATATTAATAACAACAACAAAAACCCTGATACATAAAAAAAGGCAATGATTCCTGGATGCCCAGAGGCACTACGCAATGTCCTGGGCCCAGACACTGCCGTTTTAAGTCATGTCGTGGAGCAACTGTGACCCTGACAGAACCCAGACTGGACCTCCGACAACAACCCATGCCCATCAAGATATGTTTTCATTTGATTGCAGATCACTCTCTCAATAACCTTGGAGATCGCTGGGAGTATATTAATCGGTCTATAAGATCCTTAAATGTTGATGGAGTTTTAGTTTTGGGATTGGAATGACATTGGCTTCTTTCCAACATGTTGGGAAGTTCCTCGCTTCTATATAGTAATTAACTAGATGCTGTATAAAGGGCATTATAAACGGACAACTACTACTACTAGCATATCAATACTGATCATGTCACTGCCTACAGCATTTGACTTAATCCCTAGCAATGCATCAAGTATCTCCCCATGATCCACCATTGTAAATTCAAAGTTAATATCAGGCCTAATTTTATTACATAAGTAAAAATTGATCGTTCCTGGGTCCGGATTCTTGGTAGAAGTGGCCACAAAAAAATCATTAATATTATCAACATCATGAATAAAAGACGGTATTGTGATATTTTCCCTTGCATAAATGTTTAGATCTCGTAATAATTTCCAATTTTGTTTAGAAGAATTTCCGCGGACTTTAGTTTCCAAATATAGTTTTTTCTCCCTTTTCACCTCAGACGACAGACGAATCTGACATGTTTAGCATTTAATATTAACTAAATTAAAAATAAAGCCTTTAGATTTCGAGTGTCGTACAAATATGATTTAATTTATTTACAAAGCAGGTGCATCAAATCAATGGACGTACAGCAAGATAATTTTGAGTCTTATTTGGGCTTTTAAATTCTCTAACCATTGGTACTAGTATATTTGAACCATACTGCACTATGCAGTACACATAATACATATGTACCTATATGCTCGCGATTATTGATTGAATACAGAACAATAATCTCAATCTTTCGTAATAATAATTTCCGGCGAACACAATTACGTAAAACAATTATTATAACCCAATGTAATAATCAGCTAACATTGGTTTAACGTACAAAAGTCATAGATTCATGTTTCTCGTTCGTAACATTAATAACCTTCAGACATCGGTTTAATGTACAAAAGTCATAGATTAATGTTCATCGTTCGTAACATTAATAGCCAGCTAACATCGGTTTTACGTATTGGAGACATAAACTAATCTTCATCGTTCGTAACATTAACAACCTGGTAACATCGTTTTAACGTACAGGAGTTATAAATTAATGTCCATCATTCGTAAGATCAATAACCGGCGAGCATAAATTTATGTTCTTTATTTATTAATTCAACGTACAGAATTCGCTACCGAATTTATGTACGAACGTTCATTGTATTAATGTCACCCATCATCGGCTCCAATTTAATGTTGACGTTCATTGATTTGAAGCACTTTTTTATTAATATCACGTACCTTTTCGGTTCAGTGCAAAAACTGTCATTATGATGCTCACTCATGGTACAACAAAACAAGGTATGCTAGCACGCAGGTCATCACGTGATATGTGTCGTCATACTGTGTACGTTTGTTTTGTTTGTACACGAAGTACTTATACAGTTATTAATTCGAGTTTGTTAATTTTTTTGATCAACTGCTTTTATGTTACAAAAAATAGGTACATAATTTGTAGAGAAAATATCCGTTTTATTTACTTTTGACTAATTTATTGTGAATTTTAAAATGAGCTGTGCTGTATACGGATGTAAAGTTGACAATCGCTCTAAAAATTTTAATAGTGAAGTGAAGTTTTTAATTTTATACAAAATATTAAGATCAAAATGGATAACGTTGTGTAAGTGAGCAGACAATTTTAAGGGTTCAAATGCCAGAATTTGTTGGAAGCATTTTTGTGAGACCGATTACAAACGCAATCTAAAACATTACCTATATATACAAAACCACTTCAGGTCGCTTAAGGAAGATGCTGTTCCATATAATACAAAAGAATAGCACAATATGCTGTGAAACAAATTATTGAGAATTTTCAGAACTTTGGACATCTCCAGATACCAATGTAATATTTAATTCAATAAAAGAAAACACTAAATCTAGAACAATTCAAAGAAACATTATTTTTTAAAGTAAATTTCGCACTCCTATAAAACAATGTTGTGCTTAAATTTTGGTTTTGCCTGAACAATGCAAGCACATTTGATCCTATGATAGCGTCTTAGTTTAAATATACAGGGTGGTCCAGAACTTATTATTTGTCGTTAGTTTACAAAAATGCCAGAAAAATTATTTTTTAGAGGGAACCTCCCCCAACTAACAATTTAACTTTTTTAATTGCTGTAAGAACATTTATAAAATATATTTTATAAAACACCCATTGTTTTATAAACATTTTCACAACGTTCTTACGCGCCTTATAAACGAAAAAGGCGCAGATTTATAAAACAAATCGACTCTAACGGTTCTATAAACGTTGCTTGTTGCTATTATACAATAGTTTTTAGAACGTTTATAAATATTTAATAAAAATCAAATAAAACTGTTATAAACATATTTTATAAATCTTTTATAAGAGCCTCAATTTCAACATTTTTGCTCTCAGCGGCAACAGTTAAAGGATAAAAACGTTTTTTTAAAATACCTTTTTATACAAAATTATTTTATAATTATTATGCATTGTTGTTGGTACACATTAATAAAATCTGAACAATCATGGAGGTAAAACTAATATAAAACGCTATAATACCCAATAATGAATAATAAAATAAGTCAGATAAAATTCACCCATGAGCAGATTTGGCTGCGAAACAAAATTTATTGTTAAATATATTGTATATTATTACTAAAATTTTAATGCGCCTCGTGAATTATGTAAATTAATGAATTTAGATTTTATAAATTATATAAAATATTTTTTTTATTGTCACTTATTGTTGAAAATAATCTTTTGGTATATCCTTCATTATGTAATGACTGATTCTGTATACCTTACTAGCTAAGATAATTTTACAAATTATAAAAAATATTAATTTTAAAAGTTTGGTCAACATGGCTAACAATTTAAAGAAACCAAAAATGGCTTCTTCCTTATACGATGCTTATAAAACAAAATTATCTCAACACAGACGAGTATGCTCTTTAGATAGCTATTATAAAATAACTGCAGAATTGTTTTATACAGGGGTGTATTCGTTAAAAAACATAAATCTCATTATATTTTAAGGGTAATATAAAATTAATATTACCTGAAACCCCTTTGATAGCATAAGAATGATATGATGATGATATGATTCTTTTATATCTATCATATAACGTGAAGAATTTTTTATAAACCAGTTATGGTGTAAAAAAGTATATATTTCACTAAGCTTGATAATGAATAATGAAGCTAATTACAAGTATTTTTCTTGAAGTTTTATGTATTTAGTTATCCTTTGCCGTTATTTAAAATAAATTAATAGTGAAACATACTAAAACAAGCTTTTATATAAATGCTCTAAAAAATCCAAATTTAATTAAAAGGTGCTGCAAAAAATATATAAGATAAAATGTATACAAATTAATCAAGTCTACTCCTGACTACTTGAAGTATTCGTGCTTGATACTTTGATGTTTGTGTGAGTCGCCGCCGTGTGTCGCATCGTCGCAATATTGGAATAATAATAAAATAGTAAACAGAGTTTTACAAAACAAACTTTAATATAATGTGTTTTATAAAAGCTTTTAATGTGTTCTTATAAAACAAAATGCTTTTATAATTACTCTCTTATTAGCTTTTACGGGAGTAATTTAAACATAACCTAAATTGAGCTCTTTGTTTATGTTATGTAGGTATGTATGTTATAACTGCCGTTATTAAAACGGTTTGTTGAGTGTCTTTAAGAGAGTTCGAGGATCTTGAGGTAGAAAATTTGGCATGCGTTTATTGAGTATAGCAAAAAGCTTCTTCTGGAAAAATGCGGAACATGATTTCATACTGCCCATGTTTTCTCTTAGTTTTGCATTTTTTTCTAGCTCACTTGTTGTGCTTGAAGCATGATATTGATCACCAATTCTCTATTTCGGCTACCCGCTCACCATCTCGTAATAATTCCTCCTGAGAATTTATCAGTCTCCAAAATATTTGGTGTCTTATAAATTGTCATTAATTTGATTAGATTCCATTACAGTTTCCTACTCATTATTATAGTCACTAATGCTTTCCCTTTGATAATTTATAATATTGTAATTAATTTTCTATTAAATGCACAACTGCTTTTCGTTTGGACATTTTAAACCTGTGTATGATATAACAATAAATATCAGTTGAAAATAAATAAGACTATGTTATATATTAGTTCTAGGTAATGTTTATGACAGCATTTTAATTTTATAAAATATGCATTGGCAACATATTTATTTTTTTATTGTTTTTAATAAAATAACTAAAAAACAATTTTGTAATTATTAATTTGCGCACAAATTTGCTGCAGCAAACAAATCGCTCTTAATAACGACAATAAAAAAACTATTTTATTATTACGAAACGTACTTTAACAGAATAATTTTATAATTGTTTTTAAAGGAACAAGTTAATCCAGACTCGTACTTTTACAAAATGCTTTTAAAACCAATTATCATTCGGAACAAATTCGTCCTATAAAAAATATTTTATAAACGTTTATAAAACTGTTACGATATCATATTTTATAACTATTTTATTATTTTGCTGTAAAAACGTTCTTAAAACAGTTTTTCTCACAGAAAACTTTAACACAGCAGTTTTATCACCAAACGAACCTTTAAAGAACAAAAAAGTTTTTACTAAGCGGCAATAAAATAATTATAAAATATATTAGTTCTTTAAGAATGTCGAATTGCTAGTTGGGCATGTTTAATATAATTTGGTTTTTTAATTCATAACAGACCATAATTTTCACAACTTTTAAAAACAACAAAGAATAAACTGATGATATGTTATATATATAACACGGATTTGAAAAGCTGATAAAACTAGCTTTTTAAGTATGTATACTTTATCTATATCTCACTCCTCCAGTTTTCGTTTTGGTAGCGTTTATTCATAAAATTTTATAAATCGACAAACTTTCAACGGATTTAATAGTAGTGGATTATGGAATTTGTTAGCTACATAGTAACTGTTTATGCACTAAGTATAATTTTGATTCAATAAATATTTTAATTGGTAGAGGACTGTATACTATAAGTTATTATTTTGTCTATGAATTTAATATTATAAATTAGCCATATAACGACAAAATGTACAACTATGGCGCCTACCTTATTGCAGGATCTGATTAATTTCTGCTGCAGGGGGCCCTCTTTATCCGTGGATTCAATTGGTCACCGGCAGGTCTTCCCAACACTTGTAATTTATTTGGAACGTTTTGTTTATCACGAATACGAATATTATCTTTTTTAAATTAAAACAACAATACAACTTTACGTAGTGGTCAAACAGCCGCTATGCTACCCTGTTATTCTTACTCTTACTGATTGTTTCTGCGCATAGCATTCTTTTGCCGGTATATTTTGAATTTATATGGCTTTAATGTACAAGAACATTTTTTAAACAAAGTAAAATAAAGTTCCAGGTTGCATGTACAGTAACTATGGCAAGTTGTTTAATAGAAATGTCATTCTTTTTATAATTGTGATTAATCTAATACTGTCTTAATGAATTTTATATTTTAAATCAACAAAAAGTGTACATGAAACTCTAATTTTCTCCGAAGAAGAAGAAATAGTCACACAATGGAAGACAATTAATTAATTAGTAAATAGCGTAGAAAATTATCACAGCAATTCAGTGAGTTGAATTAAGAAATAGGCGCATTTGGGATAAACAACTCTGTTGGTTGAGAAAGACACAGAAACGTAACAGAATCAAACAAAAGCTGTGTGGTATTTACTTGCCAGCTTGCAATTATTAGAAATAGCAATGCGTTATACATGGTGTACTCTGTCTGATCTTTTAAACAAAGATCGAGACGTAACACTGCACATAGAAAGGATATTGTATGCGAATTGAAGGTAGTTTCCACTATGCGCCATGGTAGGCCAATGGTAGAACATTTGACTGGCAATCGGGCGATGTTGGGTTCAAATCCCACCTCTGTCGCGAATTTTTATTAATTTTAGTCTATTTCATTTTTCTATAGAGATATTTATTTCCGGGTCTACCCTCATAGAGTCAAATTTGCTCTCCTACATGGAAAGAATTATAGTAGTGAATTCTAACTGAAATATATTGATAGAATTTTTATAGTCAACTCAATCAGTTTTTCAGTTATCACGGCAAGGTTTTCAGTTTTCACATCGTTATGAAAACACTATGCACATTGTCAATTTGATTATAGTTAGTATATCATAATTTATTGTTATCCTCACTAGAAATACGCATTAGCGCCAACGGCTATCCTAACCAAATAATAGGTATTGTAATTTATATAGTTACTACCTAGTGCTTGTCAAAAGAAATAAATTTTCGCGCCAAAAGCTCTCCCTAACTCTATGAATATTGTTATGGTAATCAAACTAATATAGATAAAACACATTTTACAAGAGAAACGTATAAGTATTTCTGGATCAACGCAGTCGAAAGCTCTCGATAGGTCCACCATAAGCGCCGCACAATTTTTGCCACTATTGAAAGCATCCGCAACCACTGAAATCAGTTTATCGCCACGGCTGTAGCTAATCCATTTCTAAAACCGAACTGCTGCCTGTTTAACAAATTGCTGCACTCAAAATGATCGCAAAGCCTTACCTTAAGGGCCTTCTGAAAAACCTTGCCCAACAGATGCACAATGGAAATTGGGCGATAACTCCCCAAATCCCTTTTTGAAAATTGGTGTCACACGGGAGACTTTAAAGTATCCCGAGGTTTTAATTAGGAAGATATGATGTTATTTAGAATTAAAATGTAAAGTGTCTTTAAAATTGGTGTTTTCTCTCCTATATTAGTAGCAAAACTAAAATTTATTAGTAAAAATAATGTAGATGAACGCAAAACAGCCATTTATAGAACGATTTTGAGGTTTTAAGAAAAATTTAATGTTATTTAGAATTAAATATTAAAGTGTCTATAAAATTGCTGTTTTCTGTCCTAATATAATTCAAAACTAAAGTTTATTAGTAAAACGAAATTAGATTGGACGCAAGAGATTAAAAAACTCAAGCCTACATTAAATTATAAAAGCAGATTACTTCAACTAAATATATATGTAAAGCTTACTTTCAGTACCAACGTGATTGTTATTAGCATGCAATTAATTTCAATACAACGAAAACCTGATAAAATGGACTGGAATGGCTACCTCTGTAAAACACAGTTTATCCTATAATGGCTCTGATATCAACAAAAAGGGATTACATTTTGCATGAATATATGCTGTTAAATAAAAACAGTGATTTAGAGCAGCGCATAAATTAACAATACGGTATAATAACTGTTTGCAAAAACGGCAAGTATCCATAAAGTGAGATAAAAACCGGTCGAATACAATGCAAAATAGCCTAATAAAATTAGCAATCTGAATTAATGCTCTTCAACGCTAATATTACATTTTTGGCTGGGTATATTATGCAAAATAACTCTGGCATTTTTTATTACGTAAATCTATCTGTCTTTAACTAATAGTTTTGCAAATAAATTTAAGTAGAATATATAATGCGGCTTTTCTTTCGGGGGAGAAAAGAACTAAAAAATTTGAAATCAAAGTTTATTAAAAATGTAACTAATTACGTATTTTTCTGAAATGATTACAAAATATTGACAGCACTTTGACGTTACAAAACCTGTTATTCCAGTATTTTAAGTTGTTTAATTGGTCTATTCCTTTAGGAATTGGGGCAATAAAAATTAAAACAGAACAATTTTTCTATTATTTCAAATATTGGTTGACATAAATCGTCTAGAGACTGCTTCACTCAACATTGAGAATTTTGTACAAAAATATATCATAGCCAAATTCGAATACCTACCTACTCAATTCTTTAATTTAATTCTTATAATTATCAAATCCAAAATACTTACTCCAAAAAGTATATGAGTATAAAATACTCCAAAAGTAAGGTCAAGTAGGTTCCATTTATCTCAGTCTATAAATAATTTGTTCTCTATGTTTATCTTTAATTAATTTTTATTTGTTTTAGAAGGTTAGAAATTTATGAAATCAAACGCAATAAAGCGGCAGATGACCCTTCGTACAGCAGGGACGCCTTGATGCCAGCCAGAAACAATGTTCTTAATGAAAATAAAAGCATGTATGCTTCAGTAGCTTCCTAAGACATTCCACAACCCAACCTTAGACACTATGCTGTTAGAACTAGAGGAAAAGTAATAGTTTTCAAAAGACGGGAAAGTTACAGGTGGAATAAATCTGTTAAATTATAAAGGAGAAAAATCTTGCAGAAATTTTAACGCAGTTGGGGTTATGGACTATCTCGAGTAGACGTGCAAGATCTGATGCAGATATATATGTACAAATAAAAACGGGCTAACAACAAAATTCAAAGATGGTTGCTCTGGGGAGCAATGGTTTCTAAATTTTTATAACCGCAATAAGCTTTCGAAGACGTCGCGGTGGTACACAGAAAACAAGAAAATCCATGTTCGATCTATGGCCTTTTTGATTTATTGGAAAGTTGTATTAAATAAAAGAACAAAACAAGAAGAAGAAGAAAAACTGATGAAAGAAAAAGCACTGCAACTAAAAAAGATAAATAAAAAGCCACAGAAATGTGCGAAGAAACAGGGATCAAATAAAAAAAAAGGTGAACAACGTTAAACAGAACAGAAAAGATTAAAATATTCGTCATATTCTTCGAATACCAGTTGTTCATCGGTAGAAGTAGAAATTTAAAAGAATTACGTCGATGAAGACTTACAATTTGCTAGACCAGATAACATGCTTACCGATAAAGTAGAGGGAGAAAAAACTAAAAAGTCGGATACGCGAGGGCATATAGAATGTCTGGACTTCGTTAGTTGTAGAATTACGTACGCCAAAGTAACGAAAAAAGAAAAATGTCTACAGTTTGTATCTCAAGTGGCCCTAGTAAAAGAAGAGGGCTTTGAAGTATCATGCCTGAGACAATACAACCATTTCTGTTCTTTCCCTTGTCGCAGATACTGCCACTATCACATCAGAACAATTTGAAAAAATTATCAAAAAAGGGGGAAATTTATATTTACCATGATGACAATCAATTAACTATACTTTAAATTTAAATGTTTAACATAGTGATACTAAACGCTTTCTTTAAAAATTCAGTCATTGATTGCATTATTTATATTTTTATTATTTTTAAGACAATACACACAGTAACAGGTTCCAGTTTCTCGACACTTGAGTGAATAATTTGTTTAACAGCATATATTATCACATCGGAATATTTCAAAAACTAATAATTTTAGAGATTACAACCTCATACAAAGTTACCCTTATTTTTATTGGTTAATAAAACTAGGAACTATTGGGGTTTCTATTTAAAAATATTGACTTTTGACAGTTTTCTTGATGTGATATTTTGCACACAATGTATTAATAGATACGTAAACAGTTCTTCTTTCAAACAAGTATTTTTGAGATAGAAATAGTATCTAAATCAATTAATAAAGGTTTCATTATAGTAAAATTTTATAATGATTTTAGAGTCCGCAAACGTCACTTTTGACATAAAACCTTAAATATGTCAGACATGGTAAGCTATAGGACATAATACACAAAGTCTAGTTGAAATTTTACGTATAATCCAAAACTGTATTAATATATAGATATGGTGTTCCCTTTGAAATAAGCAAGTTAACACCTCAATGTCAATAACTTATAACTATTTTAACCCCTATTCCCCCGTCGACATAGTCACCCTGTCAAAATTTCAAAATTCTCCTATGTATAGGTTTCTATATACATCGATCGATTTGGTTCCCGGTGGAACACCCTGTATAGAAAATTTCGCGACAAGTTCCTGATTGTTTCCTTCGAATTTGAGTCAGACTGTATATGCAATAAAAACAAAGCGCCGGCCCTCCCAGCAAATTTCCACTTGCGTAAACTTTTCAAATAACAATTTAAATAAAATTTAATAAATCACTGATAAAACACCAGCATATACAATCTATCTACCAAGCTGTATTTCTTTCCTTTCCCAGACAAGGCTAATACGCATAGTTATCAATGTGTCACGTGGCTGGCTTCACCCCTAAAAATGTCACATCGAACGAAATCATCTTTCTATTTTTTCCGAACGGTTTAGAAAGAAGAACAGAAACAAAAATGTAACGAAATCAACCAATCCAGAAGACGCGTGCTAAATTGTTTTTGTACGATGAGATGTCGGAAATGTGGGATACGTGACATGGAATTGATTGTAATTGGATACATTATGTAGGTACGTAGGTAAAGGGCGACTTGAAAAATGCAGCAGAGGTTAATGTGATTAGAAGCAAGAGGGCGTGAATAAAGACTGATTTGGCAAACAAATCCGTGGCTTGTCAAAATGTTGATTTTTATCCTCAGAATTTTGAAAACAATGTATAATTATTATCGTGTGTGTGATGGTGTGTGTGTGTGTGTGTCTGTATGTTTGATACTTTTAGGTGATTTGTGACAACCTGTATAATACGAAACCAATTTTAAAAAGTAGCCATACTAGATGCCCACACGTCCAACAAATGAAAGTTTTTGAAATCACATCCACAATATTCCGCGCCATAAACCGTGAATAACCCTGTATAATACCGCAATTGCCTTGTGTCAGGGGTGTCACAAAACAAGAAAAAACGTTTGTGTCACCCCAAAAAATTCCCGGCAGGATATAATATAAAATATATGACCTGGGTAACGAAACAGAATCTGGAAATGGTCTTAATCGTCTCAGGGAACTTCAAAATGGTTATATCCGTCTTTATCTCATTTTTTTAGCGCGTTCACAATACTATCCCAGTACGGGAAAGTAAAATGTTAAAGAAACTTTTACTAGATACGACAAATAGGAATACAGTAACGTACTTAGAATTATTTTATAGGACCTAGTTCAGAATATACAGGGGAATCAGTTTTTTATAGCAGGACTTTAGCAGTTGCTAGAAAAAAGATATTTTAAGAAAAACATTTTATATGAACACGGGTCAGCAAATGCTTATTAGAAAGATAGAAAGGGTGTTGAGTTTACTAGCGAAACTTACCTTTTTAGTCGTAACTTCGGAATAGGTTATCGAATTCAAGTTTATATTGTCAATTGCTACTATTCGGCCTGACATTCGCATATTTTTCTACCTCAGAGGCGTAGGTAGATGAGACTCGCGACTATTCGTTAGTTTCGTTTGATTTTTAATGTAGTGCGCTATGTGTTCACAAGATAAAATCTTGTTCAACGCCGCAGAAGATGTGAAATTGATCGAGGCAGTGGTTTCAAATGGGTTTCTATTAATTTTGTGAAAACACCATCCTCCCGTCTTGTGATGTACATCGGATGGACTCCATTTCGTTGTGCGATACACAAATGAAGTATGTCATCATCTTCTGCCTCTTCCTAAAACATATAGGCCACAAGTAGTTTGCACGTTAAACTCATCCCAAAAATTTGTGAAAACTACTACACGCAACCACAGAACGAACGAACAACTGAAGTAAAATTACCGATACACGCGGGAAATTTAATCGTCCCAAACGCTGTTAGGAAAACCTACCCATAGCGACAATCGGAAGGAAGTCCACCTTAACTCAACAAATAAAACAACAATTTAAAAGTCTTGTTTTGCTAAACAAAATCCAGCGAAAAAAAATTATCAAAATTACTAGAACTTCAAAGCCTACTAATTTATTGAAATTCGTCTAAGTTAATACGAATCTACAGGCAAAGTAATAGGGCACAAAGTATACCTAAACTTCAAATGCGAAATATATTATTCAACTTTGAGATGGACTTATTTAATAAAACTGCAAATGCATCCATCTATAGAAAAAAAGACTGATTTTCAGAACGACTATTCATCAGCTGAACATTAGAAATCCTGAGAAATTGACAAGTAAATTACTTATTAAAAGGATTTCATGTCCGTAAATATAATAAATGAAAATAATTTAATGGCAAAGCGGACTAAAATGCTGGTTTTACCTACACAAGGAATTTTGATTAACTTAGCAGGGCCCCAGTCTAATTCAATGGAACCAGACCGAGGCATGGGTCGACAGATACTGACGAATTCGTTTCGCTCTTGTTATGAGCTCGTCAGAGTACCATAGTCGTTGTCCATCTACAAATATCAGCCTGCATTTAAGCACAATAGGATACACAACAGTAGACACATGTAAACACGTATCATCTACATGTACATAGTAATGCATATCCTATACCATGCAGAGGCCGAACAAACTCAATGTATAGGTAAAACCAGTCGTATAAATAGAAATAAAAATAGTGTGAACACAAACGCTAGCAGGAGACCATTTTATCCTTCTGCCATCATCTCCCAAATATTTGGGTATCAGCAATGCTCGGACGGTGGTCTCCAAGCGTTCTGCCGTCGATGTTTAATGCCAAATAATGAAAAATTAAAAGGATTTCATGTCCGTAAATATAATAAATGAAAAATAATTTAATGGCAAAGCGGACTATTTTTATTTCTATTTTTATTTCTATTTATACGACTGGTTTTACCTATACATTGAGTTTGTTCGGCCTCTGCATGCTATAGGATATGCATTACTATGTACATGTAGATGATACGTGTTTACATGTGTCTACTGTTGTGTATCCTATTGTGCTTAAATGCAGGCTGATATTTGTAGATGGACAACGACTATGGTACTCTGACGAGCTCATAACAAGAGCGAAACGAATTCGTCAGTATCTGTCGACCCATGCCTCGGTCTGGTTCCATTGAATTAGACTGGGGCCTTGCTAAATTAATCAAAATTCCTTGTGTAGGTAAAACCAGCATTTTAGTCCGCTTTGCCATTAAATCATTTTTTATTTAAATTACTTATGATTTAAGCAATAGATTTCCAAAATCAGTGCGGAAACCAGTTCCTTCTTCTTATATTGAAGGAGTTATTGCCCTAGTTCCTTCCATCTCTTTTTGTCACCAACTTACCCAGCACAAACACCTTATGCTATTAAATCTTTCGTGGCGCTTTTGAAAAACAATTGCTAGATATGGATATGATGTATTTGTGTTTGTTGATCAGCCGAACTGTGGGAGTAAAGGACAATCTGCAGAAAATGTTCAAGTTTCGAGATTTGCAAAATCAGAGTACTAAAAACTATTACCAGAATCGTATTGTCGCTCTCTTTTAAAAATCGAAAAATTGTCTTGTACGCCTCTGACAACACACAAAAACGAAAGCAATTGGCAGTTTCCGTATTCGTACATATTATATACCGAGACTGTCGATATCCTAGCTGCCACACCGTCACTTCATCCAATTACACGGATGGTTGGAGGAAGTTGCGACAGCTTCTCACACTCTAGTACACCACCTACGAGTAACCTAATGGGTGGCAAATGCAGAAAAATGAAGGGCTTGGCTAAAAGTGCCAACTAACATTTTCTAATATAACTAATATTACATTTATTATATAATTTGAAATATGTTATTCGAATGCTATATTTACACAAGTCCAATTAGTTGTAAATGGTAATACGAAGGTTGTTTGATAAGTCCGTGAGTTTTTTTTTGCAAAAAATCATTTATTTCCTACATAATCCTCTTTTTAAGTTAATACATTTAACCCAACGTGTTTCTAATTTTTATCCCTTCTAAATAATAAGCTCAAGGCCCTCAAAATAAGCGCTTGGGCGATGGAGGGGGCTAAATCTAGAGAATATAGTAGATGAAGTAACAGTTCACAGCCCAATTGATGAATTTTTGTCCTGATGAAACAACACTTTTTCTTCGGTAAATGCGGTTATCATCATGCGCATTCACTCGCTAACGAGTATAAATTACTCGAACTCAGGGATTTCTGTTGTGAACTCTAAGATGGAGCCTGGAGCCGCAAATTTTATCACACAATTGACACACCCAATCACCACCATTTACCGGCTGTTGTAGACGCGCTACCCCATCGATGCGTCTCTCTCGTTTTGATGCTAACTCTTCGCATCCTCATGTCGTCGCCTCTGCTCTAAAAAAACTTGATGGACCTCGTAAATGGTACGCTTCCATTTGGGTCGGTCTTTCACGATCTGCTCCCAGTTGTTCTTCACATCTAAGCAACACTTCTTCATGTTGGTCTTAAGAACATCCGTGTACCTCTTTTGATTCCCTCCCTGATTTCGTGAGCCGACTTTAAGCTGTGAACATAGGATTCTCTTTGGAAGGCGTTCCATTGGCATGCAGATTACGTGGCCAGTAAATCGTCTCAATGCTAGTTGTTTCAGCTTCCTCCAGAACGCTGATGTTTGTTCGTCAGTCCTGCCATTCAATTCCAAGAATTCTTCTAAGACATCGAACTTCTCTAGGGTTTTTAAACAAAATCGGTGCGCAATGACACAACCCTGCTTTACGCCAGTTGTTCTTGGAAAGGGTTGTCCCGGTCCACTGCTGTTGGGAACTGCTGGTTTCATATTATCGTGAAGAAATCGAAGTATCCGGATGAAGTTCTGGGGATATCAGTTGGTTAAAGTAAGAAAGTACCAACGATTCACTTAGCACTCTCTCTGTGGTCTCATTCAAAAAGATCGATGAGGGTAAAGAAGACGCAAAGACAAATAAACCCTTTGGATATTCCTTGCAAAATTAGCTCGAAATCGGAATGTGCAGGCTTCTCACAGAATCAACAATCGGCAGAGGCACATTATGAATCCCGACAGAAAGATTTTCCCTCAGAAAACCGATATCATTTTTCCACCTAGATAAGATGACTTCTGATGGTTCAACAATAATGTATGGACAGCAGACACGTCAGAAAGAAGACTCAAATGTGCACTGATATATCGACTAACCTGTACACAGTGCTCAGTCCTCAATGAATACAGTAACTGAGTGTCATCAGCGTCCATGTAAGTATTTTGAAAGTTGGTGAACAAGGGCAACTGACCGGTGTATAGCGTGAATAACAGCGGGCTCAATATTGACCCCTCTGGTACATTGGAGCTCAAATTTCGAAACGCTGTCATGAACAACATGCAACAGCGCAGTAGAACAACTATAGCAAGACCGGAAGTCAGACTGTGTGGAAGGCAACAAATGTAAGTACGCAATTGCATCTCCATGAGATTCTGCATAATTTTCGGAAGTGCAAGAAGAACGCTTATGGGCCGCAGATCGCTATAGGTAGGTATACGACAAGATACCATCAAGCAATATGGTATTAATAATATTAACTAAATATTTAATTAATAAGGACAGCACAAGCTAATTATAATCAGACCAACCGCATCAAATAATATATTTCTATTTATTTGACGTTGTTTTTCTGTTGTCTAAATATTGGTGTGCTTGTGCAATACACCAACTAAAGAACACCGTAAAATAATCCTCAGTTCATTAAAAAAGAAGAGAAGAAGAGTATGAAGATAATTACTACCAACAAATTGAGGGAGTTGCTATGGGCTCATCAATTTCAAGTGCAATTGCTCAGTTGGTGCTTGAGGATTTAGAAACTACTATCATTCCATCTTTACCTTTCAAACCCCTGTTTTTTTATAGATATGTAGATGATTGCATCACTATCATACCAAACACACACATAACATCAATGCACAACACTTTAAATTCATACCACCCAAAGTTGCAATTCACTACTGAAATAGAGAATCAAAAAACAATAAACTTTTTGGATCTTACATTAATAAACACCAATCCTGAACTAAAAACCAAATGGTATACAAAACCTACATTGTCTGGTAGATATAATAACTTTCATTCAAACCATCCTATATCCCAAAAAAAGAGTGTGGTTATTGGTCTCGCTGATAGAGTAATAAAATTGACAGACCCAGAATATAGAGAGGAGTGTATTAGTAAAGCGAAAAATACATTAAACAAAAACAACTACCCCAAAAATTTTATAAACAAAATTTTTAAAAAACGCATCCACAAATTTTACAATAACGATGAACAAAACAAAGTTACCAACAACAATATAAAATACATATCCATTCCTTATATACCTGGTTTCTCAGAGTCGTTCCAAAAAAAATTAAAACCCTATAATTTGCAAACGTGCCACAAAAATACAAACACTTTCAAGGCAAACGTCTTTAGCAATTTGAAAACACAAACACCACATCTAAAAAAATCACATGTAATCTACCAAATTCCATGTAACAATTGCGATGGTGTCTATATTGGACAAATCATGCAAAATTTAGGGAAAAGATTAAACGGACACAAAAACTCTAACACCAAAACAGCACTTAAAAAACATATTGAGGCCACAAACCACACATTCAACTTTTGTAATACAAAAATTTTAGACATGGAACAACACACAAAAAAAAGAGAATTTTTATAAATGATATACATCAAAAAAAATATAAACAGCGTTAATGACAGAACTGACATCCAACATCTAAGCAGTATCTATCACAATATCATAAAATAAAAATTCTACTTAAACCCCCTGTATTTATTTATAATAAAATGTATACCTTTCAAGCACCTCACCTGTTATAAATAAAAAAAAAAAAAAAAAAACAAAAATGCCTTCATATTTGAATTTGTGCTGTTGCTACCACTAATACTTTCAATACAACATACCGAACAATAGTTTCCATCAATAAATAAATATGTATTTTATTATATTTAAATGTTATAAATGTGTTTGTAAATAGAATGAAAATTGTTTGTCCTTTTTTGACATTGGCGAATTGGAATTTGTGTTAGGTAATAATAATCAAAATGTAAAAATAGTTTTTAGAAAATAATATTGTATGTAATTTCAGAAGGAAATGTTTTAACCTGAGGAAGTTACTAATTAGTAACGAAACGTCGTTTAATTTATGTTCAGTGTGATCGTTGACGAAAATAAACATGAATATTGTTATGTAAAATAAAGAAGAATTTTTTTTTATAAGAACCGAACACCCCAAGAAAGTAAACTGAAAAGAATTAAAAAAGAAGGTCTATCTTTTAAGTTAACTTGAAGAAGGAGAAAAAACAACTCCGAAACGTTGTTATATCAGAGTTACTAAATGTTTTCTTTATTCTTGATATGTATTATTATTATTTGTAACTGGCTGTAGCTTAGCGAGTTTCATACTAAACAAAATATTTATCACTCGTTTTACTTACTACTGGCACTCTATTATTCCTCAGTTACGGTGCTGCTATTTCATATATTCTCAAATACTACTCATCTTCCTTCAGCCCTGCTCCAATTCAACTTGATATCTTTCGTTTATTTATTTTGTTTTCTATACGCATTGCAAGTTCGGTGACATGTCTTTATCATTCTACGCTTTCGCCGACGCCGACATTTTATAGATCTGTTTTTTGTTTCCATTAAAACTGCTTTAGAAAAGTTTAAAGAAATAATAAAATGGAACTGATAAAAAATTTGTGTTGAATGCTAAGATAACTTTTAAATCACAAAAATACAGACTACAGTTTCCCCAGAATATTATACATATTGTAATCAAACTGCCCTCATACATAATATTATACAAACTTTAAATGGTTTGTTTAAAAACTTGCTTATAGACTGATTGGCACTGTTGAGATAAGTACATGAAATGCAAAACTTGGTAAATGCAAACATCCGAATTTTGGGAATTTTCTTGTTAAAACATTCTCATATTTTGATACTAGGTAGTGGTCATGATTCAATTCATTATATACCAAAACCTAGAAGTTGTAACAAATATCGGAATATTCAAGTAATAAATTGCATTCACCAAGTTTTGCACCCTAACGCTAGCAAAAACCTAATTTTCCAACCTTCTGTCATAGAAAATAATGACACGGCAATCCAGGTTGTCCCTTATGTTGGGTACACGGGCAGCTGTTTGGCTGAATGTCTGTAAAAAAATTGCCAAAACAATATACCTACCTACAATTTTACAAGCGGTGATTTTAGTTTGTTATACCTTTCTACCTTTTCCTGGAACACTGGGAGTAACTTTTTCGTCATTGTTGCTTCCATTATTATTAACACTTTATTAATTTTGATTCACAACAAACACGAAACCACAGGTTTTCTCAAGAAAACTAATATAGTACCTACTAAGTCTCGTAGTTCGTAATAAAAACATCTAAACAGAAAGCACAGGGAGTTACTTGAGGGATTAAGAGCTTGTCATTGGTGCAAGAGCAAGTTATGCATCTAGGCGCGGTTTTTGTATTGAATAATATATGTGAAGAAGCAAGTTTTGCATATGTTTCTCTGCATATTTGGATTGGCCGAAAATTTGCTCGATTTTCACAATTTTTGCATTTCCCGAGTTTTGCATCTAGAGGGCTCATATTTATGTAGATTGTATACTGTATAATAGTATATATACTTGGTAGCCTGCACCGGCACCAAACACTGTGGCTGCCCCACCACCTGACTTCAGAACATCGAGAGTTTCTCATACCTCAGCAGCATTCTCGCGGCGAGAGTCTTCGACGAGAGTCTTCGATAATCATAACATCGAAGTTGCGAGTGTATAATGCTATCTTGTAGTTCCTACCCTTACGTATAGCTGTGAGTCTTGGACCACTTATCGGAGGCATTTATAAACCCTAGAGAAGTACAATCAACAATGTCTTAGAAGAATTCTTGGAATTAAATGGCAGAACCGACACACAAACATGAGCGTTCTGGAGAAAGCTGAAACAACTAGCATTGAGCCGATGATTTTCAGGCACCAGCTGCGATAGATTGGCCACGTAATCCGCATGCCCACGGAACGCCTTCCTAAGAAAATCCTTTATTCACAGCTTAAGGGAGGACAGCAAAAAAAAGGCACAAGGACGTTCTTAAGACCAACATGAAGAAGTGTGGCTTAGATGTGAAGAACAACTGGGAGCAGATCGTAAACGACAGACCGAGATGGAGGCGTACTATTTATGAGGGCCATCAATGAAAACTTTCCCGGACGACTATAGATTTTGATGATGATGAGCCGAGACTAGCAACCATAGGAGTCCGGGAAACATATTCAGTAACCCGAAAAATTACACGTAATCACTATTTTGAATATTGAGTGCTTAAAGATACAAAAAGCGAAGGAATTCTGAAATTCTGATCACTAAAAGAAGTGTATGTTTTCTATCAGTACAGTTAGTAAATTACTAAAATAAATAGGACTCCTGAGTGACCATGATGAAATACGTTAATAATTTCATAAGATATTAAATTCTTTTATGTTATCCAATTTTTTTCCGCCTTCTATTACCATATGAACAAAAACAAAACGAAAAGTCGAAAGTATATTTGTATGTATTTAGTATGCAGTTCTAGCGTTATAACACCCGTTGAGAATCCAAGTGGCAATCACACTTGGTTGCTTTTAAATTGGATTTGAATCCCCGCTGCAGTTTGATTTGATACAGCGTATTTATTAAAACAATTGTATGCCAATTATTTTGCATGATATAGTCTTGTATTTTACCTTGTTATGATTCCGACAAGTTATATTTATTAAACGTTGAAATGAATCGGCAGTTTTCATTTCTTAACGAAAAATAGTTCAGATATTGAATATGAAGATATATAGAAACTAATTAAATTCAATTATATGCAACTTCTCGAAATTTTCTTTCTGTTCTTTTTTAGATATCCCTATCATATATGTAATATATGTATATATGGAGACTATTAGTTTCATGAAAAAATTTTTTTTTTTTTTAATTTCACCGGAAATACTTGTTTTTGGTCATTTTATACATAATTAAGTAGTTTTAAAAAAATGTCTGTCTGTCTGTATGCACGAAAACGCAAAAACCGCTTAACAGATTTTAACCAAATTTGGTACAAAAATACTATTGGACATGGCAAGGAGCTGATTAGATTTTGGGAAACATTGAGCATAGGCAAAGGGTTTAAAAGAGGGTTCAAAAATTAAAAAAATTCATAGTTCTTAAACTTATCCGAAATACTGCATAATTTTTTAAGCATTTAATTGAATATAACCTAAAATATTGAACATAAAATATTAGACCACATTGGCGTTCGAAAATAGTGGAAAATGGGGTAAAAAAGATTTAAAAAAAAAGTATTTCTTAAAAATAGCAGAAATATTAACTAGTTATTTATAGTCTTGATAGAATATAACCTATAAAATGTGTCATAAATAACTTACTTTCATAGGCGTTCGTAAATAGTGGAAAAGGGGTTAAAACATAAAAAATATATATTTCCTAAACTTATTCGAAATATGGAACAATTTTTCATAGTTGTAATACAATATAAGCTAAAAAATATTCCATAAAAGAATTGGTTCACACAGAATATTTATAGGTGGTGATTAACATTAAGCGTAGGCAAGTGGAATGAAAGAGGGTTCAAAAATTAAAAAAGTCATAGTTCTTAAACTTATCCGAAATACTGCATAATTTTTTACGCGTTTAATTGAATATAACCTAAAATATTGAACATCAAATATTAGACCACATTGGCGTTCGAAAATAGTGTAAAATGGGGTAAAAATGTTAGAAACAAACGTACTTCTTAAAAATAGGAGAAATATTGACTAGTTATTTATAGCTTTGATAGAATATAACCTATAAAATGTGTTATAAATAACTTGTTTTCATAGGCGTTCGTAAATAGTGTAAAAGGGGTGGAAATAAAAAATATATACTTCCTAAGCTTATTCGAAATACGGAATGATTTTTCATAGTTGTAATAGAATATAACCTAAAAAATGTTACATAAATGAACTGGTTCACACAGGCGTTTGAAAATAGTGTAAAAAAGTGTCAAAACGAAAAAAAAAGCCAAATATAACAGGAAAATTGGCTAATTATATATAGCTTTGATATGAGATAACCTACAACATGCAGCATAACAATTTTGTTTACATAGGCCTTCGTAAATAGTAGAAACGGAAGCAAAATAAATTTTATTATAAAAAAATCAACTAGTTTTAAATTGGCGTAGAAGATCTGAAATATAAAATATGTACGTATAAATGTTGCCTCCAAAGAGAAGAAAAATTTTAGATAAATGACAAAAAGGTCATAAAATTATTAGTTTACACTTAAATATGGAGAGCTTTTCGAGCCTCGAGGGCAACAGTTTATTTTAAATGATAACATACCTACACGGTGTCCTCCGGGAAAGACCGAGATAGGTATTGTAAAAATTACCAATCGGAAAGGTATGAAAATTTGGGAGTATGCTAAGCTTTACGGGGGTCAGACGACTAAAACATTTTTAAAATGGTAGCAGTCACTCCCAAATAACTTACCGATTTTTACGTCACCAATAATTAATTTTGAACATCCGCAACATCCATCGTTTGGTTTTGTCAAATCGATAGTAGATCCATATTAACTAATTTAAATACAATCGATATGTGGACTTTTGGCGTAGAATAAGGATTATAAAATAAGTATAAATACTTTTCGAAAACAGTTTTTTAAATCACTTGAGTCTCGCTAATAGTGATGTTTTGGTGAGAAAGTCAATATAGTGCAGCTATAATAATATTATAGCATATTATGTCGAAATTCATATTTAGTAATGAATTACTAAACAAATTGAGCAATAAATTTTGTACACTTTTGAAATGTGCAGTTTGTGGACTCTTTTCATATTCCAACCATATCGTCTTTACATGAAACACGACAAATATGCCAAACTAAACCAGACGCTTTTGGACGAGCGGTTGTTACAATGAGCAATGTATCCATGCTAGTTGTATTATTGTAATGTTTGCCCACTAGATCTCCGGTGCCATACCCCTGCTTTAGGAGGCTGCTACTGCTTACCCTCTATCTATCTAAATTAACGATTGTCATAGGCCATAAATGACGGACGACTTAGAACTGGTACACAAAACACACTTGTGAATAAGGCACCAGGCGTAATCATATTAGACCTGACAGTATCGGTGTACAGTTATATTCATATAATTTAAAATACTGAAATAAATAACAAGCATTGTTCTTCTAAAAAAAATGATTCGCCTATTAATTTGGTGAAACATAATTAATTATTCGTGGTGAATGAAACATTTATACTCCACAGAATGAGTTATATACACGTTGAAATCGTGATTTTTTTTACATTAGCCAGACATGGTTCAGAAGCAATGTTCAATCATCAATGGCTTAACAGAACTTTCCATAATTAAGACTTAATAAGACCTATACAGATCCACAAAAAATAATAGTGAAGACAGGATATACCTTATTTGAGAAATCGAACGATATACCTTATTTGAGAAATCGAACGATGACGTTCTTGCCATTCCAGATTTAACAAAAAACAAATAGTTACATAGTTTTAACTTTATTATAAAACAAACTTAACTTTATTATAAAACAAAGAAAAGTATGTATAAAAGAAAATTAGACCAAATATGTAACTGTAATTTTAATTAAAAAATTGGAATGGCTTCAATGGAAATATAATGAAACATTGTACGTCTTAGTGTTGTGTTTGTTCGATTGTTGACATGCCACTGATGATGGGACTGGTGTAGTCCCGAAACAGGTATGGCCGATAGTTTCTATTAAATTTATTTTGTGGAGATTCGACTTTCATTTATACATTAAAATCTTATTATTTTGTTGAAAATTAATAAGTAAATCTTAAGTTCAAGGTTAAGTTTTAAAGCTATACTGATCTAAAAGAACTAATAGTTAAGGAAGGATATATCTTGATTTAGATATCTTACTATTTTGTTGAAAATTCTTAGAAGGATCTTAAGTTAAGACTTATGAGTTAAATCTATACATATCTAGAAAGAATTAATAGTTAAGACAGGATATATCTTGATTTAGATATCTTAACATTTTGTTGGAAATTCTTAGGAAAATCTTAAATTAAAACTTATGAGTTAAACCTATACAGATCTACAAATAATTAATAGTTAAGACAGGATATATTTTGATTTAGATATCTTAACATTTCGTTGAAAATTATTGGGATATCAATAAGTTAAGTTAAGATTTAAGGCTATACAGATCTAGAAGAATCCATAGTTAAGACAAGATATATCTTGATTTAGATATCTTACCGTTTTGTTGAAAATTCTTAGGAAACTTATGAGTTATACCTATACAGATCTACAAATAATTAATAGTTAAGACAGGATATATCTTGATATAGAGATCTTAATATTTCGTTGAAAATTATTAGGATATCAATAAGTTAAGTTAAGATTTAAGGCTATACAGATCTAAAAGAATCCATAGTTAAGACAAGATATATCTTGATTTAGATATCTTACCGTTTTGTTGAAAATTCTTAGGAAACTTATGAGTTAGACCTATACAGATCTACAAATAATTAATAGTTAAGACAGGATTTATCTTGATTTAGAGATCTTAATATTTCGTTCAAAATTATTAGGAAATCAATAAGTTAAGATTTAAAGCTATACAGATCTAAAAGAATTAATAGTTAAGACAGGATATATCTTGATTTAGATATCTTACCATTTTGTTGAAGTTACACTTCACATAGGAAGCATAAATTAATGCAAATTGAATAAATTTTATATATGTGAAAATGTATATTGACCAATTATTTCGAGTTAAATGCTCGCAAAGTTTTAACTGGAAAATTACTTAAACTAATTTCTTGATACTCCAACGTAAATTATTATGACAAAAATTAAGTAGATATCAGTCCAAGTAATTAATAGTCTAATTACGCTCCCGATGCATCAACTGTCTCGGCTGATATATTATTGCCCATATTTCCAATCTGTTTCATACGGTAAAACCACTATAAGCGATAAGCTTACCATATACGCAATTTCTAATCTGATTTTTCTTCGATATTGCCTACATACCATATTCCCAGAATCAATATAAGAACAAAAATCAAATATTCATCCATGGAATGTCCAGCATATTTCGGACACATCCACAACAGCCCGCCCCACCGTCGTTTATCACAGTATATACCTGAGTGCAACCGTGTCCTCTCTATATAACTCTCCTATTTTTTCCAGTTGATGGGATGGACATGAGTTTGGTTCTCCTCCACATACTACAGGGATCATCTTAACAAATAATAAGAGCAAATACAGAAATCAAAATTTTATCGTTACAATTTACGATAAAAATTAAAGTAATGTAAATTTTATTCAAATAGAAGAAAACAAACAAAAACTTTCAAAGTCAACTCCACAAAATCTTTAATTTAGTTATGAAAAAGGAAACTAGTTTCGGCTCAACAAGCCGTCATCAGTCCTACAATAAAGATAAAAACGAACGCATAGGAGAAAAAATAAATAAAAAAATAAAACGTACAACGGGCAACAAATCTATACATAAGCTCATAAGGTAAAAAACTTACCATTCTTACAAAAACATCCGTGTAGACGTTTCGACAAAATAGTTTTTGTCTTCTTCAGGTTTTTTTTTTTTTTCGTCAGTCTACAAACATATAACATTATTTAAATATAATGTATTATGTGTATTTTAAGAATTTTATTTATATTTAAATAATGTTATATGTTTGTAGACTGACGAAAAAAAAAAAACCTGAAGAAGACAAAAACTATTTTGTCGAAACGTCGTAAAGAGAGAAAAATTTTTTGACATGAAATAATTTTTTTTTTTATCTCACCATTGTTGTCAATACGAACCAAAAAACCCAAGAGATCGACGAAACGGCCGTCTGGTGGAAGCATGGTAGTGTGAAATAAATTTCCAACATAACTTAAAGTCTTGTTGCTTTATGTAACAAGCAATTCTTAAATAAAGCCTCCCTGCTAGGGGATTCGGACGCATCTAGTGTTGGCAATAGGATATAATGGAGTTATTACTTCTTGTCCGGCCATCGTTAGTGAACTGTGTTTCACCCGGCATATTGCCTGTTCACGCTAGGTGTCGCAAAAAACATCTCTCTCTCAAATATATTTTAATATTTATATTAATTTTAATTTTTAATGGTATGGAAATAAAAATACTTTATTTCACGTCTCAAACCAACATTTCGACAACAAGTAGACGTTGTCATCTTCAGGCTTATAAACTTCTTTCACTGAATCTTCGTAGTAAAGTTTATTATAAATTTTAATTGAATTGAATTGAAATATGTTTGTAAAAAGAACGTTCAACTCATTTCTTTCCCCTGTTTTGGTTATATTTAGAAAGTAATGGATTGTGTTTAGTATTTTATTCTCAGAATTATTTTCATATACTATTTTTCTTCTGGAGCAAACACTAGAGCTTCCTAAAATATATGCACATTGCTCTACACAGGGATAAAACTTGGTAAAAACAAGCAAAACCCTATTGAAACATAACCAAATAAAAACGTCGGGTCGTGTCGCTCGCTAGCATCAAGTTTATGTATGTATTTATGTACGTTTGTGTGTGTACGACGCCCGCAACCTGTCATAAAACGTAGCCTCGACGTCTAAACAATTATTCTGTATCCCCGCCGTTATCCGACTAAAGTGCACATGACGGACTGACCTGATTCAATTTGTCTGTTCGAGTTTATACGAGGCAGAAGGTCCTGAAATAAATGGAATATCTAATCACCATCAATCCGAAATGCAATATGTAGAAGACCGAAAATTAAAGAAAAAATTATACATAGGGTGAGGCATCTCGTAAGCGGTAAAAATTATATCAGTAAAATTGGCGATGGTGCGTAATTTGATTAACAACTGAATTATAAACATTTGTTTAAAGAGGTACCTAAAGAGAAAAAGTCTATTCGTCTTCTGTAAAGCATCATCATCATTATTTTTCCTTATGCGTGCATTATTGAATTTCAATGCCAATTTTAAATCTTGCATAAAGTACTTTCGACAAACAAAATTTGATCATGTCGAAAGGCATTTTCCTATTAATAATAGTCATAACATCTATTTTTGCAGTTATTCTGCAACTGAAGAAACTGGGTATTTTCCAAAAACTATCGAATCATTACTTTAAGGCAACGAGTTTAAATCAACATTGACCAAAACTGAAAGAAATCTATTCAACATAAGTAATTGACACTGTATAATTTAAATATAGAAACATGAAATAAACTAATATTGTAAACGAACTGAAAAAAAATCAGTGTCACAAGGAGGATTCGAACCCAACATCTCCTGATTGCCGTTCGGGTGTTCTATTGGTATTCGATTGGTGTCGTCTTTAAATTAAAGATCTCAACGTAACACTGCACACAGAAAAGGCGTTAATGTATACGGACTGAGAGAGATTTCTACTATGTGACCCGCTAGTTCAATTGGTTAGACCCCGTGACAGGCAATCGGGAGATGTTGGGTTCGAATCCATCTTGTGACACGGAATTTTTTTTCAGTTCGTATAAGTACAATATTAGTTTATTTCATGTTTCTATATTTAAACTATACAGTGGCAACGACTTATGTTGAATAGATTTCTTTAATTTATCTGGTGTTTGCAAGGCAATGAGAAATAACAACGCATTATGGCAGTGTGTAGTTGGTGTCGTCTTTAAATTAAAGATCTCAACGTAGCACTGCACACAGAAATGGCGTTAATGTATACGGACTGAGAGAGATTTCGACTATGTGCCAAGGTAGTTCAATTGGTTCTACCTGATCGGCAATCGGGAGATGTTTCTATATTTAAATTGACTAAAAAAATTTTTGCGTGGAAACGAAGGTTGCTAAAATTTGCTTTAGAACTTTCTTGTTCTCATCAGTAGCCATATAGAACCCGAATAGACAAGAATTGTGCAAAGCACTTTGTGCAAGATCATAAATTTGGTATGTGTAAGATCGATATTCAACAAGGTAAAGTCGCAAGACCCACAAATTCATTTAATGTACCTAGTACTGATTGTGCAGGACAATAATCCTCTCAAGGTGGCTACGGAACCATTTGTGGTCGGGGTACTCAAAAAACACAAAGGAATAGACTGAACAATGACTATGATAGGGGTTCCGACTTCAATTCGTCTCTTGATTTGCGCAAAATCTTCAAGACAGATATATGACTACAACTGCATAGTTAATTATATCTAAGGATAACAAGTTGTTTCCCAGGGCTGTGTAGCACTGTGCCTTTATTAAGGTACTTTACGTACATTGAGAGAGAAGAATTTCTGTTATACGGAGTTTGTTGTCTTAACACTTATTATTATAAATAACAGGTTTGACAAAAATAGTCGAAAGCAGCATTAAGCTACGAAAATCAGGAAAATCGGGTTGCCTTAGATTTGCTTTTTACGTATAGAACTCAAAAAATTTATATTCTAGAGAGCTCGTAAGGTTAGCAGTTTAAATCGAAGTATGCTGCAAGTCCCAAACCCAAAACACAACATCCGTAATTATTCTTTGTGCGTAAAGCTTTAGTAAAACATCTTTTGTTTTCTAAAAGCTTGTGTTAATTAAAAAGCGGAGAAGAATCCGAGGAAGATTTAGACAGCAATGTGGAAAGTGAATAGATGAAAAATAAGGTTGTTAACAACGGCAAAAGTTGAAACATTTGTATTTAATTATTTGAAAATCTTAGGAATAATAATAACAATTGAATCGCATGGGCAAATCAGCCAAAAAAGAAACATGAAAGAACAATGTATATGAATATAATACCGCAATTGCCTTGTGTCAGGGGTGTCACAAAACAAAACAAAATCGTTTGTGTCACCCCAAAACATTTCCGACAAGATATATAATATAATATAATATAATATAATATAATATAATATAATATAATATAATATAATATAATATAATATAATATAATATAATATAATATAATATAATATAATATAATATAATATAATATAATATAATATAATATAATATAATATAATATAATATAATATAATATAATATAATATAATATAATATAATATAATATAATATAATATAATATAATATAATATAATATAATATAATATAATATAATATAATATAATATAATATAATATAATATAATATAATATAATATAATATAATATAATATAATATAATATAATATAATATAATATAATATAATATAATATAATATAATATAATATAATAATATACTCGTATATAACCTGGCTAACGAAGCAGAATCTGGAAATGGTGTCGTAAGGTACTTCAAAATGGTAATATCCGTATTTATCTTAATTTTTTAGCGCGTTCGCCCTACTTTCCCTGCGTCGTGAATGTATTGTGAATTATTATTATTGTAATTGTACAATTATTTTTAATACTTCCAATAAACTAACCGAACTAACTACTTTATTCAAAAATTAGGAATAAAAAAGTATGCAAGAAACGCAGGGATTTGAACCCAGGACTTCCCGCATGCAATGAGGGCACTCTGCCACTGAGCTACACCAGTAACTTATCAATTATGCAAATTACCGTGACCTTACACATGTAATTACCAACTACCTAACTGATGAAATTTTAAATGTAATTTTCTCTTCAATTTAATATAATTAATTTAAATTTCAATTTCTGTAAAGAGCATCAAAAGTGCTATCAAATGGTGTACCGTTCGAACCCTACTGCTATTTAAGAATTTAGGGTCAAAATTTTTCAGACTCATAATATGTTGCTATGCTGTTATATAGCTGTCAAACCTCAAGGGTTATTTTCCAGTCCATAAATCAGTTTCCCAAGAATAATTCTAATATCAATTACATTCGATGTTATATTCCCCAACACAACATACATAGTATGCTATGTGACAGCACAATAAAACAGGGATGTGTTAGTTATATTGTGATTACTTACTGTTCAATAACATTATAGGGGTGCTGCCATGAAATCACTGCGACAAGAAGTATATTAAATTAGGCAATTAACTCAATCTCTTAGTAGAACACTAGATGTACAGGAATCTGATATCTGATTATTATGGTGCTTTGGCATAAGTGTTTTACCTACGTCAAATTAAAAAATATTTACGGTCACCACTAGTAACGAAAATATGATTGATGTTCAACACTGGTTTTCTTTCCTATACTGGGAAATTAATTAACAAAACTTATATAATTTTCTATAGGTTTGATGACTTACGAAAACGCAAGTATATAACAAATTTGATGTTAGGAAGTAAATTGGCTGTCAAATGATGAAATGTAAAGACTGGAGCTGTCATCCTTTGACATTTATTTAGTAAAAAGTTGGGAAATTTTAACCATGGAACGCTACACTCTTGAACAAAGAATTTTAATTGTGAAAATGTTACTGTGTCACTTCGTAAAATTCGAGCAGGTTTTCCGCGTAATCAGGCTCTTCCTCAGACCGCTGTGCGTAATTTAATCGCTAAATTCGAAGGTCACGGTTCTGTTGCTAACAATATACCAAAACAATAGTCTCGTTGTGGCCGTAGTGATGCAAACATAGCCGCTGTACAACAAAGTGTTGAGAATGATCGTGGAACATCAACTCGTCGACGTTGGCAACAATTGGGCGTCAACCGAGGCACTTTACGCAACATTTTGCATAAAGATCTTCATCTTCACGCTTATTAAGTTAAACTCGTTCAGACATTAAAGCCGGCCGACCATTTTTCGCGTCGAACGTTTGTGATTTGGCTGCCTGAAAACTAAACGAAAACAACGCCTTTTCCAACAAATTCATCTTTAGTGATGAGGGCCATTTTCAATTAGGCGGTTATGTAAACAAACAAAATTGTCGCATGTGTGGCTCACAAAATCCACAAATAGTCCTCCGAAAACCATTCCATCCAAAGAAAGTGACCGTATCGTGCGGTTTGTGGTTAGGCGGCATCAACAGCCCGTATTTTTTCGAAAATGAGCAAGGAAATGCCGTCATAGTGAATTCTCTGCGGTACCAAACCATGATAACCGATTTTTTGTGGCCACAATTGGCTAATGTTGACATCAGTGACCTTTGGTTTCAGCAAGACAGCGCCACACAGCCGGCCAAACAATTCAATTATTGCTTGAGAAATTTCCGGGCGCGTAATTTATCGATTTGGCGATGTCAATTGTCCGCCTCGTTCTTGTGATTTAACGCCACTGGATTATTTTCTCTGGGGCCATTTGAAAGACCGGGTTTACGTGAACACACCACAAACAACTGACGCTCTGAAATCTACGTAGATTAATAGCCAGATAATAATGTAGATTGTGTCAGAAGTGGCAATTGAAACGTCGAATAAAAATCCTAAGATGGATGAGTATCAGCGGTGCATGCATGGGAGCTGCAAAACATCCACTACCACCAGTGTATCAAAATTGTACCGCATCATAAGCTTCTCCTTCAAACACATTTTTTATATTGATAAAATACTGCAAAACTCCGGTCGATATCACGTTACAGGCATCCCATACCAATGAAACGAAGCATAATACGCATGTTTTTAAATTAGGTACCGTTTCGGGATTCTGCCGTTATAAAGCTGCGGTCGGCAATCGACGCATGCACCCTGTGTACCGGTATCTGTTGGCAAGGCACAGCCGCCATTGGATAGTCTTAAAGGTTGGCTACGAGTGTTCAAAATGCCTCCTCCAATCGAAACTGCCGCCTACTGTGAAATACGCGGTGTGATACGTGTTCTTAATGCTCAAGACGTGAAAGCAGCTGACATTCATCGTCAGATCTGTGAAGTTTAGGGAAAAAACATTATCAATGGTGGGATGGTAAGCAGAGAGCTTTTAATGATGGCAGTACGAACAAGCATGATGAGGAACGAAGAGACTATCTTCACTACTACTATCGAAAAAATAATTGAGAGAATAGTGCATGATCACTTGCTGGAGTTTGTGAATACAAATGAAGTGCTTTATGTAAATCAGTCAGGGTTTCGTAAGGGTCATGGTTGTGAAACGGCTGTCCAGAATATATTGTTTGACTGGAAGAGTGACTCTGATTGTGGTCGGATAATAGAGGCTGTATTCTTGGATATCAAGCGAGCTTTTGAGACTATTGATAGGGGAAAACTTCTATTGAAATTAAAAAACATGGGAATTTCAGGAATTGCTTTCGCTTGGCTTGCCGACTATCTAGAGAATAGAAAACAAAGGACAAAAATTAATGGATTGGTTTCACCGGAGATAGAGAATGTTCATGGCGTACCACATGGTAGTTCTTTGGAACCGCTCTTGTTTCTACTCTATATTAATGATGTTGTGCATGCAGTTGATATCAGCAAAATTCATCTATTTGCTGATCATACTCTTATCTATTTTTCGAGTAATAGCCTTTCCGAAGTGGTAAATACCTTGAATATGGATCTGTGTCGGGTTGTTTCTTCGTGTAAGGGTAATTTAATTCAATAAATTAAGTAGAGCGGTACAACCGACAAGGTGACGAGTTGTTAAGCCGAATTGTCACTGGTACGAGACTTGGGTGGCCTACGTTACACCAGAATCCAAACAACAATCCATAGAATTGCGCGTTTCAGCATCATCCACAAAAGTGTAGTTTAAGCAAACAATGTCTGCCCGAAAAATCATGTGTACTGTTTTCTGGTACAGGAAAGGTGTTTGCTTCTAGATCAAACAATAAATGATATCTTATTGTGAGACGTTAAGAAATTTGCGGCGAGCAATCCAAAAGAAAATGCGAGGCAGGGTACGAATATCGTTTTGCTTCACGACAATGCCAGACCTCACACAGGAAATCAAACTCAAAGACTGATCCGATCATTTGGCTGGCAACGAGTTGATCATCCACCACACAGCCCTGATCTTGCGCCCATTTATTCTTAAATTTGAAAAAGCATCTCGGAGGACAACGTCGCGACGACGATAACGCTGTCAAAATGACAGTCCTGCAATGGTTGTCCACTCAGGCGGCAGATTTCTTCGAGAAAGGATTTCAAAAGCTGGTTGTACGGTATGACAAATGTGTCAATACTGACGAAAACTATTTTGAAAAATAGTTTAAGGTATATGCTTTCATATTAAAATAATTTTGGTACTAAAAGTCGGCTGTGTTTTTTTTTAATTCCACAACGGTACTTACTTTAAAAACATGCCTCGTAAACGTCGCGAATAACCTTTACTATTCGAGTTGGTCTACATTAGAAGGATCTGTGCATCAATATACATACCCCGCTGTTTCCCGCACACACTTCACACTGCGTTTAAGAATAATGTGTGTTTGAGCTGCATTTTGGACAGATCATTCTTATTATTTTGTTACCTTGTTTAAATGGAAATTTACTATTAATAATAAATATTATTTCTTAAATATACAAATACCTACCTATGTGGTTGTGACAAACGGAAAGCTCGTTTTTGCTTTTATGCTGAAACAGCAGGTTGGTGTTAGCTATTTGATTTAAAATAATAAATAAATAAGCCTCAAAACAAAAAATAATTAACACTAAACTACAACAAGCTCAAAGAACAAGAGAAATTATTCGATGCTCTAATAATTAATAAATTTTAACTGAGCATCATACCATGTTTTCATCAGTCATGCGTGTTAAGGAGCTCCAAGTCGCAGCCTTTAAAAAAGCCATGAAACAGTATATTTGGCAACGTTGAATTCCAGTTCGTTTGCTTGTGTTTACATTCTTACATTGTAACGCGCTGTCTAATTAAATCAGTGCTTATTGAGCTTAATTAAAACAATTTTTTATAAAACTAGTAGTGATAGTGTGTATAAATATATCGTCTAAATTTTCTGTAACTGACAACACCGGAGAAACTGTTTGTTAATATAATAAAGTAATATACCTATAAGCGTATACCTAACCAAGCAGTGAAAGTTTCTTTTGTACGAGTATTTAAGAATTATTATTATTAATAAATTCAGCTGAATTTTTATGTTTTATTTCAAGAGCAAAATAGCAAACTAATAACAGTTCTTCTATTTCCCAAAGATGATAATTTAAAACAGAAATGGTTACAGGCTATTTCTAGATCTAATTTTAACCCGCCAAAAACCGGCATTTCTAGAGAAGGCTGTCTTCATGTTCATCCTCGTATTTCCTGTTGAAAATAGGTACGCGGCTTAACTTAATCTAGAACAACCCATCGCGGCTTTTCGAGTCTAAAATTTATCAGGACGCATAGCTGAATTTTTCAACTGCATCTTCGTTTTCTGCAGATAGCTAATTATTAAGGTTATGTTGGTTACTTAGAAAAGTATTTATTTAATTAATTGGTTACTATTTCAAAAATAAATATAGAAAACACAATTACGAGAATAATATTTATCGATGAATAGCAAAAGTATTAAGCCTACGATTTCAATTTGTAAGAGGAATAAGCAGCTTATTATATGTATCTCTATATCTATAGTAGACACATGTTATCTAGGAACATAATACGAATCTGTTTATTTATTAAAAATTAACCACGGATTATCATTTACAAATCTCTTAAATTGAAAATGAACTAGAAGAGTAGAGTTTCTTAAACCTGTCAGTATTTGTTTATCAGTAGCAGGTATTCCTTTTGAACTAAATAATAACTTACATCACAATAAACTTGGTTATATTTAACGAAAATAACAAAATCCAAGTACTATTTTGTATGTCTAAATAATAATTAAAAATAATAGTGGCAGAATATGGTTTTCTCTTCTTATGAACTTGCCACCTTATTATATACAGTGTGTTCCAGGATAGATGTAACAAGAGTTGTGAAGGACAAACATTTTTTGAATTTTGGAATGACATTTGGGGAATGAGTCCAGCTTCTTTTAAAATTAAGGTACCCAAAAAATGAGTTAAATCCGTGTTGTACAAGATGTTTTATAAATAAATTTATAAGAATCATCATCAACGGAGTGTCTTTATTTTACAATATACGTCAAAATTCTACTAACAAAAGTTGTTTAGAATGCAATTTCATATCCCCGTACCAAATTTCAGGAATATTTTTGGAAAAAATACTTTTTTGCGATAATCAGTATTTTTTTTTCTTATTCTAGAACCTTCTTATTTATATTTAAGAATTTGTTGTTTCTTGGGGTTTTAGGTTCTCAAAACACAAACATTTTAATAACGCATGTTTATTATGCTGTCAAAATAAACCATTCATTTCACACACTATGACGTTTCGGTGCCATTATTTGCACCTTCATCATGCTTTCCAAATTTATTTTTCTTGTCCGGTCATAAAATTTACACAATACAAAAACGAACAATACGATTAATTTAAATAAATACAGGACAAACTTCACATGTTTAAAATATATAATTTAACAAATTAAAAGTAACCCTTTCTTCCACCAATATGGGCATGAAATCCTATAATTAGTATGTATTAGTAGATTTTTCTAATTTGAATCATATGATAAATAGTAGGTAGTATAAGAAATAATAAATATGACATTTAATTGAAATTAGTTAATAGTAGGCTTTGAAAAGAACAGTATTATTTATTATTAACAATCAACGATAAAATAGTTAAGTGATAATGATACTTACATTGTCTCAAAAAATTTAAATTGTGCAATGCTATCGAATTGATGAAAACTCGTTAGGACTAGTAATAAGGCTATTTAATATAAAATTCCCAGCATAGTCTTGTGTCACGTACCGCGGCTATGAGAATCATAAGTTTTTGGCTACTGTTAGCTTGAAGACAAAAAAAAAGTTATACTATGACGCAGCCGATGTTGGAGTTATCATAGCTGAGGCCTCCATTACAGAAAATCCTAAGATGCCCTTCAGAGAGAGAGCTCAGGTATCGTTAATATTAACAAGTCCGAGCTTCAACGAATTTACAAAGCAAAAAAAAATTAGAGCCTATAAAGCTACACATACATACACTTGAAGAAGGAGATCATGGTCGTAAGTTGGATTTTTGTTTAACTATTGGAGAAAAACTTATAGAAGAGAGATATTTTCATCATTTTCTCAGATTAATCCACATTCACAATCAATGGTGTTGTTTTATCACAAAATTGTCTACAATGGTCATCTGAAAATTCCAATTTTAGAATTCATTCTAGCGACAGTATCATAAAAAAGGAAATGTGTGGTGTGCCGTGTCCTATCACATTGGAGTTATTGGACCTTATTTCATGGAATGAAGGTTAAAACAGCACTTTAGCTTACAGATTCTTGAAATATTTTCTCAGGAACATCTACATAATTTTCGAAATATGCCTTTAATTAATTTTCAACACGAGCGACGGTTGCCCTAATCACTCCACAGACTTTGAATTTTAAACCTGACTTATCAATATTGGACTTCTTTTTATGGGGTCGTCTGAAACAATTGGTTTATGCTGAACCACTTCCTAATGATGCAGCAATATTACTGGGTAGAATTAGAAATTCTGCAAACTCATTAATTTTAGAACAAGTTTCAAAACAGTTTAAGTAATATTCAGACGAAGAATCGAAAGATGTGCGGATATGGGCGGTGATTATATTGAATAAATGTTTATTACAAAACATTAAACCTATTGCTAATTACCCAGTTTGTTTGTACGTTTGTTGTTTCAATTTTGCAGTGGCGAAGCGTCCATGTAACCACTGTTACCATTGGTAACAGTTAAAAATCTTGAAAACAAATATTTTATGACTACTAACTGTAATTTTTTTTTTTTTTTATTTTTTTACCAACAGCAATATGTAATAATTCAGTAATTAATCAATGAAATTAACCAAATCCACGGAAATAATTCGCTCGCTATACTGTCTGGGTTATGCTTTTCGTAAACAAGATATTTATAATAAACAAAATGCGATAAATCTGCCTCGCTTAGACTAGATTGAATGTTACCACTTTCATTTATGGATACGCGTGATGGTCCGTCGGCCCCTGCTCGGGGCCGACACGTGTCTGGTCGCGTACTTGAATTCTACATTCTACAGCGCGAGAGTGTGGGGGCCTCGCGATATTATGTACGCTTGTTACCATTTTTAATTTTGGTTACTTGTTAGTCGTTACACAGAATAGGCTGCGGGATACAGTGTGCGTGCAATTAAATAAATAAACATAGATGAGTGCCGCTGCGTAATTGATCAACTACTTGAAAAGTCCTTCTACTTGTATAATTTTGATAAAAAAAAGGAGATAATTGAAAATGGAAGAACAATACTTATTTTAAATAATTTAAAAAAGGAATCAAAAAAAGTAGTTCGATATTTTAAATTTAGTTGGTATAGTGAAAACTCTGGGTTATGTGGTTGCAAGAAAAATAGACTGTATTGTTGGTCATGTCTTCTGTTTTCTATAGAAAAAAATGCGTGGACCAGTAGCGGAGTCAACGATTTAAATAGTTTTAGAGTTCTAAAGAGGAGTTAGATGGGTGGCCAATTAGATTCAGTTTGACAAAACAATAATCGAAAGTTGTCTTAACCAAGCTTATAAATTTCAATAAAATACCTAAAATAAGCAAAAAATTATATTTGGGAGGTTCAAAATAAACTTTTTTCTAAAGATAAGATTTTTCACATCTGGTTTTGGTAACACTTTAGAAAAAGTCAAGCGTCGCCACTGCAATTTCGATATTTATTACGAGTTGTAATGTTTATGAGGCGTTTGTCTAAGATACAAAATAAAATAGTAGGTACGAAATACTCTATAATATTACTATGATTGAAAAACAGTATTTTGTCCAAAAATATGCTTTTATGTTTTTGATATTTTATATTATTATTATTATATTTTATATTTGCGGGATATAAAATTGCAACTTTTATTAATCGAATGTTGGCGTAAATTGTAAAATTAAGACACTCCATAGACGATGATTTTTATAAATTTGTTGATAAAACACCCTGTACACCAGCGATTTAAATGATTTCTTATGTACCGTAATTTTAAAACAAGCATGCAGGACTCATTCCCCAAATGTCATTCCAAAATTCAAAGATTTTTTGTCATTTACTTCTTGTTCTTGTCTTGTTACATCTATCCTGGGCCACTGTATATAACTGCTTGTCTTGGGAATTGAAAAGATTAACTTCAAAATTACTATTAAAGCACTGTTGATGGTGACCTGTCCATATTCTATACCATGGTTTTTAAATTTAAATAAATGTAGTTTTGTTTCTTTTTTTTTTTTGGTTTTTGGTGGTTCATTTCTTAGATGGATTTGCTCTATTATTGGCCTTTTCGACTAAGGTAATACAGCCATCTTTTGTAATTATTGTGTGAATTTGTGGACCTACAGGTTAGCGTGGAATCCGAACCACGGGCATCGACTGCCAGCCGCTGACTAACGTGATCACACCGACAAGTGTTTGGACATGTGGGCATCTCCCGCCCATGGATATTTTTAAATGTTTAAATTGTAAAGATACATTTTGTAGAAGATGCAAAGCACTGAATGTGTATGTTATGCAAATAAAGATTTTTTTTTAAATTATTATTATAATTAAAAGCGGTGGTGATTGAAATTAAGTGTAGGTAAGTAAAAACTCGTATAACTACAGACAAAACAATAAAAAGCCAGTGGTAGTTACAATGAAAAAATCGTATAAAATGAAAACACTAGTAGGCAAAGATTTTTTGTTTCTCCTAGCCTTTTTCACTCAAATAATTAACTGGATGATGGCTAAATTGCATAGGCTAATATAAAAAAATATCTAAATACCTCTCTACCACCTCTCACATATTAAGATACACCGTGTACATTTAGCTAATAATTGGTACATTGGTACGTCAAGAACAAAAGGAATACCTACACTGCCAGAAGCTTTTGTTTGTTTTATAGTGCCGTCAATTTGTTACAGATTGAATCTGAGGGATACCTACTTCCACAAAGGGAAATAGGCAACTACAGAATATGAGGATGACTAGCAAGATCGCACCATTCGTTCTT
Source organism: Apoderus coryli (assembly GCA_911728435.2). Classification (NCBI taxonomy): domain Eukaryota; kingdom Metazoa; phylum Arthropoda; class Insecta; order Coleoptera; family Attelabidae; genus Apoderus; species Apoderus coryli. The sequence continues at coordinate 2,468,238 of OU452206.1, read as the reverse complement.
ATCAATGTCAAGCCTAAGCAGATTATGTTCTAGTGACGCGTGAAACCGTCAGTAATCCGCATTGACGAAGGAAAATATATGCCAACCGCACCAACATATATTTTTAGAACATAATATATTATACCACTAGGAAATTTCAAAGTCATTTCATTTGTACTATGTGTATTTTATGTTTTAATATACTTAATTTGTCCAAGATAATAAAAATTATATTATATATATATATATATATATATATTTAAGTTACCTATAGTAGTGTGACAATAGCAACTACTTAATTTGCTAGAATAACTATGCCATTGCCGGCTTTTTTATCTTGAGGATCTACATTTTAGCGTACCATGCTGAAAGTCAGTTAGATATACTCAAGAGCAGTGGTGGATTTACAGCGCAGTCTGGAGGCCCTGCAGGGCGCTCGTTACATTTCAAGAATATACTCGAAATTGCAGATTTTATACCTGGTTCGGCATATTTTTTAAACCTGGTGGGGTAGAAGGTGTAAAATTAATTCCAGAAGTCGTTGATTATTTTAATATTATCCAGTCTTTTTGTTTTTTTTCTCCGCGTCACCCCATAGATGGAATATTGTATGAACCATCGCCAAACTTCAATACGCTCTTCAATGTAGTGTTACAAGATGGTGTGTTCATTATGAAGCTGTTAGAGCACTTTAAATTCGATATGATGATATTTTAAAAACTTCAAAACATATTGTTACATACATACATGGATGAAAGAGAAAAAACTGATTGCAGAAACGAAGCCAAAAACTTATACAAAAAGATGATTAAATTAGAAATTGCTATATTACCATCAATTTGAGGATTCTAGAGCTCTTTAATAAGGTTTCTAATAAATTGCAATCGCCTGGTTTGGATATACAAGAAAGATATCATTTATTGGATTTTTTAAAACAATTTTTACAAGACATCAGAAAATCTGAATTACAAACTGATAAATTGGAAATTGCAAATGTTAAAGAACTAAGCAAAGATATGGAAAAAGAATTTGCTGAATTGAGTAAACGCAAAAGAAAAATGTTGCTGGATAAAACAGGCTGTTTGATTTTTTGATACACTACCCGTAGCTAATTGCGAACCAGAGCGTTCCTTTTCCAAATGAACGCAATAATAAAAAATAAATATAGAACTGTTGTGACAGAAAAAAGATTGCAATTTTTGGGAATACTTTCAACTGAAAGTGATTTTACTGATGATTTAAATTACGATGATGCGATAAGGGAATTTGCCAATATTAAAATTAGAAAAAAAGAGTTGTTTTTTTGTGATTTTTGTTTGATTGTTATATATTCATATTTTATATCCTTACCACTTAGTTTTTTTAGTGTTATGAATTTGTTCTGTTGTACCTTATATTTTTGTAAACTCTTACTTTAATATTAGAAAACTGGTTATTTTTGTATTTTTGAGATTTTATTTGTTTGTTTGTCTAAAATCTTTGTATTTTATTTTCGATACTACTGCTACTCAGTTACTTTTTTATATATGTGGCTTTGTAACTTATTTGATTCCGATTTTGATCTCAGATATATCTTTCGTATTTACCTAATATTTTTTATTCTGTTTCGTTTTGATTTAATTTATCACTAAATTTTTTATTGATATACTATATATTGTGTTCCAAAAAAATTGGGTGGGTTCTCTATATTAAACAAATAAAAAGTAGAAGGTAGGAGGTCCAAAAATTATGTAGTGTAGTGCCCCATAAATTGTAAGTCCGCCAATGTCTAGAGGAACTCTATCCATGCTCGAGTGAATCTTACTCTATTGAACACTAAACCCTGACTAGCACATAAGTCGTCGAAGGCAATTACAAGTTCAGAACTGATGTGAAGAAATAGAATTTGCTCCCCGGCGACAACCTGTGCTTTCACATATTGATAGGGGCTCGGGCAACACCTTACAAAAATGTCGCATGTTATTTTACTTACAAACAGGGTAATTTTTGATCACTATGTAAATTTTCCCTGATATTTCATATACAAACTGCATATATTTAATTCCTGGTACATTCAAAACAAACTGATGATCAATCATGATAAGACTGTCGTTCTGCAGTTTAGTAGGTATCGTACAGTGCTGAATTACGACTTGGTGTTTGAGGGCCATCGGCTGGAGTGGGCTACGTCTTCGAGGATTTTGGGAGTGACCTTCAATCGGCGGCTGCAGTGGGCTGATCATTTGGAGTCCGTCAGTCGTAAACTGAGCAGCCAGGCTTACGTGATTTACACTCTCAGAAGTCACATGAATACTGGCGCTCTACTTAATATTTATTACTCTTTCGTGTATGCTACTATTGCCTACAACATTATCGTCTGGGGACGATCGAGTGACATATCCAGGGTGTTCATCATCCAAAAAAGAATTTTACGCACTATGTTTCGCCTGCCCTACAATTTCTCGTGTAGGGAGACATTTAGACGATGGCGTTTACTCACGGTTGCTTGTATATACTTGCTTAAAATACTGACGTATATTTTTAAAAACATCTGCAGGTTTCGGCGTAATGGCTCCTTGCACGACTATGGGACTAGGGGCAGAGAGAGGATGCTTTTATCTAGACCTCGACATGAGTTTTTTAAAAAGTCACCAGATTACTCTGAACTACTTTATTTTAATATGTTGCCTGAATCTATTAGGAATTCGAGAAATATTCATCAATTTAGTAGAAATTTAAAGGAATTCCTTATACTACACTCTTTTTACAGTCTGAGCGAGTATGTTGAGCACTGCTCTTAATGATCCTTCTCTATTGTGTTTAGACCTCTTGTGTGGTGACGAACTGTTGTTTTTGTTTGACTGTCTTATTCTGACGTTGTATGTTTATGGTTTAATGTACATATACAGGTATTTTTGTGTATAAATTTTAGCTATATGTTGATACCATTGAATTTGTGTTTAGATTTTGTATTGTATTGTTTATTTACTTGACATGCCTATGTACTATTAGATTTTTGTACTAACTCAAGGCTAATAAAGTTATTATTATTATTATTAAACAAGTTTTTCTCTATAATGAAAACAATTGAATGCTGTCCAATTCCTATTTTCCAAAAATGTTTGGTCTTTCAACATTCGAATGGAAACAAAACGAAATTAGAATGATCTCTACTTGCCCCCGTTGCCGCAGCTTTTGTGGTTGATCGCAAATCTTGCATTCTATTAAAATCATGGCTAACACAGAGAATCTTTTTTGTGTCATGGTGGACAACAATTTTTTTTTAATTCTTCTAAATTTCGAAAAGCTTCTTCCACAACATGCAACTGGTAAACAAAAAAGAATTCTGATGGCAATACTGAAATTTGGACCAAAAAATATTTCGTTTTGACAAAAATAAAACTTTTTACTATAAAATTGATATTATGCGACTTTCGTCATTCATGGACAGTGCTGGGCACTTAATTTGGATGAGATTTCTTTCCACGCAACCGCCCTCAATTTTTCCACCTCTCATTTTGCCCCTTCATATATATTCTTAAACTCGTCACTAATCAGATTTGTTAATTATTTTCATATATTGGTACATCACTATGAAATTTCCAATAAATATGGTATAGATGGTAGTATTTCGTACAACACCTTTGTAACCTAAGATCTTCTGAAAAATTATAGATTTTCAAATAAAAAGTGATATAAAGTTAAACTGGTGTATTCGTGCAGGCGGGCCAAATCAAATACCGACTTATTGTATAGCCCCAATCAAACGTTACACGTGCTATACACATATCGGCAAATACTCTGGGGATATTTACTAGAATAATCTGTTTGATGCTGAGTTTGGTAAATTATTGAGAATTGTGGGAATTGTTTTATTATTGTTATTATCGATGCCTACGATAGTGTTGGAGGCATCGATAGGTAATAATTATAATAGAACTCGTAGAATAGTATTGATAGTCTATAAGAATATTATATTCAATATGTATCTCTATAAAAAAAAAATGTTAAATCCAGGTTGCCGAGATATCACTGACGCCCTGGAATGATCTAAATATGGATTATGTGGCGAACACCACACTGTTCTGTTATTTTGATTGCATTTCCTGCTAAGTAAGGGGCAGGAATAAAGTTAAACGTATTTATAAATATCTTCACTGAAAAAAATCTTCGATATTACCTACATTAATTTCGCACAATATAGCATGAAACATTTTATTCCAAAACACGTTTTCAATTGTGATGAAACCGGTTTGTTTTTTAAATGTTTGCCAAATAAAACTTTGGCTTTTAAAGTGATAAATGTTTTGGTGTTAAAACAGGTAAAGAAAGGGTTAACACTTATGGTTGGAGCAAACATGGATGGCTCAGAAAAACTGAATTTACTACTGATAGGTAAAAGCAAAAATTCCCGTTGTTTAAAAGGAGTTAAATCTCTGGAGTCAAATTACACCAATAACAAAAGCCATGGATGACTTTTGAGATTTCCGAAAGTTGGATTAAAGACCTGGACATGAAAATGGAAAGCCAAAAGCGAAAGATTGTGATGTTTATAGACAATTGTCCTGCACATCCAGTTAGTTTAAGTAAAAAATTAATGAGAAAAATTACGAATGAGAGGAAGAAGACGAAATCGATCTCGCTACCGTGGTTATTCTACAAAAAACTGCTACCGGCGACGCAGATTTTGTACTTGAAGATTTCTTAGAAATTAACAATAATGTTGGCACGACAGATCTCCCAACTGACCAAGACATAATTGATGATAAAAGTATAGACGATCATGAAGAAAACTGAAACCGAGGAGTGTCCTGCTAAATTTGGTGAAAATGAAATAAGAAATGCATTTGACATTATGCGAACTACTCTCACGGGCCACGAAAGGGTACCTGATCAAATCTTTATGCATTTGAATAAATGCGAGAATTTTGTTGAGTAAGAATTATTTTTCAAAAGTAATGTTCAAAAGAAAATAACTGATTATTTTTCCTCGTACATAATAATGTATGTATGTATGTTATTTAGCAATTTCTCAAATCTACTCAAATTACTATATTCTTATGTGATGTGTACGTAGATTATATACATGTTATGTATTTAAACTTTCAAATGTTTAATAAAATCTTTTATAATTCAATTTTGCGATTTTTTTTTGTTGCTTGTAGATTTTTTCTTTATATAGTGAACAACTCTCTATAGTGCAATTTCGGTCAACATTTTCACTATATAGAGGTTCGACTGTATTTAATATTTTACGTCAAAATGACGTTTGCAGGCCCTAAAATAATTAATAATTGTTCCTAAAAGAAAGCCTTTATTATTGAATTTTAGGTGGATTCCTTGTAGAAAAGGTTTAATTTTCATATACTGAGTGGATATTTTTATTTGTCATTAATACAGGATGACCAAAAGTTAAGCACAAACAAAAAGTTATACAAAAAGTATAAAGTCATTTTTTTCATTAAAAATAAGGGTAACTGTGTGTAAAGTTATCTATTACAAAAATGAGCAGTTTCTGAAATATTAGCAATTAAAAAAAATATTCTGAATGAATTTCAACTACAATGTCTTTATTTCTAGATATTTGACATTAATTAATAATCATACCGGGGCGAGCAAACTACATGCACGAAATTATTTAAATTTATTTATTATCTACGGTGAAAGTAAGATAATAATAATAATAATAATAGCTTTATTGTTCTACAGTAAAAAAATACCATTTACAGAACAATTTTTACACTCAAATGTTTATACATAGGATAATATCTAAATATTGATACAACAGTATAGTAATATTAAAAACAGAAAAAACAAAACTAATGTATTTAAGAATTATACATATACAGCTATGAAATGTAACTTAAAAACAAAGATAAAAAAAGGAAATACAGAGCCATCAAGCTGGTTCAAGTACCCTGATAGCTGATTTTAAAACCGCATCAAAAAAATATCACAATCACTGCACACAAGATTATATGTGGAACACATGGTATATACAGGTGACTTTATTATTAGGTTCGTATGTGGTCTGTCATTATAAAAGGTCGAACTGCCTTTAGAGTTAACTCTGGGAACCAACAAATTTACTCAGGTACGTCCAGTATATTGTGCAAGACGCCGTAAAGAAACTTAACACTACACAGTTGTCTCCTTGAACCCAAACTCTGATACTGAAATACATCACACAAATATACAGTCGATATATGCTGCGGATAAGAACCCTTTAACCTAAAATACAGAAATTTCAAGAATTTGCGTTGAACTTTCTCAATCATCTGGTTATAGCAACTATAATATGGGTACCAAACAATCGAACAGTATTCCAATTTGGAGCGCCCATACGCAGAATACAAAGTTCTCAACGTGCTTATATCCACGAAAGACCTAGAATTCCTCACTAAGAAGCCATACGCCCTAGCGGCCCTCGAAACCATGCTCAGTTTGTTAGTATCACACCATTCCCCTATTGCACGAAGATCATCCTGAAATCTCACACAATCATCGATAGTATTTATAGGTGAAAATATCTTGACATCATCCGCAACCAACAATCTGGAACACAATAAGGATTCCGCAAGATCATTAATAAATAGGAGAAACAAAAGAGGTCCAAGGTTTGATCCCTGTGGAACACCCAATCTTACACAATAAGTTTCCGATTTAAAGCCGTTGTAGTAGACGAATTGTTGTCTTTGGCTTATCTAGGACTTCATTAACGCTATTGAGTCCTATTTCAAATTGATACAGCTTCCCAAGCAACACTGAGTGATCTATCCTGTCAAATGCCTTGGCAAAATCTGTATATATAGCATCAACCTGACCTCGTTTGTCCAGAATTTCGAACACGCATTGACTAAATATGGTCAGATTCGTGACAGTCGATGTACCTGTAATAAATCCATGCTGACATGGGCTAAGCATTGGTTTAACATGCTGATACATACGATGGTAAAATATAACCTCAAACACCTTTGAAAAATTCGACAGAATAGATATTGGTCTGTAATTCGTAATTAAAGACTTATCATCAGATTTGAAAACAGGACAGACCCCTGCCAACTTCCACTCATTAGGAAACGTCTGCGTTCTACAAACAAGATTAAAAATAATTGAAAGAGGGGCTGCAAATACACCAATAGAATCCTTAACCAGAAACGAAGGAACACCATCTGGTCCCGCCGTGCACTTATTTTTTAATTTTCGTGAAGCATCAATGATATCCTGTTCAGAAATATCACCGAGCAAAGCATCCGCACTGATGTTTGGCAACGCGCCATCATTAGAAAATATAGATGAATCAATATAGACACTTTCGAAGTAATTCACAAAAGCATTGACTATCTGTTGAGGATCCTCAAAAGTACTGTCCCGAAACTTCATAGCTCCAGGCAATCTCGTAGTAAAGTTCCGAGCATTAATAAAACTCCAAAAAGCTTTAGGATTCTCCTTAACATTTGACTCAGCAATGCGAGCAAATTCGTCAAATGCTTCAGTAATCTGGCGTTTAACCATATACCTCATCTCCCTAAATTTGTTATAATAAAATGTACTATTAGAACGTTTGTATTTTTTGTGAAGAGAAGCATTCAGTTTTATGTTCTTAATAATAAGAGAGTTTTATGAAAAAACCTGCGAGATAGTCGCTGAAAGATATATCCAGATACACAGTGTAAGACAAATAATCGAAAATTTCAAAAATTATGGCACCGTTAAAGCAAAAATTAAGAAAAGAAAACCAATTGTTAACGATGACATTGTCGAAATTACCATTATGGGATATTTTCTAGCATAATAGTATATGATTAAAATTAAAAAAACATCGATTTCCAGTGCTATATCAACCACCAATGTTCTACAATAATAATTGTTCAAGCATGTATACAGGGTGGTCCAACGAAAAGTTTGCACCTAGCTTTTCTCTTTTTTTTGTAGTCGAATGCGAAAATGCTCGGACACGTCGATTTTGCTTTTGAGGGGGACACATTTTAAACATATTTTTCGATCTGCGCCTTTAACCCCCTAGCGGGGGTGAGTAACAACCCTAAAATTTTAAATGGAAAGAGGGGTCTAATGACATATCATTTGAAAGGACACAAAATTGTCTTTCTAATGATACCCTATTTGTCGAATTTTACTAAAACAGTTAATACGAAAACGACTTTAAAGACATTAAGCCGATAATTTTGGTATTAATGAGAAATACAAATAAGTTTTAATTATTACGACTGAAAACAACTACAATCATTTCTAAATTATTTACTTTGAAGAAAAACGGGATTTCAAAAACACTATCTTATTTATCAGAACTAAATTCCTCACTAATCGTTTGCGTTTTTTGTTGAAATAAAAACTGCAGATACGTGTAGGAAAAGAATTTACACCGTTTATTTTAGTCTTTTCATTGATTCAGTTTGGTTGCTTCTCAAGTTATTTTACTTTTACCGTACAAAATGATTTATTCCATTCTAGAACGAGTTGAAATTGTTAAACTTTATTTTCAAAATAATAGTAGTGCTAGACTTACGGCTCGCTTATTTAATGAGAGACATCCCGATAAAAATGTGAATGATGTGTACGTTGGCAAGTTAGTTAAAAAGTTTGTAGATACCGGATTTGTCTGTAATGTAAAACACCAGCCGCAGAAACCGATCAGAAATGAAGCTGTGGAAGTCGCTGTTTTAGGGCATGTTGAAATGGATCATAGTCAAAGTACCCGTCAACTAGCTGAAGCCTCAGGTGTCTCCCGTTCGTCCATAATACGAATTTTAAAAGCGTACAAATTTCATCCGTACAAAATCAAATTAGTACAGGAACTAAATGAGGATGATCCTGATAGAAGGCTGCAATTTTGTGAAGCAATGAGCCAGCGTTTAATTGAAGATCCGCAATTATTATTTAACATTTGTTTTTCCGACGAATGCACATTTTATTTGAATGGAGCTGTAAATAGGCACAATTGCCGTTACTGGGATGACAGTAACCCACATTTATTCCGTGAGGTTTATACCCAGTATCCTCAAAAAATATACGTCTGGTGTGGCATATTAGGAAATCATATTATAGGACCACTTTTTATTCCTGGAAATTTAACTGGTGAAGTGTACCTAAACATGCTTGAAGACACAATTGATCCTTTAATAACACAAATAATAGAAGATGACCAAAATCATACTGCTGATCGGCTTTATTTCCAGCAAGATGGAGCACCTCCGCACTATGTGGCTCCTGTAAGACAGTTCTTAGATGACCGGTTCCCTGGACGGTGGATTGGAAGGAGGGGCCCAATTGAATGGCCTGCCAGGTCACCGGATTTATCGCCTTTAGACTTTTTTCTTTGGGGGCACTTAAAAAATAAATGTTTTGCCACGAAGCCCGAGTCCATAGAAGATCTTCGCCAACGCATTACAGAAGAGTGCAGAAACATAGCACCTGATATGCTACAAAATGTTAGAAATAGATTTGAACAAAATCTGTATTATTGTATGGAATCAAATGGGTCACATTTTCAACATTTGTTAATGTAACGTTTTAATAAATCAATTTAACAGCTTGTTTACTTTTTTTACAAAGCAATGTTAAAACTAACAAACATTGGAATGTACTAACGATTGCAGGTGTTTTCACTCGCAATAATTAAAACTTATTTGTATTTCTCATTAATACCAAAATTATCGGCTTAATGTCTTTAAAGTCGTTTTCGTATTAACTGTTTTAGTAAAATTCGACAAATAGGGTATCATTAGAAAGACAATTTTGTGTCCTTTCAAATGATATGTCATTAGACCCCTCTTTCCATTTAAAATTTTAGGGTTGTTACTCACCCCCGCTAGGGGGTTAAAGGCGCAGATCGAAAAATATGTTTAAAATGTGTCCCCCTCAAAAGCAAAATCGACGTGTCCGAGCATTTTCGCATTCGACTACAAAAAAAAGAGAAAAGCTAGGTGCAAACTTTTCGTTGGACCACCCTGTATGATGCAGGCATTTGTTTTCTGGAACTAAAATGCTTACTAAGAAATATAAACATGAAACAAAATATGAATGTCATTACTTTTTTAACAAAATAGCGCCGCTAAATATTTGTATACATAGACACTGTCTTATCCAAAATGACAACAAGATCGACTTGAAATTTTCTCAGACACTTGAAATTCGGTAGTGTGTAGGTAATAAAAACATTAAAAGGGCAAAGCAATTTAGATTATGTAAATATTTGTTGTTCGAAATTGCTTTGACGGTAAAATAGCAAGAGAAACATGAAAAACGACACCTATTAAGGAAGATTATTATCTGCCAAAGCTAATAGAAATGACATAGTGTAAGAGTAAGAGTAGTAAGAGGATTTTTAAGATAGGGTTGATGGATCTTAAAAACATAAAAACAAAAATCTACGTCTAACTCCACACTTTTTTGCGTGGAAAAAAATGTAGAATTTTAATTGCTGTATATAATATGTTACTATAAAATAACCAGGTTTTTTATTTGATGATGATTTTTATTATACGTGTCTGAATGGTGTCAAACAAATTGTTTATTTTTGAATCCAGAAAAATGCAAGGTCATGACGTATACAAAGAAAATGCAATATGGTCGGTATGCTTATAGGATCGGTGACAGGGAGCCATAGAGTTTTCAAGCACTGTGACCGATCTGGGAATTGTCTTCGACTCAAAGCTTAGTTTTTCGGAGCACATATCAATCAAAACAGTATGGGTTCATTTCGAGAAAACGACTAAACTAAAAATTCTATTTAATGCTCACATTCGACCAAAGCTTGAGTACGGTTCCTTAGAATAGTATCCCTTTTATGATATTCACAAAAATGCAGTTGATAAAATATAAAGAAAATTCCTTAAACATCTTGTGTATAAGGAAGATGGAATTTATCCGGAGAGAAGGGTTGACTATAATGAATTATTAACTAGATAGGAGGTACAGAGTTTGGAAACAAGGAGAATTATAAATCGAATTGAGTTCTTATACACACTTCTCCATAGCTAGGTTGGGTGCTCGGAATTGCTTATGAAAATAAATATTAACTTTCCAAGAACAGAAGCTAGGTACAACTCAACTTTTCAAATTGTGAGAGTTAGGACGGATGTAGTGCGACGTTCTCCTGTGAATATAATGTGCAGTAATTATAACTCAGTTTGCGCGCAATGTGAGATTTTTGCTTGTGAAATGATTCTGCGGGTTGCCGACCGGTACTTTAGTTTAATAAGACAACAGTACCTTTATGTTTTTTCTTTTGAAGTTGTTTATTTCATTTGAATTGTGATTTGAGTTATTGAATTATTATTTATTTGAGAATGCGTATTGTTTATTGATTTAAGTTAATGTAATTCAATTATTATTTTATTTGTAAAATTATATTGTATTTGTCTTGTAATGGGTTTTATACTGTTGGGCAAATAAAGGCTATTATTATACCTACAATGTGTCCACGGTTAGTATTTTGAGGAGGAAAATATATAATATTATTTTTAAATATAGAAGAAAAATGTCTGCTTGTGTCGAAGCTACAACTTCAAATACCAAATTTACGATTACTATACAAGGTACATCAAAAATATCAAAAACTGGTAGTTTTTTAAAGAAAAAAAGGGAGAAAAAAAGTATGATGAAGATGATGCTGTAACTGTAATGACAATGGATTCGGTTCGAAATTTTCCCAAACCGTCGTAAAGAAAACGATCTTCTCAATGGTAATGTGAGTAAATCTATTATTTAAATTCAATAAAATTCGTCGTCCGTACAAACCTGTTAATCATTTTCTGGCAAAAAATGATGACATGAAGCGTTTGGATTTTTGTTTGTGGATATCTTTAGACAAAGAATTTTTGTTAATAAAATTATTTTCTCGGACGAGGCAACTTTTCACACAAACAAAACAAAAAACGGGAAACCCTAGGTCCTGTATAAAATATAAATAGAGATATAAGGGTGGTTTAGGTATTATAAAGCTTATTGAAACAAACATTTAATTAGATCAGAAGATCTAAAAGTAGTAGTAGTATTAGTGATAAACAGGAAATTATATTTAAAAAACGCAAATTTGATAATTTAGGTTATTTGGTACATCCTGTATAATATGAAACCAATTCACAAAAGTAGTTATAGTAGATGCCCACACATCCAACAAATGAACCTTTTTCAAAGTCACCTACTTTCGCCACAATATTCCTTGTATGATACGCAACTTACGCGTTTTCGGCCTACCTGTATACCTATTACTTTTTTACAAGAAAATGATAGAGCAAAATAATGAAACTCTAAGATGATGTGCATTGCTACCTAATTATATATTGTAGACTATATAAGCATATGCATATGTAAATTTACAAATTACCATTTACAAATCCATGCGGCTGATTTTTATACATTTTTTTTATTTAGTTCAACAAGTTATTTGGAGTCCAATTTCAAAGACATTAGAACAATTTTGTACTATGGTAAAAGGCCTATAGTTAATGATTCTGTCGTGATCTCTTGTCTTATATACGGAGCATATCCAAGCTATACCTTCCATAATTCGGGAAAAAAATTGGACAGGAAAGATAAATTAAATATAATGTAATTGATCAACCAAATCGCAAGCACAGTCTCTAATAACAGATGCAGGCATATTGTCGGCATCAGCTGTGTTTTTTCAGTTTTCTCAATTCGGTAAAGATGTCATCGTAGTCCAACAAGCCTACTGTAACGAAGTTGCTATTATCGAAAGTTTCAACAAACGAACGGCGGTATCAACAGACACACTATGGAAAAACCTAGCAAACGCCGAAACAATGTGCGGATTAGAATATATACCACATCCGTATCAACCATCACACACGGAATACACGACCTTTGGTTTATATTCCGTATAAACTTCCAAATAAATAAAACACGCCTAAAAATCATCTAACATTTCTCATAACAACACCAAGAACAAACTACCAGTACAAGACTATCAATATGATGATTACAAATTATAATGATTACAAATTATAATGAACTACAGCAAATTTGTGATATGCTCGGAACAGGCAGTTTAAGTTATAGCTGGTTAGTCACCAAAAAAACATTCCCCACCCTTTGGGGGTAGAATCTACGACCAAAAATAAGACGAAAATCACATGTCAAAATTTCGAAAAATGTCTCCTTATGAAATTATGACCATTTTGAATATTAAAATGAAGTAATTTTCGAAAAAATCAAATGTTCAAATTTTAATTATTTATTAACTAAACACATTTTCACAATAAGCCCATGAGGTGGCAGTGAAATCGGGGAATATGTCGAACGGACCCTCAAAAAAACTAAACACATAATAAAACAAAAACATTTAAATTTCGCCGTTTGCACGCATGCATGTAGTATTTTGTTGGGATTGTCACAAATTTAAGATATTATCAAAAATGGACACCTCAAAAAATAGTAAGCTGTTTTTTAATAGCCATCATAGATAATATTACACAATCAGATTCAGAAAGCAATCCTTGCCCAGTTCCTAAATAAATAACATTATTCATGCGTTGCAGGGTGCAATTTTTGAGAGGTGAGTTTTAATTGGCGTAGTAAAATGTAGTCCCCTCATTGTTAATTTCTCATATCCATCATCATTCAACGTTTTATTATACAGATGAATTTTATTGCCAACCATCAGTCGCTGTCACATGATATTGTGATAGTGATACATTCCTACCTACTTTACCATTCATTTTATGCAATATTTTAGGACAGGCTAATTCTACATTAGGATTGTAAAGAAGTTGAAGAATAATTTACAGGAATACGACTGTAAAAATTTCACTTTTTATATTATTTAGAATTGTTAATTTGCGAAAAAATAGCGAATTTGGAACTGATTTGTTTGATGAATATTTTAATAAATCTGATTGTCTGTTCCTATTTGAAAAACTTGGAAAATTGAATTAATTTATTCATTGGCGTACTGCAGGATGGTTTGTTACAAATATTAAAATTGTAGTTTAAATATATTTTCATTGGGTATAGTGTTAAATTAAGGAAAGATATATTGATATTTTGATTATTACATATTTTTACAAACAAATCAGGTACACACAGAAACGCTTCTTTTACAAAGAAAGGGAACACAGTAACCGAGGTATATTAAATTTGAAGAGAGCTTCTAATAAACCAGAAACTGATGAATTTTGGATATAGGAGTTGAATTCCTATTCTCATTCTGAAAGAGCTACCAAAGAGGTCAATGTGTTGGATTGGTATGGGAAAAACCGAAAAATGCTATACACAAATTTAAAAAATGACCCGAGCCCTTTTGAGTGTTACTGCAACACACACCACAATGGACAGAAGATTTCAACATGACATACTTTATTGAGGCATAAACGAAATGAAAGCAGACACAATTTGAGATTAGCTAATAAAAATTAAATTAAAGGACACCTTAAAAACGGAACATGGATAATAATAGATAAAAAACGAAATAAAAATATTGACACATCTAAAAGAAAAGTTTAAAGCAAATGGAAATTTGGAAAGACGAAAAACTAGACTGGTGTCAACGTCCAGGAATTGATTTCAATGAGACTTTTTCACCAGTTACAAAACTAAGATCTATAAGACTTCTACTAGGATTAGCTGCTGAAGACAATTTACAACTAAGTCAACTTGATATAACTACAGCTTTCCTAAACGGCGACATAGACGAAGAAATCTACATGGAAATACCTAAAAATTTAGAGAAATATCTACAAAAAATTATTTTTGAAGAAAGCATGAATATTAACCAGGAAATTTTCCAAAAAGCTACAACAATGTTAGAAGATTTAAGAAGAAATAAAAGCACAAAAGTGTGTGAACTTAAAAAGGCTTTATACGGTCTGAAACAAGCAGGAAGACAATGGTTTAAAAAATTAGACACGAAATTAAAAGAGATTGGCTTTAAATCATCTAGTGCAGATCCATGTATGTACATATACAGCAAAGGGGGAGATAAAGCTATAATAATTGCTGTATATGTTGTTGATTTGATTCTAGCGACAAACAGTCAAAAAATTTTAAGTCACGTAAAACAAATGTTTATGAAATTTTTTGATATTAGATATTTAGGCAGCTTAACTTATTGCCTTGAAATAGAATTCAAACAAGGAGATAGAAAAATTACTGTAAATCAAAGTAAATATATTGAAGACTTAATAAAGAAATTTGAAATTCAAAACTGTAACAGTGCAATAACGCTTATGGAAATCAATTTAAAATTAGAAAAAGGAGATTCACAAAATCTACCAAATTTACCCTATCAGAATTTAATAGGAGCACTTATGTACTTATCAGTAGCAACACGGCCAGACATAGCTTTTGCAGTTAGTTTTTTAAGTCAATTTAACAATTGCTATAATACTCAGCTTAACGCATACTCCGTTCTTTACAAAGAACAAAAAACCTGCAACTAACTTATGAAAGGAAAGACTCAAAAATCATTGGTTTTTGTGATGCAGATTGGGGATCGTGTACAATTGTGATTAAAAATATGGGATCTTAATTAATTTTCTGAATCAATCCTTCGCAGAAATTTATTCTACGTTGCCTATCACCGTCTTCGATTTGCTGAACTTTTTGCAATTTGTAGTTCTGCATTTTAGTTGATTTAAATATTCTTTCACAAGACTCGAATTTCTTTTCAACTGCTCTAATTGACAATCTAGGTTCTGCGTGGATGTATATACAAAACATTTGTTACCTGTTCCTAAACTTTAGTTACTGTTTTAATTTGACGCTTCGAATAGATTTGATTAGATTTTGCGAAACTGGAACTAAGTCAATGGAATCAAATATGGATGCCTCTCATTAAATGTTCGAATAGTTCTTCTTAAAATTTTACCACATTCCCCATGAATGTAGAACATGTTTAAAACTTCAAAATTTGTATTATGTTGTGCCATTTTCAGCAATTTACTTTTCACATCTATCAAAAACCTGTACTTAAAGCTATTTGTAATAACTTTCCTAAGACGTTCTTAGAGTACCTCTAAATTGCCAGATACTATCTATCGGAAAATCTGTTTTGACCAAAAACAGTTGAAAATAGGTATAGGGCAAGGTTAGGGAAAAACACTTATAATTGACCAGGGAATCTAAAAATATAATAATATAAATAGATGTTTTTGGCGACACCTAGCGTGAACAGGCAATATGCCGGGTGAAACACAGTTCACAAACGATGGCCGGACAAGAAGTAACAACTCCATTATATCCTATTGCCAACACCAGATGCTCTCGAATTCCCTAGCGGGAGGGTATATTTACGAATTGCTTGTTACATAAAGTAACAAGACTCTCAGTTAATTGGAAATTTGTTTCACACTACCATGCCTTCACCAGACCGGCCGTTTCGTTGATCCACAATTCATCAGTGGTGATCAGCAGGCTCACGCTAGATGTCGCCAAAAACGTCTTATTGTCAGTCATCTCTCGAGCTAGTAAATGTTGGAAATTTGGGTCACACTGCGTGCCGATCACCACACACCACATGAGTTGTGGCTCAACGAAACGGCCCGTCTGGTGAAGGCATGGTGGTGTGAAACAAATTTCCAACAGAACTGAAAGTTTTGTTACTTTATGCAGCAATTCGTATATAATAATATATTGGGTGTTCCATTTAAGATAAGCAAGTTCATATCAACATGCGGTATAACTGGAAGTGCCGCCATCTTGAAATATTAAAAAAAAGCTCTTTCATCCTTATATAAATGTAGAAAGTTTAATTTTATCTACTAAAACTTCTAATGAAACACTTGGCTGAATCACCCTGTATAATATAAAAAAAAGTTAAAGGATCGGTTGCTCGTTAATAGTGGATAATGGGGATAATTTTCTTGTACATTTATGTCATTTTAATTTGATATAGGGAGTGGGTCTCTTTAGTTGTAGTTTACTTTAGTTGTAGTTTACTCTAGCTGACACAACTATGATAATATACAGGTTCTTAGTTAAGTAAGTGGCCAAACTTCAAGCGGTGATTCCTTGAGTGATTCTAAGACGAAAAATCTTATAAACATAGTTGCACTTTTTTGTAAATATCTTATTATTCCTTTAGCTGATTTTATTGAAATGTTGCAGTGTTATGTACGGCGCGGCGGTTAGTAGCTCATTCAGTCGTAACTAGTTTAGAATTACCAAGTTCAGTAGCGTTCTGGAAGGTATTTTAACCTAAATATTTGTGAAAAAAATGTGCGCCACTGACTTTTTTGTAATTTTTAGATTTTTTATATCAAGGAAACAAAAATACAACTTTTTTACTTTTAGTATTTATTCGTTTTTGTGAAAAAATAAAACACCTTATTTCTGGGACCAATTTGACGAATTTAACTTTAACATAACTATCAAAATGTCAGCCTGCGTATATAGTAATTTAATCTAATTATATGAAGTGTTTTAAGAGTTTTATTCGACAAAATTTGTTGCTGATATTAACAAATTGTTCAATTTATAAAAATAGAAAAAAATGGCCAATGTGCATTTCGTTTATGGATTGGCCCAAAGCGATAACAAAGCGGCTAAACGCATGTATCGTCACCACCGGCACCGTATCAAAAACAGGCAGCATGTCTGATATTTCTATACCAAATTTTGTTTACCAATAAAGCGTGTTTTTCCCGAAATTAAATTATGAACTTTTCGAAACAATCATAATTGGGCTGAAGAAAATACCAACGCGATTATTCAAAATAATTATCAATAACCGTTTTCGGAGAAGATTTGGGTTGGTGTTATAGGAATGATGATCTCATTGGACCTCGTTACGTGAAGTAGAATTGAAAAAATGATGTCGAGGCGAGACAAAACGAGAGGAGATATATGTCTCGCGGCATCCCTATCCGTCATGGGCTCTGCCAAAAAATGTTTTAATCGTTTCATTAATTTGCTCATAAAATACATACACAACAACGCGTTATAAAATTAAACAGAGATATGGGAAACAAATATTCATATTTAAAATTTATTAGATTCATAGATAAATTTAGACTTGGCATTTATTAATTATTTGTTTTAAATATCAACTTATTACATAGAACACATTTCTATGCGTATAGTTTTGTTAACAGATTTATAATTATAAATGCATCGTCCGATAGAAATATAAATTCGAAATACAGTTGCAGCTTTTGCGTGTTTATGAGCTTAAGATACACTGCAAATAACCCACCGAGAAAAATCACAACGCAAAACAATATCTCAGAATAATAACCAATAAGTAAGATAAATATACACAGAAAATGATTTAGATTGAGGGTATAAAATAGTGATTGATAACCGGCAAACTCGAAGAACGGTACGACATTGATGCAATTGAATCTCATAGGTTTTGTACCGAGTAGGTTCATTAGCGTGCCCAATATTTTATAAATCTCGCATGTTTTGTTAAAAGCAAGACCTCGCGAAGTGTCCGCATGTAATATTTTTTATTATATTAATTTATATTATTTATTCTACTTAGAGGATATAATTTTACTTTACCTTTAGGCCTGAAATCTGCAATTATTATAGCGATCCTCGAAGCACGGATTTTTTTACCAATTAACCATATGTTTATTCACAACACTTCAAGGTTTTAATAATTTTCAAAATATCTGGGGATCTTGCTGGTCATAGAATACTCGTACTGTTTCTTGGAATAGAGTCTGTTAGGAAGAGATTGTCTTCAGGGTGCGGTAAAAAAATTGTCTGTCGCATTTGGGCCTAAATGCTGTATCATAAAGATTAGTGCGACCAGATTATCTTGAATAAATAAAGTTCAATTATTTAGAATATTGAAATTAGCGATCATACAACTACTTTTGGGTAATGTAAACATGGCTGATGAGTTTCTCGAGGACTGGTTTGTGCCCAATATTTGCCATATCTTTTATGAATCCTTTGACAATAATTGAGGAGCAGACTTTCAAATCGCACTTTGTCCATTTTTTAACATTTTGGCCTAAAGGTGGCATTAGATACTGCATACAGTTTACGCTAATATTAATGTTAACTAGAGAATTTAAGCGTAATATTTAAGGCATATCTTTAACTTTAAAAAAGCACCGACAACCTAATCGCATTCTGTCCTATTGTCAGAGACAAACAAATAGCGCTATAACATCACTAGTTGCGTTTAGTGTAAGTAGTAATTAGAAAATTTTTGTTGGGCAATAAATGGTTTTATTATTACTAATTATTATTAGAAAATAATTTAAGCAGTTTCCATTAAAAGTTAAAATAATAATATTTATATTTCTTACACGTTCTTCATACATTTGGTTTCCTCCATTTATTGCACTAAGTTTTAGGCTGAGGACAAAAATCGAGTTTGATATCACAAATAATATATTTTTAGATTTATTTGAAGAAGTAAAATGTCACTCTAATTACTGAACTACTGCAGTTATGGGACCTAGAGACACTTTTCTATATTTCCCTGTACTTAAACTACACGGTTGAGAAATATATGTACCATTTTTGTCCGCTACCCCTGCCCTGGCGCCATTTCACTCAATCATTTCATATAAATTCCTTGCGTGCGTAGGCTGCCATTAAATCAAGTAGGAGCCCATTTTACTTTTCGGTACTCATAAATTAATTATAATTATGATCAACCAATGTAAACTTGTAACGCTCTAGATTGTTTGTTATTTTTAGTATTACACGCTATAGTCGTATTGGCGTTCTCTGAGTATAATGTCTACATGGTAAAACAAAACATGATGTACGTATGGCTGCTACCATATAACAATTGAATAACGAAAATAGAATAACAATTTTTTATCGTTAAATTTATTTATACGGGGGCTAATTTAATTAAATGTTGTTCGGGAAGCTTACGTATACAAATTTTGGGAACATATATTTATTTTGATGCTATCAATTATGTAACAAGTCGATTATTGCATTTTAACTTTAATTTTCTACAGAACATAAATTAATGTTATACATTTTAATATTGAAACGTTGCACAATAGTAGAATACATTTTTGTAATCAGAGAGAAAAGCTTAATCAACTGCTGAAGAAATTCAATATAGCGCCCACAAGAAAACAGAGTTGATGATGGTTCATGGAAGCCGAAACGTTTACACAAGGTATGAATCAATAAAATCGAACATCAAAATTTCAACTTTTTAACTATCCATATTATATGTATATGGAGGTATGGAGGCAAAAGGTTTAAAAATTTTAAAAATCAGACTTCTTAAACTTTTCCGAAATATTAAATAAATTTTCATTGGTTTAATAGCATATAACCTAACACATTATTAGTTGATTAATAAAAAAAAAAAAGATCACATTGGTGTTCTAAAAGTGTAAAAATGGCTTAAAAACTTAAAAAACACATTTTCTAAACATAGAAGTTATTCACATATTAAACAAGCCCATTTCTAATATACGGAGTATCGGCGCATCTATGTGTTGGTAGTTGTGCTTTATGGGGTCAGTGACCTGCCAAGCAGTCGATATAGTGAATTGTTGTTCACCCGACGTATTACAAACAAAAACTAGATGTCGCCAAACACATTCTTTTACACAGAAGAAGTATTGACTATATAAATCATAAAAAACTTGCTTACACAGGCAGCTAGCCTTTGAAGTAGTAGAGTTGCTGTTACAAATACATGACAGAAATAATGTGTGTAACATAGGCGTCCGTAAAAAGTCTAACAAAGGGTCAGAAAAGTCCTCGATAACTCAAAACTCACATTTTTTTTTTCAGTTTACAAATAGTATGAAAAAAACTAAAAATCATATCAGAAAAATTGGCTAAATATATATAGTTTTGATATAAGATAACCTACAAAATGCAGCATAAACAATCTTGTTTACCTAGGCGTTCACAAATAGTAATAAATGGGTCAAAAAAATTAGACTTTAAAAATTATATATTTAGCCTTTGAAGTAGTAGAGTTGCTGTTACAAATACATGACAGAAATAATGTGTGTACCATAGGCGTCCGTAAAAAGTCTAACAAAGGGTCAAAAAAGTCTGTATATCCTCGATAACTCAAAACTCACTTTTTTTTCAGTTGGTTTTTCTTGGGGTGTTCAGTTCTTTTATTCCAAAACATATGAAAGTCAATATGTTGGGTTGGGTTGGGTTGGAATTTATGTTAAATAGAGAAAATTATTTCAAACCTGAATAATTTACAAATTAGTATCCAAACGTCGTTATCATTCATTTTATGTAATTAAATTGACAAAAATTAAAATGTAAATAATATTGTGTTTGTTTAAAAAAGTTTTCTAATAAAAGAACCGAACACCCCAAGAAAAACCTATTGGAAAAAGATTAGATTTACGTTTCAATAATGAAAAAAGAAAAAATATCAAATCTCACTTACTTAACACATATTTAACAAATTTGGTACAAAAATACTTCAGGATATTTCTAGGTGCTGACTAACTTTTGGAAACCATTGAGCGTATGCAAGAGGTTTAAAAAAGGTTCAAAAATTTATAGTCTTAAATATATCCGAAATATTGAATAATTTTTCATTGATTTAATAATATAATAAAAATTTATTTGGAAATATAGCTTGTCACAGAGACTTACGAAAAAGGCAAATGACAAAAAAGTCACAGAAATATTACTTTTACCCTTAAAAGATAGAGAGTTATTCCTACCTCGAAGGCAACAGTTTATTTTAATTTTTATTTTTATACATTATATTACATGTGGTTCATAAAATTACGCAACTTTGCCAAATGTAACTTACACCTTTAACTCTCATCATTTACGAGATCTTAATGATGGCCCCGTAATTTGAATCACCCTGTACAACTCACGTTACGTCAGACACTCGATACACAAATGTTAAAGAATCATAAAACATTCCAAGTGAAAAAGAAAAAAAAAATCAACGGGTATTATTTAGTAGATTAATCTCAATCTTTTTTAATGCACTTAACAAAGTGGTCATTGTTAAAAGGTGCTCATCTCACATGTCCCAACCTATAAAATACACGACACGATCCATTGCCTACATTTTTATCAAAATGAAATCTCAAGAGGTAACTATTTAAATATGATAAATACCCCAAATTTAACCGCGTTACATGTTGTTATGTCTAATACCATTATTTGAATTGGGGACCACTATTGTCTGTCAGAGATATTTTTTCTGCTATCTGTCAAATGTGAAGAGTGATCGGTCACCATACTGTGTTGAGGAATGGACCTCCGAGCGTGTTGCATTCGGTAACAAATAAAGGAGCATAGGGAACTGTGGGTAATGTCTGTTTTGAATCGTCACAACCTCATGCAGATGCAGATGCCTATATACTCGTTCCCAAGGCAAATTCATTGATTAATTTAACTGTCATATGGTATTTCACGCCAATGATGATTTACAAAAAAGAAATACTACTTTGGGAACACATCATCTAATATAGGTTACGACGTTTTCTTTTTTTCATAGTCTTTCAGGACGCGAACTACTCGTACGGTACAGAGAACATAATGTATGTGATCATACGCATTTAGATTATTGAGATAAATGAACCTCCGGACTGAAATTTTGTGAGCAACGCGTTAGCGCAAACCGACTTTACATATCTCTAACCGCTTGGTCGCTATAGCGGACGTTTGTCGGTTTTAGACAAATTTTTTAATGGCTCATAACTTTATTCCTAATAAAGATAATGTATTTTGAAAAAACCTTCTGGCAGTTTTTATTGCTTAATAGTCTCGTAAAGTTTATTTTTATACAGGGTGATTCATATATTTGCTACAAAGAAGATATGTTTTTGTTATGTATGTGACGGAATACTTTGAACTAAAATACTGGACTTGGACAGCTGCTTTCGAGTAAGGAAAATTTCGCCTAACTTTCAAGCTCGATATTTTTGGAACCAGAGCAAATATCGACCTCCAGTTTTGACGTGCT
The DNA here is from genome assembly GCA_911728435.2 of Apoderus coryli. Classification (NCBI taxonomy): domain Eukaryota; kingdom Metazoa; phylum Arthropoda; class Insecta; order Coleoptera; family Attelabidae; genus Apoderus; species Apoderus coryli. The sequence continues at coordinate 2,445,398 of OU452206.1, read as the reverse complement.
GAGAGACTGTCTTCTTGTGAAAGAGACTGTTATTTTAAAATTTGTTCAACTGTCAAATCTTTTTTATATCGGGTGTTAAAATAGTCCGTCATTTTTATCCCAATTTTGAATGTGTGTAACTTTCAGAGAAAAGTTTTTTAATTATATTTCTATGCGCCTTTTTATTCACAATTTCTCAAAATTTTCATACCTGCCTTGGTTTGAAAAATGTCGATTTTTTCCATAACCTCCAATTTTTCCAACTTCTAAACCAATTGTTCTTATTGGTAAATTTTGTTAGCAATTCCAATACCTTTCGGTTAGCGTATTTATTGTGATTTAAAATATCGAATACCCCATGATATGCTGTATTTTTCTTTATTTTTGTTGGGCTTGTTATGAGCTTTCCAAAAATATATAGTTAATAGCAAGTATAAATGTGCGGCTAATTTGGTAAATGTTCCGTGATAGGACGTTGAGCCGTCTTGAGCAACCGGAAACTGTTGAAAGTGCACTGTTTCAGTAGAGTTTGCGATAATGTGCCAAGAAAGGCATTAGAAAAGAAAGTATTCGAATCGTAAATATTCACAGTGTATGATAAAATGTTCTTCTACAGTGTGTTTCAAATAAGCATGTACACAATTTTAGTAGGCAAATCACGTTAAAAACATTAAATAAAAATTGCAACTTTGCAAAAGCGTGGAATATCATTAATCAATATTATAATGATTATTTAAATTAATATTAGCAAAAACACTCCTATAAAATGAATGGAAAACATTTATTAAAATATATATGATAGTTAAGTTACTGTCCAATATACAAGGTGTTTCAGAAAGACATGGCCAACTTGCTAGAGGTGATAGAACTGCTTGAAATAAGCTGTTACATAAATGTTTGCCGAAGGGGAGTTAAAAAAATATTATTTGAACTATTTTTTCTAACTAACTATGAATTTTTAGAAATAACGGATCTCAATTTTTTATGTGAAAGTGTTTTGAGGTCGCAGAATCGATCAAAAATATTCGCGTTCCTTTAAAACATAGAGGGCGCTAGTCACACAATGTCTAGGCTAAATTTTCATAAATAACTTTTTTGATGTTTACTTTAGACTTGGTAATTTCAATAAATGATTGCTCGTTTATTACCCAACAAAAAAGATACGCTTGGATCTATCGTTTCCAAGATATTTTAAGTTTATTAAGACATAAAAATACAGACAAAAAATTCGTCTTACACTAAAACTAAAATAACTGAAAATGTAAAGATTTATAAAATTAGTATTTATACTGCTTTCATTAGATGCTCAATTACCAAGTCTCTAAAGTAAGCATCAAAAAAGTTATGAATGATAATTTAGCTTAGACATTGTGTGACTAGCGCCCTCTATGTTTTAAGGAAACGCGAGTATTTTTAATCGATTCTGCGACTCCAAAAAATTCATATTAAAAAATTGAGACCGTCATTTCTAATAATTCACAGTCAGTTAGAAAAAATAGTAAAAATAATATTTTTTTTAATTCCCTGTATCTCGAAAAGGAAGGCACCTTCGGCAAAAATTTATATAACGAGCTACACTTATTTTAAACACTTCTATCACCTCTAGCAATTTGCCCATGTCTTTCTGAAACACCCTGTATATACAACTTTTGGATCTTTTGTCTACCCTGGATGTTAAGAAATAATCTAAGGACATGGAAAATGTGATTTCGTGTTTTTCTTGAAGGAAGTCTTTCAAATTACTCAAGGCGTTTACTTATGTCGCTACTTCTTTCATATTTTCCTCTAAATTGCAGGGATCACAAATTGAAGTATCAGGACAAAGGTAGACTAAACTATGTTGAGTTTTAAGGTCAAATATACAAGTTATCAAAAAGTTTTCCAGAATTTAACTGTTTGCTAAGTATTGACGTTTTTAACTATTCCCAATTGGTCATAAAGTCGTGTTAATGGTTTCGAAAATTTTGATAAAAATATGATAGGAATGTTTTATGAATGCAGGTTTAATCGAGATCAATGTATTAACAAAGGTAGGTATTTTGTTGCACTCTTTTACTCCAATGCTTGAATTCTTATTATATATCCCGAGAGAAGGCCAGCTAATAAAAGAACCTTTAGATGTCTACAGCAGAATTTAATATCTCACAGATCATGCAAAAAACCCAGACCGAAAAATTTCTATTTACAAGTTCTCGTATAAATTGGCCATTACTAAACACAAACTACCTATCCTAGTACGTTCCTGTTTTATTGGACTTTATTTTATCCACAATTATTGCTTTGCTGTTGCTTTGTTGAATTTTTTAATGCACGCTAAATTTTATTTGCTACATATTTATCTGAAATGTGGTTAATTTCAAAACACGAATGTAAAAAAAATACGTTAAATATGCCTAATCACGAAAATTTTGTGTTATTTAATATGCCGTATATAATGCCCTAAAGCAGTCCTTAATAAGAAAATTAGCATTCGTGTCAAAATTACCTTCCAACGACACTGTGGTCACCAAATTAGAGGAACATCAGTTGTGTAACACTACAGAAATGTTAGCTTTAGGCTAAGCATAATTTTGGTAGAATGATAAAGTTCCATTGAAAGCAGAAATAGTGTAACGTCTGGTGTTGTTATGTTTTATTAAAATTAATTATTATTTAATTTAAGCTTAGATTTTATTCTATTTAACCGTTTTTAAATAGAAAATAAAATTAATTAAAATGACAAAAAATTGCTATTTTTATCGGCAATGTTTGCTTTTTTTAATAACTTTTTATGAAAAATCGGTTAGCCTTAAGCGCATAAAATGATATCAATGAAAAGTATAGGAAAGGGACTTCGCGATTCTAAACAGATGTACTGGGTGTCCCGTTTAACATTTTCCCATGAAAATAGAATTTATAAAATGTGACGACCCTGAAATTATAAATCACATGTCAATAAAATCCAGTTTCCGGAGAAAGGAAGGGAATTCAAGGGGACCTGACACGAAAAATTGGTTGGTTTTTAGCTCTCCATATCATATATGTAATATATGTATATATGGAGACTATTAGTTTCATGAAAAAAAAATTTTTTTTAATTTCACCGGAAATACTTGTTTTGGTCATTTTATACATAAATAAGTAGTTTTAAAAAAATGTCTGTCTGTCTGTCTGTATCCACGAAAACGCAAAAACTGCTTAACAGATTTTAACCAAATTTGGTACAAAAATACTATTGGACATGGCAAGGAGCTGATTAGATTTTGGGAAACATTGAGCGTAGGCAAAGGGTTTAAAAGAGGATTCAAAAATTAAAAAAATTCATAGTTCTTAAACTTATCCGAAATACTGCATAATTTTTTACGCATTTAATCCTAAAATATTGAACATAAAATATTAGACCACATTGGCGTTCGAAAATAGTGTAAAATGGGGTAAAAAAGATTAAAAAAAACGTATTTCTTAAAAATAGCAGAAATATTAACTAGTTATTTATAGTTTTGATAGAATATAACCTATAAAATGTGTCATGAATAACTTACTTTCATAGGCGTTCGTAAATAGTGGAAAAGGGGTCAAAACATAAAAAATATATATTTCCTAAACTTATTCGAAATATGGAATAATTTTTCATAGTTGTGATACAATATAAGCTAAAAAATATTCCATAAAAGAATTGGTTCGAAAATAGTTTAAAAAAAGGGTCAAAAACGAAAAAAAAATGTTTCTCAAATATGCCAGAAAAATTGGCTAATTATATATAGCTTTGATATAAGATAACCTAAAAAATGCAGCATAAAATTTTTATTTACATAGGCGTTCGTAAATAGTAGAAAAAGGGGTAAAATAAAAAAAAATTAAAATGTAAAAAATTTTGTATTTAACTAGATGAATTGGTGTTAAAAATACACGACAAAAATTAATGTACCATAGGCGTCCGTGAAAATTCTATAAAAGGGTCAGAAAAAATTTGTATCTGTGATAACTCAAAAACCACTTAACGGATTTTAACCACATTTAGTACAAAAATACTACAGGATATTTATAGGTGGTGATTAACATTGAGCGTAGGCAAGGGGTTTAAAAGAGGGTTCAAAAATTTAAAAAATCATAGTTCTTAAACTTATCCAAAATATTGAATAATTTTTTATAGTTGTGATAGAATATAACCTAAAAAATGTTACATAAAAGAATTAGTTCACACAGGCGTTCGAAAATAGTCTTAAAAAAGGGTCAAAAACAAAAAAAAATGTTTCCCAAATATACCAGAAAAATTGGCTAATTATATATAGCTTTCATATAAGATAACCTAAAAAATGCAGCATAAAATTTTTATTTACATAGGCGTTCGTAAATAGTAAAAAAGGGGTAAAATAAAAAAAAAATAAAATGTAAAAATTTTTATATGTAACTAGTTGAATTGGTGTTAAAAATACACGATAAAAATTAATGTTCCATAGGCGTCCGTGAAAATTCTATAAAATGGCCAGAAAAAATGTGTATCCGTGATAACTCAAAAACCACTTAACGGATAACCTACAACATGCAGTATAACAATTTTGTTTACATAGGCGTTCGTAAATAGTAGAAAAGGGGGCAAAATAAATTTTATAATAAAACTAAAAAAAATCAATTAATTTGCGGTCAAGAACTTGGCCTAGATCTGAAATATAAAATATCTGCGTATAAATAGTGCCTCCAAAGAGAAGAAAAAGGCACAAAACCCGATACTTAAAAAAAAAATAGCTGATGTCTAAAACAAAACAAAAATTTATGAAATTTAGATAAATGACAAAAAGGTCATAAAATTATTACTTTTACACTTAAATATGGAGAGCTATTCGTAACTCGAGGGCAACAGTTTATTTGTGTATGAAGTAACCACGACACCTTAATTTTATGCCAAAATTAACCCTTATTTACAAATATTTCAAAAACTACTGGACTTAGGCAGATCAACCCTCATGTCATTTTACTTGTCTTTTAGAGCGGAATTTATTTATGCCAAAATATACAGGGTGTAGCTTTAAGAAAAAGCAAATTTGGTCTGCTGCGCGTTTTTGAACTATCCTGTATAATTTAAAACATCTGTTTAGTGTCTAAAATTTTTGTTAGGGATTTTTTTGTCTATCGATTATAGATCTTGAGATATTTTCCGCCCACACACTAATGGGCCACCCTGTATAAATTATATTAATAATGAATATTATTTATAATTAAAGATGTTTTTAAATTTACATATATGCAGAAAAAATTGCATTAAAACAAAACGGGCTTTTGTTGTCGGATAGACAATAGAAAAACGTGCTTCTAGTCACGGAAAAGCCTATACAAGGTATTTTAATAAATGTTTCTCATTCGAAAAATAATTAGACATGTTGTTGTGACAAAGGCAATGCTCATGATCGCTTGCCTTCTGTATTGTTTGTAGGTGAACAAGCATGGGCGCAGGTGGGGTCACCGATTTGAACCACTTAGACGACATCACGAATTATACAGGTAGTTTCAAAGAGGCGCGGTGATTTCTCAGGTCATTTTATGAAAAAAGTTCCCATAAACATACGTCCGGAAATGCATTGTTTCCAAGATAAAAGGTCTTAAAGTTTTTTTGTAAAAAACGCTTTTTTTAATTAAGTCAAATATCTCCTTGCCGATTTATTTGAAATTTGGCAGCGTTGTGGCTAGAAATAGGGAGCTTATATGGCTCAAATTATTAAGTCCAGTGGCGTTAGCTGTCAAATTTTTCAAAGCTGTTTTAGGTCGTATTGTATCAAAGGTTCTATAAAATATCAAAACCTCAATTATCTGTGTGTCCGCACGGTTTTGTTGAGGGAAGATCCACTGTCACCAACTTGACTCTGTTTTCCGAAACAGTTGATGCAGAGTTTAGTGTTAGACTTGTTTTACTAATCCAATCATACATTAACAATATATTTTTAGCTCTCCATATCATATATGTAATATATGTATATATGGAGACTATTAGTTTCATGAAAAAAATTTTTTTTTTAATTTCACCGGAAATACTTGTTTTTGGTCATTTTATACATAAATAAGTAGTTTTAAAAAAATGTCTGTATGTCTGTCTGTCTGTCTGTATGCACGAAAACGCAAAAACCACTTAACAGAATTTAACCAAATTTGGTACAAAAATATTATAGGACATGGCAAGGAGCTGATTAGATTTTGGGAAACATTGAGCGTAGGCAAGGAGTTTAAAAGAGGGTTCAAAAATTAAAAAAATTCATAGCTCTTAAACTTATCCGAAATACTTTTTTAATTTAATTGATTATAACCTAAAATATTGAACATAAAATATTAGATCACATTGGCGTTCGAAAATAGTGTAAAATGGGGTAAAAAATATTTAAAAAAAAACGTATTTCTTAAAAATAGCAGAAATATTAACTAGTTATTTATAGTTTTGATAGAATATAACCTATAAAATGTGTCATGAATAACTTACTTTCATAGGCGTTCGTAAATAGTGGAAAAGGGGTCAAAACATAAAAAATATATATTTCCTAAACTTATTCGAAATATGGAATAATTTTTCATAGTTGTGTTACAATATAAGCTAAAAAATATTCCATAAAAGAATTGGTTCACACAGGTGTTCGAAAATAGTTAAAAAAAAGGGTCAAAACCAAAAAAAAAATGTTTCTCAAATATACTAGAAAAATTGGCTAATTATATGTAGCTTTGATATAAGATAAAAAATGCAGCATAAAATTTTTATTTACATAGGCGTTCGTAAATAGTAGAAAAAGGGGTAAAATAAAAAAAAATTAAAATGTAAAAAATTTTATATTTAAAAAATGTAAAAAATTTTATATTTAACTACATGAATTGGTGTTAAAAATACACGACAAAAATTAATGTACCATAGGCGTCGGTGAAAATTCTATAAAAGGGTCAGAAAAAATTTGTATCCGTGATAACTCAAAAACCACTTAACGCATTTTAACCACATTTGGTACGAAAATACTACAGGATATTTATAGGTGGTGATTAACATTGAGCGTAGGCAAGGGGTTTAAAAGAGGGTTCAAAAATTTAAAAAATCATAGTTCTTAAACTTATCCGAAATATTGAATAATTTTTTATAGTTATGATAGAATATAACCTAAAAAATGTTACATAAAAGAATTAGTTCACACAGGCGTTCGAAAATAGTCTTAAAAAAGGGTCAAAAACGAAAAAAAAATGTTTCCCAAATATACCAGAAAAATTGGCTAATTATATATAGCTTTCATATAAGATAACCTAAAAAATGCAGCATAAAATTTTTATTTACATAGGCGTTCGTAAATAGTAAAAAAGGGGTAAAATAAAAACAAATAAAATGTAAAAAATTTTATATTTAACTAGTTGAATTGGTATTAAAAATACACGACAAAAATTAATGTTCCATAGGCGTCCGTGAAAATTCTATAAAAGGGTCAGAAAAAATTTGTATCCGTGATAACTCAAAAACCACTTAACGGATAACCTACAACATGCAGCATAACAATTTTGTTTACATAGGCGTTCGTAAATAGTAGAAAAGGGGACAAAATAAATTTTATAATAAAATTAAAAAAAATCAATTAATTTGCGTTCAAGAACTTGGCCTAGATCTGAAATATAAATTATCTGCGTATAAAACAAAAATTTATTAAATTTAGATAAATGACAAAAAGGTCATAAAATTATTACTTTTACACTTAAATATGGAGAGCTATTCGTGCCTCGAGGGCAACAGTTTATTTGTATAAGGAATAGAAGTCTTCAAGTTATCATTTGCCATCCGGAGACCCTCAGGGGTCCAAGCTGGGTCCTATTGTTTTTAATCTTTATCTTATAGACTTAGCTGAAGTGATAGACTGTGGTAATGTGTTATTTGCAGAAGATCTGCAAGTATGCATGCATCTATTGACTATGTTGACAATTTTGCAGCGTAATTTCGCCTTAGTTGAATCCTGGTGTATTGAGAATAGCTGCATTTAAAGTCGTCTAAATGTAAAGTTATGTCCTATACCAGAAGAATTCTGCATTACTTTTGATTCTATAATTGATGAGGAGATTTTGAATCGATCAGACTCCTTAGTGAGTCTTAGTGTTACCTTTGACAGATGGCCGAGTTTCGATGCACATAGTATGTGGTAATTTGTCAAAATTTCATGTTCAGTATTTGAAATACCTGTATTTCAGGATTGCGGGTTTTTACCCAGCAAGAATATAGGGAATCACGTTTTGCTAACCAGATGTCATGTGCAGAGTTTGGACGACGAATTTCTGCAATTAAGCTGTTTTTAATTTTCTGCATAAGAAGATTGATTGTTCTGAGCTGTAACAGAAGGTTTGTTTTTGAATACCTAGAATACAGTCTAGTTTATAATGATAGACCTAGGACTAATTTATTAATGGAGTCACCAATATATACAATGTGTCAGACTTATAATCTTATAAGTGATAGATGCGATATATTTTTGACTATTTAATATTATGGGTGTTTTATGCCGGTTTGGACCACATACAGTTGAAGTAGAGAATATTTGTTAAGAATCGCCTAAATTTTAAGTAATAGTTAAAACGGAATTTAATTCATCGAATCGTAAGTAGGTGCAGTTAAGTATCAGGTAAATTTGTCAACATAGCAAATTTAAGGTAGCCGACAATCGAAGATTTTTTTGGTTGAGCAGTAATATTTTAACCTCTTCAGTTTTGTTTTCATAATTCATCCTACGTAAACATTAATTTTGATTTTAAATTAAACTTATTAAAACGTTTTTAGTATAATACGATGGAAGTTAGTGATACACCAAAAAAAGAAGAGCTGCAAACTACAGTTCCAACGAGAAAGAAGTTCTTCTATCTATAGTGTTGGATCATAATATAATATACCTATTGGTATATAATAATAATAATAATAGGTATGTTAAGCACAAAGACGTTTTCGGTCTTCGCTACTAACATATTTTCTAATGAAAGCTGTCATATATTTACTTAAATCTCATCAAATTCTAGTAAATGCTCAATTTGGTTTAGGATATGTCAAATCGTAGGCTTTGTCAGTCGAAATTTTTGAAAAAAAGTTAAATTGTCTATGTCTTCAATAATTCGGCCTTTCATAAACCATCCTTGGAAATTCATGTTTAATTAATTCGAAAACGTCAAGATCATCATCCAAGAATCCCATATTCGCCACACAAAAAAATAAAGTTAAATTACGCACAATAATGCAAAAAATATAAAAGCAATTTTGAGGTTAGAATTCCATTTAAGAATAGAATCTTCGACCCTTAACTTAAGGGACAGTTAGGCAAATTTAAGTGAGGTTTTAACGCGGTGCAGTAAAAAATAGATGTTATTCGATCTAATATCGTCCCTTAAACTGTATGTGGTGCAAACGCGCATTAGAGGAACAAATTTAAAGCTTCATCTCACTTTATGTTTACTTTGTGCATGAACTTGATATAAGTATTGACTTAGTTATGTTATAGTTACAGATTGCTCTGTAAATAGTTCTTCTATTGAGCAATAGAGCAATTATTATTATTGGCACCTCTATGGCTTAAAGGTTTTGCGACTCAGCCTTTGAATAGTCATCTTAAAAAGCATTTTATTTATCTTCATTTGGAAAATGTGCCAAAATAAAGATATTTTTATTAAAAAAGCTTCCCCGTAACACAACACGAAGTGTTACGACTGTGGTGACCCTTTTATTATAAGCGACTTACATTGTTATATGTAAATGAATTATAATTTATTTTATAATAAAATGTTGATACCTAAATAAATTACTGCTTTCTTATTGTAGTTGCTACACCATATTAAGATATTTTAATTCAACTAAATCCATACCTGTGCGAGCAACATCCATAAGCTGCCGTTCCAAAGAGGCGGGATTATCTTGGCAAATAAGCAGTTGCTCAGAAATTGAGTTCGTGAGACAAGACAATAATTGAATTCGGCGCACCTGAGCCACACTGGAGCGCGCGGCAGTGTTAAAATTACAATGCCCATTTCTGCATCAATTAGCCGGCCCTGTTATTACGAGCTGCCGGTGTAGAAACCAACGTTGACTTAAATACGCGAAAACACGTGGTCGATGGGTAAGAAGAATTGCTATATTGTCCGTCCTATGATGATGTGAGATCGTGTCAAAATGCTGTAGGGTTGGAATTATTCTTTCATCAATCATTGCGCCCATCCCATATTTAATTCGTCCGAGGTTGAGATACATATAGATAAGGTATAGTATGAGTATGTGTGGTATATGAGATGGAGATTTTATAGGAATGCTGATTAATAATTCATAGTAGATGAACTAAACTTTAAATAATAAGACAATTAAGGAAATAATAATAAACATTTTTATTAGTATCAAACTACCATAATACAATTTTACAAACAAATACAAGTTGAAATAGTTTCTGTACTAAAAGACTTGTTCTTGATAGACATATCAAAGCTGTTGTACCCTAGATATTAACTTACAACTAAAACTAGTATGACAATGTAAAACAATGTAAAAAATATTCCTACCAACGGATAATATAAAATATAAAAAAATACCAAAGAAAACACACAATATTACAACACTTATAACAACAAGCGAAGGCATAGGTAGGTATATGATATATGACAAATATAAAACAAAAGAATATACGTCTATCAACTACGCAATAAATACTCTCTCAATTTATTCCTAACTGTCGTCTTCTGATACCATAAACAAACCTTAGGCAAGAATTCAGTAGCATTTGAACTCGTTTAATAACCATAGGTACCATCAAGACACGGACCATATATGGCGTCAAATTAGTTGAGATGGGACAGTACCACAGGCTCACATAGCGTAGATCTAGTTTCCCTATTTAGGTAATAGCGATGAGGATATATCTGTTTCAGTGTTCCATAGGCCGTCTGAAGTTTAGAGGTTGTGTGTTGCTTAAAACGCATCTTATAAAACATTGTCAAACCTAAATATCTTGCCGCGTCCTTGAAATCTACATGATCAGAACCAACCTCAATATTTAGATTTTCCAAGAGAAAGGATCGGACACTCTCACTACTATATAAAATCGATATTGTTTTACTTACCCACTTGCATTGAGCTTCAAGTGATGATCTGATGATACCCTTAGAAGTCTTGGTTTATATTAGCTTGTGCCGTTTCATACTCCGAAGGTGAAAAGGAATAATACACCTGCGTATCATGAGCATACATATGATAATTCTAATGTTTCAAGACCCTAGAACATGTTGAAGCATATATTGTAAGGAGCAATGGTCCCAAAATACTACTCTGAGGTACACCAGACTATCAAGGTCGCCAGACCTAACGCCATACATATCCAAACACTGCACGACTTAATCGTTCTAAGACAACATCATCGAACCCTATGTATCAAATACCTTACTACAATCCGACAAAATTAAAACTGTTGCTCTACTGCTCTCGGTTGCACTAAGTCATCTTAGATAGCGCTTTAGCACAACTGTGCCTCGCCCTAAAACCTGATTGTTTAGAAGAAATCGAACCATGTGTATTCAAGAACCCGTCGATCTGACTTTCCAGCACTTTTTCCAATACCGGCAATATCGACACCAACTGCAAAATATTAGTTTTTTTCTAGAATCTGGTCTGTAAGGAAACTTAACTTCACGTCGACATCATTCGTAGAGTACAAAACATACCACCGTACGTTATGCTTTTAATTATTTTGAGGGCTCTATAGCTTAAGACGCACGTCATGAAGCTGTCCGCCAAATAATAAATGAGTAGCTTTTTTCCGAAACTTAGTAAGTCCAAATTTATAACCAATAACCAATCAGCTAGTGGTGCAACGTATCTTTAATAAATTTTGAAATTTTATCGAATTGATACACGCGGTCGATTTCTCCAAGTCATGCAAAATGATTAATCAAAGAAAAATTATAACACTTCTGACACCACAAATTTTCCATTAGGAAATTTATACCCCTACACAGAGGAGAATTATCGTTGTGAATTCTAACTGAAATATATTGTTAGGATTTTTATAATCAATACAATCTGTTTTTCAGTTATTACAACAAGGCCTTCAGATTTCACATCGTTATGAAAAGATTATGTCCAGCGTGGTCCAAATTAGGGTTTTCTTATGGGAACTCATGTTCCTGTCGAAGATAGAAAAAAAATATCCAAGGCCCTCCAGATTATCTGTAACGGTTGGCGTTTCTCAATTTTGGTCAATTTCTTTTATGGCTTATATTTTTTTTAATAAAAAGGCTGTCTTGCGGAAATCCGCAACTGAAGTGACGAATTGAAGTCGAAACAGTATACTGCGAAAACATGCGTTGTTCTTTCACCGAAGTGCTAGGCTATTCACAAGGTTGGTTGAGTAAGTCTTGCGACTATACTCCCTTGCAATGCCATATCAAAATTCCAATATGTTTGTGATCTTTGCATTATATGCAAAACACAAATTATGGTGTGTTCGAGAGTCACTGATCACAATTCTACTGTTTCGACTTCAATTCGTCTCTTCAGTTGCGGATTACCGCAAGACAGCGTTTTTATTAAGATTTCAATAGTGATAAACACAAGTGAACATATGGTAGAGAGATCAGTGACTCTCGAACACACCATAATTTGTGTTTTGCATATAATGCAAAGATCACAAACATATTGATAATTTTTTTAATTTTTTCTGCAAAAACTTTCTTATAGCACTTTTCAAGAAGAACATATAGTAAATTAATAAATTTGTAAAGTTACTGCCATGGCCATTATGACACAAAGGTGCGGCCGGCGTGAATAGTGATTTAAAAGAAACACAGCAATAAATGTGAACTTAATCGAAGTATGCATCTGTCAAATCTGTTAAAAAGTTTAGTACGTCAAATTTATTTTGGTAAAAAGTGGTTTCAAATATTTTGCACGTTCGGTATTCATCTAAAATAAATTAAGTTGTAATAATTTAAAAATGTATCATGTATTTTGATTAGGATAATCGTGTGGTTTATATTATTATAATCCACAGACTACCTACATTAACATTAAAATTAATCTCTTTCTCATTTGTATCCAATATCCATAGGGCCATTATTGGCTTTGATTTTAATGTTTTATTATTATTTTTCTCGCTCTATTACTTTCTGGAGCCAAAACGTAGCAATGTTTTTAATCGTTTTGTTTTCCTTAGTGTATAATAGTTATAATATTGTAAGTATAATAAATGAGAGTAGGCCACCTGAACGTGCGCTCCATCTTCACTGGATTTGATGGTTTAAAGCAGATAATTCTTGATAATAATTTTGATGTTTTTATGTTATCCGAAACATGGATACGTCGCGATATGGATGTAGAGGGTCTCAATATCCCCGGATATTATTTTTTTCATGAGGACAGGGTTGGTCGTGGCGGGGGAGTAGCGGCCTATGTGAGAAATACTTTTTCACCTAACGTTTTCAACATTGATTGTACGGTTAATGAGAGTATTGAATATTTGTTTGTTAAATTCAAGGTTTCTGGTAGGTGTTATGCATTTGGTATTTTTTATCGTCCTCCTAATACTAATTTGAATGCATTGATTGATGATTTTGACTCCATTTTGGGGTGTATTGTTCCGTGTGTCGATGAAGTAATTTGTGCGGGTGACTTTAATGTTGATTTTCTCAAGGTTGATAATCCTGTCTCTTCATGTTTTGAGTCATATAATCTATGGCAAATTGTGAATGAGCCCACTAGAGTTACTGGAAGCACGAGTAGATTACTGGATCCTATGTTCGTGAGTGATAAGGACATTTTAATTGATTGTCATGTTGTTGGTGTTGGTGAATTGTCTGATCACCATATGACTTATTGTGATCTCAATATTATTAAACCAAAGGTTGTCCCTAGGATTGTAAAGTACAGAGATTTCAGTAACTTCAATTTGCAGGATTTTCTTGACTACTTGTATAACCATCCCTGGGATAGTATTTTTTATGAAAATTCCATAGAAAATAAGATATTGTGTTTGAACAATTTTATTCTTGATACATTTGATAGACATGCACCTGTGAGACATGCAAGGATTACTAAACCTAAAGCACCGTGGCTCAACTCCAATCTCAGAATATTTATGCGTCAAAGAGATTTAGCTATGCAGACTTACAAACGTACTAGATGTGAATTGGATTGGATTAGGTACAAGCAATTGAGAAATTTTACCTTGTCTAAAATTAGACAGGCAAAAAAACTTTACTTGGATCGTCTTTCAGGTGAAAATAATTCACGTAAGACGTGGAGTGCCCTCAAGGGGATGAACATTGCCAAGGTTGGAAATGTTGAGCTACCGGCTGTGTTGTCTAATGCCGAGCAGATTAATTTGCATTTCGCGCAGTTCTTGCAGGGTAAATCTGATGAAGTATGTTCTAGTAAAATAAATTATTACTTAAATCATTTATATAGCGATAATTGTAAATATTCTCTGGTTATGACCACGGAATTTGAAGTTAATAAGATACTTCATGGCATTGAAACCAATGCAGTGGGTGCGGACGGAATCTCTGCTACTATGCTGAAATATTGTTCTCCTTTCATTGACAAGTACATAGTTCATATCATTAACTCTTGTATTGAGGTTTGTTTCTTTCCTGATTCATGGAAGATGTCATTTGGTTTGCCTTTGTCGAAGAAATCAAATCCGACTACACTGAATGACCTAAGAATAATTAGTATTCTTCCGGCTATTTCTAAAGTTTTCGAGAGAATTCTTTATAACCAAGTTAATTCTTATTTGGACCTTCACTCCCTATTACCCCATTGTCAGCATGGCTTTAGGAGGGGCCATAGTACGGCTATTCCATTGGCCAAGGTTACTGATGACGTTATCAGAGCTCGTGATGGAAATAAGAATACATCTGTTGTACTGTTGGATTTTTCTAAGGCTTTTGACACTATCAATCACAGATTGTTGATAGCTAAACTGAAGTTTTACGGTTTCGATGATGCGTCTTTGTCCTTATTTAATTCTTATTTATCCTTAAGAAAACAAAGGGTTTACCATAATGGCCAGTTTTCGACGGTGTCGGATATTACATCTGGTGTGCCACAGGGTTCAATTCTGGGGCCTCTGTTATTTTTAATTTATACCTCAGAAATTTTGAGTTCATTAAATCATTGTAGTATACAGGCTTTTGCGGATGATACACAGGTTTATTACTCTTTTAAGACGGATGATTGTGTTGAGGCCTGCCAGAGAGTTAATGCTGACCTTGATGTTCTATATTCACTTTCCACCGATCATAATTTAAAATTGAATCCATTAAAATCGCATATGTTGCTGTATAGTAATAGAAATGATTCTGAATATCTTAAAGAAAATTTTAAAGTTATGATTAATAACAGTGTTGTCCAGTGTGTTTCTTCTGCAAGGAACTTAGGTGTTATCACTGACACTGATTTAAGATGTCGTGAGCATGTAAAGAACATGTTGCGGAAGTCATTTTCCACTTTGAAACTTCTGTATTCGCATAGACATGTTTTGAACGTTAGGCTCAAGCGTACTCTCTGTGAATCACTGATTTTATCCAATTTTAATTACTGTGATTTTGTTTACGGTCCCATGTTAGACGTTTTTGATAGAAGACGTATTCAGGGAGTACAAAATTGCTGTGCTAGGTTTGTTGCGGGTCTTAGGAAGTTTGATCGTGTTTCTCAAGCGATTCGTGATATGAATTGGCTTAGAATGGAAGACCGTCGTCTCCATCACCTGGCTACGTTTATTTTTAAATTACTTCATAATTCTAATGCTCCTTTTGATATTAAAAGTAAGCTTGTGTCCAGGAGAGATGTACATGACATTAATGTTCGCCATTTTGATAGACTTACAATGCCACATCATAGAACTTCATTGTTTCAGAGAAGTTTTACTTATAATGCCATCAGATTATATAATACGATTCCCAGTGAGTTCAGGGGGTTGAGTGCTAATACATTTAAGAGTCGTTATAAGCTACACCTACTAAATAAACCGTGAAACGTTAGATACGTCCATTGTATTTCGAATTTGATTGTTTTAATTTGTTTTTTTTTCCCTTTCTCTTTTGCTACTGTCCATGGGAGATGGAGTTGCGTGGGCTTTGCCTAATATGTTATATTAATTAAATTCATATGTTTTTGTATTTCTTCTTTTTTTGAATTTTTATGTTTCTTTCTGCTAAGTTGTTTTGGCTGCTTCTAAGGTTAAGTAGAGTAGCTTTAAGCTAGACTTCGCCTTTTTAGTGGCCGTGTGTGTGTTTTTTGCTTGGGTGCTTCCCAACATGAGTGTATTTACTTTGCAAATAAAGACGATTTATTATTATTATTATTATTATTAAAATTATGAAAAATATGAGATTTTAAAATGCTTTAACTACTACTAAAAATGAACATTTTGGTGATGAGTGGGTAGGAAGTCGAGGACCTATAGCTTGGCCAGCCAGGTAACCAGACTTGACACCTTTAGATTTCTATCTTTGGGGACGAATTAAAGACTCAATTTCCAAACAGTCAATTGCCTCAAGAGAGTTATTGGAGGAAGCATTGCACAATGCTTTTGCCACAGTTACCAATTTGGAGATAAGGTCTGCAATAAATGCTTTACAAAAACGTTGACGCATGTGTATAGATATAGATCAGAACGGTGGCCAGTTTGAGCATATGTGGTGAATGTTTTCTCATATGAAGGTGTTTTTGTTTGTTTCATGTATTTTTGGGTTGGTTGTTTCTATACACAGAGAAAAATCTATCATATCATGAACCACATTCAATCAATGATAGCATATATTTCGTATTCCACAATCAAAGCTACATTTCTTTCAATTATACTTATATGATTAATTGCGAAATATATGACTTTATTGCTTTAAGTATAAGAATTAATTGAGTTCCAATCAAATGCCTCAATTATAAGAATATATTGAAATAAAATAAAAAGTATTGATTGGACTAAGTGTCACTATCGTTGATAGAACATTTATTGCTTTTTAAGGGGAATACAGAAATTATAGACAGAATATATTTTGGTATTGAAATAATTGTTTTGTCATTTTAAATCAATTTTATATATAATCCTGGAGAGAAATTAATTACTTAATTTAATAAAACTATCACGTTAACTAATTGTATGAAATAAAAGAAAGTTTTTATTCAAAAATAGTTTTATTAATTTTATAATACATTGTATTGTAATAAAAAAATATTACTCTATAATCACAGTACAAAAAATAAACAATACATTAAAAGATGTATGTCATTCTAATACATGAACATTGAACATGTACGACTAACAAAATATTAAACCAAATATCGTATTTGTGCTTTTTTACCATATCTTCATAGTGTCCCACTCCCACTCGGTACTTTGTATACTGTATACCTACATCGTGTTAAAACAGGATATTTTGAATTTTGAGGTTATCTGAGGTTGCAAAAATGTATTCCATGCTGCCATGCTATACTGGTTAATGTGAAATAAAAAGCTTAATATTCATAACTTTTGAATGGAACACCCTGAATAGTTTTGTTAAAATGTTTTTATTATGCATTATAGGTACCTCTTAAATCATTTGTTGGCTAGACCGATCTTTAATAGTATTGTTCGAAAAGCTTACACAAAATAATTTATAGTAAAAAACTTATGATTAGATATACTTAGGAGTAAAACTTACCGGAGAATATTGGAATTAGTTTGTCCAATTCTGAGGCGTTTAAGAAGTCTTCCATAATATATTATTGCAGATTATAGAACTTATATAGACACGCGCTACCGGCACACAAATAGAATAAATATATAAATATAACATAACCTATTGTTTTAAGCTTTGCTAGTGACTAGGGAGTTCCGAAATTTCCCGATACATCAGCCCGAAATCTACGTTTTTATAATAATAATAATAATAATAATAACTTTATTCACCTTCAATTATACATAATCATGTACTTAGGTACGTCCAAGTTAGACTTACAAATTACAAGCACAGTAAGTATTACTAATACAAGTACAAATACTGTCTTAAGTGTCAACCACAAATATAAGTAAATTAAAATTAAAAGTGTTAATTTAAAATTCGTCAAATAAATAAATAAATAAAAACACTTGACACATACACTTAATCATCTGTACAATATACACAGAACTCTTGCAGCGTATAAAAAACTCCATCGATCAAAAATTTCTTCAGTTTTGATTTAAATGAGTTGAGTGTCGGTGCATTTTTCATAGCAACTGGCAGAATATTGAAATAGTACCTACCTGAGTATAACGGACTCCTTTTAAAAAACTCATGATGAGGCCTAGGGAGGTACAGACGGTTCGCCCCTCGAGTATTGTGCTCGTGCATACTGCCGTTGGTTTGTAGTTCTTTAACGATTTTAAAAATGTAAACACATAATTTGTAGAGATACACCCCAGTCAATGTTAAAATCTGGCAACTTTTAAATGTGTTTCTACATGAATAGTTGTAAGGCAAAGCAAAAATAACGCGTAGTATTCTTTTTTGTAGTACAAACACTCTTGATATGTCAGATGCCCTACCCCAAGATACAACATTATATGACAACACAGAGTATACCAAAGCATAATAAATATTCACTAAAGATGATGCATCCAGCCTGGTCCTCAGTGAGTAAATGAGAAAGAAATTTTTACTCAATTTGCCACAAACCGCATCAACCTGGCTCGTCCACCGTAATCGCGAATCCAAACACATTCCCAGAAGTTTTGAAGAGTTCGTCCATGGCAAATCAAAATCCCTAAAAGAAACATTGAAATTTAGAAGTGGTTTGTATATAGGAAACTGCATAATGACTGTCTTACTGTGGTTTATTATTAATCGGTTTTCATAACACCACTGTTCAAACTGATTTAATACCTCATTTATTTTTAAATGCAGCATACTTTCAGCTTTATCGGACACAATAATTGTTGTATCATCTACATACATAAATAACCTGCCACAAGTGATATACCGGGGTAAATCATTAATATATAATAAAAACAAAAGGGGTCCAAGGACACTACCCTGTGGGGTCCCAATATCCATGCTCTCCTGGGCCGAAACAGACCCATTTACCCTAACACATATTCTTCGATGACTTAAGTAAGATAATATCCATCTGTTAATTGGGTATCTGAATCCCATTGACTCAATCTTACTGATTACGAAGGATTTATCGATTGTATCGAAAGCTTTCGACAAGTCGAACATTAGAGCTACCACGAAATGTCCCTGGTCAGCCAATTCGTGTATGTGTTGCACTAACTCAGTGGTACATGTCTCCGTAGATAATCCACTCCGGCTACCATGCTGACAATCAGTGATAGTGTTAGTCAATGTTAGAAACTCCTCCATTTTTTGTGTTACAGCCTTTTCGAATATTTTGGAGATAATACTTAAGAGTGAAATGGGTCTGTAATTATCCATGTTTAACTGGTCACCCTTTTTAAAAACCGGAACAATAACTGCTTGTTTAAGTTCAGAAGGGAAAACACCTGTCAAAACAGAACCATTAATAAGCCCACATAATTGAGCAGCCAACGTATCAGCGTTCTGTTTGACCAATTTAACAGGAATGCCATCATATCCAGTAGAATTTTTGTTTTTAAGATGTTGGATAATTGTTTTTACATCATCTTCAACAACCGGTGTGAAATAGAAGGACAAAGAGGTCGCTGGGCCAGCTGTACAATTAACCGAGAGACCAGCAGAAAAGTGTGTATGCAATTTTGTGAGTATATTGGATGCATAGTATTTACATAAAGTAGTAGCAATCTCTGACGGCTCAGTTATCTCACGATCTTCATGTCTAATGCACTCCACCGCCCGATCCCTCTGGTTTACCCCTGTTATCTTTTTATAGGTTGACCAAACAACTTTAGATTTATTCGAACTATTATTTAATTTTAAGTTAAATTGGTCAATACGTTCCCGCGAGATTCCACTACGAACCTCCCTTTTAAGATTTTTATAGGCATCATGTAGGGCAGGTTCATTCAAATTCCGCCTTAACCAGTTTAAATTTTGTAAGTCATTGTACATGCGACCTAGCTCGTTAGAAAATACTATTTTGTTTTCGAAGTATTTAGCATGATTAACTTTTGCTCTCTTTAGAGGAAATGCTATATCAAAACACCACTTCAGGCGAGTCCAGAAGGATGTAAAACTGTCCTCAAAGGAATTAGATATCTCAGGCATACCGTTATTAAAGTGAAAGGCAAATTCCTGTATAGATGCATCATCAAACTTTCTGTATTGATAATACTCAGGCTCATCATTCACTGCCAACTGTTGTTCAAAGTTAACCTTAGTCATTTGGGCCAAATGATCAGAGAATCCCAAATTAACATTAGCCGTTGTCACAATTTCTGGAGAATTTGTAACAACATAATCAATAGTTGACGAAGTCATAATACCATTCAACAGTTGGACAGTTCTTGTAGGGGTAATTACCTTCGAAAATAGATTAAACGAGTTCAATAAATCCCTAAGAGTTCTGTCCTCAATGGAGCCATCGCCCCAATCAACATTAAGATCGCCGCAAACCAGTAACATGTCAAATGCCTGCGACGCTCTTGCTATCAAATTAGTCAGTTGATTAAGAAAGTGATCAAAATCGCCTGAAGGGCTTCTATACACCGACACAATGCACATGTGATTGTTATACGCTACAGCAGCACACTCAAAATCCATTTCCAAAGAAAGATCATTTAAACATTTTACAGTTTTAAAAGAATTAATAATGTCATTTCTAATATAAATAGCTGATCCGCCATGCTTATGCAAGCTTCTACAATAACTTACAACTAACGAATAATTTTCAATATATGTACAAGCGATCCTTTCGCTGGAAAGCCAGTGTTCTGTTACACAAACAACATCCACGCTATTCTTACTTAAATAAAGTTCAAAAATACTTATTTTATTTAAAAGGCTTTGTACATTAATATGTAACACAGTCATTGAAGTATCGGAACTGGAATCATATTTGACGTACTCATTCGGATTCGGAACGAAAAAACCCATCACTTATTGCTTTAGAAATAAAGTTCGCAATAATAAATTTTCCGCTCCAGCCCAGTGAAATACAGCGATTTCGAGAGAAGACTAAATTTTTTGAATTTAATGTTGAATTAATATTGACATATTTAATTTTACTCACTGTATTTTCTTCTACAAGCTTATTATAATTGATTATATTAAATTCATCAGCAAGTTTGCAAAACACAGGTCTGTCTTTCCATAACGGCACAGAAAAAAATAAGATGTTGGTTTTTAGAGCCGCAGTAATTATTTTATGATACACTGACAATGGTTTTGAAGTAGTTTTATTATGATATCGGCGTATGAAAGCATTTTTTTTTAAGTCAAAAACTAATATTTACGAAGTGGGGTAGATAGTACGAAAATCCAGTTTTTATTTAATTTATATACTTAAATTCGATACATGCATGAGTGCAAAATGTTGGATACTCGACGTTTTGTGTTTCGATATATCGATGAATTTAGCCCGGCCCAATAATAAGCTAAGGTTGTCCCAACAATAAGAAGTATTGACTTAATATTATTTAGTTTATTTAAATAGTAGAATATGATAGCGAGTAAAATTTGATTTTGTTAATTCAATGATATATATCTAATAATCCGAGTAGAGAAATACTATTCTTCCAATGCTTTTTCTTGCTTATCGTAATATAACAATATTTGAAATAATACAATTGCAATATTAGTTGCCAATTATTACTGTAATCATTGAAAGAAAAAATATATCTGTTTTGTGCCTAACATATATGAAATTGAATTTCAATAATATCTGGATTGTCGGATTAAGTATATATTTAATGTTGGCCGAATTGTAATCTAATGAATTAAGTATTACTGTCATTAAACCAAAATAGAGGCAATCAAACATATCGCTAATATTGATATTACAGTAAGATTTTTTTCTGTGTAATATCTTGTTTGCGATTAATTTGTTGATTATTCCTCTTTTGTGTATTGTTAGTCAATTTTAGTTAGTGATTTCTAGTTGTAAATTACATATTGATGACACTTTAATATATGTCATCATCTGTTGTCAAAAATCCTTAATAATGCACTTGGTACAATAAATGAGTTTGATTAATTGTTTTTACTAAATGTTTGGGGTGCAAAACAGTTGAAACTTGTCAACCGCATTAATAGGCATGGCCATCCTTGAGTTGTGTGGATTATTTTCTTAAAGTCAAATATATTGTTAGGTTTAAAACATATATATAACTTGTTATATATTTTTGAAAAGGGAATGCTAGGGGCTTTAAGAAAGTCGAAAATTACACAGGGTGTCCTTTAAAGAAAAAAATAATTTTCGTTACAGTAACTTTAGGAATGGCCCTGTAATAAAACAGGTTACTATACAACTTATACGCAGTAGCGCCGAAAGCTCTCTTAACCAGATAATGTCATTTATATAGTTGGTATAACCATAATAATCTATAGTGTCAAAGTTCTGCAAAATTGGATTAAAGAGCTGGGCTACTGAAAAAAAAAATCGCTTGCAGATAAATAAATACCTACAGTTCTTTTTGAGACTTCATTTAAATTTTCATTAAATAATAAAAAACGTTTCTCAGATATTTCCTATAAACATATACAGACTACAGTTAAAACAACAAAACTTGAAGGACTTTTGTTGGTAAATTAAATGCATCATAGGTATCAACTTAGCCATTTTGTTTCTTGTACATCCTATCCTTACACAACATAGACACGCCCTGATGCATAAATAACGTCATGTACATTTGTAGGTACCAAATTACCAACTTATTAACTCGTTTCTCCATATATCTACTCTTTTTTTATTTTTTTTAACCTTTCAATTTCTGTTCGTGAATATATGTATATTTAACAAAATTACATAGCCAACATTTAGCATAATGACATTGCGCACGGTTGAAAAATTATTATAGATTAAAGATTTCGTCCCTTTACAGGCAACGGAAAAAATGGTTGGTATGTATTTAGATTAGTTATTATAGTTATTAAAGCTGGGAGGAATTATGTAATGAAAGGAAATGTATGTACGACTAGTTGTAATGTATAATATATCGTCTTGATCTGAAGACAAGTTATACAAAACGGAAACAAATTTGTCAATTCGTCATACTCATATGCGTAACAGAAGATTACACTCATTGCAATTCATAAGAATTTGTACCACATTATACCTACACAAATTATTTTTTAAATGTGTTCTTGTTAACCTCTTTGTTAAGGATTTTAAAACAAATACATTATCAGTTATTGCATGGAATTTTTACCTGTAGAACCTATTTTCTTACATTGGCTGGATTTTTGGCTCCATGTTTATTGAACAACTTCTTTAATAAAAAAAGATATTTTTTTACTTTTAAAAAATGCCAAATTATATGTACATATTCTGAACAAGATGATATGATTTTGACCTTCTGAGTGTGTGAGTGTATTGGAAATTCAAACTTAGCTGTTAATCTTTTAACAGCTAAGTTATGCAGAAAAATTTCCTCCTAGAAATGTACCGAATCGAAGAACTTTTTTGCAATAGAGCGTAGGTTAAGTGCAAATGATTCACTTTAGGAAATGAATTCATAGAATTTCATATTTATCGTGGTACTTTAAAGGCAGACATGCATATGCTATTTTTTTAGAGAATAATCTATTTGAAATATTAGAAAATTTACCCCAATATCTTAGAGGGACATGATCTTAATGCATGATAGGGCACCCCCTTTTTGGTAGAACAGCGCGACAGTGGTAAAATATTAATTTTCCACACAACTAGTTCGGGCTCCATTTCAGTGACCAGCTAGGTCCTCAGCCCTGATTCTCACCGACTTCAGTGTTTGGGTAGATTTAAGAGCAAATGGAATTAACACGGTCGAAGAATTACGAGACAAAATAATTCATGAATATACATTTCTTTAAAATAATCTTCAAAAGTTAAACCAACATTTCATTTAAACCAAAGAATAAATGTATGCTTTCAAGAAAATGGAGGACATTTTGAGCATTCGTTGTGATTTATTAATTTTATTGTAGTTCAATTAGCGTTATTAATATGCGAGTTTCATTAGTAAACTTTTGTGTAGGATAACTTCGACTTTTATTTGTCAAGAATGGGCTCATTTGTTTAAACCATATCATGACCTATTTAAAAGAATTTTTTAAGACCTACTTGGACAAGTAATTTAAAAAGGTTGAAAAACGCCTCAACATTCAGATGTAAATTACTAGAAAACTGTAAAATTTAAAAGATTTTGACTGAACCTTTTTTATGTAAAATCAAGCTTTGACGTTTTTGATACCTTTTTTAGATAATACTACTCACAAAAATCCAGCCCCTTCGTAATTGCATTTCTCATTAAAAACTATGCTCCTATGCCAAATTGCATTAAGTTTAATTTGATAGTTTCGAAAAAATTGCCAATAAACGATTTTAGCGAGTCATCTTCTAGGGGCTACAGCTCTATAGCTACTAATACGTCCTAGAAATTTCGGCAGATGTTTCTGAAACACCGTGTATAATATCCTTCAAACTAAATCCTGTATTATACAAATTTGTTTTGTCATGAAAATTTTAGTCATACTGAACTTGAAAGCATCGGGTAGTAGGTAGCTACACTGAAAAAAATATTGTACGTTGTCATCAATATTTTGAACATTAATATCATGAATTGGTCACTGTTACAATGAATTTTGATCATAAATTAATAATTTCATACATAGAAACAATGTACGATGAAACTATTTATTGCTTCAATGTTTTAAATTTATTAATTTATGCTCTTCGCCTTTAACACAATAATTTATAAATCATACACCTATGAACAGCGAACATAAAAACTAATAAACGATCATCGTTGATTCAATGGATGGTAAGCATTAATTTTACAAACCTAACCATTAAATTCTGAATAACGCGCGCAAATCAATGCACCCGGACCATAGACTGAATACTCAAAACATTGATATTATGACATTCTCATAGACTTTTTGTTTACGCGTCCTTTTTGTTTTGTTTAGTTAAATGTATACAGTTGAAAAGTGAAGTGTGTTCCTAAATCTATTTTTAAAATTTGTTCCCAAATAATACAACAAATGTAGAAATATAAGGTAAGTAGTAATCCTTTTATATAAGTACCATTTAGTAAAGTACAAAACTAAAGTCAGTTTAAAACGAAAAAAAACACAGTGCGGTATTCCTTTGTAATGTTGAAAACCCGCCGATACGAGGGGAGAAATTTTATGGGCTCTTCATGGATATTTAGTGCTATCCGCTAAGCTATGTTCCAAAGGTGCCAGTGGAAAGATAAGCCATTTAAAGTACACAATAAAAGACTCTCAAGAATCTTTTTTATTTTGTGCTAAAACAGTTCAAGAAATAGAAGAACATATAATAAACCTTAAAGGAAGAAAATCTGCAATTCAACCGTACTTATGGGTTCTATAAGTCTATTCTAAAGGCGCACACTGTTTACTTAAAAAGCCCCTTGCGTAGTCCAACAGCAGCAATGCCGTCTACCGCACTCTCTCAATAACCTTGGAGATCGCTGGGAGTATATTAATCGGTCTATAAGATCCTTAAATGTTGATGGAGTTTTAGTTTTGGGATTGGAATGACATTGGCTTCTTTCCAACATGTTGGGAAGCTCCTCGTTTCTATATAGTAATTAACTAGATGCTGTATAAAGGGCATTATAAACGGACAACTACTACTACTAGCATATCAATACTGATCATGTCACTGCCTACAGCATTTGACTTAATCCCAAGCAATGCATCAAGTATCTCCCCATGATCCACCATTGTAAATTCAAAGTTAATATCAGGCCTAATTTTATTACCTAAGTAAAAATTGATCGTTCCTGGGTCCGGATTGTTAGTAGAAGTGGCCACAAAAAATCATTAATATTATCAACATCATGAATAAAAGACGGTATTGTGATATTTTCCCTTGCATAAATGTTTAGATCTCGTAATAATTTCCAATTTTGTTTAGAAGAATTTCCGCGGACTTTAGTTTCCAAATATAGTTTTTTCTCCCTTTTCACCTCAGACGACAGACGAATCTGGCATGTTTAGCATTTAATATTAACTCAATTAAAAATAAAGCCTTTAGATTTCGAGTGTCGTACAAATCAATGGACGTACAGCAAGATAATTTTGAGTCTTATTTGGGCTTTTAAATTCTCTAACCATTGGTACTAGTATATTTGAACCATACTGCACTTTGCAGTACACATAATACATATGTACCTATATGCTCGCGATTATTGATTGAATACAGAACAATAATCTCAATCTTTCGTAATAATACTTTCCGGCGAACACAATTACGTAAAACAATTATTATAACCCAATGTAATAATCAGCTAACATTGGTTTAACATACAAAAGTCATAGATTAATGTTTCTCGTTCGTAACATTAATAACCTTCAGACATCGGTTTAATGTACAAAAGTCATAGATTAATGTTCATCGTTCGTAACATTAATAACCAGCTAACATCGGTTTTACGTATTGGAGACATAAACTAATCTTCATCGTTCGTGACATTAACAACCTGGTAACATCGTTTTAACGTACAGGAGTTATAAATTAATGTCCATCATTCGTAAGATCAATAACCGGCGAGCATAAATTTATGTTCTTTATTTATTAATTCAACGTACAGAATTCGCTACCGAATTTATGTACGAACGTTCATTGTATTAATGTCACCCATCATCGGCTCAAATTTAATGTTGACGTTCATTGATTTGAAGCACTTTTTTTATTAATATCACGTACATTTTCGGTTCAGTGTAATGTTAACTTATTAGTGGGGCAAATAAATTATATCGGTAGAACCAAAGCCTCTATTATGAAAAGTATTGTGCAACAAGTGACGAGTTTTCTAACCGTCGCGTCGCGTCGTTGTTTGTCAACTGTGGATGAAGCCTGAACTTACTTCTATGGAACAGTTTTACTAACAGGAATCGTAATGGCTACAGTTTTCTGATAGCATTTTGTTGCTGACGCTCTTTAGAAAAATTAATTCAGCTTAAACTATCAGGCAAATCATGACGTTGGCAGATCTACTTGAGGTTAACTATAGGACCATTTTATTTTCATTGTAAATTCCTAAAACTGTTTGTTTATACTGTACTGTGACAAATTAATTCACCGCTATATTTCAACTTTTTGGAAATTGATAAACATTTAACACTGCACTGTTAAAGTTTAAAATCACAAAATTAACCATAACTAATAAATTATATAAAGCTTCTATAATATAATTATTAAAATCGCTTTTATATCTACAAAGCCATCTTTATAGGAAGTTATTAGCCTTTAGTAATTATAGCAAGATTAATACATAAATATAGATATGTACACATAAATACGTTGTTTAATGTCATAATTTTGTTAAAAATAAATATGTATTTTGTTTTTAAGGAAACAAAAACTTTGCGGAAAACGCGTTAAATTACTATACTTTTACAAGAAATAGCCTAATGTGAAATAAGTTGTAAGTATAATAGTCGCCTAACATATCAAAGAAATTTTTTTCAAAATGGTTTTATAGTCCAGGCATTTACTGTTGTACTGTTTTATAAAATAATTTTTACAATATTTCTTCAGTCTAAAGTACACAGTTTTTCAGTTTTTTGAACAGGAAAAATGTTTAATTTAAAAGACTTTTTAGTTCAGTGTTTAAGGAAATTATTATTATACAGGGTGTTCCAAAAAGACGCGGCAATATTAAAAGGGATGATTTCTCAGGTCATTTTATAATAAAGTTCCCATAAACATAAGTTCGGAAATGGATTGTTTCCATGATACAAGGTGCTAAAGTTTTTTTGAAAATAACGGTTTTTTTAATTAAGTCAAATGTCTCTTAACCAATTTCTTTGAAATTTGGCAGCGTTGTTGCTAGAAATAAGGAGCTTATATGGCCCTAACTAGATCAAAATTATTAAGTCCCGTGGCATTAGGGGGACAACTTAATAAAAGTTATTGACAAAAAAAATGTACACCACTACTACTACTTTAATTTCGACATTGTCTTGAGATAAAGCTACTAAAACTACAACTTTTGTATCTCTTGTATTTTTATCATATTTATGTTGCTTTGTTTACGAAATAAAATTTTTTTAACATACCAAGAATATTTGCGAATAATTCAACTCAAATTAACATTAACATTACCTAATACAAAAAATTACAAAAACTGTTGATCACCTCTAGCTCGGATACATGAGTCCAATCTTCTTCCCATTGACTGGCGAACTCTCTCAAAAATACCAGGGTCGTTTCAAATCGAGTACAGCCCGCAATAATACAATTCCTTAAGAGTTCCAGATTTTCCACAGGAGTAGCGGTAGCCCCACAGGAAAAAATTTAGTAGGCTTAAATCCGGGGATCGTGCAGGCTATAATGAGGACCACCTTGGCCAATCCAGCGATTTTCTATTAAAAACTCACCAGAAACCCGACTCAAATGCGCTGGTACACATAAACCACATTGCATTTCTTATTGCATTTCTTATTGCCAATGGTACGTTTTCCAGAAATCCAGGACGCGTGTGTTCCAGAAAGTCGCGAAATACCTCTCCGATAAGTCTTCCTGATAGACATATGTGTCCAATTAATCAGTCACCCACAATTCCAATCCAGACGTTCATTACACCATAAATGGTTATTATGGAAATTTCTTATTGCATTTCTTGAAAAACAACAGTAAAAAAATCAACATCAGTAGTTGAGGAATTTCAACAATTTTGTGCAAAATCCATTGGCAGAATGCCATACGTGGAGGAAAATCAGCAGGAAGAAGTCCTTGAACGTGTTGCATGTGGTAGGGATATAACAAATCGACGGGTGCAACGAAAACTGTAGTAACTCATAATTTATAGTTTTGAGTTAGAGCAGTTTAAATGTTTAAATGAGGGACAAAATTTCAAATTTAAAACAACTTTTTTTATTTATTTATTAAAGATATGTTAATTCGAGAAAGAATCAACTGCCTAAAAAGTTTCTGAGGTAAACTAGCCAATTTTTTTGTTTAGTGAGTTACTACAGTTTACTTTGGAAAATTCATGGCAAAATTAAATAAAATATAATTATGTACTTAAGCATTTTTGGTTTATTTTAAGTATTACATCAGTATTCATTGTAAATCATACACACAAAGTGATCCACAAGGTTTAAACTATAGGGGTTACATTATAAGAAAATAAAAATCGCATTTAAGTACCTAGTAAAAATAGCATAACACAAAACACACTTTTTTAAATCTATTTAGTTATCGTTAAACTCTTCATCTTCTGATTCTCCTTCTTCACTGGTTTTTTTGCATTTCAGACTTCTATAAAATTGGTGATACATTGTTGGAATTTTGTTCTTATCACAGAGCCACAATAGCCCCTTCAACTTTTTTTCTTCCACTGGAAGTTCAGCATTGTAAAGTCTCTTTAAATTTTTTGATAAAATATTGCTACTATCAGCCTTTGGTGGCCTTCCCTTTTTTTTTTTCTGATTCCAAAAAATGTATCTTTAAAATTTCGCTATCAGCTGAATCGTATTCATATTTAAAAAATATTGTCGCCGGCGCAGAACCTTTTACAGAAACTTCCCTTATCTTGCTAATTTTGAAGGCCTTTTTCTTTTCGTCGGTTTTCCAGCTTTGAATATCTGTGAAATCCTTGAAATTAAAAAAATCGTTTTGCGACATTTCGGTGACATTATAAATTTGACCTGTTACTTTTGCCATTCTGATTAATGTTACCCATTGCTCAGGTACATAGAGAACTGACTGGCGCTTCTTGGCATTTTCTATTACAGCATGCATGCTGTCTCCCTCATTTTGGGTGTGTCCTTTTTCAAGGAATCTATGGGTAATGTCAATCTGATAAGTAGTAGATGCCAATGATAACATAGAAAATAGAAACTTATTCCGGTTCTGGCCTCCACAATTATCTGAATAAAAAATTATAGATTTTACGCCTTTTTCCTTCTGTGTTTGAATAAATTTTAGTAAACAGCTGGCAATCTCACAAGGACCTCTTTTTGATATCTTTTGGTGCCAGACATAACAAAAACCTTGGTTATTTCCTACATCAAAAACCGTAAAATTGTAAGTTGAATATTTACTTTTGTAGTAGAAGTCACTGACGTTGGACTGGGGAGTAGCTAATACTTTTTGTAAGTCAAAGCAAGCCACACATACTGTTTTTTCATCTGTAGCAATAATTTTGTCAGCATTTTTTAGTTCTCTAGCCAGAGTTTTGTTTTTTATATGAGTATCGTATTCCCTTTGTATTTCTAATTTCTTTTTATCATCTGACAGGTTATAAACCGAACAAAAGTCACACTGGTCTTTTTTTGGCTTAAAGAAACTTATATTGAACTCCTGATTAAATATATCGCGATATTGTCTGATTGTTGCCTTTTCGATGATTCGAGCATCTGTGCAGTACTCATTGTAGAGTCTGTACATTTTTTGTATGTTAAGACCTTCTTCCAAATACATTTTTTTTGAATCTTTGCGCACGTAATTTGAATGAACCATGGGAAACATTTTAATATGATTTCGTACACTATTCTTAATGGCTTCTTTGATTCTTTCTGGTCTATTGTCATGCTTTCCTCGTTGGTCGGCACTTATTGTACTGAAACCTTTTATTTTTGAAAGAGCGGTTGTCACCCAAGTTTCTGAGATCCCAAGAGTGTTCAAAAACATGGCTTTGCATATCTTTATCTCTTCATCATTAATTTTAAAAGAGTAACTTCTGGAATTTAACCTTCTTGATATTGACCCTGCACTAATCGTAACCTGCTTCTTTTTAATTTCTTTCACGTACCTGGCTATAAAATCCCATTGTCTTGTATGATCAGCCATAGACCAGAATTCTTTAAAAATCGATTGTCTTTTTTCTTCATTAATTTTTGTTTGACACTTTATTCTACACTTCTCTTTGCATGCTGTACCCATTTTTCTTTCCTTAATAATTTTTCCTTTTCTATTCTTATGCTCAACACCTTGATTTAATAATGTTTTTGCTTTAGTATCAATCCACTCTAAAACATTTCTAGACCTTTTTCTAACGTTGCTTCTGGCAGCACTCTTTCTTTTCCTCTTAATATCTTTTCGCTCTTCCTGTCTATCATTAGGTTCACCCAACGGTTCCCTTGGAACAGGAGCTTCGTATTCTGAATTAGCACTATCCTCATCAGCATTATCTGACTCTTCATTCTCAGTAGGCTCATAATTTGGATCAGAATCAGAGTTATCTTTAAATGGATCTTCATCGCTTTCCTCAGAAACATAATTATTAACTGAATGATGGGATTCAGTAGCTATGCGATTAGAGTTCGAATCACACTCCGTTTCATTTTCACATTTATCATTAACTAGAGGGCTTTTTATAGGATCCAATGAAGACATACTTTTTGGCTTAAGAACCTGTTGCTCAGCTGGATGAACCTCATTACATAATACTATTTTAGGTTCCTGGTGAACCGGGGCCATTGAGAGATATTCTGGAACAAAATACTCATAAACTAAATTTGCCTTAAGTTTATGTTAATCGTAAAACTTACCTTGATTTTCTTCAAATATCCTTATAGCTTCTTTTAATATTAGTTTACTTCTTTTATTACTCATTTTCGACCAAAGTTTTTAGTTTAATATCACACAGCAAACTTATCACAAACGGTCAAAAAACTTAGGTTAGAAAACCGCGTTCAAAACAGACAAAATAATAGTAAGTCAAGTTGCTAGGGATCCTTCCACAATTTTTTCCGGCGAAAACTATTGTAACTTGATATACTGCAGTTTTCGTTGATGCGCGTTCGCTGGAGTATAGTTACTGCATATCTTAGGTGTTTTGTGGGTTGCTTAGTTTAGGGATATTTGGAATTACGACTTTATTCGTTGAAATAAAACATATGAATTTAAAATTCTACACATGTATCTCAAAATTAACAAAAATTGAGTTACTACAGTTTTCGTTGCACCCGTCGAAATTATCCTTCAGAATGCTCCAAACAGTACTATTACTTACATTCAAAATCTCAGCAACTTTTTGAGTAGAAGTACCAGCATTTTCCTCAACCATATGTTCAGCACATCCACTTCCAGCCCTACCATTCTTGCTGTCTTTTGCCTTCCTGTTCCTCCACTTTGTTTTAGTGTGCCGTTTCATGAAGGCATCGATGAATGCTTTCTAAAATGTTTCTATCAGGCGCCTTACGCTAAGGAAATCTTTCAGTGTACATCCGACTAGCTTCTAATGCATTGCCATCAGCGCGTCCCTAAATGAGGTGCATGTATAATATCATCTAGGCATTTGTATAGTGATTCATGTTAAGGCACGAGACCTCAACAAATTTGACAGTTTCAAAATGATTGGCGCAGTCAAATAACGTCAATGTTGCTGATTTTTAGTCGAATATCGCAAATATTCTTGGTATGTTGAAAAATGTTTTAACTTTTTATCTTGTAAACAAAGCGAACATATGAAAAAATACAAGAGATAAAAAATCTCTAGTTTTAATTGCTTTATCTCAAAACAGTATCGAAATTAAATTACAGCCAGTGGCTCCACTAACACCTTGTATCTTGGAAACAATGCATTTCCAGACATACAGGGTTATTCACGCCATACGACACGGAATATTGTGGCTAAACTATTTAATTTCCTTAAAGTTTTATCCATGGGTTCGCTAAAAATGATTTATGGCTACATTTAAAAAATATTGTGAATCTCTACACGGTGTCCCAAATATAAGAAATGAACCATAGTTGTGTTTTTTTAAATAGAATGCCCTGTATATGAATATATTTGTAGATTGCCCGTTCAAAATAAGCCTAACTTTCATAAACATAAACTTTCACCTAAACCGGATAGTTTTTTAAATATTTTAATTTTTATAAAAATATAGACATAATTCCAATGAAAAAATTCACACCTATTCTTTTGTTCTTTTTAAGCCAGTCAGGGCTAATAAATGTACCCCCTCATTACTTGTTACGCTACATATAAAAAACCTCCAATACTAAATACAGGGTGTCCAATAATATAAGTTAAATGAACGTAAAGTTTAATTCTAAATAACTTGTTTATTTCAAATGGAACACCCGGTATATGAGGTCAAAATTAGATGCACAAAGTCATTATCTGTCAAATAGCATAATGCTTTCCTATGAATAACTCTTGACGTTTTCGTGGAAAATGCACATATTCATAATATTAGGCGAATTTTTAATTGAATCTCTTAGTTTCATGTAGACCACCCTGTAGTTGATGATGCAAAAATTAAAGTTAAACTTTTCCTATAGATATGTATATCTTTAATTTCGCATAGAAGAGGCACACATATTGGTAATAATAGGAAGAATTTTCAAAATTATAATATTTATCAAGTAAGCCATGAGGATTTGAGAAAACAGAACAAATTTTTTTTAATTTGATATTTACTGTCATATTATAGTCTGTTGAAAATTTCCTACATAAGAGTTGGGGATTTTTCATAAAACAATATTTTATCTGTGATATTTTATTTAATTCAATTAATCAAAACTGCGAACCTATTCCAAAGGCGAAAGAATAGACATGATTTTTATTCTGGGAGAATGGTCCAAAACGCTTTACTGGCATCGCAAGTTTACGCTCAAATGTTTCCGACGCAAAATCATCCAAAAAAAGCGGTCTTCGAGAGCCTGTTAAGGCAGTTTAACGAAAGATACCACCCAAACACAGTGCAACTGCATCAAGAACTTTTTAATATTGATTTTAAATCGTGTTGAATTTTGTACATGGGCAGGAACAAAATCATCGAAAATAAAAACTTTTTTAAAAGAGGAGATGAAGGAGCAAATAAACTAAGCGTTTAGAAGCGTTACACCAGGTTAAAGTTGTTGAAGGATATAAGAGAAGGATTGAAATGTGCCTAGAGTCCAATCATTTTGATCATTTATTATAAAATTTATCAGTATTTATGTATATCTTGTTATTTAATTTAAGTTAAAAATGTATTCATTTATTATGTTATTGTTTAAATATATGGTTTGTCAAATTCTCATGGCGGACTTGACAAATATTATAATTTTGAAAAATTCTTCCTTTTACTACCAATATGTGCTTTTTCTTTGCAAAATTAAAAATATACATATCTATAGGAAAACCTTATAGTGATTAATAGAGAATTAATTTAATCTTCAGCAAATACAGGGTGGTCTAAATGAAATTAACAGGTTCAATTAAAAATTCGCCTAATATTATGAATATGTGCATTTTCCACGGAAACAAGTTATTTAGAATTAAACTTTACGTTCATATAACTTATATTATTGGACACCCTGTGTTTAGTAGAAGTAGAATATTTAAAAAAAAGTAAGATTTACTTTAATGAAAGTTAGCTTTATTTTGAACAAGGAATCTAAAAATATATTCATATACAGGGCATTCCATTTAAAAAAACACAACTATGGTTCATTTCTTATATTTAGGACACCCTGTATAGATTCACAATATTTTTAAAATGTAGCCATAAATCATTTTTATCGAACCCATGGATAAAACTTTAAGGAAATTAAATAGTTTAGTCACAATATTCCGTGACGTCTGACGTAAATAACCCTGTATATTTATGGGAACTTTTTTTCATAAAATGACCTGAGAAATCACGAGGCCGTCTCGTTAATCCAAACCAAATTTTTAAGAAACATAAAATGCAGTAATTTCGTTACTATAAAATAAAGATTAATCACATAAACCACCTCAATGTACTAATAACCACTACTAATCGGTACAGTTTTTGATATTAAATTAAAATCAAACGAAAGCCTCCGACCCCTTTATATCACCATAAAATTACGCTTGCCATTTTCAATCGCATACACAAATCCTTTTAACAACGCCTCATCGTTTTGTTATGACAACTCGCATATCGTCCCGAACAGTAAACATAGACATCTGCGGCAAGATAAGTCGATATTATTATAATATAAATCGGGGTTCGTCTCCTACACTAATTGTCCCTAAATTAACCCTCCAAACAAACAAATTAATGGCCCCTTCTTAAGTCCCGTTATAAAAATGTGACGGCACTAAGTCTCTTTTGCTGCCAGTATTGTTAGTAATAAAATATCTATAGCATCAGTGAAGGGTGGCTTTATACACCCTCTTCAGATTGAGGGTGGGAAGACTTTTTAGAGATATCAGTGTCGTGCTATAAGAGAAAACCAAGAATTTTTCTAATACCGATTTGTGAAACTATTTGTCAAGTGTCAGTTTTTTTACTAACAATTATTGTACTTTCACTACCCGCGTTATGCCATTAATAACAAAGTAATTTAAAGGACATAAAATTCTGTCATAATATGAAATCGCACTACACCTTTTCAAATTGTATTTCAGAAAGCGTCAAACGTATTTCAGTATAACTAAATGTATTTCAGAAAGCGTCAAATGTATTTCAGAATAGTTAACTGTATTTCAGAATGCGTCAAATATATTTCAAAACAGTTAACTGTATTTCAGAATGCGTCAAATGTATTTCAGAATAGTCAAATGTATTCCGAATGCGTCAAATGTATTTCAAAATAGTCAAATGTATTTCAGAATACGTCAAATGTATTTTTATTTTAGAATAGTCAAAGGTATTTCAGAAAGCATCAAGTGTATTTCAGAATAGTCAAATGTATTTAAAAAATTATAATTCATATGTGGATTGTTGGCTTTTTATACATTTTGACCAACATTCGACAGTTTTCCGAATTTCATTTGACGCTTTCTGAAATACAATTAGAAAAGGTGGATTTATTTCAGCTATTTTTTAAATTTGTCAATTGACAAAATAATTTACATTTTGTTATATTTTATATGTAAAATTTTATTTTGCAACCCGTAAGAAATTTCAGCCCTAGATTTATAAAAAAAAATACCTGAAAAAAAAACGTTTTATGACTAAAAATCCAGGCAATATAGAGTAGCTCTAAAGAGACATCAAAAGTTCGCCTACTAGGAAATATGAAAAAGAAAAACACAAAAAAATACTATTGAAAATTCACCCCTAGAGGGTTACCTCCAAAAGAAGTCTGAATATTATTAAAAAATCAGAAGAATACCGCGTATCCGGTGCTGTTAATATCAGAAAACCACGTTTATAAACACACACCAAATTACCGGAAGAACGAAGACATTATTTAATGATAATAAAAATATTTATTATATAAATATACAAAAGACGTTAATAATTACACCTTTGGTAAGATAAGTAATATAATTGAATAAAAATTGCGTAAATTATTATTAAATTAAAATACTTGCAATCAAAACGTATCTATTTTAAAACAGGAAAAATACAATTACCAGTCGTTGTCATATTATCTTAACTTAATACTATAGTATATTATTAATAAATTATTTACTTGTTGTATTTTTTTTTTTATTTGGGTTTAAGGAATTCTAACAAAACTTTTTTAATTTAAATTTGTTTTGTCTAACATTATTTATTTTATTTATTTTTTTATTATTCTTGAACCGCTATTCTAATTCTTTTCAGTTTACTTTTTAGCTCTCCATAACATATATGTAATATATGTATATATATGGAGACTATTAGTTTCATGAAAAAAAAATTTTTTTTAATTTCATTTCATTTAATTTCACCGGAAATACTCTGTCTGTCTGTCTGTCTGTCTGTCTGTCTGTATGCACGATAACGCAAAAACCGCTTAACAGATTTTAACCAAATTTGGTACAAAAATACTATTGGACATGGCAAGGAGCTGATTACATTTTGGGAAACATTGAGCGTAGGCAAAGGGTTTAAAAGAGGGTTCAAAAATTAAAAAAATTCATAGTTCTTAAACTTATCCGAAATACTGCATAATTTTTTACACATTTAATTGAATCTAACCTAAAATATTGAACATAAAATATTAAACCACATTGGCGTCCGAAAATAGTGTAAAATGGGGTAAAAAAGATTA
The DNA here is from genome assembly GCA_911728435.2 of Apoderus coryli. Classification (NCBI taxonomy): domain Eukaryota; kingdom Metazoa; phylum Arthropoda; class Insecta; order Coleoptera; family Attelabidae; genus Apoderus; species Apoderus coryli. The sequence goes on along the minus strand of OU452206.1, from coordinate 2,408,446 downwards.
AAAAAAAACGTATTCCTTAAAAATAGCAGAAATATTAACTAGTTATTTATAGTTTTGATAGAATATAACCTATAAAATGTGTCATGAATAACTTACTTTCATAGGCGTTCGTAAATAGTGGAAAAGGGGTCAAAACATAAAAAAAATATATTTCCTAAACTTATTCGAAATATGGAATAATTTTTCATAGCTGTGATACAATATAAGCCAAAAAATATTCCATAAAAGAATTGGTTCACACAGGCGTTCGAAAATAGTTTAAAAAGAGGGTCAAAAACGAAAAAAAAAAACGTTTCCCAAATATAGCAGAAAAATTGGCTAATTATATATAGCTTTGATATAAGATAACCTAAAAAATGCAGCATAAAATTTTTATTCACATAGGCGTTCGTAAATAGTAGAAAATGGGGTAAAATAAAAAAAAATTAAAATGTAAAAAATTTTATATTTAGCTAGTTGAGTTGGTGTTAAAAATACACGACAAAAATTAAGGTTCGATAGGCGTCCGTGAAAATTCTATAAAAGGGTCAGAAAAAATTCGTATCCGTGATAACTCAAAAACCACTTAACGGATTTTAACCACATTTGGTACGAAAATACTACAGGCTATTTATAGGTGGTGATTAACATTAAGCGTAGGCAAGGGGTTTAAAAGAGGGTTCAAAAATTTAAAAAATCATAGTTCTTAAACTTATCCGAAATATTGAATAATTTTTTATAGTTGTGATAGAATATAACCTAAAAAATGTTACATAAAAGAATTAGTTCACACAGGCGTTCGAAAATAGTCTTAAAAAAAGAGTCAAAAACGAAAAAAAAATGTTTCCCAAATATACCAGAAAAATTGGCTAATTATATATAGCTATGATATAAGATAACCTAAAAAATGCAGCATAAAATTTTTATTTACATAGGCGTTCGTAAATATTAAAAAAAAGGGGTAAAATAAAAAAAAAATAAAATGTAAAAATTTTTATATTTAACTAGATGAATTGGTGTTAAAAATACACGACAAAAATTAATGTTCCATAGGCGTCCGTGAAAATTCTATAAAAGGGTCAGAAAAAAATTGTATCCGTGATAACTCAAAAACTACTTAACGGATTTTAACCACACTTGGTACGAAAATACTACAGGATATTTATAGGTGGTGATTAACATTGAGCGTACGCAAGGGGTTTAAAAGAGTGTTCAAAAAATTAAAAAACCATAGTTCTTAAACTTATCCGAAATATTAAATAATTCTTCATAGCTGTGATAGGATATAACCGAAAAATGTTACATAAAAGAATTGGTTCACACAGGGGTTAGAAAATAGTCTAAAAAAGGGTCAAAAACGAAAAAAAATGTTTCCCAAATATACCAGAAAAATTGGCTAATTATATACATATAGCTTTGATATAAGATAATCTAAAAAATGCAGCATAAAATTTTTATTTACATAGCCGTTCGTAAATAGTTGAAAAAGGGGTAAAATAATAAAAAATATTAAATCTAAATTTTTTTTATAATTAACTAGTTGAATTGATGTTAAAAATACACGACAAAAATTAATGTACCATAGGCGTCGGTAAAAATTCTATAACGGATAACCTACAACATGCAGCATAACAATTTTGTTTACATAGACGTTCGTAAATAGTAGAAAAGGGGACAAAATAAATTTTATAATAAAACTAAAAAAAAATCAATTATTTTGCGTACAAGAATTTGGCCTAGATCTGAAATATAAAATATCTGCGTATAAATAGTGCCTTCAAAGAGAAGAAAAAGGCACAAAACTCGATACAAAATAAAAATAGCTGATGTCTAAAACAAAACAAAAATTTATTAAATGTAGATAAATGACAAAAAGGTCATAAAATTATTACTTTTCCACTTAAATATGGAGAGCTATTCGTGCCTCGAGGGCAACAGCTAGTTTCTTGGGGTGTTCGGTTCTTATAAAAATTCCTCTTTATTCTACATAAAAATATTCATGTTTATTTTCGTCACTATCACACAGAAATCAAAACAAACGACGTTTCGTTACTAATTAGTAACTTCCTCAGGTTGAAAGATTTTTTTTTCCTTTTCTTTCTGAAATTACAAACAATATTATTTTCTATAAAACTATTTTTACATATAATACATAATATATCTATCTATTATTATTATTCCCTATTCTTATGATTATTATTACCTAACACAAATTCCAATACGTCAATGTCAATAAAAGAACAAACAATTTTCATTCTATTTACAAACACATTTAAAACATTTAAATATAATAAAATACATATTTATTTAAAATGATGGAAACTATTGCCCGATTTACATTAAAAAAATACAACGTCTAAAAAATAAAGATCAGAATCAAAGATCAGTTTACAATGAGAACATTTCGAACTTTGTTGAAAACCTTACTAATATTGATATCCCTAAAAATGTTCAAAATGTACTATCGTTAGGCCCAAATTACGCCGAACCCACTGACTCACTATCCGACAAAAACTGCTATGATATTATAACCAATGTCGAGAATTGTATTGCAAATATAGATAATAGTGGAAAAAATGAGATACGTCTTTTAACTAACACAGCAATAACAAATTTTAAAAATAAAAACAAAAAGCATGTAACAAAAAAAGAAAAAAATCTTATTAAAGATATTCAAGCAACAAAAAAATTTATTAAAAATAATAATGATATTTTAATTCTAAAACCTGATAAATCCAATAAAACAGTAATTATGAACAAAAATATGTATAAAGAAAAAATGTTGTGTTTGTTGAACTACATACAAATTACTAGACCATGATCCAACAAATAAATACCAATCAAAAAGTAATAAATTAATAAAAAATGGGAAGATAATTTATACATTTCTCCAAAAACAGCAAAAAATCTTAAAATATATAATGCCATTCCGCCAAAAATTTATGGACTCCCAAAACTGCACAAGAATAATATACCTCTAAGACCTATTGTATCATGTGTCCAATCTCCAACTAAACCATTAGCTGACTATTTAAAACGAATTTTGGAAAATGTTATTAATAAAAATGAACATTACATAAAGGATTCATGGCAGTTTAAAGAGAAAATCAAACATATTTCTATTCCGTCGAAGTACCAAATGGTATCCTTTGATGTCGTTTCTTTGTATACCAACATTCCAATTCAACTTGCCAGGGAAATAGTTGAAAAACGGTGGTCTGAAATTGGGAAACACACGGATGTCCCATTGGAGTATTTCCTTGAAGCACTCGAACTGACTTTAACATCAACATATTTTCAGTATGAAGATAATTACTACCAACAAATTGAGGGAGTTGCTATGGGCTCATCACTTTCAAGTGCAAATGCTCAGTTGGTGCTTGAGGATTTAGAAACTACTATCATTCCAACTTTACCTTTCAAACCCCTGTTTTTTTTATAGATATGTAGATGATTGCATCACTATTATACCAAACACACAAATAACATCAATGCACAACATTTTAAATTCATACCACCTAAAGTTGCAATTCACTACTGAAATAGTGAATCAAAAAACAATAAACTTTTTAGATCTTACATTAATAAACACCAATTCTGAACTAAAAACCAAATGGTATACAAAACCTACATGGTCTGGTAGATATACTAACTTTCATTCAAACCATCCTATATCCCAGAAAAAGAGTGTGGTTATTGGTCTCGCTGATAGAGTAATAAAATTGACAGACCCAGAATATAGAGAGGAATGTATTAATAAAGCGAAAAATACACTAAACAAAAACAACTACCCCAAAAATTTTATAAACAAAATTTTTAAGAAACGCATCCACAAATTTTACAATAACGATGAGCAAAACAAGGTTACCAACAACAATATAAAATACATATCCACTCCTTATATACCTGGTTTCTCAGAGTCGTTCCAAAAAAAATTAAAACCCTATAATTTGCAAACGTGCCATAAAAATACAAACACTTTGAAGGCAAACGTTTTTAGCAATTTGAAAACACAAACACCACATCTAAAAAAATCACATGTAATCTACCAAATTCCATGTAACAATTGCGATGGTGTCTATATTGGACAAACCATGCAAAATTTAGGGAAAAGATTAAACGGACACAAAAACTCTAACAACAAAACAGCACTTAAAAAACATATTGAGGCCACAAACCACACTTTCAACTTTTGTAATACAAAAATTTTAGACGTGGAACAACACACAAAAAAAGAGAATTTTTAGAAATGATATACATCAAAAAAAAATAAAAACAGCGTTAATGACAGAACTGACATCCAACATCTAAGCAGTATCTATCACAATATTATAAAATAAAAATTCTACTTACACCCCCTGTATTTGTTTATAATAAAATGTATACCTTTCAAGCACCTCACCTGTAAAAAAAGCAAACGGGAAAAAAAAACAAAAATGCCTTCATATTTGAATTTGTGCTGTTGCTACTACTAATACTTTCAATACAACATATCGGGCAATAGTTTCCATCATTTTAAATAAATATATATTTTATTATATTTAAATGTTTTAAATGTGTTTGTAAATAGAATGAAAATTGTTTGTTCTTTTATTGACATTGACGTATTGGAATTTGTGTTAGGTAATAATAATCATAAGAATAGGGAATAATAATAATGGATAGATATAATATTATGTATTATATGTAAAAATAGTTTTATAGAAAATAATATTGTTTGTAATTTCAGAAAGAAAAGGAAAAAAAATGTTTCAACCTGAGGAAGTTACTAATTAGTAACGAAACGTCGTTTGTTTTGATTTCTGTGTGATAGTGATGAAAATAAACATGAATATTTTTATGTAGAATAAAGAGGAATTTTTATAAGAACCGAACACCCCAAGAAAAAAGTAAACTGAAAAAAATTATTTATTTTTTTTCCTTTTTACAACGTTTCGACGATGGTTTATCGTCTTCTTCACATGTTATTCTAGAAAAATACAAACATTACGTATTTATTTAAATATCGTTAAAACATTATTTACCTATTTCGCTTTTCTTGAAATGAAATACATTAAACAGTTTTGTTATTAAATTTTAAGATAACATTTTAAAACTAGCATTGTATAAACTAAAATCTTTTCTATTGTTTACATAAAAATATCTATTTCACAAAACATCACATTTACAGTCATATGCAGTTTGAAATGTTGCCAATATCACCGGTCGTTCAATAAGTCCGTAGGATAAGTAAGAAAAAAACAAAATTTTGACAAAACTCGATTTTATTATTCAACATAGTTGCCTTAGAGGGCAATACAACGAGTGTAGCGATTTTCCAACTTTTCGATGCCACTTTTATAGTACGATTTCTCTTTCTCGTCAAAATAAGACTCAGTTTCAACGATTACTTCATCATTGGACTTACATTTCTTTCCAGTCAGCATTTTCTTGAGATCTGAAAACAGGAAAAAGGCACTGGGGGCTAAATCTGGAGAATATGGTGGGTGGGTAAGCAATTCGCTGCCCAATTCATTCAATTTGCCATAGTTTTCATCGATTTGTGACACGGTGCATTGTCTTGGTGGAACAACAATTTTGCTTTTGCAAATGTGGCCGTTTCTTTACAAATTCAGCCTTCAATCGATCCAAAAGTGCACAGTAATAGTCGCTGTTGATGATGGCTCCTTTCTGGAGGTAGTCGATGAATATTATTCCGTTCGCATCCCAAAATACAAACGCCGTCAACGTACCGGCCGATTGTTGCGTCTTTGCTCACTTTGGATTGATAAATTGCGAATCATATACTAAATCCAAGTGGGAGATTGCCAAGTGCAAATAAGCCTGTTTCTCGCTGCAAGGTGTAGTACAACCTTGCAGCGAGAAACAACCATCCTATGATGAAGGAAGTGTATCTACTCCGGTTGACTTTTTTAAAGTTTTTTTTGATAATGATCTGATAACATTCATTATGAATGAGCGCAACCTATCACCCTATGTTCGTTGCAAAAAAATGACTAGATTTAACAATAGAATATAATAGTCTATTTATGTTGTTTATTTAATTTTGTTATAATTTTAATTTATTTTTTTCGAATTTAACTTGCTCACACGAGCGATATGTCTTAAAAGGCACGGCAATTTTTTGCAAAAATGTTTAATTTTTTTATGATCTATCAAGTCAGTATTAAAGTGTTTTTTATGTTTAAATAACTTAAAAATTTCAAGAGACTTTCATTATTACCGAAAAAACCAACCATATCTACTAATCGGTTAATATAGTTGAAGTACATTGTTATCTTCTTTTAATTTCATATTTTTCGATAATCATTCGTTCTGACTCTTTTAGTATGAGTTACTTCAAAGTTTTCCTATGCGTTGTTTGAGGCTGATTCGCGGATTTTGTTAATAACTTTCATTTTTCACACCCTGTACATAAGCGTCAGGTTGTGGTAACTCTATATATTCCCATATTATAGACACAGTGCAGTGATTTCACCCTTAATATCATTTATGCATCTTATGAGCTAGGTTTTCTTACAAGGGTTGTAAATACATTTAACACAATAACTTTAATAAATTCTTATATAATAGGAAATGTTATATAGTCCCCTTCTGTCCGTATTGGAAAAAGGAGGGTCAAAATCTCAAAATGGCATAATATAATATTGAAGCCGACCAATAAACTTAATCCGGGCCCAGATGGCGACTCGACGTTTTCTTAAATCGTTTAAAAAGTTATTCAATATAAAAAGAAAGTTTTGCCGCAGATTTAATAGGAATTTGTTCATCAATTCACGAAGCTAGTGCAATATGCCGGCAAAAGAGATTCGAGTTTTTTTATTGGTTCTTTAATGAAGAGGGTAAAATGCAGTAGCGTAGATATTCGTTTATAATTTCTTTATATTATGTCTAAAATGGAAATTTTATGCCTTTTTGTATGTAATTGGTCGCCTTTAACGCATTTGAAAAATTATGTTTTCGCTACTGCTTTATAGTCAGAACTACACACAATAAACTATTTCAACAATAATGCCAACGCCCATTCCTAGAATTAAATTGTTTGTTGCCGTCCTTAAAAACCCTATAAGTGTGTTTCAATAAGTCCCTAATCACATATGCAAAATAAATACATTAAGTTGTTTTTTGATGAAGAATTGAAGAGTTAGTGGGTTTCCTTTGAGGAAGCGAAAATCGAAAATGGTAGAAACATAAGATATACCTACTACTTGAACCTGAACTTTGGGTTCGACCATGGTTAGTTTTCAAAGTAAGTTTGAATATCCTCTCTACCTTTTGTAACAAACAAATGATTTGGGTGTATTTTTTCAAAACTGGCCGGATAACTTAAAATGAGATTGGAATGACAAACATTTAATTTGCTGTTCTTTTCATTTTAGGTGTCAACAAATGTGGTTCAGTCAAATATAAGGTGTTCCCCGAAAAATGGAATTACTTAGATTTATTCTCACTTTATTATACGACCACCTTCGAATATATTTTACTCTGATTTTAATAGTTTTTAATATTATATATACAGTGTGTTCCCGGATAGGTAAAATAACTTTTGTAAAAGACAAAAAATTTTCGAGTTATTTGTAACTTGATCTTCTGGGGTTCAGCCTTGCTTCGTTTGAAACAAATTGGAGACAACTGACAATGCCTCATCATCGTACAGCCTTATTTAAGAGATCTTTTGTTTACAACTCTGTCAAACTTTATAATTCATTACCCAATAGTTTATTGAGTTTAGAGCCGAGAAAATTTAAGACTAGCTTTAAATCTTATTTATTAAATTTGCAAGCTTAAGATTTTTGTGTTCTGATTTTGATAATTATTATTTTTTTTAATTTTCTTTGCATTGCTAAGTGCCCTTCTCTGCTGCACAATCTCTATCCAGTTCATTTTTTTTTTATTGCGTTAATGTTTTAATTAAGTATTTTGTGGAAATGTATGAATTGATATTGACTCAATATTTTGAATTGTTGATGGAAGTACATGTTGTCTAACCCGCTGGCTGCCTAGCGGGGTTAAGTAGAATAGCTAGTACAGCTAGAATTCGCCTCGTTGGGTAGCCTATTATATTGTATATTATGATTATATATTACATATGTTACATTTTGTTTTTCTGTGCTTGGAACAGAATTTCATTATATAGTTTTATATTCAATTGATTGTAAGTTGCTTATGTTCATAATCTAATAAAGGCCATTTATTATTATTATAATTTCAGTTTTAAAAAATCAAGTAGGTATGTGTTGCAAATTTCGAAAATTGTAATTGAAGTTACGACAAAATGTTATTAGGAAAGTTATTCAGAATAAAAAAATTTCAAAATCCTAGGCCTACTTTCTTTTTACTTCATGTTATTGAAGAAAGTTGTTCAGAAAGAGAAGGTGATTAAGACAGGAAAATTTTAAAATTGTCTGTCCATATTTTGAATGGTATATTTTTCTTTTTTTTTTTTGAAGATACAAATAAAAAATTCACGAATAGGTATTTCACATTTAATTTAAAATTTAAACAATTTATAATAAATACAATTATTTTCTTATTTTTTTTTCTTTGGGTTTCAGGTTCTTATAGAAAAATTTGTTTTATTAATTTTTAGCGAAAGTTACATTTCGCTTGTCTAACTTTATTACAACGTTTCGGAGATGGTTTATCGCCTTCTTCAGGCCCTTCTATTATTATTTTTTCTTTATTACATTCTGTTACTAAAACTTAGAATACAAACTAAACATTCTAAAAATTACATTGTACAAAATATATTTTTTCTTTTCTCATAAAAATACATATATTTCGCAGAACACGTTTACAATCTCATATATAGTTTAAAAATGTTTGCTAATATACGTTTATAAAATTCCCTGAAACTAAAATGTTTAAACTGTATGTGATTGTATACGTGATGTCCTGCGAAACATATGTATTTTTATGTGAAAGGAAAAAAGATATTTTGTACAATGTAATATTTAGAATGTTTAGTTTGTATTCTAAGTTTTAGTAACAGACTGTAATAAAGAAAAAATAGTAGAAAAGAATGACCTGAAGAAGGCGATAAGCCATCACCGAAACGGTGTAATAAAGTTAGACAAGGGAAATGTAATTTTCGCTAAAAATTAATAAAAAAAAAATTGTTTATAAGAACCAGATACCCAAAGAATAAAATAAGAAAAAAATTAAAAGGAAAAATGGTTCAAGAACATAAAAAAAGAAAAAAATACAATTATATTAGCAAAAGGACTTTAAGATTAGAATCGTTCTAGCGTTGGTTCAGTCAAGCCGTGTTTTCTCTAATTATAAAATTTTAAATTAAATATTTTAATTTGTTTTTGGACTAGGTATAATTTTCAGTCAAGAATTATTGTTTAGTTTTTTTTATGTTTTAAAGTATCTGTTTAAAGACTGAGTCTTTCTCATTCTGAAGTAGTGAATTGTATAAAGTTCCGTAAGTTTTGATATTCTTTTAATTGAAGGCCTTTTTGTTTAATCAGTTTTTTTTTACGTAAAGTTTCTTTGAGTAATTGAAATAAATTACGTTTTCAATAGTAATTAAAGTTTCATACAGGAATTAATATAATTATTCGAATTATATTAATTTTCCTATTTTTAAGTAGTACAAGTAATGCTTAAGATTTCTTTTAAATTCTCATTATCGCTTAATTGTTTTATTCTTTTTCTTTTATATTATACATATTTATTTCTTGTTGTTATTCATTTTCTTTAATTAGTTTTAATTATTAAATTAGTTGTTTTAGCCCGAACTATGCGTTTTATTTCTAATAAAGTTTTCGATAAATTATTGACAAAAGGGTCAACCAATTAAATATTTCTTTTTAATTAAAGTCGGTGACCGGAAGTGATACAAGATTATAATGGTAAGTAATTTTGCATTACTTCAATACAGATTAATAAAGCTTATTTTAGTTGTTTGTTTGTTTCATATAATAATTTGATTCTGTTATTATTCAAGATGATATTCTTTGTTTGTTCTTCTTTATTTGAAACCGCTCGTAAAACTTGAATCGAACCCGTAACAATTTGAATAGCATATTTCTGAATGTATATAACACCCGCTAATTTCAAAATGGTTACAACTGTGCCTGCTGAAATGCTATATTTAAAATAGGGGATAGGTCGCTATGTGGAAACTATCGTGGTACCTCTATCCTCTCCATGGCCGAAAAGGTTCTTGCAAGAATTTTTTCAAATCCTCTTCTCCCACTCTCGGAAGCGTGCTTGCCAGAAACACAATGTGATTTTAGACCCAAAAGGGCTGACATGATATGCAGTGCCAGGCAAATACAGGAAAAGTCACGACAAAAAAATCGTCCTCTATACATGAGTTTTATAGAACTTGTCAAAGCGTTCGACCCCTTTAACCGTGAGTCTCTGTGGAGGATATTAAAGCTCATCGGATGATACTGCTATAAATTCATCTGACTCCTTCACGATAATATGAAAACAGGAGTTCTCAACAATAGCATAACGGAAGAGCCTTTTCGAATAACAACTTGTGTAAAGCTGGGTTGTGTCATTGCACCGACCATGTCTTCGATGGTTGTGGCAACGATCATTCAGTGGATCAACTGCCCAGGGAATAAATATCTCCTACAGGTTTGATGGCGGCGGTCTCTTCAACCTTCGTAGACTGCAAGCTGGGACAAAGATCGTATCCACATTGGTCATTGACTTTGAATACGCGGATGACAATGTTGTCCTAGCTGATACAGAAGACAAACTTCAATATATACTAAATGCATTTAACAGCGCATACAAGACAGAGTATCGGGCTTGAACTGAATATAAATAAAACACAGATTCTCTACCAGCCTGCACCAAACACTGTGGTGGTCCTACCACATATTGGAGTTAACGGAAACAAAGTTCAGAACAGAACGTAAGTAGCGAGGATGAGATGCAGCATCGTATAAGATGGGCAACCGTATGAGGACGAGAGTCGTCGATAATCATAACAACGGCGTTAAAACGAGCTTGCGAGCGTTGTATTTCCTACCCCTACGTATTTTCGATCGGAGGAGCCAGGTTAAACACTCGTAAACAACCTTTAAGACTGTCTAATTTAACCGACATTGTAACTCCTACCGTTTCCAAGATTCCAATGCTATCCCATATCCCCCTTCTTGGACACAGTGTATATCAATAGAGTCAAGGTTTGTAAGTTAGATAAAACTGAACATAAATACCTACATTTTTGGATTCAATCTACCGAAAAGTTTATGTACCCCGTATAATAAAAAAATGCTTTTAAAATTACTTTTAGTTATTCAACATTAAAATTTGTCTGAAAATTGTCAAAATATTTTGGGCGTACCTGGTATATAAGCATTCAACACACAACGTTTGTTACGAACGAGAAATACACTTTGCTGTGGTCTAAACAGATTCACATATACAGTAGGTACAACACAATGTTATTTTTTAGCTGTTGTAGCGTTTAGTGGCAACATCTATTGGTTGTTAGAGAACAGAGGTTCCACTGTATGTGTAGAGATCCACTGCTGTTTTTGAGTTTTTATATTGCATAAGCGTTGATCATCTATGTAGATGCGTAATAAATATGATGAAGAATATTAAATGTACTTATATCCGATAACATATTTATCTTAAATTAATTAAATTGTTATTTATTGTTATTGAATGTGCATAACTTTACGTCACAAACAACTCACCGCATTTTATAGCCAATATATAACTTTTGCATGACTACGAAGAAAAAATCTTATAACAAAGTAATATTAGTAGTAGGTAGTTACAAATATATAGGTGCATAATTTCAATCTCGATTTTATCTTACCATCTATATAACGTGAGTCAAAAGTTGGCGCGAAATAAAATCAAAATAAGTATTATGGCATATAGACGATGATTTGCATTCAACGCGGTAGGCCAAACACTGTTTATTTAACACGCATGTGGGAAGTTAACCTTATAATAATAATTTCCTTTTTACCTTTGCGCGCTTTTACTCTTTATGTGTATGAAGGTATATTATGTATACAGGACTCATGCAGACATACTAATAAATTTTCAATAAATTTCAGGCAGGACCATAATACAAAACACTTGTGTGAAATACGGACTTATTCCTTGACTTCAGTGGCATTACGTTCATTGCTTTATATGTATATAGGTAGATATAAATAATGAAACAATCAAAACTGCCGAGAAATAAGATTAACAAAAATAATACAACTACAAATTGTATCAAAATAACAACTGGTTTTGCCTAAGGAGATGATTTTCACTCTATACAGACTATAATTCAGTATAATATACCGCTAATAATTTATTTCTTCATTTGTCATTATTTGAAGTTTTAACAAATTGTTTGCAACATTTTTGTAACATCATCATCAGCATTCACTCGCTAACGAGTATGAATTACTCCAACTCAGATCTTGTCATAAAATTGACACACCCAATTACCCCCATTTACCGTCTGTTGTAGATGCACTGCCTCATCTCTCCTTTCGATGCTGCCTCTTCGCATCCTCATGTCGTCGGTCGTTCGCGATCTGCTCCCAGTCGTTCTTCACATCTAAGCCACACTTCTTCATATTGGTCTTAAGAGCATCCTTATACTTCTTTTGCTGCCCTCCCCTGATTTCGTGAGCCGACCAAAATACAAAACACAAAAAACATTGAGCATAAATTAATGAACAGGGAAAATATAAATAAAAATACATATTTATATATGTATACACAACAAACTCTTGACACAGTTTAAGGACACTATACTGAGGTGGTAAATTCCTGTAGGCTGTACAACGCACCGTTTGTAAGAAACTCTTTTAATAATTTTTTTTAAATGCTCATAGTTGCACAGTTTCTTATCTTTGAAGAAAGAAGATTGAAATAAAAGTATCCTGAGTACATAAGCGACTTTTTATAAAACTCGTGTTTGGGTCCAGGTGATGACCATCTCCCCGTCTTCGAGCCTGATTCTTATTTTTGAATATGGAGCAAAGCGGTTTATACAAGTAAATACATGGAACAGTGAGGATGATATATTTCCTAAAAGTATATTTACAACTCCCTCTGTATGGAATATTGAATATATATCGAATATGAACACTCTGTCCACCTCCGTAGATCTACCCCAAATTGCTATATTGTACGCGATAGACTAATATATAAGAGCATAATCTACAGAAATGAGGGAATGCTTGTCCATATATGTTTTTAGAGAATGCAGCACGTATAGACTTCTAGTAATTCTGCTACATAGGTCATCAACATGACCAATCCAACTCAACCCCGGATCAACATAAACACCCAATAACTTACTTTTTCTTAGTTCCGTTGATTTTATATTTTCAGAGCTCAGGATCTTTATTGTATATTAGAATGGTGCTGGTATCATCAGCGTACATACAGACGGTACCATGCGAAATGTTCGAGGGAAGGTCGTTAATGTACAGTAGGAAAAGCAGCGGTCCAAGTATACTACCCTGAGGAGTACCCAAATCAATTTCTTGAGATTCCGATATAGATGAATCAATCTTTACCGCCATCCTTATGTGACTTAAATAGGAGTCAATCCACCTATTTATAGGCCCACGCAAACCCAGCTGATCTATCTTTCTACACAAGAAATCCTTATCCACCACATCAAACGCACTCGTCAGATCAAACAACAACCCCCCCTCGCATAGTGTCCGCTGTCAGTTAAATCGTGTATCTGCGGTACAAACTCATAAGTACACGTTTCTGTTGAAAAACCATGTTGACACTTACTTATAATAAAGGATTCTCTTTGGAAAGCGTTCCGTTGTCATGCGGATTACGTGACCAGTCCATCGCAACTGGTGCCTGACAATCATCGCCTCAATGCTAGTTGTTTCAGCTTCCTCCAGTACGCTGACGTTGGTTCGTCGCTTCTGTTATTTAATACCAAGAATTCTCCTAAGACATCGTTGAAGGTAATTCTCTAGGGTTTTAAATACCATCCATAAGTGGTCCAAGACTCACAGCTACACGTAAGGGAGGAACTACAATAGCATTATACACTCGCAACTTGAGTCGAATGTCGATGTTAGGATTATCGAAGACTGTCTGACGTTTGTCTCCGTTAACTTGAATATGTGGTGGGACAGCCGCAGTGTTTCGTGCAGGCTCGTAGAGAATCTATGTTTTCTTTATATTCAATTCAAGCCCAATACTTCTGTATGCGCTGTTAAATGCATTTAGTATATACTGAAGATCCTCTTATGTATCAGCAAGGACAACATTGTCATCACGCGTATTGAAGTTCATTGACTGATTTGGATACGATCTTCGTCCCAGCTTGCAGTCTACAAAGGTTGAAGAGTCCGCCGCCATCAAATCTGTAGACGACCTCTATTCAACCCGGCGGTTCATCCTTAACAAGTTGAATCACCATTCCCAAAAACATCGATCACAAGGTCGGTGCAATGACACAACCCTGCTTTATGCCAGTTGTTATTGGAAAGGTGGCACTATATTTAAGAAAGGGGATAGGCCCGTATGTGGAAACTATCGTGGTATCTCACACCTCTTCATCGCTGGAAAGGTTCTTGCAAGAATTTTGTCCAATCGTCTTCTCCCACTCTGGTGCTTGCTCGGGGCTTGCTCGGGGCTTGCTCGGGGCTTGCCGGAAACACAATGTGGTTGTAGACCCAACAGGGGTGCAGCCGATATGATATTAAGTGCCAGGCAATTACAGAAAAAGTCACGGGAGCAAAATCGTCCTCTATACATGGGATTTTTAGATCTTGTCAAGGGGTTTGACTCTGTTAACCGTGAGGCTCTGTGAAGGATATTGGAGCTCAACGGATGTCACCATCCGGATACTTCGACTCCTTCACGATAATATGAAAGCAGCAGTTCTCAACAGCAGCAGACCGGGAGAACCCTTTACAATAACAACTGGCGTAAAGGAGGGTTGTGTCATTGCACCGATTTTGTTTTCGATGTTTGTGGGAACGGTCATTCAACTTTTTAAGGATGAACTACTGTGCGAAATAGAGATCGTCTACAGATTTGATGGCGGCGGACACTGCAACCTTCGTAGACTGCCAGCTGGGACGAAGATCGTATCCACATCACTCATTGAGCTTCAATACGCGGATAACAACGATTTTCTAGCTGATACAGAAGAGGATCTCCAATATATACTAAATGTATTTAACAGCGCATATCGGGCTTGAACTAAATATCAAGAAAACACAGATTATCTACCAGCCTGCACCAAACACTCTGGCTGTCCCACCAGTTAACGCAGACAGACTTCAGAACATCGAGAGTTTCTCTTACCTCGGCAGCATTCTCACGGCGAACGCAAATATCGATGATGAAATTCAGCTTCGTATAAGATGGGCAAGCGCATCTTTGGCCCGAGTGAGGACGGGAGTCTTCGATAATCATAACGTCGACGTTCCAACTAAGATGTAATTGTATAATGCTATTGTAGTTCCTACCCTTACGTATAGCTGTCAGTCTTTGACCACTTATCGGAGGCATTTAAAAACCCTAGAGAAGTACCATCATCGATGTCTTAGAAGAATTCTTGGAATCAAATGGCAGGACCGACGAACAAACTCCAGCGTTCTGGGGGAAGCTGAATCAACTAGCATTGAGGCGATCATTGAGAGACACCAGCTGCGATGGACTGGCCACATAATCCGCATGCGAACGGAACGCCTTCCAAACAGAATCCTTTATATGAATAATTAAGCTGTGAAGCTTAAGGTCGACTCACGAAATCAGAGAGGGCAGCAAAAGAGGTACAAGGATATTCTTAAGACCAACATGAAGAAGTGTGGCTTAGATATGAAGCGCAACTGGGAGCTGATTGCTAACGACCGACCGAGATGGGGGCGTACCATTTACGAGGGTCATCAAGTTTTTGACGAGCAGCGTCGAGGGACGACATGAAGATGCAGCTTCGAAAGGAGAGAGAACGCATCGATGGGAGAGCGCACCTACAACAGCCGGTAAATGGTGGTTATTGGGTGTGTCAATTTTTTGACAAGGTTTGCGGCTCGAGGATCGGTCTGTTTACCCATCTTAGAGTTCACAACAGATATCCCTGAGTTGGAATAATTCATAATCGTAACGGAGTGAATGTTGATGATGATTGGAAAGGGCTCTCCCGGTCTGCTACTGTTGAAAACTGCTGCTATCATGAAGGAGTCGAAGTATCCGGATGAATTTCTGGGGATATCCGTTCAGCTTCAATATCCTCCACAAAGCCTCACGGTTAACGGAGTCGAACGCCTTGACAAGGTCTATAAAACCCATTTAAAGAGGACGATTTTGTTCCCGTGGCTTTTCTTGTACTAAATATCATGTCGGCTGTACCCCTGTTGGGTCTAAAACCACATTGTGTTTCCGGCAAGCACCAGAGTGGAGAAGACGATTGGACAAAATTCTTGCAAGAACCTTTCCGGCGATCGAGATGAGAGCGATACCACGATAGTTTCCACATACGGACCTATCCCCTTTCTCAAATATAATGACAATTGAGGCATCTCGCATTTCAGCAGGCACGGTTTCGGTGTTCCATATTTTGGTTATTAGTACATGAAAATTTTCCAATATCACAGGGCAGGTCCTCCTTATTTAAAAAGCTCAGGAGATATGTCATCAGATCAATGTGTAGTTGAATGCTGCACTAGGTACGTAGTATTGTAGGAAAAGAGAGTGTTTTAAAGAAAAATTACTTGGATCATAATTTTTTATTTTTTATATCATGTGATATAACACCAAACTCTTTCGACAAGAAACAAAAACAGTAAGTCGTAGATTTATGCTGCCAGAATTTGTGTTTAAATTGTATTTATTTATATTGCTTTGTGAATTTTCTTTTATATCCATTTAGACATATTTAGATTTAGAGTCCTAGGGAAATCTTAAAATAAAGACGAAACGTAGGACCATGTTTCATGTAATTTGGTTTTTTAATTCATAACAGACCATAATTTTCACAACTTTTAAAAACAACAAAGAATAAACTGATGATAAGTGTCAGGTTTTTGTCGCAGGACTTTAGCACCTTAGAAAATATATTTTTTTAAGATGAAAATCTTATACAAATATATATCCGTTGAGGCTTTGTTTCTGAGATACAGGGAGTCAGTTTCAGAATTGATTTAATTACCTATTTATTTATATATTTTTTTAATTTACAATTATCTAATTAATCTTCTATTTCTTACTTTGTTCTTTGCGTTTAATAAAATAAAATGTAGCCTCTACTTTTAACTAATCCTAAATCCTAAAAATCTTACAAAAAATGAAGAAATCTGGAACTTTAACAGCCTATATCTCAGAAACACAGGTTCCACAGATATATGTTTATATAAGAGTTTCATCTTAAAAATTCTATTCTATAAGTTATTAAAGTCCTGCTAGAAAAACCTGACTTACCCTATATCCAATAAGTGGACTTGTATATTATGTTACAAGGGTAATTTGTGTCCGTAACTTACTAGGTTTGCTTATGCAGAGGATATTGTGGAAATTACCAAAGGCATTCATAGGTCGACAGATTCTCAGGAAATCGTTTCGTTTTATGAGCTCGTCAGAGTACCATAGTGACTATATGGCACAGTCATGCCTATCTGCAAATATGGAACTATTGTGAAGAATGTGATCTAATATGTTTATAGTGTTTTAGGTTATACTCTATTAAATCAATGAAAATTTATTCAATATTTCGGAAAAGTTTAAAAAATATGATTTTTTTTAAATGTTGATCACTTTTTTAAACCACTTGCCTACACTGAATGTTTCCTAAAAGTTAATCAGCACCTAGACATATCCTGTATTTTCTTTTGTACCAAATTCGGTTCAAATATGTTAAGTGGGTTTCGAGTTATCTTGGATACAGACAGACGGAGAAGTGACACACAGACACAGAGACATACAGACACACACAGACTGACAGATAGTTTTTTAAAAAAACAACTTATTTACGTATAAAATGCTCGAAAACACGTATTTCCGGTGAAATTTGTTTTCAACTGATATATCATGCTCCTATACCTAAACTGTAAGGTTTCTGAAATAAAAACAAGTTTTTATAAAAATTGAATTATTTTGCTATATTTTAATTAGGTAACCATGATTTTGTCATTATCATTATAATATATTGACATTTAGTACAAAAGTAATAAAACGTTTGTTTCTTAATGCAAATAATTTAGAAATAAGTAAAATGGAAGAAAATGGTTACTCGAATGAAGTTTTCTATTTATTATTCATGGACAATGTGTGAAAATTTTAACAAGAACATGCAGAAGGTTAATGAAATGTATCCTGATTTACAACCAATGAACAAGAGCAAATTTGCACGGTGACAAAATAATGTCATCAATTATGGCAAAACTGACATTATATTTACCGAATCCTGTGACTTTAGATGAAGACAACAAAATCAATGTTTTAGGGTAGAGACTTTAAGACTCTTCCTCATGTTTTGTGAAGTGGAAAGGCAGATTTAGGTTTAAAATACGCTTCCATTGAAAAGATTTTAAAAAATCACGACATGTTTACAAGTTTACAAAAGTGCAAGCCTTGAATCCAGAAGATTATCATAATAGAATACAATTTTGTCAAACAGTTCCAAGAAGATAATAAAATAATTTGGACAGATGAAGCAAAATTTGCACGGGAAGGTATATTTAACAGAAGAAATTAACATTTCTGGGCTGAACAAAATCCTTATGCGGTTAAAAATAAATATTCAGGACAATATTGGTTTTAACGTTTTTTTGCTTTTTAAAAGACAACGAAATAAGGTTTCATATTTACGATGAAATATTAAATTCCGAGAAGTATCTTCAAATTCTAAGGTCAGTGGTTCACGATTTTTTGGATAATCTACCATTAGAAGAATATCGTACTTGTCGGTAACAACTGAACTGGGCCCCTCTCATTGCACTAGGGAAGTAACAACAGAGTTGTTCCACATGTTCAACGATCGCTGGTTTAGGCGGTTAGGGCCGTGGCATTGGCCTGCGAGGTCGCCTTTATTATACCACTTGATTTTTATTTGTCGGGAAATTTGAAAAGGAAAGTTTACATGACTCCTACAACGAGTAAAGAAGATATGCGCCAACGAGTGATGATCAACTGCATTGATAACTGGATATCAGTGAAATTAGGAGGGCCACATATAATGACCCGGATTTCAAAATGTTTGGAAACCAATGGTCGTCATTTTGAAAATTTGATATACATGTTTTACATTTTTTATTGTAATGTTATTGTGTTCGCTTTGTTATTTAATTTTTAACTGTACCTGATTGTTTTTTGACATACTATGAATAGTTTGTTTTCAATTATTATGACACATAATTAATGAAATTATTTTGTTGCCGTACAAACTTTCTCTTGTTCATTGGTTGTACATCAAGATAGATTTGATTAAACTTTCTCATGTTATTTCTATAAATTTGTTAATTTGCTCAATGCATAATAAACAAAATAATTAAAACCTCATTTGAATGAATATTTTCTTCTATCACTAAATGTCAAAATATTATAATTAGAATATTTCATGACGTTTAATGACAAATTATTCATGGCTACCTAATTAAAATATAGCAAAATAATCCAATTTTTATACAAACTAGTTTTTATTTCAGAAACCTTACAGTTTAGATATAGGAACATGATATATCATTTTAAAGCAAATTTGATTGTATTTCAGAATATTTGATAATATACAAGGTGTGCCGTTTGTGAAAATTGACTTATGCCCACTTTTAATAGTAGAGCATACTACAGTAATTTGCGACCAGCCTGTCGCCAAGTGCGTCAAACTCTCAAGATAGTCGATATTCTTAAGATGTTATTAAACTACCTTTCAAAATTTTCAAGATTCTGCCTATTCAACCGAAAAAATGGCGAATATTTACCGGAGACCTGTTTTGGACCAAAAAAAATCAAAATAAATTATTTATTCAAAAACAGTAGAAGATGAAATTTTCGAAACAATGGTATGGTTACTTTTCCCAAAACTTCTAAGGTACCATCGACCAGCAATCACCCTGTATGTATATATTTATATGATATGGAGAGCTAAAAAATTGGGCGGTAATTGGAGATGGAGTTCTAGATTGTTTACCTCAAAATATCTGATATTTCAATTCAATTTATTTTTGGTAGTAAATATAATTTTTTTTTCGGTGTATTTTTCGGCCAAGGATCTTAGGAGTATATTATAGGATTACATATTATATGAATATACTGAAAAAGAAAAATAATACTTCATTTTTATTTTCTACCTTTATCCCATATTTAGCGGAATTCATGCAGGTATTTAAATGTATTTTAAAATCTTATTACACGAGTTATTCCAGTTTACAAAAAGGAAACATAATTAGTATAGTTTTTAAAACACAACCCACTAACAACAGTCATATTTTTTTATTATTAAATAAAACATTTAGAATACTAACTGTGGTTACTTTTATGATCAACATTTACATTTTCTAACAGATTAACACTGACTGTATATTCTGGCACAAGAAACCCACAGCGAACATTATTATTATAGCTAGCTTTCATAATTTTCATAGCAGGATACGACGATATTTTTAATAGCATTACTAATATAATTGTTGTAAACAAAAATCTATATATTGTTTATTGCAATAAACATTTTATTATTACATTTGTCATATTACGGAGTCTTTGATCATTTTATAGTAGAGCATTGACAAAGTTAACTTTCTTTATGGCGTTTGATGTTTTTTTATTAGATTGTTTCTGTGTTAGAAAGAGTAGGTAGGTACTATTTTTTTGTTATTCATTTAGATAACTTTCTGTTCGTTGATTTGTTATCCAATGTTATTTCTGGTTGTTTACATTTGCCTACTTTTTTTTTCAAAAAATTTTATTCTGGTCGTTAAAATCTTTCGAGAATTTTAACGACCAGTATTTATAAACTAGTGTATGATTTTAAATTGTTACTTGTGCAAAATATGTATGTAATTGTTTTACATATTAGTTAAATTTTATGTAGCTTGATTTTATTGTATGTATTATATATTTTGAAATGACATGTATTGTACATGTTTTGATATGAAACAAAAAAACCAAATTGTTGAATTTTTAATATAGAACCAACACCCCAAAAATAGTATATTGTAATCCTAGGCGGTAAAGTGTCATTTTTTAAGGCTGAAAGAAGAATTGTACGGGCGAGCTTCAGCGAGCCCGGACACTTCTTGAAGCCTGAAAAAATCACTTTACCGCCATGGTTTACACATTATTTTTCTGCCGGCACCGTACAATTGTAGGTAATACAAAAAATAAAAGAAAATATGATTGCTTTCCTTTGTCATTAAATGTATTTCATCCGGTACAGTTTCAAGAAATTTTTCAATATCCGGTTGGTCGAAAATTTTTGATTTTTTAGCAATGTGGCCAACAGATTTCTTCCTTAAAAAAGCAGTCAATTTTTTAAAATTTCTAATGTTTACGATATTTTTAACTAATACCGTAGATTTTAACATGGAATGAATTGACCACAGTGTTGAAGATTGATATTTGTGTGAAAGATCCGATAAATACGTCAAAATCACATTTGCACTATAGTTTTTAACGTTTTTAGTACTACACCAACTCATAAACAGTTTATACTGAAGTTCTTATGTGGTACTTGATTTTTCCGGCAGCAAATTCATCGAAACTTCGTTCGCTTTCTCGTGAATTTCAGGCGGGGTACAATACTCAATTTCCTCGTCACTACGATCAATCAGAGATTCCATGCTTATTATACCTATAAATGATGAATCAAATTCAAATTGAATATTTTAAGACGCGCTCGATTTTTGACAACCACTGTCACATTGGACTGTCATCATTGTTAATAGCTTGTATTATTGTGCCGCCATCTATTACAAATACATAAAAATAATTTTCTTGCCTAGCCATTTTTGAGTGTTTTGTAGCGCTAGCCTTAGAAATGCATACTTTCTCGTCCCTATGGAAGCAGTAAAATTCAATTTTCTCATAGTGTCGGCAGAAAAAAAAATTGATATACTAGGTCCAAAGAAATAAAATAAATCAAATTTGGCTACTTATTCAAATGTAAACATGAATTCCTACAGTGGCGGCTCGTCAGGGCAGGCAGTGCCTGCTCATATTTGATTGCAGGGACATTTTTATAATAGTAATTATTCTATGTATCTACTATTAATTTTTTTTTAATGTGAAAACTGCTCTAATTTTAGTTATTGGTTATATTAATCTCACATCTCACTACTACTATCGCACCGTCACCCTGTGAGACATACTAGAAAATGAACTAAGAATACTATAATCCGATTTTGACATGTTTAGAAATTGGTCCAAATTATCTGATATTTGACAGTTTTTTGTTCATAATAATTTCGTTATTGCTTTGCCAGAAATTTATAAATTATGTAATTTAATACTTTCTATTCCAGTTGCTTCTGCGTCCGTAGAAAGAAGCTTTTCGTGTTTAAAACGAATAAAAACCTTTTTTCGCAATAAAATTAAAGAATGTCGTTTAAGTGACTTGGGTTTAATATCAATCGAAAGCGGCCTTTTGAAAGATTTACAGTTAGGTTAAGAATTTCATGATCAAGTAATAAATGGTACCATTAATCGACACAACTGTCGATATTGTTCCGACCAAAATCCAAATTGGGTCATAGAAGCGCATACCCAACATCCACAGAAAGATTATGTTTGGTCGGTCATTGTTCGAAATGCAGTGATCGAATCGTTCATCGTTCTTCATTGATGGTAATCTTAAGGCACAAAGTTATGTGGCGACCATTATTCTTGCGCCACACTGTATATATTGTATTTTATTCTGTAGATACTGTGGCAACCTTTTTATTGTGCCACACTGTATATATGTATTTTTAAATTTAGTTATTTCTTTGTAAAAATTTAGTATAGTAGTTGTAAATAATATTTTCTAAATTGCACCAAATGTTCAAACATCTGGCACGAATATTTTTACTTTCTTTTTAATGTTTTTCATTTTCGGGAACAAAAGAAATCCCTAGTCCGTACCTAGAAAAAGCAGTGGGTGGTTATTGTTAAAGCCACGTACCGACCAGATGTGGTACTCTCTTCACAGAGATGCTTTTTCTATAATTTTACCCCAGTCAGTCTTCAACATCAAAACCGTCAACATCTTTCTCGTGCCAAAACTCTCTCTCCAGATTTTAACAACCTAACTCTCAAACACACTTTTTTCCGTTTAATAAATATTCAGTTTTGTACATACCGTTAAACAGTGTTTTAATTATTACAACCATACTACCCAAATTACCAAAGTTATTTAGAACTAGTGCAAAATGAAATCATCCCGGCTCTTGTTCAACATTTTCCAGGAACCCAGCGAAGTACTATTGATCCCCAGATCTGGTTCCAGCAAGATGGCTCAATAAATTATTTACATACGGTTTTTCCCAAACGCTGGATAGGTCGAAGACGTCAAATTGAGGGACTAGCGAGATCGCCCAATTTGAACACCTCAGACTTTTATCTATGGGAACATCTCAAAAACCGTGATTACCTAAATAGGCCACAGAATTTAGATGAATTAAGGCACCGCATTCAAAACGAGATGTCTCATTTCCGAGATAATATAAAACGTGCAACACTCGTTTGTGGAAAGATTAGCCCATTACCAAACGGTAACTGCTCTAGATAGTACTCCCAAAAACAAAATAATTAGGGATTGTCGATATTTCATTAATAATGCAAAACATCCAAAAGTCGATAAAGAGACAAAAATCTACATTTTCTTAAAATCATTTCATTGTACTCAGGACGGTACCAGGAACTCAAAAGTGCCCTAAAAAATAGGGGTTGCAATTTTAAACAAACAAGCCTGTTTTAGATGGTAATATTTTCATTAATAATGTTATTAACAAATCAGATATGATCGTGTAATGCAGCAAAATTATGATAGAAAAAATTATTGTTGTAGAAAATTAGAACTTGTTCCAATTTCATCACAGATTTGTGCACCGCGCATGCGTGTTAAGAAGCACCTAGCATTGACATATAAACATATATGTTGATGCATCCTACATACAATGCCATAAATATTATTTATTACTATTTATTTATATTCAATATTATTTAATATGTCTTGCACTAACGAGCAAATTGTCCTGTTAATTATTGAAGAATATAAAAAACATCCATCACTTTACGCAGTAGTTTTCAATTTCGTGGGCTTTTTTTTTTCATTTCAAATGCAATGCTAAGGGTGCTGCAGCTAATAACATTAAAGCAACTCCACTTCTACGTCTTATCATATCCATGAAACGAATTATAAAATTGGGATAGCATTAATTTTAAATTCCTTAGATAATATAACCTAAATTGAAATTAAATTTTAGGTTCATTTTGTTTTGGGTCCGTTTTTCGTTTATTTAACGTATAAAAATAAACTGCTCAAGCGCGTGTAAAATTAAAAAATGATCATCTCTTTTATTTGTAATTACAAATTATGATTACTATTATTTTATTCTAACTTATGTAATTATATTTAATTTATTGTCGATTAGCCAATTTGAGTAAACTTTTTTAAAGTGTTTGCAGTAAGTTATACATGTTTCGTCTAACATACGAAAAACATCACTGTCCCCTCTGTAAATGAGTTCTTGGTAGAGTGAAGTTTTCAGTCAATCTAAAGCGTTATTTTTAATAAGTAGTAGCAAAGCCGATTTATGGAAAAGGTTTTTGATTGTTAAAACTCGAAATTGAGCGATCAGTTCATAGAGGGATGACGCATATTAAGTTTAAATATTATCTTCAAAATTATTTCTTGTAATATTTCTAGAGGTTGCAAAGTAGTTGAATATAGACCTCCCATTCAATAATTCCATAAAGCAGGAGAGATTGTATTAGGGCAAAAATACATCCATCCAATTTATTTTCATCCAAATTTTTTTTTTGTAATTCACACATATATTAGGAAACAAATTTTTTTCACTAAATATTGGATATGGATGTCCCATCGCAAAATGCAGTCAATTATGATTCTCAGATACCTAATGTGAGAAGTGCTATGAAGCAGTGGCCGATCGTCTATGGAGGTCACTTGCCTCGCAATTTTCATTGTTAAACGGCAACCCGTACAATAATTTTATAATTACTTAAATTTAACTTTAAGGCCAAAACCTGGCCAAATGATAGGTTTACAAAAACACCGTTAGGTACTTTTGATCACTTATGCATCAAATTAGTTTTTAGTTTAGTTTCTGTTTTAAAGAAGTTTTTCTTTCACAAAATTATGTTGAGACATTAATACATTTCGCTTTTCTTATTGTCCTGTGACACATACTTAACATTCAATAAGTCCGTAGGATAAGTAAGAAAAAACTTTGAAAAAAATTTTGTCAAAATTATTCAACATACGAGTAGGTTGCCTTCGATGGCAAATACAACGAGTATAGCGATTTTGCAAATTTTCGATACCACTTTTATAGTCAAAATAGGCCTCAGTTTCAGCAATTACTTCATCATTGGACTTAAATTTCTTTTCAGCAAGTCGCTGGAGGCTAAATCTGGAGAATTTGAAGCCCAATTAATTGAATTTTGCCATAGTTTTCATCGATTTGTGACACGGTGCATTGTCTTGATGAAACAAAACTTTTCTCTTTTGCAAATGTGGTTGTTTCTTTGCGATCTCAGCCTTCAATCAATCCAAAGTGCACAGGAACAGTCGCTGTTGATATTGTTTTTGGTCGACAGTTCACTCGGCACCCACGTTGCTCTGAGCTTTCGCATACCCAAATGTTCGTGTAAAATGGTAAAAACACTACCATCTGATATATTTCCAATGTCAGCTAGCTCGTGCACCTTCAATTTGCGATCGTTTATAACCAATTTGTGAATTTTTTGACGTTTTCTGGAATAACAGCCTTATTTGGGCGTCCACTGCTCTCTGCATCATTTGTGCGGGCACGACCACGTTTAAATTCAGCGTTTGATGACTCCTAGAGAGATTTATTGAATTTATTTCGTGGAGATTAGACTTTTATATCCTACATATTTCACTCCACTTAAATATGGACTACTTCTTTAAATTAAATCTATATTTGATGATGAGAGGACAACTGGTTTATGAAGCAGAATTTTTAATTTTATTAACAATCTACTAAAAGAGAGCAAAAAATTAGAAATAGATTTTTCAATTTCGAATGAAAACTCAAGACGAAGCACCCTGTATGACAATATATAATTGCACTGAACTCTATTCGACCCCTTATGGCATCCAGGGGGTATCTCCTGACAACGAAATAAAGTGTCCGTGTCCGTTGAAAGGGACAAGTGTGATAGTACTTAGCGGGTGGGCACACACAGCACCCCACGACCACCCAATAAAATTAAATGATTCCGGTTACCTTATTTTTAAACGTAAAACTGTTATGGGTTTTGAGAGTTATTGAAATTTATTCGAACGTTTTGACAATGTAGAAACATTGTAGGGAGTTATGGACAAAACCATAAAAAAGTATTTAAATGAAGGAACGGGTTTTCGGTTACCTATCTGCCAGATGTTTTTTTATTATTATTTTTGTTTAAATGTTTTAAAAGTTACTTATTTATTTATATACAGGGATCAGTCTTATAACATACAGGGAGTTGTAGATTGTACATTGTACATGGAAAGAATTATCGTAGCGAGTTCTAACTGAAAGATATTGTTAGGATTTTTATAGTCAACGCCATCAGTTTTTCAGTTACCGTGTTGAGGATCATGAAGGCAGAACGTAATCGATTATTTTCAAAATATATTAAAACAAAAGACATGCGGGATTGGGAGGCTTACAAACATATGCGTAATTTCTTTACCTCTGCTGTGCGCGCCTAGAAAAAGGCTTATTTGGAATATATTAGGAGAACTAATAAAAGAAAAGATCTGTGGGCTATATTAGATCAAATGAATGTTTATTCAAATAAAAGAAAGCAAAATGCAATACCCATTCTCTTTATTGACTCTGATGATATAAATAATTAATAAGTTCGGTTCTGCAAATTGCTCCTTGTATTAATGAAGACACTTTAGACTTTTATTTGCAAAATCGGAAATGTCCTAGTCAGTTTGAAATGTCAAATGTAACTGATTCTGACGTATTGACCGGTATCGGGGAACTGAAGTCGAGGGCAGTTGGAGCGGCAAAAATTAATTTGGACATGATTAGGATGTGTTGCCCCACAATAATTCCGATTCTAACACATATATTTAAGCATTGCATTCAGAGTGGCGTATTTCCTTCCGACTGGAAGAAGGCTATTGTCTTGCCCCTTCTGAAGGTGTCGGTTGTAAATGAATTTTCTGATTTAAGACCTATTAGCTTATAGTCGTTATTTTCAAAAATATTTGAGAAAGTAATTTGCAAACAAATTGCGGGGTTTTTAAGTGATTTTAATCTTCTCCCTTCATGTCAGTCCGGCTTCCGGAGAGGATTGGGCACGGCAACGGCTTTAACCAAGTTTTGGACGACATTATATTAGCTGTAGATAGAAAGGAAACAGTCGCACTGGCTCTTCTTCATTTTAGTAAGGCGTTTGATATTATTGATCACCGGTTGTTGTGGCATGTATTGGGGATGGCATCATAGACATGCTCACGGACATAAACTTCGAAGTGCATCTTATGGACCGAGAAGTCCTTAATCATGACTGCATGTGGACACTGAGAGAGATAATCTGGTTTACAGGGAAAGTGAAAGTGGTGCAAGAAGACAAGGAACTCGAATCTAAGGTACTCACTGGGGAAAAACACATCCGTGTTTCAAGCCGAAATGTTGCAATTTTACAGTGCGCAAAACTAAACAAATTGACGGCTTATACAAACAAGCGAATCAATATATGTTCAGAAAGCCAGGCGGCCTTAAGGGCTTTGAAAAGCCCTAAGGTTACAACTGGTATGGGAATGCCAAAGAGAACTTAGGGCCTTGGCAAACCACAATAGGGTTAATCTAGTGTGGGTCCCGGGGCACTCGGGAATAGAAGGCATCGAGAGAGCGGATTGGCTGGCTATACAAGCCTCTGAAACCCCATATACAGGCACGGAACCTGCGCTGGGCTTGTCTAAAAGAACGGCGAGGGAACTCCTCAAGTGCTGTGCCAAAAGCGAGCACTAGAGATATTGGGAACATATTCCCAAGCAGGAGCATGGTGCAGCACTAAAACGCACTGGAAAACGGGTATCATTAAGCAGATGCGAGTAACTATGGGACTCCTTACTGGGCATTGCGCTCTGAGAGACCACTTAAAGAAGATAACGGGGACCTGCAGGGTTGCTGGATTGGGTGGCATAAAATACGGGGAATTTTCACAATAAGCCCATGAGGCTGCAGTGAAACCGGGGACTTATGTCCGACGGACCCTTAAAAGAACAATTGGAAGATAGTTCAAACATTATATTTATATAAAACAAACAATAAAACAATGAAAATGTGAAAGAACACATAAACTCAATTACTCACCTATCTAGGCTATAAGTAGCCTGAAGAAGGAATAAATGACGACTCCGAAACGTAGCTTAAATATGTGAGATTTTATTGGGACGCTATCAACAATACTCAATTGTTAGTAATCAATCAATCATTGCCTAAACTTTAATCATTCGACACTGGAATGAAATTGGTTTTCTAATATTTATTTATTTATTTTATTTTACTTTTAAAAATTTTAATATTTTAACGGTCATTAGTATATATTTGTATCAGACACTGACCTATATATTTAAAAATGTGCAAACATTCTTAACTAACGGGGGATTTCATACCTATGGGACTCGAGGGGCAGGCCGATTGTATCTTCCTAGAGCAGGTCATGGATAGTTTAAACATAGATACAACTTTAAACGCTGTCCGTGCTATTCCGGAAAATATCACTTTAATTTAGTACCTAACGACATTAAAAATGCAATACGAATAATCAATCAAATTTAAAAACAAACTTAAACCTCTTGTAGCAGATGGTGTTTTTGATACACTACAGGAATGCGAAGCTTTTACCTTGTTTTGTGCTTTGTACTTCTATGTATTTTACAATTCGACTGCTTTCAACTGTAACTTTTAAAATTTGTGGTTTTGTCTAATTAATTCAACTTTATACGTTTTGAATATTTTCTGATTTTATTTTGGTTTGTTTGGTTTTATGACGTAGGAATATAATATGTCTTGCACTGAATTAAATCGAGACAGATCTGATCAATAAATAGGCTGTCATTGGTTTGTACAAACGTTGTTTGTTGTTGTAACACAGTATATTATACGGTAATTGTGATATTAGATTAAATAATGCTCGTTTGTAATCAACATCTTTGACTTGTCAATGTACAATGTTTTGGATTTTTGATTGACCAATAAACGATTCTTATTATTATATCATTTCTTTCATAAAGTTCAAAGAAAACATACTAAATATGCTTCCATTAGAATTATTACTTATAAAATCATATTATATACCTACCAATAATATGTTTTTACAAATTACCAACAAAAAAAGATACATACAAATATAATAATAAATCATAAAGTGTCAGTTCTGACACGAAAACATTTTGTTTATGGTTAAGTGCTCCATTGTTTAGTAATTGTAAACTCTACACAGCTTACTATATGTTTTCTTGAATATATAAACCCATCAATCAAAGGAACTAAACGGATTAGTAAGTCAGCATTACTTTGAGTATTTACAAACTGAATTTATCAACTGTTTTGATATTCGTGAAAAGTCATAATGGGTGGTCTAACCTAAAATATATCATTGTATCTTCAAATTCACCGTTGCGAAATTGTTATTAATTTTTAAATAAACATTGATTAAGCAGGTTAAGAAATAAATATATATGAAGTAATCTAAATAATATATACAATGTGTACAGAAAGAGTGGTAAATATTATGTTATCCAAATGTTGACCATCGCGCTGCTGGCACTACTCTAACCTAAAATTAAAACGGAAATTAGCCGCCACGCGTAAACAGATTTCACTGGAAATGGCGGCCATTTCGGTGGGAATGTTGTGCTTTAATTGCAGTAGAGTTCGTGATTTGTTTGTACAGGGTGGGCAAGTTTCGATGTTTTATACGGTACAGCCTAAACCGTAATAGATAGAGCAAAATTAAGTGACACATCACGTTCGATTTTTTTGAGCTTAGTTTAATGCTGTAATCGGAGCACGGCTAACTTGATTAGTTTTCTTTATACCGGGCGATGTTCATTTTTTGGCATTTTATGTTTTTCTTTATATTTCGGTTGGTATTAGAGTTACGGGAAAAGCGTTTTATAAAAGTTAGAGATAATTTAATGCTTAATGCGGTGGCTTATCAAGAGTTTTTTTAGAAGTCCAATTGTTCAAGATATCGCTATCAACTTTGTTTTCTTCAATGGGACACCCTATATATTGAAGCTTCAGTAGATTTCAAATTTCATTCCCTTTACAACCATGTATGATAAGTAGCTACATATTTAGTAAAACTTAATAAAAATAAATAAAATTAATAATCTGACAATTTTAAGTTTGGTAGAAAAAAAATTAAAATTAAACTAAACTGATCTTAAAGAAAATGTTCAAAATGTTGTCCATTATTTCGAATACACACATCACACCTCTTATCAATACTAATAGCTAACTAATAGCATTATAAACATGAATGTTTAAAAGTGAATTTATACATTGAATGAAATTTTCTTTTAATTCTTCAATAGTATGACTTTTAGTTTTGTAAACTTTATCTTTTAGATGTCCCCATAAAAAAATCACATGGTGTTATATCTAAAGAACGAGCGGGCCACCTAACTGAACCGATAGTGCTTATCCAATTATTACCAAAATTTGGAAACAATATTTCCCTTAAATTTCTATTGTTATGCGATGGTGCGCCATCTTGCTGGGAAAACACATTTCTTCGTGCTGCCAGTGGAATATTGTCTAAATAATTCGAAATTATTTGTTCACTAACAATCTCGTTATAACGATTGCTTGTAAGATTTTCTTCAAATACTTTGTAGGCTAAAATTCCGCTAGAATTTATTGCACACCAAACATTAAAACCAAATCGACCTTGATGTTGGACAGTAGCAACACGATGAGGATTGCTATCAGACCACCAGTGTTCGTTATTTCGATTAAATATCCCAGCACTAGTTATGTGAGCCTCATCTGTACAAATAACATTTGCAAAAAAAAAAATGATTTTCTCTCACCTTGGCTCGATACCAATTGCAAAATTCCACACGAAGGACCGGATCATTTGGTTGTAAATGCTGGGTTTTATGAATTGCGTAAGGTCGGAACTTATGCTTTTTTAAAATATTGAGCACCCGGCGACGGTATATGCCACCTTCTATTTCAGTTTGTCTGCTCGAAATGTCGGATTATCAATAACAGCTGCAATGACATTAACATTTACTTCTTCTGCATCTGCGCAATTGTCAGTTTTAGGTCTTGGTTGTGTAAATGATCCATAATTAATAAGGTTTTCTTTTACCCTTCCAAATATGTTTCTATTGGGCTGTCTTCTTTCTGGGTATCGGTTGTAGTAGGTTTCAGAGGCAGCATTAGCATCATTATTACATTGAATAAAGCATTACAACATATCAAATTTTTCCAAATTTTCGTAAGACATTTCAGTTCCGTAATAATGGAATCTACTGACGCTTCAATATATAGGGTGTCTCATTTAAGAAAACAAAATTTATAGCAATATCTTGAACAATTGTACTTCGAAAAAATTCTTGATACGCCACTGCATTAAGCATCAAATTATCTCTAACTTTTATAAAAACACTTTTCCCGTAACTCTAATAACAACCGAAATATAAAGGAAACAAGAAAATGACAAAAAATGAAAATCGCCCTGTATAAAGAAAACCTATCAAGTTAGCCGCGCTCCGATTACGGCATTAAACTAAGCTCAAAAAAATCGAACGTGACGTGTCACTTACAAATTTGCCCACCCTGTACATACTTTCTGCCTATATTCTCTATAAACTAGCCGCAATCTGATATTTTGAGAAAAATTAGGTTTTATTAATTAAGCTAGAGAACGCCGTTTCTACAAAAAAAAAGATTCTTACTTTCCAGGTCGGCAGGGATAATTTTATTAGTAGAATCATTACGGTGGAATCAGCTTCATGGTTTATATTACATGCTCGTTTAACACTTTGTTTAGCCAAACACTCACGAAAAATCAATGAAGTGTTAGCAATTGCATTATTCCCTAATGTAGAAGCCATTAATTGTTTTACCACAAATCTGAAATGATGTTGAGGTTGTAGATAGTAATCCTTGTTGATCGTTTGAGCTTTTGGAAAGAAGTAATTTTCACATTCGACCGCACTTGTCAAACCTTTTTCAGTCTTAGCAATCCAGAACGCCTCCACCATAGACATCATAATCATAAACCCAATTTAATCACCTGCTATGACATTTTTTATATAGCTCATAGACCAACTTCCATTTGAGGCTGTATTTTTAGAAACTCAACACTTGGAATAAATCTAATTCAGATATATGCACCAACATCAGACAAACCCGATGTGGAAATAACAACAATGTATAGAGATCTCATGGAATTGAAGAAAACGATTAAAAAGAATGAAGTGCTAATAATCATGGGAGACTTCAACGCTAAAGTCGGCCAAGGACGTGTCGATGACGTGGTAGGAGATTTCGGGCTTGGTGCGCGAAACGAGAGAGGGAATACACAGGTTTATCAAGAAGAAGACTTGACAGTTGCGAACACCTGGTTCAAACTTCCCCCAAGGAGGTTATATACTTGGCAATCTCCACAGCACACCACAGACAATATCGTAAGGAATCAAATTGACTTTCTAATAATCAATAAGAGATATAGAAACGGCCTCCATGGCGTTCGAACATATCCAGGCACGGATATTGGATCTGACCACAACCCGGTAGTTGGGAACCTACGAATAAAGCTAAAGAAACTACGGCGACCCTGTAAGAAAAGAATTGACATCAGCAAGTTAAAGAACGAGGCGACACGGAATGAAGTTAAGGCAAAGATAAACAGTGACATTAAGGATAAATTAAACTCGATCGAAAAACCAGATATAGAAGACAAATGGGGCAATCTTAAGAATGTTAGGTATTATATCGGCTCAGAAAGGAATTGTTGGAGAACAACCAACAAGAAGAAAAACCAATGGATGACCGATGATATCCTGCTATTAATGGAAGAAAGACGAACGCATAAAAACCGAAACCAGCAAGAATATAATAAAATCCAAAAACAAATTCGAAATGAAACCCGTAGAGCAAAAGAAGAATGGTTAAGAAACAAATGCGCGGAAATCGAACACCTAGAAGAGAAGCACGACCATTTTAATATTCACAAACTTGTGAAGGAGACTACCGGACAAACAAAACATCCAATCCTGATGAGAATCACCGATGAAAACAATAAAGTAATCACAGACCCTAATAAAATACTCGATCACTGGAAAAATTATATCGAGAAACTATTCAAAGAACACGATCTGAGAACAACCAGTCACCAATATAAAACCGATAAGTCTTCTAAAATATTAAAATCTGAAATTAGGCAGGCAATAAAAAACAGCAAAACAGGTAAAGCACCCGGACCAGATGACGTGTATATGGAAACTATAAAACTATTTAAAGACGACGGTACCGACTATATGGAAAAACTATTCAATGCCATATACGAATCTGGACGACTACCTAATGACTGGTCCAGTCCGCATTCATTCCGATCCCTAAGAAGACGAGCGCTACTAAATGTGACCAATTCCGAATGATCAGCCTGATGAGTCACGCTCTTAAGATCTTTTTAAAAATAATACAGTCTAGGATTCACAAAAAATGCGAAGAAGACGTAATGCCGAGACCAACAGAAAGATATATATATATATGTGTTTCCTAGATTACCAAAAAGCGTTCGACTGTGTCAATCATAGCTATCTGCTGGAATTCCTTGAGAGGAGGGGCATTGACGAGAACGATCTGAGTATTGTAAGAGCGCTTTACATGCATCAGACGGCATTTGTAAGGGTTGGGAATGATAACACAACAAATGTTCCTGTTGAACGCGGTGTCCGACAGGGGTGTGTACTGTCGCCCCTTTTCTTCAATGTATATTCAGAGGCCGTTTTCGCTCGTGCCCTACAAGACTCAAATGACGGTATCAAAATAAACGGCCAAACTATAAATAATTTGCGATACGCAGATGACACAGTTATAATTGCCGACAGTCCAGAAGCATTACAACGGCTACTTGACAAAATAACATCTGAAGGAGACCAACTATCACTGCGGATAAATATCGATAAAACGAAAATGATGGTTGTAAGCAAAACACCGACGGCCCGAACAAACCTCCTCATATATGGAAAACCTATTGAATGCGTTTCAAAGTTTAAATACCTCGGTCATTGGATTACTGAAGACCTAAATCCAGACACGGAAATAATCTGCCGAATAGAACAAGCCAGGAAAACATTCCTCAGTATGAAGAAACTATTGACTAACTCAAGCCTTAACTTAAAACTAAGGTACCGCTTTGTTAAGGGCTATGTCTATTCCGTCTTATTATATGGGACCGAAACATGGACCCTTAAAGTCAATACCCTCAACAAACTGGAAGCGTTCGAAATGTGGATTTTCAGAAGACTTTTAAAGATACCTTGGATCGCACATATCACCAGCGCTGAGGTCTTGAATAGAATGGGCAGAGACAGAGAACTCCTTACCATAATAAAACGAAGGAAAACTGCATATCTTGGTCACATACTTCGCAACACAAGGTACCAATTCCTGAAAGTAATAATGGAAGGGAAAATCGAAGGGAAACGGGGCGTAGGCAGGAAAAAACATTCATGGCTCAAAAACATCAGGGACTGGACAAACCTAGACGCCCATACACTATTTAGAGCCGCACAGAACCGAGAAGAGTTCGCTATAATTGTTGCCAACATTCATTGAAATGGATATGGCACTTTAAGAAGAAGAACACTTGGAACAAATATTACTGTCGCACTTTGCATACACAAAACATCTGCAGAAATTTTATGACTTTTACTATATTATAATTTTGTAAGCGTTGTTTTGAAACACCCTAGATAATATTTCTTTCATACATCATTCTAATCGTATATAGCACACTCTAGACAATTAGGCGTTCTTTTATGTCAGACTGTAGTTTTATATCTTAACTGTTCAGGTACTTCTCAAATCTTGTAGTTGGTGAATATAAGGAAATTTCAAAACATATGGAACAATTAAGAGGTTATAATTTTCTATTAATATTCACAACACTCCACTTTAAACATTCAACTTCTATCGGTTTCCTTTTTGTTTCAGTGTGTATGCTTTTTTGCCTCTTTAAAGAACAGATTAGATAGCATGAATGATACATTAAAAAACCTATATAATAAACCAGAAGCAGCATCTTCGAAAAGGTTGTATAAAAGCGTGTTAAACATGTGTAAAAGGTAGACAGCAAGATAAACAGTAATAAGTGTGCTATATGGATGGACACAGTGGTAGAGCATAAACCATCAATAAAAATATATAAATAATAATAAAACATAATTATATATTCCAAGCCCTGCATATCAAAACAAGACAATAATAAACAAAGATTGAATGCCTCTATGAGGATAAACACAATTTGCTTGAAAAACTAGATAATTCAGCATTAATTGTCGTTGAATTTTCTCGATTTCCCGCTTATACTGAGGATACCAGACAATAGATCTGCTAGTTTCGATCTGACAGAAGTATTAAACATAGTAATGAGAACAGAAAAAGTATCAAAGCCTCTGCAAATACAAGACGCTTCGGATCTTATTCTCCAATGTGATCCAAACGACGAAATTATACTCAAACTCTGAATGTTTGATCTGGCTCAAATTGAATTTCAGAAATTGTATGCCTACGCATAGTCAATATAGGCAGGTTTAGCTTTTTGCAGAAACACTATGCGTTTCAAGAGCATCAGTTTGTTTTTTCTCATATGGTACATAACCCAACCCAACCGAACCGAACCCAATTAACAATTTGACATATTATTTCTGCATTTGAAACAAAAAATATAGGTAATTGTAGTTGTATCTATAATTACATACTGGCATACACGTGGAATGTTATGTTGCCACAATCCAATGAGCCAGATAAATTCAATGCCCCGCTTACTAACAATACTAAAGTGATATACAAATATCATATATATCAATAAGATTAAGTGTCCTTAGATAAACAGCAATAATTCAGGCTATTTCTAGAATTTATTTTTCTACTAACCTGCATAATTTGCCTCCCTATTAAAACCTTCAAATGTGATAAAAATAAGTTCCAAGATCTACTGCCCTTAAATCAAGACCTGAAATATCACAAATCATTAACCCCCAAATATTTATACAATTTATTTCTCTACTAATTAGGATAGCTCTAAAAACTTTCATTTTTATTTTCACGAAGATTATAGCTAATAACAATGATTAAATTTTCTTTACAAATTAAAAAAAAAATTCTGATAGCTGCCGATAAACAGTCTAACTTTTACACAAAAACATCATAGCTTACATAGGTAATTCCAAAATGTGCTAACCAGGATAGGATTCCCACCTATAAAACCTTCAAATGTGATAAGAATAAGTGCAAAGATTTACTGCTTTTAGCTCCTCAAATATCACTAATCATTAACCCCCAAATATTTATAGAATTTATTTCTCTACTAACCTGCATATGTTTCCTCCCTATTCTTGTGACCACCGACGTTAATAGAAAATCCTGACGACTCCTTGCAGCGATCATGAATCTCAATAGCATGCGTCTTCAGTGAGTTAACCAAGTGGACATCTGCTGTATGCACGCCCGTATCATTTTCCTCACTGTTTGAGGATCTTCATCTGTGACCACCGCCGTCGTGTCATCCGCATAAAAGTTTATCGAGACATGAGAACCAGAGAAGAGATAAACAATGTATTCTCTGATGATAACTACTAAGAATAATGTTTTATGTGTATGTATGTCTCCTGTATATATTTTTAAGATACCTGAAGAAAGCAAAATTAAAAAAAAATTGCCGTCGTATTTATTTATAAGGATAGTACAAAAGATGACAAATATTTGAAAAAATATATAAAATGTACGAATATTAATAGAAAACAGATCATAAATTCTGAACCCACAACCCAAACAAAATAAAATAATTTTAATAAAAGAATATCGTTGCACTAGTGACATGCTTAGGACGGTCGTTGAAAACCTCATTAATCTAGGTTATTTTGCTTTTTAAACAAATAAATGAAGAACAGTAATTTGATAAAATGTTCTTTACATGCTGAAAAAAGAATTTTTCACAACGATTAAAAAAAAGGCGTAATAAGCCATATCCATACCTTTGCATTTGGGGATTGATGAAGCAGCCTTAAGACGACTACAGAAATTCTATATCTACCCAATCCACTCGATATTTTATGTAGTTGCAATAGTCAAAACACGCTTCCGAAAATAGTTTTCATTGGGTTCTAGGAATTATGATCTAAAACTCATAGAAAGCATTAAAAAGAGAAATTAGAGGTTCCCAAAAAACAGAAACGACCGCATTAGCGAAGAAAAGAAAAGTGTTGTTTCTTCAGGTCAATGGACGGGTGAATTATCGTGTAGTCACCATATCAAATATTCTTCAATTTGGGCTACAAAGTGCTACCTCATCCACTATATTATCCAGATTTAGCCACATGGGAATATTTCCTGTTTGGAAACCTGAAGACATTACTGGGTGGTAGGAGACTCGAGTCGAATGAAAAGGTCATCGTTGAAGCACACTCTTATTTTGAGGGCCTTGAGGAATCTGATTATTTTGAAGGAATACTAAAATTATAAACACGTAGTACTAAATGCCTTGAGTGAAAAAGAGACTATGTAGGAAAATAAAATGAATTTTTACCAAAATCGAGCGAACTTATCAAACCACCTTCATATTTCTACTGAATCATATATTTTTGTATTAAAATTTAATTTTAATTTTGTTATTAGTTTCATTAAAAATCTACATCGCTAAAAACAATATTAATTATATTTTGAAAATGTTGTTAATAAAATATAAATGCCAGTTAAAAATTACATTACATCACCCTATATAATATTAAATGCGGACGTTTTCTATGATTTCTTCGATTTAGTGCAGTTTTACTTATGCAAGTTTATTTTTCTTAATTATGTGTTCTTCTTCTTTCAGTCAGTCAGATAATAGCATTTGTAGCGAGAACATCTTAAATAATTGTAATAAAAGTATTGATGTAATTGTGTAAAGTAAAATTAAACAGCGAATTTTCGGGTTCGATTATTTAATTCATGATTAATAAATAAGAATAATAATAAGAAAGACTTGTTTTTCAAGATAACAAACAACGCAGTAACTATGGCTGAGGTTTATCACTTTTATATCAATAAATCAAAATTACATGAACTTTTGAAAATTTTCCTGTTTTTGTGGTGACGAATAATTTTACATACATTAATCACTAATTATTAAATACTTACATACATTTAAGACCACTAATTTAAAAATATTCGTACATAGACATAATAATTGGGGCATAATCAATAATATTATGTATGCCCGAAATTGACGCCTATGGCGGTATTTCATCTTTTGCTGACAGAACAGGTTCAAAAACGGATGAGGTATATATCCAGACCTCTGATCGACCACTTCAAACAGAACACCCATCTACCCAGGCTAAATTATCTTCTCGCCGATAATCCTTACTTAATAGCTATTTTATTTATCAAAATTAATATTAAGCGTCTCGGCATCTGGTGTCTTTTTCGTTTTAGAACAGTAGCCGCCATAAAAAGATATAAAAGTAAAACGAGACATGATAAAAGCTCTCATGTGTGTTTACGATGTTGATTGATCTAATAGCAAATTTGTATTTAAAAAATTAAATTTTCTTGTTGATAACTTTGTGCATGCAATGTTCAACAAAGAAGATGCTCATTCGCAGACATCTTATTTATATTTTAAAACACTAGAAGCCTTATTATGGAATTTTCTTTTAAAGGAAATCAACTGTATTTTAAGGGTAAAAAACTGATCCAAATTATGAAATTTCATAAGGATTAGGTGGAAATGGAAGAAACTATTAAATTGAAATCCAAGTTGAAAAAATAAAAAATTAAATTTTACGTAAAATTTTCAGTTCTCTAACATATTTCTAAAGTTCCTTAACATGTAGAAGCCACCTGATAAGTTGTTGATTCTTCTTCTTCAACTGCCAATCGAGCACTTGATTACGCTTTCTTGTGGATTTGAATACAGGAGTTATTTTAGTGGTTCATTATAGAATTGATTCATTCTGGAAATAACATCCTTATAAGTATAAATATAATACTCAACTCCCCATTTGTAAAAATGTTTAGTGTATATTTTGTATCAACTTATAACCTATTAATCATTGTGAACATTGTTAATTAAATGTAATAGATTGTAGATTGTTTTCCCGGAATCGTTTAGGCGGTTTGACCTCCCCTCACTTCGACCTGCAGAAGATCTTTTGTGAATGCCTCTAGTCTATGAATTGCCCAGCTGTCCCACACTTTTCATAAAGTTGATGATTTCTCTGGGAGCTAAATTCCTTGCCTCGTCGGGTGTTAGGGTCACCCCTCCAAGGTGTTTTAGCCTTTTGCAGAAAATTGCCATGCATTCATAGAGCACGTGTTCTGTTGTCTCTGTTGCGTCTTCGCAAAACCGACAAGTGTCGTCCTCGGTTAGGCCCATCTTTTTGAGATGGTATTTCACTGGGTGGTGTCCCGTAAAAAGGCCTGTAATTCGGCTTAGGTCGCTTCTCTCCAGTTGGATAAGCTTCCCTGCGTTGGCCTCTGAAGGTTTGATAATTTTTTTTGATTGTCTTAGGCCTGGAGTGTTTCTCCAGTAGGACTTAAGTTGTTCGTTTCCCATCTCCGAAGTTCTTCCTTCATATGGCTTTTTGGAAGGCCAAAGATGGGTTCCGGGCCGCAGACCGGAGCGTTTGCGCCCTCTTTTGCGAGTTGGTCCGCCGCTTCGTTCCCCTCTATGCCTTCATGTCCTGGCACCCATGTCAGAGTAATCTTTTTTCCATGAGCTGCCAGTTGCTTTAGGGTCTGTTTGCATTCCCATGCTAGCTTTGACGTGAAGGTGTAAAACCTCAATGCTTTTAACGCAGCTTGACTGTCTGACATAATATTGATCTGCCGTTCTGGGATGCCTCTCTGCAGGCATTCTTGAGCACAACTATTAATAGCGTTGATCTCTGCTTGGAATATAGCGGGACTTTTCCCGAGAGATTCAGAGAGCCTGCAATTAGGCCCGTCTACTCCCATGCCTGTGTTTCCTTCTATTCCTTTTGAACCGTCCGACGGATGTGTTTTCTGGGAATCGTGGTTCCCCATTTAGCCATTTTTGACGGTCTGCAATGACCACTTCAAATGGGTTTCAAAATCATGTTTGCGTGGCAAAGCGTCCGACGGTTTTCTTCCTGAATCCAAAGGTATTAGATTCAGGATTCCCATGTGTCCCTCTAGATCGCCAGATTTGTATTCCATTACCTGTGCCAGTTTCAGAGCGCTAATTGCTGCCTCTTTTTTGACTAGGACAGGCAAAGGTATTAGATGCAGCAACGTTTCCATCGCTGCTGTGGGGCAAGTTCGCATTGCCCCTGTAATTCCTAAACATGCAAGCCGTTGCAACTGTTGAAGACGGCATTGTGTATACTTAATATTAACTTTTGGCCACCATACTAATGAGGCGTATGTAACCATGGGTTTGATAACTGTTTGGTACGCCCAGTCTGTGAGCTTTGGCTTTAGCCCCCAAATCCTACCGAGTAGCCCGTGACACGTCCATATGGCCGCTGTGGCTTTCGATATGGTTTTCTCTGATTCCAGATTACTCGTTTATCCAGGATTACTCCCAGGTATTTGACTTTATCCGAAAGGCAAATTTGCTCACCGCTGAGATTGGCGTTAATAATGTCCACCTTTCTCTTTCTCGTGAATGGTACCAACAATGTTTTTTTCGGATTTATATTCAATCCCTCAGCGTCGCACCAGTTTTTAATTTTGTTTAATGCAATTTGCATGCGGTTGGATATAACCGATGTGTGTTTTCCCTTAACTGTGAGAACAATGTCGTCGGCGTAGCTTTGTAGAGTAAAGCCTGCCCTATCCATTTTTGAAATGAGATGATCCAGCACTAGTGACCATAGAAGAGGGGACAATACACCGCCTTGTGGGCATCCCCTAGCCTTAATTGACTTCTCGATCTGTTTTACTAAGCAGTGCAGGGCATAAATCGTAGATTTTCCCGCTTGGTAGGCGAATTGCCTTTTGTGCAGCGGTTTCCTATTTAAAGTTTCGCTTCTTAGGTATTCGTCTACTATCTTTTCCATAGCTTTCAGTAGGAAGGAGGTTAAACTAATAGGCCTGTAGGACTTAGGGTCATCCTCTGGACGGTTTCCTGTTTTTGGTATAAAGGGTACTCTAGTTTCCCTCCAAGCTTTGGGAATATGGGCGAGGATAAGCCTTGCTTTGAAAAGCCTTTGCAACGATGGTTGCAGTATTTCCAGACCTTTCTGGAGGAGTGCCGGAAAAATTCGGTCCATACCTGGTGATTTGATAGGCTGGAAACTGTTTATCGCCCATTCTATGCGATTTTTTGTGAATATTTTCCCCGCTAGTTTTTTACCAGAGCGGTTGGGTCTATATGGTGCCCTTGCCGTTCCGGTAGCTGCTGGAGTTCGTTCACAGATTCGCGACCCTGGAAAGTGAGTTTGTGTAAATGTAATAACAAACTTATATTTATTATAACGGTCAAACGTTTTGATTTTATTTTTGTGTTTGATTTTTGATTTCATCATCTTATTTAAAATTTTAAATAACTGCGCCTTCATAACGGCAGAATTGTACAAATGGCGATTATGCATTAGTTCTTGTAGATGAACGTTGTTTCGTATGTCATCTAATGAAACAACGTTGATCTACAAGAACTAATGAACAACTAAAATAACTTCTTGTTCAAATCCCCCCCCCCGAAATATTTACCACTGATGATGAGAATATTACGTCTCGAAACATGTATGGTTTACAAGTTTATTGACACCATTTCAACAAAATAAAGAGATTTATTTGTGGAGAAGACTTAGTTTGATTTATCATTATATTAAAATCCATCAAATGGCGTCCCGGAAAACACCCTAACCAATATTTTTGCAATTTTTATCGAATTAAGCAGTTGTCTCGTGAGTTTCGAAAAAATTAAGCGAGATATGAAAGTTGTGCACCCTGTATCTTGAAAATGAAGCATTTCTGGAGCTATGTTTATATGAACTTTTCATCTTACAATAATTACTCAAAGAATCAACTTCTGAAATTTGGTCACGCACTTAAATAACACCCTCTATAAGATACAGGGTTTCTCACGTTAGACGCTTGTAGAAGTATTCATTGTTAGGAAAGATTTAAATTCATTTGATTTAAAACTAATGTTGGTTTATATACCAATCACATATAGGTACTACCAATCTAAAACTTATGTTTCCAGAAAGTGATAAAAGCATGGTTTAAATTTTGAAATAACCCATCAAACGCGGCAAGTTAATATGTCTTCAAATCTACCAACTGTTAGGTATAATCATAATACCAATAAAACACTATTTTAATGCACTAAGTACCGAATTTGTAATGGGAAAATCAATCTATTCATTGGACTCAATTAGGTCTAAAGCATGCTAAGTTTACCTATTCATAATTCAGTCCCTGGAGATGGATACATAAACTTTTATTACTCTAAGTATATATACATACACATAAAAAGGAAATGATCCCCCTTTGGCAATTTTCTAAATGGTCAGGTAACTACCGTCATATGTTTAGTTTTACTTATACATGCAACATTGTGACTAAATTGCCAAATGAAATTCAAACAATTACCTACATTAATCGGAATAATATTATAAATTATAATACTAGAAAAGCACGAGATCAACTTATTGTGCAGTGGCGTTACACCGTGCCAAAGGTTTTTACATAATTACTGTGGTCATATAAAGAAAAAATAAATCCCATTGGACAGATTTCCAGTCCTAGACGATTAGAAGCTCTAGATCAACCGTTCATACTAATCAAACGGATCTTTCGTATTTGTGTATGAACAGATCTCTACCACAGCCTTCTTTAGACAAGCCATGAACAAGTAAATTTGGCAACGTGGAATTCAAGTCGATTGTGTGTGTTTACATTTGAACAATTGTAACACGCCGTCAAATTAAATCAGTGCGTTTATTGAGCTTAAGTAACAGTTTTTCATAAAACTAGTAGTGATAAGTGTGTATAAATATATTGTCTAAATTTTGTGTAAGTTACACTACCGAATAAAATGTTAGTTAATAAATAAAGTAATTTGTTTGGACTCGTTTAGTATCATATTGTGGTGGTGCCATTATATGTCATATCTTGTCTAAAGAAGGCTGTGTCTCCACACTATATTCTATATTTCTCGGATTATTAGGCAGTCGAGTCGTGAGGAATTTATTTTCGTCAGTGGCGTAGGTTGTGCATCCATGAATATCGTCTCCTTCCCGGTCCCCTCCTACCATTTACCTTGCCCTGCACGATCAGCTGTAGCAGACGGTATTTATCGTGTATTATGATGAGTTCAAAGTACTCGAGCTTCCGCTTCTTCACCGTTAGGACGAATGTCTTTCCAAAGTCTCTGTAGAAGTTCTTTCCCTTGGTGATGTGGTCCGTCCAGAGTATTTTTAGAATGCGCCGATACACCCACATCTCGAGGGATTCCAGTATAACAAAACAGAAAAGACATAACACTTGATTAGTCTTAGTTTTAGTTGTAAAGAAATATCTTTGCTAGTGAATAGTTTCTTCATGTTAGGATATTCTAACAAATTAAATTATTAAAGCTTCCATATAATAAAAAATTGTTATTATTCTTTATTCTGAAAACGTCATTTTTGACATAAAATTTCAAATATTTCGAAAACGGCTGGCGATAGGTAATTAAATATTATGCATGAAATATGTTTAGAATTACAAGGAGAATCCAAAAAAAATATATAATTTATATAGGGCCGTATTTTACATAAGGTAGTTGACATCCATTTCCGGTATAACCGGAAGCACTAGATTCTTAAAAACATTTTAGCCGAATTAATCCCATCGACCTACGGACTACACCAGATTTTCAGATTGTTGCACAGTTTAGTTTCTCCATAATCGATCGAATCCCTTCCCGGTGGGACACCCGGTATATATGTTCGTTTTCCAAATCTTCAGAGTTTCTCGAGATATTCTACAAAAACACCGAATTTATAGCTTATAAATATATAGGTAATTAGGATGCAATATTTTAGCAATTAATTTATAGCCCTACTGTAAATATAACCCCCGATTCTACAAATCATTATCTAAAAGTTTCTACTACTTATCGATAATTATTATTTTCACTAATCAGAAGGTAACTTTTTTTTTTAAATTTCAGTATAACACGATTTATATTAAATAAGTAAATTCCATTG
Organism: Apoderus coryli; assembly: GCA_911728435.2. NCBI lineage: Eukaryota > Metazoa > Arthropoda > Insecta > Coleoptera > Attelabidae > Apoderus > Apoderus coryli. The sequence goes on along the minus strand of OU452206.1, from coordinate 2,363,907 downwards.
AAATCCGACCTAAAACTAATCGAGATTGACTTCTGATTTGTATGGTTTTGGTTTTAACAATACCACAAATTTTATTGGATAAAAATTTTTTTACGCAATTTAGAGAAAAAAAAAGTAGCCTGTAAATTTTAGCAGTTATTAAATTAACAAATCGAGTTTCATGGCTCCAATTACAAATATTTTTTCTTCATTCTCCCAAAAACCGCATGTCCGTTATTGAAATATTTAGATTTGAAATGAAGGCAACATTTTGTCTGCTTGAATCCAATTTAGTGGTGTCTGCAAATATCGTTTGTATATTCCTCACGTAAGCTTGTAGAGTTTTTATACTTCAAATCAAATGAAACATTAACTGGTAAGGTCATCGACAAATGATTCCATCAAGTACCAAAAACAATATAAATTTGGCGGATATCCCAATAAAAAGTCGCAAGAATCACAACATTCTAAGTGTGTCCTATAAAATTTCCATACACAAATGACCTATTAGTCTTTCAAAAAATCTGTCACTTTCCATTTATGTAATGCAAAGAACACACGTCGTTGGTGAGTTTATCTTGTATCAGACTATAAGTATTTTTCGAAAAACAATAACAATAAAACACAATAACTCATCTGAAATCTCAAATGCAATTCATATTGTGTTTAATAGCCCTCTCTGTCCATCTAATCTACTCTCCCATTAAACCTCTGGAAGAAAAAAACAACCCTTGTCAATCACGGATGTTGATAACACTATGGTAACTCTACAAACAGTTTAACGCATGTCTATATAGTTATGACACCCATTGTAATCCCCTGATGCTTTTAAAATAGGAAAATATGAAAAGAATGTAACCAGCCGGCAAAGGATGATACATATTTAACCACATAATATCATACATAAATAGGGGATAAACTGGCTTAAATACCGAGTGTCAGTGTCAATAAGAGCATTACACAATTTCTGAGGTTTTTTTGTATGTATGCTTAAATAGCTTTGTGGCCTCTTCTCTTGCCGAAGAATGAGCTGGAAATGATTGGCTGTCATAACTGTGTGGTTGACTGATCGATTGGTGTATTTAACATGATACACAAAAATGTGCCATCTGTGGCAATGGAATATGGTGAATGGGTCTACAGGTAAAATTGTAAATTGTAGTGTTTTTTGTATAATTTGGAAGCTTTCACGTGTTATTATTTATAAGTATTTTTCAGAAGTATTATTATTCTTCTTTTTATTTGTTAGTAACAGGTGCGGTGTGTTTTGCATGCATTATTTTAATTTGTTAATAAATTAAACATACGTTACTATACAGGGTGTCTACGCAGTAACATTATCGAACCATATGGCGAAAATTAAATTGGAAACGGAAAAATGAAGGGCAAAATTAAAATTGCATTTAATTTGTCAAATATGACGTTATATAAGTGCTTAATTAGGCTTAAACCATTAAAATTTTGTCAAAAATATTTTGATTGCTCATTATTTGAGCCTTATTACACTCTTTCTTTTTGTAAATCATTAAAATAAGATAAATTAAAGGGAAAAACTCTTTAATATTGCAAATGGGTTGAACTATCTTTCACCAATGACGTGTTGAAAATTAAAAAAAAAATCAAAACGTTATTGCTGAAAGGTAGTTGAATCCATTTGCCATATTAAAAAGTTCTTCTCTTTAATTTACTTTAATTTAATAATTTACAAAAAGAATGTAATAAGGCTCAAATAATTTTTGACATAATTTTAATGGTATAACAAATTTTAACAAAGTATGAAGAATAATACCTATGTAATTCCTTTTAACATAAAGAAAAAAGAAATTTCACGTAATGGTGAGTTTGAATTTTGATACTTATTATAATTCAAAATATTAAATACACCATTCTCTCCAGAATTAATGCATTTCACCTAATATAACATAAATTAAAACAATAACGATGAAATAGCTTTTTGTAATTTTACTAACCACTGATGATGGAGCGAAAACTGCCTGCCTGCCGATCACCACTGATGAGTTGTGGATCAACGAAACGGCCCTTCTGGTAAAAGTATGGTAGTGTGAAACAAATTACCCACATAACTCAAAGTCTTGTTACTTTATGTAACAAGCAATTCGTAAATATTGAATTTGTTTCGTGGAGGTCGACTTTTATTTATTAATTTATATTAATCTCAGAAATCTCGATACTTATAGTAAGAAACCTATAAATAATATTCCTCAGGAATTGAATCAACCCAAAATATCAACAATTACTTTTTACAACATTTAAATTATACACTCCCAGATATTGAACTGGTAAATTATTATAATAACAACAAAAAGTGCAATTTTGAGCAGTTGTTTGAGTTTTCATTAGTTGATGAGTATGCAGATAAGGATTTTCTTTTGCAGATTAAAACAAATGCAATTGGTCCTGATCGGATAAATGTTGACATGCTGTTGTTCTGTTCTTCGCGTATACTTCCTTTTATCACACACATAGTTAATTCTTGTTTATTGTCTGGTGTCTTCCCCGATCTCTGGAAAATCAGTAAAGTTATTCCGCTGGCCAAGATTAAGGATGCCATTGATTTTGGTAACCTTCGCCCAATATCTATAATGTCACCTCTTTCGAAAATTTTGGAAAAGGTCATGGCCACACAAATTAAATTTCATTTAACAAAACATAATATACTACCGTCAACAAAGTCCGGATTTCGTAAGGGCTTTAGTTGTACGACTGCACTTCTTGATATTGTAGACGACATTTTGCGTGACCTGGATGGTGGTAAATCTACTACTCTACTTCTAATTGATTACTCTAAAGCATTTGATACTATCAGTCACGATATTCTATTAGCGATCCTCAATTTCTCAGGTTTCTCTTCAGGTGCTATAGATTTTCTCTACAGTTATCTACATGGTCGTAGTCAGTTCGTGGAAACTCAAAATGGTTGTTCTGACATAGGAGGCATATATTGCGGTGTTCCACAAGGATCGATTCTGGGTTCCTTACTTTTTTGCTTATATACGTCAAATCTTCCATCTTGTCTAAATTTTTGTAGCCCCTATATGTACGCGGACGATAGTCAACTTAGATTTTCATTTTATACAGAGGATATCGTCAACGCATGTGAACAAATACAACGAGATTTGACGTCACTTTTGTCTTGGTCAGATAGACATAATTTAAAAATAAATCCATCCAAGACAAAGATGTTGGCGTTTGGTAGGAACAAGACGTTGGTTCATCAGGGTCTTATAGTTAGCATTGGCGACACACCTATAACCTATTTTAATTCAGCTAGGAATTTGGGAGTTGAGATGGATTCGGATCTCCGTTTTACAGGCCATGTCACAAAATGTATCAGTAAGGCCTATTCTGCTTTGAAAATGCTGTACCCACATAGACATAGTCTCACTAAGCATTTGAAAATCAAACTCACAGATGCACTTGTTTTAAGTAGCTTTAATTACTGTGATATTGTCTACGGCCCTTGTTTACTTCAGTCTGATAAGGATCGTATTCAAAGGGTGCAAAAGTCTTGCTTGAGATACATATACGGTATTAGGAAGTATGATCCAATAAGTCACAAATTGATCTGCGCAAAATGGCTGTCAATGAAAGATAGAAGATTTCATCATGCTGCCTGTTTTTATCATTCATTGATACTTCACGAACATTCTCCATATTTATATCGGAAAATTGGCTTTAGATCTGACGTGCATAACCTCAACCTCAGGTTTAGAGGACTTTTATCGCCACCTCCTCACCGTACATTGTTGTTCGAGCGCTCATTTACTTACAACATTTATTGCACATATAACGGAATTCCGCATAATTATAAGACTTATAAGCCTTCGACGTTTCGATTAGTACTACGAAAAAGTCTATTGAATTTGGTATAGATATTGTTTGATAATTTTGTTTTTGGTGTTTATTATCTATTTTATAATTGTGTTGTCCAGATGGTATTTATATATATATATAATCTGTCTTTTTGGGTCATAAATAATTATATTTCATTTTCTGGGTTAGGATGCACATATCAGTTTTACTGCCTTCTAACCCTTTTTGCAGATATTTTTTTTCTTGTGTATGTTGTAATTTTTTGTATATTATGTTGTATATTATGTCTGCAAATAAACTGTTTATTATTATTATTATTATTTCAAGAACTTAAAATTTGTTGATATTTTCAAAATTATGGTAATTGGCTGTGCTTTATTTTTTGCTTTTAATTTTTGTTAGTAGGTAAATGCAGTACGAAATATATAGCAACAATAGTATAAACAATATTTATTGTACTCGAAATTTTTATAATACTGAAAATGCATTCTTACAAATTTCCCAAAAACTATTTTTATTTTTTTTTTATTTTAAAGTTACAAATGCAGAGACAGATAAATCCAATTACAGGCCAGGAAGAAACAGACATTTAAAATTTTAAAATAAATTACAGAGAACAAATTAATTACATACATACTTCTTAAAAATATTTGTTTAATAGATTTATAAATCAAACGATGTCAGCTCTACAAAATTCTATATGTATATGTTCAATCTCAGGTAGGGGAGATTTTGCCAGACATGTTTCGGAATCCTATAATTCCATCTTCAGTGGCATCATACGTCAGATACCAGAAAAGCACTTTTCCAAGGAGGGAAGAATAGCAAAACATCAAAATAGGCCTAGGATTTTGAAATGTTGTACTGTTACTCAGTTTTTTATTCTCAATAACTTTTTTTAATAACATTTTGTCGTAACTTCAACCGAAAGGACACTTTACAAGTGTAAAAAATCAGTGTTTTAAAAATTCCCAAGGTATACTTTATTTTTCAAAACTAAAATTATGTCTCAAATTACTGTTAAACCAAGCCCAGGGCTAGACCCCAGAAGGCACATTTAAACTCGAAAAATGTTTGTCTTTTACAAGAGTCATTCCACCTATCCGGGGACACACTGTATATGACTTTATGTCGTTAAAGGTGGATTTTTTCTGATTCAATAGATAACTAGATAAAACCATTTTAATTTTAGTAAAACGTTTATTAGGGAATTATTAAAAAAAATAACAAATTAACTCAGGTAATAAGAAGCAACAAAACAATAATTAATTTAACCTAAAATAAACAATTCTTAAACAAGTAGTTTCGTTAGTAAAAAGTATGTGCGGTAAAAGATGCCACTCACAAAATTGCACTCTATTGGCATAGTCTCCAGGTTGAAGATTCTATACATGCGGTACATGGTACGGGTATAATCCTTGCTCGTGAAGCCTATTGATCACTCTTTTTTGGGGGAATCCCCAACTGAGTTCCAATTCTTTGTGAGCTCGTCATTGCATCTTCTCCCACTAAGTCTAAAACATTTTCTATTTCTTCTAAATCCTGTTCAATGACTCCTTCAAATTTTACATTAGCACTTGAAAGCGTTCCGGTCTCGCAGAGTTTCTGTTCGGTGTTCTTTCATGTGAAAATCGTTCACGATATTCTTCAGCAGCCGCTGTAGCATTCCCTTACACAAACCATAAATAAAAACCATATTGGCGTATTCGACATTTGAATAAATGTGTGCCTTATAACTTGAAAACAAATGAATATTGGATAACAATATTTGAGTTCTTCTGATTTTAATGCATCGATTACACCTTTAGAGTTAGGCCCATTCCTCCCGACTCACCCTGTATATATTGAATATTTAATTGGCGAATTGAGAATTATTTCGACAGAGGAAATATTCAGAAAGAAATGTAAATTCTTAATAAGGTTTTGGATCTCAAAACGGATTAGGAGCCTCACAGACGCTTCTGAAATAACTAGCAAACGAAGACAAAGCCGGAGACTGGAATCATATGTGTATGAGCGAGGCTATGTTCAAAGACCTTCGTTCAAAACAGGATGCCAAAATGCGAGAAGCTATTCCAACAGAAATTTGCTTGAAGATCATTGTTTTTAGAAAGATACAGAGTTGATGCAAGTTCTAAAATCTAAATGTCAAAGCATCACTTCACTTAAACGACTTTTTACTGAACATCATATTGGCCGTGGACGACTACTGAAATAATTCCTGGAAATTTAAGAAATAAACTAAAATTATTCGTTGATCAACGATTGTCAATCAATTAGGAAGCGATTTCAAGTTGGCCAATAATAGTCGCCTAGTGAGTAGCGTACCTACCTAATATATTTCTTAGTTTTTTAGTTTTATAAGAATATTCAAATAGTTTATTCTGGACAATGTAAGAAGTTTTTCTTAGCAAATCCAATACTTCTCGTATTTCCTAATAAAAGCTGTATACCTAACTATATTTAGAATACATATTTTAGATGAATATAATTTACATCACATTTATCGTCGGGTCGTTGTTATAACTTTAATATTTAAGCATTTATTACAGAAATAAAATGCAACCGTATCTAAAAACCACCATGCAAACACGTTCACTATACTATAATAATAAACTGGTTGTAACATTCATTACAAATGATCAAATTATGCTAAAAGTCGTTATATATGAAAAATACATCTATATAAGTGAGATTATATATTTCTCTACCTACCTTGACGAATTGATTATTTGTGTGATTATTGAAATATATTCGCCCTAAGACCTTTTTTTTCGTACCCAAAAAGCATGCGAATATTTCTGGCATACCAACTAAAAAAAAAAGTATGTTGGAAATGCCAATTTTGAGGAAATCAATTTTTTGTATTTTCTTTTTATTAAAAAAAATAAAATATTACAATTCAAAAACAAAGTAACTATGTATTCCAAATAAAGAAACAATATTATATATAAAATTTTGGTAACCTCAAAATAAAGTAAATATAAAATTATGTTATTAATTTAAAAATATTAAGAACATATTTATAACCATAATATCTAAAAAAAAAACTTCACATATTAACTATGAAACTTTATCTTTGATCGCTTACAAACGAAACATCGGACACGTGCAGTTCCGCCAAAACAATTGCTTTTTCGGCTTCATTTGACCAATCGATTCTTTGATAAGTTTTTATCATTTATATATTCCTCTAGAGGAAGTAGTTTGTTTGGCGTCTGGCAGCGTGTGCCGACATTTGGGTTTCAAAAAGCTAACTTCCTTAAATCTGCTGCCTTTTCGTAATTGGCATATCTTATTTCTTTTTATAATGGAATTGTGTGTTTTCCTTGTTTTCTGGGCTGACAACCGTTTTCAAAATTTACGAAATCTTCAGTGTGAAGTTCTAGGATTTTATTGTACCGGCATGACTTTCTAACAAGATTAAGATGATCTTCGAAATCTAACACATCTGGCGTTTTTTCCACTCTTTACCAATGGCAACATGAATAGCGTCTGCTTTCATGAAAGAATGTCCTGATTCAAAATATTTAAAAGTTATTGTATCAGGACCCCAATTTAACACAGCTTGTAAACAAGGTCCAATTGTTGCACAGCAGCATAGTTGTCTGCCCAAAAAAATAGGTTCTTGGTGTTATCATTAAGATTTTTTTATAATATTATAAAATGTTGACACTATACATCTGGCCCCGTTCGATCTTTAATTGGCACGTTAGACCATAATTAGGACCATTTTTCTTTAAACTTGCAAATATTTCATTGAAACATAGCAATCGGCTAACACAAAACAGTATGTGTTGTTTGGCACGGTACTGGAAGTGAATAGAGAAACACTTTTATGAGGAAGTCAGCAGCATTTACTCGGTAACCGGTATGAAATACTCCAACTCAGGGATTTCTGTTGTGAACCCTAAGATGGCTAAACAGACCGATCCTCGAGCGGCAAATTTTGTCACAAAATTGACACAATCAATCACCACCATTTACCGGTTGTTGTAGGTGCGCTGCCCCATCGATGCGTTCTCTCTCCTTTCGATGCTGTCTCTTCGCATCCTCATGTCGTCGACGCTGCTCTTCAAAACCTTGATGGTCCTCGTAAATGGTACGCATCCATCTCGGTCAGGCGTTCGCGATCTAATCCCTGCTGTTCTTCACATTTAAGCCACACTTCTTCATATTGGGCTTAAGAGCATCCCTATACTTCTTTTGCTGCCCTCCCTGATTTCGTGAGCCGACCTTAAACTGTGAATAAAGGTTTCTCTTTGGAAGGCGTTCCGTTAGCATGTGGATTATGCGGTCAGTATATCGTAGCTGGTGCCTGACAACCATCGCCTCAATGCTAGTTGTTTCAGCTTCCTTCAGAACGCTGATGTTTGTTCCACGGTACTGCCATTTAAATTCATTCTTCTAAGACATCGTTGATGGTCGACGAAGAGTCCGCCGACAACAAATCTGTACACGATCTCTAATCCGCCAACAGTTCATCCTTAACAAGTTCAATGATTTTGTTCGCGAGTACATAAAAAATTGTGTTCACGAAACTCTAGTGAGATCGCTTGAAGATCTTACACAGCGAATTTAGAATGCTTCCCAAAGCATCACACCTTTTATGCTGCGCAATTTACGGCTATTCAACGAAAATGTCAGCTTTGCATAAAAAAAGATGATGGTATTTTGAACAGTTGTTCTAGTCGTGTCATTCTAGTTAATTTAATTTAATTTTTTTTATTATTGTCTATTTATTAATTGATTGAATTGTTTACGTTAATTCTGTTTCTCATTTTCTGCATGGAAAGTGCAAATTATGAAATCTAATTATTTTTAATTTCAACAAGATGACAAAATGAACGAATAATGAGTTTACGTAAAAACTGTTTTTTTTTTCTAAACAATGCGTTTCAAGGTAATCCACGACGGGATACGCAAATTTTCAAATGATGTAATTTTTTTGTTGATTATTAAGTAAATTTTGAAACTCAATTTACTTAAAAACTAAGCATTTTAAGAAAATAAAAGAGGTCATCTTTTTTTTTAGCAAATTACATTTTTATTTATTAATATGAACTCAAAAAGAGAAATATTCCAGCGACAAAAATTTGTATTTTTTTTTCCTGAATATTTAGGAAATACATTACTAATTAAAAGTTTTTCAAGCGTTACCTAATTACTATACTGTGTGTCCTCAAATGGAATTACAATTTTACTAATATTTAAATAGCCCAAACTTTAATAGGGATATAAGTAGGCATGTTCATAGTGGCTCCATTATTGAAATTATTTTCAATTATACCGTATGCTCCAGAAAAGTGCCATATCAAACAGAAGACTCAGGTGTACATAGCAAGTATCACAAAATATATTTAACTAGTTAAGTACTATTATTTTGAAAGAGGTGCTTTTGACCATTATTTTGTAATAAGTGTACTTATAATAAAAAATATAGGTATGTAGATATACTACGTAATAAATAATACGAGTAGTATAATTGACTTCTGTTACACCTTATTTGTTCATTTTTAGATTACAATCTGTACATATTATTTTAAATGAACTAGATAGATATTTAAAAAGTAATTTTATACGTATATTTACGTATATCAAATTAACAAAAAGCATGTGCACAATCTGATGAATATTACATTCATAAAAATTACAGGACAATCAACAAAATAGGTGATTATACCTTATCGAGAATACAAATAAATAACTGCTATGTCGTGAAGGCAAATGCAATAATTAAAATAACATTTTCTCGTTTTTTCGTTTCAGTGTTTGACAAAACCAGAGGCGTAGCAATGACGTAACAGTGGATTTTATTATGTCTAAATAAAAAAAACTGTTAATGTTAGTCTACTGATCGTGTTCTAAATTCTAACCCATGATTACAAAGTACGAAATGTAACTATTTAAAGAATATAAACACATCATAAATGCATCAAATTGAACAATACTTATTATTGACAATGTACTCAAATATTAGAAGTTAGACTGTGGCAATACTATAAGTTTTTTTCTATACTTTATTTGTCCTATTGACTACCGGTACAATAAGATTCATTTCGATTCAGTTTTTCATTAGGCTACAGATTTTTAAAGCCAATTGAATTACACGATTTAGGCTAATTTGTATCTTGTGTGCCTGATATTTTTCTCAAAAATGACATTTCTTTATTTCAAAGAAAATTACTGTCATCCGCATGGTTAATAAATAATGTTTAGTGTATTTACCTATTGTTAATGAATAGATGTCGTATGCAACTCGCATTTAATAGCTATTAAGGCACTTGCATTAATAAAGGCACGCGTTGTGCTCGTATATCTTAATAGCTGTCATTAAATTCACGTTGCATAATATACCATTTTCTACGACTATACACTTTAATTGACCTATTAGATATTAATTCCCGGTACTTTAGTAATATTCATTATTGGTGTTATCCTTCTACAAACTCAGATCAGCGGGGCTGATCTGACCGGATCACCTACTGCTCCTAAGGCGAATTACAGGCCTTTTTACGGGACATCATCCAGTGAAGTACCATCTCAAAACGATGGGTGCTAACCGAGGACGACAGTTGTCGGTTTTGCGAAGACCCAACAGAGACAACAGAACACGTGCGCTGTGAATGCATGGCACTTTTCTGCAAAAGGCTAAAACACCTTGGAGAGGTGACCCTAACACCCGACGAGGCAAGGAATTTAGCCCCCAGAGAAATCATCAACTTTATGAAAAGTGTGGGACAGCTGGGCAATTCATAGATTAGTGTCATTCACAAAAGATCTTCTCCAGGTCGAAGTGAGGGGAGGCCAAACCGCCTAAACGATTCCGATAAAACAATCTACAATCACCTACTGCTCACTTCACTTGCATTTTTTATAAACCGAACGACAAACTGACAAAGTTATCGTTTAAGTAAAATTTCTTGAAATTTACAAATAGGCATTTCTGTCGGCCACTCAACATCCATCAGACGGCCATTTCATCGAACCACAACTCATCAGTGATGGTTCGTCTAGTAGGCGACGGAAGAATCTGAAAAAACTAATCGAAAAATAAAAATATTGAGCCATTTGTACATCAGCCAATATAACTTTGAATAGTAACATTTATAATATATCCCTGATATTTTGTGTTAGCTAATGTAATAAAAAATATCATTTTGTAAAAATGTATTATTTCACAACGGCTTTCTTTTATAAAACGCTAACTTCATTTTTATTATTCTAAGTTTTTATATTTTAATTCATTTCATTTTTTAATAACAGTAAAAAAATAATAACATTAATTTCAAGCTTCCACTGTTTTGTATTAATGAATAAACAAATAAATTAAATCTTAAATATTTAAAAAATCTATTGGTGCGGACAATTTTTTTGTAACACAATCCAAATTTGTAAATGCGTTGGTGTGGGCAACATAAGTCTGTCAAATCGAGTTTGAACCACTGTTTTGCGCTTACTTTGGCATCTAGTCTATTAAATCTGTGACTATACTACTAGAATGTCTATTTTTCAATTTAAACCTACTATTTCTTTGGATTACAGTTTCAAGTTTAGTAGGCTGTGCGAAGGTGAAGTTTAATGGCTTGTTGCTAGATACCATTGATAGCTCATCAGAAGAAGAATTAGATGCCGAAAGCGACAATCTTTTAGCAGCCATTGCTACTGACCAAAAAGAAAAACCAAGATACTGGTTATCATATCATATACAATTTACAAATTATTTTCGAAAGGACAGAACTAAATTTTATCATTAGTATCCACTTTCCATAATCATGGATATTTTCTCACACTTGCTATGAAATGTTCCAATCTCACAGAAATTAACGAATTCTTCAATTATTACAAAACTACAAATACTATAAAGTCACGTTATAATAATAAAAAAAAAAACATGTAAGAAGGTGTAAACATGTAGCGCAAAAATCGCTCAGAAAGCATATTTGTACAAACATGAAATATATCGCCGGGCTATAGATATAACAGCCCGTACGTCACAATCGGCGGGACTCACGATTGTCGGAGGCATCTTAAACCCTCAGTAAACAACGTATACAATGAGGAATCAGACTGTAATGGCGTCAGTGCGTAGACAAGAGATGTGCGTACGTGCCTCGTATTATATTATATTATATTATATTATATTATATTATATTATATTATATTATATTATATTATATTATATTATATTATATTATATTATATTATATTATATTATATTATATTATATTATATTATATTATATTATATTATATTATATTATATTATATTATATTATATTATATTATATTATATTATATTATATTATATTATATTATATTATATTATATTATATTATATTATATTATATTATATTATATTATATTATATTATATTATATTATATTATATTATATTATATTATATTATATTATATTATATTATATTATATTATATTATATTATATTATATTATATTATATTATATTATATTATATTATATTATATTATATTATATTATATTATATTATATTATATTATATTATATTATATTATATTATATTATATTATATTATATTATATTATATTATATTATATTATATTATATTATATTATATTATATTATATTATATTATATTATATTATATTATATTATATTATATTATATTATATTATATTATATTATATTATATTATATTATATTATACGAGGCATGTTTTTTAAGTAAGTACCGTTTTGGAATTAAAAAAAGACGTGCAAAGATATCGCAATAATTTTATTTTTACATGAAAGCCTGTACCTTAATCTACTTTTCTACATAATTTCCGTGAATATTGAGGGACTTGTCATAACGTGGCAGCAGTTTTTGAATACCCTCTTCATAAAATTCTGCCGCCTGACTTGTTAACCACTGTATCACAAATGTTTTGACTTCGTTATCGTCTTGAAGACGCTGACCACCCAGGTGTTTCTTCAAGTGCAGGAACAAATGGTAGTCGCTGGGCGCCAGATCAGGGCTGTATGGAGGATGATCTAGAGTTTCCCATTTAAAAGATTTGATGAGATCTTTGCTCCGATTAGCCACATGTGGACGGGCATTTTCATGCAGCAAAACGATACCCTTACTCAACTTGCCACGTCTTTTGTTCTGGATTGCACGACGCAGATTGTTCAATGCCTCACAATAAGACGCTGCATTGATTGTCTCATTACGAGGCAGAAACACCACTAGCAATACTCCTTTTCTGTCCCAAAAAACTGTGCACATGATTTTCCGGGCAGAAATTGTTTGCTTAAACTTCACTCTTTTGGGTGATGATGAATGTCGCCATTCCATGGATTGTTGTTTCGATTCTGGTGTGACGTAAGCCACCCATGTTTCGTCACCAGTAACAATTTGGTCTAAAAAATCTTCACCTTCATTGTGGTACCGCTCAAGGAAAGTCAATGCACTGCCTAAACGTTGAGTTTTGTGCAAATCCGTCAACATTTTTGGAACCCAACGTGAACACAATTTCCGGTAATTCAAGTTCTCGGTAACAATGCGATACAAAACACTACGAGAATATTGAGGAAAGCAGTCGCACATTGATGAAATTGTAAAGCGTCTGTTTCCTCTCACCAAATTGGAGGATATCGGTAAACTACTTACTGTTTGAGATACTTATACTATTTTTTGTACGATCGAAATAGCTGAAATTGCGGTTTTATTATTTTTAATAATTAATATTTTCAATTAAATACAAATTCAGGTTAGCTGAATACCCTCTACAAAGTTGCAGTTGAACGTTGTCATGGAACTAATTGTTATGATTGTTATCGTATTTTTTAAGTCATGTATTTGTCAAAACTTATTTAAATAAGTATTATTATTGAAAATGAGTGACTTTGAATGTGAATCTCTTGATGAAGCATGGAATGTTGGAATAGCCGCTATAATTCCAGAGAACGGTATGAAAATGCTTATAAAAGTTCATACCTAATGCCGTTTAATATACAATTTAAAAATCAAAATAATGACGTCAGCATAGATGCGCAATGATATACCGTCGTGAATTTACTTACCGTTCTCTGAACGGTAAGTGAATTACTTACCGTCGTGTTTGGGTTGTCAGCCAGTAAATGTCACTTACTGTCATAAAGACAGACACGGTAAACAATCAAAAAAGGTCGGTCGTACAAAAAAAAGTTTAATATGAATTTTTATAAACAAGTCAAAATTATCAACGAGCTAAATTAATTCTTTCAATTCAGTTGTGTATTTTGGTAAGTACTTACGTATTAAATACATAATTATAGATTTATTTTAAACTTACTTCTCAGTTATATTAAATCCTTGTCATCCGCCTCTGGTTTAATAAAATACGAAACGTAATATAATTATGAAATTTACCCGACCACGATACGTATCAACTCTCTATATCTGAAAACGGGCGACATTTTATAATTACACCTTTTGTGTGAGTTTTGTGTAACATTATAACCGCATACAAAATTAAGATACACGATGATAAGCCAAATTATTGTCTGTTTTGTCAAATGTGTGCTGGCCCACATATTAAAATCTAATTTCTAGGCCGCTCACGTTAATTGCCCGAAAAGGTTTGTGGTTGGGACAAATTATTTCGGAATATTTAGTGGTTCCTGCCCACTTGTTATCTGGTCACTAACCAACAATAAAAACTAACACTTAAAAGTTGAGGAGATAACGTTTCAGGCAAATAAAAACATAAACAGCATTGAAAATATAATTAATGCATAGATATAGGTATATCTTTACAAGTAATTGGAAATAATTTATTCCCTTGAATGACAAAGAGGAGTGGGCAGTGGCGGCTCGCAACTCATTTAACTATAGGAACAAATTTTCTCACCGCCTAGGAGGTACTATCCCGATTTTATTTAACTTTTTCATTATAATTCCCAATTTCTTGTTTAGCAGAGCAGAGTATATCGCACTCTGGATATTTTTTTAACCAAAAAATTTGAATTTTAGATTCGATGATGTATTATGTTCCTGTGTTTTTGAATTGTGAGCTATATTAAAACCCCTGTTTTGCCTTACTCCAGACTGCACTAATGATTTTAGACATGTAGGTCTGCCGCGCGTCTTGATTTCCAATTTTTTTTATTTAAATATAATTTGTTAAATCCGTTCTTAAGGAGAAAATCAACGATATCTTCCCCCGGTTGAAAATCACTTACACAAACACTGAAAGTTGAAGCCAATATTTATTAGGTACACTTATTTTATATTGCATAAAAGAATGTTAAGTTAAAAGCAACAAATTTATTTTATTACATTACTTTATACCAACGAATACAACAATCGAATACATAGACTACTTATTAACCTATACACTATACCCTGTACTTAACCTAACTAGAACAAAAACACAATAAATAATGTAAATTTCGCGGCAACAAGAAACAATAGCAGGTTTTATTTTTTATTTAGATTTAGTGGACGTATTGATTATTTTTTCAATTCTACACTTTGTTTGGTAATATAGTTATCTTAAAATTTTATAGATTTTAAAAATTTATTTCACTGCACATCCGTATTTATCTGGAAGCTAGCATCTATACCGAATAATATCACATATCAACACATATACGTGATAGTATTATATTTAATTTAATTTTTTAATAATAGGAAGATTTTGAAAATTATAATATCTATCAAGTCAGCCATGAGAATTTGACAAGACAGAATACATTTTCTTTAATTTGATATTTATTGTCAAATAGTATGTTCAAAATTCTTACCTAAGAGTTGGGAATTTTTCATAACACAGTTTTTTATCTGTGACCTTTGATTTAATTCAACTAATCAAAAATGCGAACCTATTCCAAAGGAGAAAGAATAATGGTCCAAAATCGCTATACTGGCATCGCGAGTTTACGCTCAAAGGTTCCCGGCGCAAAATCATCCCAAAAAAGCAAGAGACTGTTAAGGCAGTTTAACGAAAGATACCACCCAAACACAGGAAACATCAAGAACTTTTCAATATTGATTTTAAATCGTGTTGAATTGTGTACATGGGCAGGAACAAAATCATCGAAAATGAAAACTTTTTTAATAGAGGAGATGAGGAAGCAAATAAACGAAGCGTTTAGAAGCGTTACACCTGGTTAAAGTTGTTGAAGGATTTAAGAAAAGGATTCAAATGTGCCTAGAGTCCAATCATTTTGAACATTTATTATAAAATTTATGAGTATTTATGTATTTCTTGTTATTTCATTTAGGTTAAAAATGTATTTATTTATTATGTTATGGTTTAAATATGTGGTTTTTCAAATTCTCATGGCTGACTTGACAAATATTATAATTTTGAAAAATTCTTCCTATTACTACCAATATTTTTTCCATGCAAAATTAAAAATATATATATAGGAAAACCTTATAGTAATTAATAGAAAATTAATTTCATCATCATCAAATACAGGTCTACATGAAATTAACTTCTTCTTATGGTGCCTATCCGTTACGGATGTTGGACACTAACATGGCTATTCTTACTTTGTTGACTGCTGCCCTGAAAAGTCCGGTAGTGGTTAAGTTAAACCATTTTCGCAGGTTATGCAGCCAGGATATTCTTCTTCGTCCTGGACCTCTTTTCCCATGCACTTTACCCTGAAGTATTGTCCGAAGCAGGTCATACCGTTGTTCATTACGCATTATATGGCCCAGGTATTCCAGTTTGCGACGTTTTATGGTTACGACTAGTTCGCGCTCTTTAACCATTCTATGTAGAACTTCTTCGTTGGTGACTCTGTCTGTCCAGGAAATCCTCAACATGCGTCTATAGCACCACATTTCGAATGCCTCGAGTCTTCCCAGTGACGCTTCAGTTAAGGTCCATGTCTCCACGCCATAAAAAAGAACGAAGAACACGTAGCATTCTAGTAAACGAACTTTTATTTCCAGTTTTATATCGTGGCTGTTAAAGATTTTTTTCATTTTGACGAAAGCTGATCTTGCCTTCTCGATCCTTATCTTAATTTCCGTCGATTGGTCCCACTGTTCATTTAAGTTTGCACCCAAATAACAAAAGTTGGTGATTCGTGTTATAGGTTGTTGGTTAACTAGTAATTGACCATATTTTTGCTTATAACCATGTATTTGGTTTTATTTGGTTTTTTTGATGTTAAAATCAAGCCCAAACCTGCTACTTACTTCTGCCACCCTGGAGGCAAGTGTCTGCAGACCTTCAAGACTGTCTGCAAAAATGACAGTATCATCAGCGTATCTTATATTGTTCAATCGTTGTCCGTTTATAAGTATTCCCTCCTCTATGTCCGTTAGCGCTAGGTTCATAATGTGCTCTGAATATGTATTGAACAATAATGGGGACAATATACACCCCTGTCGCACACCTCTTGAAATTAACAGGTTCAATTAAAAATTCGCCTAATGTGTGCGAAAGTATTATAATGTTTGACATCATACCTCATATACCGGGTGCTCTATTTGATATAAACAAGTTATTTAGAATTAAACTTTACGTTCATATAACTTATATTATTGGACACCCTACCCTGTCTTTAGTATTGGGGTTTTTTTATATTTGACGTCACAAGTGATGAGTGAGATATTTATCAGCAATTAAATAGTTTAGCCACACTATTCCGTGTCGTATGGCGTGAATAACCCTGTATAGGCGAAATAACATCGTCTGGAGGCTGTAATCGTGTAGCCTACGCTGTGTAGAGCCCGCAAATGTGCTTAAAAGTGGAGTAATTTGCTGAGGAGCCTTAGCCTCCCTCGACGAGCCTCCACTGGGAGTGGGATATATTTACGTCTACTCCACAAAATATTCAAATCAAAATATGTTGTCGAGTAGACGTCTTTCTTTTGAGATAAATTATTTATTTTTAATAATACTGATAATAAAAGAAAGGACAAATTTATAAAGACTGTCGTAAAAGTCCTTCTGCCAGGAAAATCATGAATCATTAGTCCACTTGTGCCTTCAACTGGAATTTAGAAGAATCAGGCAGTTAAAAGATAAAGACCGCACGTAGCACGATGTTATAAAAAGAGCTAATAAAAATAATTAATGAATTTATTATAGCCATCCCATGTTGGCGGAATAGCTATTTAAAATACCCAATCCGGCTTAATTATTGATATACACTACCGATTCATATTCTTTGAATTTGTTGAGTTGTATTTTCTAATCCATTTGGCCGTTTTATTTGACCTTTGGCACACTCCATAGTATATTATGAATTCCAATTTGCCGAAAAACAAACTTGTATTTCTAGTTTTAAAATTGTACATGTTAAAAATTATTATAGACAAAATTTAATATGAAATACCAACTTTGTTCTTTTAATTAATTTTCCTTTGTAGTCCGATCTAGAATCAAACTCCACAACACCATCGCGGCCAGTACATATATCAAGTGGCCCTATTAGAAGTGCCCTCATCTGATATTTTTTAAAGAAAATTTTTCCAGAACACGTCCATTAAGTGGGCCATTTTGTAAACCAAGATTCATTAATAAAATCATCTTCCTTCACAAGAATTTTAAATGGCTCGGGGAGCCTAGATTTTAGTAGAATAAATACACAGAAATAAGATTTCTAAATTGTTTTATTTGATTAAATTGCGACCCATTTACTTCCTTGCAATAATAAAATCTTGTTTGGACATTTTTCCAAACTTTTTTCAATACCAATACCTTTTATACCAATCGAATCCAGTGTTTGGGAAAATGTTGATTCACGCTCCGGTACTGCATATTGTGGCATAGCTTCATCCTGTTGAAAAAACACGTTATTCTCTGGGATGTTCAAGTTAAGTTACCATCTAGGAAAAATGGACCGACAATATGATTCCCCAACAGTTATGATCAATTTAAATTCGCAACAAAACTACTTGTAAAATTCTAAAGAACATATTAGAATATTATCATGTCTTTATTCGATTTATTTTAATATCATTTTCAACATTTTTTTCACAATAATTTGACATGTTTGGGGGATGCTCTTATATCAATGAACCATAGGTTTAAAAAATATCCCTTTAAATATCGGGTTCCGGTGGTTGCAGGAAAAGAATTCGCTTCCACGATATCTGAGTTCGACCCTTTTTATTCGACCACCGGGTATAATTACAGGTACTCAATCTCAAAAATCAATTCGGCAGGCAAATCGAAATACACTAGAGTATTAATTATTTTGGCAGTAGATACCGTGTACGAATAAAATATGATTAGTATCATAACGGATCCTTCAATAGCCTTAATTATGCATTGAATTAAATCATCATGAAGACATTTTTCAAATAAATTGTTACAATAATGCTTAAAATTGTTAACAATAGAGAAATTGAATTGATTGAATTATATCGAAATCACTTTATGGAAAAAAAATATTTTAAACATTTTACCTTAAATGATGAACATTTAATATTACATTTTTCAAATTTCTTAAAATAAAAATGTTTCCATAAAGTGACTTCGATATATTTACGTCATTTATTAACCTAATTCAAATTAAACCGGCTTTCTGTTATTTTAAAGAAAGTTTTTTGCCACATAATGTCAAACTTCATGACTGTAGTTGGTAACATCAAGAAACTTATCATAGTTTTTTGCATTTTGCGGTGTAACTATTAAAGTAAAGCATATAAAAAATGTTTAGAATTATAAGGAGAATCAAAAAATCAAATAAAAAAATGTTGCCCACGAGGCACGAATAGCTCTCCATATTTAAGTGTAAAAGTAATAATTTTATGACCTTTTTGTCATTTATCTACATTTAATAAATTTTTGTTTTGTTTTAGACATCAGCTATTTTTTTTTCAGTATCGGGTTTTGTGCCTTTTTCTTCTCTTTGGAGGCACTATTTATACGCAGATATTTTATATTTCAGATCTAGGCCAAGTACTTGAACGCAAATTAATTGATTTTTAGTTTTATTATAAAATTTATTTTGCCCCCTTTTCTACTATTTACAAACGCCTATGTAAACAAAATTGTTATGCTGCATGTTGTAGGTTATCTGTTAAGTGGTTTTTGAGTTATCACGGATACAAATTTTTTCTGACCCTTTTATAGAATTTTCAAGGACGCCTATGGAACATTAATTTTTGTCGTGTATTTTTAACACCAATTCAACTAGTTAAATATAAATTTTTTTACATTTTAATTTTTTTATTTTACCCCTTTTTTTACTATTTACGAACGCCTATGTAAATAAAAATTTTATGCTGCATTTTTTAGGTTATCTTATATGAAAGCTATATATAATTAGCCAATTTTTCTGGTATATTTGGGAAACATTTTTTTTTCGGTTTTGACCCTTTTTAAGACTATTTTCGAACGCCTGTGTGAACTAATTCTTTTATGTAACATTTTTTAGGTTATATTCTATCACAACTATAAAAAATTATTCAATATTTCGGATAAGTTTAGGAACTATGATTTTTTAAATTGTTGAACCCTCTTTTAAACCTCTTGCCTACGCTCAATGTTCATCACCACCTATAAATATCCTGTAGTATTTCCGTACCAAATGTGGTTAAAATCCGTTAAGTGGTTTTTGAGTTATCACGGATACAAATTTGTTCTGACCCTTTTATAGAATTTTCACGGACGCCTATGGTACATTAATTTTTGTCGTGTATTTTTAACACCAATTCAACTAGTTAAATATAAATTTTTTTACATTTTATTTTTTTTTTATTTTACCCCTTTTTTTACTATTTACGAACGCCTATGTAAATAAAAATTTTATGCTGCATTTTTTAGGTTATATTATATGAAAGCTATATATAATTAGCCAATTTTTCTGGTATTTTTGGGAAACATTTTTTTTTGTTTTTGACTTTTTTTAAGACTATTTTCGAACGCCTGTGTGAACTAATTCTTTTATGTAACATTTTTTAGGTTATATGCTATCACAACTATAAAAAATTATTCAATATTTCGGATAAGTTTAGGAACTATGATTTTTTAAATTTTGGCCCTCTTTTAAACCCCTTGCCTACGCTCAATGTTAATCACCACCTATAAATATCCTGTAGTATTTCCGTACCAAATGTGGTTAAAATCCGTATTTGTTCTGACCCTTTTATAGAATTTTCACGGACGCCTATGGTACATTAATTTTTGTCGTGTATTTTTAACACCAAATCAACTAGTTAAATATAAAATTTTTTACATTTTAATTTTTTTATTTTAGCCTTTTTTTTACTATTTACGAACGCCTATGTAAATAAAAATTTTATGCTGCATTTTTTAGGTTATCTTATATCAAAGCTATATATAATTAGTCAATTTTTCGTATATATTTGAGAAACATTTTTTTTTCGTTTTTGACCCTTTTTTAAACTATTTTCGAACGCCTGTGTGAACCAGTTCTTTTATGGAATATTTTTTAGCTTATATTGTATCACAACTATGAAAAATTATTCCATATTTCGAATAAGTTTAGGAAATATATATTTTTTTCTATTTTATCAAAACTATAAATAACTAGTTAATATTTCTGCTATTTTTAAGAAATACTTTTTTTTTTAATCTTTTTTACCCCATTTTACACTATTTTCGCACGCCAATGTGGTCTAATATTTTATGTTCAATATTTTAGGTTATATTCAATTAAATGCGTAAAAAATTATGCAGTATTTCGGATAAGTTTAAGAACTATGAATTTTTTTAATTTTGGAACCCTCTTTTAAACCCTTTGCCTACGCTCAATGTTTCCCAAAATCTAATCAGCTCCTTGCCATGTCCAATAGTATTTTTGTACCAAATTTGGTTAAAATCTGTTAAGCGGTTTTTGCGTTTTCGTGGATACAGACAGACAGACAGACAGACAGACAGACATTTTTTTAAAACTACTTATTTATGTATAAAATGATCAAAAACAAGTATTTCCGGTGAAATTAAAAAAAATTTTTTTTTCATGAAACTAATAGTCTCCATATATACATATATTACATATATGATATGGAGAGCTAAAAATTAGGGTTCTCATTTGAAATAAGAAAATTGGGTCACGCCCAGACTTTCTGAGACACTTTTAAAGTGCTTCTACAAATGGATTTTTAAAACAAAAATTCTCTCACTAAATATTATGACACTACCAAGAATGGAAATAAAAAATGGACAAGAGAACATTAATGAGATGTTGGAAGACTGAAAAAAAAAACTCCTCCAAAAAATTATAAATATAATGATGAAATAGCTTTTTGTAATTTTACTAACCACTGAGGATTGGGCCTGGTGCTCCGAAACATGTTTGGTTGGTGTACAATTTTTATAGAGATGTATTAAATTTGTTTCGTGGAGGTTGACTTTTAGTTCAAGAACATATCATTATACTTCAATATGGACTACTTCTTTAAAATAAATGTGAAACTGTTTGAATTCATATGATATTAATAAACAAAGTTACAACCCTTGTAATATAAATAAATATAAGTAAACTTGCCCATAAGTAAAGAAATACTTAAATAAAGACCCTTATTATTATTAATCTGTTATTTTCTTTAATTATTTATTTTCCAACTAAAAATAAATTAATAAAGCAAAAAAGTCACTGTAATATGATATATGTACCTACAATTTATATTCAATACAAGACATTACTTACTGTTAAACACAATATCAAAAATAATATAAACAATATTAATGCAAACACCAAACCATACAGACTTTTTTTTAATTAAAAATTCATCCAACGTATTTTTGTTTCCAAATTTACGATTAGCTGTAAAATTTCAAATTTACCTTTTGTGGGTTATTCAGTTATTACAAATGGCGTACCTTTCAACTATGGTCTGTTTTTAATTACTAAATTACGCTGTTGAACATTTTCAAATTTTACTGGTGTATATTTACCAGCATTATTTCCTTTACGTCCGTTTCTGTAGCACAAACTTGGTTTGGAGTCCTGTAGATTAATTTTTACAGAGAAAAGCTCTTCCATTTTCACCGTTAGGTTTTCATTACCAGTCTCCATTATAGACTAAACAGCGGCTGCCACTGTTTAAAATTAAAAGGAAAAAAACTAGGGCAATTTTCAAACAAAAAACCTTTAAATAAAACTTCATCCGTTTTGGATGGAATCTATAATCACAGGCACATCAAAAGGAAAAAGTCAATTTACAAAAACATAATATAAGACGGCTTTATAAACACAGCCATTTTTGTTTTGTTTTTAATATCCATTTAATGATACATATTATTAATGTATATGCTTAAAGTAGCTTTTTATACCTTTACTAACACTTAGGTAGATATTAAGTGTATGGGGTAGGTAGGTGTGTTATTACATTATTTTATTGCAAAAACGTCCACCACCATCAGGATTCTAATACATGTAATTTTTGAAAATACATCAGCAGGTGCATGTGAGTTTGTATTATACCTAGTAAGTATTGGACATGTTTGTAATTTGCAACCCAAGTATAATCGGAATATCAACTCACTTTCATTTCACGTTATTTACTCTTTATTTGTATCAATAAAATGGTGATATAAATTGTCATAATATTTGATCTAATTTTATTCTGAAACAACATATTTTTTTTTAACTTTTCAATTCGTCGGATTTTAGGACAAAACCTAACAAAAAAATAACTACAACTCTATGTCGACGTTTCGACTTTACAACATTTGTTCTACTTCTATTATAGACGAAATAGAGCAATGCTTTCTATATAGTGAATTCAAGCTGTTTGCTGATGACCTCAAGTGTTATAGGACGATCCGAGGTGTCAGCGACTGCTACCTTTTCCCGGAGGATGTCACTCGGTTGGTTCATTGGTGCGAGATTAACGGCATGGATTTAAACGTCTCGAAGTGTTTTTCTATCAATTTTAATCGTTCTGGAAATTCTCTTTTTCATGACTAGGTACTTTATGGGTCAATTGGCTCTGGAGTTCAAGAACATGGTTAAGGACCTGAGAGTTTATTTGGAGGCCAACATGACCTTCAGTCATCACATCCAGCGTTCTGCATCGTGTTCCTTGTAAATGTTGGGCTTCGTCAGGCGTTGCTCGGCAGACTTTAGCAGTGTGAACACATTTAAATTGTTATATACATCGCTTGTCAGATCTCATCTCGAATACGCATCTACGGTTTGAAGTCATGTGGCTCATATCGAGAGGATTCAGCACCGTTTCCTGACATTTATACATTTTAAACTCCGTCGCCCACCACCTGTTGACCATGTCTACAATTATGATGCTCTGATGGTGGAGGAGTTGGGATTGACGACGTTAGGAGGGCGTAGTACCTTGAGAGATATACCATGTTTTACAAAATTATTAATATCATTTGTTCATCTATCTTGCTCTCACAGATTGGGCTCCATGTTCCTCCCAGAGCTGTTAGGGCGACTCATGTGTTTCATGAGGCGTATTACCGGACAAATTACGCCAGGGGTAGTTTTATTCCTATAGGGCATGTCGTTTGGCCAATCAATGTCCACACCTGGAACTGTACTTTTTCTCCCCGACTAATGAGTTTCTGGGGAGGCTGCTTTTCTTAACAGATTTTCACAACTGCTTTGCGATCAGTATAAAGCATTGGTTTGGGCTTGTGATATTGTAATGTTGTACTTGCAATTAATAATTAATTAGTTTAGTCAGATACCTAAGTGATTGGCACGCCTGTTTTTTTTTTGTCGTATTGTAATAATGGACTTTGTCCGTAAATAAATAAATATTTTTGCAAAATAATCCATTTCATACAAGGAGTGTAGATGATATGAATGAAACTCGTCTACTCCACAATAATCACGTGTATAATTTAATTCAACAGCCATCACCATAAATGTTTCGAGGTCATGAAACTCATCATCAGTGGTTTTACACAATTTAGAAAATAGTAGTATTGGACATTATTTGTCTGATTGATTATATAAAAATTATTACGTCTGAAAAGAATTTTGATATTGTTATAATAAAGACTACATCAAGTTTATTTTATTTGTTACTTACCACATTGTGGAAAGGTTTTTTATATAAAATTAAAAATTAAAATTATTTAATGAGAATGTACGAAATAACCATCTAAATCATACACTCACATTCATATATGATTTTTTTTCCGTTTTTTACGCATATTCATGCGTTACGGTTGTAATAAAGTATTTAAGATTATACAATATTTTTATTATGTTGTGGTCACCATGCGGTTGTAGAAATAATGATTTGCAATTTTATGATATTCAAGAATTCCTATCTGAAGTTTGACATTTACATACAGGTATTGACTTTAAGTTGAAATTAATAAAAGGAACGTCTTATGCACTATACAAATAGGATCAAATTAAATTAAATTAATTTGAATAACATATCGTCGTTGATCGTGAAATACCTCCAATGTGTAAAAAAGTATATTTTACAGGAGGAGCCAAAATCACTTTATTTTATATATAATTCAAAAATAAAAGGAACATAAATTTGAATAACCTGTATAATACATAATCAATATACTAGAACAATGTTTAAAGCCCAATTATTGAAAAAAATATAAAATTTTACCACATATGAGATCTCAACCATCTTGGGTTATACGTAGGAGAATTTTCCAAAACACATAGGAGTTTAATCAAACCATTTTATTAAAAAAGTGAAAAAATATAAATTGTATGTTGGAGATACTTAGCAAACTAAGTAATAAAATAAAATTAACTTCGACATAAGAAAACTAAATTGAAATGCATTATGTGTATAGAATTCTTGTTCATTTGTTATTTTTCTTTGGATATGTAGGTATCTATTTGTAACTTATCAGTTGGTTTCTTCTTGCCGGGTTGCTTATTTAAAACTTTCTTGTTATTTCCAAGCTTGGCTTTCTGGTTCTCAGTTTTTTGTGACTTATAAGTTGGTTTTTTCTTGCAAGATGGTTTCTTCAGAACTTTTTTTTCATTAACAGTATTTTCTTGCGGGTTTTCGGCTGCATTTTCACAGGATAGCGTCTTATTATTGGCCTTCTTTTCAGGCTTGAATAGCAAGTTATCGTAGAAAGCATGGTGCTCTTCTTCAATAGCCGATTTCAGGCTTTGAAGATCTTTGAATTTCGATTCTGAGATAGGCAATGGTTTGTCATAAAGTTGTGTTAAGGTTCCTTTGTCAATTGTAGACTTACGACGAATATATCTTATGTGGAATATGATCACATAGGAGATATTTAAAAACGAATTTAAGAGAAACATACATAGGAGATTTACAAATTCAGGTTTTACTCGAAGAAATATTTCCATATCCTCATAGGAGATTTATCAATACAGAGATCATCTAAATACGAATCAGAAGCAAATATAAGCTGAAAATCGGTTTGAGCGCCACATAGGAGGTTTTTTACGGCTAACGACGATATAAAAAGATTGTATAATCCTAAATACTTTATTAGAACCGTAACGCATGAATATACGTAAAAAAAATCATATATGAATGTGAGTGTATGATTTAGATGGTTATTTCGTACATTCTCATTAAATAATTTTAATTTTTAATTTTATATAAAATAAACTGTTATGACCTTTTTGTCATTTATCTAAATTTAATAAATTCTTGTTTTGTTTTAGACATCAGCTATTTTTTTTAAGTATCGGGTTTTGTGCCTTTTTCTTCTCTTTGGAGGCACTATTTATACGCAGATATTTTATATTTCAGATCTAGGCCAAGTTCTTGAACGCAAATTAATTGATTTTTTTAGTTTTATTATAAAATTTATTTTGCCCCCTTTTCTACTATTTACGAACGCCCATGTAAACAAAATTGTTATGCTGCATGTTGTAGGTTATCCGTTAAGTGGTTTTTGAGTTATCACGGATACAAATTTTTTCTGACCCTTTTATAGAATTTTCACGGACGCCTATGGAACATTAATTTTTGTCATGTATTTTAACACCAATTCAACTAGTTAAATATAAAATTTTTTACATTTTAATTTTTTTTTATTTTACCCCTTTTTTACTATTTACGAACGCCTATGTAAATAAAAATTTTATGCTGCATTTTTTAGGTTATCTTATATGAAAGCTATATATAATTAGCCAATTTTTCTGGTATATTTGGGAAACATTTTTTGTTCGTTTTTGACCCTTTTTTAAGACTATTTTCGAACGCCTGTGTGAACTAATTCTTTTATGTAACATTTTTTAGGTTATATTCTATCACAACTATAAAAAATTATTCAATATTTCGGATAAGTTTAAGAACTATGATTTTTTAAATTTTTGAACCCTCTTTTAAATCCCTTGCCTACGCTCAATGTTAATCACCACCTATAAATATACTGTAGTATTTTCGTACCAAATGTGGTTAAAATCCGTTAAGTGGTTTTTGAGTTATCACAGATACAAATTTTTTCTGACCCTTTTATAGAATTTTCACGGACGCCTATGGTACATAAATTTTTGTCGTGTATTTTTAACACCAATTCATCTAGTTAAATATAAAAATTTTTAGATTTTATTTTTTTTTTATTTTACCCCTTTTTCTACTATTTACGAACGCCTATGTAAATAAAAATTTTATGCTGCATTTTTTAGGTTATCTTATATCAAAGCTATATATAATTAGCCAATTTTTCTGGTATATTTGAGAAACATTTTTTTTTCCGTTTTTGACCCTTTTTTTTAAACTATTTTCGAACGCCTGTGTGAACCAATTCTTTTATGGAATATTTTTTAGCTTATATTGTATCACAACTATGAAAAATTATTCCATATTTCGAATAAGTTTAGGAAATATATATTTTTTATGTTTTGACCCCTTTTCCACTACTTACGAACGCCTATGAAAGTAAGTTATTCATGACACATTTTATAGGTTATATTCTATCAAAACTATAAATAACTAGTTAATATTTCTGCTATTTTTAAGAAATACGTTTTTTTTTAATCTTTTTTACCCCATTTTACACTATTTTCGAACGCCAATGTGGTCTAATATTTTATGTTCAATATTTTAGGTTATATTCAATTAAATGCGTAAAAAATTATGCAGTATTTCGGCTAAGTTTAAGAACTATGAATTTTTTTAATTTTTGAACCCTCTTTTAAACCCTTTGCCTACGCTCAATGTTTCCCAAAATCTAATCAGCTCCTTGCCATGTCCAATAGTATTTTTGTACCAAATTTGGTTAAAATATGTTAAGCGGTTTTTGCGTTTTCGTGGATACAGACAGACAGACAGACATTTTTTTAAAACTACTTATTTATGTATGACCAAAAACAAGTATTTCCGGTAAAATTAAAAAAAACATTTTTTTCATGAAACTAATAGTCTCTATATATACATATATTACATATATGATATGGAGAGCTAAAAACCTTTCCACAATGTGGTAAATAAAATAAAATAAACTTGATGTAGTCTTTATTATAACAATATCAAAATTCTTTTCAGACGTAATAATTTTTATATTATCAAACAGACAAATAATGTCCAATACTACTATTTTCTAAATTGTGTAAAACCACTGATGATGAGGTTCATGACCTCGAAACATGTATGGTGCTGGCTGTTGAATTAAATTATACAAGTGATTATTGTGGAGTAGATGAGTTTCATTCATATAAATAAATATCTTTTCACATAATCAAAAATTAAAAAATTTTACGCCTTGAATAGTTTTTTTTTGTGAACAGTAATTTAAGATAAAAAGGTTTTTTTTCTATTTTGTGTTTTGAATGTATGACGTCAGATATATGGTATCGTGTATAAAAGAAAAAAAGGAAAAAAATATTCTTAAGTGTCACAATTCTAGTCCAGATGAAAACTTGAAAATAAAGTCGAAACGTCGACATTATGTAACAAGCAATTCGTAAATTTAAATATGTTTATCTTAAAAAGAGTAATTAATATGAGAGTACACGTCACTGATTCAGAGCGCACCACGTACAGTGTACAGCGCGTCCAGAAAACTAATAATAGTGAATACATTTTTCTATACCACTCTCGATTTTTGATATTTAGAAAAATCAAACTATTAAGTGTGTTATATCATTTGAAAGGAAAAATAATCAATTTATATATGTACAATAATCAGAGTGGTTTGGTTAATATTTTGAAACTGAGAACAAATAACAAAATTAAGGCTAAGAGTCAATAGGGGGACTCTGCATAAAAAATATCTATCAAACACCGTTCATACATTACCAATACCTGTCATAGTTTCCGAGCTATGAGAGGGGTCCGAAAAGTTACTTTTCTGAATTCGGCTCTGTATCACGAAAACTACATAGTACATAATATGTTACCCAAAATTTGATTAGGGCATCGTGAGTTTCACAAAAAAGTAGCAACGTGTCGCGAAAACCGTAAAATATTTTAATGTAGCAATTGATTCATAGGGGCCATTATGTAGTGAGCCGTCTTATGTTTGTTTTGCTTATTTCCTTTCATATTGTCTAATCCTAGACATTATTTAAAATAAATAATATTTTAATTTAATATTGACTAAAAATCTATACTACTACGCCTATGATTAAATATTCACAAACTTCACAATTCTTGCTAATAGTTTGCAATTTTCACTTAATTGCAATTTTTAAACGTTCCATATTTTACTTTTACTTTTCCCTTAGGTTGCATTTTTAATAATTTATATTGAATATTTGTACATAATAATGTAAATTAAATTAGTAACAGTTTTAGCTGTTTTCAGCATTATTTTGTATATACATAGTCGATTAATTTTTAATAAAATCAGATTCAATCAAACATTGTTTCTCAATTAAAACCACCACTGTTGCACAAGTCACCTTTATGCCTAGTAGGGGAGTGAGACTGCTCTTCCTAACAGTGGTTCCTAACTAACAAACCAACACTGTTGCACAAGTAACCTTTATGCCAAGTAGGGGAGTGAGACTGCTCTTCCTAATAGTGTTGCTTAACTATTACCGCTGCTCTCAGCCACCCAAGTGAGAGCAAAGTAATCTTCGGGGGGATAAAACTATTCACCCTTCGAACACATATATTATTCCTATAACTACGATCTTTGACTTAATTATATCAGTCAAAGATCGTCGTGCCGGGTTTTCTTTAAGTAAATCAATTAATTGTTGTTCTTCTTTAGGTGAAAATTTGGAACACATGTCTGTACTTAACTTAATTACACACCCTCGTAACCTTGCTTATTAACCAACAGTTTGCTCTCAACTGCGAAGTGCGTCTTGTGCCTACAAGCGTATGCGGCTGTGTAGATTTTAGATTTGAGCGTAATTGCCGGCGCATTCCGATGGAGGAATCCAGACCTACTTATTTCCACAGGTTAGATTTCGGCGCAGTACGGCGCACTGTGCGCTTGTTGTGCGCTGTGCGCTTGTTGTGCGCCGCGCACAGTTCTAGGAAACCGTAGCTTAACACTGTACGTGGTGCGCTCTGAATCAATGACGTGTACTCTCATATTAATTACTCTTTTTAAGATAAACATATTTAAATTTACGAATTGCTTGTTACATAATGTAATGTAAGACGTAGCTAGTGTTGCCAATAGGATTTAATCAAGTTGTTACTTCTTGTCCAGCCCCTGGTTGTGAACTTTGTTTCACCGGACATATTGCTTGCTCACACTAGATGTCGCCACATACATGTTGTTGTCATATTTAAATTTGATCATTCTACTCTACCTTAAAATTAAATTTAATATTTAATTACATCCCCAAGTACCTAATCAATAGTGATAAATTTGATCCGGTCCAATCCTGAGTTTAGGGATGGGTCGTCGTTGTCGAGTCTCGTCAGTGCCAACGCCAGCGCAAGTGTAGTTGTGGACTGGGTACCGTTCACAGCTCAGGAAAATTTGAAATCTGATTGGTGAAAACCATGCCTCAGGTGCACAACTATTAGGTGCACTTTGAGCGTAGTTAAGTCTTGGAAAGTAGCAAAATCAGGCTCGTTAAAGATTTAGTATATTTATCCGAGAAAACAAAAAGCATCAACATTCAAGGTCATGTCTATTTGCTAAGTTAGGGTTTAATTTACTAGGTAAACAAGATATTCGACAGCAAAAGTAGCGCATACCGATTAAGCATGAATGAAATTTAACTATGATATATTTGACAATAAGAACTATAATAATTAGGTAGTTTAGATTACAAGTTGGCGAAGTAAGTTAGTAATTTCTAATTCCTTGAGTTCGTTTTATTTCTACGTTTTGAATGCCTAAAAAATAAATTTTAGGGCGTGGTTCTCAGAAAAGATATATCCTGCGCATTTTGTGCATACGCACGGGCCACCACTGACCTTGATTCTTCGAAAAATACCCAACAAGTACGCAGCACACACAATAGATGGTAACCGATTTACAAACTGAATAATATAATTATTAATTTAATGCTATTTGGAATTAGATTTTCTTTGAAAATGCTATAACTATATTTAGCGTCTTCCAAACTCTTTAGGTACAATTAATAACAGATTTTAAAAATCTTAAATAGTTAAGAGGTAGCATGATATTATATAATATATTTATGTTCCGCTACATTAGATTTCTCTTATCAAGCATAGCTTAAGGAACATACAGGGCACATTTAAGATTATTAAACTCTGTTAGTAATTGTAAAGTTTTGGACTCTTATGAAAGTTTGGAAATGACCAAACATAAAGTTCTAGAATTTTAAATAAAGATAACGGTCTAATTCCAAATAGCATATTATATCCGGATTACAGGTGATCGTGTCGTAAATGCATTTCCTCTATCAAAAAAAGGATAATTTAGTTTTAATTGTGCTAGCGAAACGCGCGTCGAGAGGTAGTTATTTCGTGACTTAGACTATACCTACTGTATAAATACAGTAAAGTAACACAAAAAAATTGTAATTTTTTTCTTACTATATAGGTACATAATTATTATCAAAACCTTTTGATTTTCATTTGGAAGTAGGTGATTGGCCAACTAAATTAACTAGAACTGCATTTAATGAATATATTACTTCTAATTCAACAAACCGAAAAAACTCGTGTCGAGTCTTGACAACTCGTAAAATGAGATATTTTGAAGAAACAGAACCTGCATATTTTACAAATTTTGAACGGGGTGTTAAGTGGTTTGACGGGAAAATTTAAAAAAACTGTTCTAATTTCATAATTAATAATTAATTCAAATGGATAAGAACTTAGAAGACGAAAAAAGAATAAAATTTAAAGAAAGAGTCCATACGGATGATGTAAGTAAGAAATAAAAGTCGAAACTCCACGAAATAAGTTTAATAAATCACTATATGAGTGCGAAAACTAAAACAACCAAACATATTTCGAAGCTACGACCTTCATCATTAGTGGTTAAGTATAAACTTTAAAGAAAATCTAAATTTAGTGTCTAAAGACATTCAACGAGTTCTAGTTAATTATTTAACAGTATTGAATAAAATGCGATTGTATGTATTATTGAGAATGGGGTCCATACGACTTTAGGGACAGTGGAATCTTATGATTTTTTTTTTATTATTAGAAAGACAGCATTTGAAATAGTACATTTCAAAAAAAAAATCTGCGGTAAAACCATTATTAAAGCCAAAAATCAAAATTTAAGTCTCATAAAAATCGAATTTTTTACCTTTTACATACCTAGTAATTTTGTCATTTTTTAATAAAGATTGAATCAAAATATGTTATTTTAACACTAATTTATCTTCTATAGGCGTTTATTTACCTAATTAATGCACCAATGTTTAATAAAACGCATAAAACATATTTGCAATCTAAAAAAATAAAATAGTATGTAAAATGTAAACAGAATTCTAAATTAGACTATCGAAGTGAAGTTAGCTGCGTAATAAATATTGGAGATTAGTTATGTTGCAATGTTGCCAGATTGTAATAATAAGTTACCATTACATATATTTAAAAAACAGACATTGAATACGACTAACAGTATACGCACTTTCCGAATCATAACATCCACGACCAACGACCGTTATTGAGCGCATCAGATCAGTGCTTTTCCCTTACCGATGACTTTCCCCGTCTTGAGTTCATCCTAAGCTAATACAACTGGATCATCATAAATAAATCACCACCGTTTAAAGATAGACGTTGAATACGACTAACAGTATACGCACTTTCCGAATCATAACATCCTCGACCAACGACCGTTATTGAGCACATCAGATCAGTGCTTTTCCCTTACCGATGACTTTCCCCGTCTTGAGTTCATCCTAAGCTAATACAACAGGATCATCATAAATAAATCACCACCGTTTAAAGATAGACGTTGAATACGACTAACAGTATACGCACTTTCCGAATCATAACATCCTCGACCAACGACCGTTATTGAGCACATCAGATCAGTGCTTTTCCCTTACCGATGACTTTCCCCGTCTTGAGTTCATCCTAAGCTAATACAACAGGATCATCATAAATAAATCACCACCGTTTAAAGATAGACGTTGAATACGACTAACAGTATACGCACTTTCCGAATCATAACATCCTCGACCAACGACCGTTATTGAGCACATCAGATCAGTGCTTTTCCCTTACCGATGACTTTCCCCGTCTTGAGTTCATCCTAAGCTAATACAACAGGATCATCATAAATAAATCACCACCGTTTAAAGATAGACGTTGAATACGACTAACAGTATACGCACTTTCCGAATCATAACATCCTCGACCAGCGACCGTTATTGAGCACATCAGATCAGTGCTTTTCCCTTACCGATGACTTTCCCCGTCTTGAGTTCATCCTAAGCTAATACAACTGGATCATCATAAATAAATCACCACCGTTTAAAGATAGACGTTGAATACGACTAACAGTATATGCACTTTCCGAATCATAACATCCGCGACCAACGACCGTTATTGAGCGCATCAGATCAGTGCTTTTCCCTTACCGATGACTTTCCCCGTCTTGAGTTCATCCTAAGCTAATACAACTGGATCATCATAAATAAATCACCACCGTTTAAAGATAGACGTTGAATACGACTAACAGTATACGCACTTTCTGAATCATAACATCCTCGACCAACGCCCGTTATTGAGCGCCTCAGATCAGTGCTTTTCCCTTACCGATGACTTTCCCCGTCTTGAGTTCATCCTAAGCTAATACAACTGGATCATCATAAATAAATCACCACCGTTTAAAGATAGACGTTGAATACGACTAACAGTATATGCACTTTCCGAATCATAACATCCGCGACCAACGACCGTTATTGAGCGCATCAGATCAGTGCTTTTCCCTTACCGATGACTTTCCCCGTCTTGAGTTCATCCTAAGCTAATACAACTGGATCATCATAAATAAATCACCACCGTTTAAAGATAGACGTTGAATACGACTAACAGTATATGCACTTTCCGAATCATAACATCCGCGACCAACGACCGTTATTGAGCGCATCAGATCAGTGCTTTTCCCTTACCGATGACTTTCCCCGTCTTGAGTTCATCCTAAGCTAATACAACTGGATCATCATAAATAAATCACCACCGTTTAAAGATAGACGTTGAATACGACTAACAGTATACGCACTTTCTGAATCATAACATCCTCGACCAACGCCCGTTATTGAGCGCCTCAGATCAGTGCTTTTCCCTTACCGATGACTTTCCCCGTCTTGAGTTCATCCTAAGCTAATACAACTGAATCATCATAAATAAATCACCACCGTTTAAAGATAGACGTTGAATACGACTAACAGTATACGCACTTTCCGAATCATAACATCCTCGACCAACGACCGTTATTGAGCACATCAGATCAGTGCTTTTCCCTTACCGATGACTTTCCCCGTCTTGAGTTCATCCTAAGCTAATACAACTGGATCATCATAAATAAATCACCACCGTTTAAAGATAGACGTTGAATACGACTAACAGTATACGCACTTTCCGAATCATAACATCCTCGACCAACGACCGTTATTGAGCGCATCAGATCAGTGATTTTCCCTTACCGATGACTTTCCCCATCTTTTGTTCATCCTCAACTACTCCAACTACCTACCTACTTTATTCTAAAATTATAAATACAAAAGTTAAAAAATATTAGTTATAAAATCAAAACTCTCCAACTACCTACTTTGTTCTAAAATTATAAGTGGCAACGTCGCGGTATGAAAGACCCAGAGATATAGAGGGGGAAAGACCAGTACTAATATCCAAAATTTAGTTCACAGCTAACTTCACTGCGATGCAAAAAGAATTTAACCTATTACTAAAATTTGACAATTTGTTTATATTTTACATACTATTTTATTTTTTAGATTGCAAATTTGTTTTATGTGTTTTATTAAGCACTGGTGCATTAATTAGGTAAATGAACGCCTATAGAAGATAAATTAGTGTTAAAATAACATATTTTGATTCAATCTTTATGGAAAAAAAGACAAAATTACTAGATGTGTAAAAGGTGGAAAAGTCCATTTTTATGGGACTTAAATTTTGATTTTTGGCTTTAATAATGGTTTTACCGCAAATTTTTTTTTAATATACTATTTCAAATGCTGTCTTTTTAATAAACACGAAGAAACCAGAAGATTC
This sequence comes from Apoderus coryli, assembly GCA_911728435.2. Classification (NCBI taxonomy): domain Eukaryota; kingdom Metazoa; phylum Arthropoda; class Insecta; order Coleoptera; family Attelabidae; genus Apoderus; species Apoderus coryli. Next base: position 2,328,640 of record OU452206.1, on the reverse strand, counting down.
CACTGTCCCTAAAGTCGTATGGAGCCTGAGAATGTTATAATAATTATGAATTACGATCAACTAACCATTTCAAGGAAAATGTGTATTAAAATTATTTAAAAACGAACTAAATAAACATCTATATATATTAATTTAAACCATGTTATAGAAATAGTCCAGTATGCGTGGAGTTTATCATGTAATGATAAGTAAAACTTCGTCTGCTCCACAAACAATTCTTTAATTTTATTAATATTGCGTCATAAACCATAAACCATACATGTATCGAGACACATTGTTCTCATCATCAGTGGTCATTGAAAAAGGGGGGGATTTAATACAGAAATTAATATAACATACTTGTTCGAATCGAAAAATATTTTTTATGACAATTTAAACATTAAAATTTTGTAAGTACATTTGGGAATTATTATTATTACTAAGTTAAAAAAGTTATAATAGTAATTCCCAAATGAACTTACAAAATTTTAATGTTTAAATTGTCATAAAAAATATTTTTCTACAAATGATTCGAACAAGTATTTTATATTAATTTCTGTATTAAATCCCCCCCCCCTTTTTCAATGACCACTGATGATGAGAACAATGTGTCTCGAAACATGTATGGTTTATGGTTTATGACGCAATATTAATAAAATAAAAGAATTGTTTGTGGAGCAGACGAAGTTTTACTTATCATTAATTTAAACCATTTTACTTCTTATATTTGGAACAACCTTTTTGTAACGCCGTGTATATAGAGAAATGGTTCAGAAAGAAAATGAAATCCACCTTTTAACAATTAATTTTGCAATCTTAATCTATTAAAATTATCATCTCTAATAATGCGTGCAAACAGTGGTGGTACGTGTGTGGCCATATAAGCAGATAATAAAGCGTTAGATTATGATAATGTGTTTGTCCACTGTCTATAATATATCATCGTATTATCAATTTCTTGTATAAGTAACCGCATCTGTGAAATTGAGCTGTGGGGTTGTGTCCTCCATCGCATAATAATTTTATAAATTTATGAGGGTTTCATATACCTACATAACAGAGTAATGTTGTTAATACAAAAGTTTTTGTTTAGAAGCCAGTAATTAGTTATATCTTCCATGTCAGAGTATTTATTAGAACATGCCATTGAGAGTGCTTTTCAGTCTAATATCAATATTTTTATTCAGCAAATGGCCAGGAAAACCTTGCACACCTTAAGAATTTATGTAAAATTTTTTACACTCTTTTCGAAAGCCAATGTAATTTCTTATGTTAAATGGTTTTAGGTTATATTCTATTAAATCAATGAAAAATTATTCAATATTTCGGATAAGTTTAGGACCTATAAATTTTTTTTAATGTTTGAACCCTTTTTTTAAACATTTTGTCTACGCTCAACTTTTTCCAAAAGTTACTAAGCACCTACCTCCTGTAGTATTTTTGTACCAAATTTGTTAAAAATCTGTTAAGTGAGTTTTGAGTTATCATGGATACAGATTATTCTGACCCTTTTTTATACTATTCACGGACGCCTATAGTGCATACATTTTTGTCATGTATTTTTAAAACCAATTCAACTAAGTACTTAAAAGGCTAAATATATCATTTTTCCAGTCTAATTTTGTTGACCCTTTTTCTACTATTTTACTATGTAAATAAGTTTTTTAATTCTGCGTTTTGTTGTTTATTTTATATCAAAACTGTATATATTATTAGCCAATTTTTCTGGTATGTTTGGGGAATATATATAATTTCTAATTGTTGACCCTTTTTGCCTGTGTGAACCAATTCTTCTATGTGATATTTTTTGGGTTATATTCTACCACAACCCCCTCGAAAACAAAGTTGACGTGTTTCGCCGTTTTGTTCTTTTCAAACCAGAAATGCCTTGTTCGTGTGAGCTGGGACCCCTGTATATGATAGGGGCCCTGAAGCGGAAACGCAAAATACTGTTAAAAATGTTCTATTACTCTTGTTCGACGAATTTGTGGACACTCGGTACAAAATAACAGTAAAAGACAAATCTCAAATCATATTGTCAAACAATAGAATTATCCAGGCCATATAACACCACAGTGTAACGAACCTACACGCGTGTCCTTTAATAATGTACAGGATAAATTCTTCATAAAATGCACGCGTCGGCCTATCACTCCCCCAAGATTAACATCGAACAGTAAAATTTTATCTGCCACCCTTTTTAATTGAGATTAACTAGCTAGTAACTGATGTAATAGTTTAGTATGGAACTTGAAATCAAAACGTCGTTGTAGTGCCACACGTTCTTAAATTGGTAACCATACTTACTAGTTTTGATTGGAAAAATACCCAACCTTGCAGTTAATTCACAAAAAAGAAAAAAAAATCGCATAGGATTCACAAATTATCCAATGGGGATATAACCATTTTGAAGTCCCCTGAGACGATTAAGACCATCTCCAGATGGAAGTCTGTCTGTTTGTGTGTGTATGTATGTATTCTTTCACGATAGCGCCTAAACGCTTAAACCAATTCAGCTAATTTCCTAGGATGAACCCATTAGTTTTTGGTTTCTTTTGATATTTGCCTCCATAATTCTCGAGAAAATTGCATTTAGTCGTCTATTCCACAATACAATTCAGTATAATCGTACTAAACCATTAAACCATGTTTCGAGGGCTCATACAGTCCGGGTTTCGTAAGGGCTTTAGTTGTACGACTGCACTTCTTGATATTGTAGACGACATTTTGCGTGACCTGGATGGTGATAAATGTTCTACTCTACTTCTAATTGATTACTCTAAAGCATTTGATACTATCAGTCACGATATTCTATTAGCGATCCTCAATTTCTCAGGTTTCTCTTCAGGTGCTATAGATTTTCTCTACAGTTATCTACATGGTCGTAGTCAGTTCGTGGAAACTCAAAATGGTTGTTCTGACATAGGAGGCATATATTGCGGTGTTCCACAAGGATCGATTCTGGGTCCCTTACTTTTTTGCTTATATACGTCAAATCTTCCATCTTGTCTAAATGTTTGTAGCCCCTATATGTACGCGGACGATAGTCAACTTAGATTTTCATTTTATACAGAGGATATCGTCAACGCATGTGAACAAATACAACGAGATTTGACGTCACTTTTGTCTTGGTCAGATAGACATAATTTAAAAATAAATCCATCCAAGACAAAGATGTTGGCGTTTGGTAGGAACAAGACGTTGGTTCATCAGGGTCTTATAGTTAGCATTGGCGACACACCTATAACCTATTTTAATTCAGCTAGGAATTTGGGAGTTGAGATGGATTCGGATCTCCGTTTTACAGGCCATGTCACAAAATGTATCAGTAAGGCCTATTCTGCTTTGAAAATGCTGTACCCACACAGACATAGTCTCACTAAGCATTTGAAAATCAAACTCACAGATGCACTTGTTTTAAGTAGCTTTAATTACTGTGATATTGTCTACGGCCCTTGTTTACTTCAGTCTGATAAGGATCGTATTCAAAGGGTGCAAAAGTCTTGCTTGAGATACATATACGGTATTAGGAAGTATGATCCAATAAGTCACAAATTGATCTGCGCAAAATGACTGTCAATGAAAGATAGAAGATTTCATCATGCTGCCTGTTTTTATCATTCATTGATACTTCACGAACATCCTCCATATTTATATCGGAAAATTGGCTTTAGATCTGACGTGCATAACCTCAACCTCAGGTTTAGAGGACTTTTATCGCCACCTCCTCACCGTACATTGTTGTTCGAGCGCTCATTTACTTACAACATTTATTGCACGTATAACGGAATTCCGCATAATTATAAGACTTATAAGCCTTCGACGTTTCGATTAGTACTACGAAAAAGTCTATTGAATTTGGTATAGATATTGTTTGATAATTTTGTTTTTGGTGTTTATTATCTATTTTATAATTGTGTTGTCCAGATGGTATTTATATATATATATATATATAATCTGTCTTTTTGGGTCATAAATAATTATATTTCATTTTCTGGGTTAGGATACACATATCAGTTTTACTGCCTTCTAACCCTTTTTGCAGATATTTTTTTTCTTGTGTATGTTGTAATTTTTTGTATATTATGTTGTATATTATGTCTGCAAATAAACTGTTTATTATTATTATTATTATACCCTCAGCATCAGTGGTAATAAAAATATCGAATCAGAAAACCCAAAAGGACAACTGGTTGTGGAAAAAATGGGTTAATATCATATAATTACATTATGATTCAAATTAATTAAACATTAAAAATATCAAAACTTTAAATTGTTTGAACAATGAAAGGTAATTATTTAAGGTTTTTTTTTCCTTTTCTTACGCATACTTAAATGGATTGAATTACAATTCAAAGATTTTTAATTATAAAAATACATTCGAAAAATCATTGTTCAAACAATTAAGTTTTGATATTTTTAATGTTTAATTACTTTTAATCATGTAATTACATTAACCCAATTTTTTCCACAATGTGGTTTTGATAATTGAAAGTAGGTAATCAATTGTCCATTTGGGCTTTCTGATTCGATATTTTTATTACCACTGATGATGAGGGTATGAGCCCTCGAAATATGTATGGTTTAATATTTCGTAAACATAGCTGAGATATTAAGTAGTTACCTATTTATAGATTTGATAGAATAGAACCTATGAAATACGAGGGCAGGTGGTCTAGTGACTAAGCGCGCTAGACTTGAGCCATTGAGGTGGGGGGAGACGCTCTAACGTGGCCAAAAGCGGGTGCAGGTACGCCATATTGGTATACGATATATATCATTTGTCGTGCTTTCAAGTTTATAGTGTTATTTACGAGTATTTTACAAGTTTATTTAAGTTTTTCGTGTTTTTTTGGACGGTTATTTGACAATATACTATAATGGTGTCCTGTGCTGTGCGTAGTTGCAGTAGTAGAAGTGAAATCGACCAGAAAATATCAGAAATAACGTTTCATAGGTATGTACCAAATATTGTAAACATTGTACATGGACGTATTTAGGGTTTTTTTTAGGCGAACTTATTAAAACACATTATTATAGGAGTCTGGTAGCATTCTCTTTCTGCACTAAACAATTGATACGTGCATTGTAGTTTATTTTTTTTTACAAATTCCTTTACTTGATTTCTACTCTCAAACTCTCTACTTTTTCATCACTTTCTAGCAAAAAAGACCCCTAAATGTGTGTTAAAAACATATTCTGGTTTTTAGATTTCCTAAAGATCCTGCTCGTAGTCATATCTGGACAGAATATGTGTCTCGAATTAATTGGATACCAACGAGAAATGTACACAAATATAATTTATCCAGATCATTATTATCTTCCTGGACCATTTTCTGAATTTTCGAAATTCATTATTGTTTATATTGCTGGATTTGTTGTTTTTAGTTTAAAGAAGCAAATTATTTGCAGAGAATTTCGAGATGCATTAAAAAGTGTTATTCTTTTATTAAAATGAAGGCAAAAAAAGGATTTACAAATTCCTTCAAAAGATGTTTTAGACGTTTGCTTCCAATCCGAAAAGATCATAAAAAATCTTGTAGTAGCTACTAATGAAAAGTTGTCCGCAGGATTCATAATAAACCTTGTTTTAAAGGAATTTGTAAATAGTAATATTTTTCCTAATTTAGTTGTGCACGGTTTTGATCAAATCAGTGTTTGATAACCATATACATTTACTGATCAAATCTATTTCGACTAAATATGTTAATACCAGGATGTATTATTTAAGTAAAAATAAAGTGGATAAGCATAGCACAACATTTAAATAAAATTGTTTTGTTTAAGGGGTATTAATATATAATTTATAAAGTACTAACGTCTTTTATTCCTGGATTTAAGTATCAAATATCAATAATTACCTATATTTAAGTATTTTGTACACTGCATAATATTTCAAAATAAAATATAAACCCAAGCTGCAAATTAAAAACAAAAACGTCAACAAAAATAGTTAGTCCGGCTCTGGAGAATTCGCCATATTGGTATGCGCTTACGCCCCACCCAATGCACCCGTTTCTGTACAATGTAAAATAATGCTTATAGCGTCTCCTTATATCTCAATGACTTGAGCAGACTATCCCGGTATGTAGTGGGTTCGAACCATAGTCCCGCTGCATATTCACACGATTATATAAAAATTTAAAAAAAAACAAACATATCTAAATGGCCTAAGTAAGGTCAATTAAATAAATAAAATATCCTATGAAATCTATCAAAAAAAACTTGCTTACATTGGCGTTCGTAAATAGTGGAAAAGAGGTAAAAATAAAAACATTTTCCTATATAAACTTATTCGAAATAAATATGGAATAATGATTCATAGTTGTGATATAAAATAACATAAAAAATTTCACATTTTTCAAAAATTAGTTGACACAGGCGTTCCAAATAGTGTAAAAAGGCGTTAAAAATTAAAAAATATATATATTCCCCAAACATACTAGAAAAATTGGCTAATTATGTAGTTTTGATATAAGATAACCTACCAAACGCGGCATAAAAAAAACTTATTTACATAGGCGTTTATAAATAGTAGAAAAAAGGTCAAAAAATTAGACTGTAAAAATTATATACTTAGCTTTTTAAGTAGTTGAGTTGGTGTGAAAAATACACGACAAAAAATTTATGTACCATAGGCGTCCGTAACAAATCTAAAAAAGGGTCAGAAAAATCTGTATCCCCGATAACTCATAACTCACTCAACAGATTTTTAACAAATTTGGCACAGAATGAATATTTCTAGAGCTGATTAACTTTTGGAAAACATTGAGCGGAGGCAAGAGGTTTAACAAAGGGTTTTTTTCATTGATTTAATAGAATATAACCTAAAATATTTATCATAAAAAATATCACATAGGCGTTCGAAAAGAGTGTAAAAAGTGGTTAAAAACTTAAAACATATTTCTCAAACATAGCAGAAATATTGACTACCTAGTTATATAATATATTTTTGATAGAATATAACCTGAACACATACATGAAATGTATCATAAAAAATTTGCTTATAAAGGCGTTCGTAAATAATTAAAAAGAGGTCAAATGGTATTTTTTAAATTTTAAATCTTTGACGTACTTAAACATCACGTTACCCACATGATATAATAATAATAATAATAATAATAATGCAGTTTATTTGTAATCCCAAAATTAACATTAAAAATACAACAATATAATAGGAGCTACATAAAAATATAGTAAAACAAAAAATATGTCACATAACATCACCTAAAAATAGCTTAGCCAAGGATTACAAAATGGGTTAAAAGGCAGTTAACACTGATTTAAAATTTTAACCCAAGAAAGCATAGTTACATACAAAAATAACATATCTAATGGTTGTGCACTGATGGCAAATAACAATATTCTTCTTAAAACTAAACAAACATATTTTCCTTTAATTGATTGACAAAAATTAAAATCTAAGAGAAAAAAAGAGAAAAAAAAAACCACTCATTCCAACTCTACTCCTTATTAATGTGCTTGCAAATGTACAATCTGTTTCTTAAATAAATATTTTCGATAGGCAATTCTGAAACCGGCCAACGACAGCTCTTTAAACGATGATGGAATTTTGTTATAAGTCGCGTAAACAACAAATGAAAATGATCTCAAAAAAATTGCGCTGCGATGCGGTGGGGGAGACAGCAAGCCTTTAAATCTTAAATTTAATGTATGAACATCTGATCGAAAACGTATTTTATTGTAAAGATACGGAGGATGCTTTTTAAGAACAATGGAGTGAAACAAACAGGATGCATGCAAACTACGTCTAGATTCCATGTCCAGCCAATTAATATTCGCGAGTTTGTATGACACCGGATCAAATTTCCTGATACCATAAATGTAACGTAGACAGCATTTTTGAACTTTTTGGATTTTGTTTTGTTAACTACTGTCAAACAAGGGCCATATATTACATCTCCATAATTAAAATGGCTAAGAACCAATGAATCACACAATGTCGTTTTCAGTTTTACTGTAAGCAAATGTCTATGAGGATACAACATTTTCAAGTTCATGTAGGCCTTACGCAGACACTCCGTGACATGACCATTAAAACGCAAATCCGTATCCAAATACAAACCAAGATTTTTTGCTGCTGATACACAAGGGATAGGTTTATTGTCTATAGCAATATTTAGGGTGTCCCCAATTTCATCTCTGTTCTTGCCAAATATTAACAAAAATGATTTATTTGGACTTATTGTCATTTGATGTTTTTTAGATATATTTAGTAATTTATCCAGATCCTCGTTTATGCATTGACTGGCCCCAGCAACATCTTGACAATAAAAAGAGAACCTCACCTGCCGATCATCGGCATATTCATAGTTTGTGCAGTGTAAGAGACATTTGTGAATATTTGCAGTATATAAACAAAATAACAGAGGAGATAGCACAGAACCCTGTGGCACTCCACATAAAATATCCCCTCTTGCAGATTGACCCACGGTGGTTTCCACATACTGCAACCTACAACTTAAGAAACTGTTGAGTAACCCAATAGCGGAATCCGCAAAGCCATTGTATTTTAGTATCGATAATAATATTCTATGACTCACTTTATCAAAGGCTTTAGAATAATCTAATAGAATAAGAGCAGTAGTTCTTCCCCGGTCTACATCATGTAGAATGTCATCAACTAGATCCAAAAGTGCCGTCACACAACTGTACCCCTTCCTAAAGCCAGATTGTCTATGAGGTAATATATTATAAGTTTTAATAAAGTCTACTATTTGAGAGCACATAATTTTTTCTAAAATTTTGGACAGGGGCGACAGTATAGATATAGGCCTTAGATCGGAAAAATCCAATATCTCATTATTTTTGGGCAGTGGAACAACCTTAGATATTTTCCATAAATTAGGAAAAGTACATGTTAGTAGGCATGAATTCATTATATGAGTAATATAAGGCAAAATGTATGGACAACAGAGTAAAATCATTTCTATGCTTAAATTATCAGGGCCAAGGGCATTAGACTTAATTTGGGAAATATATCTTAAAACTGCATTGTCATCAACCAATTGAAATTCAAAGAAATTAATAAAATTTTCTGCAACATGAGTTTCATAAAAATCTATCAAGTCGCCATCAGGGATCTGAGCTGTTGAATGCTGTAAAAAATAGTTGTTAATATGGGTGGGGTTGTTAAATCGATCCGGCAAAGTAGTCAGAGATTTTTTCGTTCTATAAATGTTTAAGTCACTTATTCTTTTCCAGAGCTGTCGTTTATTTTTTTGGCAAGAATTAACACAATACTCTAAATAAGATTTCTTCTCTCTATCAATAGCATTAGTTACCTCGTTCTTAATTCGCTTATAGAAATTCCAGTTAGCATCACTTCGATTTTTTTTATAATTATTAAAAGCATTATTTTTTTGACGAATTAAACCTTTAATAGAGTCTGTTGTAAATTGAATGTAGTTAGTAGATTGTTAAATTCCAGAACCCTGGTATTTTGAAAATCCATCATATTCAAATTAACATCCCCCCCAGAAAATATACGGCTATACTGGACAAAATACATATTAAAACATTGTTCCAGCTGTTCAACAAAAGTTGTAAAACACCCTGATGGTGGTCTATATAGCACGCCAAATATATACTTTATTTTATTAATGTCTATCTCTATCCAGAGATATTCAATTGCATCCGATGATAATTTATTGTAAAATTTATATTTTATATCTGATTTGATAAAAATACCTACCCCACCTCCTCGTGCACATCGATCGCATCTGATAAGATCGTATCCATCAATCTTAACCACATCACTAGAAACAGCATCGGATAACCAGGTCTCAGTGACGCCCACACAGTCGAATTGATTCAGCTCTATGTAATCTTTTACATTCGCAAAGTTTTTGGTTAGAGATCGCACATTCCAGAATGAGAGATTTAATTTATTCTTAGTCATAGTTGCCAAAACTATTTGCAAAAGTCTATATAGTATATACAATTAGAACAATGAAAACAAAAGAAAAAAAAAATAACAAAAGGGAGCAGAAAACAAGAAAGTTGCTGAATGAGTGGTCACAAAACAATCTAAAGTATAACAGATCTTTACTGTCACAGCAACAAGAAAAAAAAACAATGTAATATATCGAATTGCTTATAATGAAAAGAAGAAAAAAAAATTCAAAAATGTTAAGAATACCCAACAACGGATCGGTGAAGCTCCTCTATCATATTGACTCCAGATCTTCGCAAGTATTTATTTTTCGAAATCGACCTTGATATTTAGTAAAGATGTTACCATTATACGACCATACCTCATTGTTGCCTAGCTTTTCCTTGGCCTTTTGAAACAATTCATATTGAACTTTGGTGAGTTCCTCTACAATTACCAATTTTGAGCCCTTAAACTTCTTCTTATTTTTATATACTTCTGATTTTTGTGAGATGTTTGAGAATTTTAGCAAAACTGGTCTTGCTCTACCTGCATTTTGAGATTTTATTCCAACCCGATAACAAATATCCGGGACACATTCATGTACAGATAATTTTTCCATAAACAAATTACGTATTTTTTCTTTTAGGTTTTCGTTAGGGGTTTCTTGAAGTCCATATAAACGAAGTTCTGTTCGCTTGGCATACTGATCACATTTTTCTAATTTAATACGTAAGGTGTTGTTCTCCGCTTCAAGTTCATTCATTTTTGATTCCAACTTCTTTACTTGTTTTGTGATATTTTCTAGTTTATCTGACAACAACGCCGATATACGTTCTGCAATTGAATCCATGAACACAGTATCTGATAAACATTCTCTTATCATATCTCTGAATTCGTTTTTCTGCTGCTTGTTGTATGGCATATTGAAATAATTTATTTATAAATACCGGTTTAATCAAATCCTGCACTTGTTTTAGATTACGATTTATATTGTATATTATAAAGTATTTTTTTCTGTACAGGTAGCACTAAAATTTTGTTTAAAAACTTGCTTTTGTACTTGTAAAATTATTCGTTTACTTGGAGCTAACCGAAATACGTTTAATCAGTACGAACCATTTTAACCAATATCATATTTTAAATTAAAATTCAACCTTCGGGAAAGCTTTGGGGTGACAGAACCGATTTTTTTAACGTTTTGCTCATCATTCAGTGATCTAGTATCTAGTAATACTAAAAACATAACAACATATCGAAACTTAGAACATGATCCTGCAGCTTAAATTATTTTGTAATTAAAATCATGTTCTTCTATTTATTGATCATTTCTTAACTTTATAGGGTAACTCCTCCATTTCATTAAAAATTAGTTTTTGGATTCTTGCTTTGTAGGTATTTTAACAAAATACTATTTAAATATATTTCTGCACTTTCGACTGACATCATGCATCCTCACGCCACTGATTATTATTATTATTGATGCTGGAAAAGCATGTCTTATTCTATAATTATCTATACCACTTTTAAACGGTAATCAAAGTCGCGCATGTTGTATATAAAAGAGACTAAATTGCTAGTTGTTGCACAGGAATAACTCTTTCCCATTTTGGAACTTAATTATATTTTTATCTTATGAAATAATATACACGCAATCACCGATATCTAGCATTAGGTACGACTATATTGGCTTATTTGGCGAAATATCTTTTTGTTGTGTGTACTTTTTCGCTTAAAAATATGTGTAAATTAAGAAAAAACTTAAATGCACCTTACATACTACATGCATCTATTAATTTAAATATCTTCGCAACTTAGCTACTATAACCTAAAATTATACAAATCACTGTCTGTTGAAAGCATCACTACTCTGACATATTTTTCATAGGAAAACTATAGCTGCACCAATTTCCAATTCTAAGATTACAGCCTAATTTATTTAAAATCAGTTTGATATTTTCATTTACATTCAACATAATTAATTTAATATAAAACATCTGAAATTTCACAGTAGAAACTGATCTTTTCCATATAAATATCCTCCCACTGCACAAACTATGCGCTGAACCGCTTTATCACCAGCATCCATCAGGCTGGTGAATCGTTTTTCTGATCATAACACTTGAAGGCGGGTACTCGCGTGGGTGGATTATCTTAATATTCATTGTTTTAGAGCTATTAACAGCTCAATTTTCGTGTCCTGTGGTGGTACAATTAGTTTGCTATCTTTTGTATTATAATTATATATGTATATTTATAATGAAAAAAACGAACGTCTGTAAGTTGGAAAAAACATTCGCCTCAGGCGGGAATGGACCCCACGTCTCACGCTTTCCGGGTAGTTGTTTTTACAATTAAGCTACCGAAGAACTGGTGTATAGGCTAGGCTGGATTGTGGTTCTCCTGCTGTCTCGACTTTCAGTTCGAAAGCATCAAAGACACAGACCACGTCGCAGTGTTCCTTCTATTGCATGTCCTGCACCGTCGCGTCGTATTAAATAAACTAAGAGAAAAGGAACTATCCCACTTACAGACGTTCGTTTTCTTCTTCATTGGCTTCTATATAATATACAGTGTGCTTCAGAAAGATATGGCCAAATTTCTAGAGGGGATGGAACTGCTTAAAATACGTGTAGCTCCTTATATAAATTTTTGCCGATAGGGCCTTCCTTTTCGAGGTACGGGGAATTAAAAAAAATATTATTTTAGGTATTTTTTCTAACAGACTATGAATTATTATAAATAACGGTTTCAATTTTTTCATATGAATGTTTTTGGGGTCGCAGAATCGATTAAAAATACTCGCGTTTCTTTAAAACGCTAGTCACACAATGTCTAAGCTAAATTTTCATTCATAACTTTTTTGATGTTTACTTTAGAGACTTGGGAATTACAAAAAATGATAGCTCGTTTATTACCCAACAAAAAAGGTACTCTTCGGAAAAAACGCTTGGATGTACCGATTCCAAGATATTTTAAGTTTATTAATGCCGATGCTATTAGTTTTAAATTATTGGAAGAAAGTCATATGCGGCTAGACATATGTGTAAAGTAGGTATGAGCTACACCCGATCATTACAGGAACTATAATAATTTCCCTCAGAGACTTGATTTCTGCGAATTTTTTGCAAACAAGTAGCTCATGCTCTGCGTTTTTTGAATAATATTCTGTTTACTGACGAAGCTATCTTTACACGACAAGGGATGTTCAATTCCCACAATGCGCACTATTGGTCGGAAGAAAATCTTATGGTAAAGCGAGTGACTCATTACCACCACACATTTAAAATTAATTATAAAATGAATTTGTGTCCGTACATATAAATGAAAAAATAATTTAATTGTCCGCTATGCCACGAAATTATTTTTCATTTAAAATTAATGTGTGGGCTGTGGGCTGTCACTTTAGACAATCGGTTTATTGAATACCACATTTTACCTCCAACTCTAAACAGTGAGTTATACCTCAATTTTCTGCAGAATGAGTTATTCGAAATTTTGGATAATTTATCACTGAATACTGTGCTGAGCGCCTAATGAAAACAATTTAAACACTAATTTTAGCAATCTTTACATTTTCAGTTATTTTAGTTTTAGTGTAATATGAATTTTTTTGTTTTTTGTCTGTATTTTTATGTTCTAATAAACTTAAAATATCTTGGAAACGCGTTTTTTTTAAAGAATACTTTTTTTGTTGGGTAATAAACGAGCTATCGTTTTTTGAAATTGCCAAGTCTCTAAATCAAAAAAGTTATGAATGAAAATTTAGCTTAAACATTGTGTGACTAGTGCCCTCTATGTTTGAAAGGAACGCAAGTATTTATTAATCGATTCAGGGACCCCAAAAACATTCATATGAAAAAATTGAGATCGTTATTTCTAATAATTCATAGTCAATAATATTTTTTTAACTCCCTGTAATTCGAAAAGGAAGGCCCTTCGGCAAAAATTTATATAACAAGCTACACTTATTTTGAGCAGTTCTATCACCTCCCTCTAGCAATTTGGGCATGTCTTTCTGAAACACCCTGTATATAGTATTTATTCAACTACATAGTTGAGTCACTTTAAGTGAATATTTTCTCATTGGTTTAGTAAATTTTCAAAAATACCGCCATTCACTTCCAAACATTTCCTGTTTCGTTACGAAGGGCGCACGTGGAACTTCTAATTAATTCGTGCCTTTCTTTAATATTGACTGCAGCATTTCGAATACGTCTAATTAATATATCCCTAGTATCTACTTTTAGTTTGTAAACCTTAGTTTTTAACCAACCAACCTCATAAATTGTAGTCCAACGGAGTGAGGTCTGGCGATCTAGGAGCCCAACTAACCACCGCGACCAAATCAACGCCCTGGAAACCTTCCGTCCAAATGTTCTTGACGATCGAAATGGGCAGGCGCTCCGTCGTATTGATAATACATTTCAATTCTGATATTTAAAGGAAGCTCCTCCAGTAGTCCTTGCAATTAATTTTCTAAAAAACTTAAGTAGTGATCCCCTGTAAGACGATTTTCCACAAGAAAAGGGCCAATGAAATTATTATCGATCATGCCGCACCACACGTTTACTGAAATTCTATGTTGAAAATTACTTTGGACTGTTGCGTGAGGATTTTGGTCCGACCATATATGGGAGTTTCGACTTTTATTGATACCGTCACAGGCTAATGTAGCTTCGTCAGTAAAAAGTATGTGCGGTAAAAGACGACGATTATTAATTATCCACTAACAAAATTGCATACGCTTGGCAGTCTCCAGATTGAGGATTATATACACGCTGTACATGGTACTGGTATAAGCCTTGCTCGTGAAGCGTATTTATCACTCTTTTTTGGGGAATCCCTACTACCAATTCTTCGTGAGCTCGTCGTCGAATCTTCTTCCACTAAATCTAGAACATTTTCGATATCTTCTAAATCCTGTTGATTGGCTCATTCGGATGTTACATTACGATTTGGAAGCGTTCCGGTCTCGCAGAGTTTGTTGAAAACTCTGAAGAAGGCCTTTCTGTTCGGTGTTCTTTCATGTGGAAATCGTTCACGATATTAGATATATATAGGTACTGTGCATTTGTTTATTCTGCAATTGCTTATAAACAACATTGTTTGAGGTTCATCTTCATCTTCATTCAATATTTAGATTTTGCCTTGAAACTTGAAATCAAATGAATATTGAACAAAAACATTTGTGTATTTTTTCTTATTATTTTGATGCATATATTACACCCTTAGATTTAGGTACATTCCTCCCGACTCACCCTGTATGATATGGAGAGCTTAAAAAAGTTTGGAACACACCAGAACTGTTCTGTTATCATAAGAATGCCATGAATTTGATAGATAGTTTGGAAGTCATTAAGGAACGCTTTGTTGTATGCTGTACCCTTCTATTTTATAAATCTGCGATACTCCACAAGGCTCGAAAAAAAAATGTTTAGCGGAGTTTTGTCATCCTATTTTAAAAGGGTCAAAATATTATGTTAATAATTTCCATCGCCAAACTATAGAACTATCCATCCGTTCTAATATAGTTGTAGATGATCTATTTGTATTTATATCAAAGTTTTACAATTATTGATAAGACGCTTAAATTGGAAAGAATGGCCCTACATTATTTGTTAACAATAACAAAGGAAAATAGGTAACACCCCTGGTTGATTCTTTAAAAACCTGAATAAATAAATAAAATGATTTGATAATTACAGTATAATTAGGTAAATGAAGACAAGGACAAAGTTGAGGACCTCACAAAATCTAAAATCATAGTAGCTAACAACTGCATAAACTCTAAAAAACTCGACTCCAAATGTAACGTGTGAGGCTACTTAATATTAAATGCGACAACCTTATGTATGTTTTTACTTTAATATATTTTTTAGTACACACTATAAATATGCAGAATTACGATTGTTTTTAAAAATATTAGTAAAACAAAAGTGGAGCTGCACTACTTCTTCTATCAAGGGTGACCAGGTGAGCAGCCTTGAGGCGGTCAAAATCTCGGTCCAACACGGATATGGTAATTAGTACGAACGGCTGAACGGTAATTCCAGCACATCAACTATTCGGCATCCTGTAACTTAGGTAGATGCCGCCCTATAATCTTGGGGCCGCAAGCTACTCATAGCGCTCATAAATTACTGGAACGGTCAGCAGCGGCTACCCTATATAGGCAGGTATACATACGGATTCGTTCGACACGTTCACGCTGCCTTCTTCTCTCTGTACTTTAAACTGCATATTTTTATTAATTTATTTTTTTAACATATTAACACAGCTTCATATTGTAAATTCGAAATATTTGTTTAATAAATACCTACTAAGCAACTACTAATTGATTCAAATAATAAAATTAAAATAAAACTTTGCTGACATAAAATATCTATAAAACTATACAGCACCTTCATTCTCAAAAATTATTGTTAAAAAGCAATTGTTATTAGGGGTTATCATTTCAGTTCAACTGTTATGACATAATCACCTGTCACTTACTTGCTATCTAAACTTTCTCACTCAACTGTCTACTAATTTTGATGAAATGCATGATTAAGTTACGTGAGTGAAAATTGTTGATTGTCGACGTTGAAAAATAACGTCTATTATCAGAATCTATTATGTACAGGTGTCCAGATTTCGTTGTAATTGCAGGGTAGCTCCGTTATTGTGAAAGTTGGCGGGATGTCCTAATCATATTTTAGGTATGTCGGTATTTAATAGATTTCCAATCCATTCTGTGCATGTAACATCATTTGTTTGGTTTGCAATATTTCATAGTATAAATATAAATGAGGGTAAATTTGTGTAAACTGTTTAGTTTTTGAACTATTATTGCCAAATGAGTAAATTGCATACGGTAATTTTATTACAAGTTTTAAGTTTAAATACATCTAGCTCGCTATGACGGCAATGTAAATCAAAAACTGTCATTATGACGCTGTCACTTACCAGTTTATTAATAACACTACCGGGGCGTTTGCGAACGAACATAGATATACTTTAAAAAATAATGTTTGGTTTACAAATTTCTACATTTAGTGTTTTCCTTTTAGTAGATTAAAAAAAAAATCTAACTATTCAGGAGATCGACATAACCGAAATTTTGAAAAATTTTTATGCAGTACTTCATTTCATGACCCCTGGATCCTAAAAATGACCTCAGTTCAAAAGTTTATACATCTATAATATACGAGTATATACTATATATATACAGTATGTCCACGGATGCGGTTAACAAGAGGACAAATGGACCAAAAATTGAAAGATACGAAAAAAAGTTATTCTTGATAAAAATGTTTGCTTATCGAAAAAATAAGAACTACCATGAAAAAAATTATTTTTATTAAAAAGGCATAAATATAAAATTAAACAAGAGCAAACAGTCTTATTTTGGTGTCTTAGCGTAAAATGATAAATAGAAAAAATGCTCCAAATTTAATTCTGACCCTGATTCCAGAGTTACAGAAGAATATTTAAATTTATGAAAAAAAAATTTTTTTTAAACATAAAATTAAACAAATTAAAATGAAAATTGAAAATATTATAAGCTTGTGAAAATTTCTATGGTTATTTAAAATCTGATTTCCAACCCACAAACAAAAATCTAGCCTTTTTCCTTCATCCCCAGCCTCCAAAGTTTGGTTGAAATGAGGCTTGTAAGGATAAATTTTATTTTCTTTTAAAACTTTTTGAATGGTAGATTTTCCCACCACCTTTAAATTCATAGCCCTGTTTCTTAAAGAAAGCAATGGATTTTCATTTACTGATTCCAATATCAAAACTGTACTGGCATCGTCTTCATTATATTGTTTCTTTTCTTTTTTAATATCAAAAACTGATGAAACTTTTTTCATAAATTTAAATATTCTTCTGTAACTCTGGAATCAGGGTCAGAATTAAATTTGGAGCATTTTTTCTATTTATCATTTTACGCTAAGACACCAAAATATGACTGTTTGCTCTTGTTTAATTTTATATTTATGCCTTTTCGAGACGCCCTGTTTAATAAAAATAATTTTTTTCATGGTAGGTCTTATTTTTTCGACAAGCAAACATTTTTATCAAGAATAACTTTTTTCCGTATCTTTCAATTTTTGGTCCATTTGTCCTCTTGTTAACCGCATCCGTGGACATACTGTATGTATATGGGATATAGAAAACTTTGCGCCACGTTCTAGGCCACATTTTTTGACCAATCGAAACAAAATTTGGTTAAAAAATCGGCGAGGTCATGGAATCGCGTGAGTTCGTTGGCGATTGAAATCGGAGAGCTAATTTCAAAATGGCGGCTTGTCAAAGTTTTAAAAAAATCATATTTTTTTCATTGTTAATAGAAAATACCGATGTTTCATATCAAATGATAGAGCACTTAAATCTATACAATGTTTATTTGGTTTATTTTTCATCGCTGGCATATTTAAATAAATGTAAGTCAATATAAACTAACAAAAAATGAAAAAAATATCATCACCCGCTACACCTGTAATTATTTTTGACAAATAAACACCTGTGACATAACAATAAGACCGTGCTTACGTATGTATTATAGTATAATGGGTATCTCAGTTAAAATAACTGTCAATATGACACTTTGGTTATATTTGGGGACTGTCAGAATATTCTATTATTTGTTTATTAATAGTGGGTGTCACTGGTAGACTAAGTATAATTAAAAAATATATAAATCGAAAATCTACTTTTCCGACTGGCTGCCATCGAGATTTTTTTAAATTCAATTATTGCAATTACAATTTTCAATAATTTGTTATGGTTTCCGTTTCTGAGGAAAGCGATTGGTAAATTATACACATGAAGATTATTTAAATTTATTTATTATTTATGGACAATGTGATAAAATAATATCAAGAACATGTGATACATTTACCAATTGCTTTCCTCAGAAACTGAAACCATCACAATATGCTGTTAAACAAATTATTGAAAATAAATATAGAAACATGAAATAAACTAATATTGGATACGAACTGAAAAAAAAACCGTCACAAGTGGAACTCGAACCCAATCTCTCCCGATTGCCGGTCAGGGTTCTAACTTATTGAAAATTTTAAGAAATTTGGATCTGTTAAAGCAGTGGTGGAAAGAAATAAACCTCTCGTTAACAATGAGAATATCGAAATTGTTATTTTGAGTTATTTTGCCGCAAATCCAATAATGTCTGTCAGACAAGCTGCGGTAGAGGCAGGTTTATTAAAATCTACTAATCTAATTGACAGAATATTACGGTCCCATAAATTTCATCCATACGCGTTTTCCGAGACGAGTGGCATTTTTTGGACAATATTATTTGAACCGACGACGAAACGAAATTTACAAAAATTGTTCCTTTAATCGACACAATTCGCATTATTGGAGTACCTACTGAAAATGAGCATACGTACAGAGAAATTTTTGTTTAAAAATCTTGCCATTTCAATGTTATTGCGCAATCAGAAACGAATATTTTAGATTTAGATTGTGACATTGAAATTTTATCAAGAAAATTTAAATGGTAGGTAAGCAAGAATTTGAATTATTCTTTATGCAGAATATTCGTATTATATTTGCAGGTGACGGCTATTTGAACATAGTGCGTGATTTGGAAGCCAACTATTTAGAAAATTTGACACACTCTATGATTATAGAAACATTTTTATCAAAATGATGGCGCACTTCCACATGGTGGATATGTAATCGATGATTTTGATAAACTGTAAAAGTTTAAAACATGGATAATAATATCCTGGAAGAAATAATTTTCCAGTTTTCAGAGCAGATTTGGTTGTTTTCACAAGTTTTCGAGGTTAAGTGAAATACAATCACAAAAAAGATGATCTTTCGGTTTCGCCAAATATTCAGTTCAGTATAATCAGATTCACTTGTTCAGATCAATCACTACGAAAGAATAACCCTATAGTTACACCACAGTACAATAAATAATATAGTATTCCGACTCTCCGCTTGCGAGGCGTCCTGCGCATCTCGACGCGCGTGCCGCCATTATAGGATAAAACGTCACAATAATCGCATATACGTAGATAGATACCGTTCACTCATGTGTTCAGTCTAGAGTTCATTGTCGGCGTGTACGAGATAAGAGATAAATAAATATTGTGATTGTAATCTGATTTGTGTTTTGTGTGTTTTCAGTATTTTTATTAACATATTTTACCAAATTTGATACATAAATACTACAGGATATGTGTAGGTGTTGATTAGCTTTTAGGAAACATTGAGCGTAGGAAAGGGGTTTACAAATTTATTTATTTATTCATCCACGGCCACAGTGAATTATTACAATACGAAAATATCAAAAAATAATAACAAAAAAATGGGTTCAAAAATTTTAAAAATTCATACTTATCCCAAATATAATGCATAAGGAGGGCTTTTACTAATTTAAAAGCAATATACGATAATAGAAGATGGCATAACTGGCAAACAAAAACACTTTTATGCGACAGTTTTAAGGCGGCGACTGACTTGTAACTGAACGTTGTAATGTAACATGTTACACATCGAGCATTACGCGTAATGAATACAGAGAGCAGAGGTGCTTGCCGCGAACTGCTCGCGCTTGCGGGTGCTCCATCGTGTTGTCGGTTTTATTGCGAATCCCTTTGTGTTCGGCGCTAGTCAATCAGTGAATCAGTTTGCATTGCATTGAAACGCGATCATTCGCTACGATGTGTTTTGCTGAACTGAAGGTGTTGCTGTAATGTAATGCTCGTATAGAGCTGTACAGAGCATTACATTACAACGTTCAGTTACAAGTCAGTCGCCGCCTTAATACTGTCGCATTTTCATTATCTTATATATGGTGTAACTATAACTGATGAGAGCAGGATTCAGTTGATGCAGAATTCATGCACAGGGCTTGTTGTGGAATTTGTAGCGGTGAAAGAAGCATTAGCGCTAAGATTAAGAAAATCGGCTGGTTAAGAATGAAACAACGTCGAATCGAAAATTCACAAATTTTGTTTAATAAAATCATCAGATAGAAAAAGGCGGAATACTTATATGAAAGATTGAAGTTCCGGGTCTGTGTATGATGTGAATATTCGTCATAAAACTGTCCTTTCCTATACGGTTTCAAAATATTACAACACTCTACCGGAGAATATAAAAAGTTTACAGGGGTTTTCGTTTAAGAGCACTGTCAGACACGTAATAGAACAAATTAATTTGTAAACATACGCTACTTATTTTCGCCAGCGATGTAGTAGTATATTACATAACATGTGCTGTAAATAATATTTTACATGCGAGAGACTAGTTTGCCCACGAGCCGCGAAGCGGCGAGTGAGGCAATAGTCTCGAGCATGGAAAATTATTTACAGCTCGAGTTATGTACTGTACTTTTTCTACGACTTTTCAGAATCAAAATCCATTTCAGAATTAAAATTTAAGCAAACATATTTCAAACAGAAGAAAAGGTAATTATGACATTTATATATTTGACATTTGTGTTTGACATAATTCCATAATAAAAAATAAAAATCCCCAAAGTGTTATGTAATATTCATTACGTAACACTTTGGTGACCATTACGTAACACTTATGTAAGATTGAATTTACATGTCACGTTAATAGTTTTGCAATAGACGGCTTAACAAAACAGGAGTAGAAAAACAATTTTCAGATTGGTTTAAGCTAAAATATAGGTTAAGTTAGGAAGCACTGCTTCAACTTCGCCTTTTGTAAAAATGTCTTTTTTTTATAAATATAAAGTCTTTATTATTATTGTTATTATTATTATTAAAAATCACCCAATCATGTCAACATTTAACTAATAACACCACTCAAGGATGTTTTCAATCACTATGACACACCACAAATATTTTTGAAATTGACAGCGATATTATTATGTATACGTCACAGTTGAATTATTTAGTTCATAGTGCCAACGTGGACTCGGAATGCTGTGGTTACACTAGCACATTTCAAAATTTTCCTATGTATAGTTTTCAGGTGGGACACCCTGTATATGAATATAATAATAATAATAATAAATATATATTTACGAAATTGCAGTACAAATTTCAATTTCACAAGAATATGCAGCTTAAAATAAATATATAGTAGAAATTCCCAACATAATAAAACATACTTAACTAAACCCTTTCTACTATTTGAGAATTACCTACCTACTAAGCTAAAAGCTTGTCAGCCATTCTCAAATAGTTCGAGCAATAGTTTATACTTTCATCCCTATAAAGACAACGATAAAGCAAAATAAACAAAGAAAAAATATTGGTTGAAATATTTTACATATTATTATAAATATCTAAGAAATCTCTTTTGTAATCAAGTTTACCTATATTAGTTATGCCTCGAGACTCTATACAATCGAGCTATATTCCATGTGTGTGTGCGAAGATCGGTAAAATACTATTTTTAATCAGCGTGCTGCCATCTATTAGAGTTAGTTTAAGGTATCGTTATAACTAACGCGCAAATTCAACGAACTTAAAGCCGAAACCCCAGTGTTTCAATGTTTTTATTTTTTCTACTGTAGTACAGAAGGCGGGACACTCAAAAGTATTGTGGCGATCACACCGCTGACACTCACATACTTCTGTCGCTTCTGACTTGATACTCTGTGCTAAATCGACAAATTGACACTCGTGACAGAAAAGTAAAAAGAGAGAGATAAGGGATTCCTTCGCGCGTTTATAGCAGAGATATGCAGAGAGAGGAGAATGATGAGAGTCAACATGCGCAAATTTTCTAATCACGGGGGCCGCCATCTTGTAGCTTAGACTTACAGGGTATGGTCAAATTTCTTTTTACGATACGAGACCGTTCATAAATTGTAGGTTAATAATTGCAAAAACAACTGATAGCAATAATTGTTCCAATTATTTACAGGACAGAAGTATTAAAGAAAACTAGTGTTGTTTCAGGTAACATTTAATATTGGATATATGCGATATTCATTAGTCTTTACTACTAACGCAATAAAATAGGTATTGTGTTGTGTAACATTCTCACCCTTTTCAATACTACTTACCGAGAATACACACGACATAGGCAAAGTTAGGGGAATTAGAGGGGCTTTATAGCGAAATTTGTAATATTTTTAATCTATTCATAATAAGTAATAAGAAAGCGTGGAATTCATAAGTGGAAAAAGCTCGACAGAGAAATCCTCAATTCCAGAATACCGTATGCTATAAAAATGTATAATAATAATCAAACAACTTACAACTTACAAAAATTGTGTGTATGGCCCAATTGTTTTTTTTATTTCTTTCATACAATAAATATGGAATGTGTCGTATGGTTGCGTAGATATTAAATTCGGTACAATTTATAATTTTGGTTCAGCTTTTATCAGCACAGCATGCCATAACTACCCCTACACTTAACACTAATAAACGGATATCATTTGTTCTTTAAACTACGCAATAAACTAAACACTAACGGCACTAATAAAAAACCGAATATCCAAAATATGTCCATACAATTAAGAAATAACAGCAAAACTCTGTTTTACTGAAATGAAAGGCACTCACATGAAACATATTTTTTTCCAGTTACGTGGTATATAGTTCTCTGGTTTGCACAGACAATATGGTGTCCATATTATGTCAATAAAATTGAAGTCATCGAAAGTACCAGCGACGTGTGATAAGACTTCGGGTGGGCTTAAGTGGTTTACGCTATGAGGACCGCCTCACTGTAACAGGGCACTACAATTGACAACACTGAAAGAAAGAAGACAGAGCGGATATTTTATAATGACTTTCACATGGGCATATTCACCGTTTGTACTAAAGCTAGGCTGTCGCCTTTCTTTCTTCAGCCAAGGACTTCCGTATAGCTCTTCTTTCTATTCTCATAACATTTTTTTAAACATGAAGCTTTCAGGGTTGCCAACTTGGTAGATTTTCTACTAAATCTGGTAGATTCAGGTCTTCATTTGGTGGGCAAATTTCTGTTTTAGTGGGCAGTAGAAAATCTAGTAGAATCAGAATTATTATTAAACGACCTTCTTCTATTTTGTTGGTGCATTCGTAACTCTAGAAGCGAGCAAACTATAACCGATAATTCACTATATAATTTAGTTCATTGTGGAGCTGCTAGATAGCAGCACGTTTCAGTCTCTTTCGATTTTGCCAGAGAATCTGGGGGAATCACCGTCAGGATCAGTGCGTATTGTAAATTGTATGTGCATAGTGCATATTATGTTGGTCTTTACTATTATTTTCGTTTATTAAGCTGGTTTAGAAAGTTACGAACCCTCGGATATTAATAGTGATATTGAGAATAATGATATTATCGACGATGCAACTTTCAATATTCTCAATTCTGTTTAAAAAAAATATAGAGTACATTTTGTTTAGCTTAAACTATTTACTCCTGTTTTGAATTTAGTGTTTTTATATTCAATAATTTATTAATATTTAGTTGGTTGTTTACGTTTTTTTGTATGTTTGACCCTTTATATATATATCTTGTTTCAAAGTAAAATACTGAGTTGCAATAAAGGCACATACCTAAATCTAGCGTGTTATTTTTAAATTTGCATTCGGCATTATAAGTAATTTAATTGATTTTGGGTAGGCAACCAACATTACTTGTTGTCATATGTCATCAGTGATTAGCACAGACATATGCAGTCAGAAGGCGGGTTTAGCCAACTAATAATGGATAGTGCATAATGGATAAAGAAAAATGCTTAATACATAGTGCATAATCGATAATTCACAACAAAATATAGGTGTTTATACAACTCATAACTTTTATGTATAAAGCGAAAAGTGACAATTGACTAGACAGCAGGTTAACCTATTACCATTGTCTTTAAAGACAATGCTATTACTTTGTGTTGGACTTATTTGTGTTTTGATAGCTTTCCAATTAAAAATTCTGTTAATTATCTCATTTTCAATTATTATTTCGTAAATTGAGGTTATGTAAGCCATGCGGCGCATGCGTATTGATATTTTTTGCATAATTTAGTGCATAAAGTTGAAAGTTCCCAACCTTATGCATTGTCAACGAAAATTATGAATTATACACTAGGGTTATTCTTTCGTACTGAACTAAGTGAACAATCTGAAAATTTTCAGTTCATTCACGATTGTGCGTATTCTTTCGACATCGGTCACATCTGCCAAACTGATTAAAATTCCTACCCCCCTTGCCGCTTACTGATCAACCTCTAGGTACCGGTTAGTTCGTTCAGTTAACAGTTAACCTCTAAAAGTATTGAAAATTGAGAGATAATAATTGGAATATGATTTCGAATCAAACCAATATATTGCAAAAGTTTAGAACATGGATAATAATATCATGGAAGAAATAATTTTCCAGTTTTCAGAGCAGATTTGGTTGTTTTCACAAGATTTCGAGGTTAAGTGAAAGACAATCACAAAAAAGATGATCTTTCGGTTTCGCCAAATATTCAGTTCAGTATAATCACATTCAGTTTAATCACATTCACTTGTTCAGATCAATCACTACGAAAGAATAACCCTACTATTCGTTGTATAAACAGGTACATGTAAGTGCTAAGAATAAAAAGTGACAGGAAGGAGCTTTGCGCTGACTGGTGGTAAATAAAATTTCTGCCGGAAACGGCCATGTTGGACATCCACATTATAGATTAATTGTTTTGGTTGTTCGTTGTGCATAGTTGTATGTTTTACGGTTTTTTGCAGTTTTGGGATGCTTTAGTTTGATTTTTGTGTATTTATGAGTGAACAATTATTATACTACAATAATATTAACAATAGCATCAGTGTAAATACTTAAAATAGTATTATTTGAAGACAATAATAATCTAATTCAAAGACAATAATAAACATGGTTAGTTGTGCAGCTTGTGGTTGTTCCCGGACACCTAAAAATACAAATTCTGGAGTTAAGTTTCACTAGTAAGTAATTTTAATCAAGAGGTTTTGTAATATATCCCTAATACTTCGAAATAAATCTTATTTTTTCGATGACATTTACAAAAAGATGGCTTGGTCACTGGCGTAGAACAGGTTAAAATTAAGAATATTTGCTATGTAAATAAAACAGACAGTTATGTTTTATATTTAAAGGGTGTAGATTCATTTTAGATTTTGCATCATAAATAATAGGTATTTCCAATTGTTAT
Source organism: Apoderus coryli (assembly GCA_911728435.2). Classification (NCBI taxonomy): domain Eukaryota; kingdom Metazoa; phylum Arthropoda; class Insecta; order Coleoptera; family Attelabidae; genus Apoderus; species Apoderus coryli. The sequence continues at coordinate 2,302,658 of OU452206.1, read as the reverse complement.
TTTACCATGAGAATAAATTATGTTTGTAAAAATACAGTAAATGACGAAAAAAGAAGTATATATACAAAATTAATTTTATTTAAAGGTCAATAAATAAGTTATTGTTTTTCTCAGTTTTGTTTATTATTTACCCTTTTCCCTACTTCCATCAGATTGAAAATATTTTGTATAAAATAGTAATGAATTCAAGAAATATTTGTTATTGCTTATTAATAATATTTTATGGACCTGCGCCACTGTGAAACCGGATATACTGGTCCGCCATATGCAACATCCATTCTGATCAGCATTTCTTGCTAGTATAGTCCTTCCTGTCATTTTTATTCAAAGTGTAAATGTCATGTTTTAAAAATTATCCATTATGCATTATTAGTTGGCTAAACCCGCCTAGAGTCAGAGATATATATTACTGTTCTGAGTGCAGGAAGTATAAAATAAACTGTTTCATTTTAAACTAATAACATATTCCTTTTTATTAAGGGAACTTGGCAACACCTAGTAGATTTTTTGGTAGTTTTAAAAATTTCATATTTCTCGTATAGTAGATTTCTAGTAGATTCGATAATCTCATTTAGTAGATCTTCTTTCGGAGGTGTTGGCAACCCTGGAAGCTTTTCTAAAAGCAGTGCTTGTTGACGAGGCATTGATGGCCATTTTCACCATATGTACTAAAGCTAGGCTTGTGCTTAAGCCGGCCTAGAATCACAAATTTTTAATGCACCGAAACAATAATTTAATTACGCTTCACTTAATGTTAAGCCCCCATTTTTCGGCGCTTAAAATTTAAGCTTCTGTTTAACCTCTTTTTTATAAATAAAAAATTATTTTTTGTTTCTTATAAATTACAACGAATCTAAAAATTATGGAAATTGAAGATGAAATTTTGTTGCAAGACGATATTGATATGATGGATATTATGAATTTGGTTTTCCTAGACGAATTTATGTAAGGCTTAATTATATAGAAGACATGGACGACCTAAGTTTCTTCTGCAGATTTCCCCTAACAAAATCACCAAATTGATTTGTTAGCCCCACTAGAGTCTTTTTATTTAGAATTGACTGCAAAATTTCATCACTTTCATCTCTTCTAATTTTTTTTAGGACCACCACCTGTAAGTATTGTCACCTTTCTTTTTTCAGCCAAGGACTTCCGTAGCTCTTTCTTTCTATTCCCATAACAATTTTTTAAACATGAAGTTTTTCTAAAAGCACCGCTTGTTGACGAGACATTGATTTCGTTTTCTATTGATTTCCACGCATTTTCTTTCTCCGTAGTGTAGCCGTATTTATTTGCAATACCTAACTTGCATAAAATGCATTTTTTCAGACACCATAAAATTAGGGCCTGGAACTTTTGCAATCTTATCCCTGTGCATAATTATCTTAATATTTATTTCTTTATTATGAAAACATTAAATTATAATTGAATCAAACATGAACGAAATCTGGGGAAATCGGAAATATGAATATTTTTTAGGTTATGGCTTAAACAAACAGTGAATAAATTTTCTTTTCATATCTGGCCAACGAAATTCCCACAATATTTCGCTGTTGCCAGATTGTATTTTAGGCTTAGTAAAGCTTGGCTCTTTTTGTTACGGTGCATACAACTGCGGTTGAAGCTTGGCTTAATTTTCAAGCGTAGCTTACATAAGCGCCGCTCAAGCCTATAACGGAGAATATGGCCAAGAATTCCTTTTCGTAAATCCGCGGAAATCGGAAATATGTATATTTTTAGGTTATGGCTTAAAAAAACAGTGAATACATTTTCTTTTCATATCTGGCCAACGAAATTCTCACAATATTTCGCTATTGCCAGATTGTATTTTAGGCTTAGTAAAGCTTGGCTCTTTTTGTTTGGTGCATACAACTGCGGTTGAAGCTTGGCTTAATTTTCAAGCGTAGCTTACATAAGCGCCGCTCAAGCCCATAACGGAGAATATGGCCATCAGTGTCATTATAATATCTTATTAATGCTGTGATAATATTCTCAGAAAATATTTTTCTAATATAATATTCATCTGGACTATGACATATTTTCATTTTCAATCAACCTCACTTTTTGATCGGTTCCTTTTATAAAACTCAATTTATCTCTTGATCAATATTTATTGTTAATTTTAACTCTCCATAATTCCTTACATCAGTGCAACTGTAAAAAAAAGTCATTCAACCACTATGACACTCACAGAGAAATGCAATTTTTTAAATTATTTTTAGATTATCTACACTCACTTCATTTCTTTTTCTCGTTGTATAGCTCTTATTTATTTTTAACCGTTTCTGCGTAACGTCGAATTTATAAAATTTTAATTATATTTGAATTCAAAGACGTTTTAGTATTTCTATTTTTGTGTTTAATTCTAATGTTTTTAATTAATATTTCGATATTTTTAATAATTACATTTTGGTTGCATAATTGGTGTTCCAAGTTTTAATTTTCATAGTTGACTAGATTAATATTTCCGCGTCCTTTTTATAAATGTGACAGATTCGTTGTTTTAATGTTCGTCGAAAATTAGTTGGTTTAAATTAAGTTTTTAGGTAATGAAGTGTTAGAAAACGTGTTTGGGAATATATTTCACAGTAAGTCAGTGGGAAATAATTTCTGGTTTTCTATCTGCTTTGAGTAGGATTCAGTTCACCACCAAGAATGCGTAAGTATTTTTCCTTCCAAATTATTTGTATTTTAGCTACTTACCTAATTTTTACAAATCCTATCTACAATATAGGTCTTATAGTGAACATCAATTCAACCCAACATCCGATCCTTTTTATTAGTAACACTATCGACTAACAACTTGGTTGAAGAAAATCCTCAACCGTGGAGTATGGAGTATCAATTTCCGTGCTTCTGGTTGCGGCTGCTACAGTTTGCACTGTTTGAAGTGAAGATGTCTTGTATTGATGCAATTCCTGCATGGGCGTGTAATGCTTATAGTTAGTACGGGGACATCACCCTGAGCTAAAATTGGTAGTAACGCTATCAGCAAGTACAAAATATTCATTATTTTGATATATTAATTTTAAGATATAAGAATAGGAGAATTTCAGGTAAGCAGAATAATTATTGATTTTCATATTCATATTCAATATTGGAATTTTTAGTCTAATTCTTAATTCTAACTAATAAGACAATTAATTAAGAAAAATACATGCGCAGTATGAGAGCTTATTTATATTCGGTATATTAAAATAACAATTTTTTATTAAATAATATAAATAAGTATCATTTGTATAGGTTTCCATAATACAGGGTGAGGCTAGCAAGGTGCGTCGGTTTACTGTATCAACCTCTAAAATTGGGAATAATAATAGCAAATTCGAATATACAGTTTTGAAACTCTTAAAAGGGAACAATAGCGATGTGCATAGTTATTACCTGTAATGTGTTGATATTTTATACATATTTATCTTGATTATTTCCCGATGATTTCCAATCCAATCTGTCTGTGTTGATATTTTAAAAATATTTTGATTATTCTTCGACGATTTCTAACCGGCTTACTGCAGTTCAATATTCGTAAGGGATCCATCCAGTCATCCAGTTTGATATCGCAAGGTCGTTAAGGTGTTATTAAGAGTGAATAAAGTTTCTAGCGGGAATGTAATGGAAGTGGTGGTCGGTAATACGAACCTTTCCAACCAAAGGGCGTTGTCCACACATAAACTTCCAAAAAACATTATGTTGCTGGCAGCTATAATAATACTCTTTCACAGTCGGGATCTAGGCCAACAGGAATGTCATCCGAATCTAATGTTGCTGTGATGAGGAAATTCCAATTACAGTTTTGATACTCTTAAAAAGAGAATAATAGCGATGTGATTAGTATTATCTGTCTGTGTTGATATTTTAAAAATATTTTGATTATTCTTCGACGATTTCTAACCGGCTTACTGCAGTTCAATATTCGTAAGGGATTTCAAAGTCATCCAGTTTGATATCGCAAGGTCGTTAAGGTGTTATTAAGAGTGAATAAAGTTTCTAGCGGGAATGTAATGGAAGTGGTGGTCGGTAATACGAACCTTTCCAACCAAAGGGCGTTGTCCACACATAAACTTCCAAAAAACATTATGTTGCTGGCAGCTATAATAATACTCTTTCACAGTCGGGATCTAGGCCAACAGGAATGTCATCCGAATCTAATGTTGCTGTGATGAGGAAATTCCAATTACAGTTTTGATACTCTTAAAAAGAGAATAATAGCGCTGTGATTAGTATTATCTGGCTGTGTTGGTATTTTAAAAATATCTTGATTATTCTTCGACGATTTCTAACCGGCTTACTGCAGTTCAATATTCGTAAGGGATTTCAAAGTCATGCAGTTTGATATCGCAAGGTCGTTAAGGTGTTATTAAGAGTGAATAAAGTTTCTAGCGGGAATGTAATGGAAGTGGTGGTCGGTAATACGAACCTTTCCAACCAAAGGGCGTTGTCCACACATAAACTTCAAAAAAACATTATGGTGCTGGCAGCTATAATAATACTCTTTCACAGTCGGGATCTAGGCCAACAGGAATGTCATCCGAATCTTATGTTGCTGTGATGAGGAAATTCCAATATACAGTTTTGATACTCTTTAAAAGAGAATAATAGCAATGTGATTAGTATTGTCTGCCTGTGTTGATCTTTTAAAAATATTTTGATTATTCTTCGACGATTTCTAACCGGCTTACTGCAGTTCAATATTCGTAAGGGATTTCAAAGTCATCCAGTTTGATATCGCAAGGTCGTTAAGGTGTTATTAAGAGTGAATAAAGTTTCTAGCGGGAATGTAATGGAAGTGGTGGTCGGTAATACGAACCTTTCCAACCAAAGGGCGTTGTCCACACATAAACTTCCAAAAAACATTATGTTGCTGGCAGCTATAATAATACTCTTTCACAGTCGGGATCTAGGCCAACAGGAATGTCATCCGAATCTAATGTTGCTGTGATGAGGAAATTCCAATTACAGTTTTGATACTCTTAAAAAGAGAATAATAGCGCTGTGATTAGTATTATCTGGCTGTGTTGGTATTTTAAAAATATCTTGATTATTCTTCGACGATTTCTAACCGGCTTACTGCAGTTCAATATTCGTAAGGGATTTCAAAGTCATGCAGTTTGATATCGCAAGGTCGTTAAGGTGTTATTAAGAGTGAATAAAGTTTCTAGCGGGAATGTAATGGAAGTGGTGGTCGGTAATACGAACCTTTCCAACCAAAGGGCGTTGTCCACACATAAACTTCAAAAAAACATTATGGTGCTGGCAGCTATATAATACTCTTTCACAGTCGGGATCTAGGCCAACAGGAATGTCATCCGAATCTTATGTTGCTGTGATGAGGAAATTCCAATATACAGTTTTGATACTCTTAAAAAGAGAATAATAGCAATGTGATTAGTATTGTCGTAGTGATGAGGATATTCCAATATATAGTTTTGAGACTCTTAAAAAAGGGAACTATAGCGATGTGAATAATATTACCAGAAATGTGTTGATATTTTATAAATATCTTGATTATTCCCCGACGATTTCTAACCGGCTAACCGCAGGTCAATATTCGTAGGGAATTTTAAAGTCATCGAGTTTTATATCGCAAGGTCATTAACATGTTAAGAGTAAATAAAGTTTTTAGCAAGAATGTAATGGAAGTAATGGTCGTTGATACGAACCTTTCCAACCAAAGGGCGTTGTCCATATATAAACGTCCAAAAAAACATGATGTTTCTGGCAGGTATAATACTCTTTCACTGTCGGATAGTTGGTCAACACGGATATCACCTTAGTCTAACTTTACTGATGAGGAAATTCCAACCCCAATGGAGATGTGATTAGGATTACCTGGAATGCTGTTGAATCTTGATATTTTTTAAATAGCTGGAATATTCTTCCAAAATATTCAATTTTCCTAACCCGGCCTAACTAATGCAATTCAATATTCGTAAGTATTTCGTTGTGATTAGTATTACCTCGTGTAAAAAAATAGATATTTTTTTTTAGTTTGGTAAGCCGAACCTTTCCTTGATATCCATAGGGAAACCTAACATGTCCATTTTTAACTTTTAAATATTTTTAAAAAGTAATCCATCGTAGCGAAAAGTTATGATGATTTTAATAAAAGACGTCTACTCCACAATACAAGCTTTTATAATTAAATTACCATAGAACCATACATGTTTCGGAAAACAATATTTCCATCATCAATATTAAATAATTCCAACTACATAGTTTTCTATTTTGACGTAACCACTGATGATGGAAATATTGTTTTCCGAAACATGTATGGCTCTATGGTAATTTAATTATAAAAGCTTGATGTATTGTGGAATAGACGTCTTTTATTCAAATTTTAAATATTTATTGTACGTTAATCTACTATTTAGTTTTTAGATCTAGGTAAAACATCAGCTTTATTGTCATGTTAAACATCGTTTGTTCTAAAAGGTGACAATGGCCTTCCTCATATATCTGCCTGTCATTGGAAATGACAATCACGTGAATAGACTGAAAATCATGTTATTGTAGATGATCTGAAAAACGTTAGACTTCTTCAAATTATTATTATTTTATTACCTAAATTTAGTGCTGGAACATGACTAAATTTAACAATGAAAGGCTCCTACCAGAGTTTGTTACAAAGAAACATGCACATAGCACTCCAAACTTCGGTATAGAACAATAATTTAGATGATGTTAATAGGAATAAAAGAAAATATCCGAATTCTCAGTTTTTTATTATCTGCGACCGCTTTCGAACCTGGCTTAGGTCCTCTTCAGGCTACAGAAACTAAAATCACAAAGTATATAAGAAACGAAAGAACAGCAGACAACTATTCAATACTTACAACAACTTCAAAAGATAATAAAAAACTGAGAATTCGGATATTATTTTGTTTTATTCCTATTATACCGGCTCACATATGGGTTCAATTAGTTTTCCACTAATTTAGATGAGTAACTATTGCATGCAAGCCGAACTATAGATACTGGAGATACGGAACTTGAAAAACAGAGAAGCGTTCAAATATACGTAGGTACGTTGAGTCAATTTTAAAAATCTATTTTTTATGTTTTTCACTATTTTATTTAAGGTAGCATATTACCATTACTCTAAATGCCAATATGGAAACCAAACATGCCAAGAACAACGTCCACGCATTTTTGGACAAATTTATAAAGGCAGATCTTGAATAGGTATCTTACCACAATGCCTAATGCCCTCATAATAGCATTTCCTCAGCATGAAAAAATCAAATAACGTATGGACTACAGTGAAATCCTGCAGGATTTTTTATAGATTACAGAATCTTCTATTAGTGTAGTTTTGATACGCGTATGTTTACATTAATTAAAGAATTGAATTTGATAGTGACATAAAATCTTGTTAACACAATTAATAGTTGTATTGTTTCAAAGTAAATATAACAGTGTGTGAAATTGAAGTGCTTCAATATCATTGGTGTATGAAAACAAAACACAAATCAGATTACAATCACAATATTTATTTATCTCTTACCTCGTACACGCCGACAATGAACTCTAGACTGAACACAGGAGTGAACAGTATCTATCTACGTCTATGCGATTATTGTGACGTTTTATCCTATAATGGCGGCATGCGCGACGAGATGCGCAGGACGCCTCGCAAGCGGAGAGTCGGAATACTATATTATTTGTCTAATCCTAGACATTATATTTAAAATAAATAATATTTTTTTATTATTAGCTAAAAATTATACCACGACGCCTATGACTAAATATTCACAATTCTTGCTAATAGTTTGCAATTTTTACTTAAAAGCATTTTTTAAACGTTCCATATTTTTACTTACACTTTTCCCTTAGGTTGCATTTTTAATATTGAATATTTGTACATAATAATGTAAATTAAATTAGTAACAATTTTAGCTGTTTTCAGCATTATTTTGTATATAAATAGTCGATTAATTTTTAATAAAATCAGATTCAATCAAACATTGTTTCTCAATTAAAACCACCACTGTTGCACAAGTCACCTTTATGCCTAGTAGGGGAGTGAGACTGCTCTTCCTAACAGTGGTTCCTAACTAACAAACCAACACTGTTGCACAAGTAACCTTTATGCCAAGTAGGGGAGTGAGACTGCTCTTCCTAACAGTGTTGCTTAACTATTACCGCTGCTCTCAGCCACCCAAGCGAGAGCAAAGTAATCTTCGGGGGGATAAAACTAATCACCCTTCGAACATTGGTCCTTCGAGCCGGATTCAATTTCTTGGAACTTACAACTCCTTGAAAGTTGAATCTAGAAACACACATCCTTCGGTCCACAAGCGTCCAAGGAGCCACTAACAAACATCGTTCGGTCCACCAGCGTCCAGGGAGTCAATTACAAACAACCCTCGGTCCACCAGCGTCCAGGGAGCCACTAACAAAACATCCTTCGGTCCACAAGCGTCCAAGGAGGAAATAACAAACATCCTTCGGTACCACCAGCGTCCAAGGAGCCACTAACAAACAACCTTCGGTCCACCAGCGTCCAAGGTGCTACCAACCAACAAACTTCGGTCGAATTTACGAACTATCCACTCACAATGTCCATTACGACAGATGAACTCAACCAGCTAGCCAAGCTACAAGAGGAGCATGGAACACAGATTCTTCAACTCCTCACCAACGCCAAAAAGGACTCAGTTAAACGAAAAACTGAAACTTACATCGCCGACCGCCTACAACAATTAGAAGAAATTTGGAAAGCCGTCCAAAAAATCAACCAAAAAATACGAATACTGGATGTTCCAAACCATCCATATAATACAAAAAACTATTATCAACAAATTAAAGCCAAGTACGAAGAAGCAATACGATACCTCAACGAATCCCAATTGCACAAAATCCAGAAACAATGGGATGCTATCCAGGACCTTTACGAAGACATATCAATCCACGATACTACCCACTACGAAAATGACTACTTAGAAGAAATTCAAAACCAATACGAATATATTATGGAACAAATGGAAATTAAAATTTCTGAAATGACCGAAACAACTTCTGAGCCCAACCGGGTAAATAGAACAACACTACCACAAATATCCATTCCAATGTTTACGGGAGGATATGAAAATTGGTCTACGTTCCACGACATATTTTTACGAGTTGTACACGAAAACAATTATTACACCAACGCTGAAAAAATGCAGTTCTTGAAAACACACACCCGTGGAGAAGCAAGTAAATTAATACAACACTTTAACACCACAGAAGCAAACTACGAAGCTGCTTGGGAACTTCTCAATAAGAGATATAAAAATCAGAGACTCTTAGTCTCAAAACTCATTGACAAAATTTTAGACTTACCAACAATTCAACAAGAATCCGCTGAAAAAATAAAACACATGCACGATATCACCATGGAATGTATTCAAGCCATATCAAACGTAGGAATCAATACAACATCTTGGGGTCCCATTATTATACGCATCCTCAGTCGTAAATGGGACTCTGAAACTAACAAGATATACGAACAAGGTCTCATAGACCCCCACGAAGTTCCGCAACTCGAGGACTTCATGAACTTCCTTGAAAAGAGATTCCAGTCTCTAGAAACTATTTGCTGCATAAGGAAAGGAACTACAATCATAAACAACGCATCGTGTCGGTACTGCCATCAACCAAACCACGCTATCTACCAGTGCCAAAAGTTTAAAGACACAACACCATCAGAGCGAAACCATTTCATCCGTCAGAAACGTCTATGTTCAAACTGCATGACGCATGACGTGAGTAAAAGATGTTTTAGCCAGCTAAGGTGTCACATCTGTAGCCGTCAACATCATACATTATTACACGAAGAAAGATCAGTTAATCAGCAAAGAAATCCTTTAGCTAATAACAGACCAGCAACACGTTATCCATCAACTCATACCAGACCAAGAGAGTCGCAACCACAGCAACAACGAAATGGTACCAGTTCCAACCACTCATCAGGAGAAGAAAACACCGTTCTACTCGCCACGGCACTTGTTACTATTGCCACGCCATTCAACGACAAGCAACTGTTACGAGTCCTCATCGACCAAGGGTCACAGTCATCCTTAATTACAGAAGACGCAGCTCAACGACTAGGACTTCCAAGAAAACGCGTCAAAGCAGAGGTTTCCGGAGTAGGGGATGGAAGCCCGAAAATTTGCAACTCCACAATAGACGTAACAATCAAACCAAGATTTCCAAGCCTGTTCTCATGCCCGGTGAACATGCTAGTATTATCAAAATTGACACAGTCGTTGCCAAACCAACCAATATACATCGATAACAACGAGTTTCCAGAGAATGAGCTACTAGCGGATCCCACATTTATGAAGCCAGGTCCCATAGATGCAATCATCGGTGCCAAAGAATATGCAACGCTTATTCAAAATAGAATAAAAGAGACGACGATAGCCATTACAGATCACTGAAGAATGCATTATCAAAACAAAACAAAATATACTGACTCCAAGAAGATATATAACAGTTCCAATTGTGACTAGTTATTTTAAAGCAGTCCGTAAAGATATAAATAGCACGATCAGCATTCACTCTACAACAATACTAACAAAAGAACAGTTTACGGAATATCTGACAGCATCAACAACTTATTTGAGGAACAACAGAAAATTCAAAGTGAAATCAATGCTACATCATGGAAAAAACTTCATCATCATACATTCATTACTAGCAGTCTCACAACATTTGGAATTATCATTGGAGTTGTTGCAATATGGTCAACATATCACTATATTCGAAAACACCGACGACGACGTAAGCTTCAGTCATTGAGATCATCAATTTTGGAACGACGCTTTGGAAGAAGTAGTAGTCGAAAAACGGAGACTAGAAACAACACGGAACCACCAGAGCAGACCTACTCCACGGCAATGGAGAGACGCCAGAATGTCTAATCCTAGACATTATATTTAAAATAAATAATATTTTTTATTATTAGCTAAAAATTATACCACGACGCCTATGACTAAATATTCACAATTCTTACTAATAGTTTGCAATTTTTACTTAAAAGCATTTTTTAAACGTTCCATATTTTTACTTACACTTTTCCCTTAGGTTGCATTTTTAATATTGAATATTTGTACATAATAATGTAAATTAATTAGTAACAATTTTAGCTGTTTTCAGCATTATTTTGTATATAAATAGTCGATTAATTTTTAATAAAATCAGATTCAATCAAACATTGTTTCTCAATTAAAACCACCACTGTTGCACAAGTCACCTTTATGCCTAGTAGGGGAGTGAGACTGCTCTTCCTAACAGTGGTTCCTAACTAACAAACCAACACTGTTGCACAAGTAACCTTTATGCCAAGTAGGGGAGTGAGACTGCTCTTCCTAACAGTGTTGCTTAACTATTACCGCTGCTCTCAGCCACCCAAGCGAGAGCAAAGTAATCTTCGGGGGGATAAAACTAATCACCCTTCGAACATTATTTATTATACTGTGGTAAAACGGTACAAATTAAATGGTCAGTATGTCAATTTTATGAACAGTAGGTACCTACAGTTTTCCATTATTTTATTTGAATTGGCCAGTATGATAAGGAATGGTCCTTGAAAATACTAAATGGTCAGTATGATAATAAATTGTCACAGAAAGTAATAAATGGTCAGTATGATAATAAATTATCGCTGAAAATACTCAACAGTCAGTATTATAAATAACAATCAGTTAAATTAATAAATGGTCAGTAATATAACAAACAGGCAGGTAAATTAATAATTAAGACATGGTCGGTGAGAATAATAGCTGATAAAATTAATAAAGCAATTGTAAAATAATAAATGGTTGGTCATTCTGGATACTTTAAGCAGCATCACAAACGAGGTATTTTGGGGCAATTGTTTTTTTAAACATACCTATCCTGACCGGCAGATTTAATTGTTTTAAACAAAAATATATATTCTTCAGTTTGTTCTTTTATGCAAACCGATAGCCCAAAAACAGGAAACACTCGATCTCGATCTGTAGCTCCTAATAATAATAATAAACTTTATTCAGAATGCACACCAATACAAATATAGATAATAGTTATATTATATGAAAATATTACAGTAAAACCTTCCCACGCTAATTTGTATGTCGCATCAACATCACAGGACAACTTCAATAAGTTCATATTGGAAACAAAAAAATCGAAATAAAGGCTTTCCTTCATTTGGTAGAAAACAGAAAACAACAAACGCCGTATCCACATCATCAGGAACTTTTGAATTTTGTAAACAATATTTTTCCAATTCGCCAAATTCATAACTTGGGCCCATAATTTTATTTTCTTAAGTAATCCATATTTCAATTTTCTTAATGAAGACAAGTAATTATGAAGCTCAGTCTTACTGGGTAATATCGATTTGTTTTGTCATTAAAATATCAAGAATCTTTTTTGGTTTTATTTTTGAATCGAATAGAGACTTTATTTTGTCTTTTACCTCATTTTACTTTTGACTCTTGTAATAATTACATTACACGTATGAGCCAGTTGAGATCGGTATGAATATAGCTCGCTTGTAATAGAGGGATAATGTAGGTACACACCTGCAGCGCACTGCTCTCCTCTTTTTTTAACTTTGGTATTTCAAAAATTTCATATACATTTCCTTCTGTGTCAACGTTTTTATAAGCAAAACTCCACACGTGCTCCATTTGAACTGCAGCCACTGCAGAAGCCTTGTTCACTAACACTTTCTCGATTTTCCATTTCTTATCTATTTTCTTCCTCCTATTCACCTTCACTATCGAAACTTGTTTCATATTCTGGTACATCTCCTATATCGTACCGTTGTTGCAAACAAACTTAGAGCACACTTAATCTTACTTCTCAAAAAAAAAACATGCCGAGTGCCTATACAAAAACAAACTACACAAAAGTTTACGTTTATTTTATTATACAGGGTGAGTCACGAGGAACTGTACATACTTCTACCATAAGTAGAGGCACGTTAGGGGATTATCAAATGACCATTAAAAAATGTCTCCTTGTTTTCATTATTAATATACAGGGTGAATTATGGATTTTCACCAAAACAATGTTTCGTCATATCTTTTCAATGATTAAGTCGATTTATCTCAATTTTTTATAAAAGTGTGTATTAGTGTCTGACAACTAACTGACATACTCTGAATTGAAAAAATCCAGGTCCGTCTTCGAGAAAATTTGTGGGACTGCTTTATATTCAACACTTCACCCTGTATATGATTTTTCAAAAATCTGACATAATTTTTTCAGAGAGCATAAATAGAGAGTTAGACCTGGGTATCTGAATTTTTTGTTACACTCACGTCACATTTGCAATTAAAGATTCATTTTAGAGCCAAATTGAAAATTGGCAATAATGAAGTATCTTACAGGACAATAATGTTTAGTTATTAAAAAGAAATCTTCAAAATTGACACAAACGACACACACTGTGCCCCAGTATGATAAATACCATCATTTGAATTGATTTACAGGGCCGGATTTAAAAATCTGGCATATCTGGTTCATCCCAATAATTCACCCGGTATGTAACTTTTTCCACCCGTAATAGACAGAACAGATAAAAAATGTTTGTAATAACCTAGTTTTCTTATTTGTTTGAGGAAAACTCATGTGTTTAATTATTTTAATCGGAATGAAATGAACAAGCCAGGGAAATGTGTATTCATAAATTAAAAAATAAAATAAAAAACAATAAGCAAACAATAAAACAGTTTCAACAATGTGGAACAAAGTAAAAAACAATTTAATAAACATTACAATTATAAAAGATGTTCAAAATGAAATCCATCTGCCTTAATACACTTTTCTCGACTAATGTTTAAATGTGTAATGAACTTTCTGATTGTCAGTGTGTCATTTCTGGTAATATTGCAACAGTGAATAATTCTGTTAATGAGCTGTTGTGTTTTATAATCGTAATGTTTATTAAATTGTTTTTACTTTGTTCCACATTGTTAAAACTGTTTTATTGTTTGGTTATTGTTTTTTATTTTATTACTTAATTTATGAATAAACATTTCTCTGGCTTGTTCATTTCATTCCGATTAAAATAATTAGACACATGAGTTTTCCTCAAACAAATAAGAAAACTAGGTTATTACAAACATATTTTATCTGTTTTCTGTCTATTACGGGTGGAAAAAGTTACATACAGGGTGAATTATTGGGATGAACCAGATATGCCAGATTTTTAAATCCGGCCCTGTAAATCAATTCAAATTATGGTATTTACCATACTGGAGCACAGTGTGTGTCGTTTCTGTCTATTTTGAAGATTTATTTTTAATAACTAAACATTATTATACAGTAAGATACTTCATTATTGCCAGTTTTCAATTTGGCTCTAAAATGAATCTTTAATTGGAAATGTGAGGTGAGTGTAACAAAAAATTCAAATACCCAGGTGTAACTGTCTATTTATGCCCTCTGAAAAAATTATATCAGATTTTTGAAAAATCATATACAGGGTGAAGTGTTGAATATGAAGCAGTCCCACAAATTTTCTCGAAGACGGACCTGGATTTTCTCAATTCTGAATATGTCAGTTAGTTGCCCGGCACCAATACACACTTCAATAAAAAAATGAGATACATCGACTTAATCATTGAAAAGATATGACGAAACATTGTTTTGGTGAAAATCCATAATTCACCCTGTATATTAATAATGAAAACAAGGAGACATTTTTTAATGGTCATTTGATAATCCCCTAACGTGCCTCTACTTATGGTAGAAGTATGTACAGTTCCTCGTGACTCACCCTGTATTAGCCGAAAGCAGCCTATTAATCCACCAAAAAACATTTACTACTATTACATACTGACCATTTAGTAATTCTTACTGTATAGATTTGCAAAATTATTACCAGTTATATATACTGACCTTTCATTAATTTTTACTGACCATTATAATCACAATAGTGAACATAGTAATATAGGTTAAATAGTGCTCCAAAATTCTTTTCTTACTGATATATTATAGAAGTACTGCGTCTTTTACACTACTTTAGTGACTGTTTGTAATATTATACTGTACATAATAAATTAAATACTGTCCAGTTTATTACAACCCAAAGTAAATAGGGCATTCCGATTAAAAAAAAACCTCAGTAAATAAAATGTCACAAGGTGTTCTTGAATTTGGAATCAAAATAACAAATTGAAAACAAGACAAATATAATAACATATTGTCGCCGACATAACTTTAAAATTAAAATTTTAAAACTTCCACATAGGTACTAACTTAATGTATAATACAGTCATATCACATTAGCCAAAAGATCTGAACACTGCTAAAATATAAAAATATATAAATTCTGATAATAGAGGTACAAATTGTAATTAATTTAATTAACTAATTTATTATTTAATATATAACACCTTTTATATGTTCATAAGCTGTATTCATCACACCCCAGCTTAAAAATGCTCTAGTACAGTTCATGTGTACACCGTGATAAATGTAACGGATCTTACCACCACGCTCTCTATAAATTTGTACTAATAGTTTTAAAGGATTATCATATGCCCCTCCTACTTTCGATTGCATAGCTACTTTCAGAACATTTAAAGGATAAAAAATTGTAGACAATACAGCTCCGATCAACGCACCACAAAAAAATTCACTAATCGTTCTCAACACTTCGTTATCATATTTTGGGATTCTTAATTGAAGTTCATCTCTAATTATGAAGAAGCCGACATTTGATGGTCCATTTCTACATAATATAGGTGTTAGACCTCTGTAGTATTCACCTAAACCATACGTTCTTAAAGCTCTAAATGTATGAGCGGTATTCTGAAATTCTTTATGGTACCTGGCGTCTGATAATAAAGTTTGAATTCTTTCAAATGGCATTAAGACTGCTTCTGTTGTACCTGAAGCCAACGCTCCAATAGCTTTTGCTGTATATTTATTCATTCCTAGTTGCTCCAGAGGACGTCTGACTTCTTCATACACTCCAAACATTATCGACAAAGATAAGGTTTTCTGATATAACGGGGGGAGAATGCCTCTGTACAAATAAATGAATCCTTCGTCTTTTAACTGATAGAATGCGCTCTGAGCTTTAATACCATGCAACATCTAAAACATATAGGTTTAATTGATTAACTACATTTTTCGACTAAAGAACAACGTACCTGTCTAAAAATTAATTTATTAACAGGATATGTAATAGTAACATTTATTATAGCTGCACCCCAGCCGCATGCAAATTCTCTCCAATTAAAACGATGAGTCTGAATAATCTCTGCCGCATTCATTTTTGTATTTGCGAAGTTTTTAGGATAATTTGTTTATCTAAATATAATCCTACTTGAATAGGAACGACAAATTTTGTAATACTTTTATTATTTAAACGTTAATTTAAGTCAACATTTTAAATCCTATTAACAGCTACATTCTGTAGCTAACAGTTTTAATTTAACACAATTTAAAAGTACCATGTTATAATTTAGGTTTTTAATTTTGATACATTTTATTTTTGTAATGATCACCACTACCACCAGTACCAGCTTTCCAGGGGCATGACTTATTTGACAATGATTAGTGATTAGGCATTGACAGATGACATAAAGCAGAACTGACATGAAATAATTCCTTCTACACCAAATCTCAGCAATTTTCACACAGCTTACTGACAGGCAACTGAGAAATTTCACCTCACAATGTTTTATGGCTAAGCCATTGTCTTTAGAAAGTCAAATGGCCAAGGTAATAATTTTGTTTGTCGATCCGTTTACAACAAAATGCAAGTAAGGTGAATGGCAGGTGATCACATTTAGTTTGTATGTTCTCTGGTAGAACGACTGAGAGAAGTGAGGCAACGTTATCCTTATTCAGTAGACCACGCCTTTTTTCTAGATAGAAGCCTACTCCCCGGTTTGCAAAAATCCCGATGGCAGCCAGTCGGAACAGTAGATTTTTGATTTATGTATTTTTTATTTATACTTAGTCTACCACTGACACCCACTATTAATAAACAAATAACGGAATATTCTGACATTCGCCAAATATAACCAAAGTGTCATATTGACAGTTATTATAACTGAAATACCCATTATACTATAAGTACGGTCTTATTGTTATTTCACAGGTGTTTATTTGTCAAAATAATTACAGGTATAGCGGGTGATGATATTTTTTTTTATTTTTTGTTACTTTATATTGACTTACATTTACTTAAATATGCCAGCGATGAAAAAACTCTCCAAATAAATATTGTAGAGATTTAAGTGCTCTATCATTTGATATGTAACATCGGTATTTTCTATTAACAACGAAAAAAATATGATTTTTTTAAAACTTTGACAGGCCGCCATTCTGAAATTAGCTCTCCGATTTCAATCGCCAACGAACTCACGCGATTCCATGACCTAGCCGATTTTTTAACCAAATTTTGTTTCGATTGGTCAAAAAATGCGGCCTAGAACGTGACGCAAAGTTTCTATATCCCATATATATATATATATATAGATATATAAACTTTTGAACTGAGGTCATTTTTAGGATCCAGGGGTCATAAAATGAAGTACTGCATAAAAATTTTTCATAATTTCGGTTGTGTCGATCTCCTGAATAGTTAGATTTTTTTTAAAAATCTACTAAAAATGGATACCAAGTCAATCGCCAATCTCAATGTACTTAATTAGGGCCGTATGCGCCGACATCATCTAATCCGGATGAGAGGTAAATCTAGATGGATGTACCTCTAATCCGGGTTAAATGATGTCGGTGCATACGGCTCTTAGAAAATACCACCACAAAGAGTACAGATAAACATTTTTGTAATCTTTGCCACAACCATTGTCTGTAAAGACAATGACCAAAAATCTTGAAGCTTGTGATATTTACCAATTGCAATTGGTTATCCGCTTGGAATTCAACTTACACATAGGATATACAATTCAGTTTAAACCTCGTGTCCTTTGACTAAGAACTTTCCTAGTCAAAGCTCGTGTCAATAACGTTATGCGCACTATATAGTGTCACACCCAGTACTCAGCGAAAAATACTTAGTTCCACCGGATGCAATATTTTTATTACAATATATCGGGTGTGACAATAGGGGTTACCTCATTGAGCCGCTTTTTAGTGAGGTGATGCACGGGGGTCGTGACGTCAGCGGCGACCGGCCAACTCTCCGGTTCCAGTGCATCACTTTAATTTTTGTTTTAACTGGAACTAAAACCTATTAAAATTATCCATGAACTCAGAAACAATTTTTTTTCCTTTCTTTTTTGGCCTGTACACTAGGTAATACAGCCATCTTTGTAATTCTTGGACCTACTGTTTAGCGTGGAATCCGAACCACGGTCATTCAGAAACATATTCTTTTTCTGAGTCCATGACATACAATTTGAGGTTAAATATCTCAGTTAACAATTTGTAAAAGGAAGGGGAGTTGTGACAGGTGCGTGACAATTGCTAATATTTAGCATTAAAAGAAAACGCGTTTTTAAATGAAAATTGTTGAGGTGAGTGAAAACTTCTGATATTTGGTATGGGTATGATGTCAAATAACATATGGTTTTGATGGTGTATAATTATAAAAAATATGATAAAAATAAACATTTCAAAAAAGTAAACAAATGCAAAGGACAAAAGATAATTCACAATGACGCAGATTTTAAGTAAGGAATACTGTTTTCTAAATATTTAAATTAAATTAATACCATATTTCTAGCTAGTGCAAAACAGGGTTTGACGTTTGAGATAATAAGTGCAAGAATCTCTAATGAAAAGGAGGAAAAGAAGCATGTTATATACACTTTGCAAGTACGATTTATATCTGGCAATGATGACCTGAGCCCTTCTGTGATAGAACGTCGATATACACATTTTTTAAACCTATATAATACACTCAGGGAGGAACAGCATACATTAATGACAAACATCTTTTTCCCAAAAAAAGTATTGATGGGCAATTTTGACAATGAATTGATATCTACCCGCAGTACTGAATTCGAGTCACTTTTAAAACATATTTCCGTAGAGAATAAATTAAGAAATTCTCAAGCTTTAATGGATTTTCTTCAAAATGTTGAATTAGATAAAGCCAAAAAATTGATGGAGAATGGAGATTATGACATTGCATATACTCTACTTGAGAACACTTTTAAATTACTAAACAAGGTAATCATTTATAGAATTATATAGTGATGAAGATACATAGGTTTTTTAAAAAACCACCAAAATTTGCAGTTTTATACTCGTAATGTTAGATTGTCGACCGAATGGATGGATCCATGGACTATTAAGTATTGTCTAGGTACATAAGATAAGATACTTTTTAGGTGGTTTCTTACAAGCAAACCATAATGTCCGCTGCATATATGGGAGATTTTTTTATTCCTGATTTTTAAATGAAAATAACTTTTGGGATAGATATGCTCCACATGAAAATTTGTTTTCACTTATGACATCGGAAATCCAATTTGACGGCAAATTTCATCAAAATGAAATGACCAAAAGACGATATCAAAATATGTGATAACAAAAAATGCCATGAATATAAATTACGTATTTTCAGGTTATTTAAAAAAGATATTCAAAATATTTCGTTATTTTTAAAATAATTTGTACCAATTGTTATTTTTATATTTTCATTTTCAAAAATATTTTATCTATTATTGACTTAATTTTTAGGTAGCAGTGACTTTAGATTAAGTAAAGAATTTTTTTTTAATGTATATAGGTTGCTATAGTTTATAATATCGTTTAAGATAGACTTTTTAGATGGGGTCTAATTAAATTTTTCCAAATTATAAAAAAGAGGTTTTATTTATAAAACATTGCAGGTTAGTTGGATTCATCAAAAAATAAATAACAATTTTAAATAATCTAACCGAAAAATAAAGTTACTAAGTAATGAATAAAATTAATATTTTGTGATAAAATGAATCTAATTTCTTGAAAATATTTAAATACAAATTTGGTAACGAATTATAGATTTTTTAATAATATTGTTGCGTATTTCGGGTTCGCACTTTAAAATTCGCACTGTAAATTACGTCATTAAATTAATAAATAAACTAATGCCCTTAAGGCACGAATAGCTCTTCATACGGAAATTTATCTTTTTGTTAATGACGGTTCAGCGCAAGTGAAGCATTAAATAATATGACAAATTATTTTACATATTTTAATGTTATTTTAATTATTTTGTACTTCTAGAATTTATCTACATTTTCTTCTGAACTATGTACAATATAAATTGAAAAATGAGTAAAAGTAATCCTAAACAAGAAAAACTTAATTGTTCACTACATGTGAATGCCAGTAAATCCGAAAAATGCGGGGAGTTCAAAACTTTTTATTTATTTAATTTCAATATGTTTCTTGTAAAAATTGCTTCCTTGATCTGATATTTCCATGCACGCCACTTATAAGGACCGTTTTTAAAATCTCCATACTCACGAATTTTCGAAATGGTGCTTCTGAGCTTTTAAAATATACCTAACTCACGCTGTTTGGTTATGGCTGCTATTAACTGTTTGAAAGTAGTTGAATAACGATAAAATCAAAAATAATACAATCATAGTTATCAAATCACGATTCCAATTTACCAATTTGATCGGACGGATCATGATTCGGATTTTATAACGAAACGTAATGCGTTGTTGAGTTGGTTAGAAATACTTACGATAATTATACTTAGTATTTTGTAAGATGGATGAGTTTTTCACGGTTTTGTTTACTATTTACAAAATCAAAACGGAAAAACAAAATCGAATATTAAGGTAATATTTTTCATTATGAGGGACACTATATTATATTACAAGTACTAGACATGGACTATCCAGCCAATAACTCTTTGAATTCTTGTTATCAACCTGAATAGGTATATTGAAATTTGATGGAGGATACAATTTATGTGACCCTTGTTATATAACTGATGGGTAGAATAACATGAAAAGCAAATTGTCTCATATTTCTTGTGTCTCGACGTGCGCTAAGAGCTAAGACTGTTATCTTCATTGTTTCGATGAAGTAGTAAAACATGTTTTTATTATACATTATGTTATCTAATTGAGATATTAATTTTAGGTGTTTACAGATAGATCACCAGCTGTTCTACTTTCTTTATGTCGACTCCTTGGATGTTGTGTGAAACTGCCAGGTATGCCAAAAGCCTTATATTGGGCGGATATTGCGTTGTACCGTTATGAGGGTGTGAGGTAAGCAAAATTTTATTGTGTCTATTAATTTCTACAAATCACTGCACATAAACCCCATTGGTTGTCTTATGGATGCTTGGGGCAACGTGTCCAGTTAGAATCCAGTAGATACTTAAAAACTCCCTGTCAAATTTGCAGCTTGTGGTCTCTGCAAATGTGAAGAGACTGACTTCATGATGCTCTAATTGGCTGCAACTGAGACTTTTTTGTTCCCACAACTGAATCAGGTCCAAAGAACAACTTGTCTAAACATTGAGAACTATGGAAACTCCAACAAGAACCATGGAAATGTTGTGTCTCTCCCCCTTGGATTTATAATTAAGTGAGACTAAGGGTTAGAACAGATTAAACTAAGGTGGGAAGGCCGAACGTCACCTCTGGGAAGAAACAATCCAAAATCTGCCGTTACTGTAGATTGGAATAGATAGGTAGGTGAATCTTCTTAACGAATTTGATTATTGTGATGGTTGAGCTTTCTTTTAGATTCGCTGGTACAAGGGTTACTTCATAAATACAATTCTAGCTGGAGCGGGACAAAAACATAATACATGTAGATAGGTATAGGTATGTGAAAATACAAAATGCCGATTGTGCGAACGTATTATGTTCTCGTCCAGCTAGAACTAGGTTCGCAACAGTTGGCGAAGTAGCCCTTTTACCAGCGAGCCTAAAAGAAAGCTCACCAGCAAAATAATCGCCTTCATTAAGAAGATTGAGCTACTTGGTGAAATATAAATTAGCAACAATCAACCCTTGAGTGGTCGCAGTGGAGGGTGCGAGCGGTCTCACTCATTCTGAACCTACGTAACCTAGGCAGGTGAAGCTTCTTGACGAACTCGATTATTTTGGCAAGTGAGTTTTCTCTTAGATTTGTTGGTACAAGGGTTTCTTCATAAGTATAATTCTAGCTGCAGTGGTACATGAACATAATACATGTTCCGCTGTTTCATCCTCCCCTCAGCACAATATTCCGAAAGACCTATTATTGAAACGACTGTGCCCGGTTCATAGCCCTGTTACACGCCGCAGATAAGATTATACCAACAGCTGCCTGCAGAAGTATTTATTTTGTCGGCTTGAATGATATGTCAATTAAAACGTCTGCTCCGATGATTTCCCTTCAGCCCTGTCTCTAGCCGTGGAGTTGACTGATTCATTCACTTCTAAACCTTTACTATTAAACCTTTTCCTACTACTGAGCCACCTGGAAATCATTATGGCGTCTCTTCTTTTCAGAGAAATTGTTAAAATTTTAAGTTGTTTCATTCGTCGGCGAACTCATTATTTGCAGCTGAATAACAAGATGGATTTTATCTTTTTACCACAGGAGGGCCATATATTTCTGTATCATGCATTCACCAGTGATTTATGGCATACCATTGCCGACCCAGTAGCATGTTTCTACGAGTTCAAGGTGATTAATGCTTATCAGAAAGCGAGTAAACCTTTGTTCACATAATGAAACACTTTTTATAGTGAATAGTCCGTTTCCCATAGTATTCAAGCAAAACGCTATATATTTTGAGATATAGAAAACAGGTATGTCGGGTTAGCTGAACAGACTGTCCAACATAACCGTACTGACTCTCGCCTGTCAATGATTAAGGTCTATTATTATTCCTAAAAACATCTGATTTGTGTGGTAGGTAAAAATATGTAGGTATATTAAAAGTAGTACTTTCATGGAGCAACAAGTGGAATGCCTCCAACCAGTCCATTGGTATCTTAGTTTGACTGAAAAAAAGCAATTAAGAAAGTGAAATTAGGTTTTCGATGTTGACACCAATCTGTCCCCGCTACCGAAATTGTTGTAAATTTAGAAAACAACTATTATTGCGCATTCTACTTTTCGAATAAATATTAAAATGATAATTTTATTTAGATTTGTCGCACTCCAAGATGTTTCTTGAGGTTGTTGAATAGTCAAAAATTTGTACATCACTAAATCCGGTGAACGTTCAAGACCTTTAATATGATTTTGCCTCAAAAACTCCACAGTCTGTTGCGCCATACGAGATAACGAATTTCCATATTGTAACATCTAATGTTTCAGCAATCAGAACTTTATTAAACATTTAGTAACCCTGTACTATCTTTAAACTTAATGACTTTTACTAAACCGCTTCTACAGAAGAACTCAGCGTAACTTAGATTTATTGCCATTTTCTTCTTTACTATCGCATTGATGCGTCTTCTTAAATTTACATCCCTATTAACGACAATGGACTATTTCTTCAACCTAAAATTGTATGCATATTACCCAATAATGCTAAATATATCTAAACAAACTTTGGCATACGTCAGTGGCGGCTTGTGGCAGTTTAATGTGGTGAAGCCATAGAAATCTTATATATGTACTCTAGAATGCTAATTAAATCCAGCCGAATACCAAAAAGTGTAACGGGTATGCAGAGTTTTCTCGAACTACGCATGCTCCTCAGTTACTTATTTTCAGTACAGAGCTGCCATATTTAAAACTATTTTGTCGTTCGCCTTACAGAATTTATGCGACATATCTGTTTTATAAATAAATCCATATGTTGCGTCATACGAAACTGCTTGACAAAATCAAATAATTCAATGTTATCGGTAAAATTGTAATACTGTTTAGTTTTCAGCAATATGAACGAAACATTTTTTTCCAAATCTTATTAAATTTAGGGGATTTCGCAACAGCGTCTATTTTCGCAAATGACATTTCTCGTAGTGGGAATATCTGTCAGAGTCGGCTTCACAACAATTCAGATAGGTTTTATAATTGAATTATGGGTTTATGCGTGGTATATATTAATTGTTGATAGATATACCTATTTGTGATTAAAATTGTTTTTAATATTTGTTATTTTGGTTTGGTAGTTTGTTTATTTAACAAACAATGAGGTGTATAGTGTTGTGGTGTAAAAATGAAAGTATCATTCCTGGTATTAAATATTTTCAGTAAGTTATTGTTTCGGGTTTCTAACAGTCTCAGTTTGAGTCAATATGATACCATTGACATGATACTCATTTTTAGCTTGACAAAAAAAAGACATGATGTTTGGATGCGGGCATTGGGATCCAATACAGAAAATGTATGTGATGGGAATGTCATATGCAGTAAGCATTTCGCTGCAGAAGATATCATTTGTAGAGAAGACGGCAAGAGGATCACCCTCGTACCCGATGCAGTTCCCAAACTTTTGTTGAAAAGAAGAGATTATGTAAATGAGAGTGGAAGTTAAATTCTTAATCGTTTGATATCAAGACACTGTTTACTTAAAAGCAGTCAGTCAAAAATGCATGATATGTATGTCAAGAATATATTTCCTACGTTGTGTAGGTATACAAAGTTCGTTTGAATTCTGTTGTTAAACTGGAATATACTTAATTATAGAATCCTCCATGAAATTGCTGAGAATAAAAGTTCTACCAACCATGTTTTGTCACAAAATACTATTGCGAGTAGTACGGATGATATAAGTGGTTTACATGGACACGGAAAATATTCGTGAAATAACTGTTTCTTGCACCCCTTCTTTGAAGGCTGTAGAGAGGTAAGAGGCCTAAGGTGGTTGTTTAAACAAACAAATATTATATAATAATAAAATAAATAATTAGAATGCTCAAGTCCTTACGATATTTTCCAATATTAGAATTTTTACTTATTTCTCGTTTCTGCTTAGATTTATTATTATTGGGTTGTACCTGTTAGACAATAAAGTATTTATATATTTAATGTAATTTTTTATTTCTTAAATTCCTTTATTCCATTTTTTTATTTGAATTACCAAATGGTAAAATTTAATTTTAAATATACCTATAACAGTAATATTACATTTAATCAAAGCCGGTCCTGTTGAAAAATAAGTGACTGGTGATCATGCGCATTATGGACAGCTCTACACTTTTCGTTACATTTTTGTACTACGGGATTATCATTCTAGAGTATATATATATATATATATATATATATATATATATAATATAAGATTTCTGTGGGTGAAGCGTGCTGTTTGTGCAAGATTCTTTTGGTAGGCGATAAGGTCTTAGTGCAATTAAACGCTGGCAACTATGTTTGTATGAAGCCGGCCGTCAGATGGTTTTATCTCGTTGAATATTGGGTAGATGCCGTAGTGGTAGTGGATTGTTGCTGAATTATAGATGAAAACGCTTTGAAGCACGCTTCATCTGAACACACAGCGAAGATATATAGCAAAATAAATAATTACAAGCATAAAAAGGGGAAATATATGTGCATTATGGAATATATAAAATAAAACCTGCTTCAGACAAATTTACAGTTTTATGGGTTTACCTCAGGTTGAAATTTGTATACATTTATTTATGGTTTAAATTTTATATGGGGAAAAATAATTACACAATACAATAAAATTAAATATTATTCATTTTACTGACTATTTAGATGACAAGTCGCCACTGGCATACGTCTTAAACATTGCAACACACAGCTGATTCTGACAAAATCAGCATTCATAGATACTGCTTCGTGCCAACTTTGAAGATCTTACCTTGCGAATTTATACCATGAAGTGTTTTTCGGTGGTATGTGCCTGAAAAAAATAACCCTTCAAGATTTGACAAATGAAAATAACACAGGTTTTTCTGTACTGTATGTTTGACGACGTACGTGAAAAATTGATTTGTAATTTGTAAAAAGCCGATCTATAGATATCAATACTTATAAACTTTAGTGGTATAAATGTTTAAATATAGGGTTTAATAACCTCTCCGTAGAACAATTTGAAATTACATTAGGTATCCTAAACTGTCCGACGCATTTCGGAACACTAAAACTGGTGATTTATAAACTTGACATTTGCGTCCACCGTTGTCGTTTGCCGTTACAGTTCTACATCGTGATTTATAAACTTTGCAACAGTTGTCTCAACTCATAACCTATAATTATTTTATTTACTTTGGGTTTTGGTTCTTATTATTTATTAATAATATATAGTATCATAAATATAAACATGGATTATTTAATGACGACAGGGAGCAAATAACAATTGGGGTAAATAATAATTTTAATTTACGGGATCATATGATTTCTGTCAAATTGGACACATGACAATTTATTGCGTTTCTATTGGTTGTGTTGCCAACGGCCAACGGAAAAAGATAAACTTGATTTATGTTGAACGGCGGGCCACGCAAATGGTGACGGAAAACGGCAGTTTATAAATACAAGTACGCAACTTACGTATGGTGAAATCGGACGGTCGACGGCAGCGCAGAACGCAAACGGAAAGTTTATAAATCACCAGTTAGTCTGCCGAAATATAGAAAATTTGAATGACATAACCTGGCGATTACCACCATTGATGATTTGTGGTGCAACCATGGTTGTGTGAAGCAAATTTCCAACATTAAAGTCTTGTTACATTATGTAATAAGCAAGTCGTAAAAATCAAATCCCTAGGCCTTGGACACTTTGGAATTGAGCTGAACAGAAGTTAAACTATTTTAAAATTATTTGTTTTTAACTTATTAGTTTTTCATAATGTATATTTTGTTTATAGTGATAGTGACTTATTAGAGTTATATATACCTCTGCTTCAAACATGCATAAAAATATGGTACGCGAATGATCGAAACAAAGATGAACTGGAACAAAGGATTTTGAATTTACGAAGACAAGGAATTAAAGTCAACGAGAAAACTGATCTCTTAGAAGTCGTCAGTTCAGTTGAAGAAAAATTGTTTAAATAATTAATTTCATTTTGTTAAAGTGTCCTTGTAAATTGTATGGAGTTTAATTTATTTATTTTTTGTCCTATCTTGATGATTGAAAGATTTTTTAGTCAATTCAATATTTAAGACATATTTTATATATATGTTGACAAATTTATTTATTTATAGGATAAGTGTAAATTAATGCTATCATCTGTTTAATTGTTAAGATAGTATTGTAAGTATACTACAAAATAAAATAGCCTATTTTTATTAACTGCCTTGTTATCTGCTCTCCTACAGCTGCTTTCATTGGCACACGTAGCATATTGATTGTATGGCGGGAGGTAGTTTTGAATTTACTATGGTGCGTAATATTTAGAGTATAACAATGTCTAAAAGGAAACATATAACTAAGTTTACAACAGAAGTCCGAAATAATAAACCGAATTGAAGCAGGGGAAAGTGTCAGATCTATTGCTGTTGGAAAATCCACAATATCCGATGTAGGTAAAAATAGCGGAAATAGAACAGAATTGATTACATTTTCGGAGTCTTTCATCGCCAATTACATATTACATATTTTCAGAGCGAGTTCTGGGTGCTTTTAGTAAATTTAAGACAGATTTGGTATATAACAACTGAGTATTTGCGGGGAATCGCTGTCTACCAACGTTAATCCAGTAGAGCCATTTTGAGCTAAACTAATGAAAAAATTACTGATTTCGATAGAAAATAAAAATGTCTAGGCTGCCAAAATGTCACGTGGTGTTAATAATGCAATGCATTCATGCAGCGTCAGGATACTATTCAGTAATCCGGACATTTCCTTAATTGGAACAATTCTTACATATAATTCCCCGAATTAAAGAGGTTGTACTGTGTTTATGTTTGTGCTTTGGGTATTTACGAATTTAATTAATAATTTATATTATGTTCTATATTCACCGAAAAAATCTGTAAGCACCTATGCTGCTTGGTTAACCGTATTTGGATCCCAACACTTAACAACAAAGCTCAGCGTGCACCACTGGAACTTTAAAACGCCTCCCACCATACAACCAGCTATCAGTGAAACCGTACACAGCTTCTCGCGCGCCAAGGTGCACGAAAATAAATTGTAAAGATGCAGTCCACCCGTGTTGAAGATATATATATATATATATATACCTGGGGAAATATTCACTGAAAGTGAGTCAACTATGCAGTCGAATATAACTATATATATTATATAGAAAATCCAATGAAGAAAACGAACGTCTGTGAGTTGGAAAAAACATTCGCTTCAGGTGGGAATCGAACCCACTTCTTACGCTTTCCGGGCATTTGCTCTACCATTGAGCTACCGAAGCACTGGTGACAGTAGTGCATAAACGCGTACTAAACACCAATGTCCCCTCCAACTCACAAACGCTATGCTGTTTTGTGGTTCTGCTGCTGTCTCGACCTTCAGTTCGAAGGCATCAAAGACACAGACCACGTCGCATTGTTTCTTCTCTTGCATGTCCTGCACGTCGTATCAAATATACCTGGGGAAAATATTCACTGAAAGTGAGTCAATTATGTAATCGAATATAACTATATATATTATATAGAAAATCCAATGAAGAAAACGAACGTCTGTGAGTTGGAAAAAACATTCGCTTCAGGTGGGAATCGAACCCACGTCTTACGCTTTCCGGGCATTTGCTCTACCATTGAGCTACCGAAGCACTGGTGACAGTAGTGCATAAACGCGTACTAAACACCAATGTCCCCTCCAACTCACAAACGCTATGCTGTTTTGTGGTTCTGCTGCTGTCTCGACCTTCAGTTCGAAGGCATCAAAGACACAGACCACGTCGCATTGTTTCTTCTCTTGCATGTCCTGCACGTCGTATCAAATATACCTGGGGAAAATATTCACTGAAAGTGAGTCAATTATGTAGTCGAATATAACTATATATATTATATAGAAAATCCAATGAAGAAAACGAACGTCTGTGAGTTGGAAAAAACATTCGCTTCAGGTGGGAATCGAACCCACTTCTTACGCTTTCCGGGCATTTGCTCTACCATTGAGCTACCGAAGCACTGGTGACAGTAGTGCATAAACGCGTACTAAACATCAATGTCCCCTCCAACTCACAAACGCTATGCTGTTTTGTGGTTCTGCTGCTGTCTCGACCTTCAGTTCGAAAGCATCAAAGACACAGACCACGTCGCATTGTTTCTTCTCTTGCATGTCCTGCACGTCGTATTAAATATACCTGGGGAAAATATTCACTGAAAGTGAGTCAACTATGTAGTCGAATATAACTATATATATTATATAGAAAATCCAATGAAGAAAACGAACGTCTGTGAGTTGAAAAAAACATTCGCTTCAGGTGGGAATCGAACCCACTTCTTACGCTTTCCGGGCATTTGCTCTACCATTGAGCTACCGAAGCACTGGTGACAGTAGTGCATAAACGCGTACTAAACACCAATGTCCCCTCCAACTCACAAACGCTATGCTGTTTTGTGGTTCTGCTGCTGTCTCGACCTTCAGTTCGAAAGCATCAAAGACACAGACCACGTCGCATTGTTTCTTCTCTTGCATGTCCTGCACGTCGTATTAAATATACCTGGGGAAAATATTCA
The DNA here is from genome assembly GCA_911728435.2 of Apoderus coryli. Classification (NCBI taxonomy): domain Eukaryota; kingdom Metazoa; phylum Arthropoda; class Insecta; order Coleoptera; family Attelabidae; genus Apoderus; species Apoderus coryli. Next base: position 2,273,184 of record OU452206.1, on the reverse strand, counting down.
CTGAAAGTGAGTCAACTATGTAGTCGAATATAACTATATATATTATATAGAAAATCCAATGAAGAAAACGAACGTCTGTGAGTTGAAAAAAACATTCGCTTCAGGTGGGAATCGAACCCACTTCTTACGCTTTCCGGGCATTTGCTCTACCATTGAGCTACCGAAGCACTGATGACAGTAGTGCATAAACGCGTACTAAACACCAATGTCCCCTCCAACTCACAAACGCTATGCTGTTTTGTGGTTCTGCTGCTGTCTCGACCTTCAGTTCGAAGGCAGCAAAGACACAGACCACGTCGCAGTGTTTCTTCTATTGCATGTCCTGTACGTCGTATTAAATATACCGGGGAAAATATTCACTTAAAGTGAGTGTCGGAGCATTTAAAATCGCGCACCATAAAAACTGATTTGTCGTCAGTTGAACATATTTTTGTTAACACGAGTCCTATATTTTGGGTGCAGTCTATATTCCTCCGGGCTCGACTTCACAGGTATACGAAGAACATTGCATGGTTGTTGAGAGCATTTGTAATAATTTTGGGGGCGCAAAATTAATCCTGTGTGGAGATTATAATATCCATAGTGCGGTATGGCATAACGATAACTGTGTAGAATGGGTTTGGTGGATTAAATATGTTGATTAATTCGATTCAATTTTACAAACTTTTATTACACAAGAAGTCGAACTAACATTATTCATAATAACAAACATAATATAATACAGTTTTTTGGGCGTTTTAAACTTGGTTATTAGTGGACTATAAAGTAAAAAACGTCTGCTTTGTATAGCGCCCAAACAATTAATAACGCGAAAACAAAAGTGACGCTAGCGGTGTTGCCAAATATTCTTATAATGTCCTTGCAGGTTGTCACGTTTATTTGAAAGTCACGACAAATAACTTGGGTGTATGTGTGCGCTGCCCTAATAACTGTCCGGGTCAAATAATATGTGAAGAATTTGGTCGATTAAATTTGTTTCAGAACAATGATTATCCTACCAGTCGTGGTGTCTATTTGGATTTGATGTTCTCGCACTGTGCTTCGTTGGTGTGTTTCCAAGCAATTGATATGTTGATGCCTGCCGGAATTCACCATAATCCATACGTGTTTGATGTTTGTGTGGGTGAGATCGAGACTATTGAGTGCGAAGAGTTTTTTTTATCTTGATTATTGGAGTGCAAATTCTGATGCTATCAATGACTACTTGGTATCACTGCCTTGGTCAGATCTGTTCGATGGAAGAGATGTCGATGAAGTAGTTGACATATTCTACACTGCTTTGTGCCATTGTATTAATTTGTATGTACTTCAGAAATGTATCAAAACGTCTAGTTTTCCTAAATATTTCAATGCTGAGCTGAAAAATTTAGTATGTCTGAAAAAAGAGGCACATAAAAGGTATAAGGAAACCAGAGAGTGTTCTATGTATCAAGAATTTATTAGGCTAACTTATGTAGGGTTAAATTTGGAAAATGCCACTCTGAATTCATAAGCCGATTGGAGTCAAATATCAATGAAAATCCTCGCCAGGTTGGCGCTATATTAATACTAAGAAAGTTGGAATTGGACTGCCAAAGTCAATGGTTTATAATGGGCGAGTTGCCGATCGGGCCTGAATATGTCTGATCTTTTTACCCAGTTTTTTTCTAGTGTTTATGACGCAACTGTATGTAACGTTCCCGATTTTCCCTTGACTGATTCTTGAAATATAGCCTTTGATAATATCACGATGTCTTTGAGAAAATTTTGCGAATTCCTGACAGAACATCGGTCGGTCCGGACAACATACCTAATGTTAATGATTTGGAGGAAAGACTGACCTGTGGCAAGTTAATGTTTGCTGACGACTTAAAAATTTTTCTTGAAATAAAAAATATTAATAATTGTAATGAGCTTCAAGCAAATTTGAATCATGTATCGGAATGGTGTCAAACTAACCATTTACCTCTTAATCCAGCAAAATGTAAAATCGTGATGTATACAAAGAAAAAACAAAATATTCAATATAACTACAGCATAAATGACACAGCCATAACATCCTCTGAGACAGTGACTGACCTGGGAATCATCTTTGACTCTAAACTTAGTTTTGCTGAGCACATATTAACTAAGACAGCGGAAGCCAATAAAACCTATGGGTTCATTATGAGAAATACAAAAGGCTTCAATAATATTCTTGCTTTACAAATTCTTTTTTCTACATACATTCGGCCTAAGCTTGAATACGGTTCGTTAGTCTGGTACCCTATATATAATGTTCATAAAGTTGCAATTGAAAAAATGCAGCGTAAATTTCTTAAACATCTTGTGTATAAGGAAGATGGAATATATCCTGAAAGGGGAGTTGACTATAATATATTGTTGACTAGATTTGATACGCGGAGCTTGGAAAAAAGAAGAATTTTGAATTCAATTGAGTATTTGTATAAGCTTCTACATGGAAAGGTTGACTGTTCTGAAATGTTAATGAATCTAAATATTAATGTTCCGAGATTTGAAACTAGATACAGTTCAACTTTTCACATTGCGAGAGCTAGAACCAATGTGTTGCTGCGTTCTCCTGTCAATATTATGTGTGGTAATTATAACTTGATTTGTGCAGACTGTGACATTTTCAATTCTGAGATGAGAGAGGTTCTGGAAGTTGCCATCCAACACTTCGGTAATTAGATATAGGTACTCATTTTAGTTTTATTTATTTTGTGCATTAGTGAATTATGATTTGGGTTTAAAATTATTAAAGTATTTGTCCTGTAAAGGGTTTTGTACTGTTGGGCAAATAAAGGCTATTATTATTATTAAGATGTTTCAAATTACAGAGGAGTTTGCCATCAGTCGGCGATAGCGAAAATACTAGATTGTTTCTTGTTCGATCAACTGCAATGGAAGTGTAAAGGACTTATTACTTAAAATCAACACGAATTTTCCAAAAATAGGTCTACGATTACAAATTTGGCTTCGTATGAACTTGAATTAATGGAAGCTGTGAATCAGGGATGTAGACGGATTCGGTGTATACCGATTTCGCAAAGCGTTTGATGGGTAAACTTCGATGTTTTGTTAGCGAAGCTGCGAGCTTTTGGATTTTCTGATATCTCTGTGAATCGGTTGGAGAGTTTTTTCAAGGGACGCACCCAAATGATGAAAATTATGAACCATAAATCCCAGGAATTTCGAGTGACATCGGGCATTCCCCAGAAGTCTCATTATGCTCCACTTCTCTTCAATATTTTTATAATTGATCTTAGTGACACCTTAAGGTTTTCAACGCCTAGTTTTTTTGCAGATGATTTGAAGGTATACAGAAAAATTACTTGTGAAGGAGATGTTAATTGCATGCAAAATGATCTGGAGGCTCTCTGGGAATGGTCTAATGCTCTCTGGGAATAACTTGAAATTTAATATAGAAAAGTGTTGTTTTATCAGTTTTTTCCGTGCTAAATCTAGATTTCCTAGTCAGTATGTAATGGGTGGTGGCCAATTGAAGTATGTTAATAGAATTAAAGACAGGTGTGAATTTTTCAGAGAATGTTAGCTTTAACGCCCACATACATGCAATATCTCAGAATACACATAACTGTGAAGATTTCTCTGTCACCAGCTGTAGACTATTGTATGTGAGTATTGTCCGTTCTTCGCTGGAGTACGCTACCGTGATATGGTCGCCTTGTTATCAGAGTTGCGTGAGTGTGGTCGAGAGAGTTCAGAATAAGTTTTTGCGATATGCTGCATTCAGACTGGGGATCCAAATGACTGAATATCATAGATCGGATATAAGGGACATATGTTAAATTTGGATACTCTCGCCAATCGTAGAGTGTTAAAAGATTTATGTTTTATTTTGAATATATTAAATGGTACTATTGATTGTGCTGCAATTTTGCAAAGGATCTCATTTAATGTTCCAGCGCGTAATTTACGACACTCTGGTACTTTCTTTTTACCTACAAGAAGAAACAACTATAATATTTTTCCCAGTGGATGAACTCTTCGCATTCTAAATGAAAATGATTGTATTGATGTTTTTTCTGGTTCAATTTTGAAGTTTAAGCGTCAGTTTAATTGTATTGAATGGAATCTGTGATGTTTTTATTTGAAATTTTGTAATGTCAAATTTTCTGTCATTTAATATTAATTGATTAAATGAGAATAAAAAAAAATTAAAATTGTTACACATAATAAACACAGGCGACTTCGTATACAAATTCGTGGCCGGTCTTTCGCAATAAAAAGCTACACCATTACAACTTCCCCATCGCAGAACTTTAATATTTATTTGGGACAGCAGCTCAGGACAGGCAATTTGATTGTGCAGAAGAGCATGCAGAAATTTCATGGAAAAAAATATTCTTCTGAACTCCACGCTGCTTCTCACGCCAAATATGTCCGCAAAAATGTGTATTTAATATCTCTAGCCGGATAAACGCGATCCAATCTAAATGAAAGATACTTTAAGAACCTTATCAATATGCTGTACCTATATGAAGGTTATAAATGGGATACCAAATCAGAAACAATATTCCACTCTCGAACGAACATAATTGTATAACACGACAAGTGCAAAAACATCATTGAAACTTTCACAATTTCTCACAATAAAACCGTACATTCTCATAGCTTCCCAGGAAAGACAATTCTGAGTCAAACACAACTTCCAAATCGGTAGTAGAGGAACACTTTCCAAGGAAAGTTTGACAAACTGTATATCGAAAGTTTTCTTTCTTAAGAAAGATTTGCATTTACTGGTGCTTAATGGCAATTTATTAGGTTTACACCAATGACATAAAATTCATGTCCACAACTCTCGAAACCTGTTCAGTAAATACTGCTAAGTTCGTAAGAGTTGATCTTCTCGAGATAAAGCCGTGTTGACTCATGCGGCTATAGAGAACAGATTCAAAAATCTTTGAAAAATTAGACAAGATAGACACTTTATAATTACCTATAAGTGATCTCAGGCCATTTATGAATAGGGACCACGCGCGCCTCCTTCGATCGTTCCGGAAACTCAGCACAAATATAACCGTTTAATCGAAATAACGAGCATTATTGGACTGTTGATAATCTCAGGCAAACTCAACAAGAAATGCTACAGGGCTGCGAATCATGCAATGTATGGATTGGTTTTAGTTATAACGTCAGTCTTAGTCGACTTGGAAGTGCTTGTCTTTCTCAAAAATATTCCAGGACCGTAATAAAAAAGAACTGATGATGTAATTTTTGACAAAACGCCATAAAAATGGAATGTCACATTATTATATCATTTGCATCAATTTAAAATAATTAAAAATCCAGGTCCACATTTAAAAAAAGAAAGTTGATGATGGGTCCAAAAACCAAAACGTGGTAGAGAGGGACTTATAGTGTCATCTTGTAGAGCAGAAAAGTTGCTGTATGAAGTGATTTTGGTTTTTATATCTCTTCATATAGGCCAGTGACACTAATATATAAAGCTGAATATTGTAAAAATCGGATCTTTATTACCATACCAAAAGTCCCCAACCCTCCAGTTGATGGAACATCCCAAAAACCACCCTTAAATGTACAATTTTCTAGTTTTTGCAACATAACTCTAATATTAATTAATATTATTTCTTACTTTAGAGGAAAAAATCAGGAAAACTTAATTAAAATCAGTAAGATTATCTAATCTGAATTAACTAGTAATAATAACATTTGATCGATCCAGTGGCGTACAGCGAGTGTACAAAATTATGGAAATATAAAAAACTTTTATTATAATTTTCGGAATACATCGTCTTAAACGCACAAATGCGATAATAAACTTCACAAAATAGTCAAATAAAAAATCAAACATTTATTTACTAATAATAACATTTATTTTTATAATTTTCATATAATTCGTAACACAATTTATATATTTATTTAAAGCCATTTTTAAAATACAAAAATGTAAAGCATTTTTTGTTGAAATAAACACAGCAGATGAGTGGTAAATAAACCAAATCCTAAATTCGTTATTTTTAAATTAAAACCATCCTCAAGCCTAATTGTCATCCAACGTTTTCCTCTTCACCCATTTGAAAAATATTTTCATATAATTCGTAACACAATTTATATATTTATTTAAAGCCATTTTTAAAATACAAAAATGTAAAGCATTTTTTGTTGAAATAAACACAGCAGATGAGTGGTAAATAAACCAAATCCTAAATTCGTTATTTTTAAATTAAAACCATCCTCAAGCCTAATTGTCATCCAACGTTTTCCTCTTCACCCATTTGAAAAATATTGCTGCATGAATTGTGCTGACACTCCCCACAGAAATTAGAGCAATTTAAGACCGCCTTTCTCCAACCACATAGTTCTCTACAATCGGTTTTACAGTTACAATATATCATTTTCATTATAAAATCAGGAGCCATTGCGTTATTTGTTGTTACTGGCTGCTTTATACAAACCCAAAATATAGGATCTAATGTATGGCCCAGCCAGTCTTGATTTGAAAAAATACTCGTAGGCTGTGATGAGCCGCAGCATCCGATTTAGGTGGTAGCGATGCTAATTCAAAATTTGTATTTAAAGATTGCTTGGCAGTATTGTTAAAACTTTTTGAAAATCTACGTTCATTGAGTGCTTTGATTTTCTTTCCTGCCATAGAGGGCCAATAAAAATTCTTCTCCGGCAGCAATTAGGTGTGCTTTAGTTGACGTAAGTCTAGGTATTTTTTAAGAATTCTGTACTTTGAGAATTTTCCTTTTTTATTCATAGATGATGTAGTATCGCATCCAGAAATTGCCGGGCTAAATAAAATAACTGACTTCATGGAAGCTATCTTATTCTGAAGTTGTTCTTGTTGTTGATCTAGGTTATCTTATTAGACTTAACTGAACTACCAGTTCTTAACATATAAACTTTGTCGTATATATTATTTTTTGTGTGACATATCTACAATTAATCGGTCTGCATCAGCATGTGCATTTAAATGTTTAGTAATGTATGATTTTTTGTTGCTGCTGTTGGAAAAAAGTCAGTCTGGTTTACAGTCGGTGAAATAATTCCATATTCTTTATGTCTATGGGTCTTCCTTTACTACGTAAAGTTGACTTGTGGAGAAAAATATCGTAGCAATTTTCATGATAACGGCCTTCCGCGGCAACGAGATCAATTTCAGATTGAATTCTATGTCGAACTTGAACAAGTCTCCACTCGTTTCTGTACTGGCAGTGCTTTAAAATTGGGTTTTTAATATAGTGGATACGACCGAAAATTTCAAATTGTTCTGGCTGCTGTCTCATTTTTTAGCACAAAACAAATTGTCAGTTCCAGAACGCTTTACTGTAACCGCCTCACCTGTACATTATCAAATCCACTTGAAATATTACTTTGCTGGCATATACAGTTCAACAGAAGTTTTATCTGCAAAAACTTTCAACTTTTCATCATTGCGCACATGACTTGCTTTTATTATAGTTTCTAGTTGTTTTTTCCTTTCACAACTTTTGGTATGTTTAGAGGTTGATTGTCATATAGCACCGTTATCCATCGAATTCTGAAATGCCGAAAAAAATACTTGCATTTATAACCGGCCGATAATATCAATCTTAAGCCGCAACCTAGCCTAAGGCGGATCTGACGATGGCACACCATAAGATCCACCAAACCTTAGTAAAGCAGAAAGACGTCAGATGGAAGCCTATAGATTTGATTCAACCGCTTTAGAACGGGCGGCACAAGCAGCACGAGAATTAGAAATGTCAAGTTAGTACAAATAACAATATTAGGTTATGTAATATTACATTGATACTACTACTGTACGAAGGTCATTCCCCATGATGAACTTCTTGGCCGTTTTAATTTGGTACCTCTTGATAAGCGTAGATAATATGCTCCACTCGTGTTCCAATTCAAGATCGTGAATGGCATCAGACTCTCTTGACTTACTTTCAATGATACTTTTTCATACTTTAAATACGGGAAGGCGTAATTGTGCTTCTAGTTTTTACTTACCAACCGCACGTACTAACTTGTTGCTCTGTTTGTGACTATTTTGACTTTATTTTTTTTTTTAATTGTATCATTTATAATTTTAAAACGTTGTGTATTTATGTTAATTTTATTGTTTTGTAATGTACCTGCCCTGTAATGGGATTTGTTCCTGTCTGGGTAGATGTAATCCAAATAAATAAATAATCATAATTAAAATACAATTCACCGCTTGTTTTGTTATGTGTTTCATCAAAAATAATTCCAATTGGATATTGCACACAACAGCCCAATTAACATAGAATATTTTTATTCGGAACACAATTAAAAACTTTTTCAGTTGTTGCATGCATTGGTTTTATACAACAAAGCAATAAATAAGAAGATTCCGGATTACCTTTACAATAAAATGCAATTCAGGGGTGACAATATTGTTTTAAACTTGAGACATAGAATGGCGATAACTCCACCTGCTCACCGTACTGCTATGTTTGAACGCTCGTTTTCCCATAATATCGCAAAACTATAAAATAAGTTACCAAATAATTATAAAATTCTGAAGGGACTTGGATTTACGGTAAATGTTCGAGAACTTATCCTTCACTCTCAATACTAATTATTCTCTTATGTACTGTATTTAATCTTAATTTTATAGACTATGATATAGAACGGTTATCAACGTGTATTACGTTACTTTTCTTCTTTCTTTTCTTTGATTACAGGAAGGTAATATAAGCTTTATAATTAAAGTAGATTAAGCTAGGAGGCATAATGCCTCAACTTCGCCTGTTGTAATTTTTTTAATTTGCAATAAGGACATTAGTATTATTATAACTTGATTTTAATAATTAATAGTATATTGTGCAACGAACATGAAATGACATAAATTTCCTACGAGTATGATCGTTTGCAAATGGTCATTTCATGTGAGTTTCACACTATACTTTTTCTACGACTGTTTTAATGCTTTTGACTAAATTACACATAATTTTTAGGAAAATATTTGTTTTTCGAAACTTACCCCTGTTGCCAATAAGCCTAAATACGATAAGTTAGAAGTATTAGATTGACTAGGTGGTGTTAAACTATATTCACTATCACTGTTTTTGTGTTTTGAAATTAGCGAAATACTTAATTATAGTTATTAATTATAAATACCTAAACTGTCAATTTGGTTTGTATTGTTGGCGTTGCTTTGGTGACTTTTCGTGGCCGACGCTACTTTTGTCATTACCAGGAAATTTATCCATGCGTAATAAATATTTCCCACTAATTGCTAGGCAACTAGTGGATAAATGAAAAACAATATTACAAGGTACTACATTTTCAAATCATGATTGCACATAATAATAAAGGCATTTAAAGACAGTCGGAGAAAAATAAATATCTAGTGCAAAAAGTACGTATTTATTTTAATGCGTATTAAAAAAAAATAACTTGGCACCCTGTAACTTTGTTAATATTGATCCTGCGATATTTTTGCAATTAAAATTGTTGCTAATTTTCTGTATCTTGATAATTCATCACTATGAATTATACACTTAATAGGCTTCTTTGTCTATCTGAGAGTCCAAGAAAGAATGAAACACTTCAAGTTCACCCTGACATAGATACCCTAAAAGCTATTGCGTAAAAGCGCGTGGCCCCTAGCCAATGCAGTCTACACGACCTCGGTCGTGAAGCTGAATAACAGTTTTTCCCAAATTTTGGTAACCACAAAATTGCTGTGTACTGTCAAAAGTAACTTTGGGTATTGGTCTTATGACCTTCTCACAGTCTGAAATGCCTAGTGCGTCAGATGTGTGATGTATTGAGCGTAGATCAATATAGAGTACAGTTTCATCTTCTTTTAGACTCATCAGATGTGGAGAAAACCGCGATCTGTGATCACTGGATGAAGCTTAGTATCTGACTAGCGATGACTTGATATTTGTAAATCATTTCGTGTCTTCATGACACCATCAAGGTTTTAGGGGGGATATCTCCGAAAGTAAACGGTATTCGTTAAGTTTCTTAAGGGCATGTTGTTAGGCAACAAAGTCCGCAACTTTGCCAAAATTTAATCGACTCCTCATATCTTAACGTTCCCGACATCCCAATGGAGAGCCTTAAATTAGGACCACCATGTACATGGCTATTCTATATGAGGTGACCTACCTGGTATTTCTCTTTATAAGAGGCTTTGTTTTAAACAAATTTAAATGTACTCTGTTTTAAGTTATAACTCCGCATCAGAATCTTCCGCGCTAGTTTATAATTTTCTGATTCCAAACATTTAAAATGTATTATGTGGTGGATAAGGACTGATACTGCTTTCGGCAGTTTATTAATTATTTTTCAAAACAGTTATTTAAACATAATTTCTCATTTCTCAAATGATATTTATTACAAATTTATTAAACTGTTAGCTTAGCTCCATCTGGACAATGGCTCATCAAATTCGCCTAAATTAAAAATGTTTACACGAATAATTAATTATATGTATGTACCTATGCAAATATGTGAGTAATTGTGATATTCATTCACACATCTTACAAGTAATACAAGAAATTATATAAATCATGATCAAAAAATAAAATCAAAGGAAACAATGAATAGATAAATAACGATAAAAACATATAATGAGGTATAACACTTAACGCTTAGATTTTTTCGACTTATGACCATCTGATTTATGACTCTCGTCACGACTTCTTTTCTTATCATTGTGCGATGATGAAGATCGTGAGGACGATTGGTGTTTGTCTTTAGATGGTGATGATTTAGAATGGCTTGAAGATGATTTGTGCCTGGAACTGCTGGATGAGGAATGTCTACTCTTGTCGCGGTCGCGATCTGCAACAAAAAAAATATTTTGATGTATAAGATTACGTAAAGATTAAAACTGCCAATATTTTGTTCCAATTTATCGTTTACTAACTTACCTCTGTGCTTATCTCTGCTGCTATCGTGCCTACTAGATGAATGTTTACTAGATGAACTCTTATGATTGCTGCTACCACTACTGTTGTGTTTGGAACTTGAGTGTTTACTACTACTTTGGTGCGAAGATTTATTTTTATCTTTTGAAGGAAATTTACTGCTGCTGCTACTACCACCAGGGCGGTTATGTTTACGTGTATCAAAATCTTCATAGTTACGTTCACGATCTTCTTCAGCAGCTTCACGTTCCAGATCTGACCAATCTTTTCCTGACTCTTCTTCAGAACCTGAAAAATGTTAAACAAAAACTTATTTCATGTTATATGGCAATTTATTTTCTATTAATATTAAAACGGCGATCTGTCTGTTTCTTTTTGAAACTGCTATTGGAACTACACCTTTAATCATTCTTTAATAAAAAAATACAGCCGAATATTTATGGAATGCTCAAACCACCCAGAGATCTCTAATTTCATCAAGTCTGCCTGAAGCCCTAGTACCACAACACCGGATGCCACCCGCAGCAGGTTATTCTGAAGCACATCATGACTCGCATAGGTCAATTTGTCAGAATCAATGGACTGCAGCAAATCATTGAAATATTAAAGAATTGAGCTTTGTGGAACACCAAGACGATAAAAATTCTAAAGCTAAACATACCGAACGCAGTCAAAGATGTCGGACCTACACTAAACAGTCTAGGGGAAAACCCAAAACCATCTAGCTTGGATAGCAATATAAAGTGATCAATACGATCGAAAACCTTTTGGAAGTCAGTGTATATAACATCAACTTCTAGAAGACCATCAATAATCACAGAAACTCGATGAGAAAACGACGCAAGATTAGAGACACAACATCGGCCACTGACAAAACTGTGCACTGTGCTGATCGGGCGAAATGTAACGAATTACACGGGAATATATTTTATTATAAAATAATTTTGAGAAATGGAAGAGAAGAGATACGGACTATAATTCTTAATCAGGCTTGGGCACCCTTTTTTCAGAAATTATGTAATTTTAGCAATTTATAAGGAATAAATCAGTCAATAAAAAAATGTAGAGCAACGCGGAATTAATATACTTTTGAAAGAAATATAAAACGACTGTTATTGGCACTCAATTCGACAGGAATGATCCCAACTGAACCACAATCACCTATTTACCTATATCGGCTAGATAAAAGCATATTTATACATACCGAGATCATCTTCGGATCCAGTATCGCTCTCTTCAGTATCGCCTTCTGAATACTCTGAATCTTCATCACTCTCCTCTGATCCAGAATCAATATCAGTGGGACGGTATGCCTCATCTTCCTCTTCACTCTCTTCTTCTGCCTGCTCTTCCGCATCTGATTCGGGATCAAGGAATGTCCATCCACCGTTCTCAAAAAATCCTTCTGGATCATCGGTGATAGTTTTCATAATTTTTGCCCAATTAAGTGACTGCACACCTTCAGAATATCTGTGGACATTGAGATTATCTAATAAATAGTGGTCGATACCATGTTATTCTTGTCTACCCTACAAATGAATATGTATATTTTCTGAAGTAATCCATGTTAAACGCTAATTTGTTAACAATCATGCAACGCTGCTTTTAATATGCGGAAGAACTTGTTGCCGCCATTTTTTACTATTATTTCAAACACTAGACAGTCCACTTCGTCTGTCAAAAACATTTTTTGTTAAAAAAACAAGTGTTTTATTAGTAGCAAAATAGTGCAAATAGTTGTGTTGGGCATTTCTAATAAGTTAAAATTGCCTTAGCATAAAGTGCATTTATCGAAATGATGAATGCATGATATATGTCATTTTGTGGAGTAGACATGTTTTAATCACATACCTCACTTCAGAAAATATACATATTTAAATTATACAATTAATAAGAATCTCTTTATTGTGTAACAGGTATAACTACCAATTACAAGACAAATACAAAAATATATATTATGATATAATGGCATAAGTAATGGAAAATAACACTAGTAACTAAAGTAACAAAGGTATAAAATGGTTACCTAAATAACTACCTAAATAAGATGAATCTCAATAGCTTTCAAGTACCCACGCAGGTCTTGGTTAATTAATTGAGTGATGCATTAAAGTAATTAATATTATCATGAATACTCAGACGATTGCAGTAGTTGCAAGCCCGAAAAAGTGGCGCCCTAATTTCATGGTTTACGTGAAACTGAGGCACCCAAAATATATTAGAAACTCTGATGAAGCAGCTGAAGATAGTCCAGCAAACCATTTGAAGATAAATATTTGAGAAACATAAATGCGTCGGTCCGCTAATAGTTGAAACTCAAACCTGTTCAGCAACAAACCATAACTACAGCCGCGAGAAAGAAAACTTTAAAGATTTACATTTATTCGCATTTAAGGAAAGCTTGTTTAGGTCAAACCATTCAGACAGCTTACGTAGGTCTCTTTGCAAACGGTCAAAATCACCCGACACCGTACAACACTGTACAACTTTACATAATCCGCAAAAAGCAAGTGCTGGCTTGAGAAATGATCACCTATACTGTTCACAAAGATAGCAAACAGCAAAGGAGCCAAAGTACTACCCTGTGGGATTCCACTCGGCACACTAAAGCAATCAGACCGATAGCAATTATATTCAACAAACTGACGACGAGTCGTTAAATATAACCAAAAATTGCAATTAAGTTCCTGCTGAAGCCAATGTCATTCATGCACTGCTGCATAAAAGAATGATCGATCTTGTCGAAGGCTTTAGAAAAATCTGTATAGATTGCGTCGACCTGAGAGTCCCGGCCAACAGCTGGATATACATCCTGTAAAAAAGTCACTAAGTTGCTGACAGGGCTTCTGAAAAAATCGATGTTGTTGCCAGACCAACTTAGACTTCACCTGGATGAATAGCTTATTGTGTAGCACAATCTTAAACGCCTTACAGAAATTCGATAGGATGGAAATTGGCTGATAATTTACAATTCTGTCAAGTTCCCCAGACTTATGTACAGGGCATCTCTTCCAAGGGTCAGGAAATATGTTAGATTGTAAAGAAAGGTTGGGTGATATATTGCAAAGGTTTTGCAAAGACGGTGACACAATCCTTAACGATAAACGCAGGTATGTTGTCGACACCAGCGGTCATCCTCGGTCTCAGCCTCCTCAAAGCAACCAACACCTCATAAAAATCCAACAATTACACATCTAAAAAATTTAACTTGCACAGGGTGTCCAAAGCCAGATAAAATATTTTATACAGCTTACAGGGTGGTTTATTTTCGATGATTTTTCAGGTTATTTTGAAGGTTAATAAATAACTAAGATGTTCCTTTCGTAAGAGACAGATGATTTTTTTTTTGCGGATGTAGTCTGCGCTTCAGCTAACAGAGCAAGAGGCCCTCACGAAAGCCGCCTTTTTCTTGTGGATCAAGAACCGCCTAGAAGGCATAACTTCTTTTAAAATAATTAGGGGTTGCGGATTCTTTCTCTATCTCTTTCTTCCCGCTCTTTGTTCTTCATAATTTCTTTTATAAGTTTATGTATTTCTATTTATTTATTATTTATTAAATTAACGGGATACCCCAATTATATTTACAACAAATTTCTTATATACATGACAGTACCTAAGGCAAAATAAACAAATTCATAATAAATTCAAGATCTGTTATGAGTACTACTCAATACAACAATTAATTTGACGCTTAAATTCTAAAAGTGAATTGCAAAAGATATCTATACAATCATGTTCATTCAGAGTGCGAAGAGTTCTATCAATAGGAGAAAAATATGTATAATTATTTCTACTTGTATGGTGAAAGAAGAGATCATGGTGTCGTAAATCACGCACTGGTACATTGAAGAAAATCCTATGCAGGACAGCAGGACAATTTATGTTACCTTTCAACACATTATACGCAAATACCAAGTCGTTTAAAACTCTGCGTTTACCAAGAGTATCCAAGTTTAACGCCCCTCGTAGGTCCGATCTATGATAATTGCGCATATGTATCCCCATTCTAAACGCAGCATAACGCAAAAACTTGTCCTGAACTCTCTCAATCATATTTATATAAGTCTGATAATAAGGCGACCAAATCACTGACGCGTATTCCAGTGAAGAACGAACCAGGGACACATACAACAAACGACAGCTCGCAATCGATAAGTCTCTAGAATTCCGCATCACAAATCCCAATACTTTATGACCATTCTGAGACATTCGGCATATGTGTTCATTAAAGTCAACAGACTCTGAAAAGTGAACACCCAAGTCTTTTATTTTATCCATATATTTCAACTGATCACCATCCATCGTGTACCGACTAGGAAATCTATTCCTCTTGCGAAAGAAGCTAATAAATGAACACTTATTGATATTGAATTTCAAATTATTATACACAGACCACTGCCACAGCGCATCAACATCGCGCTGCAAATATTCAACATCGGCCTCGCACGAAATTCTTCTATAAATCTTTAAATCATCCGCAAATAGATTAGCCATCGAAAACTTCAATACATCACTGATATCGTTGACAAAAATATTAAACAATAATGGGGCACAATGGGACCCCTGCGGGACTCCTGATGTTACTCGAAACTCATGACTTTTGTGATTCATGATCTTTACTACCTGTGTACGCCCCCTCAAAAAACTTTCCAACCAAGATAACGCATGGTCAGAAAATCCGAACACTCCCAGCTTTGCCAACAAAACATCAAAGTTCACCCTATCAAATGCTTTGGCGAAGTCGGTATACACCGAATCCACCTGATAACCTCCACTCACAGCATCCAATATATCAAGTTCATAAGAAATCAAATTCGTAACTGTAGATTTTTTTCTACAGAAACCGTGTTGACCCTCCTTAATGAGACCTCTGCATTTCCATTCAAGTTGATCGAACAGAAGGCCATCGAGTAACTTCGCTACTGCAGATTGATTGCAAACTCCTCTGTAATTAGAGATGTCTCCAGAGGCACCAGATTTGTATATAGGTATCACATAGCTAGTTTTCCAGGCGTCTGGAAATTTCTCTTGATTCAATGACATGCTGTACAGTCTCTGAAGAGGCACCGTCACAGTATGCATGCAACTCTTAAGAAAGTAATTAGGTATGTTGTCTGGACCAACGGAAGTTTTATTAGGGATTCTAAGGATTTTGTCATACACCTCACCTACAGAAATACCATCCAATGTGATGTTTCCCGAATTGATACCAGAAAATTCCCCAACATTACACGCAGATCCATCATAAACGCTGGAGAAAAACTGAGCGAAAAGATTTGAGATGTCGGGACCCGTACCAGCCACCTGATCGTTAAAAAACATTGATCTTGGAAGACCATTGTTATTTCTCTTATTATTAATAAAATGCCAAAAGTGACGAGGATTGTTGCCAATATTTGTCTCCAAATGTGCGATAAATGATTTATAACATTCTTTAGACTTGGCCTTACATTGTGTTCGTAACCTAACAAATTCCCAATACAGTGCCTCGTCACCAGTTTCTTGATACCTTTTATGCGCCTCCTTCTTTAAACACACTAAGTGCTTAAGTTCTGCACTGAAATATTTGGGGAAACTTGATCTCTTGATGCACCTCAGAGGTACATACACACTGACACACTGATTCAGGGCAGAGTAAAATAAGTCAACAGCCTCATTAATATCTCTTCCCTCAAAGACATCCGCCCATACTATCGATGCTAAATAATCATTAATAGCCTCATAGTTTGCCTTCCTAAAATCACGATAAAACTCTTCACACTCGAGAGGCTCAGCTATACTAGTGAATACATCAAATATATATGGAGTGTGATGAATACTACTAGGCATTAATAAATCAACCGCCGGTGAGCACTCCAATGCAGGATAATGCGAGAATAGCAAGTCCAAACAAACGCCGCGACTATTAGGATTGTTGTTATTTTGATACAAATTCAAATGACCAAACTCTTCACATACTCTCTGTCCTGGAGAATTCCCAGAACAACGCACACATACACCTAAATCATCATTAAACCATACACAATCCGGGATATTGTAATCCCCACAAAGAATTAATTTAGCATTGTTAAAGTTCCTATTAATGTCTTCAACTTCCGCACAATGTTCCTCGTAAATGTGTAAAGGTGAGCCTGGAGGAATATAAACTGCACCGTATATACAATCATCCTGGGGCAACGTTACTCTAACAAAGAGATGTTCGACGGCGTTTACCTTAATTTTAACAGGTGTTGACTTCAAACTGCTGGACACCGCAATTAACACACCACCCCCCCTAGACTTATTGCTAACGGTTTCATTTCTGTCAGTTCGATAAATATTGTATCCGTCAAATTTCGCTTCTTGACAGGAAATAGAAGCATTCAACCAGGTCTCAACTAATATAATTACATCATAAGAACACAGACTCACCGCCTCCGCCAATTCAGATAATCTTGAGCGCACGCCACCAACATTTTGAAAATAACAACTTAATTTAGCTTTCAATCGTTTTTTGTCTCACCATTTGAAGGATTGACATTATTCATCCTTGGCTTGGAACTCACTACTTTCGGTTCCCCATTAAAGGAGTACCTGACATACACATTAGACTCGCCGTTATTTGTTCTTGCTCTTACTTCATCATATGCTGCTTTTAGTTTCTTACGTTGAAGCGGTGTTAAGTCAGCCGCGATAGAACCATCATCTTTATTTAATTTCCGTTTGTTCCTTAAATAATCTTCTACAGTTTTTGAGTTCTCAAAAAATACTTTCATTGGTCTAACTACATTTGTACTCAATTTACCCAGTCTAATAACCTTAAAATTGCCCGGCTGTACCTGCATTTTAGCACAAATATTGCTCACATTTTGTTTATCATGGTTCACCCTAACTGAAACCTCTGCTGATGAACACTCCCTCACATTATATATTATTAGATTATTCGCCCTTCTGGTCCGTTCTTGAATTTCCACTATTAAATCACCGGACTCCACTGGAGGGACAATATTATCCGTGGTTGTCTTGCTGGTGGAGTTCTGACGAATTTCAGTTAACTCCTCTTTTAGTAAACATATCTCCGCCTCCAACTGTGTGACTTTAAGGGATCTATCATCAAGCGAGGTCTTCACATCACGTAAAGCACCATGCATCTGTTTCCATTGCACTAACATCATTTCAGAGAATTGGCATATCATCATAATAACATCCTTATTACTTGAATTTTGTTTTGATTTTAAGTCCATAACCTTAGACCTGATGTCTTCGAAATTAGCAACAAATTCATCTTCTTTAAAACTGGCCATCGGATCAAGATCGTCTTCTTCGCCACGACCTTGGGCTGGCGTCCTCTCTGGAAAGCCAACACTACGTCTAGATCGATGACTATGTGAATCAACTTCACAGCTGTTATTATCACTAACCTCACTTTTGGAAGTGCAAGTTGTACAAACCCATACTACACAAGAATCCTTCTGAGCTAGGACCCTGAATTGCTCATCACTTACTTTGGCACATTTCTTATGAAACCACTTACTACATTTACCAAGACATTTAATACTGTATTGATTCTTTGTTATATTTAGACCACAACATGGACATAGGTTTTTACCTGCCATTTTCTTCTTCTTCTATTTCTGTCCATTTCTCTTTAGATTCGAGCATAATGCTGTTTCCTTCATTTATGCGGTTGTTTATTTTTAGCTCCGTTTCAAGCCTTATCCTTTCCCACCTATGACATTCTATAATTGTGTGTTTTGGCGTATCAAATCCTTCGCAGTCACACATCGGTCGTCTTCCTGTTTGCCAAACCTTTTTAGATATTGACCAAAACAGCCGTGTCCTGATAAAAATTGAGTTATATAGTATTCTATAACTTTGTGTTTACAGTTTGTCCATGTAATAACATTTGTGATTAGAGTCTTTGTCCACTGGGCTTTTTGCGTCAAGTTTTCCCATCTTATTTGCCATCGTTCTAGGGTTCGCGCTCTTTCTAGTGCATGGTTTCTGGCTTCTCCTTGAATGTACAATCTGCTTTTTTCCTCTATTTGTAGAGTCTAAACTTTAATCAACAAGATGTATTAAACATATCACTCCTCTCCAAGAATAGACTATTAAAAAAAAATAAAATAATTAGTTCCAATAAAAAAACATTTACATCAACCGTGACCAACCCTGGAATCATGGAGGATCTGTACTTTGCGGATAGTTTCGACGAAATTTGCACTCTCATAGTTATTATAAAAAATTTGCAAGCACTATATATAAATAAAAATATCCTAGATCCTAGACTAGACTATAACATATCTACGTTTACACAATTTTAACTCGAACAGGAAAGACTAAATATTTAGAAATGTTGGTACTCAATCGTTTTTATTCCTTACACTACATCAATTGTATTCCTAAAGTATAAAACATTATCTCACCGTATGTCACAAGAATTCAACCATTCCTTAACGTGGTCCAGCATATTCATTGGAATTGCATTAACCATAGCAGTTTTTCTGTTATAATCTTTGAATACAAATACCATATCGAAGTTTTTTAGGTGGAACTGTACACGTTCAAAATGTACCAATTCCACATCTTCTAATGTAATTACAAATGGAGGCCATTCAGTTAATGTGACAAGACAGCCTGATGTTGGTTGAAGTAGAACTGTTGAACGAAATGGTGCACCGGGAAACCCTAATTCACGGAAAGGTGTGTCGAACTCAATTTCTTGTTTTGTCATGGATTCAACCTAAGAAAAAGAAAATAATACTAATTAAAAATAACAAACGTAGTGGTTTTGTATAACATTTTTCGGAAGTATGATTCAATTGGAGCACCATTTTAAAATCAATTGCAAATTTTACGTATTTTGAGGACTTTATTTACGAGAAAATTAATAATTAGGCATCATAAATAAGATGCGAATCAACAAATATTGTGTAAGAATCTGGAAATGCATCAACTATATCCCGAGAATAGGTATATATGTTTTCTTCAGCAACCATTGAACCGAGCTAGAGTGAGTTCGCTGACGTGAATCACTCGCATTAGGAACGTAATCCGATAATGCCAGTTTAATTTGAAGTTTTCCTAATCTCCGAAGAGATATATATTTCTCTTTCTTGTGTATATTATCAATGATCTCTTTAGTAAAAGGAACAGGAAACCTTGTCTTACGTTTAACTTTTAAGGGAACTCTCGTCTGAAATACGCTATCAAGAATACGATACCGCTCACCACAAGACTGATCCACATCTTCAGAGTCATAAAGGTCTGATTAATCAAATCAGCATTAAGTATTAAACTGTATATTAGAGGAAAGGCTGCTTTTCATAATTGCAGACATTCTGAGGATTATTGTTAATATCAAAAATGTATATGCGAGGTAAATTTGGATGATATACATCCTCATGAAGAAGGGGAATATAATCTCTAGTAACATAAAAATCATTTGTTATATGAGGTACAATATATATTATAACAATAACATAAACAACTAAAAATGTAATAGTCACTTTACAGGAAGTAATATCCATCAGTGGGTACCATGTTCAAAAAGTTACTGCCACCTTTCACGTACTGCATCAAAACGACTATCACAACGGTAGACATATAGCAGTCTGGAAATAGTTCACCAATTAGAACCCCAGGTCTCAACCAAGACTCAGCTATTGCAATGAGGTCGAAACCGCAGTTTGCACTGTTTTGTTGTTATATCTGCCTCAATATAAATATAAAAAACATCCAAGCAATCATACCGCAGTTTTTTTTACATACCAATGCGAACGACAACCCTTAATAACTTCGACGTTAATGAGTAATGCTCATGTATAGAATCAAACAAATAAAATACGTTTTATCGGAGAACTAGTTTACTGATTTACTAAAAGATAGTAGAACGAACATTTTCTCCATGAGCTGCATAGTAGATATATCGATATCTAGGTCATTCTGCAGCTGTCTTGTGTGCAACCCACTACCTACTATATTATTTCAACTTTATTAACCACATATATGTTTGAAATGTAAAAGTAACAAACCGATTGAACTAAAAATGCTTACCTTTTCACAGAAGCTTTTAAAGGCTGTCTTCAGCTTATGCCTCAATTCTCTCTCAGACTGTTCAGCAGCTAAATCATCTCTGTCATGCATGTGTTGATGTTTACCCAAATCCGTAGTAATCTCACCGACTTCGGTGTAAAATTGCACGTCAACGTGCTTCTTTTTACCAAACATTATAGCGTGTTTCAAATGGAAATGCAACAAAATAATCATCTCGCCATCACATGGTTGAAAGAAAGCATTCTTAATATTGTTGTATAAAATATCAACTTTGTCTCCACGGACGGATGTATAACGGAAACCGTTCGTATGTGCTTCCAAACTGCCAGTCATTCTTTTTGTAACAATGTTTGGTCGAATATACAGATCTTTTAATTTCGGATTGCCCTTGTTTTGAGATAAAACCAACGTATCTTGTTTAACCAGATCTTCCTTCTCTTTTTCTTCAGCTTCGCGAGTTTTAAATTTCCGCTGTACCTCCTTAATCAGTCGAAATGCGGTATTGAGATTAGACGATGGTGGAGATATTTCTCCAGGTTCTTTTGTGTTTGTGCTACGGTACGTAACTTCTTTTACAAATGTGGATTCCGGCTGATAATTGCCACCTAATGTAACAAAAGATGTAATTGAGTACATGTGTAATCTATTTTACGATTTTTGGTTAATATGAATTCTTTTAAACAACGATTTCAAATTGTCAAGCCTACATTTTATCAATCAAAATAGCCAAATAATTTTTGTGCTCTTCCAAAAATATTATTTTTTATTACTTAGTTATAAAGCAATATCTCCCCATTACACGTTAATTTGTTTTTTCTGTACTTGATATCTACTAAAATGGATCAGTAGAATGATACTGTATCTCAAACTGTAGTTACTAGTGGATACACGTTCCTCGATTATAACCAAAACTTATTGGCTTCAATACTTAAAATAATAGTGCGTATGTTAGATCTAAACTTGAGCACGCTTGTGTCCGTATAACGAGGTACATAAGACCGCTTTGGAGAAAGTACGGCGAAGATTCTTAAAATACCTTTCTTTTAAGAAGACGGAGTCTACCCGGAACGGGGTTTCAGTCAAGATCTGCTGTTGAGTAGATTTAAATCGCTTGAGTTCAGGAGGATGATGGTCTCGGTTTGTTTATGTACAAATTAATACATCACACGGCGTGGACTGTTCCTATTTGTTATCTAAATTAAATTTTTATGTGCCGCCTTTTAATAGTAGGAGTAGTCATACGTGTGTGTGTCAGAGCTCGAACTAATTCTCCTGAGATCGCCTTTACATAGCATGTGCACAAACTTTGAGAGATACTTTGGAGATTCCGACATTTTTTCTGTGGTGTAAGGGATATCTATGTTAGGTCGAATTCTGTTGCGAACTTGTAAGGGGGAAACTGTTGGGCAATAAGCTTTTATTATTATTAAAAAGACGCGCAAGGCAAATGTAATTTGAGAATATTATAATGAATAAAAAAATGTAATTTATTAATACATCTGAACTTCGAAAAACCTTTATTTCGTTTCAAAACTTACATAAGCAGAGTACTAAATTTAAAACAACAAATATTTTATTGTAGGTAGATAAATTTATTTTCGTTTGTCCTAAATTAGCATAATCTACTCTAAAATGGGCGAAATGCTACTATTTTTGTCGTTCAAAAGTTTTACAAACTTTAAGTTAATTTTTCCTAAAGTATTTTAATACACTAAAAGTGTTTAACAACCACGAATTAAAAAAGAACGACTGTTATGAGTCATATATGGACATATTCCAAGCCTCGTTCCAACCTCACACTACAAATTCGGATTCGTGACATTTTTGTGTTAATTTTTTCCATCATAAGCTTCAGTAAAATAAACTGTTGCCCTCGAGGCACGAATAGCTCTCCATATTTAAGTGTAAAAGTAATAATTTTATGACCTTTTTGTCATTTATCTAAATTTAATAAATTTTTGTTTTGTTTTAGACATCAGCTATTTTTTTTGAAGTATCGGGTTTTGTGCCTTTTTCTTCTCTTTGGAGGCACTATTTATACGCAAATATTTTATATTTCAGATCTAGGCCAAGTTCTTGAACGCAAATTAATTGATTTTTTTTTAGTTTTATTATAAAATTTATTTTGCCCCCTTTTCTACTATTTACGAACGCCGAACGCAAAATTGTTATGCTGCATGTTGTAGGTTATCCGTTAAGTGGTTTTTGAGTTATCACGGATACAAATTTTTTCTGACCCTTTTATAGAATTTTAACGGACGCCTATGGAACATTAATTTTTGTCGTGTATTTTTAACACCAATTCAACTAGTTAAATATAAAATTTTTTACATTTTAATTTTTTTTTTATTTTACCCCTTTTTTTACTATTTACGAACGCCTATGTAAATAAAAATTTTATGCTGCATTTTTTAGGTTATCTTATATGAAAGCTATATATAATTAGCCAATTTTTCTGGTATATTTGGGAAACATTTTTTTTTCGTTTCTGATCCTTTTTTAAGACTATTTTCGAACGCCTGTGTGAACTAATTCTTTTATGTAACATTTTTTAGGTTATATTCTATCACAACTATAAAAAATTATTCAATATTTCGGATAAGTTTAAGAACTATGGTTTTTTAAATTTTTGAACCCTCTTTTAAACCCCTTGCCTACGCTCAATGTTAATCACCACCTATAAATATCCTGTAGTATTTTCGTACCAAATGTGGTTAAAATCCGTTAAGTGGTTTTTGAGTTATCACGGATACAAATTATTTCTGACCCTTTTATAGAATTTTCACGGACGCCTATGGTACATAAATTTTTGTCGTGTATTTTTAACACCAATTCATCTAGTTAAATATAAAAAATTTTTACATTTTAATTTTTTTTTATTTTACCCCTTTTTCTACTATTTACGAACGCCTATGTAAATAAAAATTTAATGCTGCAGTTTTTAGGTTATCTTATATCAAAGCTATATATAATTAGCCAATTTTTCTGGTATATTTGAGAAACATTTTTTTTTCGTTTTTGACCCTTTTTTTAAACTATTTTCGAACGCCTGTGTGAACCAATTCTTTTATGGAATATTTTTTAGCTTATATTGTATCACAACTATGAAAAATTATTCCATATTTCGAATAAGTTTAGGAAATATATATTTTTTATGTTTTGACCCCTTTTCCACTATTTACGAACGCCTATGAAAGTAAGTTATTCATGACACATTTTATAGGTTATATTCTATCAAAACTATAAATAACTAGTTAATATTTCTGCTATTTTTAAGAAATACGTATTTTTTAAATCTTTTTTACCCCATTTTACACTATTTTCGAACGCCAATGTGGTCTAATATTTTATGTTCAATATTTTAGGCTATATTCAATTAAATGCGTAAAAAAATATGCAGTATTTCGGATAAGTTTAAGAACTATGAATTTTTTTAATTTTTGAACCCTCTTTTAAACCCTTTGCCTACGCTCAATGTTTCCCAAAATCTAATCAGCTCCTTGCCATGTCCAATAGTATTTTTGTACCAAATTTGGTTAAAATCTGTTAAGCGGTTTTTGCGTTATCGTGCATACAGACAGACAGACAGACATTTTTTTAAAACTACTTATTTATGTATAAAATGACCAAAAACAAGTATTTCCGGTGAAATTAAAAAAAAAATTTTTTCATGAAACTAATAGTCTCCATATATACATATATTACATATATGATATGGAGAGCTAAAAATGTCGTTTGTAAAATCCGAATGAAAGAATAGGTAGTAAACTTACTTAATAGATAAAAAGCTATAAAACACTTACCATCATTTTTGCCCATTGTGGAACCAGGATGGAAAAAATTGATACGCAAATATGTGTAGTCTCCTTCGACAGATTGAGATATATTCTTAATTGTGGAAATATGAAATGGGACAGCAATACCATATATGGGAAGGATGACTGTCTCGTATTTCTGATCGACGAATATTTTCATTTCTTTGACTTCAGGTACTCTTGGTATCTGATTAACGCTTTTATAAGAAACTGTATTTTTCCTTACTTTTTCAACATCTTTTGCACTACCTTGTTTGGCTAAACGTTCTTTAGCTTTCTCGTTTAGTAAGGCTGCCAATTCTTTTTGATGTTCTTTACGTTTCTCTTCTGATGTATGTTCAGTACGTAATTTGGATTCCAACACAGCAGTTCTTCTAGCTCTGCCTCCAGTCAGAACTTCCGGTTTTGGTGCATTTTCTTTTTCATCGTCGTTTTCCTCCTCCTCTGAATCATCCTTTAGGAAAATACCTATATTATTCACTTTCTTCTTACTGGAAGTAAGTAGACTAGCCGGCTGACCTTCATTTGTAATTACAGTATCTCCAATATATAAAGCATAAATTTTGCCCTCTTTATCGCTAGCATCTTTGTTTTCCAGACCACTGAATCCAACATTCAAGTTAAATGTCATGCCTTTTTTAACAACACTATTAGTTTTTGGACCAATAAGTAATGAACTCTCTTTAAATTCAATTCCCATTACGAACCCAAAATTTTTGGTCAAATTTGGTAATAAGCTGGGTTTTCCTTTTTTCACGTACTCAATTCCTGCTTCATAAACCTCACTCAGTTTGACGCCAGCCTGTAATTTTTTCATAATTTCTTCTTCTACTTGTAAGAGAAAATTATAATTAGCTTGGATCTCATCATTAGGATTAACCAGTAAAGTTCTAACAATATTAGAACAATATAGTTTGTACCGTGCCCCTAACGAGCAAATTATGGCCCCGAAATGAATATTATTTTTATCGCTAACCGCGCTAAATTTAAGACTATAATTGCCACCGGACTGAATGATGGTTGGGTAACACATATCGACTTGATTGATGTCAACACCAGACACATATTTCTTATCATGAATTGCTGATTGGGCACCCTCAGCCAATTTGCTATGTTTTACCTTCTTATCTGCATCAATAATTTCCATTATTTGATCTTTTAAATATTTTGTGAACACATCAACCGTCACCAAACAGGCTTTTTTAATGGTGACTACTTCACTATCTTCCTTTGGTGCCAGCAAATACGCAATTGCCGTACTAATATCGGTAGTGTCAAATTGCTCTTTTTTCATTACACTTCGCCATGAATCCATGAACGGGCCGGGGTAATGTTCTTTAGTAAATACTCCAATGGTTTTACCTTTTTTACTTTCTTTTATAGCGGAAATTAATGTATCAAAATGAGCACTATCCGTATCTTTATCTCTAACTAATAAACATAGTTGTGTATGATTTTCATCTTTAGATTCGGCTTGTCTTAAAAAGTCAATTTTTCGTTTACTGCACAAAAAGTATACCTTGCTTTCAGTAATAACCATTATCGTATCCGTTAACTCATATCCCAATAACCAAGCATATAAAGCCTGAGATTTGCTGTATACAATGTCATTATCCTTACCCACAGAGGCAACAAGGGCATCCATTTTTGAGAATCCATTTTCACCATCAGCGTCTTTCCAAGCGGCATACAATTTTTTCAATCTCCGATGGAAAGTTTCCTTATCAAGGCTGAGGTTTGCCATTTTCTTTAATCAACAGAAAATGGACAAACAATAATATATACACTTATAACACAAACAGTGATAAAACATGTAATACTACCAGGCACTAACCAATAACTTGATTTTAATACTTTACTTGTGGTTAGCAAATTAGCGGTATGTATTTGAGTTGAAGCGCAATACTTTTTATTTTTGCGGATATCAAAAGGCGCCAGTGGAAAGTTTAATGACATACGACATCTGCCATATTTGTCATTTCACTGTCACGTAGGGTTTGGAGATCATAGACAACGTTATTTCACAGACTATGAGCGTTAACGTTCTACTTCTCATATTGGTTTGAGTTATGGTACAATGAGTTATTTTACCATGGGTTCGAGGTCTTGCACTATTTGTGCACGACTGGTGGGTTTTGAGCTATTCACATAGCCATACCAGAGTACCAAACTCTATAACGATTGGAGCAAAGTATTTACCTTTCGGTAAAAACTTCACAGTCATATCATTCATTGTCTGGTAATATCAAGTTGTCTTGCGGTAAGTCCGCAACCGAAGAGATGAGCAGAATTCAAAACAACGATGAATGTATAAACCATTGCAAAATTCATATTCATATTCCTCCTTGCAAAAGGTCTAGCGCCTTCCAAAGTTAGTGTTTTCACTAAGAAGCGAAGTAAGTTTATAGCTATTTGCGTTGTGGATGGATTTTGTTGCTTTCGAACTTGTTGGTTCTAATCAGTTTAAGCAGTGCACAATTAGTGTTAGAACTCAATCCAATATACTTAACGGTTTCCGACTCTGATTCCGGAGTAGGTCGTAGGAATTCCTGTCAGGAGAAGGAGCACGAAAGTGCAAGAACGAGTTGTTTCTGCGTTGTAGGACATGTAGCCGCAGGCCCCGCGTAGGACATACACATCAGGCGATTCGTAGGACGTACGAACCCTCACTCTCTTAGTTCATATGGCTTCTTGGACCGAAAGGTAAATACTTTGCTCTAATCGTTCTACTTCTCAGTTCAACAAATTTGTAAAAGGCTCTTGCGTTTATAGCTTATACAACATAATTAAGCAGCTCTAAAAATCAAAATTAGATAGATATGCTAATATATTGTGCAGGAACCATTTTAATAATTATTATAGTTATGGTTATGCTGTATAAACCCGACATGTGAGTGAAAATAGATGATGTTATTTGGTGTTGAAGGATATAGACTATATGGCTCACAACCGCATGCACATGCGATTGCGCAACGGGATAAAGTGAACCGCCATTTTGATTTGGTTTTTTATCTCACTTGAGCGATATAGTTCTATATATATATATATATATATCACGGTACGGCGTACGGGTAATTTTCAATGGTGGGAGTTAGAACCGAACAGTATATAACATGCGGTTTAACAACAAACCATAAACCATCTCTATTCTTGAAAATTGGCTAGTAACAACCATAGAAATCTTATATTATATATGTACTCTAGAATGCTAATTAAATCCAGCCGAATACCAAAAAGTGTAACGGGTATGCAGAGTTTTCTCGAACTACGCATGCTCCTCAGTCACTTATTTTCAGTACAGAGCTGCCATATTTAAAACTATTTTGTCGTTCTCCTTACAGAATTTATGCGACATATCTGTTTTATAAATAAATCCATATGTTGCGTCATACGAAACTGCTTGACAAAATCAAATAATTCAATGTTATCGGTAAAATTGTAATACTGTTTAGTTTTCAGCAATATGAACGAAACATTTTTTTCCAAATCTTATTAAATTTAGGAGATTTCGCAACAGCGTCTATTTTCGCAAATGACATTTGTCGTAGTGGGAATATCTGTCAGAGTCGGCTTCACAACAATTCAGATAGGTTTTATAATTGAATTATGGGTTTATGCGTGGTATATTTTAATTGATGATAGATATACCTATTTGTGATTAAAATTGTTTTTAATATTTGTTATTTTGGTTTGGTAGTTTGTTTATTTAACAAACAATGAGGTGTATAGTGTTGTGGTGTAAAAATGAAAGTATCATTCCTGGTATTAAATATTTTCAGTAAGTTATTGTTTCGGGTTTCTAACAGTCTCAGTTTGAGTCAATATGATACCATTGACATGATACTCATTTTTAGCTTGACAAAAAAAAGACATGATGTTTGGATGCGGGCATTGGGATCCTAGTACAGAAAATGTATGTGATGGGAATGTCATATGCAGTAAGCATTTCGCTGCAGAAGATATCATTTGTAGAGAAGACGGCAAGAGGATCACCCTCGTACCCGATGCAGTTCCCAAACTTTTGTTGAAAAGAAGAGATTATGTAAATGAGAGTGGAAGTTAAATTCTTAATCGTTTGATATCAAGACACTGTTTACTTAAAAGCAGTCAGTCAAAAATGCATGATATGTATGTCAAGAATATATTTCCTACGTTGTGTAGGTATACAAAGTTCGTTTGAATTCTGTTGTTAAACTGGAATATACTTAATTATAGAATCCTCCATGAAATTGCTGAGAATAAAAGTTCTACCAACCATGTTTTGTCACAAAATACTATTGCGAGTAGTACGGATGATATGGAAGTGGTTTACATGGACACGGAAAATATTCGTGAAATCACTGTTTCTTGCACCCCTTCTTTGAAGGCTGTAGAGAGATAAGAGGCCTAAGGTGGTTGTATAAACAAACAAATATATAATAATAAAATAAATAATTAGAATGCTCAAGTCCTTACGATATTTTCCAATATAAGAATTTTTACTTATTTCTCGTTTCTGCTTAGATTTATTATTATTGGGTTGTACCTGTTAGACAATAAAGTATTTATATATTTAATGTAATTTTTTATTTCTTAAATTCCTTTATTCCATTTTTTTATTTGAATTACCAAATGGTAAAATTTAATTTTAAATATACCTATAACAGTAATATTACATTTAATCAAAGCCGGTCCTGTTGAAAAATAAGTTACTGGTGATCATGCGCATTATGGACAGCTCTACACTTTTGGTTACATTTTTGTACTACGGGATTATCATTCTAGAGTATATATATATATATATAATATAAGATTTCTGTGGTAACAACCAAGAGAACGAAGGCAGCGCTGTGCTAATTTAGTAGGCTGTACCTCGCTTCGCTCAGCATACGTTAATTTCCTTTTATACCGAGCCAATGAGAATCTTCGTGCGCGCGTCTGCATGTTGTAAGCCGGGTTTATATAGCATAATCATAAATATATGCATAATAATCACAAAAGTTGAATGCATTGTAATCATAGGCACCGTTACAAGAGTCAGTTATAACGCTAATATACCTAGTTGTAAGTGTAAATTAACAAATTATAATGTGCAATATCATACAAAACGCAAATTTTGAATTAAGAAATTCAGCTGTAGTTCCTCTAAAACTCAAAACTAGATACATATGCTTACTCATATCAAAGATTAATGTACATTAATCTTTGCTCATATTGTTTAAACTAATTTATAAGTATATGCTTATGTTGTATAAACCGGGAGCTATGTTTAGAATTAAGTCAACGAAAATTGGGATATTGGGATCAAAGAACGAATAGCAAAAATAAAAGACTGGAAATAATACAAAAATTTGAAATCCAAAAAAACCATATTTATTAACAGAGTAAAACACGATAAAGGTAAATCTAACCGATCCTAATAAATTTAGGTAATGAAAAATAACCAATGAAGACTTGCAAATGATATAAATGATTTTTGAATTACATACCATTTTGAAACACTCGAACCACAATGCAGGACAATGCTAGAAGGGCATGTTCCGTTAATGTGTATACTACCACCCGCTTTCATACTGCCATTTTTACACAAGCTGGTATAGCCTAACATAAAACAATGGCATTGTGTTATCAATTATTCAGCACATAGGTATAAAAACCTTTAGAATTAGTTCTGTTACAATTGTAGACTATAACCTCATCACAATTCGCAAGTTTCCTTCTCGTATTAACCTTTTAGTTTTCGATTCCATAATGCAATAATATTCGCAACTTTTTACTGTGGAGGTCGTGGGTAAAAAAATATTCGCAACTATAACTTAGAAATTATTATTTTATATGTAGCAATAAAAATTGCTGTTATAAATGAGTTTGTTTTTGCTTTTTATCTAGTAACAGATTCAGTTGTTTAGATTATTAAGAGCACTAGCTTATGGCGCCAAAATATTCAAACAGCAAAAACAAAGCGAAATGCACGCCACCGATCCGCGACGGCCACTCACGGAAACACGACCCAAGGGCGAACGTTCCCATTGGCTCGGTATCAAAGGAAATTAACGTATGCTGCTTCGCTCGATCGTTCTACTCCCCGAGGTTCCAGAATTGCTCATCTGCTTATGAAACTCTAGACATAAATCTGTCAAATTGAAAGTGTGAATGGTTTTGACAAAAAAAAAGTAAACATATAGCTAATATTGAACATTGGTCAAAAATGATGTTTATGTTCCATACAATGTAAAAGAAATAATTTTGAAAACTGATAGGAATGTATTATTTATCTTTCTTTATAAAATATTAAAACATTTTCATTTTGATTCCATAAAATTATTTCATTTTTACAATGGCATTCAACCGTATGTTTAAATTAAACGAATTCTGGTAAATCTTAATCTAGCTCCAAGTAACTAAGTATAATAAGTAATTTGTGTTATAATTTTAGCCTTACTTCGAGTACTAGAGCCCCACTTTTATATCAACAATCTTCAACAGCTAGTAGATTTCCGAGAAATGTAAGAAATTTTAGAAGGGCTAGAGAACGACCAAATGAAGAAACAAAAATAAACCCTGCTAATCTTGAAAGCCCTTTTAGTAAAATATCTGTTGAATCAAACAACTTAAGTGGATCGAGGTTGTGGAAACCATTTTTATTTACTGTTGGTGTAAGTAAAATTAGGTTCGTAGAAGTGACCATTTATAGTAAGTAATTCTAGTTTTCAGGTGCCACATTTGTTGGTTGTGCTATATGGGAATATGAAAGCATGAGGTCACATGCATTAAATATGTTGAAGAAACCAGTTAATTTTTTTAGCAGAAAGTCAGGTCAAGGATATGAAAAGTCTGTAAGTTTAAATTCAAGTTGGACGTATGACCAATATATAGTGTGTACTTCAATTAAAATGTGTATCAAATGCATATAAACAAGAACATCATAGATTGCAATTTTTTATTTGACGAGCATTATCTTACCCTTAGATTTTTATATTCTAAGATCTTACCTAATTCAATGTGATAGTAGCTTAGCTAAATAATGGAAGCTTTTCTACGTTTTATTGAATCACAGTAAACCTGTGTTATATGTTTATAGAATAAAGATACAGATAACAAGTGTACAACCTACAAAATGATCGTCCAACTTATGTAATTATTAGAAAGCTCGTTAGAAAGTAATTTTATCATCCCATACAGTGAATTAATTTGACCTTGACCACTGGAAACTAGTGGCAACACTGTTAGATATGTGCCAATGAAAACGTGAAAATTATAATATAAGGACTTACTATTATGATGATACTAAAATAGGGTTAAGATATTCGTGATGTGTAAATTGGTTAGCTTTGGACATGAAGTAAGTCCGAGTAAGTCACTTGATGCTGATTTCCAAGATTCTACATTTAAAAAAGCAATGCAAGTTTTCCAATTGCGGTTAGAAAAAGTTTTTTTTAAGTAAATCTGTATAATTAGTGCA
This sequence comes from Apoderus coryli, assembly GCA_911728435.2. Taxonomy (NCBI): domain Eukaryota; kingdom Metazoa; phylum Arthropoda; class Insecta; order Coleoptera; family Attelabidae; genus Apoderus; species Apoderus coryli. Next base: position 2,241,025 of record OU452206.1, on the reverse strand, counting down.
CCATATCATAGAATAGTGTACGCTTTATGTAAAAAATTCTTCGTAATTTTTTTTTAACTCCCAGTAGATTTAGATGTTTCCACAGAACATCCAGTGGCGGCTATTTAGGTGTAGTAGGTGAAGTGCGACTTACCAAAAATAAATAATAAAAACATACAAATATAATATACTAATATATTTCAATTTATAGTCTTTATTTTTAAAGATACAAAATGCATTTTAAAATGTATGAATATAATAATAATAATAATAATAATCTCTTTATTGTCTAACAGGTATAACTACCCAATTACAAGACAAAACAAAAATATATATTATGATACAATGATATAGGTGATTGAAAATAAAAAAAACTAATAAAATTAACAAAGGTATAAAATAAAATGGCCACTCAAATAACCACCTAAATAATATCAATTTCATTAGCCTGTAAGTACCCGCGCAGGTCACGCTTAAATGAATTGAGTGATGCATTAAAGTAATTAATATTCTCATGGATAGTCAGACGATTGCAGTAGTTGCAAGCCCGAAAAAGGGGCGCCCTAGTTTCATAGTTTGCGTGAACCTGGGGCACCCAAAATATGTCAGAAGCTCTTGCGTGTAAGCGGGGAACACGAAACCCAATCTGATGAAGCAGCCGAGGACAGTCCAGCAAACCGTTTATTAATTTGAAGATAAATATTTGAGAAACATAAATGCGCCGCTCGGACAATAGTTGAAACTGAAACCTGTTCAGCAACAAACCGTGACTACAGCCGCGAGATGGAAAACATCCATCAAGCTTAAATGACAGATATTTTAAGAATTTGCGTTGGATGTTCTCAAGCCTCCGTATATGGACATGATACATAGGTGACCAAACAATTGAGGCATATTCCAATTTGGACCGTACATAAGCAAAATATAGCGTTTTAAGGCAGTCTATATTATTAAAATTCTTTGTTTGTCGGAAAATGAATCCCAGCATCCTGAGTGCAGCCGCCGAAACATGTGAGACATGGTCATTAAAAGTCAATTCACTGTCAACATAAATCCCGAGGTCCTTAATGACATTACATCTCTCCAACGCGATTCCATTAAGTATGTAGTTGTGCATCACAGGTGTAAGGCGTTTTGTAAACGTTATGGATTTACATTTATTAGCATTTAGGGGAAGCTTGCTTAGGTCACACCATACAGACAGCATATGTAGGTCTCTTTGCAAACGATCACAATCATCGGCACACCGTACAACACTGTACAACTTCAAATCATCCGCAAAAAGCAAGTGCTGACTTGAGAAATTATCACCAATACTGTTCACAAAGATAGCAAACAGTAAAGGAGCCAAGGTACTACCCTGTGGGACTCCACTCGGCACAAAGAAGCAATCAGACCGATAGCCATTATATTCAACGAACTGCTGACGAGTCGTTAAATATGACCCAAAAAACGCAATTAATTTCCTGCTGAAGCCAATGTCATTCATGCGTTGCTGCATCAAAGAATGATCGATCTTGTCGAAGGCCTTAGAAAAATCTGTGTAGATTGCGTCGACCTGAAAACCCCGACCAACAGCGGGATATACATCCTGTAAGAAAGTCACTAAATTGCTTACAGTGGAGCGCTTCTGAAAAAATCCATGTTGTTGCCAGACCAACTTAGCCTTCACCTGGTTGAACAGCTTATTATGTAGTGCAATCTCAAACACTTTAGAGAAATTAGATAGGATAGAAATAGGCCGATAATTCACAATTCTATCAAGTTCGCCAGACTTATGTACAGGGCATACACGACCCATCTTCCAAGGGTCAGGAAATGTGTTAGATTGCAAAGAAAGGTTAAATATATATTGTAAAGGCTTGGCAAAGACGGTGGCACAATCCCTAATGATAAACGCAGGTATGTTGTCAACACCAGCGGTCATCTTCGGTCTCAGCCTCCTTAAAGCAACCAAAACATCATCAAAATCCAACAAGCCCACCGCGATCATATCATTATTATCATTAAACACGTCAACAACGGCATCCTCCACGGAGTCAACGTACACTCCGCGGAAAAAACTCGCAAACGCGGAGACAATACCCAATGGATCGGACAATGCAACCCCGCCATCATCGAACATCACACCCGGGATACGCGACCTCTGTTTCTTATTTCTTATGTACTTCCAAAGCTGTGTTGGATCGTCTTTAATTGAGTCCTGAATCCGGTTGACATAACTTCTATAGGCTTGGGAAATCCTTTGTTTAATCTGTGTTCTTAAAAACTGAAACCTATGTAAGTGACACGGTGTACCAGAAGATCTCCACTTACGTAGACATTTATATTTCTCTTTAATATCTTTTATGAGATCGAGTGGATACCAGCAGGGATAAGAGAATTTCTTAGATCGCGGTTTGAATGTGGGCACAGCAATATCCAGGATTGATGCTATCTTACTGTGAAACTGTCTCACGGCAGCGTTGACATCCGAAACATGATACAACCATGACCAGTCTTGCCCAGCTATTAATTCGTACAATAGGAGATAATTTGCCTTATTGAAATTATATTTTCTTGTTTCTGTGCTTGGGCAGAAGTTTTTTTGTTGTGGATCTATATTACAAGAGAACCGTATGTGTATTGCCGGATGATAGGCGTCCTCAGCTACTAAGGGAGGGCATGGTTCAACCGTGCAACCAAAATTACACAAAACTAAATCAAGAACATCATTATGGTAATTAGACACATCATTATACTGTTGCAAGCTTAGCATATGACTAAAATCATGAATCGTAACCAACTTGGGATCTCTAATAGAGCTATCTGAGGAATAGTGTACGTTAAAATCGCCCACTATAATCAACTTACAATTATTATATTTAACAGAAATATTTACAACAAAATCGAAAAATTGTTCATAGTCAGTAACACTTGCCCTAGGCGGAAAATAAACACATATTACAAAAACCGAAAAGTTATCAATAGTAAATTTGCAGCTCACAACGTCCACACATGGGGAAAGTTCAACATTGGGTAGCTGTTTAATTTGTTGACACTCGCAATCGGATCTTACAGCAATAAGCACACCGCCACCCCTTGTCAGACCAAGCGCACTTAAGTCACGATCACACCGAAACACGACATAGTGATCTCCAAATAATTCCGTGGAGTTCACCGCAGGCCGCAACCATGTCTCCGACACCGCAACCACATGGAAACCCCCATCACTAACAGACTTATAAAACTCATCAATTTTAGTATTCAGGCCCCTTACGTTTTGATAGATGACATTAATATCAAGTAGCGTTGAGTTCCTGTTAGACAGACAATTTAGTTTAAATGATTGCTCTCCGTGGATACAATCGTTGGAACGCCCTTGATGTGCCTAATTCGAATTCCAGTCTCACCATCTCGCTTGCGCTGGATAAGATGCTGCTTGACACGCTTGTAATATTCAATCTGCTTAGGAGTCCTATCCTTTGCCAGAATCAAATGTTTAAGGTGGTCGGCGGATTTCAGTTTGGAGTTATTTCGCAATAGGTCTGGAATAGGCTCCTCGCTTTTCAACCTTATTCTTATGGGTCTGGGTTGTCTAATGACTTGAGAGGCGCCATCCATCACACGACCAATACGCGCCACTCGCTCAATCCGTGCTGTGTCAAAGGTTGGACAGACTACGCGTAAGATGTCACTCACAGCCTCAGCATCGTCCTGATTGGCAACCTCCGGGTGACCAAACAAAATTAGATTCTTTCTCCTTACCTCTCTTTCACGATATTCTTCAAAGATGCCGGCCTCATCGCACATAGTAGCGTTCTCAGATCGTACAGCACTCTCAAGGATGTTAACGCGGTTGGTCAGATTTTGTACATCTGATTTGAGTTCGTTGTTGACTGCAACTTGTTCGTTGAATCTCAACAGTAGAGACTCATATGATATTTGCATTTCATTTAGCTTATTCATAATGTCTGCCAAAGTAAACGACTCCTTATCTTTGTGAACGGCACGCGAAGCGCCCGCGTGTTGCCCGCCCGTCATAGATTTTCTTGACACTTGAGACCGCTTCACAGTGTCCATCAAGCAAGAAGGGCACTTCCATCGATCGCCATTCGGCTTTTTGAGTTCGGAATCAAAAAATTTCACGTCAGACACCGAAAGCCCAACACACGTGATATGACTCCAAACCTCACAACTAAAGCACAAAATGCTATACTGTTTTCTAGTTATATTCTCGTTGCATGCCCCACACGCACTCAAAAGATCTCTTCGGGACATCCTGTATAGCACTGTTCGGGTTTAACAAGGTATAATTTATACAGATAAGTGAACACAAACTTTTTATTGATATGATATGGTACCTACGATATTGATACCTATATCAGCAATATTTAAATGTATTTATTATATTTTTAGTTCAAATATTAAGTATTGTGTTTGAGAGTTCACTATTATTTAACGGCACTACACTATCATTAATTTTAATTAAAAAGAGAAAGAGCAAAGCCTCTGGAGTATAATCATATAATTTTCAACTATAAATTCAACTCAGAACCAACAGAAAACACGAAAAATAGAACAGGTGCAGAACTTTGCTACTCACAAGCGAACTTTTATTAAAATTGAAACTGATATGAACCGATGGCGCGACAGTTTTCTTACAGTAACAATGAATACTACCGCATTAATAAAAAAATAAACCACTAGCGCGAGAGGCTCTCAAGCCTCCAAATTCGAGTGTATTGCAAGGGAAGGACGGACGGAAAAATAGCCCAAGTCGTGCGCCGGCTGCTTATGTTTACGATAATAGCAGCTTTTTATCGGGTGGAGTGCATTGTATGTGTACGTGGATCTCCTACACTTCGGATTTATATTAGAAGGATAATATATGTAGCCAGCAATTCACAAATAAAGCTTAAGGATAATTTTCCTTTAAACTCAAAATTTTTACATCAGTATTCTTACTCGAAAAACTGACATAGCAGAATCGGGACACAGCAGGCATCGTTAAAAAGATAAATGTATCCGATAGAATAAAAGCTCTTGTGTTTTTACTAATGATAAAAGCTAAAACGGCGAAATAGCCGTTTTTTGTTCCCTGCATTACACCTCTTTTTCAACCCGCGAGCCGCCACTGCGAACCATTAGGACTAAACACACACTAAAAAGTATATGAAACAAAAATACAACTTAAAAAAGAGAAAAATATAAGATACGACTGTTAAATAAATGTAAATAAAAGAGATGTTACAAAAATTAGCACCACAAGATGATTTACAATAAATGACATCTGCGCAATATCGTACCTGTATGTTAGTATCATCACCGTGGCATAGAATAATAACTATAGATAAGAAGGGTCAGTAGACGCTAAAAACGGCATCGACTCGTCGTAATCCCAGCCACATTCTGGCCCGCTACTATGTTATGCTATATCTATATATATATTAAGATACTATACTACAATTATAAGTGCGGCGAATGCTTTGTCCGACACGAAGTGAAGTAACTGTATATTAAACTGTGACCGTGGGTGATATAGCTATATATATATATGTATATAGTATAGCCTATAGTGGGTATACTATGAACATATTTTGCAGGATTATCCAAATTTGTATTCACCTTTATCTAATTAATGTTTTATGGCTCAAATTTACTTGAAATAACATGTTTTCTTTTATAGAACGCCATATATAAAGAAGTAAAAAAATGGTGGGACTCATTAAGCCAGGGAGAAAAAGTGTTTCTACCAATATGCATAATGAATGTTATTGTTTTTGGTATGTGGCGGGTCCCCCGATTGCAACCATTTATGCTCAGATATTTTGCTTCGAATCCCGCAAGTCCAAGTCAGTGTCTACCTATGTTACTTTCAACCTTTAGTCATTACTCTGGGTTTCATCTTTTAGCTAATATGTATGTTCTGCATAGTTTTAGTACTGGTAAGTAATTATAAACAATTAAATATATACATACTAAAAATACTACTTAATAGGAGCAGTACAGAGTCTTGGAAAAGAACAATTTTTGGGACTTTATTTAGCATCAGGAGTAATATCATCATTTACAAGTTACGTGTATAAAACTATAACGAAACAACCTGGACTATCTTTGGGTGCTGTAAGTTATTATTTTTATCTACTCCATTTGATTTTTTTTTTTTTTTATTAAATAAAGTGTCTTGACTACTAGGTCATTGACACGTGCAATAATCTTTACACAAGCAAATATTTACATTACAGTGGGTTATATATCATTGTACATTTCTATTGATTTTAAATATCTTATAATGTTACTAGCATTTGTGGAGATTTCCGAGCACAGGATTGTCTTGATGTCGCCCTGAATACCACATTCGATTCGCTTGGAATGCAGGACGGGACATTCGCATAAAATATGTTCGACTGTAAGGCGATTCTCACATTGGCTGCACGATGGTCGTTCTTCTTTCTTTAACAGATATTGGCGTGTCGCTTTGGTGTGTCCTATTCGTAAACGTCTGAGAATTACCGTGTCTTTACGATTTACTGTTGGGAATTTTTGCGGAGTTGAGTAGGGTTCCAATGATGACAGTGTCGTTAGTGATGTGGACCATTGCATTTTCCATTTGGTGAGCGCTTTAGCTTTGAAATAGTTCTTCAGGTCGCTCGCGCATTGGATGTTGGTTATGGCCATATTTTCGGTGGCACACACCTCTTTGGCACATTGATCGGCCATTTCATTTCCTGGAATTCCTATATGAGATGGGACCCATATTATTGTCACAATTTGATGGTTCTCTAGTAGGTCATTCCAGGTTGTATGTATTTGCTGTACAATTGTGTGCTTGGTATGAACATTTTGAATAGCTTCCAGTGATGATAGTGAGTCTGTGCATATCGCGAATTTGCCGCTTTGTCTTGGTAGAGTTTTTAGAGCGGTTATTATACCGTACAGTTCTGCATTGAATATACTGCAGAATGCCGGAAGTTTGCAATTATTCAGCAAGAGATTTGGCGTCCATGTAGTAATTCGGCGAAAGCTTGTTGAAGTAATGTGGGTGGGGTTTCCGATTTGTTGAATTTAAGGAGATATGTGTTGGTGTATGGGATTTGCTTAGTCCATGCAGGATATGGTGATATAGGAAGAGCAAGAGTGTGTTTTAGGTTTATGTTGTTCAATAGGGAATGAATTTTATCTATGATGTTGGTTGTCTGACTGGTGCGAGTTGAACGTGACGTAATAGCGAGATGAAGTGGATGTGCGGGATTTGCAGATACTCCTGCGGAGTAGTTGAGGAGTAAAGTGTCTCTACGTATCGATAAGGGTAGTTCATCAGCTTCATGGTACAGTGAATCGGTAGGGCTGGTTCTGAATGCGCCAAGGCATAGCCGCAGTGCACTGTTTTGAATAGTATCCAAGCACTTTAAATTAGATCGGGCTGCTGTACCGTAAATTGGGCTACCGTAGTCCAATTTGGAGCGAATGAGTAATCTGTATGTTTGCAACAAAGTAACCTCCTCAGCTCCCCATTGAGTGTGAGACAAAGATTTTAGTATATTCATGCGACTAATGCATGCCTTCTTAGTTTCATTTATGTGCTGTTGCCAAGTTAATTTGCTATCAAATGTTAAGCCTAGTATTTTGTAACTGCTGACTACCTCGAGATTAATGCCATTTAGTGTGATCGTCGGATGGGTTATGTTATGTCTTTTGCTAAAGATCATAACTTTGGATTTAGGGGAAGAAAATTGTAAACCTGTGCTAGATAACCAAATATTTAAATTATCTATTGTTTTTTGAAGTAGGCGGCATGTAGTAGTTACATTTTTTCCTGAGCTATATAATATTAGATCGTCTGCGTATAGACCACATTTGACAGGTGGGGTAACGTTTAGAGCAATATCATTTATTGCCAATATAAATAGAGTTGTGCTAATGACCGAACCTTGTGGTACGCCGTTCTTTGGGTAAATTGGTACTGACTTCTTGTTGTTGGCTACAACTTGTGCGATTTGATCTTTCAGAAAGTTTTGGATAAACCTTAGGCATCTACCATTTATGTTCGACTTATAGAGCTGTTTAAATATAGTGGCATGGCTTACGCAATCAAACGCGCTTTTTAGGTCAAGGAACACTGCAATTGTGTTCTGTTTCTGAGTAAACGATCTGGTAATGTCGGATTGTAGAGCACACAAACTATCTAGGGTACTGCGATTTGGTCTAAATCCAGATTGTGTAGCGTTTAAGATTTCATTTCTAAGTACCAGAGGAGACGGTTGTTGATCATTTTTTCAAGAAGTTTGCACATTGTGCAAGTAAGTGAGATTGGGCGAAAGGATCTTATATCGGCAGATACTGCATCAGTTTTCTTAAATGGTAATATGTAGGATTTCCGCCATATTGTGGGGAACTGTTCCATTGTCCATATATTATTGAATAGCTCTAAGAGTTTGTGAAGGCTTGTTTGGGTAAGATTCTTGATAAATATAGACGGGATATTATCGGGACCAGCTGCTGAGTTTTTGCATGAAACGAGAGCTGAGTTTAATTCCTCTATTGAGAAAGGGAGGTTAAGAGAGTCTGACCCTACATAAGTGGTTTGGTCGGTATGTTGTGCTGGTTGAACTGTATTATTGTCGGTAAATTTTGATTGGAAATATACAGCAAATATATCTGCGATTTTTTGGTCATTAGTTATTTGTTCATTATTGTAAATGAGTGCTGGAATCTTATGAATAGTGTTGTGCCCATTTATTTGTTTAATTTTCTTCCAGATCTGGCTTGGAGGTGTGTTTGAGGTCATAGAACTTACGAAGTTTGTCCAGGATTTTTTCTTAGCTTCTTTTAAAACTCTCCTGCTTTGTGCTCTCAGTTTTTTGAAGTGAATAAAGTCGTCTTGGTTACGTGTTCGTCTGTAGCGATTTAGTGCTCGTTTGCATGATGCGACAGCTTTGCCACACAAATCGTTCCACCAGGGTACTCTTTTCTTTGAGAAGTCTATAGTGCATTGACCCACATAGATGTCAGCGGATTGAGTGAGGGTGTTAGAGAAATGAGTTACGTCATCCTCAACATTGCCAGAGAAAGCCAACTGATCTGTTAAAAATTGGGCATGGTGTGAGAAATTGGACCAATTAGCTTGTTTAAGGTTCCACCTTGTTACAGTGTTCGGACTTTCAGCGGCATTGTCGGAGATTATGATTGGAAAATGGTCACTATCGAAGAGACTATCTGATGTCTGCCAGCTTAGCGAAGATACTGTTCTAGGGTCGGTAAAGCTCAGATCTATGGTTGAGAACGTTCCGGAGGCTGAGTTTGCATGTGTGTAGCTACCCGTGTTTAGGAGACACAGGTGGGAGTTTATGATCATCCAATATTTTACCTCTATCTGAAGTGTAAGAGGAGCCCCAAAGGGGGTTATGTGCGTTGAAGTCCCCGACCAGTATGAATGGGTTGGGGAGCTGATCCAGAAGCTTCTTGATGTCATCGGGAGCTAGAGTAAAATTTGGTGGTATATATATGCTGCATACTGTAGTCTTTAATGGACACCACGCGCTTACAGCAACTGCCTCAAAACTTGTAGTAAGTGGTATTTTTTCGGAATAAATATCCATGGAGACAAATATTGAAGTTCCTCCGCTAGCGCGCATGTGCATTGTTCTAATAAAATCATAATGAATGAATCCGTTTAGGTGTGGGTTATGGGACGCTTTAAAGTTAGTTTCTTGTAAACACATAACATCTGGGCCTAACTCGTGAATTAATTGTTGAATTCTTTCTAGGCGGGAGAAAAATCCCGCACAGTTCCATTGCACTAATGTGAATTTGATATTTAGAATTTAGTATGTTGAATGTTGGGACAATTCTGGATCATCAGTCATTTCTGCTTCGCTCGTATCGTTGGAGGTTTGAGATAGGTTGCTGCAGATGCTGATATCATCTGGAGTCTCCAGGTGTTCTCGAAGTTTTTTGTTTATGCGGGTGAATCTGTTTTTGATAGCTCTTTCTTTTAATCGTGGATATAACTGACGCATATTAAGAACTAATAACTTGATATTTTTAGTAAACTTGAAGGCCTCAGTGTAGGGGTCTGAGCTTCCATGGGGATGTGATATGTCTAGAAAGGCGATGAGGTTATCGGCGTCCATAATAAAGTCAGCTGGAGACTCAGAGATGACTTGATAAATAGTCTGTTTTGTGTTGTCACTTAGAGTTGGTCCTGGAGGACAAACTGTTTTTCTTTTTTTTAGAATATGTTTAGGGGTCATTGAGGTACTTGCAGGCGGTGGCATTATAGAGTCAGATGAGGAATCTGTGATCACACTTAATGGCATATTCTCGTTATTAGTGGGTGACTCTGGAAGGGTTCTTTTTTGAGATATTTGCACTTGGCAGTTTAACTTGACAGGTGATGCACTATATATAGATTTATCTGAGGAGTGTACTTCGCTGTTTGTGGACATATGTGCTTGAGAGTTTTTAGGTGCTGTGATCTCGTTTGGGCACTTTGAAGCTATGTGCCCTGTTTTCTTACAAACAAAACATTCCATTTTGTCCGTGGAAATAAATACTCGATGGTCGTTGCCCTCAAATGGGAGTACAATGGAGGTCTGAAGTTCGAGGTTATCGGAAGTAGGGAAAACATGAATTTGCCTGCGAAAACTTAGAATGTGACTGTATTCATCGCCAGGTATACCAGCTTTTATGAATGACAAAGGTGAAGCTAAGTGTAAGCCCAAATTTTTGAGGGCATCCTCCACCAACTCGGACACACGTTAGAAATGATTACGCGTTTTGTGGGTGATATCAACCTACGAACATTTAGATTCACATTCCCAACCGCGATGGATGGATGCTCCTGAGTGATTTTGGAAACTAAATCGGTGCTTGATAAATAAATACAAATTCGATTGTTCGAAATCCTGGAAGCGAAAATTATGTTTTTTGATCCTATAATGTTACCTACCGATTTAACGTAGTCAAACAACTTTAAGGTTTCATCTGCATGGAACACAATAGCTTGCTCCTTTTTTGGGAATGTTGGTTTTGGATTTGATTTTATTGCCGAGGAGTAGGATGTGGAACCATGTTGTTCTGTATTTGTTTCAATCATATTTCTGCCCCTGTAGTCAGAAGCAGATTTTTGTTCGCCGTTGATTGTTTGTACTATTCACATACACTTTTGCAAAACACACTTTTATCTTGATTTTATTTTAACTGTAGAAGATAAGCGATACCGTACTACCTATTGAATATATGATAGCCGCCGCGATGTTTACACGTTGACGGTCTGGCGCTCACTCCTCCATTTGATTTAAATACTAGTTATTCAACTAGTTTTGAATAGTTAATAGCAGTCATAAACACAGGGCGTGAGTTATATTATAACAACTCACGTATGTGAGTTAACTCTCTTTTGTGCACCTCTGACATATACCTATGCGTCCTAATCAAATCGGGATGTGATATGTCAAATACTAACATTGTATTATTAATGTTAAAATGACGGGCCCAAATTTGACAGTATCTGTCAAATATAAAAAATTAATGAGATTTTTATTAGTTTTGTCGTTATTGTCGTTGATAACGAAGTATAGTATTCCACTTTCTGTAATGGTAATAACTTGATAATTTATAGCACTCCTCTGCGACTCATACTTAAACTTCATCTGTATCAGTCATTACCTACATTACTTCTGGTTGAATAATAATTCACAGGGTGTCGCAAATTATTTCATAAACTTAGATTTCCGTATAGTAGGATATTAAAAAAACTCAAATATTGCAAATTTGACAAACTTTCCCGACGATCTGCGACACTATAAATTTACAAGACCTAGATGCCATAGATCTTTGGAAGGGGTCGTTTTACAGTTTTAGTTGCAATTTTATCATATAATCTTACCTAGCGACCGCGAAATTTTTTGTAGAGGGCATCAAGTTCTTTAAAAAACTACTTACGTAATCTAAATTTCTGTATAACTTACACAAAATTCGATTAGGAGGTACCTTTATTTATATTTATTATTCGGCGCCCTGTATTATTTACACTCTGTATTTTTTTCTAAAGTCCGTAGTTTCTGAGAAAACGTATAGACCCCTAATAGATTGCTGATCCTGTACGCTTTGAAACAAAAATATTAGTGTACAAACCTATTAAAAAATTGCAGTTGCATTTAATATGCGACATGATTTAGTAACTGACAATCATATCCATGGAAACAGTTATTACAGTATATTCTATTTTGCGCGATAAATGAAATTTACACTAATTTAGTGGAAGGTACAGGGTTGATGGATGTAGATTATAGAGAGCGTTATCAGCATAAATATGACCTACATGCAGGATTTTTCCTATTAACTTTGTCGAAAACACTAATGATACAAATATTTTTTCAGTCTGGAGCAATAATGGCTGTGTTAGGTTATGTTTGCACCCAATATCCTGATACTAGACTTGGAATTATTTTGCTGCCATTTTTCACGTTTTCTGCAGGAGCTGTAAGTACACTTATTAAAATTAATATATTTTTATAACAATCGACGGGGTAAGTAAAAAGTAAACTTAAACCTTTAATGATGAAAGACAGCATCATGTAGGGAACATTTTGTGAATTTGAAAATAATGACTTTTCCTTGCCTCTACATGTACGCACTCATAATTCATATAAAAAAACAAAGTGAATCGTTGCTTAAAAGAGAAGATGTTCACAATTATGACACTAGAAACAAAAATAACGTGGTTTTGCCATTTTCTAGATTAAGTATTGGTCAGAAAAATCCTAACTATATCGGCGTAAAGTGTTATAATAAGATTCTGAAAATTAATAAATTTAAAAACCTAACATTTAGGAGATTTAAGCTGGAGTTGAGAAACTATTTTGTGGATAAATGTTTTTATTCTGTGGATGAATTTTTTGAACTGTGAAACGGATTAATAATATGTATCTATTAGTTATTATGTTTGACAATCCCATAATGTAACATGTTGTATTGTTATCATTCGGTGGAACTAAGAAATAAATGAAAAAAAAAAAAAAAATGGTGAAATAGTATATTGTATTCTTAGGATTAAAAGTACCACTTCTTTGGACAAGTGATGTTTCGCAACTGCCAGGCGAAGCGCAGCGTAGCCGTACATGCTATTTTTCGGCAACCGTAAAATATATTTAAAAAACCAAAATTATAAATAATTAGGGCACAGTAGGTAGGTACTTAAATAGTATGGTAATGGTATAACTTTGTTGAGATGTCATGCTATATTGTTCTGTTAAAGAGACATTGCCAATACATTTTATTCATATTGAGCTCAAACTTAAACTCAACGCCCGCAAAAATCAGGGAGAAACAAACATTAAAATTAAATATATACGTGGTTTTCCAACTATAGTTCAAGTCAATGAGCCGCCTTTAAACTAATTGGAGTGTCTAACAGGAACGATTTTCATTGTAATATTCTATACCAAAATGTAAGGGGTCTCAACACAAAGACGACCACCTTTTTGAAATCTGTGAGTTCTTGTGAGTATGACATTGTTGCTGTTACAGAAACGTGGATCCAGGACAATGTTTTTAGTTCTGAACTATTTAGTGACAATTATGTAGTGTATAGGAAGGATCGTGATAATGTAACGCTCAATGTGTCCAGGGGTGGTGGGGTGCTATTGGCCGTTAGATCAAGCCTTGAATCAAGATTGGTTCATTTCGACAATATTCCTTGGTTTTCACCTGCGATTGATCTAATTGGCTGTAAAATTACTGTGAGTAATAACTTTTCTTTCTATTGTTTTTGTGTATATATTCCACCCAACACCAATATAGACCGTTATACGGAATTCTTTGAGTTTTTTGAGTGTATCACTTACCTATACAATGCTAATTTTTTGTTCGTTGGTGATTGTAATGCCCACTTTGAAAGTTCTGGTCTGGGTAGCGACCCGCGGCTCATGGTCATAAATAATTTTATAGAGTTGTTCAATTTGAGACAATATAGTGGTATCCTGAATGCGCATGGCAATTTATTAGATCTTGTTCTTTCAAATGTTTCCTGCGATGTTGTTCACGCGCCTGATCCTTTGGTTAATGAAGACGTCTATCACCCTGCTCTTCAAATATTTTTCTCCCATATTATATCTCCACAAAAGGATTTTCCAGTAAGTTCATTGAATAAAAAATACAATTTTAAAAAGGCGAATCTCCCTATTTTATATGAACAAGTCCTGCTCAAAGATTGGTCATTCCTTAAGGATATAGAGGACGTCAATATTGCTGTTGCTCAATTCTACCATCATCTTAAACATATTTTAGACATGTGTGTTCCGGTTTTTAAATCCCATTCAAAAAAATATAATTACCCTAGCTGGTATACACGCGATATAATATGTGACATACGCAACAAGGCAAGAAATTGGCGTAAATGGAAAACTTGCAAATCATTGACGCACTTTAACATTTTTAAAAATCTTCGAGCTACTATAAAGCAGAAGACCGATATCGCATATAGAAATTATGTTGCGAGCATTGAGAGCACGGTGAAAAGCGATCCACAGAATTTGTGGAGATTTGTTCAGAGCAGAAGGAGTTGTTCGAGAATACCGGGAAGTATGGTTGATGTGTTCGGAGAATGTCTTTCTAGTCCGGAAGGTATAGTTAATGCATTTGCGACCTTTTTTAGTTCTGTTTATGAACAGCCATCAGAGCGCGTGCCTGCGGTTGGTGTACCGTTTGATTCATCAATTTCGGTTGGCATTGTCGATCTTCAGGATGTAATTTCCGCACTGAAAAAACTTAAACCTAAAATGACGTCAGGCCCTGATAATATACCATCATTCTTTTTAAGAGACTGTGCTCATGCCTTCGCTGAGCCACTGCACATTTTGATTAACAAGTCCCTACAGTCTTGCACATTCCCGACTGCTTGGAAGATCTCTCGTATTTGTCCGGTCTATAAATCTGGTGCTAAAGATCATGTTGAGAATTATCGGCCAATTTCAATTTTGTCTAACTTCTCGAAGATTTTTGAGGTGGTCGTGTATGTGAAAGTATTTAATCAAGTCAAAAATCGCATCTCCCAATATCAACATGGATTTTTTACTGGTCGCTCACCTGTTACCAACCTAACCTGCTTTACTCAGGATATATGCTCAGCTCTCAATAATGGCTTACAAGTTGATGCGATATACACTGACTTCTCGAAGGCCTTTGATAGGATCGATCATGCAATACTTATGACTAAGCTGGATATCATGGGCTTTCAAGACCGTACTGTTCAATTTTTCAATTCTTTTCTATCTGACCGCGAGCAATTTGTCGAATTCAGGGATTTTCGATCTTCATCTTTTACTCCTACCAGTGGTGCACCTCAGGGAAGCAATCTAGCTCCACTCTTATTTGCCATCTATGTAAACGACATTGCTGCTGAAGTCTCTAGCGACTATCTTTTGTTCGCCGATGATTTGAAATTGTATAGACCAATTGCTACCGAGGACGACTGCATATGCTTGCAACGGGATCTCGGTGAACTTGAGGAATGGTGCATTAGGAACAGGCTTCCGCTCAACGTCAGTAAGTGCAAACTCATGTCATTTACCAGACGACAGAGTGTAATTAGTTTCAATTATACGCTGAATGGTGTTGTTCTTGAATATTGTGAGTCAATAAAGGACTTGGGAGTGATCATGGATAGTGAAATGACGTTTGATACTCATATTGACTCTATTTCACAAAGCGCGATCCGAATGATGGGTTTTATTCTCCGCTCAACTACTGATTTTCAGGATATTGACTGCTTCAGCTTGTACGTGAGTTTTGTCCGCTCTAGATTGGAATATGCCTCTTTTGTATGGTCTCCTTTATACCAGGTACACATCAATAAATTGGAGCGTATTCAAAGAAAATTTTTAAAAATTTTAGCTTTTAAGATCGATGGATGTTTCCCAGTCAGGGGCATTGACCATAATATATTGTTAAACAGATTTAATGTTAATTCATTGGTTTTTCGTAGAGATTCGGCTGGTCAAATATTCCTGTTTAAGCTTATAAACGGCATAATTGACTCCCCTCGCCTTCTGGAACAACTGCCCTTTAATTTACCGCAATTCTTTTCTCGAACGATGAATTTATTTAGAGTGCCGCGTTTCAACACCAATTATGCATCGAGATCACCTCTTTACCGAGCATGCCGAACCTGCGATCGTCTTAATATACATCGATCTGTACATTACTTTGACGGGTCACTGTGGTCTTTTCGCGCTGGTTTGTATCGGTACTTGAGCACCCTGGACATGTAAAGCGTGGAGCGTATGGTGATTTTGTTGTATTGTTGTTAACTTTATATTTCTTTATGGTGTATTTTTCTGAGCTTATTCTTTTTCGATAATTTTTATCAATTATTTAGTTTACTATTGAGATAATATCCATTGTCTAGTACTTAGAATTGTCTTGTTATTGGGTGTTGACCTGTTAGACAATAAAGTATTTATTATTATTTATTATATTGTTAATTTTTTTTTATCAGTTAATAAAGAAACTTTTGATCTATGGAAAAAAGTGTTGCCTAGATAAAAATTATTTTTGTCAATCAGCAATCCGTTGAACATTCATTCTTTCTAATTAAATTTAATACATTTAACGATGAATGTTCAACGGATTGCTGATTAACAAAAATAATGTTGGAAAATGTTTAAAACGCATTGGCAGAAGCCATAAGATATATTAATACTTTGACTACCACCAAATAAATATCAATTTTTTCTAAGAAACCATGACAATTGGGAGGTGAATAAAAAATAAGGCTATATAATATGCCACTACTACATAACTACTAATAGAAAAAATATTTACTTAGAATACTCTTTAGTTTTTTGCCAAATTGAAATGCACTAACGTCTTACGCAGAATGCATGTAAATACTGATCGGAAATCGGAACAAAAACAGATTAATTCAGTTATAATGGTATATACCCCCAGTAATAAAAACGTCCTTGGAATAAACACGTGGTTCAAAAAGCAAATTCTGGATATTTTTCATGTACAGGGAACCAAATGTATTAGCTAGGGTGAAGTAGAGCCACCACAAAAAAGTTTTATCACATAAAGATGCCTTTATAATAAGCCAACAGTAAACTGGACGCTGTCCCGGTGGCAAGTTCCGAATGTCCAGTATACTGGACGTCGCGTCGTTTGTGAACTGCGTTTCACCGGGCATATTGCCTGCTGAGATTAGATGTCGCCAATAATAACTGATATTATGACAAAAGGCATATTTGACAAATTTGTCAATTGTTGTTACCTGAATTGTCAGTTATTGCAATATTAAAAACAGTGCGGAAAAGTAACTTTACAGCACTGAGTGCGAAAAAGTCACGTTCGTAGGAAAATATTTAAAACGGTGTTTTTTTTTAATTATATGCTGTAGAAGCATGTTGTATTATTTAGTTGGTTTAAAAATATTCAAATAGTTAAAACGGAAATTGAACAAAATTCGAGAGGCAGTTAAAATACAAAGTACAGGGTATTTTTTAGCAAAAGTTAATAGTTATGGCTGTGGACATATTTCGCTCACATATGCCTTAAAACAGGAGTTTTAATAGTCTGTATCTCTGAATGATATTAACAGAAAATGTTTGCTGTGTGTCAACCCTAAACGATTTCGTGTATAGTTGCGAGCCTGTACAAATTGCCTTTATTGTTTTATTAAATATATATACATTTTCTTTATATTTCAGGCCATTAAATTTATTGTTGGATTAGATACAGCTGGTGTTATACTTGGATGGAAATTTTTTGACCATGCAGCCCATTTAGGAGGTGCTGCAACAGGAATGTAAGGAATTTAAACATTCAAAAGTTTTTTTATTTAAAAAGTTTATTTTTGTCTAATAGATTCTGGGCACTATGGGGCAACCAATATATTTGGTCAAAAAGAGAACCAGTATTACAGTATTGGCATCAGATTAGAGGATCTATAAAATGATACACATTATTTATTATGAAAAATTGTAAATAATATGAAAATCTAACAGCTATTACATTGAAACTGTAATTTTATGTTTTAATTTATTGGAAATATAAGTGAGTAATTTACTCAGAAACATATTGACTTCTATCTTCAAAGAGAAAAATTTGAGTTTAATCGACAAGTCTTAGCGACGTGTTATACCTCTTAATGTACCGGAGTTTCGTGTCACATTTTTGCCACATTTTCATAATAAGATATACATACCTACAATAAATGCTGAAATATAATAATAAAGGTGTTTATTTTTGATTAGACGGGTTTGAGCTCAACTATAATAATTTGAAAAAGTACTACATTCTTAAGTGAGTTGTCATTTTAGTCTTCGAATAAAAGTCAAATCTCCACAAAATCAGTTTAATAGAACAATCGTCTATCGGAATTTATCAGCCATACATGTTTCGGAACTAGACCTGTCCCATCATCAGTATCAGCAAAATCAACAATTGGAGAAACTCACTAAGACATAATCATACATCTGTCAAAAATTCCATTTAAGTCACTTTATGAAATAGTATATTGTATTCCTAGGCGGTAAAGTGTCATTTTTTAAGGCTGAAAGAAGAAATGTACGGGCGAGCTTTAGCGAGCCCGGACACTTCTTGAAGCCTGAAAAAATCACTTTACCGCCATGGTTTACACATTATTTTTCTGCCGGCACCGTACAATTGTAGGTAATACAAAAAAGAAAAGAAAATATGATTGCTTTCCTTTGTCATTAAATGTATTTCATCCGGTACAGTTTCAAGAAATTTTTCAATATCCGGTTGGTCGAAAATTTTTGATTTTTTAGCAATGTGGCCAACAGATTTCTTCTTTAAAAAAGCAGTCACTTTTTTAAAATTTGTAATGTTTACGATATTTTTAACTAATAGCGTAGATTTTAACATGGAATGAATTGACCACAGTGTTGAAGATTGATATTTGTGTGAAAGATCCGATAAATACGTCAAAATCACATTTTGACTATAGTTTTTAACATTTTTAGCACTACACCAACTCATAAACAGTTTATACTGAAGGTCATATGTGGTACTTGATTTTTCCGGCAGCAAATTCATCGAAACTTCGTTCGCTTTCTCGTGAATTTCAGGCGGGGTACAATACTCAATTTCCTCGTCACTACGATCAATCAGAGATTCCATGCTTATTATACCTATAAATGATGAATCAAATTCAAATTGAATATTTTAAGACGCGCTCGATTTTTGACAACCACTGTCACATTGGACTGTCATCATTGTTAATAGCTTTTATTATTGTGCCGCCATCTATTACAAATACATAAAAATAATTTTCTTGCCTAGCCATTTTTGAGTGTTTTGTAGCGCTAGCCTTAGAAATGCATACTTTCTCGTCCCTATGGAAGCAGTAAAATTCAATTTTCTCATAGTGTCGGCAGAAAAAAAATGTTTTTTAATTTTGTTAAATTGTAATTAATTTGATAATTTGGAAAAGCAGTCCATTCTTAAGTGGAGTTGTAATTTTAGTGTTAGAATGAAAGTCAAATCTCCACAAAATAAGTTTAATAGAACAATCCTCTGACGGAATTTATCAGCCATACATGTTTCGGAACTAAACCAGTCTAGTGTTTATTTCAACACGTGTTTTAATTGCAGAACTGGCACAAATGCATTTATTGTTGGAGATGATTCTAACGTGACTGTATTTAACTTATATTTATTTTTTTCGTAGTTATAGTTACTATTATAATACAACAATTATTACAATACCAATTAATAATCTATAATATGAATCAATAAAAATTTATTATTATTTAACATAAAATAATATAACGGAAGCTTTAACATCATAATAGGTATAAAAAACAAGAACAATTGGTTTCTTGTATTGTTAGATATTTCATTAGTTTTTCAAATGTTTTACATGGTATTCAACGTGTTCTTCGATAAAAGTAGACACATAAAAATAATTGTGGTTGTATCCTTCCCTTTTCTTGAGAATAACGGGGACACCAGAAGCTTTGCAAGCCTCCACTAAATTTTCTGGTAACAGTTGCTTGTCAATATAAAATTGATCGGCCAAACCCTAAAAAAAAAACAACAATAATTACTTTTTTGCAATATAATTAGATCACCCTGATATTTACGTAAATTATGACATTTTTAATTTTAATATTGAAAGGAAATATATTTTTGAAAATCCTACATATTTTATTGCAATTTGTCTTTCACTGTTTTAAGTTTTTAATAATAATAATATTGTCTAACAGCAGACCCTATAAGGCTGTGGACCGAATTTTATATTATGACAATAATTCGACCTCCATGGTTAGACCGTTAATCTTCAACATAACAATTTTAAGTTGAAGAAGCTTGTTGAATTTAAATAAAAAATCTTCCACATTACCTGGTCAATAAATAATTCTGTTGGTGGACCATTGTAGTTTTTAACTAATTCAGTAGCATCCCATTCCGCCCAATTTGCTGATTCTTTGGGTCCTAGATAACCAGTAAATGCTTTAATTCCCCATGCACCTTCAGACGGATTACATATAGGAGCGAATGCCGATACAGATTTGTACATACCAGGACACTTTAAGGCAGATATTAGGGCACCATGCCCACCCATACTGAAAAACATTTTTTATTTTCTCACTAACAAATATGTACAAAACAACATCCTATATGACAAAGAGATGTTTTTAGCGACATCTAGCGTGAGCAGGCAATATGCCCGGTGAAACAGAGTTCACAAACGATGGCCGGACAAGAAGTAACAACTCCATTATATCCTATTGACAACACTAGATGCGCCCGAATTCCCTAGCGGGTGGCTTTATTTTCGAGTTGCTTGTTACATAAAATAACAAGACTTTAAGTTATGTTGGAAGTTTGTTTCACACACACATAGCAATGGTAAAAGCATGGTCACAGTATAATAAATAATACAGTATTCTGACTTTCCGCTTGCAAGCCGTCCTGCGCATATCGTCGCGCATGCCGCCATTATGGGTTACAACGTCAAAATAATCGCATAGACGTAGATAGATACCGTTCACTCCTGTGTTCAATATATAGTTCATTGTCGGCGTGTACGAGATAAATAAATATTGTGTTTGTAATCTAATTCTGTGTTTTTGGTATAGTGTTCGTGAAAATTAAAAGGATTTTATTTTTATTAACGTATCTTATGATTAATACAATGAACAATCAGGGAGGACATGTGTGTGTTGCAAAATGTTGTCCCAATAAGCGGTACAGTTGCTCTAAACATTTTTTTCGCTTCCCACAGATCGTGTTAGTAGTTAGTAATAAGTAAAAATAAAGATGAATACTAGATAATTTTACGTTTATAACAACTATTTGTATAACCGTAAAATTTATATTACGAAATGGCAGTATCTAATATGTTTTTAAACTAAATGAAAGTAAAACAAACACAAGTTGTCACACACAATATACATATATATATGACCCTTGTTTGACTAAAATTGCTGCGACCAGGATTCAGTTGATGCAGAATTCAGGCAGGCAGGTATGTGGAATTCGTAGGGGTGAAAGAGGCTAGCAATAAGATTAAGGAAATCGGCTGGTTAAGAATGAAACGTCGGATTTTCATTCACTAATTTTGATTAATAAAAATCATCAGATGGAAATAGGCGGAATACTTATATGAAAGATTGAAGTTCCGGGGATCGGTGTATGATGTGAATATTCCTCATAAAACTGTCAATACGCCATCGCTAGACACACCATCAATCTTTGAGCGGTCATTTTCCTATACGGTTTCAAAATTACAACGCTCTACCGGAGAATATAAAAAGTTTACAGGGGTTTTCGTTTAAGAGCGCTGTCTGACACGTAATAGAACAAATTAATTTGTAAACAAAAGCTACCTACTTAATATGGCCAGCGATGTAAAACTATTTTTAGATAGGTTTAAGCAAGCTAAAATATAAGTTACGTTTAGGTTAAGTTAGGAAGCACTGCTTCAACTTTTATAAAAATGTATTTTTTACTAATAAAGTCTTTATTATTGTTGTGTTTATTATTATTATTATTATTAAAAATCACCCAATCATGTCAACATTTAACTGATACCACCACTCAAGGCTGTTTTCAATCACTATGACACACCACAAATATTTCTGAAATTGACAGCGATATTATTATGTACTTAAATATTTTTACAAAAATGAAAATACAGTACTGTGGTTAGAAACCGAAAACTATAATTATTCTTAGTCAGGACCTGACTTGTAACCCAAAATGACGGCGTCATACATCACAGTTTATTTCAAAGTGCCAACGTGGAGTCGGAATGCTGTACTTATTAATGCTGTGGCATGGAAGTGTGAAACAAATTTCCAACATAACTAAAAGTCTTGTTACTTTATGTAACAAGCAATTCGTGAACATCATATATGTTACGGTTTGTTTATAGACGCGATAGTATACAAACTAGCCAAAATGGTTTTATTAATGGAAAATATTACTACTACAATAGTTAGATTATTTTACGTCAAAATAGCCAGACATTTGGATAGTTTGTAGGTATACAAAACTAATGCTAGGTTATAAACTAGCCATATAAACACTTCAAGCGAAAAATAAGAAAAACCATCTAGGTTACCAAAATTTGAGCCACTATTTACCCCTTATTCAGTAGTGTGGTGTGTCAAACAGTGAGGCGAAGAGAATTTATAAAAATGAGATAAACTTATAACCCGATTCGAATAAAGTGTAATACTCACACATTATTTTACTGTAAGAACCACATTTTCTTTTAATTTATTATTATTAAATCGACCAGTTCATTTACTAGTCCTCATATTTCTAATTTATTTTTCTCCTATTTCAGGAATAGTTATAAGCCATTTAACATTGTATATAGTTTTTTTTAAGACATTTTAAGACAATGGTTGGAGTAAATACTGAAACACTCAATCAAGATTCTGCGGCTTTATTTCCGCGTTTTCAGACTCATTAACCCTTAATAATAGTTGTTTGTGATCAGAACCTCTCACCGGATGAAATCCATCAGAGACAAGTACTTTAAAAACCTTCGCTGAAGTGACTTAGCCGCTAATACACACCAGTCATACATGGGATTACAAATAATCAATCCCAATTCAAGCTTAGACTTAACTAATGTATAATACAATAATCTGAAGGTATGGACATCGTTAAAATGTACTATTTCGTATGATGAAACCAAAAAAACGGGGGACACTATGATTAATATGGGAAGCAAAATTATTATAGTCGCTATTAAAAAGTATACCTAGGTCCCTGACCGCGTTGACTACTGACATTTGCATTTAATATTAAATAATTACTGTTAATCGAACACCACTACCACAGTCTATCCATATCACTGAAGAAATACACAATCATCCTCTGACTTGATCACTTGAAAGATCCTCAATTCGTCAGCATATGTAAGTTTACTGCAAACAATTGAGTCCATGAAATACATTGAATAGAAACGGTCATAAGTTGCCTTGAGGCACTCCAGAAGATAGCTGAAAACTCGAAGATGTATAACCATTGTATTAAACAAACTAGGTACGGCGGAACAAATATGATCGAAACAGATTAACAAGTATATACGAGAAGCCAAACTTTTCTAGCTTTATGACTAGAAAATGATGAGAAATTCTGTCAAAGCTTTCATAAAATTGTATAGAGAACATCAACTTGTCCAAGACTATCTAAAGCTGACCAAACCTGTTCCGAGAGCATGAAACTCCGTAAACCAAATCTGACTGTCCTTTGGTCTGGTGTACAAAAAAGCTGTACATACTTAATCAAGAGTCGGATTTTGGAAATGTAAACTAATTTAAAACAGAAAAATCAGCTTTGCCCCTTCATCATTTTGATAATGGATATTATTTCAAATTTAACGATGTCAAAGTTCTTGACCGGGAAAAACATTTTGGAAAACGTATATTAGCGCGATGATACAGATCACCATACATGACGCTGTTAATTTGAGATGGATACGCAAAGTTTGAGCAACTTTTATATTAATTTGTTGAATTAGTATAAAGAATATAGACCTCCTTAAAAAACAAAATAAAATGTTAATGATCTATCCTTGTATCTGTATGCGTCCCCTTGTAGAAAAATGTTTTTAATATGTACACTAGATAAGTTCAATGTTTTGTCATTTCACGTATTTTAGATAGGTTGGTTTTACTTTTTTTAAAAATATATTAATTTGAATTTAAATAACATATCGTAAGACGTATGCGCCTCCATCAGTATACATATTATGTATCCTGATGGAGGCGCTGAATAAAACGTATAATACATTCATATAAGAAGGTAATTAACCCATTAATCCCCAACGTTGCGTAAACGAAACATTTTTTAAATATTTTTTTTTTCAATGTGCCAGTAAAAAAAAATACTTTTTTGTTGCTACAATTTTTTCAAAATAGAACAAAGACTTTACGTTTTAAGAAATAAGTCGACAGAGTCAAGATATTTATTTTGTGCGAATTTATGAACTCGCAACATTTTGAGATTTATCATTTCATATATTCGTCAATCTATTCGTCTGACACAGAAACGGCTGAGATATTTCAAATTATGGATTTAGATTCCCATGACCTTTAGTAAAAAGGGCGTTATATGATATTTTACAAAACATGTATAGTTTTTGCATATTGGATCATTTTTCCTAATGTTGCGTATACGCAACGTTGGGAATTCCGGTAAGAAGGCGCCATAATGTCGCGCCCTTCGCTGACCCACAATTAGGTAGAATTTATTTTGTTTCTTACATTATTTGTGTGTGATTCTTCTTAGTGAGTGTCAACAAAGATACTAAGTTATAATTATTGTGATTTAAAATTATATTATATATAAAATATAAAGTGAAGCTCTGGAAAATATTGACTTGAAGTAAGTTATAATTATGGTTCTGTTTGTTAAATTTTTTTCTAAAATAATTTGTTTGGTTATAGTGATGTCTTGGAAAAACAGAATGCCTTTGTCATCTGATGAGCTTTTAGCTACATTGGAGGAGGATGAGGATTTACTGCAGACTGATACCGTTGATGCAGTATATATTCCGCCACCCGTAGATGCACTTACAGACGAAGAGGAGCTTGACGAACATATATGTGAGAACGTTGAAGATTTACCAGATGTTGCGGGGACCTACGAAATACACGCTAATTTGTCTGATACTTCTGAAGCCTTAGATGATGAATCTTTACCGTCAAATTCCAAAAAAAGCAAAACTATGTGCAAAAAATATAAAAATGAAGTCGAAGAAAACTCTACCGAAGTGGAGAAAAGAGACCCCAATATATACAACAGGACCATATAATGAAGATAATAATAACTTGGAAGAAATTGAAAACAGAGTTTGCGGTAAAAGCCCTTTGGAAGTTTTTTCCTTGTATACTTCAGTGACGAAGTTTGGGAAAAAATAATATCTTATACAAGAAAATATGCCCACGACAATAATCGGCATTCATTTGATATTGATAAAACAAGCCTAAAGCGATTTTTCGGCATACCCATTTTTTCAGGATACCATACGTTACCAGCTACAAAACTCTATTGGTCAAAAGACAACAAAGCAAGATGAAGATGCCGACAGTGTAAAAACAACACAATATACATGTGTGCTAAATGTAAGGTGCATCTTCACACAAACTGTTTTGAAATATTTCACACTAAGTAGTAGTAGTATTTGTTTACCGTAAATCCCAATGTTTTTTGTAAGAAAACTAAAAACTTGTATTTTTTTTAACTTGATAAACAGTTATTTGGACATAGGTTTAATAATAAAATAAACTAAAATCACCGAAATTGTTTGATTTTCCAAGCTTGGGAATTAATGGGTTAAATATTAAATTAAACTTTAATATAAGTATTTTTTTTTCTGAAGTAATCCATATCAGAGAGGAGCGATGATTCAATAAAGACGTTGTTTTCCTTCTTTATAAGTATTTCTTTTTAAACTCACGTGATTGTAATTTGTGTTCTGTTCATGCTATAGCTTGAAAAACAAAATAAAGCCGTGTAATGCCGCAGATTCTTAATTCAGTGTTTGCCTATTTACTGCCCTATAACCTATCTCTTAAAAAAGTTAAAATAACAAGGGCACGAACTTATTCATCATTGTCTAAAGTAATGAGGTTTCTATTGAAAACTACAAACCTATGGCCCATTATTGATTGCTTGCCTCTGGCCACACCAAAATTAGTGTTAATAACTTCAATTAATTCTCTTGTAACGTAGTGAAACATCCTGAAATTCTTTTTCCACGGTTCTTGGGTTGCATTTACATAAAATCCTGCACCTTCTCCAATGTCCCACGCGGGTGTTATACCTTCTAATTCGACACCTCTTGGAGAAGTGTCTGGATTAACAATGATTAATCCATGTTTAGCTGCTATTCTGCAAATTTACAAATTTATTATCTTTAAGTGATTTGGACAGTTAATCTACTAATGAGAAATACCGTTGAATTCCAGATTTTTCAATAAAGTTTAGTTCTGTGCATGTAAGACCAGATAACCAATAAATTACAGGCAGTTCTTTATTTGTTTGAGCTTGAGGTGGTAGGTATACTCCAAATTTCATGGTGCATCCAAGTTCTTTAGACTCATGGCTGTATACGTTTTGGAAGCCCTCGAATGATTTGTTACTTTGTAATTCTTTGATAACAGTCGCCATCTGTAATAATTCTTATTTTTAATAGCTGTAAGTATATTTTAAGTATTACAACGTCCGAACTTTAATTTTATAGATATCATTGATAGGTATACTATAAAGTGACCATTCGTCCCACATTTCTCAACTTTCTCCCACAAGTAAACTCCCGCATTTAGCCAAAATTAATTTTTGTGTGCATTTACGAATTAAATAGAATCTCTGTTAATACTTATCTAGATGTTCGTCCATTTACCAAATTGCAAATGACATGTTTTATATTTTATACCTTAAACCATTGATTAAAAACGCCTAAATTAAATCGCGCTAAGACAATAATATTATCATTATATATAATAATATGAAAAGGAAATTTCTAGGATGCAGCTAAACAGTAGATTATGTCATATGAGATAAGGTAGGTATTTTTGAAGTCTTAAACGTATTTTACAGAGGACAATTTGTTTGTTGAGCTAACACTTGAAAAACAATTTACAAATATAAATAATGTATGGCCTGATAGTAGTAATTGTTAATGTTATTATTTTAGCATCTTTCCCCCCAAAAATCAAACGCACAGATCAGAAGAGACCCGAACCTTACCGCCCTTAGGGACGTAATGAGGAACAGGGCCCAGAAGGTTTTTTGCAGTGGCCGAACTCCACGAGAACTCACTCGTCAGGCAAGCAGTCGACTACAATGTAGTGGCAGATAACAGAAGAAACAAGCATGCAAGATACCGATTATGACCCTGATGTAATCTGGGAGAAGACAGCTCCAACTAGAACGAAAAACGGTGAGTTTTAAAACTAAAATTTAGTGTTTTGTAGACACAAACACAAGATGACCACAAGGTGAAATCACATGCAACGGAAGATGGGCCAAACACCACTAGAAGACAACTCAAGAGACGACATGGGAAAAGGGTTCAAAACCCGAGTCTTACTACAAATATAAGGAAGAGTTTTAATTGGGTTAGAGTCTCACATTACCTAGGGAAGCAACAAGCACCCCCTAGGTGTCATAATGATTTCTCTGCATTGACAAAAAAATCCCCAAAACCAAGAGTACCGAATGTTGAAAAATATTTCGCTGTTGCTATACACCAAAGTCCAAATGAGACACATGCCCAAATTTTCAATATAACCTCCATGGTATCACCATAACTGCTAGCCTCCAAATCCAGTACAACTTTGGAAACGTGGATCTTACGGAGGCTCGGTTATATAATTTTGACACGTTTTTCTACTAATCTCGCCCTCCACCCAATATACCTGCTGAATCCACCCTTGCCCAACACCCAATAACCTAGCTCCAGTGGCCCTCATTTGAGAATGTGATGTGAAAATCTGGTCAATTTAGTATACTGTATTGGTTTACACTATAAATATATGTTTGTACATTTTACTGGCAGTTTAATTATACACGTTTCACTAGAAAATTCTTAAAATGTAAACGAAAAAAATAATGGCACATTAATCTTATATTACTTAATGAAAAATTATACCTACCGTAATATTCACTGCTGATATTTATAAAAATTGGGTTTCGTGCAATCAATACACCAAGTTATCAAATAATTCAAAAAAGCAAAGGTCGCAAGTCAATAACGAAATATTAAGTAATTCTGAATGTTAATAATTATTATTCAAAATAATTTATAAATAATAACATAGGTATCTTCTTCCACTTTCGTAGTCGTGGCGGTAACCGGTAACAGCATACATTAAAATGCCAACGTGCCGAGCCAATCAGAGCATTTGGGGCGGGCCTTCCTTGGCGCGCATTTGAGTTTGAATTTAACCGCTATTCAACTTATTTTGAAACTGAAATTTCGTCGATATTTAATTGGAATGAGTTTTTCAGTAAAATAATTTAAGTATTAATATGTATAAGGTATTCGCTAAGAAAGTCAGTTGAACTTTCCTTTGTAGTAGGTATTTCTTGATATACCTAGCTGAAAAACCTTCATTTCGTATATCGGAAAAATGATACTCAAATATATTTATGTATAATTTGAAGATACCTATCTAATTTTAAAATCATTTTATGCATTATAGATAGGAAGTCAGGAAATAAAAAAGGCACATTATTCTCAATAGTTTATTTTTAGCTATATATATTAAATTATACACAATGATAATAAATAATAATTACATTGAATATACAAATTAATACAAATACACCACTACCATACATACATATACAGGGTGTCCTACGGTGGTAACCCATTAGATTATTTCAGAAACTACTTCGAATTGAATTTTGAAAATTTCAGTGTCTATATTGTCAAATATGCTCTACTCAAATAATATAATAGCAACGGCATAGCACTTCCGGTTATACCGGAAGTTGATGGCAACTTTGTTATTTTAAACAGAACACCCTATATATTATTACATTTTTGGATTCTAAATAACATTTCAGACATATTTCATGTATCATGTCCTATACCTAACGTCAGTCGTTTTTGACTTATATCAAGATTTATGTCAAAATTAACAGTTTAGGGCTCCATAAGAATTCCGTTTTTTCCTTGTAAATCAGTATTTAATAATTATTTTGCAGGTATTTTCTTATCAGGTGGGATCTTCTTTTTCGAATTGACAAGACATTTTCTGATTAGTTTATACAGGGTGGTCAAAAAATTATATTGAAAACGGTTCAAGAAAAACAGTTGAAAGTCAATTTTTTTAAATGGAATGGGTATATTATTATTATTTTATCTTCCGTAGCATTAAAAAATAGATTATCATTTTCTAAAATGCATAGTTTTCGAAATATCGTCCTAAACTGTCAATTTTGACATAAATCTTGATATAAGTCAAAAATGACTGACGTTAGGTATAGGACATGAAATATGTCTGAAATCTTATTTAAAATCCAAAAATATAATAATATATAGGGTGTTTCATTAAAAAATAACAAAGTTGCCATCAACTTCCGGTATAACCGGAAGTGCTATGCCGTTGCTATTATATTATTTGAGTAGAGCATATTTGACAATATAGACACTGAAATTTTCAAAATTCAATTCGAAGTAGTTTCTGAAATAATCTAATGGGTTACCACCGTAGGACACCCTGTATATGTATGTATGGTAGTGGTGTATTTGTATTAATTTGTATATTCAATGTAATTATTATTTATTATCATTGTGTATAATTTAATATATATAGCTAAAAATAAAGTATTGAGAATAATGTGCTTTTTTTATTTCCTATCTATAATGCATAAAATGATTTTAAAATTAGATAGGTATCTTCAAATTATACATAAATATATTTGAGTATCATTTTTCCGATATACGAAATGAAGGTTTTTCAGCTAGGTATATCAAGAAATACCTACTACAAAGGAAAGTTCAACTGACTTTCTTAGCGAATACCTTATACATATTAATACTTAAATTATTTTACTGAAAAACTCATTCCAATTAAATATCGACGAAATTTCAGTTTCAAAATAAGTTGAATAGCGGTTAAATTCAAACTCAAATGCGCGCCAAGGAAGGCCCGCCCCAAATGCTCTGATTGGCTCGGCACGTTGGCATTTTAATGTATGCTAGTGAAATGTATACTAGTTACGTACATTTCACTGCCGGTAACTTAATTAAAAAATATTGCGCCTCACGCTTAACGTAGCGGCACAGCTAACATACACATGTTAGCTGTGGCAGCGGGTTTAAGGCGAACTAAAGTTATTAATAAGAGGCACTCTGTTTTTAATCATCTCTGTTAAATTTACATAAATAATTGTTGCGATCACGATCACGGTAGTCCAGTACCTCATGGCGCGAAGGCGATTGGATGGGTGGACGGTGCTTCCGTCCGAGTCGGTAGACTGCATACCCCAAGTAGTTATAGTCGTGGGTGCTGGCGGCTGGCTGTCTATAACCGTGGTTCGGATTCCACGCTAACCACAGAAGCTAGCTAGCTTCCTTCTTCAGTGGCTAAACTGTTGGGCCATACCATAGATATTAGAGGATGGAAAATGAGCTTGGCAAATGCTCGAACTGCTAATATAGTAGACCGCCATGTTCCACCTTAGACAGTGGCGTATCGTCTTAAGGGGTGCAAATTAAGTAGGAAAAAAATGTATATAAATTTTTTTACGAATCGTGACTACCCGATTTCCATATGCATTTTGTTTTATTTAATATAAAAGCTACGCTAGCTTCCTTCTTATGTGGCTAAACTGTAGGGCCATACCATAGATATTAGAGGATGGAAAATGAGCTTGGCAAATGCGCGAACTGCTAATATAGTAGGCTGCCATGTTCCATCATTGACATTGCATTTTGTTTTATTTAAAATAAAACAGATCTTGATTATTTTAATAATATATTATTTTATTACATTCATTTTGTGGACTTTCATTTCAAACATTAACAATCAATTTTACGTTATTTTTATGAAAATGTTTACAGTTTTCTTGATTTTTTCACGGTGCTTGTGGCTTAAGCGTTTTGTTTTACAAGTATCTAACCTGTAACTGTGTATAGTTTTAGTTCTTTCTGTTTACGGTTTGTACTGCTATCAGTGCTGGTCCCAGAGCTCTGATGAAGTATTCGAGGGCTGCAGCAGAAAAAAAAATAAAACTCGAAAAGAAATAAACCTATAACTGGTGATTTATAAACTTAACGTTTGCGTTCACCGCTGCCGTTGTCGTTTGCCGTTACAGTCCTACATCGTGATTTATTGCAACGGTTGTCTCAACTCATAACCTATAACTATTTTATTTACTTTCGGTTTTGGTTCTAATTATTTATTAATAATATATAATATCATAAATATAAACATGGATTATTTAATGAGGACAGGGAGAACATAATAATTGGGGAAATAATAATTTTAATTTACGGGCTCGTATGATTTCTGTCAAATTCGTTTCTATTGGTTGTGTTGCCCGAGGCCGACGGAAAAAGATAAACTTGATTTATATTGAACGGCGGACGACACAAACGGTAACGGAAAACGGCAGTTTATAAATAGGGAGTTAAGGCAAAGCCAGTGACGTATACGTAAACGTATCTTTTGACATCTACGCATGTGCTCTTTAAATTTATGATACGTTTAACGATACGTAAACATATGTACCTCTACGCGTATCGAATACTTAAACGTATTGAACCGATTGTTGTCGGAATTACATGAACTTGTACGAATATCTAGAATAGAACATTAAAAACTCAATCTAAATTGAAAATTAAGCTAAGCTATTTTGCAATAAATATTTTATTATTATTATTAGTAGTAGTAGTTTATTTTGTAACAATTATAAACATTTTTCTGGTATTGTTTATAGGTATACATAAAAATATATGATAGGCGTAAAGGTACATATGTTTACGGCTTTCGTATCGTTAAACGTATAATAATAATAATAAAAATAAATGTCTGGCCGGAAAAGGTACTGCAGCCAACAGTATACTTACCGCTACAGTAACGACGTAGACTGTACAGCCAGGGACGCAAGGTCTGACCGGTTGGGGCATACCCACCGCTACCGTAATGCGTAAACGGTACAGTCAGTACGTCCAGCTGTCCCAATACCCACCTAGTATCCTACTCCTAGTGTCCTTTGCACTACCAAACACCATTCCCTAACCCCAATTGGCTAGCGGTAGCCATAAAACGCACACCATTTTCTATGAAAGATGAGTCAAAGGAGAAATGAAAGAATGCGGCAGCCT
This sequence comes from Apoderus coryli, assembly GCA_911728435.2. Classification (NCBI taxonomy): domain Eukaryota; kingdom Metazoa; phylum Arthropoda; class Insecta; order Coleoptera; family Attelabidae; genus Apoderus; species Apoderus coryli. The sequence continues at coordinate 2,208,729 of OU452206.1, read as the reverse complement.
GGAATGCCCCAGGGCACGTCTGGAGCCAACGCTGGACGTGGCAGTATGCGATCCGTTGGTGGTAGGTTGCTGAATAGGCGGGCACCTATCGCTCAAGAAACTACAGCCAACAGCAATAATGTGGAAATACCACAAGCTGACCCACAACCAGCAGCCAATGTTAGGGAGGATAATCCTACCGCCATAGCTCCTGGACGCAGTAGACGCATGAGATGGAGTATAGCCACAAGCCTCGAAACGGATTTTACTGATTATAGGGATAGACTAAAGAATATGTTTGCTGCTGAACATCCAGAACACAATGATATTACAGCACAACGCCTATCCGATCAGCGTAGAGCAATACAGAGAAACAATCTATTAACCCAAATTGAAATTCAGAATATTTTAGACAGAGTGAGGGAGGAACTAAATATACCTCATACGCCCAATCAGTCTTTTGAGGATGACAATGTTAATGGTACCCATACACCCTCAGATTCGCCACGTGGTTCACCATTCAATAACATAGAGATTCCTCAAGAGCCCCACCAAGAGGATGAAATACTTAATACTTACCATGCTAACTTACTGAAATACCTTGGAATGGACCCTAACGTTAGACCTCCCATACAAAAACTTAGATTTAACAAGAACACAGGAACACTTATAAATAGAGCCAATTCCATCCTAGAACAAACGCTAAACGATGGTATGAATCTTGAAGAGGTACATTCCACGATATATTGCGCGGCAATTACCGTAGTGAGTCTTAATCAAAAATATACATCACCTAACAAAAAAAATACAGATGGGTATTTACCATCATGGCAACGCCGCCTCACCAATAAAATTAATGGCCTACGAAGGAGTATCGGTAAAACTCAACAGTACCACGACGGAAATAGAAACAACAGATTGCTTAGAACACTGCCGACAGACTTAAGAGACATTATACAAACAATCAATGCCGAAACGGAAAATAAAGTACGTACATACCTTGATACACTTAAACAAAAGTTAGCAGCATACTCAGCTCGATTAAAGAGATACAGAGAGAGTTACTCAAGACGCAGAGACAACAGCCTATTTTCGAACAATGAAAAGGCGTTTCACTCATCACTATCAAAAAAATATGATAACCTTAACCCCCAGATCTTGAAAGTCAGACCAACTACTGGACGAGTATATGGTCACAGAGCAATAACCATACAAAAAATACTTGGATAAACCAAGAAATGAAAGCACAGAACTCTCTACAACCAATGAATGAAATTGTAATAACCCAAGCAGATCTAACAGCTGCTTTAAAGAAAATTGCAAATTGGAAAGCGCCCGGACGCGATGGCTTGCATAGCTTTTGGTATAAACGATTCACAGCTTGTCATGAACTCTTAGTTAACAATTTCAACGATGTCATTAGATTTCTGTTATCTTCCTTTTGGTCTCCTGTCAGGATAGGATTTGTGGACTAAATGTGGAAATAATCCGTAAGTGAGTTTACACACCAACGCTTGTTATTTACGAAAGAAAACTTATTTATTAAGAATAACTGTGAACACAAAATATGTTTAAACTTAATATATGATTCTCATAAGGTTATTGATAAATAAATGTACTTAATTTCTGTAAAACTGAATATATATATCGCCGCTAAATCATGTTTTGGATCGCACGTCTGTTTTGTCCGCCACTTCACACACACACCTCTCTCTCTCTCCTCTCTCTCTCTCCTCTCTCTCTCTTCTCTCTCTCTCTTCCTGCATTAGGGATGGGATATCGATAACATTTCCTAACAACTTTCCAACATTTTTAACTGAAGGACTTACTTATTTAATTCCAAAGACTGATAACCCGGATCACCCTTCGTTGTTTCGTCCCATTACATGCTTGCCGACCCTTTATAAGATCCTTACGTCGATATTATGTGCTAAACTTGAAGACCACCTGGAACTGGCTCAAGTGATGACAGATGAGCAGAAAGGTGCTAGACGCAACGTTATGGGATGCAAGGAGCAGCTGGTTGTCGATTCCGTAGTTATGCAGCAGTTGAGGGGGGGGCAGAGAAATGCACACATTGCATACATCGACTATAAAAAAGCATTTGACTCTGTCCCTCACTCTTGGCTCAAATTTGTATTGACACTGTATAAAGTACATCCTACGCTTATACTTTTTCTTGAGACAACTATGAGGGCCTGGCGAACCACACTGTCTCAAAAAATAAATAACGAACTAGTATTTAGCGGGAGCATACCTCTGCGCAGAGGTATCTTTCAGGGGGATTCGCTCAGTGCCCTATGGTTTTGTCTGTCTCTAAACCCAATTTCAAACACTCTTAAGAAAACAGAGTATGGAGTAAAATTAAAAAATAATGTACAGGATCTCTTAGTAAGTCACCTTTTCTATGTTGATGACCTAAAAGTATATGCAGCAAATGACAGACAGCTGAGAGCCATGCTAAAGCTGGTGCATGATATGAGTTCGGACATAGGTATGACTTTTGGACTGGAGAAGTGCCGCAGGATCAAAATGGTCAAAGGGATACTTAAAGAGTCACAACCCATAGAAATTAATAACGAGGTCGTCATACAAGGTCTTGAAGAACCCTATAAATACCTGGGTATAGATCAGACCCATAAAATAGAACATACAACGATGAAATCGAAACTGTCTACTGAATTTGAAAAACGAGTTAAGCTAATTATCAAAACAAAATTAAACTCAAAACATATCGTTAAGGCTATAAACACATATGCAATATCTGCCTTAACCCATTCCTTTGGCATAACCAGATGGTCTGATACAGATCTTGATGCACTAAATAGACGAATCAGAACACTTCTAACGCACAAAAGAATGCATCACCCAAATGCATGCACTGAGAGAGTCACATTGCCTAGATGCCTGGGAGGTAGAGGTTTAAAAGATGTTAAAGCAATGTACTATGAACAGCTGGATAAAATTAGAAAATATTTTTACAAAAACTCGGATAAACCGATGTACCGTGCAGTGATCGAGGCAGATAAAAATTTGACCACACTTAATTTAAAATCTCGAGAATATTACCCAAAAACACACATTACTACCAACGAGGATAAAATTAGGATGTGGTCAGGAAAGCAACTCCATGGAAGATTTTACAACTCCGTTCAAAACAATTACGTTGACAAATCCCTCTCTTTTATTTGGGCTACAAAAGGTTACCTCCATCCTGAAACTGAAGGATTCTTAATGGCCACGCAGGACCAAGTTATAAAAACACGAAATTACGCCAAATACATACTGGGAGAAGACCTGAGTTCTGATAAATGCCGCAAGTGCGGAGCTGTTTCCGAAACTATAGATCATATTTTGGGATCCTGTAACACACTAGCAAATACGAAGTACTTGACTCGACACAATCAAGTAGCACATATAATCCATCAGAAAATACTGATAGACAGAAAAATGAAAACCGAAATTGTCCCCTACTACAAATATGTGCCAAACGAAGTTGAGGAAAACGATCACTTTAAAATATATTGGGACAAAACAATTTACACCGATCATACAATAGAACACAACCGTCCTGATATTACATTAATAGACAAGAAAAAACACACAACATATCTAATTGATGTCTCTATACCAGGAACACACAATCTGCAACAAAAACATACGGAAAAATTAAACAAATATCAAGCGCTTCAACATGAAATAAAGCGCATCTGGAATATGAGGGAAGTGTACATAATACCTATAATACTATCGTCGATGGGAGTAATACCGAAAAATTTGGAAAAGAACCTAAAAATGATTCAAATCCCTATTAAAAAAAAATACGTCACTGGCTTTGCCTTAACCACCGTAGATATATTTTCGATGCCTTAACTTCCTAATAAAAGTATGCAACTTACGCATGGTCAAATCGGACGGCAGACGGCAGCGCAGAATGCAAAGTTTATAAATCACCAGTAAACAAAAAATTAACTATAACTTGAGGCAATTCTTCGACGCATTGTTCTCCTGTCCGTATTCAATATGCATCAGCGATGCAGAAAAGATTAGAAAGAGAGGTTTGAAAGGCAGATGGAGCTAAAGTGGGTAGAAAACGCAACAAATGCATTGTACTTACATCATAGAATAAAGAAGCTAGAGCTTATATGAACATAAGTATTAATTTGATTAAAAAATTGTTTGTATTAAAAAATACTTGGGAATCGTTACTAATTTCGAAAGATATGAGATTAATTCGTCAAATTATCATGAAAATAACTTACCAATAGTGAGAAAATTCTATAAAATTTAAAAATATTGGAAGGAATGCTCTAGAAAAAAAAAACACCAAATTTATGAACATATGTTTTATTTATTTTTCAGTTTTGTTATTTTTATTGACTTTTATCAAATTTACATAAGAGAATCTGAATGAATATAAAAATGCCTACATTATTGGCTTGAAGACGATTGGATAAAATACAGGATGAGTCATTAGTGGGTAAACTTTCGATATCATCGTTAAAAATAAAAGTTATATAGGTTGTTTTAAGCTGTACATTTCAAAATTATTTTTTTTCTGACACATGATGGCTTTCATTGACTCTATACTGTAGGTCGTTTTCAGTATTATTTGACTGGGAAGCTTGTCCTGAAACTGAAAGAAAATTTAGAAAATACGGATTTTTACAACCTAAACTTTGGAAAATCGACAACCTTGTGTTGTCTTACCTTCCGGATTTATAGGGAGTCCTCGCTTTAAAAGTCTTAGTTTTTTTATTGTTTTGGTTAAATGAGGAGAAAAATCAAAATGAGATGGCACAGCAGTTTTCTTCAATACTCTCTAACCATATGTACATTTTTTCATAGTCCTCTTCTACGAAATGAAGACCACTATAATTACAGCCGTATTACTTGGTTTGTACTCATTTCTTCTAGTTGCTATTAATTAATAATAATTTCCTTAAATTTGGATCCTTTGGAAACCTAATATAATCCTATAAATATAGGCTTGAAGGTTATGGTAAATTGTTGGAACCACAAGGAAATCCCATTTAACTACACAGTAAACAAATGTCTTTTTACCCACTCTAGTTCTATCCTTGTCGCACCCCTCGGGTATAGATTAATGCAACTATATGGTCGTTCCATAGTATATATGCTCAATGCTTACGCCTCAGAAAAATAAACAAACATTTCTGAGTTTAAACCATAGAAATCTTATATTATATGGAATGGGCTTGTTTAACAAAACAAGACTTAAAATCCGAGAGTTTGTCTGTCAACCACTATACTTTCACCAGACGGCCGTTTCGTCGATCCACGACTCATCAGTGGTGATCGGTCAGTAGTTGACAGCCAAACTCTCGTAAATAATGTGGTATATTTGTTTTGTTAAACAAGCCCATTCCAAATATATGCGATCCCGCTTAAGGGAGTATCGGCGCGTCTATGTGTTGGTAGTTGCTTTATGGGGTCAGAGACCTCCCAGGCAGTCGATATAGGAACTGTGTTCACTCGGCGTACTACCAACAATAAAACTAGATGTCGCCAAACACATCCTTTTACATCTTATATTATATATGTACTCTAGAATGCTAATTAAATCCAGCCGAATACCAAAAAGTGTAACGGGTATGCAGAGTTTTCACGAACTACGCATGCTCCTCAGTAACTTATTTTCAGTACAGAGTTGCCATATTTAAAACTATTTTGTCGTTCGCCTTACAGAATTTATGCGACATATCTGTTTTATAAATAAATCCATATGTTGCGTCATACGAAACTGCTTGACAAAATCAAATAATTAAATGTTATCGGTAAAATTGTATACTGTTTAGTTTTCAGCAATATGAACGAAACATTTTTTTCCAAATCTTATTAAATTTAGATTTCGCAACAGCGTCTGTTTTCGCAAATGATGTTTCTCGTAGTGGGAATATCTGTCAGAGTCGGCTTCACAACAATTCAGATAGGTTTTATAATTGAGTTATGGTTTTATTCGTGGTATATTTTAATTGTTGATAGATATACCTATTTGTGATTAAAATTGTTTTTAATATTTGTTATTTTGGTTTTAGTTCGTTTATTTAACAAACAATGAGGTGTATAGTGTTGTGGTGTAAAAATGAAGGTCTCATTCCTGGTATTAAATATTTTCAGTAAGTTATTGTTTCAGGTTTCTAACAGTCTCAGTTTGAGTCAATATGATACCATTGACATGATACTCATTTTTAGCTTGACAAAAAAAGACATGATGTTTGGATGCGGGCATTGGGATCCTAGTACAGAAAATGTATGTGATGGGAATGTCATATGCAGTAAGCATTTCGCTGCAGAAGATATCATTTGTAGAGAAGACGGCAAGAGGATCACCCTCGTACCCGATGCAGTTCCCAAACTTTTGTTGAAAAGAAGAGATTATGTAAATGAGAGTGGAAGTTAAATTCTTAATCGTTTGATATCAAGACACTGTTTACTTAAAAGCAGTCTGTCAAAAATGCATGATATGTATGTCAAGAATATATTTCCTACGTTGTGTAGGTATACAAAGTTCGTTTGAATTCTGTTGTTAAATTGGAATATAATTAATTATAGAATCCTCCATGAAATTGCTGAGAATAAAAGTTCTACCAACCATGTTTTGTCACAAAATACTATTGCGAGTAGTACGGATGATATGGAAGTGGTTTACATGGACACGGAAAATATTTGTGAAGTCACTGTTTGTTGCACCCCTTCTTTGAAGGCTGTAGAGAGGTAAGACGCCTAAGGTGGTTGTATAAACAAACAAATATTATATAATAATAAAATAAATAATTAGAATGCTCAAGTCCTTAAGATATTTTCCAGTACTAGAATTTTTAATTATTTCTCGTTTCTGCTTAGATTTGTTATTATTGGGTTGTACCTGTTAGACAATAAAGTATTTAGATATTTAATGTAATTTTTTATTTCTTAAATTCCTTTATTCCATTTTTTTATTTGAATGTTACCAAATGGTAAAATTTAATTTTAAATTTACCTATAACAGTAATATTACATTTAATCAAAGCCGGTCCTGTTGAAAAATAAGTTACTGGTGATCATGCGCATTATGGACAGCTCTACACTTTTGGTTACATTTTTGTACTACGGGATTATCATTCTAGAGTATAAGATTTCTGTGGTTTAAACCTACATACACAAAACAAAGGGTATGTTTTGTGCCTACATAACATAACCTTCATTCCATAAAAAATATGCTATTTTTGTTTTAATAACAAAAGGAACTGGCACATAACGTGGGTTACATTTTGCGGTACTAAATTCATAAGATAGGTATTTTCTTTTACCGAGCTAGAACCTAAACCTAATAATACAGCTCCAGCATAAGCAATGGCATACGAAGTAGAGATTGAAAAGATTTGTAGAACTTGTTTATCAGCAGAAGAGACTGTTTTGAAATCTGTATATAGTATTAGTAACTCGTTGGATCAACCATCTACCTTAATTGAAATGCTGATGGCTTTTGCTTCGATTCAAGTATGTTGTATGGCTTGTAAATAATTTAATATATTTTGTTCAATTCAAACCAATATTATTTTGCAGGTAGGAGAAAATGATGGGTTACCTCATAATATGTGTTCCCAATGTGTTGATTGCCTCTCTAGATCATATGCTTTTAAGCAACTCTGTGAAAGATCTGATGCCACACTGAAGGAATTCTTGATTAAATCAATACCGCCTCTTCAAGCAGCTGTTTTGGAATTGAAAGAACAACATAAGGAATCCAATACTTTTGTACCAATTGTACCTGATGAAATTAGTCAAATTCAGGAAACTGGAAGTTGTGTTTTACCGCCCTTACAAACAACAGATTTGAACTTAAAAGAAGAATATAAGGAATCCACTACTTTTGTACCAATTGTACCTGACGAAATTAGGGGCATTACTGAAACTCAAAGTTGTATTAGTACTGATATGGATGTGATTGGAAACTCACTAAATCAAATTCAGTATAAGTTAGATGAAACAGGTAAAACATGTTTTCGTAATTTTCACTAGCAGCTGAAATGTTACCAAATATTATAATGAATACCTACCTACAAGGTACGTAAATGCAGTAAGTTTGATTTTAAAAAATCAAAATATTTTGAACATAGAAGTATCAAAATTTAACTATAAATTAACACTGCGCGTTTTAATCTCGTAATACGTGAAGCATGAATAATATTCGGATATTCAATAAGTAAAAAGTTTCATTGCATTAGGATGAAAGTTGTATACAGGAGGTATTTAAGGTTTCGTTGATTATTATGTGAGTTTCTTCCGACATTCTGTTTTTTTGGGATGTCATAGAACTCTACGGTTGAAGTGTAAAAAATTCTTGCATGCTCCACTTGTAGCCAAACCGAACACAACCTTTTTAACTTGATTTATTTATTCAAAATTGTCTTTTAGATGCAAAGGGTGAAAGTCATACTAACAGCAATGAAATAGAATTCTCAGATGATAACTCAGATGGCAATATTTCTACAGAGGCTGAAAATAAGACTAATATCAATAGTTGCAATGATACTACACAAGCATTATATCCGTGTGAACGTTGTTCAGGCTCTTTTATAACTAATGAAGATTTACAGGCAAGCATAACCATTTTACAAATAATTCAAGGGTGTAAGCGAGGTTTCATGTAGTTAATTACCACGTACTTATTTTTAAAGTATTTAAATCACAAAAATTGTATGTCATAATTCAAATATCACTTGTAAAAAGAAACTTATTAGTATAACTTTTATATATCACTCATACCAGATCTCCTCGACTTCTTCATACTAAATGGTATATCAACACAAAATTGCACAATTGAATCCCACTATGAACTAACGTCAGACCACACTCCTGTGGTTGCAAATCTGTGTTCTGCATTGCTCAAAAATAATTTAAATCCACATCTGACGTCATCAAGAACTAGATGGGATCTCTTCGACCAATACATAATGAAGAACTTAGACCTCAAATTAAGTATCAAAAATGCAAATGAGATCGATGAAGCCGCACAACATTTTACTAATACCATACAACAAGCAGCATGGCACGCTACTCCCCCAAATGAACAACAACCTACGACCTGTATTAGCACCCCATTGAATATACGGCACCTTCTAAGTGAGAAGAGAAGAGCTAGAGGGAAATGGCAAAGATCACGTAATCGTAACGACCTACATGAATACGGAATAAGGTTATCACGTGAGCTTACTTCTGCTCTCAATCAGGCTCAAAACTCGTCATTCGAAGCATATACCCAGAACCTGTCTCCAGATGACCACAGCTTATGGAAAGCAACAAAAACATTTAAACGACCCACACCACCAGTGTCTCCAATCCGAACACCCAACAACGACTGGGCACGCTCAAACCAAGAAAAAGCTGACAATTTTGCTGAGTACCTTTCAAATGTATTTGAGACACCAGAAGCAACACCTGGTAATACTATTAACGTCGAAGAATTCTTGATGGCACCATGTCAAATGTCACCACCGATCCAACCTATAAGCCCACAAGAGGTCAAAGCGGAAGTACAGAAATTAAACAATAGAAAAGCACCTGGCTATGATCTAATAACTCCGCAAATCCTCAAGAAAATACCTAAAAAAGCTATTGTCTTTCTTACAACAATTTATAATCGAATGCTATGCCTATGTTACTTTCCCATTAAATGGAAATATTCGAATATAATAATGATCCACAAACATGGTAAGCTACCGCAAGAGACATCTTCATACAGACCTATCAGCCTGCTGCCCACTGCCAGCAAAGTGTTTGAAAGATTATTGCTGAAAAGGATCCAAGCTGAACACGACTTGTTGAACATCTTACCAAACTACCAATTTGGATTTCGAGAAAACATGTCGACGATACACCAAGTCCATAGAATAGTGAACAGCATTAGTAAAACTTTGGAAGAAAAGCAGTACTGCAACGGTGTATTCCTGGACGTATCACAAGCATTTGACAAAGTATGGCACGAGGGGTTACTTTATAACAACAACTTCTACATGTTACTAAAGTCATATCTAAATGAAAGGTACTTCTCGGTCAAACACAAAGAAGCAATATCAATTCATTATCCTGTCAAATCCGGTGTACCTCAGGGAAGTGTGCTTGGACCGCTTCTTTATCTCTTGTATACAAGTGACCTCCCAGAAATAGAAGATACAATGATCGCAGCTTTCGCGGACGATGTGGCCGTCATTTCAATCAGTAGAGACCCAAACACAAGCTCCAGAAATATGCAGAGTCACCTAGATCAATTAAATAGATGGTACAAGAAATGGAGAATTAAATTAAATCATACTAAATCAGTACAAGTGACTTTCTCAACCTGCCACAATAATTGCCCGCCTGTCACAATTGATGGGACTCATATCCCCATCATATCAGATGTACAGTATTTAGGCTTACACCTAGACAGAAGGCTGACCTGGGAAAAACATATCCAAAAAAAGAGCAACCAACTAGACATCAAACTCAAACAAATGTACTGGCTGATGGGCCAAAAATCAAAGTTATCGACCAAAAACAAACTGCTAGTATACAAAGCCATGCTAAAACCTATTTGGACATACGGAGTACAGCTATGGGGATGTGCAAAACCGAGCAGAATTAAAATAATCCAGCGATTCCAGTCTAAAGCATTGCGAGCAATAACAAGTGCCCCTTGGTACGTCTCTAATCAGACTCTCCATAAAGACCTCGAAATTCCTTACATCACCGACGTAATTAAAACAACAACCATGAACTACCAAAACAGAATTACTCACCATCCAAACCACCATATCGACAATTTATATAGAGGCGGACCAGTCAACCGCAGATTGAACAAAATATGGCCAGAAAACCTCCTTCCACAATGATGTGAAGTTTGGTGCCCAATAAGTGAAAATGCTAATGAGCATTTCGCTTTCAAGTTTCAACTTACATCTTTTTTACTAAATACTCTATAAGTGAAGTAGATTGTAAAAATTCGGTATATGTTATAATAAAAAAAAAATATATATATATCACTCGTACACTATTCCCTATTTTTAATTACTAGTATTATTTCTTAATCCTTCAAATAGTCCGTGTTATACCTACCTACTCTCATATAATATTCATTTTCAAGTAAGTAATTCTCAAACCCGGTGTTTTGATCCTTAATTCATGAAATTATTTTGTATTCGTGCAAACTTCCTCATGTTCATTCGTTGTAAATCAGGAGAAATTTCATTAAACTTTCTAAATGTTAATTCTATAATTTTGTCACATTTCCAATGAAGAAGTCATGAGTTCATTAAAAATTTATTTGAGTAATTATTCTTCCATTTTAATTATCTTCACGACACTTTCGTTAATAAACAACACACGGTTTACTAGTTATGAACTAAATGTCAGATTATTACGATCTTAATGTTTTCTGACGTTAATGACATTTCATGGCTACCTAATTAAAATATACCGAAATATTTTTTCAAAGCCTTATTATCATAGCATTCCATTTAAAAATAGAAGTATGGTAGGTAGTCTGAGAATAATTATTATAGTTATACTTTTAAGTATATGTATAAGTAAGGTTTGATATAGCGTGTTTGGATGCATTAAGTACCATACAACTTTTTAATTTATTATTTCTTTTATAAATACAGATTCATTCGAAAATTCACGCAAAACGAAAATATCCATGTAAGAAATGTGATCAAATATTTTCTAGTGCTAGTACGCTCTGTAGACATGTTAAGTCACATGAAGGTCGAAAGCCCCATTTATGTAATGAATGTGGAAAAGCATTCGCCCGCTCGGACGAGCTTACACGGTAGGTAAAATATTGTTTTGTATTTTGTATTTAAGCAACTGTTAGAAATGAAGATGTTATTTATCTCTATATTTCTACATTTAATATCATAGATCCCAATATCTTGCAAGCCTAAGCGGCGGGTAAATTTAGAGTTGGAGTAATTTTCCATTTATAAACTTACCCATACCAATCGCCCAATAAGGTTATTAATATCACTACACCAAATATTCACCGACGAAGGCGACATATATTGAAATACAAACGACAGCGAGTAAGATATGAAATAGATAACTGCGTAAACGTGATAGGTAATATAATAGAATGGAAGATTGTTGTTGCTGATAGGAAATTTATAACTAGGTATAATTTGATATTAAACATTGAGCCGTCTTCATGCTTTGCTAGATCAAAGGATTTTTATTAAAATTCGCGTGGCGTTCGGGCAAGACAAACTATACTAAGTTCAGTACTGATAAAAGAGGTGGATAAAGGGTAAACAAGCAACAGAATCTACAGCATCACCTGCTGCACCCTTTTCGTTTTCGAGATAATTTACTATTACTTTAATTGAAAGATTTGGTTAGGTTGGGAGGCCCGGGTTCGAATACGGGTAGGCATATATATATATATAAATAAACAAACAAAGATATTCAACTAAGTTGACAGAGTATAGTATATCACCGATATACAAAGAAAAATGAAAATAAACTAACTTGTACGAATCACATAGGAAGCAAGGCATGTACGAATTAAAGAAGTTTCATTCATGTGCCACGATAGTTTAATTGGTTAAAACACCTGACCGGCAATTGGGAGATGTTGGTTCAAATCCAGCTTGTGTCACGAGATTTTTTTGATTCGTACAAGTTAGTTTATTTTCATTTTTCTATATATATATATATATATATATATATATATATATATATATATAAATTTCCGATATACATACTTTTCTATTTAACTGTTACGCATTTTGTAATTTTAGGCATTTTAGAACACATACAGGCGAAAAACCATTTCAGTGCAATATATGTTCCAAATCATTTGCTCAATCGTTTCGACTTGTGGAGCATAAGAGAGCACATGCTAATCAAAAGACATTTGAGTGTGAAGTTTGTAAGAAAGCATTTTCTAGATATAGTGGGCTCATGGCGCATTTAAAGACTCACAAGGGTGTGAAGACGCATAAATGCAATATATGTGAGAAATGGTAACTTTTATTCGTTTGTATTTTGTATATATTTACAGATATCTAAAAAATCTTGGTTTGGTTAGGGATATTCAATCATTTTCAAATAATAATTAGAAGAGACTTCGTTAATATATACAATTTTCTCAGCGATATTACAAAATGATTAACTAGTCTAAATACCGTCTTCGTCTTTTTCTGTTAAATAGTTATGACCTTCTCATTCGGTGAAAATAGTTATTATTCCACCGCTACTTTCAGCGTAAGCAACAAAAAACTCGTTTGAGGCTAATGGAAAAAGAGGGTGTATAATGGTTCGATCTAAGCTAGCGACCGATATATCAGGTCCATATCAACAAGTTGGAATACGTGCAACACCAATTCAAACATTTCGCTTTTAAAATCGATGGTCGCTTTCCAGCATGTGGTACTGATGAATCACTTCTATTAAATAGATTTCATTTTACATACTAGGATATCGCAGAATTGTAGCATATCAGGTTCTTGTTTTTAAATTGATTAACAGCCTGATTAATTGTGCACTTGTTGGAACAGATTAATTTCCATGATCTACAGTAGAATGCTTATTTAGAAATCCTCTAGTAAATTTAATTGAGGGTAGAGCGCCTCTATCAAAAGCCTCGAGTTTGTGTAAGCACTATAACTTTAACATGAACATAAATTATTTTGGTGTGAAATTGAATACGTTTGAGGAGCATGCCATATTGTCTTATTTAATGTCTTATTCTATTTTAGTTGAAGTTTTATTTAAACGTGTAATTTGTCTTGTCATTGGGTGTGTATAGGGGAAAGTGTTCCACAATTAGACAAAAAACTGATTTTGCTCTATATTTCCGTTAATTTATTTAACAATAAAAAAAATTGTTTTTGGGAATATAAACAAATGTTAAAGAAAATAATTTATTATAAAACATAAAATAAAAACCAAACAAAAATATAAAAAATTAACCATACAAGGAAAACTGTCTGATAGTAGAACTACATGTTACACATTCAAACAGTGCCTGTTCCACTATAAGAATATTATTAATATATTATCGAACATCCAAAGATGAGAAATTCACTTCAAATCTTAAATACGACTGTTGACGCTTCGTTGTTCCAACATGTGACGGTTTTGGCAAAACGAATCTAATTTTGTCTAAGCATATCATGGAAATATCATCTATGAGGGGATATATGAAACTATGCTCATATTTATCGGACTTTCGAAGAAACTTGACTTCATATTCTTTTTGTGCTTTATTTAATACTTCGGCTACGAAATAAATTCAATTAGGATAAAATCACCTGGTTCCGGATCTTTATTAAGTTCTTCAAGAATCAGCGGAGGATCTATTTCTTCAAATAAATCAATATCTTCGTCAGAATTTTCAGTGAGTACATTTTCAGGGTTATGTTCTTCATCTGTTGAACTATCATCTAATACTTTTCTTTTCAAAAGCCTTTTCTTCTGAACAGATTTATTTCTTTCTCTGTCTTTTTGTTTTGCTTCGATTGCGAGTTTCTCTGGAGTTTCTGTGGCTATAATACTTTTTGCTTTTTCTCTAGACTTTCTTCTCATTTTTCGTTCTCCGGCTTTTGGATATCCTTTAAATTCTTGTGGACTTACAAATTTTTCGCTTGTTTCCTTTAATTCATCAGTTGATGGATTTAAAGGTGGAGTTAAACGTATCGCACTATTATCAGACGGAACAGATGTTGACGTAGATGGTTCCTTTAAATTTGTATCTGATGTAAGTTCTGGAGTATTTTAAGTTACATTCCTATCAGTCACGCTACTAATTGCAAAATTATCATCAGTGAAAATAAATTGTGCTTATTGAACGATGTAGCTCTGGATAAACTGCAGCTCTCTGGTTGACGAAGACTTAATTCGGAATGCCTACGCATAAATCCAAGAAACCATTCGCATCCAGCTTCTTTATTTACTTCCCAATTTTTTGGAATTTTTAAATTATTGGTATTTGCCATTTCATATGCCAATTTTTTTATATTAACAACAGTTTGACCATAGCACATTTTGGAACACGTTAATATATAATCGGTGAGAGATTGTTCCTGTTCCGTCGAAAAAATTTTGCGGCATGCGTAATTGGGTGTCATTCTTAATACAATCGTAGGATTTTGTTTTTTTTAACGTATTCATAAACTGTTTGAAATTTCAAATTGTATCGGGCAGCCGCTTGTCTTAAAGACATGTTCCCGTCGGTAACCGCTTTCACTGCAGCTCTCATTGAATTTTCATCAAATTGACCTTTATCCGTTTTACGTTGTCGCCCTCGTGCCATATTCCTGGAATATAAATAATTTTGTTTAATAAATGCCTATTCTTTTTTCATACCTTTAAGATATGTTCCACAATCAGACGTTGTCTGATTGTGGAACCAATATGCTGTCTGAATGTGGAACACACAACTACATTTGACATTATTTTACCTAGTGCACTTAACATATAACCTTCAAAGCCATTCCGCTCTAAGAATGTGTAAATATACAGCCGAGAATCTGATAAATGTATTGCATTTATATTACAACCTCCAAAAGATATGTTAATCATTTAGTAATGTATCAGTTGTTACGCAAAACTTACCTTAACAAACGAGTATTTATCAAAACAAAAATAATGTTAAGTCTGCGCCTCTTTTTTTTTTTTGAAAAGTTTATTATCAACAAGTATACCATTTACAAAGTATATATAACTAAACCTAAAACAGTGTGAAACACTGGTATCAAGGAAAACAAAATTAAAAATAATACTAAAAATAAAAAATAAAAAAAATAAATAAATAAATAAAAAATAAAAACTTAACCTTTAGTTGGCGAAACTGCGTGTATACACCGCACTATCCACACTGAAAATATAGATCTTGATAAACACATTTTTAAAATAACGGGTTTTTCTAATTGTGGAACATGTCTGATTGTGGAACACTTTCCCCTACCTGTTAGGTAAATAAAGCGTTATTGTTATTATAAAATTAACTCGAATTCCAATTAACAGTACGGAACATATTTTAAAATGTAACTCAAAATAGTGTGCGTTTCCATACAAATTGTTTACAACAGTGGTATCAGCTCTGCGAATCAAACAATTTTTTTTATTTGACAAATTTTCAATGCCACAAACCAATAATGTTCCTGGGCATTCTTTACCGCCAGATTACTGTATTGAACACTTTATATTATTTATTTTTCATGTTAATAGGTTATGTGGATCTGGCTCTTTAGCAATGCATATGAAAATTCACACTGGCCTGAAAGACCATATATGCTCATTTTGTGGTAAAGGTTTTAAAACTCCCAGCAATCTTATAATACATACAAGAATACACACAGGTAGGTTTAAAAATATTTGAATGTTTTCAAATTGTGTAGTAGTCGGTAAAGTTACTTGCGTTGTTTGTAGCAAAATAATGGAATTGTCCTATGTTTTGATATGTTTTATACTAAAATTAGTGTGATATTAACAGCAAGTAATGTGCAATTATTTAGTCGTTGCCGTGCATTACTGATTTAAATAAATCGAAACATCTTGGATAAAATTTGTGATATGTTGGACGTTTTTAATGGCATATTTTTTTCGAGAGTTTTGCTGCTGGTGCGCTATTTGTTATAGTAACTTGAAGAATTTATCTCGCCCAAAATAGTGAACATTTGCTATAATATATTACTATTTTCGCCGTGGATTATTTCAAGAACAAGTCTGCCGATGAATTCGCTTCAGCTTTTTTTTTATGTATCTGGACACTAGAATCGTTCAACATGTATTAGATGGCCTATAATGTAGTAACACATTTTGAAGTCTATGGAATTGAAAAAAATCGGTTGTGTCGCCCCAAAACAAGATATTTTTTTATTTTTTTATTTTACTTTATAAAACAGATACAGGCATAAAGTACCCAATTACACTGTTTTGTTTAACCTAAACTTAAAAACTAACTTAACTAGTCATATACAACAATTTGGCTATAATTTACTATTAAGTAATACTTAATTAGAAAGATTTGTTTTCATATTCCCAGCATGGTTATTCTGACAAAGATTTTAGGTGACTGATTATTTGAAACCTAAACTTTGTGTAGGTAGTTCCATAAATATCAGATATCTCTTGAAATGAATTGTAGTTTCTCATCATCATATTAATAGGAGATTTATATTGATAGTTTGTTCTTGCAGCTCTTGTCAAAAATGTCTGATTATTTTTGTGGCGTGTTTTACATATGGGAATTGAGAAATTCAAAGTTTGCAATGACCAGCAATCATTTGCCATATTGTGGATGATTTTAAATAAATATAGCATACTTGATATTGTTCGTCTGTTATATAAAGAAATTAAGTCAAAATCTTTTAAGTTTTTTTTGTAGTCCGAAGTGTGTTCCTCCTTTAGTAAAAAATGCGACAATCGTACAAACTTTTTTTGAACTTTTTCTATCATTATCGCATATTTTGTGTATAAGGGAGACCATACGACATTACAGTATTCCAGATTTGAGCGTATATGCGCGGTATATAGAATTGTAAAAGTTTTTCGGTTTTTAAAAGTTTTTGAATTTCGCATGATAAAACCCATTTTTTTGTAACATTGATTAGTTATGTGGACAATGTGATCTGTAAATGTAAGCTTACTGTCAAATATTATGCCAAGATCTTTTATGGATTGTACATTTTGAAGAGAAGATCTGTTTAAGTTGTACTGATATTCCATTATGTTTTTTGAGTAAGTATACGTCATTTTCTTACATTTCTCTATGTTAAATGGAAGGAGGTTTTGCAATGACCAATTATAGAGACTATTCAAATCGGTTTGTAGTGCAACGCTATCAAGTGGATTGCGTATTGTTCTATAAATTTTCAGATCATCCGCAAAGAGCGAACATTCACTATATCTGATAACATGGGTTATATCATCTATAAACATTAAAAATAAAATGGGACCCAATGTACTTCCCTGAGGAACGCCTGATTTTGCAGTAAAATACTCTGATCTACTTCCTGAAATTGAGACATATTGAGGCCTGTTTATTAAATAAGAATTAAAAAACTCGCTAAGTTCAGGAGATATTGAGAAATTCTTGAGTTTGTTTAGTAAAATGTTGTGGTTCACTTTATCGAAAGCTTTCGCAAAGTCTGTGTATACAGTGTCTACCTGGCCGCCACTCGCAAGAACGTCTGTGGTATAATTCACAAAGTCCATTAAATTTCCAGTGGTTGACCTGTTTGAACGAAACCCGTGTTGGCCATTACTTAGTCTGTTTTTGAGGTGGTGATTTAGTTTGTTCGATATTATTGTTTCAAACAAAGTTGCTATATTAGACAATACTGCTATTGGTCTGTAGTTTGTAATGTCCGCTCTGTTACCACTTTTAAGTATTGGCGTAATCTTAGATATTTTCAGAGAGTGAGGAAACACTTTATTTTTCAAAGATATATTGAAGATAAAAGCAAGAGGTTTTGATAATAAATCCTTGCCGCCTTTCAAAATGTATCGAGGAATAAGATCATCCCCAACACATTTCTTGTTTTTCAATTTTTTTATGGCCACTTGTACGTCATTTTCTGTAATACAATTGATATTTAAGTAGGGTTCACTGTTTATGGTAGATTGACAATAGTTGGGTGTTTCACAATCCACGTAAACACTCTGGAAATAATTCGCAAATGCCTCTGAGATCTGTTCTGTACCAATATATTTGGTGCCCTGAAAATTCATTTCTAATGGTATATCCGTGCAATTTTTTTTCTTAGATCTAAGGAAATTCCACAACTTTGTAGGGTTTATTTGTATATACTGCTCAAATCCAAAGGTGTACTCAGAGTATGCCCTCTTTATATCTTTCTTAAGCTTGGACCTTAAAAATTTAAATGTTTCGTGACACTGAATTAGATTGGTTTTTTTATATAGCTTTAAATTTCTTTCTTTTGACTTAATATCCTTTATTATTTCGGGTGTAAACCAAGGGGGGTACTTTCTTTTTCTGTATTTCGATAGCGGAACACAATTATTAAATATAGAATATAGTTTTTTGTAAAACACTTGTAATGCCTCGTTAGGATCATTATGCATTTCTAGACAGCTCCAATCTTCTGATTTTAAGTAGTTGTAAAGATCAAAATAATTAGCCTTTTTAAAATTATAAAATACTTTACCATTTGGCTGACAGAAAGTCATATTCTGATTTAAAATAAGATCTATATTTAATGCTGGATGATAGTCATCCTCTGGAATTAACGGATCTAGATTTTTTTGTACAGTGCATTCCAAATCAGAGATTACCAAGTCTAGAATTGCATTTCTGCTATTTACAGTGTTATTAAATTGTTTTGCCTGAATTAAGTTGCAAAAATTTATAAATCTATTACAAACAGTAGCATTTGTAGAATTGATATTAAAATCCCCCACAATAATGAAGTTATTTCTGGTATTACTAAGCCTTAATTCAAAAAAGTCAAAAAATTCTTCGTAATGAGTAATGTTTGTTGCCGGGGGTATATATATACAACAAAAATCTCCAAAGAATTCGAGAGTAAATTAAGTTTTATACTAACTAACTCAATATAGGCATTTTGTAGTAGGATAACAATATTTACTGCAGGTATTTTTTTGTTCACAGCACACAACACTCCACCTCCTCTTGTCTTTCCCGTTAGATCTTGGTTTCGGTCACTTCTAAAAACCTCATAGTCTTCGCCAAAAAGTTCTCCATCGTAGACACCTGGATGTAGCCACGTTTCCGTTAGGGTTATTACGTCATAGCTTGAGCTGGTTACATTTTCATATAAGTCGGTGGTTTTCGTTCTTAGACCTCTTACATTTTGGTGGTAAATATTTAATTTGTTTCTACTTACCAATCTAGCCATTGTAATTTATATATTGTCGACGTTGTTCAACTTTTCTATGATATGTAGGACAGTTGAAGTCGATGGCGCGATGTTTTCGGTTTTGTAGCTTTAGTTTTTTACAGTTGGGGCATTCAGGATTTTCCTTTCTGGTACAATTTTCAGAGGTGTGATTATCTCCGCAGTAATAGCAAACAAGCTGGTTGTTACGGCACGATTTTTTTTGCAATAAACTTTAATTTGGAATGGAGAGTAGTTCCATAGGCATTTGAGATTACTTCGTTTTGTGTTATCAGTTCGTTTATGAAGTTTTCTAGGGTGTAACCTGCCTCAATTCCAGTTATCATAAACATTGGTTCCAAATTTGTGACTTCCTTAGTTTGAATTTCCTTATTGGTTTGAAGAATATTCGAGAGCTTCTTATGTTGTTCACTATTATGAGACTCAAGTATAACGCCTCCACTTTTCAACTGTCTGACGCCTTTAAGGGGTCCATTTATCTCACTGACAGATTATTCTTTATTTTTTCAAGGACATATTTTGAATTTTTTTCATCTGGAATTCGTACTATTGTTTCATGTTTATTTTGTATAGGAGGTGTTTTCCAAGTTGGTACTGAGACTTGATTATTTACCTCTGGTGATATATTTCTTGGTTTCTTAACTTGCTGCGCAAAAGTAGGTTGTGAGGACTGTAGGAGGATTTTCATTTTTATATTCTCCTTTTCGAGATTTCCAATTTGGTTGACCATTTTTGTGAGATTTTTAGATATATCATAAACTGCATTTTGAATACAAAACTTTATTTGCGTAGTAAGTATTAAATCAGTTTCATTTCTAGTATTACCTAAATTTGCAATTTTCATCATTTCATCTAAGGCCGAGATTACAATGTTCATCATATCATTGCTGTCTTCATTTTTACTAGTTTCCTTTAATGGATCTCGGTCAGTTTGGTCTAAAATATTCTCATCACAATGTTTTTTCACTTCTCTGGGTAGGTCCGGTGTTAAATCTGATCTTTTGCTCTTTTCATTTTGTGGAGGTGTTCGTTGTAAAGATGCACGCGGTTTAAAAATTTCAGTCGATTTTGATCCATTTTTATTTTCCTTGTCACTGAGTATATTTCCAACTGCTGGCTGCTGTTTATCTGTTATTGTTTTTTTAAGTGCTCGAGATTTATCAGTTTTATTTTTTGCTGGTGTATTTATATCTCCTATAGGAAATATATTTGATTCATAGTCGTTTTCTGACGTAATTTCAAGAGTAATTGTCTCAATATTTTCATTTTCATATTATCCATCACTTGTTACACTCATAGTGGGAATTTCACAATTTTTAGTTTTTATTTTACCCTTTAAACACTACTTAGAGATAACGACAGTATATTAATCATACAATGAATGAATGAAAAGCATCAATCAATTATATTCTAATAAGAGTCCCAACTACCTAACTGGTGAAGTTTTAAACGCGATTTTCTCGATAATTAAGGGGACAAATATCAAAAGTAACCTGTCGCCGTAAACCAGATAAAAAATGCTTTAAAATGATGTATCAGTATACACCTACTGCTATTTGAAAATTTGGCGGTTGTGTCCACCCCTATCAAAGGGCTAAAGCGATTTCAAACCAAAACTAATGGGTTCATCCTAGGAATCTCCCAAAGTCATACACCAAAATTTAGCTCAATTGGTTAAAGGGTTTAGGCGCTATCGTGGAAGAATACATACAGACACACACGGACAGACAGATTTCCATCTGGAAATGGTTTTAATCGTCTCAAGGAACTTCAAAATGGTTATATCTTCCATGGTTACTAAATCTCCAAAGAGCAGCGCTACAGACCATCCGCCCCGTTACATGGACAGCACAAATACCCCCCACCATTTCTGTACACTTTGTATAATCAAATTTGTAATGATAGTGATATTTTTTTGTATCAGTTTAAGGAACTCATTGACTGCATTATCTCCTCTAAACTAGGTAATGAATCAAGTTTATAATATTGTCAACACCATAGTTGATTCGAACTGATATCATACTATTATTCACAATAGCATTTAAAACTTCGTCAAATCGAAAACAAGCATTCTCTATAAATTTATTACCATTGAAGTAATTAACTTTTTCAGCTTTTATGACAGCAATGCTTAAAAAGTAATTACTCAACTGATCAGGATTGAATTTTGACCTTTTCTAGTAGAGAAACTCAACTGTGAAACATTACACCAATGCTGTTTGGATTACGCTGATTATTTTAGGTAAAATCAAAGCAAGCCTCTTTGCCAAGATTGCATGCTTTAAGTAGTTACACACCTTACAAAACATTGTCTGGAAGCACTGACATGACTTTTTAAATATTTTTATAAGCCTTGTCCTAGTTTAACCCTAGACCGGTATCGATATTTAATGATATGGTATTGCTATCGATACGTAAATTTTACGTAAAATATACTTGTGGTAATATTTCTACGTTTGGAGTATGTACCTAAATTAATAAAACATAATTGGTTATGGCTAAAATAATTGATTTTGACAGAATAATATACGTTAACATAAATGAACTAAAAATCCTTTCAGCAAACATAAAAACGTACGATTCCGAAACCTGACGCAGTTTCTATTTCTTCTATTCTTCCCAAACTGAGTTTCAAACATTTTTGAATATGCGGATTTTCGATTTCCAAATCCTGTTCTTTCCAAACTTTTGACAAATTACCAAACAGCTGTGATTCTACGAGTATATTCTCATTTGGCAACCCTTACAAATACAAGCTGTAATTGTGCTGCGAGATCTGACTTGGTGGCAAATCGCGACTATTTTTTATCTGAGGAGGAGATTTGGAGATTTTTTGGGCTGCCCGAAAATTGAAAAATAAGTTTACTTACCCTCTCGATTTTTAAGAGCGATGACAGGGCTTGTATTTGTAATTATAGACCTATATCCATATTATCAAATTTCTCAAAGCTGTTTGAAATTATTTTATATCAGAGGATTTATCAATAAATCAACACGGTTTTATCGGTGGCAGGTCCACGCTTACTGATCTGTCTGTGTTTACACAATTTACTTCAGAAACTGTTGATGGAGGAGGGCAGGTCGATGTGATTTACACGGACTTTGCCAAAGCATTTGACAGAATAAATCACGTGGTTCTGTTGAACAAGCTTACTGTGTTTTGGGCTTGGAGCTGGATCTGTTTCGGTAATCCATTCCTATATTACTAATACAATACAATATGTTCTCCATAATGGATATAAATCGTCAAGATACCATATGTCATCTGGTGTTCCGCAAGGGTCTAATCTGGGCCCATTATTGTTTTTAATTTTTATAAATGACTTAGCCGGACTACTGAATTGTCAGAGAATGCTCTTTGCGGACGATATGAAAATATTTAATTCCGTTAATAATCTTGACGATTGTAATCGTTTGCAGCGTGATAGGGATTTGGTTCAATGCTGGTGTGAGGAAAACAAACTGAACTTGAACTCTTCCAAGTGTAAAGTTATGTCATATACCAGAAAAAAATCAGCCATTCATTTCGATTATACGATTGGTGTCCATTAAGGATCTTGGTGTGACCTTTGATAAGCTTCTTTCGTTCGATATACATATAAATAACATAATACTGAGTGCATCTAGGTGTTATGGCTACATTGTGAGAAATTCCAGATCTTTTGAGAATATGGATACAATAAAAACCTTATACTATGCTTATGTCAGGTCAAAGCTGGAATACTGCTCTTTAATATGGTTTCCATATTATAACTGTTACAATGTTTCTGTTGATAGAGTTCAGCGTAAGTTCTTAAAATACTTATGTTTCAAAACTGATGGATCTTATCCAGAAAGAGGAATTGAGTATGACATCTTGTTAACAAGATGTCAAATACAAAGTTTAGAATTAAGACGAAAAATTCTTGCAGTAAAATTCCATTTTAATATATTGCATAGTAAGATTGATTGCGCTGAACTCTTGCAAAAGTTGTATTTTTTGGTACCAAGGCAAAATTCTAGATCTTCTAATTTATTTTATAACGACCGACCTAGGACCAATTTGTTGATGAAGTCGCCTGTCTACACAATGTGTCAGATATATAACTTTATAAGCGATGAGAGTGATATTTTTTTTGATCACTTAAGTACTGTTTTGGGTGTTTTGAATGAACATTTAAGTTGAATGTATGATGTTTCTTTCTTTCTGTTTCGGTTTATTTGTATTGTTATTATTAATATTAAGTAATTTTGTAAGATTGCTCTGTAAATGGATTTTCTGTTGAGCAATAAAGCAATTATTATTAACCCTTCTGGATCACCATCGCTATCTCCAGACTAGCTTTCGCTCTCAGAATCGGGTCTAGTAACAACATCTTCGAGTTCACTAGCAGTGCCTTTTCCAGCTCTTCGTATGAGAAACCACGCTTTGGCATCGTAGGCCCTTACTGATCTTGATACATAAAAATATCGCCTAATAATATGCGCCTATTGGTATGGATGCGTAAAATGTACGTGCAGAGTATCAGAAAAAGATGCGTGGTCACCTTAACACTATCAAATCCGACCTGGCTACGTATTGAGTCGATGAATACATTATAGTAGCAGGCATAGGTGGAGAGAGAGGATAAAGCGTGGGCAGATGACAGTAAATGAAGCAAATTTGTAAGTTGAATGCGTAAATTTTACGTACGATACCGGTCTAGGGTTTCATTTATTTTATTGTATGAGTAATATACGGTTGATAATTGCGTTTAGTATTATGTGGTAAAAACATTCTATACTGATGACCGAGATTATTCATTTTTCGAAACCGTCTGCCTATTTGACAGTTTTATAAATCTCTATGATTTTGCTTCAGGTAAATCGTAGGTATACAAAATGTACCTTTACTTAAGTAATAATTTTTTGACTATATGTTATTTTGAGTTTGTCGATCGAACAACCCCAAAAACTTACCTATAGGTTTTTCAAAGGCAATGTTTTTTAGACCTTAAAATGTGTCACTCATTATTGCCCACTCTTTATTTTTTCGCCTTTGGATACCCCATAATTTAATAATTGTTCATAAATAGGCGCTTTGCTCGTTGAATGTTCCAACCATCGAATTGATGAGTCATCTGCCGTACAGTCCAGATTTGATCCTTGATGACTAGGTACTTTTTCTTCTCACACATAAATTGCATGGAAAACGCATGCATGGAAGAAACAGTTGAAGCTGTTAAAATAAATGTTTTGGAGCATGCATGCAAATGTGTCTTGAAATATACTAAAGCTCTTTTCTTTTCGATCACAAATATTAGTTTTGATTTGTTTATAGCAAATTTTATCGAGCATCTGTACTTACGTATAACTCAACACAACAAATGATTCACCTGTGTTTCTATTTTTTCTGCGATGTGTTTTTTTATTATTTATTTTATTTATTTATGTGTCTCTATATTATAATATGGTTTTTATTAATTTTGTTGTAGGTGAACGGCCTTACGTATGCAAAATATGTGGGAAAGGATTCCCTGATGCTTCAAGGCTAACAGTTCATCTGCGTTCCCATAGCGGTGAAAAACCTTATGTGTGTGCTCATTGTAATAGAGGTTGTATCAGTTCATCACAATTAAAGAAACATTTGAGAATTCATACTGGTGAAAAGCCATATTGTTGCACCATATGTCATAAAGCGTTTGTCAGGAATGAGGATTTAAAAGTTCATGTTAAAACACATACAGGTAATGGATATATTATTTCGATGCTCTGCGGTGAAATTGAATGTGAATAATTCAATTGATTTTCACAGAAGGTGTTTCTTACAACCCCATCTAAAATTCTAAGGTAGTAAAAAAATGAACAAGTGATCAAATTCTGTAGCCAATTAACAGTGGCGGCTCGCAACTCATTTAACTAGAGAGGCTAAACTTACCTAGACAAATTTCCCCACCACCCAAGATGTACTATCCCAATTATATTTCACTTTTTCATTATACTCAATTTCTTGTTTATACGCCTCTGCGTATTTTGTTTACCAAAAAATTTGAATGTCATATTCGATGAAATATGTTCCTGACTTTTTGAATGCCTTTCAATGCCTCTTACTAGATTTTTAACATTGTCGTAATCCACTTTACCCCAAATAGAAGTTTCAGTGGAAAATAATAAAAAGTACCCACAAAACAATGTATTTCTTACTTGGCTTCCCGTTAACCATGGATTTTTTCATAGTGAGTTATATTAAAGCCCCTATTTTGCCTGACCCAGTCTGCACTGTTAAGAAAATCCACGATAACTTCATTTACACGAACACTTAAAATTGAAGCATAGAAAATGCACTATACCTATCTTCCCTCGGTTGAAAATCACTTACACAAACAACAAAAATTGAAGCCATTATTTATTACACTTATTTTATATTGCACAAAAGAATGTTAAGTTATAAAAAACAAATATATTTTACTACATTACTTTATACCAACGAATCCGACGATTATGAATCGAATAGACTACTTATTTACCTGTACTCTGTACCTAACCTAACTAGAACAAAAACAAAATAAATAATGTAACTTTCGCGCTAACAAAAAACAAAAGCTTGACAGCTTTTATTTCTTATTTAGTGGACGTATTCATTCTACACTCCGTAATTTAGTTATCGATTATCTATTAAAATTTTATAGAATTTAAAAAACAAACTTTGCAGTCTTTTTTAAGAATTTCTTTCACTACACATGCGTATTTATGTAGCAGCTAGCCTCTATGCCGAATAATATCACGCACCTATATGTTTTTATAAGAGAGTCTGGAGGCTGTAGTAGTGTAGCCTCCGCTGTGTAGAGGGCGCAAATGTGGATAATTTGTGGGGAAACCACTAAACATAGGTTGGTAACAATTACTAGTTACCAACTATAAGTTGGCAGCAACAGTGAAGTGACGCATCTAGAGAAAACATTTTGATCTTTACTTCTGTTATGTTTATGGTATTGCCTAGTGTACGATAATAGCTTCGTTCGCGGCCACGATTCTGAACTGAATCGTGACGTCACAGAACTGGTTTTAAAGCGCAGGCGCGGTTCGAAATGCGTTCATAACTGTAAACACCGCGAACGCAAAATAGAATCGCATAGCTGGATGCCGGAATATTTTAATTTTACGTTGTATGTTCTGTTGTCGTCGTGCAACAGTTGTTAATAAGTTGAAGAAATTTGAGTTATATTTTCGATTTTTATGTTGACGTGTTCAATCATTAAACACTGTTCAGTTCAGTTCATTCAAATATTATTCCTATTATGAAGATATTGTCCCGCAATTTAGTGTAGAAGAATATCGTGAACATTTAAATAATGACAGAAGACCTTGCGCAGCAATTTGCAGCACATTTTAATTTTTAATAACATTTTAATAAAGTAATGGAAACAAGAAACGTTGTTTAAATGAAAACTTATTTTATTTTTGTTGTTTCAATTTTTTTTAGGACGTCACTGTCAATAAATACTTCATAAGAAATAAAAAGTAAAACCTCAAAAATAACAGACACAAAACATTTCTACTTTTATTTATAATACTCAGATCTAGCTACCTGAAAAAATAAAATCCTTCATCCCCTATTCTACTCTTTCTAGGATGTCTTCTTGTTTGTAGTCACTGACACTCTCTAAAACCCATATCATTTTCTTTATAAAAACAATGCCCTTATATACGTACAAGGATAAAACATATAAACAAAAAATAAATATATTGTTGGTTAGCGAGACTGCGCATGTCAGAACCAACAGTTCTTCCTCAGTCCGTAGAACTGCAAAATCGTTTCAGAACCGGTAATGAACTGATTCTTTTTTCACCGCGAACGCCAAACTGTTTGATTCTATTACTAGTAGTCCGATAATTTTTTCACCTGCACTGCGCAAGCGTATAGAACTAGACCCAATTCAGAACCGTGGCCGCGAACGAAGCTAATAATATAGTTAACCGCAATATATATTTGTATTTGTTTTCACGTGTGCGAGTATTATTTATAATAAAGATTTGTTTATTGTGATCTCAGTTCTTTAATTCATATGTGGTATATAGAAACCCCACAAATTTACTATAGTTATTATGTCATGGTGTAGTCCTTTTGCCTTTGTATTTTAAGTATTGAATATTATGCCTAATGGCAAACTATAAAATAAGAGTATCGTTTGCGTGCTACATTATAAATTTTAGATTCCAATTCTAATTATTACAAATTATTATGTAGTAGAAATTCATGTAAATTAACTTAAAAGTGGAGTAATTTGCTGAGGAGGCTTAACCTTCCTAGACGAGCCTCCACTGCAATTAAATCAAATTTTGTAAAGTATAGATGTGTGGATTGTTAAAGATCATAAAAACACCACAGGCTCCTGAGGAGGTCAATGATAAACAAGTCATAATATCACGTATATTATGGCTTGTGTAGAGGCGAGTGAAAATCATCCTTTTTCCAAACGAAAATTTGCTGATGCTGGAATTTTGCGGGGTATTTATGGGAAATTCTCATATAAAAGTACAATTTCTAAAAAGTTGTTTTCATCTTTTCCATTTCTTGGCAGGCACAATCTAATGCGATATTTTTTGCTTGAAAACTCGATTGTGTTATTAGTTCAGCTTTTTTTTAGATTTATTGACCAAAAAGTAACTTCAGCATTAAAAGTGGTGTGTATGTGATAATAATCGGAAACATTGGATTAAAACTAACTAACTTTTATTTTTCAAACATTTATTACAAAATTATTTATTTAAAAACTTTACATTGACTAGGAATCAGGTCATGTAAACTAAACACAAATGAATTCTAAATCGTTAACAAATAGAAAAATTAAATATCAAATTCGATCCTATGACTACTAACTTTTGTGAGCGCTTTATAATACGACGTGCGTTTAAATACAGGGTGATTCCCAGTTTATACTTTTGCTTTTAGTGTCCTACGGACAACATGCAATCCTAATAAATTATCGGTAATTTTAAAGCTCTTGTGGTATTATCCCCGATAATTTAAAAGTTCTTATAGTATTGCTACTGAATATACGTTTAAATACATACATACAGGGTGGCCCAATGAATATCAAAACTGAGGCCATTCTGAATATTTCAAAATGATTTATTCAACTGCGGAAACAGTGTCGGTTATTCAAATGTATGAAAACGTTAAGTGTGCTAACATTACCGCACAGTTGTTTAATAAATGAAATCCGGTTAAGCAAATACGTATTTGGTGGGCCACAATATCGACCCAACGTTAAATACCAGGCAATTATCTACAGTTTCTGGCAGAAGTCGAGGATTTTTAAAAACCCACGAATCCACCCGCACAAAATTAATCTTTTGCACGAATTAAATGAAGATGACTTTGATAGACGTTGCCAATTTTGCAAACAGATTATAAATAAGTCGGATTCGTTGTTCAACATTTGTAGTTTTCACATGAGTGTTTGTTTTTTCTGAATGTAAGTAGGCAGTAATAGTCAGTATTGGTCTGATGCAAAACCTACTTTTTCTACCAGGAAATCTTACAGGCAAAATGTACTTGTAATTGTTACAAGACAGTGTCCATCCCGCATTAACATAACATTGTTGAGCTAAGCCTCCTTAGCAAATTACTCCACTTTTAAGTTATTTTACATCAATTTCTACTACATAATAATTTGTAATAATTAGAATTGGATTCTAAAATGACAATGCAGCGCGTAAACGGTACTCTTATTTTAAAGTTTGCCATTATGCATATTCAATTCGTAAAATACAAAGGCAAACAGACTACACCACGACATAATGACGATAGCAGAATTATCCACATTTGCGCCCTCTACATAGCGGAGGCTTCACTACTACAGCCTCATACCATGTTATTTCGCCGAGATGCCCACATGTTCAAACACCTCTCGGTGCGATCACGGCAGTCAAGTACCAAGTACCACGGCAGTCAAGTACTTTTTATTTTCGGTGCAAAGACTGCAAAGTCCACCCTGTATAATAATCTTCATATCTTTGTTTATCTAGGTAACAGAAATCACGTCTGTGTTGTTTGCAATAAGGGATTCTATCAAGTTTCTACTCTGAAAGTTCATTTACGAATACATACAGGTAAATATGATTTATATATACATTATAATTCTATCGACTCCTTTTATTCGGTAAACTATCATCTTCAGACAATTGTTGAGATTTAGAAAAATGAACACCTTACCTTACTGTACCATGGACCAGTATTCGCATCTTCAACAGATGTTTCTGCTGGTGTGTGACAATCTTTTCACTTGCGTGTTGCCTCATTTCAAAGCTTATGCATTTTTACGTGATTATAAATATGTTTTGTTTTTGACCTTTTAACTTTTAATTTAGAGAAAAAAAATATAACAGCTTTTGGGGCTGAGCGGTAACCTAGGGATTCGGCAGTGACAAAAGCTAGGTGTCCACGTGCGATTTTCTCTCGAAAGCTGAACTCAGACGCTTGTCCATTTGAGAAGAAATGTGCGAATTTTTACTCTTCTTATGTCGCGACGGTGCTCTCCAGACTGTGTCCCCAACAACTGCAGTATTGCGACTTCTAATATTAGAAAATTTGAATAATAATATGGATGTGCAAAATGTTGCTGCTGCCATTATTGTTTACAAAATTCTACAAAAAGAGACAAAAACAAAAAGTGAAAAAGGTTGTGTTGGTTCAAACCATGGATTTATCGTAGATTAAACTTGGGTGCATGTTCTATACTAACAAAAAAGCTACAGATTGAAGATGCACAACAATTTCGTAATTTTGTTCGTATGAACCATTGAGATATAAGGAGCCGCTATAAGCATTATTTTACATTGTACACAAACGGGTGCATTGGGTGGGGCGTAATAGCATACCAATATGGCGGATTCTCCAGAGCCGCACTGGCTATTTTTGTTGACGTTTTTGTTTTTTAATTTGCAGCTTGGGTTTATACTTTAATTTGAAATGTTCAGCAGTGTACAAAACACTTGAAATATAGGTAATTATTGATATTTGATACCAAAATACAGGAATAAAAGACGTTAGTACTTTATAAATTATATATTAATAACCCTTGAACAAACCAATTTTATTTAAATGTTGCCGTTTGCTAAGTGACTTATCTACTTAATTTTTACTTAAATAATACATCCTGGTATTAACGTATTTATCGCCTACATATAAACCCTGAGTACGTCCCTGTACAATGTTTACAATATTTAATACATATCTATGCAACGTTATTCCTGATATTTTCTTGTCGATTTCACTTCTACTACTACAACTACGCAGAGCACAGGACACCATTATAGTATATTGTTAAATAACCGTCCAAAAAACAACGAAAAACTTAAGAAAACTTGTAAAATACTTGTAAATAACACTATCATCTTGAAAGCACGTCAAATGACAGAGGTAGCATACTAGTATGGCCTACCTGCACCCGCTTTTGATAACATATAGCGTCTCCTCCCACCTCAATGGTATGAACGCAGTGCAGGTTCAGTATATAGTAGATTTGGTTGGACCATCATTTGCGAAACAAAATAAGAAAAGGCGAGATGCAATGTCCGTTCACATGGTTACCTTGCGATTTTTGCATTAGGTACTGATCATGTACAGAAGTGGTACGTCAAAACTTAATTTGATGGCGTTTATAATTTGCAGGTGACTCCTATAGCAGTCTGCTACAATATTTATTTCGAATACCCGTTTGTACCATAGGTAGAATAGTGAAGGAGGTCACGCCTGTAATCTACTATGCGTTAAAGGAATCACACATCACACCTTCGGCGCCGTCATTGACATACCCGCTGCGAGCACTCGCATAATTCAATTTGTTGAAATGTGAGAGTGACTCTCCCGCTATCGAAATCGTCCTGTCCACATGCAAGCAAGTGTCAACTTGTTGGCTCTCGAGATAAGTTTTTTGTACTCTAACGTAACAAACTAACTACTTTATTCAGAAATTAGAAAAAAATATATAGCCAGAGCTAGAATTCGAACCCAGAACCTTCCCCATGTTTACGTAATTTATTTATTTAATAAATATACTAAATATATATTTGTCAAAAAATTATTACAATCATTTGTAGCCATATAATCACAAACAAAACATATAAAACATAAGAATAATTAATGCATCGTCATGCGAAGCGCACGCTCTATCAATGACGCAAAAAACCCTTTATCAAATTACTGTATTATATTTATATTCTAATAAGAGTTATAGGTTCCAACTACATAACTGGTGCAATTTTAAACGCAATTTTCTCGCAATTATCAAAAGTAACCTATCGCTGTAAAGCAGATAAAAAGTGCTTTAAAATGATGTATCACGCGACCCCTACTGCTATTTGAAATTGTGCACAATACTTCCCTGTACGGGAAAGTAATATATTAAAAGTACCAACAGGCGGAAATGACACAAAACCAATAATTTATGATGAATTGACTATGAAGTAAATATTTCTTGAATTGTATTTTGAATTTATTACAATCTAGGATTAAGAGTTCATTGGGCAAATAATGTACGTGAAAGATCTTTCAAATAGGGCAATGCGATGATGCGGCACAGTAATCTTCTTAGTGTATCTGATATTATGGAAGTGAATCATATATATAGAGAAATATATCGCTCAAAACCGTATGCGTATCAGATTGCGCAAGTGAGCTAGAGAAACCGCTATTTTGATGTAGTTTTGTTGCCAATTTCTAATTTTTAATAAGGATAAGTCCTGGCCTGGCCTGTGGTGAATACTGGGTGTGAAACGGTCTCTTAACAAAGTTTATATTATTTGCTGAAGTTGAAGTAATTAATTTGTAATTTTTGGATGTGTCGCGTAAGTAGTATGTTTTAAACCAGTAGTGTTATCCGTTCAAGTTAATTTCGAGTAATATTGTCACTACTGTAATATTCGTACTTTTATTCACGTTGAATTTAAATCTGTATGTTGAAGTGAAAAAATAAACTTGATAAATAGGGATTATAGTACCGTGTATATAAACTGATAGTTGCTTGTGTGTATTTGTTGTGCAGTACCGTATTCTGGTTGAATTCGATATGGATATTCCCGAGGAGATTACTAATCGTGATATCTACATTTTACTAAAGGAGGCTGTCAGTAAAAATCTCGAGTTGCAGCATGAGAATTTGCAACTCAGACAAGAGATCAAGAATGAGTTCGAGTCAATTAGGTCTGGTATTGCTGATAGCATTAACACTTTTAAAAACGAGTCTTTTGAGTTAAAAGAGCAGAACCGGAAGTTACAACACCGTGTTCAGCAGGTGGAAAGGAAGATGCGTAAATATAATTTAATAATATATGGTATGCAAGAGAGTGACCCTGAAAGTGATACATCTAGTCTGTTGGGCATTATGAGCGAGAAGCTTGGTGTTTCATATGATGTCACACTTTAGAGATATTTATCGAATTGGAAAAATAGCAGGACCCGATAAACCTAGGCCACTTCTTGTTGAATGCATAAATTATCGTATGCGTTCGGATATCCTTGTGAATGCTGGCAAGTTGAGGGGCACTCGGCTCTACATTGCGAAAGATTATATCCCTGAGGATTATCAAAAACAAAAGGTTTTGCGCGAGCATCTTAAAAAAGCTAAACAACAAGGACGTGTAGCAATGATCCGTAATGATGTGTTGTTGGTTGACGGTGTTCGGTATACTCTGGAGCACTTAGAGTATTCCTTCGACCGGGCTTCAATTCCGCAGCAGGGCAAGGCGATTGGTGTTGTTGGAGCTGCCACTTGTAGCGGTGCTCCGGGTTCGGAGGTTGCTGCTGGTGGTGACAGAAAACTGAGGCTAATATTTGATGTGAATGATGTTGTGCCTAAAAGAGCTACCAGAAGTCAATCGCAGTCTTCATGCCACTCAGATCATTTAAACTGAGTGTGCCCAACAGTATGAATTTATCAATGTACTATCAGAATGTTAGGGGATTACGAACTAAATCGGAGCGGTTTTACCTGGCAGCCGCTGACGCGGAATATGATTTTATTACCCTGACGGAGACTTGGTTGCATGATGGTATACTTAACAATGAACTTTTTACTGGTTCTTATAATGTGTATAGGAAAGATCGTGACATTTCTCGCCTGGGGTGTACTGTTGGGGGTGGAGTGCTGTTACCTGTCAAAACCTGTTACGGTTCTGAACAAATAAATACTGACATTATAGATACTTGTTTCCCATGTATTGATATCGTAGCATCTAAATGTAGTATAGCTTTTAAGAAGATATATATATTTGTTGTATACATTCCGCCTTCAATCGATGTGGATACCTTTGAGAGTTTTGTAAGTTTTTTGGATCGCTTCAGCGTAATAATGTTGTTTTTATTGGAGACTTCAATATTCCGGGATTTATTTCTCAAAATATTGGTGATAAAAAATATTCTTTAATTGTTGATTTTTTAAATGTTTATAATTTTGAACAGCGGAATGCTATTTTAAATTGTTCAGATCGATTATTGGATTTGGTTATTTCAGATATGACTTGTGATGTGTTGCGTGATGATTTGCCACTACTGCCTGAGGATCCATATCATCCTGCACTTTCTGTTGTTTTCCGTAATGTCTGTGATAGGGTAAAAAATTTTCCTACTAATGCTGAATCGCGAACTTATAATTTTAGGCGTGCTGATTTTGTGAGCTTATATAATTCTCTGATAGATGTGGATTGGACATCTGTGAGTGATTCAAGTAATGTTAATCTAGCAGTTGACAATTTTTATACCATACTGTATTCAAAGTTCAAATTATATGTACCTGAAAAGAAAATATACAGTCGTAAATATCGCAACTGGTATACATCTGAGATAATACTAAACATTAAGCATAAAGCTAAATTTCTCAGAAACTTCAAAAGGTCTTGGGAACAGCATTATCTCTTGGAGTATAGGTCACTAAGGTCACTGATCAAACGACAGATTAAAACTGCTTATGAGCGTTATGTTATGTTATGTAATGACAGTCGCAAGTTCTGGTCTTACGTTCGTTCCAAAAACCGGGAAACTGGTGTTCCAGGCATTATGCGATACGAGCATACTTCTTATATGGATTCCCAGGCTATAGTCAATACATTTGCCGATTTTTTTAAGGGAGTTTATGCTTTGGATGTCGATCATGATATAGTGGGTGGCGAGCATAGCAACTTTAATCTCCTTCTAACTGATGTCACTGAGAACGACATAATGACTGCTGCAAGGAGGTTAAAGGACAAAATGACTTCTGGCACTGATAGTGTACCGAGCTTTCTTGTTCGCGACTGTATAGGTGCTTTGGCCAGGCCTTTACAACTCATTTTCAATTTATCATTGAAATCTAAGAGTTTTCCTGAATTCTGGAAGACTGCTAGGATCTGTCCGGTTCTGAAGGGTGGTGATAGTGCAGAAATATCAAATTATAGGCCAATATCAATTTTATGCAACTTCTCGAAGCTTTTTGAAATCATCCTTTGTGAGCGTATCAACAGTTTGATCTTGAGTCAGATCTCCATTAATCAGCATGGCTTTATGAGGAATAGATCTACTCTCACTAATCTGGCTACATTTACTCAGTATGCGTCTGAGGTACTGGATGGACAGGGTCATGTGGATGTAATATACACCGATTTTTCTAAAGCATTCGACCGTGTTTGTCATTCTGTGTTACTTAGTAAGTTGTCGTGTTTTGGTTTCTCTGGGGACCTTGTCTGTTTTATGAAATCATATCTGTCTAACAGAAAGCAGTTTGTGTGCTGTAATGGCTTTAGCTCATATGAATTTACAGTGACATCTGGTGTGCCTCAGGGGTCTTTTGTTCGCTGATGACCTGAAAATATATACGTAGTAGTGTCCGTAATTTGTCGGACTGTGTGAGGCTTCAGACGGACCTGGATTCGATTCAGGACTGGTGTGTCCGAAATTACTTGCCGCTAAACACCTCAAAATGTAAAATTATCACTTATACTCGACGATTAATAATCCACGATTATCATTACTCGATTGGGGATTGTGAACTATCTCGTATTTATTCCATGAGAGATCTTGGAGTTTTATTCGATTGTCGATTAACGTTTGTTGATCATATAGCGAATAAAGTTGCGGATGCAATGAAGTCCTATGGTTTTATGGTCAGGAATTGTGCAGGTTTCACGGATATTGGATGCTTGAAGGCTATATTCTTTGCGTTTATGCGTTCCAAGTTGGAGTATTGTAGTTTAGTTTGGAATCCTTATTATGTCAGTCATAAGTCGTCTGTAGAGCGTGTACAGAGAAGATTTCTTAAATACCTAGCTTATAAATGTGATAACGTATACCCTGCTAGAGGAGTATACCGATCTGACAAGTAGGTTCCATATTGAGTCCCTAGAATATCGTAGGGCGACTGTGGCTCTTACCTTCCTGCACGGACTGCTGAACAATAAAATAGATTGCATAGAGTTGTTGTCCCAAATTAATTTTTGTATACCGCGTGTGTCCGGTAGGCATTGTAGCACTTTTTACTGCCCGAGGGCTCGAACGAATCTAATGTTGAAGTCTCCAATATATTTTATGTTAAATTGTTATAATGTGATGTGTGAATCGTGTGATGTACATTTCACCCCATTGAGGGGAATTTTAGATGAAGCTAAATTGTATTGTAATTTGTAAACTTGTAATGTTGTTAATATTTGTCGAATTTATTTGCTATTTAATGTATTGCTCTGTAAATGGATAGATTCTTTTGAGCAATAAATCTTATTATTATTTAATTTGTATACTATAGCATGTTCAAAGGACACATAAAATTCAAAATCAATAAATGTGAGGGAGATGTGATCAAACTTTCTCAAGCCATAAATAAACCGACAACAAAAGTTCGAACAACCTGAATTCGCTCAATATCAATATTCAAAAGAAGAGGGTGTTCAGAAAGCACAGCCGATTCGTTATTAATGATATTAGAAGCAGCACGATAATTATTTTTAAAATTAATGTAAATTTGCGTGTCGTGAGTGTATGCCTGAACCCTACAGTCATTCAAGTTCATATTTTACGGCAAACTGTGAAGTAGCGAATGAATGACAACACGTCTGAATATCCCATTTTATCATTACGTGCGACGATGCTCTCTCCCACATGATTTTCCATATTGTGTTTGTAGAGATGACACGAACCGCTCCAAATAACGTCTATGTACGTCTAGCCAGCCAGCTTACATATCCAAATGGAAATCCTATCGTTTCGCTCTAAAATTCGGTGTCATCAGTGGTGACTCACACTGTATAACAATGTGGTCTCTTTCTTTCAGGTTAACTACAACCTTAGTATTTCAAAATGTATTTTTTTCGGAAGCTAACCATTATGTTCTTTTTTTTTTTCGTGAGTTGCTTTGACATTTTGTTTGTGTTTTATTTAATTTATAATACGATATTTAACTCATTCAATATTGTTTTAGGTGAAAAACCATATAAATGTAATTTATGCGAAAAGAGCTTTTCCCAAACAGGACCCCTTACAACACATATGGCAAAGCATCATAATATTCCAAAAATTGAAAAGGTGTGAGTTATTTTGGAAAAAGTATTAATATGGAATACAAGGTACGGTATAGTCGATAAAATGTGAAGACTACTTGTATGTTGAAGAGGAGGTAGCATGAGTATGGGAAAAAGATAATTGAATAATATATTAATCAAAAATTACTATAAATAGGAGTACCTCAATGCATGTAATGATTAACTTTGCCTAAAATAAGTGCCTAATTTCTTATTTAGGTTTCGAATATTGTAAATTATAACTGGTTATATATTTACATTTCATAATTAATATAATTAAATTAATAATCATGTCAGTACACATTCTTGATGACGTGAAAAATAATTGTTTGATATTGAAATTTATGGGAAATTTAGTTGTTTCATACGCTCTTTAGGAAAAATAAAACATTCCATTTGTTTTGGAATTTGTTGATCTATTAAAATCCAATCAAAACATATTGCATCATATTTCAACTTCTCATGGTTCGCACCGAAAAAAAATTTCTATAGCTAATTTATCTATTATTTGTAAACATTTTTATAAAATATTGTCTCTATAAAAGCAAAGATTTTAATACAAAAATGCTGTAAAAACATAATAAAAAAGAGATAGACAGGAATAGAGGTTTTACAAAGTTTAGTGTTTTTTTTTTAAATTTGAACCATACTCAATAATCCAAAAATGTTGTGGCAAAGATTAATCTACACAATAGATATTCAGCGTATATGGGAAATAAAACAAAAATTGAAACTGTCTCGACACGAGCTACATCTATTAGAAAAACATGCAACCATGGAAATTATGGAAATTGTAGATGGCGTTATATGTATTGTGTTGAAATAAAATAATCATATGGGCAATGTTAGACAAGGACGAGTATACTTTCCCCTACGAGGTGGGAGTTTGTTTTTATATTATAGGTATCATATATGTACTACTGTGCAGCAGTGTTTTTTGTTTAAAATTATATGGTATACGTATACCTATCTACGCAAAGATTAATGTGTATGGACGAAAATAAAAGAAATTACTATAATAGTATAAATATACAGGGCTGGTTTATTAAATGTTTTAGACAATAATTTTAAATGACTAAAATAATATTATTTTAGTCATTTAATTTTAAATTTCGGATATAAGGATGCATCAAAAAGTTATATTTAAATTAACGAAATTTGGCGTTATAGATAGGACTTCCGGTTATTACCTGATTCAGTTTTAAGGATCAAACTCAAACAGCAGATTCAACTTGTCGTTAACATTATGAAAAAATAAATCTCAGAGGCGGGTAAATTAAAGGGGCATACAGGCGTGAAATGCTACCCTAACTTTTTTATGCACATTTTTTGCGTGTGTTTCAATTCGGAGATGTAAAATCTAACAAATTATATACGTAATAAATGTATCCTTCTGTGATATTGATAGAAATTCATCGTTATCGCGTAATATCGATTTTAAGAAATGTTAATATTAAAAAGGCTGTGCTTTTTACAAGTTGCTGAAGTAAATAAGGTTTGAAATTTCCAGCATGACAATAATTATTTAAAAAAATACGGTTTCGAAATGCAGGATGTAAAAAATTAGAATTTTTAATCTGTTTTTAATGAAAATTTAAATCTATTGAGAAATATGGTTCAGGGTTTTTGTGAAATGTATTTTACTCCAAAGATTCTACTCATCGATTATAACCGAATTAATTTACTCAAAAATATCTATACTAGTAAAATAACACAATTATCACAATTAGGTTCAAATTCTGCAACGCCGAATTGAAAAAAAACTTACAGTCTCCCTAATATTGGTTTTTGTGCAATGATCATAAAACTTTAAAAAACTAACGATTTATGTAGATTGTATTGTTAACACGTTTCGTAAAAAGCTTTAAAAACCCACCAACAGGGTGTTAAAAGTATCACGACAATAACTTTTTTCATGTTTTAACAAGTACAATCGTCTGCTTCAGATTGATCCTTAAAAACTGAATAACAGTTTCTCTATATAAAAAAATAAAACTCGTAAATATCATCCCCAAACATTTAATTTGAATACAATTACATAACACCATATTTGAAAGTAAATAAAAAAAAACAGCATTACCTAGTTTGACAGATTTGCAAATTGCAAATCAAAGTAGGTATACAGGGTGTTGCATAAGTACTTGTACAAACTTTAAAGGGTGATTCTTTGACTAATTTTAAGATACAAATTTCATATGTACATGGGTCCGCTACGGCTTGGTTTTCGAGATACAGGTAGTTCAAAATGAATATTATATTTAGGATTATATGCTTGTTCAATAGCATCGCAATTTGGTGCAATTCGGGATACAGGTGTATTGATGACACCAGAGCTGTCAAAAGAACTAATAAAAAATACGAAAAATAACAAAATACAAATATCATTCAAAAGACAACAATGCACATAATAGTCGGTACCAAGCCAAATAGGTAGTAGGTAAATATAAATTTATTTTGTTTCGGGCTTGGGCTTGGCACCGACTTATTGTAATCAAAACTACCCACCAAACGGATACATTTAATTTTACGCAGATGCTCAAAATGTTAACTTTCTTTCATTAATAGAGACCTGTGAAGTGACCTTACCTCTTACGCCCACGTATTAAGTACTAAGTTTCAGTTATCAGTTACAATTTTTTATTTTCCAAGAAAGCGATACGAGATATTTAAAACGGCATTGCGCCGCCCTCATGTATACCTCCGGGGGCGGCATCGAAAATCGCTACACGTCACAAACTTGTAAATGCTTAGAACTACCCCTATATCAAATTTCTATTTTCTATCTTTTTTGTTTCATACCCAAAGCCCTATTCCTACCGAACTTATTATTTACCCGAAGAAACATTAAAAAGAAGTAAAATTTAAGTACCTAAACCGATAAAGTGGAACTTATACCTAATGAAGAGACAGACTATTATAATAGGTATACCTAATATAATATAGGTAGCACTGATATTTTTTTTATTATAGGTATTATAAGATCTACAACAATCTTGTTACATCTTTGCCACATTGTCTACGTGAAATATTTAGTCAAAAGTATGTTTCTATCTAAAAGCTTTTCATTTAACGATTGTTCGCCACTGATCATGGGACTGGTCTAGTCTTGAAACATGTATGACATGGATTAAATATTATTATATTAAATTTAATTCATAGAGATTAGGCTTTTATTTCAATACTGTACTTGTAATAAATCACCCTGTGTGTTTCTTTTACCGACGAATTGGCAACAGCACGACACACACCACATTCGCTTGTTTTTTTTTTCTACCCTCCCTGCGTATCCCCTCCAGATTAATACAGAATTTCATCAATTTCTCTCTCTGACAATACAGCATTGCCGGTGCATATCTGTTGCAAATGATCTAAATAATTGTTATACGTTGCGTTTTGTTTTTGATATTAATAAACTACAAAACGGTTTCTGGCTGTGACAATACTGCTCTATGCTTTACACGCTAGTCTACGCCACGTAGTGGCAGGCATACTTAGAGATGTTCTGATTTTAATGCATTGGGCTGACTATCTATTGTGTAGATTAATCTTTGGTTGTGGTATTCACTAAGAAAATTTCACACCAAAATTTGGAATAAAATTATAAATGCAACCTGATATTTTACATTAATTTGGCAAGGTATTGTTGTTTTTGACATAATATGTTGATCATTTGTTTTTAAACTACTCTGTCACAAGTCAAAAAATTTCCATTTAAATATTGCCGGGCCTTGAACAAATTCCCGGAATTTTTTTTTTGGTTGCTATGGCAAAATTAAAACATTGGTTAAAAATTACAGGTGTGAAATTTTCATCATAATTTTTTGTAAACTTCAATTTTAGAGCACGCAATTATATAGGACAAAGAATAATAACAGGACCTCATACGGCATTTGTCTACGGTAAACTATTGTGAACTTTATATTGTTAGTTTTGTCGAAAGAAAAGCAGAGTTTTATTCAAAGCAAAATTCGACAAAAGCTAAAGCAAAAGTGAAATTTTTTTTGCATAAAGGATTGGACACTAAACGATAGAATTTCGACTGCCGCATGGCTTTGTTGTTTGACCAAAGGTGTCTTCCGTATTGGGTGCCTCACTGCTTGGACTTCTAAGAATTAATTTAAAGATTTATTCAAAGAACTCCCTTGTGGTATTTTCTACAACTGATGAACGAACGAACCTGAGTCGAAACAGCGCAGAGGATATTCTACACATTACAATTCGGTATTTAGGTTTATTATTTCATATTATACACAATAGTCAGACACGTGTGGAAAAATATTCACTAACAAAGTTTTGTTACGCGTAATATAGGTGCGCTTCGTATTACACAGGTGGCTACGGAGTAAAGGGAATGCGAACGAGAGAATTATTTAGTATCTTCTATTTTTCTGTTCTCTTTGGCTTGCTTCCAGCTGTCGCGTACAGGGTATGATCAATGATTAATTGATATTTTGTTATTA
The DNA here is from genome assembly GCA_911728435.2 of Apoderus coryli. Lineage (NCBI taxonomy): Eukaryota > Metazoa > Arthropoda > Insecta > Coleoptera > Attelabidae > Apoderus > Apoderus coryli. The sequence continues at coordinate 2,166,917 of OU452206.1, read as the reverse complement.
CCTCTTGAGGAGTAGGTGCATAGGAATATTAAAGTATTGTATATCGCTACGGGTAGTGCCATTTTGTATTTTATAGTTGATCACAATTTTACCACTAAAAATTTAATTTCTTACTATTATTATTAAATTAATTAAAAATAAAATAACATTTGGTTAAATAAAAGTTCCTCACCACACAAAATTTAATTTACGTCGTATATACAGGGTGAGTCACGAGGAACTGTACATACTTCTACCATAAGTAAAGGCACGTTAGGGGATTATCAAATGACCATTAAAAAATGTCTCCTTGTTTTGATTATTAATATACAGGGTGAATTATGGATTTTCACCAAAACAATGTTTCGTTATATCTTTTCAATGATTAAGTCGATTTATCTCATTTTTTTTATAAAAGTGTGTATTGGTGTCTGGCAACTAACTGACATATTCAGATTTAAAAAATCCAGGTCCGTCTTCGAGAAAATATGTGGGACGACTTCATATTCAACATTTCACCCTATATATGATTTTTCAAAAATCTGATATAATTTTTTCAAAGAGCATAAATAGACAGTTAGACCTGGGTATTTGAATTTTTTGTTACACTCACCTCACATTTCCAATTAAAGATTCATTTTAGAGCCAAATTGAAAATTGGCAATAATCAAGTATCTTACTGTACAATAATGTTTAGTTATTAAAAACAAATCCTCAAATTAGACAGAGACGACACACACTGTGCTCTAGTATGGTATATACCATAATTTGAATTGATTTACAGGGCCGGATTTAAAAATCTGGGCATTTTTGGTTCGTCCAAATAATTCACCCTGTATGTAACTTTTTCCATCCGTATTAAACAGAAAACCGATAAAAATTGTTTGTAATAACCTAGTTTTCTTACTTGTTTGAGGAAAACTCATGTGTCTAATTATTTTAATCGGAATGGAATGAACAAGTCAGGGAAATGTTTGTTCATAAATTAAGAAATAAAATAAAAAACAATAACCAAGCAATAAAACAATTTTAACAATGTGGAACAAAGTAAAAAACAATTTAATAAACATTACGATTATAAAAGATGTTCAAAATGAAATCCATCTGCCTTAATACACTTTTCTTGACGAATGTTTAAATGTGTAATAGACTTTCTGATTGTCAGTGGGTCATATCTGGTAATATTGCAACAGTGAATAATTCTGTTAATGAGCTGTTGTGTTTTATAATCGTAATGTTTATTAAATTGTTTTTTACTTTATTTGACATTGTTAAAACTGTTTTATTGTTTGGTTATTGTTTTTTATTTTATTTCTTAATTTATGAATAAACATTTCCCTGGCTTATTCATTTCATTCCGATTAAAATAATTAGACACATGAGTTTTCCTCAAACAAGTAAGAAAACTAGGTTATTACAAACATTTTTTATCGGTTTTCTGTCTATTACGGGTGGAAAAAGTTACATACAGGGTGAATTATTGGGACGAACCAGATATGCCAGATTTTTAAATCCGGCCCTGTAAATCAATTCAAATTATGGTATTTACCATCCTGGAGCACAGTGAATGTCGTTTCTGTTTATTTTGAAGATTTCTTTTTAATAACTAAACATTATTATAGAGTGAGATATTTCATTATTGCCAATTTTCAATTTGGCTCTAAAATTAATCTTTAATTGGAAATGTGAGGTGAGTGTAACAAAAAATTCAAATACCCAGGTCTAACTCTCTATTTATGCTCTTTGAAAAAATTATATCAAATTTTTGAAAAATCATATACAGGGTGAAGTGTTGAATATGAAGCAGTCCCACAAATTTTCCCAAAGACGGACCTGGATTTTTTTAAATCTGAATATGTCAGTTAGTTGCCAGACACCAATACACACTTTTATAAAAAAATGAGATAAATCGGCTTAATCATTGAAAAGATATAACGAAACATTGTTTTGGTGAAAATCCATAATTCACCCTGTATATTAATAATCAAAACAAGGAGACATTTTTTAATGGTCATTTGATAATCCCCTAACATGCCTCTACTTATGGTAGAAGTATGTACAGTTCCTCGTGACTCACCCTGTATACAGCTCACGACTCACGATATATTTGTGTACGTATTTTCGATGCACGGTTGCGGAAGTGGAATCTGTTCAATATACATTGCGGTTCTAAAGTTTTCACAGATACTCTTCACCACTCGTAATTTTGAGTTTGAAGGGTCTGATTATCTTTTGTGTATAATCTTTGGTATTTAGATACATTTAATGTGTAGGTTTTAAACCACTGCTTATTATGTTTGTGAAAAAAATAGTTACAAACTGGTTGTTGATTTATGCTACAAGAATATTAAAAACACAAATAGTAATAAAGAAAATTCTATAAAAAAACTTGATAGAATGGATTTAGGTGTAGAATGATTGGCAGAAAGTGACTTTTTTATTTGAATATTTATTCTACCAATCATAATGTCACTGATTCATACATAGTATGTAAATAATGTGTTGATCATACATCCCGATATGATTTCGACCAATCAAATGTATTTGCCGAATATACCATATTTTTCTAGTAGTTGTGAAAATTAATGCATGTATTTGTTAAAATATTTCGTATTATTTACAAAAAATTATTTAATAATCCAATATATCGAAATTTTAAATAAATCCACAAGGACAATAATTAATATTACAATTAATATTCGCATTTAAAACTGCATTATCGCCCACTTCACTGTGTAAGGATGGACAACTTTTTACTGATATTGTCCTTTAAGTTTCAACAATATTTGACACACATTATAATAATTGTCAGGCCAGATTAAGAAAATTATTTTACGTTGCCAAACCAAATTTGGAATACCACTTCAACTACTAGGTTTTCAATGCTAAAGGGTGGTTAGAAGATTTGATGTTGTGCTGAAGATATTATTTGGGTCATATTAGCATATTATTTTGTACATAACATGCTTACGGCGAATTGAGGTTAATATAATTTCGCCTTTTGCTCCACTACCACAGAGGCATACATACTGAACCTTACAGTTAACGATTAATGTTCTGAGATTCTTGCGACCTACAAAATTGGTTTCTTACTCGGATTATTCTTCAAGACATGAGTTTTATGCTTCTCATTAGTGTTGTTAAAAAGTCGACTTGTTATAAGGTTAATAATAACTCTTTATTATATAGTACATAGAATGTGTCAACATTTCATAAAAACTACATTTACAGTAAATTGTAGACAACACAAACATTTTGTAAAATTATATAAAAGCATTAAACACGAACACAACAATAATCAAAATATTCATTCAATTGATTGGCCATTCCCTGACTTTCGTTTTAAAATTTTTAGTGATGACTGTTAGTTTCAACTGCCGTGGCACATGATTGAAAAATTTTATAGGCATGACAAAACAACTATTCGCTGAAATAGAGAGCCAGACAGTTTTAAAGTTCATATTTAGCTATTTGACCAGTGCTTGAAAACCTATTGATATTCGTATATACATAGAAAACACACTCCAAAATGTAAATTGAAATTGTTCGCGAAACTCCCGAACAAAGTATTTTATTATTATTTTATAAATCTATATTTGTTTTTGTATGACTTTACCATTGCCCAAGATCTGGATGACATCGTCATCAATATTACTGGGTTTGTTTATTTTTGTTACTAATCTGTGTGAAAAAAACAAGGCATTGGCTTTTTCTTCTTTGTTAGAGTGAGATTTAGAAAGATGTTAGATTGAATAAGACACAAAACCCCTCGCTCTCCTCACTCACGTTGTTTTTGTATATATTTATGAAGTTTTGCACTCAAAAACCCCCAAAATTAGTTTGTAAGAGTATCCCCCAGTATTAGTTTGTATAGTGTAAAAAGTAGTTAAAAAGTGTATTAAAAACTTATGTAAAATTTAAGTGCATTGGTGTTAATATTAAAAAACAATTGAAAATTGAACTCTGAATAAACCCCCCAGATTGTTAAATTACTACCCCTAAAGATTAATGTTATCTTTGATACTACTATGTAAAAACTGTACATGATATTTATAATAATCTATTCATATTAAACTGTACAATAGATAAAAAATACAGTCCATTATTTACACGAATTTATGGTGGTGAAAAACGTCAATTTCTCCAACAGAAATTACTGTCAATATATTCAGATCCCTGAACAATTGACGACAAGAGTATCTTGGTGACTTAAATGTAATAGTTCTGATGATTCTTTTCTGCAATAAGAGTATTTCATCGACGCGTCCTGAGTTACCCTATAACACAATAGAATAACATAAACTGAGTTGACATTTGAAAAATAGAATGATCGCAGTACATCGATGGAAACAAAGTTTCTCAGCTGCCAGAACAAAAAGGAAAACCTACAAAGCTTGCCTGAAATAACCTCAATTTGGTTATACCAATTTAACTGCAAATCAATCTTTATGCCCAAGAATCTTACAGACGATTTCTGTATAAGCCGGTGATCACCCTTACCGACTTTAACACTGTAGTCTACCCCCTTAGCCGAGAAAGGTATGTGATTTGTTTTCTGTAAATTTAGCACTAAATCATTAGTGATACAATAATCTTGCATCTGTTCCAAACATTCTTGTCACTTTGAACTGAGGTTCCCAATATTATCCGCAGATATTATAATTGATGTATCGTCTGCAAAAGTGTTATATTCTTTGCGGAGTTTATGTGTTTGGATGGATATGAATACCAGGGGTCCCAACGTACTGCCCTGAGGAACACCGACATCCAACACCTGAATCGAAGGTTTCACCGTTACGACTGGGACTCACTTTTTGTTTTCGGCGTGTTAGATACGACGCTAACCAAAACTACTAAATTTAGATAGAATTTTATTATGATTTACCGTCTTAAAAACTGGTGTGTAATCAAAAAATAAACCCGAACACTTTTGCCTTTCCTCTAAGCTTTTAATCACAGTACCGACGAACTGAATAATGGCATCCTGGGTTGATAGACCTTTCCTAAAACCAAAATATAGGTTTCAGGATCAAAGCAAATTGATTTGTATCCACATTTTTTCTCTGCCTAAGGCCAGATACAAAATGTCACCTTTTAATACAATTGCAAGTGAAAACTTTTAATTAACCGTCTAAGCAAATGAGTATTTGAAACAGAGGATCCAACTACTACAGTAAATGAAACTACTAGTCTTATAAGTTTGTGCACATATTTTAGTAAAATATTCTTTGCTCATAAAATATATTCATATACATTAAAATTTTAACATGAGGACGGATATAAGCTATCATAATAATGACACATATGGATTAAAACATTAGCTACATCAATAATTATTTATGATTTAGGTAGTAGGTGTATATACTAGAACATATTATGTAATACATTTCTTAAAAAACAACAAATCTGCTCTATTTAATAAAAGGTATGTATCACAGAATTTGTTAGTTTGGATTATTAAAGTTTTTAAAAAAATTACAAAAGTAATTAATTTGCAGCAATTATTACAAAATGTTTACCTCTCCAGGGCTTCTGTTTATAAAGTAACAGCAATTAAATATAATAATTACAAAATTACACAAATCATTTGATTATAATTCAACACTAACAATTATAAATATTATGCGTACCTACTTCATGTAGCAACTATTGGAATTATGAAAATAGCTAATACCACATGATTTGCAGTTACAAAAAGTTACACAACTGCTAAATGTATAGACTTTGGTTGCGTAACTGAAAAAATGTATTTAATTTCATCCAAGATAATTGTGCAAAGCTCCCTTGGGTATATCAGTTGAGTTTCAATTTAAAATTGAAATTTTGTTTTGCCGAATCCTAATTTCTTCTTAAAGCGTCGCTCAAATAGCAAAAATATTTTAGTTTCCATTTCAAGTTAATGATCTATAAGAACCGATTTTGATTAGGTTGTTATAAGTCTAAAAGATTAGTTCCAAAAAACATGCCCAATCCAATCTTGAATTTTCGATTTTTTGTGTTAAACTTTTAGGGTTTTTAGCCTAAATATTCCATCTCCTAGAATATTCCGGTTTAAACCGGAAACAAAATCAACACACAGGGATAAGTTGTAGGTAGAACTCCTTACGTTGAAACTCCCCTGATTTCTCAATTTTCTTTTAGGAATGAAACCAAATTTTTAAATATTTAAAAGACATGATGTCTATATGAGCTTACGAAATCTGATACACTTGCAAGTTTTCTGATGTCAAGGATGCTTTGGACATTCTTGAGCATTTATTAATTTATTTGCAATGATTGAGGAGCAAACTATATTGGTCAATTTAGAAGAAAGAGCGTTACAAAGTTATAATAGTGATATTTCTTTATTTAGTTTATTTCTTGGCTAACGACATCATTTAATTTAAATATACCTTTTCTACTCCGTATATTGTTTAGTTTTACATAGATGTGAAATTAACATTTTTGGGATTCTTGAAATTCTTAAAGCTGCTGTAGATTTTCGTTTTGTTTGTTTAAATAATCAATGTATCTTTCCTTTTCATAATTAACTCTCAGTTACCCCTTTTTTTTTTAAACTCTATTTATTTTAATTCTGACATTTTTGTTTTATCGTTAAGTTTTTGGTTGTTGTTGTCATATGACTTGGATCCTTGGAGCCAAATTACTTGTCCATAAATATTACTTTTCTCAGAATGGTTTTATTTTGACTTTTATTTTACGTTTGAAATTATTAATACGTAATATTAATTTGAGATGAGAAGGCGAGAAGGGAGATTTAATTGGTGATTGTATGTATGGGTGGACTGTTAAGTGGAACGTGTAGATTATTGGATTTTTTGTTGCTTTTTTTACCCAAATAATAGGTGGGTCATTTATCGTTCAAACCCTTCTATCCTTCTATTTGAGTTTTGACCTTTTTGGTTATTTATATTGTCAAATGTATGGTGTAAAGGTTCTGCGTGTTTTACTGTTTTTACTAATTTTCTGGTCTAAAGCACGTATTCGAAGTTCAAAATTTGTTCTAATTGATGACAAATCCACGTCTTATAATTTTTAAATTCTAATTAGTGTAAGGGTTTTATGTTTTTGTAGTCTTTAGATTTTGTGAGCAATTTTGGTAGGATATTGTTTTGTATTTTATCATTACATTGTGAGTTTCATTAAATGTTGAAACAATTCGATGATGATGTTAATGAATTTTTATGTAGATGCTATGATTGTTGGCTGATGATGATCATGGACCGGAACTAGTCCGAAATTGTAGAAAGAAAAATGTGGTGTCACGACTTACCGAGTTTTATTGATCATGATTAATCATGTTGCCCGATAAAGATAATAACATTTTTCATCGTATGTCGTCTAGGAGTCAGTGAGTAAGAATAGACCGGATTACTTCATTTTCGTAATTAAAAAATCTACGAAAAACGTTTATTGGCTTTTCTTACAATTTGCAACACTAGTTTGTTTCCTGAGATCTTCAAAACTTTAAATGACAACTTAAATAACTTAGATATGTAGATTATGTTTATGAATGTGTTCTATTAAAAGTGCTTTATTTTTTTCTTCAAGTCCTTCACAAATGAATATTATGGAGTGCTTAAATGGCTACCTTATTTTACACCAATCTGGAGGGACCAGGGTATCGTAGCAGCAACGTAAAACCTATCAGTTTTTGATTAGAGTATACTACGAGGTCTGTTCAAAAAGTTCCCGGAATTTTTGAATTGCGCGCGTCTGGAGAGTCCGGTGGTCAAAATTTTTTTTTTATTGTGTTGGTACACATGTCCCTAATGTATGGTGAAATTTTCAGCTGTATTCATTGTTTACATTCTGTCTTGTAGCGGCTGGTGTAGACGTGTTTTTTTGAGCTCGGCGATTTTTGTTAGTTTAAACAATGGAAGAATTGAAGAGTCAAAGAATTTGTATTAAATTTTGCGTGAAAAATGAAATAAAGTGTAACCAAGTGTGCGAAATGTTACAGAGAGCCTACGGTGAGTCTGCTATGAAAAAAACAAGTGTTTACGAGTGGTATAAGCGTTTCCAAGATGGCCGCGAAGACGTTGAAGACGACGAACGCTCCGGTCGACCCAGCACGTCAATAATCGATGAAAATGTGGGAAAAGTGGAAAAAATGATTATGGATGATCGCCGAATCACAATTAGAGAAGTTGCTGATGAAGTTGGCATATCAGTTGGCCAACATATTTTTTCAAAGGTTTTGGGCATGAAACGAGTGGCAGCAAAATTCGTTCCAAAACTGCTGAATTTTGATAAAAAAAACAAACGCATTACCATCGCTCAGGAGCTGTTAAACGACGTCAACGACGATTCAAATTTACTTGAAAGGGTCATAACTGGTGATGAAACATGGGTGTACGGTTATGATGTCGAAACAAAAGCACAATCGTCCACGTGGAAGCACTCAACGTCACCAAGAGTGAAAAAAGCACGTCAAGTTCGATCAAATGTCAAGGTTTTGCTTACTGTTTTCTTCGATTATAATGGCATAGTGCATAAAGAATTCTTGCCAAAAGGTCAAACCGTCAATAAGGAGTATTACCTTGAAGTAATGCGACGTTTGCGTGAAGCAATTCGAAAAAAACGCCCCGATTTATGGAAAAACAATTCATGGGTTTTGCACCACGATATCGCACCTGCTCATTCATCGTTGCTTATTCTTGATTTTTTGGCTAAAAACAAGACTTTAATCATGCCCCCAACCTCCTTATTCACCAGATATCGCTCCGTGTGATTTTTTCCTGTTCCCAAAGTTGAAGAGACCCATGAAAGGACAGCGTTTTTCATTGATTGAAGAGATAAAGGCAGAATCGCTGAGAGTGCTACAGAGCATTACAAAAAGTGACTATCAAGGGTGTTTCGAAGACTGGAAAAAACGCTGGCATAAGTGTATTATATCTAGGGGGATTACTTTGAAGGGGACCATATAGATGTAGACGAATAAATAAATATTTTTTTAGAAAAATGAGAATTCCGGGTACTTTTTGAACAGACCTCGTATAATAGAACTAATTCTTAGTAAGCCAGCAAAATTTGACAAGGACCACAGAGGTAACCTCAACCGTAAGAAGCATTCAGATGAAGTTTTGTAGTTTTATAGGGCTTACAGTTTTTTTGTAGAAATTATATACCCAATACGTTATTTTTATAAACATTCATGTAATTTTTTATTTTGTTTGTTAAATTCCCGATAAACATTGTGTCTAATTGTGTGGTAGTTGAACCCTTTAAACGGGAGTCGAAAAATTGCACTTGGCCACTGTTCCGTGTTGGTCATATTTCATTGCTATGAACCATGCCAGGAGGGGATTGAAGGTGAAACTATCCAAAAAGGACCACAGAGGTAACCTCAACCGTAAGAAGCATTCAGATGAAGTTTTGTAGTTTTATAGGGCTTACAGTTTTTTTTGTAGAAATTATATACCCAATACGTTATTTTTATAAACATTCATGTAATTTTTTATTTTGTTTGTTAAATTCCCGATAAACATTGTGTCTAATTGTATGGTAGTTGAACCCTTTAAACGGGAGTCGAAAAATTGCACTTGGCCACTGTTGCATGTTGGTCATATTTCATTGCTATGAACCATATCACGAGTGGATTGAAGGTGAAACTATCCAAAAACTTATTTTTTCATTAATTTAGAAGTTTCAGAATTGTCGAACGTCCTTGTGTTAGTGTTCTAAAATGTTTCTAGTGGGCACCAGTTAATACTGGCTAAAGTGAGAATACAGGGTGTCCCAGAATAGGAAGGAAATCGACCAACTCTTGCTATTAAAATAACTCTACCTTTATTTAGAGTTGAAAATTAAAATTCCTTCTTTGTATTACTAAGAACCTATTGAATCAGTAATATACTATGTTGTTGTTGTTGATTGAATACAGTCGTTTCATATTTGCCATCAAGATTTGTTATTGCTGTAAGGATATTTTTACACAAAAGAACGTTAATTTTGCTAAATAAATGCGTGCAATAAGTCTTTAAAATCGTTAATTTAATTTTTAATTGAGATTAAGATACGGTTTCGAGATATCAAACATCATCATACAAAACGTGTCGCAAAAATAAAAATGGACGTTTATTAATAGAAACAAATAATTTAACTGAAATCAAACGCATAAAACGAAATAGAAAGATAGAGAACACTAGAATGCTCATTCTTATAATATAAAATCTAAATACTTAATGAAATAACCATAGTGGATTTTGAACCTAAAAATCAGGTAATTGAATATTTTAGCGAGGCAAATATTTTGTTTAAAAAAGTGTTGTGGACAAAGAAGATATTGAAGAAGCTATGATTAATTCTTACTAACATACTTTTGAAAGTATGACAACATTTATCTGAATAAATGTTGGCAGAGATTTGTGCTTTCTCTATGTTCACCTTAGTTTTACAAATCCTGAGTATAAAGACGCTCGTTTATTTTACGAGTGATTTTAATGTCTACATTAACTGATTAGGCAAATATCCTGTTTATCAGATTATATTAGTTTTAATAAAAAACAGTTTAAAAGTAAATGGAGAACGGCGGACCTTCGGTATTTCGTACGTAATGAAGTTGTTGCAGACAATTGCAAAATATCTCAGTTCCGCCCAGAATTACCGAAATGGAAAAAAAACTACTTTTTAGTTACTGGTGCGGAAGAAAGGAACAACTCATTCAACGTACCAGAACAATTAAATAATTAAGCTACAAAAACGTAAAATATAAAATCGATCACTTTATTTACCTTATTAAGCATTTTCTAAGTTATTTTGTTATATAATTAAAAAAGCGTATCATACTAGTTGTCACAGAGGGGATCTAAGCACGTCTACATTTTGTCATATCGTATCGCAATTTGTAAATATCATACTTAAGGTATTAAAATACTTAAAAATTGCAAAAAATATTTGGTTTTAGCGAATGTTATTAAAATATGTTTTTATTTGTATCCCCCTTACAACAACAATATATATTTTAAATTGTACAATATTTATTTAAAAAATACATTATCCAGCATTATTTGGTATAAGAATAGTTTGTTTAATATAATTTTTAACCTATTAATTATAAGTGCTAATTAGATATAGTAAGAAATAAATAAATACACCACAATATTAACAAAAATAATAAATTACGCAATATAAACTAGATACATACTACAGATCTGACGCAAATATTACAAATATTTTGTGTTGTTTTAATAAAATACTTTAATATATAAGCGTCCTATTTGATACAATCTGAATAGAGTAAATATAGAGAGACACAACAATTAACAAAACTAACCGAATTACAAAACTTGATCTTTCGTATAAAAATTCATAAAATTGCACTTTACTTATTCGGTACTATGCAACTAATCATTGACAAAAAAAAATCACTCCAATACAATATATAATGTAACAAAGCGATATTTGATCTGGAAGATCTGTTTTTCTAAAATAATTCATTAATTCGATAATTCATTCAAGTCCCATATTCTGAATAATGAAATAAATGGAATAGTGCAAATGCAAAAATTAAAAATTTTGGTCTAATTAAATTGTTATTTAAATTTTTTAGAAATATTTGAAGGCGACAACAGCGTCATGATATTCCTACCCCCCTAAAAACGGTGTAATGTACGGTCACGCTCATGCGCAATACGTTAAATTCGTTCCAACCGAGCGATGATCGTTCATTGTACGATTTCGTTAAGGTTCCAACCAAACCTGTGACTGTTCAAGAATCGGTTTCGGCACCGTCATTTCGATCACAGGTGAAAAGCAAATACCGTTTTGACTGATACACGCCTGACATGCGCAATTTAATTTTATTTCACTTTGTTCCATGTTATGTATTTCTCCTGTTAAAAAACCAATGTCTAACATCTAGCGTTTTTGCTCTTGAATATGTTTTTATTTTTTTCGGGGTTCTACTAATTGTTTGTGTTGTGTTACCTAGTGTTTAATAAAGAAATAAGACAATACATTTTAAGAAAAATGAGTGACGACGGAATCAGTTATTTGATGGACACTACTGACACAAGTAAAGACGATTTACGGATCCTAGGAGAACATAGATATAATCTAAATAATTAAATGTTTATTGAATTGAATCATGATAGATATACCGTAACGAAGTGGTGTAAACGGTGATCAAGGTACAATAACAATCTATATACGTAATCAGAAAACTTAAAATTAATTGTAATTTCGACAGTAAGGTACCTATTTAAAAATAAATCAGCGTTTTTCTGTTCCAACCACCAATCTTTTCTGTACCGAAATAAAACCCTGCCAGATCAACGCATGCGCCTGCAATCGATCCTATCAGTTCCGAAAGAGTTTCATGACGATACGAAAACCTAGGGTTGGAATGAACCTAAAGATATCTTCTTATCAAAAAATAAAAACGAGTAATTTTCCATCGTCAAATCATTGTCGAGAGTTTTACAAGGGAAAATCAGTTACTAACATTGTCAACTCTAATTGGTAATAACCAGTCAAAAAAAGTGATAAAAATAGGTGTCATTTTGTATTAGTAGTAAACCCATAAAACGGTGGTTGACAACAACTTTATTCCTTGATTCCTTGTCAAGAAAGATGTCGGTATACATATATACAAGAATCCTTAAATGTATGAAATCACGGTCGAAAAAATATTCAAATACTACATACTAATAACTGTTGTACTGCGAAATAAAATTTGAAGAGTATATACTTTTTTCTAGGACTATTTTTAGAATTTAAGTATTATGTCAATAACTGTTACATAATATTGTCCTTTAAATACTATTACAGATTTGGTTATTACAGGATTGCCAATAATTCTGTCGAAATTGATATTAAATTCTTAGCGGAATGTACTTGTTGGTACCTCTATAGTTTACGTATATAGGTACAGGGTGTTTCAAAAAGACGCAGCAATATTTAAGGGGGTGATTTCTCAGGTAATTTTATGACTTAATAATATTGATCTAGCTAGGGCCATATAAGCTCCCTATTTCTAGCAACAACGCTGCCAAATTTCAAAAAAATCGGTATGGAGATATTTGACTTAATTAAAAAAAAACGTTAACACCTTGTATCTTGGAAACAATGCATTGCGGACGTGTGTTTTTTTTCATAAAATGACCTGAGAAATCACCCCCTTAAATATTGCCGCGTCTTCTTGAAACACCCTGTATAGTATATGAAACAATTTATTGACAGAAACCGTGAACCATTTACTTATTATATCTGAAATAATTTATTGTTATATCAATTACAAATTTTAACTACCTCCAAATAATCGTGTTATAATGACAAAAATGTCATTCAAGAAACGTAACTTTGGCATACAGCGAAACGCACATTTCTCGTTTGTAACTATTGTTAATAACAGATATTTGTTATATAAGAAAATACATTTAAGGCAAATTTGAAAATAATCAATTCAGACATTGCTGCTCTGAATCTGTAACAATATTCAAATGGCAACATTTTAACTTAATTTTGAGCCTAATTGAAAATAAATAAAATATATAATATACAATCAAGCTTTGCAATATTCGGCTTAATAATAAATTTAATTAACTAAAAATTGTCTAGATAATAATGAAATATACAGACCTATATTTTGATTGTGACTTCACTAATATAAGAGTTTAGAGCCTTGTTTCAACTATATTTATAAAAATGGATTGTTTGCACTCAGCACGTTACTTCCCTGAAATAAAGGAAACAAAATTGTATTAGAAATCAATAAAATATAAATAAACTTAATATTTATTTTTTCTACGACTGTCTTTAAATGCCTTTATTACATGTTCAATCATGATTTGAAAATGTAGTATATTGTAATGCTGTTTTTCATTTACCCGTGGGTAATAATATTTGCCTAGCAACTAGTGGGAAATATTATTACGCACGGATAAAATTTCCTGGTAATGACAAAAGTAGCGGCGGGCATGAAAAATCACCATAGCAACGCCGAAAATACAAACACCACATTGACAGTTTTGGTATTTATAATTAATAATAATTATTATTAAGTATTTCGCTAATTTCAAAACATAAACAGTGATAGTGAATATAGTTTAACACCACCTAGTCAATTTAATACTTCTAATTTATCGTATTTAGGCTTATACGGTAACAGGGGTAAGTTTCGAAAAACAAATATTTTCCTAAAAATTATGTTAAATTTATTCAAAAGCATTAAAACAGTCGTAGAAAAAGTATAGTGTGAAACTCAAATGAAATGACCATTTCCTACTCGTATGAACGATCATACTCGTAGGAAATATATGTCATTTCATGTTCGTTGCACAATATACTATTTTGGGCATTAAATATACTATAAGAATCATTACACTAAATTGAAATTAGAATTATTAACTTATCTACGTCTACGTAGACTAGACCAGATTTTGGACATACGAAAGAATGTTAGTTTTCGATATCGTTAATTAATAGCTACTAAATTGGTCAAATACAAACTAATTCACTCGTCATTTGAATAAATATAATGGGTTTTGGAGCGTGTCGACTGTTTTTTCTTTAAAATATTTCTTACCTTGAAAGGATTCACAGTCCAGCCATTGGTCATCCCATTACTGGGCATAGTTGGTGCTGTACTGGCAAACATTGGCTGGAAGACCCCATTTGATAAACCGTTCATACCGTTTTTGGTTTGCGATTCTTTAAATGGATTAATAAAATTATGATTCTGTTGTAAACCATTTGTATTAAAGCCATTACCGCCAGCCCAGTTAACGCCATTCGTACCAAAAGGATTAAAAATTTGATTCGTGTTTTCTTGTGTAGGACAATATGCAGTTCCAAGTTGCCCTATAATATATTAAAAGAATTTAATAAAGTTAATAACGTACTTTATTAGCTGATAACTCGAGCAAGAGAAATGCTACATTAATGCTGAATAAATAAGGATAAACAACTTTTTTAGAACTGAAAAAAAAAAATCCGTGGTAAAAAGGGTATAACGCATTTCAGAAATGCTGATCCTTTAAAGTAATGAAAAATCTTAAAATCGAAAGTTTTTATATATAATTTAAAGTTTTTCATGAAGATCGCAATTCGTTCAAATCCTATTTGTATTTATTTAGTTCTTCTTTCCATGGCATACTGTTATTCATCATAAATACGCCGTCTCGGTCTACCCATCTCAGACACGACGTTTCTAATGTTAAAATAAAATTGAGTTGCCTATGTGGAAAAATATTTGTATTTTCACCTCTCAAGTATACTTTCCTGAATTGCCGTACCTAACGCAAAATATTATGTCAATCACCTATGTAAACATTGGATTTTGTACTTATAATTTACAATTCAACGGCTTATTGTTAAATCCCTCATGTGATATATGACATACCTACTAATGTGATGGTTCCAATGAAACATATTTACTCAAACATTTAGTATATTCGTTTAAATCATATTTTTAACATTGCTTTACTTAATTACATTATGAGGAACTTTTGCCTTGATATTAAAATTTATAATAATATTTGAAAATCATTGCTAAAATGCCAATTTAAGTAAATAAACAAAAATAAATGTCACACTTTAATATCGTAAACATTGTGGGATAAACATTTGTTTTTATTTAAAACGTATGGAAGTTTTTTTATAATTTGTATAAGCAGCCGATGGATAAAAATTAACTTAAAAAAATAAATAAATCATTAAGAACGATTGAGTTTTACTAAAAAGGACAGTGAAAGTAACAGAACTCCAACTCTCAAAAATTGGATGTAGTATCGTTAAGAAATACTTCAATCTACAAAGTGAATTAAACATTTGTGAAACCCACCAGAAGAAGCAGATTTTAACTTCATTTTACGGATTATTCGTTTCTGGATAGAATCAAGCTGCGTTTTCAATCAGAACTTAACATATGAGAATAATACGGCGTTAGATATCTGCCCTGACCTTGATCAACGAGAGGAGATGATGAGAAATTAAATACTTTTTAGAGCTATACAAACATGCTTGTCAACCTGACTCTTAACTGAAGGAATACGAACATTCAATGTCAAGTTAGGCTCACATTCACACTTAAAGCGTTAAGGCAAAGATTAATCTACACAATAGATAGTCAGCCCAATGCATTAAAATCAGAACATCTCTAAGTATGCCTGCCACTACGTGGCGTAGACTAGCGTGTAAAGCATAGAGCAGTATTGTCACAGCCAGAAACCGTTTTGTAGTTTATTAATATCAAAAACAAAACGCAACGTATAACAATTATTTAGATCATTTGCAACAGATATGCACCGGAAATGCTGTATTGTCAGAGAGAGAAATTGATGAAATTCTGTATTAATCTGGAGGGGATACACAGGGAGGGTAGAAAAAAAAAACAAGCGAATGTGGTGTGTGTCGTGCTGTTGCCAATTCGTCGGTAAAAGAAACACACAGGGTGATTTATTACAAGTACAGTATTGAAATAAAAGCCTAATCTCTATGAATTAAATTTAATATAATAATATTTAATCAATGTCATACATGTTTCAAGACTAGACCAGTCCCATGATCAGTGGCGAACAATCGTTAAATGAAAAGCTTTTAGATAGAAACATACTTTTGACTAAATATTTCACGTAGACAATGTGGCAAAGATGTAACAAGATTGTTGTAGATCTTATAATACCTATAATAAAAAAATTATCAGTGCTACCTATATTATATTAGGTATACCTATTATAATAGTCTGTCTCTTCATCAGGTATAAGTTCCACTTTATCGGTTTAGGTATTTAAATTTTACTTCTTTTTAATGTTTCTTCGGGTAAATAATAAGTTCGGTAGGAATAGGGCTTTGGGTATGAAACAAAAAAGATAGAAAATAGAAATTTGATATAGGGGTAGTTCTAAGCATTTACAAGTTTGTGACGTGTAGCGATTTTCGATGCCGCCCCCGGAGGTATACATGAGGGCGGCGCAATGCCGTTTTAAATATCTCGTTTCGCTTTCTTGGAAAATAAAAAATTATAACTGATAACTGAAACTTAGTACTTAATACGTGGGCGTAAGAGGTAAGCTCACTTCACAGGTCTCTATTAATGAAAGAAAGTTAACATTTTGAGCATCTGCGTAAAATTAAATGTATCCGTTTGGTGGGTAGTTTTGATTACAATAAGTCGGTGCCAAGCCCAAGCCCGAAACAAAATAAATCTATATTTACCTACTACCTATTTGGCTTGGTACCGACTATTATGTGCATTGTTGTCTTTTGAATGATATTTGTATTTTGTTATTTTTCGTATTTTTTATTAGTTCTTTTGACAGCTCTGGTGTCATCAATACACCTGTATCCCGAATTGCACCAAATTGCGATGCTATTGAACAAGCATATAATCCTAAATATAATATTCTTTTTGAACTACCTGTATCTCGAAAACCAAGCCGTAGCGGACCCATGTACATATGAAATTTGTATCTTAAAATTAGTCAAAGAATCACCCTTTAAAGTTTGTACAAGTACTTATGCAACACCCTGTATACATAGATACTTTGATTTGCAATTTGCAAATCTGTCAAACTAGGTAATGCTGTTTTTTTTTATTTACTTTCAAATATGGTGTTATGTAATTGTATTCAAATTAAATGTTTGGGGATGATATTTACGAGTTTTATTTTTTTATATAGAGAAACTGTTATTCAGTTTTTAAGGATCAATCTGAAGCAGACGATTGTACTTGTTAAAACATGAAAAAAGTTATTGTCGTGATACTTTTAACACCGTGTTGGTGGGTTTTTAAAGCTTTTTACGAAACGTGTTAACAATACAATCTACATAAATCGTTAGTTTTTTAAAGTTTTATGATCATTGCACAAAAACCAATATTAGGGAGACTGTAAGTTTCTTTTCAATTCGGCGTTGCAGAATTTGAACCTAATTGTGATAATTGTGTTATTTTACTAGTATAGATATTTTTGAGTAAATTAATTCGGTTATAATCGATGAGTAGAATCTTTGGAGTAAAATACATTTCACAAAAACCCTGAACCATATTTCACAATAGATTTAAATTTTCATTAAAAACAGATTAAAAATTCTAATTTTTTACATCCTGCATTTCGAAACCGTATTTTTTTAAATAATTATTGTCATGCTGGAAATTTCAAACCTTATTTACTTCAGCAACTTGTAAAAAGCACAGCCTTTTTAATATTAACATTTCTTAAAATCGATATTACGCGATAACGATGACTTTCTATCAATATCACAGAAGGATACATTTATTACGTATATAATTTGTTAGATTTTACATCTCCGAATTGAAACACACGCAAAAAATGTGCATAAAAAAGTTAGGGTAGCATTTCACGCCTGTATGCCCCTTTAATTTACCCGCCTCTGAGATTTATTTTTTCATAATGTTAACGACAAGTTGAATCTGCTGTTTGAGTTTGATCCTTAAAACTGAATCAGGTAATAACCGGAAGTCCTATCTATAACGCCAAATTTCGTTAATTTAAATATAACTTTTTGATGCATCCTTATATCCGAAATTTAAAATTAAATGACTAAAATAATATTATTTTAGTCATTTAAAATTATTGTCTAAAACATTTAATAAACCAGCCCTGTATATTTATACTATTATAGTAATTTCTTTTATTTTCGTCCATACACATTAATCTTTGCGTAGATAGGTATACGTATACCATATAATTTTAAACAAAAAACACTGCTGCACAGTAGTACATATATGATACCTATAATATAAAAACAAACTCCCACCTCGTAGGGGAAAGTATACTCGTCCTTGTCTAACATTGCCCATATGATTATTTTATTTCAACACAATACATATAACGCCATCTACAATTTCCATGGTTGCATGTTTTTCTAATAGATGTAGCTCGTGTCGAGACAGTTTCAATTTTTGTTTTATTTCCCATATACGCTGACTATCTATTGTGTAGATTAATCTTTGGTTAAGGTGAGATAATAGAGGAAGAACTTTACCATCCATATATAAGGGTAAATTTGATTCACATTTAAAAAAAGATTTGTCATTTATGTGGATGGAAGATTGAGTGCTGCAGCACAGTCGCATTGTTCGAAAGTCCAAAACCATCTTCTATGATTCTAGATATTAGTCGAATTATTATTATTAAAGATATTCAAACACGATCAAATATGTACGACCAGAACCATAGGCCGCCGACTTTCTTCATTACTGAATTTTATGAATATGTCAAAAGTTGACCAGTTTATCACGTCTGTCTGTTAGGTTGAATTATGTTAATTACAAGGATTTTTCTTTTTGGAACTACAAAATCTTGAACACCAAACTCTTATTAATTTTAAGTTCTGCGAATTGAATATAGTATTGAAACTGCATTCCAATCGAAGAAGAGTATATTTTGGCAATCAGAACTAACCCATTCTCGAAGTCAACTATTTTAAAATGTTTATTCTTCAAAATTATACTGACCTTGACTAGGTGAACCGAAAATGGAGCCTTGTGGTGAAGGCGAACTATACACCGACCCGGAAGGTGTTGAACTATACAATGATCCAGACGAACTCCAATCCGGCTGTTGCTGTTGTTGGTTGTGTTGGGATTTCATTTCGTTATCCAGATCTTTAAGAGCGGCATACTTATCTTCTATTGGCGGTGCTGCATTTGTAATATTGTTACCGTTTATGTGATGTTGGTGCGCAGTCCACCCGTTTATTGTTGACGTTGGTGGCATGCCTGTAAGAGAAAGATATGTAAGAATTGTTTAATTTAGGATATAGACAAGGTAAGTTATTAGGAAGTAATAAAAAAATCAATTCTGATACATCAGAAAACACATTAAGTTCAAAATTAGTTAATAAATATGTAAAGATTATTAGGTTACGCCCTGTATATTAACAGATTTTAATTTGCTTTGACTCATTACTAGATAATTGATATTTTTGCATTTAGTGATTTTATATTTTTACCAGAATTTTTTGTCTTCCTATACTCGTATCGTACCTTGATTAGATAAATTTAAAGGTGATAGATCCTCTGCAATAGATCTCGGTTTTCGATATTTTCGACTTATACCTAATGTTTTCCCACCGGAACGCCAAAGATGTAAAACTCAAAATAAATGCAATGGTTTATAGAAAGCAACTCTTAATGCTAACCAAAATAATGATCTGACATAAATAATAGGTAATACTAATAAAACGGTAATGCGTTTGTTTTTCCTGTGAAAATTTATGTTTAGATTTAACAATTAAATTTTTTCTAGCATTCTTATTGAATGACAAACTATAACTATAAATACGCTGGAAAAAGTATTAAATAAACATTGTGTTAAGAAAATTAAAATTTTGTTTACTTTAGATTAGGTATACATTTATTGCTTTTTCTTCCATCCATTGTACCAATTTTAAAATAACGTTTCATTAAGGTTTAAATTTTTGTCACCGTGTTTTTATATTAAACTATATTCTACAACTGAAACACAATAAAATAATAAGAAAATAAAAGTTCTGTGAGAGTATCTCCGCGAGTTCTACGTAAGTAACACTGTACAAATAAAACTTGTAATCAAGTACAAACGGTTACTCACAGCATTAATAACAAGTTAAATACAACAAAAAAAAAAACACACACACACACACAAGGAGATTAAGAACTTACTCCACCGAATAAAAGGATTATTTCTTGCAAACATGTAATTTGCATCATTATGAGGTTCATAATTGATTTCTGCGCAGGAGTGGAACAAATTATAATCATCACCTGGAATATGAATGATGATAAATGAGAAAGATGAAAATTATAATTTTGTGCATTTATTTCTATATTTCACAAGTTATATCAATATAAAATATTTTTATAGTCAACTCCTAAAATTAATTATTTATTGGTAATAACATTATTCGCTATACTACTGTACTTAAGTATTCAAAAAAAATCGGTTGTGTCACCCCAAAACTTTCCCGACAAGTTATAATATAATCAAAAATATATGATCTGCGTAACGAAACAGAATTTTAATAATAATTATTACTATAATTGTATTATTTTCATTATTTCCTATAAACTAACTACTTTATTCAAAAATTAAAAAAAAAAATATTGCCAGGGCTGGGATTCGAACCCATAACCTTCTCCATGCGAAGCAAACGCTCTACTAATGTGTTACACTAGTCAAGTACATAATATATTATTCTTATATGAATATAGATTCCAACTACCTAACTGGTGAAATTTTAAACGCAATTTTATCTTATTCTCAAAAGTACTATCCGATAAAGCATGCCTATTAATAATAATAATAATAATAATAAATTTATTTGCAGTTCAAAAAAAAAAACAAGTTACAACTCTAATAATTATTACATTACCAAAAAAACAGAACTACAAAAAGGTCTAGATGGCAGTATAACTACTGATCTTGAAATCTAGGCCCGAGAAAGAAAAAAAAAACATAATTTACGCTAACCTTACGTACCTTATACTACAAAATTCAACAAGAAAACAATATTACAACAATAATAAAAAAAATGGAAACAAAATTCTAGTTAATAACAAAGAAATAATGTTGATAATATTTTTTATAAAAGTGAATTTAACAAAAGATCACGCAATTTTCGTCTGAATGTGAAAAGGCTTAACGACTTCAAAGTATCCTGAATCTTATTATACAACTTATATATTTGAAAGGAAAATGATCTCTCGAAACTAGAAGTTCTATGAGCTGGGGGTGAAAGAAGATTACGGTATCTAATATTCACATTGTGAACATCAGAACGGAATGTGATTTTATTGTATAAGTATGGAGGCTGTCCCCGGGTCAGAATAGAGTGGAATAAAACCGCTGAATGAAGATGTCTACGAGCTTCCATGGAGAGCCACTTGACATCAACGAGTTTATGGCTTACTCGGTCGTACTTCCTGATGCCGAATATGTATCGCAAGCAAGATTTTTGTACACGTTCGATGCGGTTTTTATCAACAGTTAATAAACTAGGACTATATACGACATCACAGTAATTAAAATTACTGAGCACCAAGGCATCAGTTAGTTTAGTTTTAAGCTCTATTGAAAGTATATGTCTGTGTGGGTATAACATTTTCAAGGAGGCATATGATTTTGCAATGCATCCCGAAACATGCTCGGAAAAGCGCAAATCACAATCCATCACAAGACCCAAGTTTCTCGCACTCTGAGACACTTTCAAAGAGACATCATTAATTTTAATTTGCATAGAATCTGATATGGTTTGTCTATTTTTACCAAAGAGCAATACCTGAGTCTTTGAAGGATTAATTGACAGCTGATGTCCCTCCGACCAGCCCAAAAGTGCTTCCAAATCGAAATTAATTTTCCTACAAGCATCTACGTAATCATGAGCATAAAAAGAGTGCTTTATTTGACTATCATCAGCATACATGAATGTATCGCCAAATGTAACACTTACCGGGAGTGTCACTGTATATATTGAGAATAACAAGGGTCCCAAAATCGATCCTTGTGGGACACCACATAATATACTACCTGAGGTGGAGCAACCTCTGTTAGTTTCCACGTATTGAAATCTTCCGGATAGATATCCTTTAATTAGTTCGATAGCATTTGACGAAAATCCAATGTATTGCAGAGTTGCTAGCAAAAGTTCATGGCTAATTTTGTCAAATGCTTTACTATAGTCAACTAAGATCAATGATACTAATTTGCCATTATCAATATCACGAAAAATATCGTCCGTAATATCCAGCAGTGATGTTACGCAACTATATCCTTTACGGAATCCTGATTGCTTAAAAGGTAAAATATTATATTTTTTAAGATGGTATTTAATTTGGTCACTTAGGATTTTCTCAAAAATTTTTGAAGTTGGCGACAACAATGATATTGACCGTAAGTCATTATGCTCAGTTATTTGACTCTTTTTAGGGATTGGAAGCACTTTAGAGGTTTTCCAAGGATTAGGAAAGTTACTAGTAAGTAAAGACGAATTTATTATATTGGTTATAAAAGGTAGGATACGGTAATAATTGTAGCAAAGGAAAATAGTCTCTCGACGGGTGCAGATGAGGTCAGAGGATAATACGCCTCTCAGAGGCGAGCGATCAAAGCACACCGCCAAGCGGCAATTGTTTTCTGTTTGACAAACATGAGACTACTCGTAAAATAGTTACGGTCAAAGTCGCCCACAATTCTCTCTAAATCTTCTTAGTTTTCAATGCTTTGTGTGAAATCATTTGGCAATGATAGACCCACTTTAACTTTACATCCAAATAGGGCTCCTCTATCGCAGCTTTTTACACCGTTGTGAATTACGATATTAGAAAATTAACACATTGTCTAAGGCTGTTTAGGAAATGTATACAATTCCTAGGATATTTGTATGTTACAACTTATTTCACACACTTGCTGACGACTACAGGCATTGTATACATTTCCTAGGCATTCTGTACAATGCCGTATATCATACATTTCCGGTAACATATACCGGGTCGGGCAATACATTCGCCTCGGTCTCTCATAGCCTAACAAACTTGAAATGGCCAATTTTGTTTGCGTGGGTGTATGTACGTCTACCCGGAGCATTTCATAAAAATGTTTTTAAATATACCGGGTGTCCCAGAAAAGTGTGGCATATCAAAGTTATATTTTTTTAAATGGAACACCCAGTATTTTTTGGATTTTTAAACACTTTGATTATTCAATTTTTAAACACTTTGATTATTCAAAGTGTTTAAAAAAGAGGTATATAGGGATCATAA
Organism: Apoderus coryli; assembly: GCA_911728435.2. NCBI lineage: Eukaryota > Metazoa > Arthropoda > Insecta > Coleoptera > Attelabidae > Apoderus > Apoderus coryli. The sequence goes on along the minus strand of OU452206.1, from coordinate 2,143,231 downwards.
CAATAACCTAAATCTACCCGTTTGTCCAATGTTTGCGTTTTTTGCAAAAAATAGGGTAATTTTGAAAAACATTCTGTTTGTTCATTTTTTTTAGCTAAACTGTTTAAAATTGCAAGTTAATAGGACATACATTAGGTCGGTGTATAGCCCAATTGTAAATATTGTACAGGGTGGTCACAATTTTTTATTGTTCTTATCAATCAAATTTATTTAAATAACTTTCTTATTTTAAATAGCACACCCTATATTTCATAGCACCTGTCGATACTAATTAATGTTCTCTATCAAATGGTATTAGGCTTCCCTATACCTAACTGTCACTGTTTTCCAAGAAATAATTAGTTTAACTTATTTATCTTATTGATTTTACTTTTAATAGTACACCCTGTAATATACATTATTAAATTACTATTGACTGATCGGTATTCGAATATTACAATGGTTTTCCGTAGGAAAATTGTAACTTAAAAGTCAACAAGGCTTCTCTACCATCAAGTATGGGACCATACTAATCGTACTTAAAAACTTTTACACTACAATTTATTGGTTAAGTACCTAATTCTAACAAACTGTGAAAGTTAAAACCTAAGAATCATAATATAGGTACAAATTTTTTACATTCAGTAACATATTAATAATTCTTAAAAATTAACAACAAAAAAAGACTTAAGTACCTATACCATACCTATTTACTAGCTACAAAAAATGCTCAAAATGTTGGCCGTTATTTTCAATATATCCGTATTACAAAAAATCTAGTGGTGTTCAGTCTGGAGACCTTGGGGGCCAGTGTTATGGACCGCCGCGGCCAATCCATTTCTTAGGAAACAAACGATCTAGTCTATGAAAATGTCATCAAATCAATAAGACAAATATTTAAATTAAAATATTTTTTTCTTGGGAAACGGTGACAGTTAGGTATAGGGAAGCCTAATACCATTGGATAGAGAACATTAATTAGTATCGACATCTGCTATGAAATATAGGGTGTGCTATTTAAAATAAGAAACTTATTTAAATAAATATGATTGATAAGAACAATAAAAAATTGTGACCACCCTGTACAATCTTTATAATTGGGCTATACACCGACCTAATGTATGTCCTATTAACTTGCCATTTTAAAATTTTAAACAGTTTAGCTAAAAAAATGAACGAACAGAATGTTTTTCAAAATGACCCTATTTTTTTGCAAAAAACGCAAAAATTGGACAAACGGGTTGATTTAGGTATAGGGATCATAACAATAACTTTACTTTATTTAAAAAAATAAAACTATCGTATGCCACACTTTTCTGAGACACCCGGTATATTTAAAAACATTTTTGTTAAATGCTCCTGGTAGACCTACATACACCCACGAACACAATATTTGCAATTTCAATTTTGTTAGGCAATGAGAGATCGAGGCGAATGTACTGCCCGACCCGGTATATAGGATAATGAAAATTCCTTTAATTCCAAAACGGTAAAAATAACCCCAACAACTACTATATGTATATTGGAAAAGAGGATACAATTCTTTGCTAATGTAACCATTTCTCTAATCCCAATAATAATGGATATTGGGCAAAATATACAAGAACACGCTGTACATATTATAAGAGAATGATGAAGATGAAAGCATACACTTACAATGCCTAAAAGCTCTATAAAAAAAGTCTGGATCCACAAAACCTACCTACACCTACCATTCTTTTTCTATAGATACACTTATATATTATGTGTAACTATTATCTTAGATTTTCCCACAGCGCTTTGCTTTTATTACCTACCACTTCTATATTTTCTGATTGTTTATGTTCTCAGAAATCCGCATAAATCTTCCCAACGTCTTTACCCTCAATATTAAAACCCATTATTCTATAAAGCATAAACTTTTTAAGTTAATAACAGTTTCAAACTAAGCAAAACTAAGGCCTAAGTTATCTAAAATTTATTAATAAACTAAAAGCAGAATCTGTAGCAATATTGAGATAAACATACGTGATATAATTGCGGAATAATATTAAAGTGAACAAAATCATTCCAATAACAACAAAAATTAAAAAGGAAATACTTAGTTCTACGATCATGAAACTAGACGAAAATAAGAAATCACTTACGCGGTCTATTCAAATTGCAACGAGGAAAAAGGGGGACTTCGTCTAAAACTGGTCCAATTTCTGTGAATGTCAGATCAAATATGCTGAATTTACCTGAAATAAGTATCATGTTTTGGAATTAGGTGTTATGTAATTTTTTGTACGACTTGATGTTTTTCATTGTTTACCAAATCTGTTTTTAAGGCAGTAGTTTGTATTTACTGGTTACTAAGGCTGAGGCGTCGGTAAGTAAATAACTTACCTATCGTTCAGTGAACGGTAAGTAAACTTAGCCGTTTATGTATACAAAATTCAACCAAAAATAAACAACTTTTTTGTACGACCGACCTTTTTTGATTGTTTACCGTGTCTGTCTTTATGACAGTAAGTGACATTTACTGGCTGACAACCCAAACACGACGGTAAGTAATTCACTTACCGTTCAGAGAACGGTAAGTAAATTCACGACGGTACATCATTGCGCATTTATGCTGACGTCATTATTTTGATTTTTAAAATTGTATATTAAATGGCATTAGGTATGAACTTTTATAAGCATTTTCATACCGTTCTCTGGAATTATAGCGGCTATTTCAACATTCCATGCTTCATCAAGATATTCACATTCAAAGTCACTCATTTTCAATAATAATACTTATTTAAATAAGTTCTGACAAATACATGACATAAAAAATACGATAACAATCATATCAATAACAATTAGTTCCATGGCAACGTTCATCTGCAACTTTGTAGACGGTATTCAGCTAGCCTGAATTTGTATTTCATTGAAAATAATAATTATTAAAAATAATAAAATTGCAATTTCAGCTATTTCGATCGTACAAAAAATAGTATAAGCATCTCAAACAGTAAGTAGTTTACCGATCTCCTCCAATTTTGGCGACTTCGCTTCGCTCAGTCGCCAAACATTGTCGTCGATCGGTAAACTAAACTTACTGTTCTCAATACTTAATATACTATAAAAAGCAACGGTAGTATTACATTTTATTAATATTAAAATTAAAAGTACAATAATTATTACAATCATTTATCGTCAGTGGAACAGAGCCTTTGTGAGGACTGAGAGAAAATGTTGCACATGATACAGTAGTAGAATTTTGTAAAGGAACAGCCGCGTTTTTGTGGTGTAAAAATTTTCGGAATATTCTATATTGTTTGGCAAAGAGTATCCAACGTAGCTTTCTGCTACAGCTGAAGATTTCTAGCCACCATGCCTTTTTAATCCTAAAACATCTACGCCTTTATTTGGCAAAAGTGTAGCTCATGTACCCCTGAAGGAGTGTCGAGTATAGCTACTTGAATTTTCTAATTTAAGAATAGTTCTCGGTCCTACCACTTGTCTAGGACGTTTGCTATTTTTAAAATTTATAGAAATACGCTTAGATGGTACCTGGTTTGGTCTAAGCATCATATATTTCCGCATAATCCTCCAAATTATATTATATAGATCCTCCAGTCTGCAATATAATAAAATTGTTGTTCAGAATAAAGAATTCACCTTTTGAATTAAGAAACTACAGGGTGTTCCCTATGTATTATTACAAATTAATGCAGGTGATAGAACAATGAATTTTAAGAAAAAAGTTCCTATAAACATAGCCCTTGATGATGGTTTTTTGTGAATATTAACGAAACGTTTTTAGATACATCAATGAAATTTTACACATGTATTTCATTTTTAATTCTTATCAAGTCAAACCAAAAAGATTTCCAAAATTATAGTCATGAGCGTATCAAACTAGAGGGGGCGGGGGAAATAACGCCTCAACTTTTTTGTTACTGGAATATTTAACTTTTTGAGTAAATTGAATTTACTTAATAATAATCAATATTAAAAATATGACTTATTTAAAAATTTATGTACGCAATCTTGGATTGCCTTGGAATGCATTGTGTAGAAAGAACATTGTTGACAATATACTGTCATCTTGATGTATCTAAAAACGTTTCGTTAATATTCACAAAAAAGCATCATCAGGTGTTCATTTTGAACGCCCTCGGTTACAATGCGTTTGCGGATCTATGTTTGTGGGAACTTTATTTCTTAAAATTCATTTACTTCCATCTGGAAACGGTCTTAATCGTCTCGAGTGACTTCAAAATGGTTATATCCGTGTTTATCTCAAAATTTTTTAGCGCATTCATAATACTTTCCCTGTGCTGGAAAGTAAAATAAACAAAGAAGCGTTTGATAAACTTTAATCTCAAACAACTTTTTAATTACTGTTTTAGCAAGTTGTGAGCTATTTTTGTAATCATTCAGGAAATATAGTGGGTAAAATCAAAAGTTGCATTTTCACTTAATTATACAGATATATTTTCCGTGATAGATATACATGAAATTTATAATATCGACTGTTTCTGAATAATAATGAATTTTAGCCGATTGGATTAGAATTAATTTACATTAATGAAATGATGACCTAGAATTATTTGGTATTGATCTGTATTTGGTATCTTTGGTAACTTATAACTTTCACGTAGATTGTTTTATTTTTATTTTATTATCACAATCGAATTATTACACAGAAAAAAATCTTACTGTAATATCAATATTAGCGATATGTTTGATTGCCTCTATTTTGGTTTAATGACAGTAATACTTAATTCATTAGATTACAATTCGGCCAACATTAAATATATACTTAATCCGACATTCCAGATATTATTGAAATTCAATTTCATATATGTTAGGCACAAAACAGATATATTTTTTCTTTCAATGATTACAGTAATAATTGGCAACTAATATTGCAATTGTATTATTTCAAATATTATATTACGATAAGCAAGAAAAAGCATTGGAAGACTATTATTTCTGTACTCGGATTATTAGATATATATCATTGAATTAACAAAATCAAATTTTACTCGCTATCATATTCTACTATTTAAATAAACTAAATAATATTAAGTCAATACTTCTTATTGTTGAGACAACCTTAACTTATTATTGGGCCGGGCTAAATTCATCGATATATCGAAACACAAAACGTCGATTATCCAACATTTTGCACTCATGCATGTATCGAATTTAAGTATATAAATTAAATAAAAACTGGATTTTCGTACTACCTACCCCACTTCGTAAATATTAGTTTTTGACTTAAAAAAAAATGCTTTCATACGCCGATATCATAATAAAACGAATTCAAAACCATTGATATAAAAACGTAGATTTCGGGCTGATGTATCGGGAAATTTCGGAACTCGCTAGTCACTAGCAAAGCTTAAAACAATAGGTTCTGTTACATTTATATATTTATTCTATTTGTGTGCCGGTAGCGCGTGTCTATATAGTTAAGTTCTATAATCTGCAATAATATATTATGGAAGACTTCTTAAATGCCTCAGAATTGGACAAACTAATTCCAATATTCTCTGGTAAGTTTTACTCCTAATACTTAGTCATAAGTTTTTTACTATAAATTATTTTGTGTAAGCTTTTCGAACAATACTATTAAAGATCGGTCTAGCCAACAAATGATTTAAGAGGTACCTATAATGCATAATAAAAACGTTTTAACAAAACTATTCAGGGTGTTCCATTCAAAAGTTATGAATATTAAGCTTTTTATTTCACATTAACCAGTATAGCATGGCAGCATGGAATACATTTTTGCAACCTCAGATAACCTCAAAATTCAAAATATCCTGTTTTAACACGATGTAGGTATACAGAATACAAAGTACCGAGTGGGAGTGGGACACTATGAAGATATGGTAAAAAAGCACAAAGCACAAATACGATATTTGGTTTAATATTTTGTTAGTCGTACATGTTCAATGTTCATGTATTAGAATGACATACATCTTTTAATGTATTGTTTATTTTTTGTACTGTGATTATAGAGTAATATTTTTGTTATTACAATTCAATGTATTATAGAATTAATAAAACTGTTTTTGAATAAAAACTTTCTTTTATTTCATACAATTAGTTAGCGTGATCGTTTTATTAAATTAAGTAATTAATTTCTCTCCAGGATTATATATAAAATTGATTTAAAATGACAAAACAATTATTTCAATACCAAAATATATTCTGTCTATAATTTCTGTATTCCCCTTAAAAAGCAATAAATGTTCTATCAACGATAGTGACACTTAGTCCAATCAATACTTTTTATTTAATTTCAATATATTCTTATAATTGAGGCATTTGATTGGAAGTCAATTAATTCTTATACTTAAAGCAATAAAGTCATATATTTCGCAATTAATCATATAAGTATAATTGAAAGAAATGTAGCTTTGATTGTGGAATACGGAATATATGCTATCATTGATTGAATGTGCATATGGTTCATGATATGATAGATTTTTCTCTGTGTATAATTTATATTTCCAATAAACTAACGTAACAAACTATTTTATTCAAAAATCAGAAAAAAAAAGTATTTCCAGAGCTGGGATTCGAACCTATAACCTTCCCTGTGCGGGAAAGTAATATACTGGATGAAAATCAATACTTATTCTTGCGTATACGCTTAAACAAAAACCAACGACTTTGTCGAAGCGAGGTTATGGAGGACTTGCTGGGGATTACTTTTGGCCGTAAACTCATTTGGTGTCCATATTCCACGGATTTATAACACGGTGCTCTGCATACTTCAGTGGAGCACTAAAACGTCTATATTTTTCGTCGTATGCTTCTGTTGTTTGGGATCCGCAATACGACATATACATTTCCGGACTGGAGAGAGCCCAGAGAAAAGTTTTAAAGACCTTATCATTTAGGTTGGATGGTGTCTATCCTTCACGGGGTGTCGACCACCTAGCATTGGTTGCCAGATTCAACATAAGTTCATTGTTATCGAGGCGAGAATATTTAAAACTTACGTCTTACAAAAATTATGTAAAAATCAAATTGATTGTATTGACTTGGTGAGCATGTTGGCAAGCCCCCTTTAGTTCATATAAGGAATGATTCTTTGTTTATTGTGCCAGTTGCAAATATCAACGTATTGATCAGATCTCCTTTGTAATCTGTGTTTAAAGAACATAATGAGCATCACACGTGTCTATATCAGGATTCATCGGAGTTTTTTAGAAGGAGGATTGCTGATTTGGTTTTCGAATGATAGGTGTGATTTCGCGGTAACTATTTGATAAGCTTCTCTGTTAATGTCTCAATTTTTTTGACCTTAATTTTAACTGTAAATAAAGCAGCATGGATTTCTTATACTGTTTTTAAAACTTTGAAGAAATTCATGTGAAATTTTTATTGTATTGGTTGCTAGATTGTTGCTATAATTGATTTTATGTTCCTCACACGCTTTGTAAATCTTACTTAGTTTTGTCTTGTAAATGGGAAAATCTGTTATAGACAAATAAAGCTTATTAATTCTGATAGCGCTGTCTTTGTCGTCGAAAAGCTGCAAAATTGGCAAAAGTTCGGGTAAGCGATCTGCGAATACGCTGCCAGGATGGATCGCACCACAATACAAATGGAAAATTTATTTTTTTCTCACGGGAACTAGGCACTTTTCAACTGTGATTTAATGCGGTTTCACTATTTAATCAATTAATTTAATTATATCTACACAGTTCATTTAAGTGTGTGACGCAGAGGGAGATATCAACTATTCTTCTTGAGCTATTCACAAACATTTGATCACATCCATCCATCTGACGGTTTTCATAGCACTGTCACTTTAGATTATTAAGGTTATTATCACTTTTTCAATAAAATTACTTTACATACACAATGACAACTTCTAAATTTACTACAACTATATCGAATAACCTTTTTATAACACTACAATATACAACATGTTGATAGAAATTGATCTTAAACATGAAAATAATGCCGAAAACTTTTAGACTATGAATGTAAACAAAGAAAATAATAAACTATTTGACACAAGCAATTTGTCTGACGCGTTAGAAAAAACATTCTGACCAAAACCAAATTATGACGTGAAACTAGAAGTGTCAACGAAACTAAAATAAGTGACACCAACGTTAGAAATATTAGCAAATTATGACGTGAAACTAGAGGCGCAACTATATTGGCATTTGTCGATTTTTCTTTGAAAACCATTTTCAGGGAGAAGCAATTTCGTATATTTTTAGTCGCAATCGTGTCAAAGAATGACGTACAAATTCATAAATTCTATTAATCTTTAAAAATATGACTCACTTCACACATACTACGTTCCTTTTATAAATATCACTATTCCAAATGTCATATAAATTGTGACAGCTACCCCACACAAAAATATTTCGATATCAATAAATAATTGTTTGTATTGGAAGTACCTAGCTAACAAATCTTATATGAAAATTTTCAGTCAAAACTGATGCTTACTTATCTAAAAAATAATGCAAATACACTGAACTCCACCACCAAAGAAGTAGAGGTTTTCCATAGTGTCAAATTATAAAATAAATCCATCTGTCATAATAATTAACATGTACTAGGTATACTGTCTATAGTAAAATAACGTAAATACAATAATTTCCAAAAATGTGCAAAAATATTACTGTAAAAGACAGAATGGAAATTGAAAAAGAATATATACGGGAAGATAAGTGTACAATCATATAAAATAATTATTCGTTGACATGCCGCAACGACTTAACTAACCATTATTTGTAGGAAAAACTTATTTTTTTTTTTTGCAACCCTCAATGACTTTTTTCATAGATAAAACTACCACAAACCGACTGGGAAATCCCAAAGGGATTTCTTGTTATTATTATAAGTTTGAAACAATTATCTAATCGCTTCTTTAAGCGTCCGCAACCAACGTTGATCTCGTTTATTTATATTTATATAGTTTTACGTTCCGGGAATTAACAGAAGTTAATTCGATGTTTTGAGCGCTCAAAAAGTCAATTGATTGACGCGATGTGTAAGAACTTGGATAAATGTTTTTGGCGGCTTTTCTCATTTCCTCGAATAATTCTGGGCAAACACGTTGTTCTAATGGTGCAGTATAAGTTACGCATGAGGGCTTTTCAATGTCATATCACACAAAATCAAAGCGTTCTGAGTAAATATACCAGTAAAACCTAACGGAAATTAGATATAATAATATTATGTACAATATCCCGTATCAGAGCTGGGATGCAATCAAATACACTTGTTGTAATCGGTAATCAGTAATCAATTACAATATCATTGTAATTTGTAATGAAATTAGATAAAAGTAATTAAAGTCATCACGGTAATTTTGCAATTATCGTGATTATTGCAAAATTTTGTAATCGCGTTTAAATTAAAGACACTTGTTGTAATCGTGATTAATAACCACGATTACTCTAAAGGAATCATGATCTCACATTCGGGTCGACGCCGGCGCCGATCATTTGAGCGGTGTATATATGGGCTGTAGACGTTGGATGAGTGAATTTATCTTGGAATGTATGTTTATGTGCAGTTGTGTTTATATTTTAAAGTGTTTAGTAGGTGTCAGAAAAATCTTTATTGGTTCGTTGAAATGTTTGTAATAAATCAGAATTTGGCAATTACATTTGTGTGACACTAACAATAAAGGAAGGTCTATGAACATATTACTGATTAGTTCCGCAATCAAAAAGTAATCAGTACCTAATCGATTACATTTTAAAGAAGTAATCAGTAATTAATTTTTTGCTATAATCGTCCCAGCTCGTATAAGTAGGTCTGGAATCGATTGCAAAATGGTAACACACGTATTGGAACAGCAGCCAGAGCTGTGACATAAACGGCCCTATTACTGTTGGATCGCATTTTCTTTATTGCGTAAGTACAGAATGGTTTTTTACCTATGCGAGAACCAAGTTTAAGTTTTTTTGTATAATCCAGTTTTTAGTATAATATTGCATTAAAACTGTTTTAATTTGTTTCTGCATTTAAACGGGTTTATATTATTATTGAAAAACGGTGGTCTGAAATTGGGAAACACACGGATGTCCCATTGGAGGATTTCCTTGAAGCACTCGAACTGACTTTAACATCAACATATTTTCAGTATGAAGATAATTATTACCAACAAATTGAGGGAGTGGCTATGGGCTCATCAATTTCAAGTGCAATTGCTCAGTTGGTGCTTGAGGATTTAGAAACTACTATCATTCCTTCTTTACCTTTCAAACCCCTATTTTTTTATAGATATGTAGATGATTGCATCACTATTATACCAAACACCCAAATAACATCAATGCACAACACTTTAAATTCATACCATCCAAAGTTGCAATTCACTACTGAAATAGAGAATCAAAAAACATTAAACTTTTTAGATCTTACATTAATAAACACCAATTCTGAACTAAAAACCAAATGGTATACAAAACCTACATGGTCTGGTAGATATACTTTCATTCAAACCATCCTATATCCCAGAAAAAAAGTGTAGTTATTGGTCTCGCTGATAGAGTAATAAAATTGACAGACCCAGAATATAGAGAGGAATGTATTAATAAAGCGAAAAATACACTAAACAAAAACAACTACCCCAAAAATTGTATAAGAAAAATTTTTAAGAACAAAACAAACTTACCAACAACAATATAAAATACATATCAATTCCTTATATACCTGGTTTCTCAGAGTCGTTCCAAAAAAAATTAAAACCCTATAATTTGCAAACGTGCCACAAAAATACAAACACTTTGAAGGCAAACGTTTTTAGCAATTTGAAAACACAAACACCACATCTAAAAAAAATCACATGTTATCTACCAAATTCCATGTAACAATTGTGATGGTGTCTATATTGGACAAACCATGCAAAATTTAGGGAAAAGATTAAACGGACACAAAAACTCTAACAACAAAACAGCAGTTAAAAAACATAATGAGGCCACAAACCACACTTTCAACTTTTGTAATACAAAAATTTTAGACATGGAACAACACACAAAAAAAAAGAGAATTTTTAGAAATGATATACATCAAAAAAAATAAAAACAGCGTTAATGACAGAACTGACATCCAACATCTAAGCAGTATCTATCACAATGTTATAAAATAAAAATTCTACTTACACCCCCTGTATTTGTTTGTAATAAAATGTATACCTTTTAAGCACCTCACCTTTAAAAAAAGCAAACGGGAAAAAAAACAATCAAAAATGCCTTCATATTTGAATTTGTGCTGCTACTACTACTAATACTTTCAATACAACATATCAGGCAATAGTTCCATCTTTTTAAATAAATATGTATTTTATTATATTTGAATGATTTAAATCTGTTTGTAAATATAATGAAAATTGTTTGTTCTTTTATTGATATTGACGTATTGGAATTTGTGTTAGGTAATAATAATCATAAGAAAGGGAATAATAATAATAGATAGATATATTATGTATTATATGTAAAAATAGTTTTATAGAAAATAATGTTGTATGTAATTTCAGAAAGAAAAGGAAAAAAAATGTTGTTTCAACCTGAGGAAGTTACTAATTAGTAACGAAACGCCGTTTGTATTGATTTCTGTGTGATAGTGACGAAAATAAATATGAATATTTTTATGTAGAATAAAGAGGAATTTTTATAAGAACCGAACACCCCAAGAAAAAAGTAAACTGAAAAAAACATATAAATAAAAATGGTAAAAGGAATTATATCCTCAATTACCGCCCTAAAATGTAGTTAAAACCATAGAAAAGATATTTGAGCGCAATCTCAATACCTACTGACATTTATACTTAAGTGAAACCGAACATCAGTGACTATCTACATGGTGTCAGTAATCTTGTTTTCTCGGAGGATGCTTCTATCTATTCGACAAGCTTTTGACAAAGTGAACCATACTTTGCTGTTGTATAAGCTTGGACAGATAGGTCTTTCAGGTCAATCGATTCAATTATTGATTACAGTTTGCGCTTGAAAAAAACCTCTTTATAATATTTTGTAGCTGACTGTTGTTACTTTACAATTAAATAAAACATTTTAAAGCTTGGAATTGAAGAAATTCACTGATGCAAAGCCTGTCCGGGAGAATACTCTGTAAAATTGTATATTGTATTTAATCAATATAATTAATTAAACGGAAATTAAATTAATACTGCAAGAAGTTAATTATCAATAACCCAAACTACATTGCACTAATTTCTATAAATTTCTTTACGTACCATTAACTATTAAACACATCATTATTCAGGCAGACGCTAGACTGCGAAATTTGTGACATTCACAGTCTATTGAATTCGAAAGTGCTGTTTAGATTTGGAAATAGTTGAATACCCACTTAGATATTCTGTGATATATAAAATTATTACTTAAACACAGGTCCGATGATTGCTTTATAAATGATAATTAATTCATCAATTTTATTGTATAAGATTTTAAATACTGAGAATCTATAATATAATTAACAATAGATTAACAAGCGCTTGATTGTTATTTCAAATTATTAGCTATCTATTGTATTAATAGCGCAATTATGGTGTAATTAATAACTATCATTAAAAATTTATTGTTTTGTTGTTTATTAAACTTATTTTTAAGTTCTTGTGTAAGTAGAATTTCGACTACACCAGTCTTGTGGCCTAGATCATACAAGTAATGTTATCTATGTCAGAATTTTCAGTTATTAATTATTATACAGAGCGTCCGTAAATAAGATGTCAATCGAGTAGTTATATAAATATTTGACTCAAGGTTTAATCACAGCATAAAAAAACCGCATTACGAGTCCACGTCGGCACATTGAACTAAATAATTTAAAACTGTGCCGTATGACGCCGCAATTTTAGGAGAGAAGTAGGGTCCTGACTAAAAATAATTATATTTTTCAGTTTCTAACCACAGTACTGTATTTTATTGTCGTAAAAATATTTAGGTACATAATGTCGCTGTCAATTTCAAAAACATTTATTTGTAGTGTATCATAGTGATTGAAAACATCCTTGAGTGGTGTTATCAGTTAAATGTGAAATGATTGGCTGGTTTTTGTCACATGATACAAAATAGCAGAATTATATAGACAGCTAACACTGTAAAAAAATGTTCAAATAAATTTGATTATAGAAATATATAAACAAACTACTTAAAATAAATAATCGATGAGTAGAATCTTTGGCGTAAAACACTAAATTAAAATAAACATTACAAATTTTGCCATATAATTAATTTGTTTTTATGATTTTTTTTTAAATTCCTGTTAACATATTTTAAAGTAAAACAAATCCTAGCTCTTAGATACCGGGTGGTCCATTTATCTTGAGACAGCCTTATATCTTAAAAACGGCATATTTTTCGGAAAAGAAGTTCAAATAAAAGTTGTTTGCTATTGTGGGGGAAAAACAATGGTGGCACCCATTGGAGTTTGTCAACCGTTTCAAGGTTATCTCAAGGTCAACTCGTTTTTCCTTAATGGAAACATATTTTTCATTAACGAATCGGATTCTACATAAAAAAACAAATAACTTTTGTTAATACATTTTTTTGATTCCAATAATAATTTGGGTTAATTTCTCTGTTTTTTGTTCTTGGAACTGAGGTTCAACAATTTAAAAATTATCGACTGATTATTATTTGATTTTAGATTATTTAAATGCCATTATTTATTTATTCTTTGTTTCAACGTTTCGACAAGACCACCTGTCTTCATCAGGAATTTAGTAAAATACGTTCTCGTAAACTTCTTCGCAACACTAATAAAATGCAGTTTCTAGAGCAGCATTTACCCCTTATACTTGAAGATATACCACTCCAAGAACGGGAAAATATGTGGTTCCAATATGATGGCTGACCTGCACATTATGCCAGAATTTCCCGTGAAGTGTTAGATCATGAATACCCTGATCGATGGATTGGAAGAGGTGGCCCCGTTGTGTGGCCTGCTAGGTCACCTGATTTAACGCCCCTCGATTTCTTTTTATGGGGAAGTATTAAAGAAGTAGTCTATCAGAACGCCCAAACTACACCGGAAAATATGATGGAACGCATTAGAAATTCTTGCAGAAATGTGACCAGAAAGAATATTATTCAGAGTCAGGAATCCATCATAAAGCGAATTGATAAGTGCATTGAAGTTGGAGGTCATCATTTTGAGCATTTATTATAATAAATTTCAGACCTTTTTCTTTCGTGTAATAGCAAATAAATGTTGTAAAAAATGTTATTATTTCAATCGGAATTAAAAAATGTTGTTAACAAAAGTTATTTGTTTTTTTCTGTAGAATACGATTCTGTAGTAAAAAATCTATGTTTATATTTAAAAAACCAAAGTTGACCTTGAGATAACCTTGAAACGCAAAACAAAACCCTTTGGAAACATTGAATACGGGTGACTATATTTTAGTGTGTTACTAATATTTACAAGATTATCACATATATTGGGTTTCAATAAATTTAAATAATTCCTCGAAGTTTCTTTGAAAGATGACCTCGATATGTGTAATAAAATAATAAGTTCCCAAATATGTCACCCTGGGTATTTTCAAATGCTCTGAAAAAATAATAAGTTCCTCATGCCCTTTGGAATATTGCACACATATCTCACATGTAAAACACAGATTCAGATTACAACCACAATATTTATTTACGTTTATATAGTACACGCCGACAATGAACTCTATACTGAACGGTATCTACCAATGACACTGTTGTACTGTCACGTTCTCTCCTCCGCGACGAGATGCGCATGCCGCCTCGCAATCTGAGACTAGGAATGATGTTTTTTATGTGGTTTAACGATAAAATATTAATTCAAGAGAAAATAATCAAAACCCACTTTTTATTAAACAAAATCTGTCTTAGCTGTTGAAACCCCAATTATATCGTTCGCTAAGGAATTTGGAACCTTTATATTACGATATACCAGCTTATTTTAAATGATTGTTGTCGCTCATAAATAGTTTGTTTTTGGGTTACTTAATTTGAAATGTATTAGCTCTTAATTATAATAAATTATAGTATCTATCACTTAATAAATAAATAATTTTTTTCTACAACTGTCAAAAAAGAGTGACATTTTTTCACCACTTTTAATGTGACAAATGATATTTCGCAAACGCCGATGTGCGAAGTATTTTCTTCGCGCACCGGCGTTTGCGAAATACTGCCTGCACTAACTTTAACACAATCTAAATACGTAGAATTCAACTTTATTGTAGGTACTAATAATATATGAAAAACACAAAGAGATTCAAACATTCTTAATTAAGTAGGTATTAAATATTCTTCACAATATTCACGTTAATGGTACAAATATCCTAACAGAACATTTTCAGTCACTTTTTAGAATTTTTTAGTTTTACAGCACTCTTTGAATTGACTGTATGTCCTTTCATACGGCTTCTTGGTCACTGCTTATAGCTCCATTTTCCATATTTTACATACTTAATATTTAATTATTAGAAATTACAATAAAAACTAGTTGTCACCTTTTTGTCAAAATTACAAAAGCGTATGTGGGTATATTCTACTTCTCGTAGTAACGAAATATACAAGGTATAAGGTATATTTATAATTATTCTAAATAATATGGGTATTCTTTAGAATAGTAATTATTGATGAAACGAAATATCTACAGTTGTAGAAAAAATGTTGTATGTAATATGTGTGCGAAGAAATTTCGCGCATTCAACAGATATTTTGACTCAGCTGCGCATCGTCAAAATAAATTTCTGTCTCAATGCACGAAATTATCCTTCGCGCACTTATTACATAAATAACTATTTTAATTAATGATTCAAAATGAATCAAAAGATACGAAAACTCTGTGAAATTTGTTACAGGTACTACAAGAGTAATGTATTTTTCTTTTTTAGTGTACCTACTCGCCAACAGATTTCGAATAAATCATGATGACAAACTTGAAACTTCAATATCAATTTGTAAATAAAATAATTTAGGCCTCAGAGTTGTCAAGATCATTATATTATACTTTGTCAATAAATTGCGTAGTTAGGGCTACCGTGCCCAAACTTCGCAATTTCTTATGGGAACTCATGTTTAACACTCGGTATATATTTTTACATTTTCTTGTAGGATATTCTCTTTTCAAATATACCGCGTGTCCCACCGGGAAGGATTTCGATCGATTATAGAGAAACTACACTCTGGAACAATCAGAAAATCTGGTGTAGTACCTACTTAGGTCGAAGGGGCCAATTCGGCTAAAATGTTTTCAATAATCTAATACTACGGTTATACCGGTGTCAAGTTCCTTATTTTAAAAACAACTCTATATAAATTATATATTTTTTGGAGTCTACTTGTAATTCCAAGGATAGTTCATGTATAATCCCAACTAGCAATTCGACATTCTTAAAGAACTAATATATTTTATAATTATTTTATTACCGCTTAGTTAAAACTTTTTTGTTTTTTAAAGTTTCGTTTCGTGATTAAACTGCTGTGTTAAACTTTTCTGTGAGAAAAATTGTTTTAAGAACGTTTTTACAGCAAAATAATAAAATAGTTATAAAATATGATATCGTAACAATTTTATAAACATTTATAAAATACTTTTTGTAGGACGAATTTGTCCCGAATGATAATTGGTTTTAAAAGCATTTTGTAAAAGTACTAGTCTGGATAAACTTGTTCCTTTAAAAACAATTATAAAATTATTCTGTTAAAGTACATTTCGTAATAATAAAATAGTTTTTTTATTGTCGTTATTAAGAGCGATTTATTTTACATTAATAAGACACCAAAAAATATTGTGGAGACTGATAAATTCTCAGGAGGAATTATTACTAGATGGTGAGCGGGTAGCCGAAATAGAGAATTGGATACCTATCCTGGTGATCAATATCATGCTTCAAGCACAACAAGTGAGCTAGAAAAAAATGCAAAACTAAGAGAAAACATGCGATCATGGGCAGTATCAAATAATGTTCCGCATTTTTCCTAAAAGAAGCTTTTTGCCATATGAGTATGACCTAAATTGAGCCCTTTGGTTATGTGTTATGACAAACCGTTTTAATAACGGCAATTATAACATACATAACATAACCAAAGGGCTCAATTTAGGTCATGTTTAAATTACTCCCGTAAAAGCTAATAATAGAGTAGCTATAGAAGCATTTTGTTTTATAAGAACACATTAAAAGCTTTTATAAAACATATTATGTTAAAGTTTGTTTTGTAATACTCTGTTTACTATTTTATTATTATTCCAATATTGAGACGATGCGACACACGGCGGCGACTCACACAAACATCAAAGTATCAAGCACGAATACTTCAAGTAGACAGGACTAGACTTGATTAATTTGTATACATTTTATCTTACAATATTTTTGCAGCACCTTTAAATTAAATTTTGATTTTTTAGAGCATTTATATAAATGCTTGTTTTAGTTTGTTTTACTATTAATTTATTTTAAATAACGGCAAAAGATAACTAAATACATAAAACTTCAAGGAAAATACTTGTAATTAACTTCATTATTCATTATCAAGCTTAGTGAAATATATATTTTTATCTCTTACACCATAACTGGTTTCTAAAAATGTCTTCAAGTTTACATAAAACATAGGTACCTACTTATATTTTGGCTAGTATCCATATCATAGATATAAAAGAATCATATCATCATTCTTATGGTATCAAAGGGGTTTCAGGTAATATTAATTTTATATTAGATTTTGTATGCACTTAAAATATTATCAGATTTATGTTTTTTAACGAATACACCCCTGTATAAAACAATTCTGCAGTTATTTTATAATAGCTATCTAAAGAGCATACTCGTCTGGGTTGAGATAATTTTGTTTTATAAGCATCGTATAAGGAAGAAGCCATTCTTGGTTTCTTTAAATTGTTTGCCATTTTGACCAAACTTTTAAAATTAATATTTTTTCTAATTTCTAAAATTTTCTTAGCTAATAAGCTATACAGAATCAGTCATTATATAATAAAGGATATCCCAAAAGATTATTTTCAACAATAAGTGACAATAAAAAAAATATTTTATATAATTTATAAAATCTAAATTCAATAATTTACATAATTCGCTAGGCGCATTACAATTTTAATAATAATATACGATATATTTAACAGTAAATTTTGTTTCGCAGCCAAATCTGCTCATGGGTGAATTTTATCTGACTTATTTTATTATTCATTATTGGGTATTATAGCGTTTTATATTATTTTTACCTCCATCATTGTTCAGATTTTATTAATGTGTACCAACAACAATGCATAATAATTATAAAATAATTTTGTATAAAAAGGTATTTTAAAAAAACGTTTTTATCCTTTAACTGTTGCCGCTGAGAGCAAAAATGTTGAAATTGAGGCTCTTATAAAAGATTTATAAAATATGTTTATAACAGTTTTATTTGATTTTTATTAAATATTTATAAACGTTCTAAAAACTATTGTATAATAGCAACAAGCAACATTTATAGAACCGTTAAAGAGTCGATTTGTTTTATAAATCTGCGCCTTTTTCGTGTTTATAAGGCGCGTAAGAACGTTGTGAAAATGTTTATAAAACAATGGGTGTTTTATAAAATATATTTTATAAATGTTCTTACAGCAATTAAAAAAGTTAAATTGTTAGTTGGGATATGTTTGTTATGCTGATTTCCAGCCGTTTTCGAAATATTTGAAATTTTATGTAAAAAATGACGTTTGCAGGCTAAAGAATAATTACAATAATTGTTTATTATATGAAAGCTTTAATAATTTATTTTTTTGGGATATCCTAGCGTATATGTATATTTTTTGATAAACATTAATACAGGGTTTTTTTTTTTAAAAAGGGTAAAAAATAAAACTGGAAAAATTGTCAAAATCCAAAATTTTTAAATGATAATCCCTACTTTTTACATATTTTTATTTTTTTTGCATCAAAAATAAGACAAGTTTATGGAAGGATATCTATTCCAAAAATTTGTAGTTTTCAAAATACACTAGTGATAGGACTTTGAAATCTAATTGATTTTAGTTGGCCATGGTGGCTTTAGAAAGCAAATAAATATGACACTTGGTCAAAAATAATCCACAATTTGAGTCAACAATCTATACGGCGGGCACACACACACATGAACAATTAATTTTTAATACGTGAAAAGTGTTTAGAAATGCATGGTAAAAATTTTGAACATTTGTAAAAGTAATTTGAGTAAACCTTAGTATCATACGTTCTCGTTCTTAGTTCATCAAATTCTTCGCAGACGCAAAACTTCAAAATTATGTACTCGTAATACTATTAGTTTAAGAACGTTAGGTGATGGTTTGTGTTTTTCTGGGTATCTGGCATCAAATGTATCATCACACTTTGTTGTTATCATTTTCATCGTTTTCAATAAACAAATTTTGATAGTCTTCGTTAGTATAATTTATACGCCCCGTCATGATTATACTACTAATTAGTATCTACAATAATTGTTGATTATTTGTGCCAATTGTCATATTTATTTGCTTTCTAAAGCCTTCATGGCCAACTAAAATCAATTAAATTTAATTGTAATAGAAAAATGTAAAACTGTCAATATTTTTAAAACTATATAAATTTTTGGAATAGATATCCTTCCATAAACTTTCCCTTATTTTTGATGCAAAAACATATAAAAATTGGGGGTTGCCATTTAAAAATATTGATTTTTGACACTTTTTCAATTTGATTTTATACACTTCTTTCCATATAAACGGTTAAATATAGCAGAAATCTGTTTGCATCAGTGACTTTTGAATGAAATTTGAAACCATCCCATCCCACAAGTTTTATATTATAAATATTAAAAATATGGCGTAAAGGCTTAGCCAATTTTTATTTTTACGTATTACAAATGGTCACACATTTTATTCTGGGACACTTTGCATTTACTGATTAGTAGATTATACTGTTTTGATCATTTTTATTGTAACCCCTAATGTCCTGGAATCCGTTTTGGAAATCAAACTAGAAATAATTTTTAAATTTTTAATTACTCACCGTTCATTTTGCTAGTCCCGAATCCACTGTTATCAAACTCTGGATTATTATCAAAATTCGCAAACCCGTTTTGTAAACTATTGTTATTATTGTTTCCATTCGTTAAGTTTGTCGCACTAAATATATCCGCTTTATCGAAATCTGCCACAAAACTATTATTACTTGCGTTCGTATTTGTGTTACTTTTCACTTCGGGTCGATTTCTGTGCATTGTTGTAGTAGTACCGTTTGAATGCATCGCCGAGGTACCATTCGGGACGTGGTTCGCGTGCTGTTGGCCGTTTGCCTTGGGGGGTTTCGTAGACTCGAATACCAGCTGGGACTTGGTGCTTGGCACTCCACTAGGCGGTTGTTCAACACATTCCAAATAGTATCTGTGGGAAAAGAAACAACGCTATTTAGTCTCTTCAGACGTACCTATAAATATTGTCATTAAGTTTTAATTCGAATTACTTCCATTCTTAAGTTTTTTTTTTAAATCAGGATGGTAAAATATTTTTAATTTAAAGTAAGTCTAATACTCGGCGTCTGCATACCCTGTGTCCCAAAAGTTCCGCAATATTCAATTATCTCACGACCTATTTGGACAAACTGGAATTTTGGAATTCAGTGTCTACTTTTTATTTTTAAATGGGATACAGTGATACGAACTTTTTAATAATTATATTTTCGGATTCACTGCGATTTCTTGCTGTACACTGGTACCAAAATGCCAAGGTTCGAAATTTAAGTTTTCAACACAAATGGGGCTTTGGATAAAAGGGATCCAACTGCAAATTTGTGTTTTGAGATAATTAAAGTAAAGTATTTTGAATTTTTAAAATTCCCCTTAATTTACTTATGATTAAGTATGATATTAGAGAATGACAAACAATTTTAAATAAACTGTTGCCCTCGAGGCACGAATAGCTCTCCATATTTAAGTGTAAAAGTAATAATTTTATGACATTTTTGTCATTTATCTAAATTTAATAAATTTTTGTCTTAGTAGTTTTAGACATCAGCTATTTTTTTGAAGTATCGGGTTTTGTTCATTTTTCTTCTCTTTGGAGGCACTATTTATACGTACATATTTTATATTTCAGAAATAAAAGAATTGATTTTTTTAGATTTATTATAAAATTTATTTTGCCCCCTTTTCTACTATTTACGAACCCCTATGTAAACAAAATTGTTGTTATGCTGTATGTTGTAGGTTATCTTATATCACAGCTATATATAAGTATCCAATTTTTCTGTTATATTTGGAAAAACATTTTTTTTCGTTTTTGACCCTTTTTCGAACGCCTGTGTGAACCAGTTTATTTATGTAACATTTTTTAGGTTGTATTCTATCACAACTACGAGAAATTATTCCGTATTCCGAATAAGTTTAGGAAGTATATATGTTTTTATTTTGGCCCCTTTTACACTATTTACGAACGCCTATGAAAACAAGTTATTTATAACACATTTTTTAGGTTATATTCTATCAAAGCTATAAATAACTAGTCAATATTTCTGCTATGTTTAAGAAATACGTTTTTTCTTAGCCTTTTTACCCCATTTTACACTTTTTTCGCATGTCAATGTGGTCTAATTGTTTAGGTTAAATATTTTAGGTTATATTTAATTAACCGCACAAAAAATTATTCAATATTTCGTATAAGTTTAAGAACTATGATTTTTTAAATTTTTGACCCCTTTTTTAAACCCCTTGCCTACGCTCAATGTTAATCACCACCTATAAATATCCTGTAGTATTTTCGTACCAAATGTGGTTAAAATCCGTTAAAAAGTGGTTTTTGAGTTATCACGGATACAAATTTTTTCTGACCCTTTTATAGAATTTTGACGGACGCCTATGGTACATTAATTTTTGTCGTGTATTTTGAACACCAATTCAACTAGTTAATTATAAAAAAAACTTACATTTATTTTTTTTACCCCTTTTTCTACTATTTACGAACGCCTATGTAAATAAAAATTTTATGCTGCATTTTTTAGGTTATCTTATATCAAAGCTATATATAATTAGCCAATTTTTCTGGTATATTTGGGAAACATTTTTTTTTCGTTTTTGACCCTTTTTTCGACTATTTTCGAACCCCTGTGTGAACCAATTCTTTTATGTAACATTTTTTCGGTTATATCCTATCACAACTATGAAGAATTATTCAATATTTCCGATAAGTTTAAGAACTATGGTTTTTTAAATTTTTGAACCCTCTTTTAAACCCCTTGCGTACGCTCAATGTTAATCACCACCTGGAAATATCCTGTAGTATTTTCGTACCAAATGTGGTTAAAATCTGTTAAGTGGTTTTTGAGTTATCACGGATACAAATTTTTTCTGACCCTTTTATAGAATTTTCACGGACGCCTATGGTACATTAATTTTTGTCGTATATTTTTAACACCAATTCAACTAGTTAAATATAAAATTTTTTACATTTTAAGTTTTTTTTATTTTACCCCTTTTTCTACTATTTACGAACGCCTATGTAAATAAAAAATGTATGCTGCATTTTTTAGGTTATCTTATATCAAAGCTATATATAATTAGCCAATTTTTCTGGTATATTTGGAAAACATTTTTTTTTCGTTTTTGACCCTTTTTTAGACTATTTTCGAACGCCTGTGTGAACCAATTCTTTTATGTAACATTTTTTGGGTTATATTCTATCTCAATTATAAAAAATTATTCCATATTTCGAATAAGTTTAGGAAATATATATTTTTTATGTTTTGACCCCTTTTCCACTATTTACGAACGCCTATGAAAGTAAGTTATTTATGACACATTTTATAGGTTATATTCTATTAAAGCTATAAATAATTAGTTAATATTTCTGCTATGTTTAAGAAGTACGTTTTTTTAAAATATTTTTTACCCCATTTTACACTATTTTCGAAAATGTGGTCTAATATTTTATGTTAAATATTTTAGGTTATATTCAATTAAATGCGTTAAAAATTATGCATTATTTCGAATAAGTTTAAGAACTATGAATTTTTTTAAGTTTTTGAACCCTCTTTTCAACCCCTTGGCTACGCTCAATGTTTCCCAAAATCTAATCACCTCCTTGCCATGTCCAATAGTATTTTTGCACCAAATTTGGTTAAAATCTGTTAAGCAGTTTTTGCGTTTTCGTGCATACAGACAGACAGACTGACAGACAGACATTTTTTTAAAACTACTTATTTATGTATAAAATGATCAAAAACAAGTATTTCCGGTGAAATTAAAAAAAATTTTTTTTTCATGAAACTAATAGTCTACATATATTACATATATGATATGGAGAGCTAAAAATCATTAAAACGCATCAGTTGCTGAAAAAATAATTCAAAACAGCGGATTTTGAAAAAAAATCACTTGTACCAATTTTATTGCAAATATTTCAGGATCTTTTTGCTTGAAAAAGTATTCCGAACACAAAAAAAAATTGGTGGTCAAACAAAAAAAAAACAACATTAAGTATTCATAATCTGATTCTATGGCTACGACATCTTCAGTATCCAAGTGCACTTGGATCCCTTTCGCAATGAAAATTTATGTATTTTTATTTGCATCATAATAGATGACGCTCTGTGTGAGAAAACACTTGGATCTCTTTTAAACCAAATAAAGCGTTACTTTAGGTTTGCAAATCTGTAGTTAACTCTATACAGGGTGTCGGGAAAGATCATGTCGTAAATCAAAGCGCTGATAGAAGACGACAAAATATTGTTAGTTCTCCATGTAAAATTTTTGTCTAGCGAGCTTCGTTACGGAGTTAATGACTTTAAAAGTGAGATGTTTACAAAATTTCCAACAATGTATTGAAGTTCAAGGTGTACATATTGAACCCCTTTCATAGATTAGATAGATAGATAGATAATACTTTATTCGCTGAAAACAAAAACTGAAATTTCAACTCTAACAATAAAATAAAATAAAACGTAATAAAATTACATAGAGCTTATCCTAGTACAAAAAGAAAACTAAACCTAAAAACCTTAACATCTAAAATAACACTTTTACTTTTGTTTTAATGATGTAAAATTAACTTTAATTTCCATAGAAACGAAGATAATAAAATAAAATAATTCAGTAACCCAATGGCATGTTCTTATTAAAATGCGATTTTCTCCGAAACAGTAAAAAATATCGATGAAGATGTGATATAACTTTTTATAGCAAATTGATAAAAGAATCAAACAACCAAAGCGAAATGTCAGATTTGTTACCTAGTTTAAAAGTGCGAACATTAAACCAACCACTTTCGTCCAACCCTGTATAAAACAGACATACTCAACAGCACTTATCATATGGAATGAAGCACTGTTATGCGATAATAAAATTACCCAAATTCCTTGATGCTGTGTTAACTGTTTAAAAGTTATCAACTAAAATAGTTTTTTTTAATCCTTACTTTGAAGGCCATTAATTTCGTAACGAAGCTCGCTAGATAAAAATTTTACATGAAGAGCTAACATTGTTTTGTCGTCTTCAATCAGCCGCTTCATTTACGACATGACCTTTCTGGACCCACTGTAAGTATATAAAATAAACTGTTGCCCTCGAGGCACGAATAGCTCTCCATATTTAAGTGTAAAAGTAATAATTTTATGACCTTTTTGTCATTTATCTAAATTTAGTAAATTTTTGTTTTGTTTTAGACATCAGCTATTTTTTTTAAGTATCGGGTTTTGTGCCTTTTTCTTCTCTTTGGAGGCACTATTTATACGCAGATATTTTATATTTCAGATCTAGAGACCAAGTTCTTGAACGCAAATTAATTGATTTTTTTTAGTTTTATTATAAAATTTATTTTGCCCCCTTTTCTACTATTTACGAACGCCTATGTAAACAAAATTGTTATGCTGCATGTTGTAGGTTATCCGTTAAGTAGTTTTTGAGTTATCACGGATACAAATTTTTTCTGACCCTTTTATAGAATTTTCACGGACGTCTATGGAACATTAATTTTTGTCGTGTTTTTTTAACACCAATTCAACTAGTTAAATATAAAATTTTTTACATTTAAATTTTTTTTATTTTACCCCTTTTTTTACTATTTACGAACGCCTATGTAAATAAAAATTTTATGCTGCATTTTTTAGGTAATCTTATATGAAATCTATATATAATTAGCCAATTTTTCTGGTATATTTGGGAAACATTTTTTTTTCGTTTTTGACCCTTTTTTAAGACTATTTTCGAACGCCTGTGTGAACTAATTTTTTTATGTAACATTCTTTAGGTTATATTCTATCACAACTATAAAAAATTATTCAATATTTCGGATAAGTTTAAGAACTACGATTTTTTAAATTTTTGAACCCTTTTTTAAACCCCTTGCCTACGCTCATTGTTAATCACCATCTATAAATATCCTGTAGTATTTCCGTACCAAATGTGGTTAAAATCCGTTAAGTGGTTTTTGAGTTATCACGGATAAAAAAAATTTCTGACCCTTTTATAGAATTTTCACGGACGCCTATAGTACATTAATTTTTGTCGTGTATTTTTAACACCAATTCATCTAGTAAAATATAAAATTTTTTACATTTTAATTTTATTTATTTTACCCCTTTTTCTACTATTTACGAACGCCTATGTAAACAAAAATTTGATGCTGCATTTTTTAGGTTATCTTATATCAAAGCTATATATAATTAGCCAATTTTTCTGGTATATTTGAGAAACATTTTTTTTTCGTTTTTGACCCTTTTTTCAAACTATTTTCGAACGCCTGTGTGAACCAATTCTTTTATGAAATATTTTTTAGCTTATATTGTATCACAACTATGAAAAATTATTCCATATTTCGAATAAGTTTAGGAAATATATATTTTTTATGTTTTGACCCCTTTTTGACTATTTACGAACGCCTAAGAAAGTAAGTTATTCATGACACATTTTATAGGTTATATTCTATCAAAACTATAAATAACTAGTTAATATTTCTGCTATTTTTAAGAAATACGTTTTTTTTTAATCTTTTTTACCCCATTTTACACTATTTTCGAACGCCAATGTGGTCTAATATTTTATGTTTAATATTTGAGGTTATATTCAATTAAATGCGTAAAAAATTATGCAGTATTTCGGATAAGTTTAAGAACTATGATTTTTTTTAATTTTTGAACCCTCTTTTAACCCCCTTGACTACGCTCAATGTTTCCCAAAATCTAATCAGCTCCTTGCCATGTCCAATAGTATTATTGTACCAAATTTGGTTAAAATCTGTTAAGCGGTTTTTGCGTTATCGTGCATACAGACAGACAGACAGACAGACAGACATTTTTTTAAAACTACTTATTTATGTATAAAATGACCAAAAACAAGTATTTCCGGTGAAATTAAAAAAAAATTTTTTTTCATGAAACTAATAGTCTCCATATATACATATATTACATATATGATATGGAGAGCTAAAAAATGCACTGGGATCCCTTTTATCCTAAGCCCGTCAATTGTATTATGTATTCTCTCCATTAAGTATTATTAAAACCATGTTACTCTTATGAAACTAACATTTTTTATTGTCTCATTAAATGTTCCAGGTTAGATCTAAAAATATTATTGACTAAAAACACAAATTGCATTAAAAAACTGAAGTAAGAAAAGGTTTTGCATAAATATCTTATTTTAATTATTAGCAAAACATGTAGTAGGTTTTACCAAAAGGGGTACGTTTTTTGACTGTGTTGACTTCCGTTACACAAATTTTGAAACCAAATTAAAACCGTGAAATTTTTACAAAAACACTGCAAATGAAAAAAATCATTGAAAATCTCCTTGTGTTTTTTTTGTAATATTTTTTTTCTTCAAAAATTAAGTTTTTTAGCTGTCCATATCATATATGTAATATATTATATATGGAGACTATTAGTTTCATGAAAAAAAAAATTTTACTTTCACCGGAAATACTTGTTTTTGTTCATTTTATACATTATTTATGTATAAAACTACTTATTTAGTAGTTTTAAAAAAATGTCTGTCTGTCTGTATCCACGAAAATGCAAAAACCACTTAACAGATTGTAACCAAATTTGGTACAAAAATACTATTGGACATGGCAAGGAGCTGATTAGATTTTGGGAAACATTGAGCGTAGGCAAGGGGTTTAAAAGAGGGTTCAAAAATTAAAAAAATTCATACTTCCTAAAATTATCCGAAATACTGCATAATTTTTTATGCATTTAATTGAATATAACTTAAAATATTGAATATAAAATATTAGACCACATTGGCGTTCGAAAATAATGTAAAATGGGGTAAAAAAGATTTTAAAAAAACGTCTTTGTTAAACATAGAAGAAATATTAACTAGTTATTATAGCTTTGATATAAGCTATAAAATGTGTTATAAATAACTTACTTTCATAGGCGTTCGTAAATAGTGGAAAAGAGGTCAAAACATAAAAAATATATATTTCCTAAACTTGGCTAATTATATATAGCTTTGATATAAGATAACCTACAAAATGCAGCACAAAATTTGTATTTACATAGGCGTTCGTAAATAGTAGAAAAAGGGGTAAAATAAAAAAAATATTTAAAATGTAAACAAATTTATAATTTTGAATAAAACTGCGTCTACTCCACAAAAAGATCTTTATACACACGTTACAATTCGTGTAGGTTGCCAGGTTGCCTACACGAATTGTAACGTGTGTATAAAGATCTTTTTGTGGAGTAGACGCAGTTTTATTCAACATTATCATTCACTCCTCGATAAATGGATTACTTCAGAAAAAAAAAAAAAAAATTTATAATTAACTAGATGAATTGGTGTTAAAAATACACGACAAAAATTAATGTACTATAGGCGTCCGTGAAAATTCTATAAAAGGGTCAGAAAAAATTTGTATCCGTGATAATTCAAACACCACTTAACGGATTTTAACCACATTTGGTACGAATATACTACAGGATATTTATAGGTGGTGATTATCATGGAGCGTATGCAAAAAGAGGGTTCAAAAATTACAAAAATCATAGTTCTTAAACTTATCCGAAATATTGAATAATTTTTTGTGCGTTTAATTAAATATAACTTAAAATATTTAACCTAAACAATTAGACCACATTCACATTCGAAAATAGTGCAAAATCGGGTAAGAAGGTTAGAAACGTATTTCTTAAACATAGCAGAAATATTGACTAGTTATTTATAGCTTTGATAGAATATAACCTAAAAAATGTGTTATAAATAACTTGTATTCATAGGCGTTCGTAAATAGTGTAAAAGGGGTCAAAATAAAAAAATATATACTTCCTAAACTTATTCGGAATACGGAATAATATTTCATAGTTGTCATAGAATATAACCTAAAAAATGTTACATAAATGAACTGGTTCACACAGGCGTTCGAAAATAGTGTAAAAAAGGGTCAAAAACGAAAAAAAAAATGTTTTCCCAAATATAATAGAAAAATTGGCTAATTATATATAAATTTGATATAAGATAACCTACAACATGCAGCATAACAATTTTGTTTATATAGGCGTTCGTAAATAGTAGAAAAGGGAGCAAAATAAATTTTATAATAAAATTAAAAAAATCAATTATTTTGCGTGCAAAAACTTGGCCTGGAAGATCTGAAATATAAAATATGTACGTATAAATAGTGCCTCCAAAGAGAAGAAAAGGAAACAAAACCCGATACTTAAAAAAAAATAGCTGATGTCTAAAACAAAAAAAAAAATTATAAATTTTAGATAAATGACAAAAAGGTCATAAAATTATTACTTTTACATTTAAATATGGAGAGATATTCGTGCCTCGAGGGCAACAGTTTATTTTTGTAAAAATCACAAAAATAAAAATTAATCAAAAACGGTCAGGAATCGCACACACCTATGTTATATGAATTTTTTTTATCACAAATGACCTCCTCTATTGTTTGGACCAGGACTTATGAGACACCTTCTAGAAAAACCAATAACAAATCGATAGAAACTTTGAATTTACATTACCCATACGTACGAATATGAAAGAAATAATAATGGAATATGCTAAATAGTATTTAACCTTGATTTCAAAAAAATACGAGAGAATAGATAATTAACCATTTTCATGTCTCGCCTCATATCATCCACCCAAGTTGAGGCCGTAAATGTCAGACGTGGTGCCTTAAGTGGCACCATTATCTTTTAAAGATATATTTCATACGTGTAACAGATATCTGTTACGACCACTATTACTCATAATTTTACGCTCCACATAAATGTAACGGCAATGTAATGGTTTTATTTGTATACCTGTATACTATTATTATTTCCATAATTACTGAGAAGAACAACACTTGAGAAATGAGTACATAAATAAAATGCATAATATAGAATTCATTGCACTGACACTAATAATTCAATTATAAATGTATGTGTGTATAATTTTGCAATATTTAATGTTGTAGAATTATTTATTTTTTCTAGATACAATTATTTTAAAAGTTTCATCATTGTTGAGATGAGAAAACATGACTTATTCTTTTTTGGAGGTATATTTGTTGACGTTTTGTTGTATAAGAACTTGGTTTGTATTCGTGTAGGATGATTCGTCGTTGAATGGTTGTACACCAATCAGGAGTCACAGTTCTTTGACCTTGCATAGGAACTGTTCATCACCCTGTACCAGTTTTTAGAATTGCCTGTACTGAAACCACCTAGAGTTTTTTTTTTTGACACCAACGGCAACGGTTAGTCTATTTTTTCAATGAGGGTTTGTAATTTAAATTATTATTTATACTTTATTGAATTCAGGCGTAGAATTCTCCAGTTATAGTGTAGAGGAACACGTCTTTATCCTCATAACAAATCAATAGGATTATTTCCCAAAAGATGGTTTTCCGGGTGTGTAACCTTGAACTTCATGGATGGTAGTGTGTCTTTTTTATGCCATTGAATGAAGTCCTGTGCGGGCTCAGGTTCATAATGATAAATCCAAGATTCATCTCTATTAACAATCCCAGCAGACCAACTTGATCTTCACTACAGAGTTCTAAAAATGCATGAGAACATTCTCGGCTCTGTTGTTTTTGCGGTGCCGTCAGCATACTTGCCATGCATCTTGCACTAACTGTTGTCATGCAAAGACGATCACGCAGAATGTTAAAAATGGTTGTATCGGATACTCAAACCATTTTTTTCTTAACCGAGCATCTTCAAGTATAATTTTTGCCACTTTTCAACAAGTGGCCGTTCCACTGGCCGAGTGATGCCTTCGAGTAATTCCCCACCATGCTAATTGTAAACCATTTCTGACCTCTTCCATAATGGTTTGAAGAGACTTTCTATGATTAGTCAGGAAATTTATAACGGCGCGGTTGTTACGATTACGTTTATGTAAAATTGAGATATTTAAGATTCTTAATGGATAATTTTTGTTTTATTTTCTATATAAAATGGTGATAGATATATTCTGGTATAGCCTCGTAGATACGATTGTCTTCAATATACAATTCTCTCTCATTTGCTATCGCTGAATTTCTATATTCGCTAGCTTTCTCTTATTCATTTAAATTTCGTTAAAATATATTAATCTTGTGCATTGGTCAAAATATATATTTTGTAAATCATTAATAGTGCAATGTAGAGACAGAGAAGTTCAGGTCTAATTATTGAGAAAGTGAAATAAAATCCAATATATTTTTTTATAACTTCACTTAAGACAATTTTAATTGCTATAATTATTAACAATGCAAATTTAAAGGCATAGTTTGTTAAAAATTAATTTCCTATACCAGTGACGTTTTCATGGATGATTGGCTGTTCACTGCTTAATGTTTGGCAAGGTCATGTCTTACTTGCTTGCTAACTTTTTCCTTTTGAATATCATTTTTAAATTTTAGTTGTTGGTTATTCATGCTAATGATAATTGTTTTAGCAAAATTTAACATTTTTATTAAACCAAAAATTATATAGTTATGTTTGTTGTAGTAATCCATTGCAGAGAGGAGTAACAAGTATTGTAGGAAATAAAACGACGCCGACGTCTACTCCACAAAATGCTATATAGTCGAAATTCCGAATATAAGAGATGTTGCAGCGGTAAAAGGAACATAGTTGTACCTAAATAGGTAAGAGGCCATTCATGAGGAGGCAACATTGGCATAAG
This sequence comes from Apoderus coryli, assembly GCA_911728435.2. NCBI lineage: Eukaryota > Metazoa > Arthropoda > Insecta > Coleoptera > Attelabidae > Apoderus > Apoderus coryli. Next base: position 2,112,188 of record OU452206.1, on the reverse strand, counting down.
ACAGCATCTATGTCAAATAAACAAGTGTATAAATATATTTATAGGTTAGCTAAAAATATGGTGTTATTGTTAGAAGAAAAGTAAACATGATTTAAATTGAGTGAACAGCAGGCAAATTGTATGGGAAACTCACATAGGGTGAATTATGGATTGGGTTGGTTATTGAAAGTTAAAGAGTTGAAAAAGGGGATACAATCAAAGTCCAACTGATCGTTAACACAAGAGTAGTTTACATTATTTTTGGTTTAGGTATAAGTTTCGTCCTCACTGAAAGCCACACTATCAGTCTATCAAACAAAAAATTTCCGCCAATGACCTAGTTTTTTCAAAAGCGGACAAGGGCAATACTGTTGTGATATGTGATAGACAGTTATATAACGAGAAGGTTGAAGAATTCCTTGACAACCCGGACCCAACTAAACAATTCCATTCTAAACTTAATAAAGTATTAAACTCGTGTAAAGAAACCCTCCACACCCTAAACACAAACAAATTTAAAGTTTCTAACATGAATATCAAACCGCCTGAACTTAGAGCCCTCCTTAAAATACACAAGCCCCAGATACCTGCAAGACCTATTGTTTGCTTCTCTGGAACCCCTACTGCAAAGCTGTCCAAATGGTTGAACTATATTTTACGAGCTAAAACTAATACACTAGTATTTTTCCTTCGCTTGTCCTTGATATAATTACCAACATGTAGTTTCCGTGAATCATGTTCTAGGCGCGACATTCAGAGCAAAAAAAGTTTGTTTTTGCCCTTTCTTATCGGTTGTCGCTGTGCGACCGGGCCCTGTGCTTCATTCCGTTTTGTCGTGTTGTAGGTACGCGTTCGAAAATAAAAATAATTAGTGCAATATAAACTTGAAAATAAGTGATTTTACATTGTTTAAAAATGCCAAAACGCAAAAGAAGTGTAGACAAAAAGTGTGAAGTGAGAAAACTTAATAAAAAACTGAAAAAAATACAGGAACAATTAGAAATGATGGACTCAAACGAATCTTCTTCTGAATCGACTCGAGCGATACAGGTAAATAAATAATAGCTAATAATAATATGAATAATAAATGTGTTAAACACAATGAGAGTGAAATCGCGCGATTTCAACAATACTCTCAGGGAACAAGCGTTCGCCAAATCAAAGGTAACACGCGTTACCCTGTTAATAGAATACCAACAATAAAAGAGATTGAAATCGCGCGATTTCCACAAATCTCAGGCAACATGCGTTCGCCACAATATTATTGATGATGAATTAAATTAAGGAGTATTATTTTTTCTACCAATAGGATCTTCGTCGAACATAGAACAAAACGAGGAAGAAATTCAAGACAACCCAATAGAACAAGTTGAAATAGATTTCAACTCCTTCGGCAATAAGCCGCTAGACAACGCACAAATTGGGGCCGCTATACATAATGAAATAGCAGTACGCTGGAGTGCTGTACTACAATCTGGGTTAACCAGCGTGCAAAGGAATGAAATTACGGAAAAATATAAAATTCCGGAAAACTGTTTACAACTGCTGCCCCCTAAAACAAACGACGAAATTCAGCCATGCCTTCCAGAAGGAGCTGCCAAACATGACAAATTTGTGATAGCTTTGCAGCTGCAATTAGCACATGGTCTCTCGGCCATCAGCATAATAATCAACAAAAATCTACAAATCGTAGAACAAGCTAATGACACAAAAATTTTAGGGGAAGCATGTCAAATAATTGCAAATGTCCACAATGCACTTTCCATTCACAGAAAGTACAAAATCATACCGCATCTACACCCGGATTGTGCGAAGGTGGCCAAAACCATAAAGATGGATGACCACTTATTTGGGAAGGACTTTCATGAAGTCTTCAAAAACGACCAAGCGTTGAAAAATTCAAGCGCCCATTTGAAAAAGCAAACGGCAGGGACTTCCGGCATGCAACAAAAGCAACGCCAGTCTTTAAACTACCAGCGCCCCCAATACAAGGGGAAATTCAAAGAACGAAGGAGGGAGGAGAAGCCACCGAGTGGGAGAAACAAATGGAACCAGCACAGGGAACAGAAATATCATCGCAGACAATAAGCTGTTTAAATAAGGTAACTAAATACGCAGGTCGTTTGCGTAAATTTCTACAAGCGTGGAAAGATATTACACAGGACCGAGTAGTTTTACACTGGATTCAGGGAATAAAACTCCAATTACATACAAAGCCCAAACAACTGCATGAACCTAAAATTCACATTACAAAACATCAAGTTGATGAATATATTAATTCTGTCAACAACTTAATAAAAATTGGGGCCGTTTCAAAGTGTCTCCCAACAAAAGGTCAATTTCTATCATCATACTTTTTAAGGAAAAAACCAAACGGGGAAAACAGGTTCATTTTAAATTTAAAAAAACTTAATAGGTACATGAAGGTACCACACTTCAAATTAGAAGATCATAGAACAGTATTAAAACTTTTAAATCATAATAACTACTTGGCTAAAATTGACCTTAAGGATGCTTATTTTTCCCTTTCAATACAGAAAAACTATCGAAAATATTTAAGATTCAAATTTAAGACCGTCCTGTACGAGTTCAATTCACTCCCTTTTGGACTAAATATAGCGCCTTTTCTCTTTACGAAAATTCTTAATCAAGTAGTGGGGTTTCTCAGGAAATCAAATATTCTTTTAGTATTTTACCTAGATGACATTTTGATTATCGCTAATACCAGGTCAGAATGCATAAAAAATATAAAAATTACAACAAATTTGTTAGAAAATTTAGGTTTCTTAATCAATACAAACAAAAGCGTGTTAGAACCGCAGCAAACTATTACTTTCCTTGGGTTTTCTTTTAATTCGGTTAACATGAAAATTTCCTTAACGGAAGAAAAAATACAAGCCTTAAAACAGAAAATTAAAGAATTTAAAAGAAAAAGCCATTGTTCTGTAAGGACTTTTGCACAATTAATAGGAAAGTTAGTAGCGTCATGTCCGGCAACAAAATATGGTTTTGTCCACTTAAAAGTTTTTGAAACCCATAAACATATTACAATTCGACATGACCATCAAAATTATAACATAAAAATGAAAATTCCGGACTTCTTAAAAAATGAGTTACCATGGTGGCAAAATAACATAGGAAAAGGCCAATACATAAAACCACCCCAATACACATTAGAAATTTTTTCAGATGCCTCACCCTCCGGTTGGGGCGCTTTTTGCGGGAAAAAATATTTTCATGGTTTTTGGGACAAAAAAGAAACTCAAATGCACATAAACTTCTTAGAAATAAAAGCAGCATATTACGCGTTAAAGTCATTAACCAAAAACAAAAATAACATAAGAATTTTATTGAGAATAGATAATCAGACCGCTATTTCATGCATAAATAGAGGAGGCAGTGTCAAATTTCACCATCTAAATTATGTCACAAAGCTTATCTGGGATTGGTGTGAAGACAAAAATATTTCAGTCTTTGCAAGTTACATTACGTCATCTAAAAATATAGTAGCCGACAAAGAATCTAGATCTTTATCAATTGACACGGAGTATCAGTTAAATCATTTTGCTTTTACCAAAATTATTAAAAAATTTGGGAAACCGGAAATAGATTTATTTGCTTCTCGAATCAACAATAAATGTGAAAAATATATTTCTTGGTTCCCGGATCCCAATTCTTATTTAGTAGACGCCTTTACGACTTCTTGGAATACATTTTATTTTTACGCCTTTCCGCCTTTTTCATGCGTTGCGCGGGTCTTAGAAAAAATTATTCAAGAAGATGCGCTTGGCATAATAGTAGTTCCAAACTGGCCTTCACAACCGTGGTTCCCTATTTTTCAAAACCTCTTAATAGAAAAACCGATAATTTTCAAGCCCAACACTAACTTACTTTTATCTCCCTTCAGGAACAGCCACCCCCTGTCCCGGAAGCTTTCCCTGGTGGCAGGGAAATTGTCAGGCTCGCTTATCAAAAAAAAAGGAATCCCAACAACAGCGATACAGATCATTAAGTCCTTATCAGAAGGTACCTTAAAACAGTACTCTAACTGTTATAAAAAATACTGGGATTTTTGCAACCAAACACAACAAAGTGATCCTTTCACGTACGATCTAAACAGGTATTTAGAATTTTTAAGGCAAGTATTGGATAATGGAATGTCCTATTCGGTCATCAATTCTTACAGATCGGCACTAAACCTTATATTCTCACCGAATGAGCAAGACTCAAAATACATCAACAGATTTATAAAAGGAGTAGGAAATATAAGGCCTCCGGAGCCAAAATATGCACACACATGGAATCCGGATTCCGTACTATCAGTCCTAAAAACAATGGATACTCCTTAAATTTAGAAAAATTAACTTATAAGCTAGTCTTTTTACTGACAATCGCGTCAGCCAGCAGGGTACAAACCTTAACAAAAATAAAAATCGGAAACATATTAAAAAACGATCACAAAATGGAAATACGCATACCGGAAAAAATTAAAACATCAACCCCAAATACGAGTCAACCACTTCTCATATTTCCTTATTTTAGGGAAGCACCTGAGTTATGCGTGGCGCACACTATTGAAGCTTATCTAGAAAAAACTTCGCAATATCGCAACAATTACGACAGTTGTTATTAACTCATAAAAAACCGTTTCACCCAGCAACATCACAAACCATAAGCCGTTGGCTCAAAATGGTACTGAAATTAGGAGGGATTGACACCACAATTTTTTCCGGTCATAGTACTCGCCACGCATCAACTTCGGCTGCTTCCAGAAAAGGCGTAAATATTGAGCTAATACGTCATACGGCGGGATGGACTCAGTCCTCCAACACATTTTTCAAATTTTACAATAGACATTTAATAGAACCTAGAGAAGAATTTGCTAGGATAGTGTTAAACACAGAATAAGGAAGGGGTTAAAATAACGAAAACCGGATAGGACAAGCCGGATCACATATTTCTAAGATTAATGATTATATATATAATATATATCAATATGAAATATGTACTTAAATTTTGTAAACTATTATTAGACATGAAAGCTTCTGTTTTTGGTTATTAGAAATGTAATTGTTGTCAAAAACTATAGTTACTTGTTACTTGTATATAAATAGTTGTCACTATTAATATTATATGATAATTGAATTTATACATAGTGATAGTCCTGTTTTGCGTTTTACTATCATATGTACATTAGATGTTAAATAAAATTTTTCGCCGCTACAAAATCGCTTTTTGCTCTAAACATCTACATGTTGGTAATTATATCAAGGACAAGCGAAGGAAAATTATAAAATTAATCGACTTACCTATAAGGAAGATTAATGTTAATTTTCCGAGCTTGTCCGTAGATATAATTACAAACCCACCCTCCACCTTACAGTAGGTACCCACAGAAGTGATTTTCTACATCTTCGCAACGGAATGACGCACAGGGCCCGGTCGCACAGCGACAACCGATAAGAAAGGGCAAAAACAAACTTTTTTTGCTCTGAATGTCGTGCCTAGAACATGATTCACGGAAACTACATGTTGGTAATTATATCTACGGACAAGCTCGGAAAATTAACATTAATCTTCCTTATAGGTAAGTCGATTAATTTTATAATTATAGTGTATATGTAAGTCAGTAATTTTGTCCGCTATGGCACAAAATTATCTAGGATATTTTGACGCACAAATTTTTTCAGTTTAAAGTTTTAATATATTTTTGACGGAAAATAAAAGCGCATCATAAGTAATTGTCCGCAACGTTGAATTATTATTTAATTATTTCGAGCGATTGATTGACTGTTTATTAGAAGTTTAGTTTTTTCTACTTCTACTAAATATTACCGTTACGAAATTCGCACTTGAATCAACCAGTTTGTTAAGATTACAAAGGCATCTGGAAAACATCAGAATAAATATGTCAGGCTGATTGCTCTTGTAGTAAATATGGAAAGCAATTACAAAACTATGTGTACCTACTCTTGTAGCAAAAATTATGGTTACGTATAAAAACACGGAACTATACTGACTAGAAATACAAAACAAACATCTAATTTATACAACAATAGTTAACTATCGATTAGCAAATTAAAACTCAATATAATGATATTAATTACAAAATGTATTTAAAAACCAAAGGCGATATGTGTGAGAATTTATTTTATCGATTATAAATCAATTGATTAAAAAATTCCTAAGGTCATTTAATAAAAAAAAACGTGTATTATTGCTTTAATATTAAATTTGCATTAACCACTCACGACAACTTTGGTACATTTTTGATTATAATTACTTCGAATCCAAGAAAAACGAAAACAACTTATTGAACAGGTAACAATAAAATTAGCGGCACAAACCGCTATCAGGAGATACATACACCAAATTACCAGATGCTTCAAAACGCCAGAATGAAATTCCTGAGCGCACGGGTCTATTTTCCGTCAAAAGTAATTATAGATGCACCGATTAGATGAGTAGAAACTTTGTCGTCGAGTATAATATTGAAAGACACATTTTACTACTAAAACAATTTTTTACATTTCGAGATTTTTGCGATGCGGTCAGCTGTACCTTGTAAATATAGAAATGGAAGAATGATTCAAAATTATGTGATTATTTAAGATCGTATCTCCCTTGAAACTTGGGTTGATATAGTGTTTCTAAAGTTAGTTTAAAATTATATAAAAAACCACTACTCGATATCCCTTTGTAATGTCAATGCCGACCGCAGCCGTCCATAGGCGCACCCTTTTAACTTTTCATAAAAATACATGCCCTACGATATTTTAAAAATCCTTTATGTATTAACAATTGTATGTTTATTTGTATAAAAGTATACTGTATTTTTCCTTGCCGCTCGAACACGGCAACATATAAACCTACGCTGAAAAAGACTGTTTTTGTTTTTAGAAGTTTAGACACAGATGCACACGTACCTAGTCCGTGTTTGAACAGCAAGGAACATACCTTTATAATAATTAATACTATATTGTTAATACTTGTTATGCATATAAGTAGATACATTTATAATAATATGCTCTGATATTATAAACTAACAACAAATTTTACCCACTTAGTCAGTGATATTTTCTATAGAACGTAAAACGTTTATATGTGTATTCGTCACTTCATTATTTTCAGACCTTAACTGATGATAAATATTTAAAAGAAGACGCTGGCTTTGCACATGTAAATCTTGATGCTTAAACTCCCAACGTGTTCCGCTCGTGTCGTATACTGGCCGTGTCTGATAAAGTGACTGCACAAAGTTTCATCCACTTGAAGTTTTATTAAAAATTATTATCTAATTTGAAATATCTTCTTTCATTTTATTAATCTAAGAAAAACTATTGAACAGATCAAACAGCCAATAATAACTTAATGAATGATGTCGTTTTTTGAGTCTAACATTTATTGGCATAATTTGAGTACACAAAAATATAGATATAGCTGAAAAGGTCAAGATATAATCTTATTTTAAAAATATACAATCCAATTAAAAAAAAATGCCATAAGGTTCATGTTCAGCAATAAAGCTGATTTTCAGCAAGGACCTAGAAATATACACATAAATTACTAAAAACTATTAAAAAAAAACAGTGAGTTAACTGTACTAACAAACAGAATCAAAAAACATAACAATCAAAGTATTCAATAATAATAGTTCACTGGAAATATTTCTCGTCGAAGGCATGGGGAGTTTCATCGCTATACACATGTTCGTTATGTAAATTTCTGGTCTCGTGAAAGCAGCTTTGTTTGGAAATGAATGGAAGTTTGCATTCGGTATTCTCTCAAAGATTTAGGACCTGCGGTCTGGATATTTTTCACGAAAGACTCTGACTCATACGTCCATTTCTCGCAGATAATCCATATACCAGAAGCATTTTCACCTTCGCAGCGATAGAATAATGTTTCATTTTAAAGAACCAATAATTAAATAAATTTAAGAAAAAGAAGGAAACACTATCGTTATGTCAGATGGACAGAATATTAATTTTACTGTTGCTCAGTAAACAAACACAGATACAGAAAAGTCTTAAAATGAAATCAGCTAGTGTCAGAGAAATAATGAATGTCATTTGTACAGGGCGCATCAAAAATACAAACTTTTATTTATAAATCACGAGCCATTTTTAAGTTTCTAGGCATTAACAAAAGATTGCATTTGCGTGAAAACCCGCCAATAATAGTATAGTAATTCTTAGTTCCAAAATTAGTGAAAATCGACGAAAAATTAGAAATAGTCAAGCACATTTGCTTACAAAATATACTTAATACTGTAGAAAAAGTAAATTGCCTACGACATTGGTTTATGACAACAAAAGCAACACAAACATCACACAAATTCGTATTTAAATATTTAAAAGAAATGTACAGGAAGGCGGAAATCACCGCCGCGCTGCGCCACAAAGATAAAATTTATTAAAACCCGGTTAACTTTATTTTCACTTTATTTGTGTGCTCAGTTTTATAATGCTACATTTTGTTTTTATTATCTTAACCTTGGTAAGAGAATCGACTCTGTGCATTATTAATAGGGTAAATGCACCGGTTCTCGACCAGTTAACTAAATATTTAAGTTTGGACAAGCTTTTTTTAACGAAAAATATTAAATTTCTAATCAATTTTAGTGGTTGATGTATCTTTGTTATATATTAAAGAAAATAATATATTGTTTTTTACATTTATTAATTACCTAACTATTAAAAATCTTGTAAATAGCAAAAAAGTACATAATCACCTATTCTCGACCATCCCGCTAAATTCTCGACCGTTTAATCTCAGTTTTCGACCACCAAAGCTCGCATATAAATAAATAATCTATAACATATTTAGATGAATAAATAAAACAAGCATTCAACGTCCGAATGATATAATAATTGTTTGTCTTATAATATACGTAAGTACTATGTATGTATGTACTATATATAGGGAAAAAGCACTAATGGGTTGGCCAATTTGCCAGCAGCATTGAATACCACCAATACAGTGACGTTTTTTTTTCCTTTCCTTGTGAAATAGTATATATATCTTTGAAACCCTTCGGTCCCAAAACTTTTCCCGATTTTGGACAAAGCGCGAAACCGGACTCATCGCCGTTGAATACCCTTCTAGGATCTTGAAATAAATCGTTTAAATCGTTATCAGTTACAAACTCTATTAGTTCTTTAAACCATTTTCGAATCGATTCTTCTGTACCTACTGCTCTTGCTTTATTAATGCTTTCGGCTGTTCTAAGACTAATTTCAGGATTTCTCCTTAAAAAATTCAAATACCAAGTTTGGGTTGGTAAACCATTTTTAAATAAGGTTGTGTTAGTGTTCGCAGCAATTTTTTTAACAGTATCCAACAGCATGGTTTTTGTTATCGGAAATCCACACTTCGCCAGATTAATTACACAGGATTTTATGCGATCCTCTCCCTCGACAGTTAACAGAGGGGGTGGTCCAGGCTTTCTTAATATGTCTGGCACTCTTCCTTTGAGCCTATCAATAATCGTGGTCTTCGGAACGTTGAAACGTCTGCAGGCTTCTCTTATTTTTATTTTATTTTCTCTGATTTCATGTAAAGCCGTTTTTAAATTTTCCTCGTTATAACTATACATCTTCCTTTGGACTTTCGTTTTTTTAGCTGTACGATTAACTTCTTTTAACTTTTTACTCGTAGGTGCCACTAGAACGCAAAATTTTGAGTTGAAAACTCTAAACGTAAGTGAGCGCATATTCGCAATAAATAATAAAACGGTCGAAAACTCACAAACTGGTAAATCTGGTTTTCGACCACCAATTAATTAAATATCAAAAAATATGTAATTTAGATATAATTTGATGGTCGCAATCTAATACAGTAAAAATACGTATTAAAATGAATTGGAATAAACAGGAAATATCAAATAGTCTTTAAAAAAATTTAAATTTTAGAACAAATAAATAATCAGTGCTACTAGCAATTCTCGACCATTTTGGTCGGGAACTAAAAAATCAACTTTTTATATAATTAGTTTGCGACCACCACAATTTTCGAACAAAATATAAATTTATGTGTGTTTTTCCGTCAAATACATATATATTTATCCATAAACATTATTATAAATATCATAGGATACTCATAATTCGCCAAAAATTAAAATTACTTACTATTTTCTAGCGAGCCGAAACTTGTCTTTCTTTTACTTTTAATAGAAAACAACCTTCTTTCAACATAGGTGGTCATTTACTGATTTTTCGCGCCAAACTTATGACGTTTGGTTCCCTTCCATGAATACCACCCTGAGAACAACTATGCTCGGGAACAAATTTAAACAAAAATAATAAAATATTTGGTGTATTTTTCTTATTATATCACTTCTAACCCGATTGTGGTCGAGAACTAGTGCTGGTCGGTTAACCGGTGCATTAACCCTAATTGTTTCAGCCTAAGAAATTAAAATGAAATCAAAAAGCACATAAAGTTATCACGAAATAATGGACATGTATTCAAAGTGATTGAAGACATTACGTGGCTTTAAGTATGAAATAGTAAGGATATAGCAAGAACACATGAAGCTATATCCCAGAAAGACGACGTTGGGATATCATACAACGTTGAGTAGTCGAAGTTGCGGAGCATGTTTCATCGTAGGCGGTCATGCCCATACCTCCAAATAAATACTTTGAACTTTATAATGCGTATAGCATGACTCGTCTTTTTTGCATCAATTTGTTGTAATCTAAACTCTATCTGATAATTAAACAGCGTCAAATAGCAGGTATTTATTGAACTGCATAGTACGGTATCATTCGGGTTTACTCGCAATCCACACCTTGGTCACAGTTAAAATAATAGACAGTTACTTCACCTCGTGTCGGTACGTCTGATGTAGGTGCTTATAGTTATAGTTAAGGGGCGCAATATATGCACGTCAATTCAGTTAAAATATGCGCATATATATGCATAGTTTTTCTTTGAAATATGCAACAATATGCATTTATTTGTCAAAATATGCAATTATATGCCTTGAATATATCATGGAAAAATGGAAATAAAGAAACGCCGACTCTTACAAAAAATTTTTATTTTAAGTAAAATTAAAAGAAAAATATAATAGGTAAAATTTTTAACCTGAAATAGTATAAAATGCATATAACGATATATTTTTCAAAATTTGCCGATAAAAGTGTTTGTCTTCTGTCTGTAAAAATATGTTTGTACAAAGAAAAAGTTCTTTCAACATCTACCGATGTGATCTGGCAATATTTTAATTTGGGTAGTAAGTTATAAGGCCAAGGTATTATTTCGTTGGATGGTTTAGTATCAAAAATATTTTTGACTTCCATTAAATACTTAAAGCCTTCTTTCTTTCCCACAATAACTTCGAGTTTACTTCTTACTTGATTTCCTACATCACCGGGAACTTTTTTGCATTTGTCGGAAAAAGTTTCAACAATTTTAATTGATTCCCTTAAACTTATATTCCTACTTTCTAACGAAGTTATTATATCTGGTATAAAACGAAAATTAACCTTACTAAAAACAAGTTCCTTAGCTAAATGTACATTTTTTAATACTGCTTGACTTTGCACTACACACTGTGAATTGTCTTCTATATCTAAAACTATGTCTTTAATGGCTTCAAAATGGTCTGCGTAGAATATCTCGGCCTTAATCCATGTTCCCCATCGAGTAATTACGGGCTCTGGAGGTAAACTAACTCCTCAATTACTTGCAAGGGTCGCACTTAATCTTTTGATAAAACGAAAAACATAAAAATATGCACACACATTTTATTTTTGCCGAAATATGCAATTTTTTATGAAATTTGTAAAGATATGCAAAATATGCAAATATATGCACTTTGCATATATTCCGCCCTTTAGTTATAGTATATTACCTTATAGTATATATAGTATAATATAGTAGAGCGCCAGAAATGAGCTGGGAATGCGACGAGTCGATGCCGTTTTCAGCGTCTAGTGACGCTTCTTGTCTATAGCTAATATTCGATGCGTTGGTGTGTACATCCTAAACTAGTTTCGAAATCTAATTCACAGTACTTTACATGAATCTCTTTTGTAAACTAACCACACCTTTATCATTTGTTTGTTTCCGGGCTATTATTCAATTAATCACCGCCGAAATATTTGTTGTTTGTATTGCCCAAGGTGTATAAAAAATCATTATAATGATATTATTTATTACGTATTTTACAATGCCCCATCCATTATGAAAGAGAAATCTGCGCATGATATCAATTAAAATAAACTGTTGCCCTCGAGCCATGAATAGCTCTCCATATTTAAGTGTAAAAGTCATATCACAATTTCTAGCCACACAATTAGATCGTGGAGGTCAGGTGGATGTTATCTACACCGACTTCTCCAAGGCCTTTGACAGACTTGATCATGGCATCTTATTGGCGAAATTATCCCGTTTCGGTCTATCAAATAACATTCTCCTATTTTTGCAGTCCTATTTAAAAGGAACGTTGTCAGTATGTGGAGTACAAAGGATTCAAGTCTGTCAACATTATGGTAACTTCTGGAGTTCCCCAGGGTTCGGTACTGGGACCTTTATTATTTCTGTGTTTCATTGATGATATCTCCAGCAACTTAACTTGTAGTTCACTCTTATATGCGGATGATTTCAAGTTGTATTCATTAATAGTACCGATGACTGTTATCTGCTTCAAGAGGATTTGAATAGGCTTTATGAGTGGTGTGTTCGTAACAATCTTTTTTTGAATATAAATAAGTGTTTTTCTGTTTCCTATACACGTAAGATGAAGCCTGTAAGTTCTCTGTATTTTCTACACAATAGTCCATTAACTGTTTGTAATCAAATTAAAGATTTGGGAGTTTACTTTGATAGTAAGCTGAGCTTTATTGAACATTATAATAACGTTATTTCAGCATCCTTTAAATCTCTTGGTTTTATTGTGCGTAACTGAAGGGAATTTAAGTCCCCGCAAACGCTCATTACCCTATTTAATGCATTTGTGAGGTCTAAGCTGGAGTATGTCTCTGTGGTATGGAATCCTGTTTATGATATACATTCCACAAATATTGAAAGGATTCAGCGTCGTTTTGTTAAGTTTCTGTGGTTTCGCTGTGATGGGACTTACCCAGTCATTGGATTTCCTCAGGACACTTTGTTGAGTCGTTTTAATTTAATTTCTTTGAGCAAACGTAGGGAGTTTTCTGCTTTTGTTTTACTTTTTAAAATTTTGAATGGAATGATTGATTGTCCAGAACTTTTAGCAATGATTCCTTTCTATGCACCAAGTATACGCAGACGTAACATTAACTCTATTTTTTATTTGTCGGGAGCGCGCACAAATTTGTTGCTGCATTCTCCTTTATTTACAATGTGTTCTGTTTGTAACTCCTTATCGGACCAGATTGATTTGTTTAACACTAAATTATCGTTCATTAGGAAAATAATTTTGAGAAGTTAATTTTAAGTTTTTAGTAGAGTACTAATTAAATTATAATATTTGTTTTTTTTTTTATGTTTGTAACATAAGTACAGGCACATTAGGGGATCATCAAATGACCATTAAAAACTGTCTCCTTGTTTTCATTATTAATATACAGGGTGAATTATGGATATTCACCAAAACAATGTTTCGTCATATCTTTTCAATGATTAAGTCGATTTATCTCATTTTTTTATAAAAGTGTGTATTGGTGCCTGGCAACTAACTGACATATTCAGAATTGAGAAAATCCAGGTCCGTCTTCGAGAAAATTTGTGGGACTGCTTCATATTCAACACTTCACCCTGTATATGATTTTTCAAAAATCTGATATATTTTTTTCAGAGGGCATAAATAGACAGTTAGACCTGGGTATTTGAATTTTTTGTTACACTCACCTCACATTTCCAATTAAAGATTCATTTTAGAGCCAAATTGAAAACTGGCAATAATGAAGTATCTTATTGTATAATAATGTTTAGTTATTAAAAAGAAATCTTCAAAATAGACAGAAACGACACACACTGTGCTCCAGTATGGTAAATACCATAATTTGAATTGAATATCAGGGCCGGATTTAAAAATCTGGCATATCTGGTTCATCCCAATAATTCACCCTGTATGTAACTTTTTCCACCCGTAATAGACAGAAAACAGATAAAAAATGCTTGTAATAACCTAGTTTTCTTATTTGTTTGAGGAAAACTCAAGTGTCTAATTATTTTAATCGGAATGAAATGAACAAGCCAGGGAAATGTTTATTCATAAATTAAGAAATAAAATAAAAAACAATAACCAAACAATAAAACAGTTTTAACAATGTGGAATAAAGTAAAAAACAATTTAATAAACATTAGGATTATAAAAGATGTTCAAAATGAAATCCATCTGCCTTAATACACTTTCTTGACGAATGTTTAAATGTGTAATGGATTTTCTGATTGTCAATGGGTCATTTCTGATAATATTAACAGTGAATAATTCTGCGTTAATGAGCTGTTGTGTTTTATAATCGTAATGTTTGATAAATTGTTTTTTACTTTGTTCCACATAGTTAAAACTGTTTTATTGTTTGGTTATTGTTTTTTATTTTATTTCTTAATTTATGAATAAACATTTCTCTGGCTTGTTCATTTCAGTCCGATTAAAATAATTAGACACATGAGTTTTCCTCAAACAAATAAGAAAACTAGGTTATTACAAACATTTTTTATCTGTTTTCTGTCTGTTACGGGGGAAAAAGTTACATACAGGGTGAATTATTGGGATGAACCAGATATGCCAGATTTTTAAATCCGGCCCTGAAAATCAATTCAAATTATGGTATTTACCACACTGGAGCACAGTGTGTGTCGTTTCTGTATATTTTGAAGATTTCTTTTTAATAACTAAACATTATTATACAATAAGATACTTCATTATTGCCAGTTTTCAATTTGGCTCTAAAATGAATCTTTAATTGGAAATGTGAGGTGAGTGTAACAAAAAATTCAAATACCCAGGTCTAACTGTCTATTTATGCCCTCTGAAAAAATTATATCAGATTTTTGAAAAATCATATACAGTAGATTTATTTTTAAAATTTGAACCCTTTTTTATAACCTTGATGAAACATGGATGGAAATGAATTATTTTTATAAATCTGCATAATTCAAATTTTGTGGAATTGCAGAAATGATTATTTTTTGTAAGTAATAAAAGCGATATACGGTGTCATATTACGTCGTTACGTATCTTGCCAATTTATCATGTATATCATTTTGTACAACAAAGATTTTCTTTCTCAAAGTCGTAATATTTGTTCTTGTTTGAATATTATAAATATTATTTTAACTTGAAGAAACTTGAAGAAAAGATTTTAAACAAAATACCCACTAAAAGTGGTATATTCCACAGAACCATGCGATGTTGGTAAGAAAGAGATGTACCTGAGGAAGGCGAATGAGCCGAAACGTTGTACGGAAATTGACATGAAATAAATATATTTCACAAGGGAAAACATATTTTTTTGCTTGAAAGAACCTTAAACCCCAATAAAAGAAAAGAATATAAAAAAAACTTGAAGAAACAGTCCATTCTCACAGTGGAGTGCAATATCAATTTGCATTAAATATAAAATCCCAAAGTAAAATAATATTTTCCAACTTACCAAAAACTTGAAATAATTTTAATAAAAAACATACATCATTTAGTAAATATGCTATGTTCCGGTGTAAATCACAACCAAAAGGCAATGAAGTTCAACATTCAACAGTATTAATTAAATCAAATTTAACAAAAAACAAAGGATGTATATGAATGAAAAAGTATACAAAAAATAATAATAATTAAAGCAGTATATCACGTTACGCAATATACAAAGCCAGTAAAGTTTAAAAAGAACGGTTATTAGTAAGAGAAGTGACATACTATGAACAACAACCAAAAACTAACAACCGCGGATCAACATACCATGTCCGCAAAAAAGTCGACATCAAACGGTTTTTTTTTTATTATTGACAAGTGAAATTTAATAACGTAGTTAGGTTTGCTTGTCTAAAAACCAAAAATGAGGTATAGCATGATAGTTGCGCAACTCGCTTTAAAATTTGACATTTTCTAAAAATCCCAATAAGTGCCCTTATTTAATAAAATGTTGAAAACATTTATTTTAAAATTTAGTCAATCTAACATAATTCTTCTTTTTAGCCAAATTTCCGAAAATTGTGACCAGACTTTGTATATTATCTTTTACATATCGAAGCAGCGTTATTTGATTTTACAGAATCTGACATACTTATGCCTATTTTCGCATATACTTTTACTACAACTCTTTATTTTACTCCAAATCGTAGTCCTAGATTTGCCGCGAGAGATGTCTTGTCTCGAAGCCGTTTTGTCTCGTCTCGAGAGCATTTTGTCTCGAATTTCGAGACGAGACGCGATAAAATCCTTCGAGACAAGCTCGAGACGAGACGCATCTCGAAAAATCGTAATGCCTTAAAGCAATTCAAACCTTTTATAATAAAAATAATATTTTAAATGTTATTGAATTAAAAAACAGCATCTTAGGGTGTGATCTGGTAACACGTTATAAATAAAAAATAAAGTTTAGAATAAAATATAAAACCTTTATTAAAGAACTG
The DNA here is from genome assembly GCA_911728435.2 of Apoderus coryli. Taxonomy (NCBI): domain Eukaryota; kingdom Metazoa; phylum Arthropoda; class Insecta; order Coleoptera; family Attelabidae; genus Apoderus; species Apoderus coryli. The sequence goes on along the minus strand of OU452206.1, from coordinate 2,095,637 downwards.
TATTGTGCTTTGCAGTAAAAACTAGCTGTTGCCCTCGAGGCACGAATAGCTCTCCATATTTAAGTGTAAAAGTCATAATTTTATGACCTTTTTGTCATTTATCTAAATTTTTGTTTTGTTTTAGACATCAGCTATTTTTTTTTTTTGTATCGGGTTTTGTGCCTTTTTCTTCTCTTTGGAGGCACTATTTATACGCAGATATTTTATATTTCAGATCTAGGCCAAATTCTTGTACGCAAAATAATTGATTTTTTTTTAGTTTTTATTATAAAATTTATTTTGCCCCCTGTTCTACTATTTACGAACGCCTATGTAAACAAAATTGTTATGCTGCATGTTGTAGGTTATCCGTTAAGTGGTTTTTGAGTTATCACGGATACAATTTTTTCCTGACCCTTTTATAGAATTTTCACGGACGCCTATGGAACATTAATTTTTGTCGTGTATTTTTAACACCAATTCAACTAGTTAAATATAAAATTTTTTACATTTTAATTTTTTTTTCATTTTACCCCTTTTTTTTACTATTTACGAACGCCTATGTAAATAAAAATTTTATGCTGCATTTTTTAGGTTATCTTATATGAAAGCTATATATAATTAGCCAATTTTTCTGGTATATTTGGGAAACATTTTTTTTTCGTTTTTGACCCTTTTTTTAAGACTATTTTCGAACGCCTGTGTGAACTAATTCTTTTATGTAACATTTTTTAGGTTATATTCTATCACACCTATAAAAAATTATTCAATATTTCGGATAAGTTTAAGAACTATGATTTTTTAAATTTTTGAAACCTCTTTTAAACCCGTTGCCTACGCTCAATCTTAATCACCACCTATAATTATCCTGTAGTATTTTCGTACCAAATGTGGTTAAAATCCGTTAAGTGGTTTTTGAGTTATCACGGATACAAATTTTTTCTGACCCTTTTATAGAATTTTTACGGACGCCTATGGTACATTAATTTTTGTCGTGTATTTTTAACACCAATTCATCTAGTTAAATATAAATTTTTTTACATTTTAATTTTTTTTTATTTTACCCCTTTTTCTACTATTTACGAACGCCTATGTGAATAAAAATTTTATGCTGCATTTTTTAGGTTATCTTATATCAAAGCTATATATAATTAGCCAATTTTTCTGGTATATTTGGGAAACGTTTTTTTTTTCGTTTTTGACCCTTTTTTTAAACTATTTTCGAACGCCTGTGTGAACCAATTCTTTTATGGAATATTTTTTAGCTTATATTGTATCACAACTATGAAAAATTATTCCATATTTCGAATAAGTTTAGGAAATATATATTTTTTATGTTTTGACCCCTTTTCCACTATTTACGAACGCCTATGAAAGTAAGTTATTCATGACACATTTTATAGGTTATATTCTATCAAAACTATCAATAACTAGTTAATATTTCTGCTATTTTTAAGAAATACGTTTTTTTAAAATCTGTTTTACCCCATTTTACACTATTTTCGAACGCCAATGTGGTCTAATATTTTATGTTCAATATTTTAGGTTATATTCAATTAAATGCGTAAAAAATTATGCAGTATTTCGGATAAGTTTAAGAACTATGAATTTTTTTAATTTTTGAACCCTCTTTTAAACCCTTTGCCTACGCTCAATGTTTCCCAAAATCTAATCAGCTCCTTGCCATGTCCAATAGTATTTTTGACAGACAGACAGACAGACAGACAGACAGACAGACAGACAGACAGACATTTTTTTAAAACTACTTATTTATTTATTTTATTTTTTTTTTCTGAAGTAATCCATTTATCGAGGAGTGAATGATAATGTTGAATAAAACTGCGTCTACTCCACAAAAAGATCTTTATACACACGTTACAATTCGTGTAGGTTGCCAGACATGTTTCGGACTATATGTCCATCATCAGTGGCTAAGAAACCTTGTACAATGTCGTTACATGTAGGAATTATATTTCATATGGCCTTAATATAGAAATTAAAGAGTTACAGGATTAAAACGTCTATACAATATCTGTAAAATAATAGCTTAATTAGGATGTGATGTAATATATAGTATTTGTTGGAATCTCACCATTTTGTGGAAAAGTGTTTACATTAAAGATTAAATTCTATGAACTGACTTGACTTAAATGATTACATAATGTTGAACAATGTTATTCGAAATACATTTCATTTCTTTTTCTTTCCATTTAATTTTCATTTTTGGAGAAATTTTTATTTTAGGTAATATCTAACTACTGTGTTGTAGTGTGGATGACAAATTTGTCATCCACACTACAACATATAGTCCGAAACATGTCTGGCAACCTACACGAATTGTAACGTGTGTATAAAGATCTTTTTGTGGAGTAGACGCAGTTTTATTCAACATTACTTATTTATGTATAAAATGACCAAAAAGAAGTATTTCCGGTGAAATTAAAAAAAAATTTTTTTTCATGAAACTAATAGTCTCCATATATACATATATTACATATATGATATGGAGAGCTAAAAAAACAAAACAAAACTAAACTGAAGATAAATAAACAAAAATCACAATTCTTTTGGTGTAGCATAAAAATTGGATATATGTATAGGTAAGTTTCACTAGTCAAAGTTTAGCTTATCTTTTAACGTACAAGCCGACTCCGCAGGAAGTCGATTCCGAAGTTTAGTGCCCACTAAACCTGCTTTTGCAAAAAGGCGTTCTGAAGGAACGCTGAATAAAAGTATGCGTCTAGCTCTTGTTTCCAAAATTCCTCATTTTCGGATTGAGGAGTAGCCCTTTTGAATATAAATTCAATGTCCATGTCTTCATCTGAGCCTATTTTTTCTTCAGTTTCTTGTACGGGTTAAATTGGCCTAATTGATGCATTCACAATAAATTGTTTCAAATTTTTGGTATGATTGATTTTTCATTTCTTCACCCCAGAAATTCACTATGAGTGAGGACAAATTTGCTTTGTAGTAATGCTTAAGCGTATTATCTCTACCTGCTAAAAGCTTTGATGAATATTTCATCACTTGGGGGTTTGTTCTGTCTTTTTGGCAAGTAATGTTGGGTAGGAATCTCCCGATAATATATTACTGCACAGAAAAAAATCTTACTGTAATATCAATATTAGCGATATGTTTGATTGCCTCTATTTTGGTTTAATGACAGTAATACTTAATTCATTAGATTACAATTCGGCCAACATTAAATATATACTTAATCCGACATTCCAGATATTATTGAAATTCAATTTCATATATGTTAGGCACAAAACAGATATATTTTTTCTTTCAATGATTACAGTAATAATTGGCAACTAATATTGCAATTGTATTATTTAAAATATTGTTATATTACGATAAGCAAGAAAAAGCATTGGAAGAATATTATTTCTCTACTCGGATTATTAGATATATATCATTGAATTAACAAAATCAAATTTTACTCCCTATCATATTCTACTATTTAAATAAACTAAATAATATTAAGTCAATACTTCTTATTGTTGGCACAACCTTAACTTATTATTGGGCTGGGCTAAATTCATCGATATATCGAAACAAAACGTCGAGTATCCAACATTTTGCACTCATGCATGTATCGAATTTAAGTATATAAATTAAATAAAAACTGGATTTTCGTACTACCTACCCCACTTCGTAAATATTAGTTTTTGACTTTAAAAAAATGCTTTCATACGCCGATATCATAATAAAACGAATTCAAAACCATTGATATAAAAACGTAGATTTCGGGCTGATGTATCGGGAAATTTCGGAACTCCCTAGTCACTAGCAAAGCTTAAAACAATAGGTTATGTTACATTTATATATTTATTCTATTTGTGTGCCGGTAGCGCGTGTCTATATAGTTAAGTTCTATAATCTGCAATAATATATTATGGAAGACTTCTTAAACGCCTCAGAATTGGACAAACTAATTCCAATATTCTCCGGTAAGTTTTACTCCTAACTAAGTATATCTAATCATAAGTTTTTTACTATAAATTATTTTGTGTAAGCTTTTCGAACAATACTATTAAAGATCGGTCTAGCCAACAAATGATTTAAGAGGTACCTATAATGCATAATAAAAACGTTTTAACTAAACTATTCAGAGTATTCCATTCAAAAGTTATGAATATTAAGCTTTTTATTTCACATTAACCAGTATAGCATGGCAGCATGGAATACATTTTTGCAACCTCAGATAACCTCAAAATTCAAAATATCCTGTTTTAACACGATGTAGGTATACAGTATACAAAGTACCGAGTGGAAGTGGGACACTATGAAGATATGGTAAAAAAGCACAAATACGATATTTGGTTTAATATTTTGTTAGTCGTACATGTTCAATGTTCATGTATTAGAATGACATACATCTTTTAATGTATTGTTTATTTTTTGTACTGTGATTATAGAGTAATATTTTTTTTATTACAATACAATGTATTATAGAATTAATAAAACTGTTTTTGAATAAAAACTTTCTTTTATTTCATACAATTAGTTAACGTGATAGTTTTATTAAATTAAGTAATTAATTTCTCTCCAGGATTATATATAAAATTGATTTAAAATGACAAAACAATTATTTCAATACCAAAATATATTCTGTCTATAATTTCTGTATTCCCCTTAAAAAGCAATACATGTTCTATCAACGATAGTGACACTTAGTCCAATCAATACTTTTTATTTAATTTCAATATATTCTTATAATTGAGGCATTTGATTGGAAGTCAATTAATTCTTATACTTAAAGCAATAAAGTCATATATTTCGCAATTAATCATATAACTATAATTGAAAGAAATGTAGCTTTGATTGTGGAATAGGGAATATATGCTATCATTGATTGAATGTGCATATGGTTCATGATATGATAGATTTTTCTCTGTGTGATATACTTAAAGATCGCAATTTACTAAAGTTATTAGCATATTTACAGTATTTAAGAGAAAAATAAAATAATCTTTCCTTACTATTGCTTTGAAGTTTGTTATTTCAAAGTATCAAGTGGAGACTACTGCGCATACTTCGTACGTTCATACTCATCAGGCAGCCACACGGCTCGATATTTTTCGTTTTAAATTAGAAGAATCATTTTGCAAAAAATTCACAGGACAAAACTTATTGAAGGTTGGCAAATTTACTGGCTGTTGTTTATTGCACTAATATTCTCAGAAAATATAATTTTAGTTTAAAATTAAAAATCTTTTACTTTCTTGAAAACTTTATAAGGCAGCCCTATATATTATTTATTATTCTGAATTATGTATTTTGAATGTTATGTTGTTTTTCTTTGATGTCTAGATATTTTGCTATTAGATTGGAGGCAGATTCGTCTCATATCGAAAAAGTCTAATTAACTTTCCTAATGTCTATATATTTTGTTACTAATAGTCGAGACAAACGAGACGAGACGAACTTTAGTCTCGTCTCGTCTTGAAAAACATTATCTCGAAATTTCGAGACGAGACAAAGCCTTGTCTCGTCTCGTGGCAACTCTACAAAGCACGCACTCTTTGATGCAACGTTTATTTATTTTTAAGAGTTTTACAAAAAAACGACCTGTTTTATTATTCTTAAGTGCTCAAATGCAGTGTAATCTGACATCTAGTGTAAATATTTCACTTAGCTCTTGAAAGGATAAGTAGAGTTACATACATACACCTGATGTCAGATCAAACTGACCACACCTTTCATTTTCAAAAATCGCCATTGTTGTTCGAAATGAGCAATTAGCAGCAATATACATTTCTTGATACTATAGAACTATAGAGTTTGCATAATGCAAATGACACCTATAACCTATTTTAATTCAGCTAGGAATTTGGGAGTTGAGATGGATTCGGATCTCCGTTTTACAGGCCATGTCACAAAATGTATCAGTAAGGCCTATTCTGCTTTGAAAATGCTGTACCCACACAGACATAGTCTCACTAAGCATTTGAAAATCAAACTCACAGATGCACTTGTTTTAAGTAGCTTTAATTACTGTGATATTGTCTACGGCCCTTGTTTACTTCAGTCTGATAAGGATCGTATTATTATTATTAGGAAGTATGATCCAATAAGTCACAAATTGATCTGCGCAAAGTGGCTGACAATGAAAGATTTCATCATGCTGCCTGTTTTTATCATTCATTGATACTTCACGAACATCCTCCATATTTATATCGGAAAATTGGCTTTAGATCTGACGTGCATAACCTCAACCTCAGGTTTAGAGGACTTTTATCGCCACCTCCTCACCGTACATTGTTGTTCGAGCGCTCATTTACTTACAACATTTATTGCACGTATAACGGAATTCCGCATAATTATAAGACTTATAAGCCTTCGACGTTTCGATTAGTACTACGAAAAAGTCTATTGAATTTGGTATAGATATTGTTTGATAATTTTGTTTTTGGTGTTTATTACCTATTTTATAATTGTGTTGTCCAGATGGTATATATATATATATATATATATATATATATACAAAGAAAAATGAAATAAACTAACTTGTACACAAGCACCAGCTTGTGTCACGAGATTTTTTTGATTCGTACAAGTTAGTTTATTTCATTTTTCTTTGTATATCGGTGATATACTATACTCTGTCAACTTAGTTGAATATCTTTGTTTGTTTATATATATATATATATATATAATCTGTCTTTTTGGGTCATAAATAATTATATTTCATTTTCTGGGTTAGGATACACATATCAGTTTTACTGCCTTCTAACCCTTTTTGCAGATATTTTTTTTCTTGTGTATGTTGTAATTTTTTGTATATTATGTTGTACGAGGTCTGTTCAAAAAGTACCCGGAATTCTCATTTTTCTAAAAAAATATTTATTTATTCGTCTACATCTATATGGTCCCCTTCAAAGTAATCCCCCCTAGATATAATACACTTATGCCAGCGTTTTTTCCAGTCTTCGAAACACCCTTGATAGTCACTTTTTGTAATGCTCTGTAGCACTCTCAGCGATTCTGCCTTTATCTCTTCAATCGATGAAAAACGCTGTCCTTTCATGGGTCTCTTCAACTTTGGGAACAGGAAAAAATCACACGGAGCGATATCTGGTGAATAAGGAGGTTGGGGCATGATTAAAGTCTTGTTTTTAGCCAAAAAATCACGAATAAGCAACATTTGATCGAACTTGACGTGCTTTTTTCACTCTTGGTGACGTTGAGTACTTCCACGTGGACGATTGTGCTTTTGTTTCGACATCATAACCGTACACCCATGTTTCATCACCAGTTATGACCCTTTCAAGTAAATTTGGATCGTCGTTGACGTCGTTTAACAGCTCCTGAGTGATGGTAATGCGTTTGTTTTTTTGATCAAAATTCAGCAGTTTTGGAACGAATTTTGCTGCCACTCGTTTCATGCCCAAAACCTTTGAAAAAATATGATGGCATGAGCCAACTGATATGCCAACTTCATCAGCAACTTCTCTAATTGTGATTCGGCGATCATCCATAATCATTTTTTCCACTTTTCCCACATTTTCATCGATTATTGACGAGCTGGGTCGACCGAAGCGTTCGTCGTCTTCAACGTCTTCGCGGCCATCTTGGAAACGCTTATACCACTCGTAAACACTTGTTTTTTTCATAGCAGACTCACCGTAGGCTCTCTGTAACATTTCGCACACTTGGTTACACTTTATTTCATTTTTCACGCAAAATTTAATACAAATTCTTTGACTCTTCAATTCTTCCATTGTTTAAACTACCAAAAATCGCCGAGCTCAAAAAAACACGTCTACACCAGCCGCTACAAGACAGAATGTAAACAATGAATACAGCTGAAAATTTCACCATACATTAGGGACATGTGTACCAACACAATAAAAAAAAATTTGACCACCGGACTCTCCAGACGCGCGCAATTCAAAAATTCCGGGAACTTTTTGAACAGACCTCGTATATTATGTCTGCAAAAATAAACTGTTTATTATTATTAATTAAGTTTTTCACATGAAAATTTTTTAACCTTACCACTGATGATGGAGCCGGGTGCTCCGAAACATGTATTGTGTTGACGGATGTATATTAAAGTTATGGGGGTGAGGTACGACTTTTATTTCCTACAATCAGTAACAATCTACTCCACTTGGATATGGACTACTTCTTTAAATATACCTAGACGATTATTTTGTAAGGCTGACGTCGTTTTATTTATCTTTATTTTAATTATTTAAAAGAATTGAAGTTGTTCCACAATTCAACACAAATTTTGGATCTTATTCCAATAAAAATGGCAATTTACAATGTTTTTAATTAACCGATATAATCCCAACGCCCACAGAAACAAGAAAACTGCAATTCAACATGATATTTAATTCATTTCAGATACGTTGTGACGTCAGGTCTAGATAAAAATAATATGGATAATACGTAATGCAGATAGAAATTAATACCAAATAATACAGGAAAAATAAAAACAAGTATTATGAGAAAGAAAGACAAGGTTATTTTGTTTATCTTTTTACCACACAAATTGATCAATACACAAAAGAGTCATTTATTGTATTGTATTCTACTCGCATAATATCATACTTTTTATATATTATAGATGCATTAAAGTGGAGGTTAGACTTAAGTTATTTTCATTCAAATAGTTTTATAAATAATGGCGTATATAGCTAGGTTATTTTTAACTCAACACATTTATTTTAAGTACTGTATTAAAGTTCTAACGATATTATTTAACTTATTTGAAACTATCAACACGCGTAATACATATTGAGATGACAACATGTTGGCATCAAAAAAACTTTATTTACATACATACAACTGTAAACTCGGACTTTTGTAAATTTAACAAATATCTAATTTAGTGTGTTGTTGGGTTGGTCTATGTGGCAACCGATCGAGTGCATTACAACAGTGGTGTCCCTGTTTAGTAGTTCCTGAAAATGTTCCTTCCACCGGGACCCATCCCTGGTATGCAGTGGGTTAAGACTATGTGCAGAGGTGCCGTAAACGGTCCTAGTGACATGGAAGAAGGCTGTGGTGTTGTTGCTGTCGGCTAGTTGTTGCATTTCGATCGATTTAGCCGTCCACCACTGATTCTTCAGATATCGACTTCTTTGTTGTACTTCAGACTTCGCCACTTGAAAGAGACGCTTTTTTGATGTTGAGTTGCGGTCATTTTGCCAGGTGATAAATGCTTTACGCTTAGTGTCTGTTAAGACTGGTTTAGAAAACGAATAAGAATATGATTAGTGTATAGTTATAGTCACAAGCACAACTAGTTAAAATACATTATGTCAAATGGTATCGTTTATACAACGATTAGTTTACAAGTTGTAATGATTTGTAATAGTCATAACTTTGGATGTTGTAGTAGGAATAGCATTGAGATATAAGGAGACGCTATAAGCATTATTTTACATTGTACAGAAACGGGTGCATTGGGTGGGGCGTAAGCGCATACCAATATGGCGAATACTCCAGAGCCGGACTAACTATTTTTGTTGACGTTTTTGTTTTTAATTTGCAGCTTGGGTTTATACTTTATTTTGAAATATTATGCAGTGTACAAAATACTTAAATATAGGTAATTATTGATATTTGATACCTAAATCCAGGAATAAAAGACGTTAGTACTTTATAAATTATATATTAATACCCCTTAAACAAAACAATTTTATTTAAATGTTGCGCTATGCTTATCCACTTTATTTTTACTTAAATAATACATCCTGGTATTAACATATTTAGTCGCAATAGATTTGATCAGTAAATGTATATGGTTATCAAACACTGATTTGATCAAAACCGTGCACAACTAAATTAGGAAAAATATTACTATTTACAAATTCCTTTAAAACAAGGTTTATTATGAATCCCGCGGACAACTGTTCATTAGTAGCTACTACAAGATTTTTTATGATCTTTTCGGATTGGAAGCAAACGTCTAAAACATCTTTTGAAGGAATTTGTAAATCCTTTTTTTGCCTTCATTTTAATAAAAGAATAACACTTTTTAATGCATCTCGAGATTCTCTGCAAATAATTTGCTTCTTTAAACTAAAAACAACAAATCCAGCAATATAAACAATAATGAATTTCGAAAATTCAGAAAATGTCCAGGAAGATAATCATGATCTGGATAAATTATATTTTTGTACATTTCTCGTTGGTATCCAATTAATTCGAGACACATATTCTGTCCAGATATGTCTACGAGCAGGATCTTTAGGAAATCTAAAAACCATAATATGTTTTTAACACACATTTAGGGGTCTTTTTTGCTAGAAAGTGATGAAAAAGTAGAGAGTTTGAGAGTAGAAATCAAGTAAAGGAATTTGTAAAAAAAAAAATAAACTACAATGCACGTATCAATTGTTCAGTGCAGAAAGAAAATGCTACCAGACTCCTATAATAATGTGTTTTAATAAGTTCGCCGAAAAAAACCCTAAATACGTCCATGTACAATGTTTACAATATTTGGTACATACCTATGAAACGTTATTTCTGATATTTTCTGGTCGATTTCACTTCTACTACTGCAACTACGCACAGCACAGGACACCATTATAGTATATTGTCAAATAACCGTCCAAAAAAACACGAAAAACTTAAATAAACTTGTAAAATACTCGTAAATAACACTATAAACTTGAAAGCACGACAAATGATAGATATCGTATACCAATATGGCGTACCTGCACCCGCTTTTGGCCACGTTAGAGCGTCTCCCCCCACCTCAATGAAGAATAGCGACAGTCTCGGCTATAGTCGTCGGTGTTCGGAAACATGTTATTGTGAGAAAATTCAAACTATTGACGTAATCGCATATTATACCGGGTATTCCATTAAGGGTGGACAGGTAGCATATCTCAGGAAATAATAGTCGTAGGACAATGGGACAAAAATTCTTTTAGGGAAATTGACCATGGTAAATCGCTGGAAATAGTTTTTTAGTTCCTAACTATACCGCTAGGGGGCATAATAGATACAGTAATGCGAAAAATGCATTTTTATTGAAAATTTTGCAATATAAGTTAGAAAAGCAATACTACCAGAGTAATGCTACTGATATTCGGCATCTTTTTGGTGTATCACTTCTTATGGTGCGGCATGAAATAAAGGCAGCAGGGAAGGGCGAAATTTTACCTATGATAATGTCTATAACTTTGGTTTGGCTTAATCGAATTTATCAATCTAATTTTTGTTTAAGAAGCGAAGCCTTGCTGTTGAAGAAAAAAATATTTCAAATCATAATTGTTATTTGCTAGGTGGCGCTCTTTGCAACGCCTAAGGTTTTTTTGATTTTTCGTTAAAAACTTAAATGGAATGATACAAATATTTTATCAAACATGAAAAGTAAATTGTATTTCCAACAAAAAAGTCCAAAACCGCACTTCAAAATCTTTATTCGTTTCAGAGTTATGACCAAAAGAGTGTCACGAAAATTCGTTGAAAAATCATGTATCTTTAATTTTCCGTGATCAATAATGCCATGGAAATAAAGAAATAACAATGGATAACCAATGAAAATAACAAAAATTAACAATAACACTAATAATAACAAAACAAAAACAACAACATTATAACTACCAACAGAAATTTCATAAATGTTCAAAATGACCCCCATTTTGCAAAATGCAGCTACTTATTGGCTCATTTTTAATGTACTAGCGACCGCCGCTGCAATTTCAGCTCGTGGAAGCGACGCCACTGCATTTTCAATTCGCTCAATCATATCACCGTAGATATAAAAATAAGTAGTGTCACAGGCTGTCGGCCGTTTCATCTTACGGTTACAAAGCGCTTGCCGACGAACGTGCTGGGAGTGACATGTACGAGGTCACATATCGCAAAATGTTTACGTTACACGGCGATGATATACTACGGGGTCTACAAAAAAAATGCTTGAACATTTTAATTTGAGCTGTAATTTTATTTTACGTTAATAAAATACTTACTTTTTTTATTAATTATTATTATTAATTAATTAAAATTATGTATTAATCAAATATTTTTAAACAGTACTACTAATATTAAAAAAGAGTAATGGGAATATTTAAAATATTAATTAACGATTTCACATTTAAAATCATAGTTTAAAAAGAACAGCATTCATACAGAATAAACACAATATTAAAAGCAGTACTAGGCTCTATTTTTAACTACCTTAAAAGCAATTAATAATACCAGCCTAGAATAAATATACAGTAATGCCTATATTATAATAACAATTATACAGTGTGTCCGAATAAGCTGTCTTTTGTCGATTTATGATGCTAAATAAATTACATTATGTAATAAACAGCCTTTTTAGCAAAACCAATACTTAGCTCATATGATAGTTAGTCCTTGTACTGAAATGGCAACAATTTTAGACAGCACGTAACGTTAGGGAAAGAATAAGTGCAAACAAAATACATATTGTAACATTTCCCTAATGTTGTAATCCCGCATAGAGCAAGCAAGAGCCATATTTATTAAAATGCGGAATCTATTAACTGACAGAACACTCAATTTAAACATCAGATTTAACTTCCTTAGATGTTATGTGTATTCCACGTTACTGTATGGAGTCGAGGCCTGGACGCTAAAAGTCAGAAGTATTAACAAGCTGGAAGCATTTGAGATGTGGGTGTATCGCAGAATGCTGCGTATTCCATGGATCGATCATGTCACCAATCACGAGGTCTTACATCGGATGAACAAGGATCAAACAATTCTCGAGACCATAAAAAAGAGAAAGACTGCTTACCTTGGCCATGTCATGAGACAGGACAAGTTCAGATTCCTGAAACTGATTATGGAGGGCAAGTGCTCTTGGCTGAAAAACATAAGGGATTGGACAGGCTTATACTCAAACGCCCTGCTAAGAAGAGCCCCAGACAGAGATGAATTTGCCAAGATTGTTGCTGATCTTTATTGAATGGAGAAGGCACTTCAAGTAGAACAATGTTGTAACGTAATGTAATACAGGGTCCGCAAATATTATGTAGGAAAGCATCAAGTATCGATGCGCTTTTCGTTAATAATATTAGTGTATTCTGGAGATAATCAAAATGGATGGCTAAACAGCGAGAATAAAAAAAAAGTGTATAACGAGGTTTATTATAAATGCTTTGATTTTTTTGTTATAATGTTATTGCGATTATTTTCAATCATTTATCGTTTAAATTCCTAATTTTAAGTATAATTATACCCAAGTAATAAGCCGCAATTTCCAGTTCAAATAATACTTTGTTATTATTGTCCAAAGATAAACTTATAACTATATAAAAATCGAAATCTTAATAATTATTTAATATACAACAAAATATCCAAACGGTATATCATCAAAGCGTGTATAACAAAGGACAGGCGGTATATATCATCTATACCAGACTTACTGAGAGCGGGGAGAAGCAATAAGGGAGGTAAATGGGCGGGGACTCAATGTGACCCTTCTAGTCGTAGTATATTTTCGATGATCATATTCTTTCGAGTGGTTGGTGGTGTTTGGTAAACCATGTTTTTTTATCCTTCCCCACAAGTAAAAATCTAACACTGTGAAGTCCGGGGATCTAGGTGGCCACAAAAATACGCTACCCCTTCCAATCCAGCGATTTGGATAAACAGAATTTAAAAAATTGCGCACCTGTTCAAAAAAATGCGCTGGGCATCTATCTATCGTGTTGATACCACAGGGACATCTGTACGTAGAATGGAACGTCTTCTAAAAGGATTTGCAAATTAGTTCTTAAAAAATTGAGATACGATTCTCCATTCAAATGGCCATCGATTATAAAATGTCCAATAATTCTGCCGTCTACGATTCCACACCACACGATTACACTCCATCTACTTTGATGTTCAACTTCCGATATCCAATGCGTATTGTGTAAATTAACACTACCGCAACTAGAAAAACTGGCTTCATCAGCCCATCAAATCTGTGAGAGAAATTGCGGGTTTTCCGTATACATATCTCTCAGCCAATAACAAAAGTCTAGGCGCTTCTTGTCAACATCGGCATCTGAAAGTGCCTAATGTAAAACCATACTGTAAGGATGCAGTTTAAAAGATTTTAAAAGTCTGAAGAAATGTCACTGACGCTTACATGAGGATTCGCTTCCACATACGCAAGAATGTTTATAATATTATCTTCACTGCTAACTGGACGTCTTCTGAGCGGGACTGGATCAACTCTTACACTTCCCTTTTCTCGTAAACGGACTGCTAACCGACGGAATACTTTTCTGCTACGGTGTCTTCGGTCAGAGTATTTAGCAGCATATTCGCGTTTATTTATTTGTCTCCATGCATGGAAACTTGCCAATTTTGTTTCATGAGTATCTAGATCTACCTCTTTTAACAAATTTTATGAAAGCTCTGCATTTTGGTAATTTTAATGGATTTTTCATTATTTTTATTTGTTAAATTATCAGTTTAATAAAGTTTAAACCTATTTCTTTATTTCCCATGGCATTCTTGATCACGGAAAATTAAAGATACATGATTTTTCAACGAATTTTGGTGACCAACATTCTTTTGGTTATTACTCTGAAACGAATAAAGATTTTGAGTGCGGTTTCGGACTTTTTTGTTGCAAATTCAATTTACTTTTCATTTTTGATAAAATATTTGTATCGTTCCATTTAAGTTTTTAAAGAAAAATCAAAAAACCTTAGGCGATGCAAATATCGCCATCTAGCGGAGTCCCAAAAAACAATTATGATTTGAGATATGTTTTTTCTTCATCAGCAAGGCTTGAGTTTTCAAACAAAAATTAGATTGATAACTTCGGTTAAGCCAAACCAAAGTTATAGACATTATCATAGGTAAAATTTCATCCTTCCCTGCTGCCTTTATTTCAAGCCGCACAATAAAAAGTGATACACCAAAAAGTTGTCGAATCTCAGTAGCATTACTGTGGTAGTATTGTTTTTCTAACTTATATTGCGAAATTTTCAATAAAAATGCATTTTTCGCATTACTGTATCTATTACGCCCCCTAGCGGCATAGTTAGGAATTAAAAACCTATTTCCAGCGATTTCCCATGATCGATTTCCCTAAAATAATTTTTTTCCCATTGTCCTACGACTATTATTTCTTGAGAATGCTACCTGTCCACCCTTAATGGAATACCCGGTATATATAATAATTGAAATTTCATTAACATTAATAAAACAGCTTGAATGTAGATTATTTCATGCACGTTCCGATTCCTTTTACCATCAGATATCATCCATACATTCCTGTACTCCCCTAATTACTTCAGCATCTTGATTTTCTTTCTCTAGAAGGCATTAGACGTGTATGTGCATTTCTAAAGGATTGCTCTCTAAAGTTGTAGTTTTGACTAAAGTAGAAGTTATAGGATCTCACCCAGATTCCCTTTGCTGTGGACTTCTACTTACTTTTTTCTCCTAGTACACGCACCCGTAGAGTTAACGGGTGTTCCCTAATCTGGCCGTATAACCCAGAAGTTCAGGCCATATAATAGAAGAAGAGGAAGTAACTAAGGATGCGAAAATAGTAAAAAGTAGCGATTCCGATACCCGTAATTTTTGCCAAGTATGAATTCTACCGATACTTGTCAAAAAGGTATCGATAGTCTTAGGTATCGGTATCGAAAGTATACACAACACTTTTAAAAATAAAACTGCTGAATGTAGGTATATTATATTTTGTGTTACATAACATAGGAGATCTATGAAGTATGTATGATGCAAAATTGTGGACAAATTTACAAAATGCTGCAAATCATACGAGTAGGAAATGGTCATTTCATGTGAGTTTCACACTATACGGCGGATCTACATAACGACCAGTGTTCTTCCGGACGGTTGCCCTGCAGGTGTTGTTTAACACAGTTTGGCTCGGTTGTCCTTTAGGCATTCGATGTTAAGCTTTCGCCTTAATTTCTTCCCTGTTGTGGACGTTTTGCAGGTAGATGTAGGGTCATACTGGATCGCACAAGTCAGTGATCAGTCCAGCCATCATCAGCACTCGTTAAAGCTTCACTTCATGTCGGTCACGACCGCGATCAATTACGTAGTCAATCATATGCCAGTGCTTGGATGTTGTCTTAAACTTGTCTTATTGTCTAAGAATTAATAATAATAATGCCTTTATTTTTTGACAAAAAAAACAGAAAATGTATAATTCTATATCTTAATGTACCAAAAAATTGTCAAAAAAAGGGGGAAGTTCACACGGAGTGTGCTCTACCACTTAACCCCATTGAAATTAATAATTAATCAAAATGTATATAAAACAAATGAAAAAAAAAAAAAAAAATGAAAAAAACAGTACAAGTAGGTATATATCCAACCCCGGTAGGAAACATTAACAAAAACCAGATTACACTAAATGTAGATATTGTATACAGATCATATTTGGAGTACCAGAAAAAAATAAAAATAGTCCCCAAGTGTTTTGCTAACTGAGAAAAAAAGAAATATAAGAATAGGGTCAATTAACAAGAGATAGGTGAGGTTTGCTGTGACCAAATCCTCTGAAACATATGTTTTTTAAAAGTTGACGGAGACAGTGTTTTAAAATCGCCAGGAATAGAATTAAGAAAGTTGCATATCGTGTATGAGAAGCTTCGTTGAAAAGTTGCTGTTCTATGCACTGGAGGTGTTAGTAACGATCTATTTCTTATATTAATATTGTGTACATCACTGCGATATGTTATTTTGTTGTAGAGATAAGGAGGAGATTAAAATTTTACGATTTTGTTATATAAGCAAATAGTATTTAGATGAAACCTATTTCGCATATTGAAGTGGCTTTCAAGTCAGGCAATTTGTGAGACACATGTTCATATTTTCGTATGCCATATATCAGTCGAATGCATGAGTTTTGTATTCTTTGGATTTTATTTACAGTGTCCACATCTAGAGATGGATAATATACAGGGGAACAGTAGTTGAAATGAGATAGAACGAGAGTCTCACATAACATCTTCTTTGTCTCCTGCGTTAAATATTCTCTCTGTGGAAATAATAGACGTAGGGCCGAGTATGCTTTTTGAATGTTGTTCTTAATGTGATCCCTATATCTAAGAGTTTGATCTAATAAGACTCCCAAATTCTAACCATTGTTTGATATCGACAGCAATTCACCGTTTATTTTCAACTTTAAATGATCCTCTAGACGCCTGCAGTTCTTCCTATTTCCAAAAGCGAGAACTTTAGATTTGCTGGGATTTAAACTTAATGAATGGTCGCGAGATAACCTAAATAATGAGGCGAGATCGTTATTCATAGCAATAACAGCTTGATGAATTTCACTTACTTTAAAAGAATGATAAATTTGCGTGTCGTCCGCATACATACCAATATTACATATAACTAAATCTTTTGGAAATTGACTGGTGTAGAGAGTAAAAAGTAGAGGAGATAAAATTGATCCTTGTGGTACGCCGGTATTAATTTCTCGCGGATCGGAATTAATATTATTAATTTTGACCAACTGTTTACGATCTGACAGGTATGATTCGAACAGTTGCATTGCCGACAAAGCAAGCCCACATGACTTCAAGATTGCTAACAAAATGCTATGGTTTAATGTATCGAACGCCTTACTATAATCCAGCAGAACCATTGCCGTGGCTTTTCCCTGATCAAGACCCCTAAAAATATCATCGGTGATATTAAGAAGTGCTGTGGCGCAGCTGTATCCTCGCCTAAAACCGGATTGAGCTATCGGTAAAATATTGTTTGAACTGAGATACTCACTTAACTGCATTGCCATAATTTTTTCAGCAATTTTTGATATGCTGGAGAGTATGCTAATAGGTCTTAAGTCAGAAAAAGTTTGAGGGTCTGAATTTTTTGCAATAGGAGTAACAACTGCTGTCTTCCAAGCTTCAGGAAATCTACCTTCAAGTAAGACTGTATTAATAATATGAACTAGATATTTCAAAATAAAAGGACAACACAATTTTAAAGCTACCACACTAATAGAGTCTATACCCCCTCCTGTGTTTTTAAGTTTTCCAAGAACTTCCATAACAGCTGACTCGTCAGTCAAAGAAAAGTTAAAATCAGATGCACATATTCGGGTATTCCGATATTTGTCAATGGTTTCCATTATATTTGACCCATTTACTACTGGAATATTGTCTAGAAAATGATCGTTAATTTCGGTGGGTTTTGATAAATGAAGTGGTAGTGATTTATTTTTTGTATTAGTTATGTTTAAAGTTTTTAGCTCTTTCCACAATTCCTTCTTACTTTTCGTTCTTACAATATGGTTAAAGTAAGCTCTTTTTTCAGATTTAATTGCCTGATTTGTTTGATTTCTCCACTGCTTATACAAGTTCCAGTCGTGTTCTGATTTAGATCTTCGATATTTGGCCTTAGCCTTATCTCTCTCTCTCTCATAAAGAAACGAATGTTTTGCGTTAGCCATGGCGCTTTATTTTTCGTTATAATTGCCGTTTTTGATGGCATATGCGCATTAAGTAACCCTAGCAAATAAGTGTTAAAAAGATTCACTTTGTCATTGATATTGGGCAAAAAAAATATGTTATAGAAGGGGATTTCAAGAAAACTATCATAAAAATCCTCAGCATTAAAGTTTCTAAAATCTCTATAGGTGAATTCAAAAGGTTTTTGTTTATCGTGATTGCTCAAATATTTACACTGAATAATTTCGTGATCTGATATCTCGAGTCCCCCAACTTCAATAGATGAGATTTTATCTGGACTACTACTAATAATAACATCAATTAAAGTCACATTTTGATCCGATAAGCGAGTTTGTAATAACAAGATCTTGTTCGGCGCATTTGGTTAGCAGCAATAAACCGTTGGAGTTACACTCTCCTACTTTTCCGGACGGATATCAACCCGTGTTCGGACAAATGCAAATGCTTCACTGTGTATTGCCACTTGTCCGGCTAACGGACGAAAACTCGGACGGACAAATATACTGATCGTGTGAAAGAGCGCTAATAAGTACTCAAATTTTATTGTAAGTGGGTTTCAAATCAATAAATGAATATTTGGTTTTAAAGGCAGAAAAACATTGGGAAATTAAGAAAGTTAATTTTGATTATTTTATTTTTGTAACTAGGGCAACAATATATTTTTACACATATTGCACATATAACTTTTTCTTACGATCGTATTAAATTTATTTTTACTTAAAAATTTTAAAGAAGAATATTTTATAATACATAGATTTACAGTAAAAGAGCGAATGAGGTGAGTGGTAGAATTAAAACCCTTTACTTTTTGCATGACCTTAGAAAAAAAAAGTAAAATATTATTATTATTGTCGCTTTTAGTTTGAAGTATAAGGTAAGCGATAGATATGTATGGGTAGTTCTCCAAATATGGGAATTTTTAAGGAACTCTCATTTTTTATTAATTTGTTTAAATATTTCTATATAACTTAACTATTATTAATAAAGTATCAAAAAGTATTATTTAGAGAATTACCAGAAACAAAAAATGGATTACTGAATTACTGCCATAATCAGCCATAATTGAAGTAATTCTCAGTACCCTGGTGTGTCACTTCATCGATATTCTGACTTCAAATGATTATTATAGATGCAAAATCAAATTTATGTAAATTGCTGCTGCGGCCAAAGAATTTTATATATTACTTACCTTACAAAATCTACTATTATTTAAAGTCAAATTTAATATTAGTCCAAAAATTAGACTTCTTGACGTTGTCACTGACTTTACTCCTCAGTTCCCTGGCTATGCCTTCTATCGCTTATTTTACTATTTAAAATGTAAAAGTCGGTGCTTCCATCTAACATTTCTTTAAAATACTAGCAAGATTTAAACATAACGTCTTTCCCAACCTCAATTTATCATCCGTTCAGTACGTTTTACACACTTTTCAAGTGAACACATTGAGTTGAGACGGTCAATATATCAGTCCACTGGTAAGTATTTTTTTGTACGACCGACCTTTTTTGATTGTTTACCGTGTCTGTCTTTATGACAGTAAGGGACATTTACTGGCTGACAACCCAAACACGACGGTAAGTAATTCACTTACCGTTCAGAGAACGGTAAGTAAATTCACGACGGTATATCATTGCGCATTTATGCTGACGTCATTATTTTGATTTTTAAATTGTATATTAAACGGCATTAGGTATGAACTTTTATAAGCATTTTCATACCGTTCTCTGGAATTATAGCGGCTATTCCAACATTCCATGCTTCATCAAGAGATTCACATTCAAAGTCACTCATTTTCAATAATAATACTTATTTAAATAAGTTTTGACAAATACATGACATAAAAAATACGATAACAATCATAACAATAACAATTAGTTCCATGACAACGTTCAACTGCAACTTTGTAGAGGGTATTCAGCTAACCTGAATTTGTATTTAATTGAAAATATTAATTATTAAAAATAATAAAATTGCAATTTCAGCTATTCCGATCGTACAAAAAATAGTATAAGCATCTCAAACAGTAAGTAGTTTACCGATCTCCTCCAATTTTGGCGACTTCGCTTCGCTCAGTCGCCAAACATTGTCGTCGATCGGTAAACTACACTTACTGTTCTCAATACTTAATATACTATTTTCAAATATTTATATTTTTGGTAATATTTTGTAACGTACTTTTATGCAACACTTTTGCAGTTATTAAATTTATAGGATTTATATTTAAAAAAACAAGTAAATATGTACTCTTTTATCAAATGCTCAATGTTTCTCAGTACCCTGGCTTCAGTCCCCTGTAAAATATTTTTAAATTTGTTATGCTGTGACAGGTATAATGAAAAATGTCTAACGAGAACGTGTGAAAAATGCCTCAATAATGTTCTACCATACGAAGAGTTTAACAACAAGAAGAAAATACTATACAGGCAATGGGTTTCATCTAAAGTATGCTTTGATGATCCCAAAACAAAATTGAAACGATTTGTAGTAAAACAGAAAAAAGAAACTTTTGAATTTTTTTCACGCGAACTTATATTGAAGTTAGAGCAAGATACAGTAAATTTTTTAAAGCACGAAACCAACACAGTTCACCAGTATCATTCTATCCAATACCTAAAAAATTCGCTTAGTGACCACGACGTAATAATTCACATGGATTTTTCGGAAAACTACTGTACCAAGTATAATCAGGAAATACATCATTTCAGTCATTTCACTTTCACTTTGGAGGTTCACGAGAACAACTTTCCCTTCACACAGTGGTAGTTTATTTAAAGGACTCTACAAAATTTTACTGTACAGCCTCATCAAGTCTTGCACATAACGTTCCAGCTATTTGGGCTCATTTAAAACCAGTCCTTGCAGAATTGCCACACACGATTGAAAACATACATTTTGTAAGTGATGGACCGGTAACGCAGTATAGAAACAAAATGATGTTTTATGTTCTAGCAAACAAAATGTCAGAAATGTATCCTGGAGTTATTAATTGGTCTTGGAATTATCACGAAGCGGGGTATGGCAAAAGAGCACGAGATGGGATAGGGGCCACCTGTAAAAGAGCTGCGGATAATATCGTTTCTACAGGTAGCGACATAACAAATTTACAAGAATTTTGCCAAGCAGTTCAAATGAGATGTCCGAACGTTAAAATTTTTAGTATCACGGAGAATGATATTGAGCAAATGGCAGTGATAATTTCAACTGAACATTTAAGTAATTCATTTTCATTAAAGTTCATCAAGTTTTAGGAACGGCCTTTTTACCACGAAATCTAGTAATGAAATATTTAAGTTGTTTTTGTAATAGTCAATAGAATGTGCGTTCTGACATATTCAGCCAAAAAAAGATTGGGTCTAAGTGAAATATATGATAATCCTGGAACAACACAAGGATCCTCATCGTTACCGTCTACACAAAAAATATTCGAAGAGAAAATTCAGCAAGAGAATTTAAGTTTTAGCAGCAATCTTACGTTCAATTTAGAAAATCCTGAAGAACTTGATGACATTTCCGTTTTAGCCATTAATCCATCTGATCTTTTTGACAATATTGGGTATATATCTGAAAGTCGAGACCCAAATAAAAGTGATCAATTGAATAAAGTGACAATCGCCGCACAGAAAATAACGCAGCGAAATAAAGTGAAAAAGAATAAAGGTAAAGAAAACAAATACAAGAAATGGAAATCAAAGAAATATAACAATGCTGATTGCTTGTGTTTGATTTGCGGTGTTCGCTATAGTGAAGACACATCAGGACACGACTGGATCCAATATATACTGTGCAGCCAATGGGCGCAATTAAGTTGCATCAAGGGTGATACCATATCGTTCGTTTGTCCGAATTGTTCTCCTGATACATACAACTGATATTATTTTGTATTTTTATTTTCATATTTTTAGAAAAGAATGTATTGTTTATTTTGATAATTAAACGTTAGGATATAATAATGTTATTTTATATCAGACCCCTGTTTACTGGGTCAGTCCCCTGTCACCTAATTTTCTTCAAATCCTCATAAAATATTATTCCTGCACTAAGTTGACTGGCCCGTTCTAGAGGGCTATTAAAAAAGACCAACGGGGATGTAACCAAACTTTTCAAACTCAAAACTTGTCGTTTTGGTTTTGCCAAAATTATTGTCAAATAATTCCGACTTTTGTAGAACTACCCGTATATCCTGACAACGAGTGAATTCCATATAATACAATCTCAGAAAGTAATATAGAAACCGGAGGGTAAGTGAACAAGCAGGGTTAGAGTGATGGCTTGCAGTTGCGGGGACAAATGTTATTTGCAAAGAACCTATTGCGGGCTCATGAAACGAACCAGTAGAAAGATTATCTCAGAACAACAAGGAAGGACGTCCACTGCCATTGAATTAATTTAAATGAAAATAAAATATCTATCAGTTAGAACATTAAATTTCGTTAAAACTAAAAACATTGACCTAAATAGTTTAAGTAGGTATAATCTTTTTATTTCCAGCTAAAAACTTAAATGTACTTCTCACGAAGTCAATGGTATTTTAAATTAATTATTTCTACATAATGAAGAATGAGAGATCAATTATAATTTAGAATCTTTTGAGTTATAGATTCCCAAGATATACATTTTTTATTTATTACGCGTTTATTGCAATTATTTATTTTTGACAGTCCACTGCGATTATGAACTTCTTCTGCAAATAAGGACTTTATAATCTCGATTTTAAAAAATTAAAATAAAACAATCATGGTACACCTGTTGGTCTATGTGTTAACGTTAAGTCTTCATAATCGTAAGGTTGCGAGTTCAAATCTGGGCCATGGAACTTTTTTTTATTATTGCAATTTTAGCCGATCTGCACATATTGTTACCTGACATGTTTATAAAATTCTTTTTACCAGATATTTCATACACTGTCATGATATGAAATTACGGTTATCTTATAGCGCGGAAACATTTTGATATATCTATGCCAAATAGTCAAGCAATTGTGCAAAATGTATAAAGAAATGATAAAATATTAGTATTTAACGTGACGATGGTTATTGTAAACAAATTTGGCCACAAAACGGATACATTTAATTTGACGCGGATGCAACTATCTTTCATTAATAGACATGCAAGAAAAGTATCGATATATTCGATTCTACCCCCAAACGGTGGGGATTGTTTAATGGTATAAATGTAATTACACTTGGATATAAAATAAATTGCTACGTCCTAGAAAATTCAGTACTTGACTAAACATTATAATATACCTAAAGCAGTAAATTAAAGACATAGTTGAGACAATTTTGGTAGAACTTTTGATAAATAATATAGTTTTCCAAAACATTAACAAAATACAGACATACCGTCTTCTTTCATATTTGTCTACCATAAAATCTCGTACACTTTGTTCGTCTGCTGCATTTGGCGGTGTTCCATCGTATAATCCTAACCATACTCGTTTGCAATAATCATTTCCTCTGTGTTTTAAAAATAATATTTCTTCTGTGGTGAATGTGGTCATGGATATTGATTTAACTCTGTGGGGTGGCGTTAAACCTCGCCTGGAACAAATAAATTATATTGTTATTCAATACAGCACAATGACAATATAACAGTATTTATTTTATGGCATATCAAATATAACATTACATATTTGGACCATTTTCATCATGAGAAAGATCAGATTAAATAAATATAATAGAATGTTTTTATTATATGCAATGGCAGTTCGTCGAGGAAGGCTATGGAGGCTAAGCCTCTACTACATAATAATATGTAATAAGAATTAGAATTGAAATCTAAGCGCAAAACCGTACTCTTTTAAAGTTTGCCATTATGCATATTCAATACGTAAAATACAAAGGAAAAAGGACTACATCACCACATAATAACGTTAGCAGAATTATCCATATTTGCGTCACACAGCGGAGACTTCACTACTACAGCCTCCAGCATTGAGGTGGGGGGAGACGCTCTAACGTGGCCAAAAGCGGGTGCAGGTACGCCATTTTGGTATACGATATCTATCATTTGTCGTGCTTTCAAGTTTATAGTGTTATTTACGAGTATTTTACAAGTTTACTTAAGTTTTTCGTGTTTTTTTGGACGGTTATTTGACAATATACTATAATGGTGTCCTGTGCTGTGCGTAGTTGCAGTAGTAGAAGTGAAATCGACCAGAAAATATCAGAAATAACGTTTCATAGGTATGTACCAAATATTGTAAACATTGTACATGGACGTATTTAGGGTTTTTTAGGCGAACTTATTAAAACACATTATTACTCTTTCTGCACTGAACAATTGATACGTGCATTGTAGTTTTTTTTTTACAAATGCCTTTACTTGATTTCTACTCTCAAACTCTCTACTTTTTCATCACTTTCTAGCAAAAAAGACCCCTAAATGTGTGTTAAAAACATATTCTGGTTTTTAGATTTCCTAAAGATCCTGCTCGTAGCCATATCTGGACAGAATATGTGTCTCGAATTAATTGGATACTAACGAGAATGTACACAAATATAATTTATCCAGATCATGATTATCTTCCTGGACCATTTTCTGAATTTTCGAAATTCATTATTGTTTATATTCCTGGATTTGTTGTTTTTAGTTTAAAGAAGCAAATTATTTGCAGAGAATGTCGAGATGCATTAAAAAGTGTTATTCTTTTATTAAAATGAAGGCAAAAAAAGGATTTACAAATTCCTTCAAAAGATGTTTTAGACGTTTGCTTCCAATCCGAAAAGATCATAAAAAATCTTGTACTAGCTACTAATGAAAAGTTGTCCGCAGGATTCATAATAAACCTTGTTTTAAAGGAATTTGTAAATAGTAATATTTTTCCTAATTTAGTTGTGCACGGTTTTGATCAAATCAGTGTTTGATAACCATATACATTTACTGATCAAATCTATTGCGACTAAATATGTTAATACCAGGATGTATTATTTAAGTAAAAATAAAGTGGATAAGCATAGCGCAACATTTAAATAAAATTGTTTTGTTTAAGGGGTATTAATATATACTTTATAAAGTACTAACGTCTTTTATTCCTGGATTTAGGTATCAAATATCAATAATTACCTATATTTAAGTATTTTGTACACTGCATAATATTTGAAAATAAAGTATAAACCCAAGCTGCAAATTAAAAGCAAAAACGTCAACAAAAATAGTTAATGCGGCTC
Source organism: Apoderus coryli (assembly GCA_911728435.2). Classification (NCBI taxonomy): domain Eukaryota; kingdom Metazoa; phylum Arthropoda; class Insecta; order Coleoptera; family Attelabidae; genus Apoderus; species Apoderus coryli. The sequence goes on along the minus strand of OU452206.1, from coordinate 2,070,087 downwards.
TGGAGAATCCGCCATATTGGTATGCGCTTACGCCCCACCCAATGCACCCGTTTCTGTACAATGTAAAATAATGCTTATAGCGTCTCCTTATATCTCAATGGCCTCTAGACAATGTTATTTCGCCTATATAGGTATACTGTCTATAATACCTACATATACATCATGTGCAATGGCGATCGCGCATCTCTTATAAAAACATATAGGTACGTGATATTATTAGGCATAGAGGCTAGCTTTCACACAAATACGCATGTGCAGTGAAAGAAATTCTTAAATACATATTACATAGTACCTGATTATTTTCGATGCAAAGACTGGAAAGTTTGTTTTTTTTTTGGCTTTTAAACTAATTATCAAAATCTATAACATTTTAATAAATAATCGATAATTAATTACGAAGTGTAGAATCGAAAAAATTAATGAATACGTCCACTAAATAATCTAAATAAGAAATAAAGCCTGTCAAGCTTTTGTTTTTTGTCGCCGCGAAAGTTCCATTATTTATTTTGTTTTTCTTCTAGTTAGGTTAGGTACAGAGTACAGGTTAATAAGTAGTCTATTCCATTCGTAATCGTTGGCTTCGTTGGTACAAAGTAAAGTAATACTTAAAATAAATTTGTTGCTTTTAACTTAACATTCTTTTGAGCAAAATAAAATAAGTGTAATAAATATTGGCTTCAATTTGAAGTGTTTGTGTAAGTATTTTCAACCGGGGGAAGATAGGTACCGTGGATTTTCTTCTTAACAACGGCTTTAACAAATTAAATTACGAACAAAAATTGGAAATCAAGACGCGCGGCAGACCTACGCCGACTCTAAAATCCTTAGTGCAGACTGGGGTAGAGAGAGACATTGAAACGCATTCAAAAAGTCAAGAACATATTTCATCGAATATAAAATTCAAATTTGTTGGTAAAAAAAATATCCAAAGTGCGTATAAACAATAAATTGAGAATTATAATGAAAAAGTTAAATAAAATCGGGATAGTACCTCCTGGGTGGGGAAATTTGTCTAGATAAGTTTAGCCTCCCTAGTTAAATAAGTTGCGAGCGGCCACTGATTATATGGTAGTATAAGTATATTCTATAAGTAAAAATTAATTAGTTTTTAAGTTCAGGTTTAGTTTTCAACTAGTCCACGATGATTTTGAAATATCCTTAATTTATCAGATACCTCCTATATTTAAAAAAAGACAAAAAAATCCAAACACCTAGAGGAATATAATTTTATGTTTAATAAGAACCAATGTGCCAATAATAGTTGTCTTTTCTAATATAAAACCCACTATAAAAACAGTCTCGTCTATAAGCGGAAATACTAATTTTCTACAGGATTTTACTTATCGTCGCACCTGTAATAGTTTAAGTTCTAGAATACCATACTCAGGTAAGCTATGAACGATGAACGTATGAATTATTGTTAAATAAATTAAAGCAAACATTTCAAAAAATCAATATCGATATTGAAGAATGTCCTCAATATTATATAAATGTCAGATTAAAAATTTCAACTGGGAAGATCAAGTTCGCATCTCTATGGAATCACTTTCACTTTTATTAACTTAATAAATTAAATTAGATGTTGACTTAAAATGGCTCTATCAATTAAACAATCGCGCCATCAGTTAACCTCTTTTAAGTGACTATCAAATTGCTTATTCCTTTATATATACCAATACGAGGCTCGTTTTTTAGCTCTTCATATCATATACAGGGTGTTTCTATATTCGACCGACAACGCTCTACCACAGAAAGCTCTCGCTAATTTATGCATTTTGATATAGGGACATATACCCTTAAAGGGCTTAGTTCTCTAGTTACAGGGTATCAAAGGTTCAAATTCAAACTCCTTTAAATTTTTGTTTTAAATTTCGTGACCGATATGTTCTTTACAAAAGTCATATTTTGACATAAACAATCTTTTTAAAAAATTAACCAGTGGCATGCTATAGGGGTTAGTGACACTTTTTATCCGCCTATTTTTTACGCCACTGGATTAAATATTTTTTTAGTAGTTTAGTAGTAATAGTTACACCATTAATTACTATTATTTTTAATTTTCTTACAGCCCTAATATAAATCCAAACATTGGCCAAAAGCAAAAAAAAAGAAAGAAAAGATAATCAGAAACAAAAGGAAAAAGAAATAAACACCAGTACAGAGATTAATAATCTATGTCAATTTAACATTTTTTTTTTGTAAACTGAGCATAAAGCTCCCTATCACTGTGATATTAATTAAAATCAATGAGTTTATGAATGGTTTTTCTCGGCAAACTAAAATTCTACTTCTTTACGTACTTTTTAAAAGTTTGTTTTGATATAAATAACGCCCAAGAAGAAAAAGCTCTTTAGCCCTATACTTTTTTTTGTTTTTAAAGATTTTGTCTCACATTGTTTTATGTCGTGTTTGTGTTGGGTTTTTAAACAAAATATTTGTCGTGGTTCCAATAGCCCTACGTCAATATAAAGAACATCCGATGGATACAGTCGTTTTTTGGAAAAAATATTTTTATAAAACGTTTTTGCACTACTTCTAACTGTTGTATCTGATTTTTATAATATTTGGTTCCCGATAGGAGAGCTTGTATATGAAATAGTTTATCAGCAGAATATAAATTCAAATAATAAACATTATTATAAGAATCCAAAAGTAAATATAAGTTAACATTATCTACATATCAATATTATAATAGAGTGGTTAGTTAAATTTGGATACTTAAATGCTAAACAAATAAAATATGAGACCAAACAAACAGTCCGAGGTTATCGCATAGTTTAGTTAGAAATGATGTGGTGAATCTCTACTACAAATAAATGCCGATAAAAAGTGGCATCAAGGTTCACTATCACGACGTTGCACTGCTGGTCACTTCCCGGAGCCCGTCAAGGTCGTGTCAGTGTGCGCCAACCGCCTCTGTGCAATCGGTTTTTACACTACTTTATGATTGGGAAATTATTATTTTAAAATTTGTTTCCAGTAATCCTACAAAAACAAGATTAGAGTAGAACAGATAATGAGCTAAAATTACTAATTATCCATGAAATTATTTAAAAATTTTGTTCTAATGAAAAATCAATCACACGAGTTATAAACATTGTTTCACAAAAACGTTCTTGTCTGTATGAGCAGATCTGTTTTTCTGTCTAAATTTATTGGTCACAGTATATTTTATGATTTTCATTTTAATTTTTCAACATGTTCAATAAATTCATTGAGTTCTCGGCATATTTGACAAGTAGACGCTGCGATGTCCTTATCTATTACTAGAGATTTTAGATATATTTCATCGGTTACCGGGTCTTAAATGACACTCCTAAAGCCCTCTGTTTCATAGAATATACCACCCTAATACTCGTAGTTAACTAAGTTGATGTTGATGTGGTGAAATTTATACCTACCTATGTATTTTATAAATCTAAAAAAATTATAAAATAAGAAACAGAGAATAATCTATGAATGCTGAGTGAAGGTTAGTTTTATTCCTTTTTAGGATTAATATCCCTTAAAAAACACATACATTCTTATCCTAAAAAATGTTTGCGAACAAACCCGAGTTTATTTTATGTCCAACTGTGTGAATCTTCAAATATGGCAGATACGCAATAATCATTAGTGTGAACGAAGCTTTATACATACGTAATATAATTTGATTAGATAATTGAACATTATTACCAAAATAATTTTGGATTAATTAATTAAATGGTTTCATCTAATGTTGTTATTATTTTTGTTCTCTCGTGGACAAGTATTTATCTTAATAGGAATAATAATATTAAATTATCAACAAATATTTTTAACTTAAATATTAAACTCTTATGACATACTATAGTCACTCTTATCTTTAAAAATATAGACGCATTCGTTTGTTTATAAACATACTGCATAACTATAATATAATAATTCTAATATACATAGTATAATAATATATGTATAAACGAATGGTACCATTTTGATATTTGATTTGGTCGCTTTGCATACAATTTTCGGAATATACTGCATTTACTCCACTTCAGTATGGACTATTCAAATCAAACTTAATAGCTTTATGAGAAAATTTTTAAAATTTTAAAGTGGGATTTACCGGTTTAAATTAGGAAATATAGGTTATGTTATAATATGATAGTTTGATAAATGAACAAAGTGTTGAAATTCATAATATTCGATATTTTAGTACGACCTACAATTTACCAATCCATCCATGAAATCAAATCCATAGCTACATCTTCAAAATAATAGTAAATATACATATTAGTATATAGATTAAACAGACCAATCTATGATATTAGTATAATTTATTGCATGACATCGTACTGACGGTAGTGAACAGAAAGGTCTGCAGACCGTGAAAAATACGTTCATAAAATGATTAAGTATTGCATGTTCTTTCTTTTGTTTGGAACAAGACTCGCACCGTAAGATATGTACCTACACATAAATAAATTTGTTGTAGAGATGTTAGATAATACGGGCATCTTGCAGAATAATACATCTATACTGTTTGAATAAGTAGTTCTATGGAGTTAAACACCCGCAGCAGTACGTTCGTAATGCCCATAAATACTAAACGGTGGTACACATTTTTCAAATCAAGTTTCGCATTTTCTTCCGTGCATGGTTAACAGACTTTGTAATTATTTCACTGAAATGAGGAAATAATTACATCCATGAAATGAAATTTATCAAGTCTACTTGAGATGTATGAAATGACATGTCTTTGTACTTAAATATCTGAGTTGATATTGTTACATGGTTTGTGTCACATCCTCCTCAAATAATAATAAATTTTATCTAATATTACATAGGGTGTTGCTATATACTCGACAGACAACGCTCTACCCTAGAAACCTCTCGCTAATTCATGCATTTTGATATAGTACTATACTCTTAAAGGGCTTAGTTGTCTAGATACAAGGTGTTAAAGGTTCAAATTTAAAATCGCCTTTAAAGATATTTTTCAAATTTAGTGACCGATATGTTTTTTAAAAAAGTCATGTTTTGACATAAACATTCTTTTTAAAAAATTAATCAGTGGCATGCTACTGGGGTTACTGACACTTTTAATCCTCCTATTTTTACGCCACTGGATAAAATAGTTTTTATTTATCTTTTTAAAATTACCTGTTCTTTTTTGCTTAAAAAGTAATAACCTTTTATGAGTCTAAAGTGAACGGTTTTGCAGGAATTTGCTTCTAAACCAAAGTCTGCAAGTGCCTGAGATACTGTGTAACATTACATACATTTTATCCCTCATTTCAAAAAATTAATTTGCCTTCAACTGTGAAAACAATAATTTTTTAGACAATATTATTTGGACCGACGCACAAAGTGAAATTAACAATAAATTGTTCCTTTATTTGCCACTATTCGCATTATTGGAGTTATGAAAATGAGCATACGTATAGAGAACAGAATTGTCAAGAATCTTGGCATTTCAATGTTTATTGCACAATCAGAAACGACGGAATTTTGATATTGAAATTTTATCAAGAAAATTTAAATGGTAAGCTAAGAATTTGAATTATTCTTTGTGCACAATATGTATTTTTTTCTTGAACCTTGTTACAATTTTTGTTTCTTTTTTCTTGGCAATATTCCAAAGAAAATTTTCCCGTTTTAAAAACAGAACCTTTATCCCAAGAAAAAAGAAACAAAAACTATTTTTGCAGGTGACGGCTACTTGAACGTATTGCGTGATTTAGAAGCCAACTATTTAGAAAATTTGGCACTCGCTGACTATAGAAACATTATTTATCAACATGATGGCGGACCTCCACATGGTCGATGATTTTTTGCAAAATGCTTTTGACTATCGATGGATGGATGGATGGCCTACAATGGTCCTTTTCTTTGGCCGCAACGCTCCCCAAATCTTTCAATGCTTGATTTTTTTTATTCGGGGCACAATTAAAAATCGAGTATAATATAATATGCCCGTAACAACTATGGAGTGACTACAATAAATCCATTGAGTTCTCGGCATATTTGAAAAGTAGATGCTGCGATGTCCTTACCTATTACTAGGTATTTTAGAAATATTTCATATGTTACCTGATCTTAAATGACATTCCTAAAGCCCTCTCTTTTATAGAATAGATCACCCTAACAGTAAACTCAGTTGATTTTGGTGTGGTGAAATTTACGATGTTTCAGGTTTCAGACATTTATATTTTGTGTACCTACCTATGTATTTTGTAAATCTAAAAAAAAATGTAAAAAAACAAACAGAATAATGTATGAATGTTTTATTCCTTTTAAGGGTTATTATCTCATACAAAACAACATTTATGCAGCAAAAGTATATGCAGCGAGAATTTGTAAAGATGAAGAGCAACTCATGAAGAATGTTGCTCAGATGCGTGAAATGTCTCGAAGTCCAAGGTCGTCAATTCAACATTTGCTTTAAAAAATCATGTTTCTTCGAATTGTTCTACATTTAGGGGTTTCCTTTATTAAGTTAAATATTACATGATATCTTGTGATGTCCAAAGTTCTTAAAATTTTCAATAATTTGTTTAACATCATATTGGTCATTCAATAAATCCGTAGGATGACACATAGATGACCTTGAGACTGCATGACCTGACATAGATGACCTTCAAACGATACGTGTATAAATTTGACAGTAATATGACTTTTGATTCGTGAGTTATAGCATTTTGTGTGAAGCAACTTTTCTTATTGAAGAGTGAATTTCGAGTTTTTATAAAGCATTGCTTTTTGATTAAAAAAAATACAGTGGAAACCAAACAATGGCTAGATAAACATTATCCGAACTCTGCTCCATCGAGACAATTGGTAGAGAAGTGGATTGCTGAATTTAAACGTGGTCGTACCAGCACAAATGATGCAGAACGCAGTGGACGCCCAAATGAAGCTGTTATTCCAGAAAACGTCAAAAAAAATCACAAATTGGATACGAACGATCGCAAAATGAAGGTGCACGAGCTAGCTGACATTATAAAGATATTAGATGGTAGTGTTTTTACCATTTTACACGAACATTTGGGTATGCGAAAGCTCTGTGCAAAGTGGGTGCCGCGAGAGCTCACAGTCGACTCAAAACAACAACGAATTGATGCTTCAGTGTTTGGCGCTGTTAAACCGCAATAAAATGGATTTCTATCGTCGATGTGACAATGGATGAAACATGGCTTCACTATTATACACCAAAATCCAAAAGACAGGCAGCTGAGTGGACAGCAATCGACGAACCGAATCCAAAGCGAGCAAAGACGCAACAGTCGGCCAGTAAGGTGATGGCGTCTGTATCTTGGGATGCGAACGGAAATAATTTCATCAACTACCTCCAAAAAAGAACCACCATCAACAGCGACTATTACTGTGCCCTTATGGATCGATTGAAGACTGAAATCGCAAAGAAACGCCACATTTGCAAAAAAAAAGTGTTGTTTCATCAAGACAATGCACCGTGTCACAAATCGATAAACTATGGCAAAATTGAATGAATTTGGCTTCAAATTGCTTACCCACCCGCACCGTATTCTCCAGATTTAGCCCCCAGTGAGTTTTTCCTGTTTTCAGATCTCAAGACAATGCTTGCTGGAAAGAAACTACTGTATAAAATTACTCGTTAAAATATTCAGGCTTGTATAGTAATTCCAAAATACTAACTGACAAATTCTTGACAAGTTACTTCGTAACCACAGCACTCTAATTCTCTAAAAAATATTACAAACATAATGTTATACAAAGTATACAGGGTGGTCCAACTTTTACCAGCATAAATTTCAGAATCGATAGATAATCGACAAATAATGTGAGTTTGGTTAATAAACTATGTGCGAAAAATGCTTCGTTACGAAGTTAAAGGGTGTTGAAATTTAAGAAATAAATTCGAATTTTATTAATATATTTATAACCAATTGAGATATTTCAATGAAATTTGGCACGTGTGGAGAGGTAATCTAGCTTCATTTTTTCATGTAATAATATTATTTTTATTTCCACCAGTGGCGTGCGTACGGCTACCCATTGCGACATTTTTAATGAAAAAACAGATACGCCACTGGTTTATCTCAAAATGAAAATCATAATTGCAATTCTTGTTCAATTTAAAAGAAAAAAGTACTCTTGTCTTTTTTTCGTATGACGCAACATTTTCGAGTACAAAAATAAAAATCGTCTAAATTAAATGTATTGAAAACCAACATAAAAATAACATATAATAATGCCGCGGCTATTTAGTAACCAAGAATACGGTTTTTGCGAAGAAAATACAGTAGTATCCGCAAGGGAGTATTCCCTAATAGACATCATCCAACGAGAGAAGTTTTCTCTCAAGGTCATCGATCGGGCATTTCGAGAAGGTTTAAATACTACTTTTAACATAAAAAACAATAGACAGCACCCTAGAAGAAACAATTTGGCGGATGAAAGGCGTATTTTAAGAACGTTTGATCGAAATTAAAACCTAAATTCACGAAGAACTGCTGTCATGCTTAACATATCAAGGTCAACCATTCTTAAGTCAATTCATAAATATGGTAGAAAGGCTTACCATTTTAGGGCTGTGCAAGATTTATTGCCTGAGGACTATGTTAAAAGGCATAACTATTGCAAATGGTTATTGAATAAAGTTCAAGTAGATAGAGATTTCCTGCATAAGGTTTGCTGGACTGATGAAGCTTCATTTACAAGAACTGATATAACGAATTACCACAACTTTCATATTTGGTCACAACACACTCCATACCAAGTGCGAGCGAAAAAGTTTCAACACCAATTCAGTGTGAACGTGTGGCTAGGAGTAATATCCAATAATCTCCTCGGCTATTCTTTTTACCAGCTAGACTCTCAGCACAATTATTTTTAGACTTTACAGAATAATTTAAATGATTTAATGCATGACGTGCCACTTCATTTACGTGCGAATGGTTGGTTTCAAATGGATGGAGCACCAGCACATTTCGGGCGGAATGTGAGAAACTAGATAACAGAGCATTACGGAAATCAATGGATTAGCCGTTTTCTTGGAGAAGTCGAAAATAACCATGAGGGACCTATATCTTGACCCCCGAGGTCGCTTGAGTTGACTCCACTTGATTTCTTTATTTGCGGCTACCTAAAAGAAAAAGTGTATAGGGGCCGGTCAGAAAACGCGAAGAATTAGTCTTAAAAATTCAAGAAGCTTGTGATGAGTTGCATCGTAACAATTACATTAATAACCTCACCAGAAGATGCCAATTGTGTATTGGCAATGACGATAGTCATTTTGAACAGTTTCTGTAAAAAAAAAACTAGAAAACCTGTTATAACGTGTAATGATATGATATTTTTATGTTGATTTTCAATACATTTGGTTTAGACGATTCTTATTTTTTTACTCGAAAATATTGCGTCATACGAACAAAAGCCAGGAGTACTTTTTTCTTTTAAATTGAATAAGGATTGCAGATATAATTTTTATTTTGAGATAAACCAGTGGCGTATTGGTTTTTTCATTAAAAATATCGCAATCGGTAGCCGTACGCACGCCACTGCTGGAAATAAAAATAATATTATTACATGAAAAAATGAAGCTAGATTAGCTTTCCACACGTGCCAAATTTCATTGAAATATCTCAATTGGTTATAAAGATATTAATAAAATTCGAATTTGTTTCTTAAATTTCAACACCCTGTAACTTTGTAACGAAGCATTTTTGGCACATAGTTTATTAACCAAACTCACATTATTTGTCGATTATCTATCGATTCTAAAATTTATGCAGGTAAAAGTTGGACCACCCTGTATAGACAAATAACAACATCTGTAAGTACTGTTACTGTAATCTTACAAATACCAACTCACTCTAACATATTCACTGTCATATATTTCATCTCAGTGCATCCTAGATTACGTTAAATTATTGTATCAAGCGAGAATAATTAATACGGAATGATTAGTAAATAAATAATCAAACGAAATAAATTATCCATCATCAAAGTGGAGTGTCAGTTTCAAATAAATGAAAACAAACTAAAACTTCCAAAGTCAACTCCACAAAATCTTTGTGGAGTTGACTTTGGAAGTTTTAGTTTGTTTTCATTTATTTGAAATAAATAATCACCAAACCTCAATTTTCATGCTAAATAGCTCTAATTACATATTTGAATATAGCTTTTAATTAAAAATAACTTTACTTTATAAAAATAAAGGTAAAAATTAATATTTTTGACAAAACTCGTATACGGGTTAAAATATTGATATCTGATGGTTGCATTTCAAGTTTTAGACCATGCAGAACTTTTTATCAAGAACTAATTTTTTCACAAAACCAATAATAAACAAGTCTTCCATATGGTACTTAAGTAGACCACTGTATATACTTAATTCTATTCACTATTTTTATTTATTTATTTTTGGGTTATTTAAGGTTATTTTATTTATGGGTATTTCATGCGCATACCGACAAGAAGAACTTACAAAATTGCTGTCGATAATCTACAATCATTATCGTCTTTATGTTGTTATGATGTTCTGTAATAAACTACATTTATTTTTCTGAGAAATGGTTTTTCCAATCGCAATGTATACAAAGCTGGTAATAAATAGAGAAATCCCCACATAAGTTGCCAAGGGTAAAAGGGGTAGATAAAGCAGAGAAGATTGGCATCAATACTGAGAAACGCATCGAACCGAACGAAAATACTGGACGTAATAATATACAGGCACAACATTTTTTATTTGGTGACAAAAAAGATAAACAACAACCTGCTTTTTTGGCACAAATGGGTAAATTGCACCCTCGCGTGATATCGAATAATATTCGTTTTCTGGACCTTCCATAGTATTGTTATCCCCATCAATCAAATGGATTTGACTTTCGTCACCTTTTTATGTTATTTTACTTAAAAATGTTTTCAAGCAAAATTCGAGAAAACTAAATCATATATATATATATGTATATATATATATATATGTATATTCACCCTGAGTGGCCTATTCAAAGTTTTCGCGAACTACAAAAGGTATATTTCTAAAACTTAAGGGTTCGGTAGGTATAATCGGGAAGGTCCTATATTGATGTAATATTTCCGGGTTTATGTTACTTCAGGTTATACCGGAATTGATTATATACTTCGTTATTTTAAATGGAATGGCCACATTCTCTATACCTAAATCTAACAGGTTTTTTCTACAAATTTTTGTGTGAAAATGTTGACGTTTTTCGACTTCTTCAAAAATATCAATATTTTTATGATTATTCCATTCAAGCAAACAAAATTTTACAATGAAGGATTCCCCCTAATCCTGAGTATACAAATGATATAGTCCAGGATCGTCAGGCAGTTGCAACACAGTTAATTTTTTAAATGGCATGGTATCGGGTCCGCCATCTAACGTTTTTTTTTTCAACTAGTGCTTATTTCGTGAAGGGTAACACTTAGCTCATGTCTGATTTGACAGATAATTAGTTTTATCCTTCCGCTGAACGAATATGGTTGTGTATACGCTTGAACAACGCTGGGAAATATTGCGACATTCCTTTGAAAATGATGGTAATGTTGCAGAATGTGTGCGAAAATTGCGTACGGATCTTGGAAGAAGAGAAGGACCGTCAGCTCCGTATGTTCGTTATCTCGTGAAAAAAGTGAAAGAAACTGGCATCCTCATCGATAAACCAAAGCGTGAAAAGCCAAAAACAGTGCGTACACCCGAGAATATTGCTGCTGTGGCAGAAAGTGTGCGTGAAGCGCCATCAACATCAATTCACCGTCGGTCTCAACAATTGAACATTTCGGAGACATCATTGAGACGAATTTTGCATAAAGACCTTGGTATGACGCCATACAAAGTCCAATTGGTTCAGGAGTTGAAGCCAACTGACCATCCAATGCGTTTTCGCTTCGCTCGATCGATCCTGCGATCGACTTACAGAAGATGCCGATTTTGCCAAAAAAATCATCTTTTCAGATGAAGCTCATTTTGATCTTGGCGGGTATGTAAACAAAACAACATTGTCGCATTTGGGGCACAGAAAGCCCGCACGCATACATACATTGAAAAGCCGATGCACCCAAAACGAGTCACTGTTTGGTGCGGATTTTGGTCCGGAGGCATAATTGGGCCATTTTTCTTCGAAAATGAGCAAGGAGTGGCCGTTACAGTAAATGGCGATCGTTATCGGGCCATGTTGAACGAATTTTTATTTACAAAAACAGGACGGCGCTACGTGCCACACAGCCGAAGCTACACTCGATGTTTTGCGCCCTGTTTTTGAAGATCGCATTATCAGCCGCAGAGCTGATGTCGTTTGGCCACCTCGGAGCTGCGATTTGACACCGTTGGACTATTATTTGTGGGGTACCGTCAAAGATAAGTGTTACGCCGACAAACCAGAGACAATTGACGCTTTAAAGGACAATATTCGTGAAGCCATTGGTGAAATACAGCTGCACACAATCGATAATGTGCTTAAAAATTGGACAGATCGTGTAGGCTACTGCATGGCCAGCCGAGGCAGCCATTTGAATGAAATTATTTGTCATTATTAACCGGAAGGATTGTACTTTCAAATAAAAAAAGAAATTTGAGAAAATATTCAGCAGTTTTTCTTTTATAGCATTTTCAAAAAAAAAAGTTATCTGGCAGACCCTATATTCGACTATGCCGTTCGATACACAAAAAAATATCCTTTTTACTGATATGTCATTTCCCTATATTTAATTATTTAAGATACACTGCCAAGACAGATAAATAATCCAATTAAAGGGCAGGACAGATTAGAGTATTTTCTTAACATCTAAATTTATTTTCTAACAAATATATTCTTTATACAAGATAAAGTTGTATTAAAAATATCAATTTTCTCGGACACAGAATTACCAGTATTGCACATAAAATATAAAGGGGAACGCAACAACAAATTAGTACGCGGGACGGGAAAGTAAAATATGATTCCGTTATTGAGAGTACTTAATAATAATAATAATAATAATGACTTTATTGTGATATAGTAGATACACAAAAGGCGAAGTTGAGGCACATGCCTCCTAGCTTAACCTTATCTATTACTTATTCTAGACATACACAAGAGAAATATACAAGACATTAAAAAAAACAAAAACAATAAATGTGACCTCAATGAAAGCTTACACATATAAGTAACCCGGTTTAAGACAAAAAAAAAATAAACATAAAAACTTTTAACAAGCAAGAGAGTTGCTAACTATTAATTTCCTAACCATAGATTTGAAGCGGTGGCCAGACAACCCGGACACATCGCCGGGTAGTACGTTGTACAATCTCGAAACACTATAGCTAAATGACCGTTTAAATAATGCTGTGTAGTGTAGGGGTGGAGTAATAATATGAGCATTTCTGGTATTTATAGGATGAGCACTTGATCTGAATTCAATTTTATTAAACAAATATGTTGGAATTTTATTATGTATTATTTTATTATAAAAAACGAGTGAATGTAGCAGACGCCTCTGATCCATTCTCAGCCATCCCAGTTCAGAAATCTTGGCACTTACACCACGTTCTCTTCCTCGAATACCAGCTATCAGACGAATGCAAGAATTCTGCATAAGCTGTATCCTGCGCTCATCAACACCAAGCAGACAAGGCCCATAGACGACATCGCCAAAATTAAAATGCGACAGGACCAAGCTATCACAAAGCATTTTCTTCATAGACCGACTCAGTAGTCCCCGCTGGCCATAGATCAATTTTAGATTACAAAATGCCTTCTTAATACACGCACTTACATGCTCGCTAAACCTCAAATCTGCATCGATGTGCAGGCCCAGGCTTTTTACAACATTGACACATTTTAGTTCAAAACCCGCCAAATCAAGTCTCAGTCCAGCGGAGCAGTCCAACCGAGCACGACGCGCACCCAACAGCAACAATTGCGTTTTAGTGGGATTCATTGTTAAGCAGTGCTTATTAGAGATTTCCACGAGACGTCCCAGATCATCATTGATAAGCCTCACGACGTCAACCATATTATCCGGCCTGAAGGACATGTACAATTGGGTGTCATCAGCATATAAGTGTGCCGAGCAGTGTCTCAAGACCCCAATGAACTGTGATGTATACAAAGAAAACAACATCGGGCCAAGAATTGAGCCTTGTGGCACACCACAGCCCAACACTCTACGCCGCGACATCTCCCCACCCAGCAGCACAGCCTGGCTCCTGTCACTCAAATACATTCCAAGTAAATTTAGCGCACGGTCTCCAAAGCCAAGATAATTCAAGATCGCCAGCAATAAGTCATGATCAACCCGGTCAAATGCCTTGGAATAGTCCAACAGCACCAAAGCCGTTAATCGACCACGATCCGCCTCCAGCAATGCATCATCCAATACACGTCCGTCCGTCGAACAGCTGTGACCCCTGCGAAAACCAGATTGAACTTCCGGAAGCAAGCCGTACTCATCAAGGTATTCTCGTATTTGGTTATGTAAAATTCTTTCAAAGATTTTAGAGATTGCAGGCAGTATGCTAATGGGCCTCAGGTCTTTCAAAACTGATGGAGATTTATTCTTAGGGATCGGAATAATGTTTGCCTGCCTCCAACTTAAAGGAAAGCTCCATGTTCCAATAGAGAAATTTACCAGGTGTAATATAATGGGAACTATATATGGACAAGATCTCACCATCATATCAGCACTAATCCCATCATGCCCCACTGCATTCGATTTAATCTTAAGTAGTGCATCAGATATCTCGTCATAATTCGCCATTCTGAACTCAAATTTTACATTGGGTTTAAGGTAGTTGGATAAATAAAATCTCACTGTATCTTTATCAGGGGGATTGTTATGAATATCGACAAAAAAATCATTAATGGCATCTGCATTACCCAGAGTAGGTGGCAGAGATACCCTATCCCCTGAACACACATTCAGTTCACGCAAAAGTTTCCAGTTCTGCCTTGGAGATCCCTCGCGAATGCTATGCTCCAAATACCTCTTCTTTGCGTTTCTTGTTTCCGATGTTACTAAATTCCTAATTCTTTTGTATTCGTCCCAATCACCAACCGATCTACTCCGCTTATATTTCGCCAAGGCTTTTTGTCTTTGCCTTTGCAGATTCTTTAGAGCAGGAGAAAGCCATGGTGCTCTTTTCTTAGAAATTCTTACCGTTTTTATGGGGGCATAACGATCAAACACTTCCAAAAGATATTGATTGAATAGCGCAACTTTATCATCGATGTTATTAACGTAAAATATATTATAAAAAGGCATATTCATAAGGTCATTGTAAAAGAGATCCTGGTCAAAACGGCGAAAATCTCTGAAGGTATAAAAGAAAGGTTTAGGTTTTACAATTTGCGTTTGAAGAGTACACATAACAGGTAAATGATCAGACAAATCAATACTATGGTCGACCACCACAGAACGCACACAGGAAACATCCGAACATATAATTAGATCAAGAAGGGATGCCGTGGAGGGGCCATGCCTCGTAGGCTCATCAATCAACTGAGTCAGACCATAATCACTAAGTATCGAGAGAAAACGCTGAGCAAAGTTACAATGCATGTCCAGAGTGTTAATATTAAAATCACCAATACAGATAAGCTGATTAGCATCAACAAGACATCTACTTACATTTTCCTCAAACTCAGATAAAAATTCAGTCGCACCAGTTAACCCTGGCGGTCTGTATAACAAGGAAATTATATGGGTAAGTGTACCCACCCTAAATCTAATCCAGATCTGCTCAGCATGAAGAACATCCAAATTCAAAAATTCTGAAAAATTAATAGTGTTCCTAACGTATAACAACACTCCTCCACCCCGACCACGACTACGGTCATGGCGTATGATACTATAGCCATCAATAATTAATAAGTCATCAGGAGTACGTTCATCCAGCCAGGTTTCGGACAGGCCAATAACGTCAAAACCTTTATCCAATACATATGATTTAAACTGTGCAAGCTTAGGCAACAATAATCTTACATTTAAATGTCCAATATTAAACACATCCATTGTTATACAGTGGATACAAATCTAAAAGAAAAACTTATTATTATTATGTTATTTATTCATTACACGTCTTAAGAGTTTCTACTTGTTCAATGTTATCGATCTTGGTTATTCTTGACACATCACTCTTACGACAGAAAACTTGGCCATCTTTATACCACACATACTTATACCCACAACCTCTTAGCTGACGTGCTTTATAAAACAGGTCCCGCAACTCCTTCGACATATCCTCATTTATATAGATTCTGCGTCCAAGTCCAGGTAATTCCAAATTAACAGAGTTCAGTTCACCCACACGCTTGCGCTCCTCCAAAACTCTGTTCTTATATTTGGGACACAAAAAGAAATCAGTCATAACAACTATGGACAGTCAAGAAGTCCATTAATAATTTTAAAATGTAATACTAGAGCTGAATATTCTCTAGAGTATTCAATGATACTAGATTAAAACAGTTTATAGTAGAATATCATGAGGAAACTCATACCTAAACCCTATACCTATACATTTTTGTCATAATGGGCCGTAATTTTCAGAAACCATCCTGTATATTTTCAAATTAGGATAACATTTTTAACAACTTGTGCAATACCTTCTCTAATTACGAAAAGTAGGGTGTGCATATACGTTAATGTTTATCATAATATTATATTATTTTACAATAACCGTGCTTCTCTTCAAAAACAACTGTGTTTTGTATACAACATCAAGAAATTGCTGTAATAATTACATAACAATGATTACGTCAGCTCAAATAGAAATAACTGGTTTCCAAGCCTTTTTCACGATCAATGTCAAGATAAATAATTATTATTTAGTAAAAAACTTATATAGATACCACTATTTTTTTCTTAATTTGTGTGTTATGGTTGGGTTGGGTGTTATGGCAGCTGATTTTCAAGGAAATTTATAGGTATCCATGCAAATGGATTAACATAATAAGACTATTTACTTGTTTCCTATATCACTCAATGCTTATACTCAATCTATTTGATGATGCTTCATAATATTTATAGTATATTTTTCAATGTTATAAAAATGTTTTAACGATATCAGAAATGTATTTAGAGTCGCACAAAATGTACTGCTATTTTTCTACCTGATTTTAAAGGAGATCTAGTAAACGGTGAAAAAACTAAAATTTATAATTTTTGTTTATACTTTTTCCTGCGATTATTTAATAACGTATCACAAAACAAAAGTAAAGTTTAAAAGCAAATTTTAATCAACCTGTATATGGGTAAATAAATCAGTTTAATGAAAATACATGTGATGCTTATTCTACCAATATAGTGAGAATCAATGAATCAAAAAAAACCCCCATTAACAATTAAATAACTTCTGTATTCAACAAAAATTTTACCCCCCTAAAGTTAACCACTGAAGATGAGAATATTATGTCCCGAAACATGTATGGTTTAATAATTTAATGACACAATTTTTAACAAAATAAAGAGATTTATTTGTGGAGAAGACGAAGTTTGATTTATCATTAAATGATAAACTCGACGTACAATGGACTATTTCTATAATATGAATAATACATATTTTCGAAAGTTTCGAGTATGTGAAGAATTTGATTAACTCGTAACGTGAACGTATGATACAAACTTATCTAAGGTCAACTCATAAAAAAATTACTTTAACAATGTTCAAAATTTTGACCTTGAACTTCTAAACACTTTTTACATCTCAAAATTAGTTGTTCATGTGTTGCCCGCCGGTTGACTCAAATTGGCAAATGCATTCCAAACTCGTTGCATACAGTCCTCGTAGTGGTCAAATGCCTGCTGTACACTTCATTTTTGATCGTCCCCCGGATATAATAATCAATCGCTTTTAGAAAATCCAGACTCCACTGCAAATTTTCGCAGAGATGTCGTAGAAAATGCCGTGAAGTACCCCCGTTTTATTTTTGTCTTTACGCACCCGAAATTTTTGAAATTATCTATTATCCGTTTAACAACTTTTGGTGATGGCTTGTGTTTTTCTGGGTACCTGGCAGCAAATGTATCACACGTTTGTGACATCACTCTGTCACATTATCCATAAATAATAAACACATTTAGATAGTATGCGAGAGTATAATTTATTATACGCCCGCCATGATTATTACTACTAATTAATGTCTACAATTTGTCATAATTGTTAATTATTTTTGGCAAGTGTCATATTTATTTGCTATCTAAAGCCATCATGGGCAACTAAAATCAATTAAATTTCAAATTCCTATCACTATTGTAATAGAAAAATGTAAAATTGCCAATATTTTGAAGTTTTTGGGATAGACATCGTTTCATAAACTTTATTTTTGATGCAAAAAAATATAAAATGGGGGGTTGCCATTTAAAAATTTTGAATTTTGACACTTTTTTCAATTTGATTTTTTACCCTTTTTTCAAATACCCTGTATTAATATTTACTAAAAAAATATACGTAGGCGCCTAAAGTAGATCTATATCTCCTAGGATATTCTAACAAATTAAATTATTAAAGCTTCCATATAATAAAAAATTGTTATTATTCTTTATTATGAAGACGTAATTTTTGACATAAAATTTCAAATATTTCGAAAACGGCTGGCGAAGATATAACATATTATGCATGAAATATGTTACAAAAAAATATAATTTATATAGGGGTTTGAAATAAGGAAGTTGAAACCCATTTCCGGTATACCCGGAAGTGCTAGATTCTTGAAAACATTTTAGCCGAATTGGCCCCATCAACCTAAGTACTACACCAGATTTTCAGATTGTTTCACAGTGTGGTTTCTCCATAATCGATCGAATCCCTTCCCGGTGGGACACCCGGTATAGTCTGTATATAGTTCACCTGGCTTCCTTCTCCAGATGAGCAGGAGTTAAATCCACGAATACTTCCATAGCTGCTGACGGTGTCGTGCATAATGCATCAGTAATAGCCAAACAAGCTTGTCTCTGTAAAACCGATAATTTTGTTTGGTTCGTTCGCTGTAAAGCTTTCGTCCACCAAGCAACAGCTCCATACATCATTATTGGTCTTACGCCAACAATTTATATCCAGTAAATTGGTTTGGGTTTCATTCCCCAGGACTTACCACAGAATTGTCGACATATCCATAAGAACAGTCTTCCTTTATGTAGAGCCCTTTCCAGATGAGCGTACACTACCGTGGTAGCCACTATCCACATTTATCTCAAATCATTTCCCAGTAAAACATCCCTTAAACAGTACCTTTCATAATATTTACAATTCAGGTTTTACAACGTGTACCTACCTATTATTTGATACAAACACATATCAAATTAAAGTTAATAAAAAACAGGCATTTAACTGTTATTATGCATTTAAAGCCAGTTTGAGCCGACTCAGATAAACATTGATTGCGTTCATCTACGCGAAGCGAATAAATTAAAGCGGGGATAAGTTGAGTTCAGTAGCGCAAATCTGATGGCAATAATTATGAACGCATTGTAGAGTTCTTATACAGGGTGTTTGGAAGGTCGATAGAAAGTCTTGAGGAGGTGATAGGGCAGACCATTTAAATCTTTTAAGCCAAACATACCTTAGTACAAAGTCTTACGGTTTTCGACTTATTGGAAATTGTCGATTTTTAGTAGGGAAATATGCGTTTTTCCTGGTATCACTAAAAGAACACCAGGCTATATGAAATAGTTTTTAAATACCTAAAAGTGTGTTTTTTTTTTATTTGGAGAACACACACAAAAACAAATTGACTGCAAGCAAATAATAAATAAATGATTCAAATAAAACTCGTCAACTTCACAAACAAATCAATTTAATATGCTCAAGAGCCCACTCATCAACTACCGAAGTAAGACGTAGAGCTCGAGCATGTATTAGAAACAATGGTTCTCACTTTGAACACCAATAAAGCATGTTTCAATAGTTTATTTTGTTTCATTTACAAATTTATGATTTAAATTTCAAAATCCGAATATCTCGAAAACCATAAATCTTTGTACTAAGGTATGTTTGGCATAAAAGATTCTACATGGTCTGCCCTATCACCTCCCCAAGACTTGCTATCGACCTTCCAAACACCCTGTATGTTATTTTGTGACAGAAAACAATTAATCGGTTAGAACTTGGATTTAAACATATTGTTGAAATTTTGAAATAACATTTTATTAATTAACAGGTATAGTGTCCGCCAAAATAAACAGTACCGAAAATAAAAATATATACATTTCTCTTTACTTTTAATGTAGAAAATGTTCACCATTACGACCCAAAAAGGCTTTACATCCATTTTGTAAGTCACTAAACATGTTTATAAAAAGTGGTTGAGGTAACTTATTACCAGCTAGCTCAGAACTTGAGATTAATCAGAGGGGGACGAGATTTCGGTTGATTTGGTAGGTACTGCAAATAAAATTCAGAGGTTCGAGGCAGAAGTGGTTTTAATGAAAATCCATACACTTAAAAACTACTTAAACTACTTACAGCACATCAAATCTTAAAGTTCTAGCTGATACTTACTACCTACCACTAGTCATCAAACAATTCATATTAATCACCGTCAATACCAAACAAATAAATTGAAAAATTAAAAAAACAATGTCAAAATACTTATCTCACCAAGAGATGTTACAGTACTTATCAGCACTCAGTATCTAGATTTATGTAGAACGTAATATTATTGTTATTGATAATAAAATGAAAATTATTAAAAACTTATTGCTTCAAGCAATGTGACAGTACTTATTAGCGCTGATACAGTCGGAGGAAATTAATGTATTGAATTTATGTAGAACGAAATATGATTATTATTGATAATAAAGTGAAAAGCTATCTTATCTTGTACATTGTACGGATCCTTCGCTTACGTGTTTACGCGAGCGGTCAAAACAAACTTCATCCAGCCACACAAAGCAACAATACAACCACTCTAACGGTCGCACTACAGCAGCAAAACTACTTGGCGTCAATGCCAAACAGGCAGGGAAAATACCATAACCAGATAAAGGCTCCAAATTAATAAAGCCGGACAACCCTAAAGCAGAAAACGTGCGTATAAGCATTAAGGAATATATAAATGAACAAGAAATTCAACCAAATAAGCCTACTGACAAGACATAACCAAAAGTAATTACTACATACCTTTACAGGGCTCCGCCACCTCCAAGTTCCTATTAAATTCAGAAAACTACTCCTTACATTCCACTCCTATAGCTACCAACGTGCTGTTTTAAGGTTTCTTATATCGCCCTTGAAGGCCTAGGACTCCTGTCCAACAAAATTTTCCGTGCACCACAACGTCTTCTCGCACCAATTATACGGACAGGTCCGATAGTTTTCCAAAATATGTAAATCCCTTTCGGATGGTTCAAGATACCATTGAAAATATATTTGGAAAATTGAAACAATAATTTGACGTCATTCAAAGCACACCAAAACAGGAAGGACAAATGTCAGACCATTACCGATCAAAATTAAAAATGACACACGTCAAACGAATGTCTTTTCTCTAACTTCCTGGGAAAGTACCACCAGCGTCTCCAAGAACAGGCAAGTACATGACGTCATCAGAGATTCCACAAAAGAACAACCATCCAGTCACACAACTGGTTAATTACGAATGATTATATAAAATAATTAACATCAAATAAATGAATGGGAATCGATAAGGTAAGTAAAATAGAATATATCTGTAATGAAATAATATAAATATCAAACAAGCATAACCCTTTTATATCTCATATCAGGCACGCACATGGAGTCATCAATAATACGCAGTCGCACGAGTTGTCAACGCAGACAGCAGGAACGATTCAATACCCGAAGCTACACGAGCCTAAAATAAATGGCATTCGGTTTGTTTATATTTCACAAGTTAATATTACGTGAATGTAAACTACCTGTTACGAAATAATAAGAATTACACAACAGAGAAAATAACAGAGGCAACATCGTAATCTAGAATATCTATTTTGGGTAAGTATCGTATGATATTAAGTACAAAATTGTTCGGTTAGAATACACTAGTAAACAAACTGAATAGTGGTCCAGAATAACAACAACAATCAAATGCCCACCAAGAATTCAGCTAATTAATAAACTTTAATCCACTTCTTACCTTTATTTTTATTTTTAGATATAATGAAACAAAGTATTTACAAGGATAAAACATATAACAGAAGACAAGTTAACGAAGAAATAGCGTAACAAAATACACAGAGTATCCAAGACAATATGTCAACTGTTTATAAACACAGACTGGGAAAATCATTATAGTTTTCTCTTTGAAAGAGAGCAGGTGAGAGTACATTTCATCTAAAATTGGTTTTTACTATAAATTTATAATTATTTGGTGTTTATTTTCAGATATATTTAAGTATGGACATTTCCGTGTTAGAGTGAGATAGATTTTAATAATAGTTAGGTAAATATTGTTAGTTATCCAACCATTCGATAACCAAATGATTATATGAACATTCTGTAAGTACTGACTTTTATTTTAAATAAACGTAGAGATAATCTTGTGTAGTAGAAAAGTCTTGGGTCAAAATTCAGATCGTAACAAACTGCCGGAAAATGTGCCCCAAATGTACTCATCATGTCGCGTCAAATACGGTGAATGAGGAGGATATTCCAAGTTTATTCTCCGGGAAATTATTCTCTTATCAAAATCCTGGCGATGCAAATTAATGGATGCGCTTTGGCGCCGCAAAAGTTCTATAAATGTTTTACTCTGTATTTTCATTAAACATGGCCGTATCCCTCATCTGCTAGAGGACTTTTGTAAATCCATTCAATGATCACAAGTTGCCTCCATTTAAGCCTACAAAGCTGTTTATATATTCGTCTCCATAGTGCCAACGTTATGGAATTTGCACATGTGTATAATCCAGTGCTCCTACACTCCCTACACTAGAAAAACTATATTTTTCTTGCCAAAGCGGAACAAGGAAATTTAATCTATATAAATTTGATTTGACCATTATTTTATTTGTGATTTCAGTAATTAATTGTTCTTGACACAGTGCTTTCTCTAATTCCAATGACACCAACACTATTTTGGTAACCAGGATCAGAAATGTACCTTAGAAATTTTTTTTGGGTAGGTGTCAGAGCACGTCCTCGTTTTTCATACTGTTCCCAAATAAAATAATTGGCTAACCAATAAACATTTTCTTCATTAAAACGGCAGAGCTTTCTGTAATCCCCTGGTAATATTTCTACTCGTTTTTTGTAATACTCCTTTGCTCTAATTTGATTTAAAAACATAATTCACAATGTAGGTGCTTTCATACACCTGAAGTCTACTACTGAGGTACCTTCAGTTTTATTAGAGCGAAACTAATAGTAAACAAGGTACTTTTATTCATATTTGCTGTAGCATTTGCTTCTATGCAAATGCTTTTACTTTAAGAATGAAGTAAATGCTCCGAAAATATTAATCATTTATATCGAAGGTTTTGCCACAGTATATATTTGTACAGTAAAACGACTCTCTCCAAAATAATAAGTACGCGTCTATGCTGCTGCGCATATTGTTAGCAGCCGGGGTTTTCCTATATCAAGCAAAATACACAAATATTGTGACCGTGCTTATATTACAAAGTAAATTAAGTTTTCCGTTAAAATTTTAGAGCACAAATTTGGGTGGCAGCTTGATTTAATGGGCAAGTTATAAAAAACCACAATACTTCTTACAGACTATGTGGAACGCTTTTTGAAAACAGCATGTTTCTAAAGAATTCACCAAACCGGTTACATAAAGAAGCAGTACCACGCATATTTCCGGCCCTAGAAGGGTCATCTTCGCTATCTGAGCAACCATCCGTAACAAAAAAAAATGTTTTACCTAAAACCGCAAATAAAGAAATTGCACGGACAAAGTTCATCAAATTACACAGAAAAAGTCAGTTTAGATGTGTTATCGATATCCCATCCCTAATGAGATTCCAACGGGAGAGAGAGAGAGAGAGAGAGATAGAGAGAGCGTGTGTGTGTGTGTGTGAAGCGGTGACCAATAATACGTACGATCCAAAACAAGATTTATCGGCTTTCAATATTTAGTTTTAAGTAAATTATGTGTTCTTATTTCCAATATCCTTATTAGAAGTATATTTTAAGTTCATTCATATTCTGTGTTAAGTTTTTTTTAATAAAACAGTTTTCGTTTACAAATAACCAAACGTCGGTGTGTGTAAACTCACTACAAATTATTCCACGACTGGAGACGTTATAGACCAAAAGACAGATAACACCAGTCAGTGAATTTTTTTAAAGTTAAACTTAATATTGTCGAAGAATTTGTTAATTTTTTCACTTGCATTCCCTTTACCCACCCGTAGAAAATTGCCACATCAATTTGTTCGTAAATTATATGCCAGAAATAGGAGATATTACACTTTAAAACGCATTAATAATAACTTTAAACTACCTCATGGTAATCGAAAAATAATAATTCGGAAACATAATTAAATAAGTTTTATTTTAGCACGTAGTTGAAAATGTTTACAAAAATACGAAATATATATTTTTTAATGTGTAAATATGAATAAAATATTTAGTTTTACAATATATTTATCTATTTAATATCTTTTATTACTAGACCTCTCCAATAAAAATTGTTGTTACCGCTTATCTATGGGTGTACTTTCAGTACGGCCCATGTCTATGAATCCGTTCGCCCGGGTGGATTTTCGAGTACATAGGTACTGTAGCTGTAATAAAGGTCACGGAACTCATACTTTCCCACTTCAAAGTGCCGACAACTATTATATCGTTTTACCGTCGAATATTACTGTATTGTATACTGTGGTTTTGCTTCAAAAATATGTAGTAAAAGCATAGAATAACAACTCTAGATAAGAAGGGTCACTAGACGCTAAAAACGGTATCGACTCGTCGCAATCCCAGCCACATTCTGGCCCGCTACTATATATACTATACCACAGCATAAGAAGTACAGCATTCCGAGTCCACGTTGACACTTTGAACTAAATAATTTCAAACTGTGACGTATGACGCCGCCATTTTGGGTTAAAAGTCAGGTCCTGACTAAAAATAATTATTTTCGGTTTCTAACCACAGTACTGTATTTTTATTTTTGTAAAAATATTTAAGTACATAATAATATCGCTGTCAATTTCAGAAATATTTGTGGTGTGTCATAGTGATTGAAAACAGCCTTGAGTTGTGTTGTGTGAGGTAAATGTTGACATGATTGTGTGATGTTTAATAATAATAATAATAAACACAATAATAATAAAGACTTTATTAGTAAAAAAAGACATTTTTACAAAAGTTGAAGCAGTGCTTCCTAACTTAACCTAAATTTAACTTATATTTTAGCTTAAACCTATCTGCAAATTGTTATACATCGCTGGCCAAATTACAAATTAATTTGTTCTACTACGTGTCAGACAGTGCTCTTAAACGAAATCCCCTGTAAACTTTTTATATTCTCCGGTAGAGCGTTGTAATATTTTGAAACCGTATAGGAAAATGACTCAAAGATTGATGTTGAGTGTAGCGATGGCGTAATGACAGTTGAGGAATATTCACATCATACACAGATCCCCGGAACTTCAATCTTTCATATAAGTATTCCGCCTTTTCCATCTGATGATTTTATTAATCAAAATTAGTGAATGAAAGTTCGACGTTGTTTCATTCTTAACCAGGCGATTTCTTTAATCTTAGTGCTAGCCTCTTTCACCCCTACGAATTCCACATACAAGTCATGTACCTGAATTCTGCATCAACTGAATCCCGTTCTCAGCAATTTTAACCCCATATATAATAGCTGATTGCGTTATCATGCTATCTCGCCACGCGACAACTTGTGTTTATGTTTCACTTGCATTTAGTTTAAAAACATATTAGATACTGTCATTGGGTTAGCTGAACAGACAATTATGGCCATTGGCCATGATTGAACTGAAACTCGCCCAATATAAAAAAAATAAAGGCCTTTATTATTATTATTATTTCGTAATGTAAATTTTATGGTTATACAAATAGTTGTTATAAACTTAAAATTATCCTAACAGGATCTTTGGGGAAGCGAAAAAAATGTTTAGAGCAAGTCTACCACTTATTAGGACAACATTTTGCAGCACACACATGTCCTCCCTGATATTGTTCATTGTATTAATCGCAAGACACGTTAATAAAAATAAAATCTTTTTAATTCTCTCGAGCACTATACCAAAAACACAAAACACAGAATTAAATTACAAACACAATATTTATTTATCTCGTACACGCCGACAATGAACTATATATTGAACACAGGAGTGAACGGTATCTATATACGTCTATGCGATTATTGTATAATGGCGGCATGCGCGACGAGATGCGCAGGACGCCTCGCAAGCGGAGTCAGAATACTGTATTATTATTATACTGTGACTATACTATAACTATAAGCGGCGGCCAATTCGGCGAATTGCTTTTAAGACAGAGATAACAAAGGTGCCGACACGAGGTCAAGTAACTGTCTATAAACTGTGGTAAAAGCATTTGCTACCTTTTATTCATCAGACTAAATGCTTTCTCGCTCTTAGTTGATAGTAAGCGAATTCTGATTCGTGTTTTTAACGAATTAAAAACCAAGTATCCCATGACCAGAAACCGCACACCAAATGGTCATTCGGACCCTGTCGAGTTGTTTGTCGATTAATATAGTCGCCAAGATAAATGTGCGATGCTTTGCAAATAATATTTTTCCAGAATTCAGGATCCTAGTTCAATACGCGACCACGGTAAATTTCCCTTCACGTTTGTCCACAGCGGCAGGCATTTAGTCGTTGTCTAACGGTATGGAAAACCACCAATGTTGAGTTTAAATACCGTTCTTGGAAGAAACTGGACAATTTAGCTAGAATGATTATTTTGTTAAAGTGAAACCCAATTAATAGGTAACTAAATACTATCTATACAAATATAGTTTCAAAACAATATTATTCCAAAACTGTTCAAGATATATGATAAAACAAAGATTTAACACGAACAAGAAAAATTCAAAATAAATCCTATGCAAAAAAAAAAGTGATTAAACGTCACTGTTTCCTCCTCGTGAACACCTCTGAGCAAAAAAATCAATCTAACTGGCCCCCTTAAGGGGGCATTTGCACATGCTATACAAGGTGTCAAGAAATGTATTTATAAATTCATTAAAAAAAAAAAAAGTAAAAGTTAGAATTTTATTTTCGGAACAATTTGTAGAGAAAGTTTCGGAATATTACTCACTCAGTCCTCTAACAGAAAACGGAAATTAGCCGACACGCGTCTATACATCTCTCTGGAAATGGCGGCCATTTCGGTGCGGATGTTGTGCTTCAAGTGCAGTAGAGTTCGTGGTTTGTATACACTTTATGTTTAAGGTATCTCCATAAGAAATAATCAAGGGGTACAAGATCGGAGCTTCCAGGAGACCAGTTGATGCTGCAGTTGTGGAGCCAAAAATTTGTGTGCTTTAAGTAACTTCCTAAAGATATTTAATTTTTTGCATGACTTAGGGTTGTTGATGAAAAGCTAAATTTAAATTAGTCTGAAAATTTCGACCACATCTTCCGTTATATACCACATTCCATATACGTGCGGTGCTCATTGTTTTGCATTTTTATATTGTAAACAACACTCTCAAATATTTGAAAAATGCAAATTGAAATTTTTAATTTATAACGTACGTATATTCATAATAACATATAGGTAATTTAATATCTAATAATAAAAATATACTTGGAAAATATCGATTAAAATTGGTAAATAAATAACAGAGAAAGGTAAAAATATTCTATTAAATATCTAATTAACACTGTCCAATATCCAATAATGCAAAAGATAAATTAATGTAAAAAATTAACTGTTTTAGGGTACTTAACAATGAATCTGTAATATAATAGTATATTCTTCCACGAGTGTTTAACGAGCCATTATTAATGAGGATGAAAATCATAACACGAGCCGCTGGCGAGTGTCACAAACATTTAGGCGAATTATAACTGTGTTAACCTAGTAGAAGGCTATTATACAGGGTGGTAGCAAATAAGTGCGACAAACTTCAGGAGGTAATTCTACATCAAAAATAATGACAGTTTGCTATATAAACACATGTCCGCAAATGGTTCGTTTTCTGCTGAGATACAGTTCAAGTTTTTCTTAAAAACTGAAGATTTATTGATTGCTCTGAAACGGGTGGAGATATGCAAATGAAATTAAGTGGGTTTTAAGAGGTAGTTATTGCGCATATTTTGACATGCAATTAAGAATTTTATCAAATTCAGTCAGCCAGTGGCGTGCGGTAATGATCTCAATTTTTTTGAAGAAAAAAAAAGGTACGACACTGGAATTTTTCAAATTAAAAATTATTTTGGAATTTCTAGTTGAATTTGTGATAAAAAATCTCTTTTGCGTTTTATCGTAGGGGGCATTTGTGCAAAAAAATAAAACATCTCGCGGCGACGCTAGTAGGCTACTGTCAACATTATGTTAAATATGAATATTTCAACTAAATGTCAAATTAGAGTTTCTTTATTATCAGTGTTATTTTCTCTTATTGTTTTGGTTTAATGTTTATTGTATTAGATAGTTCTTGATAATGTACGAGTATTAAAGAAATGAAAAATACGGGGTAAGATGTTTTATTTTTTTGCACAAAGACGATGCCCCCTACAATAAAAAAGCAAGAGAGATTTTTTATGACAAATTGAACGAGGAATTGCAACATGATTCTTTATTTGAAAAATTCCAGTGGCGTACCATTTTTTTCTTTAAAAATATTGAAATCATTACCCGTATGCGCGCTACTGATGAACATAAAATTCTTAACTACCTCTTAAAACTCACTAAATTTCATTTGCATATCTCCACCGGTTTCTGAGCAATCATTAAATCGTCAGTTTTTAAGAGAAACTTTAACACCCCGTATCTCAGAAAAGGAAGCATTTGCGGACCTATGTTTATATAGCAAACTGTCATTATTTTTTCATGCAGAAACAAACACCACCTGAAGTTTGTCGCACTTATTTACTAACACCCTGTATAAGGAGTCTGACCAATGCATTTTAAAAAACACAAGAACTCTTTTTCTATATTCGAAAATGTACCTATATAAATGCCAATTTGTCAAAATTCTGATAGGTATAAGACTATAATGCAACCTAATATAAGTCTTGTACGCATGCGTGGTATTCTGGGTACTCAAAACAAAGTAAAAACTGTCGAATATTATATTCAAAATAGATCTAATTAACAAATAACTAATAAAAATTACTTTAATCAATATTCATCGTAAGTCACTTTTCGTGTCGCTAAACTAGACGTTTGTTAGCAAATTTACCAAAAAGGAAGAAGAAATATTTAATAAAATGAAAAGGTAAGGAAAATCTAATACCTATTATCAGTCGTAAACAAAACAGTATAAATACGAAAGTTATAAAGTAGTCTTCTAGTTTTAGTGCAAGTAGGGCATTGAGATATAAGGAGACGCTATAAGCATTATTTTACATTGTACAGAAACGGGTGCATTGGGTGGGGCGTAAACGCATACCAATATGGCGAATTCTCCAGAGCCGGACTAACTATTTTTGTTGACGTTTTTGTTTTTAATTTGCAGCTTGGGTTTATACTTTATTTTGAAATGTTATGCAGTGTACAAAATACTTAAATATAGGTAATTATTGATATTTGATACCTAAATCCAGGAATAAAAGACGTTAGTACTTTATAAATTATATATTAATACCCCTTAAACAAAACAATTTTATTTAAATGTTGCGCTATGCTTATCCACTTTATTTTTACTTAAATAATACATCCTGGTATTAACATATTTAGTCGCAATAGATTTGATCAGTAAATGTATATGGTTATCAAACACTGATTTGATCAAAACCGTGCACAACTAAATTAGGAAAAATATTACTATTTACAAATTCCTTTAAAACAAGGTTTATTATGAATCCTGCGGACAACTTTTCATTAGTAGCTACTACAAGATTTTTGATGATCTTTTCGGATTGGAAGCAAATGTCTAAAACATCTTTTGAAGGAATTTGTAAATCCTTTTTTTGCCTTCATTTTAATAAAGGA
This sequence comes from Apoderus coryli, assembly GCA_911728435.2. Taxonomy (NCBI): domain Eukaryota; kingdom Metazoa; phylum Arthropoda; class Insecta; order Coleoptera; family Attelabidae; genus Apoderus; species Apoderus coryli. The sequence continues at coordinate 2,040,077 of OU452206.1, read as the reverse complement.
ATAACACTTTTTAATGCATCTCGACATTCTCTGCAAATAATTTGCTTCTTTAAACTAAAAACAACAAATCCAGCAATATAAACAATAATGAATTTCGAAAATTCAGAAAATGGTCCAGGAAGATAATCATGATCTGGATAAATTATATTTGTGTACATTTCTCGTTGGTATCCAATTAATTCGAGACACATATTCTGTCCAGATATGTCTACGAGCAGGATCTTTAGGAAATCTAAAAACCAGAATATGTTTTTAACACACATTTAGGGGTATTTTTTGCTAGAAAGTGATGAAAAAGTAGAGAGTTTGAGAGTAGAAATCAAGTAAAGGAATTTGTAAAAAAAATTAAACTACAATGCACGTATCAATTGTTCAGTGCAGAAAGAGAATGCTACCAGACTCCTATAATAATGTGTTTTAATAAGTTCGCCTAAAAAAAACCCTAAATACGTCCATGTACAATGTTTACAATATTTGGTACATACCTATGAAACGTTATTTCTGATATTTTCTGGTCGATTTCACTTCTACTACTGCAACTACGCACAGCACAGGACACCATTATAGTATATTGTCAAATAACCGTCCAAAAAAATACGAAAAACTTAAATAAACTTGTAAAATACTCGTAAATAACACTATAAACTTGAAAGCACGACAAATGATATATATCGTATACCAATATGGCGTACCTGCACCCGCTTTTGGCCACGTTAGAGCGTCTCCCCCCACCTCAATGAAGTAGGGGCACGCAAAAGAAAGACTATGCTTAGAGCGAATCAGGCATCAGTGGCAGCTTGTCATATGAAGCAAGTGAAGCAACGCTTCATCTAAACTAAACAATCAGTAAAATGAATACTATTTAAGGATTTAATTTTGCCTCCATATAAAATTTAAACCATAAATTAATGTAAAAGAATGTGTTTGGCGACATCTAGTATCTGTTGGTAATATGCCGAGTGAACAAGAATTCACTATATCGACTGCGTGTAAGGTCAATAATCCCATAATGCAAAATTACCAACACATGATGCGCCGATACTCCCTTTAGCGGGACGCCTATATTTGAAATATGCTTATTTAATGAAACAAGACTTAATTCCGAGAGTTTGTCTGTCAACCACTATACTTTCACCAGACGGCCGTTTCGTCGATCCACGACTCATCAGTGGTGATCGGTCAGTAGTTGCCAGCCAAACTCTCTAAATACTGTGATATATACGCCATACGGTACAGAGATTTTAAATAATGTTTGGCGACATCTAGTTTCTGTTGGTAATATGCCGAGTGAACAATTCACTACATCGACTGCGTGTAACGACGAAACGGTATTTTTTTGTTTGAGAATTTCATTGATTCGTTAAAGATTATAATAATGTTTTTTACAAATTGCTTGTTATATAAAGTAACAAGACTTTTATAGCTTGGCAAACGAATCTGTGACAACGAAAGGAATGCGGAAAAAAAATCCTATATTACCAAATTTAACTACAAAAATTCACTACTTCTAGAAAAGAAGTCGTATTAATTTGAAAATCGATTTTTTACAATTACAAATAATAATAATGAAAAAAGATCAGCATTTTTAAGTGGTTGTTTGTTTTATTTTTATTTAATAACTAAAATTTTTACCACAGAATATTAAAATACGGAAAAGAAATTATGATCTTCTATAAAATCGGCAATACCACGCGAAATAAGTGGTTAGACGCCGCCTGAATGATCCTAATTGGTGCGTAGACCCTCACACGTTTTGTCGCCATGCGGGTGTTCAAGTCGCAATTGGTGGAAACTGAGTTCTTCCCCGCAATTGTCAACGCCCCTCGTAGTAATATTGAATCAGCCAGTGGCAGAGTGGTGTTATTTATACTTTTGTTGTCGTGTATGAGTTGCAATATTATCAAATATTATATCAATTATTATTGTAGATTTAGTGTTTTAGGTTCATACTAATTTTTCTTTGTTCTTGTAAAAGTAGAAGCTTACACATTGTTTGTTGTTTTTTAAGGCATCAAATCTGGAAATTTTTATTGAATCTACTTAGAATTTTGGTATTGTAAAGATTAACAACATAATCGTGACAGAAGTTAACACTATACCAAAATTACAGAGTGTCCAAAAATCCTCGTAACAATAAATTTCTCAATACCGCTCTCGATTTTTGATATTTCTAAAACTCAAACTATTAAGTGTCGTATATCATTTAAAAGGAACAAGAATATGCTATTTTATTGGCTAAAAAACAGGGTAGTTCGATTTAAAAAACATCTCTTAGAACGCCTCCGTATATGTGCGAGTTAAATCCCATAGAGTTAACTTACGCAAAACTTCAATTAAATATATAAGAACCCGCATACAACCCGAAATTTCAACCTAACTACATTTAAAGAAGTTCTTAATATCCAGTAATGATTGGAATAGTTTTTGCCGACATGTTAAGGAGTTGGAAGAAGAATTTTGGAGGAAATTGAGCACATTATAATAACTTTAGGACAAGATGACGACAGCGAGACTAATGATAATGATGATGCTCAAGTTGAGGAAATCTAACAGATTGCCACCTTCTATAAAGTAATACTGATTATGATCGTTATATTTAATCGAAATATTTAAAACAGTAAATTATAGTTTCTAAACGTGACTTAAAGCAACAAAAAGATCCAAGATATTTTAATTATTTTCGATAAGTGCAAGATTACCAAAGTACTTAATATACTTCGTTAAGTTGTTTTAGAATGTTTTTGTGTTTATAAGAACATTTTATTTTCATTTTTGGTATGCAAACTTTAGTACATATTTAAAGTAAAATAAATAATTAAATAAATAAATAAAATACGTCTTGGGTGTTATAGCTTAATATCAGTAGGTGCTTTTACCAAACACGTGAAGAACTTTTCATTAATTTTAATTTATTTTTTAGTAACACATACATGTTTATTAATTATTACTAAACTTTTACAACGCACGCCGCTGGAAATTTTATGAATGAAATTAGCCATGTTTTATTACAACTGCATTCCCCTTACCGACACCGCGCCCCAGATAAACAGGACAGATGAGACACTGGGAAAAGTTGGCGGCCATTATTATAGTAGTTTTTATAGTGTTTGCCAAAAGTATGAATACATGCTTGCACAATTATTAATGATTAAAAAAAGTTTCAAGTAAATATGACAATACTAAATGGTATTAAATTCGTGAAAATTTCAATATTAGTTAAAAGCAAGTAAATATATGTTTTAGTAATTTTTTTATAATTTCTTCTTTAGTAAACCCAAATATTTCACACTTCTGCCGGACCATTTAACAATTTGAAACTATTTGAAACAGCTGGTATTGTTTAGAAAATTTTTGAGGTTATGTAAAAATATGTTTATATTCTTAAATTAAAGTGATCATCTGATTATTTAATATTTTTATATTCAAATTAACGTTGCTATTTTGTTATTAGAATTTATTATTAATAGTTTATTAATTTTGTACTTTAAATCATATATTGTTCGTAATATATAGTTACTTGTATAGGTTAGGTATAATTCTAGACCTGTGGGTATATTCAGTAGTTTTTACTACTCTAGTATTTCTTCTTTATACCTATAATTAAGCTATTATAAAAAACATGGGATCAAAAACCGGTGGATTTTATTGTTTAGTACCTGGATGTATTTCAAGAACAGTGTTAAAGAATTGTTCATTTTTCCAATTTCCGAAAGATATTGAAAGGTTTGTTTACATGTACTCAGTACGTACCTATATGAAATTATACATTGGAAAGTCTAAGTTTATAATAATAATTACAGCAGTTATTTTATATTATTAAAGAATTAAGATGTTTTTGTTTGTTGTTGTTGTTTTTGACATATTAGAAAATATCCCTAAATTGCGGCAACACAAGTGAGAACTACAAGTTCTCACTGATCATGATTCTATTTTTAGACATCGTAAAAAATTAGTGTTAAATGAACTCAGTAAAAATGAAATACAATTTGGCCTCTTTATTAAAGTGAAAGTGTCTACTTTTTGCCATTTTTACTGCTCTTTAGTCATTGTTTAAAATGAAAATGAATCTGAAAAGCTTTGAAATAATCCTGGTATAGGTATATAGGTAGGTATCACAATCATATTTCATGAAATATGATGGTTCAAAATGCTGAGATCTCGCTTTTTAAATAAAACATGCAGATTTAAGAGTAACTAGTAGTAGAGTATTTAAAATTATAATACATTTTATGTTATTTTCAATTTTATGCCAATAGGATGAATGATTAAATATTAAATTCAATTTTGGAAATATTATTTAGCCCTTAATGCATACACTCCATATGTTTAAAATGTAAATACAATTCAAATAATTTTTAGTTTAATTGTTGAACAAATAATATTGACGAACATCGAGAATTTGGTTTATAATCAAATAATTTTACTAAAATTTACTTTATTTTACTTTTATTATTAACTTAGATTTCAAAATGCATTATAAAACAGACAATTGAGTACCTAGTTCCAATTGATGATAATGGTACTATACACACACTATGTTTAATTATTAATTTGTCGTCAACAAAATAGGTTTGAAATTAAAAGGAATATTCCTAATTGTTGGCATTACTTTATACTCAAACGAAAAGGCAAAAGGAATAAACCCGGAAAAACTATTATAATAATGGCGTCAAGGTCACGAGATTTAGGACACAAACATCAAAGAAATTCCGCCGGCCGTCGTATCTGATACTTACTTTATCTGGGACCGCGCTGTTACAGATCAATTTGCCAAACAATATAGTTATGTTGGAAATTTGTTTCACACTACCATGCTTTCACCAGACGGACCGTTTCGTTGATCTACAACTCATCAGTGGTGATCGGCAGGAAGTGTGACCAAAATTTCCAACATTTACGAGGAGCTTATACTAGCACGAGAGATGACTGACAAAGAGATGTTTTGGCGACATCTAGCGTGAGCAGGCAATATGCCCGGTGAAACACAGTTCACAAACGATGGCCGGACAAGAAGTAATAACTCCATCATATGCTATTGCCAACACTAGATGCGCCCGAATTCCCTAGCGGGAGGCTTTACTTACGAATTGCTTGTTACATAAAGTTGTTTTCTACATTGAAATCACATGATTATTTTAGTGCAAACGCCGCACAGTGGGATATTTGCCTAATTTAGCGCGCCAAAATTCAATTTTGTAAATTTGTTAGAAATGGGTAGTAAATGTACCTATCATAAAGCCAGATAGACAAAGAACCATAAAATATTCTTTTTGGACCTCTGTTTTTACCCATAGGTGCATAGGGTTAGTGTATATCTGACTATTTATATAAGAGCATGTGTTTCAGTTAGTATTTCGTTATATAAAGTGTGTCTTTGTGTGATAATTTTTTTGTACTTGGACATTGTTTTGTTAATAATCATATTTGACAAAAATAGTGTTTTTATTTCTTACTTTTTATAAGGAACTTAAATTTGTTATATCTCCAAGCGAGTCCCAGCTATAATTTTTACTTTAGAATGAAGTATAGTTATTCTGCTTTCAAGCTCAATGAAACTCTCATCCGGTTTTGTCCGGTTTTTTAGTGAATTCGGCATTCTAATAATACGCTGTGTCCAAGAAATCATCACTATTTTTATGCACTATGTTCGAAATACATAATTAAAAAAATTTTGCAAATCGAAAATTATTTTGATATAAATTGTTTTTAAAACTATTATAGTTTATGTCTATTTTAATACAAAAATAGAGGTTGCCATATTTTTTGTCTCATTGGATTTAATATTCTTTAAAATCTAAAGTTGAAACTTCTCTAATAATAATAATAATACCTTATCAATAAAAGTGTTGGATATTTTTATTGCAAATATTCATTTAAAATAAAAAAAAATGTTTTAACGTTTCGAATAGATTATAACATCATCAATATATCTTTTTTTATAGACCCATCACTTGTGACTCTAATCACTAAAAGGGAGTTATTCAACATTATGCGAGAACAAACTGATATGGATATCCACGATTTTATTCTTCATCATCTGCAAAATCGATTCCATTATTCCGAAGAAGATATGAAAGACGTTAAAATAAAATTTTCTTATTTTAAATCCTAGATGAAAAGCAAATGGACAGCTGATCACTATAACGAAAAGACGTTCTTAGATAAAAAATACAAATTGGCTTGACTACCCAAACTACCAGCAGGCTGCAAGTCGTCCAATAAAAGCATTTGAGCTTGCAAGTGATCGCACTAAGTTGCGAAAAACAGAACAGTTAAGAAGCAATGTAAGCTGCAGTGATATTTTATTTGCTACACACAGTCAGCTCCAGTCTACAGGAAAAAGAGATGCCGCACAGGTTTTAAAAAATATTGCTAGCACTCCTACCCGTGGAAAAAATATTAAAAATCTTACACAACATAATCGAACGAAGAAGAAGATAAAGGCCAAATAACTCCCCTAGCGGCTCTGATTATGTTTGCATATTTTTTTTTTTAGAACTAAGCTAGTTGTATGTTGGTGTCAGAATTGGAACACCCTGTATATGGATAAATTTGTAAAAAAAAAACGTAACTAATTTTCAATTAATATATTTCCCCTAGAATTTTTCTAAAGTGGTGAAAATGTTTGGTACACTTGTAGCCACAGATCTAGAAACTCGATTTTCTTCTAGATCTGTGCTTGTGGCGACCATCATTGTTCTTGTGCCACACTGTATATATATTTTAATTTAGTCTGCTGGTACTATGGCGACCATTTATCTTGTGCCACACTGTATACATATTTTAAGTTTAGTAATGATTTTAAATAATGTACTTCAATATACGAAATTCATATTAAGTTCTGTAATTAAATATTTAATTTTGTAAATACCGTAACCAGTGTTTTAATCAAGTTACATACACGAAACACCCCTAATTACAAAACACCCTATTTATTTTTTTTTTTAATAATCTATTTGACCCATATTTTTGATCATTATAAAACTATTTTGTATTTAATATTTTCTCCAAGATGTTTTCTTGTTGTATTTGCCAAGGACACCCTGTATATTTGCGTTGTGTAAGAAAACTTAGCTAATTTATCAATTTTAGTAATTATACAACCAACTTTACTGTTAGAACCTGTTTTGCACTTGTGTCTTTCTTGTATAATTTTGTCTTGCTAAATTGGCCAAATACCCCACTGTGCGCCGCACAGTTTGTTTTAAATAGACCAACCACAGTTGGGACCCAGTTGCTGAGAAAACAGCTCCGTCTGTTTTAGTAGTAATAAACATTATTTAACTAATAACATGACATATTATCAATTAATTAATTATCATTAATTAAATAATTATTAGATACGTAATTCTATGACCAATTTCCATTTAAGCAACATTGACGTGATGATATCGCAAATTGCTGATTCTAATTGTTTACATGTAATTGAAGTTTGCATAAACAAACTATAATAGTTAAAACTTAAAACAACTTGCAAGTTATGTTAAGGTTTGGCTATAAAGAAAAAAGTCAATCTCCACAAAAAATAAAAGTAAATAAATTCAACAAAAAGTAGTTGAAACATAGAACTAAACACGTTTCGAGACTTCTGGTCCCATCATCAATATTATAATATGAGAAATAATTATAGAAACTTAAAGCATAGCTAAAACATTAAAGTGCCGTGCAAAATCGGCTAAAAATGTGCATGAACTGAACCTGAAAGGTCATCATGTGAATTATTATAAGACAGAGACATAACTGAGCAATCAAAAAGGGTTGGATACCCTAGAATTTGAAAAGACTGGCGGAAAACTCTATCGCGATGTTTCAAATGATGTCTATAAGATTTTGAAATAACACAAACCACGCCCATTGTGCGGAGAATACAAAAGCGCCTGCGCAACTGTCGAAAATTAGCACCCGCGCAGCGTAGAGGAGACTTTGATCACGACAAAAAGTTCTTCGAAAATGGCTTCAAAAGTGCAGTTGATCTTAAAGGAGAATATTTTTGTATAAAAACAAATTTTATATAACCTCCCTTGTAAAATCCAACACCCACGTGTAGTACAATCACGACCTAATTAAATAAAGCCATATTAAACTGACGTCTATATAATACACGATTATATCATGATATAGCATATCGTAACAATTAATTTGATTAACTGTCTGGTCCAATTAAATTCCATATACCATCACATGCAACTAAAAATAGAAAAGCTCATTTACTTAATAAAATGCTTTTCATGAAAACTTCATTTATTTTTTCTTTGAACTTCTAATAATATACGGGGCGAAAACCACTTCCGATGACGTAATTCGAATCGATTTGCATCCAATTTTCTTACGAAATTAAATTGCAAATGAAGTTTCTGCCTTAATTGTACCGAAGTGTAATTATCATGGAAAGATTTGTGGCATAACCTCCGACATTTCGTGCCGGGTCGTGATAGGGAAAAATAATAGAAAAAGTCTACTGGAACGTATTGAAAGGAATTTTTCAGCTTAAGAAATCCGTAGCAAAAATGATATCTTGGGTATTCGTTGATAGAAAAGAGCATTTTACCGATTAATACTTACACAAAGTAATAACAATGTTAACAATAACTCGAAATTAAATTACCTGACACAATTCAATTACCTGATAATAAAATGAAAAACACTGACAGTCGTTGTTTTTTTTTTCATGACCAACTACAACAGATTGAAATTTGTTTGAATTCCAGTTGCTTAAAGAATTTTAATTTTTACTGGCACACGATGAGTCGAACGAAAAAAAAATGCGATTTTTTTTTTGTTGTAAATTGAACAAGGATTCCAGAATTTTTGTCCATAGATTTGAAATTAATTAAAAAGTTCCAAGTGTATGTCTTTTTAACAAGTAGTTCTAGGGTGTCACTATTTTTTGAAATTTCTGTATACGTAACCTTGATTATGGCGTTTGCCTACTAAATGGTTTCTGCAAATTACCCATTATGACAAACATGTACAGGGTGAGCAAAACTCGATGTCCCAGCTCTGTTATGAGAAAATGAAAAACGATAGAAAAATTCTGAAAAGAGGTTCTTAAATGGGATTACGTAAGCTCCATTGTACCGCACATTTGATTTTGTTTCCAAATTTGGAAACTAAAGTAAATGACGGCAACACCTTTTTTTTCCAGAAACATACCTATATTTATTTGTTTTGTAAAGAAAAAAAATTGCTATTTTCATTCGTTAAAAAATTAAAAGCAAATTTGTAGGAAAAACTATTATCAAAAATTCTCAACTTTCACAACTTTTAAACAAGTAGGTTTTGTTAAATGTTTACGCATAACGAAAAAGGTAACATGTTATTTGTCAATCCGATTGAGAACCAAGGACATTTTGGAATTAACTTTGGTGTGGTATTATTAACGGGCATTTAATTGCTCCATACTTTTACGAAGGTGTTTTATGCAGTGAAGAATATTTGCAATTTCTTCAAGAGCAACTTTCTGTGCTCCTCGAAAATGTGCCATTGCAGTTACGACCAAATATGTTTTTCCAGCATGACGGGGGCAGCGCTCCAAGCAAGAATTGCTAACACATAACTTAGAACATTTAAAGGAAAACATTAGAAATGCATGCAATTAACTCTCAAGAGAAATGTTATGTAAGGCCTCAGGAAGACAAGTAAGGAGGAGATTAGATAAGCGTTTACAACAACAAGGAGGTGGTCACATTGAAAATTTGTTGTAGTGATTGATTTCCTATAATTAATTAGTAGTAACCTATAGTATTATCATGTTTAATTCTGTGGTAATAATAGTAACTATTAAATAATATCATCTGTTTTTGTAGTGTTTAATAAGTAGGTAATTATTATTAACAACCGATGGATAATACGTATCTTCTCTCTTGACTGAATAGCAAATGTTTGACTTATATTAGAAGTTATCACACGAATATTATTTGTCAACCATTAGTTTAAGTACTGACAGATATAATTGCAGTTTGTTTCCAAAGCCTACTTGTGTAAAAGTTGTGACGGTTGCGAATTTTTCATATTAGTTTTTTTTCTACAAATAATTTTTTAACGAATGAAGATAGCACATATTTTTCTTCACAAAAGTTGTTTCGAAAATTAGCTCTTTTGAACTATGCAATAATATAGGTATGTTTCTGGAAAAAAAAAGTTGAAGACGTCATTTACTTCAGTTTCCAAACTTGGAAACAAAATGAAATATGGGTGAGAATGGAGCTTACTTAATCCTATTTAAGAAATTTTTTTCCGAATTTTTCTACCGTCTTTAATTTTCTCATAACAGAGCTGGGTCATCGAGTTTTGCTCACCCTGTACAAAATTGAAGGATTGTATATTTTAGGTATAGGGAAGTGACATATTATCATTAAAAAGGTTATTGGTTTGTTTATCGAACAGCAGAGTCGAATATATACCATTCCATTTAAAAAATTGACTTTTCCTAGTAATCACGTGGTTCAAGTTTAAATTCGATTAAATGTTGTTCTGCAACTGCCTGATGATCTTAGACTATATCATTTGTATACTCACTATTCCCCCTACGGTATTCTAAAATTTTGTTTGCTTGAATGAAATAATCATAAAGATATTGATTTTTGATAGGAAATGCTTAACAAAGTTGACTTTAAATTTTATAAGGAACCTGACAAAAAACTAAAAAATATGGTAATTCCATTGAAAATATCAAAGTAGGTGGTTATTTCCGGTATAACCGGAAGTAATATGAACTCGGGAATAGTACATTAATATAGAACCTTTCCGATAACACCGAACCCTAAGTTTCAGAAACACACCTTTTGTAGTTCCCGAGAACTTTGAATAGGCCCCTCAGGATGAGTCACCCAGTATATAGTTATATATTCTCTATTGTATACTTTTGGTTGTCATTAGATAATAGTCTTAGTTACAATTGATGTGAGTCTGACTTAGACACTACATCTTGTAGTTCCATTAATCATCACTTGTATTTTGTGTCAACATGAAATTTGTTATATTTTTTTTTGAAAGGGTCCGTTCGACCTAAGGCCTCGGTTTCACTGCAGCCTCATGAGCTTATTGTGAAAAGTTCCCGTATTTTATGCCACCCAATCCACACAGAATATGATATTAATTAATTATTAATTAATTAATTATTATTAAAATCTAGAAGAACAGTTCAAACAACTGCAAATGGTTCCAGAGCAAGAAGCTTTATTAACTGATATAGCGGAAATCTTGAAGCTAGTTCATGAAGTTCATGATGAAGACGAATCCGATATTGAGAAAATTAATGCAGCATTAAAAACTGTATTAAATGCTACTAAATGTATTATAGAACATTCCAAACATGAGAAAATATCTGAAAATGCTACAAAATCTATATTAGCTAATTTAAATGGAATTAAGTCCATGAAATTCTCACAAAACTTAGAACAAAAACTCTTTGTGCCCCTACAAAGAGCAACAGTAACCATAAGTAACATTATAACGAACTTGCAAAGTCTACAAAATATTGAAGACTTGCGCCAATCTTTAAATGAGTTAGAAACGGCATATCCAAATTTGTACAATAATATAAAAGCAATACTAGATGCTTTTGAACATATTCATCATATTGAAAAGTCTGAAGCAATTCAGCTGGACAATCTAATATTAATTTTAGTTGAAATATCTCACAGTTACAAAGAACAATCAGATATTGATTTGAAAACTTTAAAGCTACTTGAAAAACATTACTCTAATGAAGTTATGTCGCTGAGACTTAGTGAGAGTATGCAAATTACCTTGTTACCTTCTTTGAATAATTTGTCTGAAATTTTGATGAAACTAAACGAAGTGCGGCAAAATATTGAAACTGTCAAATTGAGCTTAAATCAGTTAAAAGAAGTAGACAAGATTGGTGAAGTTTTGTTAGAAATCCTGCAACAAGCTGAAGACGAAGCATGTGCGAAAAGAAATTCTGAAATATCTAATCAGGTTGCTAGCCTTATTTTCGAAACAAATGTGTCCAGTCCAGTTATGATTAAAAATATGATAGATAATCTCAAAAGAATCATGACACAATTTAGTATATCATTCACTGCTGTAGAAGTATTAGAAAATATATATCAAACAATTTTGAAACAAGAAAATATCAGTAGACGAATAACTGTAGCTGAAGAAAATTTGATATGTACAGAGCCCGATATAACAGAGCAAACTCGCCCAGTTATTCAGAATATTAAAGAAATAGTTGCTGAAGTTAAAAACATGACAAGTGTAGAAGAAGCTACTGTTGAAAATATTTTGAATGTTTCTTTTAATGCACTTCAAAGTGTCGTGATAAATAATTGTGATAACATGAAGTTGTCAATTAACGACATTGCAACTATTTTAACATCTCCAGAGGTAAATGAACAAATGAAAATTAAATTCAAAAATATTTTTGATATACTGGCATCAAAGTTATCAGAAGAGGCTGATAATAACCAACAAGACCAGGCTAAAGAATTTTTGGAATGTAGTGATGAGTCCCGAGAATCACTTCTTCCAGGTTTAGCAAAATCTGATACTACAACAATTTCAAATAATTCTGAATCCAAACCTGGAATTCTGCCAAGTTCTACTGACCAAGAAATAGGATATACAGACAGCCTGAAAGAACCTGAACAGAAACAGCTGAAGAACTTAGAGAAGCTAGAAGCAACATTAGAGATTTTACAAACTTCCAAAGTACAACAACTCCTAATCGTGAATAATCTTAAAGCTATAGTTGATTTTTTTAAAATTGAGGTACCAAAAAATCCAGAAGAATTACAACAACTTGAAACAATTTTGGGAGAGATGAACACTGCAACAACTTTGGCTGCTTTACATTCAGGAGTTGACAAGAGTCAAATTCAGCAATCAATTGAAAAACTTGAAAGTATTGAGTTATCAGCAGAGTTATCTGCAAAGATATCTGAGCCTATAAAGTCTGTTTGCGGAGTACTAGGGGAAATACTTGACAGTAATACTATGAAAGAGCTTCTTCTACAAAATTTAGAACGTACAAAACAACTATTATTAGAATACAAGTCTACCGAACAAAATGTTTTGCTGGTGGTGGATTTAGAAAATGTCATTAAAATTATTGAAAATGACATTTTAATTAATTCTTTTTGATATTAATCTACAGGTTCGTGTAGAGGCATATTATAATATTTTAATTTTTGTTTTTTTTTTCTTTCCACAATGTGGATTTTGATATTACTGTAGATATAGTTTCTGAATTGTTTGGCACTTGTTTCAGATTCTTATAATACTTCGATTGTTAGCCTTAAACGTTCTGACTTTTAAATGTTGCCACTGATAATGGGAATGTATGTTCCCGAAACATGTATAACTTGAAATTTATTATAGGTATAAGATTGTAATGAAAGACGTCTGTGGAGCTATTACACTTTTACTCCTTGTAAATATGGATTACTTTCTTAGAATGACTTTATTGTGATTATAATTTTTCACAATTACATTATCCCAAGAGGCGAAGTTGAGGCATCTTAACCGAACATATAAATCTGCTCCTATGAAAAACAACAATCACTGAATTAAACAAGGAATTGTTGCCAAATTCACCCTATTTGCCAGAGTTGGTTGCCGTTGACTATTACCTGTTACCGAACCTGAAAAAAATACTTCTTGCTGGAAAGCGATGTATGTCAATTGAAAAGGCCATTGCTGCCGTAATCATATTTTAATGATGGATACAATAATTCAAGAACGTGAATAAGGATTTTAGGCCATTAAGTTGAAATATAAATGGGTTTTTGATTTGCACTATGTTTAATTGTAATTCCTAGATTAGCTGTTTAAAAAGAACTGTAACTAGCCACTTTTGCAAACAAAATTAATAAAGAATAAATAGCAAAATAAAAGAATACACTTAAAATTTAGTAATCCTTGACCACGATACATAAAATGTAACAATGGCAAAGTAACGGTTGCTTTGAAAGAGAAACAATCACGTTTGTAATATTTATTAAAAGCAAACAACGCTGGCATAGTTTTATTTAAAGTTAAATGTATTACTGGCGGGCCAATAGAAATAATATCGTTGTTTATATCATGCACAAAAAGCATTAAGTTGAAGCAAGCCAAAACCTAACTCTTAATAAACAATGCCATTTCTTCTTAATAATTTAAGAATTTTCCGTCGTAGACGGAGTCAAATTTCGCTGCCATAATGAGAAAATTTATATGGGGCTTCGACGGTCACCAGTATTATTGTATAGTTATATTACATCACAATTTTGAGTCATATTGTTACCGTCTCCATAGAAGCCAAATAAATAAAAACCATAAACTAACTAAACAGCTTGGCTATAAATTGATTATGTATGTAATAAAGTATTGATACGGCGAAGGACAATGAACTGAATCAACTAAGTCCCCAGACGAATTACAAATTTACGTGCCATTTTCCCCCCGAGAGACACCTGAACGGTATCTGAGTCACAGTAGAAACAACTGACACACGTGCTTTTGTCCAGTGGCGGTCCTTAACAAAAATATATGTATGTAAATGGGCTGCGTACAAAGTTTTTTTAGTTTTGCATATAAGCTGAAATAAAACAGTATGCAGGGTGTTACAAAAAACAAACATACGTCCGGAAATGCATTGTTTCCAAGTTACAAGGTGTTATAGTTTTTTTTTGTAAATAACGGTTTTTTTTATTTAGTCAAAGATCTCCTTACCGAATTCTTTGAAATTAGGCAGCATTGTTGCTGCATTGGAATGAATCATTATACTAATAGTGATTCATGTTAACGAACTTCAACAAATTTGAGAGATTCAAAATGATTGGCGCAGTCCAATAACATCAAAGTTACTGATTTTTAGTCGCATTATTCGCAAATATTCTTGTATGTTGAAAAATGTTTAAAATTTGTATCTCTTAAACAAAGCAACAGATGAAATAAATACAAGATATAAAAAAGTTGTAGTTTTAGTTGCTGTAACTCAAGACAATATCGAAATTAAATTAAAGTCAGTGGCGCACACTTTTTTAGGACAATAATTTTTATTACTGGACTTAATAATGTTGATCTAGTTAAAGCCATACACTGTTAAAAATTGGGTGAAAAATACGTAAGGTTTGTAGTAAACATACAGGTTTTTTATGTAATATTAAGTAAATCTTAAATATTCGCAAATATTGCCGATAATTTACCCAGATCACGTATTTTTCCTGATCTTTACACCGACTTTAGCAAATCGATCATTTTTTGCTGTTGTCTAGAGAGTTTAGGTTTTTCAGAGATTAGTTCATAGCAATATAGGTCTGTGTGAGGTTCCTAGTTCCCCGTTATGCGGCCAGACGTTCGGCTTCTTCAAGTTGTTGGCCTTGTCTGTGACTGATTGCGCGGATGATTGGTGGTTCAGCGCAGAGGCTGGAAACCTCCAATTAGTATAAATTTTATTGTGTGAATTTGATTCACATTCAGTGTTATTATTGATTTCTTAATTGTAATGTGAATCTCCTGTAACGGGAAATAAACACTTATTATTATTCAGATATAGGAAACCCTTCCGAAAGTCCACCTTATTTTTCATACTAAATTCAAAACTGTCTCCGTGACGTCCACCGTAACTGCACTCTGCATATTAAGAGAATTAATTAAGACAATGAAAACTTGTAGGTCTTTATAAATTTTCCTTTATTTATATGACACCGTTTAATTATAGCGATGACGACGAATTTAGAATTACGCCAAATATTTCCTAAGATCATTTCCCGGAACGCAACTAAAATAAAATTAAATAGATGGTTCAATCTCAATTATACTGAACTTATAAGAAACACCAAATTAGTGCTACGGTTCTTTTTATTCTTCACCAAATTATTGTATAAACAAAGATCAAAAGACAGCAAACATTACGCCTATGGATGATTAACTACGAAAAACCTTTTTTTGTAAATAACAATCTACACGCTCATTTACTAGACATCAGAATACACCAGGTGGCATTAAGCAAGTATGCAAATTAGATGTGTGCAGTATGTGACAGAAGTATAGCTACAATGTATAAATGGCACGAATACAGTTGTGCTTTGTTTTATGGATTTTAAATGACGACACTTACCAACCAACAATCTATAAACACACCCATTGCAGCATAATATGACGCAATAAAACATTTTCTTTAGAAAGGAAATATTAATAAAGTTACAATAAAACAAAAATCATCGTCTCCACTATTTAATTCATAAATTATGTCAAAGGGACATGTTTCGGAGACTCAGCTCCATCATCAGCCTAAAAGGCACCAATACAATATTAAAAAGGGTTCTTACATAAATAACGAAAAACACAAGTTAACAAACCTTGGTGGTATAAAATGCTCACTTGGTGAAGGCAGAACTCCTAACAGACTAAATTAAAGTATACAATTATTTTTGTTTAAAATATTAGATCTAAAATAACAGAAACACATACAGGTATATATAAATAAAAAGATGTAAAAAATGTTGGTCATGATAAAGTAAAATGAACAGACAAAAAGTAATGGGACAATACAAGCGCTATTAAAAGTCTAAAAAGTATTGAAAATGTATACAAACAAATAAGCAAAAACACTTAAACAAAACATAGAAGGAATATAACAATGACAAGATCAAACTCCAAGCCATGGGTGTAAACATATATAAAAGAGTCTAATAGGTACACAAATCCTCAGGAGTGTTTTAAATGTAGAAGAGCCTCGAAAAAAGTGTAAGGTTCGAATTTCAACTGATCGTTCAAACATATAATGTTGTTATCTCCTACAGCCTTGAAAATTTCTAACATTTCCAGAAGATTTAATTTAAAGGTTATTCATTGATAACCTTTCCTATAAAATCCAGACCTATTTCCAATCTAAATACGAAATAAATATCTCCTTTAAAACAATAAATAGCTTGGGAACTTTTTTGGTTAATTCTAAAGATGTCATTCCATTGACAAGCAAGTCTGGAGTATATTGCTTGTCATGCTCACAGCCAGCATGTGCAGCCAAGTACATAGGCCAATCAGGACATAAGATTAGTGTACGTGTAAAGGAGCACACTAATATAATCACTCGGTATAGAAATAACAATACTAACTTAATTGATGAATATGATACCACCTCTTCCTTTGCGAATCATGTTCTTAACCACAACCATCGTTTCGATGTCGATTTAGGTCAAAAGGTGATCCTGTTTGCAACAAGGGCATTCAATTAAATCTTCTGGAAATGTTAGAAATTTTCAAGGCTGTAGGAGATAACAACATTATATGTTTGAACGATCAGTTGAAATTCGAACCTTACACTTTTTTCGAGGCTCTTCTTCATTTAAAACACTCCTGAGTATTTGTGTACCTATTAGACTCTTTTATATATGTTTACACCCATGGCTTGGAGTTTGATCTTGTCATTGTTATATTCCTTCTATGTTTTGTTTAAGTGTTTTTGCTTATTTGTTTGTATACATTTTCAATACTTTTTAGACTTTTAATAGCGCTTGTATTGTCCCATTACTTTTTGTCTGTTCATTTTACTTTATCATGACCAACATTTTTTACATCTTTTTATTTATATATACCTGTATGTGTTTCTGTTATTTTAGATCTAATATTTTAAACAAAAATAATTGTATACTTTAATTTAGTCTGTTAGGAGTTCTGCCTTCACCAAGTGAGCATTTTATACCACCAAGGTTTGTTAACTTGTGTTTTTCGTTATTTATGTAAGAACCCTTTTTAATATTGTATTGGTGCCTTTTAGGCTGATGATGGAGCTGAGTCTCCGAAACATGTCCCTTTGACATAATTTATTTATTTTTGTTTTATTGTAATTATATTACACTCCACTGCATCTAATGGATTACTTCTTTAATATTAATAAAGATAATACGATAATATACAGAGCATCCCAAATTCCACGGTTATGCTGGTTATCTCAGTTGTTAGTAACGATAGAAGGAAGCGGTTTTCGCGACACTGAGATGCCACAATCAGACCGCTGCCTTCTATCGTTACTAACAACTGAGATAACCCGCATAACCGTCGAATTTGGGACGCCTTGTATATTATCGTATTATCTTTATTAATATTTTCTTTCTAAAGAAAATGTTTCATTGCGTCATATTATGCTGCAATGGGTGTGTTGATGGATTGTTGGTCCTAATGGATAACACTTTTAATTTTTGAAAACTTTGCATTTTGGGACCCCCCTCGTATCTCGGCTAACCGGTAACTGTAAATTGGGTTCATTGTTTCTTTTAAGTAGAATATTTTAAGACAGGCAGTTATTTCCTACATTCAACTGTTTTTGTGTAATAATCCAAACTTGCATTTTTTGTAATGCAACACCCTATATATTTTTGGTTAAAATAATTTGGTTTCCCATAAGCATTTCAAAAATATATAACACGCTATATTATTTTCAAATATTTAGGCTCTAAAGTGACATTTTTTTGAATTTCCTATTTTTCCTTTTTAGTAGGGTGACACGTATACAAGGTGTTTCTAAAATAGGTGGTCAAAATGTGAACGAATTGGGGAGGTCAAATCATGAAAAAAACCTCTATTGTAATTTTTCGAAAAGTCCTTATTTACAAAGATACAGGGTGTTAAAGATGACTGCCTGAGGACGATTTTTTTTTAAATATTTTCGAAACGAGTAAAGATGAATTAACCAAATATTTATTCACCTAGTTAAATGTCGTAAACTAACATGAAATTGAATAAAAAAGGATTACCATAGGCGGGTAAACGGGGGGAACCCTTGCCTTAATTATAACCTAACTTTTTTTCCTTGTGATTTTTATTCATATTGTGTCAAAAATGTGATAAAATAAAGTTTTCTAAATAAAAAAGGAATACTTCTTTTTTCTCGAAAAACTTGCCTAACAACTAGTGGGAAATAATATTTCTTAAATGAACACAGCTAAAATCACTGAAAACTTGTTTAAACCATTACGTGTGATATACACCTATTTTTGATTTGAAAATGGCTTTAAATTTAACAATTAAAAATACAGGACCATATTTAAAAAAAACTAGTTACTGATGGTAGGTATTTCAAAATCGAAACATCGTAGTGAAAATTTGTAAACGCTATCTTATTCTCCTTAAAAAGTAACAATAAGAAAGTGCTTTTAATGTTTGTATATCTGGAAAAATAATGTCAGAAATAAATAAAAACTAAAATCGCAAAAAAATCATTTTTTCAAAAATTCTCGAAAACGGCTAAAGTTAGTTTATTTTTTAAAACACCATGTAAAAAGGTGTTTAAATTGTACAACTTTTCTAAAGTGTTAACCGACATTGTAACTCCTACCGTTTCCAAGATTCCAATGCTATCCCAGTCTTATCTTGGACACAGTGTATATTCGTAAAGAGAATGTTATGTCTTACAAGAATATATAAAAATATGCGGGCTGTTCCATAAGCAAAACAATAATAATTGTTACAGCAAATTTACGAATAGCCCTGTATAGAAACAGGTCAGATCAGCTACTAAACAAATTATCTAGATAAACAAAAAAGTTATAAACCGAAATTGGAATCGAGCGGCGAAACGGTTGAACATAGCCAAAATCTATTTTCACCATTGAATCTTTCATGAAATTTGAGCCTGGAGGACGCATATCACTTTTTCGGTATCTGTGATAGAAACTTTTTGTCAATTATTAGGTATAACGGCTTCATAGGGTGTTTCATAATATATGCGCCGGACTTTAGAATGTGAGCGCTCGTCCAAAAATATGAATAAAAGTTTCTATTAACTAACCCTCTAAAATGCACCAATTTCGAGATACAGGCTGTTGAAATTGAAAAAAAATCCGTTTTTGCGGATATCTCCAGAACCGGTTATCGTAAAGAAAACAGCTTTTGTAAGCATTTTCTACTCATAATAAACAATGTTTGTGCAAGAATTTTTGTTTTTTAAATTAATAATTGGTGAAGATGTTGAAAGGATAGTGTGAATTTTTCTCCCCAATTTCTACGCCACTGGAAAAAGTACGATTTTAATATACCGATTTGAACCGCCAATGTTTTCTACACAAAAAAGATACTCTTGGTCATAAGCTCTAAAGTTGACCGAATTGTTGAAAAACATGGTTAATTTTTTTTTAAATAATTTTAATTTTTTCTACTAATTAAACGAAATTTATTTAAACGTCAGAACAAGTAACTCAAACTAACTTCCTAATTGCAAAATTAAAAAAAATAAACTGTTGCCCTCGAGGCACGAATAGCTCTCCATATTTAAGTGTAAAAGTAATAATTTTATGACCTTTTTGTCATTTATCTAAATTTAATAAATTTTTGTTTTGTTTTACACATCAGCTATTTTTTTTTTTTTAAGTATCGGGTTTTGTGCTTTTTTCTTCTCTTTGGAGGCACTATTTATACGCAGATATTTTATATTTCAGATCTAGGCCATGTTCCTGAATCCAAATTAATTGATTTTTTTTAGTTTTATTATAAAATTTATTTTGCCCCCTTTTCTGCTATTTACGAACGCATATGTAAATAAAATTGTTATGCTGCATGTTGTAGGTTATCCGTTAAGTGGGTTTTGAGTTATCACGGATACAAATTTTTTCTGACCCTTTTATAGAATTTTCACGGACGCCTATGGAACATTAATTTTTGTCGTGTATTTTTAACACCAATTCAACTAGTTAAATATAAAATTTTTTACATTTAAATTTTTTTTTTAATGTTACCCCTTTTTTGACTATTTACGAACGCCTATGTAAATTAAAATTTTATGCTGCATTTTTTAGGTTATCTTATATCAAAGCTATATATAACTAGCCAATTTTCTGGTATATTTGGGAAACATTTTTTTTTCGTTTTTGACCCTTTTTTTAAGACTATTTTCGAACGCCTGTGTGAACTAATTCTTTTATGTAACATTTTTTTGGTTATATTCTATCACAACTATAAAAAATTATTCAATATTTCGGATAAGTTTAAGAACTATGATTTTTTAAATTTTTGAACCCTCTTTTAAACCCCTTGCCTACGCTCAATGTTAATCACCACCTATAAATATCCTGTAGTATTTTCGTACCAAATGTGGTTAAAATCCGTTAAGTGGTTTTTGAGTTATCACGGATACAAATTTTTTCTGACCCTTTTATAGAATTTTCACGGACGCCTATGGTACATTAATTTTTGTCGTGTATTTTTAACACCAATTCATCTAGTTAAATATAAAAATTTTTACATTTTAATTTTTTTTATTTTACCCCTTTTTTTTACTATTTACGAACGCCTATGTAAATAAAAATTTTATGCTGCATTTTTTAGGTTATCTTATATCAAAGCTATATATAATTAGCCAATTTTTCTGGTATATTTGAGAAACATTTTTTTTTTCGTTTTTGACCCTTTTTTTAGACTATTTTCGAACGCCTGTGTGAACCAATTCTTTTATGTAACATTTTTCAGGCTATGTTCTATCACAACTATGAAAAATTATTCCATATTTCGAATAAGTTTAGGAAATATATATTTTTTATGTTTTGACCCCTTTTCCACTATTTACGAACGCCTATGAAAGTAAGATATTTATGACACATTTTATAGGTTATATTCTATTAAAGCTATAAATAATTAGTTAATATTTCTGCTATGTTTAAGAAGTACGTTTTTTTTAAATATTTTTTACCCCATTTTACACTATTGTCGAACGCCAATGTGATCTAATATTTTATGTTCAATATTTTAGGTCATATTCAATTAAATGCGTAAAAAATTATGCAGTATTTCGGATAAGTTTAAGAACTATGAATTTTTTTAATTTTTGAACCCTCTTTTAAACCCCTTGCCTACGCTCGATGTTTCCCAAAATCTAATCAGCTCCTTGCCATGTCCAATAGTATTTTTGTACCAAATTTGGTTAAAATCTGTTAAGCGGTTTTTGCGTTTTCGTGCATACAGACAGACAGACAGACAGACAGACATTTTTTTAAAACTACTTAATTATGTATAAAATGACCAAAAACAAGTATTTCCGGTGAAATTAAAAAAAATTTTTTTTTCATGAAACTAATAGTCTCCATATATACATATATTACATATATGATATGGAGAGCTAAAAACAATAAAAATAAAAATACACATACATAGTTAAATTAAATGTTGGAAATGTCCGCCGTTAGCTTCAAAGCACGCAGCAATTCTTCGACTATATTTACGGTTTGGAGAATTTAAAAAAAAAACAACTTTTCTATCATTTCTTCATTTTTTTAAAATTTTGCAATTTATGAATTTAACGTTTAATTGGTAGAAAAAAATAAATTTATTTCATCAAATTTTTAACAGGTTGATTTTGCTTGAAAACGTTCAACTTTAGAGCTTATGACCAAGAGTACCTTTTTTGTGTACAAGATATTGGCGGTTCAAATGGGTATCTTAAAACCGTACTTTTTCCAGTGGCGTAGAAATTGGGGAGAAAACACACACTACCCCTTCAAAAACTTCACCAATTATGAATAAAAAAAAATCATTCTTCCACAAAACATAGCTTATTATAAGTAGAAACTGCGTACAAAAGCTGTTTTTTGTACAATCAACGGTTCTGGAGATATCCACAAAAACCGATTTTTTTCAATTTCAACACCCTGTATCTCGAAAATGGTGCATTTTAGAAGGTTAGTTCACATCCTGAAGTCCTGCGCATATATTATGAAACACCCTGTATAAGATATGCAACCAATCCACATTGCTTACTATATTTAAAAATAACTAATTTAGTAATAATAGGATTTAAGGAATAAAATTAATTTCGTTATACACACAAATAGTTAAATCCAATGACCATTTTAGGTAATTAACTATATTTCTACAAAAAAAGACAAATTATAATCGGCTGTTTTAGATATTCGACGATTAAGGTAGCTGTGTAGTTGTTACTCAAAAAAAATACCATGCGTGTTTGCTAAAAATAAATATACAATAAATTTTCAAAGTGACGTTGCTTCATAATATTGCATACATATTAAGTAGGTAATCGCATGTTAGGTAGGCATACATTCATTTCTTTATTTTAGCATTATTCACTGTGTACTTAATATTTTTTAACGCTTTGACCTCCTGCCTCCATCCAATTTCGCATTAGGTATTTGTTGTATGTATATCCTATATGTGACGAGATATAACTATATACGAATTCGTATGAAGAATGGGAAATATTTTCGTTGCTAATCTGGTAAACTGTGGGGATGGAACAAATAAGACTTTTGAAAACTAACCGCTCAAAATTTCAGTCAAATTTAGTATTTTAAAAAAGAATCCATATGATGGTCAAGTTAGTTTTTCTGCGAAAAATTAGCATCCAATAATATGAAAAATCCGGAATGTATCTGGGAAATTTCAAATTTGTAGATTAAATATTGGTAGATGCCTCCCCAAACACAAAAATTTGTCTACGGAAATGCTTCATTTTCATGTTTCCGACTAAATAATATTCTGAATATAACTAAATCGATTGCGAGACTTCGCGCCGGCGCAATGAAAATGTTTTTATCGTTGTCGGGTTGTTTCCATATGTTTACGTCAAAGATTTAAAATCTATTATATATATATATATATGAATTAGAAATAAAAAATATTTGCCAGAATAGCAGAAACTAGAACTCAAGACCTTCCACTCGCAAAAGAAGTATCTAATCACTGAGAGACACTCATACAGATTATGCAAATTACGTCGACCACGTTCATACATACAATCAGACTTGGGTAGTATTCGAATACTCGGTATTCTGAATCCTATTCAGAATACATTTGGCTGGTATTCGATTACTATTCGAATCCATTTGTGTATTTGGTATTCGACCGAATATTTTTTTTTCAGTATTCGGTATTCGGGATTCTGAATACCAATACTTACCGTTAATGTGCTATAATAAATCTACAATGTACCAAAGTATTTTATTTTATGTTTTATTTACTATAAGTATGTACTAACTTTAACAAATAAAAATCAAATAATGTTTTTTCTTTAAACAATTATTTTGTCTAACTGCACTGTGACACCCTTGAATATTAACTATAGATAAGAAGGTTCAGTAGACGCTGAAAACGGCATCGACTCGTCGCATTCCCAGCCCCATTTCTGGCCCGCTACTATACAGGGTGAACTATCACTCAGTACAAAAATTTTAACTAGAGGTAGAGAAAAATAAGATTTAACAGAATCGCCTTTCAAAAAATTTCCAACATTTTTATTAAGGCTGGAAATATTTTTTTTGTAAATCATGTTAAACTCCCTTTTTACGACGCCTATGAACGCCTGCCCAACTGAAGTTTAAATTAGACATTAGCTTAAAGGTTATGATACAGCGCCATGTTGCCAAGTGTATCGATTTACCGAGCATTTAATGTAAAACATTTATTTAGAAAATATTAAATATTACGTAAGCTCCTACCTTTCGGATAGGTCTAACATGCCATGCCGCCATGATTTTTAAACTTCCTGGGGACCGCTTGATTTACCTCGTCCACTCTTCTTGTTTAATGTCAGGTACTCAGCCCGACGATCACAAGGTGGATCGCATCCGTTAGGAAAACCCCAAAGGGCAACAAAAAACACTCAAATGCAAATAACACTAGCACTTCAAAGCACTACATCAGCAAATGTTCAAAGAGACCATCGTTAACTTCACCACACTTGTTGATGCGCTTAACCACTGAACTACTTCTAGTGCCTGTACCTTTTGTATACGGTTGAAACCAG
This sequence comes from Apoderus coryli, assembly GCA_911728435.2. NCBI lineage: Eukaryota > Metazoa > Arthropoda > Insecta > Coleoptera > Attelabidae > Apoderus > Apoderus coryli. The sequence continues at coordinate 2,015,371 of OU452206.1, read as the reverse complement.
TTCTCCTTCAGAATCCTCCTTGTTCTGAGATATTCCCAATCTTTATGTAATCTCCGTAGTACTTATGGACGGTTCCTCCTCTATTAAATTTAGTACTGCCACTACATGTTCTAAATTATTCTGTCCTCCTTGTCCACCCGTTTGAGCTTGCAATGTACCAGTGTCTCACAAACGTTGTACTTACAACATTTACAAATGTGCGAGGACTAGATTAGGCATGTCTTTCCTATTTGGAAAACGTCTCCGGTATTCCACTGCCGCCCGATTTGCTCTTTCTTTGCATTTCCCATAGGTAGGTATAATATTATTACCATGTCTGTTAATTCCGCGTTTTTCAATAATTCAATTCAATTTTCAAACATTCACAAATCAATAAACTAATATAATAATTCGACGTCAGAAACGCGATGACAAATGACAAAGGAAAACATCGCCATATTGATATTATCAAAATATCGATATATCGGAATAAAAAATATCCATAGTCACATGGACAATTTACGCTTCATTATAACGATATAAAATTTAGCAGATATATCAATACATTTTATTGGATATACCGCTGGGCTTTGCCAACGATAGTGCCGATGTATCGGATCAAACATCGGTATTTATTAACATAAGTGTAGTTTCTAGTTATTGTTGTATTTATACTAAAAATATTACCATTTTATCGGTTGAAAATGTACGATGTCGATTGTTCAAATTTCATAACAAACTCGATCGATAGTAACAAAATCTGCATAATAATTATTCGTGAATGCAGGCTTGCCAGATTTGGCCAAAAAAGCGATGGTCAATAGGCGCTAAATATTCTTAGTTAGCTCTTGGCTTCCAAATCTAATTTACCATGCATCACATCATTAATATTTATGTTATTTAATTTAATAATGATAATAATATTTCCGACAAAATTTTTGTGTAGTGTACATAGGTAACCCGTTTTATCAGATGTGTATTTTATTCTGCGTAATGTGTAAAGTATGCAATGTGCAATTTCTAACGTCTAATGTAATGTAAAAACAACCATAGTTACGTGAGAAATTAACCTCAAATTATTTCGTAGCTAATGATGATTTTGAGTTTTACGTTCCTTTTATAAAAAATTTCAAGTGAGGGCGAGTGGTAGGTGATTATGCCACATCAGCCAATCTGATCTGAGAAATATGTGTGTTATAAACTTGACAACACGTTAGGCTGTTGGTTGACAGATGACGTCGAAGTTGTCTGCACAATAGATCAGGTGTCCCGGGCAGTTACTAACCTATTAACCGATATTTTATTATTTTTGTGTTTACATTTTCGTCCCGTTTGGAAATAAGGATTTAAATAAATTAAAATTAAACAGGCATTATACATTTTAATCCCAGATAAGTAAGTACTAGTTTTACTTATCTGAGGTTTAGTGACAATGTTTAGTTAGTGTTTGTGTGTTCAAAATGCAAAAATATCGTTTAGAAGTTTGCAAAAACGAAGAAATTATCTACAATTTGGAGTATTCCAGATTGATTGTTATTGATCAAATATTATAAGACAGCGCCGCTACAACTGGCTATAATAGTTTAATATTTCGTTAAATTTAAAATAAATCGGCATCAGCGAATATTAAAAAAGTGTGCATTTAGTGTATCTACTTCTCGGAAATCTGTTGTGATTTTAGTGTATTCAATAAGTATGCAAAAATATCGTTTTAGGAGTTTGTTGTTTGCAAAAACGAAGAAGTAGTGTACATCTGCAGTAGTAATTATGGATTTATTTATCAGGTATTATAATAATTATTTAAAAAAAGTTCATTTTCACCTCTCTACAATTGGCAACGCCGCGTATTGCGGTTTGTAGGTTGGAAGCCATCGTGAAAAATAATTGTCATAGGCGCCGATTTACTAGGGAAAAACGTGGATTTGCCCCATTTTGTAAACATCGAATAAAAATTCCGAAACAAATTTTTTATGGTTTTTCATGCTTTCCTGAGCATGTGGTTAAAATTTTTGTACTGAGTGATAGTTCACCCTGTATGTACATATATGATATTCACGCCATACGACACGGAATAGTGTGGCTAAACTATTTAATTTCCTAAAAGTTTGAAGCATGGGTTCGATAAAAATTATTTATGGCTACATTTTAAAAATATTGTGAATCTATGCAAGGTTCCCAAATATAAGAAATGAACCATAGTTGTGTTTTTTTTAAACGGAATGCCCTGTATATGAATATATTTTTAGATTCCCCGTTCAAAATACACCTAACTTTCATTAAAGTACATGTCAGCTACACCTGACAGTTTTTTAAATATTTTAATTTTTATAAAAATATAGACATAATTTGAATGAAAAAATTCACACCTATTCGTTTGTTTTTTTTTAGACCAGTCTGGGCTGATAAATATACCCATTCATCACACACAACGCCAAATATAAAAAAAACCCCAATACTAAATACAGATAAATAATATAAGTTATATGAACGTAAAGTTTAATTCTAAATAACTTGTTTATTTCAAATGGAACACCCGGTATATGAGGTCAAAATTAGATGAACAAAGTACCAAGTACCAACTACCTGACGCAGGTCAACACGCAGGCGCGAAGCCTCACAAAGTTTTAAATTTCGTATACGTAGACGCTTGTGTTAGGGTTGCCGATCTAAAATCGATTATTTAGGCTAAAACTCGATCTTTTGAATCGATTCAATCTAGGATCGATCTTAATACAAGCGATTTTAGAACCGATACTTATAAAGTTTAATGATGGTCAAAATAATTAACCTTTTTATACTGTGCGTTGATTAAATTTGTAGTTTTTTGTTTGATAATTTAAGTTGATTTATTTATAAAACTACCTTCTATTCCTATACAGGAGTCAGGAGCTGCTATAACAAATTAAAAGTCGAAATATCGATCTTATTATGTCGATTGTTTTGCTTTCGATTTAGATCGATACCAGGAATAGAAACTTTTCTGAAAGATCGGCAACCCCAGCGCTTGTTTACGGGGTCCAATTGCCAAGTACGGTTCAAATCATTCTAAATTCTACAATCATTTATAAATAAATAAAAATGGTATATTTCGGCAAAAGTTTTTGCATGTGAATGTTTGGAAAAACGTCGAGTAAAACAATAACGTATTTTCATATAACTGGTTTCAGCTAAGTCGGAAAAATGAAAATAATGCATTTCCACAGAAGAATCTTCCTGACATTCTGTTTGGGAAGGCTTTCAACTTTCAAATACTAAGTAAACAAATATTTCTTACATAAGTGATTTCAAGTAAACGAAAGTTGAACCAAACTACACAAAAACAGATAAGGAATTCAAAAATATAATTATATACAGGGTGTTCCATTTGAAATAAGGAAATTGATATCAACTTCCGGTATAACCGAAACTGGCACAAATGTAAAAATATTTAGTATAGATTAGATTGACCTACTTAAGTAACCAAATTTTCAAAATAATCCTATATATTGTTTTTCATAAACCTACATCGACTGTGAAACACCGTGTATTGTAATACACATCTAATGTACATACTACATAGGCAGTGTAAACTAATACAAAAACTATTGTTAACATATTGAGGAAGCACAGCATGTAGAATTTAAATTATTTAATACCGAACCAAAATAAATGTATACTATAGAAATACAACCTTGAGCATTTCCTCATGAATTGAGAATGCAGATAGACATACCATAATTTCATTACAAAATGCATACCTTTTCTGAAACACTATGTAAATATTTTAACTTAACTATTGGCTATGAAGATGAAGTAGATACCCGGAAAAATAAAACCAGAAAAAGTCCCCAAACAGCTAGATACGAGAGTTGTCTTTACATATACTCATATAACAGTAGATAGTTTTTAAAGACTTTATTGTATTTCGAGGTATTTTCCACGAAGAATAATGCATTTCTGAATCCGATCGGACGAATTCTAGTCGCAGTTTTCCACGCCTTTGCTGGTGTGAACGAGAATAAAATAAGTTCTGACTACAAACTTACTCAGAGTTATTAAGCATTTTGGAAATACCATTAGTTTGAGTCACAACATTAATAGATATAATTTATCTGTACTTATCAGATCATACTTACTTAGGTAAGTACCTAATTATTGTTTATATTAATCCTATAACTAAAGCCAATATTAGAATGTCATTTATATGGAGCCACAATGAACAAAAAATGCTTAAGACCTAGAATAAATTAACTGTTCGTAAATAAATTGATTGCCCGAAAAATAATAATTTACGATTAGACGGGCCGTTTCGTTGATCCACAACTCATCAGTGGTGATCGGCAGGCATTTGTGATTCAAATTTCCAACATTTACAAAGAGCTTATACTAGCACGAGATAGCGATTGACAACAAAATGTATGTGGCGACATCTAGTGTAAGCAGGCAATATGCCCGGTGAAACGAAGTTCATAAACGATGGCCGGCCATCCAAATCCAACAAATTAAAGCATCCCACTAGGGAAGTCGAGCGTATCTGGTGTTGGAAATACGAGTTGTTACTTCTTGTCCAGCCATAGTTTGTGAACTTTGTTTCACCGGGCATATTGCTTGCTCACACTAGATGTCGCCACATACATCTTGTTGTCGATAATAATAAAGCTTTATTGCTCAAATTTTTTTTCTTAAAAACAAAAAAGTTAAGCGGACAGTTTCTCTATAAAGGGGTACTCAAAAAAAATTTTGGTGGTGTTCCCCTATGCTTGTATTTAAAAATATATTATATGTTGTTATTCTAGATAGTTTGATTCATTCTAAACAACAAATAAGGTCGTTTGTAATTTTCTCCTAAACTTAACGAAGAGAGAATTATTTAATGAAACTATACTTCTGGATAAATCCTGCGTCAAATTTAAACTAGCTAACGTTTCGCTGATCATCCTGTCAGCTTCTTCAGAGCAACTTCACGTAAACGCGGTTAAACTGAAACTAAATTCTCTTGCTGTGTACATATCCTTATATAGTGGTGCCATCGGTCTGTGCCTTGCTTGTCGCTTCGTGGTTGGTCGGTGTTGGTAGGGGTGGGGCTGGGTTCTTGATGACTGCGTGCCATATGGGTGAAAGATATAAACCCGTATCACGGTTTAAGTTTATTGGTTGTTTGAAAATTTATATTGCCTCTCGTATTTTTCTTTGTTCTTGCTCCAAGACAGATTCCAAAAGAAGATATAATTGCAAAGGTAGAGAGTGTCGTCAGTAGTTTACCAACTGTTACAGCCAACGAAATTCGTTTCGAAACATCTAGAACTCTTCGAAAATCCAAAATACCACAAAGTAATTGTTCAAAATCAGAATTTCAAGCTCTTAAATCATTAAAAGCCAACCCTAATGTTACTATTCTTAAAGCTGATAAAGGAAATGCAACAGTGGTGATGAACACAGAAGACTATGAAGAAAAAGCTAATAGCATTTTATCAGACGGCTCCTACAGAAAAATCAGCAAAGACCCAACGTCTTCAATAGAAAGAGCAGTTGCAAAATTAATAAAAGAGTCGTCTATACCAGAAGACATTCGACGAAAGATTATTCCACGGGACTGTAAAATTCCACGTTTCTACGGCCTTCCTAAGATTCATAAGCCGAATATTCCACTTCGTCCAATAGTAAGTACAATTGGTTCACCAACATATGATCTTGCAAAATATTTAAGTTCAAAATTAAAAAATTATGTGGGCCACACTCCAAGTTTCGTACTCAATTCACAACACCTAGTACAAATATTGCAAGACATTCAATTGGAGGAGAATGATATATTAGTCAGTTTTGATGTTGAGTCTCTGTTCACTAAAGTCCCAATTCCAGACACGCTAACCATCATCAGTGACATCATCGCAGATAACAATATGAGCTCAGACATACTAACACTCATAGAAAAGTGCCTCACCTCAACTTATTTCATGTTCAACGACCAAATATTCGAGCAAATTTCCGGCGCTGCCATGGGATCTCCACTTTCTCCAGTCATCGCAGATATATTCATGGAAAATTTCGAAGACCAAGCAATAAGTTCTTACCCACTTAAACCAAAAATATGGAAAAGATATGTTGACGACATTTTTCTAATCTGGCCTCATGGACGAGACACTATTCAGGATTTTCTTACCCATGTAAACTCTATACATTCTAGTATCCGATTAACTGTAGAAATTGAAGAAAACAACAAGTTGCCTTTTCTAGACCTTCTTATAAGCCGTAAACCAGACATGACTTTAGGTTATTCAGTATATAGGAAGCCAACACACACTGATAGATACCTCAACGCAGACTTACATCATCATCCAAGGCAGAAATCATCCGTAATAAATTCATTAGTTCATCGTGCATTTTCTCTATCACAACCAGAATCGCTTGAATCAGAACTAGCACATCTCACATCTGTTCTACTATCCAATAACTATAAATTAAAAGATATCCAACGATCGATAAGGAAATATAAATCACCTATTTCAAATAGAAATAACAGTAGCGAGTCTCAGCCCCCAGTTGCTCAGGTAGTTCTTCCGTATGTACAAGGCACAACTGACCGCATCTCAAAAATCTTGAAAAACTATAACATTAAATCTAGATTCGCAACATGTTCGAAATTATCTGCTTATTTAAGACCAATAAAGGATCCAATACCTCTAGAGGCATCAGGCGTATATACGGTGCCATGCTCATGTGGTAAAGAATACATTGGAGAAACAGGAAGAAAAGTTTCAACACGACTGAAAGAACATGAAAGATCGGTCAGACTTCGAAATATAACTTCATCAGCACTCGCCGAACATTTTGTTGAAACCGGGCATAAAATCTTATTTCAGAATTCTAAGTTAATAGTAAATACACCGTTCTACTATCAAAGAAAAATACGTGATACGGGTTTATATCTTTCACCCATATGGCACGCAGTCATCAAGAACCCAACCCCACCCCTACCAACACCGACCAACCACGAAGCGACAAGCAAGGCACAGACCGATGGCACCACTATATAAGGATATGTACACAGCAAGAGAATTTAGTTTCAGTTTAACCGCGTTTACGTGAAGTTGCTCTGAAGATGCTGACAGGATGATCAGCGAAACGTTAGCTAGTTTAAATTTGACGCAGGATTTATCCAGAAGTATAGTTTCATTAAGTTCAATCGCCTGTGGAAGTTTTTTGTCTAAAAGAGAATTATTTTTTTTATCAATCGAATTAATGAATGTACCAAAACAACAAATTTAAATTATTAAACGAAATCGTATTATATATGTTAGAATGGCCATCTTCAACCACTACATATGAGTCTTAAGTCTTCCACGTCCTGTCCAGGAGTGTTATACACCAACTTCGATTGAAATTCCACCCTGCGTGAATCATACCATATAATTGATAATAGAAAAAAAAATTCTCAGAAATCATTAAGTTTACGAGAAAATGACTAGAGACCTTATTGGATGGCTTAATTTTTATTTTGATTTGTTTTTAATGTAAACAGAAGTTGCTCAAATATTTTTTTTTATATATTTTTAGCACTTATTTATTTTAAAATAAAACACGTAAAACTCCAAGTCAAATCCACATATAATTAAAAACAAACGTAGGAACTCATCAGCCTACAAAACATAAAAATTTAAAAGATTTAAAAATAAAACACCTAAACGTTTGCTCGAAAGCACAAAAGAAAAAGCAAAGCAAAGAGGGTACCAAGGAAAAATGGCAAAGACTCATCCAAGTTAGCAAAAAACCACAACCAAATTGTAAAAATAAAATCAATTACATAATTAAAATAAAAAACAATCAATTAACAATTACACAAGTCAAACAAATTATTATAATAGTGGGAGACATAGCCCCAAGTATCATGTTTAATATAAATAAAACAACAAAATCTACTACGTGGTTAAACTGAAAATGAAGACGTTAACTTTTAAGAGAAGGAAAGAATCAAATGGTGTGTTTTGTTTTAATTTTTTTTTATAAATTGATCTAAGATTCAAAGTATATGAACATCAGTCCTGAACTTAACTTTATTTAGCAGGTACGGAGGCCGGCCATAGACAATAACACCATGAAACAAGCTAGCAGAATGCAATAGCCTTCGGTCAGCCATATTGAGCCAGTTGGTGTCGCGAAGTTTATACGAATCTCGTTCATGCCTTTTAATACCGTATATGAATCGGAGGCATGACTTCTGAACTCTTTCTATCCTACACTTGTCAACGCTATCCAAACAAGGACCATAGACCACGTCACAAAATTCAAAGTGACTCAAGACAAGACTGTTACTTAACATAATTTTAAGTGACCGCGGCAACAGTTGACGACTGGAGCAAGCAAGCAAGAGTAAGCCCTTTGAATACCTTTATTAACATGCTTCTTAAAACGTAAATCGACATCTAGTTCAAGACCCAGATTCCTAGCACTAAATGAATATTGCAGCACCTCACCATCTACTTTAATTTGAACTCTAGACTTAACATAGTCTCTTTGTTTATAACTTCGCGGGGCCATCAAGCGTGTGACCTTGAAAAGCACCATTTTCATGGTTTCTGGACCTTAGCGATTTCCCATGTTATTTTCCATAATAAATGTCCCAGAATCCGCATAACATCACTTAGAGGATAGCAGATTTCGGATCAAATACGTAGGCACAAACATACATCAAAACTGACGTGTCTCAGCTTTTCTTTTGAAAATGTACCCTTTTAAAAATAATCGCCCGTTCCGTTACTTTACGGACACCCTGTATATCATATTAGGTAAGGAAATAATTATATTCAACTGAGCTGGAAACGAATTCCCCGAAGTAAAAAAAAAAACGCAACACAACTGGGATTCGAACCACACATCTCCCAATTGCCGCAGTCAAGTGTTCTCAGCTTTTCTTTTGAAAATGTACCATTTTAAAAATAATTAATAACCCGTTCCGTTACTTTACGGACACCCTGTATATCATATTAGGTAAGGAAAGAATTATATTCAACTAAGCTGGAAACGAGTTCCCCGAAGTAAAAAAACGCAACACAACTGGGATTCGAACCACATCTCTCGATTGCCGCAGTCAGGTGCTCTGCCAATAAAACCACCGAGGCGCATATAGTGAAAATTTCATCAATTTATGCATGCCATGAATAACAATATTAAATAGGTACACATAAATTTTTAATTGTAATGAGTTTTTTGAAGTACCTAATAAAATTTAGTTGTTTTCTAATGCACCACCAACGTTTTCTGAAACACTGCTGCAACAGATAGGTACACCACTGACTACAAGTTGTACACTAAGTAATTTACTTAAAAAAATTTTAGTAGTAGCGAGAAGTGATGAAGATACGAATAAAAGACGTCTACTCCACAATACAAACTTTCTTAATCAAATCGTTATAAAACCATACATGTTTCGGAAAACAATGTTTCCATCATCAGTGGTTACTACGAAATAGAAAGCCAATTGGAGTATATGTTAAATTCCAATTGGCTTTCTATTTCGATGTAACCACTTTATAATACTGTATTCGTTACTTAATTAATAAATTGAACTCAATAATCAGGACGAAATTAATAAAACCAAGTAATATTCATGGTCTAAATACACGCCATTTTAATAGATTTACTATGCCGCATCACCACACGGCTCTTTTTCAGAGAGGCTTTACCTATAATGCGATTAAGTTTTATAATAATTTAGCTGATAGTATTCGCCAGGTCAATAATAGGAATAAGTTTAAATTTTTATATAAAATATTTCTTCTAGGACAGCAATTATTTTAATGCACTTTTAGTTGGCTTAGGCCTTTCATTACTTATTAAAAACGCGTGTATACGAATTGTTCTCGTTTGGATGGACTGTGTTTTAATGCTATATTTATTGTTTCATCACTTCTGGAGATTTGGGTTTATTTCCTTATTTTTTTATAGGTACTTATAACGTATTAGCTGTTCTTGAGGGTTGAGTAGAGTAGCCCTGAGTTAGATTTCGCCTTCATGAGCAGCATATTGGTATATGTAATGTAATTATTTGTTTGCTTTGCATAATAACGACAATTTATTATTATTATTACTATTAATGTGCGACGTTCCAAAATTTGCAGTATTAAAGAATTAAAAAATACGACTTTATTACCACAAAATTCCAAATATGTAGGTATTAGAAAAAAAAATAACCCCGGCTACAACTGCGCAGATTACTTTAGATGTTTTCAGTTCTTCGTAATTGTAAAGATATATTTTGACATAGCTATCTGAATAATAATAATATCATCAAATATCAAATGTTTGGTAGGTATCCAAGTGAAGCTTCGAATAAATCAGTAACTATAGTTACTGATTTATTCGAAGCCAAACATTTGATATTTGATGATATTATTATTATTCAGATTTAAGAGCATTAAGCTTTAGCCCCATTTATATGGGGCTAAAGCTCTTAAATGAAAAATGTCTATAAAATATCCTACATCACTAATGTTGATTCGACAGCTGAATATTAAGTACCTTTCATATACTTACCCATGAATAATATAATTCTTAAAAGGCTACACGTATGCAATCCGGTTGATTTTACCAATATCATTATAATAATATATTAAGAGTAGCAACATAACTTATTAAATGATGATTTTCCTAACCACACAGATTTCATTTTGCATTGTACATATATAAAATTATAAGAGAATGCTGTCTTGCATATTTAATTATACTAAAGTGAGAGTGAAAAATCATTACACAGACTTCGGTATAACTATATACGCCAACGGCCTAGATTCCTTACAGGTTAAAAACAACGTTTTATTATAAATCGTTTTTATTGTTTGGAAAAGTTAATAACAAACTGGTGGAACACAATTAACCAAGTGTTTGTAAATGAGAAGCAACATCTGTGTATATTTAGAAGTTTTAAGTATTATTCCATTTTTCATGTTCCATATAACATCAAGTCAACATTGGATTTTCAATAAATTTTTTACCTATTTTAACCGATTTATACAAAAAATTATAGCACCTAATAAATTCTAAGTTAACAACGGATTTGACCGCAGTTATAATAATAATAAATGACTCCAAATATGCATAAAAAAACCCTTTATCAAATTATTATATTCTATAAGAGTTCCAACTACCTAACTGGTGAATTTTTAAACGCAATTTTCTCGAGAAATATGGGGGCAAATATCAAAAGTAATCTCTCGCTGTAAAGCAGATAAAAAATGATTTAAAATGATGGCTCGATTATTTAAGCGAAAGAAGTCTGATATACGAAGGCTAAACTGAAACGTTAATATTTTGTAGACGAAATATAAAATAAAACTAAAACGTTGTTTAATATTACGGGATTTAGTACGATGGTAACATAATCTATAAATGAAATTACTAATCGAATTGGCACTGACTGTCGTTATTGACCCAAAAGTTTAACTACGAATTAGTAGTTTGAGTTTAGTTATATCGAGATATCTCAAGAGATCGTCAAAATCGAGACATACGATTAGAATAATCTCATAATCGCCCCAAGCTAGAAGACGGAGCTGTTTTCTCAACTACTGTGCCGAAACTATCTATGCCTATCTATCTACGATACCTACATCGAAAGCCTTTCAAACAGAACGGCCACACCTGCGTCTGTTTTAGCAGTAAAATATTCAGAAGATTTTTTAATATCAGCTGCTTTATATGAAAATGGGATTACTTAGTACCTAAACACTACAATCTCAATCGTAACCGATATTACTCTGATGGGCTTACTATTATTAGTCGGTTACACTAAGGAGTTCATGTTTTAAAATGTTAACAAATACGTACATAATAACATAGTAGCCTTCCTCAACTAAAGAAGGCTTTGGCAACACCACACCGAAGTATGTAATTAGTTTATACCGAGGTTTATACGTACCTATAATAGTTCAGTGTTAAAACGGTATTATGACAACTTTTACTTTATTAGAAATTGTAGGTCGACTATCAAACATGGATAAGACACATTCAAAATGTTTTCACTAGTCAATAATCCAATGAGTTTAAACTTTCTGTTTATATCATCCAAACACGCTTAATATAGTTGTATTTATACTTTAATATATTATATATAATTATTATAAGCTATATAACAAAATGAAGTAAGTAAATGGAAACAAAATAGTTTAAAGTCCCAGTTCAAAATCTCAAAGAACATAATACTTATAAAATTAGACAGATTTAACTATAACAATCAGCAAGTAGGTACATCCTAAATTAGATAAACTTTTTATTTAAATCCACGGAAGTATGGCCTATTGTCTGTTAACTATTACATATTAGTAATTTTATTTAAATTTCAATGATCTCCTTCCTCTCTATTTTAATGGCAGGTAAAGTAAGTGTACCTGTTAGACACATTAACAACTATCTAGGTACCTATATAGGGCCCAAAAATATAACTTATTAGCTAGACCCAAGAGATATACCTATTGTAATTTTTAAATTAGGAAAGTACTTACAACATGCCAGAACATTTTGTGCACACAAAAGAACCAATAGTAACATTTATATATGTTGGTCCTCTCTGGCCACAGTCAAAACAAAATTTGTTTTGAGGTAAAGCACCAAGTTCTCGTAAAGTTTTTAAGTTTTTCTCATCTTGTTTTTTACGCGACGAAGCCATAATTTTAAATTCACTATAACCAAATTCGACAATCTTTTTATCACAAAACTTGACCCACAACTGTACGTACGCTGTGAGAGAAACACTTAGCGAACTGATCAAAAATTTAATAAGAATTGAAATAGAAATATACAAAGAGAGCGTGGAACGAAGCGAAATAAACCGAAGATAACATAGGTATAGTATATAACATGTAACAAAACAAAATTTCTAGGGATCTGCTAGATACCTATTTGTTATTCAACAAAGAGCAAACAGGTAAGATCTGACTACGTTAAAATTTGTATTAAGAGGTAAATCAACCAAATGAAATTCACACGTTATGTTATAAATTCGGTAAATTTATGTATGTTGTATTGTAAGGTAGTTTTGTTTGTATTTTTGTTATATATCAGTGAGTGAACAAGTGTATGTAACTTTACGACATACTACAACCGTCAAATGTCAAATCACTAATAACTGCTGCCAGTGTTGTTCGCATGCTTTTTTTTTTCGTACTAGATGGCGCGTCAATTTCGTACTAGATTTACAATTTTCGTACTAGATTTACAATTGTCGTACTAGATTTGCAATTTCCTTAAATCGGTAAACATGTAGTATAGTTGTACTAAATTATGGTCTGACCGCGCCGCTGCGCAGTCAGACGAGTTCCGATTGTAATCGAAGTGTGGTGTTGCCAGGTTTAAAACACACATTATGTTGAAACGGTTAAATATTTGGCGCTTAATTTTTGACCGTGAAATGTAAATGCTACTCTAGGTTATACACCTATTTGTTATATTTATGTGGATTAGTTCGATAGCAGTCATCGTTAGGTAATCATTGCAGGAGGTTGGGGGTAAAATGCTGAGTATCGAAGGTTAGGTAGCAGGCAGGGATGTGTTGTAAGGGTGTAATAGTGATGATCAGGAAGAGTTAGTAAAGGAGGGTGAGTGTAGAAAGCAGGATTGAGATGAAATGTAGTAGGCACGTAGTTGTTATATTAGTTCGATAGCAGTCATTATTAGGACAACACATCCCTGCCTGCTACCTAACCTTCCATACTCAGCATTTTACCCTCAACCTCCTGCACTATTTGTGTGGATTAGTTCGATAGCAGTCATCGATAGGTAATCATTGCAGGAGGTTAAGGGTAAAATGCTGAGTATGGAAGGTTAGGTAGCAGGCAGGGATGTGTTGTCCTAATAATGACTGCTATCGAACTAATATAACAACTACGTGCCTACTACATTTCATCTCAATCCTGCTTTCTACACTCACCCTCCTTTACTAACTCTTCCTGATCATCACTATTACACCCTTACAACACATCCCTGCCTGCTACCTAACCTTCCTTACTCAGCATTTCACCCCCAGCAATGATATAATAATTACATCCACTGTATAAATTTATAATATCATAAAATTGTATTATTCATTCTATCAGTCGATATAGTGAATAGATACCAACCTGGCAACATCGTTAGAGTAGTGACACTTTTTCACATAAAATTCGTCTGACTGCGCAGCGGCGCGGTCAGACCATAATTTAGTACAACTATACTGCATGTTTACCCTTAAATCTAATTAATCGAGTAATTGTTTAATGTAATGAATCACTTTTTCTAAAAAAAAAAAAAAAACCGCTTGTTGAATTATTTGTTAGGTTAAATGAGATCTTTCTTTCTTTGTTCTCTTATCTGACCTCTTCCTTCCTGATTCAGATGCACAAAGCAGACAGCTAAAGATGGTTAGATGAGATGACAGTAAAGTTTCACTTCGTATCTATTAGCCATTTCGTCAGAATATTTGGTTTTCCTTGAGTTAGGGGATAAATATTGATTTGATTAAAAACGTACTAAAATATCGTTCCGGCGTATTAACGTATAAAGTCTCTCAAAACGTACTAAATATAATACGAAAAAGCACCTGGGAACAACACTGACTGCTGCTGAAACACCAAACACCAAAGAGATTAAATACTATCATAACCATTGTGTTTATTTATTATAATTGTTGTGTTTATTTATTATAATAAACACAATGTCATAACCAAAGTAATATTAAAAAATATAATATATACATATTGTATTATATTTTTAAATATTCATTTTTTTATTCTGTGTCTAAAGTCTAAATAAACATGTATTCAAAACATTGTATTAGACATCAATAATATAACTATTGGCGTTAATCGTAAACTCATGTCAGCTGAGCCATCACCTCAGTTTTATTTTTATCGTAAAATGAACGTAAAACAGCCAAAATTCTCGTGGCAATTATTAGCTTTTGAAGTTAATTTAAACCAAGAGCAATCAACAAGTGATTGAAAAGTGCAGATTCTGTATTAAAGGTTAAACCTTTATGTTCTTAAATATACAAAGAATTTACGAAAAACCAAAACTAAAAGCGATTCATTCAATTAGGCAAAATATTTTATCAGAAGGAGGAAATAAAAACACGCAACTTATTGTAGACGATATTTGTGAGTTGAATATTACCCATCTCTAGTGATGGTAGTTTAATTTTTCCATCTCTAAAACGCACACGCGGTAGTCGCAGAGATATAGATGAGGGACAATGCGCTTCGACGAGTGCGCATCAGAGATATAGAGGAGAAAGAATGAGCTTCGACGAGTACGCATCTTTGAATAAAAAATGACAGGAAGGACTATACTGGCAAGAAATGCTGATCAGAATGGATGTTGCATATGGCGGACCAGCATATCCGGATTCACAGTGGCGCAGGTCCATAAAATATTATTAATAAGCAATAACATAAAATATTATTAATAAGCAATAACAAATATTTCTT
This sequence comes from Apoderus coryli, assembly GCA_911728435.2. Taxonomy (NCBI): domain Eukaryota; kingdom Metazoa; phylum Arthropoda; class Insecta; order Coleoptera; family Attelabidae; genus Apoderus; species Apoderus coryli. The sequence continues at coordinate 1,999,961 of OU452206.1, read as the reverse complement.
GAATTCATTACTATTTTATACAAAATGTTTTCAATCTGATGGAAGTAGGGAAAAGGGTAAATAATAAACAAAACTGAGAAAAACAATAACTTATTTATTGACATTTAAATAAAATTAATTTTGTATATTATATACTTCTTATTTGTACGTCATTTACTGTATTTTTACAAACATAATTTATTCTCGTGGTAAAATAACAATTGGAAATACCTATTATTTATCATGCAAAATCTAAAATGAATCTACACCCTTTAAATATAAAACATAACTGTCTGTTTTATTTACATAGCAAATATTTCTAATTTTAACCTGTTCTACGCCAGTGACCAAGTCATATTTTTGTAAATGTCGTCGAAAAAATAAGAAATTTTAGGGATATATATAACCTCTTGATTAAAATTACTTACTAGTGAAACTTAACTCCACAATTTATATTTTTAGGTGTCCGGGAACAACCATAAGCTGCACAACTAACCATGTTTATTATTGTCTTTAAATAGTACTATTTTAAGTATTTACACTGATTCTATTGTTAATACTATTGTAGTATAATAATTGCTCACTCATAAATACACAAAATTCGCTTATATTCATTAACTAAAGCATCGAAAACTGCAAAAAAACATAAAACATACAACTTTGCATAACGAACAACCAAAACAATGAATCTCTAATGTGGATGTACAACATGGCCGTTTCCGGCAGAAATTTTATTTACCACAGCCAGCGCAAAGCTCCTTCCTGTCACTTTTTATTCTTAGGTACGCATAGGTAATTCGAAGGGTGAAACGGGCGCCGCCATGTTCCTCTATTGTTGTGCCAACTTTGGGAAAAAGAAATCTGGTGTTAAACTACGATTCGCCTATTAAAGCGGGAATTTTAAATTCAGACGACTCTAAGAGTCCGCTGTTTTATGCTGGCAGCGGCAAAATGTTTTTTGATTTTTGTTATTTAGTTTTAGTGTTTGTTTAGGTTTTATAAACAATGGCATGTGTTGTAAAATCGTACAAAAACTATAAAAAACGTAGGCGAGAAGGAATAATAGTGAGCATACCCTAAAAATGCAGTGTGTATTCAATTCTAAAGGGGGATAGCTAGTAAACTTTAATACACAAATACAAAATACTAATTTATTTGCTAACCCTTGTATATTGATATGAAATGAGGCATTTGTACAAATTATACATTTTATAATAATTTTATAGAATTCCAAAAGATGAAATTTTACAACATATACGTGTCTTAATACGTTGGGAATCCAGTTAGAGAATTGGGTGTGCAAAGCATTTAAGTCAGTGTGCTCCAACCATTTTGAAACTGAGCATTTTCTAAATTTTCCTAGAAGGTGTACGTTGCAAAAAACTCTGTTCCTTCAAGTTTCTTCAGAATTCATACGTCTGACAATGCCAGATACTTCTGAAATAAAACAGGGAACGCAACTATGGCAACTAAAAACTCTGATTTCAACTGATACACCCTCGTCGAGCACCAGCTTACGTTCTGAAGAAAACAAAGGTTTATTAATACAATTTATTTAAGCTACCATTTCGTTGTAATTGCTTTTTTTAAAGAATTATAGGTACTTAATGGACTTCTCAGGAACAAGCACGGACAGGAGAACAATGCATTGAACAAATGCCTCAAGTTATAGGTAATTTATTTCTAGGTTTATTTTTTCGAGTTTTATTCTTTTTTCCTTTCCTGTTGCAGCCCTCGAAAGCTTTATCAGAGCTCTGGTACCAACACGGATAGCCGTTCAAAACGTAGAATTGTATAAAAAACTAAAAATATCCACAATTACAGGGTAGATAGTTATAAAATGAAAAGTTTAAAACACAAGCACCATGAAAAATTCAACAAAACTGAAAACATTTTCATAAAAATAATGCAAAATTGATCGTTAATGTTTGAAATGAAAGTCTACAAAATGAGTTTAATCAAATCATATATTATTAAAATAATCGATGTTTATTTTAAATAAAACGAAATGCATATTGAAGACTGGTAGTCCCGATTTGTAAAAAATTATATATAAACTTTTTTCCTACTTAATGTACACCCGATACGCCACTGTCAATGGTAGAATATGGCGGCCTACTATATTAGCAGTTCGTGCATCTATCAAGCTCATTCTCCCTCCTCTATATCTCTAATTTGCGCATCCATAGCTATCAAAAAGCGTATTTGGCATGGCAATAAGCAAATATCTCTATTAGATTATTCTAAGGTGTACGGTAAAGTTGTTTCAGTTTCAGATATTAAAAAAAATTAGAAGGTTGGCAACCCTGATGAAAAATTACCAGTAAACAAAACATAACCTATTGTTTTGGAAATTGGAATATTGTTTAAAAGTGTAAATTATTTTGCATTAATTACTACATTGTGGAAGACAATCCAAAATGGTAACATTTAATTAAATAAAATACTCAACTTAAATCAGTTTAATCTACAAAGTCATGTCTCCGTTCTACAGATTTTCAATGTTCAAAATTCAAGCTTTGCTCTGTAAGATTGAATTAATTGGACGTTTTTTATTTGTTTGGATTCAAACAATAATTTTTAAATTTTTTGTTTAGCTTCCACTCTCACTTCTACGAACTGCTCAAAATCATCCAATGGTAAGGCTTAAAATCTGTATATTATCAAGAAAATGTTGGATAATTTAAATATTATTTCAGCTTGTGGAACTGAAAAACGGAGAAACATACAATGGACATTTAGTGAGTTGTGACAATTGGATGAATATAAATCTACGCGAAGTAATTTGTACGTCACGGGTAAAGTTGTCGTATTTTAAATAATTTTAATACTTAGTAAAGAAGAATTACTTTAGGATGGTGATAAATTTTGGAGGATGCCTGAATGTTATATAAGAGGAAGTACAATCAAATACCTAAGAATACCCGACGAAGTTATAGACATGGTTAAGGAAGACACAATGATAAAAAATAAACAAGCCCGTGATCAAAAAGGTGGTAGAGGAGGACAGAACCAAAGAAATAGACCTGCAGCTAGAGGTATGTAATTTGATTAGATGCTGTTGACTAAAAATATAATTCCTACTACCAGGGGCTCTATTCTCGAGTTCAATAGAAGGGAGTGTTCGCGTCAAGTGAAACGATGGTTCCCATCCTATGATTGTTCTCTTGAGAATTTGCTGTTATATTCTCGAAACGATTTAATTTATTTTTTATGCGACTTTATTGATTTTTTCGCCTGCCTGCACCTAAACAGAGTTTTACCGCCCGCATATGCGGGCGGTAAATGACCAATTAGCGCCCGCTCTTTTTATTTTTTTTTCATAGATGGCGCTACTGTTAGATTTCCAATAATAACGTTAACATCAGTAGTTTTCACTCACTTAACTTAATGTGCATTCCATCTAGAGGATAAGTTGACAATTAATTGAGAAAGTTTACGTAGGTAGTCGTCTGCCATTCCGCTAAACTCATTTAATTATTTAAATTTGTCCATTATTAATTAGTAATCACTGTTTAATTATTATTGTAGTACCGAAATATACCTAAGATTCTAAAATCAAATTTCTATAGCGTACACGCTCAGATAATAATTTGACAGTTTCTTTCTACATTTAAAATACTCAACACTGACATGTGAGCCTGTCACATAAGTTTATCTGATCTGAGTTTGTCAAAGAATAATGCCTATTATCATGTACGTCAAAAAATACTCCCATCAATTGCTGTCAAAAACTGTCAGTTCATAACAATAATAATTAATTATTAAAATAAAGTTCTTTTGGTTTAAGATTGTAGTGTGAAGCGGCAGGCGAAAAACAATTGTAAGCACCACTGGCGGTAAAGCCGCTGCAGCCCTTCGCTGTATAGCTGCCCTCGCTCGCTTCGCTCACTCGTGCGTCTATACAGCGGCGGGCTGCAACGAATGCTTTACCGCCCTTTATACTTAATATACTATTAGGCACAATAGTTGTTGTTGATATGTCAAAATTGTCAAATTTATTATTACTTTAATAAAAGTAATAATAAATAAATATAATTTCTTGCTCATTTTATTATTTGAACACAGTTGGTTTATGTCCCAGTGCAATATTAGTAGTCATTTTGATTGCTTATAATAAAAATGGAAACCTTAGTCACTGGTGACGCTGTAGATAAGAAAAGAAATGCACCGGCAAACAACGTGCAAAAAACTATCTTAGTTGAATTTCTACAAAATCATATATCATAAACAATTCAAAATAACAGACAAAACCCCCAAATACTGTCATCTGCGCATGTTTCTCTCGATATGATCTCGCTTCTCTCACTCTGGACCAAGAGAAAGCGTTCTTCTAATAGTTGCTAGAAGTGAACATTTCAAGAATAAGCAAATTGCGATGTTCTCTCCAAATACGTGACCCGTTCTCATGAAATGATCTTTCTCTCTACTCGAGAATATACCCTCAGTTGGAGAGTTAAGCACATTCCTCATTAAACTATATAAGGGTATTATGGATTTATTCAATAAGAATTAAATTAATTACACAATATTTATAATTGTTGTTATGCGCAAGACCCTAAACTTCTTATAATAATAATAACAGATTAACGTCTGTAAAGTATTTGTTCTGATACCTTTATTCGACGTATGAAATAAATCATATCACATTAATTTCTAATAATGTAATTTGTTTTATTCAATAGTTTAGTTACAAACCTTTTCCCCAAAGTGACTACGATGTATTTCTCCTTGTATATCCAAAGTCAATGTCAGACTGTTTTACACAATGTAATTCTGCGTTTCTATATGAATGTAATTCTAACCACTGATGAAGAAGCATGAGCTTCGAAACATGTATGTTTTTTTTCTGATTTTTGACACTCAAAATAATCGCCATTTGGTCATGGCATATCATTTCAAAGGAAAATTGATTGTCTTTCAGAATATATACTAATATTAATCGAAATTTTCATCAAAACGCCAAACCTACCAACCTCGAGACTCACCCGGTATAGCTTTCTGAATAAAAAGATTTACATAAAATCACCTTAAAATACATGACGAAGCCAACTGGTACCTGGAGAGTGGCAATATTGCAATAAGCTACAATAGAATTGGAAGGACTTATCGCATCACAAAAATAATTGAAGTATTTAAATAAGGGGCCCAAAATACTACACAATAACCTGACAGCCGACTCATGCATCTTTAATAAAACACCCTCTATTATTAACAGGATTGGATAGGCCCACAAGAATTTCCCGTCTCGAATGTATTAAAATTTGTTGTACGAAGTCAGTAGGCTTTTTTGGAATGAAACCGTGTTTAAAATTAAGTACTAGTTTCTTTTCTTTGAAATGAGTAAAAATTCGGTTTTACGTATTAGTAGTGGTCTTTTAGTTTTAGCCCCGATGAGAAGCTCTTTAATTAATAATGATTAATAGCCTCTTCTAATAAGTATTATCAAATTTAACAAAAAATATATATCATTTTCTTGCATCTTATTTTAGGTAACTTTGGTGGTCGGGGTGGAAAGCAAGGTGGCGGTCAACCAAATAAGCCGTTCCAGAAACAAAACAAGCCAAAACAATAATTGGTATAAATTTATAATTTATTGGTATTGACTGGTAAAACTCCACAAGTTGGACTTTGAATATAAATAATAATTAATATAATTGGTATTAATAGTTTTGTATATTGTTGAAGTTTTAGTCTGGTTAAAATATACATTATTGGATCATGTACTTTTATTTATTATGTTTCAAACGTGACAAAAATAAGGCATAGTAAGGGGTTACTGTATGTGCAATTGGTTTTTTTTATTTAAATCAAAGACGTTCAATACATTATGTATTGTGTATACATTTTTATATTGCATATCGCAATGCTTTCCGGGCGGCAAGCAATCTCTACAATTTATATTCGTAAACATTTTTAATATAGACGGTGTTAGGTTTGCTCTTCTATTCGATAGTGACCTTACTTTTGAAAAAAATCGGTTGTGTCACCGCAAAACTTTCCCGAATGTAGAACTATCCACATGGGCGCCGGAAGTAATTAAATTAGGGGAGGGCAAGGCAAAAAATACTAAGTAAGCAAAGCAAAAGTATTATGTATAATATAATATGTGGCAAAATACCTATACTTATACAGCCAATCCAGCTTCTTTTGAAGTTTAATTTATATATTAAGTCCTTCAAATATTATATAATTAAAAAAAAACTTACGTTAAACTGATCCTGATCGGTTATAACATAAATTGAACATAAGTCTAATCAGAAAATAGCAGTAGAATATGCCTTCGTTTTTGCGAAAATCGATCTATCACTTCTTCACACGTCTTTGCTCTTATTTACATGTTCTCTGTGTACGCTGAGAAGACATAATCCAGATAGTCTTTCTTCACTCATGGTAGACCTTAACCAAGTTTTCACCCGTCTTAAGGTACTAAACGATCTTTCAATAATTGTGGCCGTTGTTGGAGATAAAGCTAAAAAAATCGCAATTGCTTTTTTTGTTACTAGGGAAAAACTCACAATGTTTTTCCAATAAATCGGCGAACTCTAACTGAATATTTTCATTTTTATTTTTCTCTATTCACATTTCATCCCATGTTTTACTCTCAGTCACTAAATTTTCTAAATCGTATACTTTGGCTATGTTAGGAATTTTTTCTATTAATTTCCTATACTCTTCTGTTACAGTTCACTCTGGATGAAACAGGCACAAAGAAAATGCAATTTCTGTTTCTTCCGAAAATCTATCTCAATTGAGCGGATAATTGAATCTAGATATGGAATAAACAAAGAAACACGGTAATATTCCTCGCAAGACTTCGTTTCGTAATTAGCTCTATAAATTTTATTTGATCCCAGTCTAGAAATTCTTAGTGGTATGTCAAATTTATCACCAACTTTTTCAGATTTTTGGAAAATTTCCTTAAAGTATTTTTCAGCGTCAGATCTGTGATTTTTTAGTGCAGACAAAAGTGTTTTAATATGGTTTTTTGCCGAAAGAAGATTTATTATTTCTCCTTGTAGTATGTCGCACCCGTTTCCAATTTAGCACTATAATGTGGAGACAGAGTATGAATTTACAAGTCGAAACTGCAGATAATAATTGATTAGCTTTTGATCATGTCTCTGTGCTGAATTCTATTGAATAAGCTAAATGTCCCAAAGCCCCTCTTATTTCTTCGTAATTTTCGGAAAATATTCTGATGGATTTGTACTTTGATGACCATCGTGTCACAAAATAATGGGATTTTAGGGACATATTTTCTTCTATATGGACTGTCACGAAAAAATTTAATAACTTTGTTGATAGAATCTGCAGTATTCTGTATATCGTGGATACGGTTTAAATCATTTACCACTAAACTTATGTATGTGATATTTTCCTGTATTTACGTGATCCAGGGGGGAGCAAGCGCCCCGTCTTGCCCCCCCCCCCCTTCCGGCGGCCATGACTATCCATATCGCGTCAATACTTTATAGTGGAGTTCATTGCGGATGCTGTACATTATAATCTAAAATATATCACCTGGATAACGAAATGTTTTCATCAAAGATTTATAATCAAAAAATACATTGTTATTTATTTACATAATTATAATAATAAGAACTTTCTAAACTGACCCAACTACCTGATCAAAAATTAGAAACAAAAAAAAATTGCAAGAGCAGGGATCTTCCGCAGCCAAAGCCACGCCGATTACCACTGAGCTACAGTCAACAGTAAACGAAATAAAACCAGTTTGCATTAAAGCTACAAATATGTAATACGGTGATACTACATGTTTGCAACTTTTATACGCAATTTTCTCAAGACTTGTGGAGGCAAATGTCAAAAGTAACTTATCGCTGTAAAGCAGATAAAAATTGCCTTCAAATGATGTATAATTCGATCCCTACTGCAATTTGAAAAATTGGGGGTTTTGTCCAGCCCTATCACAGGGCTAAAGCGATTTCAACCAAAATCTAATGGGTTCATCCTTCATCACCCCCAAACTTATATACCAAAATTCAGCTGAATTGGTTGAAGCGTTTAGGCCCTATCGTGGAAGAATACATACAGACAGACAAACTTCCATCTGGAAATGGTCTTAATAGTCTCAGGGAACTTCAAAATGGTTGTATAATACATTATTATTATTCCAAAACAAAAGCGAAAAACTTTCGTGTTGAAAATAAAGTTTTCACAAATTTTAAATAAAAATGTTAGCATTTATTTGGAAACACCTTGTACACTCATATATAGGGTAATTTTCTTGAGTGGCATATTCAGTTTCTGGAATTTTAAATATCATGGAGAGAGGGGCCACACTTATTTGTAGTGGTGTGGGAGAAGTAAACACCTACTCCGTTCTTTGAAATGGAATATTCCAATTTTCATTTTTGATTTCTTTGATTAGAAGTCATTTTAAGTAAGTTACAGATATAAACTTAATTACCATCATAACATGAGAAGAGCCTGAAAATAAAATGTTTATGTATTTTGTCGATAATAGATTTAAAAAAAATGCGTCTTTCTATAAACGTGATGCATACCTACTAGATTTTGAACGATTTATTATTTAATTTCGACATCATTGTTTAATAATTAATTATTCAAAGGTTATAATAAACACAATACAGTAGTGCGATAATCCGTTTCAATTAACTAGACCAATCCGAATTATCAAATTATTTGGATTATCAAGACATTTTAAAGTTTATTTTTAAAATTATTTAGACAAAGTAAACATTATATTTAGTCAATCCCAATCGATAACTTCCCCAGCAGGTATGTTAACTTTCCCAATGCTATGAAGCATTGAAGAAACTAAATCAATGTCTTCTGCTATTGGACGTAGCTATTGTTGCAGAACACTTAAAGTTATGCAATAAATTGCAGTTGCAAATTAGTTGTTTAAAAGGTAATGAATAATCTGAAAATGACGACGACACTGAGTTTGAGCATTTTGAGAAAGTTTGTTTTACACATACACTAAGAAAGTTGATTCTTTAGAACGTTCTAGTAATTCCACTCATTCTGTTCCTACCTCTAAGGTATGGAATTCTAATAATGATTTAATAAAATATAAATTTACGTTAAAAAAATAGAGCCCGTAATAAAGTAACCAACCGCTCGAATTATAATAGTAGGTTAATAAGCAATTACATAAAAAAGTAAAATTGTATCTTTAAATCCAATTTTAACAGATGATGTTCTTTGTGTTGGAGGTAGCTGTCAAAAAAATCCTTTCATTTTACCAAAGGGTTGTCTTATAAGGAATGAACATGTCCGGCTTTTACATTGTGGAGTACAAATGCTGTTATGCTCACTTCACTGTTTTCTGTCTATTACGGGTGGAAAAGTTATATACAGGGTGAATTATTGGGATCAACCAGTTATGCCAGATTTCTAAATCCGGCCCTGTAAATGAAGTCAAATTATGGTATTTACCCTACTGGAGCACAGTGTGTGTCGTTTCTGCTTATTTTAAAGATTTCTTTTTAATAACTAAACATTATTATACAGTAAGATATTTCATTATTGCCAATTTTTAATTTGCCTCTAAAATGAATCTTTAATTGGAACTATGAAGTGAGTGTAACAAAAAATTGAAATACCCAGGTCTAACTGTCTATTTATGCCCTCTGAAAAAATTATATCAGATTTTTGAAAAATCATACAGGGTGAAGTGTTGAATATGAAGCAGTCCCACAAATTTTCTCGAAGACGGACCTGGATTTTTTCAATTCTGAATATGTCAGTTAGTTGCCAGACACCAATACACACTTTTATAAAAAAATGAGATAAATCGACTTAATGATTGAAAATATATGACGAAACATTGTTTTGGTGAAGATCCATAATTCAGCCTGTATATTAATAATCAAAACAAGGAGACATTTTTTAATGGTCATTTGATAATCCGCTAACGTGCCTCTACTTATGGTAGAAGTATGTACAGTTCCTCGTGACTCACCCTGTATTATTAATTTATGCTAATATAAATCTTGTCTTGTAATTGGGCGCAAGCCTGTTAGACAATAAATATTATTATTATTATTATAACTCCTTTTAGTGATAAATTGACAGACCAACTTTGAGACTTCAAATGGAACACCCTATATTTTATTATATTTTTGGATTCCCCATCAATTTTGGAGTATTTTAGTTTACCACTTCCATATACTAATCTTCAACTGTTTTTGAATAAATAATTTATGAACTTTATTATTTATTATTATTGAATTTTTTTAGTCCAAAACAGGTCTCTTGAAAATATTTGGCATTTTGTCGGTTGAATAGACAGAATCTTCAATTTTGGAAGGTAGTTCAATAACATCTGATGAATATCAACTATCTAGAGAGATTGACGAACTACTTGGTTAAAGGGTGGTCGCTAGTTAAGCTGCCTTTTGTGCGAGGGAGATTCGGGTAATGAGAGATTTGATGGTGGGGGAATAGTAATGTCATGAGACGCTTTTACTGCGTTGGGTATTTGGAGATTCGGTCCAATAGTCAGAAAACTTCGAAAAGCAAACACTAATAAACACAACAGACTAAACACTTTATTATTTAAGGTTAGTAAAGGTTTATTAGGTTATTTTTGTTGTTATTTATTATATTATTTGGGTTAGCTGAGCAGACTGTTATATTCTTTGAATATTACAGTACTGAAACTCGCCCATGAATAAAGACATTTATTATTATTTATTTTATTGTTTACAACGGAGCCGATCATAACGCATGCGCAAAGTGCAAATATCCGAGAAAACATAAACTTAAACCAACTTTTGGGTATTTGGAGAAACGGAGATTTACCTCTACGTGATGGCGTCACTTGATTGTCATCCACCAATACGGTGAATACCCAAAACTCTCTCGCACAAAAGGCAGCTTTACTGTAGTATGCTCTATTACTAATAATAGGCATAAGTCAATTTTCTCAAATGGCACACGCAATTTGCTTTCAAATTATCTATCATGTTCCTATAGGTATAAGTTTAGGTACTTTAAGGTTTCTGAAATAAAAATAAGTTGGATTGGATTATGTTGCTAAATTTTAATTAGATAGCCATGAATTTGTTATTAAACGTTTTAAATAATTGTAATTATATTTTGAGATTTACTACAAAAGTAATAAAACGTTTGTTGTTTCTTAATGCAAATAATTGAAAAATAAGGAAAATGGTTACTCGAATGAAGTTTTAATGAACCTGTTTATTATTCATGGGCAATGTAGGAAAATTATAGAAAGAACATGCAGAAAGTTTAATGCAATGTATCCTGATATACAACCAATGAACAAGAGAAAGTTGGCACGCTTACAAAAGAATTTCATCAAATATGGGTCAAAACTGAGAACAAAAAGCCATATTTAACGAGGCCTATGACTGCAGATGAAGACATAATGTTTTTAGCTGTATTAACGCTAGTTGTTAATTAGAACACGTTTCATTAAAGTTTGTATATATTTTTTCTATAATTTTGACACATTGTGATGATGAATTGGATTATTTTGTATAAAAATACAAACTTGTTTTTATTTCAGAAACCTTACAGTTTAGGAATTTGATTATATTTCAGATTATTTAAAAATATACAAGGTGTGCCATTTGAAAAAATTGACTTTTGCCGATTTTTAGTAGTAGAGCATACTACAGTAATATGCGACCACCCTGTAACCAAGTGCGTCATTCTTTCAAGATAGTTGATATTCTTGAGGTGTTATTGAACTACCTTCCAAAATTCTGTCTATTCAACCGACAAAATTGCAAATATTTTGCAGACCTGTTTTGGACCAAAAAATTCAAAATAAATGATTTATTCAAAAAGAGTTTATCCGGAAGTGTTAAACTAACATACTCCAAAATTATTTTCTCCGACAGCGTTTCAAATTATATTGGAGCCAAGAATGAGTTTTCTACAGTTTCTATTTTTTTGAATAAAAATTGTACTTTTATTGCAAATAAGTTAGTAAGTGATGATATTGAATGGCGATTTACACCTGCAACATTTGGGAAGCAGGAATCAAAAGTTCGAATTATCATATCAAACGTATGATTGGAGCCACTCCGTGACGTTTAAAAAATTTGTATCTGTACTGACTAGAGTAGAAGGGTAGTGATGCAAAATTACCGGTAATTTATTTTTTGGTAAGAACATTGGAAATATTACGTGATATTAGGTAATATTGCTGAACAACTTAGAAAAAGCTGGTTTTACAATATGCAAAGAAGCTTTAACAAATTAAACAATAATTGCCTCAATTACCTATATGGCTCTAAAAGGTCATTAAAACACAAAATAAACTGAAATCTGAAACTATATAGTTCAAACAATTCTTAGATAGGCCAAAGAATAGGTACATATGATAAAAATAGTTTTCAGTCGGTAAAAATAAATATTTAGTCATTATTTGCTAAACCCTCATCCGCAGACAAATCCTCGGATAAATCAGATTCAGTTTCATTAAAAGTATTTGTAACTGTTGATGGGGTCATTAATGCAACATTTTTCATTTCGGCACGGTTATTGTGTAAGAATTTCCGATTAGTTCGTATGTCTGTATGCCTCACATATTATAGCGATGGCGTAAGAACTAAGCAACAGCTATCGCTAGACGTGTTGCGGCATATTGAAACAAGCAGTAAGACCGTTAGGTACCAACTTTAACGTAATATTGAAGAGAATATTACCGGGAATATTACCCCGAAAATTTTTCGGAAATATTACAGTAACAATGTAACGTTACCGGATGGTAGAGGTAATATTACGTAATATAACTGGAAATTCTGATGGTAATATTCGGACCGTGCATCACTAAGAAGGGGTATTAAATTCACACCCTCTTTGCCCGATTAGGGACAAGTAACTACTCTTCCTGAAATGGATCTAATAAAGGTACCAGAAAATAGACTCCAATTATGGCAAAAACTACAAGCACAAACCCAGCATTATTGGCTAGGTGGTACAAGGAACATATATGTGAGCTTTAGTCTCGAATAAAATGGAAAGACTACTACTTTCAATAACTTATGTGCATTTAATTTCCATTTTACTCGAGACTGATTATGTACTCAGTGGAGTGCAATCTAAAGAGATGCCTTGGTAAAGACCAAGGCATCGCGATGATCCGATCCCCTGATAATCCGTATGCTTTTGTAATCCGCATTGTATTTTCGTTCCCTTAATGTAGTCTGTGTTTTTGATAATGGATTGTATAAGATAAATTTTTACCAACTCATTACAAAATTATTGACATTTTTCTTTGACATGACAAAACATCTTGATTGACTTATTAAAAAAGGATTCTTTGTATGCGTTTTAAGTTTAAATTCAGATATATTTATTTCTGTAACAAATTAGAGGCACTGTATTATATATTTAATATCTTTGAAATGTTCTCTAGGCAGTGTAAAAAAGTAGAGGTTCATAGTAATTTTAAAACACAAAAATATTTAAAAGTCAAAATTTGCATTAAAAATTTCGTCAAAGAAAATCTATTAGATTAAGGTATCTAAAAAAATAGGTTCTTACACAGAATATAATTTCAGGTTGGAGAAAATGAACTTTGGTTTCCAGATTTTTGAATAGGCTCGGCTGTTAAAAAAAATATGTCACACGTTATATTTTTATAAGTTCTGTATTTGGTTTATATTAATGACTACAATAGAAAAATGTACACTCCATAAACAGATATTTATAATAATGCTTAGAATATAATACACCTTGAAAGTATTAACAAAACTACTAATAATAGCGAATGATTTCAGAGATATTAATTAGTTACAATTTTACAAGTTTTGTGATATAAGGTAGTAATATTGGAAGTCAGAATTATCAATAAGTTAAATTTAAAATATATAGTGTCACATCATATGGAAAATTTTTTTCATTAGCATCTAATTAAAATTATATCTATTGACATGCATATGAGCCAGTTATGTGACTCTCCTGACCTGTCAAAATTGACAATTTCTAAGGAAAATTAAAAAAAAATTGTTTGTACGAACGTCGCAAACAATTTCTTCGCTTTATTAACGCTTTTTAGTCAACATACCCAAATAAACCTAAACATTAAGTTTTAAACCACAATGAACCAAGTAGGCAGTTATGTAAATTCCTGCAAATTCTGAAATAAATATATGAACATTAAAATAATACGTTAACTAGAAAATTTTTTGACAGTTTAATAATCAATTAAATTTTGTTATTTCTTTTCATGTGATCCAATCATTTTAACATTTAACTCAATCAACATGACACCCTGATGGTTTACAAACAATTTTTAACCGAATATTCCCTCTGCCATTGACAAATGGCTCATAATTTTTGTCAAATTTCTCAAGCACGTTTGTTCGTAATAGCGCGTTGGGCGTCGGTTACCAAGCAACGTGCTTTCGATTGCCATAAAATGATCTCCTTTATTATCAATGTCCTAGGGATATTATAGCTGATAATGAAATTAAATGTCAATGTTACAAGCGATATATTAAATAATAATTTAAGTTGACGATTTCTTGAAACATGAATGACATCATAATCGGTAGAAATCTTGAAATTGAAGTGTCAAATACATGGCGCCCCAGACACAAAAATGACAACTCAAAATCACGTATTTTATGTTAAATACCAAGCAACGTGCTTTCGATTGTCATAAAATGATCTCAATTATTATCAATGTCCTAGGGATATTATAGCTGATAATGAAATTAACTCTTTGAAGTACGCTGGGATAAAATTTGAACCACTGACTTTTTGGAATTGCACGTACGGTGGAGTAAAATTTAACCCACTCATTCTAATCTATTTTTCGTCATGTACACCGGCTCAATTTATGTCCCACATTGCAAAGGCAAGCGTTTAGGTGTTATCTTAAAATTTAGTCAGCAGATGACGCTCAATGTTCTTGCACCTCCTATATGAATAAACATTTGTTTACTGGTTATTATGTCACGTGCTTTCTTCAAAAGAGGTAAGTTTTTCTCTTTTCATTATTATTCAAATAGTATGAAATTATGAAAATAGTTTATCTGATTAATGATAAGTTTATTATATAATGCAACGTACTTATAAAGAAGAAAAAACTTGTAAAAATCGTTATTTTGAAAGCGGGTTAATTTTTATCCCACCATACCTGATAGGTGTTTTTTTTAGAATTTACAGTGGGTGGGTGAAGGAGCAAACATCTACATTTTTTACTAAATTGCAAGAAACTTAAAATAGGTAAGTGCGTATTTCTTTTTTTTAACATCAAATTTTTGCTTTAATACTACTTTTGATTTATTCCTAAACCCAATTAAAACAGTATATCGTTATTTTTTTTAGATATGTCCAACAGAAGAACTTTGGAACCATTGCCTTTCAACCTTGTTGGTATGACCACAGATGAACTCTACGAGGTACTTGATACTATTGAGGAGACAGGCTTTGAATACGTCAATCTTCCCTCAGATGGTTCAGATAATGATAGCAGCCCTGAAGATGACCTCGAATATGCGAGTGCTAATGCTGAACCAGAATCTGATGGGATAATTCTTTCAGAAGATTTCAGTGAAGATTCAGATCAATGGGAATCAGATGATTTCGTTCCGCTAAGTGATCTAAGGAAAACATATACAATTAACTGGAGTAAAGAAAAAAATCAAATGCCCCCACCTCTGGAATTTCAAGAAGTATCTGGATTATCTCAAAAAGTAAAAGATTTGCATGAAATAACACCATATAACCTCTTCAAATTATTACTGACAGATGATATTTTCATTTTCAGAAAAACAATAAAACATACAAACCTACAGATAGTAAGGAAGTTTGTACTTTTATTGGAGTTAATATGCTGATGGGGATAAAAAAATTACCATCTTATCGAGACTATTGGAGCATCAGACCCAATTTACATGATCCCTATATAAGCAAGATATTTCCTGTCCATCGTTTTGGTTGGCTTCTTAGTAACATCCATCTCAATGACAATTCTCTTTTGCCAGACCGAAATTGCCATAACTTTGCTAAACCAGTAAAGCGAGGATACAAAGTATGGATGTTAGCGGATGAAACAGGCTATTGTTTGGATTTTGATATTTATGTAGGCAAAAGTAGTACTGGTGCGGTAGAAAAATCCTTAGGCAGTAGGGTTGTACTGCAAATGACACAAGAGCTTGTGTTTTCTTTGATAACTTTTTCTCAAATGTTGATCTACTGAATCAACTAAGTGCAAGAAAAATATACGCTTGTGGTACCGTTAGAGGTACTCGGCAAAACATGCCTAAATTTGTCGAGGATAAATATATGAAAAGAGGCGACTGTGATTGATTTACCAGTTCAACAGGTCTTTCGGCATTCAAGTGGCGCGACAAACGAACAGTGCATTTATTATCAAATTTTCATAATACAAATGACACAACTGAAGTGAAAAGAAAGGCTAAGGATGGTACTGTTGAAAATGTCCCCTGTCCAAAAGCGCTGAGTGACTACAATAAATATATGAATGCAGTGAATAAGTTTGATCAGATGCGGACCCTTTATGGTCTTGACAGAAAGAGCAAAAAATGGTGGCATAGGATTATGTTTTTCTTTATTGACGCTACAATAGTCAATGCTTTTGTGTTGTATTCCTTATCAGAAGCACCAAAAATGAGTATGAAAGACTTTCGTTTGAGTATTGTGGATCATTTAGTTGCTGACAAGGTAATAAGTTCCCTACAAACCTTAGATATTCAGCTACCTATACAAATAAAAAAAATAAAACTACACCAACCAGACGCTATTAGATTCGCACAGAGTGCTCATCAGCCGGTGCGTACTACCAGACGTAGATGTTCTGTTTGCAGTACAAACGAAGTTGAAATTCGTACCAATTGGCAATGCAGTGTGTGCCAAATTCCTCTTTGCCTAAACAAAAACAAAATATGTTTCCAGTCATACCATACAAAATAATAAGGCAACTAGTATGGTGGGTTAAAAATTGTTCCACATGTTTTTTTAAAAAATAACAAAAAATATACTAAATTTTAAGTAGATGAATATTTTTTTAAGTGTTTTTACTGTAATGCAGTCACGTTTAAATGTAAAAATTATAAAAGCAATAAAAAAATTGTTTCGTACCTCTTGGTAATTTTTTTCATTCATTTTTCCGTACTTCAAAGAGTTAAATGTCTATGTTACAAGCGATATATTAAATAATAATTTAAGAATATAATTTAGCTAAATGAATTTGTAATAGAAAACATTTAACAAGTTGACGATTGACATGAATGACATCATAAATGGCAGAAGTGTTGAAATTGAAGTCTCAAATACATGGCGCCGTTGGCCCAAAAATGACAACTCAAAATCGCGTATTTTATGTTACTACTAAACATAAAAGTGATAAATTATGACATTATATAGTGCCATCTTGTATCAAATAGTCTATTTTAATAATGAAACTGCAATAATTGACAGTTTTCTAATTTCTTTAAGTTGTCCGTTTTGGAAGTGGTGTTAGTGAATTTTGGTAAATATCTTTAGTTGCTTTAACAACGAAAGGTTCAGAATTGGTTTATGCCGATATCTGATGTTCTAAATATCCTAATATTCTTAGGTTCAAGTATCAGGAGTAGGTTTATACATGATCTTGGGAGAAGTCCTAACTTAATTGTTCCCATTTGGGAACATTATGCATAGAAATTTGGTGCATCTTTTTTATATATAAATTTTATTGGTATAATTACTGGTTCTTCAGATTTTTGATGGATTTTCCTAATAATTTCCCTGAAATAAGTACAAGCTAATTTTATGGCAGAACCAAAGTGGAAGTTGAATTCATTCGTGACATTCCATCAGAATTATAGGATGATGAGGATGAGTGTAATTTGTTTTGTAGGCAACCGATAAGATGGTTAGATAACATAATATATTTTCCTTTGCAGTGGAGGTACAGATCCCCCATGAGTTTGATGAGGTCGAACCACAGGATACCAATAATGTTTCATATGACGTTCTTTTGACTCAGTTATATGGTCTTCCATCAAACACCTGCTTTTTCTTTTCGAATATTGATGAAGATCTTACATTGAAATCAGCAGCATTAAGGCAATGCAATCTTTCAGAAGATATTTAGATTTGCGACGATTTTATCTCTATAGTGCAGTGGTGAACATAATTAGTAGTATAGCACACAAAATATATTTGAGGAGCTGAAATGTTTCCTGCACTTTTCGGATAATACAACAGCTGTGAACAGTAACAAAACTAAGCTCCTGTTGGATCAAGTACAACAATCCTGTCAGAAAATCGCATTCGAAGAACATTTTTATCTTTCGATGAGCAAATTATTCCAGTCGACTACTTCTGGTGGGCAGCCGACAAGAAAAATTTTTCCATCAGAGGGGATAAAAGATAGAAAGAGGTGTCGATCACAAAGCTACCAAATATTCCGAGAAAAGGTTGAAGGTGTACGAATTCCTTTTCAAATTAAAGGCGTGTGGAAGCCATTTCTCCCGTAATAAAAGTAAGAGACTTTATTTGCCGTCTTCCCTGAACATAAACCGGCTTTTGAAATTGTATAACAGTACGGTTGATACTGAGTACAAAGTTAAAAAACATTTTCCACCAAAATATTTCAATAATTCAAAGTTGTTTGGACGTGGGTGAAAAAGAAAACTTTGATTACCAATCGTATAGTCCACAAACGGAAGAGATACAGTCCACCCCCAAACTGAGTATTGATGAAACACTTTATGCTCGTCAAATATCGCTATATTCTTTTTGTGTCACAGACGTTCCTACAAAAAATCTGAACTTTTATAATTGGAATGAAACTTAAAGGAGCGCTCATGAAATCAGCCCTGCATTGTTTGATTTTTTACAAAATGCCTTCCTTGATGAATCCATCGAGACAGTTCGCTTGTTTGCAGATGGCTGCGGTGGCAAAAATAAGAACCAACACGTTGTTCCTGCTTTCGCTTACGGGCTGAAAACAAGTCTCATAGAACGGCCAAGAAAAGTGTTATGTACTTTCCAGTACAAGGACATTCTTATTTACCTGCCGATCGAATGTTTGGAATCGTCAAAAAAATTACGTGAAGTGGAGATCATTGATCCAAATGCTTGCATTCAAATTTATAAGGAATCAGGCAACGCTAGAGTTCTGGGAAAAGACAGGTCGCTTAAAAACTTCAAGGTAGTTAACAAACACATTAAAAAAAAAAGGCATAAGCAGTATGAAAGGAATATTTTTACAAAAAGTAAGAAACAATGAATCTTTCGAGGGCATAATCAGACTTGAACCGACGGACGCGACGTATTATTTTGACGATGAAACAAAAGTTTCTGTCACTAGTAAAGCGTGGTCGGAATCTGAATGACGTACAAGAGCTGTCCGACGTCTCACTTGTGAATTTAATCAAAGATAAAAAATGACGTTCTAAATTTGCTCCAAACAAGGTTTGGGATCGACTGGGAACATCAAATTCTGTTAGCATTTGTAGCATTCTTTAACCAAGCCTTAAAAGGTGTGCCATAAAGTCCATACGGATCTCGAGACGAAAACGTGGAAGAAAATGTCTGAATGCTTAGAAGAAGACCAAGTAGACCATATTTAATTTTGTTTTGAGAACACTGTGTTTATTTTGTTGTTTTCCCTTTAAAGTTATTATATACCTTAGTTTTCTGTGTTTTATTTTGCTTTAAACGAAAAAACCACTCAGTTGGGTTTAATCTCTTTTATTGTTTAGTACATGTTTACATAGAGCATTATGTCCAATATCGGCCACAACATCACAGTGATGGATCAAAACGTATTATGTCCAACTATTTATTGACTTTTTTTACAATCTAGGATATTTGTAATTTCAATAAGAACTATTATTAAAAGTACCAATATCTATGGAAACACCTTATTATCCAGGTTTAAAACCCACGGGAACAAGAAATATTCGTTTTTTGTTGCTAATAAATGCATTTTGAAAAATGACTCCTCATATATTAAGCGTAGTTAATAAACTGTAAAATATACTAGCACTAATTCAAAACACTGGAAAAATATTGGGAAATAATAGGCCCACTCGGCATCAAAAAATGGCAAATTCTACTTTAGACCCTATAAAAAAACAAATATTTAACATATGGGGAAACTGTATCAAATATAATTCTTCAATTTAACCAAAGAGAAAATATACTTTAAGATTGTTATACACGATTTAAATTAAGGGCTATGACTGTCATATTGCATGTAGTTGCGACAAGTACAAGCAGAGACTACGCTTAATTGCAGGATAGAACAATGGCGGTGTACTGCGCGCGGTTAAGATTCCTAACCTAAGAATATGTGCTCCCTCATCCAGCATGTGTCGGGTATGTTAACGATAAGTGAGAAAAGGTAGGGATCCCTATTCGGTTATGAAGCGAATGACGTGATTCCAGCCGTACCAACCTTCAAAATGTTATTCTTGAGAAAAGATAAGGACAATGGGAAATGTTATCATGGCAAGCACGGAACCTTTAGGATTTTGATATGTTTTGGCTGAATTATTACTAATTTTTTTAGCAATAATTGTTTAGAAATGTATCGTGTATTCAGAAGTATCTAAATATAGTGGTAAAACCTTTAAGCCTTATAGTACGGGAGCCCAAGCAGCCAATCGACGGCATTCTAGAGCGTGCGGACACCTATTGGACTTTGACGATTAGATAATAAGGCGGGAAAAGTCATATAATGTATTCCTTTTTTAGCGGTGGGAGTACAGTCCTGCTGCTGTTAAAAAAATGAAGCGTCAAATATTGATAGTCTATACGCCCACATGATCCTCACCCTTGAAATATGTTGATCTGTCGGTCTGCTCAGTAAACATGAAGGTACGGAAATGTAAAAAATTGAGAAAACAACATATTATGCTCGAGCATATCAGGTATTCATCGAAGATGTTGATTGGACCTGAATGGAGTTGTCTGAAAAAATAACGCTTCGGACTTACACAAGTGTGAGTGATAATGTAAAAAAAAGATTAGCATAAAAACTCGTTCAGCATGATATCCTGGCCACGCTGATCCATAATGTGACGAATTTCCTTAACCTGATGGTTTCTTTCCTAACCTCGTTAACCTGCTGTTCGGATATGGCGGAGGGTACTCAGAAGTGAACATATACCCAATATCCTAAAATACCACGCTTGAGTATGTCGGAGAAATCCCCTATTGGACTACCCTACTATTACACTCCAATTTTGATTGTTCTGTTGATAAGGAATATTTCACTCATCTAACGTATGCCTCCCAGGTCGTTATCAAGCGAAACCCCTGTGATGCGAAAAAAGGGATATACATAAAAGCAGGAATTAGAATAGGTACATGGAACATACGGAGCCTATATGAACCCGGCAAAGCACACAATACAATAAGAGAAATGAAAAGGCTAAACATAGCAATTCTTGGCATCAGCGAGATGCGCTGGCCTGGGTCAGGCAGATGCACTGTAGACGATCATGAGGTGCACTATTCTGGGGAAGATGGCAGACATCATCGTAATGGAGTGGCATTTATTATTCGCAGTGAGCTCAATAAATATGTCAAATCTGTGTGTCACATATCTGATAGAGTTATCACAATACAATTAAGCTCTAAACCAGTAGATATCAACCTTATACAGGCCTATGGCCCAACGACAGATAGTAGCGAAGAGGAATTAGAGAAGTTTTATACTGACATCAAGAGTGTAACAGACCAATTGAAAAACAAAGACATCACTATCATAATGGGGGACTTTAATGCCAAGGTTGGCAAGGGCCGACAAGAAAACATCGTAGGAGACTTTGGTCTTGGACAACGGAATGAACGGGGAGACCGTTTTGTAGAATTCTGCAAAGAGAACAATCTATGTGTGACAAATACCTTTTTCAAGCTACCACCGAGGCGGCTGTATACCTGGAAATCACCAGCAGATGCTCAAGATAACATAATAAGAAATCAAATTGACTATATAACAATAAATGAACGATGAACTAAAACATTCCCAGGAGCAGACGTCCCCTCGGACCACACACTGTTGATCAGCGATATGAGACTCAGACTTAAAAAAAATAAAACAGCAACATCCAGTCCATAAAATGAATACTTACCGCATACAAGAAAATCAACAAGCAATCGCAAAAGATCTAGAAAGAAGATTGCAGTCTATAGATCCAAGTACACAAAATATCGAAGACCACTGGAGGCAGTTCAAAACAATAATACAAGAAACTACATTGGACATCAAAACGGCCAAAAAAACGAAACAACAATGGATGACTGGAGAAATCTTAGAATTGATGGACGAAAGAAGAAAATATAAAAATAAAAGCGCGGAGATATACAAGAAGATTAATGGAGAAATTAGAAGGAAGGTACGCGCGGCAAAAGAAGCATGGTATAGTAACAAATGCACGGAAGTCGAAGAACTACAGAAAAAGAATGACACGTTTAATATGTTTAAAAAGGTGAAAGAAATAACAGGAACATACAGGCCGACAGCAAATAATCTAGTTGACAGACAAGGTAACATTATCGTCAACGAGCATGATAAACTAATAAGATGGAGAGAATACATTGGAGAGCTATTTGAAGACGAAAGAACAGGAATAGTATTGGAAAATATGACGTCTGGACCAAAAATAATATTAGATGAGCTCGAAAGAGCTATAAAACTGTCTAAAAACAGGAAGGCAACCGGACCAGACGAAATACCCAATGAAATACTCAAACTTCTCGAAAATAATGGTAAACACTATCTCCTAAGCCTTTTCAACAAAATATACGACTGGCTTCTATCAACATTTGTAATGATACCAAAAAAGATGAACGCAAATAAGTGCAGTGACCATCGCACTATCAGTCTAATGAGTCACGTGTTAAAACTTTTCCTGCGAATACTGCATAGTAGAATGTACAAAAAAATAGTGGAACAATTAAGTGAAACACAATTTGGATTTCGCAACAACCTTGGAACCAGAGAAGCACTGTTTAGTCTTCAGGTCTTAGTTCAAAGATGCAGAGACGTGCAGCAGCCAGTCTTCTTGTGTTTTATTGACTTTGAGAAGGCCTTTGATAGGGTCAAGCACGACGAAATGATTAGAATTCTGCAGCTGGTGGGAATCGATGATAAGGACCTACGAATCTTTACTGGCATCAAAGTGCAAACATTCGACTGGGACGGAACACATCAGAAGAAGTGGAAATACGACGTGGAGTAAGGCAAGTGTGTATCTTGTCTCCTTTATTATTTAATTTATACTCGGAATATATCTTCAGAGAAGCCTTGGACAATGTGGAGGGTGGTATAAAAATAAATGGAATAAACATCCATAACTTGAGATACGCGGACGACACGGTGCTAATTGCTGCTAGTCAAGAAGAACTACAAATACTTGTAAACAGAGTGACCGAATCATGTAACAAGTATGGTCTGAAACTCAATACTTCAAAAACCAAATTTATGGTTGTCAGCAAAACACCAATACCAGCAATACAAATCAGAGCATACGGGATACAGCTAGAAAAGGTTAACAACATCACATATTTGGGCGCCAATGTCAATGACAACTGGGACATGAGCAAAGAAATAAAGATCCGTATCGAAAAAGCTAGAACCGCCTTCTATAGATTAAAAAGAATTCTCTGCAACAAAGGAACCACTTTAAAATTAAAAATTAGATTAACACGTTGCTACATATTCTCCACATTACTCTACGGAGCAGAGTTGGACGCTGACCGACTGAAGAAGATGGAGGCTTTTGAAATGTGGGTCTACAGAAGAATTCTCCGAATAAGCTGGATGGACCGAATAAGTAATGAGATAGTCATACAACGAATGAAGAAAAGCACAGAAATAATTAAAACAATAAAAAGCCGGAAACTCGGATATTTCGGCCACGTGATGAGGCACCCAGGAAAACATCATCTCCTTCATTTAGTGATGCAGGGTAAGATTGCCGGAAATAGAGGTCCAGGACGAAGAAGAAAATCTTGGCTCCGAAATCTTCGAGATTGGTATCGCAAAACATCCGCCGAACTTTTCCGAGCTGCGATAAACAAAGTTATTATAGCCAATATGATTGCCAACGTTCGATAATCGGACATGGCACCAGAAGAAGAAGAAGAACGTATGCATATAATGTTCTGTATCAAAATTCAAACTCGCCATTACGTGAAAAAATTTTTTAAATGTTTTGTGTGAAAATAAATCACATATTCTTAATATTACGTTAAAAAAATTTTAAATCATCAAAATTTATGTCAAAAAACTTGATTATTCATTACTTGAGCCTTATTTTGACATAAATTTTAATGATTTAAAAAAAAAAATATCATAATATTAAGAATCTGTGATTTATTTTAACACAAAACATTTAAAAAATTTTTTCAAGTATGGAGAGTTTGAACTTTGATACTTATTAAAATACATCAAAATATTAAATACATTCTTCTTTCCAGAATGAATGCATTTCGCCTAACACAACATAAAATTATAAAATAATGATGAAATAGCTTTTGTAATTTTCTAACCGCTGATGACGGAGCTTGGTGCTCCGAAACATGTTGGTTGATGTAAGAATTTTAGAGACATAATTAAATTTGTTTCGTGGAGGTTGACTTTCATTTCAAGAACATATCATTCTACTCCACTTCAATATGGACTACTTCCTGAAATGTTGTTTATCAGTGAGAATTAATTTTTCATGGAACTAAAAAATTAATTTGTTTCCGAATTGTAGATTTTCTATAGTTACCAAAGTTTAGTCTATTCTTACAGGTAATTCTTTTTAGGGCTAGGTACTATAATATATTATTTAAACAAATGCATCAACTTTCATTATGAACTCTAACACTTTCTGCTAATATTGTGTGTAGGTCTTATAAAAAGTAACCATACCTGCACAATTTATACCTACTATGTATTAATATTCACATTCTATTTGCAAAGTATTCAATAAATATTCAATAGTATATAATATTAAAAATCGCGTTCCAGTTAGTTGAACATAAGATGAAGCGATATGTATATTATGTAGTTAACACTAATTATTATTCATGATAAAACCCAACGAAAAATATAGTCAAACATAATAACCATATAGTAATTCCTGTATATTTTTTAAACAGTCAGTATGATTGAATTACCAATCATTCTTATCACTTGAACACCTAAATAAAAATCTAATAGAATATGAAATTTAGCTAGGACCTTCTGTCATATCATGATCACTCTTGCCAACTATCATAGACTCCTGTGCCGATTGTGTAGGAGATGGACTATCCACATTTCGGAAAGTAAATCCGGATCCTGGAGAGTCTGCACTGGATAAACTCTCTGGTGTTCCCACTGAACTAAGCGAACCGGGCAGCGAATTTTGTGCCGTTGTTAATAAACCTCTACTATCAGATGAGGAATAACTGTAAACTCTTTTCGGTCTTGGCCCTGAATTGTAATCCTTGTCCTCATCTAATTTTCGTTTAACTCCTAATGGACTAGGGCGTAAAACAGGACTTTCGCTGCGTCTGATGTAAGATTTTAAACGCGTTGGACTTTGGAAACCAGAATTCCAACGTGTAGGCGACGGTGAATTGCACATATTATTATTGGCAGGTAGAGAAACATGTAGGGGACCCATTCTGTAAAGAAGATATTATTTAATATTACAGATTTATAACAAAATGCTGACAAACTGCAAAAATATACATTATAAATGAGCAATTGAGCAGTGTTTTTTTTCTGTCTTCCCACCTCATACGTAGTAGAAAATACTTTGAGAATTTTGAAGCACGACTTCCACAATCCAGTAATCATTACTATTTTATCGCATCAAAGAATCAATGCAGACAGTATGAGAACTGAGAACTGTCGCGATTTTTAATTTCTTTTTCACTGGAATGATGACACAGACTTAATATGCTTTTAATTTAGTTTATGTCTTCAAAACTAAGCATAGAAATTTTACCTCGTTGAATACTTAATTTTTCTGATAGGCTACTTTATAAAATATTGTGATGCATATATAATTTTTACAGATTGTATTACGTTATTTAACACCGATTTACCAAATAAAACAGGTGATTCAATGAAACGGTACGATTTCAAATAAACAAAAAAAACTGAAATAATATCTTTTTATTAGATTTAATAAGAAAACCGTATACTACATAGATGGAAATTAATGTTTAAGTGAAGAAATATTCAGTTTTTGAAGATGATATTGGAAAGGTGGCCTCCATTTTGTCGGACACATTCTTGCAGCCGTAGTACAAAGCTGTTTACGACATTGAGTAACATTTCTTGAGGTATTGCTTCCACTTCTTCGCGTATTCGTTCTTTCAAAGCCTCGATAGTTCTTGGGGGGTACTTTGAAACACTTTCGACTTAAGATACCCCCAAAGAAAGTAGTCGCATAGGGAGAGGTCCGGACTACGAGGTGGCCAGGGAATATCGCCGTTTTTACTCATAAGACGACCGGGGAATGATCTTCTTAGTAAATCCATTGACACTCGTGATGTGTGGCATGTTGCACCATCCTGTTGAAAGGTCGTGTCTTGATTTCTGTAATTCTCGATTGCCGGAAGAAAAAAATTATTTAACATCTGCCCGTAGCGATCAGAGTTTACTGTTACTGCGTGCCCATCCTCGTCCTCAAAAAAATAAGGTCCGATGATGCCTAACGAAGAAATTGCACACCACACGGTTACCTTTTCTGAATATAGGGGTCTTTCGTGTAATTGCCGTGGTTTATTGTCGGACCAATAGCGGAAATTGTGTTTGCTGATCTACCCACTGCGAAGAAAGTGAGATTCATCACTCATCCAAAGATTATGCAGCAAGTTGTCGTTTTCATTAATACGCTCCAACATTTGTTCACAAAACCCTAGTCGGGTGGGATAATCTCGAACGTTAAGGGCTTGCACAATCTGGATTTTGTATGGGTGGTAATGGAGTTCTTTATGCAAAATTCTGCTCGTAGTGGTATAGCTGAATTGCAGGTTTAAGCCTCGTCGTCGCAGGGATCTTCGAGGATTCGCGGGTAGTGAGTTTCGCACCGCTTCAATACGCTCTGGTGTGCGAGCAGTTTTAACACTGCCCCACCTCTTTTCTGTGATGTTGAACCACTAATTTCAAAATTCTTAACCCAAGTCAGAATAGCCTTGTTAGACGGAACTGGAGCGCAGGGAGGCAAATGGTAGTATAAACGAAACGCTCGTTGTACACGCACAAAACTTTCACCATTTCTCCATGATAACTAAACTTCCCACTCTCTAGATTCACAACGTTTACGTCGCAATACCGCAGCTCCTCTATTGTTCCGCTCGCAGCGTTGCCCAATCGTGCCGTTTCCCTGAATCACCCGTTATATCAATAAACTTGAGCAGGTTGAGCGTAAGTTTTTAAAGTACATTTCGTACAAGATTGATGGACGATATCCAGACAGGCGGTTGATCATAACGAACTCTTAAACCGTTTTGGTTTTCAATCGTTGCAGTGTCGAAGAGTGTCTGCGTCTCAAATATTTCTTTTTAAATTAATCAACTCCATGCTGGATTGCCCTCACCTCTTACAGGAAGTGAACCTCAACGTACCACTGGCATATACAAGGAACATGCACTTATTTAGAGTTCCCCAAGCTCATACGAATTATGAGACGAGGGCCCCCGTTATCACTGCATACAATCTATGTAATAGGCATAAAATATCTGTTCATACCAATTTTTTTAGTGAGAATTTAGTGGCATTTAAACATAGTTTGCAGGCTCATTTAGGTAATTTAAGAATTTGATATTAAGTTTTTTTTTATTATAGTTTTAGTGTAGATTAAGTTCATTTGTTTATATTATGGAATCAAAGAATTGTCTTGTAATTTGGTGCAACCTGTTAGACAATAAATAAATAAATAATAACTCTAGTTTTCTCTCCTCAAATCATGTTCTCTTGATAAGAAGTCCATAAATACCTTATTTCTTAAATTTCACCATAAACCAATATTTTTTTTCTACAGAAGTAACAGCCCTGATCTTCTGACATTCTACAATATGAATTTGTGTACGTAAATATAATAAAAAGAAAATAACAAAAAAGATCTAAATAATTTCAGCAAAATTTATACTGGTATTTTGTGAATATACGTGCATTCTCCTGCTATACACCTAAACAAAACAATATTTAACTTAAAATAAATAAAATATATAGGTACCTAAGTTTAACGACAACCGAATATCATTATGATATTTGGAAAATATATGTTGGATTTTTGTGTAATTTATTTATTTAAACTTGCCTAACAGGTTTAACACCCAATTACAAGGCAAACTCTTAAAAATATTGTACATATTTAGGAAATTACTTTACATTATCCAAGAAACAATAACACTAAAAATTGTTACCAATACTAAGATAGCAAACATATACATTATTGAGTTAAAACTAACGACATCGAAATTAATTTAGGAAAAGAATATGCGTATATAATAATAAATAAGATCTCACAGTAAGCTAATCTTCGGAGCGATATAGGAGGCGAGACAACTGGGCCCTAAACCCACACAGTGTTTGGTCAAAGTAATCGACCTCACTGCTGATCCCTCGCGCATTGCACTCTTGTAATGCTCTAAATAGAGGTGCCCTATACTCATAGTTGGTACGAAGTGTATGGATATGGAATAACCTAGCGTTTCTGGAATAAAACCGTGGAATGTTGAAACCAATCCGCTCCAGCAGCTGAGGACAGTCAATCATACCATTAATTATTTTAAAGAGGAACACCTGTCCAGCATATAATCTACGTGTAGCCAAAGAGTTCATGTTAAATCTGTCAAGGAGCATGCGATGATCATATCCGCGGGATGGAAAATGTCCATCAATTTTGAACGCTAAGTACTTGAGAAATCTACGCTGAACACTCTCACCCTGTCTTATATGTACTTGATATATGGGAGACCATATATTGGAAGCATACTCAAGCTTAGATCTGATCAACGCATTGAACAAATTGGTCAGACACTCAACGTTGTTAAATTCTGTAGTTATTCGAAACAAAAAACCAAGCATACGAAAAGAGTCACATAGTACGTGCTGTGCATGTGTTGTAAATTGTAAGTTGGTGTCCACATAGACTCCCAAATCCTTGACGACCTCATACGAGTCAAGAATGGTGTTACATAACCGGTAGGGAAACATAAGTGTGCTCTGCGACCTGGAGAATACAGCAAGTTTGCATTTTCCTACATTCAAAGGCAGTTTGTTAGTATGGCACCACAGCTCGAGCCTCAACAGATCAGCCTGCAACAATTCGCAATCAGCAAGAGATCGAACAGCCCTGTAAATCTTGAAGTCATCAGCAAAAATCAAGTAACTGCTCAAAAAGCCTTCCGATATGTCATTAATGAAAATGGAGAAAATAAGGGGAGCAAGACAACTGCCCTGTGGGGCACCACTGGTGGGTATGAAATAATCAGACCTATGTCCATTGTACTCAACGAATTGTTTACGATTAGTTAGATAAGTATAAAAAAACACCAGGAGATCCTCATCAAAGCCAACATTGCAGTATCAGGGAGTGATCAAGTTTATCGAACGCTTTCGAAAAGTCGGTGTAGATAGCATCCAGTTGCATGCCTCCACCGACAGCGGAAAACACGTCCTGAAAAAAACACGTTAGATTAGTGACTGTGGATCGTCCCTGGAAGAAACCATGCTGCTTAGAGTCAATGTCGTGCTTTACTTGGTTAAATATTTTTCTGTGAAGTGTAGTTTCAAATACTTTAGCGAAATTGGGTAAAATGGAAATAGGACGATAGTTTCTGATTTGATCGATTTCAGCCGACTTATGAATAGGACAGATGCGAGCAAATTTCCATGCTTCAGGAAATGTTTTACAATTAAGTGATTTGTTAAACAGAATTTGTAAAGGATGAGCAAAAGCATAAGCACAGTCTCGTATAATAAAGGCTGGGACATTGTCGGGGCCCGACGTCATCCTTGGCTTCAAGCGCTTCAGCGAAGCGAGCACGTCACTGTTATCCAACCGACCCACCGATATCTGAGACGCAGCGTCCCTCGAGTCACCACGCACATAGGGGCTGGAGGGCACATAAACACTGTTAAAGTATGACGCAAAAGCATTGACTATATCTCCAGGCTCGCAAATCTCATCATCATCAATGTCATGCACAACGCCCGGTATTCGTGACTTTCTTTTTTTATTATGAACAAACTCCCAGAGTTTTTTTGGGTCGGTCTTTATTGAATCCTGAATATGAACAAGATAGTTTCGATATGAATTATTGATCTGGCTTTTGATTAATGATCTTAAATGTCTGATGGCTTGTAGATCGTTTAAATCCTGTGAGGATCTCCATTTCTTGAAAAGTCGCATTTTCATCCTAATATTACTTATGATATCATGTGTATACCAGCATGGGTATGAATGCTTCCTGGAGCGAGCTCTCACAGCGGGTACGCACACATCAAATATTGCGTTTAAGATGTCATAGAAGGTGGAGACCGCGATATCCACATCATCCACAGAGTCAAGAATCGACCAGTCCTGTTCGAGAATTAGTTGGTATAACCGGGGGAAGTCTGCCCTTTTAAAGTTATACCGTTTATTCTGCTGATTTATTGTAAAGTTTTTTTGAAGAGGGGGTATTTTGGCATCAAAACAGATCTGCAAGGCAGTAATAGTGTGTTGTTGATTTGTGCTTAAGCAATATTCATGCCATACAGGTATATTCACGTATATGTTTTTAGTTGTAACGAAATTTTTAACTTATTCCATCATTGTTTACTTTTAGACTATTTTGAGAAAGATCAAAAAAATGATCGAAACGTCAAGATTTAACTATACAAGGGATTTTGTTTAACAGGGCCTCAGTCTAATTCAGTAGAACCAGACCGAGGCACTTTGAGAAAAAGCTTTATTTGTGTTTTTGCACAATTGGTGTAATAAATCACGGCTTTGAAAATATTTTCATAAAATAAAAAAAAAACAAAAAAATCACAAAATCATTAAAAATGTTATTTTTGATATACCCTGTATAGTAATCGTAAATTTGGTGTTTGAAATTGTAGTTTTGACACAAGCAGACGTTTTTATAAAGAATGACTTTTTCTTCTAAATCTACAAATAAAAAAGTTTTTCCTCTTCCAAACTCTATCCGTGGACACATTGTATGTGTGATGTTTCAGTAATGGACGATATTATACGAGGCATGTTTTTTAAGTAAGTACCGTTTTGGAATTAAAAAAAGACGTGCAAAGATATCGCAATAATTTTATTTTTACATGAAAGCCTGTACCTTAATCTACTCTTCTACATAATTTCCGTGAATATTGAGGCACTTGTCATAACGTGGCACCAGTTTTTGAATACCCTCCTCATAAAATTCTGCCGCCTGCCACGTCTTTTGTTCTGGATTGCACGACGCAGATTGTTCAATGTCTCACAATAAGACGCTGCATTGATTGTCTCATTACGAGGCAGAAACTCCACTAGCAATACTCCTTTTCTGTCCCAAAAAACTGTCCACATGATTTTCCGGGCAGAAATTGTTTGCTTAAACTTCACTCTTTTGGGTGATGATGAATGTCGCCATTCCATGGATTGTTGTTTCGATTCTGGTGTGACGTAGGCCACCCATGTTTCGTCACCAGTAACAATTTGGTCTAAAAAATCTTCACCTTCATTGTGGTACCGCTCAAGGAAAGTCAATGCACTGCACAGTGGTTAACAAGTCAGGCGGCAGAATTTTATGAGGAGGGTATTCAAAAACTGGTGCCACGTTATGACAAGTGCCTCAATATTCACGGAAATTATGTAGAAAAGTAGATTAAGGTACAGGCTTTCATGTAAAAATAAAATTATTGCGATATCTTTGCACGTCTTTTTTTAATTCCAAAACGGTACTTACTTAAAAAACATGCCTCGTATTTGTTCTTACAAATTATTTAATACTATTTTTAGATTGATGATTTAAATTTATTTTCTTACCTTTGCGTTTCATTCATCAGACTCAGATCTTCCCATGACTGAGATATTTGCATTGCACTGTGAATTTCTTTTTCATGTGCCAGTTCGCGAGAGTTGCTAATTACGTCATGCTCCTCTTGCCGCAACTGACTTATTCTAGGAGTTAACCGCATTCCTGAAACCTTTAAAATAAAAAAAATACAACACTTACTTAATTTATTGTTGTTTCTATGAAGCAAACTAGTCGATAACTAAACACGAAAATATAACGATCACACACCTGAGATGTGGCAGATTAAAATCACCAAAAGAAAAAATTTGACTTTTACTTAAAAATTTCTAAAACATTGGAAACGGAGTGGAAAGACAGCAAAAAAATATTACATTCTGAAAAGATCTTGTGAAACATCCCCGACCAGTCACTAAACATTATCATTTCGTCGTAGCTGCTTTAAAAGTTCACTTTCAGTGAAAACATTTTTATTTAAAGCTAGGTGAGACTATCTGGAAAGTAAGCTGGAGTGCGAGACTAAAAAATCATTGGATCTGATTAAAAACATCCCATGACTAACATTCTAGAATGACAAAACACCAAAAAGGAATAACTTTGAGAGAACTCTCAAAGAAAATATAAGATAGTTTACAGAGAGCTCCAATGATAATAAGGGGACTGAAGGAGGAGCCTGCAACGAGAAGTCAGAACCGATGGGAACCTATACCGGAAATTCACTAAACTTAGAGGGGCTGAAGACAGATCACAGTGCATCATAATTTAAACTTAAGGATTTATAATTTAAAAGTACCTACCGACATGATTTTCAATTACAAATTTTGAATATATTAATATGAATATTCAATTTTCGCTGAAAACAGATTGCCCCCACTGAAAATATATTCTGCCAGCCCTCATGACTAGTCACCTTTCTTTTAGGCATGCTGGTAGAAAGGTTACTTGCGTCACCAAATATCGCAAATTTAATTCTAATTGTGGCGGACAGGAATACTATACATGGTGTCCTGCGGTGGTAACCCATTAGATTATTTCAGAAACTACTTCGAATTGAATTTTGAAAATTTCAGTGTCTATATTGTTAAGTATGCTCTACTCAAATAATATAATAGCAACGGCATAGCACTTCAGGTTGTACCTGAAGTTGATGGCAACTTTGTTATTTTAAATGAAACACCCTATATATTATTACATTTTTGGATTCTAAATAAGATTTCATACATATTTCATGTATTATGTCCTATACCTAACGTCAGTCATTTTTGACTTATATCAAGATTTATGTCAAAATTGACAGTTTAGGGCTCCATAAGAATTCCGTTTTTCCTTGTAAATCAGTATTTAATAATTATTTTGCAGGTATTTTCTTATCAGGTGGGATCTTCTTTTTCGAATTGACAAGACATTTTCTGATTAGTTTATACAGGGTGGTCAAAAAATTATATTGAAAACGGTTCAAGAAAAACAGTTGAAAGTCAATTTTTTCAAATGGAATGGGTATATTATTATTATTTTATCTTTCTTAACATTAAAAAATAATGCAATTTTGTAATAGGTTATCACTTTCTAAAATGCATACTTTTCGAAATATCGTCATTTTTCTGCAGCGCCTACCGTTGTCTCTCTCGAAGCTAGCTAATTAAGTTAGTTAGCCATTAAATTATGGTCATTTTAACGTCAAACTAAACGTCAAATTAATAAAAATGAAAAATACTTATTGATATTATAAATTTATTATTAATTCATGGAGAATAAAATAAAGTGATTAATATCACCTGTAGAGTATTAAACGAGAGAAACCCCCATTTGCTAACGGTGACTAGAGAAATTAGGAAGAATTTTGAGAAATCATTTAGAGCAGGTTGGGAGGTATACAAATCAAGTATTACAACGAACTAAGACTAAAATTTAAAATAATACAGCAGAAATGAACAGAAGATTAAACTAAATAAATTTTCAACTAAAAAAAGTTAATCAACTAACGATACAAAAATAATTTAATTGTTCGATATGACCCCCATTTAAAATAACAAAGTTGCCATCAACTTCCGGTATAACCGAAAGTGCTATGCCGTTGCTATTATATTATTTGAGTAGAGCATATATGACAATATAGACACTGAAATTTTAAAAATTCAAGTCGAAGTAGTTTCTGAAATAATCTAATGGGTTGCTACCGTAGGACACCCTGTATACATATTCCACTATCTCCTCATCATTTTTCTTGAAGTTTCTGGAGTGAGCTTTTCGAAACACGTCCTAAACTAAATGTCTGAAGCAGGATCGTCCCCAGAGAGGTTTGCAAATAATCAAAAATACTAACACAAAATACATGGAAGTTGTTCATCATTACTGGTTATAGAACTTTGGTCGACAAAATTGAGGTAGCAAGACCAGGACAGATTGGGTTATGGGAACCAAAGACTGCTCCCTCCTGGCCTATAATAATATAATTTATTAGCGAGTAACTTCGTCTATAGTCCAGTGTTTCATTCACCTCAGGGAGTAAGTAGTCTTTAAAATACGTAACCTTCATTCTGTTTGTATGTGAGATACCGTAGAGATCTCATGTGCGGTGCCACTGGTCATTCTCCACATTGGCCCTTCCACCATCAATTCCGAAAAAAGCTCACCCAGCACAATAATCGCCTTTGTTAAGAAGACTGAACTCGTGTAGTCGAAGGGGAGGGTCCGGAAGGGACACCCATTTTGAATACATACCTAGATACTGCATTAATATCTAGGGTTTCCATATATAGATTTCACAAAAGCAACCATTAAAACCCGGAGAAATTCCACAGACTTTCCAATAAAGTGAACTGAGTAGAACTTACTTGATCATATTTGAGAAATACGCCAAGGGTTTCTATAGATACCTATAAGTACCTATTAGGAATTCAACAGTTGTATTTCATTCTAAACAAACTCATATTTACATTATACTACTACTACTGCTCATTATCATGCAGTCCAATTCATTCTTTAACCCACTGAGCGCCAATTAATAAAAACGGCCGCTCATTATTTGCATTGAAGCAGTTATAGCCAAGAAATATTCACATAATATTAGCTAGTATGAAAAGTCCTTTTAATATGCGATGAATATCCAATTAGTCCCAAATTCTTGATAATTTCTTCTTCTCGTGTTACTTTTACCAAGTCTTATGAATTCCAACAGACAGAGTGGAATTATTATTAGAAACATAACTAGATGTAAGTAGTAATCTATTTTATGCATACTTTCTACTACCTATCCTATATCACATTTTGTGTTGATCAAAATAGGTAAGTACTTTAAAATATTGCAAGCTTGTTGAAATGGATATCTATGGTTGTGCTACTCTCTTGTTTTAATATGTAAGCTTTTTTAAAACAAAAATATCACTTACAGGCGAGCCAGGAACCGGACTAAAACTAGCACTAAACCTTCTGGTCCTTGTCTGACTGGAAGATGCACTAGTAGATCCAAAAATATTACCAAAATTTTGTTGTTCACTAAAAAACCCGAACGTGTTTAATGGTTCTAGTTTCTAATCAAAAACTCACCGCACTGAGGAAGTTGAAGGAGTTGCTGCTGTCATTCCGGTTGAAGAACTCTCATTAATCATGGGAGCGCTGGAGCATCTTTTCAGTGTACTATGTCCATTGCTTGGACCATCCACATCCATTGCTTGGTGATTGGAGGATGACATTCAGTAATATTGCCACAAATACAAATTATCTTCGTAGGCAACATTTGACCTCTACCAAGAGATATAATTTGTTGCTAGGTCTGATGGAAGAGGAAAAATATGAACTATCAGAAAATATTTCCAAAATTTTCTAACAAATTGATATGAGTAAAACCACTTAGTTATAAAAACTCGCATCAACAACTGCAATATTATTAGAATTATGGACATGTACTGCACAATTTAATTTATAAATCCAAAGCAAAAGCATTTAAAAACTAGAGAGAATAATAAAACTATTCATCTGTTTTACTACGCTAATTTGTCAGACTTCGACTTCATTTTATTTTTGATCTTAAATTGTTATTTTCATCTACACTGTACCTACCTATACCTCATCTAATAAAAACTAAAATGCAACCCGCCTGTCGCCGCCATTGACATTTTCGTTACAGACAGACCTTTTTAATTTTTTGACATGGTTCAAGCGTGAGAAAAGAGAGGTCCGTAAGAGACATGTTACCAGTCGTGGCAAGATCAAGGCAAACCATATGGAGAAATATATAGCACAAGTGAGAGGTAAAAATGGTGGAATATAGGACGCGGCCATTTTGATGTTCTACTACAGGAGAGTCTTAAAAAGTCCTTAATGAGCTTACTTTGGAAAAGTTATAATAACAATCTAACTGGTTAAAACACGTTGTTGTATTGTATAATATCAGTATAAATTCTACGTATAATATAATAACGCAACTTATAGCATATTGCGATAATAATAAAAAATATAAGGATAATAAGATATGGATGTAACCTGGTACATAAATGTCAAATTTTATGTGGAAAAAGCTAATGTTTCCACATTTAAGATATAAAAAATATATTAAGTATTAAAATTACATATAATTTAGCAGTAATAAAACCAAAAATTTTATCCATATCTCTTTCATAAAGATTTAGAAAAACGTTAGTTTATTCCAGTATTTTTACACCACCATATAGTAATTTTATGTGTCCTTTGAACATGTTCTAGTATAAAAATTAGAAGGCAATGAAATAACATGGCAACAAAACTACATCAAAGTGGCGGTTTCTGTGTCTCCCTTATTTTCCGTTGCGCAATAGGATGCGCATACGGTTTTGACCGATATATTCCTCTATATATATGAGGCAAACTGGAAACCAGTCACACGGCTACTTTTCCGCATCGCTCATTTGAACTATTCTATGCAGTGTAAGGATTAATAAAAGATGTATTAAGAGTGACTGCTTTAGGGTTATTCTTTCGTACTGAACGAAGTGAACAATCTGAAAATTGTCAGTTCATTCACGATTCAGCGTATTCTTTCGACTCCTACCAAAGTGATTAAAATTCCTACCCCCCTTGCCGCTTACTGATCAACCTCTTGGTACCGGTTAGTTCGTTCAGTTAACCGTTAACCTCTAAAAGTATTGAATATTGAGAGATAATAATTGGCATATGATTTCGAATCAAACCAATAAATTATAAAAGTTTAAAACATGGATAATAATATCATGGAAGAAATAATTTTCCAGTTTTCAGAGCAGATTTGGTTGTTTTCACAAGTTTTCGAGGTCAAGTGAAAGACAATCACAAAAAAGATGATCTTTCGGTTTCGCCAAATATTCAGTTCAGTATAATCACATTCAGTTTATTCACATTCACTTGTTCAGATCAATCACTACGAAAGAATAACCCTTTTAAAGTGAGTAGAATGAAAACATTTGATATTTGTCATTGGGATTTTTTGTATATATCGATATACAAAAAATTCAGACAATAATAAAGTTAAAGGTCGGCGTTTGTACACCATGTAGATAAGGTTTGTTTTCACATGCGGTCGGAACTGTCAGGATTCTGCGCAAACCAATTACACCCCATGTCAACAACGTTAGTTTTGGAATCTCGAATCATTTTTGAGCAAATTTGATTTTCTCTTGTCTGATGCTCCGTTTTCGCTAAAAAAAAGTAAAAATCATTTGTCTGCTGGTTCAAATCACTGATATTAAAAGTTATAGGGAATTCTACAAATGTTCCCAATAGGGATACTCAGGACGGCCAGCATCTTCATTTAACAAAACATCTAATTCACAAGAATGATGCAAGTTGCGAAAAATA
Organism: Apoderus coryli; assembly: GCA_911728435.2. Classification (NCBI taxonomy): domain Eukaryota; kingdom Metazoa; phylum Arthropoda; class Insecta; order Coleoptera; family Attelabidae; genus Apoderus; species Apoderus coryli. The sequence continues at coordinate 1,962,224 of OU452206.1, read as the reverse complement.
AGAATGGTTTATTATATATTTATTACTTTTTTTAAACATTTATACTTACTGTATAATAATAGTTACGGTAACCATTAATAATATATATAACCATTAATAATATATATATATATATAATAAGTAACCATTAGTAACTTCTAATATCGCTCGCTATTATATTACTTAAGGGTAATATATTGAGTTCCACTACGAGATATGGAGAAGGAATGACTGAGTTTCGACTCGTGCGCATCCTATTTTGGATTGCCGGACGCCACTTGGAAGCTACTACTTTTGTTCTGTTTTGCTTTCATGTTCGCTTAGAGTAATGCCGAACCACAGAAAAAGTTCTAGATCTGTGTGCCGAACCTACTTATTTTGCTTCTCACTGATAGCATTAGTCTCTTACATAATATAAATATAATGCTGTAGAAAATCGTAACAGGTATAGAATTCAAAGATTTTTTTTGCTGTTTTAGGATTTAGTCATGAAATTATATTCTTAATTTTTTATTATATTCATTTTTACATATCTATTAATTTGTATTCTGTTGGGTTGGTGGTCAATTTCAGTTTTCACTGACATCACACATATTTACGTATTTAAACAATAGGGAGTTAAGGCAATAGGGAGTTAAAGTTGTTCATGAGACAAGAACGTATACGCATCTATTGACAGCTAGGCATGCGCAAATGAATTATTCATCTCGTTTGCGGATACGTATCCCGTATCGATACGGTCTCTTGCGTGTCATTCAGACGAGAACGGAGAACGCATTCTACCAGAAATCCTCGATTGTATGACCGGAGGTATCCGAACGAGTTAAACAAATATAAACATAACCTAAGAGAAATGCGTTACGTTGCTAATCAAACTTTAACTCATTTTTGGTCCTAGATTTTTCAATTGACTTACCCTAAGTAATTCCCGTTACGTCAGCATAAATACGTCTCGTCTTATGTACAACTTTAACTCCTATTACCAAGGACGTATGCGTCTCTCCATGCCTAAAGTGGGATTTTGGTTATGTTTACGCTACATAAGCACTCATTCAAAATAGAGTTAAGGTACCACATAGAATACGTATCGTATATGCGGAGGGTAGAGATGGCACTTGATTTGAGAAAAAGACTTAGATTTTTCTACTTCCATTTACTATTTTGTTAATATGACTGTTTATTTAATTATTAATAAACTACTCAACTTAATTTTTAATTTTGAATGACAGTTTCTATTATTCTATTCTAGATATTCGTGTAATTCCAACAACAATCGGTTCAATATGTTTAAGTATACGATACGCATAAAGGTACATATGTTTACGGCCTTCGTATCGTTAAACGTATCATAAATTTAAAGAGCGCGTAGATGTCAAAAGATACGTTTACGTATACGTCATTGGCGTTGCCTTAACTCCCTAATAACACGTCTTTGTTGGTACATCGTGACGTGAGAAGGTAAAATTTCGCTCTTAATATTTCAATTCTCAGTTGCTTTTGTTTTAGGAACGTCTGGTGAAACGAGGCGAGTGAAAACAGAATAAAAGGAAATTGCAATTATTTATTTAACTTTATTTTATATTAAAATTTCAATAACTTTGCCCAAAATTTGTTCTCTTTCAATAAGAAGAATTTAATAGTGATCAAAGAAAAATAATAGGATATTGCAGAAACATGTTTAAATTTGATCTAGGTACTAGGTATTCCAAACGAAGTTAGGCCGAGAGAAAAAGTAAATGGTTTGTATAATGTTTATAAAGACAAAGGGATAATAATTAAACTCATATTTTGTTTATATACATAGTATATAATAGTATAGTATTTTAATGGAACTTTTTTTAGATATCACTGCTTATTACTTGGTTTTAGAAGATTAGCTTATATTTTTCAAAAACAAAATATTTACCTATATTAGATTGATTCTATTCACATACCAACTAGTCGGCTGGCCGTATGCTGTTAAGGCAGGAGGTCAAACAAAGAGAGAAGAAGAAGAATAATTCACATGCCAATTAAACAAGACCTTAAGTCATTTTGACTCTACACCTCGGTTTAATCCTCAGCGCATGACTACAAAAATAGTGACAAATGCATTATGCAATTCTAAATAGCGCATGCAATGAATTAATATGGACATTTTGACCAGTAAAAATAACCTCAAAAATTACGAAAATATTCTTTAGCTTTAATTAAATGGGACAGGAGATGCCCACATGTACAAGCGCGGGTCGATGCGATCATGGTATTAAAGTACCTGGTCGCGAAGATGGTGGTTGGATGGATAAATTACCAGAGATATAGAGAGGGGAGAACGCGCTTCGACGAGTGCGCATACGATTTTCCGAGGACGGTACGGGTACCACCATGTTCCTTGTTGTCGTACCAACTGTCGGAAAACAAATCTGCAGTTAAACTATGATTCGTCTATTAAAGCGGGAATTTTTAATTCCGGCCAATAAGAGTCCGCTGTTTTATGTTGGCAGCTGCAAATTGTAGACCGTCTGTCTTTAGTTTGAAAACTGAAAACGGTTTATGTTTATATTGTTTGTTTAATATTATATTCGTTAGGATTTTCGTGTTAATTTCTTTGTGATTTGTTGGTTTTGATGGTTTTAGTGTTTGTGTAAGTTCTATAAACAATGGCTGGTGTTGTAAAATCGTGCAAAAACTATAGAAAACGTAGCCCAGAAGGAATTTCATTTCATCAGTAAGTAATAATGTGAGCATAACCAAAAATGCAGTGTCGTGTATTCAAATCTAGGTTGATTGGTAGTAAACTTTAATACCTAAAGACAAAATACTAATTTATTTCAATTGCTAAGACTTGTATTTTTATATGAATATGAGCCATCTATACAAATACTATTATACATTTTGTAGAATTCCAAAAGATGAAAATGTACGACATATATGGCTTACTACGTTGGGAATTCAGCCAGAAAATTGGGTATGGAAACCATTTAAGCTAGTGTGCTCCAACCATTTTAAAACTGAGGCTTTTTTAAATTTTCCTGGAAAGCGTCTGTTGAAGAAAAACTGTTCCTGTACAACTTAAAGTTTGTCCAACAATGCCAGGTATTTCTGGAATAAAAAAGGGAACGCAACCAGGGCAACTAAAAACTCCGATTCCATCTAATACATCCTCATCGAAAACGAAAATAAATGCCGATGGAACTGCTTCTCCTTCAACTTTAGTTTTTATTATTCTATGATTCGGGCAGTGTTTTACAAGGGTTAACTTCCGTATTCAAGTTATTTTTTAGTTATTAGTTTTACACAACGTTATTAAAAAGCGCTGCTACTAGGAGGTGTAATTTTGATTATTAAGTTTTTTTTTTATTTTCAGTACCTCCCCAAGTGTTCTAAAGAGAAAACATTTGCAACTAAAAGAACGACAAGATGAATATAGGAGAAAGTTATATAGTGCAAATAAGAATATAGTTGCATTGAAAAAAAATGTCACTAGTTTAAAATGTGTCCTGGAAATACTGAAACAGCAGGATTTATTATCAGAAAATGCTATTGGGCATTTGGGACAAAGTTTTGACAGCATTCCTTCTCTATTAATGAATCGATACTTAAAAAATTTAGATAAAGAAAGTATTACTCATGAGAAGTATCCGGCACTTCTACGACAATTTGCTTCGACTATACAATTCTACTCATCAAAAGCATATGATTATGTTCGATCGCAATTTGCCTTGGCACTTCCTCACCAGGCTACCACCAGAAAATGGGTAAGCAATGTAGATGCTCTGCCAGGATTTATTAGCATAGCATTTAATGCTTTAAAAGAGAAAGTGATCGAAGCGCAGGCAAGTGAAAGGGAATTAATTTGTTCGCTTATGCTGGATGAGATGTCGATAAAAAAGCAGATAGATTTTGATGGTGTAGGAACTTTGGGAGCTTGAATTTTCAAATTAAACGATTTTTCACAATATTCGTTATTCTTTTTATTTTAAATATCCAACACATAATTTTCTAGGGTTATCGGAGTTCACGCGTCTTTCTTAACTGTCTCTCATACTCTACTGTCACTTGTCCAACTGTCAACCGTAGACGGTTGACAGACTACCGCGTGTGCGTTTAGAGATGTGAAAATACACAATACCATCACTAGAGATGGGCATATTCAATTCATAAAATATCGTCTACAACTCGGCCAACCTGACCTGTAATCGACCTCGATTACATGAAATCGATTTGATCACACACATTGTTGCAAGATGCACAACACTTACAAAAATCAATAAACATGCTCGCAAAGTATGAAAACACACCATGTAGCAAACGGCATAAATTGGTGCCGAAATTTCTTAATGTAATGTACAATAAACAAACTAATGTGCTGTTCTTAATCCGCGAACATGCAAATACAAACATTATACACAAATTAATCAAAATGTATATGAAAATCACTGTATAACAGAAATACAATTTCTGAACAAGCATAAAACCGACATTAATCTCGAGTTATGTAACTAGGATAAATTATACAAGAGTAAACTCCAAACTTATGAACTAATCGTTCAAAAATACAATATCCATGCAATTCAAAATCAATCAAGCATTTCAATCAAATACAAAGCAACAATAGTAAAGAGTCATGTAATACAATAAAAAATCAGCAGTCAACCCCAAAAAATGCGTTGGCATCAAATACAAAATTACAATAATCAAATACATCAAATACAAAATTACAATAATATTCTCATTGTAGTCTTAAAACTATTCTGAAATACACACACAAACAATAATTTAACAGTCACAATTCAGTACTATTTCATACAATTCAAAAGACAATCTGCATAAACACACAGGAACGTCACATACACTTATATAAAATGCCCCAAAATCTCAGTGTTGGAATATATATTTTTTCATGACTTGGGTAAGTCGAAAACAAAATCAATGTACTAAGAAATCCAGGGTTTCATGCGATCTGTGCTAAATACTCCCTCGAATGGAATATTTGAAAGTTGAAAACCCTCGACATCATTCAAAACATAGCGATCATTTCCCAAAACTTTTGAGACTGTGTAAGGACCTTTATATCGCGGTAATAATTTTCTATTTACGCCCGGCTCAGAAACAGTATTCTTAATCATTACGAGATCCCCGACTTTATAGATTCTACTAGATTTGCGTCTGCTGTCATAAGCCCGCTTGTTGGTCTCCTGACTAGATAAAATATTTTTGCTTGCCTGCTCTCTAATCGCGACCAAATCCCTAACTTCGTTTTGAATAGAGTCAATATAGGACTTCAGCAAGTCATTAACCCTGCCCACCTGGTTTATACCGTAAAGTAATCTACTCGGAGTGTCACCCGTCGATCGACTTACAGAATTATTAATAGCAAATTCGCAATCATACAAAAACTCATTCCATTTATCCCTCTCGCACACCTTAGCCAACATAGGAACCAATACTCTGTTAATCCTCTCAACCTGCCCATTTGCCCTAGGTGTTGCAGTGGCCACCAACACATGATCTACACTCTCCTCCCGGCAGAAGTCCGCGAAAGCCTTACAGGTAAATGCACTACCCCTATCGGAAACTATACGTTTAACTTTACTATAACTTTTAAAGTAATCCTTTAAATGCAGAATGGCCTCACTTGCAGTTGTTGAACGACAGGGATACAACTTGACAAATTTCGTAAAACCATCCACTATCAGAAGTATATACTTATGTTGCTTTCTAGTTTTTTCTAACGGACCCAGATGATCAATATGGCAGGTTTGGAACGGTAAATTACCCTTAGGTATGCTATGCAGAAATCCCTCCTGTCTTCCCTGAACGGGTGCATAATTTATACACTTCAAACAATTTGCAATAAAACAACGAATTTTACGTTTTAAGTCCGGAAACCAATATGTACTTTTTATATATTCGTAAACTTTATCGACTCCAGCATGTCCCAATATATCGTGCGATGTACCTATAATATTATTTTCAAAACATTCAGGAACCAGAAATAGAAGTTTCTCCCCGAACTTTCTATACACCAACCCGTTTCGCAACTCATAAAGAGGATGCTGTCGTACCTGCAACATCTCAACAATCTTTCGTATGTTAGCATCAGAGCATTGCTTAATCGATAAATTTTGTTCAAACGTGTTCTCCTCAAGAACAAGTATATTATGACATCTACTCAACGCATCGGCGTGACTCATACGGCTACCTCGTCTATGTTCAATCGCATAATCATACGACTCCAATAATAATGCCCAACGCTGTATTCTAGGATTGATCTCCTTTTTATTTAACGCTAATTTTAAACTATTACAGTCAGTGTATATTTTGAAATGAATGCCCTGCAGGTAAATTCTAAAACGCTGCAAAGAATGCACAATCGCCAAAATTTCGAGTTCGAAACTATGGTACCTAGACTCCGCATCGGATGTGCGCCTACTGAAATAGAAAATAGGGTGAAAACAACCATCGTTCTGCCTCTGCATGAGGACAGATCCGTACCCGTGCACACTGGCGTCACAATGCAGCTCAGTCTCGGCCTTAGGCGAATAAATCGAGAGAACAGGCTGCTGGGCCATTAATTGCTTTAACTCCGCGAAAGCAGAAAAGTGTACGTCAGAAAACTTAAATTCGCCCTTACTTTTCAAGAGATCATACAGAGCCTTCGCTCTGACAGAAAAATTCTCGATGAATTTCCGAAAATAACTTGAGAGTCCCAAGAATGAATGAAGCTCCTTATGATTCTTCGGTACAGGAAAATTGGTAATCGCACTTATGTGTTCGTTACTTGGTCTAACCCCAGTTTTATCTATATTATACCCCAAATATAGTACAGAATCGGAGAGGAACATACATTTGTCCAACTTCAATCTCAAACAATTTCTCCGCAATAAAGAGAATACCTCCTTCAAGATATCTAGATTCTCCTCTATAGTCTCTGTCGCTATCAAAATGTCATCCATATAAATAAGTATTTTGTTACTGAATAGTAAATCTCGAAAAACCGAATTCACAAATCTCATAAACACTGAAGGACCGTTCACGAGACCAAATGGAAGCTTGGTATATTCAAACTGAGCAAAAGGGGTGACAAAAGATGTGTACTTTCGGGAAGATTCCGAAATATTTACGTAATGGAAACCGTCCTTTAAATCCAGCTTGGAAAAAACCCTCTTATCTCTCAGATTATCTATTTGCTGCTCTATAATAGGTAATGGGAAATGATCTTTTATGGTAATCTTATTTAAGGTTCGGAAATCAACGCACATGCGCAAGTCACCCGACTTCTTTTTCACCAACACAATAGGTGAGCTATATTCTGAATTACTTGGCCTTATTATTCCTCTATCTAACAGATCCTGACATATCTTTCTTACCTCAGACGTCTCGAAAAAGGAAAGCTTTCTAGGACGATAATAAAATGGTTGTTCGTGCTTTAAAACTATTGACATATCCCACTGTGTTTCCGGACTAGAAGCCTCAGGAAACTTCAGATAAAAAGATTCAAATATGTTAATAAACTTTGCAAAATACTTTTTAGGTAACGCTTCGTGTATGTTTATGCTAAGATCGACCGGATCATCAACAGCGCTTATAAGCAATACTTCATTACTAAGAAAATCGGTATTTGTACTTTTATCTCTTTCAAAATCAATAACAACCCCACTCCCGGAAAACTCAAATCTCAAGTGTTCATTTGACATTAAATCTCTCCCCAAAATACAACTATAGGTCATTGTGCTTTCAGGAACAACATAGAACTTTAAAGTGACTGACACATTGTTATTCAATGTGACATTCTCATCGATATAACCCAAGATAGTAAGTCTTGAACTATTTATTCCTGCAAACTCAAACCCCTCAGAATCGGTTTTAATTTTAACATAATTTGGTAAAATGTCAACTCTTATAAGTGAAATACTACTACCTGAATCAAGCATAGCCTCACAATTTACATTTTTATAATTCTCAAAGGATACATTAACAAGATAGGCTGGGGGTCGCCTAACTGTATGTGATTCTGCCACCTTCGGACTGGCATCTCGTAGTCGTTGAACAGGCAGTACTGCGTTGCTACCCGTGGCAACGTCGTTATGTTCCTGATGAGTATAGTTGGTTTCCGTACAAACCAATGCAGTGTCCGTACGTCTCTCAGGCCGGGCTTGGCCTGCAGATCCGGAGGTAACTGGCTGGGCTCTCCGAGAAGCGGTGCAGTCTCTGGACACATGGCCGGCGTGGCCACATGTATAGCACGTTGGTGACGATCGCTGCTGCTGACGTCTTGGCCTTCTACACTCCGAGGACAGGTGACCATGGCCATTACAGTTGAAGCATCTCATCATACGGTCCCGCCCAGGAGGAGGAATCGGTGGACGATGTCGCACTGTGGTATTCGTTCGGTCATTAACTGTAATCGCATTCATAACATTTAATATCTCTCCCAATGAAGAAAAACGCTGCACACGAGCCTGAGACTGAAGAATATGGTTATCAAACCCGTCAATTACATATTCAATAATATCTCTCTCACTCATTCCAATTCTGTTTCCCAAACTAACTTTATCGTGGAAATATGCTGAAAATCTTTCGCCTCTATGCCATCTTCGGGCCTCAAAACTTTTTAACAAAGAAATTCTATCCTCACGAACAGTAAACATTTCCATTAACCTTACTTTCAACTCGTTATAAGACATAACAACGAATTCAGGCCTTGAATAAAACCATTGTTTAACTGGTCCAGCAAATTTACTGATTGCGATAAGTAGTATCTTACTGTCACTAACCTTGTAACAATCCTGAATCATTTCCAGTCTTCTCAACCACATACCGGCAGACTCACTTCCATCAAACTCCGGCACAAACATCATTATTTCTTGCGTCGTTAACATAGCTTGGTTCGTTAATATAGCTTGGTTGTGGTAAGCTTGAGCGTTCCAAGACCCTACAGGCTGCTGATATCCACCAGAATGCGGGCACGAAGCAGTCACGTGAGGCGCTGCAACAGGCATTGAAGGCGCAGCGTATACATGGGGCTGCACAAATGGCATGGAAACAGACGCTGACGATTGATATACGGGCGGCGTACGTTGTATTGACATGAACGGCGCTGAAACATCCTGCACTTGTTCCATTTGACGTGGCGCTAACTCCACACTTTGCACTTGCGATGATTGTGAAGGTAACGATACCGACACGACTGTTGGTATTTGCGGCGTTAGAGACGGCATCGACACAGGCGAAATGCCACCAGACACGGACGGCATCTGACTCAAGGCAGTCGCCCGGGGCTCCATCACTTCAGACGGTGATCGCAAAAAACTGACAGGCTCCTGAAAATCGGCAGGCAGGCCCGTGTTATCGGCAGCATTCTGATCATCGGCAGACATCCCGGGTTGAGGCACTGAAAACCCACTTCTTAGTTCATAACGTGGTATGATTGGCATGCTCATACAAATCTATCACAATCGTCACTATTACACAATCTACGCGCAATACTCCGATAGAACCCCACACCTGATAATCTGTAGGAACTTTGGGAGCTTGAATTTTCAAATTAAACGATTTTTCACAATATTCGTTATTCTTTTTATTTTAAATATCCAACACATAATTTTCTAGGGTTATCGGAGTTCACGCGTCTTTCTTAACTGTCTCTCATACTCTACTGTCACTTGTCCAACTGTCAACCGTAGACGGTTGACAGACTACCGCGTGTGCGTTTAGAGATGTGAAAATACACAATACCATCACTAGAGATGGGCATATTCAATTCATAAAATATCGTCTACAATGGCCAGAAAGTTTGGGGATATGTCGATGTTGGAATGTCAATGGAAAATGATTCATTGCCACCTTGCTCAGAAGCCCTAGTCATCATGGTTGTGGCTCATCAGTCGCATTGGAAGCTTCCAATTGGATACTTCCTAATAAAGTCATTGTCTGGAGCAGAAAAAGGAAATCTAATAAAATAATCCTTAATTAGATTCAATGAAATTAACGTCACTATTACATCTGTAACTTGTGATGGACCATCCGTAAATTTTGCCATGTTGTACGAATTAGGCTGCAATTTTGAAAATATTAATTGTTTGAAAACATGGTTTTCACACCCGTGTCACGAAAAGTTTACTGTTTACTAGATGTGTGCCACATGTTAAAACTAATTAGGAACAATTTTGCAACTCTAAAGCAATTTAAAAACCCAAGCGGTGACATTGTCAACTGGAAATACATTGTACAGGTGTACGAGCAGATGCATGAAAACCAGGACTTATATATCGCAAACAAAATACGGGCTGCACATATGCAATGGCACAAACAAAAAATGAAGGTACAAGTTTTAAATATTTAAAATTTCAATTTTACAATATTGAATTTGTAGGTGCACTTGTCACACAGAAATCTTATATTATATATATATATATATATATATACTCTAGAATGATAATACCGTAGTACAAAAATGTAACCAAAAGTGTAGAGCTGTCCATAATGCGCATGATCACCAGTAACTTATTTTTCAACAGGACCGGCTTTGATTAAATGTAATATTACTGTTATAGGTATATTTAAAATTAAATTTTACCATTTGGTAATTCAATTAAAAAAATGGAATAAAGGAATTTAAGAAATAAAAAATTACATTAAATATCTAAATACTTTATTGTCTAACAGGTACAACCCAATAATAATAAATCTAAGCAGAAACGAGAAATAAGTAAAAATTCTAATACTGGAAAATATCGTAAGGACTTGAGCATTCTAATTATTTATTTTATTATTATATAATATTTGTTTGTTTATACAACCATCTTAGGCCTCTTACCTCTCTATAGCCTTCAAAGAAGGGGTGCAAGAAACAATGACTTCACGAATATTTTCCGTGTCCATGTAAACCACTTCCATATCATCCGTACTACTCGCAATAGTATTTTGTGACAAAACATGGTTGGTAGAACTTTTATTCTCAGCAATTTCATGGAGGATTCTATAATTAAGTATATTCCAGTTTAACAACAGAATTCAAACGAACTTTGTATACCTACACAACGTAGGAAATATATCCTTGACATACATATCATGCATTTTTGACAGACTGCTTTTAAGTAAACAGTGTCTTGATATCAAGCGATTAAGAATTTAACTTCCATTCTCATTTACATAATCTCTTCTTTTCAACAAAAGTTTGGGAACTGCATCGGGTACGAGGGTGATCCTCTTGCCGTCTTCTCTACAAATGATATCTTCTGCAGCGAAATGCTTACTGCATATGACATTCCCATCACATACATTTTCTGTACTAGGATCCCAATGCCCGCATCCAAACATCATGTCTTTTTTTTGTCAAGCTAAAAATGAGTATCATGTCAATGGTATCATATTGACTCAAACTGAGACTGTTAGAAACCCGAAATAATAACTTACTGAAAATATTTAATACCAGGAATGAGACCTTCATTTTTACACCACAACACTATACACCTCATTGTTTGTTAAATAAACGAACTACCAAACCAAAATAACAAATATTAAAAACAATTTTAATCACAAATAGGTATATCTATCAACAATTAAAATATACCACGAATAAAACCATAACTCAATTATAAAACCTAAATGAATTGTTGTGAAGCCGACTCTGACAGATATTCCCACTACGAGAAATGTCATTTGCGAAAACAGACGCTGTTGCGAAATCTCCTAAATTTAATAAGATTTGGAAAAAAATGTTTCGTTCATATTGCTGAAAACTAAACAGTATGCAATTTTACCGATAACATTTAATTATTTGATTTTGTCAAGCAGTTTCGTATGACGCAACATATGGATTTATTTATAAAACAGATATGTCGCATAAATTCTGTAAGGCGAATGACAAAATAGTTTTAAATATGGCAGCTCTGTACTGAAAATAAGTTACTGAGGAGCATGCGTAGTTCGTGAAAACTCTGCATACGCGTTACACTTTTTGGTATTCGGCTGGATTTAATTAGCATTCTAGAGTACATATATAACATAAGATTTCTATGACTTGTCCGCTCAAACTTTAAGTGGCAGTGTTGCAACTGCAATAGAATTTTTGAGTGAGGACTGCCATCTTCCAGAATTTCAAGGAGCAACTGCAACTATAGAATTTATTAGAATCGTTGACCAGCTATTCGATGTATTAAATTCAAAAAGTCCATGGGGAAGAGGCTATAAAGCGCCATTAAGAAACAGTAATGAAGATAGCTGGCGTTCTTTTGTTTTGCATGCAACCAAATATTTATTACAATGCACAGGTGGCACTGGTAGACCACTATATCTTACACCAAAGAAGACGCCGTTTATTGGCTTTGCCATTTCTGCATCATCAGTTTGCGGAATTTTTGATGATTTTGTCAAGAATGACGAAATGATACATGTACAAAATTTTTCTTGATTTAAAAGTTAGAAACTTTGGTTTTTTTTAAAAACAAAAATATGCAACCAAACAAACATTTGTTTTAATTTAAATTTAGTTTTTGTGAATTTTTAAATTTTTAGGTGCAGAAATGGTTGGAACAACAATCCATCTGCACTGCAATTTATGCGTACTTTTAGGAAATTGTTACTGCAATCCAAAATCTCACCTAGAGGGGGCAATTGTAAGGTTTTAGATACAACGGCAGTTTTAACAATTTCTAGTAGCTCAAGCCAAAATAGAGAATTGAGAAGTATGTTCATAAATGATACAGTGGACGTTTCATTTTGTCGAAAGTACGGTATTGACCCTCAGGACATGACTTTATCTGATCATGATTATGATGTATTGCCATTTGTTTTGGGATTAGACGAAGTATCTGCGAATATAGTCACATACATAGCTGGCTTTGTGATTACAGTTTTGAAAAAAAAGAATAAATGTATCGACTGTATTACATCATGTACTACCACAATGGAAACAAAGGAGGAAGATTTCCAATATAAATTAAAATCCAGAAAAAATAGAGGTACTTTTTTAATTCTATATTATTTATTTCCTACTACAATATTGCTTGCTTGCTTATAGGTGGTTTACAAGTACCATCTTCAGGCTTAGTAAAAATATGTCTCAACACCGAGATAAATATCAGAAATTTATTGAGAATAACGGAAAATAAAATTCCCGTTGGCGAATTTTTCCTGGAAAAATTTGTTATAGCTGTTATTCAAAAGTTTTTCCATTTGATACTACACTTGTTTCCTGATTTAGAAGATCACTTGGAAGAAAACTTGCCAAATGAAGAAAACCATAGAATTAAACTAATAAAAGAGATCGTCAATGTTTACACCATAATTAGATTATACCACCTTGTGAAGAAATACACATCACAAATCCAGGGCACTTTGGTACGCAGGGAATTAAATAAATTAATTTTATTTAATCACCAATAAAATTCAAAAAACAGTCTGAATCACACCACAACAAGTATAATAATAATAAGATATGAGCTTCAGGATCACTAGGTAATATCACAGTCAGCATCATCAACATCAGCAGCGAAGCATCATCACCAACATCAGAAACATCATAATTGACGTCAGCAACAACGTTTACATCCGAAGCAACATTATTGGCGTCAACAATATGAACAGGTTTTCCAGTAGCACCATCTGTAAAGTTGACAGCACAACGAGCACTTAGGTCAACGAAAAGATCTGAAAGGTTTCGAGATTACGCCATAAATCTTGATGACGAAGATATTAATGTTTAAATTGTTGGTATGATTGTATTTTATAATAAGTATGTATTTTATTGTTGTTATATATAAACATTGTAAAATATGTAAATATCATGTAATTGACGTAACTGGTAAGAATATTGATTTTAATATTTAACATTTTCATTAAAATTTCCGCAGTTAAAAATGTATAAAAAAAGATTACGGTCGACGTATTAGGATTATAGTCATTATAACTAACTCATTACAGTGAAGGGGCTAGTGTTCTACTAATTGTTCAAGATGGGGTTGTATAAAGATTATTCAAATAACATAAAGATATTAAGCAAGTGATTCTGATAAAGTTGTACTGTACTGGCGTGGGTGTTCCTAGAGAATTCACTAACTAAAGGAGTTGCATATCCGTCCTGAAGGAAGGACAAGGGTCACTTTCTATCTGACCGAGTTATGTATGGTTCATCCTGTATAAATATAATAAGATATTCCCACGACGACAAGTTGATGATCCATCATTTCCAGTAAAATGGCAAAAGTGCGATGTATCAAAAGTTACTTAGTTCTGTATAACAACATGTTTAATTAGAATAGACATAGACACGAACAAGTAAAGATTAATAATTATTATATTATATTCCTTTGCTTTTTCTAAGTTATATTTTGAGTTTTAATAAAATTTAGTTAAAAGATATTTTTTTAAAATCAAATTCTTTATATTCAAAAACATAAAGACCGTTCTATACGACGCGTCGTCGTGCTAACATCATAAAAATTAACAGTAAACGCGGAAACATGAATTCTTGTACCGAATGAATATTAAACCATTACGATTCAAACAGTGTTTGATTGCAGGAAAAGTATAAAACCTAACAGTACCTAAATACATAGAGGGTACACACAAGACAGCAGATAGCCGAGGCGGTTACTTAAAAAATTTAATCTATTCCTGATTACAATTACTTCACAATAAAGTTATCGATTTCTGGCCGTTTTTGTAATCACATAGTAATCATGATAAGATGATTATGTTGATGGTTACTTTTTTTTAGTCGATCAAATAGGGGCAAAATTCCCCTTAGGCGCCTAATCATATATGCTGTTTAGAAGTTCCATTGACCATGCACATTATTTTGTTTTGATATTGTACCAAATAACAGATAATAATAAAATCGCTTTTTCAAAACTTCGGAGTATTTTTATTATTTTGCAACCCATGGAAATATCGTATCATTCCAAACCTACTTTACCTTAGAACTCTATTTTAGTTTTAGCATAAGAATGAAATTAGATTATATCAAAGGATTAGTCGTAGTCTGCAAGCCTCGGAAAGACCCACTCTAAATTTCCGTTGTATGTGAAAACTATTTGGCGTCTCGAAAAAAACAAAAACGTTTGTTCCATATGCCGCGAGCCATTTTATAAAAAAGCCTATAAAATTTAAAATAATCTATATTTGTTTTATTTTAAATTAAAAAAAAGCACACTGAAAACTGGCAGTGACAATTCGAAAAAAAATTTATATAAACTTTTTTCCAACTTAAATATTAAAACGATACACCACTGTCAACAAGGAACATGGCGGCCTACTACATTAGCAGTTCGCGCATCTGTCAAGCTCATTCTCCCCCCACTATATCTCTCGGGAAAAGCTAAAATAGGGTTATTCTTTCGTAGTGATTGATCTGAACAAGTGAATGTGATTAAACTGAATGTGATTATAGGGTTATTCTTTCGTACTGAACTAAGTGAACAATCTGAAAATTGTCAGTTCATTCACGATTGTGCGTATTCTTTCGGCATCGGTCACTTCTACCAAACTGATTAAAACTCCTACACCCCTTGCCGCTTACTGATCAACCTCTAGGTAACGGCTAGTTCGTTCAGTTAACAGTTAACCTCTAAAAGTATTGAATATTGAGAGATAATAATTGGAATATGATTTCGAATCAAACCAATAAATTGTAAAAGTTTAAAACATGGATAATAATATCATGGAAGAAATAATTTTACAGTTTTCAGAGCAGATCTGGTTGTTTTCACAAGTTTTCGAGGTTAAGGGAAAGGCAATCACAAAAAAGATGAGCTTTCGGTTTCGCCAAATATTCAGTTCAGTATAAGGGTTATTCTTTCGTACTGAACTAAGTGAACAAACTGAAAATTGTCAGTTCATTCACGATTGTGCGTATTCTTTCGACATCGGTCACTTCTACCAAACTGATTAAAATTCCTACCCCCCTTGCCGCTTACTGATCCACCTCTAGGTACCGGTTAGTTCGTTCAGTTGACAGTTAACCTTAAAAGTATTGAATATTGAGAGATAATAATTGGAATATGATTTCGAATCAAACCAATAAATTGTAAAAGTTTAAAACATGGATAATAATATAATGGAAGAAATAATTTTCCAGTTTTCAGAGCAGATTTGGTTGTTTTCACAAGTTTTCGAGGTTAAGTGAAAGACAATCACAAAAAAGATGTTCTTTCGGTATCGCCAAATATTCAGTTCAGTATAATCACATTCAGTTTAATCACATTCACTTGTTCAGATCAATCACTACGAAAAAATAACCCTATAGTCGCTTTCTATCTACAAAAGAATACAGTCATGATCCATGATTATTAAATCACTATACCTATTCGATCGAATGGATCATGATTCGGAATTTATAACGAAAGAACGCCGTCCTTTGTTAGTTAGAAATACTTTTAATTACACTGATGGCCTTATGCACCGATATAATTTAATCCGCATTCGAGGTAAATCATATTTAATGAAAATATTTCATATCCACCGCTAGATTTTAATGGCTTCAGCGATAGTAGCGGTGTAACTGGTAAAAATGATCTTCGAATAGTAGATAGTAGGTATAACTGGCTGATTGCTACTACGTTGCAGAAGGCCATAATTGAACAAGAATAGTGAATAGAGCATATATATAGAAGACTATATCGCCCAAAACCGTATGCGCATCCGATTGTACAAAGGAATTCAGGCAGATAGAGAAACCGCTATATTGATGTAATTTTCTTGCCAAGTTACTTATTGTCTTCTAATTTTTATACTATAACATGTTCAAAGGACATATAAAATTAATATATAGTGGTGTAAAAATATTAGAACATTCCCACATTTTTCCAAATGCCGGGCCCTATATTCCACCGTATTTACCTATCACTTGAGCGATATAGTTCTCTATATATATATATATGGGGGAGGGTCGCTGACGACAGTGCGAAGCTCTGAGAACGCGGCTTTATTGTCCACGATATTAATTAGTACAAAAAATTGGGGTTTAATGAAAAAGACGGCATTCGGACTATAATATTTTACGAGCCGACAAAGCACAATCCATTAATATTCAAACAAAATTGCATTTATTCATATAAACTATTTCTGATTTTGTGCGGCTTAATCTTTATCTTAGTGTCACCACCTGCATCTGCCGAACGTACAATTCGAATATTTTTTTGGCGTTGCAGTGTTTTTTTTAATCGGCCCTTGTAAATAGGAAATAAAAGTCACATAATCAACTCGTGTTTTCCATGTATTTAAACATAAGTAGCAGTACAGCACAAATTGTATTCTTAACAATTATTGTTCTTTGGATCTGTTAAATTACATTACTTCCAGTGTACAGAAAAAAATAGTAAATAATAATAAGGCACCTTTTGGTATCAAAAAGTGAATATCTAGGTACTACAACAGCTCTAACAAAATTATATGTAGGTATTGTTGAAATAAACAAATTTTATTTCTTTGTGACAAAATATTATTATTATAAAAATGTTTGAGAAATTTAAATTATTATTTTTATGTACTAATATATAACTACATCCATTCATTGCGTGAAACTAGAAAGAAATATCCTTTTCACTTATGAAGCTAGGTATAACGCATTTTTAAATAAACAAAATATTCGTTATTGGTCAAGAAAATCCGCTTTGATCATGGACGGGCGAACTCAGTCATCAGAAAAATATTCATGTATGGTTGGATCATAGACAAATTATTTTTAATAAAAAATAGATCGCTAACTCTATACGACATTGACAACCGGAAACTGGGTCTTAAATCATACCTACCTACCTGAAGCGCTGCTATCGCCTGGAACATTGCTTTTTAATGCCATGTACTCTCCCCGTTAAGCGATTTCGACATTTGGGTATTGAGAGATTTGAAGGCGGGGGATTAGCAATGTCATGAGACCCTTTATAATCATATACCTAGTCATAATAGGTCTTAAGAGTCTTACAACTGCAAAAAGTAAACACTTAGTCGATCCAAACCACGTGATTCAATATGGCGGCGATTGGCACACAAAGTAAATTTGGGTTGGATTTACGTATAATTAGGTCGTGTTAAAAGTGCAAATTTTGGAGTCCTGTGTGCAAAATAAAAGTGTTTCAGAATTTTTAAAATAGTATAGTATTCAAAAACTTTATACTAAATAACCTATATAATGCCTTTAACCTGCATTGTTGTTAATTGTGGATGTCGGGCTGATAGAGATCAAGTGTCTTTTTTTTCTATTCCTACAGTTTTACAGAATAAGTTTTTAATAGAAAAAAATGAATTATCTAAGAAACGAAGAGCGCAATGGTTAGCTGCAATAAAACGATGAGTGAAATTATTTAACTTTTAAGATAAAACATTTTATACTAAAAAGTTTTACTAGACAATAAGT
Source organism: Apoderus coryli (assembly GCA_911728435.2). Lineage (NCBI taxonomy): Eukaryota > Metazoa > Arthropoda > Insecta > Coleoptera > Attelabidae > Apoderus > Apoderus coryli. The sequence continues at coordinate 1,943,905 of OU452206.1, read as the reverse complement.
AGTATTATTGTCTAGTAAAACTTATTAAAACGTTTCATCTTAAAAGTTAAATAGTTTTAATTTTTAATTATAAGAAGAATTGTAGAATATATAGCATACTTAAGGGATATTTTTTTATACTTACATATTATATTTTTATACGTTATATTAATTAGTTTTTTAGTCAGCAGTTTGTTTTTTTGGAATTGCATAAAAATAACATTATTGGATCTAAATAAGTATTCTTTAATAAAAAAATTACCTTCAAAATATAAAACAATAGAGAAAAAAAAATACATCGCTTATTTAACAATTTAAGTGTAGTTAAACAACATATTTACCTACTCCATATTATATTACAAATTAAAATAAAAAATTCATAAACTACTATTATTAGATGTAAAAGGATGTGTTTGGCGACTATTGTTAGGTATTCTAATATTGTATATAAAAAAACACCAGTTATTCATATTTTTTAATTTTTATTAGGTACAGTTCATACAAAACCAAGATACACTTGGTATGTCTTCTAAACCAACACAATTAAAATGAAACAATTGCACTTCACAATCATCTGATTCGCACCTAATCATTGGTCTCCCATCATCATTGCATTACATGTGCACCAGTAATTTACTCTGGCACTTTCTTTGTTTCTAGTAAAATATCTTCATCACTTGATATAATGCACCAGACATGTAGAGGTTTTAAATTTGCGCTTTGTGAGTACTTCACCTAAAATGAAAAAAATCTTTAAGTACACCATTGTGTACTTTTATAAATTAATTCAGATATTATCTTTAAAGGAATAAATTACAAACAATTATTACAACTTCTATCTTATAAAAGCCAATATAAAAGAAATTTTATAAACATGAGCAGCATAGCTAGTTTTACCTACCTTTCCAAGTAAAATGTAGTAACTATTAACCACTTTGGTACCCGACTGGATGACGAATACACTCTCGAAAAATGTATAGGCCTGAAGACTTTTATATGCCTTCATCTGTTCTTTCGTATAAAAAGAGTGGGTCAATAAAAGATAGTTTACAATGTCAGCGTAAGTAACTGGAGGAACTGCAACAGCAAAATCAAATGCAGAACTGAATAATGTACTTAAATAATTCTTAATTAACACATAACAAAACATGAATTTTCAAACAAACCTTTCAGCCATTTCTGGCTCTTTTAACGTCAATTCTTGTAAATATTTACTTTCCATGGTAAATGATATCAAAAAATACTTTAAAATCCACAAAGCAGCACAAAAATAGACGAAAGTAATTAATTATGTAAGGTTTTCCACATGAAAAATATACTACTCCTAATACAAATTACAACACAACTAATGTTGTGTGCCAATCACCGCCATATTGAAAAAAATTTGACAGGTCGTTGGATTAATCAATAAACAGAGTAAACACTTATTATTTAAGGTTAGGTAACGGTTTAATAGGTTATTTTTGTGCCGATCATAACGCATGTAGTTCAACCAACTTTTGGGTATTTGGTGAAACGGAGATTTACAACTGCTACGCGCTGGTGTCACGTGATCGTCATCCACCAATACGGTGAATAGGTTTAACCAAATCTCTCGTACAAAAGGCAGCTTTATTGTTACTGAAATGTCAACATTGACATATGGAACCGATGTCGTCAATTGATATTGATCTGATGTTCAAACATGGGATATCCACTTGTGTCACATATACAAATCAGTTCGAAAATTGTAGTTATTTCACTTTTCTATATACTTACATAATATTAACGTTGGTCGGTTATAAAAGTTCAAGATAGGGCAGTTCTAATAGGCTGGCGACACAGTATATTTAATATAGACAGTAAAACAACTATGAAATTTCTACATAATATGTGTGTTTTAAACCTGGCAAACCACACTTCGATTACAATCTCAACTCCCAAAATTCGTCTGACTGCGCAGCGGCGCGGTCTCATGACATTGCTATACCCCCACCATCAAATCTCTCAATACCCAAATACCGGAATCTACAAAACGAGAGTAAATAAAATAATTATAGGTTATGAGTTGAGACAACCGTTCCAAAGTTTATAAATCACGATGTAGAACTGCCACTGTAACGACGGCGATAATAGCTTAATTTTATATTAAAAATATTTTGTTTATGATCTGGTTTTCTTATCTTTCCTCAAGTGGTCAAATTAAGTAATAGATGGTATTGGGAAACAAAGAATATTCAGACAAAATAATATTTTAATGAGATATGAAAGCAAAAACTGCAGAATTTTAAAATTAAGTGTTTTAAATTGTCAAATAAAATTATTGACGTAAGAACTGTTAAATAATCACAGGCATTTCAATATGCATTCCCATAATATTAATATGTTGTATACACAGATCTAGGAAGTTTCTAGATCTGTGGTTGTATAGGCCGGGGAGAGCGTGAATATTATATTAGGTACTGTAAATATCTTTGAAATTAAATTAAGTACTCAAAACAAATAATTTTTGGACGATGAGTACTTTTTTCAAAGAACAAAATTTGAAAATATTTTAATAATGTGTATTTTTTTGGATACAACTGGTGTTGCAGTGTGCATTGTGCTGCTACATCTGTCATTCCATCCAATATATTATACGTAATGCGCAAAATAATTTTAAAGCTCTTTTTTAACACTTTCGTTTTTGTGTGGAATTTTTATATAAATAAATAGCTAATAGTACAAAAATGTCTTAAATCTCTAAAATAAAATTGTCATTATATAATTTATAATTTTGTGCAATAAAGTTTCTATACCCATATTATACAAATCCCTAATAAAATTTCATCAAAGCCCACTAAATATTAAAAAAATAACAATTTACACTCTAAAAATAAATATTACGTCCTTTTTTGAGCCCATTTCATATCATCTGCTCTTGGTTTGAATCCAGTAAATGTCTCTATGAGAATTTCCAACGTACTCCAGAAATGCAATTTTTCTAAGGGCCAATTTAGCCAACCAGTGGTAATACAGAAATAAGTTTCATGCGGGGCAACATGATGAATGCGATGGTGGCGACGTGGTAAAATAATATGGCATTCTTGTAGGAATACCACCCATGGTGGCAGACCAAAGTATGTATGTGACCATTTATGTATCTGGAATAAAACACACAGAAATAATGTTAAAATAATAAACGGAATGCATTATTCTTGTCGTACATATTTTCATGTCATGAAAATTAGCCTCAAAATTAGGGCTCCATATGTATTGTTATTGTTTATCATTGTTATATTCCTCCAGAATTTCCTATTTTCGAATTTTATTAGTAGATTTTTAAAAAAAATCTAACTATTCAGGAGATCGACACAACCGAAATTTTGAAAAATTTTTATGCAGTACTTCATTTTATGACCCCTGGATCCTAAAAATGACCTCAGTTCAAAAGTTTATATATCTATATATATATATATATATGGGATATAGAGAAACTTTGCGTCACGTTCTAGGCCGCATTTTTTGACCAATCGAAACAAAATTTGGTTAAAAAATCGGCTAGGTCATGGAATCGCGTGAGTTCGTTGGCGATTGAAATCGGAGAGCTAATTTCAGAATGGCGGCCTGTCAAAGTTTTAAAAAAATCATATTTTTTTCGTTGTTAATAGAAAATACCGATGTTACATATCAAATGATAGAGAACTTAAATCTCTACAATATTTATTTGGAGAGTTTTTTCATCGCTGGCATATTTAAGTAAATGTAAGTCAATATAAAGTAACAAAAAATAAAAAAAATATCATCACCCGCTACACTTGTAATTATTTTGACAAATAAACACCTGTGAAATAACAATAAGACCGGACTTATGTATGTATTATAGTATAATGGGTATTTCAGTTAAAATAACTGTCAATATGACACTTTGGTTATCTTTGGCGAATGTCAGAATATTCCATTATTTGTTTATTAATAGTGGGTGTCAGTGGTAGATTAAGTATAAATAAAAAATACAGAAATCAAAAATCTACTTTTCCGACTGGCTGCCATCGGGATTTTGATTATTTTGTTCGTTGTTGTAATTTCTCTGTAATCTTCTAGAACTGAAAAGGCGTATAAATGCTTTGCACTCGCTCTTAATTCAGCTTTTGACCTTATGAAAGACAAGTCACTGAATACCTCGGGGGTTTTAAAGAAATTTTAACAGATTTTTGTGATGTGAAACCAATCTGTCACCTCTATCGAAAGTGTTATGTAAGAATTTAAGTAACAAGGCAAAACAACTACTCCACTGGCTAATACCACGACTGGCATTGAATTACAAGCACAAGTTTTCTAAATAAATACTATAATGATAATTTTATTTAGCTTTTTCGCATGTTAAGTACAACATACTTAGTAAATTAAGTTTTTTTAACACTTGATAACATAAATTATATTTTCTTATTGCATTTAAATGATATATTTGGATTTGAGTTGTCCTTATTTATTCAATTAAATTTCTATATATTTTTTTAGAAGAAGTAATAAATATCCATAATTCTTGACAAATTGGCCCACAAGCATGAAATTGAAAAACGCACTCGTGCATTACGTCGACTACTATTTTTAACTTAACTGCATTCGTACCCTGTTGAAAATACCGTATAGAATCATATTAAAACTTGATCTGGATCTATAAGTATCTATAAGTGAATGTAGGTTTTAATCTGGCTTTGACAAGCTCTATGTTATTTTAATAGTAATCTTGTATGATTCAATATGGTTTGAGTTTATTTGGATATACATATAAAACACATCAATGGAATTGTATTGGTCTCTATAAGTTTTAAATATGATTAGATCTAATATGCCATTACAGATTCAAAACAAAGTGGGTTTTATACGGATTTAATAGGTTAAAATGAATAGTGTTTAATATGGAATTACTGAATAAAAATTACCATAAAACGAATTGGTTTCAATATGGATTAATAAGAAATTCTTTATTTGGGAATTGTTGGTTTCAATAAGGCATTCCAAATCAAATGTTTAATTTGGTTTTATCAGTTTGAATTAGTTTTTATGCGGCATAAAACTGCTTATTTCAATTGCGTTTAATATGGAAGTACTGAATAAAAATTACCATGGAACGAATTGGTTTCAATATGGATTAATAAGAAATTCTTTATTTGGAATTTATTGGTTTCAATAAGGTATTCCAAATCAAATGTTTAATTTGGTTTTATCAGTTTGAATTAGTTTTTATGCGGCATAAAACTGCTTATTTCAATTGCGTTTAATATGGAAGTACTGAATAAAAATTACCATGGAACGAATTGGTTTCAATATGGATTAATAAGAAATTCTTTATTTGGAATTTATTGGTTTCAATAAGGTATTCCAAATCAAATGTTTAATTTGGTTTTATCAGTTTGAATTCGTTTTTATGCGGCATAAAACTGCTTATTTCAATTGCGTTTAATATGGAAGTACTGAATAAAAATTACCATGGAACGAATTGGTTTCAATATGGATTAATAAGAAATTCTTTATTTGGAATTTATTGGTTTCAATAAGGTATTCCAAATCAAATGTTTAATTTGGTTTTATCAGTTTGAATTCGTTTTTATGCGGCATAAAACTGCTTATTTCAATTGCGTTTAATATGGAAGTACTGAATAAAAATTACCATGGAACGAATTGGTTTCAATATGGATTAATAAGAAATTCTTTATTTGGAATTTATTGGTTTCAATAAGGTATTCCAAATCAAATGTTTAATTTGGTTTTATCAGTTTGAATTAGTTTTTATGCGGCATAAAACTGCTTATTTCAATTGCGTTTAATATGGAAGTACTGAATAAAAATTACCATGGAATGAATTGGTTTCAATATGGATTAATAAGAAATTCTTTATTGGGAATTTATTGGTTTCAATAAGGTATTCTAAATCAAATGTTTAATTTGGTTTTATTAGTTTGAATTAGTTTTTATGCGGCATAAAACTGCTTATTTCAATTGCGTTTAATATGGAAGTACTGAATAAAAATTACCATGGAACGAATTGGTTTCAATATGGATTAATAAGAAATTCTTTATTTGGAATTTATTAGTTTCAATAAGGTATTCCAAATCAAATGTTTAATTTGGTTTTATCAGTTTGAATTAGTTTTTATGCGGCATAAAACTGCTTATTTCAATTGCGTTTAATATGGAAGTACTGAATAAAAATTACCATGGAATGAATTGGTTTCAATATGGATTAATAAGAAATTCTTTATTGGGAATTTATTGGTTTCAATAAGGTATTCTAAATCAAATGTTTAATTTGGTTTTATCAGTTTGAATTAGTTTTTATGCGGCATAAAACTGCTTATTTCAATTGCGTTTAATATGGAAGTACTGAATAAAAATTACCATGGAACGAATTGGTTTCAATATGGATTAATAAGAAATTCTTTATTTGGAATTTATTGGTTTCAATAAGGTATTCCAAATCAAATGTTTAATTTGGTTTTATCAGTTTGAATTAGTTTTTATGCGGCATAAAACTGCTTATTTCAATTGCGTTTAATATGGAAGTACTGAATAAAAATTACCATGGAACGAATTGGTTTCAATATGGATTAATAAGAAATTCTTTATTTGGAATTTATTGGTTTCCATAAGGTATTCCAAATCAAATGTTTAATTTGGTTTTATCAGTTTGAATTAGTTTTTATGCGGCATAAAACTGCTTATTTCAATTGCGTTTAATATGGAAGTACTGAATAAAAATTACCATGGAACGAATTGGTTTCAATATGGATTAATAAGAAATTCTTTATTTGGAATTTATTGGTTTCAATAAGGTATTCCAAATCAAATGTTTAATTTGGTTTTATCAGTTTGAATTAGTTTTTATGCGGCATAAAACTGCTTATTTCAATTGCGTTTAATATGGAAGTACTGAATAAAAATTACCATGGAACGAATTGGTTTCAATATGGATTAATAAGAAATTCTTTATTGGGAATTTATTGGTTTCAATAAGGTATTCTAAATCAAATGTTTAATTTGGTTTTATCAGTTTGAATTAGTTTTTATGCGGCATAAAACTGCTTATTTCAATTGCGTTTAATATGGAAGTACTGAATAAAAATTACCATGGAACGAATTGGTTTCAATATGGATTAATAAGAAATTCTTTATTTGGAATTTATTGGTTTCAATAAGGTATTCCAAATCAAATGTTTAATTTGGTTTTATCAGTTTGAATTAGTTTTTATGCGGCATAAAACTGCTTATTTCAATTGCGTTTAATATGGAAGTACTGAATAAAAATTACCATGGAACGAATTGGTTTCAATATGGATTAATAAGAAATTCTTTATTTGGAATTTATTAATTTCAATAAGGTATTCCAAATCAAATGTTTAATTTGGTTTTATCAGTTTGAATTAGTTTTTATGCGGCATAAAACTGCTTATTTCAATTGCGTTTAATATGGAAGTACTGAATAAAAATTACCATGGAACGAATTGGTTTCAATATGGATTAATAAGAAATTCTTTATTTGGAATTTATTGGTTTCCATAAGGTATTCCAAATCAAATGTTTAATTTGGTTTTATCAGTTTGAATTAGTTTTTATGCGGCATAAAACTGCTTATTTCAATTGCGTTTAATATGGAAGTACTGAATAAAAATTACCATGGAACGAATTGGTTTCAATATGGATTAATAATAAATTCTTTATTTGGAATTTATTGGTTTCAATAAGGTATTCCAAATCAAATGTTTAATTTGGTTTTATCAGTTTGAATTAGTTTTTATGCGGCATAAAACTGCTTATTTCAATTGCGTTTAATATGGAAGTACTGAATAAAAATTATCATGAAACGAATTGGTTTCAATATGGATTAATAAGAAATTCTTTATTTGGAATTTATTGGTTTCCATAAGGTATTCCAAATCAAATGTTTAATTTGGTTTTATCAGTTTGAATTAGTTTTTATGCGGCATAAAACTGCTTATTTCAATTGCGTTTAATATGGAAGTACTGAATAAAAATTATCATGAAACGAATTGGTTTCAATATGTATTAATAAGAAATTCTTTAATTGGAATTTATTGGTTTCAATAAGGTATTCCAAATCAAATGTTTAATTTGGTTTTATCAGTTTGAATTAGTTTTTATGCGGCATAAAACTGCTTATTTCAATTGCGTTTAATATAGAATTGCTGAATAAGAATTTCCACGATGCGATTGGTTTCAATACGGATTCAATAAAAAATTTCATTCATGTCCGTTATCCTAAATAATGCAGATTTCTTGAGCTCCTTATTTTAAGAAATTATTGCATAAAACAACACGGCGTCTTAAGTTATTAAAATAAAATATATACCTAAACATTAATAATGTAAGGGTTATTCTTTCGTACTGAACTAAGTGAACAATCTGAAAATTGTCAGTTCATTCACGATTGTGCGTATTGTTTCGACATCGGTCACTTCTAACAAACTGATTAAAATTCCTACCCCCGTTGCCGCTTACTGATCAACCTCTAGGTACCGGTTAGTTCGTTCAATTAACAGTTAACCTCTAAAAGTATTGAGAGATAATAATTGGCATATGATTTCGAATCAAACCAATAAATTGTAAAAGTTTAAAACATGGATAATAATATCATGGAAGAAATAATTTTCCAGTTTTCAGAGCAGATTTGGTTGTTTTCGAGGTTAAGTGAAAGACAATCACAAAAAAGATGATCTTTCGGTTTCGCCAAATATTCAGTTCAGTATAATCACATTCAGTTTAATCACATTCACTTGTTCAGACCAATCACTACGAAAGAATAACCCTATAGATAGGTGAGGTCATTGTCTTTATAAAGACAACTACTACTTTGTTTTTTGTGTTTTGACAAAATAGTTATGATTTTCTTACCGTATCCACTGTTGCCGATAACATGCTTAAACATAATATTATAATGTTATAGCTGCTCAGATTTTACAACATATTATGTTACGTCACCAAGAAAAAAAGGTCAATTGTTGGCCAATTTAGTATATAAAAAATCCTAGTACAGATTCATTAAATTCATCTTACAGTACAAATTTAGTACCAGATTTAGTGCAAAATTGTAAAAATAATTATTATGTTACAACCGGCAACGCTGACCATTTACTAATACCATTGTGTTTACTATAATATAGTGTGTCAGCGCTTGGTTAGTATCTGTCAACTAACAACAGATGGCGCTATCATATACCAGAAATTTATTAATGAACGACAGAAGTTGATAACGCCGTCTGTTGTTAGATGACGATACTAACCAAGCGCTGACACACTATATTATAATAAACACAATGCTAATACTCAGTGTTGCCGAGGTATAGTCTTCACTATTACCAAAGACATTAATCTTTGATATTACCTACCTATATACATAATTATATACATAGTAATTTTTACTAACGCACAGATAGGTATTCAAAATTTAATTACATTTTTTACATAAGAAAAGATAGCAAAGTATATCCAAAGAGTCACAATTGCGTTGGCATGAACATACATTTGCTCCTGGTTTTGCATATGACATGATAACTAAATAAATAAAAAAATAACTAATAAGAAAAAAACTAAAATTGAAATAATGGACAACCTGTAAAATATATCACCATTTATATTTTAGTTTATAATAAATATATCAAATATATATGAATATTTTATTAAGAAAATCGCGACAAAACTGCGGATTTGACGTAAATCTGGCAACTAGTAAGTAGGTATAGTGGTTTATGCTTGACGCTTGTGAATAGTTCAGAGTTCAGTGTTGCCGATTGCAGCTCACTTCTGACACGGTATAGAATTATATCATAGTATATTTCAAAATTATTCTAGAATGGGTGAAGACATGAATATTAATACAATCACATCCAGAAGTGTGTGTGAATACAACATGTATGTCGTCATAACTCAATTTTGGTAGCTTATTCAATACCTACTATTCTCTATCTATAACAATAATAGCGTATATTTATATTTATATACCTATTATCTATTATTATATTAATTGCTATGGCGCATATTTTGTTATTGCCTTTATATAAAAAGTCAAAATATCTAAATGTAATTAAAACATCTGTTGCAATCTCTATGTCGTCATTATATATATATTCCAGAAAACAATAAAAAACTATCGTCAACTGAATAAACTCATGCATAATAATCAGACAACAAGGTCTGTAATAATCTTGATTTTGGAATTGTCGAATAAAATATGTTACAATTTGATAATTCCCTATGACAACACTGCTGCGGTACAATTTTTTATTTAATCTAACCTAATACAATACCACACAGCCACACACAAACAACACGTGTTTTGTTTTTCATTATCAATAATATGTTAATTACTCTATCTCAATTGTGTAATAAAATAAGTGTAAATGCTAACCTAAATATATATTATAATATCTTTCATCTATGACTATCTAACAGCATAAAATAACTAAATAACTTTGTGTTGTGTGTTCTGTTGTGATTTGTTAACAACGCCGACGATGTGAAAAAATTGATTCCAGGTAAGCAAATAAATTATTCTTTTTACCAAGGTATATCATTGTCTTTATAAGGAATAAAAAACATTGCCTATGCTCTGCTAATATAATATTATAGTGTTCATTATCATTAGTACGCACGCAATGTATTAGATACACAGTATAGCCAAAGATTAATATAAATAATATATTATGTATATTAATCTTTGGTACCTATGGTTATTTGTATAAGATACAGGTTGATTGCTGGTCGATGGTATATTGGAAGTTTTGCGACAAATAACCATACGATTGTTTTGAAAATGTAAGTGATTATTCAGATCAACCTAATACGACAGCTAATTGTGTGTATTAGCTGTACTAATACCTAATCTATCAGCATACAATAATATTGTCACTATAATATGTAATTTGGGTGAAGTGGTAGAATACATTTATTCTTGTGAACTTTATCAACGTTAATAAAGAAAAAAACGTTTTAATAGTTGTCTACCTAATTAACTATATCGAAAAAATCCAACTTAAGTAATTACTTACATTTTCAAAATATTCGTACTTAGTTACTTTTCCCAAAACAACAAAACAAAGTGTATACCATCAACCAGAATACACCCTGTACATATAGGTACTGTAATAATAGATATTTCACCACAATCAATTAATAAAACAAATGTGTTAAATTTTCCAAAACGGTGAAATATGGAACATTATTCGTAGTTATTTTAACAATTTTTATTTTATTAAATTTTCTTCAATTTATACACACATTTAAGACTTTTGGGAGATGAAAGAAGATCTAAAGAATTAATGATAATTTATTATTATATTAAGAATTGAGAATTAATGACAATATTTAAGAACTTTTTACTCTTTTTAGTATGGGGTATGCTTATCTCAGATTCCTTGATGATGATATAGTACAGGAGATTGGATTGGATTGGATCACCGAAGATATAAAAAACTTACAAACCTTTGTATTTTATATATTGAAGGTATTTTTGCTAGTTTTATTATTGATTACTTTTTAAATTTATATTCGTCTGTAAATCTAAATAAATCATGTTGTTTTAGACAATATTGATGCTCTGAAAACGCAGATAAGCGAAAAAAACGCAGATAAGGGAAAAGCGAATTAAAATGTTAAACCCAGAGGAAATTCTGAAAGAAAATTCACGAAAGCCAATGAGACTAAATAATTTGAGGGAACAACTGAAAGCAACAAATGAGTTATTAAATGTTCAATGGTTGCAAAAAATGTCTTCGACGTTGTTTCAAAACTAAGTAAGAGTGAAATCATATTATTTAGCTTTATCCATCTAGTACTTAGTAGTTTATAAAGTGTTTGCTTGCTATTTTTGTATTTTTTAAAGGTAGCTTTGGTATTTTGAAAACCGTATAATTTTGAACGTTCAAGTATCATTGATATCATGACTAAAATAGAACTTTTGGGTTCTCACTTGCTACCGTTTTATAGGTTTCATTATGATCATGAGGCAGATTTTCCTTATGACACAAAGTTAAAAAAACCAATTCAGGAAGTTTATTTTATTTCCACACCAATAATTTAATTTATTATTCTTTGCAATGTTTTTAAACAAATTCTGTATTCAGTGCGATAAGAAGTCTGCCGTTGTTCTATGATTCTTATACGTCTGCAATTTAAGGTTTTGTTTGTGGACAAATTTGTCATCTGGAAGATTCTTTCTATATTTCTATATTTCAATATTAATCTTCAAGTACATTTCTGTCTCATCCACCTAATTATAATATCTCTTATTCAGTCTGGAAAATTAACAAGAACCCTGTCCGAGGACATCTCCAATATTTTTAGCAGCATGATTCTAATAATACTTTAATTATCAATGCAGATATTAGTCGGAATTACTATATAAACATGTTTCCGTGATATATCACTCTCATCATCAGTCTGTAGCAATATAAATACCGTTATTACAATGTTTGTATTGTAAATACTTACGTTTTACCATTTAAACTCTTAAATGCTCCCCAGTACAGGTTCTGCATTGAAATGTGAATGTTTAATTGTTCGGTTTTCCAGCGCTAGGTTGCTGCAGGCTAATGATGAGTGTATTATACTCTCGAAACGTGTCTCTATAAAGGCGTTAATATAAAACATATTTGTGGTGACACTTGTTTTTTACTTTGCTATTAAAATTGCACACCGCTCGCTGTAAGAATGGCCTATTTATTCAAATTTTATTTCTGTTTGGACATATTTAGATGGCATATCTGAAGCCAATAAATGGAACTGATTCGTTTTGCATTTTCAGATATTACAACATTTTATTTAATTAAAAAGGGACTGATGAATTCGCCATGCGTACCCAGTTATCAAAAGTAAATACCTGGATTGGGATAAAGGTATCCGATATTAATAGGGCGCCCCGGCAGAGCTGTGGTAAGTACCAATTAAATAAAAGTATTGTTTATGTAATGAACTGCTTAACAGTATTTTCATAACTGATATTTTAATATTCCAATGTCTAACTTTTCCACAAAAAGTTAGTCATGACTTGAAATTTTTTTTAGATGGGATGAAAATAATAATTTAAAAGAGAATACGGAAACCTCTGAAGAAATAAACGTAGAGAGTGAAGATATTTTAGACAATAAGACATGAGGAACGGAAAGTTAGTATTATTCAATAACAATTTTATGTTATACTTTTTTCTATAAAAAAAGTCCTACCATCTTTATTTTATAGTCGACAAAAATATTGGGTTTACTTTTTATCCGTTTTATACACTTTTCACGGGATTCTCTAAGGCAATCATTTTACATCGCGTATGTAGACCAAGTTTACTATGTGGCTATGTGGTGTATCTGCTGTCTTCAGGCAAGCCCAGAGATTTTTAGGTAGTTATGTTTTTTTTTATTTTGCCAAAAGTTCAGAACTTAGAAGAAATGTTCAGTAGTATGGTTTACCATATTTGGTTCAACAAGTACTTATTTACGTATAAAATGACCTAAAACACTTATTTATGATAACATTCCAAAAATAATTTTCATTAAACTTAGTCGCTCAATATATTATGGAGCCCTAAAACTTAAATGGCTACTTATTTAGTTCACAATATCTATCTTCTAAAACATTTCCATAATCAGATTATTATTGAAACCCAAGACAAGACGTCTTTAAACTTCTTTACGCCTACGTCAGTGTGGTGATTTTAAAAGACCAGACACTTGCCTGATATAAATTAAATAATTAGGTATATTATGATTATTCATTTCGCGTAAAAATTTAGTATTCATTATTTTACATAATATATGTATGACAAAAAATATATGTTAGTTCAAAGAACTATCAATATGTTTTAAATAAAACATAATTGAGTTATGATTTTGATATTTTTGTTTTCGTATGTACCTAATGTTAATGATTACAGTTTCTACTTACGAAACATGTTTTGCTACCGTTTTTATGTCATTTGATAAAACTGACGTTGTTTGTGTTATTACTATACTACTACTACTATACTGTGAGGATAAACTATTTTATTAATTGTAATTATTAGACAATTAAGCACACGTCTTACCACTTCATTTCAAATCACTTTTATTTTATTTTCAAGTGATGTTGACTAAGCATTTTAGTTCTCCTTTGAAGATGCTAACATTGTTACGAAAACGCGCGTATACACTAAAACATTATGTTTGGTGAAGTGATAAAACGTACTTGTTTCTACTCATCGATTAAGTATTATTAATATTTTGCTATATAAAATATTTTATATTTTGTTTTAGGTGAACATTGAGACAAATATTGACATGTAATTTTAAAATAGAAAAAAAGTACATGTAACCGAGTGCAGACTTTTTTTTGCTTCCACAAATCCCAAAGTTATGGTTTTTTAAAACAATAATTCTAGACATATATAAAAAATAATAATAATAAATGAAAATTAATTCGACGAAGAGGTAAGTAATTCTATAATACTATAGACCTTAACGTTTTTCAACAAAATTGAAGAGTTATAATTTATTTATAATAATATACAGGGATTTACATTTAAATCCGTTCTAGATTTAAACAGGTTCTAGTGGGCAATCCTGATAGAAACTGATAACTACAAATTAATCCCAATACCTTTTGCATTTGGATTTGCTTATAAAACCATATTAAATCCGTTCTAAATGTAAACAGGTTCTATTGGGCAATCCTGATAGAAACTGATAACTGCAAATTAATCCCAATAGCTTTTGCATTTGGATTTGCTTATAAAACCATATTAAATCCGTTCTAAATGTAAACAGGTTCTATTGGGCAATCCTGATAGAATCTGATAAATACAAATTAATCCCAATAGCTTTTGCATTTGGATTTGCTTATAAAACCATATTAAATCCGTTCTAAATGTAAACAGGTTCTATTGGGCAATCCTGATAGAAACTGATAACTACAAATTAATCCCAATAGCTTTTGCATTTGGATTTGCTTATAAAACCATATTAAATCCGTTCTAAATGTAAACAGGTTCTATTGGGCAATCCTGATAGAAACTGATAACTGCAAATTAATCCCAATAGCTTTTGCATTTGGATTTGCTTATAAAACCATATTAAATCCGTTCTAAATGTAAACAGGTTCTATTGGGCAATCCTGATAGAATCTGATAAATACAAATTAATCCCAATAGCTTTTGCATTTGGATTTGCTTATAAAACCATATTAAATCCGTTCTAAATGTAAACAGGTTCTATTGGGCAATCCTGATAGAAACTGATAACTACAAATTAATCCCAATAGCGTTTGCATTTGGATTTGCTTATAAAACCATATTAAATCCGCTCTAAATGTAAACAGGTTCTATTGGGCAATCCTGATAGAAACTGATAACTGCAAATTAATCCCAATAGCTTTTGCATTTGGATTTGCTTATAAAACCATATTAAATCCATTTAAGATTCTATTGGATTCTTGTGGGTATTCCTGATTCATACTAATTATTTCAAATATGTTTTTAGTTTGGAATTGCTGTTTCAAATACACACTATGAACCGTATTAATCCATATTAAATTTTTTTTTATATGGTTCTATCTGGCATTTTCAACAGGGTAGTTACAGATTTTCCAAAGTTTATGGATAATTTTCACTGCACTTGATATATTATTCCTGATATTATAATTTGACAGTGACAGAAAAGAATTTTTGAACCGAGTAATAATAGTTGTTTTACTTTCGCCTAGGGAAAGAATTGTTGAACGCGCTAAAAAATTTTTTTTCAGAGAAAGACGGTTATAACTATTTTGAAGTCCCCTGAGACGATTAAGACCATTTCCAGATGGAAATCTCTCTGTCTGTGTGTCTGTATGTATTCGTCCACGGTAGCCGCTTTAACCAATTGAGCTAAATTTTGGTGTATGATGGCGACCCATGCCTCAATCTGGTTAAAATTAGACTGAGCCCCTGATAGTTTAAACAAAATCCAGTGTAAGTATATGTAAAGCCAGTAATTTTTTCCGCTATGCCACATTACTTACATTATTAAAATTGTTCGTATTATTAATGCAAAACAAAATAAATTAGTGAAACATAGAGTTGTGGCGACCATTATTCTTGCGCCACACTGTATATATTGTATTTTATTCTGTAGATACTGTGGCAACCTTTTTATTGTGCCACACTGTATATATGTATTTTTAAATTTAGTTATTTCTGTGTAAAAAGTTAGTATAGTAGTTGTAAATAATATTTTCTAAATTTCACCAAATGTCGAAACATCTGGCACAAATATTTCTGCTTTCTTTTTACTGTTTTTCATTTTCGGGAACAAAAGAAATCCCTATTCCGTACCTAGAAAAAGCAGTGGTTATTGTTAACGCCACGTACCGAGCAGATGTGGTACTTTCTTAACAGATATGCTTTTTCTATAATTTTACACCAGGACTCAGTCTTCAACATCAAAACCGTCAACATCTTTCTCGTGCCAAAACTCTATCTCCAGATTTTAACAACCTAACTCTCAAACACACTCTTTTTCCGTTAAATAAATATTCAGTTTTGTACATACCGTTAAACAGTGTTTTAATTATTACAACCATACTACCCAAATTA
This sequence comes from Apoderus coryli, assembly GCA_911728435.2. NCBI lineage: Eukaryota > Metazoa > Arthropoda > Insecta > Coleoptera > Attelabidae > Apoderus > Apoderus coryli. Next base: position 1,927,359 of record OU452206.1, on the reverse strand, counting down.
CCAAAGAGTGACTATTAAAAGTTGTGATATATAAATAAATAAATAAATAAATAAAGCGTTTATTGCCCAACAGTTTCCCATTTAAAGGACAATATTACAAACTAAAAAATTAAATGCTTAAATAAACTAAAATACTAATTTATAAATCCTAATCCGCACACATACACACACCTAAACCACAAATGTCTCTGCAGCTACCATTTTCAAGTGATTGACTGTAGTTGTAAAAATGTTACACCTATCAGAAACTCTATTAAAATTAGACCACATGACATGAACAGGCGATCTTAACAGTACATTGGTACTAGCTCTGTGTAAGTGAAATGTTAAATTGGATCTGGTATTTAACCTAGGAACTAACAAATTCAAGCAAGATAGCAGAAAAGAGCAGTCGATTTTTTCTCTAAGCAATTTATATAAGATGGTTAATGAGCTCTGAATTCTTCGGTACTCCAGACTCTGAACGTCAAAACGTGATAGTAACAATTCATGATCGAAACCTCTTACTGGATAAGCACCATCGGTTCTAAAAACTAAATATTTCAAAAATCTACGTTGAATTTGCTCGACCTCTAGTTTATGAATATTATACCGAGGATACTAGATGATGGAAGAATACTCCAATTTTGACCTCACATAGGCATTGAACAAGGTGATAAGGGCAGAGGTATTATTGAAGCCTTTGCAGTTACGCATTATAAAGCCATACATGCGAGATGCCTCACCAACCATTCTTTCCATATGCTCCAAAAACTGGAACCTCTGATCGAAGGTAACACCAAGATCCGTGAATACCCGACATCGGTCAAGTTTATTTGTGGAGATTGCATACGGCTAGTCAATAAACGTTGTTTTACGTGTAAAACTCAGACATGTGCATTTACGAATGTTAAGAGACAATTTGTTACTGTCGCACCACCTTTCTAGAGCACACAGATCATGCTGCAGGTTTATGCAATCTGCTACTGAATCTATGGAGGCGAAGATTTTTAAGTCATCTGCGAAAAATAGAGTACGCTGAAGTAAACACGGGTCCAGGTCATTGATGAAAAGAAGGAACAACAATGGACCTAAGTTAGAACCCTGGGGTACTCCTGACGTGGCCGAGTAAAAACAAGATTTAAAGCCGTTGTAAAAGACATATTGTTTCCGATCATGCAAGTATGAGTTGCATAAAGATATCAAGCCGGAAGGAAATCCATCATACGTATGCAGTTTTCTCAGCAATATGCCATGGTCTAGCCTATCAAAGGCTTTGGTGAAATCAGTATAGATTACATCCAGTTGATACAGTGGGTAATAACTGACAGATTGGTGACAGTGGACCGGCCACACATAAAACCATGCTGGTTAGGTGAAATCTGACGTCTCACAGCTGTATAGATCCGGTCATATAAAATTGATTCAAATAATTTAGAAAAATTGCACAATAGAGAAATTGGTCGATAATTATTAATATGAGACTTTTCGCCGGATTTAAAGACTGGAACAACTTTAGATACCTTCCATAGATCCGGATACATTCCCGACTTCAAAATTAGATTGAAAATTGACTGTAATGGAAGAGCTAAGACAGAAATGCAATCTCGGACAAAAAAAGAGGGAATATTATCATATCCAGAGGTAAATTTATTTTTAAAACGTTTAGAAGCTGCAAATATGTCTGACAGCTCAATCTGCCCGATATTGACATTATTAGAGCTTCCAGGAACATTCGGCGCAAGATAACTAGATGATTTAAGAAAATCACTATGGAAGAAGGTAGCAAACGAGTCGACAATGGCTTGAGGATCAGCATAAGATTGATCGTCCTTCCACATAGTGGCTGGGATACGCGAGGTTCCAGTTTTGTTATGGAAAAAAGACCAAAAATTCTGAGGATCGTCATTGAGAGAACTCTGCACTCTAGAGATATACTCACTAAACGCAACCTTCTGCTCTTCCTTACACAAACGTCTCGAATTTTTAAATTGAGTTAGAACTTTATTGTCTCTAGTGATTTTGTATTTTTTAAAGAATTTTGCTTTGAGTTTAATATTTTTAATTAGGCTGCTGGTGTACCAACATGGAAATTTTCTTTTATAATTTTTATACGACGGAACATATGTATCTAAAATGAAATATAATTTATTGTAAAAATGATCTAGTGCAGTGTTCACATCATTAATAGCATCCAAATATGACCAATCAATTAAACACACAGCGCCATACAACATTACAAAATCTGCCTTTTTAAAGTTATAGGTTCTGTGTAACGCGTTATGTGTAAACTGAGTTTGGTCCTTGTTAACAAAGTTATCGATGCTGATTATTAATGCAGGATGGTAATTGTCTTCAATAACCCTTGGATGATTATTATGCTCTACTCTGCACAATAAATTCGAAAAAACTAAGTCAAGTAATCGACCTTGACCATTCAAGATATTATTACATTGACTAAGGCCGAAAAAAACAGAAGTTATTTAAACAACGATAGAGTTTGTGGGTGTTATTAGTAAGCACATAATTCGATACATTAAAATCGCCTAAAAATATTACACTAACATCCAACAGACTGTCAAAAGATTCAATAGTTTCAAAAAGTTCACAAAAAATATTATCGGCAACGTAAGGAGGTACATATAATACACCTAAGAGAATCGATCTATAATTGCGTTTGCATCTAACAATCAATAGATCTATGATATGAGTATATTATATAGAAACTAAGGTTTTTGTCCTTCCTGTCCAAACTTTAACCAAAATTCTAGCTACTTCACTGCAAATGGTAGGTAATTGCCTTTATCGCGGAAAGTTGCGGTAACTCGCCCCTCTTTACACTTGCAAAAACCTTTGTATCCAACATGGAAAAGTAATAAAAAATTAATAAGTAAAGTTCACCTATAATAATATTTTTTAAACTTACCGAGTAGATAGGTACCTATATGCGATAAAAATCAATAAACACGAACAATAGAGAGAAAAATAAAAACTAATTTTACTATAAATCTCCCCTTTAACATTAACATGTAGTTTGGTCAGAATAATACTATAAGAGGTTTTCGCTTTCCAACTGCATGGGTGAAATAAATTAGAATTTAATGTTCTTACAGTACGATTGGATGCTATTATTTCACTGTGACGCCGTAAGTTTTCATTCAGGGTTCTGGATGAAAGGGTTCTCCTTCACATTACTTCCTGCAATAAATGCCTTTCGGCTCGACCTCGTTTTTTTGTGGATTACCTCATCCTTGTGATATTCAAGGGGACACTAGATTTGAACGTTCTTTATTTGACTTATGTAGACAATAGTATTAAAGGTATAATAGTAAGTATTAGTTATTGAGAGTAAACTTGAGAGTATGATTTGTTTTTTAACGTAGTTTTATTTATAATGTTGATGTTGTTTAAAAATTTAATAGGGTTTATTACCTATTAGAAAACATCTTTTCCAATGAACACGTGTACGCGCAATGCTGAATGAGAAAGATAAAAAGATCCCGATAAAAGATGAATAGCAATGTTGGCCAGCATCATACAATTTTGAAAAATAAGAACTTTTATGTTTATAGCACTGCTTAGCAAACCAAAAAATGATGTTACGCCACTGTAATGATGTTACGCAACTGTAATTGTAGTACACACCTATATTAAGAGTAGTAACTTGCATTTGTTCATTACGCTGTTTAATTGCATAGTATAATTTTTTATAATTTTGGTTTAAATTACATACCTAATGTTAACGTAGCAAATTTTCACTGCACGCCACTGGAGGCAATAACGTTCCATGAGTGCATCAATCTTTTCACCGGCGCGGCGCAAGAATCCCACTTTATGGAACAGTATGAGAAAAAATACCCATTCTCAAGAGACAACCCGAAAAAGTAATTTTTTTAGGGAGAGTTTTCAAAAACTCGGTATTTTGAGTTGGTGGTGGTGAAAGTTCTTTCAATTAAGCTAATTATGAAAGTATGTTGAATTGTTTGAGTGAGTGAAATTACGATTTGTACTCTGTATCATTTGTGCAAATAATCGGTGTGCTACACATAAAAACTCTCGTTCGTTTATCAGTGGAGATACCTATCTACCACTGTTATCAACGATACGCACGCTTTTTGCGTACCAATTTTTCGGTTAGTTAAAATACGGGGGAGGTTTTAATATTTGACTGACAGACAATGAGTGCTAAGGTGTGCTGCTGTTGCTCAAAAGTTGTGGATAATCATCTGCTGTTAACATGTGCGGTTTGCAAGAGATTTTTTGCATATTCGTGCGTTGGTTTGAATTCATCGGAGGTGAGAATTATCAACTCAAAAAAGTCGATTTCCTGGGCGTGTCGCGGTTGCGAAGATATGGGTAACGACATAAATTCTCTCAAGTCAATTATTGTGTCGTTGCAAAATGAAGTTAAACAGCTACGAGAGTCTATGTCACAGGGTTCATCCACCGAATTGGTGAGGGATGACTTGCTTGAGGAGGTTGTATCTGAAATTCGTGAGCGAGAGTCACGTAAATGTAACTTGGTGTTGTTTGGCGTCGTCGAGCAAGCTGCAGGTGTAAGTAGGGAGGCCCGAGTGGAGAGGGAGCTCCGGTGTGCCGAAGAAGTTTTGACATTCATATCTCCTGATGTTGCCACGGATGGTATAAAGGTTTATAGACTAGGCAAATTTAATCCGGCAAACGATCGCCCAAGACCCCTAAGAGTTATCCTTAAAGATCAAAAGCAGGTGTTGGAGTACTGCAAAAGATCGAAAAGGTTGAAGGAGTCAAACAGATTGAAATCAGTTTATGTCTCATCAGACAAGACTCCGAAGCAGGCTAGATTTTACCAAACAGTAAAAAGGGAGCTTGATCGTCGTTTGGCGGCCGGTGAAAGGAATATAGGAATAAAATATATTAATAATATTCCTAAGATAGTGTCTTTAAACTAAATAACCCCAACTGCAGTAAATCATCTGTCCGCAATAATATAAGTATTGTTTACCAAAACGTACGCGGCTTAAATTCGAAAACCAATGAATTCTTTAACTCTGTGTGTAATGAGGACTGCGATGTTGTGGCGTTGACTGAGACGTGGTTGCGAGATGACGATGTTAGTGTTTGTCAACTATTCCCGGACTATTACACCGTTTGCATGAAAAATAGAGACACTATTGCTACTGGGATGACTAGAGGTGGAGGAGTACTCGTTGCTGTTAGAAATGACAGATTTGTGTGTACCACTGTCAATTTACCTTTTCTGTCTAACATTTCACCGTTAATAGATATTGTCGTTTGTAAACTGACGGTCAATTATTTTACCATTTACTTAGTTATTGTGTACATTCCTCCATCTTTGTCTGCTAGTGACTTTGAAGCTTTTTTTGAAACTCTGATTTTGTTTGAGATGTTTTATAATAATAAGATATTAATTTTGGGGGACTTTAATGTTCCCGATTACTGTTCTGATATTGTGTCAACTAAATGTAGAGTTGTGGATAGTTTTGTTGATGCTATAATGTTAACTCAGTGCAATTCAATTCTTAACTGTGACGGCAGATTGCTGGATTTAGTTTTTGCGAATGTGCGATGCTCGGTTGAATTAGGTATTTGTCCTTTGGTTGATGTTGATCAAAGACCTTAATAATACAGGAGACCCCATTGTTTACGTTTTCAGGGTTAGCAAACATCGTTCCTTCCTTTATTTATCCTAATACAAGCATTGCCAGACTTACAAATGTATTTGAAATATCTTTAAATTTTTGTCACAACAAATAAAAAATGAACGATGTAAATAATTATTTGTAACTAGGATGTTAATAAAAATTTTTATTACTATACTTAGGTTATAAATTAGTTCATTTTAAGATTAAATTGTATAAAACGGGATAATTATTTTATTTTAGGAATTATTCTCATAGTAAAATAAAAGCGCACTACGGCAACATCGTTTACAACTTTACGCTTCTTGTACGACAGATAACGGCGTTATGAATGAAATTATAATTTGCGACGTTGACGTTGAGAAACACTCATGTCATTATCGCTTTCCATCGTTTTTTGAAGTATTTTCCTGTTTTGCGATATTCTTGTGTGTGTTTTTTTAAACTTTAAATATTTATTGAATAACTATGGTTCGTGGTTGTGTAGTTTGTGGAAAAGTGGATAGTTTATTTCCAGATTTAACTTTTCACAGGTAAGTGTGGTTATGTTTGGAAATTTGTTTGTGTTTAGTGTTAGTTTACACAGTGGCGGGGTTTGTTTGATATGATAAATTTGTTACATTTTGAATTTTTATTTCTATTAAATTATTAGTAACAAAAGCAAACAGATACTTTCTGAAAATAATGTTGGTTCATTTACGCCCAACAATGTAACCGTTTAGTAATTCAAAGCAGCATTAAAGAAGTAAGTGGTAAATCTACGTAGGATATTACCTCCCTAGCTCTGGAGTATAAGGCTGATTATAGCCTTTTTACATTAGGTACTTATATTGTATTTTTTAAATTAGGTTTCCTCAGGAACCGGAAAAACGAAAACTCTGGTTTTCTTTAGTTGGCATTGCTAAAGGACCACTTTTGCCAAAAAATCCATGGTTATGCTCGGATCATTTTTTCCCAGAGGATCTGGTAACGAAATCTAAGGGAGCATGATTCGTTAGAAAGGGTGCAAATCTTCGACGGTGTGAAGGTGTTTTATTTTTGGATGATGCATCCACTAGGTAAAAAATATTTATAATTATATTTATTATATTATAATAATAATTTATATTCTTCTAGCTCTGACTCAACCACAAATGTTAGGTCTGTGGACTCATCTGTTTTTGGAACACCTCCAATACCGAAAGAATATCCTAAGTAAGTTCTGTTATTATTAATTTTTGGATGAAATTAAACTAGCTAAGTAGGTATGTGCATTAACCGCATTTATATCCATTTTTAGGATTGCTCAGCTATTAGAAAAAACTATTATAGAGTCCACTGTTTCAACCGCTAATATGGGGTCCCTAATCAAAAGGTATCCTTTAGAAAGGTTTTTTAATATTTTGATATATTGAATTAATACATATTTTAGGTCTGAAAGTATAATTGTTGAATCTATACCTGGCACCTCCACAGCCAGTTTCATTAGAAGCCAACAAGGGTTCAACCAGTTCTGTGACAGAAACTGCATCAGAAACAGGAGAATCCCATTCTGATATAATTGAAGCCCCTGTAGCTAGTGCAAAAATTGGAAGTAAAAAGAGGTAGGTATTACACCAACATGTTTCAGAAGCGGGTGATATAAAAGGGGCTGAAGCTAAATGTTGGTATATTTGGTACATTATTCAAATTTACATTTTACCGTTATGAAATTTTGATATTTGTTCATAAAAAGCTCTTTTTTTAGTATAATTTACCAGGGGCTTGATATTTTTTAGGAAAAGGCGTTATCCTGGTGATATGGATAGTAGTGACTTTTCAACCCCTACTAAGAGAAGAAAAAATATAGGAATTTAAAAAAATAAAATAACGTGCCAAAATCAAGTTAGACGACTTAAAATCATTAAAAGATCTATTGATAGTTTTAAGGAACAAATCACAGATACCGTGAAGCTGGCGAAAAAATCAGAGGTGACTTTTATCATGGGCGATTTTAATGCCAAAGTAGGAAGTACACCACGAGAGGATATTACCGGTATATACGGATTAGGTACAGCAAACGATAGAGGAGACCGGCTAGTTCAGTTCTGCCAGGAACATGATTTCATTGTCTCAAACACCTTTTTTAAACTTCCAAATAGAAGGCTCTATACGTGGACCTCTAGCGCCCATACCCCTGAGAGAATTATTCGCAATCAAATAGACTTCATACTTATTAAAAAGTGATACAGAAACTGCATAAAGTCTGCAAAAACATAATTAATTTGTATGTTCATAGTAATTATTATGTATTATCATTGTGTATAATTTAATATATGTAGCTAAAAATAAACTATTGAGAATAATGTGTCTTTTTTTATTTCCTGACTTCCTATTTGTAATGCATAAAATGATTTTAAAATTAGATTATCTTCAAATTATACATAAATATATTAATTTAAGTATCGTTTTTTCGATATACGAAATGAAGGTTTTTCAGCTATATCAAGAAATACCTACCTACTACAAAGAAAGATTAACAGACTTTCTTAGCGAATACATACTAATATTTAAATTATTTTACTGAAAAACTCATTCCAATTAAATATCGACTAAATTTCAGTTTCAAAATAAGTTGAATAGCGGTTAAATTCTCGGCACGTTGGCTTTTTAATGTAGGCTATTAATTATATATTATGTATTGTATACATAGTTCAAAAGCAGTCAGCGATCAGTACGCCACTGGCTGCAGAACGCATAGCGGAGATTACAACGTTGCCAATGAGCAACTTGAAGGCGACAAGGATAAGTCTTTCTCTCTCTTACACATTACTTGTTTACAAGTAATGTTGGCTCGTGTTTGAAAGCACGTTATCAATGAAATATTTTGTCTCCTGTGTTACTAAGGTCTTTGATGTTGATCAATATCATGCAGTGTTAAACGTCATTTTTGAGGCTAAGCATATACATGGCAGTAATTTTAAGATTAAAAATAATAATGTTCGTGAATTCAATTTTAGGAAAGCAAACTTTCCGGTTTTATACAACAAGATTATCTCTGCTGATTGGAGCGAGGTATACTTGTCTATTACTGTTGGTTCTTCGTGCGCGGCCTTTTACAGCATTCTCGAGAACATTTTTGAACTGTGCGTTCCTTATAAATCCAAACGGCATAGGCGATTTCCAGTCTGGTACTCTGCTGAGTTAATTGTGAATATTTTTAATAAAGAAAACACTTATAGAAACTATAGAAAGCTTGGATCTGATTATTACAGGTCTAAATACGTTGAGTTGAGGCGCTTGATCAAGTCTCAGATAACGACTGATTTTAGCACATATCTGTCAACTATCGAGAGAGATTTGCAACGCGATCCGGCTGGATTTTGGTCTTATATAAATAACAAACGTGGTAATTCCAGAATTCCAGGTGTAATCAGGGATGACGCTTCAGAGTATGATGATCCGCGGCTAATTGTTGACGCTTTTGCTAATTACTTTCAGAGTGTTTATGTGGAATCAAACCCTCAGCATACTGAGACTTTGCCGGATGCCATTGGCAGTAATTGTGATCCAGGGTGTATTCATCGAGTGACGGCTGAGGACATTATCAATGCAAGTAAAAAACTGAAGCCTAAACCTACGTCTGGAGCGGACGGTGTGCCCAGTTTTGTTGTAAAGGACTGTATTTATCCTTTATCTAATCCCTTGTGTCATATTTTTAATTTAATTCTACGAACTAGCACATTTCCGGACTTGTGGAAAACTGCAAGAGTAATTCCAATTCTGAAGAAGGGAGACCCTAGTATCATTACTAATTATAGACCTATTTCAATTTTGTGTAATTTTTCTAAATTGTTTGAAATAGTGTTGTATCAATATACAGGGTGGTCCAACTTTTACCTGCATAAATTTCAGAATCGATAGATAATCGACAAATAATGTGAGTTTGGTTAATAAACTATGTACGAAAAATTCTTCGTTACAAAGTTACAGGGTGTTGAAATTTAAGAAAAAAATTCGAATTTTATTAATATCTTTATAACCAAATGAGATATTTAAATGAAATTTGGTACGTGTAGAGAGCTAATCTAGCTTAATTTTGCCATGTAGTAATATTATTTTTATTTCCACCAGTGGCGTGCGTACGGCTACCGATTGCGATATTTTGAATGAAAAAATAGATACGTCACTGGTTTTTCTCAAAATAAAAATTATATCCGCAATCCTTATTCAATTTAAAAGAAAAAAGTACTCTTGGCTTTTTTTCGTTTGACGCAACATTTTCGAGAAAAAAAATAAAAATCGTCTAAATCAAATTCTTAGGGCACTTCATAAAGATGGTAGAAAGGCTTACCATTTTAGGCCTTTGCAAGATTTGTTGCCTGAGGACTATGTTAAAACGCGTAACTGCATTGCAATTGCTTATTGAATAAAGTTCAAGTAGATGGAGATTTCCTGCAAAAGGTTTGCTGGACTGATGAAGCTTCATTTACAAGTACTGGTATAACGAATTACCACAACTTTCATATTTGGTCACAACACAATCCATACGAAGTGCGAGCGAGAAAGTTTCAACACCAGTTCGATGTGAACGTGTGGCTAGGAGTAATATCCAATAATCTCCTCGGACCATTCTTTTTACCAGCTAGGGTCTCAGCACAATTGTTTTTAGACTTTGTACAGAATAATGTAAATGATTTAATGGATGACGTGCCACTTCATTTACGTGCGAGTGGATGGTTTCAAATGGATGGAGCACCAGCACATTTCGGGCGGAATGTGAGGAAACTGGATAACAGAGCATTACGGAAATCAAAGGATTCGCCGTTTCTCTGGAGAAGTCGAAAATAATCATGAGGGACCTATATCTTGGACTCAAGGTTGCCTGACCTGACTCCACTTGATTTCTTTATTGGGGACTACCTAAAAGAAAAAGTGTATAGGGTGCCGGTCAGAAACCGCGAAGAATTAGTCTTAAAAATTCAAGACGCAGCAATTAAGAGCATCAGCAGAAGATGTCAATTATGTATTGACAATGACGGTAGTCATTTTGAATAGTTTCTGTAAAAAAAACTGTAAAATCTGTTAAAACGTGTAATTAGATGTTATTTTTATGTTGGTTTTCAATACATTTGATTTAGACGATTTTTATTTTTTTACTCGAAAATGTTGCGTCAAACGAAAAAAAGCCAAGAGTACTTATTTCTTTTAAATTGTTAAATTGAATAAAGATTGCAGATATAATTTTTATTTTGAGAAAAACCAGTGGCGTATCTGTTTTTTCATTCAAAATATCGCAATCGGTAGCCGTACGCACGCCACTTGTGGAAATAAAAATAATATTATTACATTGCAAAATTCAGCTAGATTAGCTCTCTACACCTACCAAATTTCATTTAAATATCTCAATTGGTTATAAAGATATTAATAAAATTCTAATTTTTTTCTTAAATTTCAACACCCTGTAACTTTGTAACGAAGAATTTTTCGTACATAGTTTATTAACCAAACTCATATTATTTGTCGATTATCTATCGATTCTGAAATTTATGCAGGTAAAAGTTGGACCACCCTGTATATTCTCCACTGTTAAAAATTCTATTACAGCTAAACAACATGGCTTTTTCTCAGGCAGATCATGCGCGACAAACTTGGCTTGCTTTTCACAGCATGTTTGTGAAGTCTTGGACGCGCGTGGTCAAATTGATGTAGTGTATACGGATTTCAGAAAAGCCTTTGATCAGATCGACCACTATGTTCTATTGAGAAAGCTTGAAAATTTCGGTTTTTCGTCGGGGTTGGTCGGCCTACTAAAATCTTATCTATTGGACCGTCGCCAGTTTGTGAAATATGAAGGGTATGAGTCATTCAAGTTTGTACCTACATCAGGCGTACCACAGGGATCCAACTTAGATCCATTGCTGTTTATTATTTTTATTAACTACATTTTCGATTGTGTTTTATGCAATGGGCTACTGTTTGCCGACGACTTAAAACTTTTTCATGAGATTCGTAACCACGACGACTGTTTGTATCTTCAAAGATGCTTGCATTTTCTTGCAGACTGGTGTGATAGAAACAAGTTGCATCTGAATATAGACAAGTGTAATGTGGTGACCTATACGAGAAAAGACAATAGAATTACTTTTAATTATTACATTGACGGTTCTGTCTTGAATCGAGAGACGGTTCTCAGGGACTTGGGTGTTTATTTTGATGAGCGTTTCTCCTTTGTGGCTCATGTGGAGCACGTCTCGCGACATTGCACTAAGCTGCTTGGTTTTATCCTAAGAAATTGTAAATATTTTAACAATCCCAATACTTTTAAAATTTTATTTAGTGCTTTTATAAGATCCAGACTGGAATATTGCCAAATTGTATGGCACCCTATCTATGATAGACATGCTGAGACTCTAAACGCGGTGCATCGAAGATTTCTGAAATATTTGATATTTAGGGATCATGGTGTTTATCCGCAGAGGGGAGCCGAGTATCGGATTTTACTACACGAGTGCGGAGAGACCTCACTGGAGAGCCGTCGAAGACTGCTAGCCGTTAAGTTTTTGCACAGTCTATTGCATGGCTCAACAGACTGTGAGTATTTATTGTCACTATATTTGTGACGGTTTTAACAGAGTATCGCACTTGCTTGATATCAACCACAGCACGCTCGCGAATATTGTTGCCACAATGTCGGACTTGTTTTGGTGAATTAGAGTAGATACGTACTTATTTGTAGTTTCTGTTATTATATTGAATTATGTTTTGGTTTATTCTGTTCTCTTTTTTTTAATTTTCATTCATTCATTTTTTGTATGAAAATATTTTTTTTTTGTTCTTTATATGGACACGGATATAATGTGATTATGTTTCCTGTAATTGGGGTTGTACCCTGTTGGAAATAAAGAACTATTTATTTATTTATTTTATTTATTTATAGCTAACTTCCGAAAAATTTGAGAAATTGTTTTTTTAGGATAGTCCAAAGATCAAAAAGATAGATACAAACATTTTCAACCTCAAAAATTGAGAATCTGACAGGACCAAACTTTGTTAAAAAAACATGACTTCCTTTGCTCACGCTGTGGATAAATAAAAGAAATATACCGGTCAAACCCTGTACGTGTTCTTAAAGAGTTGGTCAAGAATCTCCCGTATATCCGCAACTCAATATCTCTCTCCGTTCCAAAAATATCGAGATTTGAGTTTGGGTACAATTTTCCATGTCTAAAGCAGCTGTCCACCAGTTTATATGCGAGAAAATCGGATAGGAAAGAGTGTCGACTAAAATCGTCTCATCCGAATGCAATACTCTTGTTTATATGATAGCATTTTTCCCAAAAGAAAACAAAAATAGTATGTGGCTTGTACGAGGGTTGCCTTTTATATTTCGGGTTTTGGCAACCCTGGTGTTGCAATCTAACAACTGACAGCCCTATCGTAAAGTTGGACATTTTTGAGGTTATACGTACTCAGAACGATTTGACATACGAGCGCTATTTGTGTTGTTTACAGTAGCTTAAAAGATTCATCTCGGCCCAAAAATGGAATTAAATCGTGCGATTATTTTTTACAACTTTCGACGTGGATTAACTCAGCAACAGTGCATGGATGAACTTAATTCAATTTTTTGCGATGAAGCTCCATCAAGGAACAGTGGTTATCGATGGTATGGTGAATTCAATCGTGGTCGTAGTTCGCTCCAAGACGAATTTCGTGAAGGTCGTCCAAAATTAGTTGTTCTTCCGAAAACCATTGATGCTATGCGCGAACTGATATTGCAAGATCGTCATGTGACCTATCAAGAGATTGAGACAACTTTAGGCATTAGTGGGACCAGCATACATTCAATATTGCATAAACATTTGACTGTCAAAAAAATTTGTTCGCGTTGGATCCCACACAATTTGCCAATCGTTCAAAAAAAGGCTCGTGTCGATTGGTTGAAAGAAATGCTCAAAAAATATCTATCGCGGTGCTTCGAAACCACAGATCTAGGAAGGGGGAGATAAAACTGTTTACATTTCCAAGCGATCAAACATCATTATTTGCAGATATCGATAATGCCAAACTTCCGCTTTCATTCCCGCATTGTTTCAAAATACACTACTTTGATACGGCATTTTTTACCGTTTTAAAGCAAAATATAACTAAGGTGATGGTACTAATTTTTGTGTATAATAAAACGATATACCCAAGATATTTTTTAGTTACTTTTTTATGAATTTTAACATATTCAAGACATGTTTCACCAAATCATAATTTATTTATGAAGTACACGTGGCAACTCTGTAAAGCAGAGCAACCGAATAGTACGCGAAGAATTTACGATATCCATTCATTCTTGTAATCAGCCGGTAGTTTGAGCTTTGTTGCCGAATATCCTTTGTTTGGTGTTTATTTGCTTTTAGTTGGTGATTTTGAGGAATTTTGAGTGTTTTTTTGTGCAAAAACTATAAAAAAACAATTAACAATGGTGCGTCAGTGTATAGTTTGTAAAAATAATGAAAATTGCAACCAAATTTGATATTTCGGAGGTAAGTAAGGTTACGACTTGTTATTGTTTATCAGTGGTGTAGTTTGCTTGCTCTACAAATTAAAAATAAATTGCTGTAAATAAATACCTAATGAAATTCCTTCGAAAGAAGTAGTCCATATCGAAGTGGAGTAGAATAATTAAATATTCTCCACACAATAATAATAATAATAATTATTGTGTGGAGGTCGACTTTTATTTCAAGAATACCTAATGAAATTGTTGATTTTTGTGATGTTACAGAGATGCTAGGTTCTTACAGTACCTACTTAAATCAAGGTTTAATTATAAACTAAGATGACACTTCGTTAGGTAACTAAATATATTAATACTGAATAGGTAGGTTCCAAAAGAATTAAATAATTTCATATTGTAGGTTTCCAGTAAATTCGGAAAGACGCGAAAGGTGGCTACAGCTTTTGGGTCTGGAAAATCAGGATGTCCCCAAGTATGCACAAATGTGCTCAAACCATTTTGATGTGAGCGACATTAAGATAACTGAGATTACTGGTCGAAAGCAAATTCGATCAGACGCTGAACCTCAATTATCATTTCCTTTTAATGAGCGTCTGTCCTACAGGTAATTATATATGCTTAATAAAATGTGTCTATATAAAATTTAAGGTATAATGTTCAATAATATTGTAATAAACATATGGTTTATTTACCACACATCTAGATTCTAGATCTGTGGTATTTACTATTGTATTTATAGTTATTTTCAGCTCAGATTCAACTGTAGCCGAATCCTCTCCAAGCAAACCTAGTGGGTAAGTAGATATTGAATATTTAAAGCATCAGATGTTGATCAAGCAAGGACCTATGTGATCCACAAACTGTAGCAATGTGATCTTATTAAAATTAACTTCCTGGCTTATCTATAGTAAAGATATTTACCAACTATAGTTTGTAAATATAGCTACTAAATTAGAATGGTAGCACTCACTGAAGTACTAAGCTAAAACATTTTATTTTTTAGAACTTCAGATGTTCATGAAGCAGGAATCTGTGATCCAGAAACTTTAGAAATGCTAGTTGCTGAGGAAGCAGTTGCTGGTCCCTCGAGTGGCCCGTCTAATTTGTAAGTATATAGCTTTAAATTACAACATATAACTAAGATTGTGGAATTATGTGCTCTAAATATAATGTTATCAACGATTTATATTTTGTAATAATAAATTTTTCTTGTTATTTTTGTATTGTATTACATTTATTTATCACATTACATTACATTTGGAAATTATTTTTGTGGCACCAAGTATTTGGGTACACACTGTATAATATACTAGTTTCCCAGACAATATATAGTGGTTCTACCTATCTCCTATCTAATCCTATAACCATCATAGTCTAAAGTTATTTAGAATTAGATACGGTAATAATAATAACATAAAATATATTTTTATCATAAATCATAATGAATCATAAATCAACAAAAAAATAACGTTATTTTAAAAACCTACAATTTATCATTGGTTTATATCACTTTAGTGAACATCAATCGCCTAATTAGAGTATAAAGAATGCCTTTAAAACCGTACGCCACTGGTACATAAAACGAAATCGAATCGAGGAACCAGGTACAACGTTGCCATTTTTTCTATCTGTCCTTTTCTATCTTATATATCAACTGCCAACTTATGTCTGATTGTAAACAAATGTGAATTATGAATGAAATTTCAGATAATGTTATATCTCTCGAGTTTCTAGATCTGTGTTCGAAACACGTCTATGACATCGTGATAGGTGATGAATCGTGGATTTACGCGTATGAGCCCGAAAGTAAACAGCAGTCGACTGTATGGGTGTTTCAAGATGAGCCAAATCCAACAAAAGTTGTTCGCGCATGAAGCACTTCCAAGCAAATGGTCGCCTGTTTTTTCGGAACAACTGGACATGTCGCAACCGTACCACTAGAACAACGCAGAACAGTCAATTGTGAGTGGTACACAACCATTTGTTTGTCAGGTGTCTTCCAAGAAATCAGGAAAATCAACCGCCGAAACGGATCACTCTTCACCACGACAATGCGAGCTCTCACACATCGGCTCAAATAACAGCATTTTTGAGCACCGAAAACATCGATTTGATGAGTCATCCGCCGTAGAGTCCTGACTTGGCACCGAATGACTTCTTTTTATTCCCGTACGTAAAAAACAAACTGAGAGGTCAACGTTTTTCGACACCTGAAGAAGCGGTTGCTGCATTCAGAATGCATTTTTGGATATATCTGAATCAGAGTGGCAAAAGTGCTTCGACAATTGGTTCAAACGCATGCAAAAGTGTATGGATCTTCATGGGGAATATTTTGAAAACCAATAAAGTGATTTTCGATGATTAATATTTGTTTTTGTTCTCTAATCCCGAAATATAAAAGGCAACCCTCGTAGAAGATCTGTTGTTGTTGCCAAACAGCCGTACAGTGGTGAAAATCTCAAGAAGATGTTTTAGAAATTAAGTGCTCCCTATAGTGGTTTCTGACTTGTCAGTGACAAAGCAGCTAAACTAGTATTTATCACTTAGGTTTATTTAAATATTTTTTTCTGTGACGGGAAAAAAGTTTGACATATTTACTCTCTTGACAGGTAATAAAATGTCACTTTTTATCCCCGGGAAAAAAGTGAGTATTTTTTTCCCCGGGAAAAAAGTGAGCACTTTTTTCCCGGACACATAAGTAACAGTAGATATTTAGTTTTAGGAAATTTTATTATACAAAAGTTACATTTTCTTTATATATCAAAACTGGCAATAATTTGTGACGCTACTTTTGCTGCTTCTACTGACTCCGGTGGAGTGTTCCCAATTTTTAAATTAAATTACAGAATGAAATTGACAGATATTTGATTACTTTTTTAAAACTTCAAATTTCACTTGGATAATTTTCTGACTTTTTTCAATATTAAATCGAAGTTTTTCCCTCAGAAAAAAATAGTGTATCATACACGGGAAAAAAGTTAAGATTTTAGCTCTCGGTTTTTTGTCTCCCTCCGCTGCGCGTCGGGAGACAACACAACCTCGAGCTAAAATCTAGTACTTTTTTCCCTTGTATAATAAATAACTATTTTTTCTGTGACGGGAAAAAAGTTTGACATATTTACTCTCTTGACAGGTAATAAAATGTCACTTTTTATCCCCGGGAAAAAAGTGAGTATTTTTTTCCCCGGGAAAACACAACCTCGAGCTAAAATCTAGTACTTTTTTCCCTTGTATAATAAATAACTATTATTGTATTAATTTTTTAGTACCTAAGTTTTACTTTTGTATTAACCAGCTGTTCTTTTCGATTATTATACGAGTAATAAAATAATAAAGAACACCATATAAATATGTGTCTGTTTTATTTTTTTATGAAAAATAACTACATTTTAAGTCTTAAAATTTTAAAACTCTTTTTTAAATTAATCATGATTCTTTTTTTAAATACTACTGATTAAAATCTTATTTTCATCGTGATTTTAATCAATTGATTTTAATTATCTCAACCGTGCACACCCCAATATAATAAAAAAATAATTCTGCATTTCTTACCTGATTTGTCATTGCCACAAAAACTGCTAACAAGAAGATGAAACAATTCCATGTGAATTTCTTTTGCAAATCATCTTCTGGCAGAACAATAAAATCCCAGACCAAACGGCCCAAAAATGGAATGGTTACCGAAAAATTATCACCGTTCGTTTCTATAAAATCGTGTCTAGTTATTGAGGTAGGATCTATATGGTGTTCACGGAATGGTCTAATGAAATTCTGAAACAAAAAAAAAAATACGGAATTATACAGTATGTCCACGGATGCGGTTAACAAGAGGACAAATGGACCAAAAATTGAAAGATACGAAAAAAAGCTATTCTTGATAAAAATGTTTGCTTGTCGAAAAAATAAGAACTACCATGAAAAAAATTATTTTTATTAAACAGGGCGTCTCAAAAAGGCATCCAATAAGGTGGCAGCCCATACATTCATTTTAAATGAAAAATAATTTCGTGGCAATTCATTCTATAATTAATTTTAAATGTGTGCTGGTAATGAGTCACTCGCTTTACTATAGGATTTTCATCCTACTAATAGTGCGCATTGTGGAAATTGAACATCCCTTGCCGTGTAAAGATAGCTTCGTCAGTAAACTGAATATTATTCCAGAAACGCGGAGCATGAGCTGCTTGTTCGCGTAAAAATTAGCAGAATTCGCGACTCTGAGGAAAATCATCTGGCAATGAACTTGTCTGTAGTGATACGGGTGTAGCTCATACCTACTTTACAAATATATGTTTAGCCGCATATGACTTCTTCTTCTAATAATTTAATACTAATAGCATAGGTTAATAAACATAAAATATCTTGGAAACGGTACATTCAAGCGTTTTTCCGAAGAGTACATTTTTTGTTGGGTAATAAACGAGCTATCATTTTTTGTAATTACTAAGTCTTTAAAGTAAACATCAAAAAAGTTATGAATGAAAATTTAGCTTAGACATTGTGTGACTAGCGCCCTCTATGTTTTAAAGGAACGAGAGTATTTGTAGTCGATTCTGCGACCCCAAAAAATGTTTTTAGGAAAAGATTGAGACCGTTATTTCTAATAATTCATAGTCAGTTAGAAAAATTAGTAAAAATCTTTTTTTTTTAATTCCCTGTACCTATCTTGAAAAGAAAGGCCCCTTCGGCAAAAATTTATATAACAGGCCACACTTATTTTAAGCAGTTCTATCGCCTCTCGAAATTTGGCCATGTCTTTCTGAAACACCCTGTAGATACTTAAGTTAAGTTTTCTGTGTCATCATTTCTGTCGTTATAAGTTTTACCTTGCAAGTAAATAAAACCGAGTAATTATCATTCTATTTTCTTCTTCAACTTATCACAGCAGCCAGATTGCTGACACTAGTCTTAATCTGTTACGGGCCGGTTTGAAGGCACTGGTGGGCTGGATTTCGCCCGCGGGCGTAGTTTGGAGATCCCTGTGTTAGACACCTGAATTATAATGTTGATGTACTGAAATAGGATGGACATGGTATGCCCCAAACATGTCTGACTAATTTGAGAATAAACTGAGTTGTTTATTTTGTGGAGTTTCGACTATTATTCTAGTAATAATTCTTATTTTTTATTTTTATTTCAACCTCAAAATTTAAAAAAATCTTCAGCTTGAGTCGTAGAAGTTAATATTTGGCTTCTTTTATATGTAGAATCTTAATTCGTAACAAAAAACAAAACATTTCTTTCATTTATAATAACAGACTTCTGGTATATTTAGTTCACTTAAATAGAAAGGTTGTTTTGTCAAACCCTTCAGTTCCAAATAACAAATTCCTAAACAAACGATTTGCTCGTAAACTTTTAATGAACGGGTTACGTGGGTATCCCGCATAGGGAATAACCTTAACAATTTAATTAATTAAACGAAACTTAAAATATATACAGGGTATTCCACGATGAAGTACGGTGATCCATTTCTCGGAAATAATCTTTGGAAAATTTTGACAAGTTGTTCTACTGTCGATGGGAATAATTCGACTAAAATATTTTCAAAATGGTGGCACTTCCGGTTATACCTGAAATAGACCTGTTCTTGCTTATTCCAAATGACACCATAGTTATATATTATTACATTTTTCATATTCTAGGAATTGTTCTAGACAGACTTTGTTTAAGTATTATTATTTATTCCTGACATTATTTTTATAGATCTAATAAAATGAAAAGCACTTTCTAGTTAGTTAGTTTTTGAGGAGAGTAAGATACCGTTTACAAATTTTCACTAAAACCATCATCGACTTGTTTGGTTTAAAAAAGTCCATTTTCAAGTCAAAAATACATGGTATATCACACGTAATGGTTTAAACAAGTTTTCAGTGTTTTTGAGCTGTTATTTAAAATTATTCAAAAAAATCGCCATAGTTTGGCCCTTAACTGACTATAGGTACTTACTTTTAATTTTTTTAAATCTGTAAAAATAATGTCAGAAATAAATAAAAACTAAAATCGCAACTTCGGAGATCACATTTCCATTAGTACTTTCTCATTGTTACTTTTTGAGAGGAAAAAGATCACGTTTACAAATTTTCACTACGACGTTTTGTTTTTGAAAGACCATCATCAACTTGGTTTTTTTCAATATGGCCCTGAATTTTTTATTGTTAAATCTAAAGGCATTTTCAATTCAAAAATAGGTGGTATATCACATGTAATAGTTTAAACAAGTTTTCAGTGTTTTTAGCTGTTATTTAAAATTATTCAAGAAAAATCGCCATAGTTTGGTTGAATGAAGAGTAGTAGGCTTTGCAAAAACATTCTTTCGTCGTTACTCACAATTATTTGTTATTATTTGACAATTTATTTCTGTCTCAGTACAGCATTTTATTCTGTACGCGGTTTTTTAAATTTAATTGAAATTTTTGTGCTTTTTGAAGTTATTAAAAAAAAACGCCTTTCTCAGATGAATGTTTTACGCAAAATAACTGCCAAACTATGGCGATTTTTCACAACAACAAAACTTGTTTAAATCATTACGTGTGATATACCACCTATATTTTAATTGAAAATGGCTTAAAATTTATCAATAAAAAAACCAAGTTGATGATGATTTGTCAAAAACGAAACGTCCTAGTCAAAATTTGTAAATTCTATCATATTCTCATCAAAAAGTAACAATGAAAAAGTGCTTTTCATTTTTTATATCTGTAAAAAGAATGTCAGAAATAAATAAAAACTAAAATTGCAAAAAATCGTTTTTTAAAAAATTCTCGAAAACGACTAGTTTACTTTTGAAAACACTATTTTTTTTAAGGGAAATGGCTTTAGATGATTTATCTATTAGCCACATATTATCTAATACAAATTTTTAATCGTATATTTCTTCTTCTTTCTACCTATACATTTTCCTAACTATATCTTTATTTTGCATAATCTGAGAAATGCCACAAGGCAGTCAAATATGAAAAAGTGTTTAAATTGTACAACTTTTCTCTAATGTAACTCCTACGTTTGCAAGATTCCAATGCTATCCCATTCTTATCTTGGACATAATGTATACTTAAACTTTTTATGCCAAAAATGTAGTTTGCCTTATTTGCAACTTTATATTTTTCTACCCTACAAATAGGGATCTTTATAAGTTCTGTTATTAGCTTGCCAAAGCAACAGTCAATTGCTTTGGAACTGTCATCATTCTTGTCAATTATAAATGCGTAAGTGTGCCAAATGTTATTTAGATATCGAGACGTGTTTCGGAAATATTACTAAAAACCCATCGGCAGGAATTTACAAATAACACCCTGTATCTGAGGAACGAGGCATTTTTCGAAATATGTTCATTCTACAAGCGAAAATAAGATTTTTTTTCATATGAACATATATAGCTTCGTTTTTCAGATACGGGGTGTTATTTGTAAAATCCTGACGATGGGGTTTTAGTAATATTTCCGAAACGCGTCTCGATATCAAAATGGAATTTGGCACACTTACGTATCTTTGTAGGATTATTAAAAAATATGATATATGATATCATATGGTTAGGAAAATGTCAGGGGTGGGTTAGGCTTGGGGGGTCAGAACAAATTTTGTCCCAACTTTTTTTTGTGCGCTTTTTTTACTTTTTCTATAAAAAATAATAAATTTGAGACTTTTGTACATAAAAAATGTTCACTTGTTTCATAACGCTAGAAGAAGTTGTTTTTGAGATATATGACTTTGAAAATTTGTTCATATGAAAAAAAAAATCTTATTTTCGCTTGTAGATTGAACATATTTGGAAAAATGCCTCGTTCCTCAGATACAGGGTGTTATTTGTAAATTCCTGACGATGGGTTTTTAGTAATATTTCCGAAACGCGTCTCGATATCAAAATAACATTTGGCACACTCACGTATCTTTGTAGGAAAGGGAGAAGTTATTCAATCAACCCTTAATACGCATTTCCACCCTGTTTCTTGTATTATCGTAGCCGTATAATAATATTGGAAACGTTGCATAGAAATTTTCAAACTCATTTATCTTGAAAACGGCTTCTTCTAGCGCTATGAAACAAGTGAACATTTTTTATGTACAAAAGTCTCAAATTTATTTTTTTTTTTTAGAAAAAATAAAATAAAAGCGCACAAAAAAAGTAGGGACAAAATTAGTTCTGACCCCTCCCCACCCTTGACATTTTCCTAACCATATGATATCATATTTTTAATAATCCTACAAAGATACGTAAGTGGGCCAAATTTCATTTCGATATCTAGGCGCGTTCCGGAAATATTACTAAATACCCATCGTCAGGAATTTACAAATAACGTATCTGAAAAACGAAGCATTCTTCGATATACTCGTATGTTCATATGAAAAAAAAATCTTATTTTCGCTTGTAGAATGTCCCCTTAAATTATTTTAAGTTAATTTCGGGACACCCTGTATACGCACTAAGATGAGTTAAAATTGTTTATTATTTATGGTGAATGTAACATAGTTTTATCAAAAACATGCGAGATATTTGCTGAAAGATATCCAGACAAAACGAAACCGAACAGTGTTAAAAAGATATTTCAGAACTTAAAACATTCATATGACAACAACCAAATGTATTTCAATAAATGTTCAAAGTATCGATCCTTAACTTGTAAGCATTTTTCATCTAATATAATCTATCAAATGCATTTGTTACCCTGTAAATTCTAAATTTTCCAACGATTAATTTTCGAAAAATCGGTCGCCCCAGTTCATCTTGGGACACGCACATTTGTAAAGTTTGTAAGTAAAAGTATTACCTTTCCTATTATTGGCAATTCAACTGATCCCCACGTATCAGCCGCCCAATGAACAAAACCAGAGAAGAAATCGGCAGTTATAATGCCGCAAATAGCTGCCACTAAAATAGTACTAAGTTTTTCTATTCGTATGTGTACCATAATGAATACGAAATTTATAAGTGCTAGTGTTACGCAAATGCCAACGCAAATGCATTCCTGAATTCGTTTACCTGAAAAAGACATACATTTGTATAAGTAGAATATAAAATTCTAGTAACTGTATAGAGATAGGTCAATGGGAGAATAACAGTCCTTTTTCTAAACCCTAGTATTCTCCCCTTGTACGTAACCCCTTCTTGGCTCCCTCAGAACAGACCCATCCTACAAGCAAGCTCAGTTTGTATGCCTCTCTCAGAAACCATTAGACTCTAAACCTCAATCTAAGATTTAGTATCTACCTACTCAATTAGGGTGTGCCAAGCCTCTTCCACCTTGCATGATCTACGAACCCAACCAATTACAATTGAGGAAATTTGTACGATTTAGTATATGTAAGTAAAAGAATCCTGCTTAACCGTAATTAATTCTTCTGGCTTTTTCTTGATGGCATTTATTCTTTAATAATGAGAGCATAGATTAAATAGACCTTAATATATGGTGATATTATATGAAAAACCAATAGAATAATTTGGTGTTTCTTATTCCTGGTTTACAACCCATCGATGCGATCTCTAAAAAATATTTTAAATGCATACAAATTATTTTAATTGTAAATTTAGTAAGTACTACACAACCACGCGTTTAGTAATTTCATAACTCAATCCTGAAATAATCAACATAATTATTGTTTGATATCTTCCCAACTAGCAATTCGACATTCTTAAAGAACTAATATATTTTATAATTATTTTATTGCCGCTTAGTAAAAACTTTTTTGTTCTTTAAAGGTTCGTTTGGTGATAAAACTGCTGTGTTAAACTTTTCTGTGAGAAAAACTGTTTTAAGAACGTTTTTACAGCAAAATAATAAAATAGTTATAAAATATGATATCGTAACAGTTTTATAAACGTTTATAAAATATTATTTATAGGACGAATTTGTTCCGAATGATAATTGGTTTTAAAAGCATTTTGTAAAAGTAGTAGTCTGGATTAACTTGTTCCTTTAAAAACAATTATAAAATTATTCTGTTAAAGTACGTTTCGTAATAATAAAATAGTTTTTTTATTGTCGTTATTAAGAGCGATTTGTTTGCTGCAGCAAATTTCTGCGCAAATTAATAATTACGAAATTGTTTTTTAGTTATTTTATTAAAAACAATAAAAAAATAAATATGTTGCCAATGCATATTTCATAAAATTAAGATGCTGTCATAAACATTACCTAGAACGAATATATAACATAGTCTTATTTATTTTCAACTGATATTTATTGTTATATCATACACAGGTTTAAAATGTTCAGACGAAAAGCAGTTGTGCATTTAATAGAAAATTAATTACAATATTATAAATTATCAAAGGGAAAGCATTAGTGACTATAATAATGAGTAGGAAACTGTAATGGAATCTAATCAAATTAATGACAATTTATAAGACACCAAATATTTTGGAGACTGATAAATTCTCAGGAGGAATTATTACGAGATGGTGAGCGGGTAGCCGAAATAGAGAATTGGTGATCAATATCATGTTTCAAGCACAACAAGTGAGCTAGAAAAAAATGCAAAACTAAGAGAAAACATTGGCAGTATCAAATCATGTTCCGCATTTTTCCAGAAGAAGCTTTTTCCTATACTCAATAAACGCATACCAAATTTTCTACCTCAAGATCCTCAAACTCTCTTAAAGACACTCAACAAACCATTTTAATAACGGCAGTTATAACATACATACCTACATAACATAAACAAAGAGCTCAATTTAGGTTATGTTTAAATTACTCCCGTAAAAGCTAATAAGAGATTAATTATAAAAGCATTTTGTTTTATAAGAACACATTAAAAGCTTTTATAAAACATATTATATTAAAGTTTGTTTTGTAAAACTCTGTTTACTATTTTATTATTATTCCAATATTGCGACGATGCGACACACGGCGGCGACTCACACAAACATCAAAGTATCAAGCACGAATACTTCAAGTAGACAGGACTAGACTTGATTAATTTTTATACATTTTATCTTATATATTTTTTGCAGCACCTTTTAATTAAATTTTGATTTTTTAGAGCATTTATATAAAAGCTTGTTTTAGTATGTTTCACTATTAATTTATTTTAAATAACGGCAAAGGATAACTAAATACATAAAACTTCAAGAAAAATACTTGTAATTAGCTTCATTATTCATTATCATCAGTGAAATATATATTCATTATCATTAGTGAAATATATACTTTTTTACACCATAACTGGTTTATAAAAAATTCTTCACGTTTACATAAAACATAGGTATCTACTTATATTTTGGCTAGTGTCCATATGATAGATATAAAAGAATCATATCATCATCATATCATTCTTATGCTATCAAAGGGGTTTCAGGTAATATTAATTTTATATTATCCTTAAAATATAATGAGATTTATATTTTTTAACGAATACACCCCTGTATAAAACAATTCTGCAGTTATTTTATAATAGCTATCTAAAGAGCATACTCGTCTGGGTTGAGATAATTTTGTTTTATAAGCATCGTATAAGGAAGAAGCCATTTTTGGTATAATAGCAACCAGCAACATTTATAGAACCGTTAACGAGTCGATTTGTTTTATAAATCTGCGCCTTTTTCGTGTTTATAAGGCGCGTAAGAACGTTGTAAAAATGTTTATAAAACAATGGGTGTTTTATAAAATATATTTTATAAACGTTCTTACAGCAATTAAAAAAATTAAATTGTTAGTTGGGTTGTTATATGAACTAAGTAATCAATATCAAAGATTAATCTACACAATAGATAGTCAGCCCAATGCATTAAAATCAGAACATCTCTAAGTATGCCTGCTACTACGTGGCGTAGACTAGCGTGTAAAGCAAAGAGCAGTATTGTCACAGCCAGAAACCGTTTTGTAGTTTATTAATATCAAAAACAAAACGCAACGTATAACAATTATTTAGATCATTTGCAACAGATATGCACCGGCAATGCTGTATTGTCAGAGAGAGAAATTGATGAAATTCTGTATTAATCTGGAGGGGATACGCAGGGAGGGTAGAAAAAAAAACAAGCGAATGTGATGAATAATAATATTTAATCCATGTCATACATGTTTCAAGACTAGACCAGTCCCATGATCAGTGGCGAACAATCGTTAAATGAAAAGCTTTTAGATAGAAACATACTTTTGACTAAATATTTCACGTAGACAATGTGGCAAAGATGTAACAAGATTGTTGTAGATCTTATAATACCTATAATAAAAAAATTATCAGTGCTACCTATATTATATTAGGTATACCTATTATAATAGTCTGTCTCTTCATCAGGTATAAGTTCCACTTTATCGGTTTAGGTATTTAAATTTTACTTCTTTTTAATGTTTCTTCGGGTAAATAATAAGTTCGGTAGGAATAGGGCTTTGGGTATGAAACAAAAAAGATAGAAAATAGAAATTTGATATAGAGGTAGTTCTAAGCATTTACAAGTTTGTGACGTGTAGCGATTTTCGATGCCGCCCCCGGAGGTATACATGAGGGCGGCGCAATGCCGTTTTAAATATCTCGTTTCGCTTTCTTGGAAAATAAAAAATTATAACTGATAACTGAAACTTAGTGCTTAATACGTGGGCGTAAGAGGTAAGCTTAATGAAAGAAAGTTAACATTTTGAGCATCTGCGTAAAATTAAATGTATCCGTTTGGTGGGTACTTTTGATTACAATAAGTCGGTGCCAAGCCCAAGCCCGAAACAAAATAAATCTATATTTACCTACTACCTATTTGGCTTGGTACCGACTATTATGTGCATTGTTGTCTTTTGAATGATATTTGTATTTTGTTATTTTTCGTATTTTTTATTAGTTCTTTTGACAGCTCTGGTGTCATCAATACACCTGTATCCCGAATTGCACCAAATTGCGATGCTATTGAACAAGCATATAATCCTAAATATAATATTCTTTTTGAACTACCTGTATCTCGAAAACCAAGCCGTAGCGGACCCATGTACATATAAAATTTGTATCTTAAAATTAGTCAAAGAATCACCCTTTAAAGTTTGTACAAGTACTTATGCAACACCCTGTATACATAGATACTTTGATTTGCAATTTGCAAATCTATCAAACTAGGTAATGCTGTTTTTTTTTATTTACTTTCAAATATGGTGTTATGTAATTGTATTCAAATTAAATGTTTGGGGATGATATTTACGAGTTTTATTTTTTTATATAGAGAAACTGTTATTCAGTTTTTAAGGATCAATCTGAAGCAGACGATTGTACTTGTTAAAACATGAAAAAAGTTATTGTCGTGATACTTTTAACACCCTGTTGGTGGGTTTTTAAAGCTTTTTACGAAACGTGTTAACAATACAATCTACATAAATCGTTAGTTTTTTAAAGTTTTATGATCATTGCACAAAAACCAATATTAGGGAGACTGTAAGTTTTTTTTTCAATTCGGCGTTGCAGAATTTGAACCTAATTGTGATAATTGTGTTATTTTACTAGTATAGATATTTTTGAGTAAATTAATTCGGTTATAATCGATGAGTAGAATCTTTGGAGTAAAATACATTTCACAAAAACCCTGAACCATATTTCTCAATAGATTTAAATTTTCATTAAAAACAGATTAAAAATTCTAATTTTTTACATCCTGCATTTCGAAACCGTATTTTTTTAAATAATTATTGTCATGCTGGAAATTTCAAACCTTATTTACTTCAGCAACTTGTAAAAAGCACAGCCTTTTTAATATTAACATTTCTTAAAATCGATATTACGCGATAACGATGACTTTCTATCAATATCACAGAAGGATACATTTATTACGTATATAATTTGTTAGATTTTACATCTCCGAATTGAAACACACGCAAAAAATGTGCATAAAAAAGTTAGGGTAGCATTTCACGCCTGTATGCCCCTTTAATTTACCCGCCTCTGAGATTTATTTTTTCATAATGTTAACGACAAGTTGAATCTGCTGTTTGAGTTTGATCCTTAAAACTGAATCAGGTAATAACCGGAAGTCCTATCTATAACGCCAAATTTCGTTAATTTAAATATAACTTTTTGATGCATCCTTATATCCGAAATTTAAAATTAAATGACTAAAATAATATTATTTTAGTCATTTAAAATTATTGTCTAAAACATTTAATAAACCAGCCCTGTATATTTATACTATTGTAGTAATTTCTTTTATTTTCGTCCATACACATTAATCTTTGCGTAGATAGGTATACGTATACCATATAATTTTAAACAAAAAACACTGCTGCACAGTAGTACATATATGATACCTATAATATAAAAACAAACTCCCACCTCGTAGGGGAAAGTATACTCGTCCTTGTCTAACATTGCCCATATGATTATTTTATTTCAACACAATACATATAACGCCATCTACAATTTCCATGGTTGCATGTTTTTCTAATAGATGTAGCTCGTGTCGAGACAGTTTCAATTTTTGTTTTATTTCCCATATACGCTGACTATCTATTGTGTAGATTAATCTTTGTCAATATTAATGGCGACAAGCGCAATAAAATGATGACCATAGGCGCCCAATAATGTAAAAAAGTACAGTTGTCAATCTGATAGGGTGTGTTCTTTTATTCAGCGGTATTTTCTGATGGCCTGAATGTTGGGGATTAAAGTAGTGGACGGTATTATTTTTTTGTTGATTTTTATTTAACGTAATAACTTAAAACTAAACAGAAACAAACTTTAATAAAATGATGCCACAAAGCAGAGCACATAGGTTTTGTGTGTATCTTAAATTATCACTGTGAGTACTCGCTTCGAAAGCTTGTTGAGAACTGAACTTTTTTACCGCTTTTTTAATTCACTTCACCTCACTATTGCGGCGCGAGCGGTGTTTTTTGCGCCAAATTTGTGTTTGATGTTGCCTTCATTCTGGGGCCTCAAAAAAAATGTTAACACGAAAGACACTAAAACTAAAAATTATAACTAAGTACAATAAATTATACAAATATAGGAATAAAGAATAAGAACTTAAAGATATAAGGAAGCGTATGCCTTTTAAATAGATCATAATCAAGGTAGGTATTTGCTGTTCGATTGTGACCGAACGCGTATAAAGGCCGTTTGCGGTCTTGACTTCAACTACCCTAACTTTACTATGTCTACAGGGGACAACTCTCGATATTCTAGCGATCGGCCATCTGAATGACGGAGTATTGTCTTCCTTTAGCACACTGTTAAAAATTGGGTGAGAAATACGTAAGGTTTGTAGTAAATATACATGTTTTTTTATGTAATATTAAGTAAATCTTAAATATTCGCGAATATTGCCGATAATTTACCCAGATCACGTATTTTTCCTTAATAATATTGTAAAAACGCATTACCGAAATGTGTTTTCACAATATAATTTGTGTGGATTCAAATCGTATCGAAAATTTTCTATTTCCCTGCAAATCTACACATTACTTTTAGTACTATTCCGTGGCTCCTAGTAATTTTACGACACTTTCGTAAAAACATCCTTACAGCGCAAGCGCAGCAGGCATGCGAGTATATACAGCAGCCATTTACCCTTTACAATTCAGCGTTATCAAACAAACAATGCACATTTATCATTTAACAACTGATTTAATAAACCTAAAACACAAATTAAATACAATAAGCTGTGCCCAAAAAGTTTACAAAATATTAGCGGTGTGTACGGTTGCAGAGAAATAATGAATGGCTTTCTTTTGATGATCTAATAAGAAGCGCGTCTACATACATTAGCTGTGCTTATAGTGACGAGGTAAGTTAAAATGATTTGTTCATGTTGTAGGATAAAGTGTAATACTGTTATAAAATATGATTAGGTACCATCAATATCTACATAGAAATACACCCAGATAGATTTTTATATGCGCCCGGCCAAACTGCACTTACCAGGTTAGTGTTTATAAAACCTATGCAATGCATGTTTATAGGCATTTGTTCCTTAATTTTTAATTTTAATTTAAGAAACTTCTTTTTGTTTGTTAAGTATAGTAGGTACCTATTATTAGCCAAATATGGCAGCTCAAAATCAACAAATTTTAAATTCTAACCAAAATCTGGAAAATGTTAAAAAATTATGTTAAATAATTTCTTCCTTAATTTTAAATAGAAATTTTTTGTATAACATTTCTAGTACATTTGTTAAAATTCGCATTGTATATGATTTCGGGCCTAATGTAAGAAATTTCTAGACTGAATATTTACGTTTTTGTTTGCAAAGTATAATATAGTAGATACATAACATTAGGAAAATATGGCAGCTCAAAATCAACAAATTTTAAATTGTAACTAAATCATTTCTCCCTTAATTTTTAATTGCATTTTTTTGTATAACGTTTCTAGTACATTTGTTAAAATTCGAATTTGATATGTATTCCAGCCTAATGTAAGAAACTTCTAAGACTGAATTTACGTGTTTGTTTGTTAAGTATGCGGTACCTATTATTAGGAAAATTTGGCAAGAAATTTTAGTTTTTAGATAAGCATGTTTATAGCATTTATATTATCGTTAAATATTAAAAATCGGGAAAACTAGTAATTCTGTGTTTATATTCAACATAAGTATAGGGTAAAGAATTAACATGCATTTATTTTTTTCACCACTCTTTAACCAAATATAAACTGGGAAAGTAAAGAAAAATTTTTAAGTTGTAAAAACCACTGTAACCTAAAAGGAGAAATATTTTTTAGGCTGCAGTGGTTTTTATATAAAAAAGTTGTTTTTAATTTTTCTTTACTTTTTCCAGTTTACATTTGGTTTAAAAAGTGGTGAAAAATCCAATAAATGGACGTTAATCATCTTCCACCACAACAAACTTCCCGATTTTCCACTCAATTTTTCCACCAGAAGTACAGTGTCCTTCGGTATAGATGTTCGCCATTTTAGTTTACCGAATTGGCAGCCGTTTGAATCATTGGTGATTTTTCTAAATTTTCAATATAAAATGATTTATAAAAGAAATACAATAAAATAATAAGTTTTCAACTTTTTTTACATGAAATGGTGAGTTATACTACTAAGTATATCGTTTGGTATATCAGTGCTTTCTTGTTTCTAGACTTTAACGTATTCCTCTTTGTCATATAATAATTGATGTTGTAATAACCACTAATGATGAGGCTTGGAGCCTTGAAACATGTCTGGTTTTACTATTGACGCATAGAGCGATTATTAAATTTATTTCGTGGTGTTGACTTTCATTTCACACACCAAAGATTTGACTCCATTTCAGTATGGACAATTTTTCACGTCTACAGAAACTATCTGGGTACATAGATCATCTAACAATGTTGTACAAATACGGTAAGTATAATGAAATATTCAGATAAAGTTTCAGTAAATTCACATAAATATTCATGAAAGTACAAAAAAATTACGTATAATTACGTTCTTACTGTACAAAAATGGTATTTTTCCCCCATTTATTATGTAAATTTTAAGTAAATTCCACTATTGTTTTACGAGCATTGTACATTTCCGGGCCTTACCGCAAAAATACGTTAAAATATTGGTATTATTTAGACAGCGATTGTGTAAAAGTACACGTAACTAAGCGTATTTTTATGTTGTAATTTTAAGGTTATTAGTGTATTTTTACATGACATGCAGCGTAATTTTCATTTGTAATTTTACGATATTGTGTAATTGTACACCAAATTAAATGTAACTTTAATTGTTAATTTTACCTTAATATTGTATTTTTACACTAAATGTGGCGTAATTTTAAATTGTAATATTTCGATTAATATTGTAGTTGTACAGTCAAGGTGGAAAATTACGTGAGGGAATGGTTGAATAAATATTACAGTTATATTTTACGTAAATTTACTATTCTGTTTTAACAGTGCAGAACTAGCAGACCTTCCTTTAAATTAGGCACTGAGTGTTGCCATTTAAGTCTGTTTTGCAGTTGTGTATCTTCTGCCAGCGATACCAAAAATGCTGTTTAGCCTGTGTGTCTAGATTCCAGAGTTCAACACTGTTTTCTGGAAGGTGTGTCAAATCACTTTCTGGAATATCAGTTATTGGTGCTCCTATCAAAAAATGACCTGGCGTTGAATATTCCAAATCTGTAGGGTCATTTTTTACTTGGGTCAAAGGTCTGGAATTTAAAATTCCTTCAATTTGAATCATTAAGATATTTAGTTGTGCGTACGTGAACTGACCTTTTTAGGTGGTATTTGACACTTTTTACTCCGGCTTCGCATAAGCCACCAAATACGGGAGAGTAACTTAGTATGAACTTAAATTCGATTTTTTAATGAGAGCGAAGTGCATTATAGATTTTTTTATTATTTTTTGAGTTGAATGTGTTATATACCTATATTATCGAATTTGTTTTTTGCCCCTTTAAATAATGTTCCTTTGTTGTCGCAGTACTGAGGGTTTTTCCCTTCTTGACATAAACCGTTTAAATGACTCTAAAAAATTATCCGTGGTTAAATCTGATAAGAGTTCCATGTGTATGGCCTTAACAGAGAAATATACCTACAAATAAAGCAACATATGATTTGGTAATAATGGATTTCTTATTCAGGATTGTCTGATATAGAACGGACCACAAAAGTAAATTCCTACATGTTCAAACGGTCTTGAAGGAGTTACTCTTTCTTCAGCCAAAGAACCCATTAATTGTTTAGAACAATGAGCTTTGTGTTTAAAGCAAGTAATACATTTATATATTTTTTTTTTATGTCTCGAATACCATTAATTAACCAAAAATTCTGGCTAAGACTGCTTAAAATTTGCTTTTGCCCAGCGTGCAAAAGGAAAAAATGCTCTCTGCTTATTATTAGATTAGTTATATGATTATTTTTGGGTAATATTAAACGGTGTTTTTTATTATAGGAGACGTGCGCATTGCGACACGGAGTAGACCTTCGCTGTCTATAAATGGCGCTACAGATTTTAAATTACTTTTAATATGCCGACCAGATTTTAAACTTGTTATTTCTTCTGGGAAACAAACATTCTGTTCGTGTTTTATAATTACTTTCAGAGCTGTGTCCAACTCTGGTACAGTTATTAACCAACTTGAAGTTTTTTCGTTGGATTTTATCTTATTGTAGAATCTGAACATATAAAGCGACTGTCTTTTGAAGCTTATTAATGTCTGAAAATGGCTCAAAAAATGAAGGTTCAATACTCTCCACTGTTTGAGTAAGAACTTCTAATTTTGTCTCAGGCAGTAGGCATGGAGTGGTTATTTTTGAATCAGAATTATTATGAGTGCAATTGATGTCAGTCAAGTGCTTCAGTACCGTGAAACCAAAGATAATTGTTAGATAGTTCAGTGGCGTCCACCCCAAACAGTTAGCAGGATTATGCTTAGTGTTTATATAGAACAAATTAAACTTTTGGGTTAATTTTTGTATTTTAGTTAGGTATACGATTTGCGACATAGCGGTTTTGCTTCAGAGGATTAGTGTGTATCCATGACAAAACTATAACTGAATCAGAATACAAAAATGTATTGTGAATTTTAGTTTTTAGAGTTGCTAAAATTTTGGTTACTAAATTTGAGAGTAATAGGGCACTGTTAAGTTCCAGCCTTGGAATGGTTAATTCTTTATTAATTGGTGCGATTCTAGACTTTGAACACAAAATATTTGTGTATATTTTTTTTGGGAGAATTACTCTAAAATATAAAACTGCACTTGTTATAAAGGACACTTGTGAACAGCTATCAATTAATCCACGCGCAACTAAGGTTCCGTGATTTTTACTTTTTATTTTAATTTTGATAGTAGGCAGCAACACCCGATCGAAATTACTTTTTGAGTAGCAATGATTTTGACTCAACTTCCACAGGTGTAGCATTTGAAACATTGTCAGTCCTTTCTCGTTCTAAATGTAGTAAGGTGTTATGAGACTTCTGGCACACTTGGCATTTGAATTTAAATTTGCATTACATTAAAAGGAACGACGCGACGGTGAGCGTATTTATTTTGAATTGACAATAATTTTGATTATCATCATACAGTGCACGCACTTATTTTTAAAAAAAAATTAAATTTAGCAAATATACTTCATAGGTTGAAGTAATAATAACAAAAAAAACTTTGAGGGTTTCTAACTTTTAATTTCTTAAGTACTTATACCTACCTAAGGAAAATATCTATAGGTAATAATTTCATAAAATTGTAATTACTTTAGTTAGTTTTCTAGTAATAATAATAATCTTTATTGGCCATTAATCAATATAAAGTATATACATTGGCAAGTTATAAAACTAAAAATTTCCAAAAAGGATTTCACGAAGCTAAACGAAAAAGGCAAGTAATGCCAAACAACATTAACAAAAATCAGAGATTTCTTAATGAACATAAAAATTACACAATTTCAGATTCAACAACTTGAGTCTAGAAAATCTAGAGCAGATTCTTTCTTTCTAAGCTTTCAAGAAGTGCAATTGGAAATAGCTTGTATCGATAAAGCTTCTTCTTAGTAGAACTAGAGGACATTGATGATACCTACCTAGATCTAATTGCCTCCATAAATATAAATTCAATGCCATTAAAAGTTATAACTTGTCACTTGTGTCTCTAACGGCAAACTGGCTAATATAAATGCGCCAATATTTGAAGGAGATGAAAGTAATTTTAATCCGTTTTTAGACGTATTCAACGCAGTTGTAGATAGAAATCCCACATTGACCGATGTTGAAAAACTATTTTATCTAAGAGATCACGTACAGGGTGAGGCATTCCGTAGAATTTTTAATTTACCCATAGTAAACGAATCTTATGAATAAGCACTAACAATTTAAATAAAAAAGATTTTTTAACAAATCAAAAATGGTACTTTCACAAATTTTTACTTTACTGGAAATTCCAAAAATACACAAGGGAACTTTTGAGCTATTAAGAGAATTGGTTAGCAATACAAAACAGCAAATAGCTGCACTAGAAAATTTATAACAAGACACTAAGACATGGGATACTCTGCTGTTTTTTTATTTTAAAAACAAAATTAGATGACTATACAAATCATGCCTTTGAAATGTCAAGGTATGAATCAAAACTTCCAATAGTAGAACAGTTTTTGGAATTTCTTGAAAATAGAGCTACAGCCTTACAAGCTGCGAAATCGCAACATTCTGCACCTAACAAAAACAATAATTTTCCAATTAATTTAATTAATAAAAACTCAAGTTTTCTCAAGTTACTACAACGGAAAAAATGGAAAAAAAATGTATATTTTGTTCAAATGTAGGTCCCAAACTTTTCAGTTGCAAATAATTTAAATTGAAACCAGTCAATGAAAGAATATCTTCAGTCAATGAAAGAATATCTTGTAAGAGCTGCTTAAATAAACATTCAGAGCTCATATGAACATATATCGAAAAATGCTGCGTTTTTCAGATACAGGATGTTATTTACCCTGTTTCTTGTATTATCGTAGCCGTATAATAATATTCGAGACGGTGCATAGAAATTTATCAATTATCTTGAAAACGGCTTCTTCTAGCGTTATGAAACAAGTGAACATTTTTATGTACAAAAAAGCGCACAAAGAAAAATTGGGACAAAATTTGTTCTGACCCCTCCAGCCTAACCCACCTCTGACATTTTCCTAACCATGGGATATCATATTTTTTAATAATCCTACAAAGATAGGTAAGTGTTCCAAATTTCATTTTGATATCGAGACGCGTTTCGGAAATATTACTAAAAACCCATCGTCAGGAATTTACAAATAACATCCTGTATCTGAAAAACGGAGCATTTTTCGATATACGAGTATGTTCATATGAAAAAAAAATCCTAATTTTGCTTGTAGAATGTCCCCTTAAATTATTTTACGTTAAGTTCGGGACACCCTTTATAAAAATTAAATAAATAAAAACTTCACGTTAACCCAACAAAAGTCACCACCATATATCACTATTTGTGGTAGCGTTTATAGTTTCTCAGATAATGTAAGTAATTCTACAATATACATCGAATATCACAGCTTAAAAAAAAATCGGTTGTGTCCCCCAAAACTTTCCCGACAAGATATAATATAATCAAAAATATTATATGACCTGCGTAACGAAATATTTTAATAATAATAATTATTATAATTGTATGTTGTATGTTCATTATTTCCAATAAACTAACTAACAAACGCCTTTATTCAAAAATTAGAAGAAAAAAAAGTAATGCCAGAGCTGGGATTCGAACCCATAACCTTCCGCATACGAAGCGAAGGCTCTATCAATGAGGACACAGTACCATCTTTGGGAATATTGGATTTTAATTGTAATATTTATACGTTCCAAATAACTAACTGGTGACATTTTAAACGCAATTTTCTCGAGAATTATGGGGGCAAATATCAAAAGTGACCAATCGCAGATAAAAAAATGCTTTAAAATGATGTAGCACTCGACCCCTACTGCTATTTGAAAATTTAGCGGTTTTCTCCACCCCTATCACAGGGCTTCAGCCATTTCAACCAAAAACTAATGGGTTCATCCGAGGACTGCCCCAAGCTCATATACCACAATTTGGCTCAATTGGTTAAAGCGTTTGGGCGCTATCGCAACAGACACATACACACCCACAGACAGACAGACATACTTCCATATGGAAATGGTCTTAATCGTATCAGGGAATTCAAAATGGTTATATCCGTCTTTAGTTGTTTTCTTTATTTTTTCAGCGCATTTACAATATTTTCCCTGTACGGGAAAGTAATAAAAAACCAAACCAAAAAGCTCGTGAGAAAGCAAAGAAAGGAAGAAAGAAACAAGGAATGCGAACGAGAAGCAGTAACATCAATAGAAGAGGATTCTACAAACCAGGAGATGGCCTAATTGTGACCTGTGGGGGACAAAACAAAGTTTAAGACTTTAGTTTTTTATGGTCAAAGCACATAGAAATCCTTGGTCTATAAAAAAATTTGCAAAGAAAACAACTTGTGACGCGCGTGAAGTTTTTGATTGTTTTAAAACTTTTATTTACTTGACCTTCGTATGGGTGGAGGGGAAGTGAAAGTTAAAGAAGTGATAGCATATGAAATGGTTGTAAATAAAGATTATAAATAAATAAAAATATAATTTGTAAGTAGGAATGAAAATAAAATAATATTTTTAAAGAAAATTTTGGATATACGAGTAACAATCCACGTATCTAATAATAATGTTATTAAATAATAATCATCAGTTTCGTTTATAATACTGTAAATAATTTTATTCGATAATCTCATTGTTTTAAGACATTTATTACACCAATAAAACCAAGTTAGAACTGTTAATCTAATATGTTATATACAGGGTGTCCGTAAAGTAACGGAACGGGCAATCATTTTCTGAATGGTACATTTTTAAAAGAAAAGCCGGGACACGTCGGTTTTGAAATTGTTTAGCCTACGTATTTGATCCGAAATCTGTCGCATGGCGTCAAATTTTTTATTATTGCAATTACCTTCTGTATTTATTCTGTTTTAAAATATGGTGGCAATTATTTTATTTTTGTGTTTTCTACATTTCATCTCTTGCCAAAAAAAAAATTTTTTTTTGACTTGAAACTTGGATTTAATTAGCTTTCGATATATTTTTATATCTTCCTCGGGGCTACAAATATAAAAGTAAGCTAAGTATAAATATATATATATAATTTAAAAATATGTTTACCTTAGTATACGCGGCAAGTTTTACATTGGTAAAAATAATATAAATTGTAAATTAAAGAACATGAATATAAAGATTTTTGTCAACTTCGTAAAATAATGATTAACATTTAATATTTTTACATTTCATTTAAAAAACAATTTACCACAAATTAACTAAACAAAATATTTTTGAATAAACATGTCAGTGTCAATCACAAAAAAATTCAATTAAGAAAATATTGAAGTTGGACGTCATCATTTTGAGCATTTATTATAATAAATTTCAAGGTTTTGTCGAGACCTTTTTCTTTCGTGTAATAGCAAATAAATGTTGTAAAAATGTTATTATTTCAATCGGAATAAACAAATGTTGTTAACAAAAGTTATTTGTTTTAGACATCAGCTATTTTTTAAGTATCGGGTTTTGTTCTTTTTTCTTCTCTTTGGAGGCATTATTTATACGTAAGTACATATTTTATACTTCAGGCCAAGTTCCTGTGCGCAAATTAGTTGATTTTTTTTAGTTTTATTATAAAATTTATTTTGACCCCTTTTCTACTATTTACGAACGCCTATGTAAACAAAATTGTTATGCTGCATGTTGTAGGTTATCTTATATCAAAGCCATATATAATTAGCCAATTTTTCTGTTATATTTGGAAATTTTTTTTTTTCGTTTTTGACCCTTTTTTACACTATTTTCGAACGCCTGTGTGAACCAGTTCATTTATGTAACCTTTTTTAAATTATATTCTATCACAACTATGACAAATTATTCCGTATTTCGAATAAGTTTAGGAAGTATATATTTATTTATTTTGACCCCTTTTATACTATTTACGAACGCCTATCAAAGCTATAAATAGCTATATATTAATAATTCTGCTATAGTTAAGAAATACGTTTGTTTCTAACCTTTTTACCCCATTTTACACTTTTTTCTAATGTGAATGTGGTCTAATTGTTTAGGTTAAATATTTTAGGTTATATTTAATTAAACGCACAAAAAATTATTCAATATTTTGTTAGTTTAAGAACTATGATTTTTTTAATTTTTGAACCCTCTTTTAAACCCCTTGCCTACGCTCAATGTTAATCACCACCTATAAATATCCTGTAGTATTTTCGTACCAAATGTGGTTGAAATCCGTTAATTGGTTTTTGAGTTATCACGAATACAATTTTTTTTGACCCTTTTATATTATTTTCACGGACGCCTATGGCACATTAATTTTTGTCATGTATTTTTAACACCAATTTAACTAGTTAAATATAAAAAAAAATACATTTTAAATATTTTTTTATTTTACCCCCTTTTCTACTATTTACGAACGCCATTTTGTAGGTTATCTTATATCAAAGCTATATATAATAAGTCAATTTTTTTGGTATATTTGGGAATTTTTGTTTTGTTTTGACCCTTTTTTTAGACTATTTTCGAACGCCTGTGTGAACCAATTCTTTTATGTAACATTTTTTAGGTTATATTCTATCACAACTATGAAAAATTATTCCATATTTCGAATAAGTTTAGGAAATATATATTTTTTATGTTTTGACCCCTTATTTACGAACGCCTATGAAAGTAAGTTATTTATGACACATTTTATAGGTTATATTCTATCGAAACTATAAATAACTAGTTAATATTTCTGCTATTTTTAAGAAATATGTTTTTTTTTAATCTTTTTTACCCCATTTTACACTATTTTCGAACGCCAATCTGGTCTAATATTTTATGTTCAATATTTTAGGTTATATTCAATTAAATGCGTAAAAAATTATGCAGTATTTTGGATAAGTTTAAGAACTATGAATTTTTTTAATTTTTGAACCCTCTTTTAAACCCCTTGCCTACGCTCAATGTTTCCCAAAATCTAATCAGCTCCTGGCCATGTCCTATACTATTTTTGTACCAAATTTGGTTAAAATCTGTTAAGCGGTTTTTGCGTTTTCGTGGATACAGACAGACAGACAGACATTGTTTGAAAACTACTTATTTATGTATAAAATGACCAAAAACAAGTATTTCCGGTGAAATTAAAAAAAAAAAAATTGATGAAACTAATAGTCTCCATATATACATATATTACATATATGATATGGAGAACTAAAAATCTATGTTTCTATTTACAAAACTAAAGTTGACGTTGAGATAAACTTGAAACGGTTGTCAAATTCGCAAATGGATACCACGCACTGCATTTGCTCCACAATAGCAAACAATTTGAACTTTTTTCCGAAAAAATGTGCCGTTTGTAAGATATAAGACTGTCTCAAGATAAATGGACTTAAAATCTAAATATCTTAAAACACTAGCCAGACATGTTACCGACTACTGGTCCATCATCAGTGGCTTAAGGAACCTTATGTGCAATATTACACTAAATGTGAGATAGCATTGTAGTTGTAATTTATACACGGCACCTTTGTGGAAAGGAAAGCCAAATGTTAATTAAATCATGTTAAAAATTAAAATATTGGTAATAAAAATTAACAATTATGTCACAATTCGATCATGGTTAAATTTGTTTTTCTTATTTTTAAGTTTCAATTGAAATTTGATTTTACGGACTCGAGTGTTCAATTTACGAAGAAAATGTAATTTGTAACTACGTTTTTGTGGACGTGTTTTATTCAAGACACATGACATGAGATGGGAGGCCACAAAATCGCTAAACATAATCAAAACTGACGTGTCTCGGCTTTTCATTTAAAAATGTACCAGTTTGAAAATAATTGCCGTTGCGTTACTTTACGGACTCCCTGTATAAATATAATTGCGTATGTGCTATATTTCCCGTAATCTAAATTTAATCAGCAACTTATGAAACGGAAAATTGTCATAATATTTGCCATATTATATATATATATATATATGTATATTTTAAGATATTTATAATGTTCTAAATATGAACCATTGTTGTAAATATTAGTAGGTATATGATCATTAACTATTACTCATATTACAAAAATATTGCTGAGTCACAATGTAATAAAACCATTATTAATAATTTACACGTGAAAATGGTATACCTATGTCAGATGTTTAAATGTGTTCTGAAAGAAGGATCAATAGAACTTAATAATGAGAAATTATTTATTAACAAAATCTGTCCACAACTAGTTTCATCGAGATAGTTGTAGTGTCTTATTGTGTGTATTTAGTTGTTAATAAGAGTAAACTGCTCCATCAGAGACTAAAAAATGTAGTCTGTGAGTATGTTATTACTTGTTACATAATTACATTTAAGGAAATTTGTGGTAAATCTATTGATATTAATATCGAAGATGTCAAAACTTAGAAAGAAAAAAAGAGCACTCTATAATAATGTTATAGAGTTGATGCAAGAATGAAAACGTCAATAGTCTCTTAGCAATATCCGCCGACCCAATGGGATCCCTATAAAATGCACCTTTTTAAAAAAACCCTGCGACTTCTTTAATACGTGCGAGTTTTCAGAGCGAATAAATTCTACTTTCATTCGTTTACGCCACAGATTGCTCCAAAAATTACCAAAAAAGCATTACTCTCTTTTTACCTCTGTATACATATATATCATAAGAACAAATTCCTTAAAATCAAATATAGGTCAAAGCTGTTTTCCAAGAATCAAGGCTACATCTAAAAAAAAATCATCTCAATATGTTACAGGCTTCCAGAGAAAATTGATATCAAACTTTGACCGTTCGGCTACTTTTCCCTGTGTGTGTATATGATTTTCAGAAGGAGGTCACACAAAATAATTATAGCTCCTGTGGGACACAAGAGGCCCTTTCAAGCGTTTTCTTTTTTAAATCTTTTGTAGATAACAGAAGTAAAATTTTCACTGAAATACAATGTGCGCTTTAGGCCACCCTAAACAAACTAAATAAAAAATACCAAATCCCCTAAAATATTTCCCGTAAATAAATGCGTGTTTCCGATGTCTTAAATAGCAAATTATCTTGAAATTATTATAGTGTGCAAAAATTACAAATTATCTAGTACTTTATTCGGTTAAATTTAATTAAACCAATTGTACCACACAATAAGTTTATTGACCTTTACCTTCAAGCAGCGGCAGCGTTTAAATAATTCTGATTGGAGACATTTCCTTTTCAAAGAGGAATTAAATGATTATCTTAATAAATTATTTTTTAGTATTTGGGCATAATATTTAAGGTTCTTGATTGGTCTTTTATATGGGCGGCAGAAAATAAGTATTTACACAACATTACAAAAACAAAATTACTTGTCATAATAATTGTGTGAAACACATATTTTTTTTTTTCGAATGACTTTCCATTTTTCACAAAAAAAAAAAGTCTATTGGTCTTATATAAATTCTAAAAAAAAAACAAAATGATCGTATGTACCTATTTATATAAAACCCAGTATAAACTGTAATTGTTATTTGCGCACAATTATATGGAAATAATTGTATCAATAATGGTGTTAATATTTCAAATAATAATAATTAATATTTGAAATCGACGTAATTGAAAGTGATGATGAATTGTTCACATTTAGACCACCTGAAATAAGAAGCTTGGTGGAAAATGTGGAATTAAATCTATTGCTAGAGAAGTCTAAGAAAGTGTATGAACTCACATATAGAAGATCCAAGGAATATAACAGTGAAGTCAAAAATGCCGATAATGCGACAGTTAAATTTAATAAAAATGGGAACGGAGAAAGTTACACATTTAAGGATTGTTCCAATTTCCCGTGTATAATAAGTAGCCTATTTTAAATATTTGTAATAGTTTTTAAAATTTAATAAAACAACTATATGAAACAACCCAGTATAAATTGACTCTAATAATTACAATTGTGTTTTGATTTACATTATTACCGGTATGTTGCATAGCAGCAAGAAACTTTTTACTGCCGGCGCTGGCGGCTGTAATAGTATATTGTATTCCTAGGCGGTAAAGTGTCATTCTTTAAGGCTGAAAGAAGAAATGACACTTCTTGAAGCCTGAAAAAATCACTTTACCGCCATGGTTTACACATTATTTTTCTGCCGGCACCGTACAATTGTAGGTAATACAAAAAAGAAAATATGATTGCTTTTCTTTGTCATTAAATGTATTTCATCCGGTACAGTTTCAAGAAATTTTTCAATATCCGGTTGGTCGAAAATTTTTGATTTTTTAGCAATGTGGCCAACAGATTTCTTCTTTAAAAAAGCAGTCACTTTTTTAAAATTTCTAATGTTTACGATATTTTTAACTAATAGCGTAGATTTTAACATGGAATGAATTGACCACAGTGTTGAAGATTGATATTTGTGTGAAAGATCCGATAAATACGTCAAAATCACATTTTCACTATAGTTTTTAACGTTTTTAGCACTACACCAAGTCATAAACAGTTTATACTGAAGTTCATATGTGGTACTTGATTTTTCCGGCAGCAAATTCATCGAAACTTCGTTGGATTTCTCGTGAATTTCAGGCGGGGTACAATACTCAATTTCCTCGTCACTACGATCAATCAGAGATTCCATGCTTATTATACCTATAAGTGATGAATCAAATTCAAATTGAATATTTTAAGACGCGCTCGATTTTTGACAACCACTGTCACATTGGACTGTCGCCATCTATTACAAATACATAAAAATAATCTTGCCTAGCCATTTTTGAGTGTTTTGTAGCGCTAGCCTTAGAAATGCATACTTTCTCGTCCCTATGGAAGCACTAAAATTCAATTTTCTCATAGTGTCGGCAGAAAATAGTTATTTTTCTGTGATGAGAAAAAAGTTTGACATATTTACTCTCTTGACAGGTAATAAAATGTCACTTTTTATCCCCGGGAAAAAAGTGATTACTTTTTTCACGGACACATAAGTAACGGTAGATATTTAATTTTAGGAAATTTTATTATACAAAAGTTACATTTTCTTTATATATCAAAACTGGCAATAATTTGTGATGCTACTTTTGCTGCTTCTACTGACTCCGGTGGAGTGTTCGCAATTTTTAAATTAAATCACAGAATGAAATTGACAGATATTTGATTACTGAAAAGTTTTTAAAACTTCAAATTTCACTTGGATAATTTTCTGACTTTTTTCAATATTAAATCGAAGTTTTTCCCGTCTCAGAAAAAAATAGTTTATCATACACGAGAAAAAAGTTAGATTTTAGCTCTCGGTTTTTTGTCAACACAACCTCGAGCTAAAATCTAGTACTTTTTTCCCTTGTATAATAAATAACTATTTTTCTGTGACGGGAAAAAAGTTTGACATATTTACTCTCTTGACAGGTAATAAAATGTCACTTTTTATCAACTTACTTTTTTCCCGGACACATAAGTAAAGGTAGATATTTAATTTTAGGAAATTTTATTATACAAAAGTTAAATTTTCTTTATCTATCAAAACTGGCAATAATTTGTGACGCTACTTTTGCTGCTTCTACCATAGAAATCTTATATTATATATGTACTCTAGAATGCTAATTAAATCCAGCCGAATACCAAAAAGTGTAACGGGTATGCAGAGTTTTCACGAACTACGCATGCTCCTCAGTAACTTATTTTCAGTACAGAGCTGCCATATTTAAAACTATTTTGTCATTCGCCTTACAGAATTTATGCGACATATCTGTTTTATAAATAAATCCATATGTTGCGTCATACGAAACTGCTTGACAAAATCAAATAATTAAATGTTATCGGTAAAATTGCATACTGTTTAGTTTTCAGCAATATGAACGAAACATTTTTTTCCAAATCTTATTAAATTTAGGAGATTTCGCAACAGCGTCTGTTTTCGCAAATTACGTTTCTCGTAGTGGTAATATCTGTCAGAGTCGGCTTCACAACAATTCAGATAGGTTTTATAATTGAGTTATGGTTTTATTCGTGGTATATTTTAATTGTTGATAGATATACCTATTTGTGATTAAAATTGTTTTTAATATTTGTTATTTTGGTTTTAGTTCGTTTATTTAACAAACAATGAGGTGTATAGTGTTGTGGTGTAAAAATGAAGGTCTCATTCCTGGTATTAAATATTTTCAGTAAGTTATTGTTTCGGGTTTCTAACAGTCTCAGTTTGAGTCAATATGATACCATTGACATGATACTCATTTTTAGCTTGACAAAAAAAAAGACATGATGTTTGGATGCGGGCATTGGGATCCTAGTACAGAAAATGTATGTGATGGGAATGTCATTTGCAGTAAGCATTTCGCTGCAGAAGATATCATTTGTAGAGAAGACGGCAGGAGGATCACCCTCGTACCCGATGCAGTTCCCAAACTTTTGTTGAAAAGAAGAGATTATGTAAATGAGAGTGGAAGTTAAATTCTTAATCGTTTGATATCAAGACAC
Source organism: Apoderus coryli (assembly GCA_911728435.2). Taxonomy (NCBI): domain Eukaryota; kingdom Metazoa; phylum Arthropoda; class Insecta; order Coleoptera; family Attelabidae; genus Apoderus; species Apoderus coryli. The sequence continues at coordinate 1,882,402 of OU452206.1, read as the reverse complement.
TGTTTACTTAAAAGCAGTCTGTCAAAAATGCATGATATGTATGTCAAGAATATATTCCCTACGTTGTGTAGGTATACAAAGTTCGTTTGAATTCTGTTGTTAAACTGGAATATACTTAATTATAGAATCCTCCATGAAATTGCTGAGAATAAAAGTTCTACCAACCATGTTTTGTCACAAAATACTATTGCGAGTAGTACGGATGATATGGAAGTGGTTTACATGGACACGGAAAATATTTGTGAAGTCACTGTTTCTTGCACCCCTTCTTTGAAGGCTGTAGAGAGGTAAGACGCCTAAGGTGGTTGTATAAACAAACAAATATTATATAATATTAAAATAAATAATTAGAATGCTCAAGTCCTTAAGATATTTTCCAGTATTAGAATTTTTACTTTCTCGTTTCTGCTTAATTTATTATTATTGGGTTAGACAATAAAGTATTTAATGTAATTTTTTATTTCTTAAATTCCTTTATTCCATTTTTTTATTTGAATGTTACCAAATGGTAAAATTTAATTTTAAATAAGAATAATAAATAATATAACAGTAATATTACATTTAATCACAGCCGGTCCTGTTGAAAAATAAGTTACTGGTGATCATGCGCATTATGGACAGCTCTACACTTTTGGTTACATTTTTGTACTACAGGATTATCATTCTAGAGTATATATATATATATATATATATATAATATAAGATTTCTGTGGCTTCTACTGACTCCGGTGGAGTGTTTGCAATTTTTAAATTAAATCACAGAATGAAATTGACAGACATTTGATTACTGAAAGGTTTTTAAACCTTTAAATTTCACTTGGATAATTTTCTGAATTGTAATATTTTTTCAATATTAAATCGAAGTTTTTCACGTCACAGAAAAAAATAGTGTATTATACACGGGAAAAATGTTAGATTTTAGCTCTTATTATGGACGGCCTGTATACTTGCAGTGTTTTGCAAAATGTTGCCGTGTTAATTCTATACATTGAAGAAAAAATCCCTTGTATTTTATACTGGGGACAACAGCCTTAAGCTGTTGTTGCTGTAAATATATGAATTTATATGTATCTATCGTAGTGACATATAATTTTTTTTGTACTGTTTATTTTATTGATATTTTTACGTTGCTGTGTTAACCTTAGGTTTTGATTATTTTGCTCTTTTGTTTCTTTAGAATTAAATCATCTGAACCGAATTTTTTATTTTTGTGGCGATAATTGGTGTAAGATTTTGTAAATAACTCATTTTTTAATATATTTACATTTAAATATAATACCTACATGGTAAATATTTTAATAAAATTAAATATTATCATACCATTCGAAATATTAAACACTAATACAATCACAATTATTCTTGACATATGAATTTTTTGATAATATTGACCGTACAGTTTAAAATCTCAAGGTCCTTAAGGTGCCGATAATAAGGACATTTACCTTATACAGGGTGAGTCGGGAGGAATGGGGCTAACTCTAAGGGTGTAATCGATGCATCAAAATAATAAGAAAAAACTTAAATGTTGTTATCCAATATTCATTTGTTTTCAAGTTACAACGTTAAATAAAATAATAATGGTAAACCAAAATATCAAACATTAACATTGTTTTAAATAAATCATTGGCTTAGTAAACTTTCAAAAATACCGCCATTGACTTCTAAACATTTCCTGTTTCGTTTACGAAGGGCGTGCGTGGAACTTCTAATTGACTCGTGCCTTTCTTTAATATTGAGTGCAGAATTTCGATTTCGTCTAATTAATACTAGTATCTACTTTTACTTTGTAATCCTCAGTGTTTAACAAACCCCATAAATTGTAGTCCAACGGCGCGGCGTGAGGTCTGGCGATCTAGGAGGCCCACTAATAGGACCACTGCGACCAATCCAACGCTCTGGAAACCTTTCGTCCAAATGTTGCTTGACCCGATGATCGAAATGGGCTTGCGCTCCGTCGTGTTGATTATACATTTCAATGTTTAAAGGAATCTCCTCCAGTAGTCCTTGCAATTCATTTTCTAAAAAAAGTAGTGTTCCCCTGTAAAACGATTTTCGAAAAGAAACGGGCCAATGAAACTATTATCGATCATGCTGCACCACACGTTTACTAAAAATCTGTGTCCAACCATATATGAAAAGTTCGACTATTGCCGTCACGGGTAAATGTAGGTTCGTCAGTAAAAAGTATGTGCGGTAAAAGATGACGATTATTAATTATCCACTCACAAAATTGCATACGCTTGGCATAGTCTCCACAGGTTGAAGATCTGTACACGTTGTAAGCCTTGCTCGTGAAGCGTATGGATCACTCTTTTTTGGGGAATCCCCAACTGATTTCCAATCCTTCGTGAGCTGGTCGTCGCAACTTCTTTTACCAAATCTAGAACATTTTGTATGTCTTCTAAATTTTGTTGAATGGCTCGTTCGGATGTTACATTAGCACTTGAAAGCGTTCCGGTCTCGCAGAGTTTGTTGAAAACTCTGATGAAGGCCTTTCTTTTTGGTGTTCCTTCATGTGGAAATCGTTCACGATATTCTTCAGCTGACGCTGTAGCATACCCATTACACAAACCATGATTAAAAACCATATTGACGCATTCGAGATGTGAATAAATGTGTTGCATTTTATAAAATTAAAATGATACAAATCCGGAAGTTGAGATAAAATTCATGAATCAATCTAACCTTTTATACTGACACTAATACGATAGTTACAGCACAACAATCAAAAGAAAATAATAATAACATAATATTACAGGAAAGCTACATTAATGCAATATTTTGTTTTTGCCTTATATCTTGAAAACAAATGAATATTGCATAACAACATTTGAGTTTTTTCTTATTATTTTGATGTATAGATTACACCCTTAGAGTTACGCCCATTCCTCCGGACTCACCCTGTATATTATGCACAGAGATAGAGTCATTTAACTTGTGGTGTTGTGTGTGATGAACATCATTAATATCTATTTCAGAAAGCTTTTGTATTGCAAAAGGCCGTTGTCAGGATTAGTGATGGCGCCATTATCAAAAAATGAGACTCTGCAACTGCCAGCATGTTTATTCTGATAAGTTTATTGGCTATAATAAATACAATATTAAAAGGAATGAAATACAAAGGAATTCATATTTTCGTCTATGTCAGACACGGAGTGCCGATAATAAGGTAAAAGCACAATATTACGGCCCATCGAAATTTGGCACCTTATTACGGCCCATGTACAAACTTGAAATTCAATACAATTTTATAAAAAAAATGGTGAAATATATTTAGATTTGGCGCTCCTTGCGTGTTTGCAAATTTACTAAGAAGTTTGCAAAACCAAAATAAGTGGAATAGATTTGCGCATGGGCGCGGTTAGTGCCGTCAAGTTGGCACGTGTCAGTTCAGTATTGAAAGTGGAGGCAAAAAGTCGTTGTTTTGGTAAGTTTGTTTTTGTCATATACTTCGGTTTTTTTGCTAAAACAGCTTAATTAGACAGTGTACAAATAAAAAGAGTAAACTAGTGTAGTGAGGGTGTTAAATCAACAGTTTTTTCATTACGTCTGGTTTATTTTTCCATTTTTAGCTCTCCATATCATATATGTATATATGGAGACTATTAGTTTCATGAAAAAATTTTTTTTTTAATTTCACCGGAAATACTTGTTTTTTATCATTTTATACATAAATAAGTAGTTTTAAAAAAATGTCTGTCTGTCTGTCTGTCTGTCTGTATCCACGAAAACGCAAAAACCGCTTAACAGATTTTAACCAAATTTGGTACAAAAATACTATTGGACATGGCAAGGAGCTGATTAGATTTTGGGAAACATTGAGCGTAGGCAAAGGATTTAAAAGAGGGTTCAAAAAGTAAAAAAATTCATAGTTCTTAAACTTATCCGAAATACTGCATAATTTTTTACGCATTTAATTGAATATAACCTAAAATATTGAACATAAAATATTAGACCACATTGGCGTTCGAAAATAGTGTAAAATGGGGTAAAAAAGATTAAAAAAAAAACATATTTCTTAAAAATAGCAGAAATATTAACTAGTTATTTATAGTTTCGATAGAATATAACCTATAAAATGTGTCATGAATAACTTACTTTCATAGGCGTTCGTAAATAGTGGAAAAGGGGTCAAAACATAAAAAATATATATTTCCTAAACTTATTCGAAATATGGAATAATTTTTCATAGCTGTGATACAATATAAGCTAAAAAATATTCCATAAAAGAATTGGTTCACACAGGCGTTCGTAAATAGTAAAAAAGGGGTAAAATAAAAAAAAATTAAAATGTAAAAATTTTTATATTTGACTAGTTGAATTGGGGTTAAAAATACACGACAAAAATTAATGTACCATAGGCGTCCGTGAAAATTCTATGAAAGGGTCAGAAAAAATTTGTATCCGTGATAACTCAAAAACCACTTAACGGATAACCTACAACATGCAGCATAACAATTTTGTTTACATAGGCGTTCGTAAATAGTAGAAAAGGGGACAAAATAAATTTTATAATAAAACTAAAAAAAATCAATTAATTTGCGTGCAAGAACTTGGCCTAGATCTGAAATATAAAATATCTGCGTATAAATAGTGTCTCCAAAGAGAAGAAAAAGGCACAAAACCCGATACTTAAAAAAAAAATAGCTGATGTCTAAAACAAAACAAAAATTTATTAAATTTAGATAAATGACAAAAAGGTCATAAAATTATTACTTTTACACTTAAATATGGAGAGCTATTCGTGCCTCGAGGGCAACAGTTTATTTTAAATAATAAGCCAGTTTTTAAAATAGGCCGGAATTAGCAATTCATTTTGAATCTAGAGCTAATTACGGTCTATAGGTTGTATTAACGGTCTTTTTCAGATTATTTTAAATCAATTTTTTCGCTTTTTAGCTCTCCATATCATATATGTAATATATGTATATATGGAGACTATTAGTTTCATGAAAAAAAAAATTTTTTTAATTTCACCGAAAATACTTGTTTTTGGTCATTTTATACATAAATAAGTAGTTTTAAAAAAATGTCTGTCTGTCTGTATGCACGAAAACGCAAAAACCGCTTAACAGATTTTAACCAAATTTGGTACAAAAATACTATTGGACATGGCAAGGAGCTGATTAGATTTTGGGAAACATTGAGCGTAGGCAAAGGGTTTAAAAGAGGGTTCAAAAATTAAAAAAATTCAAAGTTCTTAAACTTATCCGAAATACTGCATAATTTTTTACGCATTTAATTGAATATAACCTAAAATATTGAACATAAAATATTAGACCACATTGGCGTTCGAAAACAGTGTAAAATGGGGTAAAAAAATTTAAAAAAAACGTATTTCTTAAACATAGCAGAAATATTAACTAGTTATTCATAGTTTTGATAGAATATAACCTATAAAATGTGTCATAAATAACTTACTTTCATAGGCGTTCGTAAATAGTGGAAAAGGGGTCAAAACATAAAAAATATATATTTCCTAAACTTATTCGAAATATGGAATAATTTTTCATAGTTGTGATACAATATAAGCTAAAAAATATTCCATAAAAGAATTGGTTCACACAGGCGTTCGAAAATAGTTTAAAAAAAGGGTCAAAAACGAAAAAAAAAACGTTTCCCAAATATACCAGAAAAATTGGCTAATTATATATAGCTTTGAGATAAGATAACCTAAAAAATGCAGCATAAAATTTTTATTTACATAGGCGTTTGTAAATAGTAGAAAAGGAGTAAAATTAAAAAAATAATTAAAATGTAAATTTTTTTTATATTTAACTAGTTGAATTGGAGTTAAAAATACACGACAAAAATTAATGTTCCATAGGCGTCCGTGAAAATTCTATAGAAGGGCCAGAAAAAACTTGTATCCGTGATAACTCAAAAACCACTTAACGGATTTTAACCATATTTGCTACGAAAATACTACAGGATATTTATAGGTGGTGATTAACATTGAGCGTAGGCAAGGGGAATAAAAGAGGGTTCAAAAATAAAAAAAAAAATCATAGTTCTTAAACTTATCCGAAATACTGCATAATTTGTACGCACTTAATTGAATATAACCTAAAATATTGAACATAAAATATTAGACGACATTGGCGTTCGAAAATAGTGTAAAATGGGGTAAAAAGTTTAGAAAAAAAACGTACTTCTTAAGAATAACAGAAATATTGACTAGTTATTTATAGCTTTGATAGAATATAACCTATTAAATGTGTTATAAATAACTTGTTTTCATAGGCGTTCGTAAATAGTGTAAAAGGGGTCGAAATAAAATATATATACTTCCTAAGCTTATTCGAAATACGGAATGATTTTTGATAGTTGTAATAGAATATAACCTAACAAATGTTACATAAATGAACTGGTTTACACAGGCGTTTGAAAATAGTGTAAAAAAGGGTCAAAATGAAAAAAAAAAGCCAAATATAACAGAAAAATTGGCTAATTATATAGAGCTTTGATATGATATAACCTACAACATGCAGCATAACAATTTTGTTTACATAGGGGTTCGTAAATAGTAGAAAAGGAGGCAAAATAAATTTTATTATAAAAAAATCAACTATTTTCAACTTGGTGTAGAAGATCTAAAATATAAAATATGTACGTATAAATAGTGCCTCCAAAGAGAAGAAAAAGGAACAAAACCCGATACTTAAAAAAAATAGCTGATGTCTAAAATAAAAAAATATATATATAAATTTTAGATAAATGACAAAAAGGTCATAAAATTATTAGTTTTACACTTAAATATGGAGAGCTATTCGTGCCTCGAGGGCAACAGTTTCCGGCCTATAGTTTCTAAAACCAAAATCATAGCAAACGCATCTCTACATCTAAACCACAAAGTAAAATTTGTGGAAAATTCTCACAAGAATTAATTTTATTTCAAGTAAAAATACGTTATTTTTCTTTGAACAAAATATTACTCATTTATTGCTAATTGATAAAAAAATATTACCCAATTGTTTTATTTTATAAAATCCAAACCAATTTTCTTCATTAGCCAGAATTCAAAATAAGCCGGAATTAAGTTCCAATTTTGACTCTTGATGTATTTACGGCCCCTTTGTTCATGGGAATAAGTATTTAAAATTTATGTTTTTGTCTTTTTTAATGCCAAAAAAGTGTTTTTTTATATATATTTTATTTTTACGTAGTTTTCAAAAAAAAAGGCATAGCCATAATCGTGTGTCAAAAAATAAAAAAATATTGATGTTTCTCGAAATTTATTTGACATTTAAATTTAAGACACACGATGATCAGGTAGTTTACCTGAATATAGTTTGTGTTTTTCCTTATTTTAGAATATGGTGGCTACAACAAATAAAAAAGAAAAACAGCAAAACAAAACAAATAAAAAATATTCAGACGCAGCACTAAGACTTGATATTTATTCAAGAAATTCAAAATGGAATGTCCGCATATCGAGCATCGCAAGTCTATGGTATACCAAAAAGTACTCTTAAGGATAAAAAGAATACTTGAATGAAAAAAGTGGAAAGCCGAGTGTCCTTACGCAAGAGGAAGAAAAAATGGTCTTTCAACAGATTCACTTTCTAGGAGATACTGATTTTCCTATCATAAACGACCAACTGTTAAAAAAACTAAAGTGTTTAACTGTTAAAAATTGTAGGTACTCTAGTACAAAAATTAGAACGACCTAATACATTCAAAGATGGAATACCAAGAAAACCATTATTTTCTTAGAAGAAACCCGGAGATTACGTGCCGGGTGTCAGAATCAGTAACAGATGATAATTTCTCAATGCATTCAAAAGCGTCCAGTTCAAGCACTTGTCACTCATCAGAACAAATCATTCTCCAAGACAATACTCGCTTAGAATCTCCCGCATCAAAGGATCAGAGTGTGAATGAACTGTTCTATAAGAGACCACCTAAATTTCCCACCCATTTAAAGACTTATTTCCCTAAAAAAAACCAATGCCAAAAAGCGCGTTACAAAAAAAATAACCCCTGTTGTTGCTCTATCAGATGATTTTATGGAGTACCAAAGACGCACAGAAGCAGAGAAAGAAGCAAAAGAAGTGAAAAGGAAAGAGAAACTTGCAAAACAAAAGAAGGCAAATGCGAACAAAGAAAAGTTTGTGGGAAAGACTAGCAGGAATTAAAATAACATTCAAGAAAATTGTATTTTAACTGAAGAAGAAAATAGAGTCATAAGACAAAACAAGGTGAAACTAAATAAGAAAGCAAACACGACGAACAAATGTGACCAAATTAGAGAGAATGAGAATGCGAACAATGATGTAGCAGATGAACATCCCAAAATTGATGAAAGTGAACTAAACAGATCCCTTAACGATGGAAAAGAAGAAAGTTTTGTTAAAGATAGTCAAGCCAAAGTATATGAAACTAAAAATAAACCTTTCCAGAATGTTATTAAGCTGATCTGCTGATCTATTTAATAGTATTTTGACATTTCAAGGATAGATTTATCCCAACCTGTAATTAGGTTCCACCATTTTTGATTAGGCCGGAATTAGGAAAAATGGTTGACTCCGACAAATTATTTTTTTTGATGGATAAAAAATCCTTTTTTGTCATTGTTCTCGTTGAGTTTCGCAAAAAAACATGTCCTGTGCTATAATACAAACTACAGATATGAACATTCTTGACTAAATATCTTATTATAAGATGTTTAATTTGAATGTCGAAGAAATAGGCCGTAATATGTTGCTGAAAATTGTATGTCGAATTATATTAAGTTTAAATAACTAGATACATATTAATGTATGTACCTTAAGCCATAATGTCCACATGTATGAACAAACTAAAGTTAAAAATTGATTAGTCATTCCAATTAATTCGACAGGCCATTTAGAAAAGAGTTAATAATTAAACAATTTCATTAACTGACGATACACAAGAACTCCAATTGTACAGGGTTAGCAAAAAGTATGGAAACCCCTCAATATATCATGAACGGAAAATAATCTGAAAAAAAGTTCCATACAAAACTTTCAGGTTTTTATAGGAGCATTTACTGTCAGTACTTAATAATATACCGGGTGGCCCAACAAAGCGCAGTTGATCAAAGTTGTGATTTTTTATATGGAAAACCCTATATTTGACATTATTTTTTGGAGAATTTGAAACTAACTTTATGAAGAATTCCCTATCTCTACTCACTAGCTATCGAGTTATCGACACTTGAAATCAAACAAGGTAATGAGTATGGAAATATCAAAATGCATACCGTTAGCAATTTGACAAAATTGCAGTCGTTCAATGAAATCTCTAATTGAATGTTGTAAATAAACTGTTGGTATGTGATTTATCTCTGCTGATATGCGGTCTCTAAACTAACTCGCTACCGAGTTAGCCAAAATAAAAAAAATAGGAAAATAAATCCCAGTATATTAGACTAGATTAAAAAAATAATAATCAACCTGTCTGGTTGAGAACTATCAAATTATTTGGATTGTTGATTTGACATTAAAGTATTCTGAAACTATCAATCTATTTGGATTGTTGATTTGACATTAAAATATTCTGAAACTAAATATTTAAACAAATCATTTTGTTAAAAATGGGAAATCTGAGTGAGTTTGATCGCATATAAATACTAATTTTAAGGGGGCAAGGTCACAAAGAACGCTGGTATGCAGTTAGTCGTATATTCAATGAGCTGAACCCGCAAATAAATCGACCGTGTGCAAAACTGTCAAGAAGTTACGAAACAAAACTAAATGTGTTACTTCAACTAGAGGAAACTGCTCAAATTTCTTCAACTCAATTACCTCTGCACAAAAATATACCCCAGCGGTCATGGTAAATATTATGAAATCCCAAAAAACAAAAACCTTAGAAGATTAGAAGATTAGATATACACAAGAACTTGCGGAAGACGATCCCGATTGCAGAATAGACTTTTGTGAAAACATAGAGGCAAAATTATCGACCCTGATTTTTCGGAAAAATTGTGTTTTCTGATGAACCAAGTTGTTGTCTTAACGAAGAAGTAAATCGACAGAATTGCCGTATGTGGTCCCAAAGCAATCCATATTGGATGAGAGAAATTCACAGCCAATGACCGCAGAAAATAAGTGTATGGACAGGAATTGTTACCGACCACACGATCGGGCCATTTTTCATAGAACATAGGTACGCTTAACGGCGATAGGTATTTGGAGTCTGCTGAGAGAGAATATCGTTCCCGCTATAACTGCCCTATATCCCAATCCCGAGAATCCTACGCTTCCTGCTGAAGACATCTGGTTGCAACAAGATGGTCCACCTCCTCATTTCACCGTTCGTACTTACCTATACACAGTATTCCCGCAGAGATGGATAGGACGTCGAGGCGCGATAGAATGGCCACCGCGTTCACCTGACCTAACACCGTTTGGCCTTTTTTATGCGGATATCTTAAAATTAAAGTGGATCAAGAGAGGCCACTTAATTTGCAAACTCTAAGAGACAGCATATCAGCAGAGATAAATCACATACCAACAGTTTATTTACAACATTCAATTAGACATTTCATTGAACGACTGCAATTTTGTCAAATTGCTAATGGTATGCATTTCGAACGTTTGCTGCGAACTGATTTTCTTGTTTTTTGTTGTTTCTGTTTTGTTGGTGTGTTTTATGTTGTTTTAGTTTATAATTATTTATGTTGCACATTGTAATGTTTTTTGAATAAACAATTGTTTTTGATATTTTGATATTTCAATACTCATTACCTTATTTGATTTCAAGTGTCGATAACTCGGTAGAGAGTGAGTTTACAGATAGGGAGTTTTTCATAAAGTTAGTTTCAAATTCTACAAAAAATTAAAAAATGATGTCAAGATGGTGTCCCATTTAAAAAATCACAACTTTCATCAACTGCGCTTTGTTGGTCCACCCGGTATATTCTAAAGTGCTGCCAGTAAATGCTCCTAAAACAAACAAAGTTTTGTATGTAACTTTTTTTCATAATATTGAGGGGTTTCCATACTTTTTGCTAACCCTGTATATTGTAATATGTTAGACCTACCTATATGCTGTCACAGTTTATGTATGTATCTCTCTCATTTAAATTTAGATCTATTCTATTAATAAAACATATCGTTGAAATGCTGAAATTTAATTATGTCACCAAAACGGAATTTCATTCACACGAAAATTCTGTACCTAATGAATGACCTAAAATTATCTACGGTGGTATTGTAGAATACGCACTATACGTTATGTTTGCATACCTAATAATATACAGAAATCAATCAGTGGGTCAATTGAGGATAGGATTTAGAACAATTTTATCATTCTGAACTAAAAAAAGCTGTAGCCCCAAAATGGGTTACCATAGATACTATTTGTTAACTGTGGTTAGTTATGATAATCGCCTTTGGCGTAGAGTAATATTGTTTTACCTGTTGTAATATTTTGGTATATAAGGGCATTGTACTATTCAATGGCCTGCAACTTGTTTATATTAACACACTTCATATTCTACTTGGTGTGTTATTGTATTTCGATCATTATATCATATAACCCAAGATTGCTCTCTGTTTGGTTTTTGTTTATGTTAACTCTCTAAACATGTCAACGACTAATATTTTAAAAAAGGCTGAATGTACAAGTTTTAATTTGGATGCCGAAAGGGAAGTGAACTTTTAGTTAGTCAGATGATTGTATTGTTAGAGAATAGTCGAGGATAGAAAAAGCTATTGTATTTAACGGATTAAATTCAATTATTTGTATTATTTTCGGGTTTTATTTGAATTTACTGTTATTATCCTTACAAAGCAGCGGTGGGATATAATAAAAACCAGTTAGAACTATTTTTTTTGTTGTTATCGTGAATTTTGTTTATTATACGTCATGGGAAGACTTAAAACGAAAGAAACTACGACGGACAAAATGGTCCAAAAACGTCACCGTGAGGAACGTTCACCCCCGTCCTCGGAAAGTGATAGTGCTAGTTCGAATTCGAGCTCTAGTTCTTCTGCTAACAGATCAACGCGGAAACGCAGAATAAAACGTTTAAGAAAACAAGTAAGCGATTTCAAAAGGCGTACGTCGGTCTTTCGTGCAGGGGACGAATTTTTAGTGCCGACATTTGACCCAAATCGGGATGATGTGATTGTGGATAAGTGGCTGAATAAAGTAGATAGTTTAGCAAAACGTTATCAATGGGACGACGATACTATACTTCGCCTGATTTCTGGACGATTACGAGGCAATGCTCGTCAATGGTATGACGAAAATGTGGAGTATGATTCGAGACGGACTGATATTAAAACATCAATGAGCCTGTATTTCCGTAAGTCTGTTCCATTTTCTAAGTTATTAAAAGATGCTGCTAATTACGAGACTAAGCCGGGACAAAATCTAGGGGACTATTGTTTTAAAAAAATGTCTAAATTGAGGGCACTTAATATAGACATACCTGACGATTATTTGATTGATGCCGTTTTCGGTGCCATCAAGAACGATACTATATCGCGAACTGTTAGAGCCGCAAAACATGTGGATGCCAATGCTCTATATGCATATCTAAATACTGTGGGTGATATGCCTAACGAAATAAAAGATTTTAACGTGGATAAAGTGAAATTTAAACCCTCAACTTGGACTCAATACAATACAATAGAGAAGTTTTTAGGGCGTCAGGCTCTCGTAAAACGTGCTACACACATTTCAGTTAATTGTAGAAAACCACGTGTCAAATGTAATAATTGCAGTAGGCTAGGCCACCTTAAAGAAAAGTGTCCTTTTACACGAAAGGAAATCCAACAGGTCGAATAATTAGCAAAAGAAGTTCATCTTAATATCTTTTTACAGTATGCTTGGAATTTTTTTCACATATGAAGATTTTTTTGGCAAACGTTTCCTAGAAGCAAACGATGCTTGTGATTTTTGATGACAAACGTTGCCGAGAAACGAACGTCACATGTGAAGATTTTTTTGATAAACGTTACCTAGAAGCAAACGATGCTTGTGATTTTTGATGACAAACGTTGCCGAGAAAGGAACGTCACATGTGAAGAATTTTTTGGCAAACGTTGCCTAGTAGCAAACGATGCTTGTGATTTTTGTTGGCAAACGTTGCCTAGAAACGAACGTCACATGTGAAGATTTTTTTGGCAAACGTTGCCTAGAAGCAAACGTTGCTTATGATTTTTTTTGGCAAACGTTGTATAGAAGCGAACGTCGCTTGTGATTTTTCTTTAGCAAATGTTGTCCAGAAGCGAACGTTCCTTGTAATGTTGTTGTCCAGAAGTGCTGTCAATAGCCAGCAACCATTCCTTGAAAGTACGGTCCTTCCACCACGCTTCTCTAAACTTCTGAGCACACTGCATTTTATGCATGGCGTATGTATTGCTGTTATTTTAACTAAATGCATTTTACTTCATGTTTATTTCTCCATGTAGTTCCCTTAGTATCGAACAATAGTGTCGCCGCTAGTAATTACTCATAAAATATTTGACTCAGCTTCTCAGCTAGCTAAACCAGCGTAACGAATTAAAATAATAGTGGTAAAACCAAAATATGCACACAATTTACAATACGGTAATTCCCCCAGATTATCCGGCAAAATCGAAAGAGACGGAGACTGTAACATTCCTCTATCTAGCAGCTGCACACTGAACTAAATTATATGGTGATTTATCGGTTATGGTTTTCCCCGTCGTAGACTTACGAATGCACTGACATAATATAAGAAGGTTGTTTAGTAATCATTCTGATTCTACTATAATGGTGGCAACCCTCAAAATAGTATATTACATAACATGTGCTGTAAATGATATTTTACATGCGAGAGACTAGTTTGCCCACGAGCCGCGAAGCGACGAGTGAGGCAATAGTCTCGAGCATGGAAAATTATTTACAGCTCGAGTTATGTACTGTACTTTTTCTACGACTTTGCAGAATCAGAATCCATTTCAGAATTAAAATTTAAGCAGAATTACTTAACACAGAAGAAAACGTAATTATGACATTTAAATATTTGAATTTATTTGACGTTTGTGTTTGACATAATTCCATAATAAAAAATAAAAATCCCCAAAGTGTTATGTAATATTCATTACGTAACACTTTGGTGATCATTACAGAACACTTATGTAAGATTGAATTTACATGTCACGTTAACAGTTTTGCAATAGACAGCTTAACAAAACAGGAGTAGAAAATAGTATATTACATAACATGTGCTGTAAATGATATTTTACATGCGAGAGACTAGTTTGCCCACAAGCCGCGAAGCGGCGAGTGAGGCAATAGTCTCGAGCATGGAAAATTATTTACAGCTCGAGTTATGTACTGTACTTTTTCTACGACTTTGCAGAATCAAAATTCATTTCAGAATTAAAATTTAAGCAAAAATATTTCACACAGAAGAAAAGGTAATTATGACATTTATATATTTGACATTTGTGTTTGACATAATTCCATAATAAAAAATAAAAATCCCCAAAGTGTTATGTAATATTCATTACGTAACACTTTGGTGATCATTACGTAACACTTATGTAAGATTGAATTTACATGTGACGTTAACAGTTTTGCAATAGACGGCTTAACAAAACAGGAGTAGAAAAACTACATTAAATATCTCGGCTTGAAAATAATTCTCCATTGCCATTGGTCGGCTCAAGATCGATCATATCTGTTGTGACGTATACCACCAGTACTGCAACGAGAAGTTTACGTAGCCTATATCATGGGGGTAGACGGACTAATATAATAATATAACGACGACTGGGACCTGACAAACGACATGGATAAATATTATAGCGATATAATATAACATTCAAATAATATTTTTTGTTTTATTCATATAACTATTCCCACAAAATTTAAATATTTTATTATCAGCTGCTGCTCTTATACACTAGCCGCCACTGCTCTTTATGATGTTTTAGTTAGTTGAAGGGTCAAGAACAGAAATGCCATCCTTTTAAACAGAGGAACCTTCGAATAATCGTAAATCACGCTCCCTGTATATTTACACATGATAATATGAATACCAAAAAACGGAAATGAAATCAAATTACCATTTCCAACAAATTTCATTTTGAATGCTACTGGTAATTGAATCGTGAAGTGGATTAGGTATCATTTTCCAGCTAATGCTCAATGTTTTGTTAGACTGGAGTTTTCTGGATCAAACTGGTTATAATGATTTAATGAGCTTCCCCATTATAGGTAAATAATTAAATAAATATGTTTGTCAATGTAGATTTGTATCTATGACAGGTCATTAGCGATGCAAGACATGCATTTTCTCTGTTATTAAGTGTGTTTTGTCAACGAAACACGAAATTGATTTTACTTTTCGTCTAATTGAAAAAATATGAGAAGCAATACAACATTATGATTCAATCTAATAGCAAAAAACGAATAGAATAATTTTTCCGTATTCTGATGAGTTGTTAGCAGGGGTCAATCCCACGTTTCGGTTACGGTTTGGGTTTTCAGACCACAATTAAAACGAAATGGTACGGAAATGTACACTACCGCAAGCAGTAACAAAATGGTTAATATCGAAATATAGAGGTACTAAAATCTCCAGGAAAAGGTTATTCACAGAAACGAAATCATTACCGAAACCTATTCTAACGACAAACTCATTAACTAAGACCCAGGTAAACGCTATAGGTGCCGAAAATAAGCTAGCAACGAAGCGATTATGTTGAACTTTTTGAATTTTTTGAGTATCTGACTTGTTTGTATGGATCTAATCTGTTAATTATTGGTGACTTTAACATTCACTTTGAACCTGTTCCAAATAATCAGTCAGTTATCGCCCTGAATAATTTTATGTCATTATTTAATTTAAATCAATGTAATCAGGTATTTAATAATTCTAATGATATACTGGATTTAGTGCTTTCTAATATGCCATGCGAAGTTGTACGCAGCAGTGAGCCTCTTGTAGCTGAGGACGCCTATCATCCGACATTAGATATTTCACTTAACGCTTCTGGACTGCGACACGAAAGATTTATATCAAACCCATCCAATAAAAGGTATAATTTTAAAAAAGCTAATTTCGTACTCTTATATAATGAAAGTCTAGTTCAGGACTGGTCGTTTCTTAATGATATTGAAGACGTAAATACATCGGTATCTGAATTTTACGGAACACTAACAAATATTTTTGATATGTATGTACCGCTGTCTCAAACACGTAAGAATAAGAGATCTTATCCGGCATGGTTCGATCATGACATAATTGTTAACATTAGGAAGAAGTCTAAATATTTCAAAAAATGGAAGGTCACTGGTGATAATACCTTTCATAACATGTTTCACACTCTGAGAACACAGGTAAAACAAAAAATAAAGATGGCATATGCCGCATATATTGGCGACATCCAAACATCAATAAAAAGTGACCCTAGAGAATTCTGGAAGTTTGTACAAATCAAAAAACGGGGATCTCGTATTCCCGGTAATATGCAGGATCCACAGGGGGATCTATTACTGAATCCTGGTGAAATTGTTAGCGGATTTGCCAAATTTTTCAATAGTGTATATACAGAATCGGCACAGGTACCTTATAGGGATCCTCTAAATCTTGATCTATCAATATCAGTGAGTTTACTTACTCAGGATGATATTGTTCGGGCAGCAAAAAAGCTCAAACCCAAGCTGACTGCGGGTCATGACAATGTACCTGCATTTGTTGTACGGGATTGTGCTTATGTGTTTGCGAAGCCACTTGAAATAATTTTCAACAAATGTATGAAATCGGAGATATTCCCAGACCAGTGGAAGCTTGCCAGAGTTGTACCTGTTCATAAGTCCGGCGATGATTCTCAAATATCTAACTACAGACCTATCTCAATTCTGTCCAATTTTGCGAAGATCTTCGAGACGGTGCTGCATGACAAGATATTTGATCAAACAAAGAACCGCATAGTCCTGGAACAGCATGGCTTTTTTCGCGGGCGTTCGACTGTAAGTAACCTTTCATGCTTTCTGCAAGATATTTACTGTGCTCTTGGAAGGGGACTACAGGCGGACGTTATTTACACGGACTTCACAAAAGCCTTCGATAGGTTAGACCATTCAATAGTTCGACAGAAGATGGGTAATATCGGTTTTGATGAGAGCCTGCTAAACTTTTTTGATACATACCTGTACAACCGCAGACAGTATGTAGAGTATAATGGATTTAAATCCGCGGAGATGATTGTTTCTAGTGGAGCTCCTCAGGGAAGTAACCTGGCCCCATTAATATTTGCTATTTATATAAATGATATCAAAACTCATTTATCTAGTTCATGTCTCATGTTTGCGGATGATTTTAAGTTATATCGCATCATACATAACTATCAGGATTGTCTTGGACTTCAGGAGGACTTGCAGTGTTTTGAGGAGTGGTGTGAGTCAAATGCGTTGAAGATTAGCATACTGAAGTGCAAACTAATGGTGTTTTCGAAAAGTAGGGAACCCGTCTTATTTCAGTATAGGCTGAATAATACAGTTTTGAGTCTTGTGCCCAGATGAGGGATCTTGGTATTGTTGTTGATTCGGATTTGTCGGTTAACAGCCATGTTGAATATATTGCGCAGGGGGCTCTTCGTGTGTTGGGCTTTATATTTCGTACCGGAAGGGACTTTGATAGCGTTGATTGTCTCATTGCTCTATACAACACCTTTGTGAGATCTAAATTGGAGTACGCATCATTTGTATGGTCGCCCTACTACACGGTTCATAAGAACAAGTTGGAGTACGTACAACGTAAGTTTTTGAGATATCTATCTTTTAAAAGTGATGGGAGTTTTCCTACAAGAGGTTGTGACCATCAAGTGCTGTTAAACAAATTTAACTTTGACTCGCTGGCAGTTCGTCGAATATTTACCGACCAAGTTTTTCTTTATAAATTAATTAACAACATTATTGACTGTCCGAATTTATTACAACAAATACATTTTAATGTACCCCAGTTTAATTCGCGTAAGCCGAACCTATTTAGATTACCTCAAACTCATACTAATTATGAACAAAGGGCTCCATTATTCAGGGCCTGCGACGTGTGCAACAGTTCCCATTTGCATCATAATATTGATTATTTTGATAAATCTTTAAACCGATTCCGAAAAAGCCTTTGGTACTACCTCCGCACTCTCGAATTTTAAATAATTTGTCAGTTATTTGTATTATTTGTATATAAGTATGTAATTTTTGTATATTTTGTTATATTGAATTTATATCTTATCATTGTTATTATTATTAATAAGCACATTATTATCAGAATTATTATCAGAATTTGTATGCAAATACATTGTCTTGTAATTAGGTATTTCGCCTGTTAGACAATAAAGACTATTATTATTATATAGAAACTATAGCTACGCAACCGATACCGATACCGGCACTCTTTCGGTTTCTATATCAGTTCTTTGAATATATAGTTTCGGTACCAATTTTAATATTATGTGTTTTGCTTTTTGTTTCATTTACTGCACCGAAGGTTTCAGTACTATTTATGTTTACAGACTCCATTACTATTTCAATATCTATACCGAGGGTTTTGGTTCTGTTTCGTTACTCAGAGTTTTGGTACCTGTTTTGGTTTTGTGCCTTTAGTTTCGACACCGCTTCGATACTCAGGTATTGGTCCTCCTATGGTTCCGATATCGAGAGTTTCGGTTCATTTTAGGTATAACTGTTACCAAATATTAATGTACACAATTAATCTTTGGTGTTAGTTTCATTTCGATATCTCGTGTGGTTCGTTTATTGAAGTTTCGTTACATTTCGGGTATCTGTCACAAAGGTTCACTACATTTCGATCACAGTTCCGTTTCGGATATTTGACGATATAGTAAAAGCGATACCGCGCAAACCGTCCGCGCCTTTCGATTCAATACCAAGTTTTGGTATCAAGCTCTGGTTGATAGACTCGTATCATACAGCGGCTGTCCTACCTTTGAATTGTGAACAAAAATAACTCTCTTCTGACTCAAAATGTGTTCTTGATGTTATACATGGTGTTAGTAAATAAGTGCGACAAACTTCAGGGGGTGATTCTGCATGAAAAAATAATGACAGTTTGCTATATAAATGTATATCCGCAAATGCTTCGTTACCGAGCCACAGTCAGTTAAAGTTTTTCTTAAAAACAGATGATTTATTTATTGCTCGAGAAACGCCAATGAAATTTTGTGGGTTTTAAGCATAGAAATCTTATATTATATATGTACTCTAGAATGCTAATTAAATCCAGCCGAATACCAAAAAGTCAATGGGAATTGGTTTTACACGATGCTTTACACTCCATTCGAAGTCTGTTATGTACATCAACAAATTATACTCCTCATGAACGTTTATTTACTTACCAACGTCGATCTACTAGTGGAACTTCTATTCCTTCCTGGATGAAAAATTCTGACAAAGTTTTACTTAAAAAGTTTGTACGTAGAAGTAAATTTGATCCACTTGTTGAAGAAGTAGAACTCTTAGAAGTAAATCCTGATTACGCCTTAATAAGGTACGACAATGGAAGAGAAGATACAGTTGCCACGTAACATTTGGCGCCACGAAGTGACTTACGATTATTGGAAAATGATGAAGAAGACCAACCAACGAGTAGTCAACGCGATTGCCAATCTCAAGATTGTTTCGGGTTTCTAACAGTCTCAGTTTGAGTCAATATGATACCATTGACATGATACTCATTTTTAGCTTGACAAAAAAAAGACATGATGTTTGGATGCGGGCATTGGGATCCTAGTACAGAAAATGTATGTGATGGGAATGTCATATGCAGTAAGCATTTCGCTGCAAAGATCTCATTTGTAGAGAAGACGGCAAGAGGATCACCCTCGTACCCGATGCAGTTCCCAAACTTTTGTTGAAAAGAAGAGATTATGTAAATGAGAGTGGAAGTTAAATTCTTAATCGTTTGATATCAAGACACTGTTTACTTAAAAGCAGTCTGTCAAAAATGCATGATATGTATGTCAAGAATATATTTCCTACGTTGTGTAGGTATACAAAGTTCGTTTGAATTCTGTTGTTAAACTGGAACATACTTAATTATAGAATCCTCCATGAAATTTCTGAGAATAAAAGTTCTACCAACCATGTTTTGTCACAAAATACTATTGCGAGTAGTACGGATGATATGGAAGTGGTTTACATGAACACGGAAAATATTTGTTAAGTCACTGTTTCTTGCACCCCTTCTTTGAAGGCTGTAGAGAGGTAAGACGCCTAAGGTGGTTGTATAAACAAACAAATATTATATAATAATAAAATAAATAATTAGAATGCTCAAGTCCTTAAGATATTTTCCAGTATTAGAATTTTTACTTATTTCTCGTTTCTGCTTAGATTTATTATTATTGGGTTGTACCTGTTAGACAATAAAGTATTTAGATATTTAATGTAATTTTTTATTTCTTAAATTCCTTTATTCCATTTTTTATTTGAATGTTACCAAATGGTAAAATTTAATTTTAAATATACCTATAACCGTAATATTACATTTAATCAAAGCCGGTCCTGTTGAAAAATAAGTTACTGGTGATCATGCGCATTATGGACAGCTCTACACTTTTGGTTACATTTTTGTACTACGGGATTATCATTCTAGAGTATATATATATATATATAATATAAGATTTCTGTGGTTTTAAGAGGCACTTATAGCGCATTTTGTTTACATGCAAGTAAGAATTTTATGATCATCAGTGGCGCGCATACGGATAATGATAATAATAATAAAAATAATAATCGTCTTTATTGATTGAAAAACTTATACAACCTATAAAAAAATTAATAATAAGTGATCAACTATCAAAATTAACAATACGTAATCAAGATAATCAATAGGTACAGTTTCACAATAATAATAATAAAAAGTTTTCAATCAAAGGGCGAAGTCTAGCTATGACGCTATTCAATACTTAACCCAAAACAAAAACATATTTTATAGACATATTTACCTGCTACCAATTTACTACAATTTAGTACATTAATTGCCAGTAATTATTTGAGAATTTTGTACTGCAAGCAAATTGTATTTTATTTTGGCATTAAACGTATTATAACCAAGTATTTTTAATGACGCTTCTAAATTATTATATAACTTCACAGCATTGTAAGTGAAGGTCCTGTGAAACAGCGCAGTGGTATATGCTGGAAGATGCAGTGAGTCGTCAGATCTCAGGCTACGCTGTCTCATCTGGTGCCTATAGGTATCAGTTTGTTTTTGGTCCAGTTGTCTCAAGATATCGTCAGATACTTTTAAAAGGGCCGATGTTGTGCTATATCCCGATCGAAAACCTGACTAATTTTCTGGAAATATGCGGTTATTTGCAATATATTGTGTCATCTGAACCTCAACAGCTTTCTCCAAAATTTTGCCAAAAATTGGGAGAAGACTGATAGGTCTAAGCTCGGAATAACTTTGGGGCTTGAATATTTTTGGAATGGGGTTTATAACTGAAATCTACCATTTATTTGGAAAGTGCCTATGTTTGCTCTATACAAGAGTTTATATATTTAAAATAAATTTATCTAAAACATGATAACTTTATCGTATAGTTTTATCATTAACAGTGAAATGTTGTCAATGCCACTTGCATTCGATTTATTTTTTTTATGATATCTTTTATTTTTTCTCTTCCTGAAAGCATTCTGATGTTAATGATCTCAATATTTTTGAAGAAAAACATGATACACCACTGAGATATTTCAAAATAAAAATTATTTTTGAAATCCCTGTTCCAACAAAACAGCTTTCTTACCTTTTTTCGTATGGGCGCAATTTTTATGCAAAATAATAAAATATCTTAACTCCTAACTCTCTTAAATTCTGTTAATAATTTAAATAAGCTACAACAACTAGCTGTTGCCCTCGAGGCACGAATAGCTCTCCATATTTAAGTGTAAAAGTAATAATTTTATGACCTTTTTGTCATTTATCTAAATTTTTGTTTTGTTTTAGACATCAGCTATTTTTTTTGTATCGGGTTTTGTGCCTTTTTCTTCTCTTTGGAGGCACTATTTATACGCAGATATTTTATATTTCAGATCTAGGCCAAATTCTTGTACGCAAAATAATTGATTTTTTTTTAGTTTTATTATAAAATGTATTTTGCCCCCTTTTCTACTATTTACGAACGCCTATGTAAACAAAATTGTTATGCTGCATGTTGTAGGTTATCCGTTAAGTGGTTTTTGAGTTATCACGGATACAATTTTTTCCTGACCCTTTTATAGAATTTTCACGGACGCCTATGGAACATTAATTTTTGTCGTGTATTTTTAACACCAATTCAACTAGTTAAATATAAAATTTTTTACATTTTAATTTTTTTTTTCATTTTACCCCTTTTTTTTACTATTTACGAACGCCTATGTAAATAAAAAATTTATGCTGCATTTTTTAGGTTATCTTATATGAAAGCTATATATAATTAGCCAATTTTTCTGGTATATTTGGGAAACATTTTTTTTTCGTTTTTGACTCTTTTTTTTAAGACTATTTTCGAACGCCTGTGTGAACTAATTCTTTTATGTAACATTTTTTAGGTTATATTCTATCACACCTATAAAAAATTATTCAATATTTCGGATAAGTTTAAGAACTATAATTTTTTTAATTTTTGAACCCTCTTTTAAACCCCTTGCCTACGCTCAATGTTAATCGCCACCTATAAATAGCCTGTAGTATTTTCGTACCAAATGTGGTTAAAATCCGTTAAGTGGTTTTTGAGTTATCACGGATACAAATTTTTTCTGACCCTTTTATAGAATTTTCACGGACGCCTATGGAACTTTAATTTGTGTCGTGTATTTTTAACACCAACTCAACTAGTTAAATATAAACATTTTTACATTTTAATTTTTTTTTTCATTTTACCCCTTTTTTTACTATTTACGAACGCCTATGTAAATAAAAAATTTATGCTGCATTTTTTAGGTTACCTTATATGAAAGCTATATATAATTAGCCAATTTTTCTGGTATATTTGGGAAACATTTTTTTTTCGTTTTTGACTCTTTTTTTAAGACTATTTTCGAACGCCTGTGTGAACTAATTCTTTTATGTAACATTTTTTAGGTTATATTCTATCACACCTATAAAAAATTATTCAATATTTCGGATAAGTTTAAGAACTATAATTTTTTTAATTTTTGAACCCTCTTTTAAACCCCTTGCCTACGCTCAATGTTAATCGCCACCTATAAATAGCCTGTAGTATTTTCGTACCAAATGTGGTTAAAATCCGTTAAGTGGTTTTTGAGTTATCACGGATACAAATTTTTTCTGACCCTTTTATAGAATTTTCACGGACGCCTATGGAACTTTAATTTGTGTCGTGTATTTTTAACACCAACTCAACTAGTTAAATATAAACATTTTTACATTTTAATTTTTTTTATTTTACCCCTTTTTCTACTATTTACGAACGCCTATGTAAATAAAAATTTTATGCTGCATTTTTTAGGTTATCTTATATCAAAGCTATATATAATTAGCCAATTTTTCTGGTATATTTGGGAAACATTTTTTTTTCGTTTTTGACCCTTTTTTAACACTATTTTCGAACGCCTGTGTGAACTAATTCTTTTATGTGACATTTTTTAGGTTATATTCTATCACAACTATAAAAAATTATTCAATATTTCGGATAAGTTTAAGAACTATGATTTTTTAAATTTTTGAAACCTCTTTTAAACCCGTTGCCTACGCTCAATGTTAATCACCACCTATAATTATCCTGTAGTATTTTCGTACCAAATGTGGTTAAAATCCGTTAAGTGGTTTTTGAGTTATCACGGATACAAATTTTTTCTGACCCTTTTATAGAATTTTTACGGACGCCTATGGTACATTAATTTTTGTCGTGTATTTTTAACACCAATTCATCTAGTTAAATATAAATTTTTTTACATTTTAATTTTTTTTATTTTACCCCTTTTTCTACTATTTACGAACGCCTATGTGAATAAAAATTTTATGCTGCATTTTTTAGGTTATCTTATATCAAAGCTATATATAATTAGCCAATTTTTCTGGTATATTTGGGAAACGTTTTTTTTTCGTTTTTGACCCTTTTTTTAAACTATTTTCGAACGCCTGTGTGAACCAATTCTTTTATGGAATATTTTTTAGCTTATATTGTATCACAACTATGAAAAATTATTCCATATTTCGAATAAGTTTAGGAAATATATATTTTTTATGTTTTGACCCCTTTTCCACTATTTACGAACGCCTATGAAAGTAAGTTATTCATGACACATTTTATAGGTTATATTCTATCAAAACTATCAATAACTAATTAATATTTCTGCTATTTTTAAGAAATACGTTTTTTTTAATCTTTGTTACCCCATTTTACACTATTTTCGAACGCCAATGTGGTCTAATATTTTATGTTCAATATTTTAGGTTATATTCAATTAAATCCGTAAAAAATTATGCAGTATTTCGGATAAGTTTAAGAACTATGAATTTTTTTAATTTTTGAACCCTCTTTTAAACCCTTTGCCTACGCTCAATGTTTCCCAAAATCTAATCAGCTCCTTGCCATGTCCAATAGTATTTTTGTACCAAATTTGGTTAAAATCTGTTAAGCGGACAGACAGACAGACAGACAGACAGACAGACAGACAGACAGACAGACAGACAGACAGAAATTTTTTTAAAACTACTTATTTATGTATAAAATGACCAAAAAGAAGTATTTCCGGTGAAATTAAAAAAAATTTTTTTTTCATGAAACTAATAGTCTCCATATATACATATATTACATATATGATATGGAGAGCTAAAAAATGTTCAAAATGATCAAAAAACGCGTTAAGATGTTTTATTTTTTTTTACATAAAAATGGCGCCTCCTACGAAAAGACGGTAAGAAAGGTTTTGTCACAAATTGAACGAGGATTTCAAAAATAATTTTTATTTTGACATATTTCAGTGGCGTACTACCGCGCGTTAAGATGTTTAAATTTTTTTACATAAAAATTGCACCCCTACGAAAAAAGGTAAGAGAGCTTTTTTGTCAAAAATTCAAAATATCTCAGTGGCGTATCATTTTTTCTTAAAAAATATTGAGATCATTACCCATATTATGATGAACATAAAATTCTGAATTGTATGTCGAAAATTATTGCGCTTTAAGTACCTCTTAAAACAAAAGTTGATTTGCAGCAGCAGCAATAAATAAATCATCAGTTTTTAAGCAAAATTTAAATCACTGTGGCTCTTATACGAAGCATTGTCGGACATACGTTTATATATTGTCAAGAATACAGATTCCAAAATTATTAATAAATAAATATAAATTACAAATAAATAAGAAACCCCAGATGTTCGATGGAAAAATACCAAAATATTAATTTCCTGTTTATTCTAGTTTATCTAGATGAGTCACCATTTCTCGATAATCAGGAGCCCTGCCTCTTAGCCTCCGCTTTCAAGGGTAGTCATACTAGAAAATGCAGCATCAGCTATTCTGACCACCACAACTAAATAAACGCGATGTAGGGGTGGTGGTGCAATATTATTATTATGTTAATAACCAATTAGCATAGAGAAAACTGGAAACCATCTTTGATTAAATCCAGCCTCCCTCATTATCATTGGTCAAGACAGGGAGGATTTAGGCGCAAGATTGTTTAAGAGAGGGATAACCCTTTTATTATAAATTCTCCTCTCCAGAGAAATAAGTTTAGTTGTGTCCTGATTTTAAACTAATAGTAAGAAAACCTGAAGTCAGTAAAATGTGAACCATAGTGCAACTGTGTGGTCTCTTATATTTTAATGTAAGTAATATTATGTGTATTCTATTATTATAACTCTATAGTCTCTAATTTAAGTTTCATCATTTTGTAAACTCTTCTCAACTTTAATTGTTAATAAACTTAATCTATTTAAACTTGGTATTCGGTGTTTCAATCTTTTAGATAAGGTCCTTATTTTCAATGCTCTCGTAGTTCACGTTAAACCTAAACGTGACAATATTATATAGCAGTCATTATTTTTAAGGGCATCTAAATTGACCGAAAAAATTCGAAAAAACAGGTTGGTAAGTAATATTTTAAGCATGAGTGGTGGTGGTAACAAAAATCCGAGTCAAACGAATACTTTTTGTTAAAAAAATATTACTTTGCATTGTGTTTTTTTTATTTTTTTTTTTCACAGGAAAAATTAGATGCCCTAATGGCATTTGACATGACTAATTCATGAGTAACAGATTATTCTGCATACACATAGCTTACAAAACATACTACCTATTAGGTATACATGCATACAGAATAAATATGTAGGTATTAATTTGAAATCTGAAAAACAAGTAATTTATTTAATCACTTAGGCTGAAGGACTTCGGTAGGCTGAAGGACCTCGGTTAATGGCCTTTTGGGGGTTTGTATTAATAAAGTACGTTTTATTATTATTTAATCACAAAATACTACAAACCTAATTATTTATGATAAAAATAAAATATAAATTGCAATTTTGATGACAACAGCTGTAAAGTTTTGCCGTGGGTAAAGTCAAAAAAACTTCTGACAGGTGCTGTCATTCAGTTTTTTCATCTAGAAACCATTTGTAATTCGAAATTGAGCGTTTGTGATTGGTGGAAATTAAGACGAGGGAAATAGTCATGCAAAATCACCTCCTGAAGTTTGTCGCACTTTTTATTAACACTGTATATGCTGTTCAAAATCTAGTCGAACATATTAGGTGATAATAATTGTCATTAAGAATTGTCTGTTTAACGTCTCAACTTATTACCTCATTAAGACCGAACATGTGTGAATTGTACTAATAAATCTTATATTAGTTAAAACAAAATCAACACCAAACAGCAAAAAGAATAACGCTGACACCATAGCCGAAATCAAATTAAAACCCGGGGGCGAGATAGACCAACAACTGCTATAAAGGTTTTATTGGATACACCTGTATATCGACGACGTGCAGGTGAAGGTGCAGCGAGATTTCGAAGTCGCAGACGGTGCGGCGTGGCGGTCGGCGCGCAAGTAGTATAGTTCTATCTCTGTTACCACTTACTTTAGAGAAAAAGTATTAAAAGCTAAATTGTTTACAATGTTTTTCTCTACAAAAAAGTTTTATAAATCCTTACTAATTTGTTCTATCCCTACGTATAATATTTGGCTGTTTATCCTACAATAAATAAGGGTGTGTATTTAGATTTTAAAGCAAAATCCAATTACTTATTTAATAACTCATAGAAATTGTGCAGTTTATGTGAAACACCCTGTATACCTATAGAATATGATCTACTGCAAGTTCCAGTTTGAATCTTGCTTCTTTTTTATTCAAACTAGAGTAAGAGTTGACGCCGTTTTAGTTACAATTTACGATTGAACAATGTTGTTCAACAATATAAAATGCACTTACCATTACTATATAAATTTGCTAATTCCTGTGCGCCTTTATGTTGCGGTCCCCATCTTGGTCCAACTTGCTCTTGTGGTGGTGGCGTGACCGCACAATTTGCATTTGGAT
Organism: Apoderus coryli; assembly: GCA_911728435.2. Lineage (NCBI taxonomy): Eukaryota > Metazoa > Arthropoda > Insecta > Coleoptera > Attelabidae > Apoderus > Apoderus coryli. Next base: position 1,854,931 of record OU452206.1, on the reverse strand, counting down.
CATCTTCAAACATGGAATTTTCTAATATCTGCCGTTCTGTCTTCACCGGTGCCAAAAGATTTGTGGCCACAGTCTCTACCAATGGACACTCGAGTACTTGGTTTACTTTGGGAGAACAGCTCAAAGGTAGTTTCGGTAGAGCCATTCTGGAATAATTAAATTACAATTATATATAGTGTTGTTGATTATACAATGAAATCTTTTCCATCTTATATTTGGAAGATTTCATTTTATTATTATTTATATTGTTTTATTATAGAGTTAGATATTTTGTTCGTGTTTTTCAAGAGTTTTCCGAATATTTCAACGTGGAGTTGACTTATTCGCATAAATTATTTGCATAACCTCAATATTTACGACAGGTACAGGTTGTGGCGTATGATGATTCTTAAAACAGTAACAATATGGTACTGATACCTCTAAATCTAAACTTTAATATAATTTATGATACCATCACAATTTGAACGATGTGATGGATGTACTTTTTTCTTATTAAAGCCTTTGCGTAGCGTCAAAATTAACTCAATACACCCTAAGCTAAACCCTGTATATATTGTCACAGTATACAATTTTTTTTTTCAATTTTCAGCTTATCCGAATATACCAGTTATATCTTGCAACATTCCTCTATTCGCCTTAGAACGTACTAACTTCACTATATTTCTACCACAATTAGTTAAATGTATTGTCTTATGTTCAAAAACTACGAGCTTCCAAATGCACAACGTCCTATCTCTGAATTATAACAATAAAACGACCCAAGTCCAAAGATAGGGCGGTTTAATCTAGCCTTCATAGTTACGACCCAACCCAACCCTATCCATATTGTCACAGTATACAAAAGTTGTTTTTCAATTTTCGGCTTATCCGAATATACCAGTTATACTTTGCAATATTCATCTATTCCCCCTAGTTAGAACGTCCTAACTTCACTATATTTCTACCATAATTACTTAAATGTATTGTCCTATGTTCAAAAATTACGAGCTTCCAAATGCAAAACGTCCCATCTATGAATTACAACAATAAAACATCCCAAGTCAAAAGATAATAATAATAATAATTATTTCACAATTATGTTATAAGAACATAAAAAGAAACACGTCATATACACACAACAAGAAACAATATCAATCTACATAGAAAAATAGTCATCCAGTGAATATGGTTCTAATTCTAACAGTATTTTTCGGGTTTCCCTCTTAAATATTTTTGCACTTGTAAGACATTTAATGTTGTCTGGCAAACCATTGAACAGTTTAATACACATGTAATGTGGGCTACCTTCAAAGAGTGTCAGGCGATGTATCGGATAGTTAATGTTTACTGTTCTTGTGTTGTATTGATGACTTACTCTTGTGTCAAATCTACACTTGTTTTTAAAAAAGAACATTAAACAGTCGTAAATATAAAGCCCATAAACTGTCATTATACCCTCTCTTTTAAACACTCCCCTACATGAGCTACCATGTGACATATTTGTGATAATGCGCACGGCTCTCTTTTGCGCAACAAAGATGGTTTGAACACTGCTATCCTTGCCCCAAAAAATTAAACCATATCTCAGAATCGATTCGAAGTTTGCGAAATACATGATTTTAAGTGCCTTCTGAGTCATATATCTTCCAATCACTCTGATTGCATAACTAACCGTGTTTAGCCTTTTTACCAATTTATTTGTATGCGGAGACCAATCTAAGTTCTGGCTCAGATGTATACCTAAAAGCTTAGTATTCTCCTGAAGATCGACGCGACCGCCACCTAACAAGAAAGAAAAATCTTCGGGAATTTTGATTCTCGAATTTTTGGTTCTGAAAAGTATAACATTTGTTTTATCTTTATTTAATAGTAACCTATTTTGTGACAGCCACGCCATAACTCTCTCAAAGAACACATTGGCTTCCCTAAATAATGTCGGCAAGTCACCCGAACCTAGAACCAGATTGGTGTCATCAACAAAACTCACAAGGCTCATGCTCTCGTTACACAATATAGAACTCAAATCATTCAAAAAAATGATGAACAAGAGAGGTCCCAGAACACTACCCTGAGCGATTCCGACGTCACTACACTCAACAGTGGACGCATCCAAAACACCATCTTTAAGAAGGTGAACTGTTTGCAGCCTATCATTTAAATATGATTTAAACCATCTTTGTGCGTTTCTCCGTACTCCATATAAAACAAGTTTATGTAGTAATAATTGTCTATCAATACAATCATATGCTCTTGATAAATCCACAAAAATTCCCAAAGGAATTTTATTTGCTTCTATATGAGTTAAGATCAGTTTTAAAAATTCAAATAAAGCAGTGTGAGTTGATCGATTACTAAGATATCCATGTTGATTATGATAGAACAGATTACATTTATTCATAAATACTAAGAGCCTTTGAAACATTATCATCTCAAACAACTTCAATAAACTAATTGGCCGGTAGTTCTCCATAAGCTCTGGATCTCCTTTCTTAAAGATAGGCTTCACTACAGCAATCTTCAGTCTAGCAGGAAAAGTACCATATTTAAAAGAATTGCTGAATATATAGCTTAAGATATCACAAATATACTCAATCGACAATTTTAAGATGGTGTTTGGAATATTGTCTATTCCACAGCTAAGTTTATTTTTTAGTTTTTGTGAAGTTTCACTAACTTCGGTAGAAGTAACTGGATATAGCCACAAGGATTGCATGTTCTCCTCAACAAAACACTGAAAAGTTAAAGGATTTAAATTATTGAACAAATTTGGAATTATCGTCAAAAGATATTAATTGAAAGTGTTCGCATCTGCATCAAAACATATGTTAGTTTCATTATGTTGCTTTCCAGTCACTTCCTTGCAAATTGCCCACATATACTTATTCTTATTATCAGAACGACTAATTCTACTCTCGTAATCATTCGATCTCAGATCTGCCAACAACTTATCATATTCTTTTTTTGTCTTTTTATAATCATCCTCGTAACTTTCATCATGCTTTGCAGCTTTGTAGAAAAACTTCAGCCGATTTTTACAATCAATTACTAGTGGATTTTTACTTTGTTTAAACTTTGATTGATATTTATTGACAGGTCTGAGCGGAAAAGCTTGATTAAACAAATTCACAAAATCACACATAAATATCTTCCATTGTTCATCAATATTATAGGTTTGTATTGCGTGTACATTCGACCAGGTATGGGTCTCTAAGGACCGTTTAAATACATTTTTATTTTCATCTGTAAAGAATCTCTTAAAGCAACTTTTTGTTGGCATTTTTTTATCAAATGTAAGAATAATTTTTTGCGCTCTATGGTCAGAAATGAAACATTCAAATACCAGTGCCTTATAGTCATTCTCATTTGTAAAAATATTGTCAATACATGATTTAGAACTAGAAGTAATCCTTGTGTATTCAGTGATAGTAGGTCTTAGATTAAATGAAATCATGAGAGATAGTAATTGAGTTACACCCGCGCTATCGCTTAAAATATCTATGTTAAAATCGCCAGTTACTATTAGAAGCTTATCAACAGAAAACAGCTTACACAAAATATGTTCCATAACCCTAAAAAAAACTGTCAAATCGCCTGCGGGAGGACGGTAGACACACAGAATAATTGCTTGTTGGGTTCCTAATAAATAGTCTACGGCTGAACACTCTAAAATACCGCATATTGACATTTTATTAATATTTGATTTTGGCTTACATTTTATATGTGACTTTACATAAATAGCACAACCACCATGTCTGCCCTCCTCCCTGCAAAAGTGGGAAACCAGCTTAAAATTTCTCAAACTATACAATGATAATTGATCCTCAGATTTCCAGTGTTCCGTCACACAAAATACTACACAATCATCATGGCCAGTCAACATTTCATTGATTCTGTCAACAGAGTTTCCTATCGACTGGATATTTTGATGTATGAGAGATGTTCTCTTAAGTTTATTATACTTTACAAATGAGCTAGTTATCCTATTTTGATCAGATACAAATATATAATTTTGCAAACCAGATGATTGTGCAGGAACACCAGGCTCCGATTTTTTACCTACCATCTCATCTATAAAAAATGTTCATGATAATTTATATTATTTTTAAATCTTTCAAGTCTTCTCAGATATACAAGACAGTTTTTATCTCTTGCAGTATGCTCAAGATCACCGTATTTAAGTTTATGGCAGTTAGGACATTTAAGCCTCTCAGACACACAATTTTTTGGTTCATGTTTTCCGCCACATTTATGACAACACAAATCTTCTGAACAGTATTTAGCCACGTGACCAAAACCACAACACTTGAAGCACATATCCAAATTAAAATGCTCCAGCACATGAATTTTAACCAACTCGAAATCAATAACACCTTTTTTTAGAAACCATTTGGCAATATCTGGAGAAGCTTGCAGGTACCAATTTTCCTTAGCTGGGTTTCTGCAAGTTTTTTTTGTTATAACACGAATTTTATCTTGAATTGGATAACTTATATCATTTAAAATATCATTATTTTGTCGTATTAGTTGGTTAATTAATTCTTCATCACCAAAACCCTTTTCGATTCCTGTCAGAACAAACATAGAATCTGAATTTTCCATGCTTTTTATTTGTATATTAGCTTTGGCTTTTACAACATGTTGTAATTTATTCTGTTGTTCTCTGCTAAAAGTTTCAATGATTATTGCACCACTTTTTAAAGGTCTGATGTTTTTGAATCCACCATCAGTTTCTTTTATATTTATGTCTCTTTTCAACTGTTGAATTGCTTTTTGGGGATCTGTCTCATTTTCAATTCGCACTATACTTTCAAACTTCTTCTTAGTTTCAGGTGTTGCCCAGCTTGTGGATGGAGTTGGTTGGTTCGACGATATATTGTTTCTCACAATATCAGAATAGTTCACTCTTTTGGGCACCTCCTTGTCCGACTGACTCATACCTTGGCGAATTGTTTCTATTAATTTGTGCTGCAGTGAAAGGTTTTCTTTTTCTAGTTCCCCAATTCTGTGCACAAACAGTGTGAAATGCTTATGAAGGCTTAGCGTAGCTTCCATAATATTTAATTTATTATCTTTAGTAATACTAATTTCACCATTGCTACCTTCTTTACTCAACAAATTTGATATTTTGTCAGATCCCTAAAACATCGCACAACTTATTTTGTGTACATAAATTATCAATACGTTCGTTCATGCCACTGGTTGTTGCAGATTCATCATTCCTTTCCACTTGCCTCTTTTTCATTATCTCACCCTCTGGAGTACTTTCTGATCTGTTGCGTTTTTTGTCTTTGGGATCCACAATATCTGTAGGTGTTTTTAAAGGTGGAGTACGCATTACAGCCTTTCGAGGCTTGAAAACCTTAACCGAATCTTCACCTTCCTGATTCGTCATTTTAATTTCACTAAATTTATTTAATTCCGTTTTATTTAAGGTTATTCCACCCTGTATATCAGTTTGTTTGAATTTACTTTTGTTATCAGTTTTTTGCCCTACCTGCTATCTCCTTTTTTTCGGAAATGCCTATGATCGTATTTATTTCTAATGGCGTATAGTTTAAGGATCCCACTGAATTACTACGTTGATTTGCTCGTCTTTTAGCAATCTTTTTTCCAATGTTTTCACCATCTTCATCACAATCCGAGTTCATTATTAACTGTTATCAATTTGATAAATCAGCTGCACACACAAAAATATATTTAAATCTCAACCAGAGAAATACTCAGATAACGACCGTCCACCAAGATGGTTGAACGAAATGATAGAGCGGTTTAATCTAGCATTCATGGTTACGACATTTTATTTACTTCCAAGTGCAGATCGTCCTATCTATGATTTGCAAAAATAAATCGTCCTATGTCCACAGTTAGGACTGTTTAACTTAGCATTTCTGGAAATAACCTCCTAGCACTTCGGACAAAGCATTAGCGGTTTGGAGCAACGCGTCCCTGCTAGTGGTAGTAAGGTGAATTATAGCTTGAAGTAGAAAAGTGCTTAATAATACAATTTATTATTGCAGTTGTGTTTATCAATAATTATAAATCATACGTAACTACCAGTTTATGTTGTTTAAAGCGTTTGTATTAACAACAAAAAGCTCATGAGATCTTTTTGTTTTTTAAGCACGTAAAGGAAATCCCAGAAAACGAAAGTTATATGAAGAAAATTTTTCGAAAGGAAAAAGCAAACTTGTAATGAAAAGTGTAGATTGAAACGCCCTAAAATTTTCAATTTTAAAAGGCAAACACAAATTAACGAAGAACTTTGGGAGTAATATTGAACAAAGGACCTTTGTATTTGGTTACAAAAAAAGATATACGAAAAAAAGTAAGAGGGTTGCTGGTAATTCTAGAATAGAAAATAGCTTTAAGTATGTCTTAAAAGATTATATCAACTTCATCAAATTGTTAATTAGGACGTTTAGAAAAGAAAAAAATCCGTTGTGTCACTCCAAAACTTTGCCGAAGATTGAACTATCGATATTGCCTCAATAATTTATAATGGAGTTCATTGCTGATGCTGTACATTATAATTTAAAATATAATATCACCTGGGTAACAAAATGTTTTCATCAAAGATTTAAAATCTAATAAATACACTATTATTTATATTATTATAATAACAATAACATTCTAAACTAACCCAACTACCTACCTAACTACTTTCGTCAAAAATTAGAACATTCGGCACCCAAAGCCACGCCGATTAACACTGACCGACGGTAAAGGGAATGAAACCAAATTTGTAACTTTTAAGCGCAAATTTCTGCTATACTAAAAAGTAGTTGAAGCGTTTAGGCGTTATCGTGGAAAAATATATTCCTACAGACAGACAGACTTTGATCTGGAAATGGTCTTAATGCTGATTAAGGGGAGTTCAAAATGGTTACCGTCTTTATCTCGAATTTTTTTAGTGCGTATATCAAATTCTTACAAAGTGAATTTTAAGAAAATCAGTTATTTTTTATATAAAAATTTAAAAAAATTGATGAAAGCCTTGTAGAAATTTGATATCGCGGTTTTGACGTGATTAGGAATCATGCGAATTATTATTATTGTATCTTTAATGTAGTCACAGAAGTCGGGACGCAAAAAATTATATCTAGGTAAGAAAGTTTAAAAATGATTACCAAAGTTCTTGTTGACCTCTTACAACTTCCACAAACATATTGTATTTATTTTGCTTTAAACTCTAAATGAAATATCACGCAACTTTAAATCATATACTGTTGAATTTAAACTTCAGTGTTCTACCATAATAAACTAATTATATTTTTCTCACAAATCTCTTAACACATCACAATAATAATAATTAATAGGAATACAATAGTACATAAGACAACAATAAAGACTTCAAAAAATGACATTAGTTTGTGTCAGAAAAATATTCCACTGTCAAGACATCTAATAAGAAGTAGATATTAAAATTCTAGAATAACTGGATTACGTTGGAAAGGTGTCTCATAACACAATATAAGTTTAAATGTGTGTTGAAACCAAATTTAAACAGACAAAATCTGGTTAAGACGTCTCGTCAACGAGGTGGATTATTATTCTAATTAAGTATTTTATTCCATTGAATTGTTTCTTTAGAGCCTTTAGGTAACTTATACAGGACGTAATGTTTTGGAAATTTTCTTTTAATGACTAAGTTTTGTTTTAAATAATTAGATGGACAAGATAATAAATAAAAACAATTTTTATAATTTAATTGCGAAAAATAGTTCATTAGGTAGGCACAATTATTATTGTATACAGACAATTGTTGTGAAAACTTAAAAATTTATTTATTATCTACGTAAAGGGTTTATTCCACAAAACATACCCTTGTTTTGTGGTTTATTCTTGTTGCTTATATTTTATGAAGGTATAGATAAAAGTAAAGTACAACCATTTGCTTAAATTTTTATTAATAACCGGAATTCACTGACGGATCAATGATGCAATTTGCAGTAAAATAATCACGTAATTGCAAGAAAAAAATTGTCAAAAATTTACAAAATGCAATTATTATACTTTTTAAGCGAAAACCTACGGATTTAAAAATATTTTTAGGCATTTTTTCGGCAATTTTGTTGTAAATAAAATTAAATAAAATTTTCCCAAGTTCTAGAATATACGATTTCCGAGACACGGCCGGTTATCACTCAAAATGAATCGGTACAAAGTAGGTACCTAAATAAATTTAAGCTTTCTAGCTCTCCATATCATATACTATATGTAATATATGGAGACTATTAGTTTCATGAAATTTTTTTTTTTAATTTCACTGGAAATACTCGTTCTTGGTCATTTTATACATAAATAAGTAGTTTTAAAAGAATCTCTGTCTGTCTGTATCCACGATAACGCAAAAATCACTTAACAGATTTTAACCAAATTTGATTTGGACACGGCAAGGAGCTGATTAGATTTTGGAAAACATTGAGCGTAGGCAAGGGGTTTAAAAGAGGGTTCAAATATTAAAAAAATTCATAGTTCTTCAACTTATCCGAAATACTGCATAATTTCTTACGCATTTAATTGAATATAACCTAAAATATTGAACATAAAATATTAGACCACATTGGCGTTTGAAAAAAAGATTTAAAAATAAACTGTCGCCCTCGAGGCACAAATAGCTCTAAAAATTTAAGTGTAAAAGTAATAATTTTATAACCTTTTTGTCATTTATCTAAAATTTATATATATATTTTTGTTTTAGACATCAGCTATTTTTTTTAAGTATAGGGTTTAGTTCATTTTTTTCTTTTATATTTCAGATCTTCTAGGCCAAGTTCTTGTACGCAAATTTTTTTTTAGTTTTATTGAAAAATTTATTTTGCCCCCTTTTTTACAATTTACAAACGCCTATGTAAACAAAATTGTTATGCTGCATGTTGTAGGTTATCTTATATCAAAGCTATATATAATTAGCCAATTTTTCTGTTATATTTGGGATTTTTTTTACCCTTTTTACCCTATTTTCGAACGCCTGTTTACCCCATTTTAAACTATTTTCCAATGTGGTCTAATATTTTATGTTCAACATTTTAGGTTATATTCAATTAAATGCGTAAAAAATTATGCAGTATTTCGGATAAGTTTAAGACCTATGATTTTTTTTCATTTTTGAACCCTCTTTTAAACTCCTTGCCTACGCTCAATGTTTCCCAAAATCTAATCAGCTCCTTGCCATGTCTAATAGTATTATTGTACCGAATTTGGTTAAAATCTGTTAAGTGGTTTTTGCGTTTTCGTGGATACAGCCAGACAAACATTTTTTTAAAACTACTTATTTATGTATAAAATGACCAAAAACAAGTATTTCCGGTGAAATTAAAAAAAATAAACTGTTGCCCTCGAGGAACGAATAGCTCTCCATATTTAAGTGTAAAAGTAATAATTTTATGACTTTTTTATCATTTCCCTAAATTTAATAAATTTTTGTTTTGTTTTAGACATCAGCTATTTTTTTGAAGTATCGGTATTTTTTCATTTTTCTTCTCTTTGGAGGCACTATTTATACGTACATATTTTATATTTCAGATCTTCTAGGCCAAGTTGTTGGACGCAAAATAATTGATTTTTTTAGTTTTATTATAAAATTTATTTTGCCCCCTTTTCTACTATTTACGAACCCCTATGTAAACAAAATTGTTATGCTTTATGTTGTAGGTTATCTTATATATAAGTAGCCAATTTTTATGTTATATTTGAAAAAACATTTTTTTTTCACTTTTGACCCTTTTTCGAACGCCTGTGTGAACCAGTTCATTTATGTAACATTTATTAGGTTATATTCTATCACAACTGCGAAAAATTATTCCGTATTCCGAATAAATTTAGGAAGTATAGATGTTTTTCTTTTGACCCCTTTTACACTATTTACGAACGCCTATGAAAACAAGTTATTTATAACAAATTTTTTAGGTTATATTCTATCAAAGCTATAAATAACTAGTCAATATTTCTGCTATGTTTAAGAAATACGTTTTTTCTAACCTTTTTACCCCATTTTACACTTTTTTCGCATGTCAATGTGGTCTAATTGTTTAGGTTAAATATTTTAGGTCATATTTAATTAAACGTACAAAAAATTATTCAATATTTCGGATAAGTTTAAGAACTATGATTTTTTAAATTTTTGACCCCTCTTTTAAATCCCTTGCCTACGCTCAATGTTAATCACCACCTATAAATATCCTGTAGTATTTTCGTACTAAATGTGGTTAAAATCCGTTAAAAAGTGGTTTTTGAGTTATCACGGATACAAATTTTTTCTAGCCCTTTTATAGAATTTTCACGAACGCCTATGGTACATTAATTTTTGTCGTGTATTTTTAACACCAATTCAACTAGTTAAATATAAAATTTTTTACATTTTAATTTTTTTTTATTTTACCCGTTTTTCTACTATTTACGAACGCCTATGTAAATATAAAATTTATGCTGCATTTTTTAGGTTATCTTATATCAAAGCTATATATAATTAGCCAATTTTTCTGGTATATTTGGGAAACATTTTTTTTTCGTTTTTGACCCTTTTTTAGACTATTTTCGAACCCATGTGTGAACCAATTCTTTTATGTTACATTTTTTCGGTTATATCCTATCACAACTATGAAGAATTATTCAATATACTACTGACCGATTGTCGCGTCCACTCTTATTGTATGCGTCTTATTTATGTAATTTCCCTTTAAAATTATTTTCTTTCTTTCCCAAATATCTTCATCCTTTTCATTTGTCTAATTTCTATAATATATAGAGATTAATCAGAGTATTTCTCTTTTTTTTTTTGTTAATATAAATTTTTGCGCGTATTTGGCCTAAGGACAAGCTGTCGATGCGCGCACCGCATCTTTATCTTCAATAAATTCAATTCATTATAAACTATCAGCCATAGTGGTGTGCTTTCTCGTTAGTGTACTAATTTGTAAAAGTAAAACTGAACCGCAACCTGTGAAAGTTTGTATGTAATTGTCGTGAATGTGTGGAGATTTGAAACCGATCAATAACCGTGCTGGCCAGCCTATCAGACCAACCATCGAACATCAAGGTAAGTCCTTAAGGCCCGTTTATCGGTTAAATTAACCCAGATAAATTCAATATATAACTGCCTATGGTCCATATTTCTCTCACGATCTGAGTTATCACAGAACATTTTGGTCCTAATCGAGCCGGATCGGGCAGTTATTACTTTGATTTTTCTTCATTTTATATAATTTCCATATATTCATTTTCTATCTCTTTCTCTCTTTCACAGTTTCTATTCTGCATTTTGTATATTTCTATACCCATTATAGGTACTTTTAATTTCAATTTATTTTAATTTTTTGCGAGAACATCTATCTATCCAATACCTATACCGCACACAAGTACATACGCGACATACGATATCCTTTTCACACCCGCACGTATTGTTCGTTTGTCTTGTGTACCTAATTCTAATAGTTTACACATTTCAAGTATTTTGCTTTCACTATCAATAATTATTATCGTCAATAATATTATTTGTTATTATTACTTTTCGAAATTTAAAATTTAACAGTTATTGTTAAGCCCGCTTCATACGCTGCGCCGGTAAAATTGCAATTTTATTTAACCATATTTTTTTGAATTTACTATACTTCGTATAATATTAAATTATTTCATACCATTACACATTTAGAGTTTTTGCTACTAATACATTCACGTCTTTTGGATTTTTAAATTGTTATCATGACAACAGCAGCTGATAAATTCCAGAGAGCTTCAAGATTGCGGACTCTTCATTACAATCGTATCGATGAATGCTTAAAATTATGTGAACGCGCTGAAGAAACTGAGGAATTAGTTCCTCTTTTGGAGCAGTATTGCGTTGATTTGGACGCAATAAAAACTCAGTTTTATGATCAGCATAATTTGGTAGTCACACTTTTGGGTCGTGAAGATTCATTTGATGATGAGGATGCTGTCCGCAAAGAGTTTGATACCAAGTTTTTTACTGTCAAATACAAGTTTCACAAGTTATGTAAAGCAATGCCCGTTGCTGCTGCTGTTTCTGAGGAAGCTTCTAATATCCCTCTCCCCACTCTTGACATTCCAACTTTTAGTGGCAATGTTTTAGAATTTAATTCTTTTATAGAATTGTTTGATTCCATTGTTGGAAAAAATTCAAAATTGTCTGATATTCAAAAATATAAATATCTCCGAATGTCATTAAATGGTTCCGCTTTGCAAGCCATCCAAAATATCCCTTTCAAAGGTCCTAATTACCAGCAAGCCTGTGAGGCGCTAAATAAAGCATTTTATAAACCGCGAGTAATAGCTATGTCGCATTGGTCTGCTATAGACAATGCCCCGAAAATGAAGGTGGGAAGTACCGAGGAATTGAAGCTATTGGTTTCCATTTTCAATGATCATTTGGAATCGTTAAGAATATTAAAGTATCCCGTTGAACAGTGGAATCTAATTTTAGTCTACACGTTCTTAAATAAACTAGATGCTGAGACTTCGAAGCAATTTCAATTATTCCACGATTCTCCGGATGTTCCAAGTTATAAATCTTTAATAGATTTTGTCACCAGACGTTGCAACGCATTAGAAGAACTCCCTCTTTCCAAGGGTACCAAATGTTCAAAGATTTCCAAGCAAACCTCTCTTTTGGTACAAACTTCAGATCCTAATCCTAATATCAAATGCTTCGTCTGCAGTTCAAATCATTTAATCTACAAGTGTTCGGATTTCTTAAAACTAACTCCTTCTGACCGATTTAAATTTGTGAAGTCTAAGAATTGTTGCATCAATTGTCTTAGTCGTTCTCATACGGCTAATAAATGTCAAAGTCTACATACTTGTCACCATTGTGGCAAGAAACATCACACTCTTCTTCACTTTATAAATTCTACTGTACCTTCCACTCAATCACCTTCAACTTCATCGCTCCCTAGTGCCGAAGTTTCTACGTCGAGTCAAAATGAAGCTTCACTTGTGCATACCGCTGTCTCTAATTTTCCCACACAGGTATTACTTGCTACAGCTCGAGTTGAGGTCCTGGATCATAGTGGTCAGTTTCAAGTGCTTCGCTGTCTAGTTGATACTGGCAGTATGGTATCGCTTGTTACTAAGCGAGCTATTCAACGCTTAGGCTTGAAATCTACCAAGTCCTCTTTGAAGATACAGGGAATTGATTGTTTTAATAGTCTCCTTCAAAATGGTAATCTTTCTTTACACATTCGCCCTGCCAATAATATTCAACCCTCTTTAGCCATTGAAGCTTATGTTGTGAATAAAGTCTGTGACAATATCCCATATAAAACTGTTTCTACAGTCAAGTGGAATCACATTCACGGCTTATCTCTAGCAGATCCTTCGTTTTATAACCCGGGAGCTGTCGACATTCTTCTGGGTGCTGACGTCTGTGCTCAAATAATCCTAGGAAATGTTGTAAGGGGTAGAGAGGGAGAACCAATTGCCCTGAACACCATTTTTGGTTATATTCTTATGGGAACATGTAATTTTCCAACAAATGGTCCGAATTCTGCTGTTTCATTATTTTGTACTTCTTATTTGTCATTGGATGCACAGATTCAAAAATTTTGGGAGATTGAAAACGTCCCAGAAGTCAAATCTATTTCCAAAGAAGATGCTCAATGTGAGCAAATTTTCACTAGTACCACCCTGTATAATTCTGGTCGTTTCACTGTGGAACTTCCTTTTAAATTACAGCTTTCTCATTTCCCTAAAAGTAGAGATTTGGCTGTAAGACGGTTTCTATCATTAGAAAAGCGTCTTCTTAATCATTCGCATGTCTATAACCAATATAAGCAGTTTATGAGAGAATATCTTGAGCTTGGTCATATGTCTCACATCGAATTTCCAACCGCTTCATCTTTTTATTATATTCCGCACCATTGTGTAATAAGACCTGACAGTCTTTCAACTAAATTGCGGGTTGTATTTAACGCTTCCGCAACCGCACCAGGTGAAACAAGCCTGAATGATCACTTACTTGTTGGACCGAAGCTCCAACAAGATATTGTCAAACTTTTACTTAATTTTCGTCTACATCCATATGTCTTAACCTCTGATGTTAAAATGATGTATCGACAAATTTTAGTATCACCGCACCATAGAAATTTCCAGAGAATAATCTGGCGTTTCTCCCCTGATGAACCTCTTCGGGATTTTTGTCTAAACACCGTCACTTATGGCGTTTCATCCTCACCTTACTTAGCATTACGTACGCTAAAATTATTAGCTGATACGTATGATAAGGATTATCCTTACGCTGCTGATGCCCTTCGCACAGGCATGTATATCGACGATCTTGTCATATCTTGCCCTTCTTCAGACCACGCTCGCACTACCATATTACAATTAATAAAGCTTCTTCAGCTTGCCGGTTTTGAGCTGAGAAAATGGTCGAGCAACTTTTCGGATTTATTAGCAGATTTACCTTCGTCTCATTTAGCTGTCGACTCACATACATTTGAGTCCGCTGATGACTCTGGTGTTAAGGTTCTAGGTCTTCGTTGGATCCCGTCTTCAGACACTTTTCATTTTTCTGTTAATATTTCCCCTCATAAATGTACAAAACGCAATATTTTGTCAAACCTGGCACGCATGTTTGATCCGTTAGGAATTCTTTCTCCATTAAGCTTCCTAATCAAACATTTAATGCAACAACTTTGGTCTTTACGGTTGAATTGGGATGAGGAACCGCCGTTATTTATTTCTTGTCTATGGGAAAAATATCAATTGGAGTTTCCTTGCCTAGAGAATTTTTCCTTACCTCGCCAGTTATCCCCCAAGTTGTCTGAGACATGTGAACTTCATTGTTTTGGTGACGCCAGCGAGAAAGGGTACTGTGCAGTTTGTTATTTTGTATTCCCCTTATCAGATCATACACATTTATCATATTTTGTTTACGCCAAGTCTAAAGTAGCTCCCTTGAAAAAACTTTCTCTCCCTCGATTAGAGTTATGTGCTTCGGTTTTGGTGGCCAAACTTGTTTCATATATATGTGAAACTTTTCATAAGAAGATTTCTTTTTCACAAATTTATTGTTGGTCTGATTCTTGCATAAGTTTATACTGGATTCGGGCAGAACCGCACCGCTGGAAAACATTCGTCTCAAATCGTGTTTCTTATATTCAAGATCGAGTTTCTATAGATTCCTGGTATTACGTGCCATCCAGTCAAAACCCGGCTGATATTGGTTCACGCGGTTTACTTCCTAGTGAACTTGTGCAATGTCGTCTATGGTGGGCGGGACCTGATTTTTCGAATCTGAGTAAAGCAAAACTTCCTGACTCGGAAATAAATTCAGATGCTCTTAAAGAAGAAAAGAAAGCGATTGTTTCTGTGGCTAATAACGAGCCTCACTTTTTAGAGTGCCTCTTGCACCAACATTCGTCTCTTTTGACATCTCAACGGATATTGGCGTATATTCTTCGCTTTGTTAATACTTGTAGAGCTGTGGAACCAAAGGTTTCTGGAAGCTTGACTTTCCGCGAATTGGGTTCAACGTTATTAATATTCGCAAAACACTTTCAATCTGTTCACTTTGCTGAAGATATTTCTCTTCTAAAGCAAAACTCCAGACTCCCAAAGCATTTTCAAAAACTTTCACCTTTCTTGGATTCTTCAGGATTGCTCCGAGTAGGAGGTAGACTTCGCAACGCACCGATTCCTTATGATACAAAATACCCTATACTGTTGCCCAGTTATTGCATTTTCACTGAGCGTTTGATTGAATATATTCATCGTAAATATTTTCATTGCGGTATTCAAACTACGCTCTCCATACTTTCTCAAACGTTTTGGATCATATCATCCAAACGGGTTATTCGTCGCATTTTATCTAAATGTGTACGATGTTGGAGAACAAACCCCAAACCAAGTCCTCCTCCTATTATGGGCGATCTACCCGCGGCTCGAGTATCTCGTTTAAAATGTTTTTTACATACTGGTGTAGACTTCGCTGGGCCCTTCAAAGTTACGTTCTCACGCAGCCGTGGCGTCAGAAGCTCTAAGGCGTACATTTCCTTATTTGTATGTATGGCTACTAAAGCCATTCATCTAGAGCTTGCCTCGGATTTATCCCATGAAGCATTTTTGGCCGCATTAAAACGATTTGTTGCTCGTCGAGGTCGCTGTACCGATCTGTATAGTGATTGCGGTACAAATTTTGTGGGAGCCTTTCGCGAGCTTAAACGTCTCATGTCCGACGCTGCTACCCAGGAGCATATTCAGTGGCATTTTAATCCACCCTCCAGTCCTAATTTTGGCGGTTTGTGGGAGTCCGCTGTCAAAAATGTCAAAACGCATTTAATAAGAACAATTGGAGAGCAAGTGTTTACCTACGAGGAGTTTTTAACCTTCTTAACTCAAATTGAGGCCGTAGTAAATTCTCGCCCCTTGACTCCATTAAGTAGCGATCCAAATGATTTCAGGGTTCTTACCCCAGGACATTTTTTGACATTGGACTGTGTTGGTTCACTTCCCGCTGAAGATGTTACTCAACTACCCCTTAATCGCTTGACTCGTTGGCAACTCATCTCTAGAGTGTATCAACATTTTTGGAATAGATGGTCTCGGGAGTATCTTCATACTTTAAACCAGCGTTCTAAGTGGCTTAACAATGAAACTCCTATTCAAAGGGATACCATAGTTCTTATCAAAAATGATAATTTGCCACCCTTAAAGTGGTGCTTGGGTAGAATTTCCGAAGTTTTCCCTGGGCGCGATGGACATGTGCGAGTTGCAGATGTACGCACGACAAACGGACTGTTACGAAGGCCGGTCACAAAGTTGTGTCCGCTGCCTATCACTTAAAATACCGTTGTATTTTGGTGGGCGGTATGTCGCGTCCACTCTTATTGTATGCGTCTTATTTATGTAATTTCCCTTTAAAATTATTTTCTTTCTTTCCCAAATATCTTCATCCTTTTCATTTGTCTAATTTCTATAATATATAGAGATTAATCAGAGTATTTCTCTTTTTTTTTTTGTTAATATAAATTTTTGCGCGTATTTGGCCTAAGGACAAGCTGTCGATGCGCGCACCGCATCTTTATCTTCAATAAATTCAATTCATTATAAACTATCAGCCATAGTGGTGTGCTTTCTCGTTAGTGTACTAATTTGTAAAAGTAAAACTGAACCGCAACCTGTGAAAGTTTGTATGTAATTGTCGTGAATGTGTGGAGATTTGAAACCGATCAATAACCGTGCTGGCCAGCCTATCAGACCAACCATCGAACATCAAGGTAAGTCCTTAAGGCCCGTTTATCGGTTAAATTAACCCAGATAAATTCAATATATAACTGCCTATGGTCCATATTTCTCTCACGATCTGAGTTATCACAGAACACCGATCACCACTGATGAGTCGTGGATCGACGAAACGGCCGTCTGGTGAAAGTATAGTGGTTGACAGACAAACTCTCGGATTTTAAGTCTTGTTTTGTTAAACAAGCCCATTTCAAATATATGCGATCCCGCTTAAGGGAGTATCGGCGCGTCTATGTGTTGGTAGTTGCTTTATGGGGTCAGAGACCTCCCAGGCAGCAGATATAGGAACTGTTGTTCACTCGGCGTACTACCAACGATAAAACTAGATGTCGCCAAACACATCCTTTTACATCTCTGTACCGTGTGGAGTATATACCACATTATTTACGAGAGTTTGGCTGTCAACTACTGGCCGATCACCACTGATGAGTCGTGGATCGACGAAACTGCCGTCTGGTGAAATTATTAATGTTGACAGACAAACTCTCGGATTTTAAGTCTTGTTTTGTTAAACAAGCCCATTTCAAAAACATTTTTTTTTCGTTTCTGACCCTTTTTTAGACTATTTTCGAACCCCTGTGTGAATCAATTCTTTTATGTAACATTTTTTCGGTTATATCATCACAACTATGAAGAATTATTCAATATTTCGGATAAGTTTAGGAAGTATGGTTTTTTAAATTTTTGACCCCTCTTTTAAATCTCTTGGCTACGCTCAATGTTAATCACCACCTATAAATATCCTGTAGTATTTTCGTACCAAATGTGGTTAAAATCCGTTAAAAAGTGGTTTTTGAGTTATCACGGATACAAATTTTTTCTGGCCCTTTTATAGAATTTTCACGGACGCCTATGGTACATTAATTTTTGTCGTGTATTTTTAACACCAATTCAACTAGTTAAATATAAAAATTTTTACATTTTAATTTTTTTTTATTTTACCCCTTTTTCTACTATTTACGAACGCCTATGTAAATAAAAAATTTATGCTGCATTTTTTAGGTTATCTTATATCAAAGCTATGTATATATAATTAGCCAATTTTTCTGGTATATTTGGAAAACATTTTTTTTTTCGTTTTTGACCCCTTTTTTAGACTATTTTCGAAGCCTGTGTGAACCAATTCTTTTATGTAACATTTTTTAGGTTATATTCTATCACAACTATAAAAAATTATTCCATATTTCGAATAAGATTAGGAAATAGATATTTTTTATGTTTTGACCCCTTTTCCACTATTTACGAACGCCTATGAAAGTAAGTTATTTATGACACATTTTATAGGTTATATTCTATTAAAGCTATAAATAATTAGTTAATATTTCTGCTATGTTTAAGAAGTACGTTTTTTTAAAATATTTTTTACCCCATTTTACACTATTTTCGAACGCCAATGTGGTCTAATATTTTATGTTAAATATTTTAGGTTATATTCAATTAAATGCGTAGAAAATTATGTAGTATTTCGGATAAGTTTAAGAACTATGATTTTTTTTAATTTTTGAACCCTCTTTTAAACCCCTTGCCTACGCTCAATGTTTCCCAAAATCTAATCAGCTCCTTGCCATGTCCAATAGTATTTTTGTACCAAATTTGGTTAAAATCTGTTAATCGGTTTTTGCGTTTTCGTGCACACAGACAGACAGACAGACAGACAGACAGACAGACAGACAGACAGACAGACAGACAGACAGACAGACAGACAGACAGACAGACAGACAGACAGACAGACAGACAGACAGACAGACAGACAGACAGACAGACAGACAGACAGACAGACAGACAGACAGACAGACAGACAGACAGACAGACAGACAGACAGACAGACAGACAGACAGACAGACAGACAGACAGACAGACAGACAGACAGACAGACAGACAGACAGACAGACAGACAGACAGACAGACAGACAGACAGACAGACAGACAGACAGACAGACAGACAGACAGACAGACAGACAGACAGACAGACAGACAGACAGACAGACAGACAGACAGACAGACAGACAGACAGACAGACAGACTGACAGACAGACAGACATTTTTTTAAAACTACTTATTTATGTATAAAATGACCAAAAACAAGTATTTCCGGTGAAATTAAAAAAAAAAATTTTTCATGAAACTAATAGTCTCCATATATACATATATTACATATATGATATGGAGAGCTAAAAATCATGAAACTAATAGTCTCCATATACCGGGTGTCCCACCGGTAAGGGATTCGGTCGATTATGGAGAAACAATCTGAATATCAGGTATAGTCCGTAGGTCGACCGGACCAATTCGGCTAAAATATTTTCAAGAATCTAGTACTTCCGGTTATACCGGAAATTGATGTCAACTTCCTTATTTCAAATACGACCCTATATAAATTATATTTTTTTTGGATTCTCATTGTAATTCTAAACATATTTCATGCATAATATGTTATACCTATCGCCAGCCGTTATCGAAACATTTGATATTTTATGTCAAAAATGACGTTTTCAGAATTAATAATTTAATTTGTTAGAATATCCTAGGAGATATAAAGTTACTTTACTTTAGGCGCCTACGTATATTTTTTTAGTAAATACAGGGTATTTGAAAAAAAGGGTCAAAAATCAAATTGAAAAAAGTGTCAAAATTCAAAATTTTTAAATGGCAACCCCCCATTTTATATTTTTTTCATTTTTTTGCATCAAAAATAAGGGCAAGGTTATGAAAGGATGTCTATACCAAAAACTGATAGTTTTCAAAATATTGAGAATTTTACATTTTTTTATTACGCTAGTGATATGAATTTGAAATTTAATTGATTTTAGTTGGCCATGATGGCTTTAGATAACAAATAAATATGACACTTGTCAAAAATAATCAACACTTATGACAAATTGTAGATATTAATTAGTAGTAATAATCATGGCAGGCTTATAAATTATACCAACGAATACTATCTAAATTTGTTTATTATTTATGGAGAATGTGTCAAAGTGATAACAAAAACGTGTGATAACTTTGCTACCAAATACCCAGAAAAAAACAAACCTTCACCAAAAGTTGTTCGACTTATAATACATAATTTCGAAAGTTTCGAGTCTGTGAGAAATTTGATTATCTAATAACGTGAACGTATGATACAAACTTATCTAAGGTCAACTCATAAAAAAATTACTTTAACAAATGTTCAAAATTTTAACCTTGAACTTCTAAACACTTTTCACATAATATTATTTATTTGCTTTCTAAAGCCATCATGGCCAATTAAAATCAATTAAATTTCACATTCATATTACTATTGCAATAGACAAATGTATAAGCATTAAAAGAGTCGTAGAAAAAGTATAGTGTGAAACTCACATGAAATGACCATTTCCTACTCGTATGATTTGCAGCACTCGCCTGCGGCGCATGCTGCAAACGATCATACTCGTAGGAAATATATGTCATTTCATGTTCGTTGCACAATATACTATTTCCATTATATTTCTAGGTTTTAGGTTCTATACTTGTATTAAAATAAACTATTTACTTTTCAATTTCTTAAAATATACTTTAATCAATGAATGATGAGAAATGAAATTCCACATAAATAACGAAATAAAAGTACCTACATTTAAGCGCTACTCTTCTTAAAGTACCCATTTACAAATATATGATAATTTTTAAACTGAATTTGATATCTGAAATAGGATAATTTTAATTGGAACTTACTTTGTATATTAAGGTTTGGATATTTCTTCCCTTGCCTCAAATTTAACAACGCGCACACCTTGTATTGTCGTAATATCAAACAAAATTTCACTAACCAGTAATTTTTAAGTACTGATAAATTTGTTTGTAGAAGCTTAACTTGACTTACCTAATTTATTTTTATCCAGTTAAATGTGTCGAACGTATAGCAATTAATACAAATTTCTAACATATTATGAAAAAAAATATTTGAAAGTCCACAACTGTGACATTTACTTTTAATATGCGCAATAAAAAGCTCATTTTCTATTTTTTTATTGACATTTTTTTAGGCAAAAAATTAATTGCTAAGTACTTAATTTTATATTCATAAACATTGTTTGCAAATTACTAATTATCATTGTGATAGATAGTCAATATATTTTTGAATCTTCCCATCATAGAATTATATTACTTTAGGAACATAAAAGTTAGTAATATTCGATCGTGGATGGTAAAATATAACTTAAAATTTTACCTACAAGAGGTCTGTTCTCGAATCACGATTATGGAATGTCGCCTGTGACAAAATGTCGACACAAATATGAAAATGTCAATGCTTGAATCTCGCATACGAGATTTTTTCGGTCGACATAATGCCGAGTGACCCAAATGAGGTGATAATTCTATGTCGCACAAAAATACTGTAATTTTATGACCTTTTTGTCATTTATCTAAATTTAATAAATTTTTGTTTTGTTTTAGACATCAGCTATTTTTTTTTAAGTATCGGGTTTTGTGCCTTTCTCTTCTCTTTGGAGGCACTATTTATACGCAGATATTTTATATTTCAGATCTAGGCCAAGTTCTTGAACGCAAATTAATTGATTTTTTTTAGTTTTATTATAAAATTTATTTTGCCCCCTTTTCTACTCTGTAGGAACGCCTATGTAAACAAAATTGTTATGCTGCATGTTGTAGGTTATCCGTTAAGTGGTTTTTGAGTTATCACGGATACATTTTTTTTCTCACCCTTTTATAGAATTTTCACGGAATATTAGTTTTTGTCGTGTATTTTTAACACCAATTCAACTAGTTAAATATAAATTTTTTTACATTTTAATTTTTTTTTATTTTACCCCTTTTTTTTCTATTTACGAACGCCTATGTAAATAAAAATTTTATGCTGCATTTTTTAGGTTATCTTAAATGAAAGCTATATATAATTAGCCAATTTTTCTGGTATATTTGGAAAACATTTTTTTTTTCGTTTTTGACCCTTTTTTAAGACTATTTTCGAACGCCTGTGTGAACTAATTCTTTTATGTAACATTTTTTAGGTTATATTCTATCACAACTATAAAAAAATTATTCAATATTTCGGATAAGTTTAAGAACTATGATTTTTTAAATTTTTGAACCCTCTTTTAAACCCCGTGCCTACGCTCAATGTTAATCACCACCTATATATATATATCCTGTAGTATTTTCGTACCAAATGTGTTTAAAATCCGTTAAGTGGTTTTTGAGTTATCACAGATACAAATTTTTTCTGACCCTTTTATAGAATTTTCACGGACGCCTATGGTACATTAATTTTTGTCGTGTATTTTTAACACCAATTCATCTAGTTAAATATAAAAATTTTTACATTTTAATTTTTTTTTATTTTACCCCTTTTTCTACTATTTACGAACGCCTATGTAAATACAAATTTTATGCTGCATTTTTTAGGTTATCTTATATCAAAGCTATATATAATTAGCCAATTTTTCTGGTATATTTGATAAACATTTTTTTTTTCGTTTTTGACCCTTTTTTTAAACTATTTTCGAACGCCTGTGTGAACCAATTCTTTTATGGAATATTTTTTAGCTTATATTGTATCACAACTATGAAAAATTATTCCATATTTCGAATAATTTTAGGAAATATATATTTTTTATGTTTTGACCCCTTTTCCACTATTTACGAACGCCTATGAAAGTAAGTTATTCATGACACATTTTATAGGTTATATTCTATCAAAACTATAAATAACTAGTTAATATTTCTGCTATTTTTAAGAAATACGTTTTTTTTAAATCTTTTTTACCCCATTTTACACTATTTTCGAACGCCCATGTGGTCTAATATTTTATGTTCAATATTTTAGGTTATATTCAATTAAATGCGTAAAAAATTATGCAGTATTTCGGATAAGTTTAAGAACTATGAATTTTTTTAATTTTTAAACCCTCTTTTAAACCCTTTGCCTACGCTCATTGTTTCCCAAAATCTAATCAGCTCCTTGTCATGTCCAATAGTATTTTTGTACCAAATTTGGTTAAAATCTGTTAAGCAGTTTTTGCGTTTTCGTGGATACAGACAGACAGACAGACAGACAGACAGACATTTTTTTAAAACTACTTATTTATGTATAAAATGACCAAAAACAAGTATTTCCGGTGAAATTAAAAAAAATTTTTTTTTCATGAAACTAATAGTCTCCATATATACATATATTACATATATGATATGGAGAGCTAAAAATAAGTGCGACATTTCATGGCAAAGTTTAAAAAAATGTTCCGTTTGAATAAGCAATAATTAGAAAAAATCGGTTGTGTCGCCCCAAAACTTTCCCAACTGGATATAATATAATCAAAAATATATGACCTGCGTAACGAAACAGAATTTTAATAATAATTAATATTATTATTGTATTTTTTTATTATTTCCAATAAACTAACGTAACAAACTAACTAATTTATTCAAAAATTATTGCCAGAGCTGGGATTCGAACCCATAACCTTCCGCATACGAATCGAAGGCTCTATAAATGACGCCACAGTACGATCTTTGGGAATCTTGTATTTTAATTGTAATATATTCATATATACGTTCCTACTACCAAACTGGTGAAATTTTAAACGCAATTTTCTGGAGAATTATGGGCGCAATTATCAAAAGTATCCTATCGCTGTAAAGTAAATGACAAATGTTTTAAAATGATCTATGACTCGACCCCTACTGCTATTTGAAAATTTAGCCGTTGTGTTCACCCCTATCACAGGGCTTAAGCGATTTCAACCAAAAACTAATGGGTTCATCCGAGGACTGCCCCAAACTCATAAACCAAAATTTAGCTGAATTGGTTAGAGCGTTTGGGCGCTCTCGTGGAAGAAAGTAAAAAAGGTAATTGAATTAATACTACCACATGTTTGCGAGGGGAATAAATAAATAAAACCAAAATAATATCTTTGTTTGAATTAAATTAACGTCGTTCGACATAATATGTGCGACACATTATGTCGGATGCAACCGTTTCATGCGTGATTCGAGAATAGACCCCCTGAAATGTCAATGTTACCCACTCAAGGGACATTGCTAACAAATAATTATTCGATAAAAGTCAAAATGCGTCGCGTTGCAGTCATTGTTGTAGTAAATAAAATCCATAACAACTGTAGACCGAGTGAAAACACAGGGTGAAAATCAGTAGTCAATTTTTCTTCCAATTATCAATAATCTAAACTGGCGCCATTGCGAGTTTTAGTAAATATTTCCACTCTAGAATATAATAGATTACACACGACGCGACAGTAAAAAGTTTTACCTGCTCATGGATCAACGGTGCCACCTCGCAGGTAAAACATTATGTTACCGTTTTATACAGGGTGCTATTATTCTGTTTTGTGTTAAATTAACTCACGTATTCTTAAATAATTATGTTAAAATTTGTTAAAATCATTAAAATTTATGTAATTTTTTTTTGTCTTTACTCATTACTTGAGCCGCACGGAAAGAAATATGAGTGCATTATTTCTACATACATTGGATAACGAAAATTGGATCTAAAACATTCGCAATTGCGACTTTTTTGTACATGTGCTTGTTTAAAAAACATAAAAACTTTTGTGTACATTGAATATGATATTTTTTCATTTAAATTCATTTAAGTTAACAAAAAATGCACCACAGTGTGTACTTATTATTTATATACCAGTGTTTATATTTTATACATACATTTTCTCATAAAACTAATATAATTCTGTATTAAAAATGCACAATTTGATGATATAGAAGTTATTACAACAATGCAAAAGTAAAAGTGGTGGTTAAAACAAACATAATGTGGTGGTTGAAGTGTGCGTCCTTTTCTTTCTCGAAATACCTAACCATCATCTGTCTCTTTCGGTATTGCTCTAGGACCTCTGACCTTGGAAAAATTCGTTATTCTGTTATTTTACTGTACCTATCTACTACCTATTTGTAATGCATTATTTTTATTTTGTGTTCGTCTATCCAATTGATAACAGGCAACCGCAATTATTATGTCTCCCCATAGCTATTTATTTAAAAAAAATGGACGAATTTGAGAAAAATAAATTAAGTGAATGGGAGTTAACGTGTTTAGAACAAAGATTTGAAGGTAAGTTCAAATGATTTATACCTATTTAACTTAAATCAATGTAGGTAGGTATATGTATTAAAATTAGGGAATTCTAGCTTTTTGAGCAAACTCTGATTATTTCCGCTTCGCTCCACTATGTGTAGTGTCCTATTTATTAATCTGACATGAAAGTAATAGTAGGTAGGTATAAAACATTACTATACCTACCTACTATTATAGAGTATAGATAGAGTACAGAGTACCTACCTAATCGTCATTTTGATGCTTGCAAAATAAATCAAAATCGCGTACAATTAAAGGTCACCAATTTATTAGTTCTTCACACAAAATAAAAAGCAGGGTATGTTTAACAGCCAAAATTAAACCCTAAATATTCAACAGTTTCAATGTAATCTGTAAATCTGGCATCTCCCAAAGGACAAGATTATAGTAACTACATAGTACAAAAGAATGCAGAATCAGAATGCACCCAGTTATTGTTGTATCTATAGTGTCACGATCGTTGGTATTTACATATTCAAAAAAGTAGTTTTAATTTCAATATCGAGCAAAACCTAATACTAGACATTTAATTTTAGAACATCAAATTGATAAAGAAGCCTTGGAAACCCTGACTGAAGGTGATTTTCAAGAACTTGTCCCTGCTATTGGATTGAGAAAAAAATATTTAAATAGATATATGGAAATTAGGTCAAACTCGGTAAGGATATTTTTTAAATTTGCTAATTTGTATTAACCACTTAAGTAAACGAAATTTAAAAAATGTTTTATGTAAAATAATTAATATTACTTTTATTATTATGCTTATGAAACGCTTAATAGAGAGAAACTCTATTCATTAGATTATTTATTAGATATGTTATGCACCATGTTAACTACAGGTTTCCAGTTGTGATTTCAAGTATTTGTTATGTTTATTTCTACTTTTTTATCCATTAATAAATTTATTTGTCAAAATTATTGTGTATTTTTAATATCAAAGTTTGTACACATTTCCTACATAATCTTGTGTATTAATTCAGTACAAAAATTAGTATTGTTTTTGCACAATTAATGCATCAAACATAAATATTAGCTGTAACTAAAATCTACACTTTTTACAGTTTATGACAATATTGTTGGGCATATAAAATATATTAAATATGTAATAAAAGTAATCACATGTGTACTAAAAAATTTTACAAATTCGGAATTTTTAGTTCATCATTATGTGTAGAAAAAATGCACACTAATTGCACATAACATCTACATTTTGGCAATTTAAGGCAAATCATTGGATACTAGAAATATATTAATTGTGCATTTTTCATCCATCACCGTGTGTTAAAATTAGGTCCAAGTGTTTAAAAATAATGCCAACTCAATATCTCCAATTCTGCAGAGAAAAAATGAACAATATTGCTCCTGTATCCATTTCAAGCACAAATTGGTTTAAAAATATGTACAATCGTGTACAAATTATGCCCCCATTTTTTTCCGTGCGTTTGCACCTTTTCTTCAACGATTTAAATCATTAACTTAACTGGTGAAATTTTAAACGCAATTATCTCGATAATTATGTAGGGTCATATCAAAAATAACCTATCGCTCGCTGTAAAACAGAAAAAAAGTGTTCATCCTAGGACAGCTTATATACCTACCAAAATTTAGCTCAATTGGTTAAAGCGTTTAGGGGCTATCGTGGAAGAATACAAACGCAGACACACAGACTTAATGGTCTCAAGGAACTTCAAAATGGTTCTATCCGTCTATATCTCAAATATTTTTTAGCGCGTTCACAATACTTTCCCTGTGCGGGAAAGTAAAAATGAAACCGAAACAAGTATTTTACGGAATTCTTAATATTATTTTCTTAATTTCATCCTAATTTACATAGAATATTGAGAAGGAAAATGGGAGCTCTACAATTTTTCATTTAATCAAGTTTAAAGCTTTAAGGCATTACCGTAAGTTTTTACTGGAGATACTTATCGCACTATAATGTTTATTAGGGCTCTGGTGCCCTAGCCTGCAGCTCGAAATAACTACTTTTTTTTGATTTTTTTTTATGTGATCATTAAATAGACTATTTTGAACATAATTAGCTATGGTATTTTAACTTTTTTTAAGTTGATTATAAAATAAACTAGATTATGTACTCACGCATACTATGGTACTAAATGTGTTAAAATAGTACTTATATCAATTCAGTTTAATAGAAGTTCCATAGTTACATCAATTCTTGGATAACTTTGTACATATTGGACCTCGTATTGGACAATAAGTTCAAATATTTATGTAGTTTTAATTTCAGTAATAAATATTATCATTTTCTCAATAATAAACAGTTCTAATAAAAATTGGTTATGTTTGGTATTATTTAATTTGAAACAAATGTCATTATTCTTCAATCAGTATCAATGTTGCCAGATTTTATTTTCATTCTACATAATAATTTGATATTCAATATTTTCATTTTTGTAGTAAAAGGAACGCAAAATATCACTGTCATTTAAACTCGATTTCTCACAAACTGTCAATCGAAATAGTGCAAAAAATGGTTGGTAGGAGGTTAGTTAGGTAGGTAGGAGGTTAGTTAGGTAGGTAGGAGGTTAGTTAGGTAGGAGGTTAGTTAGGTAGGTAGGGGGTTAGTAAGGTAGGTAGTAGGTTAGTTAGGTAGGAGGTTAGTTAGGTAGGTAGGAGGTTAGTTAGGTAGGTAGGAGGTTAGTTAGGTAGGTAGGGGGTTAGTAAGGTAGGTAGGAGGGTAGTAAGGTAGGTAGGAGGTTAGTTAGGTAGGTAGGAGGTTAGTTAGGTAGGTAGGAGGTTAGTTAGGTAGGTTGTTTGGTCGGTAGGTAGATAGTTAGTTAGGTGGGTAGTTAAGTAGGAAAGCAAGGGCGAAGCCCTTGCTAAGTGCAGGCCCGATATGTGCGCATGAGGTTTAAGTTTCAGATTAGTTAGGTAGGAGGTTAGTTAGGTTGGTAGGAGGTTAGTTAGGTAGGAGGTTAATTAGGTAGGTAGGAGGTTAGTTAGGTAGGTAGGAGGTTTGGTCGGTAGATAGTTAGTTAGGTAGGTAGTTAAGTAGGAAAGCAAGGGCGAAGCCCTTGCTAAGTGCAGGCCCGATATGTGCGCATGAGGTTTAAGTTTCAGATTAGTTAGGTAGGTAGGAGGTTAGTTAGGTTGGTAGGATACAGAGATAATATGTCAAACTTTTTTCTTGTCAAAATATATAAATAATAAGGTCCTAGCTACCTACATAACCTAGTTAACTTACTCCCATTTGGCTTCGTCTTCTCTAGTTATAAACATATCACGAACTACCTGACGTTGTGTGCGCATGCATCAGATCCAAAGACGTAAAATTTATCGAGAGTTGCATTCTTTCCTTAAACGCTACTCAAAATTTAAAATGAGGTGAGTGGTAAATATTCATATCACAACAGTTCAACTTAGCTGAGATGTAGAAAAAAAACTATTGCAATAGGTACTGCAAAACTAGTAATTCTTTGCATGATCGTAGAAAAATTAAATTATATTAATATAATTAGATTTAATGAAATCAGATACAATCTGGCAACGAGGCAACGTTGACTGTTTAATTATATTTGTTTCCAATGCATTGTTGACATATAGGTTATAGGTTTCCTGTTATTGTTGTTATAAATTGGTAGTAAATAAGTTGTGAATTATTAATTTCTATCATTATTTGGTTACTAATTAATTGTTTTACAAATTTTGTTACTTAAAATGTGTTTGAAAGAGGTCAATTAATCATTTATATGATAATTTTGAAAGAGGTATGAATATGCAATGCCGAGTATAGTATATGAAATTTGTAAGTACTTATTCTAGCCTATTTTATAATCAACTTAAAAAAAGTTAAAATACCATAGCTAATTATGTTCAAAATAGTCTATTTAATGATCACATAAAAAAAAAATCAAAAAAAAGTAGTTATTTCGAGCTGCAGGCTAGGGCACCAGACCCGTTTATTAGTATCCTACTCTTTACTTTTGCTTAACTATTTTATTAATTTTATAATTTATCTATCGGTAGATAAACCCATAAGTGGACATGTTTTCTATGGCTCAACTAAAGAGATTGTACTACCTAGTACCTACCTCAACTTTGAAGATGTTAACGCACACATACAAGAAGAAATTATCGTACAGTCTCGTAACACAAACTCATACTATTATATTATTTCGCTGACTAAAATATAATATGTTCAATGTATTAATTAACAGAGATCACAAAACAAAAAAACTTTTGTTTCACTTTTGATTGATACCAGCATTTCCAATAAAAAAATTATTATTACAAACTACCGCACCTGTGTGATACGAAAATAGCTAATTGCATGTAACATAAAGTGCAAAAGCCAAACCCAGTGCGAGACTGTGACTGTCGTGAACGCGACTAGTTAAAACCGCGTCCAAGTTTGCCGACGACGCCGAGACGCTCCCGACGATAGATAACGCTGTCGTCTATGGTGATACGTTCCAATATTTCTGTTACTACACAGACATAATGTGTTTGAATTGGATTTAACCAAATAAGTGGAGGCAAAGGGTGAACAAGCGAAAGTAACAAGGGATTTAAGATTTTATTCCATTGTCAGCTATAATCTATAATGAAATATTTTTAAGCTTTGTGTTGATTAAAACTATATTTGGTCGCATTAGACATAATCACAGACTGTAAATCCATTGCTTTTTGCCATCATGTTTTAATTAAATACACTGTGTTAACCAAACGCGCATCGAGATTTAACTGTTAAGAAAGTGTTTTGGTGAAGTGGTAAAATGTGTATTTCAGTATTATTCTACGCCAGGGGTCTCCAAACTTTAAAACCTTAGGGCCATAATGAGTTTTTCTAAATGTTCCAAGAGCCAAAACAGCTCTTAACTATATTTCTAGCATTCTAGACTAGTACCAAAGTGCGCGACCTATAAGCTAACATACGCTTTTTTGCATTTCAATTACTATTGTATAATGTGACATCTAGTGGCGAGTAGTGCTAGTATGTATTGTATGTTCCAAGTATACTACTACTATGTACAATCCATTTCAGCTACCCCCTAACAGGTGGCATAAGTTGTAATTAAGTTTTTGGAATATCCGCGTTGGTTCGAGAAAGTTCTGGTTCTGGCTAGTGTATTCCAATCACTTCGTGATGCCGCATTTTTATTTTGACCCCTTTCTACTATTTACCAACGCCTATGTAAGCAAGTTTTGTATGATACTTTTCAGAGGTTATATTCTATCAAAGTTATAAATAACTCAATATTTCTTCTATGTTTAGGAAATATGTTTTTTTAAGGTTTTAACTCTTTTTAAACTCTTTTCGAACGCCAATGTGATGAAATTTTATTACGGTTAATGTGTTAGGTTATACTAAATTAAACGAATGAAAAATTATTCAATATTTCAGATAAGTTTAAGAAATATTAATTTTTTAAATTCTGAAACCTTTTTTTTTTTTAGTCTGTTCACAATACTTTCCCTATATGGTCGTGAAAGTAAAAATCGGTTGTCACCCCAAAACTTTCCCGGTAAGATATAATATAATCTAAAATATATGACCTGGGTAACGAAACAGAATCACGCGTTCACAATTGAATTGGGAAATTAAAAGTAAAAATGTACCATAAGTTCCAACGGTGCCAATATATTAACACAACTGGAATGGCAACGAAGCGACAAAATTGAATAACCTTTTTGGTTTTAGGCAACCCGTACAGCTTACAAGCGTCTAGGTACAGACCTCAAATATCGATTTAAAGCACCAATAAACAACCTAACAAACTACAGAGGTACATTATTCAAAAATTAGAAATAAAAAAAAATTGCCAGAAGAGCTGGGATTTGAGGACTTCCGCATGCAAAGCGGGCACTCTACCACTGAGCTACAACCCTTATGCAAATTACCTCAACCTTATACATATAATAATAGTAGTAGTAGTATTTATTTAATATATGTAAGAAAACAAGAAATTTTCAATAACAACTTTATATTTTCCAATAAACAAGAATCATTTAATAAAATCAGAATATAATATCAATTATGGCATCCGTTCTATATGCCGGCCCAAGAATAAGTGTTCCTTTCTTTTTACCAAGAGTCCTTTCTTTCCTACTCTATCATCTATAAATCTACTATAATATAAACACACAAAAGTAAAACATGTAACTCACTTAATATTATGGAAAAGATAACAAATAATTATTCCCAGCCTATAAACTAAAAAATATTTGTTAGACACGTCTGGTAATAAATTGTCTTTAAGAGTCACATGAACCGTTGACACGTTAAGGTATTCTTACATATATATATAAATTAAACAACAATTGAGCACCAACAGAAAAGCAATACGGATCTAATTACTCAAAATATACAAATAATATAAACTACTATCATAAATCTTAAACTATAAATGATAATAATAACAATAATGTTAGGTAAAGCACAGCTTCCTTTGCACACCCAATATAACAACCAAAAATTACACGACAAGTGCTACACATCGAGGATGCTATTGGTCATCTCCGACAAGGATGAAAAGTTAACATGCAAGTGATTACAATAGCGATTGAAGAAGCGGCACATGAGGTACATCGGACTCTGAAGAACTATGTTGGATCTCGCAGGTCCGACAATAAATGGCCCCACGTATCGAGCGCCCAGTCGCGGTACACGAAACCTCACTAAACACAGGAGGATCGAACAGTCTGTCACCATGCAATAATTTGTAGAAAAATTTGAAACTGTATTCTCTCTTCAAGAGACGGCATAGCAAAACGGGAAAGCAAGGCTCCGTGCACAATCCCTCTTGGAGGGATAACATTGTCCGCTTTAAATGCCAAATATTTTAGCAATCCTATCCGTACAGACTCCAAGGATTGAACATGTCAGTGATAAAATGGGCTCCATACGACGGAAGCATACTCTAGTCTAGACCTAACAAAAGCGTAGAACAATAACTTCAGAGTAGACACATCACCAAACTGGCGAGAATTCCTAATAATGTAACCCAACACTCGACTCGCATTAGACACAACGTTCTTTATTTGTTGAACAAAAGTAAATTCGCAGTCAAAGACTACGCCCAGGTCTTTAACCTTACTCACGCGTTCCAAAGAGACATCATTTAACTGATAAGCAAAAATATATGAAATTTTCAATCTTGAAAAGATGATAAATTTTCGTTTTGAAACATTATGCGTTAAACGGTTATTATGACACCAATCGCGTAGAATATTAAAATTCTTCAGTATATAATCTGACAACTGTGAAGTGTGTCCACGCGATTAAAGATCTTCCGATTTGGGTCCCCTGCTTTTTCTTTTATTTATCAATGACCTAGTCGAGGCTATTCAGGCAGGAAAGCTTTTGTTTGCTGATGATCTTAAAATTTTTAAACCTAATACAACTAGGTTGGATTGCTTGGCGTTGCAGAGCGATCTTAATAACTTGTGCGACTGGTGTGACATAAACAAACTATCGCTAAATATAGCAAAGTGTAAATGCGTCACTTACTCTCGGAAGAAGAAGTTCATTGTTAATTTATATACACTGAACGGCATTTGTTTGTCCCGATCAGACTTGGTTACTGACCTCGGAGTGATGGTCGATTCGAGACTCACATTTAATGAGCACATTGAAATCAAAATTCAGGAAGCAAGTCGTATGTATGGCTTCTTAGTGCGAAGTTGTAAGGGATTTGTGAGTGTCGATGCTCTTATAGCCGTTTATTTTGCCTATGTTCGATCTAAATTAGAGTATGGATCTATCATTTGGTCCCCATTTTATTCATATCATAAGCAGTCATTAGAAAAAATACAACTTAGATTTTTGAAATATTTGGTCTGGAAGCAGGATGGCGCTTATCCAACTCGAGGATACGATCAGGGATTTCTTTTAGCTCGATTTTCAATGCAGAGTCTTGAACTTCGTCGTGTTTTGGCATGTTTATTGTTTTTGTATAATATTCTCCATAACAAGGTGGATTGTTCTTATATTCTTTCAAAACTAAACTTTAATATTCCCAGAATTTCCACTAGACACGATTGTTTGTTTAGATGTGAGCGTGCTAGGACTAATGTTCTCTTGAAATCCCCACTCTATGTAATGACTGTTAAATTTAATGAATTAAGTCACTGTTTTGATATATTTTTTGATAGTGTTAGTAAATTAGAACGTGTTGTTCATGCTGTTTTGGAATTTTGATGTTTTTTTTTTAAATTAAATCTAGAATTTAAGATATGGATGTAATAATAAGTTTTTGTATCTAAGAGTTGTCCTGTAAAGGGATTTTGTAAATCTGTTGGGCAATAAAGCTATTATTATTATTAGCTATTATTATTCCGATCAGCCGCATAAGCAAGGATCTCGCAAGGGATATACATATAACTGGTGAAATTTTCAACGCAATTTTCTCGAGAACTAAAAGGTAAATTTCAAAAGTAAGCGATTGATGTAAAGAGCATAAAAAGTCCTTTCAAATGATGTACCACTTGACCCCTACTGGTGTTTAAGAATTTGGCGGTTGTTTGCACACCCATTACAGGTTAAAGCCATTTTAACCAAAAACTAATGGGTTCAACTTGTTTAAAAAATAAATGCATAGATATCTCGGGAACCAGTTAGAATTTTTTTGATTTCAAAGTCATAGTTTGTTGAGCATCAAGAAGCGAAACTTTCTTCCCATTTAATTTTGTATCTCCTACGGTTTCCGAGACCCAGTCTTAGTCCCATTTATCTTGCACACGTTGTATACTTCACATTACATTACAATATAAAAAACCAGAGGGGTATAAAATATATATAAAATATTCTAAGTCCTGGTAAAAGTACATTGGCATCGCGTCGCAAATCGTCATTATACTGCATTGCTGTTTTTATGACAGAAGTTTATCGTTTAACCCGTTTGCATATAAAATTTCTTGAAAACACTATCCTAAATAGTTTTAAAGCTTTGACTCTTTTTTTTCCAAGGTGGATTTCTACGGATCGATTTACAAATGATGCATTGCAGCCAGACCTGGGCAGTACTTAATACATGTACTTAAAATTGTACTTAAGTACAGCATTTGTACTTAAGTACATTTTGTTTTGTGTACTTAAGTACCTGTACTTGTACTTATTTTGATGTACTTGAAATGTACTTGAAGAAAATCCGTATACGCTATATTCTATTTCTGTTGTCGTTTTAAGAATACAAATATGATTGATGTAAGTGCTTGTGCTAATGAGGAACATGACCGTTTCTCCACTGCTGAGGATCCAGAATACGTTCCTCCTAAGAGGAAAAGACAGTTAAAGGAATTTCGCATAGATGTTGCTTCTACAAGTTCTACAGACAGTGACACTGGAGAGCAATTTTCAAATATGCCAATAATTTTAGATGGAAAGTTTTTTAAAATAACTCAAATAGACGACAATTAAACGATCAGTTTCTATAAGAACAAATTTTCTAAAACATTTAAAAAGGGGTCAAACGAGTGCGTACAGTGACTATTTATTATATAACGAAAATAAAAAGCAAAAGAAAAAGTCAAATATGAATATTCAACTGGAACAAGATGATAAAATAAAAAGATCCTAAGTGAGCATACGACAATTTCTCGTAGAAAAAAGTACTACCGGAGCAGGTGCAGTTTTACATAAAGACTTAGTTGCAGTCTGCTGTCGACAACCACATATTTCAGGGCCATAGAATATACAATAACTACATTGCAATATTTTGACTTTTTCTCTATAACCTTTACAACTCTACACTCTACGGACCTTATGTAGTAATGTACTTGTGATGTACTTAAAATTTATCTTTCATAAGTACATATGTACTTAAAATAATAAGTACTTTTGAATCAAGTACTTAGATTTTCGGTACTCAAGTACATTTAGAATGTACTTGTACTTGAATATTTTAAGTACAATTGTGCTGTACTTGGCCCAGGTCTGATTGCAGCTTATTTGGTAAGACATGTTAAATAGTACTGTTAATATTTAAAAACAAAAATATAAAGGAGTATGTTGCACTTACCTGGTTTCCTTACCGTCATTCCTGAAGGACTACCAAACAGTCTTATCTACTCAACTCATCGAGGATATGAGCAGTCATTTCTACTTCCATCCCAGACAACCGATATGTGGACTGTAGATATATATATATATATATAGAAAAGCCAATGAAGAAAACGAACGTCTGTAAGTTGGAAAAAACATTCGCTTCAGGTGGGAATCGAACCCACTTCTCACGCTTTAAAGCGTGAGAAGTGGGTTCGATTCCCACCTGAAGCGAATGTTTTTTTTCCAACTTACAGACGTTCGTTTTCTTCATTGGCTTTTCTATATAATATATATAGTTATATTAGACTACATAGTTGACTCACTTTAAGTGAATATTTTCTTTCTTTGTATTATATATATATATATATATATATTGGTTTGAGTCTTCGTGGACTTTCGTGCAAAGGCTTAAACTGGTGGGTTTACAACTATTCACATAGCCATACCAGAATGCCAAACTCTATAACGATTGTTATTACGTCTCGTGGTCTATCCGCAACTCTTCAGTTGCTTGTTGTTTCGACTTCTGTTCATCTCTTCAGTTGCGGATAGACCGCAAGACAACGTAATAGCAATACGAAGATTTGCTGTAAGGCACCACAATTTACCAGGCTTCCGAGGATTTTAATCACATAACAAACCAAACTAAAAAGTGCTGAGAATTGGTTTGCCTCTAACGGACTGTCTCTTAACTTCTCGAAAACAGAAAGGATTGACTTTACACTGAGGAAAAATTTATTTTACTAGCGAACACAATACTTATAAGTTTCTTGGAGTAATTATAGACCCAAAATCGACATGGAAAGATCAGATCGATTGCCTTGCCAAAAAATTATCCAGTGCGGTTTATCTCTCACGAAAACTATCGACTACATGTTCACAAGAAGTCTTGCGTTGTGCATATATGGGATACTTTCAGGGCCTAATTAGTTATAGCGTTTTTTTGGGGCAAATTCAAAAGACGGCTGCACGCGTAATAGTTAAAGCTGGTTATAGAGAGCCATGCAAACCCTTGTTTAAAAAATTAAATATTTTAACAGTTCCTGCTCTGTATATTTGGCGATGCATTTTTTATATTAGGGAAAATCTCAATACTGTTATAAGTCATGAGGAACTGCACTGTTATGAAACGCGGCATAAGAAAAACCTGGTCTGCCCCGGCGCAGATTAGCTTTGATAGACCGACAGTTTCGGGTTATGGCCGTTAGGTTCTATAATAACCTCCCTCGTCAGATAAAAGATATTGCAACAATAAATATAAAGTTGAAGTGAAAAAACAACTTCTTGAGATTGTCCCATATGACTATACTGACTATCTCACCTACAAATTTTAACTAAGTTTTATCGTTGATTGAAATATTTAATAAGATACGCAACGCCGGACGAGAGGGGGACGTCGCTTGCGGGGTAAGGACAATGCGCCCCGCTATGCTCGCCTTACCCCTCTCCTAGAGAAAACCTACCCGGTAACAGGCGTCATCCCATATGTTGCGGCGATTATACGAATTAATACCTTCGTCGTAGCATCGAATACCTATTGAAACGCCGTCGAAAAACTAGATGTTGCCGATTCAACAGTAGTGGTAGTAATAAACGGAGGTAGTTTTTAGTTTTGTTCGCTTATTCATTGTAAAAGTGTTTTAACGTAGGAGAGCATGAAATTAATCAAGTTATAAAAAAAATTGTTTAGGATAGCAAGTAAAAGAATTTTAAATACATAAAACAAATAATATACTTATATATTTGCGTATATACAGGTTGTCCTTACAATATTATTTTTGATTTCTGAAGTTTGGTTTCTTTTTAAGTTTGCTCGTTAGCATTATCTCCCAAGTATGTCACAGAGTAAACATAATTCTACGGCATGTTTGGAGCTAATTGATAGATCTCAATATTCAGTTAATTGTTGACTGTGGAAATGGTACCATAGGAAATGCACAAGAATTTTTTTTATATTGATTTCGACTCGCTAAGGATATACCTATTGAACCTCATGGGCGATCTGAAGAGAATAAAAAGATTTTAACCCGAACCTTAAAAAGTTGAAGGTTATATATAGATTTTTTTCTATTTTCGGAAAAACGTCTAAAATACAAGGCAAAAATGGGTTTTAATGTAATGTTAATGATACATTTCCGCAGGGAAATGTTTGTGATTCTGTGTTCTTGACGGCTACTAAAAGCCAAAAAGATAATAATTTTTTTATATAACTAATTGTTTGACATATCTTAGTTTTCTTAATAAATGGCAAAGATCGATTTATAATGGTCTGTAACAATGTGAAAAAAAAATGTATGCTATACAGGGAGTTCGTGGTTTTACCATCAGAACTTTAACAGAATGTGGAATAACTAATTTTTGGGTGGTTTACCTCTAAAAACATAGGTTGAAAAACGTGGTTTTTGGAATATGGGACGTTATCTTAGTAACCTACAAACTATGTAGTATCTATCCCCCATCTACCAAACCTGTAAACTTGATATTATGTAACTGCACATTCATATTAAATTAAAGTTATTAATTTCCACTAATTTTATTTTTAATTTATGTACATTACACGTGTTTCGCTTCTTCTAAAATGGTAAAAGAATATCTGACATAAGCTCATTTCTGGGTTTTTCCATATATATTTTTTTATACCTTACCACAATATTACTTTGTTTACCTGGAGTTTGGTTTCTATACTATTAAATAAAAACAGGTAAGTAAAGTAATATAGTGTAAGGTATAAAAAAAATATATGGAAACCCCAGAAATGAACTCAAGTGGTAAATGCCAACATAACAGTTTTTTAGATTGAAATAAAATTTAAAGGTTAAAAAAATCATAGTTCTTAAACTTATCCGAAATGTTGATTAATTTTTTGTGCGTTTAATTAAATATAACCTAAAATATTTAACCTAAACAATTAGACCACATTGACATACGAATAAAGTGTAAAATGGGGTGAAAAGGTTAGAAAAAAACGTACTTCTTAAAAATAGCAGAAATAGTGACAAGTTATTTATAGCTTTGATAGAATATAACCTATAAAATGTGTTATAAATAACTTGTTTTTATAGGCGTTCGTAAATAGTGTAAAAGGGGTCGAAATAAAAAAATATATACTGCCTAAGCTTATTCGAAATACAGAATGATTTTTCATAGTTGTAATAGTATATAACCTAAAAAATGTTACATAAATGAACTGGTTCACACAGGCGTTTGAAAATAGTGTAAAAAAGGGTCAAAAACGAAAACAAAAATTCCAAATATAAAAGAAAAATTGGCTAATTTGATATAAGATAACCTACAACATGCAGCATAACAATTTTGTTTAATAGGCCTTCGTAAATAGTAGAAAAGGAGGCAAAATAAATTTTATTATAAAAAAAATCAACTATTTTCAACTTGGCGTAGAAGATCTGAAATATAAAATAGGTACGTATAAATAGTGCCTCCAAAGAGAAGAAAAGGAACAAAACCCGATACTTAACAAAAATAGCTGATGTCTAAAATATATATAAATTTTAGATAAATGACAAAAAGGTCATAAAATTATTAGTTTTACATTTAAATATGGAGAGCTATTCGTGCCTCGAGGGCAACAGTTTATTTATATTGGTTTTGTCGTTTAGAAGATTTTCTGTATTTCTTAATTTGTTAATTTCTAGTGCTTCTAGTAAAGTAAATTTTTTGCTATTAAAACTATGGTTATCTGCTATGAAATGATTGGAATAAGTAGAATTTGTATTATTAGTGATATATGAATTTTTATGTTCTTTCAAACGCGTTTTGAAATTGCGTCCAGTTTGACCAATATAAACTTTTGGACAATCTTTACACTTGAGTTGGTAAACCCTTGTGGACTCCAGTGTCCGACAAAAAA
This sequence comes from Apoderus coryli, assembly GCA_911728435.2. NCBI lineage: Eukaryota > Metazoa > Arthropoda > Insecta > Coleoptera > Attelabidae > Apoderus > Apoderus coryli. The sequence goes on along the minus strand of OU452206.1, from coordinate 1,815,721 downwards.
AAATGAAACTCGTAATTTAGAAAGTTTTTTTTATATATTTTTATTCGTTAGTCTCAGTATGTTTTTATTAATAATTAAACAATACACCAAAATTTAACAGCAACTTGAGAAAATAAATAAAAAATAAACCCATTCCATCTAACCGTGAATACAACTATATTTGCATAACATAATATAAGAAACAGGTTGGCCGATGACTAATATACGTATAAGTCCAAACTCTAATGTAATATTCTTATTTTCCTATGTGGTTTACCAGATTCGTTATCTTTAATTTTATTAACTAGAACTAACCCACTTAACAGCCCTAAATAATTTTATTTTTATTAATTGTTTAATAATAATATTGCGATGGTCACCACACTGATCAAACCAAATCTGGTCATGTTCCCGTATAACTAAAATTAAGTCATGTTTTATATTTTCTACCAACCCATTTTTTATTTTATATGTGTCAAATAAGGATTCGTTGGGCCGCACGACTACTTCCTCGTCTAGAATGACTTGAACCCTACTTCCCTAGTCATTTATTTCTTTTAAAACCCTTGTATATTATTTAATCGTTTATAAATTCAGCATGAAATTGTATATTAAATATATTAGGGGTCTTACATGTTATATTATCTCATTTCTTAAAGGAAAATATTTCAGTCAACGATATTTTTAATAAAAGTAGTCAAGGAATATAGAGAATCTTTAGAGAATAAAAGAAAAAATCTACTCACGGCAACCTCTCATTAACGAAATGAACGAATGGGGCAGAACGCCGCTATGCCATCTGTTGCTATTGTACCGCAATATCCAACTTTCAGTGTCGTAGATCGATCGATACAGTTGTGTCTTGAATAAGAACTTAGTTTGCCCGTTCACAGATGCGCTAGTGCAGTTCAGCAAAGCACGAAAATGATACCAGCGTTCCGAATCTTATTAAATATTTCAATCAACGGTTTTATACACTCTAGTGCTTTGTTAATCTTAAGTTATATTATAGTCTGTTGATGGCTGTTGTGATATTTGAATTGTGTCCCTTTAGACTATTTTTTGAAGTTTTAAGTAACTTTTATGTACTTTGTTTTACTGTTTTGTATTTGTACTATTTACACACGCATTTGTTGTTTGAGTATTTTGTTTGATTATATTATATATTTATTTATGTACATACTGACTGTGACGATGCCAATAACTATTGTTATATAGGCAAATAAAGCATTATTATTATTATTATTAACCTTATTCCTAATAAATAATCAATATTAGGTAAACAATTCCTTATCAATTTCTTACAGAGCTAGAAGAATAACAAACACAAAAAAAAAACAAAAAGAGATAAACAAATTTCTAATTACATATACTAGATTATTAACAAACATTTATCTATGACTATTAAAAGACAGATTAGGGATTGTTTTGCAGAACATTACGAAAAACTTTACGAACCACTGCCACAGAAGCACCCGAAAAGAATATTTGCGAATAACTCGACTAAAAATCAGTACCGTTGATGTTATTTGACTGCACCAATCATTTTGAATCTGTCAAATTTGTTGAAGTCCCTTAACATGAATCACTATACAAATGCCGAGATGACCGACATGCACTTCATTTATGGACTCGCTGATGGCAATGCATTAGAAGCTATAGGCTGTTGAACACTGAAAGATTTCCTCAGCGTATGGCTCCTGATAGAAAAATTTTCGAAAGCATTCATCGACGCCTTCATGAAACAGGCACACTAAAACGAAGTGGACGAACAGGAAGGCCAAACACAGCAAAAACGGTAGAGCTGGAAGAGGATGTGGTGAACATGGTTGAAGAACATCCAGGTTGAAGAATATACATTGGGAATAAGAAATGCAATGTGGTTTATGCACGATGGTGCACCAGCGCATTTTAGTCGTGAGTTTTTAATAGAAATAGACGGACATCGCTGGATTGGCCGAGGTGGGCCTCACGTATGGCCTGCACGATCCCCGGATTTAACCCCATTGGATTTTTTCATGTGGGGCCACCTGAAGCCCCTAGTTTACGCTATTCCTGTGGAAAATGTGGAAGACCTAAGTAATGGCATTATTCCTGGGTGTAATTCGATTAGAAATAACCCTGATATTTTTGACAGAGTTCGATAGGGAATGAGGAGAAGATTGGATTCATGTATCCGAGCTAGAGGTGGTCACTTTCAATTATTTGTATCTTCCTTCGAAATGTTAATGTTATTTTAGTTGAATTATTCGCAAATATTCTTGTATATTGAAATATGTTTTAAATTTTTATCTCGTAAATGTAGCAACATGAAAAAAAATCAAAAGATAAAAATGTTGTAGTTTTAGTTGCTTTATCTCAAGATGATACCGAAATTAAATTACGACTGACTGTACATTTTTTTTGTCAATAATTTTTATTAAGTTGCCCCCCTAAAGCCACTGGACTTAATAATTTTGATGTAGTTAAGGCCATGTAAGGTCCCTATTTTTAGCGACAACGCTGCCAAGTTTCAAAGAAATCGGTAAGGAGGTATTTGACATAATTAAAAAAAAACTGTTATTTACAAAAAAATTAACACCTTGTATCTTGGAAACAATACTTTTCCGAACGTACTCGTATGTTTATGGGTACTTTTTTGGTTTAATAAATATCTTACTCATACACTATAAGTATTCACTTCACACTAATAACATCGGTAATAATAATAATATTTCTTTATTTCAAGTTATGAAAAAAAATGTATGTACCTACCTAATAAACACTTTCTTCCTGTTGATCGTTTCGACACTTACATGATGGAAATAAAACTTAATATCGATATATCACTCGTTTTTTAAATTCCACTAATAATTTTATTTTAATATTTTTTTATCGAAATTAATTTAACATTTTCTTAATTAGTATAGATGTTGGTTTATCTATGGTATAGATAATAATTTTAAATACCTAACGAAAATTGTATTTGTTCACACCAAACTATCCTACTAAACTAAGCTAACTCGCTACTAATAATATACATGATATTAACTGAATTATAATATATGATGTCACACATAACACATAACTATATGATAGAAAAGTAATATATATGTATAATAGAATTAAATATACTATGAAGTATTATAATTTTAATATAAATTAGATACAGGTCTCCTCCACATTGTTCTTTAAGCAATTCAAAAATACGATAACTATCACAAGTTGGTCGGTAAAGTAAAAATAAGAATGTAACCACAAAACATACCCTTATGGTATGGGTATGTTTTTTGAATGTAACCTGACTTCGCACAGTAAATTGGAATGGTAATGAAGCGACAAAATTTTGGTTTCAGGCAACCCCTATAACTTTGAAGCGTCTAGGTACAAACCCCAAATATCGATTTAAAGCACCACGCCTGCGTGTTTATGTTGTTTTTTTAGCGCATAGTTATTATTATTGTATTATTTTTATTATTTCCAATAAAATAACCTAACAAATTAACTGTTTTATTCAAAAATTAGAAATAAAAAAAATGAAGGACCTGGGATTTGAACCGAGGACCTTCCGCATGCCTTTGCATGCAACATTTAAGTTTTTCTTATTATTTTGATGAATATATTACACCCTTAGAGTTAGGCTCATTCCTCCCGACTCACCCTGTATGTATAAAGTCGAGGAATTCGCTTCAGGTTTGTAGCTCAGTGGTAGCCATTTGAACGGTTAATTCTAAATAACAAACTTTTAGTAACAAAACGCGCTAAATCGTTCTAATTTGCTTTTTTGTGCTTAATCTAATTTCTTTTGACTAATAAAATTTACTTTTAAATTCTAAGTGAGAAAACAGCTTTTTGGGAGCCATTTGAACGTTTAATTCTAAATAACAAAATTTGACTAACAAAACGCTCTAGTTCGTTCTAATTTGCTTTTTTATGCTTAATCTAATTTCTTTTGACTAATAAAATTTACTTTTAAATTCTAAGTGAGAAAACAGCTTTTTGGGAGCCATTTGAACGTTTAATTCTAAATAACAAAATTTGACTAACAAAACGCTCTAGTTTGTTCTAAATTGCTTATTTACGCTTAATCTAACTTATTTTCACTAATAAAATTTACTTTTAAATTCTAAGTGAGAAAACAGCTTTTTGGCAGCCATTTGAACGTTTAATTCTAAATAACAAAATTTGACTAACAAGTCAAATTTTGTTATTTAGAATTAAACGTTATTAAAGCTGTTTTCTCACTTAGAATTTAGAAGTAAATTTTATTAGTCAAAAGAAATTAGATTAAGCATAAAAAAGGAAATTAGAACGAACTAGAGCGTTTTGTTAGTCAAATTTTGTTATTTAGAATTAAACGTTCAAATGGCTCCCAAAAAGCTGTTTTCTCACTTAGAATTTAAAAGTAAATTTTATCATCCACAAAGTAACGGCATGGTAGAGCGTTTTCACCGTCAACTTAAATCAGCTTTAATGGCAAGACAAAATTGTAAACATTGGAGCGAAGAAATTCCAATGATTTTATTAGGTTTTAGAGTCTCAGTTAAAGAGAATCTTAATTGTTCTTCAGCAGAATTAGTCTATGGTCAGACAATTAGAATACCTGGAGAAATATTAGTTCCTAATAATAATAATAACATGGATCCTTTCGATTTTATTATTAAACTTCGAGAAAATTTTAAATGTATTCAACCTCAAGAAACAAGACAAAATACATCATCTAAATTTTTCGAACATAAAAATTTAAAAGACTGTGATTACGTATTCATACAAATACCTCAAAAAAAACAAAGCTTGCAACAACCATATGAGGGTCCATATAAGGTTACAAAGAAAAATGATAAGACATTTTATGTTATTAAAAATAATACAGAAATTCCGGTTTCAATAGATAGAGTGAAACCAGCATTTATTGATAACACACATTCATCTATATCTGACTCAATAAACAAATTACAAAAAAAAGTTACTTTTAATATTAACGCTATTGCTGAAAGGGGGGTTATGTAGTGGTACATCCACTACATGAATTTATTATTATTATTATTATTATTATTATATACAAGATTTTATTATTGATAAAATATTTTTAGTTACTATAGATATAAAATAATAGTTGATATATTAATTTTTATAAAAAGATATCAGTTGTAATCATTGCATTAAAAAATACAACAAATTTAATAATATGATCCTAAACATAATTTTATTTTAAAGTAGTTATTTAGAAAAACTTAAGAAATTACACAAGACACTTTGTATGTTGAAATATTCCGAATTTATTTTAATAATATTTAGACTGGTATGTATTTTGTTATGAAAAAAATGAATATGTTATTTTTTACTTTGCTCATACTTACAACCTATTGCTATGATAAATTATGCGATAACTTTTCACCCTGTATATCTAATTCTAAATAGGTTTTTAAATCTGAAAGAGCAGCCTTTTTTGTGAAAAGTTAATTCTTGTTCATTTTCGATTTTTAATCCGTTTTGAATAAAAAAACATTTAAATCAGATTATTTCCTTACCGCACCCTCTCTAACTGGTTTTTTGAATTTTCATCAAGATAATTTATTGCTGAAGAAATGCCACTTAATTTAAGCGAAAATATGTGGTTTATGCACGACGGGACACCAGCACATTGTGCTCGGCGAGAGCGTGAAAATTTAGACATCTTTCCCTATCGTTGGATTGCTCGAGGGAGTGAATTTTCTGACCACCAGACGCCCCGACTTAAATCCTTTGGATTTTTCGATTTAGTCACGGCTGAAACACCTAGCCTACCAAGAAACTCTTGATTCGTTCGAGGAGTTGTGGCGTAGAATACAACCGGCTGCTGATGAAATCACAAGAAGCACTGTTTGCAACTGGTGTGTCTCTCACAAAACGGATTACAAAATGTGTCTAAATGAATGGTTCATCTTTATTAGTTTTTGTTGTTTTTCGTGTTAATTTTCTAGAATAATGATTTTTTAATAAAACCTTAGTTTTCTCTCTAGGATGAAAATAAAATCTGCATTAAACCGTTTTTCCTTGAATCATTATTTGACCCGTAGTGTCTCCCAGTTAACGGTTGTCCCTTTGTTAATGAAACACCCTTTATAAGGACGATATAAATCTAATTGACTCGTATTGTTTGCTTTTACATTTGTTTCACACACACACATTATTTTACTCAAATAACAAAAATATCCTTCTATTAAAAGAAATGCACAATTAAAGGTATAGGTACTTGAGAAGTTTAATGCTCATGCAAAATTTACGTCAAATTAGCTTTTTAAGGGTTATATAGGTACACTGTTCTATTGTGATTCTGATATCGTGACGGCATCATATAACGGTGAGAAAGGTTGTATGGCGTCATTCAAATAAGGCGTCAGCAAGACCACCTGAAAGGGCACGGAATTATTTTCTAGCAAAGAGAAAAGTCAATACCAATGAAAAATAATGTTTTTTTTTATTCGTGGCGGTATATGAGAGAAAATTTAGTTTTCATCAATGGAAAAGGAAAAAGAACATAATATATGAATTTCATGAGCGCACATATTTGTCTCCATGAAATAATCTTTTCCTATTACGTATAAGGCCCCTATACCTACCGAACTCAACGACACCTACAGAGATTGAATGTTCGATACTAATGCAAATATTATACGGCAAACAATTGGCGAAGTCTAACATGTCGGATACAGGGTGATTCATATGATTTCTCTATGAGAAAGTGATTTATTTCGATTTTTCTTAAAATAGGTACAAGATTTTGGGAAATTTAAATAAATACTTTAATGGGGATTTCTATTTTTTAATTCTCAAAAAATCATTTTTAATATTCAGCAACATCATCACACAATGCCCAATGCCACAGATTAATGTACATTAATCTTTGATACTGTTCAGCGAGTGTGTTTTTTACATTATATTATTGAAATATTTAAACAATATAGTTCTTAATTCAAATGAAGCCCCCTGTATTTTAATAATCCATGAAGCTGAAAACCTAGTCATATTTCGATAGCAGCCCAGATTAATAGAGTAACAAGTCCGAGCAAGTCTATTGTGAACGCGCTAAACCAAATTTCAGATAAAAACCATTTTGTCCCCTGAGACCACTAAGACCATTTCCAAATCGCAATTGAGCCAAATTTTAGTATATGAGAGAAAAATCATATTGACGCATTCGAGATGTGAATAAATGTGTGGCATTTTATAAAATTAAAATGATACTAATCCAAAAGTTAACGGTGAATCAATGAAACTTTTTATACTGACACTAATAGAATAGTGCGACAGCACAACAACCAAAACCAAATAATACTAACATTTATTACAGGAAAGCTACATTAATGCAATATTTTGTTTTTGCCTAATAACTTAAAAACAAATGAATATTGGATAACAACATTTAAGTTTTTCTTATTATTTTGATGTATAGATTACACCCTTAGAGTTAGGCTCATTCCTCCCGACTCACCCTGTATGTACAAAGTCGAGGAATTCGCTTCAGGTTTGTAGCTCAGTGGTAGAGTGCATCAAAAAGTCGAGGAATTCGCTTCAGGTTTGTAGCTGTTTTCTCACTTAGAATTTAAAAGTAAATTTTATTAGTCAAAAGAAATTAGATTAAGCACAAAAAAGCAAATTAGAACGATTTAGTGCGTTTTGTTACTAAAATGTTGTTATTTAGAATTAAACGTTCAAATGGCTCCCAAAAAGCTGTTTTCTCAGTTAGAATTTAAAAGTAAATTTTATTAGTCAAAAGAAATTATATTAAGCATAAATAAGCTAATTAGAACGATTTAGCGCGTTTTGTTACTAAAATTTTGTTATTTAGAATTAAACGTTCAAATGGCTGCCAAAAAGCTGTTTTCTCACTTAGAATTTAAAAGTAAATTTTATTAGTGAAAATAAGTTAGATTAAGCATAAAAAAGCAAATTAGAACGATTTAGCGCGTTTTGTTACTAAAATTTTGTTATTTAGAATTAAACGTTCAAATGGCTCCCAAAAAGCTGTTTTCTCACTTAGAATTTAAAAGTAAATTTTATTAGTCAAAAGAAATTAGATTAAGCATAAAAAAGCAAATTAGAACGCGCTAAATCGTTCTAATTTGCTTTTTTATGCTTAATCTAATTTCTTTTGACTAATAAAATTTACTTTTAAATTCTAAGTGAGAAAACAGTTTTTTGGCAGCCATTTGAACGTTTAATTCTAAATAACAAAATTTTAGTAACAAAACGCGCTAAATCGTTCTAATTAGCTTTTTTATGCTTAATCTAATTTCTTTTGACTAATAAAATTTACTTTTAAATTCTAAGTGAGAAAACAGCTTTTTGGGAGCCATTTGAACGGTTAATTCTATCTAAATAACAAAATTTGACTAACAAAACGCTCTAGTTCGTTCTAATTTGCTTTTTTATGCTTAATCTAATTTCTTTTGACTAATAAAATTTACTTTTAAATTCTAAGTGAGAAAACAGTTTTTTGGCAGCCATTTGAACGTTTAATTCTAAATAACAAAATTTTAGTAACAAAACGCGCTAAATCGTTCTAATTTGCTTTTTTATGCTTAATCTAATTTCTTTTGACTAATAAAATTTACTTTTAAATTCTAAGTGAGAAAACAGTTTTTTGGCAGCCATTTGAACGTTTAATTCTAAATAACAAAATTTTAGTAACAAAACGCGCTAAATCGTTCTAATTAGCTTTTTTATGCTTAATCTAATTTCTTTTGACTAATAAAATTTACTTTTAAATTCTAAGTGAGAAAACAGCTTTTTGGCAGCCATTTGAACGTTTAATTCTAAATAACAAAATTTTAGTAACAAAACGCCCTAAATCGTTCTAATTTGCTTTTTTATGCTTAATCTAATTTCTTTTGACTAATAAAATTTACTTTTAAATTCTAAGTGAGAAAACAGCTTTTTGGGAGCCATTTGAACGTTTAATTCTAAATAACAAAATTTGACTAACAAAACGCTCTAGTTCGTTCTAATTTCCTTTTTTATGCTTAATCTAATTTCTTTTGACTAATAAAATTTACTTCTAAATTCTAAGTGAGAAAACAGCTTTAATAACGTTTAATTCTAAATAACAAAATTTGACTTGTTAGTCAAATTTTGTTATTTAGAATTAAACGTTCAAATGGCTGCCAAAAAGCTGTTTTCTCACTTAGAATTTAAAAGTAAATTTTATTAGTGAAAATAAGTTAGATTAAGCGTAAATAAGCAATTTAGAACAAACTAGAGCGTTTTGTTAGTCAAATTTTGTTATTTAGAATTAAACGTTCAAATGGCTCCCAAAAAGCTGTTTTCTCACTTAGAATTTAAAAGTAAATTTTATTAGTCAAAAGAAATTAGATTAAGCATAAAAAAGCAAATTAGAACGATTTAGCGCGTTTTGTTACTAAAATTTTGTTATTTAGAATTAAACGTTCAAATGGCTGCCAAAAAACTGTTTTCTCACTTAGAATTTAAAAGTAAATTTTATTAGTCAAAAGAAATTAGATTAAGCATAAAAAAGCAAATTAGAACGATTTAGCGCGTTTTGTTACTAAAATTTTGTTATTTAGAATTAAACGTTCAAATGGCTGCCAAAAAGCTGTTTTCTCACTTAGAATTTAAAAGTAAATTTTATTAGTCAAAAGAAATTAGATTAAGCATAAAAAAGTAATTTAGAACGAACTAGAGCGTTTTGTTAGTCAAATTTTGTTATTTAGAATTAAACGTTCAAATGGCTCCCAAAAAGCTGTTTTCTCACTTAGAATTTAAAAGTAAATTTTATTAGTCAAAAGAAATTAGATTAAGCATAAAAAAGCTAATTAGAACGATTTAGCGCGTTTTGTTACTAAAATTTTGTTATTTAGAATTAAACGTTCAAATGGCTGCCAAAAAACTGTTTTCTCACTTAGAATTTAAAAGTAAATTTTATTAGTCAAAAGAAATTAGATTAAGCATAAAAAAGCAAATTAGAACGATTTAGCGCGTTCTAATTTGCTTTTTTATGCTTAATCTAATTTCTTTTGACTAATAAAATTTACTTTTAAATTCTAAGTGAGAAAACAGCTTTTTGGGAGCCATTTGAACGTTTAATTCTAAATAACAAAATTTTAGTAACAAAACGCGCTAAATCGTTCTAATTTGCTTTTTTATGCTTAATCTAACTTATTTTCACTAATAAAATTTACTTTTAAATTCTAAGTGAGAAAACAGCTTTTTGGCAGCCATTTGAACGTTTAATTCTAAATAACAAAATTTTAGTAACAAAACGCGCTAAATCGTTCTAATTAGCTTATTTATGCTTAATATAATTTCTTTTGACTAATAAAATTTACTTTTAAATTCTAACTGAGAAAACAGCTTTTTGGGAGCCATTTGAACGTTTAATTCTAAATAACAACATTTTAGTAACAAAACGCACTAAATCGTTCTAATTTGCTTTTTTGTGCTTAATCTAATTTCTTTTGACTAATAAAATTTACTTTTAAATTCTAAGTGAGAAAACAGCTACAAACCTGAAGCGAATTCCTCGACTTTTTGATGCACTCTACCACTGAGCTACAAACCTGAAGCGAATTCCTCGACTTTGTACATACAGGGTGAGTCGGGAGGAATGAGCCTAACTCTAAGGGTGTAATCTATACATCAAAATAATAAGAAAAACTTAAATGTTGTTATCCAATATTCATTTGTTTTTAAGTTATTAGGCAAAAACAAAATATTGCATTAATGTAGCTTTCCTGTAATAAATGTTAGTATTATTTGGTTTTGGTTGTTGTGCTGTCGCACTATTCTATTAGTGTCAGTATAAAAAGTTTCATTGATTCACCGTTAACTTTTGGATTAGTATCATTTTAATTTTATAAAATGCCACACATTTATTCACATCTCGAATGCGTCAATATGATTTTTCTCTCATATACTAAAATTTGGCTCAATTGCGATTTGGAAATGGTCTTAGTGGTCTCAGGGGACAAAATGGTTTTTATCTGAAATTTGGTTTAGCGCGTTCACAATAGACTTGCTCGGACTTGTTACTCTATTAATCTGGGCTGCTATCGAAATATGACTAGGTTTTCAGCTTCATGGATTATTAAAATACAGGGGGCTTCATTTGAATTAAGAACTATATTGTTTAAATATTTCAATAATATAATGTAAAAAACACACTCGCTGAACAGTATCAAAGATTAATGTACATTAATCTGTGGCATTGGGCATTGTGTGATGATGTTGCTGAATATTAAAAATGATTTTTTGAGAATTAAAAAATAGAAATCCCCATTAAAGTATTTATTTAAATTTCCCAAAATCTTGTACCTATTTTAAGAAAAATCGAAATAAATCACTTTCTCATAGAGAAATCATATGAATCACCCTGTATCCGACATGTTAGACTTCGCCAATTGTTTGCCGTATAATATTTGCATTAGTATCGAACATTCAATCTCTGTAGGTGTCGTTGAGTTCGGTAGGTATAGGGGCCTTATACGTAATAGGAAAAGATTATTTCATGGAGACAAATATGTGCGCTCATGAAATTCATATATTATGTTCTTTTTCCTTTTCCATTGATGAAAACTAAATTTTCTCTCATATACCGCCACGAATAAAAAAAAACATTATTTTTCATTGGTATTGACTTTTCTCTTTGCTAGAAAATAATTCCGTGCCCTTTCAGGTGGTCTTGCTGACGCCTTATTTGAATGACGCCATACAACCTTTCTCACCGTTATATGATGCCGTCACGATATCAGAATCACAATAGAACAGTGTACCTATATAACCCTTAAAAAGCTAATTTGACGTAAATTTTGCATGAGCATTAAACTTCTCAAGTACCTATACCTTTAATTGTGCATTTCTTTTAATAGAAGGATATTTTTGTTATTTGAGTAAAATAATGTGTGTGTGTGAAACAAATGTAAAAGCAAACAATACGAGTCAATTAGATTTATATCGTCCTTATAAAGGGTGTTTCATTAACAAAGGGACAACCGTTAACTGGGAGACACTACGGGTCAAATAATGATTCAAGGAAAAACGGTTTAATGCAGATTTTATTTTCATCCTAGAGAGAAAACTAAGGTTTTATTAAAAAATCATTATTCTAGAAAATTAACACGAAAAACAACAAAAACTAATAAAGATGAACCATTCATTTAGACACATTTTGTAATCCGTTTTGTGAGAGACACACCAGTTGCAAACAGTGCTTCTTGTGATTTCATCAGCAGCCGGTTGTATTCTACGCCACAACTCCTCGAACGAATCAAGAGTTTCTTGGTAGGCTAGGTGTTTCAGCCGTGACTAAATCGAAAAATCCAAAGGATTTAAGTCGGGGCGTCTGGTGGTCAGAAAATTCACTCCCTCGAGCAATCCAACGATAGGGAAAGATGTCTAAATTTTCACGCTCTCGCCGAGCACAATGTGCTGGTGTCCCGTCGTGCATAAACCACATATTTTCGCTTAAATTAAGTGGCATTTCTTCAGCAATAAATTATCTTGATGAAAATTCAAAAAACCAGTTAGAGAGGGTGCGGTAAGGAAATAATCTGATTTAAATGTTTTTTTATTCAAAACGGATTAAAAATCGAAAATGAACAAGAATTAACTTTTCACAAAAAAGGCTGCTCTTTCAGATTTAAAAACCTATTTAGAATTAGATATACAGGGTGAAAAGTTATCGCATAATTTATCATAGCAATAGGTTGTAAGTATGAGCAAAGTAAAAAATAACATATTCATTTTTTTCATAACAAAATACATACCAGTCTAAATATTATTAAAATAAATTCGGAATATTTCAACATACAAAGTGTCTTGTGTAATTTCTTAAGTTTTTCTAAATAACTACTTTAAAATAAAATTATGTTTAGGATCATATTATTAAATTTGTTGTATTTTTTAATGCAATGATTACAACTGATATCTTTTTATAAAAATTAATATATCAACTATTATTTTATATCTATAGTAACTAAAAATATTTTATCAATAATAAAATCTTGTATATAATAATAATAATAATAATAATAATAAATTCATGTAGTGGATGTACCACTACATAACCCCCCTTTCAGCAATAGCGTTAATATTAAAAGTAACTTTTTTTTGTAATTTGTTTATTGAGTCAGATATAGATGAATGTGTGTTATCAATAAATGCTGGTTTCACTCTATCTATTGAAACCGGAATTTCTGTATTATTTTTAATAACATAAAATGTCTTATCATTTTTCTTTGTAACCTTATATGGACCCTCATATGGTTGTTGCAAGCTTTGTTTTTTTTGAGGTATTTGTATGAATACGTAATCACAGTCTTTTAAATTTTTATGTTCGAAAAATTTAGATGATGTATTTTGTCTTGTTTCTTGAGGTTGAATACATTTAAAATTTTCTCGAAGTTTAATAATAAAATCGAAAGGATCCATGTTATTATTATTATTAGGAACTAATATTTCTCCAGGTATTCTAATTGTCTGACCATAGACTAATTCTGCTGAAGAACAATTAAGATTCTCTTTAACTGAGACTCTAAAACCTAATAAAATCATTGGAATTTCTTCGCTCCAATGTTTACAATTTTGTCTTGCCATTAAAGCTGATTTAAGTTGACGGTGAAAACGCTCTACCATGCCGTTACTTTGTGGATGATAAGTATTTGTACGAATTCTATGAGCACCAAGTAGCTCTGTGAGTTTCGAAAAAACTCTTGATTCAAATTGTGTTCCTTGGTCCGTAGTAATCCGTAAAGGTACACCAAAACGAGAAATATATTCTAAGAAATGTTTTTGCTACTGTTTGTGCTGAAATGTTTCTGATAGGATAAGCTTCAGGCCATCGAGTATAACGATCAACAATAGTTAAAATGTGTGTATATCCATTAGAGGGAGGCAATGGGCCTACTATGTCCATGTGAACATGTTCAAAGCGACTTTTTCGAATGTCGAACTGACCTAGTTTTGATTTATTATAATAATGAACTTTAGATTTTTGACAACTAATACAAGATTTTGACCAAGTAGTTATATTTGAATTCATACGTGGCCAAAAGTATTTTGAATTTATTAGTTTTCTTGTAGTACGTATTCCAGGATGCGAAATATTATGTAGTTTTTGGAAAATTGTGTGTCGTAATTGTTCTGGAATGTAAGGTCTATTATTGTTGTTAGAAGTTTCACACCATATTTTTGTATCACAAAAAGGAACTTCTACAAATTGAAGATTAAGTTTTGTTTTGTTTATCGAATTATTATTTAATAAATTTTTAAGCTCTGTATCATTTTCCTGTTGAATTTTAATGTTTTGAAAATTTATTGAGTTAGAATCTATTTGCGATATATCGAGGTCGCTTAAACGTGACAAAGTGTCTGCAACCACGTTCCGTTTTCCTTTAATATGACGAATATCTGATGTAAATTGGGAAATATATTCTAAATGTCTTCCTTGCCGAGGACTTCTTTCTGTTTTTGTAAATAGTGCTGAAGTTAAAGGTTTGTGATCTGTAAATATAATGAAATCTCTACCTTCAACGAAATAACGAAAGTGTTTGATTGACAGATATATTGCAAGTAGTTCTCTGTCAAATGCAGAATAACGTGTTTCTGTATCAGTTAATTTTCTTGAAAAAAATGATATTGGTTCCCAAGTATCTCTTGAGTCATTAAATTGCTCTAATAATACTATATTTAGCATTGTCTTTAGGATGCACCAACAATGTTGCTGATGTCAGATCATGTTTGACATTTTGAAATGCCTTATCACACTCTTTAGGCCAACAAAATTCTGGATTTCTTCGTTTATTATTTTGTAATAAAGTAAGATGATTGTGTAATGGCCTTAAGGTTGCAGCTAAATTGGGAATAAATCGAAAATAATAATTAACCATGCCAATGAATCTTTGTAATTTTTTAATTGAGTTTGGTTTAGGAAAGTCTGAAATTACTTTTATTCTTTCACTTGAAGGTAGAATTCCATCTCTACTAATTTCATGACTTAAGAAATTTATTGAATGTTTACCGAATTCACATTTAGAAGGTTTAACATTTAATCCGAATTTTTGTAGACGTTCAAATAGAATGGTTAAATGTTCTAAATGTTCATTTTCAGTTTTACTTGCAACTAAAATGTCGTCTAGATAAGAGAAAGCAAAATCCAAGCCAAATAGAACTTCATTAATGAATCTTTGGAATGTTTGTGCTGCATTTCTTAAACCGAAGGGCATACGTGTAAATTCAAATAATCCAAAAGGTGTAGTTATTGCCGTTTTATGAATATCTTCTTCTGCCATTGGAATGAAATGATATGCTCTGACTAAATCTATTTTTGAAAATATTGTGCAACCATTTAATTGTATGTTAAAATCTGTCTGGAATTGTAATATTATTGAGTTGTCTGTAATCTCCACATGGTCTCCAATCATCACAATCTTTCTTTGGAACCATGTTTAATGCAGAAGAAACGTTTGAAGATGATGGTCTACAAATTCCAAGTTGTAACATGTGTTCAAATTCGGTTTTGGCTATTTTATATTTTAATGGATTTAAGCGTCGGGGTCTACTAAATGGCAAACTACCTTTTGTTTGTATGTAATGTTTAGTATTGTGTTGTATTGGTAATGAATAATCTGGAGGGGACGTTAACGATGGAAATTGTTTTAAAATTTGGGTGTATTGGTTATCAATTGTAAATATTTTAATTGTTTCAGAGTTTGAATTAATTAAGGGTGTATAAATTGAAAGAGATGTACGTATGTCTATAAGGCGTTTATTTTTTAAATCAACAGCTAAATTAAATTTAGATAAAAAATCTGCACCTATAATAGGTTTGGATATGTCCGCTAAAATGAAAGGATATGGAAAATCTCTTCGCAAACCTAAATCAACTTTTAATAGCTTTGTACCGAATGTATTAATAGTGGAACCATTTACAGCTGACAATGTGAAACTCGGATCTTTTTTGTAAATATTAAATTTTGAGTTTGGTATAACTGAAACATCAGCACCAGTATCAATTAAAAACCTTAAATTGTTATTTTTATCATATATAAATAGACGGCGAGATTGAAAATTATTCCCAAAATTTGTCGCGGAAATTTTGGAATTAATTAGTTTTTTTTGTTCCTGATTTGTATTCATTATTTTTGTTTTATATTGACAAGGTTCGATACATTTATTGGCTCTCTTCCCAAACTTGAAGTGGTACCAACAATAAGGACCTTTGTCATTAAAAATATTATTTTTATTGTTTGAAGAACTTCTATTTCTACTCTGTGAATTATATGAATCACAATTAGAACATGAAGGTGATTGTGAACGAGAACTTGAACGAGAATGATGAAATTTTTGAGTATTGTTTAAATTATTTTTAACTGCTGAAATTTCATGTTTAATTTCTTTATATTGTATTGTCATATTATTAAAAAGTTGATATTAATTTTATTAATAGCGTTAATTTGAGGCTGTGAAACGTCCCATATCTTATCCGCTATATCTATTAATTCTTGTATGTCTTTTTTATCAGACGTTACAAGTGCAATATTAATAAAAGCTGGTAATTTTTTTAACCAAAGTTGTTTTAGTAGTTGTTTTCCTACAGTACTAGAAGTTCCAGTTAAAATTTCCATAGATCTATATAGATCCGATGGTTTTTTATCACCTAAACTAGTGTTAGATAAAAGTTCTTCAAGTCTTTTTTCTTCACTAATTGTGTGACGTTTAATTAATGTATCTTTTAATTGCGTATAATTTTGATTATTTGAATCTTTAATTTTATCCCAAACTGTTAAAATTACCTCTTGAGGAAGAGCTGCGATTACATGTCCATATTTAGTAATGTCTCTAGAAATACCTGTGAGATTAAATTGGACTTCAGCTTGCAAAAACCATGCCTCTGGGCAATGTGTCCAGAATTGAGGAAGTTTAATGTTAATACCAGCATTTTCCATCAAAATATTGTCACATTCACCTGTATCTGTCATATTGACAGACTTGTCAAAACGAAAAATATATTATACCTAATGTTACTGAAAGTGAGGATATTATACAAATAATTAATTAATAAAATAAATGAAATAATTTTGTTGAGAGATATAACTTGCTTTTTTTAAGAAAAAATAAAATTAATGATGATGATCTAATTGTTGATTGTTTTGACCAGATTGTTGAAATTCTTACACTCAGGTGTGTACTGCTTATAATTTTCAAACCAAATTATTAGATCTTAAACTTGAATTCTTCTGCTTAATCTTCTGTATCGTATATCTTCCAAAAATAATTTCTTTTTTATCAAATATGAATTGCTGGTACTTATGTGTTCTTGAATTTTTTAATCACTTTGACATTGTGAATATTTAAATTTCAGATTCAAATTCTTTTTTTATCTTTATATTATGTTCTTCGTCGGGGACACCAATTTAGTTGTCGTTGTCTAAAGTTTTTCTAAATAACTACTTTAAAATAAAATTATGTTTAGGATCATATTATTAAATTTGTTGTATTTTTTAATGCAATGATTACAACTGATATCTTTTTATAAAAATTAATATATCAACTATTATTTTATATCTATAGTAACTAAAAATATTTTATCAATAATAAAATCTTGTATATAATAATAATAATAATAATAAATTCATGTAGTGGATGTACCACTACAATAACATACGTAAATTGGAGTTGATGAATAATACACCACTGTTTTAAAGAATCAACGTCACTGAGGCCGGAAATTCTCAGTCTCCCTGACCATTAACGTCAGTAAATTAATTCTTCGGTGAAAAAAAATAAGAGACAACACAAAAACAGCCAATATCATTTTTTTAAATATTCTACTTTTGGGGACATTCGCAGCAGAAGTTGCATAATATTATGTATCAATAATGCATACATACCTAGTAAAATTTTGCCAAAAACTATCAAAGTGAACCTAATATAGCCATTTCAAAATACCGCGCTTCAGCAAAAAGTTCCTGTCACATCGATCAATATTAAAAACAACCAATGTCATTATTTGATCTTGGTTGTTTTTGCGGGAAATTCGACGTGTTGATTTAGTGTGACGTTGTAGCGCAACCTGTTGACTTCGTTCTACATACCTATGTATGTGTTGTTTTTTTCTCAGTTAACATCAAAGGCAAACCCTAATAAAGTGTATCTGCATGAAGAACTTAATGTTATGCAAATGCACAAAACGTTTTTGAACGAACTAAGGATTAATGTTGCATACTTGGTTTATTATAACTAAAGAAGGGCATTTATGTAAAGTACATATTTTGCATTTTAGTGTTTTTCTGCATATTTTTGTAAAAAGCTGCATATAATGAAGTATATTCAGCCAAAAATGTTTACATCAATAATTGTTAGAATAGAAATTCCTAATTCTATACGTAATTTTTAAATTTAAAACCAAAGCAGGGGTACCTAAATAGCGGGGAAACCCCATCCTAATAAAAGATGTAAGGTGTAAACGGACCCTTGTCTCTTACTTTTGTTGTCGGATGCATCACCTTACATGGTAAAGGCCGGTCAAAATTTAAAAATACTTTACCAACAACTAATACATATAACATGTTTAGCACATGACCTAAACAGGGTTGCCGAAGGGATTAGAAACAAATTTCCACTTGCTAAATGTTTTAATTTCCATTGTAAAAAAGTATTTCTTAAAACATCTACACTGAAAAAAATATTGTACGTAAAACCAATGAATGGTTGTCATCAATATTTTGAACATTAATATTATGAATTGGTCACTGTTACAATGAATTTTGATCATAAATTAATAATTTCATACATAGAAACAATGTACGATGAAACATTAATCAATAAATGCAAGACATCGAAAATTTAGGTATTTTTTCATCAATATAATGTCACTATTTATTGCTTCAATGTTTTAAATTTATTAATTTATGCTCTTCGCCTTTAACACAAGAATTTGTAAATCATACACCTATGAACATAAAAACATAAAAACTAATAAACGATCATCGTTGATTCAATGGATGCTAAGCATTAATTTTACGAACCTAACCATTAAATTCTGAATAACGCGCGCAAATCAATGCACCCGGACCATAGACTGAATACTCAAAACATTGACATTATGACATTCTCATAGACTTTTTGTTTACGCGTCCTTTTTGTTTTGTTTAGTTAAATGTATACAGTTGAAAAGTGAAGTGTGTTCCTAAATCTATTTTTAAAATTTGTTCCCAAATAATACAACAAATGTAGAAATATAAGGTAAGTAGTAATCCTTTTATATAAGAACCATTTAGTAAACTACAAAACTAAAGTCAGTTTAAAACGAAAAAAAACACAGTGCGGTATTCCTTTGTAATGTTGAAAACCCGCCGATACGAGGGGAGAAATTTTATGGGCTCTTCATGGATATTTAGTGCTATCCGCTAAGCTATGTTCCAAAGGTGCCAGTGGAAAGATAAGCCATCTAAAGTACACAATAAAAGACTCTCAAGAATCTTTATTTTGTGCTAAAACAGTTCAAGAAATAGAAGAACATATAATAAACCTTAAAGGAAGAAAATCTGCAATTCAACCGTATCTATGGGTTCTATAAGTCTATTCTAAAGGCGCACACTGTTTACTTAAAAACCTGTTATTTTGATTAATAATAATAATATAATAAATGACTTTATTGAGAACTTAGAAAAGTTACACAAAAGGCGAAGTCGATGCACAGCCTCCTAGCTTAACATATTAGCAATACTAAAGATAACTGCATAATAATAACAACAACAAAAACCCTGATACATAAAAAAAGGCAATGATTCCTGGATGCCCTGCGGCACTACGCAATGTCCTGGGCCCAGACACTGCCGTTCCCAAAATGACAACCTGACTTCTATCATTCACATATGTTCCGAGTAGAGACACAGTAGACTCCCCAAAGCACTTGTAACCCACAATGGCCAGCAACAAACCATGACCAATGCGGTCAAATGCCCCTTGCGTAGTCCAACAGCAGCAATGCCGTCAATCGACCCTGATCTACCGCCCCCAATGCATCATCCAGTATTTTAAGTCATGTCGTGGAGCAACTGTGACCCTGACGGAACCCAGACTGGACCTCTAACAACAACCCATGCCCATCAAGATATGTTTTCATTTGATTGCAGATCACTCTCTCAATAACCTTGGAGATCGCTGGGAGTATATTAATCGGTCTATAAGATCCTTAAATGTTGATGGAGTTTTAGTTTTGGGATTGGAATGACATTGGCTTCTTTCCAACATGTTGGGCAGTTCCTCGTTTCTATATAGTAATTAACTAGATGCTGTATAAAGGGCATTATAAACGGACAACTACTACTACTAGCATATTAATACTGATCATGTCACTGCCTACAGCATTTGACTTAATCCCAAGCAATGCATCAAGTATCTCCCCATGATTCACCATTGTAAATTCAAAGTTAATATCAGGCCTAATTTTATTACCTAAGTAAAAATTGATCGTTCCTGGGTCCGGATTGTTGGTAGAAGTGGCCACAAAAAATCATTAATATTATCAACATCATGAATAAAAGACGGTATTGTGATATTTTTCCTTGCATAAATGTTTAGATCTCGTAATAATTTCCAATTTTGTTTAGAAGAATTTCCGCGGACTTTAGTTTCCAAATATAATTTTTCCTCCCTTTTCACCTCAGACGACAGACGAATCTGACATGTTTAGCATTTAATATTAACTAAATTAAAAATAAAGCCTTTAGATTTCGAGTGTCGTACAAATATGATTTAATTTATTTACAAAGCAGGTGCATCAAATCAATGGACGTACAGCAAGATAATTTTGAGTCTTATTTGGGCTTTTAAATTCTCTAACCATTGGTACTAGTATATTTGAACCATACTGCACTTTGCAGTACACATAATACACATGTACCTATATGCTCGCGATTATTGATTGAATACAGAACAATAATCTCAATCTTTCGTAATAATAATTTCCGGCGAACACAATTACGTAAAACAATTATTATAACCCAATGTAATAATCAGCTAACATTGGTTTAACGTACAAAAGTCATAGATTCATGTTTCTCGTTCGTAACATTAATAACCTTCAGACATCGGTTTAATGTACAAAAGTCATAGATTAATGTTCATCGTTCGTAACATTAATAACCTTCAGACATCGGTTTAATGTACAAAAGTCATAGATTAATGTTCATCGTTCGTAACATTAATAACCAGCTAACATCGGTTTTACGTATTGGAGACATAAACTAATCTTCATCGTTCGTAACATTAACAACCTGGTAACATCGTTTTAACGTACAGGAGTTATAAATTAATGTCCATCATTCGTAAGATCAATAACTGGCGAGCATAAATTTATGTTCTTTATTTATTAATTCAACGTACAGAATTCGCTACCGAATTTATGTACGAACGTTCATTGTATTAATATCACCCATCATCGGCTCAAATTTAATGTTGACGTTCATTGATTTGAAGCACTTTTTTATTAATATCACGTACCTTTTCGGTTCAGTGTACTCGAGGGCAGTATTTTAAAGAAACCCTTCCAAACACTTCGCTTCCACCTCAGCCCGTTTTAACAAGATGGAAGCTCCAATTTATTATGCAGAGAATTTTTGTCAGATTAAAGAGGTAATTTCAGATTTGTCAAATCATTCTTGTCAATCACATTTAGATGGAAAAGAAATCTGTGAAAATAAGCAAATTAAGCAGCAGCTTTCATTTATAAAATGCAAGTACGGTTTTGTGTCTAAATCTCTGACTGAGGGCATATAATTGACCATTAACAGAAAGCACGCAATCAGTAAGAGACTGCAGAAATGCCCAAGGTAAAATTGGGGAAGAAATAGTTGAAAAATTTTAAAAAGTTTTGGCAAAAAATAACGGTTACCAATTTATGTCTAAATAGCAAACATTTTAATGGGGAATTTTGATGAATTTGATGATTTAGATCTAGATCCAAAAATGGTAAGCAGTTTAAAATACGCCCCCATTACGTCAATGGACGTAGAAAGAAGTTTTTCTATAAATATTTGTATTCCGACAGAAGGCAAGAAATTTTGAGAAATATTTAATTGTATATTGTTTTTACAACTTTTAAGTTGAATTTTTAATTATTTACCTCCAGTGTAATATAATGTACATTACAGGATATGTATTAAATAAATATAGTAATACTATTGTAAATAATGTATGTTTTTTTAATACCTATCCCTTTTTGCATTTTTTTTAGTACTTACATGCATATTTATTACATATTTTTGTGCATATTTGCCCATCTTTTATTATAACATATTTAAAAACGAGTTCAATATTTAGTTTGGTGTTCCAAGAACTGATACTTGTGCCAAGTGTGACAATCTTACACTAAAAATAGAATCTGAAGATGTGATGGTCAAAAATCAGTTAATGGTTGAAAAGGACCTACATTTAAAGAAAGCAGAAAAGGTTACAGAGTTGCATGTCCCTATCATTCGATTTTCAAGGAAATCTTGCGTTACCACACATAAGAACGTGTAATGTGTTTTTTATAAGTCAACTGTGGTATTATGTATTTAGAGTCCACAACCTCACCACAGATGATTTTGCTAGTATATATGTTTGTGTATACAGAAGATGTGGCTAAAATGGGATCGAACGATGTTACGTCCATGCTTTTAAATTACATAAAAAAACAAGAATAAAGTCCATGATCATTTTTGTTCAAGCAGAACAAAAATCATGGTTTATTTTCAGTAGGTATATATTGGTAGATGTATTAAAGCGGTTTAAAAAATAACTCATACATTTCTTTTCTTCTGAACGATCAAGACTTTGCCCTAATTGAAAAGAAGAAAAGAACTAATAGCCCTGAAATACCTAAAGATTAGGATTTATTAATAACAGAAGCGAGACAAAATCCATCTTGATTTAATATTGTTAATATGACACAGAGTATGTTTTTTAGATTCAAAATGCATATTTTTTAAACCCCAAAACCAAGTTTAAACCTAAGAACACCGAATATATTGTCACAAATAAGAAAGAGATTAGTATAAGGATATGGATTTAATAGGAACGGTGCCTTCACCTAGTCCCAATTTGAGAGTTAGAAAATAAGGGTAGAGCCTCCCTTATGTCTTTACTAGTTGAAGATTCAGGTAAGCGTGCTCTACTGAGTTAAATCTTTATATAGAGTTTAAAGAAGGGTTTGAGTTTTATTAAATTATGTTAATTAATTTAGTTACTCGCTTGGCTTGTTTAGCTACTCGAGAATCGCCCACTTACATCACGCTCACGAAAGAGGATCTTATTGATTCTCCCTCGTAAACGAGTGACGGTCTCTCTCAGTTAATAGTTATTTGATTAAATTGAAAGAAACTATATTAAAAATAAAAGGAAAGTCAGATGAATATTACTAACTATTATTTATTTAATTATTTAGAAAATGTAAAAAAAATCAATTTAATAAAAAAAAGGACAAGTTTAAAAATCAACAATTATAATAATCAAAAGTTCGTACTTACATTACAATCATTTTTGACGACACAGCTGATATTTCGTTCGCGTAAATAAAATGGTTAAAATTATAAATATTTAATATAGCTACTAATAATATTAATTCGCGTTAAAATAAACTAAAAATCTTAAGACACTATACCCAACGGGGGAAATTAGCGCTTCCCTAGAAGTCCTAACCCGAAGTTTACTTCACCGAAGTTTGGAGAGAAGACCCCAAAAAAGGAGATTTTTGTGGTTAGAGACCCTGGCGGAGCATTCGGACACATATGTGCTCCAACCACTCTCTTCAATCTTTACTACACCGAAGTGGAAATCAAAATCCCCTGTAACTTCCTGTTACAATAATATTTATAACTTTACTTCTTACCACTCTTATGAATATAGACCAATCAAATTGTCTATTTTCAGCGTCGGTCGTACCGTTTTTTGCTGAGGTTCGCAATTTGTCTATTGGTACAATACCGATGCTAAAGTCATGAACTTGTATAAACTTTGATGAACTTTTTAATAATTATTAATCAGCATAAAATAGCTAGTTTGACCGGATGCAATATTTTTATTACAATATACCGGGCGTGACAATATTATTACAGTTTTGGATTCTCCGTAACATTTCAACTAGATATTGTGTATCATATCCTATACCTAAGTCTTACCGTTTCTGACTTATTTATGCCCGTTTGCACCACATACAGTTTAAGTAGAGATAATAGTTAAGGGTCACCTAAATTTTAAGTATTACTTAGAACGGAATTGATTGCACCGAATCATGAGTATTAGTTAAGTATCGGGGAAATTTGTCAACATAGCAAATTTAAGGTAGCCGACAATAAAGAAGAGTTTTTTGGTAGGGCAGTAGGTAATATTTTAACTTTTAACCATTTCAGTTTTGTTTTCAGAATAATTCATAATGTAAACATTAATTTTGATTTTGAATGTGAACAAAAATTATTAAATACTAGAGTGAAATTGTGTCCGTAAATATAATAGAAACAAAATTATTTTGTGGCATAGCGGACAAAATGACTGGTTTTACCTACACAAGGGACTTTGTTTAGACTGAGGCCCTGCTAAATTACACAAAAGTTCCTTGTGTAGGAAAAACCAGTCATTTTGTCCGCTATGCCACAAAATTATTTTCTTTTTATTATTAAATACATTTTTAATATAAAATATAATACGATGGAAGTTAGTGATACATAAAAAAAGAGAAGACCTCCAAACTACACTTCCAACGAGAAAGAAGTTCTTCTATCGATAGTGTTGGATCATAATTGGGGTATCATTCAAATTAATAAAATTAACTTTTTGTTATTATTTTCCATTGTTAAATTTATCTATTGTTATATATTTGAAATGTATTTATTACATATACATAGTCGTTGATCTGTTTCTATTATCAGATTTAGCTAGATCTAGATGAGTGCTACTACTACTTACATATTTTATGATCTATATTCAAAAATAGTTTTAGTTTATTATTTACCTGGGAAGTAGAGTTGTTACCTTATTTATTCTTTTGTGGATTAATAATTAAATAAAGTGTAAACGTGAAGTTGTTATGGTTTTAATTTATTGTTGATACCCTAGCACAATAATATATACCTCTATATAATAGTAAGAGGTATGTTAAGCACAAAGACCCTTTTCGGTCTTTGCTACTAACATATTTTCTAATGAAAGCTGTCATATCTCATCAAATTCTAGTTAACATGCTCAATTTGGTCTAGGATAGGCCGAATCGTAGGCTTCGTCAGTCGAAATCTTTGAAAAAAACTTAAATTTTCCATATCTTAAATCGCGGGTGATCTGACAAATCCTCCTATCTACTGCTACGGTTAGTTTACAGGAGAAGGTAAAAACAGTACTGTAATGGTAGTAGTAATTGTTAACGGCTAAGATAATGCAATAAGTTTAATAACCCACTTAGTAAATAAGAAAATAAAACAAATATATGTGTTAAATTTATTTAATGTTTTTAAAACCAGATAGGAAGTTTTGCTTTCTGAAAAAAATTAGATAGGAGATTTTTTCATATAAAATGAATGAGATACGATATTTTGCTATTATTGGTTTATTTATTTAAACTTTAAATTATTATAACACACTTTGGTAAAATAAGAACAATTGTTTAGTGCAAAAGATTATCATAAAAATAGTGCGTGTCTTTAGGAATGACAGCTTTCAGTTCTTGGAGATGTTGCCATTTCTCCTCTTTAATTTTACATGGACATGTGAGCAGATAATCTGAAATTAATTCAACATTTTTTGGACGACAAGGTAGCTCTATGAAGTCATCTTCAAAATCGAGCTTAACTGAAATTTGACCATTCGGTGAATATCTCAAAACTCGGATGTCTTTAATTACAGGGTCCTTTGCCATTTTTCCTGGTCTGATTGATGGATATCTCAGATTATTTGAATAATTTTTGAAAAATCCAAACTCCAACAGTTTCACTTGATATGGAAATGGCTTAACTCTAGCCTCCTTAGACACACTGACATAATCACTAGGCAGGTGTATTTCACGATTCCTCAGTTTTCTTTCTATAGTACTGTGAACCGAGTTACACTCCATTTGAGTGTGACCTGGTTCTAGATATTTTTGAAACACATCTACATTGTTTAACATAGCAAAATTTAATAAAGCATTGGAAAGAATATTATTTCTGTTCTGAGCAGGGCATCCATCTGACCAAATAATTATTGGTAGTTTTTCAGGTGTCAAACAAAGCTCAACATAGTCTAAAAGACATGATGTGAAAGTCGATGCAACTAGTTGGTTGTTTTGATCCTCTGACCACCAATAGCAAACAACATCTTTCGTTGCCAAATTATAAACTGTGTAGTTGTGACAACATAATTTGGTTTTAAAATAGATTTTTCCAGCATTAAGATATGGGGACAGCTTAACAGCCTGCACGTCTACTGTAATAGTCACGCACATTTTTCTTCTGCCATGGCTTTGTCTTTAGATTTTTCTTTCCTTGCTGCCTCTTTTCTTCTTTGATGTTTCGTGTATTCTTCCTCAGAAATGTTCCCGCATTTAAAAGAAACACACGTATTACATTGATCCTTTTTGGGAGAGTAAACTGATAAATTTTTCGAATGAAAAACTTTAGTGAAAGACTTCCTAGCCAGACTTGGTTCACCTTTTTCTTCGGAAAATTTCAAGTATAATTTGTAGACATCAGATAACGACTGGAAATGTGGTTCAAGATAAAGCCTTAGTGAGTCTTTTCTGCAGTAGTGTGCAGGCAGTTTTGGTAATTCTTCCAAGAATTTATTTAGGATTTCATATTGAGCTTTATATTGTTCCTTAACTCTTTGTTTCAAGTTCACTCTGTTTGATTTTTCAGGATGCATTCCATAAGAACTTTGATCAACCCATGCCTGAACCGTTTTATAACCAATAGCCAAGCTATTCGTAAACATCTTGCGACATATTTGTAAGTTATTCAAAGTGTAGATATAAGTACCTTCTCTTCTTGAAGAACATTCCACAGTCTTTCGTTTTGGAACATTTTTTGATACGTTAGAAGATACAAAAACCCGCCTTTGGTCCCAGTTCATACACTCCCAAAATTGTTTGAAAATTTGCTTTCTGGTTTGCTCAGAAATTTCGAGGCAATGTGGGTTGGATGACTTTTCGCAAAACTTAGATTGACATCGGGGCTTTATTACCTTTTGAGCTTTGACTACGTTCTGTTTTAGTTTGCCATCTTCGTTCTTTTTAATTCCAAGGTATTGTTTGCCTTTCATGCGGAGTTCTTTATTTTTATTTCTTACCCACTCACTCTCATTTGCTTTGAGGCGCCGTTTTCTACCTTCATCAGCATTCTCATTATCTTCACTTATTTCTTCTTCTACTCTCCCAAAACCTCTATTCTTACTCTCGACAGTTTGGAATGATGATTGCTCAGAAACTGTAGGTAGAAAATAATTATCGAATTGTTGCTCAACATCGGTATCCTCATTTACAATTACAGTTCTGTAATTCTCAGACTCATTTAAGGATTTTCTATGGCTTGGTTGTTCATAATTATGATTTATTTCCACTTCTGCCATATTACTGTTATCCAGTATTAACATTGGGTCCGTACCTGCAAATGGAAATGGGTACATACTTTCCAAAGTCGCGCAAAAAATATGGTAACACTTACTCGCATTGATGTTTTCTGAAATGTCTCCTATAATTTCCATAGTTTCCTCTATGATCACGTTTTGTTCAATCACGATGTCCCCTGTCATAATACCTGTGCCGCTGCTTATGGGAAAGTCAAAATTTTCAGCTAAAACAATTGGTAGTTCGTTCAAGTTATCTGATGTCGTTTCTTCTGTGCTAACTAAAATAATGGTAATAATATGGAACGACAACACAACAAGAAAAAATCAGAGGTGCAATTTTAGAGCACAAAATTAATATTATATCTAGTACTTTTTACGAATACTTAGGTTTATGGTGATACTTACTTGGTGCTACACAAAATTGATGAGGATTAGGTGTAGAAACCATGGTTCCTTCCAAATCTGGAGATGTTCTAGCTCTCGCGAATTCAACAAGCTTTTTAGACCGGGAAATCATATTTTTTAGGTTATAAGAACCCTGGAATGGACTATATTGCTTAAATTAATGTAAATTGAACTTATAATCTGATATCAATAGTCGCAGAACTATATTTCTATAATATTTGCAGCAAAACATCACACAAACTTCGTATAAAAGCAGTTTTTTAAGAAAATAGGTACAATCAAACACTGCGTGTAGTGATACAACGTGGTATGTACTACGTATATAGGAGATTTTGATCCTTATTCACAGCTGACTACATATAGGCTGTTTTGATTTTCTGCAAAGATGTGCACATAGGAGTTTTTGTATCTTATTAACAACTGACTAGAGATAGGAGGTTTTGATTATTTCAGATTTGAGCTTGCTCGAATTTTATTCGTATAGGATATTCTGCCGACTTAAGCGTAATAATTATACAATTGTAAATACACAAAAATCTCATTTCTGAAAAAAATGTCATATAGGAGCTTTTGCCAGATCACCCACGAAATATAATTCGGCCTTTCATAAACCCTCCTTGGAAATCCATGTTCAATTAATTCGAAAACATCAAGATCATCATCCAATAATTCCATATTTTTAATTTTTTATTCGCCACACAAAGTAAACAACCCAATAATGAAAAATATAAAAGCAATATTGAGGTTAGAATTCCATTTAAGAAGAGAATTTTCGACACTTAACTTAAGTGACACTTAGGCAAATTTAAAGTGACGTTTTAACGCGGTGCAATAAAAAATAGATGCTAAGCGACTCTTAGAACAAATCGTGACTTAAACGGTATGTGGTGCAATCGGGCATAAGCAATACAAATAAGGGTACATAAATAGCTATTACCTCTATATTCTATAATGGCAAAACTTTGTAGGTACAATTTTAATAAAATATGAAATACCTACTTACCTACTACTTACCAAAATCGGTTTTACATTGGTAATATGAAATAAAGTTTAACTCACTATTTATTTATACAATCAATATTAATTCTCTCTATCATTATTAGAATACTCAATCGTTAAAAAACATAATTAGGTATAACTTCAAAGTATAAAGAATCTTTATGAATTTTTAATAAGGAAGAGACTTGTCGTGCATACACAATGTAGATGATAAACATAATTATTAATTAATTTTAATTATTATATTTCGATTTTTCTATGAGAAAAAAATGCCAACATAAAATATGGATCAATTTTGTAGGCTGGGTACGCTACGAATTCGTCAGTATATGTCGTCCCTTGCAATAATCTGATTGTACCTACCTATTGATTTAAAATGGAGCTCGGCTAAAATCAACCTTGGGATTCCCTACCGTTGACTGTCTGACATCGGTATATCATGCATAATTAAGAACCAAATTAGAGTATGCGTCGATGCTTTGGTCACTAATTTATCCTGTCGACATTGACATATTGGAGTGCAACGCAAATTTCTTAAAAACATATGTTTCCGATTTGACGGACGTTTTCCTGCGAGAGGATTTATATGAAAATAACGCCCCTGTAACTAGAGTGTATTATTGTGTGTCCGTACATAGACATGTGGACTTTTTCAACCGCAAGCTATCTTCATTCAAAGGTATCGGAATATTTAAAATGCGTATATATTTGATTAGTCATGCTAAATTTATTTGATACAGTAAATCCGCTCTTAGTGACCACCCCTAAAAAGACACCACCCCCAAAAAGACACCACCCCCCCATGACAACCTATTTCCAATTAACTGAACTTTGTTTGGAAAATACCATACTTTTTTACGTCCCTATAGCGACCGCCCCTTTAAAACAACCGCGGGCACTTTTCATGAGAATTTCTTATTAGTGGGTAGATTTCTTGTTACCTACATTATTTAATGTGCACGGCAATGTAAAAAACTACTCTTATCTCCCTTACTCTGTTTATGGTTTTATTGCACACTTCGTCTTAATTTTAATAATGATTATTATTATTATTATTGTATTATTTTCATTATTTCCACATGCGAAGCGAACCCTCTAACAATGAGCCACAAAACCCTCTTTGAAAATATTGTATTATAAATGTAATAAGATAGGTTCCAACTACCTAACTGGTGAATTTTTAAACGCAATTTTCTCGAGAATTATGAGGGCAAATACCGCTGTAAAGCAGATAAAATAAACTGTTGCCCTCGAGGCACGAATAGCTGTCCATATTTAAGTGTAAAAGTAATAATTGTATGACCTTTTTGTCATTTATCTAAATTTAGTAAATTTTTGTTTTGTTTTAGACATCAGCTATTTTTTTTAAGTATCGGGTTTTGTGCCTTTTCCTTCTCTTTGAAGGCACTATTTATACGCAGATATTTTATATTTCAGATCTAGACCAAGTTCTTGAACGCAAATTAATTGATTTTTTTTAGTTTCATTATAAAATTTATTTTGCCCCCTTTTCTACAATTTACGAACGCCTATGTAAACAAAATTGTTATGCTGCATGTTGTAGGTTATCCGTTAAGTAGTTTTTGAGTTATCACGGATACAAATTTGTTCTGACCCTTTTATAGAATTTTCACGGACGCCTATGGAACATTAATTTTTGTCGTGTATTTTTAACACCAATTCAACTAGTTAAATATAAAATTTTTTACATTTTAATTTTTTTTATTTTACCCCTTTTTTTACTATTTACGAACGCCTTTGTAAATAAAAATTTTATGCTGCATTTTTTAGGTTATCTTATATGAAATCTATATATAATTAGCCAATTTTTCTGGTATATTTGGGAAACATTTTTTTTTCGTTTTTGACCCTTTTTTAAGACTATTTTCGAACGCCTGTGTGAACTAATTTTTTTATGTAACATTCTTTAGGTTATATTCTATCACAACTATAAAAAATTATTCAATATTTCGGATAAGTTTAAGAACTACGATTTTTTAAATTTTTGAACCCTTTTTTAAGCCCCTTGCCTACGCTCATTGTTAATCACCACCTATAAATATCCTGTAGTATTTTCGTACCAAATGTGGTTAAAATCCGTTAAGTAATTTTTGAGTTATCACGGATAAAAAAAATTTCTGACCCTTTTATAGAATTTTCACGGACGCCTATGGTACATTAATTTTTGTCGTGTATTTTTAACACCAATTCATCTAGTAAAATATAAAAATTTTTACATTTTATTTTTTTTTATTTTACCCCTTTTTCTACTATTTACGAACGCCTATGTAAACAAAAATTTGATGCTGCATTTTTTAGGTTATCTTATATCAAAGCTATATATAATTAGCCAATTTTTCTGGTATATTTGAGAAACATTTTTTTTTCGTTTTTGACCCTTTTTTTAAACTATTTTCGAACGCCTGTGTGAACCAATTCTTTTATGGAATATTTTTTAGCTTATATTGTATCACAACTATGAAAAATTATTCCATATTTCGAATAAGTTTAGGAAATATATATTTTTTATGTTTTGACCCCTTTTTGACTATTTACGAACGCCTATTCATGACACATTTTATAGGTTATATTCTATCAAAACTATAAATAACTAGTTAATATTTCTGCTATTTTTAAGAAATACGTTTTTTTTTTTTCTTTTTTACCCCATTTTACACTATTTTCGAACGCCAATGTGGTCTAATATTTTATGTTTAATATTTGAGGTTATATTCAATTAAATGCGTAAAAAATTATGCAGTATTTCGGATAAGTTTAAGAACTATGAATTTTTTTAATTTTTGAACCCTCTTTTAAACCCCTTGACTACGCTCAATGTTTCCCAAAATCTAATCAGCTCCTTGCCATGTCCAATAGTATTTTTGTACCAAATTTGGTTAAAATCTGTTAAGCGGTTTTTGCGTTATCGTGCATACAGACAGACAGACAGACAGACAGACAGACAGACAGACAGACAGACAGACATTTTTTTAAAACTACTTATTTATGTATAAAATGACCAAAAACAAGTATTTCCGATGAAATAAAAAAAAAAATTTTTTTCATGAAACTAATAGTCTCCATATATATATATTACATATATGATATGGAGAGCTAAAAATGCTTTAAAATTATGTATCACTCCGACCCCTACTGCTATTTGAAAATTTAGCACACACACACATCGTCTCAGGGCACTTCAAAATTGTTATATCCGTCTTCATCCCCGTACAGGAATGTAATGTGTGTGTTAACAAAAATAAAAATAACTTTGCACTAAAAACTTTGAAAATTATTTTACTTTTCAAAAAAAATAGCCGTAATTAACACAATTGTTGTGTAGTCTGTAATATTACAGGCTTTTTAAATAAACCGTCGTATACAGGATGTTGTCTATTTAGTTTTAATAAAAAAAGTTTTTCGTAGTCCTCATTTTAAAAAATTGGTAAAAAAATAAAACTTCCTTAGATGGCCATCAAATTTAGATAAATTTTTTAATTCTGAGCAACTTTTCTAAATACCATTTGACATGATTTTTCGAAATAAGGGTACTTTACTCTTGTCTCAAAATCAAATTTTAGAAAATTTGTAAATGTATTTAACTCAAGACCAAAATCAAAACGATTATACCATATCAGAATTAATGAAAGTCTTGAAGACTTAGAAACAACAATCCCAGAAACATTCTTTACCAACCAACAATATTATGCAATACATGGCTGTTAAAATACAAGAAATCTGAAACAAACCCATTAATAATACAAAAAAAATTAAACTCCATTTTGAAAAACTACAGGCAACACGACTGTACACAGATGATTGAGATATAAGGAGACGCTATAAGCATTATTTTACATTATACAGAAACGGGTGCATTGGGTGGGGCGTAAGCGCATACCAATATGGCGGATTCTCCAGAGCCGCATTAACTATTTTTGTTGACGTTTTTGCTTTTAATTTGCAGCTTGGGTTTATACTTTATTTTCAAATATTATGCAGTGTACAAAATACTTAAATATAGGTAATTATTGATATTTGATACCTAAATCCAGGAATAAAAGATGTTAGTACTTTATAAATTATATATTAATACCCTTTAAACAGAAAAATTTTATTTAAATGTTGCGCTATGCTTATCCACTTTATTTTTACTTAAATAATACATCCTGGTATTAACATATTTAGTCGCAATAGATTTGATCAGTAAATGTATATGGTTATCAAACACTGATTTGATCAAAACCGTGCACAACTAAATTAGGAAAAATATTACTATTTATAAATTCCTTTAAAACAAGGTTTATTATGAATCCTGCGGACAACTTTTCATTAGTAGCTACTACAAGATTTTTTATGATCTTTTCGGATTGGAAGCAAACGTCTAAAACATCTTTTGAAGGAATTGGTAAATCCTTTTTTTGCCTTCATTTTAATAAAAGAATAACACTTTTTAATGCATCTCGACATTCTCTGCAAATAATTTGCTTCTTTAAACTAAAAACAACAAATCCAGCAATATAAACAATAATGAATTTCGAAAATTCAGAAAATGGTCCAGGAAGATAATCATGATCTGGATAAATTATATTTGTGTACATTTCTCGTTAGTATCCAATTAATTCGAGACACATATTCTGTCCAGATATGGCTACGAGCAGGATCTTTAGGAAATCTAAAAACCAGAATATGTTTTTAACACACATTTAGGGGTCTTTTTTGCTAGAAAGTAATGAAAAAGTAGAGAGTTTGAGAGTAGAAATCAAGTAAAGGAATTTGTAAAAAAAAACTACAATGCACGTATCAATTGTTCAGTGCAGAAAGAGAATGCTACCAGACTCCTACAATAATGTGTTTTAATAAGTTCGCCTAAAAAACCCTAAATACGTCCATGTACAATGTTTACAATATTTGGTACATACCTATGAAACGTTATTTCTGATATTTTCTGGTCGATTTCACTTCTACTACTGCAACTACGCACAGCACAGGACACCATTATAGTATATTGTCAAATAACCGTCCAAAAAACACGAAAAACTTAAGTAAACTTGTAAAATACTCGTAAATAACACTATCAACTTGAAAGCACGACAAATGACAGAGGTCGAATACCAATATGGCGTACCTGCACCCGCTTTTGACCACGTTATAGCGTCTCCCCCCACCTCAATGACCATATTACACAATCGAATATCGTTATCTCTACCGATTCACTAAGTTCTATTTACAATATTCAACAATCATGTCCTAAACACCCATTTTCAATCGCAATCAAAGAAAAAGTCCAAACCTGCTCCAACCTAAGAAAAAACACTACTAGAAAATGAAATAGTGCCATAACGAATGAAAACGCCCTAGTCATCCCAGAGACCATTCCGACAGACGTCAAAGCCTTCATCAAACAATGGCGAAACATGTGAAACCAATTGCAATCAAAGCTATCCGAATCAAAACAGTCAACGAAACCTTGGAGTTTTACACAAAGGCACCAATAAGTCGCTATAACAAGACTAGATCACACAAAGCTCACCCATGAATTTATAATCCCCAAATCCGGTAGACCCAAATGTAATACCTGCAATACAACACAATCAATAAAACACCTACTAACTGAATGTCAAGAAACCCAACAAACACGAAGAGAACTGGACATACCAGAGAACATAGAAGAAGCATTAGGCTAAGAAACAAATATTGAAAAAAGACTTACATTTATAATAGATTGCGGGCTACAAAATAAATTGTGAAAGTTAAAAATAATGTATGATGTAATGTATAAATACAAATCGTACCTAATAGCCCATAGGGTTGATGCGACATTAAGCAAAAAAAAAATCGGTTGTGTCGCACCAAAACTTTTCCGACAAGATATAAAATATAATTTAGAATATATGATCTGCGTAACGAAACAGAATTTTAATAATATAGTTCTATTATTTCCAATAAACTAACCTAACAAACTCACTACTTTATTCAAAAATTAGAAATAAAAAGTTGCCTGAGCTGGAATTCGAACCCAGGACCTTCCGCATGCAAAGCGCACGCTCTATCAATAACCCCAAAAATCCATATAAAAGCTATTTCTTTATATGTATATTATATATGAGTTATAGGTTTTAACAAGCTAACTCGTGAAATTTCAAACGCAATTTTCTCGAGAATTATGGAGGCAAATATCAAAAATAACCTATCGTTGTAAAGCAGATAAATAATGCTTAAAAATGATTATCACTCCGACCCCTACTGCTATTTGAAAATTTGGCGGTTGTGTCCACCCTACCACAGGACTAAAAACAATTTCAACCAAAAACTAATGGGTTCATCATGGGACTCCCCCAAACTCATACACCAAAATTTACCTCAATTGGTTAAAGCGTTTAGGCGCTATCGTGGAATACAGACAGACTTCAATCTGGAAATGGTCTGAATGGCCTCAAGGAACTTCAAAATGGTTATATCCGTCTTTATCTCAAATTTCTTCTAGCGCGTTCACAATAC
Source organism: Apoderus coryli (assembly GCA_911728435.2). NCBI lineage: Eukaryota > Metazoa > Arthropoda > Insecta > Coleoptera > Attelabidae > Apoderus > Apoderus coryli. The sequence goes on along the minus strand of OU452206.1, from coordinate 1,780,288 downwards.
TTTCCCTATGCGGGAAAGTAAAAAAAAAAAATAGAAGGCTTCTCGTAAATTACGTGTTTGTATATTTCGTTGGTGCATGTTTTTCCAAGAATAAATTTTTGTCGAAAATCCTTTAATCAATAAGTTTCCCTTATGGTGTGTTTTAAAACATGTTGAAAATCTGCAAATATTTGTTTGTTCTAAAAATGTAATTACTAGACACCCCTAATAGAAAGAAGTTGCATGAAGTATTCAATTATATTTAGCAGTCTATTTTATATTAAAAATATTTTGTCTATGAATGCCATTGGGCATCTTCATGTATTATTTCTCACCTAAAGCTACGATTTCCTAGAACTGTGCGCGGCGCACAACAAGCGCACAGCGCACAAGCGCACAGTGCGTCGTACTGCGCCGAAATCTAACCTGTGGAAATAAGTTGGTCTCGATTCCTCCGTCGGAGTGCGCCGGCAATTACGCTGAAATCTAAAATCTACACAGCCGCATACGCTTGTAGGCACAAGACGCACTTCGCAGTTGAGAGCAAACTGTTGGTTAATAAGCAAGGTTACGAGGGTGTGTAATTAAGTTAAGTACAGACATGTGTTCCAAATTTTCGCCTAAAGAAGAACAACAATTAATTGATTTACTTAAAGAAAACCCGGCACGACGATCTTTGACTTGAAATAATTAAGTCAAAGATCGTAGTTATAGGAATAATATATGAAAGGAAATAAGCAAAACAAACATAAGACGGCTCACTACATAATGGTCCCTATGAATCAATTGCTACATTAAAAATATTTTACGGTTTCCGCGACACGTTGCTACTTTTTTGTGAAACTCACGATGCCCTAATCAAATTTTGGATAACATATTATGTACTATGTAGTTTTCGTGATACAGAGCCGAATTCAGAAAAGTAACTTTTCGGGCCCCTCTCATAGCTCGGAAACTATGACAGGTGTTGGTAATGTATGAACGGTGTTTGATAGATATTTTTTATGCAGAGTCCCCCTATTGACTCTTAGGCTTAATTTTGTTATTTGTTCTCAGTTTCAAAATATTAACCAAACCACTCTGATTATTGTACATATTTAAATTGATTATTTTTCCTTTCAAATGATATATAACACTTAATAGTTTGATTTTTATAAATATCAAAAATCGAGAGTTGTATAGAAAAATGTATTCACTATTATTAGTTTTCTTGCCGCGCTGTAATTTTTATATAGTGTTAAATTCTTTCGCGATTATGCGTTATTTAATTTAGTCGTTAAAATACCTACCAAAATCTACATAGGTTCAATAAACATTGTAATTTTGATGAGTTCGATTTAGGCCTTTAATTTCTCATAATATATTTTATGTTATAGAATTAAAGCTTGAATAAAATAATAAATAAAATCAACAAAAAAAAAACGCAAAAAATGAAATATGTTTTAAAAGAAATTTATTTTATGAAAAACTACGTGTAAACTTAAGGGTATTTACATGAACCTAAACTACTAATTGCAAACAGAAATACTTACATATTCTACATAATTATACCTACTAATCTTAATTTCATAAAAACTCATCTGTTCAAAATTAGCTCCGTTTACTTCGAAGCACAATCCAATAACTTTTCATATTTTTCTAATTCAATATAATTATAGGGCGTTTTTTGAGGATTCCACATAAAAACATATATATCAAAAACCGTTTATATATTTCCATATCTGTCATACTGTCCGAGATATGAAAGGGCTCCGAAAAGTGAGTTTTTTGAAGTCGGCCCTATAACTCAAAAATTACATGTGTTACCCAAAATTTGAATAGGGTATCGTGGATTATACAAAAAAGTATCCGAAAACCGCATCCCGTTAACTTTCAAAATAACGGAGCAATTACAATGAAATTTGGACACACTGTAGATACTATGTCTCATACAGACACGATACAATTCACAAAAAGCATTGTTAGAAATGGGTATCCAGGTCTGTACAGAGCTTAATAAATATGTACCATTTATCATCATGATAAAACCTAGATAAATTAGTAAAGTTTGACATAAGTGGTGCAAATTCAATTAATTTGGACACCATATATATTTAAAGAATATTTTCATAAATAAGTGTCCATAACGAGTCTGGGATCCTGTGTAAGATTCGTTCTCACACGTTTAAACATGGCGCTGACTTGGCCAATATCCACGATAACTTCGCACATCCGCAATGAAAATCCGCCCCAGCTCTCTCGCTTCTTTGTGGTGGCCATTCTTGGGTTACTTCAGCATGACATACCCATTTGAAATTTAATATATTTTTTTTATTATTATTCAATTTTACTGAATTATAATAACTGACCACCCTGTACGTTCGCTATATAATAATACAGATTTTTTTTTCAGTCCGCATACAATATTAGAATATTTCGTGTTTCTATATTTATATTATACAGTGTTAACTACTTATGTTGAGTAGATTCCTTTCATTTATCTGGTGTTTGCAGCTTGCAATGAGATATAACAATGCATTGTGGCAGTGTGTCGTCTTTAAATTTAAAGATCTCAACGTAGCACTGCACACAGAAAACGCGTTAATGTATACGGACTGAGAGATATTTCTTCTATGTGCCACGGTAGTGCAATTGGTTGGAACACCTGGAAGGAGATTGGGAGATGTTGGTTCGAATCCAACTTGTGATACGGAATTTTTTTTCACGCTGTGCGCCCAAATCTATTTGAAATAGATTTCGGCGCACAAGCGCACACAGCAGCAAATCTCGAAAACACTTTTTAAATTTTGTTTTACATAATCACAGTTTCTTTTAAAAAAATATGGTTGGAAATAATCAATAATTAACAATATCTACATTTATAGATGTTCGTATTCAGTGGCGTCGCTAGGGAAAAGTTCTGAGGGGATAATACGATTCTCAAATTTAATGAATTATATTATTCATATATACACTGTGGGCCAAATTAAAGTTCCACACTTTTTCATCGCTAATAAACGTTTTACGTGTTCCACCGAATCGATTTATTTTTGGAGAGTCGGTAGGCTCTGGTATGTTCTTATCAGGCTCTCCAGTTTTGATCTAAAAGTTTTAGACAGGAGTTCTAAGATTATGTTAAACTTGTCGAATTTTTAGATAAAAAAAAACAATCAAAAAATATAGAAATTGTTTAATAAGAACTTAGAAACACTTTTACATTTAATTACAAATTAAGTAGGTTTGGAGATTATATTATTTTCCTAGTGCACCGAACCTTGAGCAGTGTTGAAATAGATTCTAAATTTATCTCGTACTGCAGAAGCTTCAAATGCTGCTCTTCTCTGAATGGAAGATTTTAAGGATAACATATTGTCTTTTGGAAGACGTTGTGTATTATGCATGCTGCAATAATGACATTGTCAGCCGTATCAGGTGAAACTGCTATTGGAGTATAAAATACTCTAAAAGTTTGAAATAATAAACCAAATGCATTTTCTGAAGTTCTCCGAGCTCTTGAATGTCTGTAATTATATACATCCTTTGTATTGTCACCTTGTGCCTGAGCCTGGAGGTATGGCTTCATCATATATGTTGTTAAATATATGCTTCCTCAAGCAGTAGCCAATAAGCCACTTGGACTAGTTTCTTTTTATACAAATCCATTTTATGGTAATGCCTTGTACAGGGTGTTTTCTTGAGTTCCCTCAAATTAGACTACTAAGGAAAATGTTGCACCTTATATAGTATAAAAGGTGTTTAGTAAAGAATGAGTCAAACTTTAGATTATTTTTCGACACCTGTACTATAATAATACACTTATATGCCCAAAATCCATAATAATGAGATCCATTATGATACAGATTTTTCATAACGATACAGATTTTTAACCAATAGAAACCCATAATTTTTCAATCAAGCATGTTGTGCATTTGACGTTTGTCAATGCAAACATAAATGTATTTATAATTCCTCATTATTTATCGGGTGTAGCGTATGCAACTCTCATGTAATTGTTATTAACCATCATTTAATCAATGATCGTTGTATAGTACTATTATTTAACAACGAAAAACCCCGGTACACTTTAAACAAAACAGCATCGACGCAACACACAACAACTTCTTGAATAATGGTAATATTACTGGATTCCTAGAAATACACGCGCAGTACGCCGCACTGTGCGCTTGTTGTGCGCCGCGCACACCTCTAGGAAACCGTAGCTTAACTGTAAATTAAGTAAAAGGGGCGATTTAATAAAGTGAGTGAGAATTGCTGATATTTTGCGTTGACGGAAAATAATTAATATCAAATTGTAATGGGTAAATTTTTTATTTTTTTTTTTTTTTTGAGAATTAGTATAAAAAAAATACACAATTTATTGCTATTTTCAATTTTATTTAAGTATAGAAAACCGATGAACAAGAAAATGAAGTGAAATGTGTGAAGAAAGGGTAGGCTACATTACATCGGTTAAACAGCGAATGAAAATTTGAGCATCTCGATGAGTACCACAAACCTTTGCCACTTAATGATGCCTAATTCACTAACATATTCAATAAGTGGTAAAAACGATATTAATAAGGAAAATAAAACATCAATTTCGCATCCATTTTCGTATCATTTATAGAAAATATGGAACATATCCTTTTTTGCTTTTACAAGTTCGTATAAAATCAAAAATTGTTTTGTAGGACACAATAATTATATTGTAGATTCTAATTTTCAATATTATGCAACAAATACTGGTGTCTAGTCTAAATTCGGATTAATATCTATTTCATATACAAGTCATGTTTAATTGTTAATGGAATGTTTATTTTTCATAATAGAATAAATACCTAAATATCTTACAAAGCTAGGATTTAAGCATAAATAATTACATATAATTAATAGAATCAACTAAATTTAAGTTCTAAAATATCACACAAATGTATATTTGTTTCAAAATAAATGAAAAGGTACAAAATAAATGAGGTACTTTTTAAAAGTTAAAAAAAGAAAACAGATTAAAGTTATGTAAAACCATACAGTTTTTTAAATAATATAAGAAGTATTGTATGAGTACCGATTGTTATTCGGAAGGTGTGAGATCAATCTCCGGTTCTCCTTCAGTGAGCAATTGCAATAATAGTTCATGCACTGGTTCAAAAGCTTTTTTACTCCCAGCATTAGTAAGCAAAAGATAATCATGCATATCGTGATGACTGATCGTGCCTAAAAATAGCAGAAATCGATTAATTCACAATTATTAGACATAAATCTTATCGTTTTTAATAAATTGGTAATTTATTTATTTATTTTAAACTTGCCTAACAGGTTTAACACCCAATTACAAGGCAAACTCTTAAAAATATTGTACATATTTAGGAAATTACTTTACATTATCCAAGAAACAATAACACTAAAAATTGTTACCAATACTAAGATAGCAAACATAAACATTATTGAGTTAAAACTAACGACATCGAAATTAATTTAGGAAAAGAATATGCGTATATAATAAATAAGATCTCACAGTAAGCTAATCTTCGGAGCGATATAGGAGGCGAGACAACTGGGCCCTAAACCCACGCAGTGTTTGGTCAAAGTAATCGACCTCACTGCTGATTCCTCGCGCATTGCACTCTTGTAATGCTCTAAATAGAGGTGCCCTATACTCATAGTTGGTACGAAGTGTATGGATATGGAATAACCTAGCGTTTCTGGAATAAAACCGTGGAATGTTGAAACCAATCCGCTCCAGCAGCTGAGGACAGTCAATCATACCATTAATTATTTTAAAGAGGAACACCTGTCCAGCATATAATCTACGTGTAGCCAAAGAGTTCATGTTAAATCTGTCAAGGAGCATGCGATGATCATATCCGCGGGATGGAAAATGTCCATCAATTTTGAACGCTAAGTACTTGAGAAATCTACGCTGAACACTCTCAACCTGTCTTATATGTACTTGATATATGGGAGACCATATATTGGAAGCATACTCAAACTTAGATCTGATCAACGCATTGAACAAATTGGTCAGACACTCAACGTTGTTAAATTCTTTAGTTATTCGAAACAAAAAACCAAGCATACGAAAAGAGTCACATAGTAGGTGCTGTGCATGTGTTGTAAATTGTAAGTTGGTGTCCACATAGACTCCCAAATCCTTGACGACCTCATACGAGTCAAGAATGGTATTACATAACCGGTAGGGAAACATAAGTGTGCTCTGCGACCTGGAGAATACAGCAAGTTTGCATTTTCCTACATTCAAAGGCAGTTTGTTAGTATGGCACCACAGCTCGAGCCTCGACAGATCAGCCTGCAACAATTCGCAATCAGCAAGAGATCGAACAGCCCTGTAAATCTTGAAGTCATCAGCAAAAATCAAGTAACTGCTCAAAAAGCCTTCCGATATGTCATTAATGAAAATGGAGAAAATAAGGGGAGCAAGACAACTGCCCTGTGGGGCACCACTGGTGGGTATGAAATAATCAGACCTATGTCCATTGTACTCAACGAATTGTTTACGATTAGTTAGATAAGTATAAAAAAACACCAGGAGATCCTCATCAAAGCCAACATTGCACATCTTCTGCAGTATCAGGGAGTGATCAAGTTTATCGAACGCTTTCGAAAAGTCGGTGTAGATAGCATCCAGTTGCATGCCTCCACCGACAGCGGAAAACACGTCCTGAAAAAAACACGTTAGATTAGTGACTGTGGATCGTCCCTGGAAGAAACCATGCTGCTTAGAGTCAATGTCGTGCTTTACTTGGTTAAATATTTTTCTGTGAAGTGTAGTTTCAAATACTTTAGCGAAATTGGGTAAAATGGAAATAGGACGATAGTTTCTGATTTGATCGATTTCAGCCGACTTATGAATAGGACAGATGCGAGCAAATTTCCATGCTTCAGGAAATGTTTCACAATTAACAAGATAGTTTCGATATGAATTATTGATCTGGCTTTTGATCGTTTAAATCCCGTGAGGATCTCCATTTCTTGAAAAGTCGCATTTTCATCCTAATATTACTTATGATATCATGTGTATACCAGCATGGGTATGAATGCTTCCTGGAGCGAGTTCTCACAGCGGGTACGCACACATCAAATATTGCGTTTAAGATGTCATAGAAGGTGGAGACCGCGATATCCACATCATCCACAGAGTCAAGAATCGACCAGTCCTGTTCGAGAATTAGTTGGTATAACCGGGGGAAGTCTGCCCTTTTATAGTTATACCGTTTATTCTGCTGATTTATTGTAAAGTTTTTTTGAAGAGGGGGTATTTTGGCATCAAAACAGATCTGCAAGGCAGGGTGATGACCGTCCTCATCCACTAGCGCCGGCACAGACCTCACCACGCCACAGTGAAAGTTCGATAACACGAGATCCAGAATTCTGTTATTAGAGTTACGAATGTTATTGAATTGCCTTAATTCAAACAAAGACATGAACTCATTAATTAATTTTAAAGGTGAGAAATTATTTGAAATCACACCTTCCTCAAAATGAATGTTAAAGTCACCAACAATCAATATTTGCAGACCATAAATGCAAGTCAGGTGTTCAAAAAATTCGAAAAGATTGATGTATTCCTCAATGTCAAGATTTGGTTGCACATAAACGCAAAAACAGCAGAATGAGAAGTGATCGATGTCAATCTTACATCCGATAATGTCAATTGAAGGTGAGAGAGGGGTGCATTTGATAAATCAATAGATTTTGAGCGTAGGTCAGACCTAACCGCCAACAACACGCCCCCACCTCTGGTAACGTTCAGGGCCCTATTGTCTCTATCCGCGCGATACACCACATAGCCGTCCCCAAACAACTCAGAGTTCAGCACACCAGATTGAATCCACGTTTCGGTGACACCGACCACATGATACTCATAAGAAGAAGTCGACTTGTAAAAGGCATGTGTTTTCGTATTTAAGCCCCTGACATTCTGATATACCATGTTCAGGTGCAAATCCTCTCTGTTAGGCAAGCCGGTCAGTTTAAAGATGCTCCCCCCGGCGCACAGTGGTACAAAATCCAGAAAAGCTGGCCAAAATATTAATTTCACCTTGATTTAAACAAGATTTTGTATAATAGGCTTTTATAATTACAGATTACAAAAAAAAGTGGTGAATTTAAAAAAAAACAAAATGGCGGATTTAAAATGGCTGGAGACTTTTAGAAAACTTGCTTAAACAACTTAAATTTAATTACCAACAAAAATCATTTCAAAACTGAAAAATAATAATAGAGAGGCAAAAATATACAGGGTGATTGATGGTTGATGTTAGGTTCGACGATCATTAAGAAACATATTTACGATCCTCCTAAAAATTTGGTTACTTATATACAGTCAATATAATATATTACCCAAAGATTTTTATATTTTTACCTAGTTACAGGGTAATCGCAATTGACCTTAGTGTGAACTATACTTGCACAAATAAAAGTCTCTTTATTATCACATATTCTAAACAGCAATTAAAGTCTTTTTCAAATGATATATCATGCTCCTATAGGTAAAAATAATGAGGAAAAAGTTTACAATTCCTTCCACGGCTGGTTTGTCGAAGCAATTGATATTGATTTTTGGAAAGTCTTGTTTCAATTAGCAATGACAAAGCTCCGTCCTCAGAAAGTGTTCTCCCTTGAACCGAATTAATTGAGTTTCTGTACTTGGACGGTTTAGTAGGTGTCCCAAACGTAATTTCATGTAAAACATATGCAGAATCCAATTTTCCAAGGACGACCACTTCTAGGAGTACTCGAAATTGGTTTCGGCTTATCGTCATCGATCACAATAGTCATTTCGTTTAGCCAGTTTTGAAATTTGCCTAAAAACTTATCCTCGGTTCGGTGCACTTCCTGCAACTTCATTTTTATTTTTTGTACGGTATTACGTAAATTAGTTTTATCACTCCCAGTTAATTCAAAATCTCACTTATATTTTCTATTAATTTCGTTTTGCACAATGTCACATATGTTCTTGATATTTTGATTCAAGTGGGCCTTTATTAAAAAAAAGAGCGGAAATGCTCCGATATTTCGTGCATTTAGGTTTAAAAAAAAATTCCAAAGGCAGAGTGGCAGCTAGTGGCAGACAAATGTCACTTTTCTTGAATAAGTAGACAACAATAATCAATATCTAACAAGATTTGTTGCGGAATTCCGTGGACTTTTTTTTGTATCTCTACCAAAATAAATAATATGTTCTTGAAAGGTTTAACTTTTTCTTGTATTTTGTACTTAAATTATTAATTAGTAATAAATAATTAATTATTATTACTAGCATATTCGAATACTGCGTACCTTTCCCTACTTCAGCCATTTTGTTTTATTAAAAATGAATTAAATCTACACTTTTTTACGTACTCACAAACTAAAGCCTATTTTTAAGCGCGTGCGTGTTTAACGATTCCACTTGTTCGAGAGTCACTTTCGTACTGCGTATCGCGGCAGGTCGTTGACCTTGAGACGTATGTTTAACGCTACGTGATACTCTAATATGTTGCCGAACTTATTTAATTCTAAAAATCCGCATTTTTAGAAAAACTTTATTAATGGTTTTGGCCAGCTATTTAGACTTTTGTACCACTGTGCGGCGCTTTCACTATAGTGGGGACACCTTTAATAGTTTTTATATAAATATTCGTTTCGCCGCCGTTTCGACGATCCAAAAGCTGCTGCCTCACACCTCAGTACTCCTGAAGCTGTCTGGGGGTTCTGTCCGAGGATACGGCGATGTTCCTCAGCTCAGCAATTGACCTCAGCTGCGGCGCTCGACGAAGAACATCCGTCACCAGTCTTGGCTCCCTCATCCTCACACGCAATTGAAAATTCCTCAAATATTTATCATGATATACCTATAGTATATAACTCGTAACAACATTTTTGAGAGACCGATCTCGATGTGAATTAGAATTATTCGAAAATCATAACATTGTTACAGATATTTGATAGCTCAGAGGCGATTTCCAATCAAATGTTCATAGAAAGAGAAAATCTAAAAAATTGAAGAGTTTATCCTAATAATTCTGAAATATCTTACATTGTGATGAGTTATGAATTGCTTCTACTAGTGTTATCAAGGCTAATTAGTGTTCTTTGTATCTGAATGTATGTGGATATGTAATTGTAAATTTGCTCCTTGAAAAATTCACATACAAGTACACAAGACAACCTTTAGGTTGGTATAGTAATTAACGAATTAAATAATTTTGGAAGGCAATAAAAACCCCAATTTAAAACCACATATTATGTGGTCTACTTTTTTACTATATTGGTGTTTTAAAATAACTAGGGTGAGTCGTGGCGAGGCAAATCTCAAAATTAAATATGTTAGGGGAGTGCCGAAAATTATCCAAGGTACTTTAAACGTTCAGCGCCCAGCAGTGTAGACTACGGCAATTTTATCTGCAGTTACCAAAATGTGCGTGGAATAAACACTAAGGAGTTTTACGCATCTGTGAGTGATAGTGAATTTGACGTGCTGGCATTGACTGAAACTTGGCTGAGACCCACAACGCATTGTAGTGAATTCTTTAATAACAATATATATCAGGTATTCCGTAAGGATAGAGATAGTCTTGACACGGGTCGATCAAGGGGTGGTGGTGTATTGCTGGCCGTAAGAACAGTATCTTGTGTGATTTGGTCGACACATCAATTATTGATACTAATTTTCCGGACACAGATTTATTGATTGTAAAGTGTACATTAAATTATAAGAAACTTTATATAGCTGCGGTGTATGTTCCACCATATGTTTCTGATGATACTTTTTCTGATCTTTTTGAAGCAATAGAATCTTTTGAATTTTTGATAAATGTGAACGTTATGTTTTTGCCAGCAGCAGCAAATCATATGGCATTCTAAGCAATTTTTCCACACTTTTTGGTTTTAACCAGTACAACAATGTTTTTAATCGTCAGGGTCGATTACTCGACTTGGTGTTTTCAAACCTATTATGTAAAGTGGAGCATAATACTTGCCCACTTGTTGATGAAGATAGCTACCATCCTTGTCTAATAATTAGTATACATAGATTTGTTAATAGAAATAAATCTCAATTTTCTCTGAATACGTCAAATAGAGCCTATAACTTTAAAAAAGCCGATTATTTGTTGCTGTACGAGGCTATTGGTTTGTTTGATTGGTCATTCTTACAGAATTGTGATGATGTAAATGCAGCTGTCTGTCAATTTTATGACAGTTTGTATTCTATTTTTAACACATATGTTCCACTGTACAAGAATTATAAAAGAAAATTTCCATTTTGGTTTACCGGTAGCTTAATTAAAAATATAAAATTTAAGGAATATTTGCATAAAAAATATAGGAGTACAAACAACATACATTTTTTGATTCAGTTTAAAAATATGAGGCGCTTGTGCAAGGAAGAACAGAGGATTGCATTTGGTAACTATGTCTCTAATGTACAGAATTCTCTTAGGAACGATCCTTAGAGTTTTTGGTCATATTTTCATAACAAGTCTGGAACTTGCCGTATCCCAAACACTATGTGGTGGAACGGTGAGTCTGAATGTGATCCTCAGGCTATTGTTGACTCCTTCGCTACTTTCTTTCACAGCGTCTTTCTTGATTCATCTCAATACTGTACGCCGAGTGGCTCTGTCAGTACCAATGTTTTCCACGTTGGTCAACTTGAATTATCTGACATATTCTCAGCATCCAAACGCCTTAAGAACAAATTTACCTCGGGTTCTGATAATGTTCCTTCATTCTTTGTCAAAGATTGCATTTCCGTGTTGGCTACTCCTCTGAAGTCAATTTTCGACCTAATTCTAAAAACAAACACTTACCCGGATCTATGGAAGGAATCTAAAATTGTCCCAATCTTTAAGTCTGGCGACAGGTCTCATATAAATAACTATCGTCCTATTTCCTTATTATCTAACTTTTCTAAGCTGTTTGAATCTATCTTGTATGAACGGATTTACACGGAAGTTAGGCGTTTGATTTCGGTCAACCAGCATGGCTTTATGTGTGGGAGATCTACGGTCACTAATCTGTCAATCATTTCTCACTGTATCTCTGAAACTCTGGATCGTGGAGGTCAACTTGATGTTGTATACACCGACTTTGCAAAAGCTTTCGATACCCTGGACCACGGTGTCTTGCTGAGTAAGCTGCATGTGTTTGGATTTCATTCGAACTTGATAGCTTTGTGTGACTCTTATTTACAAAACCGTAAGCAATATGTATTTTACAACGGGTTTGAATCTAATATTTATTCTGCGACCTCAGGGGTTCCGCAGGGCTCTAATTTGGGTCCATTATTATTTAATCTATTTATCAATGACCTGGATCAATGTCTGTTGGAACGCAGGTTGTTTTTTGCGGACGACCTGAAAATCTTTGCTTCCGTGGACACAATAACGGATTGCATTGGATTGCAGAGTGATTTATATGCTCTTCAAACATGGTGTGACCATAATAGATTGACTCTCAATATTCAAAAATGCAAATGCCTTAGTTTCACGCGAAGGGCTACGCTTATTGACTATCCGTACACCATTTCCGAAATTCAGCTAGAGCGATGTCATGCGTTCACGGATTTGGGTGTCACATTCGATCACAAATTTTTATTCCTGGACCACATCAATAGAGTGACATCTAAGGCGTCACGTATGTATGGCTTCATAATGCGTAACTGTAGAGGCTTTGATAGTGTTTCTGTGCTCATTACTCTGTTTAACACATATGTCAGATCGAAACTAGAGTACTCGTCTATTGTCTGGTATCCTCAATATAATGCTCACAAGTTAGAGATCGAAAAAATACAACGCCGGTTTCTAAAGTATCTAGTTTTTAAAACAGATGTTAGAGGAATCGATCATTGTTTGTTGCTGTCTCGTTTTAATATGCAGAGCTTGGAATATAGAAGAATTCAGTGTTCATTAGTAATGTTACATAAATTATTGCGAGATAAGATAGACTGTTCTTCCTTGTTATTAAGTATAAATTTTTTAGTTCCTAGACTGAATACTAAATCAAATGCAACATTTTATTTAGACAGAGCTAGAACTAATGTGTTATTGAGATCGCCTGTACATATTATGTGCAATAATTTTGATTCGATTTCTGGTAGATGTGACATTTTTACCAGAATATAACCTTAAAATGTTAGCTGCAGAAACATTTATAGTGTAAACGTGTGTATTGTAAGTTTTTTTGTGTATTTAATTAAATTAATAGTTATTGATTTTGTATGTATTGTCCTGTAATTGGGAAACTGTTGGGTAATAAATGCTTTATTATTATTATTATTATAACTACCATAATGAAATTTTTATAACACTTACTGTATTACAACTTGACTACCAGTAAGGACGTAATAAATAACTAATATGCTTGTCCTATGAGTGGTATGCACATCCGCGAGGAATTTTGCCAATCGGTAATCGTATTAGGAAGAGATGGAATATGGGAATAGGCATGATACGTTCCTTTCGCATTCATTCTTATGGTTGTCATGCTATAGTAGCAAGGTTGTCAATTGTCAACCATTGCCTTATTTTGTATAATTTATTACAATTTGATTTAGAAATAAAGTGTTAAAGTGTTATACTGGCAATAAAATAAACGTTTATTCCACCATCATCAAATAAAGCTGTTCCGGCATTGCTCAAATTTTTCGGGGTGTAAAGGGCAGTAACAATGTGTTTTATGGGCATAAAGGCATAAGTGGTACAAAAATAAAACGCTATGAGGAGAAATTATTCATAATATATCACTTACCATCAGGTTGCACAAATCCTTTATCAATTTCAATCACTTCTACTTTGGTAAAATTTTCTAGGCTTGTCTTTACAAGCTGATTAGTTTGAGCAAGGGTATCTCTGAGAGGATTTGGATATTGACCTCTTGGCAGTAATGTCTACAAATAACATTTTAAATTATTTAAAATTTAACAGACTTAGTCACTTACTACTTTAAAGAAAGCATTGGGAGCGGTAGGTATTGAGGAAATAATAGATAACGTAACGATACATTACACGAATAGAGTTCTAGTGGTTGCTACGGGATATCTTTATGCTATAAAAATATAACAGATATTACAGTGTTATTAAGTAACTTCCTTCAAAGGGTCTATATACTAAAGATATTTTCGCAATTTACCTAATACATTTAAAAGACAACCAATAACAACTAGAAAAATTAGCCAAATTGTATGTTTAATAGGATTAAGACAACCCAAACGAACTCTTTTGTTTTTAGCAAAATATAAACGAAAATAGTGTCCGCACCAAAGACCTTAATAACACAGGAGACCACATTGTTTACGTTTTCAGGGTTAGCAAACATCGTCCCTTCCTCTATTTATCCTAATACAAGCATTGCCAGACTTACAAATGTATTTGGAATATCTTTAAATTTTTGTCACAACAAATAAAAAATGAGCGATGTAAATAATTATTTGTAACTAGGATGTTAATAAAAAATTTTATTACTATACTTAGGTTATAAATTAGTTCATTTTAAGATTAAATTGTACAAAACGGGATAATTATTTTATTTTAGGAATTATTCTCATAGTAAAATAAAGCGCACTACGGCAACATCGTTTACAACTTTACGCTTCTTGTACGACAGAACACGGCGTTATGAATGAAATTATAATTTGCGACGTTGACGTTGAGAAACACTGATGTCATTAGCGCTTTTCATCGTTTTTTGAAGTATTTTCCTGTTTTGCGATATTCTTGTGTGTGTTTTTTTAAACTTTAAATATTTATTGAATAACTATGGTTCGTGGGTGTGTAGTTTGTGGAAAAGTGGATAGTTTATTTCCAGATTTAACTTTTCACAGGTAAGTGTGGTTATGTTTGGAAATTTGTTTGTGTTTGGTGTTAGTTTACACAGTGGCGGGGTTTGTTTGATATGATAAATTTGTTACATTTTGAATTTTTATTTCTATTAAATTATTAGTAACAAAAGCAAACAGATACTTTCTGAAAATAATGTTGGTTCATTTACGCCCAACAATGTAACCGCTTAGTAATTCAAAGCAGCATTAAAGAAGTAAGTGGTAAATCTACGTAGGATATTACCTCCCTAGCTCTGGAGTATAAGGCTGATTATAGCCTTTTTACATTAGGTACTTATATTGTATTTTTTAAATTAGGTTTCCTCAGGAACCGGAAAAACGAAAACTCTGGTTTTCTTTAGTTGGCATTGCTAAAGGACCACTTTTGCCAAAAAATCCATGGTTATGCTCGGATCATTTTTTCCCAGAGGATCTGGCAACGAAATCTAAGGGAGCAAGATTCGTTAGAAAGGGTGCAAATCCTCGACGGTGTGAAGGTGTTTTATTTTTGGATGATGCATCCACTAGGTAAAAAATATTTATAATTATATTTATTATATTATAATAATAATTTATATTCTTCTAGCTCTGACTCAACCACAGATGTTAGGTCTGTGGACTCATCTGTTTTTGGAACACCTCCAATACCGAAAGAATATCCTAAGTAAGTTCTGTTATTATTATTTTTTGGATGAAATTAAACTAGCTAAGTAGGTATGTGCATTAACCGCATTTATATCCATTTTTAGGATTGCTCAGCTATTCTTAGAAAAAACTATTATGGAGTCCACTGTTTCAACCGCTAATATGGGGTCCCTAGTCAAAAGGTATCCTTTAGAAAGGCTTTTTAATATTTTGATATATTGAATTAATACATATTTTAGGTCTGAAAGTATAATTGTTAAATCTATTCCTGGCACCTTCAGAGCCAGTTTCATTAGAAGCCAACAAGGGTTCAACCAGTTCTGTGACAGAAACTGCATCAGAAGCAGGAGAATCCCATTCTGATATAATTGAAGCCCCTGTAGCTAGTGCAAAAATTGGAAGTAAAATTACACCAACATGTTTCAGAAGCGGGTGATATAAAGGGGCTGAAGCTAAATGTTGGTATATTTGGTACATTATTCAAATTTACATTTTACCGTTATGAAATTTTGATATTTGTTCATAAAAAGCTCTTTTTTAGTATAATTTACCAGGGGCTTGATATTTTTTAGGAAAAGGCGTTATCCGGGTGATATGGATAGTAGTGACTTTTCAACCCCTACTAAGAGAAGAAAAAATATAGGAATTTTAAAAAATAAAATAACGTGCCAAAGGAAAAGAATACACACCTTACAAAATCAAGTTAGACGACTTAAAATCCGCGTAAAATCATTTAAAGATCTATTGATAGTTTTAAAGAACAAATCACAGATACCGTGAAGCTGGCGAAAAAATCAGAGGTGACTTTTATCATGGGCGATTTTAATGCCAAAGTAGGAAGTACACCACGAGAGGATATTACCGGTATATACGGATTAGGTACAGCAAACGATAGAGGAGACCGGCTAGTTCAGTTCTGCCAGGAACATGATTTCATTGTCTCAAACACCTTTTTTAAACTTCCAAATAGAAGGCTCTATACGTGGACCTCTAGCGCCCATACCCCTGAAAGAATTATTCGCAATCAAATAGACTTCATACTTATTAAAAAGCGATACAGAAACTGCATTAAGTCTGCAAAAACATAATTAATTTGTGTGTTCATAGTAGATAATTATTATTTATTATCATTGTGTTTAATTTAATATATATAGCTAAAAATAAACTATTGAGAATAATATGCCTTTTTTTATTTCCTGACTTCCTATTTGTAATGCATAAAATGATTTTAAAATTAGATTATCTTCAAATTATACATTAATTTAAGTATCGTTTTTTCGATATACGAAATGAAGGTTTTTCAGCTATATCAAGAAATACCTACTACAAAGAAAGATTAACAGACTTTCTTAGCGAATTCCTTATACATATTAGGTAATATTTAAATTATTTTACTGAAAAACTCATTCCAATTAAATATCGACTAAATTTCAGTTTCAAAATAAGTTGAATAGCGGCTAAATTCTCGGCACGTTGGCTTTTTAATGTATGCTATTAATTATATATTATGTATTGTATACATAGTTCAAAAGCAGTCAGCGATCAGTACGCCACTGGCTGCAGGACGCATACCGGAGATTACAACGTTGCCAATGAGCAACTTGAAGGCGACAAGGATAAGTCTTTCTCTCTCTTATACATTACTTGTTTACAAGTAATGTTGGCTCGTGTTTGAAAGCACGTTATCAATGAAATATTTTGTCTCCTGTGTTACTAAGGTCTTTGGTCCGCACCAATAACACGGAATTTGCTTTAATTTCATACGTTGGTCCGCTTATTTTATTTGTTAGGTTGCATGTTATAAATGAACATAAGAAACGTAACGGAACAAACTAACTAGTTCATTCAAAAATTAAAAAAGAAAAATATTGCCGGATCTGGGATTCGAACCCAGGACCTTCCGCATGCTCTATCAATGATGCCGAAAACCCTTTATCAAATTACTGTCTTATATTAAAATAAGAGTTATAGATTCCAACTACCTAACTGGTGAAATTTAAATGCGATTTTCTCGAGAATTTTGGGGGCAAATATTTGATATTTGAAAATAGCCCTATAACAGGGCTGAAGCGATTTCAACCAAAAAATAACGGGTTCATCATAGGGTTCCTCAAACGTATACACCAAAATTTAGCGCAATCGGTTAAAGCGTTTAGGCGCTATCGTGGAAGAATACACACAGACAGACTTCCACCTGGAAATAGTCTTAATCGTCTCAAAGAACTTTAAAATGGTTATATCCGTCTTTATCACAAATTTTTTTAGCGCATTCGCATTACTTTCCCTGTGCGGGAAAGTAAAACTAAGTATCTACTACTGTCAACTGTATATTTTATTAGCATTTTATTAGGTCAAATTGAGCATGCCAAAAAAAGCCTAACGTAATTATTGGAGAATGGAGATTAAGGAAATTAGTTGGTTAATTAACGGACTCCACTCAAAAAGTCCGAAACGTGTATGTTGTAATGTGAACCAACCAAAAAAAATCCTTAATAATATAATTTAAAGTGTTTATATTCTTTTAAATATTAGTAATTACAAATGCTTTAAATTTAATTTTCTATTTGTCTTTACTGCTTTTTTTTATTTTTCAAGATATATTATTCTTTACATCTGCTTTCTTCCATGTAGAATAGGCGTTCCAAAGCACCAGAGATAGTGGGAACATCTTCCCAAGCAGGAACATTATAAGAAATTAATAACCGGTACAGCAACAAAACGGACTGAAAAACTGCTAACATTAAGCAGAAGTCAGCTTTGAGTAGCTATAGGACTCTTCACCGGGCAGCAAATTTACATAGTATACCACGTACAAAACTGCGAGCTTGTAATCCCCGCCCCTAACAATGAAAACGTCCATAATGCGGTGTAGAGAATGTAATCAGAAATTGCGTCAAATGGGATATACAGGGTGTCCCCTCTCAATTGGAAAATACTTCTGGGGCATATTGAGGAACCATAGACAAGCAGTTTGAGATAAGAGACTGATGTCCGAAAGTGGATGGTTTTCAAAATACAGGGTGTCAAAGTTTTTTTCAAAAAACCTTTTTTTATCAATATCTCGGAAGAGACGTTAACCGATTTTCTTGAAATTCGCTGGTGATGTAAGCTTAATAAGACGCTCAGTTAGCACTAATTAAATGTTAATTATGACTTCCAGTGGCGCCTCGGGGGACAGTGTCACGAATAAAAATGACAAAAAAATGTACGCTACTGACTTTTTTGAAAATTTTATATTTTTTTCCAAAAGCTCAGTTAAAAATACAACTTTTTTCTCACTTGATATTTTTTCGTATCTCTCTCCGTTTTCGAGAAAAAATTTTTATTAAAAACTTTATTAAAAGGTTCATTATTATTAGAAAGAAAAACAAGGAGGCTTTTTTACAAATAATTTATTATT
The DNA here is from genome assembly GCA_911728435.2 of Apoderus coryli. Classification (NCBI taxonomy): domain Eukaryota; kingdom Metazoa; phylum Arthropoda; class Insecta; order Coleoptera; family Attelabidae; genus Apoderus; species Apoderus coryli. The sequence goes on along the minus strand of OU452206.1, from coordinate 1,761,464 downwards.
ATTAGTGAAAATCTAAAACAAAACAATGTTGTCATGGTAACACATAAACATGTCAAACTTTAATAAAAGTGTCAGTTTATAAGTACTTAATTATCTTCAAACGTTACACTAATTGCAAAAATGAATCGTTTTGAATTAGCCGAGCTTGCAGATATGCATCTCTTGTATGGGGAAGCGCGCGGTAATTCTTTGTTAGCACAACGGTTGTACGGGCAGCGATTCCCAAATCGTGAATTGCCAAACCATAAGATTTTTGTCAAAATTAATCAAAATCTACGGGAGACCGGCTCATTTGTGGTAAGTATTGCAGAAATTGCAACTTTCTGTGTTTTTTTCTTGCGCGTTTCTGTCTTACAGCCAATCTAAGAGGCTTTGTTATCTTTGCAGCCTATTCGAGAATTTGCAAGGCAGTGTCCGATCAGAGATGCCGTTGAGAATGAAGTCATGGCACGCATTCAGAATGAGCCCAACACTAGCACTCGTCAGATTGCGTCTCGACTTGATTGCAGCAAAAATACTGTCTATCGAGTATTGAAAATCCACGATCTGCATCCATTTAAACTTCAAAAGGTGCAGCATCTACTGCCTGGCGACGCTCTTCGGCGGCTCGAGTTCTGCGAGTGGTTGCTCGGTCAAGCGGATGAAAACGCTGATTTTTTAAGTATAATCTTCACGAGCGATGAAAAAGGATTTTCGCGCGATGGGACATTCAATCCTCGTAATAACCATGAGTGGAGCGAACAAAATCCCCATGCTACGCACATCAGAGGATATCAGCAGAAGTTTGGTGTTAATGTTTGGGCAGGTTTTCTGGGCGACCATTTGATTGGGCCGTACGTTCTACCTGATCATCTCAACGGGAATAGCTATCTAGTTTTTTTGCGAGATATTCTGCCCGAGCTGCTGGAAGATGTACCCCTCCAGTTGCGTAGAGAGGCCTGGTTCCAACACGATGGTTGTCCAGCGCATTTTGCGCGCACCGTGAGAGGTTACCTCGACCAAATCTACAACAATAGGTGGATTGGTAGAGGTGGTCCCGTCCCTTGGCCAGCAAGGTCGCCGGACTTGGCCCCCCTGGACTTTTTTCTTTGGGGCGAAATGGAACGGTTGATCTATGCAACTCCTGTGCCGAGAATGGAGGACCTAGTTGCTAGAGTTGTGGTGGCAGCGGAATTTATCGCGAACGATCCAGGCGTGTTTGCTCGGGTGCGCGAATCCTGGCTCGACAGTTGCAGAAAATGCATCGAAATGCATGGTGAACACTTTGAGCATTTGCTCCACTATTAATAATAAATTATTTGTAAAAAGCCTCCTTGTTTTTCTTTCTAATAATAATGAACCTTTTAATAAAGTTTTTAATAAAAATTTTTTCTCGAAAACGGAGAGAGATACGAAAAAATATCAAGTGAGAAAAAAGTTGTATTTTTAACTGAGCTTTTGGAAAAAAATATAAAATTTTCAAAAAAAGTCAGTAGCGTACATTTTTTTGTCAATTTTATTCGTGACACTGTCCCCCGGGGCGCCACTGGAAGTCATAATTAACATTTAATTAGTGCTAACTGAGCGTCTTATTTGTAATGGTACACACTGTATAGTAGATTTAAGTTTAATATTGTTTTATTATATTTTTAAGTAAGCAATAATATTTAGACATGTAAGCATATTAATTTAAGTAGGTTAAGTAAATATAGAGTTCATTGTACATAATTGTAGAATAGAATAAATGTTAAGTCGAAACCGAATGGTTGTATCAATACCTTAACCCTAACCACCCCTTATGTATATGGTTATCACATGGCGATCCTGCCTACAGAACTAACATGGAAGATTGGTTGGTTAATGGGTTTGATAATTAAAATAAAGTTGGTATAAGTCATGGGCAGAAAAATGGATGGAAAATATTCATAATAACAATTATCAAAGAAAAATAAAATGAAGTTGTCGTGGCACAAGATGGCTGACTCACTGTAGCGGTAACTTGTTAAAAAGATATCTTGAATATTGTTTTAGGAAATAATGAGTTCGACTAAATACTGAATATGGTATGGAATATGTTGGAAATTTTACAGAACTTTTAAATGAATTGACCCGGATCCAGAGTAATATTAGTAAAGAAAATAGTGAAATCAGAGGGAATGCCGTTAAGCAAAATCGTAATTTAGAGAACATAGGTAGGATAGAAATAAATTTTATTCAATTAAGGCAAAATGTTAATAATAATATAAATAAAATAGACCCAAAAGTAGTAAGTGAAATTAAAATAAGTGTTACAAAAACAATCCAAATAATTGATAATCTTAGGACAATAATTAATAATAGGTTGGATATTGTTAACAAAATAAATATGGCAGAGAAATTTGATTTAAAGACAGCGGCTAGCTTACTGCCTATTATGAATGGTTCTGAAAATGTAACGAAATCTCTTATTGACGCAATCGAATTATACGACTCACTTTTAGACGAAAACGGTAAGAAACTATTAACTACATACGTGCTAAAAACTCGATTGTCCGAACATGCAAAAATCAGACTAAAATCCACTTATCAAAATAACGCTCTATTAGTTAATGATTTAAAACTACATTTTTTGATAAAAAGATCAGCTACCACTCTTTCAACTCAACTTAATAACGCTAAACAGGGATTTCAATCAGTTGAGGAGTATGGCAAATCCATAGAGGAATTGCTAGTTAATTTGACAATAACTCAAGCTGAAGGAAACTCCCAAGCTTTAGATGTTTTGAGACCAATTAATGAAAGAATTGCGATCAATTCATTCTCTAATGGTCTTCAAAATTCTGATCTACGCACTATTATAAAGGCGAGGAATTACTCAACGTTGAGCGAGGCAATTTGTGGAGCCAAGGATGAGGAAGTGTCGGGAAAAAACGTAAACCAACAAGTTTTTAGCATGCATGGTCACGGAAAACGAAATTACAATCATTTTCAGAATAGGCATAATTATCAAAATTATAATGATCGTAACAAAACTTTCAGCAACCGTGGAAGCTGCACTAGTCAGAATACTCCACGTAATTTTAGCTCTTCTAGACAAAACACTAGTAGATCTTTTCATAATAGAGGTTCTAATAGGGGCTCTGGTAGAGGTACAAATAGAGGAAACTCGTCACGTCGGACATATTTAATGACTAATAGTGAAAACAGCACTGACAATAACAGAGATAAACCAAACAGTGAAATCAACAGCTTAACATTTTTTCGAGACCAATAGGAAAGAAACTCAAAATAAAATATTACAGTTAAATGGTCTAAATTTTATAAAATTGAAATATAAAAACAAAATTCTAACTCTTCTAATTGACACTGGTGCATCTGTCAGCGTTTTATTTAAAACTTGTATCGCAAAAAATTAGGAAATCGATTATGCAAAACAAGTTAGAATTAATGGTATTAATGGGTCAATTATTTCGCAGGGATCGGCAAATATTCTACTAAATATAAACAATACTCATTTAATACATGAATTTTTAATTATACACTCTTTTGACAAGGAAATTGATGGTATTCTTGGTTCTGATTTTTTACATAAATTTTGTGCAAATATTAATTATGAGACATATATTTTTTCGCTTATTATTAAAAACAATAAAATTTCTATACCTATGCAATGTAAAGAAACATGTTACACAACAGTACCTGCACGTTGTGAAGTTATAAAATATTTCGAGGTTCACGATAATTCTGAATGTGTAGTTTTACCTGAAGAATTATGCGAAGGTGTTTTTGTAGGCGCAATAATAGCAAAACCAAAGAATAATTTAATACCAGTAAAAATTCTTAATGTTAGAGACGAAGAAATAACACTTAAAAATTTTAGACCTAAAACTAATAAATTGAATAATTATGAAATTTGCAATTTTGATAAAAATAATGTATCAGTTGATAGGATAGATAAAATTTTTAAGTTGATGAAAACGGATCACTTAAATAAGGAAGAAAATTTTTCGCTACAAAGAGTTTGTGCGAAATATGCCGACGTTTTTCATTTAGAACAAGATCCTCTTACAACAACTAATATTTACCAGCAAAGTATTAGATTAAAAAAACGAACAAGTCCAGTATATATTAAGCCTTATCGATTACCACATTCACAAAAAGATGAAATACATAAACAAGTTAATAAAATGTTGAAGGATGGCATAATCGAAGAGACCAGGTCTGAATGGTCAGCGCCATTATTAATTGTACCCAAAAAGACAGATAGTAATGGAAATAAAAAATGGCGAGTTGTTGTTGACTATCGACAATTAAATAAAAATATTGAGGACGACAAATTTCCTTTGCCTTGTATTACTGACATTCTTGATTCATTATCAGGTGCGGTGTATTTTTCACACCTTGATCTGTCTCAATCATATTATCAAATAGGCTTAAATGAAACAAGCAGACCATGTACTGCATTCACAACAGACAGAGGACAATACCAAATGACTAGACTGCCAATGGGATTAAAAATTAGTCCAAGTTCATTCTCTAGGGCAATGACAATTGCTATGTCTGGATTAAATTATGAAAAGTGTTTTGTTTACTTAGATGATCTAATCGTCTTTGGGAATAATTTAACTAATCATAATAAAAATCTGACGAAAGTATTGCAACGACTTAGAGAAGTGAATCTAAAACTAAATCCTAGTAAATGTGACTTTTTGCGAAAAGAAATTTTATATCTCGGACATATTATTTCATCTGAAGGTGTTTCACCTGATCCTGCTAAAATCAAAGCTCTTCAAAATTATCCAGTACCTAAAGATGCTAATGAAACAAAAAGATTTGTAGCTTTTGCAAATTATTATCGTAAATATATTAAAAATTTTGCCCACATTGCAGCACCTTTAAATAATTTGTCTAGGAAAAATGTTGAATTTAGTTGGAGCGATGACTGTCAAAAGTCTTTTCTTGAGCTAAAGGAAGCATTAATTTGCCCACCTGTCCTAGATTACCCTGATTTTTCACCTGAAAATAATTTTATTTTGAGCACTGACGCATCAGGGTATGCCATAGGTGCAACTCTATCAAATGGAAACAATAAACCAGTGGCTTACGCAAGTCGTTCTTTAAATACAGCTGAGAAAAGATATTCAACTATAGAGAAAGAGTTACTAGCTATTGTTTTTTCAGTAAAACACTTTAGACCTTACTTATACGGACGTAAATTTAATATTTATACGGATCACAGACCCTTAGTATATCTTTTTGGTATGACTAACCCATCCAGCAGACTGACAAAATTTCGTTTGTTACTGGAAGAGTACGACTTTACTGTTACATACATTAGGGGAAAAGATAACGTGGCCGCAGACGCTCTATCTCGAATTCAAATTAGTATTGATGAACTTAAATCAATTACTACTAATATAGATAAGACAATACTTGTCCTTACTAGAGCACAATCAAAAAATATGGATGATAAAAACGAAGACAATGATAAGAATCAAGAAAATATTCACGATCACAATAGGCTTGATCACCCTGGCGTGGTGGAAATTCTCAAACGTTCTGAGTCATCTGTCGAGTTACGAATCATCAATAATAAAGATTTCAACGCATTAAAGGTTAGCAAAAACTTTGATTACAAAGTGAATAATTGTATTTTTGTAAAAATGCATAGTATAATATATATAAAACAGGACACTCGATCAACATTGGCATTAAGCGCATTGTTGAGAGACCTGAAAAATATTTGCGCAAAATATAACATCTTAGAATTATGCATAATAAAAAATAACATGTGTACACAATTTTTAAATGATATAAAATATAAATATAATGAAATAAAAAATGCTAACATTAAAATTTCTGTAATCAGAGACGTCCAAAAAGTTAATGACGTTGAAACAAGACAAATAATAATAAACGATTTCCACATACTTCCGACAGGAGGTCATGCAGGTGTAAACCGTTTATATAATAATATTAAAAAATATTATTTTTAGATAGGAATGAAAAAAGACGTTGAAAACTTTATTAAGAAATGTGATGATTGTCAACGGTATAAATATTCTAGGCCTAATATTGAACCAATGATAATCAATACAACAGCAAACTCAGCTTTCGAAAAAATTTATTTAGATTTAGTTGGACCACTCCAAATAGATAATAATTGTAATAGGTATGCTTTAACATTACAGTGCGAATTAAGCAAATTTGTTGAGGCGTATCCTATTCCAAATAAAGAAGCAAACACAGTTGCAAAAAGTTTTGTTGACAATTTTATTTTACGATATGGTATCCCTAAGGAAATAGTGACAGACCAGGGAACAGAATTTTTAAACGAAACATTAAGTTCAATCTGTGATTTGCTACATATAAAGAAATTAAATTCTACAGCTTATAGACATCAAACTGTAGGTTCTTTGGAAAATACACATAAATCTCTCAATGCATATTTAAGAATTCAATGTAAAGACCATTCCAACGATTGGAGTAGTTGGTTACAATACTGGTGTTTTTGCTTCAATAATACAGTTCATACAGAAACTAAATATACACCACATGAATTAGTTTTTGGTAGGCCCTGTATTATTCCAAGAAACCTTAACGACCAGGTAGATCCAATCTATAATTTTACTAATTATGCTTTTGAATTAAAATATCGCTTGCAACATGCATCTCAAGACGCGCGAAATAATTTGATTTCGTCAAAAACCAAAAGAAAAGAGAGATATGACAAGAAATGTAAATATACAAATTATAGAGTAGGTGATAAGGTTATGTTAAAAAACGAATCTAGCAATAAGAGTGAACCAATTTATAATGGACCTTATATAGTAGTCAAAAATAGTAACCCTAATTTAGTGATTAATAGTATATTAAGTATAAAGGGCGGTAAAGCATTCGTTGCAGCCCGCCGCTGTATAGACGCACGAGTGAGCGAAGCGAGCGAGGGCAGCTATACAGTGAAGGGCTGCAGCGGCTTTACCGCCAGTGGTGCTTACAACTGTTTTTCGCCTGCCTCTTCATACTACAATATTAAACCAAAAGACCTTTATTTTAATAATTAATTATTACTGTTATGAACTGACAGTTTTTGACAGAAATTAATGGAAGTATTTTTTGACGTACATGATAATAGGCGTTATCCTTTGACAAACTCAGATCAGAGAAACTTATGTGACAGGCTCACATGTCAGTGTTGAGTAGGTATTTTAAATGTAGAAAGAAACTGTCAAATTATTATCTGAGCGTGTACGCTATAGAAATTTGATTTTAGAATCTTAGGTATATTTCGGTAATACAATAATAATTGAAAAGTGATTACTAATTAATAATGGACAAATTTAAATAATTAAATGAGTTTAGCGGAATGGCAGACGACTACCTAAGTAAACTTTCTCAATTAATTGTCAACTTATCATCTAGATGGAATGCACATTAAGTTAAGTGAGTGAAAACTACTGATGTTAACGTTCTTATTGGAAATCTAACATAGCGCCATCTATGAAAAAAAATTAAAATGAGCGGGCGCTAACTGGTCATTTACCGCCCGCATATGCGGGCGGTAAAACTCTGTTTAAGTGCAGGCAGGCGAAAAAATTAATAACAAGGACACTGAAGTGCATAAAAATAGAGTAAAAAAGTATAATGAATAAACATTTTTTTTTTTATTATTTTTTTTTTATTTTCGATAGGAGGTGTAATGGTACACACTGTATAGTAGATTTAAGTTTAATATTGTTTTATTATATTTTTAAGTAAGCAATAATATTTAGACATGTAAGCATATTAATTTAAGTAGGTTAAGTAAATATAGAGTTCATTGTACATAATTGTAGAATAGAATAAATGTTAAGTCGAAACCGAATGGTTGTATCAATACCTTAACCCTAACCACCCCTTATGTATATGGTTATCACATTATTAAGCTTACATCACCAGCGAATTTCAAGAAAATCGGTTAACGTCTCTTCCGAGATATTGATAAAAAAAGGTTTTTTGAAAAAAACTTTGACACCCTGTATTTTGAAAACCATGCACTTCCGGACATCAGTCTCTTATCTCAAACTGCTTGCCTATGGTTCCTCAATATGCCCCAGAAGTTTTTTCCAATTGAGAGGGGACACCCTGTATAGTACGTAATAGCGTTATAGGAGCAGCGGGATAACTTGATAGCAAGTATATCAATAATAATTATAAACATTTATGTACATATAAATAATGCTTAGTTATATCAAATAATCAAATTAAATTAAAAATATTGTTAAATACAAGTTAGAATCTTAAATACTAATGTCCTTTGGCATTTGTGTACCTATTTTCGGCAATATTTTTGATTAAACACCGTTTCTTTTTGGGTCTGCTATCTCCTGATGGTTTTCCTGATTGCCTTCTTTTTTGAGCGCGAACCATAAGCCCTTCTCGACAAGGCTGTTGCTGGTTGTACTTTAATAAACTGTCTCATGACAGATTACAGAAGATTGTTATTCTCTACTCTTTCGTCTCAGTGTCTTCGCCGTTTTTCTCAATAAGAACCCGATTATAAACTATATTGGAATTGGGAGCCTGTCTTAACTACGTTGTAAATCGCATTAAAAACATTTTTACTGCTGGGGGAGGGGCAGCTCTCTACGTGGTATACTATGTAAATTGCGGCACTGCGCCCTGAGAAACCACCTAAATAAGATAGGGATGTATAAAGGGGACCTGCAATGTAGATTGTGTAATGGGGTAGTTGAGACTGCTCACCATGTGAGTGTGTAGCCTTCCAACGAAAGTGACACGCTATTTTTGGGCATGCGCTCATTGCGCCGGCAGATAACTTACTACCTAACTACTAACATAACTTAGCTCCACAAGTTAGTGGAGGCAAAGATTAATGTACACAATAGATAGTCAGCGTATATGGGAAATAAAACAAAAATTGAAACTGTCTCGACACGAGCTACAGATGTAGCAGTTTCTAATAGATATTAGAAAAACATGCAACCATGAAAATTGTAGATGGCGTTATATGTATTGTGTTGAAATAAAATAATCATATGGGCAATGTTAGACAAGGACGAGTATACTTTCCCCTACGAGGTGGGAGTTTGTTTTTATATTATAGGTATCATATTATGTACTACTGTGCAGCAGTGTTTTTTGTCGGGTAATATAAAATTATATGGTATACCTATCTACGCAAAGATTAATGTGTATGTACGAAAATAAAAAAAATTACTATAATAGTATAAATATACAGGGCTGGTTCATTAAATGTTTTAGACAATAATTTTAAATGACTAAAATAATATTATTTTAGTCATTTAAAATTTCGGATATAAGGATGCATCAAAAAGTTATATTTAAATTAACGAAATTTGGCGTTATAGATAGGACTTCCGGTTATTACCTGATTCAGTTTTAAGGATCAAACTCAAACAACAGATTCAACTTGTCGTTAACATTGTGAAAAAATAAATCTCAGAGGCGGGTAAATTAAAGGAGCATACAGGCGTGAAATGCTACCCTAACTTTTTTATGCACATTTTTTGCGTGTGTTTCAATTCGGAGATGTAAAATCTAACAAATTATATACGTAATAAATGTATCCTTCTGTGATATTGATAGAAAGTCATCGTTATCGCGTAATATCGATTTTAAGAAATATTAATATTAAAAAGGCTGTGCTTTTTACAAGTTGCTGAAGTAAATAAGGTTTGAAATTTCCAGCATGACAAAAATTATTTAAAAAAATACGGTTTCGAAATGCAGGATGTAAAAAATTAGAATTTTTAAACTGTTTTTAATGAAAATTTAAATCTATTGAGAAATATGGTTCAGGGTTTTTGTGAAATGTATTTTACTCCAAAGATTCTACTCATCGATTATAACCGAATTAATTTACTCAAAAATATCTATACTAGTAAAATAACACAATTATCTATTTACGAACGCCTATGTATACAAAATTGTTATGCTGCATGTTGCAGGTTATCCGTTAAGTGGTTTTTGAGTTATCACGGATACAAATTTTTTCTGACCCTTTTATAGAATTTTCACGGACGCCTATGGAACATTAATTTTTGTCGTGTATTTTTAACACCAATTCAACTAGTTAAATATAAAATTTTTTACATTTTAATTTTTTTTTATTTTACCCCTTTTTTTACTATTTACGAATGCCTATGTAAATAAAAATTTTATTCTGCATTTTTTAGGTTATCTTATATAAAAGCTATATATAATTAGCCAATTTTTCTGGTATATTTGGGAAACATTTTTTTTCGTTTTTGACCCTTTTTTAAGGCTATTTTCGAACGCCTGTGTGAACTAATTCTTTTATGTAACATTTTTTAGGTTATATTCTATCACAACGATAAAAAATTATTCAATATTTCGGATAAGTTTAAGAACTATGACTTTTTTGAATTTTTGAACCCTCTTTTAAACCCTTTGCCTACGCTCAATGTTTCCCAAAATCTAATCAGCTCCTTGCCATGTCCAATAGTATTTTTGTACCAAATTTGGTTAAAATCTGTTAAGCGGTTTTTGCGTTTTCGTGGATACAGACAGACAGACAGACAGACAGACAGACAGACAGACAGTCAGACAGACAGACATTTTTTTAAAACTACTTATTTATGTATAAAATGACCAAAAACAAGTATTTCCGGTGAAATTAAAAAAAAAAAATTCATGAAACTAATAGTCTCCATATATTACATATATGATATGGAGAGCTAAAAATATTCACAAAAAAATAACTAAGCAGCCAAAGATTAACTTATTAATCTTTGGTAGTATCAAAGATTAAATTAAATTTAATATATTAATTCTCTTCAAAACAAAATCAGTAGGTATGAAAACAATGAAAATCGCAATAACAGAGACAGACTATTATAATAGGTATACCTAATATAATATAGGTAGCAATGATAATTTTTTTATTATAGGTATTATAAGATCTACAACAATCTTGTTACATCTTTGCCACATTGTCTACGTGAAATATTTAAAATATATGTAATAAATTGAAAAAGTACCTAGTCCATTCTTAAGTGGAGTTATAATTTTGACAAAGAATAATGTACATTAATACCTATTTGATTTCGGTATTGGTATAAAAGTCTAATATCCACGAAATAAATTTAATATAATAATCATTAATCCATGCCATACAAGATGTTTCAAGACAAGACCAGTCCCATAATCAGTGGCGAGCAATAATCAAATCAAAAGCTTTTAGCTTTTAGATATTTAGATTTTTTTATATTCATCAACAAATTATTACAATGGAGTCAAAAGTATGTTTCTATCTAAAAGCTGTTCATTTAATGATTGTTCGCCACCGATCATGAGACTGGTCTAGTCTTGAAACATGTATGACATGGATTAAATATTATTATATTAAATTTAATTCATAGAGATTAGGCTTTTATTTCAATACTGTACTTGTAACAAATCACCCTGTGTGTTTCTTTTACCGACGAATCGGCAACAGCACGACACACACCACATTCGCTTGTTTTTTTTTCTACCCTCCCTGCGTATCCCCTCCAGATTAATACAGAATTTCATCAATTTCTCTCTCTGACAATACAGCATTGCCAGTGCATATCTGTTGCAAATGATGTAAATAATTGTTATACGTTGGGTTTTGTTTCTGATATTAATAAACTACAAAACGGTTTCTGGCTGTGACAATACTGCTCTATGCTGTACACGCTAGTATACGCCACGTAGTGGCAGGCATACTTAGAGATGTTCTGATTTTAATGCATTGGGCTGACTATCTATTGTGTAGATTAATCTTTGGTGGAGGGTACAGGGTTGTATATAAAATACGGGGACTTTTCATAATAAACCCATGAGGTTGCAGTGAAACCGGGGACTTATATCCAAAGAGTCAGCGATTTCCACTAACATTCAGTTAATAAAATTGTGCCTTAGGTTTCTCAAGATACCACCAAGATAACATTGAATTCGGCAGTACCCTTCGATCAACATCAAATATCAGCAATTTTCACTCACCTGTCTTAAATGCAAGTGCCTTTTATAGATGATAATATTGACAAGTTTTTCGTTTGTACACGAATTCACGGTTTACGCCTATTACAGGTAATATTACGAATATTAACCTTCTATACATATACATCTCAGTTCAGCTGAACTGTTTGTTGTAACATGATCCCATTACTCACTTGCTAACTAAACTTTCTTAATTAATTTCAACCAATTTTGTAGATGGATTAAGTTAGATGAGTGAAATTTGCTGATATTCAACGTTGAACGATAACACCTACTGTGTAATACTCACAGGAATGACAATATAAACATCTGGGTGAAGTTCCCTTATTGCTTTTATTATTTCAATTATTCCATCTTTTATTTCTTCTGGAGTATTTGTGTAGTTATTTGTTCCAACGTGAACAACAATAACCTAAAGAAAATTTGTTAACATCATTAATGCATTTTACAAATTACACTCCTGAACAAAAAAAAAAACTATGTTGAAATTCAATCTGAACATCCTGCAGAGGAATTTAAAGACACAATGATGTGCCTTTATGTGAGATTTTTAAGCCTGGTCTATTCTTTTTTTATTCATATCAATAGCTCGATTCTAAAAGGAAAAAAAATCAACTTTAGGTTGTACTCTGTATACTTAATACCAAATCCATTCGAAATTTTTGCCAACTCGATATCAGGAGGTAATAATGAACAAGATGAAATGGGCTACAAAAAAAAATCATCAAGCACACCTTTATGATTGAATTTGAACAAAGATTTTTTGTCCGGTTTTTTTTTTTTGTCCAGGATTGGAGATGCTAACCTTAGGTCTGACATGATCGAGTTCACCATGATGTATCCTCCATAATACATTTTCGACTTTATCTCTATGAATACCAAAATTTAAACAATGTAAAGGTGCAAATAATTCGTTCCAAACATCAGTATGTTGTAGAGCTTGTATTATGGAATCACCAATAAATATTACATCTGCATCTTTTTCTCTTGTTTCTGACAAGAACCTGTTATGCTAAATGGAAGATAATTTTACGACTTTAGGTAAAATTCGAGGCAAATCCTATATTTTAGATAGTCTGTACCGGCATATATTACTAGTAACAAAAACTTAATACTAAACTTACAATACTCAACCATCTATTATCCGCAGCTTCATCATTAACTGGAGCAGGTATATTACATTTATTCATAATTAAAGTATAAATTGTATAATAACTAATCACTACTGTTTGGCTTAGCGGTACGTTAGGGAAAATTAAAAAAAAAGCTAGGGACAGTTAACCTCAGTATAACCATCAAAATATAACCAAGAATAAACAGATAACAGAAAACACAAAGTTGACAGAAAGCGAGGACCAACGACGAACAGAAATCCAAAGAGCATAATCATTGTATTTTGTTTATAAAAACAAAGGCATATTTAGAGAAAACTAAAAAGAATCCTAATCAGAGATATAGAGGAAAAATGAGTTTGACAGATGCGCGAACTGCTAATATAGTAGGCCGCCATGTTCCACCATTGACGGTGGCGTATCGTCTTAAGGGCTAAAAATTAAGTAGGAAAAAAAGTTTATGTTGGAAATTTTTCACACCACCATGCTTTCACCACACGGACCGTTTCGTTGATCCACAACTCATCAGTGGTAATCGGCAGGCAGCGTGACCCAAATTTCCAACATTTACGAAGAGCTTATACTAGCACGCGATATGAAAGACAACACATGTTTTTGGCAACATCTCTTGCTCACACTAGATCTCGCCAAATATGGATTATTTTAAAAATATATTATTTTATTAAACGCATTTTATAGACTTTCATTTCAATCATTCGTAATCAATTTTACGTTATTTTTAGGAAAATGTTTACAGTTGTGTTGAATTTTTCACAGTGCTTGTGGTTTTATTTTATAACTATTTAACCTGTAACTGTGGATAGTTTTCTACTGCTATCCATGCTGGTAGCAGAGCTCTAATGAAACATTCGAGGGCTGCAACAGGAAAGAAAAAAAAAAGAATAAAATTCGAAAAGATATAAACCTTTAAATAAATTATGGCTCCCATACGGTAAACAGCAAACATATCTCATACATGCGTTCTGTATTCGTTGTATTTTCAACTTATTAGAATTAGGCAAAAATATTCATAATTATTATTTTATGCAAATTAGTAATTATCATTGTCATAATGTCAGACGTTAAAATAGCGTGACGTTAACTTTCGGATTGGTATCTAGGCAGCATCTGAGATATGCAGAGTGGGGAGAATGAGCGTCAACATGCGCAAATTTTCTAATCACGGAGGCCGCCATCTTCTAGCTTTGGCTTACAAGGTATGGTCAAATTTCTTTTTACGATACGAGGACCGTTCATGAATTGTAGGTTAATAATTTCAAAAACAACTGATAGCAATAATTGTTGTCATTATTTACAGGACAGAAGTATTAAAGAAAACTAGTGTTATTTCAGGTGAGATTTAATATTTGAAATATGCGCTATTAATCATTCTTTACTACATTAATTATTTATTGAATGAACGTAATAAAATAGGTATTTGTTTCATCTATAACATACCCAGGTTCGTTCAACAAACTACATAAGTATCTTCTTTTCCACTTCCATCTACGTTGTGTGTTGTGTAACATTAGGGAGTTAAGGCAAAGCCAGTGACGTATACGTAAACGTATCTTTTGACATCTACGCATGCGCTCTTTAAATTTATGATACGTTTAACGATACGAAGGCCGTAAACATATGTACCTCTACGCGTATCGTATACTTAAACGTATTGAACCGATTGTTGTCGGAATTACATGAACTTGTACGAATATCTAGAATAGAACAACAAAAACTGTGAATCTATATTAATAATTAAGCTAAGCTATTTTGCAATAAATACTTTATTATTATTAGTAGTGGTAGTTTATTTTGTAACAGTTATAAACATTTTTCGGTCAATGTTTATAGGTATACATAATAAAATATATAGATATTTGGTTAATAATTAAGAAAACAATAATATTAACAACATAGTAAATGGAAGTAGAAAAATCTAATAGTCTTTTTGTCAAGTAAAGTGTTATCTCTACCTTCCGCATATACGATACGTATTGGATGGCACCTTAACTCTATTTTGAATGACTGCTTATCTAGTGTAAACATAACCAAACTCTCACGTTTACGTATAGAGATACGTATACGTCTTTGGTTTTGCCTTAACTCCCTATTGTAACCCTTTTCAATACCACTTATCCAGAATACACACGACATAGGGAAATTAGAGGGGCCAATAAAAGAAAACACGTAATTTGTAATATTCTAATTTATTGATAATAAGTAATAAAAAAGTTAGCCTGGAATTCATGACGGGAAAAAGCTCGGTAGAGAAACCCTCCTCAATTAATGGTGTTAATATGAACAAAAATTGTATGTATGGGCCGATATTGGTGTTTTTTCTATTTCTTTCATACAATAGATATGAAATGTGGCGTATGGTTGCGCAAATATTAAATTCGGTACAATTTATAATTTTGGTACAGCTTTTATTAGCACAGCATGCCATAACTACCCCTAGACTTAACACTAATTAACGAATTCCCTTTTTCCTTTAAACTTATGTTAATTATGTGGATTTATTTTGGATATTCAGTTTAGTTTATTGCGTAACTAAACTGAATATCCAAAATAAATCCACATAATTAACCCTGCAGCACTCGCGCTATGAGCATTTCTCTCACGCTTCGCCTAAAATCGCAAGATTTCACGATATAGACACTGGATGAGCCTACCTCGCTCTCTACCTGACCACAGCATAATAAGTACAGCATTCCGTCTCCACGTTCGCACTTTGAAAAAAAGTGTGACGTAAGATGCCGCCATTTTGGGTTACAAAACAGGTCCTGACTAAGAATAATTATAGTTTTTGGTTTCTAACCACAGTACTGTATTTTTATTTTTGTAAAAATATTTAAGTACATAATAATATCGCTGTCAATTTCAGAAATATTTGTGCTGTGTCATAGTGATTGAAAACAACCTTGAGTGGTGTTATCAGTTAAATGTTGACATGATTGGGTGATTTTTAATAATAATAATAATAAACACAACAATAATAAAGATTTTATTAGTGAAAAAAAGACATTTTTACAAAAGTTGAAGCAGTGCTTCCTAACTTAACCTAAATTTAACTTTTATTTTGTTTGTTGAATTGATATATCTAATTTTTTTTCTGTAATGGTCGATAATTCGAAAAGCTGAAGTCTCCATGGGTTATTGTTTTTTTTAATATAACAATTTTTTTTTATTTTGTTAAGTTATAGTAAACGCTTTATTTAATATTTAATATTTTTTAAGTCAATTAGAGTGGCTATTTTTAACTAATATAAAACGTGATAGCCCTTATTCACTGTAATCTTCAACGAAAATGAGTAAAAGTTCGTACGTATCTCCTCCGATGATAAGCAATTGTAAAATATGTGTTTTAACATACAGTTAAATATTGAGAATAGGGGGTAGGCTACTTTTGGTGAGGCTGCTTTGAAGGGAAACATTTTTAAAATAGTTCCTAAATCGTCACATTTTTTATTAAAGGAAAGTCAGTAGAAAAGAAAATAGATTTGTGTGTTACTCTTATGGAATCTACTCGCTTAAACAACATACCAACTTACAATGCTTTGAATATCGTTATAGTGAGTTAAACGGGTAGTTTAATTCACAAATTACAACAGCAACTTTAAAGGCAAATTTTGGCAAAGACTTGTTGAAACTTTATAATGATATTGTCAATAAAATAACAACTAGCCACGCGACAACTTGTGTTTATGTTTCACTTGTATTTAGTTTAAAAACATATTAGATACTGTCATTTCGTAATATAAATTTTACGGTTATACAAATAGTTGTTATAAACGTAAAATTATCTAGTATTTATCTTAATTTTTACTTATTACTCACCTAACAGGATCTTTGGGGAAGCGAAAAAAAATGTTTAGAGCAAGTGTACCGCTTATTGGGACAACATTTTGCAACACACACATGCCCTCCGTGATTATTCATTGTATGAATCCCAAGACACGTTAATAAAAATAAAATCCTTTTAATTCTCACGAACACTATACCAAAAACACAAAACACAGATTTAGATTTAAACACAATATTTATTTATCTCGTACACGCCGACAATGAACTATATATTGAACACAGTAGTGAACTGTATCTATCTACGTCAATGCGATTATTTTGACGTTGTAACCCATAATGGCGGCATGCGCGACGATATGCGCAGGACGGCTTGCAAACGTGAAATGGTGAAAGACAGAATACTGTATTATTTATTATACTGTGACCTGACTTTGTGTTCACGTTGCGCCCCCTGATTAGTTAAATTCAGAATTCAGTACACTGTGTTCTGTGATATAATATGAAGTTGTTGATCAAGTGCAGGTTTGTGAGTGATTCTCTCATTGCGCTGCGCGAGTTCTGGCGTTTGTATTTTCCAAATATATAAAGACAATACAGAAATTATTCAAGATCGTCAAATGTTTCTGAGGATGAAAACAGTTGATGAAACCACACTTAGTATACCGAGCTTCAGTAATATGTATGCCATTCAACAGACGACAGCGAAGTAGAGAACTGGTAGGCATTCCTGAACCCGAACGTGTAACGGCAGAAGATCAAGCTGGATTTTGCCCAAGAAGAAATAACCGCAAATCCAAAAAAAAGATGCAACACTTCATTAAAAATTATGCGTAATTATTTGAGTTTAATTTTCTCTCGTCACAATAAAAAAAATACACAATAATAAATAGTGAGAGAAATGCTCACACGCGAGTTCTGCCGTAATTTTCTTAGCGCGAGTTCTCTAGGGTTAAGAAATCGCAGCAAAACTCTGTTCTCTGTCTGTGACAGGCACATGAAACGTAAGAACATAACCACACAACTTTATTTTTTGACGTTTGTGACTAGAAAATGGCGGGACTCATAGTGTCGTCGGAAAAGTGGATGCGCATTCGTCGAAGTTCATTCTCCCTTCCTCTGGGCAGCATGCGTAACGCTATTTGAATAGCGGGACACGGTAATTGTTGCAAATAGCGTTATAAATACTGTATAACGCTAAATAAAAAGGACTTCTTGTATCGGGTTTATTTTCTTGTGTATTTTACAAATTTTAATTATAGTTTTTGCTGTTGTTCTCTGTTAATTAATGATGCCAGAAAACAAAAAATACGTAGTAGGTTATTATTGTTAATAAAATAATAACACCTTTTAAAATTTGAATCCGAACACAAAAATGGTTAAGAAATATTTTAGGTTCCTGTTATCTCTGTGTCATGAATAACAGAGACTTCTTCTTGCACATTGAACGTTAAGGCAAAGATTAATTTACATTAATCTATGGTTACGGCAACGCTAAATACATAAAAGTATGTCCATACTTAGTTCAGAAATTATTTAACGTGGTTTTTATAAAACAGTTTTTCCAACATTTTAGTTTCCCGCTCGGAGTCGGATTAAAAGGCGCTGTTACTTTAATAATAATAATAATCTACTACGTTTTTTCCTTGTTTGCAACATTAATTAAGAGGGGCGAAGAGCAAAAACCAAAAATTATAATTAAAATTTGTAAAATGCACAAGAAAATATGAGCGATATAATCTAATACAAGCACATATTATTTAAGATTGCAGTCCCGGATTTAACCTTACCGGTTCTAGCTGCGGAGACGATTTCCATAGGTGATATTACTGATGAGGATATTTTGAGGCCATCCAAAAAATTGAAAAATAAAATGACCAGCGGCTTGGATAACATTCCATCGTTTATAATTAGAGATTCTGTATCGGTTCTTCCGCAACCTTTGCGTCATATTTTTAATCTCATTCTGACGTCGCGGCATTATCCAGCTACATGGAAGCGTGCTAAAATCATCCCCATTTTAAAGTCTGATACCAGATCAGATATATCCAATTACCGACCAATATCGATTCTGTCCAACTTGTCCAAGCTATTTGAGACTATTCTTTATGATAATATATATTCGGCGGCTAGGAATCGTATCTCATCTGGACAGCATGGTTTTGTTAGGGGCAGATCAATGACTACAAATTTATCCATTCTATCTCATGAAATATCTTGTGCACTAGATCGCAATAGTCAACTGGATGTAGTCTACACGGATTTTAGTAAGGCCTTTGATATATTAGATCATGGAGTGCTGATTGATAAGCTTCGAGAATTTGGATTTGATAGCGAATTTTTGCATTTTTGTTGTTCGTACTTGGATCAGAGGGAACAAACTGTGTGCTTCAATGGATTTAATTCCTCTATGTACAGGGCAAGTTAATAGTTAACCTCTAAAAGTATTGAAAATTGAGAGATAATAATTGGAATATGATTTCGAATCAAACCAATATATTGCAAAAGTTTAAAACATGGATAATAATATCATGGAAGAAATAATTTTCCAGTTTTCAGAGCAGATTTCGAGGTTAAGTGAAAAACAATCACAAAAAAGATGATCTTTCGGTTTCGCCAAATATTCAGTTCAGTATAATCACATTCAGTTTAATCACATTCACTTGTTCAGATCAATCACTACGAAAGAATAACCCTTATATTCTTCTCTTGTGTTTGGTTATTATATATATATATTTTTTTTATATTTGCTATATTCATATATTGCTATTATTGTTTGTAATATACTTTTAAGTATATTTAAGTCAAACGTTGTAATTGCTCTGTAAATGGGTGACTGTTGGGCAATAAAGTTTATTTATTTATTTAATTCTAAGATTAGATTGAGTAATTTTGAAACTAACATTTGTTGCTTTCAGCCAATCAGAATTTATTTAGCGTTATATGGCATTTATCACGCTAACCGCAAACAAATACCATATTCCGCTATTCAAATAGCGTTACGATAATTTCTGCGCATGGGGCCTAGATACCAATACGAAACAAGGAATTTTCGGAGAAATTTAGTTTGGAAGCTTGGCAACACTGTTTAATCAATCAATTAAACTAACCTTTTAGCTTTTAGCACGGCTTGAAATTAAAAATTAACTCTTATAATCGCTATCACTACTCACTACAATGTATTTGTTTATATTTTAATTTAAATTTGGAAATATGCTAAGCTCGAATAAAGCATCTCAATGTTTAACATTACAAGAAAGAAAATTAAAGCTATTTTTATTTCCACTATACTTTTGGTATGTCTATATGTATTTGGAGTTTTTGATCTGTTTTTGGAACGAAATTTCTACACAGATTTTCATTACCCATATGATGGTGATATACAAGATTTTGTGCAGAAACTAAAAAATAATATCACTCCAGATGTAGCTCCAATAAATAATTACAACTTCTATTATTACAAAATCGCAGGTAAGATTTTTCAGTAGATAGGTAATTCACAACTCCCCAGTAGCCTGTAGATGATTTTAGGTAAAATATCTTCTAGGTTTTAAGAAACTATAAGATGTTTGGCTTTAAAAAATATAGGTACCTATATATAAATTATATTTTCCTGCCAAATGGTTATTTTATACAGGACCTAGCTATACAGAATACGAGTCACAACTAGTTTATTTAGCTTAGCTATGTTCTAAGAGATTTTTAAGTATCTACAAAGATATGGAAGTAGGTGCTTAATAGAGAAATTTTTAAAGCGAGATGTAACCGTTCGATCTGTGACTCAACGAGTAAGTACGTATGCTGTTTACTTAAATGTGCTCAATTAAAATTGTAGAATTAATTAAATTGTGATTACTAATAATGTATTATCAGTTTAATTTACAAATAAGTAACATTTTTCTAACTAACTGTGAGTTAAAATCTGCCAAATTTCAGATTGTGATAAAAATATTAAGTAGGGCCCTATTATTCATTTATTTCTAAACCACGAGTTTTCATACTTAACAATATATCAGACTAAAGTACCTATTGAGATATACAAAGAGTGCACGAGTAAATATTTATTTGCGCAAGAATGTAGAACTTTTCTGAACCTCGAAAGGTGGTTAGCCGTTCGTTCGATTCAAGATCATCGTTCATGGTCTTTGATGCACCTTATTTAGTTCTTATAAGTGAGAAAGTCATTTCAAGGGAAAACTAAACGGTTTGTATAGGTTCTTATCGTTAGGCAGCTTTAATAATTTCGTGTATAGGCTCCGTTCATATAGGTACTTATCTATTCACAACATAATTCCTTTATTTAACAATTTACGCTTTAAAAATCGGTTTCCAGCATTTTTCGCTAACCTGCCAAATTGTTACTACAGTTTTTAAATTATACTATAACACAAGTTTTACAATGTTAACAAGTATGGCCCAATCGTAGGTAATTTTTATCTCTTCAAGCATGTATTTTTACTTTTTATTAACAATACAATAACGGTTTGACAATTAAAAGCAAAACATCTCATACCCACCTTTAACTTTACTATAAATTTCAACGGTCGTATAAGATATTGCTACGCTGCATTCGGATTTTTTTCCTTCTAAAATATTTATTACAAAATTAGACTCCTCGGTAGAACAACCGTGATCCTACCTTCTTTTCTATATAATTTCTCTCGATGTTGGCGATTGATGACATATCCTTTCTATGGTCGCTATTGATGCAGCCATGTCCCATGTATACCGCCTTAATATTTTGTTTTCGAATAAATATGATGGAAAATTAATTGAATAAAAACCCACCAGTGGTGTATAATAAGCACCACGTGTACGTTATTTGTTAACTACTTTTCTTTTCTTGGGTCACCAATAAGAATTAAATCGTCATCATCTTTTCCTTCTTCAGTAATATTTCAACGTAGAATTCTATACCAAAACTCGATACATGATGATACACTGAAGTCGTACAAAGTTACAGCTCTGGAAAAGTGGTACATATGCGACATATCTCATTGGTCGCCTTAATACATTCTTACTTCTTAAATTAGCAATATAGAATGGCACATTATAAACTATCAAATAATATTCATATCTTTAATCTTCTACTCAAAACATGTGTCGGCCCTAGGCCATCCTCAGTTGAATTGCAATTACATAATATAACTAAAAACAAAGATATTTTCATACCAGGTGTCCCATTTAAGATGTATACAAGCCAATAATTCTGATATTTTTTGAGCGGGTTTGATCATTTTTGGTACGAAGGTAGGTTACGATGTATACATTTTCCTCGAGGTAAGAAGTGCGGGCATCATTGGCGTACGTTTTAATCGGGTTTAATTTTTTTTCGTTCTAGAGTCTTTAGGATATAATTTATTTCAAATCTGATAAATTTACTCGAGCATTTGTCTTCCAAAATACTTCTAATTTTGATAAAAATTGAGATACAATGGGTGTCATTAAAAGTTTTTAATTTTAGTTAATAATGTGGAAAAAAAATGCCACGACAATTATAATTTGTAGACAGTAACCATAGTGATTAAGACACGAGGGAGGTCCAAAAACTAAATATTCTGATTTTCATTTTGTAATATTTTTATCTTTGCTAATATTGAGTACCTACCTATACCATGTACAATATCCGAAAACTGGATACTTTCTAGGTCACTTCAGATTATTCACTTTTTGTCGCTTTGATGTGATACCTAATTGAAGAAATAATTTTACAGATTTCAACTTTTTAGTTGAAACCATAATATTATTATAAATGGTTAAATCCTTATTTATTTAAAGTTTAGTTTTTGGACTTTCCTCGTTCTTAATCATGATGGCAACTGTCTAAACAGTATAATTGCTTTGTTATAAGTTATAAGGTTGTTACGTAGAATCCGGCGACGTCGTGGAATTTTGTATTACTGTTTTCCAAATTATTAAATAAAATTGAAAATTTTTAATTACACTCACTGTATGAATTTTTGTCAAAATTAGAACTTACGTATTTTGGATGACAAAAACTCGAGAAACTTTATCAGGTTTGAAATAAATTATGTCCTAAAGATAGTTTACACTTGAACGAAAAAAATTTAAACTCGATTAAAACGTACGCCAATGAGGTACCGTACATCCTTCTAAAAATATAATAAAACGCTCAAAAAATATCAGTGTTATTGGTTTGTATCCATTTTAAGTGGGACACCCTGTATATAAGTTACATATTATTAAAATTTATTTACATCATTAATAATTCAACTGAGGATTACCCTTGCCAGGACCGAAACATGTTTTGAGTAGAAGATTAAAGATATGAATTAGTGGATGCGACAGGGTTTAATTTTCCCAATATTAAATAATAATCTAGATAAGTATCGTTTGTCGGTATATTTCTTTAGCATGGAATATATTTGCTGCTTGCTTTTGTATGTGACTGTAAACTGTAACATTTGTAGAAAATGTGTATATTATGTGGTTGTGAAAATAAGAATTCTAAACTTTTAGAAGTTTTAGTTGAGAGGAATGGTGATGAAAGTTAGTGCTTCAGTTTTCGTGACATGTTTTATGACTCATAATTAGGGTAAATACCAAGTTTTATCTTATTTGGGTCAATAATCTTTGAACTATCGTCGATCAAGCAATTTAATCGGGACGAAAAGTAAAGACATGGAGAAAATCGAACACCGCACCGTTTTAAAGTTCCTGACTAAGCAAGGAAAGTCTGTTCAAACCATTATAGGAAGATGTCATCGGTTTACGGGGAACCTTGCTCAGAAAAAAGCTATGGTTCACAAGTTTTATAGGCTTTTTAAGCATGGTAGGGAATCACCCGAAGACGACACTGGAATTATTGAAGTGACCACTCCGGCACTCGTTGGAATAGTCGAAAAAATTATACTGTAAGGTGCTCGGCTGAAGATGAAATAGTTGCAGAAATGGTTGGAGTGTTCGATACAAACATTTTTAATGCTCACGAAACCGGAAAAACTATAGCACGTCGTAGGTTCTCGTGCGCTTTGGACCTCTGTAGTGAAGATAAGATGTTGTGCGGGCCCTGATTGTTACTGGAGACGAATCTAAGGTTCATTATAATGAACCAGAATCCAAGCAGGACTCCATTCTATGGTATAAAAAAGGCACACCACCACTCAAGTAGTTCAAGCTAACAGTTAGCTGGAAAAGTAATGGCGACCACCTTTTAGGACTCCTATCAATTGTTTATATATATATAAAGATGTTTTTATAACTGAAGAATGTTCCGCTTCAATCTTAGAGCAGTTAAAAGGAACAGTCAGAGAAAAAGTAGAGGAAAATACAGTACAGACGAATCGTATTGCGCTGACTGCCCTGCACAAAGGGGTCTCCATATAATAAATCACCATCCCTATAGTCAAGACCTTGCTCCTAGCGATTACGTTTAGAGATTTTGACTAATATTGATAGTTTTTATTAATAAATGGTCAAAAATGAACGTTTTAACCATGAAATTAAATGAAGAAATTTACGAGCTTTATTGCCCAACAGTTTCCGCCTTACAGAACAATCAACGTGATTCAAGAATTCTCACTAGCTATACAATGTTACTAGCCAATGATCACGAAATCACCTTATATTAATTTGAAATACAACTAACACAATAATAACACCTACAAATTCTCAACAGAATTAGACCTAACATAAGTATTACTTATCCTACAGAAACAAAATATCGAAATGACCAAAGTATCTCTCAAACTTTCTGCACATAAAGGCGATCTCAGGAGGATATTAGTTAGCCCTGTCACACACAAACGTCGACGACGCCTCCTACTATTAAAAGGTGGTACATAGAATTTTTATTTAGATAACAAATATGATCAGTCCACGCCGTGATGTATTAATTTGTACAAAAACAAAACGGAGACCAACATCCTCCTCAACTCAAGCGATCTAATTTAACTCTACTTAAGAGCAAATCCGGACTGAAACCCCGTTCCGGGTCGACTCCGTCTATCTTTATAGAAAGGTATTTTAAAAACCTTCGCTGTGCCTTCTGCAAAGTGGTCCTATGTAGCTCGTCATATGGGCACTAGACAACACAAGCGTACTCAAGTTTCTATCTAACATACGCGTTATACAAGGCTACTTGTACTTAAATTTTTAAAAAGATATTAACAAATTAATTGAAAAAAAAATATTGCATTTATCTTTTTGACCGTTATCCCCTGTTCCGTAGAATTAACGCCCCTCGTAGGTATATGTGTGAAAATTAAAAAATACTTATAGAAAACAATTTTTCATTAATAACAATTAACAATATTCTTTTACTACAAGGGACATTCAAGATCTACCCGGTATTTGCATTTTTGAATCACAGACCGCCTTGAACGGAGCAGCGCGTGAGATGTGCAGTAGCTCGGAAAGGGAAGCTACACATACAGCACTAACATAATACTTTCGCAACTCCAATACAGCCATGAGTGGACAAAAGCTCAACATTCTCTGTTGGGCAACGGGTAATTCGAAAACGAAAGCTGAGATCAAGTTTAATTTGGATTAGACCTGTGGTACAGTTCGTTGATGCCACTTAGAGTAAGACTTATTTCTTCGAGATGATGTGTAAAATGAAAGTCATGCAACGAGCATCAGTGAAAATACAATTTTGGACATACTGATTAAATTTCTATAGGCTTGATCGACCGTGGATGCACTCTTAAACATCCAGCTGCTAGATGACGGTAAGGCTGCTTATCGTAACAAAAAGACACTGTTCTTCTGTACGACAACGCACGACAGCATATAGCACAGGTGTTTAACTCATCTAATTACATTGGGAACCTTGTATACAGTTGCGATACAGTCCAGGCTTGGCCCCATATAACTGCTATATGTTTTGCTCATCGAAAGAGTCATTAGAGTGGCAACTATTTTAATACGGTACTGACGTCCGCAGCTGGTATTACTAATAAATTTGTACACCACAATTATGAGTTAAATTGAATGTTCCTTGATTTCACTGTTTTTTTTTTTACTGAGTGCTTGCTTCTTTTACTACAGTTTCAAATATTTTCAGGAAACAAATGTGAAAATGTTCAAAATTTACGCCTAGTGTTCCTGGTGAAATCGTCGCCAGAAAACTATGAACGTCGAGTTGCGATTAGAAGTTCGTGGGGATTCCAACGACGATTTTCCGACGTAGAAATACGAACAGTATTCCTAATTGGTACCCGGAATTCTGCTGTTTTGCAAAAAACAGTCAATGAAGAATCTCAAAAATATGGTGATATTGTACAGGCCAATTATACTGATGTTTATTTTAATAATACTTATAAAACGATGTCTGGTTTTCATTGGGCCATGAAATACTGCCCTAACTCAAAATTTTATATGTTTGTTGATGATGATTATTATGTATCAACTAAAAACGTTTTAAGATATATAAGATATCCAAGTGATTATCCAAATTACCTAAAATCTCCGATATCAAATCATGCCGTATTCCAAATGCGTAGACCAAAAAATACTTTTAATGTTGATCTGAATGATGATGTTAGATTGTACACAGGTTATGTTTTTAGATCTGCTCCACACAGACACTTAACGAGCACATGGTATGTGCCTCTAACAGAATATCCATATCATATGTGGCCACCTTATGTGTCTGCTGGAGCATATATTTTATCTCGATCGTCTTTAATAGATATGTATTATAGTAGTTTTTATACAAAACATTTTAGATTTGATGATATTTACATAGCAATATTAGCGTATAAGTCCAAAATAGCGCCATTCCACTGTGATGAGTTCTATTTCTACCCAAAACCATATACAAAATTTGGATATCAATATGTAATAGCATCTCACGGCTTCGGTAATGCTAGAGAATTATTAACTGCATGGAATGAGCAGAAGGCCCTAGGAAATGCCTAAAATTTACGTATTTAGGGGAAAGTACTCTGAGATGGCATACTTTTTAAAAATAATTCATAAAAATTAAACCCTTGCTAGATAAGGAAAAACAAATATATGTGTGAAAATTTGTTTTATTTTCGACAAAATATGTTCGCAACAACTAATTCTAAAAACATATGAATGGAAAAAATGAAATAAAATGTAAACTCTTACAAAAACCATCTCACCCTCCAATATGCATACCTCCTACAGGTGAGATGGCATACACCTAAAATTATTGGGTTTTATTTACAAATATCGCAAATTATATTTTTTGCAGTTCTGGGTAGGCCTATACAGTCTGCGTGGCACCATTTTTGACATAGTTGGCAACGTAGCCACCACTCTTTGCTTCGTGACATACTGTATGGCCCAAGGCAATAGATGCAGGCCGGATCTTCGTCCTCTTCGGATCCAGAAAACTCTGGTTCTTTTTCACTATCAGAGGACGTGGGTACGCAGATTTTTCTGTTGGCCGAGCGATTAGCAGATTTTCTTAAAACTGTAGCTTTCTTATTAGCCACTTCGAACTTTAGTTCATCAATATCCGGCGTAGCATTTAGAACTCCGAATTTTCCTTTTCTACGATTTGACCTCGTTGTAGCAGTTGCCTTTGGCAATGGAGAAATTTCTGATATGCTTAGGTCCTGTGTCCGATCTATAGACGACGAAATTCCAGGTTGTTCATCTTTGAATGACGAAGATTTTGGTTGTTCATCTTTGGAAGATGAATGATCAAGTGGTTCTTGGATGGTTATTAAAAGTCCATTTGGCTCTTTAACTTGTGTGTCTTTGGATGATGATGGTCCTGTCTGTTCATCTTTGGACGATGAAGGACCAGGTTGTTCTTGAAAGGTTGTGGCGTATGTGACTGATTGGACCATAGCATCAGCACCAACTTCTGATACCAGTGGTAATTTTTGTTCAGTTACATCCGCAGGTGCGAACATCCAATCAGGAAAAATATTCTCATTTAGTGGGAATATTCTTGCAGCCGCGAATCCACTTTGCCCATTTTTAACTGTAGCAGCTCGAAGAAACGCCTCTTTAAATATACCCGAAACTTGCTGGTGAGCTACCGTTCGACCAGGGTGGCTCTTCAGCCAGACATTCAATTCTTGATTATAGAATGTATTTAAAGGCCCAAAAAAACTAACGTCTAGCGTCTGGAGTCTGTGGGTACAATGTGGCGGAAAACAGAAAATTATAATGCCATTCTGCTTTGCAAATGTTAAAACATCGAGGCTCTTGTGACTGGAATGCCCATCTAAAAGCAATAAAGCTTTATTTTGAGGTGTAACTTTGCTGTGTTTAACAAAATGTTGTAACCATTTAAGAAACACCTCTCCATTCATCCATCCCTTTTCTTGGGCAAATCCTACGGAACCAAATGGAGCTTGGTCCATTACATCTAATTTCATATGTTTTCTTGGAAATATAAAAGCTGGCGGAATATATGTTCCCAGAGCGTTTACACAGCAAACTGATGTGAAGTGATGGCCTCTCTCAGCACTCGTTAAAACACCAACCTGCTTTCGACCTCTAGTTGCAAAAATCTTGGCATGCTGTGATGGTACTGTGCTATACCCGGATTCGTCAACATTCCAAATTTGCTGTGGCTCAAATTTATATTCTTCTAGTATCTCGGTTAAGCAACGAAAAAATATTTGAACTTGTGGCCTATTAAAACCGCGGGCCCTTGCAGCTGAAGTAGCTTCCGGTATGCGAAGAGATATTGTAGGGTTCCGCATTCTAAATAATTTTAACCAACCTCTACCAGCCATTTCTTTTTCATTGCAAAATCTATGAGGAATTTTTTTCTTAACGGCTATTTGATATGCTAACTTTCTAACATCAACTGATGTCATTCCAAAGAATCGGATTTCCAAATCTTGTAGATGTTTGACTAATTCTTTCTCCAAATTCGCATCAAACGTAGTCTTGTGTCCACCTAAATATCCTTTAGAACTATTGCCTATATGAGCACGTCGCCGCAATGTAGTAAATGGAACATTATAGGTTTTGGACGCCAACAACCAACCCATTTTACCGCTCCTAACAGCATCGATAGCCTCCTTCATTTGATTCTCATCCTATGACTGCCGAGAAGATTTTCTAATATATGGAGCCATTTCTAAAACGAAATTAATAATTTATAAAAATGGTACGAGTAGATACATACAACCAGACTGAGGTAAAAGTCGTGGTGTTGTGTGAGATGGCATATATGCCATCTTAGATAACCAGAACCTATGCCATCTCACGCACACACACGTGCAAACAAAAAATAATCTTAAAAAATCTAAAACTGTAAACAATCAGTAAACCAGCAACAGTGGTTTCAACAGTATACTTAAAAGGTAGAAAATGTGTTAAAACTTACCTTATGCTGGCTAAGGGCGTCCGAAAATAAACACAAAAAGCTTTGTCAAACAAAAGTTTCAGACGTTGATTTTTAAACAATGTTACGCAACATCTCGACAACGAATAGAAACGAACTAAAAATGGTATCGTTACAAACGCCAACGCATTACCCACCCCTCTCAACGTCGGTGGTGCCATATCTGCCTTGATTTTCGCAGATATAGGCGCTATGCCATCTCACTGACTATGCCGTCTCAGTATACTTTCCCTATATCAGAAAACTAATTTCGTTTTTCACAAATTTACAGACTTATTTAGCACCATACACCTTCGTTTATATCTCTCGCAATAGTTATTTACCTCTTAAGTGCGGAAAGTAGTACTTTTCCGCACACGATAGATTAACGAACGACGTGCAGTGAAGTTCGGTCATGGGTCAAGTGTAGAAAAGACACTTTCCGCATGTTTTAGGTAGAATTTTTTTTCTTACAGCGCCTCAAATTTCGCAAAACCAAAGAGTACATCCTAACTGGAGAGATAACTCGCAATAATTGAAAATAAGTTATTACCAGAGAAAAAGACTCAATGGCAAACAAGTGGTTTAAGTTTCAAAAATCTTGCGGAAAAGTAACGTTTCCGCACAATATTGCTATAACTGATATAAAATCAGAGCAAAATGTGCAACTGTCCGCACTAAAAAAAATGCGGAAAATTGCATTTTACCGCACGTTCGTAGGAAAAATATATTTGATATTCGTTGCATAAATATCCTTATAGGATATTTTACATAAAAGAAATCGGCAGAGCTTGAACTATCATTTGCTCCTACTCAAGAGAGCGGTAACTATCATGGCATTAAGGCGTTTACATTAAAATCAGTCATAAAGTATAATAAGGTTGTATATTAAAAAAGTCGTTTCCAAAATTCTTCAGAGCTTCAAACACAATGTTTGACACGTATGCTAGTGTAAGATGTTTCTCCTCCTGCCCGAGGCGACGCCGACGGTCCATTAGTGTACATGCTATGGTATGCTGATGAACTCCTAAACAAAAATTTAAAAATTAAGCTAAACTCCTAATTTTGCAGATCAAAGAAAGCTGTCGACAATACAAGGAAGAACTAGTTTTTCACATGTTATACAGGTGGCCAGAATTTAATTGCTCACCAATATGACCTAAACTGTAAGAGTTACAAGGTCAGTCAAATTAGACAAAATTGCGTTATTTAGTGCTCACTTATCTACCGGGTTTCCCAAATTGTTAACAAAAAAGTAAAAAATCAGCAAATTTTAATTGTCAAAATTTCTTATGCATTTTTTGTTCTAATGGGATCAATACCAGCTTATACCAGAATTAATATGTTGTTTCAAATTATCCTTGCTGCCTTGTTTAGAGGTTTCAATTTGAATTGCCCGCTATTTTGCTAGTTATATGTCATTTTTTGACAGATGACAAGTTCAAACTACGCCTTTAATAAAAATGGAACGACTCTTCAACAACAACGCATCGAAATTATTAAAATTTACTACAGAAATTGTGAAAATTGTGTTAAAAGTTAAAAGTGTTTTGGGTCGTCGTGAGGCACCTTCTCGGCCAGCTATCGTTCGAGCTGTTGGGTCAAGTTAGTGATGTGAAGAGCCGAACTCATGTTCGTCGTGCAAGAACACCAGCGAATACTGCTTCTGTAGCTGAAAGTGTGAACAAAAACTCAGGTTTGTCCATTCCACGTCGTTGTCTGGAATTAGGCATTTCGCAAACGACATGACACTGAATTTTGCATAAAGATTTGGGTCTTAAGGCTTACAAAGTTCAGTTAATACAAGAACTTAAGTCAGCCGACCTCAACAGCGTTGTGTCTTTGCCAATTAGGTGTTGGAAACGCAAGTAAATGATCCCGAATTTCACAAGAAAATCTACGCTACGTTAACAGAATTCGGTTGATGTTACGCTATCGGACCATGATTAATAA
This sequence comes from Apoderus coryli, assembly GCA_911728435.2. NCBI lineage: Eukaryota > Metazoa > Arthropoda > Insecta > Coleoptera > Attelabidae > Apoderus > Apoderus coryli. Next base: position 1,730,345 of record OU452206.1, on the reverse strand, counting down.
ATTTTTATTGCCAGAATTGGAATGTGGATAATGTTTATTTCCAACAAGATGGCGAAATGGTGAATTGGCCCGCAATATCATGTGATTTACCACCATTGGACTTTGTTGTTTGGGGTTACGTGAAAGACAAGGTTTATGCCAATGCTCCCCAGTCAATTGAAACACTCAAAGACAATATTCGTTCTGTTCTTGATGAAATAGAGCCGCAAATGTGATGGAAAATTTAATCAAAAGTGGTCGTGGGGGCAAACTGTCTGATATTGTTTTTCATTATTAATGGCGCAAAGCCTTCTCTATCGAATGAAATAAAATTCAATTATTTTACAAGAAATACGGGGTTTTGTTAAAAATCAAAATGAAACCTCTAATTGGAATATGAGTGAAAATTCATTGTATATATTGGCTTATTTTCACAGCATCTAACTTTTTAAGCACTAGATGTCGCTATATGCTCTATTATTTACAAAACTTGTCTTTGTGGAGATATAATGAGCGTCATCGAATCGAATGATAGAGCATACTGATGAATTGAGTGTCCAGTGGCCTTCATAATCACAAAAATTTTAAGTGCTGGCGAACGCATTCATCATTTAACTATTTAATTAATTACCAGGAGCAGCTTTATTTTAATTCTAGTCAATTTGTGTTTAGTTAAATGAGTTGAGAGCTGGGACTTAGTAGTTAAGTAAAAATATACCTATACACAGAAAATTAGAAATAGACAACGTATGTTATAGAAAGAAGAAATTATTTTTAAGCAACTCTTAATACTGATGAAGGGCAATTCAAATTCGTAGACAATTTTACAAATGACATAATATATTTATTTTAGTATGAAATTTTATTTTTTTCAAAAATACCGACATTTTGGATATTCGTTTTGATTTCTTACTGTTGCATCATAGAGATTTTTTTTCGTATTTCTGTCTAATAAAATTAACAATTCTAATATTTGACCCAATAGCACTTATGTAGTCAACCTGTTAACTGAAACATTGTTACTAAAAAAATTACTAAGCATTCCTGGTGATAAGTTCACAAAAACAGTTCGATCTCCTCAAAATATTGAAACTCTGCGACAAGCGGCGAAAATCAGGTCTCGCCGTTAAGCAGTAGTACTTCATTTCCTTCCGTATAAAATGATTATTGTCCATAAACTGCAATATAGGTCTGCAAAAAGAAAGTTGGAATTGCTAGCTAACAACATGAGTTTGTTCATGAGTAACGAGGCACATGTTTCTTTATCGGGAAGAAAAATGACCTATGCTTATTTTTATTAGCATATCACACTACAGTACATGCTAATCTGTCAGGATAATGGGTTTGCTTAACATGTTCTTGAACTACCATCAAAATTCCAGGATTCTGTCTTATTGCGACGAAATGACAAATTTTTTTCGGAGACTTATTTTGGGCCAAAAAATTTCAAATAAATTATTTAAAGCAGTGTTAACACAAAATACTCCAACATTGGATTGCCCTGAATAATCACTCAAAATTCAAAACGATCGTATGCTCCAAAAGTTTCAATCGACCATCGAAATTCAAAAAAAAGGATCTTTTTTTTTTTAACAAATATTTGAGCTCCCTACCGAACCGTCTATAACTGTGATACCATTTTGAAAAAAGAACATAAAGCTCTATCGAGTAATTTCAACATCCAATATGGCGGTCACATAGAAAAAGATAACTGAATGTTGTTTACGGAAAACGAAATGTCTAGGGATCACCTTATTACTATCCTCAGGAATGTACCTACATTTTATTTTTTCATATATTAAACCTATCTAAATATCTAAAATGTCACGTTTTTTAAAACTTTCGAATATGGTAGGTAATTAATATTTTTATCCAACTTCTACCAATTGATAGATTTTTGTATGCCCAAGTCTACTTGGGCATTATTAGAATTTATGTAGTCAATAATTATATCGAATGCCTACCTACTCATATCCTAATTATTAGTCTTTATATTAATATATTTATTTTATGTATTATTTATTTTGAAATTATTATTATTGTTGTAAGTACCTACACAAATCCATTTTACGTATGTACCAACTTTACTTAATAATTTAATCAAAAAAGTGTGTAATAATAAACGAAATTGTGTAACAAAATTATATTACGAAATAAAAAAAAAATACATATAAATATGAATAATGAGCAAAATAATATACCATGGTTAGGACCTTCCTATCCTGCACGCAGTCGGACAAGATGAATTCAATAATTCTTAAAAATGTCCACTCACTACAACTAGATGGCACCTTCATACCCTCTATACTGGAGAGAGGCAGGATTTAAATACTATTTCTTGGTTTGTATAAATACACCCCAACCCCCCAGTCCAAGAAATATACAAATCTAGGCATCCCACACTAGACATCCACCCGACGGCGGTTTCGTCGTATTATTTTACTCAGTTATGTTTTCGTAGTACTACCGACATTTTCTGACTACCTACTAGACCATCATTGATGAGTCGTGGATCGACGAAACCGCCGCACAGTGGGGTATTTGCCTAATTTAACGCGCCAAAATTCAATTTTGTAAATTTGTTAGAAATGGGTAGTAAATGTACCTATCATAAAGCCAGATAGACAAAGAACCATAAAATATTCTTTTTGGACCTCTGTTTTTACCCATAGGTGCATAGGGTTAGTGTATATCTGACTATTTATATAAGAGCATGTGTTTCAGTTAGTATTTCGTTATATAAAGTGTGTCTTTGTGTGATAATTTTTTTGTACTTGGACATTGTTTTAAATAGAATTTATGATGGAATCTAGTCTTTCAGGTAAGTTATGTTATATATTTATTTACTTTTATTTTGTTAATAATCATATTTGACAAAAATAGTGTTTTTATTTCTTACTTTTTATAAGGAACTTAAAAAACCGTAAGAAATTTGTTATATCTCCAAGCGAGTCCCAGCTATAATTTTTACTTTAGAATGAAGTATAGTTATTCTGCTTTCAAGCTCAATGAAACTCTCATCCGGTTTTGTCCGGTTTTTTAGTGAATTCGGCATTCTAATAATACGCTGTGTCCAAGAAATCATCACTATTTTTATGCACTATGTTCGAAATACATAATTAAAAAAATTTTGCAAATCGAAAATTATTTTGATATAAATTGTTTTTAAAACTATTATAGTTTATGTCTATTTTAATACAAAAATAGAGGTTGCCATATTTTTTTGTCTCATTGGATTTAATATTCTTTAAAAACCTAAAGTTGAAACTTCTCTAATAATACCTTATCAATAAAAGTCTTGGATATTTTTATTGCAAATATTCATTTAAAATAAAAAAAATGTTTTAACGTTTCGAATAGATTATAACATCATCCATATATCTTTTTTTATAGACCCATCACTTGTGACTCTAATCACTAAAAGGGAGTTATTCAACATTATGCGACAACAAACTGATATGGATATCCACGATTTTATTCTTCATCATCTGCAAAATCGATTCCATTATTCCGAAGAAGATATGAAAGACGTTAAAATAAAATTTTCTTATTTTAAATCCTAGATGAAAAGCAAATGGACAGCTGATCACTATAACGAAAAGACGTTCTTAGATAAAAAATACAAATTGGCTTGACTACCCAAACTACCAAAGCAGGCTGTAGGTCGTCCAATAAAAGCAGTTGAGCTTGCAAGTGATCGCACTAAGTTGCGAAAAACAGAACAGTTAAGAAGCAATGTAAGCTGCAGTGAGATTTTATTTGCTACACACAGTCAGCTCCAGTCTACAGGAAAAAGAGATGCCGCACAGGTTTTAAAAAATATTGCTAGCACTCCTACCCGTGGAAAAAATATTAAAAATCTTACACAACATAATCGAACGAAGAAGAAGATAAAGGCCAAATAACTCCCCTAGCGGCTCTGATTATGTTTGCATATTTTTTTTTTAGAACTAAGCTAGTTGTATGTTGGTGTCAGAATTGGAACACCCTGTATATGGATAAATTTGTAAAAAAAAACGTAACTAATTTTCAATTAATATCTTTCCCCTAGAATTTTTCTAAAGTGGTGAAAATGTTTGGTACACTTGTGGCCACAGATTTAGAAACTCGATTTTCTTCTAGATCTGTGCTTGTGGCGACCATCATTGTTCTTGTGCCACACTGTATATATATTTTAATTTAGTCTGCTGGTACTATGGCGACCATTTATCTTGTGCCACACTGTATACATATTTTAAGTTTAGTAATGATTGTAAATAATGTACTTCAATATACGAAATTCATATTAAGTTCGGTAATTAAATATTTAATTTTGTAAATACCGTAACCAGTGTTTTAATCAAGTTACATACACCAAACACCCCAAATTACAAAACACCCTGTTTGTTTTTTTTTTAATAATCTATTTGACCCATATTTTTGATCATTATAAAACTATTTTGTATTTAATATTTTCTCCTAGATGTTTTCTTGTTATATTTGCCAAGGACACCCTGTATATTTACGTTGTGTAAGAAAACTTAGCTAATTTATCAATTTTAGTAATTATACAACCAACCTTACTGTTAGAACCTGTTTTGCACTTAGTGTCTTTCTTGTATAATTTTGTCTTGCTAAATTGGCCAAATACCCCACTGTGCGCCGTCTGGTGGATGTCTACTGTGAAATAATATTTAAATATAAATAATCTGTTCAGAAAATCGAGACATACCTTGGCTACAGCATAAAGATATCTGTATGCTGTGCCTTGGCTCTTATTAATAGAGTTGGAGAGATCAGTGTTCCCAACACTTCAGACCGAAAATATCCCTGAATGAGCATCAAAATTACACCACTTTACACACAACATTGTTGCCAATGGCTAATTAAAAAGATTTATGGAAAAAGCAAAAAAAAAACGCCGAAATTGTGGCTGTTTGCTTTTGCATTTTGCCTCTACAGTATAGCCAGTACCAGCAGGTAGGAAGCCATAAGCCTTACTAGAAGATCATGACTGGCGGTCATGTCGTGTCATATCCCAAAAAAAAAAAAGAAGAAACAATTTGACAATTGAAATCACTAAAAACATAGTCGGCCAAATTATACCAAATTATCCCAAATAATTTGTTGTTAGAAAATTACACACAGTGACCTCAAAATATCCCAAAACGGTGTAATTACACCCGAATTGGGAACACTGGGAGAGATATAAAGTGTTAAATAGCGGATAAAGTTGTTCTTGTTACAATGAATTGACAACATAGAGTTCTTGCAAATCAAACGTAAAAAAATGAACATTTGGTAGTATAATATTGTCGATGGTGGCAATTTCGGTAACCTATTTTTCAAATGATGGCACTTTCGGTCCAGATATAAATATATGATTTTATATAGGATAATGTATAGGTAGATACTTTTGTGTTTTAGGACCTACGCAACATTTTCGACAAGTCAATAACTAGTGTTCCTCTATAAATGCCTTCATTAAATTTGGGGTGGTTTATTGGAAAACTAGAATGAATAATTTTAATGATTATTTTAGGAACTATTTTTCACATATTGCATGATCTTATTCCTTAATGTCGTTTCATAAACTTAGATTCACGTAAATTCTAGTTAGTGGTGATAAAGCGGCCAAATTTTATATATATAAACTCTCAACTTTTAACAAAATCTCGTCACACGTAAAGTGATTTAAAAAATGAGTATTTTTTTATTAAAATTTGTCAGCCTGCGATAATAGCGTTTCCGGCGCGACAACACATCAATACGTGCATCCATGTTTATTAGTTAAAACAAACGACATCCGCATGTTTCCTAATAAAATGGACCAAAGATAAACCACAGACTACCTGGTTTTAAAATAAGTTGATTCAAGTATTTTAAACCTTCAAAATTACAAAAATATAATTCATTTAATGCTATGCCTAAGCCTAAGAAAGTACATACAAAAAATATTTTACCTTTTGAAAGTATCAAATTCAAACCGTGGCAACTGTTGAAGTTTACACTGTATATATTCAAGTATTGTTATTAGTCATATGATTGTTGTTAAAAATATTGTAAGAATAGATTTTATTGAGTTTTGTCACAAGAAGTTTATATTTCTTTATATTCAAATATCAGTGGAAGAAAGTTAAGAGACAGAACAAATTTACGTAAACCTGCGAGATTTGAAGATTTTGCAATGTCAGTTGCTGTAAATATTTTAGAGAGTAATGAGCCTCAGAGTTTTGATGAAGCTATCCGAAGCAATGATAAAGATCAATGGAAAGCTGCTATGGAAAGAGAAATGCAGTCACATAGTGAAAACGGAACATGGATCTTAGATAAATTGCCTAAAGGAAGGAAAGCTATTCCATGTAAGTGGATATATAAAATTAAATCAAATCCAGATGGTTCTATTGAAAAATATAAGGCAAGAATTGTGGTCAAACGTTTTTCACAAAAATGTGGTAAAGACTACGATCAAACATTTAGTCCAGTTGCAAAATTATCATCAATCAGGAGTGTATTAAGTGTTGCTGCTATCGATAATATGACTCTTACACAATTTGATGTAACTACTGCTTTCCTGTATGGATCACTAGAAGAGAACATTTATATGAAACAACCAGAAGGGTTTGAAGATGGAACAGATAGAGTGTGTTTTTTAAAGAAAAGTCTCTATGGTTTAAAGCAAGCTCCACGCTGTTGGAACAAGCGCATTGTAGATGTTTTATCAAACTTTGGTTTTAAAAGCACAGAAGCAGATCCATGTCTATTCATTATGAAAGAAAATGATAGTACTTTGATTTTATGTTTGTATGTTGATGATGGACTTCTCGCATCAAATGATGAAAACTTAAAATCAAAATTTTTAAATTATCTTGAAAATGAATTTAAAATTACTGTCAAACCTGCTTCATATTTTTTGGGTCTCGAAATTGAAAGAAATAGTACAGATGGTTCTATTAAAGTCAGCCAACAGGCATATGCTAGAAAAGTATTGGATCGCTTTTCTATGAGCGAATGTAAGCCTGTTAGCACTCCGATTGTGAAAGAAACTGTTCAATCAGGGAAGGATGAAGATTCCAGTGTAATTGAAATTTCTTATAGAGAAGCTGTGGGAGCATTAATGTATTTAATGATTGGAAGTCGTCCAGATTTAGCCTACGCTATAGGAGTAGTTTCTAGATCAACAGAAAATCCTAGTCATGCCGATTTTGTTAAAGTTAAAAGAATATTTCGATACCTTAAAGGCACTTTAGACTCTGGTATAACTTATCAACGCGATGCAAATAAAAACGTTATAGAATGTTTTACTGATGCAGACCACGGAGGTGATGAACTTACGGGGAGATCTACATCTGGAGTTGTATGTATGTATGCAGGAGGTGCAATATCTTGGATGAGTCAAAGACAGTCTTCAGTAGCAATTTCAACTACAGAAGCAGAAATTGTAGCTGCAAGTGAAGGTGCTCGAGAACTTGTCTGGTTAATGAGATTGTTCAATGAAATTCACGATTTGAAAAGTGTTCCAGTCCTATTTGTTGATAATGAAGCTGCAATCAAATTGGCGCAAAATCCTGAATTTCACCGGCGTACAAAACATATCAGAATTAGACATTTCTTTGTTCGAGAACTTGTAGTGGATGGTCAAATTCTGATAAAGAAGATAGATGGAAAATCACAAATCGCTAATTTGTTAACTAAGCCATTATTCAAACCGAGACTGCAAGAACTTCGAGGACGATTGGGAGTAACCAATACATTGAATAAGGGAAGGTGTTGAAGTCATATGATTGTTGTTAAAAATATTGTAAGAATAGATTTTATTGAGTTTTGTCACAAGAAGTTTATATTTCTTTATATTCAAATATCATTTCCGAATATTTAAGTATTAGGGTGGTTTATCGAACTTTAACAGCAACTGCTCTGTTCAAAAAATTGTTTTTCAAGTTAAATGAAGTTGTGGATGTCGTTTAAAAGATTTAAAATCATTAGGAAGGAAAAAAGTATAAAACTCCACTTTGATTAGTAATTTAAAAAAATCAAATTTAGGTATGGATGTTTGTCCTGCATATTTACTACCCATTTCAATAAATCAATGAAATCAATTATCCATATCCGAAGTGAAGTGCCAGTTTCAAATAAGATAAAACAAAAACTTCAAAGTCAACTCCACAAAATGTTTAATAAAAAATAAACATTAACGGAAAATAAGGCATTATCAGTCCAGTTGACAACTACAAGAGGCGAGAAACATCAAACTAATGATCAAAAAACCACACTTAAACATCTTGTGTTGAGGTTGAGTTAAGGTTACTTATTTTAAGTGTTTTTTTGTTTGTAATTTTGATGTTATATTCTCCCTTCTTATGTTTGTCAAGTGGGCTGAGGTTTATTTTTTATTAAACACTTTGTGGAATTGAGTTTGAAGTTTTTAGTCGTTATAGGTAAGTATTTAAATTTTGTTGAAATGATTTTATTCTACAATAATTGGCTGAGTCTCCAACGCGACATGCGGTTTCTTTCTGTCCACATTTTTCTGCAACACCCGGTTAAACAATAATAATGAAAAATTAAAACAAAATCAACAGAAATCTTCTGTGGAACAGCAACAAGTTAAAATAAACACGAACAACTTTTGACGAGTTGGTGCAAATCATATAATTGCCGGAAGAACCTGAAGATAGGCGGCAACCTAAGATAAAAAACAGATACCTTCCTTCTTAACTTAAATCACACATTACCTCCGTATTTTATGTGCAAATATATATTTTAGAGGCGAATATTATGCTACAAAAATTATATAGAAAAATCACTCATCGTTTCTATTTTGACGATTATAAGAACCTTACGAATAAATTAATAGTCCTTCAATAATAATAATAAACACTTACACTGAATTGAAAGAATTGAGAAAAACAGATTTATCTAAATTATTATTATCTAACTTATTTGCTTCTTGCTGAGCCAACTGTAGAAGTGTTTGACTGCTTTCCAAGATCTAAAACAGAACAATAGAATTTTTAATAAAAAGTGAACAATCCCGTCACTTCCAAAAAATTTTTGGTAATTATTGTTTTTTTCAATTATATAATCAAACATGTTTTGAGTGTTTATATACCATCATCAGCCATACAAGATCAGTGTCATGAAAAGATAAAACATTATCCATACTTGATTGTATGACTGATCATAGGGATTAGAGCCTTGAAACATATCATTTAAAAAAACATTGGTGGGGCTGATGGAATTGTTTACTTTTTAAACATCGCATTCCACTGTGACAATAGATTACTTAAAAATAAATCCATTGGACATTTAATAGATATTACTGAGTTGCTTGTTACATAACATAACCAGAATGTATACATATTTGCAATTTGTTTCACACACCATACTTTTACCAGAACGGCAATTACGTTGATCGGCAAATATGAGACAAATTCCAAACACACCAGTAGTACTTACACTACTGTGTAGAGAAAGTCTCTTTCTCCACCTAATAGGTATCTAATGGGTATGCTTATTTAACCTGAAAGTCTGATATCTGTGAGACATCCATTGTATTATGGCTGCTTTTAACTCTCTATTTCATCGGATTTGATTAAGAAATTACAAAATACCTATGCCAGGATGTTAAGATATTAGCCGAAATCTACAAATAAAATATTAAGGAGCATGTCCAGTAAATGTCGTATAGGCGAGCAACACCTACGCAGGGAATCAGAAAGGTTCAATCAACTCACAATGTTACCAGAATTAAGTAATCATGATACAATTTAAATGAATTAAATCCATATTCCAAAATCAACTAGAAAGCTACAAAGTCTGTGTGAGTTGACTTTGACGTTGTTTTCTATGACAGCAGGGTACCAGATGCTGTATAATAAGATATTTGAGTTTTGGGAATTTAAATACATAATACAATAGTAACTAATAATTATTTATACCTTTCTAAAACCAATTTCGGTCTCTTTTATAGTTTTATCATAATTATCAAATATAGAACGATAATAATCTATACTCTGCTTTAATGTACCGAGTTTATCTTGTATTGTCCGTAAATTTTTTTCTAGAATGTTCCTTTCGGCTTCGTGTTTTCCAATAATATCCATTACTTCATTTCTTTTAGTTTTTAAATCATCTAGACCTACCAAAATATAATTTCACAATGTATTGACGTACTCTTTGATTTTACCAATGCCAACTTACACTTAACTAGCTCCTGATTGTATGTTTGTAGGGCTGCACCATGTTCAGACATATTTAGTTAAATTAAAACTGAACTATACGTGTTTAAATTTATATTATCGAAACTTTTTGTTTCAATTCTCGTTATAAACACTTATAATCGGAGTAATATCAGTAGCTACATTTACATTATTTAGACTTAGTTAAATTATTGTCTGTCTCTTTAAATTTGAACTTGAAATAAAAAAAAACAAATCTAACAATCTCAATCTAACCTATTTCCATTTCTTCTACTTCTTTCTCTCCTTTATTGATGGCAGCACAGCTGCCAGCATTTATCAAAGTGCCGAGCCAATCGAAATCTGTTTATTATGCACAAGTGGGCAATTTATTAGAAGTTAGAAAATGGATTCGGAAAGGTAAGTTAAGTTGACATTACAGCTATTTTGAGATTGGAACTGTCTTGGGGCAATGTAAATATAAAGTATACTTACTCAAGTCGGTACCTTTTGTGGAGCGTTTACAAAGAGATGCCGCGTATCGGACATGCAACATTAGAAAATAGCCGAGAAAGCGAAATACGGGGACATCTATGCACGCATGTTCAAAAATTATTCTTACGAGGGCGGTAAAAATTGTAATTGTATATTCGTTGTTATTTAATTTAAGTAGGTAATTTTTCAATTAAAGCCATTGGTACATAAAAGCTTTTTTTATTTATTTTACACAAAATTACCGATGTTTGATTTTTAACAGAAAAATGTAACCAATTATACACAATAAAGAAAGAGGAAAAAATACAATATAAAAATAACAATTATGTATAATTTGGAAACATAAATTGAAACTAATTCGTGATAATATTTATTTAAAAGTTTAGTTGCAGCAGATAGTCATGCAGAGTGCGTTTAAATAATTCAGATTCTTCATTAAAGAAGTTGACTTCTTTTATAAATTACACAACTGAGAAGCTCAGAATGGCTCCTCAAAATTCGTGTGGGTCTGCGGGACGCGAAACAGATTAACAGATCTGGCATTGAATTAAAGCACATTCACGCTCACATCCATCAACAGTCTAGAACAATCGATACCCGCATTCAAGATCTTGAGCAGTTATGGTTATAAGTGATTTTCCATTTCTCCTTTTGAGTACTATTAGTTCGCAAAATGCAGTTTTACCTTAACGCCGAGTAATTTTGCTGCGTTATCCTTTGGGCAGTCGCATTACACACTTACCAACGGTAATATTTCTGACCGTTGGAACCATAGAAATCTTATATTATATATGTACTCTAGAATGCTAATTAAATCCATCCGAATACCAAAAAGTGTAACGGGTATGCAGAGTTTTCACGAACTACGCATGCTCCTCAGTAACTTATTTTCAGTACAGAGCTGCCATATTTAAAACTATTTTGTCGTTCGCCTTACAGAATTTATGCGACATATCTGTTTTATAAATAAATCCATATGTTGCGTCATACGAAACTGCTTGACAAAATCAAATAATTAAATGTTATCGGTAAAATTGCATACTGTTTAGTTTTCAGCAATATGAACGAAACATTTTTTTCCAAATCTTATTAAATTTAGGAGATTTCGCAACAGCGTCTGTTTTCGCAAATGACATTTCTCGTAGTGGGAATATCTGTCAGAGTCGGCTTCACAACAATTCAGATAGGTTTTATAATTGAGTTATGGTTTTATTCGTGGTATATTTTAATTGTTGATAGATATACCTATTTGTGATTAAAATTGTTTCTAATATTTGTTATTTTGGTTTTAGTTCGTTTATTTAACAAACAATGAGGTGTATAGTGTTGTGGTGTAAAAATGAAGGTATCATTCCTGGTATTAAATATTTTCAGTAAGTTATTGTTTCGGGTTTCTAACAGTCTGAGTTTGAGTCAATATGATACCATTGACATGATACTCATTTTTAGCTTGACAAAAAAAAGATATGATGTTTGGATGCGGGCATTGGGATCCTAGTACAGAAAATGTATGTGATGGGAATGTCATATGCAGTAAGCATTTCGCTGCAGAAGATATCATTTGTAGAGAAGACGGCAAGAGGATCACCCTCGTACCCGATGCAGTTCCCAAACTTTTGTTCAAAAGAAGAGATTATGTAAATGAGAGTGGAAGTTAAATTCTTAATCGTTTGATATCAAGACACTGTTTACTTAAAAGCAGTCTGTCAAAAATGCATGATATGTATGTCAAGAATATATTTCCTACGTTGTGTAGGTATACAAAGTTCGTTTGAATTCTGTTGTTAAACTGGAATATACTTAATTATAGAATCCTCCATGAAATTGCTGAGAATAAAAGTTCTACCAACCATGTTTTGTCACAAAATACTATTGCCAGTAGTACGGATGATATGGAAGTGGTTTACATGGACACGGAAAATATTCGTGAAGTCACTGTTTCTTGCACCCCTTCTTTGAAGGCTGTAGAGAGGTAAGAGGCCTAAGGTGGTTGTATAAACAAACAAATATTATATAATAATAAAATAAATAATTAGAATGCTCAATTCCTTACGATATTTTCCAGTATTACAATTTTTACTTATTTCTCGTTTCTGCTTAGATTTATTATTATTGGGTTGTACCTGTTAGACAATAAAGTATTTAGATATTTAATGTAATTTTTTATTTCTTAAATTCCTTTATTCCATTTTTTTATTTGAATTACCAAATGGTAAAATTTAATTTTAAATATACCTATAACATTAATATTACATTTAATCAAAGCCGGTCCTGTTGAAAAATAAGTTACTGGTGATCATGCGCATTATGGACAGCTCTACACATTTGGTTACATTTTTGTACTACGGGATTATCATTCTAGAGTATATATATATATATATATATATAATATAAGATTTCTGTGGTTGGAACGCACTTTTTATGAATACAAATATTATTAAAGCATAAAATAAATCTATTGTATTCTTTTTAGTACCACAAGTTAAAAAAAATTGTTTGTGGTTATTGAATCCAAGTTTCATATACCATACAGTGCATGGCATGCAAGTATTCGCTGGACACCGATAACGTAGCTGCGCTAACTCGACCTATTTTGAACTGGTCGATATCCTACCATGTAGGTTACCTCACTAGCAGTTTTTAGCGAGGGGAGTGCGCGGGGGTCGTGACGTCAGCGGCGACCGGAGTTCAGTGGCCACTAGGGTTGCGCAAATGTAGTTTCTCGTTTATTGTTTTTGAGATTAGCGTTTTCGTTACGATAATGTTGTGAGCTGGTAGTGAAAGAATTTTATACTTCCTCTAATAAGAGTTTAGACATTTTGGTGTTTTTGTCAATATTATAATTATATTATGTTTTGTTTAAAGTTTAAGTTTAAAGACCACTTTTTTAAAAAACTCGTTTTGACCTATTACCTTTATTGTGTATAAATAAATAAACATAAAAATGTCATCTAATTTCAATGTTTGTCTTCATAACATAAAGGTCAATATTTACCTTTTTAATGACAGGAGTGCTGTAAACTAAAGTCAGTGGCGTAGTATAATTCTTTTGAAATTGTGGTTGCAGTTCGGAATAATAAATAAATACACAGGAACTGTGGCATTTCAAATACTTGTTATTGTTTAGATAATATGATCTTATGGACCTCAATTTGCGTGTATAAGAAACAGAAAAATACTTTTGATATTTAAATGCAGGTTGTTGCGTACACACCACTCGTAAATCCTGTCGAAGTCTACCTGAAGTAGAGAAGAATCGCCAGCAGTGTTAGCAACGTACAAGAGTGAGTTGTTATATCACTGGATCTGTCATAAATATAACATAAAAACAATAATAGTCCCAGCACCGAGCCCAGAGGCACCCCAGCTGTTGCCACATTATTCACAGACCTGAACCCTTTGTACTCGACACACTGAGAGTGTCCACGGAACTAGGACTGCAATAATATAAGAATAGGATCAAGCCTGTCAAAGGCCTTAGAGAAGTCAGTGTCGATAACATCTACCCATAGAAATCTTATATTATATATGTACTCTAGAATGCTAATTAAATCCAGCCGAATACCAAAAAGTGTAACGGGTATGCAGAGTTTTCTCGAACTACGCATGCTCCTCAGTCACTTATTTTCAGTACAGAGCTGCCATATTTAAAACTATTTTGTCGTTCGCCTTACAGAATTTATGCGACATATCTGTTTTATAAATAAATCCATATGTTGCGTCATACGAAACTGCTTGACAAAATCAAATAATTCAATGTTATCGGTAAAATTGTAATACTGTTTAGTTTTCAGCAATATGAACGAAACATTTTTTTCCAAATCTTATTAAATTTAGGAGATTTCGCAACAGCGTCTATTTTCGCAAATGACATTTCTCGTAGTGGGAATATCTGTCAGAGTCGGCTTCACAACAATTCAGATAGGTTTTATAATTGAATTATGGGTTTATGCGTGGTATATTTTAATTGTTGATAGATATACCTATTTGTGATTAAAATTGTTTTTAATATTTGTTATTTTGGTTTGGTAGTTTGTTTATTTAACAAACAATGAGGTGTATAGTGTTGTGGTGTAAAAATGAAAGTATCATTCCTGGTATTAAATATTTTCAGTAAGTTATTGTTTCGGGTTTCTAACAGTCTCAGTTTGAGTCAATATGATACCATTGACATGATACTCATTTTTAGCTTGACAAAAAAAAGACATGATGTTTGGATGCGGGCATTGGGATCCTAGTACAGAAAATGTATGTGATGGGAATGTCATATGCAGTAAGCATTTCGCTGCAGAAGATATCATTTGTAGAGAAGACGGCAAGAGGATCACCCTCGTACCCGATGCAGTTCCCAAACTTTTGTTGAAAAGAAGAGATTATGTAAATGAGAGTGGAAGTTAAATTCTTAATCGTTTGATATCAAGACACTGTTTACTTAAAAGCAGTCAGTCAAAAATGCATGATATGTATGTCAAGAATATATTTCCTACGTTGTGTAGGTATACAAAGTTCGTTTGAATTCTGTTGTTAAACTGGAATATACTTAATTATAGAATCCTCCATGAAATTGCTGAGAATAAAAGTTCTACCAACCATGTTTTGTCACAAAATACTATTGCGAGTAGTACGGATGATATGGAAGTGGTTTACATGGACACGGAAAATATTCGTGAAATCACTGTTTCTTGCACACCTTCTTTGAAGGCTGTAGAGAGGTAAGAGGCCTAAGGTGGTTGTATAAACAAACAAATATTATATAATAATAAAATAAATAATTAGAATGCTCAAGTCCTTACGATATTTTCCAATATTAGAATTTTTACTTATTTCTCGTTTCTGCTTAGATTTATTATTATTGGGTTGTACCTGTTAGACAATAAAGTATTTATATATTTAATGTAATTTTTTATTTCTTAAATTCCTTTATTCCATTTTTTTATTTGACTTACCAAATGGTAAAATTTAATTTTAAATATACCTATAACAGTAATATTACATTTAATCAAAGCCGGTCCTGTTGAAAAATAAGTGACTGGTGATCATGCGCATTATGGACAGCTCTACACTTTTGGTTACATTTTTGTACTACGGGATTATCATTCTAGAGTATTATTATGTATGTAGATAAAGAAAAGACCGAGAGGGTTCTTGATATAAAGAAAGTATATTAATAAGTTATAAGGCATAAACGACATAAACTTTTTGATTATTATATTTAGCATGTAGCCTGAATTATACAACTATTCGAACTACTTACTTTGTCTAACCTAACTAACTGTCAATCCAATATACAACCATAGATGTGTGTAGAGACACTCACATAGAGATGTGTATAGAGAGACACTCATCTAAGGTTGCCATATTCTAGCCAAACCTGCATGTATTATAACCATACATAACAAGTATATATATATATATATAATATAAGATTTCTGTGCATCTACCTGACTTCCACTACCAAGTTGTTCAGACAAGAACTGCGTTAATACTACTAAATTGGTCGCAGTAGATCTAGCCGTTGGACAGATGAAATTTGTCGCTTCACGTGATTAATTAAAATATTATGGAGTACCTACAATTTCAAAAACCTTCCCAAAACACGATTGAATTGATATAGAGCGATAATTCGCCGCACATCACGTTTATCACCTTTTTTTTATAAACTGGAGTTACTCTAGATGATTTCCAAATGAACGTGAAAATGCATGATTGCAAAGCGAGACTGAAAATAGTACACAATGGCCTAGCGAACACTGCAGAACAGTATCTAATCAAGAAAGATGGTATATTGCGGTATGGTATTTGATGTGTTATACATAACAACATACGAATGATACCCACCTTTTACTTAAAAATTTCATTTATCAAAGAATTGCAACTTTAGGTTATCCTCTAACATTTATACGGCTTCTTAGCATAATAATAATAATAATAATAATATTTATTAGTATACGTTAATTTCCTTTTATACCGAACCAATGGGAACGTTCGCCCTTGGGTCGTGTTTCCGTGGGTGGCCGTCGTGGATCGGTGGCGTGCATTTCGCTTTGTTTTTGCTGTTTGAATATTTTGGCGCCATAAGCTAGTGCTCTGAATAATATAAACAACTGAATCTGTTACTAGATAAAAAGCAAAAACAAACTCGTTTATAACAGCAATTTTTATTGCTACATACTTATAAAATAATAATTTATAAGTTATTTGCGAATATTTTTTTACCCACGAGCTCCATAGTAAAAAGTTGGGAATATTATTGCATTATGGAATCGAAAACTAAAAGGTAGGTATATGTATATTAAGCATTAATAGCATTTTCATGATAAGAACGTAATATCATTTTTGTATTAACGTTTTGTAGGATGGATAATGATAAATGACTTTGCCAGATTTGTAAAATAAGTTTTGCTACCAGTGGCACAAGAAATAAGCACTTGAGGAATTTCCGCGGTGAATTAGTTCAGGACAAGGAGCTAACGAAACACACCATGTCTCCCATGTGTACAAATCAAGAAAAATTTTCCCGGCACGCTAATTTAATTACATATTTGGACAATATTCATAGAGTAAGTATTAAAGAAACAATATTAAATTTTGAGGAATTCGGAAGAAATGGCAATCTGGATAGGACAGGAGAATAGAGAAGTAGATTATGCATGTCATACGAGAAGGTAATGTCATACGAGAAGGCTAATGGTGATGAGATTATAGTCTACAATTGTAAAAGAACTAATTCTAAAGGTTTTTATGCCTATGTGCTAAATAATTGATAACACAATGCCATTGTTTTATGTTAGGCTATACCAGCTTGTGTAAAAGTCGCAGTATGAAAGCGGGTGGTAGTATACACATTAACGGAACATGCCCTTCTAGAATTGTGGTCCAAGTCTTACAAAATAGTATGTTATTCAAAAATCATTTATATCATTTGCAAGTCTTCATTGGTTATTTTTCTTTACCTAAATTTATTAGGATCGGTTTGAGTTACCTTTATCGTGTTTTACTTTGTTAATAAATATGTTTTTTTTTTGGATTTCAAATTTTTGTATTATTTCCAGTCTTTTATTTTAGCTATTCGTTCTTTGATCCCAATATCCCAATTTTCGTTGACTTAATTCTAAACATAGTTCCCGGTTTATACAACATAAACATAATTATAAATTAGTTTAAACAATAATATGAGCAAAGATTAATGTACATTAATCTTTGATATGAGAAAGCGTATGTATCTACTTTTGAGTTTTAGAGAAAGTACAGCTGAATTTCTTAATTCAAAATTTGCGTTTTGTATGATATTGCACATTACAATTTGTTAATGTACACTTACAACTAGGTATATTAGCGTTATAACTGACTCTTGTAACGGTGCCTATGATTCCAATGCATTCAACTTTTGTGATTATTATGCATATATTTATGATTATGCTGTATAAACCCGGCTTACAACAAGCAGACGCGCGCACGATGATTCTCATTGGCTCGGTATAAAAGGAAATTAACGTATGCTCGGCTTCTTACAAATAAATTTGTCCACCCATAAAAATTTCTATAAGGTTTGCCGGGTGCGCGGTAGGACGGTCCCCTGAATTTTGATTCTAGATACGGACATGCATTTCGCTAAAAAATATGCAAACAAAATCTCTTCTAATCTTTGCAACCTAAATGCCATGTTTGGTTCCAACCATAGAAATCTTATATTATATATGTACTCTAGAATGCTAATTAAATCCAGCCGAATACCAAAAAGTGTAACGGGTATGCAGAGTTTTCACGAACTACGCATGCTCCTCAGTAACTTATTTTCAGTACAGAGCTGCCATATTTAAAACTATTTTGTCGTTCGCCTTACAGAATTTATGCGACATATCTGTTTTATAAATAAATCCATATGTTGCGTCATATGAAACTGCTTGACAAAATCAAATAATTAAATGTTATCGGTAAAATTGTAATACTGTTTAGTTTTCAGCAATATGAACGAAAAATTTTTTTCCAAATCTTATTAAATTTAGGAGATTTCGCAACAGCGTCTGTTTTCGCAAATGACATTTCTCGTAGTGGGAATATCTGTCAGAGTCGGCTTCACAACAATTCAGATAGGTTTTATAATTGAGTTATGGTTTTATTCGTGATATATTTTAATTGTTGATAGATATACCTATTTGTGATTAAAATTGTTTTTAATATTTGTTATTTCGGTTTGGTAGTTTGTTTATTTAACAAACAATGAGGTGTATAGTGTTGTGGTGTAAAAATGAAGGTCTCATTCCTGGTATTAAATATTTTCAGTAAGTTATTGTTTCGGGTTTCTAACAGTCTGAGTTTGAGTCAATATGATACCATTGACATGATACTCATTTTTAGCTTGACAAAAAAAAGATATGATGTTTGGATGCGGGCATTGGGATCCTAGTACAGAAAATGTATGTGATGGGAATGTCATATGCAGTAAGCATTTCGCTGCAGAAGATATCATTTGTAGAGAAGACGGCAAGAGGATCACCCTCGTACCCGATGCAGTTCCCAAACTTTTGTTCAAAAGAAGAGATTATGTAAATGAGAGTGGAAGTTAAATTCTTAATCGTTTGATATCAAGACACTGTTTACTTAAAAGCAGTCTGTCAAAAATGCATGATATGTATGTCAAGAATATATTTCCTACGTTGTGTAGGTATACAAAGTTCGTTTGAATTCTGTTGTTAAACTGGAATATACTTAATTATAGAATCCTCCATGAAATTGCTGAGAATAAAAGTTCTACCAACCATGTTTTGTCACAAAATACTATTGCGAGTAGTACGGATGATATGGAAGTGGTTTACATGGACACGGAAAATATTCGTGAAGTCACTGTTTCTTGCACCCCTTCTTTGAAGGCTGTAGAGAGGTAAGAGGCCTAAGGTGGTTGTATAAACAAACAAATATTATATAATAATAAAATAAATAATTAGAATGCTCAAGTCCTTACGATATTTTCCAGTATTAGAATTTTTACTTATTTCTCGTTTCTGCTTAGATTTATTATTATTGGGTTGTACCTGTTAGACAATAAAGTATTTAGATATTTAATGTAATTTTTTATTTCTTAAATTCCTTTATTCCATTTTTTATTTGAATTACCAAATGGTAAAATTTAATTTTAAATATACCTATAACAGTAATATTACATTTAATCAAAGCCGGTCCTGTTGAAAAATAAGTTACTGGTGATCATGCGCATTATGGACAGCTCTACACTTTTGGTTACATTTTTGTACTACGGGATTATCATTCTAGAGTATATATATATATATATAATATAAGATTTCTGTGGTTCCAACTTTATTAGACTACAACTACAACATATATTTAATTTAGCTGAAATTAGATTCCCCACTATGAAAAATATAATGGTAGGTAGGTATATTGTTTTCTTTAATTTTTTGTGCAAAAATTGTTTATCATAAATACCTATAGGTGGTACTCTTGATATCAGAATGCATAAATAAAAAGAGTAAAATTTAATTTTTAAATAAAATATATCCCAAAGTTAATACAATTTTTGAGTTTGTGTGTACAATGTCGAATTCTGTTACACACGTGCAAAAACAAAATATGACTGAAAAACCTTACAAAAACGAATCCTTACCTAAACTTTGTAACCAACCCGAGTTTATTGACGATGATAAAAACACACAATTACATTACGCCGCTGCTCATGGCAATAAGAGTGATGTTTTGGACTACATAAAAAACGTATCGAAACATGTGGACGTTGAGAACTATTTGGCATGGACACCTTTAATGATGGCTTGCAGACGAGGCCATCTAGAAGTTGCTAAATGTTTGGTCGAGCATAGAGCAGATCCGTCAAGGTCCAATCGATTTGGTAAGCGATGATGTTAGATAACCAACATGCAAAAAAACTGACAAAATTTTAATTTATATTAGGTATTGTTTAAACATCTATCTATATTATTATATATTTAGACCGATATAAGTCTTTATAGTCATTATTAACTTCTTGAAGCCACTGATGAAGTAACATTAGGTTGTGATTATAACATCCAATTTTGTGGAGTAGACGTGTTTTACTTAATAACAAATATTTAACAACTTAAATATTTAATAGTCAAAATCACTGAGTGCTGTAGGTTGTCAGTCTAGGAACACCTAACTAGTTACATAAATATAAATAACAAGTAAAAAGTATCAATCATCAATTTTGAAGTTTTTTAGTTTAACACTTCCGTATAATACCTATCAACTGTTTTTGAATAAATAATTTATTTTGAAATTCTTTGGCTCAAAACAGGTCTCCGGAAAATATTCGCCATTCTGTCGGTTGAATAGACATAATCTTGAATTACTTATGGAAGGTAGCTCAATAGCATCTGAATAATATCAACTATCTTGAGAGATTGAGGCACTTGGTTACAGGGTGGTCGCAAATTACTGTAGTATGCTGCATTACTAAAAATAGGCATACGTGAATTTTCAGTAATTTTCGACCACCCTCTAACCAAGTGTGTTAATCTCTCAACATAGTTGATATTCTAAAGCTGTTATTGAACTACCTTTCAAAATGCAAGATTCTGTCTATTGAACCGACAAAATGGCGTATATTTTCCCGAGATCTGTTTTGGCCCAAAACAATTCAAAATAAACTGTTGCCCTCGAGGCACGAATAGCTCTCCATATTTAAGTGTAAAAGTAATAATTTTATGACCTTTTTGTCATTTATCTAAATTTAATAACTTTTTGTTTTGTTTTAGACATCAGCTATTTTTTTTAAGTATCGGGTTTTGTGCCTTTTTCTTCTCTTTGGAGGCACTATTTATACGCAGATATTGTATATTTCAGATCTAGGTCAAGTTCTTGAACGCAAATTAATTGATTTTTTTTAGTTTTATTATAAAATTTATTTTGCCCCCTTTTCTACTATTTACGAACGCCTATGTAAACAAAATTGTTATGCTGCATGTTGTAGGTTATCCGTTAAGTGGTTTTTGAGTTATCACGGATACAAATTTTTTCTGACCGTTTTATAGAATTTTCACGGACGCCTATGGCACATTAATTTTTGTCGTGTATTTTTACATTTTTTTCTCGTTTTTGACCTTTTTTAAGACTATTTTCGAACGCCTGTGTGAACTAATTCTTTTATGTAACATTTTTTAGGTTATATTCTATCACAACTATAAAAAATTATTCAATATTTCGGATAAGTTTAAGAAGTATGATTTTTTAAATTTTTGAACCCTCTTTTAAACCCCTTGCCTACGCTCAATGTTAATCACCACCTATAAATATCCTGTAGTATTTTCGTACCAAATGTGGTTAAAATCCGTTAAGTGGTTTTTGAGTTATCACGGATACAAATTTTTTCTGACCCTTTTATAGAATTTTCACGGACGCCTATGGTACATTAATTTTTGTCGTGTATTTTTAACACCAATTCATCTAGTTAAATATAAAAATTTTTACATTTTAATTTTTTTTTATTTTACCCCTTTTTCTACTATTTACGAACGCCTATGTAAATAAAAATTTTATGCTGCATTTTTTAGGTTATCTTATATCAAAGCTATATATAATTAGCCAATTTTTCTGGTATATTTGGGAAACATTTTTTTTTCGTTTTTGACCCTTTTTTAAACTATTTTCGAACGCCTGTGTGAACTAATTCTTTTATGTAAGATTTTTTAGGTTATATTCTATCACAACTATAAAAAATTATTCAATATTTCGGATAAGTTTAAGAACTATGATTTTTTAAATTTTTGAAACCTCTTTTAAACCCGTTGCCTACGCTCAATGTTAATCACCACCTATAATTATCCTGTAGTATTTTCGTACCAAATGTGGTTAAAATCCGTTAAGTGGTTTTTGAGTTATCACGGATACAAATTTTTTCTGACCCTTTCATAGAATTTTCAAGGACGCCTATGGTACATTAATTTTTGTCGTGTATTTTTAACACCAATTCAACTAGTTAAATATAAAAAATTTTACATTTTAATTTTTTTTTATTTTACCCCTTTTTCTACTATTTACGAACGCCTATGTAAATAAAAAATTTTATGCTGCATTTTTTAGGTTATCTTATATCAAAGCTATATATAATTAGCCAATTTTTCTGGTATATTTGAGAAACATTTTTTTTTCGTTTTTGACCCTTTTTTAAGACTATTTTCGAACGCCTGTGTGAACTAATTCTTTTATGTAACATTTTTTAGGTTATATTCTATCACAACTATAAAAAATTATTCAATATTTCGGATAAGTTAAGGAACTATGATTTTTTAAATTTTTGAACCCTTTTTTAAACCCCTTGCCTACGCTCAATGTTAATCACCACCTATAAATATCCTGTAGTATTTTCGTACCAAATGTGGTTAAAATCCGTTAAGTGGTTTTTGAGTTATCACGGATAGAAATTTTTTCTGACCCTTTTATAGAATTTTCACGGACGCCTATGGTACATTAATTTTTGTCGTGTATTTTTAACACCAATTCATCTAGTTAAATATAAAATGTTTTATATTTTAATTTTTTTTTATTTTACCCCTTTTTCTACTATTTACGAACGCCTATGTAAATAAAAAATTTTATGCTGCATTTTTTAGGTTATCTTATATCAAAGCTATATATAATTAGCCAATTTTTCTGGTATATTTGAGAAACATTTTTTTTTCGTTTTTGACCCTTTTTTTAAACTATTTTCGAACGCCTGTGTGAACCAATTCTTTTATGGAATATTTTTTAGCTTATATTGTATCACAACTATGAAAAATTATTCCATATTTCGAATAAGTTTAGGAAATATATATTTTTTATGTTTTGACCCCTTTTCCACTATTTACGAACGCCTATGAAAGTAAGTTATTCATGACATATTTTATAGGTTATATTCTATCGAAACTATAAATAACTAGATAATATTTCTGCTATTTTTAAGAAATACGTTTTTTTTAAATCTTTTTTACCCCATTTTACACTATTTTCGAACGCCAATGTGGTCTAATATTTTATGTTCAATATTTTAGGTTATATTCAATTAAATGCGTAAAAAATTATGCAGTATTTCGGATAAGTTTAAGAATTATGAATTTTTTTAATTTTTGAACCATCTTTTAAACCCTTTGCCTACGCTCAATGTTTCACAAAATCTAATCAGCTCCTTGCCATGTCCAATAGTATTTTTGTACCAAATTTGGTTAAAATCTGTTAAGCGGTTTTTGCGTTTTCGTGGATACAGACAGACATTTTTTTAAAACTACTTATTTATGTATAAAATGACCAAAAACAAGTATTTCCGGTGAAATTAAAAAAAATTTTTTTTTCATGAAACTAATAGTCTCCATATATACATATATTACATACAGGGTGGTCCAACGAAAAGTTTGCACCTAGCTTTTCTCTTTTTTTTGTAGTCGAATGCGAAAATGCTCGGACACGTCGATTTTGCTTTTGAGGGGGACACATTTTAAACATATTTTTCGATCTGCGCCTTTAACCCCCTAGCGGGGGTGAGTAACAACCCTAAAATTTTAAATGGAAAGAGGGGTCTAATGACATATCATTTGAAAGGACACAAAATTGTCTTTCTAATGATACCCTATTTGTCGAATTTTACTAAAACAGTTAATACGAAAACGACTTTAAAGACATTAAGCCGATAATTTTGGTATTAATGAGAAATACAAATAAGTCTTAATTATTACGACTGAAAACAACTACAATCATTTCTAAATTATTTACTTTGAAGAAAAACGGGATTTCAAAAACACGATCTTATTTATCAGAACTAAATTCCTCACTAATCGTTTGCGTTTTTTGTTGAAATAAAAACTGCAGATACGTGTAGGAAAAGAATTTACACCGTTTATTTTAGTCTTTTCATTGATTCAGTTTGGTTGCTTCTCAAGTTATTTTACTTTTACCGTACAAAATGATTTATTCCATTCTAGAACGAGTTGAAATTGTTAAACTTTATTTTCAAAATAATAGTAGTGCTAGACTTACGGCTCGCTTATTTAATGAGAGACATCCCGATAAAAATGTGAATGATGTGTACGTTGGCAAGTTAGTTAAAAAGTTTGTAGATACCGGATCTGTCTGTAATGTAAAACACCAGCCGCAGAAACCGATCAGAAATGAAGCTGTGGAAGTCGCTGTTTTAGGGCATGTTGAAATGGATCATAGTCAAAGTACCCGTCAACTAGCTGAAGCCTCAGGTGTCTCCCGTTCGTCCATAATACGAATTTTAAAAGCGTACAAATTTCATCCGTACAAAATCAAATTAGTACAGGAACTAAATGAGGATGATCCTGATAGAAGGCTGCAATTTTGTGAAGCAATGAGCCAGCGTTTAATTGAAGATCCGCAATTATTATTTAACATTTGTTTTTCCGACGAATGCACATTTTATTTGAATGGAGCTGTAAATAGGCACAATTGCCGTTACTGGGATGACAGTAACCCACATTTATTCCGTGAGGTTCATACCCAGTATCCTCAAAAAATAAACGTCTGGTGTGGCATATTAGGAAATCATATTATAGGACCACTTTTTATTCCTGGAAATTTAACTGGTGAAGTGTACCTAAACATGCTTGAAGACACAATTGATCCTTTAATAACACAAATAATAGAAGATGACCAAAATCATACTGCTGATCGGCTTTATTTCCAGCAAGATGGAGCACCTCCGCACTATGTGGCTCCTGTAAGACAGTTCTTAGATGACCGGTTCCCTGGACGGTGGATTGGAAGGAGGGGCCCAATTGAATGGCCTGCCAGGTCACCGGATTTATCGCCTTTAGACTTTTTTCTTTGGGGGCACTTAAAAAATAAATGTTTTGCCACGAAGCCCGAGTCCATAGAAGATCTTCGCCAACGCATTACAGAAGAGTGCAGAAACATAACACCTGATATGCTACAAAATGTTAGAAATAGATTTGAACAAAATCTGTATTATTGTATGGAATCAAATGGGTCACATTTTCAACATTTGTTAATGTAACGTTTTAATAAATCAATTTAACAGCTTGTTTACTTTTTTTACAAAGCAATGTTAAAACTAACAAACATTGGAATGTATTAACGATTGCAGGTGTTTTCACTCGCAATAATTAAAACTTATTTGTATTTCTCATTAATACCAAAATTATCGGCTTAATGTCTTTAAAGTCGTTTTCGTATTAACTGTTTTAGTAAAATTCGACAAATAGGGTATCATTAGAAAGACAATTTTGTGTCCTTTCAAATGATATGTCATTAGACCCCTCTTTCCATTTAAAATTTTAGGGTTGTTACTCACCCCCGCTAGGGGGTTAAAGGCGCAGATCGAAAAATATGTTTAAAATGTGTCCCCCTCAAAAGCAAAATCGACGTGTCCGAGCATTTTCGCATTCGACTACAAAAAAAAGAGAAAAGCTAGGTGCAAACTTTTCGTTGGACCACCCTGTATATGATATGGAGAGCTAATAAATTATTCAGTCAAAAACAGTTGAAGATAGGTGTTAAACTAAAATACTCCAAAATTGATGGGGAATACAGAAATATAATAATATATAGGGTGTTCCATTTGAAATAAGAAATTTGGTATCAACTTTGGAAGTCCTGCCAATATGACAAAATTATACACTGATAGATTGGGTTGACCTCAGTAATGACTTAAATTTTCAAAACAATGGTATTGCTACTTTTCCCAAAACTTCAAAGGTACCATCGACTAGCAATCACTCTGTATGTACAAAGAGAAATATGTCGAAGTTACCTTACTCAAAGAATGATCTATTAAACTTTTTACGTGGAGTTTTGACTTTTATTTCTCATACAAAAAAGTGATTTTGACAAAACATATCTTTGATATGCTAATTTCTTAATTACTATGTACATTGGAAAATGTAGCCTTAACATGATGTTACAAAAAATAATTCATAACTTATGGCAACAACCTATTTTTTTTTTTTAATATATGTTGAAAAAGTGAACTTACACAGCCTTCTATCTAGACAAACCATGAACAGATATGCAATACACCGCAATACGATTAGTAAACCAGTCTGTACAGGATGGCCCAAACTGTACGATTTCTTATGGGCAATTCAGGTTTCTATCACAGATAGCGAAAAAGTGACATGTGTCCTCCAGGCTCAAAGTTCATGAAAAACTCTGTGTTGAAAACAGCTTTTGGTTCTGTTAAACCGTTTCGCCGCTAGGGGCTGTTTCTAGATCTTCATCGATTTCGTTTTCGGTCTATGACTTTTTTGATTTTCTAGATAATTCGTTTCCTAAAAAACTTTTTCATAGCACTTTTATATGTAGAACCTGATCTGACTTGTTTCTCTACAGGGCTATTCGTAAATTTGCTGTAACAATTATTATTTACTTATGGAACACCCCGTATATTTTTACATTTTATTGTATGACATAAAATTATCTTTATGAATATAACTTTATATCTAGTCAGTTTTTAGATATACATATTTTGCTTTTAATCATATGAATTAAAAAAAAACAAGTAGGCAACTGTTAAATTTGTTCGCAAGTTCGATAGGAGTGATAATAGGATATTTCTAAAAACGCACAAGAATTTTTTATTGTAAAAATTAAGAACCAACGCTTTTAACAGCAATATATCTCAACAATAAGTATAAATAAATAATTAAATAATATAGTAAAAAACACTTACCTATAAACAAGACAAATATTTATGTTCAAATCGTTTCCATTTATATTTATTATTGTATTTATATACAGTGTGTCCCAGGATAGATGTGACAAGAGATGTGAACGAGAAATTTTTTTTTGAATTTTGGAATGACATTTGGTGGATGAGTCCTGCTTTTTTTAAAACTACAGTACCCAAAAAATGAGTTAAATCCGTATTGTACAGGGTGTTTTGTAAACAACCTTATAAAAATCATCATAAATGGAGTGTCTGTATTTTACAATATACGCCAAAATTCCACTAACAGAAGTTGTTTAGAATGCAATTTATATCTCCGTACCAAATTTCAGGAATATAAATGCATATTTTCGGAAAAAATACTTTTTTGCAATAATTAACAATTGGATTGCCAGAACTTATCAATCAATCAACTTCTGTTTATGGGGTCGTCTCAAACAATTCGTTTATGCTGAACCACTTCCTAGTGATGCAGCAATATTACAGAAAAGAATTAGAAATGCTGCAAACTCTCTAACTTTAGAAGAAATACAAATCAATTTTAAGAAATTCAGACGAAGGATCGAAAGATGTGCGTTAGTTGTCTCAATTTTGATATTTGCTATGTGTTATAATGTTTATGTGGCATTTGTTCTAAGATACAAAATAAAATAATACGAAGTATTCTATGATACCTACTAATTGTTGCAAAAAAGTTTTTTTCCAAAAATATGCTTTTATATTCCTGAAATGCGGTGCGGGGATATAAAATTGCATTCTAAACAACTTTTGTAGAATTTTGGCGTATACCTATTGTAAAATAAAGACACTCCATTGATGATGACTTTTATAAATTTGTTTATAAAACACCTTGTACAACACGGACTTAATTTTTTGGGTACCTTAGATTTAAAATCAGCAGGACTCATTCAACAAATGTCATTCCAAAATTCAAAAATTTTTTGTCCTTCATACTTGTTACATCTATCCTGGGACACACTGTATATTTATTGTTGCGATATATTGTTGTTAAAGGCGTTCGTTAATTAATTATTATAATAAAAAGTTCTTGTGTGTTGTTAAAAATATCCTATTTATCATTCTTAGCGAATTTGCAAACAAATTTGACAGTGGCCTACGTGACTTCTTTAATTCATATGAATAAAAGCAGAATACTTATAGTATCTAAAAATATTAAAACTAGATATAAAGTGTTATATACAGGGTGGTCCAACTTTTACCTGCATAAATTTCAGACTCATAGATAATCGACAAATAATATGAGTTTGGTTAATAAACTATGTGCGAAAAATGCTTCGTTACAAAGTTACAGGGTGTTGAAAAAAATCGAATTTTATTAATATCTTTATAACCCATTGAGATATTTAAATGAAATTTGGCACGTGTAGAGAGATAATCTAGCTTAATTTTTTCATGTAATAATATTATTTTTATTTCCGCCAGTGCCGTGCGTACGGCTACCGATTGCTATATTTTTAATGAAAAAACAGATATGCCACTAGTTTATCTCTAAATAAAAATTATATCTGCAATCCTTATCCAATTTAAAAGAAAAAAGTACTCTTGGCTTTTTTCGTATGACGCAACATTTAAACATAGCAGAAATATTAACTAATTATTTATAGCTTTAATAGAATATAACCTATAAAATGTGTCATAAATAACTTACTTTCATAGGCGTTCGTAAATAGTGGAAAAGGGGTCAAAACATAAAAAATATATATTTCCTAAACTTATTTGAAATATGGAATAATTTTTCATAGTTGTAATAGAATATAACCTACCAAATGTTACATAAAAGAATTGGTTCACACAGGCGTTCGAAAATAGTCTAAAAAAAGGGTCAAAAACGAAAAAAAAATGTTTCTCAAATATACCAGAAAAATTGGCTAATTATATATAGCTTTGATGTAAGATAACCTAAAAAATGCAGCATAAAATTTTTATTTACATAGGCGTTCGTAAATAGTAGAAAAAGGGGTAAAAAAAAAATGAAAATGTAAAAATTTTTATATTTAACTAGATGAATTGGTGTTAAAAATACACGACAAAAATTAATGTACCATAGGCGTCCGTGAAAATTCTATAAAAGGGTCAGAAAAAATTTGAATCCGTAATAACATAAAAACCACTTAACGGATTTTAACCACATTTGGTACGAAAATACTACAGGATATTTATAGGTGGTGATTAACATTGAGCGTAGGCAAGGGGTTTAACAGAGGGTTCAAAATTTCAAAAAATCATAGTTTTTAAACTTATGCGGAATATTGAATAATTTTTCATAGTTGTGATAGAATATAATCTAAAAAATGTTACATAAAAGGATTGGTTCACACAGGCGTCCGAAAATAGTCTAAAAAAAGGGTCAAGAACGAAAATAAAATGTTTCCCAAATATACCAGAAAAATTGGCTAATTATATATAGCTTTGATATAAGATAACCTAAAAAATGCAGCATAAAATTTTTATTTACATAGGCGTTCGTAAATAGTAAAAAAAGGGGTAAAATAAAAAAAAATAAAATGTAAAAAAAATTATATTTAACTAGTTGAATTGGTGTTAAAAATACACGACAAAAATTAATGTACCATAGGCGTCTGTGAAAATTCTATAAAAGGGTCAGAAAAAATTTGTATCCGTGATAACTCAAAAATCACTTAACGGATAACCTACAACATGCAGCATAACAATTTTGTTTACATAGGCGTTCGTAAATAGTAGAAAAGGGAGCAAAATAAATTTTATAATAAAACTAAAAAAAAATCAATTATTTTGCGTACAAGAACTTGGCCTAGATCTGAAATATAAAATATCTGCGTATAAATAGTGCCTCCAAAGAGAAGAAAAAGGCACAAAACCCGATACTTAAAAAAAATAGCTGATTTCTAAAACAAAACAAAAATTTATCAAATTTAGATAAATGACAAAAAGGTCATAAATTATTACTTTTACACTTAAATATGGAGAGCTATTCGTGCCTCGGGGGCAACAGTTTATTTTATGTTGGTTTTCAATACATTTGATTGAGACGATTTTTATTTTTTTACTCGAAAATGTTGCGTCATACGAAAAAAAGCCAATAGTACTTTTTTCTTTTGAATTGATAAGAATTGCAGATATATTTTTTATTTTGAGATAAACCAGTGGCGTATCTATTTTTTCATTAAAAATATTGCAATCAGTAGCCATACGCACGCCACTGGTGGAAATAAAAATAATATTATTACATGAAAAAATGAAGCTAGATTGCCTCTCTACACGTGCCAAATTTCATTTAAATATTTTAATTGGTTATAAAGATATTAATACAATCCAAATATTTTTCTTAAATTTCAACACCATCTAACTTTGTAACGAAGCATTTTTCGTACATAGTTTATTAACGATTATCTATCGATTCTGAAATTTATGCAGGTAAAAGTTGGACCACCCTGTATATTCGTAAAGAGAATTTTTTGTCTTACAAGAAACTGTAATATAATAAGAATAAAATATACGGGGTGGTCCATAAGTAAAAAAATAATAATTGTTACAGCAAAGTTACGAATAGCCTTGTATAAAAACAAATCACATCAGCTTCTTCTATATAAAGAAGTGCCATTTTAGCAAAACTAATCATACCATTGTTTTAAAAATATTATGTCAAACCAATCTATCATTCCAAAATATTTTGATGTTTAGGTATATGCCATTTTTGTATCTACCAGAAGTAGATAACAACTTTCATATTAAAACAAAATAAATTATTATAAATATTTTTAAATTCCTACGTATTTCCAAGTGAATAACTAATTGATTTTAAATAACCTCAGCAAACAAATTGGTCAGGGTGGTCGAAAGTGTAGTATGATCTATTAGAAAAAATGGAAATTTCTCTATGTTCAAATACGACGCTCTATATATTATGAAATAGTTTTCAACTTTTTTTGACTTTTATTTCAAATAATTTCATGTTCGGAGACTGAAACCATAAAGTGTCCCTGAAAAAACGGATTAATTTGTAAATTTTCACCATATTGAAATATTTTTTGCCTTAGATCTTTCCAAATCATTATTACACCTGTTAGTTTTTTTTAGTTAGTAATTAACAAAATATCATCCAATATGAATGAAAATACTTGTTCTAAATTTAAGATTCTTATTTATTTTCCATGAACAGTGTGATTAAATAATTAGCAAATGTGTAGAAAATTTAATGAAAAATGTCTTAATTTACAATTAATGAATTTTTCTGAGAAACCTTCACGTTTAGGTGGAATAGAAACAACATAGTAGTTATAATATTTGAAACCAAATTAAGTCTACAACAAATTATTTATTCAAAAACATTATAAGAAATTGAAAAATATACTTATGGTGTTTGAAATAAGAAACTTGAAACCAACCTCCGGCTCCGGTACAACCAAAAGGGTACACAAAATTTTAAAACAATAGCATGATGAGATTTACAAAAATGCCTAACGTTTTATCAGTCGTGAGACACCTTGTTTATTTTTTGGACAATATGCAATATTATGAATCTTCCATAATATCTTATTATTTTTCAGGTATTAATGGATTTATAATGGCTGTGGTTAGTGGAAATTTAGCATTGGTTGAATTTATTTTGGAGTATTTATTTACTGGTGGTTTTCCAAGAATATACTTAGAATCCATTTTATCTCCTATTTCTATGGCAATAATTTTCCAAAATCAGGATGTTCTGGAATACCTGTTAGAAAGAAACTTTGATTTTAATGTCGCTACTCCCTTAACACGTAAGTTAATAATTAACTGTAGAGAATTGATAATTTATTTTACACTTTTTCTCAATACTTCACTCTTCGAAAAAGATGAGCGATCCCCAATTTCGGGAAAAAAGGTAGCACTTTTCCCTCTCTACTAGCTGAGTATAAGTTATAATTTGCGTAAGTAATTGGCGGAGATGTAGTTAATTACTGTAATTAATTAGTATACAATGTAATTCGTAATTAACACTTTGACTGCCACGTCATATTCACTGGAGGGTCGCTCAGGCCACGCGTTTTTTTATAATAATATAATAGTGCCTAAGTAATAAAATTATCAATAAAATATTTAACTTTTATCAAAAGTCGGCGCTAAAATTGTTTTATCATAGCCCCACGCCTCGCTAAACAATATCCCATAAGAAATTCACGTAAATCGTGCTACTCTAGCATACACACGGCGCAATATTCATGATCGCATGTGTATACCAGAATATACACGTGGCGATCTAGTCTAGGCTACTGTGTATACTCAAAGATACACACGGTAGTCAAAGTGTTAATGACATTTAGGCTCAAATTAATTTTTAATTGTACCTAATTGTGGTTTTGTTGTTACAATTACTTCTCCCGAATACGCCCGAGAGCGACCACTGTAACCGGAGTACTCATAATTATGTCTTTTCATGCTTACATAATTTCAAATGTAAGGTTTTTGAATAATATAAAATTTGTTAAAATTATTAAAATTATATTTTTGATTGGTGGTTAATATTTTTTTTATAAATTTTCCAACGTTGCGCACATTTTCTTAAGCTACCTTCGAATTTTATCTCCAAGAAGGAAATATTTTTGAATGCTTTCCATAAAAAAAATCGGTTGTGTCACCCCAAAACTTTCCCAACAAGTTATAATTTAATCAAAAATATATGACCTGCGTAACGAAACAGAATTTAAAAAAAAAAGTATTGCCAGAGCTGGGATGCGAACCCATGACCTTCCGCATATAATACAGTAATTTGATAAAGGGTTTTTTGGCGTCATTGATAGAGCGTGCGCTTCGCACGCGGAAGGTTCTGGCTCAGTTTAAAATAATATACAGTTACTTCACCTCGTGTCGGCACGTTTGATGTTCATGTCTACAAAGCAATTCGCCGCGCTTGTAGTTATAGTATAGTATCTTATAGTATAGATAGATATAGTGGCGGCCCAGAAATGTGGCTGGGAATGCGACGAGTCGATGCCGTTTTCAGAGCATACATTAAAATGCCAACGTGCCGAGCCAATCAGAGCATTTGGGGCGGGGCTTTCCTTGGCGCGCATTTGAGTTTGAATTTAACCGCTATTCAACTTATTTTATTATACCTAGCTGAAAAACCTTCATTTCGTATATCGGAAAAACGATACTCAAATATATTTATGTATAATTTGAAGATACCTAGGTAGGTATCTAATTTGAAAATCATTTTATGCATTACAGATAGGAAGTCAGGAAATAAAAAAGGCACATTATTCTCAATAGTTTATTTTTAGTTATATATATTAAATTATACACAATGATAATAAATAATAATTACAATGAACATACAAATTAATACAAATACACCACTACCATACATACATATACAGGGTGTCCTACGGTGGTAACCCATTAGATTATTTCAGAAACTACTTCGAATTGAATTTTGAAAATTTCAGTGTCTATATTGTTAAATATTCTCTACTCAAATAATATAATAGCAACGGCATCGCACTTCCGGTTATACCGGAAGTTCATGGCAACTTTGTTATTTTAAATGAAACACCCTATATATTATTACATTTTTGGATTTTAAATAAGATTTCAGACATATTTCATGTATCATGTCCTACACCTAACGTCAGTCATTTTTGACTTATATCAAGATTTATGTCAAAATTGACAGTTTACGGCTCCATAAGAATTCCGTTTTTCCTTGTAAATCAGTATTTAATAATTATTTTGCAGGTATTTTCTTATCAGGTGGGATCTTCTTTTTCGAATTGACAAGACATTTTCTGATTAGTTTATACAGGGTGGTCAAAAAATTATATTGAAAACGGTTCAAGAAAAACAGTTGAAAGTCAATTTTTTCAAATGGAATGGGTATATTATTATTATTATTTTATCTTCCTTAACATTAAAAAATAATTTTTTTTTTTTTCTGAAGTAATCCATCAATCGAGGAGTGAATGTTATTGTTTGAATAAAAGACGTCTACTCCACAAAAAATCTTTATATATACGTTGAAACCGTTTATAATTCGCCAGACATGTTTCGGACTACAACGTCCATCATCAGTGGCTAAGGAACCTTATATAATGCGGTTAGATGAGGGGGTTAAACTTCATATGAACTTAGAGTAGGGTATTTTTACATTGATCTTCAGTTTAAACGTTTATATAATGTCACTCTATGGAAATTTGTTTTTTAAAAATTGAGCATAATAAAAAATAAAATAAATTGGTTTTTAAACTTTAAATTTGTGTATCATTTCAACATGTGTTTGTTTGTGTTTTTCTTTTCTCTTCATATTTAATTTTAAGTTATTGAAATGCTGGTAAGATTCCACCAGTGTGGTTTTAACACTGGTGGAATCTTACTTACTTAACTTAAAATTAAATATGAAGAGAAAAGAAAAACACAAACAAACACATGTTGAAATGATACACAAATTTAAAGTTTAAAAACCAATTTATTTTATTTTTTATTATGCTCAATTTTTAAAAAACAAATTTCCATAGAGTGACATTATATAAACGTTTAAACTGAAGATCAATGTAAAAATACCCTACTCTAAGTTCATATGAAGTTTAACCCCCTCATCTAACCGCATTATATAAGGTTCCTTAGCCACTGATGATGGACGTTGAAGTCCGAAACATGTCTGGCGAATTATAAACGGTTTCAACGTATATATAAAGATTTTTTGTGGAGTAGACGTCTTTTATTCAAACATTAAAAAATAATGCAATTTTGTAATCGGTTATCACTTTCTAAAATGCATAGTTTTCGAAATATCGTCATTTTAAATTTTTCTGCAGATCCTACCGTTGTCTCTCTGGAAGCTAGCTAATTAATTTAGTTAGCCATGAAATTATGGTCATTTTAACGTCAAAGTAAACGTCAAATTAATAAAAATGAAAAATACTTATTGATATTATAAATTTATTATTAATTCATGGAGAATAAAATAAAATGATTAATATCACCTGTAGAGTATTAAACGAGAGAAACCCCCATTTGCTAACGATGACTAGAGAAATTAGGAAGAATTTTGAGAAATCATTTAGAGCAGGTTGGAAGGTATACAAATCAAGTATTACAACGAACTAAGACTAAAATTTAAAATAATACAGCAGAAATGAACAGAAGATTAAACTAAATAAATTTTCAACTAAAAAAAGTTAATCAACGATACAAAAATAATTTAATTGTTCGATATGACCCCCATTGAAAATGACGATATTTCGAAAACTATACATTTTAGAAAATGATAACCTATTACAAAATTGCATTATTTTTTAATGCTACTAATATAAAATAATAATAATATACCCATGCCATTGGAAAAAATTTACTTTCAACTGTTTTTCTTGAACCGTTTTCAATATAATTTTTTGACCACCCTGTATAAACTAATCAGAAAATGTCTTGTCAATCGGAAAAAGAAGATCCCACCTGATAAGAAAATACCTGCAAAATAATTATTAAATACTGATTTACAAGGAAAAAACGGAATTCTTTTGGAGCCCTAAACAGTCAATTTTGACATAAATCTTGATATAAGTCAAAAATGACTGACGTTAGGTATAGGACATGATACATGAAATATGTCTGAAATCTTATTTAGAATCCAAAAATGTAATAATATATAGGGTGTTTTATTTAAAATAACAAAGTTGCCATCAACTTCCGGTATAACCGGAAGTGCTATGCCGTTGCTATTATATTATTTGAGTAGAGCATATTTAACAATATAGAAACTGAAATTTTCAAAATTCAATTCGAAGTAGTTTCTGAAATAATCTAATGGGTTACCACCGTAGGACACCCTGTATATGTATGTATGGTAGTGGTGTATTTGTATTAATTTGTATGTTCATTGTAATTATTATTTATTATCATTGTGTATAATTTAATATATATAGCTAAAAATAAACTATTGAGAATAATGTGCCTTTTTTATTTCCTGACTTCCTATCTGTAATGCATGAAATGATTTTCAAATTAGATAGGTATTTTCAAATTATACATAAATATATTTGAGTATCGTTTTTCCGATATACGAAATGAAAGTTTTTCAGCTAGGTATAATAAAATAAGTTGAATAGCGGTTAAATTCAAACTCAAATGCGCGCCAAGGAAAGCCCCGCGCCAAATGCTCTGATTGGGATTTTAATGTATGCTCGTTTTCAGCGTCTACTGAACCTTCTTATCTATAGTTAATATTCGATGGTTTTGGGTTAAAGTACATGATCAAATAAATAAGCAAAACGTTGGTAAATTCATAAAAATGGACTTTTTATTGACCCGTAATTAATTAGTATTATAAGTTCCGCTGTCAAAAAGTTTGACTATTGAAGATTATTTAAAATTCATAATATTGTGCTATATTCTATAGTTTTAACCAAAAACAATATATTAGATTGATAAAATAGTAAAAGTAATTGTAACTGGAGAAGTTATTGAAAATGTACCTAATTAAATTCCAATTTTTTGTTGTAATTAATTACAAAAATATTATAAAATAATTTGTAATTGTTGCTTTTAAAAGGAATTGACCCAGATTTTCATATTTTCCTTTTGATTAAATATTTACTAACTATACCAATCAATATTTTTATTTGAAACAACTTATAAACAACTAGTGACAAACATTTTAATGTATTATTCTGTTTTGAGATGTTATATTTTGTTGTAAAATTGATTGAACCAAAAATTCAAATGGACTTTTTTCAGTAGGAACTTTTTTTTTTTAATTGACAAAAACATAGTAGAAAAAATTATCAGCCTTCTATAGACAGTAAACCAGTCTACTGTACAGGGTGGCTCAAACTGGACGATTTCTTAGGGGAACTCATGTTTCTATCACAGATACCGAAAAAGTGTCATGCGTGCTCCAGGCTCAAATTTCATGAAAAACTCAATGGTGAAAACAGAAACAGAAATTATTCATAGTAGGCAAACTATTAAGGTTACCTAATTATGTTGTTTTTAATTTTATAGGAGTTACACCGTTGATGTTTGCCTCAGCATTGGAAAATTCAGAAGCTTTCATATTGCTCATAAAAGTGGGAGCTGACAGCAACAAGAAAAATTACATCGGTCACACAGCATACAATATTGATACCTTAAGAAAGCAAATGCAGAAATCTGTGTCTACAGAGCAACCACTTACTCTACAAATTCCTCAATTATTATCTCCATTTCCTACAACTGGTCCTCAAGTCCCTTGCCTAATTGTTAGCCCACAGCCTTCACTACTACCGATGATTAGCCCAATATATAGTAATGGAAAATGTTCACATTTCTCGCCCTTATATATACCACCACCACCAAATGTGTCTCCCATTACACCCATATGTCAGCAAATGTTTTTTCCACCAGAATTTTCATCACTTAATGTTTACACCCAGACACCAAGTTATATCAACTCTAGCTTATTGAACGCAAGACTAAATTCACCCAGTGTTTATCTCTCACCTATGAATTTTCCATCACCATGTGTTTAGTTTTTATTTCCTTTTAACAATAATTATAACATTTTATTAATATTATGATTTTATAAACTTAGTTAATTATTTATGTTTTAAACAATGTTTTGTAACGAAAATTAAATAAACTATTATATAAAATATTGGTAATTATATTATTTTATTTTTTCTTGTGCAGAATTGTCCCTTAGCATAAATAAAAATATATTATAGAAAAAACTTTTATTAAATAAATACAGTTGTAAACGATAATTGTTAACCCCCTTAAAAGCAAACTGCGCAAGCTTTGAAACCCCCCAACTAGCAATTCGACATTCTTAAAGAACTAATATATTTTATAATTATTTTATTGCCGCTTAGTAAAAACTTTTTTGTTCTTTAAAGGTTCGTTTGGTGATAAAACTGCTGTGTTAAACTTTTCTGTGAGAAAAACTGTTTTAAGAACGTTTTTACAGCAAAATAATAAAATAGTTATAAAATATGATATCGTAACAGTTTTATAAACGTTTATAAAATATTGTTTATAGGACGAATTTGTTCCGAATGATAATTGGTTTTAAAAGCATTTTGTAAAAGTAGTAGTCTGGATTAACTTGTTCCTTTAAAAACAATTATAAAATTATTCTGTTAAAGTACGTTTCGTAATAATAAAATAGTTTTTTTATTGTCGTTATTAAGAGCGATTTGTTTGCTGCAGCAAATTTGTGCGCAAATTAATAATTACAAAATTGTTTTTTAGTTATTTTATTAAAAACAATAAAACAATAAATATGTTGCCAATGCATATTATATAAAATTAAAATGCTGTCATAAACATTACCTAGAACTAATATATAACATAGTCTTATTTATTTTCAACTGATATTTATTGTTATATCATACACAGGTTTAAAATGTCTAAACGAAAAGCAGTTGTGCATTTAATAGAAAATTAATTACAATATTATAAATTATCAAAGGGAAAGCATTAGTGACTATAATAATGAGTAGGAAACTGTAATGGAATCTAATCAAATTAATGACAATTTATAAGACACCAAATATTTTGGAGACTGATAAATTCTCAGGAGGAATTATTACGAGATGGTGAGCGGGTAGCCGAAATAGAGAATTGGTGATCAATATCATGCTTCAAGCACAACAAGTGAGCTAGAAAAAAATGCAAAACTAAGAGAAAACATGGGCAGTATCAAATCATGTTCCGCATTTTTCCAGAAGAAGCTTTTTGCTATACTCAATAAACGCATGCCAAATTTTTTACCTCAAGATCCTCGAACTCTCTTAAAGACACTCAACAAACCGTTTTAATAACGGCAGTTATAACATACATACCTACATAACATAAACAAAGAGCTCAATTTAGGTTATGTTTAAATTACTCCCGTAAAAGCTAATAAGAGAGTAATTATAAAAGCATTTTGTTTTATAAGAACACATTAAAAGCTTTTATAAAACATATTATATTAAAGTTTGTTTTGTAAAACTCTGTTTACTATTTTATTATTATTCCAATATTGCGACGATGCGACACACGGCGGCGACTCACACAAACATCAAAGTATCAAGCACGAATACTTCAAGTAGACAGGAGTAGACTTGATTAATTTGTATACATTTTATCTTATATATTTTTTGCAGCACCTTTTAATTAAATTTTGATTTTTTAGAGCATTTATATAAAAGCTTGTTTTTTATGTTTCACTATTAATTTATTTTAAATAACGGCAAAGGATAACTAAATACATAAAACTTCAAGAAAAATACTTGTAATTAGCTTCATTATTCATTATCAAGCTTAGTGAAATATATACTTTTTTACACCATAACTGGTTTATAAAAAATTCTTCACGTTTACATAAAACATAGGTATCTACTTATATTTTGGCTAGTGTCCATATGATAGATATAAAAGAATCATATCATCATCATATCATTCTTATGCTATCAAAGGGGTTTCAGGTAATATTAATTTTATATTACCCTTAAAATATAATGAGATTTATGTTTTTTAACGAATACACCCCTGTATAAAACAATTCTGCAGTTATTTTATAATAGCTATCTAAAGAGCATACTCGTCTGTGTTGAGATAATTTTGTTCTATAAGCATCGTATAAGGAAGAGGCCATTTTTGGTTTCTTTAAATTGTTAGCCATGTTGACCAAACTTTTAAAATTAATATTTTTTATAATTTGTAAAATTATCTTAGCTAGTAAGGTATACAGAATCAGTCATTACATAATGAAGGATATACCAAAAGATTATTTTCAATAATAAGTGACAATAAAAAAAATATTTTATATAATTTATAAAATCTAAATTCATTAATTTACATAACTCACGAGGCGCATTAAAATTTTAGTAATAATATACAATATATTTAACAGTAAATTTTGTTTCGCAGCCAAATCTGGTCATGGGTGAATTTTATCTGACTTATTTTATTATTCATTATTGGGTATTATAGCGTTTTATATTATTTTTACCTCCATGATTGTTCAGATTTTATTAATATGTACCAACAACAATGCATAATAATTATAAAATAATTTTGTATAAAAGGTATTTTAAAAAAACGTTTTTATCCTTTAACTGTTGCCGCTGAGAGCAAAAATGTTGAAATTGAGGCTCTTATAAAAGATTTATAAAATATGTTTATAACAGTTTTATTTGATTTTTATTAAATATTTATAAACGTTCTAAAAACTATTGTATAATAGCAACAAGCAACATTTATAGAACCGTTAAAGAGTCGATTTGTTTTATAAATCTGCGCCTTTTTCGTGTTTATAAGGCGCGTAAGAACGTTGTGAAAATGTTTATAAAACAATGGGTGTTT
Source organism: Apoderus coryli (assembly GCA_911728435.2). Taxonomy (NCBI): domain Eukaryota; kingdom Metazoa; phylum Arthropoda; class Insecta; order Coleoptera; family Attelabidae; genus Apoderus; species Apoderus coryli. The sequence goes on along the minus strand of OU452206.1, from coordinate 1,689,734 downwards.
TATAAAATATATTTTATAAATGTTCTTACAGCAATTAAAAAAGTTAAATTGTTAGTTGAGGACAGTTCAGAATCTTCTCCGCGACCGAAGCTATTTGTAATTATTATTATTTTTACTGAATATTGTTATGTATAAAATTCGGCAACATTATCAAAAACTACCCCCTAGTTTTTGATAATGTTGCCGAATTTTATACATAACAATATTCAGTAAAAATAATAATAATTACAAATAGCTTCGGTCGCGGAGAAGATTCTGAACTGGGTTTGAAAGCTTGCGCAGTTTGCTTTTCTGCGTTCGAGTGAAAAATTATATTATCGAACTACTAGTAATAGGTGCAAACAGTTTGCCGTTCGCGGAGCATAGAGAATCAGTTTATTACCGGTTCTGATTCGATTGTGCAGTTCTACTGACTGAGGAAGAACCTGAATGTCAAACTATTGATTAATGATACTCTTACATTTTCAGCTGAAAATACTGTGAGTTCGTTGTAATGTTTTAATATATTTTCTTAACCAATAAATTTTAATTTGTCCTTTTGAGACTCTTGAAAGAGTCACTGAGGGTCGCAGAATAATTGACGTACAATATTTTATAAACAAATTTGTTGAAACAGTAAACACTGTTCTAAATTCGTTAGACAATTTAAAATTTCAAAAAGAGGAGAGAATAGAGTTCGTGTCAATTTTACATTTCCTTTGCGAAATGTGTAACGACACACATTCCAAATTTCAACGTCAGATGAATCCCATAAGAGCGTCAATAAATGTGCTGTTTTGGGAATAATGACTGTTGGTTCAGGATTTTCCCTTCTAGAAGAATTTTCTGCTGCTTTGGATATTCCATGTATATCTAAAAATAGGTTCGACTCAGTGCATGATGAAATCTCAGACCTTTCGGAGGAGTCTTGTTTTCAGAGTATGAAAGAAGCAGCAGCAGAGGAAAAGTCGTTAGCTATACTCAATGGTAAGTAAATAAAGAGGGTACTCCTATGATAGCCGTTGTTACAGATGGAAGTTATTGTCAATAAAATTTCTTGTCAGCCATGTATAACTTAATTAATTTAAGATTTCATGGCAGTGGGCTTTGATATTTCTAAACCATTTTTAGTCATAGTGTGGGGGACAATTATGAATGTTGTATTAAGAATCACTTTTCTGACCCCTCTCATAATTGGAATCTATGACAGATATGGGAAATGTACAAACGATGCTTTTATGTGGAGTCCAGTCCATAGGCGTAGTTTCAACATATAAACTAAACCTGTTTTTTTAATGGATTACCGTGTTTTTTTTACCTTTTAAATTGCATATTTTGTTCCTTTAATATGATTCACGAGGCATGTTTTTAAAGTAAGTACCGTTTTTTTTTTATTAAATTAACGGGAAACCCCAATTATATTTACAACAAATTTCTTATATACATGACAGTACCTAAGTCAAAATAAATAAATAATAATAATGAAATATAAATAAAAATAATTAATTTGACGTTTAAATTCTAAAAGTGAATTGCAATTTATTTTGGAGTTAAAAAAACACACAGTCGACTTTTAGTACCAAAGCTATTGTTACTGTAGTTTTGATAGCGTTCTTGTCGTCGTGACGTTGTCCTCCCAGATGCTTCTTCACATTTAAGAATAAATGGAAATCACTGGGCGCAAGATCACGGCTATATGGTGGATGATCAACTTGTTCCCAGCCCAATGATCGGATCATTGTTTGAGCTTAATTTGCTGTGTGAGGCCTGGCATTGGCATGAAGCAAAACGATACCCGTGCTCAGCATGCCAACTCTTTTGTTTTGGAGTTTCTTAATGTCTTATAATAAGATACCGTATTTATAATTTGACCTTGAGACAAAACACGTTTCCTGTCCCAGAAAACGGTACACATGATTTTTCGGGCAGAAACTGTTTGCTTAAATTTTACTTTTGTGGGTGATGTTGAAAGGCACCATTCCATAGATTGTTGTTTGGAAGATTTAAATCCAGAAAATAGAAAATTCAAAAATTTTTGGCAAGAACTGCCAAGAAAATATCTTGCTTTTTGATGAAAAAAAACTGTTGCCCTCGAGGCACGAATAGTTCTCCATATTTAAGTGTAAAGTAATAATTTTATGACCTTTTTGTCATTTATCTAAAATTTATAAATATTTTTTTTGTTTTATCAGGTATTTTTTGTTATGTATCGGGTTTTGTTCCTTTTTATTCTCTTTGGAGACACTATTTAAACGTACATATTTTATATTTCAGATCTTCTAGGCCAAGTTCTTGTACGCAATATAGTTGATTTTTTTTTTAGTTTTATTATAAAATTTATTTTGCCCCCTTTTCTACTATTTACGAACGCCTATGTAAACAAAATTGTTATGCTGCATGTTGTAGGTTATCTGTTAAGTGGTTTTTGAGTTATCACGGATACAAATTTTTTCTGACCCTTTTATAGAATTTTCACGGACGCCTATGGAACATTAATTTTTGTCGTGTATTTTTAACACCAATTCAACTAGTTAAATATAAATTTTTTTACATTTTAATTTTTTTTATCTTACCCCTTTTTTACTATTTACGAACGCCTATGTAAATAAAAATTTTATGCTGCATTTTTTAGGTTATCTTATATGAAAGCTATATATAATTAGCCAATTTTTCTGGTATATTTGGGAAACTTTTTTTTTGTTTTTGACCCTTTTTTAAGACTATTTTCGAACGCCTGTGTGAACTAATTCTTTTATGTAACATTTTTTAGGTTATATTCTATCACAACTATAAAAAATTATTCAATATTTCGGATAAGTGTAAGAACTATGGTTTTTTAAATTTTTGAACCCTCTTTTAAACCCCTTGCCTACGCTCAATGTTAATCACCACCTATAAATATCCTGTAGTATTTTCGTACCAAATGCAGTTAAAATCCGTTAAGTGATTTTTGAGTTATCACAAATACAAATTTTTTCTGACCCTTTTATAGAATTTTCACGGACGCCTATGGTACATTAATTTTTGTCGTGTATTTTTAACACGAATTCATCTAGTTAAATATAAAAATTTTTACATTTTAATTTTTTTTTATTTTACTCCTTTTTCTACTAATTACGAACGCCTATGTAAATAAAAATTTTATGCTGCATTTTTTAGGTTATCTTATATCAAAGCTATATATAATTAGCCGATTTTTCTGGTATATTTGAGAAACATTTTTTTTTTCGTTTTTGACCCTTTTTTTAAACTATTTTCGAACGCCTGTGTGAACCAATTCTTTTATGGAATATTTTTTAGCTTATATTGTATCACAACTATGAAAAATTATTCCATATTTCGAATAAGTTTAGGAAATATATATTTTTTATGTTTTGACCCCTTTTCCACTATTTACGAACGCCTATGAAAGTAAGTTATTCATGACACGTTTTATAGGTTATATTCTATCAAAACTATAAATAACTAGTTAATATTTCTGCTATTTTTAAGAAATACGTTTTTTTTTTACCCCATTTTACACTATTTTCGAACGCCAATGTGGTCTAATATTTTATGTTCAATATTTTAGGCTATATTCAATTAAATGCGTAAAAAATTATGCAGTATTTCGGATAAATTTAAGAACTATGAATTTTTTTAATTTTTGAACCCTCTTTTAAACCCTTTGCCTACGCTCAATGTTTCTCAAAATCTAATCAGCTCCTTGCCATGTCCAATAGTATTTTTGTACCAAATTTGGTTAAAATCTGTTAAGCGGTTTTTGCGTTATCGTGCATACAGACAGACAGACAGACAGACAGACAGACAGACAGACAGACAGACAGACATTTTTTTAAAACTACTTATTTATGTATAAAATGACCAAAAACAAGTATTTCCGGTGAAATTAAAAATTTTTAGCTCTCCATATCATATATGTAATATATGTATATATGGAGACTATTAGTTTCATGAAAAAAAAATTTTTTTTAATTTCACCGGAAATACTTGTTTTTGGTCATTTTATACATAAATAAGTAGTTTTAAAAAAATGTCTGTCTGTCTGTCTGTCAGTCTGTCTGTCTGTCTGTCTGTCTGTCTGTCTGTCTGTCTGTCTGTCTGTCTGTCTGTATGCACGAAAACGCAAAAACTACTCAACAGATTTTAACCAAATTTGGTACAAAAATACTATGGGACATGGCAAGGAGCTGATTAGATTTTGGTAAACATTGAGCGTAGACAATGGGTTTAAAAGAGGGTTCAAAAATTAAAAAAATTCATAGTTTTTAAACTTATCCGAAATACTGCATAATTTTTGACGCATTTAATTGAGTATAACCTAAAATATTGAACATAAAATATTAGACCACATTGGCGTTCGAAAATAGTGTAAAATGGGGTAAAAAATATTTAAAAAAAACGTACTTCTTAAACACAGCAGAAATATTAACTAATTATTTATAGCTTTAATAGAATATAACCTATAAAATGTGTCATAAATAACTTACTTACATAGGCGTTCGTAAATAGTGGAAAAGGGGTCAAAACATAAAAAATATATATTTCCCAAACTTATTCGAAATATGGAATAATTTTTCATAGTTGTGATAGAATATAACCTAAAAAATGTTATATAAAAGAATTGGTTCACACAGACGTTCGAAAAAAAAAATGTTTCTCAAATATACCAGAAAAATTGGCTAATTATATGTAGCTGTGATATAAGATAACCTAAAAAATGCAGCATAAAATTTTAATTTACATAGGCGTTCGTAAATAGTAGAAAAAGGGGTAAAATAAAAAAAAATTAAAATGAAAATTTTTTTATATTTAACTAGTTGAATTGGTGTTAAAAATACACGACAAAAATTAATGTACCATAGGAGTGCGTGAAAATTCTATATAAGGGCCAGAAAAAATTTGTATCCGTGATAACTCAAAAACCACTTAACGGATTTTAACCACATTTGGTACGAAAATACTACAGGATATTTATAGGTGGTGATTAACATTGAGCGTAGAAAAGGGGTTTAAAAGAGGGTTAAAAATTTTAAAAAACCATAGTTCTTAAACTTATCCGAAATATTGAAAAATTTTTCATAGTTGTGATAGAATATATCCTAAAAAATGTTACATAAAAGAATTGGTTCACACAGGCGTTCGAAAATAGTCTTAAAACAAGGGTCAAAAACGAAAAAAAATGTTTCTCAAATATACCAGAAAAATTGGCTAATTATATATAGCTTTGATAAAAGATAACCTAAAAAATGAAGCATAAAATTTTTATTTACATAGGCGTTCGTAAATAGTAGAAAAAGGGGTAAAATAAAAAATAATTAAAATGTAAAAAAATTTATATTTAACTAGTTGAGTTGGTGTTAAAAATACACGACAAAAATTAATGTACCATAGGAGTGCGTGAAAATTCTATATAAGGGTCAGAAAAAATTTGTATCCGTGATAACTCAAAAACCACTTAACGGATTTTAACCACATTCAGTACGAAAATACTACAGGAATATTTATAGGTGATGATTAACATTGAGCGTCGGCAAGGGGTTTAAAAGAGGGTTCAAAAATTTAAAATAGTTCTTAAACTTATCCGAAATATTGAATTTTTTATAGTCGTGATAGAATATAACCTAAAAAATGTTACATAAAAGAATTGGTTCACGCAGGCGTTAGAAAAAGGGTCAAAAACGAAAAAAAATGTTTTTCCAAATATAACAGAAAAATTGGCTACTTATATATAGCTTTGATATAAGATAACCTACAACATGCAGCATAACAATTTTGTTTTGTATAGGGGTTCGTAAATGGTAGAAAAGGGGGCAAAATAACTTTTATAATAAAACTAAAAAAAATCAATTATTTTGCGTACAAGAACTTGGCCTAGAAGATCTGAAATATAAAATATCTACGTCTAAATAGTGCCTCCAAAGAGAAGAAAAAGGCACAAAACCCGATACTTAAAAAAAAATAGCTGATGTCTAAAACAAAACAAAAATTCATTAAATTTAGATAAATGACAAAAAGGTCATAAAATTATTACTTTTATACTTAAATATGGAGAGCTATTCGTGCCTCGAGGGCAACAGCTAGTTTTTTTTCATGAAACTAATAGTCTCCATATATACATATATTACATATATGATATGGAGAGCTAAAAATACAATTACAGGAAATCTCTATAATTCAATAATTACATACAAAGAATATTCAGTAATTACAAAGAACAACAATACAAAGAAATTGGAAACATTAATGATAACAATATTACAATAATAATAACAAATAATAGTAATGATAAATAATAATAACCACATACAGAATATGGAAAACAATAATATCGATACATCCACGAAAGAAACACCACACACTTGCAGCAATCAAATCATGACTGGACAGAGCTAGTTATTTATGCAACAGAATCAAAGTACATATCCGAACAGTGCATGTTAAAACTTGAACAGATAAAATAAATGGGGCTCTGAGGTAGGAGATTGGTTCTTGGAGCCAACCGCAGTACCACATATTTCTTCTGCCGACCAGAAAAATACAATCCAAATTGCCGTGCAATAGGTTATACAAAAATTTGACGCCTAGAATTCTTCTTCAAGTCTCCATGGCTACGATGTCGAAACGTAAAAGAAGTTCTTCCTAAAGGCAAGATATTTTACAAACCGTCGGCGTCGTTCACTATATTCTATTGCACTATAGTGTGACGGAGGTACAGGGGGTTCCAAATCACCGAGCCATACTCCAGTTTAGATATGACAAATGTGTAGTAAAGTAATCAGAAAGTTGAGGGGTTGTTGAAAAGTTGCAGTTGCAGTTCGGTATTATCGGTTCTATATTCCCGGGTTGGTATAATTTTTATACCAGAAGTAACCATCTACTTCGTATTCTTAAATGGAATAACCACATATTTTATGGTTTTGAAGATTCCCTATAAAATTTAAAGGCCACTTTATTAAGTATGCCCTATACCTAAACCTAACAGATTTTTTCTACAAAATTTTTTGTGAAAATGTTGATGTTTTTCGACTTCTACAAAAAAATCAATATTTTTATGATTATTTCATTCAAGCAAACAAAATTTTAGAATACAAGTAGGGGGAATACTAGGTATACAAATTATATAGTCCAAGATCGTCAGACACTTGCAGAACAAGATTTAACCGAATTTAAACTTAACCACGTGATTACTAGGAAAAGTAAATTTTTTTAAATGAAATGGTATACCTACATTTGACTATGCCGTACGCTAAACAAACTAGCTGTTGCCCTCGAGGCACGAATAGCTCTCCAAATTTAAGTGTAAAAGTAATAATTTTATGACCTTTTTGTCATTTATCTAAATTTTTGTTTTGTTTTAGACATCAGCTATTTTTTTTTTTTGTATCGGGTTTTGTGCCTTTTTCTTCTCTTTGGAGGCACTATTTATACGCAGATATTTTATATTTCAGATCTAGGCCAAATTCTTGTACGCAAAATAATTGATTTTTTTTTAGTTTTATTATAAAATTTATTTTGCCCCCTTTTCTACTATTTACGAACGCCTATGTAAACAAAATTGTTATGCTGCATGTTGTAGGTTATCCGTTAAGTGGTTTTTGAGTTATCAGGGATACAATTTTTTCCTGACCCTTTTATAGAATTTTCACGGACGCCTATGGAACATTAATTTTTGTCGTGTATTTTTAACACCAATTCAACTAGTTAAATATAAAATTTTTTACATTTTAATTTTTTTTTCATTTTACCCCTTTTTTACTATTTACGAACGCCTATGTAAATAAAAATTTTATGCTGCATTTTTTAGGTTATCTTATATGAAAGCTATATATAATTAGCCAATTTTTCTGGTATATTTGGGAAACAGTTTTTTTTCGTTTTTTACTCTTTTTTTAAGACTATTTTCGAACGCCTGTGTGAACTAATTCTTTTATGTAACATTTTTTAGGTTATATTCTATCACACCTATAAAAAATTATTCAATATTTCGGATAAGTTTAAGAACTATAATTTTTTTAATTTTTGAACCCTCTTTTAAACCCTTTGCCTACGCTCAATCTTAATCACCACCTATAAATAGCCTGTAGTATTTTCGTACCAAATGTGGTTAAAATCCGTTTAGTGGTTTTTGAGTTATCACGGATACAAATTTTTTCTGACCCTTTTATAGAATTTTCACGGACGCCTATGGAACATTAATTTTTGTCGTGTATTTTTAACACCAACTCAACTAGTTAAATATAAAGATTTTTACATTTTAATTTTTTTTATTTTACCCCTTTTTCTACTATTTACGAACGCCTATGTAAATAAAAATATTATGCTGCATTTTTTAGGTTATCTTATATCAAAGCTATATATAATTAGCCAATTTTTCTGGTATATTTGGGAAACATTTTTTTTTCGTTTTGACCCTTTTTTAACACTATTTTCGAACGCCTGTGTGAACTAATTCTTTTATGTAACATTTTTTAGGTTATATTCTATCACAACTATAAAAAATTATTCAATATTTCGGATAAGTTTAAGAACTATGATTTTTTAAATTTTTGAAACCTCTTTTAAACCCGTTGCCTACGCTCAATGTTAATCACCACCTATAATTATCCTGTAGTATTTTCGTACCAAATGTGGTTAAAATCCGTTAAGTGGATTTTGAGTTATCACGGATACAAATTTTTTCTGACCCTTTTATAGAATTTTTACGGACGCCTATGGTACATTAATTTTTGTCGTGTATTTTTAACACCAATTCATCTAGTTAAATATAAAATTTTTTACATTTTTTTTTTTATTTTACCCCTTTTTCTACTATTTACGAACGCCTATGTGAATAAAAATTTTATGCTGCATTTTTTAGGTTATCTTATATCAAAGCTATATATAATTAGCCAATTTTTCTGGTATATTTGGGAAACGTTTTTTTTTCGTTTTTGACCCTTTTTTTAAACTATTTTCGAACGCCTTTGTGAACCAATTCTTTTATGGAATATTTTTTAGCTTATATTGTATCACAACTATGAAAAATTATTCCATATTTCGAATAAGTTTAGGAAATATATATTTTTTATGTTTTGACCCCTTTTCCACTATTTACGAACGCCTATGAAAGTAAGTTATTCATGACACATTTTATAGGTTATATTCTATCAAAACTATCAATAACTAGTTAATACTTCTGCTCTTTTTAAGAAATACGTTTTTTTTTAATCTTTTTTACCCCATTTTACACTATTTTCGAACGCCAATGTGGTCTAATATTTTATGTTCAATATTTTAGGTTATATTTAATTAAATGCGTAAAAAATTATGCAGTATTTCGGATAAGTTTAAGAACTATGAATTTTTTTAATTTTTGAACCCTCTTTTAAACCCTTTGCCTACGCTCAATGTTTCCCAAAATCTAATCAGCTCCTTGCCATGTCCAATAGTATTTTTGTACCAAATTTGGTTAAAATCTGTTAAGCGGTTTTTGCGTTTTCGTGGATACAGACAGACAGACAGACAGACAGACAGACAGACAGACATTTTTTTAAAACTACTTATTTATGTATAAAATGACCAAAAAGAACTATTTCCGGTGAAATTAAAAAAAATTTTTTTTTCATGAAACTAATAGTCTCCATATATACATATATTACATATATGATATGGAGAGCTAAAAATAACATTTTTAATGATATGTCATTTCCCTATATCTAAAATATATCATTCCTTCAATACTTTGAATTTTGTACATGTTTGTCATAATGGCCCGCAATTCGTAGAACCCATCTATTAGGAAGGCGCTATAATCAACGTTACGTATACAGAAATGTCAAAAATTCAATTTCACATTCTAAAGGTTGGTAAATCCATATATGGAGTTTTTGTTCATCCTGTAAATTCTAATTTTAATGAACTTGTTAATATAAAAAATGTTATACTTTCAGTAATCTTGATCTATTACAAAAAAGGAACAGGATATCTTCAATGCAGAGTGGGAGGTTAACATCTCTACTTATAAGATGATGAAGATGCGTGTTTAGAAGAAACAAATTAGTTAAAAAGTTCATGTTTAATTGTTAAGTGTACATTCACTTCAATACTTACGACATCATTTTTTTACTTCATGCCGTTTATGAAAATGGAACTTGGTGATATTATGAAGACTATGGTAAGAATTTTATTCTAAATATACCTATGACGCTTAATACATTAAAAAGTAGAATAATCAATATTAAATTACAATATAGGTAGGTACTGAATTATTTGTCCTTTAACACTGTTTTTTCTAGAATTTTGGACCTTAAAGGTATAAACCTACTTTACAAATTAAGTCCATGTTTTTTAATTTATGCTTTACTAATAATGTTTGAATAGTCATGTAGTTCTTAGGGTATAAGGACTTAAAACTAATATATCGGCAAGCGACGTTTAGCTATATATTTACAGGCTTCTTCCAGGCTATCAGAATCAGGTTAAAGCTACAGGTATTTTGTAACCTAGGTTCTTAATATGATAAAATCAATCCCAAGAAACCGTGTAGAATACTATGTAATGTAAATACTTGACAAAAATTAAAAAAAAAAATGCAGCGAAAACACAAACCACTAAACTGCAGTTAGCAATTATCTATACCCTCAAAAATATAATGATATTTAGGTATATATAAGTATTTAGATTTTTTGAATTAACTTCCATTCAGCCGATTTTACTTAAAAAAAAATAATCAATACCTAATCAAAACATTTGTTTTGATTTTATCATTTTCGGGAAATAATTTTCTCAATACAAAAAATAAATGTATGCGCGAGTTCAATGAAATTTTTTAATGTTTGATATGTAAATCAAAAAACTCATTTTATGTATAAATGCGCTAAAAGCTTTGAACAAATGCTATAGCAACATATTTATAGAAAATAAACAAATCTGATTCAACAAAATACCAAATATATCCTTTGATTTCCGTTCCAAACTTATTCTAAAACAATTTACTTTAAAATATTCTTTCTTCTTCTTAAAATGCCGTACACTTCTAGTGCGTTGGCGACTATCTCATCATAATAAGGGTCCTTGCTTCCGCAGCGCGACAGAGCTCGCCCGTATTGCCAATGCCTGTCCAGTTCTTGATGTTTCTCAACCAGGACATCTGTTTATGTCCTACTCCTCTCTTCCCTTCAATTTTTCCTTGGAGAATTATCTGTGGTATGTTGTACTTCTCTCCTCGTAGTATGTGGCCCAGGTATCCAATTTTCCGCTTCTTGATTATGTTAAAAAGTTCTCTTTCGCATCCCACCCTTCTAAGAACGTCTTCATTTCGAACTCGGTCTACCCACGATATACGTAGCATCCTTCTTAGACACCACATTTCAAAAGCCTCAATCTTGTTTATCGACCGGATCTTCAGAGTCCATGTTTCCATTCCATATAACAGGATGGACCAGACGTAACACTGCACCATTATGCATCTTAATTTGAGGGACAATGTCAGGTTGCAAAGAAAGGGTCTTAGGCTTGTGAAAGCTTGCCTCGCTTGTTGTATGCGACAGCAAATTTCCTGTTCGGGATTCCATTGTTCATTTATGTTGGTTCCAAGGTATTTAAAGTTTTGCACTCGTTCAATAGGTTGTCTTCCAAGTTTAACACAGCATTTTGAGGAGGGTTTCTGCTTACTATCATGTACTTTGTCTTTTGTATGTTTATTTTGAGACCATTCCCCTTTCCAACTGTATTTATCTGTTCCAGCATTAGTTGTAAATAGTATTGGTGACAGTATGCACCCTTGTCGAACCCCCTTTAGAACTGTAAATTCGTCTGTTGTTAGTGATTTCTCAAATCTTACACAGGCTTTTTGATTCCAGTATAGATTTTGGATGATTCTGATATCTTTTGCGTCAATATTGGCATTGTGCAGAAGTTTCAACAAGGTGTCATGTCTAACATTGTCGAAGGCCTTCTCGTAATCAATAAACAGCATATATACGTCTTTTCGTTGGTCTAAGCTGTTTTGTACTAAAGTATTCAGGCAGAAAACGGCCTCACGAGTCCCCATTCCGCTTTTAAAACCAAACTGTGTAGAATACGAAGGAATACCTTCAGCAGATGACTCATTAGGCTGATAAGGCGATGGTCTTTACATTTCGTGGCGTTGGTCGTCTTTGGGATCATTACGAACGTTGATCGAAGCCAATCAGATGGAATGTGTCCAGTGTCATATATGCGATTGAACAAATTCACTAGCATTTCTACATTTTCTTCGTCTAACAACTTAATTGCTTCTACGGTGATGTCATCTGGTCCTGGGGCTTTGTACATCTTGGTTGACTTGATGGCATATATCACTTCGCTTTTAATTATAGAGGGCCCCGATAAATTATCAGAGTGCAGCGTATGCACTGGCTGCTGTGGTCTTATATCATTGAAAAGGTTCCGCGTATTTTTTCCATGTCGCTGCTAGTTCTTCTTCTGATGTTATATACTCATTTTGATCATTGCGTATTCGACTTTTGTGTTGTTTTCTGTATATATGTGATATTTCTTTTACTTTTTTGTGCAATCCAAATGAATCACCTCTTGTGTAACTGTTCTATTTCAATACATCTTTCTTCCATCCATAGTTCCTTTGCTTCTTTGATCTTCCTTCTTATTTCCTTGTGAGTATCCTTATATTCTTTACATGAGATGAATCGTTTTAGAGAAATATATGAAAGCGAACGTTTAAAAAGTATCAGCTTTAACTAGTTTGTTAAATTTTGATTTTAAAATTTTTTATAAGAAACAACTTTAAAGCGACATAAATAATATGTTACTTTTGATATTTGTCCCCATAATTCTTGAGAAAATTGCGTTTAAAATTTCACCAGTTATGTAGTTGGAACCTCTCTTATTACAATATTATACACTACATGGCTTTTGGTGTCATTGATAGAGCGTCCGCTTCGCTGGGTTCGAATCCCAGCTCTGCCAATATATTTATATTTTTGAATAAAGTAGTTTGTTACGTTGGTTTATTGGAAATAATGAACATAATACAATTATAATAATTATTATTATTAAAATTCTGTTTCTTTACGCAGGTCATATATTTTTGAGTATATTAAGTATATCTTGTAGGGAAAGTTTTGGGGCGACACAACCGATTTTTTTAAATCTATTTTCGGGGTATTTCGTTTTTTGTTTTAGTTCGAAAACTAGGTTAGGTTGCGTTGGGAGGTCCCAGGATCAAATACCGGTATGAGCAACTTTTTTTAATAATAGTAATAAACTCATTTATTGCAAATATAAAAACATTCACAGTCAGTTGATACCGAAAAAACATCGTCACCAATGCTGTTAAACTCTTTGTAATGACATTTTTTTTAACGTTTAGATGCTTCTGCATTTTTCAAATGCAAATGTTGTTAAATGTTTCCGAAACATATTTGTTTCGGAAACGGATTCTCCTGAATATTTTCAGGAGAATATTTACATCTTGTCCGCCACGAGCACTGTTCATATAAGCAAATAAATGATTTATGAAGTCTTCTAACGCAGTTTTTAATTTATTATTTATAGATTCCAAACAATTATTTGTTTTATTTACATAACATAAATTTTGTAAAGTTAAGTACTTACTGAACTCACTGATCGGTAATGCAGCCCCAATTATTTAAATTTTCGCGACTTTTCTTGTCATTTTATCGTACACTTTGTTATAATCCGATTCCGAGGCATTTGCTGGTTCCGGTAAATATTCTGATGCTGATTTTTATTTCATCCGCTGTTATAGACATTTTTTTGAATGAAACTTCCCTATTGACTATTTGAAATACATGGAATAGGCATAACATTAATTAATTAAGTATGCTAATGCCCTCTAAAATTACTAACAAAGTTTGAATATCTGCATAATATCGATAAATCGAAGACAAATTCATTTAAGAATTTAAGACAACCATGGTCAGGGTAACTAATAAATATACCTTAAGCTTTTTAAAATAAATTGATTACGCTCCATGCGACTGATTTTGGAAGGATTGTAGTTATATAAATATATTAAATATATATTATGGTTACCTACGTACCTGTAGTAATTGCTTGTTTACGTTTTCATTTTTGATGTTTTGATTATTATCAAGATTGCAGAAGACAGATGAGTATAAATTGTAATTGGACATCTGTAAATTTCCAATATAGAATGGCTTACTTAATGCGAGATTTGTTAAATGTCATGCAAATGATGTAAAATTTAAAATTAATTAGTTAGAGCGCTTTATCTTATGAACTGCATTCATGTTACTTGTGTTTCACATGAATGCAGTTTAATAAATTTTATTGTAGGTGGCAAACATATATTATTCAATAGCAATTTTAATTAATTTCATCATAACATCTGAAATTTTATGCAGATTCGTGTAATATCCATATACTTACCTAGTTTTGAAGTTATGTGGGATAAAACTATTTAAATTGATATTTTATTCATAATAATGGTTGCAACAAATAACAGTTTATTAGTAGTAGTAGTCGAGGATGGATTTGATAGATTATGCTTAAGGCAAAGATTAATCTACACAATAGATAGTCAGCCCAATGCATTAAAATGAGAACATCTCTAAGTATGCCAGCCACTACGTGGCGTAGACTAGCGTGTAAAGCATAGAGCAGTATTGTCACAGCCAGAAACCGTTTTGTAGTTTATTAATATCAGAAACAAAACGCAACGTATAACAATTATTTACATCATTTGCAACAGTTATGCACCGACAATGCTGTATTGTCAGAGAGAGAGATTGATGAAATTCTGTATTAATCTGGAGGGGATACGTAGGGAGGGTAGAAAAAAAAACAAGCGAATGTGGTGTGTGTCGTGCTGTTGCCGATTCGTCGGTAAAAGAAACACACAGGGTGATTTATTACAAGTACAGTATTGAAATAAAAGCCTTATCTCTATGAATTAAATTTAATATAATAATATTTAATCCATGTCATACATGTTTCAAGACTAGACCAGTCCCATGATCAGTGGCGAACAATCATTAAATGAAAAGCTTTTAGATAGAAACATACTTCTGGCTCCATTGTAATAATTTGTTGATGTATATAAAAAAATCTAAATATCTAAAAGCTAAAAGCTTTTGATTTAATTATTGCTCGCCACTGTTTATGGGACTGGTCTAGTCTTGAAACATGTTGTATGGCATGGATTAATGATTATTAGGTATATTAAATTTATTTCGTGGATATTAGACTTTTATACCAATACCGAAATCAAGTAGGTATTAATGTACATTATTCTTTGTCAAAATTATAACTCCACTTAAGAATTGACTAGATACTTTTTCAATTTATTACATATATTTTAAATATTTCACGTAGACAACGTGGCAAAGATGTAACAAGATTGTTGTAGATCTTATAATACCTATAATAAAAAAATTATCAGTGCTACCTATATTATATTAGGTATACATATTATGGTTGTTTTCATACCTACTGATTTTGTTTTGAAGAGAATTACCTAATATATTAAATTAAATTTAATCTTTGGCTGCGTAGTTATTTTTTTTGTGAATATTTTTTAACTTATTTTGTGTTTTTCTAATTTTAGACTAATTATATTATTTTGTGTTGTGTTTTTTTTTTATTTGAGAAACTTCCTAGTTAGTGACTAAATAATTTTTGTGTTTTGTGAAAATGGAAAGAAACAATTCGAAATTAAGTCGTAACCAATGTGCTTTTCGAAATTGTAACAACAGTTACAGAAACAATCGAGAGGTACATTTCTTTCGATTTCCTAAAGAAGAAGATCGATGCAGAAAATGGGTTATAAATTCAGGTATAAGTTCCACTTTATAGGTTTAGGTACTTAAATTTTACTTCTTTTTAATGTTTCTTCGGGTAAATAATAAGTTCGGTAGGAATAGGGCTTTGGGTATCAAACAAAAAAGATAGAAAATAGAAATTTGACATAGGGGTAGTTCTAAGCATTTACAAGTTTGTGACGTGTAGCGATTTTCGATGCCGCCCCCGGAGGTATACATGAGGGCGGCGCAATGCCGTTTTAAATATCTCGTTTCGCTTTCTTGGAAAATAAAAAATTATAACTGATAACTGACACTTAGTACTTAACCCATTAATCCCCAACGTTGCGTAAACGAAACATTTTTTAAATTTTTTTTTCCAATGTGCCAGTAAAAAAAATACTTGTGTTGGCAATAGGATATAATCAGTTGTTACTTCTCGTCCGGCCATCGTCTATCAACTTTCTCTCACCGGGCATATTGCCTGCTCACACTAGATGTCTGCGTAAAATTAAATGTATCCGTTTGGTGGGTAGTTTTGATTACAATAAGTCGGTGCCAAGCCCAAGCTCGAAACAAAATAAATCTATATTTACCTACTACCTATTTGGCTTGGTACCGACTATTATGTGCATTGTTGTCTTTTGAATGATATTTGTATTTTGTTATTTTTCGTATTTTTTATTAGTTCTTTTGACAGCTCTGGTGTCATCAATACACCTGTATCCCGAATTGCACCAAATTGCGATGCTATTGAACAAGCATATAATCCTAAATATAATATTCTTTTTGAACTTTGAATGTACATATGAAATTTGTATCTTAAAATTAGTCAAAGAATCACCCTTTAAAGTTTGTACAAGTACTTATGCAACACCCTGTATACATAGATACTTTGATTTGCAATTTGCAAATCTGTTAAACTAGGTACTGCTGTTTTTTTTATTTACTTTCAAATATGGTGTTATGTAATTGTATTCAAATTAAATGTTTGGGGATGATATTTACGAGTTTTATTTTTTTATATAGAGAAACTGTTATTCAGTTTTTAAGGATCAATCTGAAGCAGACGATTGTACTTGTTAAAACATGAAAAAAGTTATTGTCGTGATACTTTTAACACCCTGTTGGTGGGTTTTTAAAGCTTTTTACGAAACGTGTTAACAATACAATCTACATAAATCGTTATTTTTTTAAAGTTTTATGATCATTGCACAAAAACCAATATTAGGGAGACTGTAAGTTTTTTTTCAATTCGGCGTTGCAGAATTTGAACCTAATTGTGATAATTGTGTTATTTTACTAGTATAGATATTTTTGAGTAAATTAATTCGGTTATAATCAAAGACCTTACTAACACAGGAGACAAAATATTTCATTGATAACGTGCTTTCAAACACGAGCCAACATTACTTGTAAACAAGTAATGTGTAAGAGAGAGAAAGACTTATCCTTGTCGCCTTCAAGTTGCTCATTGGCAACGTTGTAATCTCCGGTATGCGTTCTGCAACCAGTGGCGTACTGATCGCTGACTGTTTTTGAACTAGGTATACAATACATAATATATAATTAATAGCACACATTAAAAAGCCAACGTGCCGAGAATTTAACCGCTATTCAACTTATTTTGAAACTGAAATTTAGTCGATATTTAATTGGAATGAGTTTTTCAGTAAAATAATTTAAATATTAATATGTATAAGGTATTCGCTAAGAAAGTCTGTTAATCTATCTTTGTAGTAGGTATTTCTTGATATAGCTGAAAAACCTTCACTTCGTATATCGAAAAAACGATACTTAAATTAATATATTTATGTATAATTTGAAGATAATCTAATTTTAAAATCATTTTATGCATTACAAATAGGAAGTCAGGAAATAAAAAAAGGCACATTATTCTCAATAGTTTATTTTTAGCTACATATATTAAATTATACACAATGATAATACATAATAATTACTATGAACATACAAATTAATTATGTTTTTGCAGACTTTATGCAGTTTCTGTATCGCTTTTTAATAAGTATGAAGTCTATTTGATTGCGAATAATTCTTTCAGGGGTATGGGCGCTAGAGGTCCACGTATAGAGCCTTCTATTTGGAAGTTTAAAAAAGGTGTTTGAGACAATGAAATCATGTTCCTGGCAGAACTGAACTAGCCGGTCTCCTCTATCGTTTGCTGTACCTAATCCGTATATACCGGTAATATCCTCTCGTGGTGTACTTCCTACTTTGGCATTAAAATCGCCCATGATAAAAGTCACCTCTGATTTTTTCGCCAGCTTCACGGTATCTGTGATTTGTTCCTTAAAACTATCAATAGATCTTTTAATGATTTTACGCGGATTTTAAGTCGTCTAACTTGATTTTGTAAGGTGTGTATTCTTTTCCTTTGGCACGTTATTTTATTTTTTAAAATTCCTATATTTTTTCTTCTCTTAGTAGGGGTTGAAAAGTCACTACTATCCATATCACCAGGATAACGCCTTTTCCTAAAAAATATCAAGCCCCTGGTAAATTATTCTAAAAAAAGAGCTTTTTATGAACAAATATCAAAATTTCATAACGGTAAAATGTAAATTTGAATAATGTACCAAATATACCAACATTTAGCTTCAGCCCCTTTATATCACCCGCTTCTGAAACATGTTGGGTAATACCTACCTCTTTTTACTTCCAATTTTTGCACTAGCTACAAGGGCTTCAATTATATCAGAATGGGATTCTCCTGCTTCTGATGCAGTTTCTGTCACAGAACTGGTTGAACCCTTGTTGGCTTCTAATGAAACTGGCTCTGGAGGTGCCAGGAATAGATTTAACAATTATACTTTCAGACCTAAAATATGTATTAATTCAATATATCAAAATATTAAAAAGCCTTTCTAAAGGATACCTTTTGATTAGGGACCCCATATTAGCGGTTGAAACAGTGGACTCCATAATAGTTTTTTCTAAGAATAGCTGAGCAATCCTAAAAATGGATATAAATGCGGTTAATGCACATACCTACTTAGCTAGTTTAATTTCATCCAAAAAATAATAATAAGAGAACTTACTTAGGATATTCTTTCGGTATTGGAGGTGTTCCGAAAACAGATGAGTCCACAGACCTAACATCTGTGGTTGAGTCACAGCTAGAAGAATATAAATTATTATTATAATATAATAAATATAATTATAAATATTTTTTACCTAGTGGATGCATCATCCAAAAATAAAACACCTTCACACCGTCGAGGATTTGCACCCTTTCTAACGAATCTTGCTCCCTTAGATTTCGTTACCAGATCCTCTGGGAAAAAATGATCCGAGCATAACCATGGATTTTTTGGCAAAAGAAACCTAATTTACAAAATACAATATAAGTACCTAATGTAAAAAGGCTATAATCAGCCTTATACTCCAGAGCTAGGGAGGTAATATCCTACGTAGATTTACCACTTACTTCTTTAATGCTGCTTTGAATTACTAAGCGGTTACATTGTTGGGCGTAAATGAACCAACATTATTTTCAGAAAGTATCTGTTTGCTTTTGTTACTAATAATTTAATAGAAATAAAAATTCAAAATGTAACAAATTTATCATATCAAACAAACCCCGCCACTGTGTAAACTAACACCAAACACAAACAAATTTCCAAACATAACCACACTTACCTGTGAAAAGTTAAATCTGGAAATAAACTATCCACTTTTCCACAAACTACACAACCACAAACCATAGTTATTCAATAAATATTTAAATTTTAAAAAAACACACACAAGAATATCGCAAAACAGGAAAATACTTCAAAAAACGATGAAAAGCGATAATGACATGAGTGTTTCTCAACGTCAACGTCGCAAATTATAATTTCATTCATAACGCCGTGTTCTGTCGTACAAGAAGCGTAAAGTTGTAAACGATGTTGCCGTAGTGCGCTTTTATTTTACTATGAGAATAATTCCTAAAATAAAATAATTATCCCGTTTTGTACAATTTAATCTTAAAATGAACTAATTTATAACCTAAGTATAGTAATAAAATTTTTTGTTAACATACTAGTTACAAATTATTATTTACATCGCTCATTTTTTATTTGTTTTGACAAAAATTTAAAGATATTCCAAATACATTTGTAAGTCTGGCAATGCTTGTATTAGGATAAATAAAGGAAGGGACGATGTTTGCTAACCCTGAAAACGTAAACAATGTGGTCTCCTGTATTATTAAGGTCTTTGGTTATAATCGATGAGTAGAATCTTTGGAGTAAAATACATTTCACAAAAACCCTGAACCATGTTTCTCAATAGATTTAAATTTTCATTAAAAACAGATTAAAAATTCTAATTTTTTACATCCTGCATTTCGAAACCGTATTTTTTTAAATAATTATTGTCATGCTGGAAATTTCAAACCTTATTTACTTCAGCAACTTGTAAAAAGCACAGCCTTTTTAATATTAACATTTCTTAAAATCGATAATACGCGATAACGATGACTTTCTATCAATATCACAGAAGGATACATTTATTACGTATATAATTTGTTAGATTTTACATCTCCGAATTGAAACACACGCAAAAAATGTGCATAAAAAAGTTAGGGTAGCATTTCACGCCTGTATGAGTCTGAGATTTATTTTTTCATAATGTTAACAAGTTGAATCTGCTGTTTGAGTTTGATCCTCAAAACTGAATCAGATAATAAGCGGAAGTCCTATCTATAACGCCAAATTTCGTTAATTTAAATATAACTTTTTGATGCATCCTTATATCCGAAATTTAAAATTAAATGACTAAAATAATATTATTTTAGTCATTTAAAATTATTGTCTAAAACATTTAATAAACCAGCCCTGTATATTTATACTATTATAGTAATTTCTTTTATTTTCGTCCATACACATTAATCTTTGCGTAGATAGGTGTACGTATACCATATAATTTTATATTAACCGACAAAAAACACTGCTGCACAGTAGTACATATATGATACCTATAATATAAAAACAAACTCCCACCTCGTAGGGGAAAGTATACTCGTCCTTGTCTAACATTGCCCATATGATTATTTTATTTCAACACAATACATATAACACCATCTACAATTTCCATAATTTCCATGGTTACATGTTTTTCTAATAGATGTAGCTCGTGTCGAGACAGTTTCAATTTTTGTTTTCTTTCCCATATACGCTGACTATCTATTGTGTAGATTAATCTTTGCTTAAGGCAATAGGAAAATACTAGAATTAAAGTACGTAGGTATACTAATTTTCTATTTGATAGTTAAATCAAATATAACTAAATATATTTACTGCAATGATAATCGGTATTCACAGATTTCTCACCGACAGGTAAAGTAATTACTTAAGCTTTGTTCTGTTGAATAAAGTGGTCTTAAATTACACACCATCGGAGCTTGCTTAGAAACTAAGAGATTTGGATTTTTTAGATCTCCATATCATATATTATGTAATATATGTATATGGAAGCTCTTAATTTACAAAAAATGTCTGTCTGTGTCTATCTGTATCCACGATAACTCAAATACCATTTAACATATTTTATCAAATTTGGTACAAAAATACTACAGGACCTTGAGCGTAGGAAAGGGGTTTAAACTTTTAAAATTCATACTTCTGAAGTTTTGAATAATTTGTCATTGGATTAATAGAGTACCGATAACCTAACACATTAATCATAAGAAAAATAAACTGTTGCCCTCGAGGCACGAATAGCTCTCCATATTTAAGTGTAAAAGTAATAATTTTATGACCTTTTTGTCATTTATCTAAATTTAATAAATTTTTGTTTTGTTTTACACATCAGCTATTTTTTTTTTAAGTATCGGGTTTTGTGCCTTTTTCTTCTCTTTGGAGGCACTATTTATACACAGATATTTTATATTTCAGATCTAGGCCAAGTTCCTGAATCCAAATTAATTGTTTTTTTTTAGTTTTATTATAAAATTTATTTTGCCCCCTTTTCTGCTATTTACGAATGCCTATGTAAACAAAATTGTTATGCTGCATGTTGTAGGTTATCCGTTAAGTGGGTTTTGAGTTATCACGGATACAAATTTTTTCTGACCCTTTTATAGAATTTTCACGGACGCCTATGGAACATTAATTTTTGTCGTGTATTTTTAACACCAATTCAACTAGTTAAATATACAATTTTTTACATTTAAAATTTTTTTTTTAATTTTACCCCTTCTTTTACTATTTACGTACGCCTATGTAAATAAAAATTTTATGCTGCATTTTTTAGGTTATCTTATATCAAAGCTATATATAATTAGCCAATTTTTCTGGTATATTTGGGAAACGTTTTTTTTTCGTTTTTGACCCTTTTTTTAAACTATTTTCGAACGCCTTTGTGAACCAATTCTTTTATTAAGGGTGTCCTACGGTGGCAACCCATTAGATTATTTCAGAAACTACGTCGCATTGAATTTTGAAAATTTCACTGTCTATATTGTCAAATATGCTCTACTCAAATAATATAATAGCAACGGCATAGCACTTCCGGTTATACCGGAAGTTGATGGCAACTTTGTTATTTTAAATGGAACACCCTATATGTTATTACATTTTTGGATTCTAAATAAGATTTCAGACATATTTCAGGTATCACGTTCTATACATAACGTCAGTCGTTTTTGACTTATATTAAGATTTATGTCAAAATTGACAGTTTAGGGCTCCATAAGAATTCGGGTTTTTCCTTGTAAATCAGTATTTAATAATTATTTTGCAGGTATTTTCTTATCAGGTGGGGTCTTCTTTTTCGAATTGACAAGTCATTTTCTGATTAGTTTATACAGGGTGGTCAAAAAATTGTATTGGAAACGGTTCAAGAGAAACAGTTGAAAGTCAATTTTTTCAAATGGAATGCGTATATTATTATTATTTTATCTTCCTTAGTATTAAAAAATAATGCAATTTTGTAATAGGTTATCATTTTCTAAAATGCATAGTTTTCGAAATATCGTCATTTTAAATTTTTCTGCAGCGCCTACCGTTGTCTCTCTGGAATTTTGAGAAATCAAATACGGTGGGGGCAGTGTCATGCAAATCGAGTACTACAAAAACCTGTAACTACAAATGAGGATAATGTGGCAAATGTTTTGGCATATTTTAATACATATCCTGAATCATCAGTGCGTGCTGCTGAAGAAGATCTAGGAATTTCAAAATCCTCTGTCCAAAAAATATTAAAAAGTTGTGGTTTACATCCATTTAAATTCAAATATCTTTGTGCTCTGGAAGCAGGTGATGCCGAACGACGTGTACGGTTCTGCGAAACCATTTTAACACGAACGCAAGAAGATCCTGGGTTTCTGCAAAAAGTGATTTGGACAGATGAGTCGAAATTTTCGAGAGATGGAATCGTTAATAGACAAAATAGTCATTTTTGGGCTTCTGAGAATCCGCACGCTATTCGTGAACGAAATTTTCAAAATAAATTTAGTGTGAACGTTTTTTGTATGGTGAAAGACACACATGTTGAATATTTTATTTACGAGCATAATTTAAATACGGAAGGTTATCTTCATATTTTGCAAAATGTTGTGGCGCATTTTTTGGATGATCTACCATTAAATGAATTAAGAAGTTGTTGGTACCAGTTAGATGGAGCACAACCTCACTGTGGAAATAGAATCACACAACAGCTTAATGAAATGTTTGAAGATGGATGGATCAGACGTTTAGGGCCTTGGGATTGGTCAGCGAGATCTCCAGATCTATCACCGCTGGATTTTCATGTTTGGGGTGCAATTAAACAAAAGATGTATTCCACCCCAATTAATTCAAAAAAAGAATTAGTAGGACGCATCCGAACTTCATTCGAAGCCTTACCTGGAGTCCAAATTGCACGAGCTGTCAGAGTGAATTTATTGAACGGGTAAATAAGTGTTTAAGACTAAATGGGGGTCATATCGAAGAATTAAATTAGTTTTGTTATCGTTATCGTTTAGTTGAAAATTTATTTAGTTTGATCTTCTGTTCATTTCTGTTGTATTATTTTAAATTTTAGTCTTAGTTCGTTGTAATACTTGATTTGTATACATCCCAACCTGCTCTAAATGATTTCTTTCTCAAAATTCTTCCTAATTTCTCTAGTCATCGTTAGCAAATGGGGGTTTCTCTCGTTAAATACTCTACAGGTCACTTTATTTTATTCTCCAAGAATTAATAATAAATTTATAATATCAATAGGTATTTTTCATTTTTATTAATTTGACGCTTAGTTTGACGTTAAAATGACAATAATTTCATGGCTAACTAAATTAATTAGCTAGCTTCCAGAGAGACAATGCGCTGTAGAAAAATTTAAAATGACGATATTTCGAAAACTATGCATTTTAGAAAATGATAACCAATTACAAAATTGCATTAATTTTTAATGCTAAGGAAGATAAAATAATAATAATATACCCATTCTATTTGAAAAAATTGGCTTTCAACTGTTTTTCTTGAACCGTTTTCAATATAATTTTTTGACCACCCTGTATAAACTAATCAGAAAATGTCTTGTCAATTCGAAAAAGAAGATGCCACCTGATAAGAAAATACCTGCAAAATAATTATTAAATACTGATTTACAAGGAAAAAACGGAATTCTTATGGAGCCCTAAACTGTCAATTTTGACATAAATCTTAATCTAAGTCAAAAACGACTGACGTTAGGTATAGGACATGATACATGAAATATGTCTGAAATCTTATTTAGAGTCCAAAAATGTAATAATATATAGGGTGTTCCATTTAAAATAACAAAGTTGCCATCATCTTCCGGTATAACCGGAAGTGCTATGCCGTTGCTATTATATTATTTGAGTAGAGCATATTTGACAATATAGACAGTGAAATTTTCAAAATTCAATTCGAAGTAGTTTCTGAAATAATCTAATGGGTTGCCACCGTAGGACACCCTGTATACATATATTACATATATGATATGGAGAGCTAAAAATAGATCAGATTCGCGTTCGAAAAGAGTATAAAAAGGGGTTAAAAACTTGAATAAAAACATATTTCCTAAGCCTAGAAGAAATATTGACTAGTTATTCATAGCTTCGATAGAATATAATCTATGAAATGTATCATAAAAAACTTGCTTACATAGGCGTTCGCAAAAAAAGTGGTCAAAATAAAAACAATTCCTTTATACAAAATTATTCGAAATATGGAATAATTTTTCATAATTGTGGTAGAATATAATCTAAAAAATGTCACATAGAAGAATTGGTTCACACAGGCGTTCACAAATAGTGTAAAAAGTGATCAAAAATGAAAAAAAAAATATGCCCTAAACATACCAGAAAAATTGGCTAAAGTCGGTATCCACGATAACTCAAAACTCACTTAACAGATTTTTAATAAATTTGGTACAAAACTACTTCAGTATATTTCTAGGTGCTGATTAACTTTTGGAAAACATTGAGCGTAGGCCAGGAGGGCTTAAAAAAAGGATCCAAAACTTTATAGTTAAGAAACTATAATAATATATATATATCTAAGAAGATTCATCCGAAATATTGAATAATTGTTCATTGATTTAATAGAATATAACCTAGAACATTGAACAGAAAAAAATAGATCACATATAGGCGAGGCCATCATGCATCTAACTTCATTCGTTGGTGGCGGCAAAGATTAATTATTTGTCTACATTAATCTTTGGTGGCGGCTATAACGCCGCGCCGGTGAGAACGTTGTGGACATGTTTTGCGACCTTAGCAAGGCGTTTGATTGTTTAAGTCTTGATAAACTCTCTACGAAATTATACAGGTATGCATTCTCTGTGTACGCTTGGTGTATGTGGTGTTCAGTTTTAGGCATAAATCTGTTTTTATTGTACTCGTATATCACTGACCTGGGGGAGCTCCGTTTAGGTAGATACTCGGGTAGATATTTTTAAAGAAAACGCTAACATTCATTTTTGGGATTTTTAGATGTATTTGTCTTGTCCTCCGACAATCCGCCTTCGCCGACAGCTGCATCTGCACGATTGCTGTCCGCAAAGTAGCAATTTAATAAAGATGTTGCTGCCTATACATTATTACGACTGATTACATTAAAATAAAATAATACAAACTTTCTTATTTGTTATTGATATTGTCAGCGGTTGCCATTTTTTTTTTTCTAAAAAGTTTTTAATCAAAACGGAGGTGGATTGATCTGCAGGAGGGGGGGATTGCCCCCCTGTTGCTACGGCACTGTATTTGCCTTAAATACCCAAATCATAACAACCATAACAACTTCAGTGTACTGTTCTATCAAATACTCTAATTAGTTAATAATATGAGGCTCGCATACTTTAATAATATTCTCAATATGGTCACGACCTTGCATTATAACATGCTTCGTAAATATCACAGAATAATTATTATAATAATTTATTATTAATAAAATTAATAGCTTGTCTATTGTGGAATCTCTATATTATATTACGTATATTTTCCTAACATCTATGGACCTACCCAATATATTTATTGGAATTGACGTACCTGTAAATCTTATTCTTAACCTTTTGATTATCACTGTTGACCTATCTTTGTTATTAGATCACCTACATATTTCCTTACTTTTATAACAGTGGCGTCCTACTAAATAAAGTTTGAAATTTCATAATTATTCTTACTTACCTACTGGAACCAAATGAAAGATATTAAATTATTTTATTAAAGGGATTTAAAGTAGGACCCATTCTTGATTCGACCAAAAATCCATAATCTGTCAAAAAACTACTCTGATAACGAATAAGAAATGAGGTTATGTTTTCCCTTGTTATTTATAAAATAAAGTTTGGTCTTTTTTGGTTTCATATGCCTACTAATTGAACTTAACTTAAAAAAAAATAATATTTTATAGTCAGCCACGTTAGTTTTAACTTTAGAAGAAAATTACACTCATACATTTAGCTAGGTATCTTCTTTTCGCATGATTACAGCGAGAACGACCCCTGTAGCTATATAATAAAGTGATTTCTAAAACAGCGCAAGGACGAGATAATCCCTTGTCAAGCTCCAAATGGTTAATTTTAAATAGAAATAATCCCAATACGTCTTTTTGACAAATATTTACTAAAACGAAGTGAGAGCAAACATGAAAGATTATTTTTAACAGAAAATCCCTTTTGGAATTCATCTGGAAACTGGTAAAAAAACATTTCAGTTGGGATACAGACCAATTGATCGCCAAGCAGGCGAGCAATCCGGGTCTAGATAATTAAAAAAACTGAAAATTACTAACCATTCAAAACTGGCGAAGCAAGGAGTGCGAGAGCAAAAGCTCAAAAAAATAACTTGTCATTCGACACAAAATCAATCCCTTCGTACATTCAAATGGGTAAGGAACATCATCAGCATATAATTCAAGAAATGAGATCAAATTAAATGGATGCCCAACCTAGCTGCTCGAAAGTGGCGCCGAAACCAAACATTAGTTGTTATTATTAACAACTAATTTTGTTCTGTTGTTAACATAAAAGTTGTCATATAAATCATTATATAATCTTTTTTTGTATATCGTTTTTATGTTTTAAAATTAAATAAAAGTTTTTTTATTTCATGTCATACTCCTTTTTTCTTCTGCGATGTTTCGACAAAAAGTTTCTTGTCTCCTTCAGGATTTTTTGAATAGTCTTGCAACATCCCATTAGTGTTCTTTTTTTGCCTTCTCTCTCCATTATTGGCTTTGTAATATTGTATACAGGATGTCCCGCAAAAGTACTAGTATAATTACCTCCGATAATCATTTTCAGTTTGAAAAAATAGTCCATTCTTAAGTGGAGTTGTAATTTTAATGTTTAAATGAAAGTCGAATCTCCACAAAATAAATTTAATAGAAACTATCGGCCATACATGTTTCGGGACTAGACCAGTCCCATCATCAGTGGCATGTCAACAATCGAACAAACACAACACTAAGACGTACAATGTTTCATTATATTTCCACTGAAGCCACCTTATGGAAAAATATTTGAATTATAAAAAAAAAAATTTTTAATTAAAATTACAATTACATATTTGGTCTAATTTTTTTAATTTTCTTTTATATATCATACTTTTCTTTGTTTTTTAATAAAGTTAAAACTATGTAACTACAGTTATAAAAGAAAATTAAACTAGCTGTTGCCCTCGAGGCACGAATAGCTCTCCATATTTAAGTGTAAAAGTAATAATTTTATGACCTTTTTGTCATTTATCTAAATTTTTGTTTTGTTTTAGACATCAGCTATTTTTTTTTTGTATTGGGTTTTGTGCCTTTTTCTTCTCTTTGGAGGCACTATTTATACGCAGATATTTTATATTTCAGATCTAGGCCAAATTCTTGTACGCAAAATAATTGATTTTTTTTTAGTTTTATTATAAAATTTATTTTGCCCCCTTTTCTACTATTTACGAACGCCTATGTAAACAAAATTGTTATGCTGCATGTTGTAGGTTATCCGTTAAGTGGTTTTTGAGTTTAGACTATTTTCGAACGCCTGTGTGAACTAATTCTTTTATGTAACATTTTTTAGGTTATATTCTATCACAACTATAAAAAATTATTCAATATTTCGGATAAGTTTAAGAACTATAATTTTTTTAAATTTTTGAACCCTCTTTTAAACCCCTTGCCTACGCTCAATGTTAATCACCACCTATAAATAGCCTGTGGTATTTTCGTACCAAATGTGGTTAAAATCCGTTAAGTGGTTTTTGAGTTATCACGGATACAAATTTTTTCTGACCCTTTTATAGAATTTTCACGGACGCCTATGGAACATTAATTTTTGTCGTGTATTTTTAACACCAACTCAACTAGTTAAATATAAAAATTTTTACATTTTAATTTTTTTTTATTTTACCCCTTTTTCTACTATTTACGAACGCCTATGTAAATAAAAATTTTATGCTGCATTTTTTAGGTTATCTTATATCAAAGCTATATATAATTAGCCAATTTTTCTGGTATATTTGAGAAACATTTTTTTTTTCGTTTTTGACCCTTTTTTTAAACTATTTTCGAACGCCTGTGTGAACCAATTCTTTTATGGAATATTTTTTAGCTTATATTGTATCACAACTATGAAAAATTATTCCATATTTCGAATAAGTTTAGGAAATATATATTTTTTATGTTTTGACCCCTTTTCCACTATTTACGAACGCCTATGAAAGTAAGTTATTCATGACACATTTTATAGGTTATAGTCTATCAAAACTATAAATAACTAGTTAATATTTCTGCTATTTTTAAGAAATACGTTTTTTTTTAATATTTTTTACCCCATTTTACACTATTTTCGAACGCCAATGTGGCCTAATATTTTATGTTCAATATTTTAGGTTATATTCAATTAAATGCGTAAAAAAATATGCAGTATTTCGGATAAGTTTAAGAACTATGAATTTTTTGAATTTTTGAACCCTCTTTTAAACCCTTTGCCTACGCTCAATGTTTCCCAAAATCTAATCAGCTCCTTGCCATGTCCAATAGTATTTTTGTACCAAATTTGGTTAAAATCTGTTAAGCGGTTTTTGCGTTTTCGTGGATACAGACAGACAGACATTTTTTTAAAACTACTTATTTATGTATAAAATGACCAAAAAGAAGTATTTCCGGTGAAATTAAAAAAAAATTTTTTTTCATGAAACTAATAGTCTCCATATATTACATATATGATATGGAGAGCTAAAAAATTAGACCAAATATGTAACTGTAATTTTAATTAAAAAAATTTTTTTTATAATTCAAATATTTTTCCATAAGGTGGCTTCAGTGGAAATATAATGAAACATTGTACGTCTTAGTGTTGTGTTTGTTCGATTGTTGACATGCCACTGATGATGGGACTGGTCTAGTCCCGAAACATGTATGGCCGATAGTTTCTATTAAATTTATTTTGTGGAGATTCGACTTTCATTTAAACATTAAAATCATTTTCAGGTTTGCTGTTTAATATAATACTTAATAATATTTTATTTTAATAGAAACGAAACATGCTATTTATCTTCTAAATTCGAAAACAGGGTGCTCGATTATTTAATGATTATTTAAGTACCTAACTTTAAATTTTGCAAAAAGCATGAATGTAGGGATTTCCAAGTATCTTTACGAAGCTCAAATAATTATAAAATTTAACTACATATTATTCACTAATTTTTGCACAAAAGAGGTAACGTAATGTTATTTACCTAACAAATGTGGAAAGTAGTACTTTCCGCCTGTGTTAGGTACAAAATTTAACCTAGTGCACTCAAATTTCGCAGTAACACATGGCATTCTCATATATTGTTTATTAACCCGAACTGACAATTCAGATAAAAACAATGCCCTTTGTCATGGTAATATCAGTTATTAATGTGCCATAAGAGAAAAATTATAAAATTTTAAATTTTTAGTTCATTTAACAGGTTATTATAGTTTGCTGGATAAACAGAAGTAGGTAAGCTATAACTAACTACGTTTAATGTGTATAAGCAGTTATTGATATTTATTATTTATAACAAATCTAGCACAATCTGACTTTATATTGGTTATAGAAATGTTAAAAACAGTGCGGAAATGTAACTTTATAGCACTGAATGCGGAAAAGTGCTCGTATAAAAATATACTTATTATTATATACGTTTGTGCTTAGATTATAAAATTACTCCAGGAGTATTATCCAAATGTCTTTGTATTATACTCGTATCAATGTTTTGAATGAAATTAGTAGGTACTATTAAAAAACTTTAAGTTTAAGTATAATATTTTTCAGGAAAATGTGAACTATTAATCCAAACTAACAGTTAAGAAAAATAAACTCTGTATAGAGGATGAAAAATTATATTATTATTATAAAATTATATTATGCATATTCTTGAAGCTTTAATCTTTTGTATACTAGTATGCATTTGAAGACACATTTATATTGTCTTTGTTTTTTGTTTAATTAGGTTTTTATGTATACTATGTTAGTACTGACTTCGAGAAAAGTCTTAAGCCATAGTTGTTGTAGGTACCGGCAGTGATTTGTCTACTACGGGTCTTTATAGTGGCATTTATTCATTCAAAAAAACTGAATAGAAAAGAAGTAATTAATTACCATACAAATATTTCAGACAGAATGGTGAGACAATCTTTATTATATGAGTCAAATATTTACAATATTTCTGAAATTAAATCGAAAAAATCTGTTTCAAAAATTGCAATTTCTCGAAAATTGTAATCTGTGTCCGTAGCATAACCAGTTTCTTTTCGAACTATCACTGGTTGCTATTTTATGTATTGTTCCATATCATCTTAATAATAATAATCACTTTACTCAATGAATTAACAATAACAAACTATAGCACAAAAAACAATTCATTGAAATGGCCATACAACAAAATAAGCCTCTTAGAATGGCACATATCATGTACATCAATAAATATATAGACAATTTTATATATTATATATATAAATATACAAGTATTCGGTGATATTACTCGTACTATCTACGTACACAACAATTATTTAAAAATGAATCAATAATCAAGCCAGATGAATCCAAGTCAAGAGTCAGATCGTCATACTTTTAGCCCTCAGTTAATTTGACTATAGTACAACTTCAGTCTTTTTTTAAAATTCAATAATGAAATATTTTTTTCAGTTACTCCGGCAGTGCATTATAATATTCACAAGTGCTAAGTTTAGTTTTGGTATTAATAGTATGACGGTGAGGAAAAAGATATTTTAAAATCGGATAAGTAGCCCTACAGAGCCGGTTGACATGACTGAATCGCAGACCCTCATCCATCCAATGACCAAGGTTCCTCGCCTCACTCTGTCCAGAAATTACTTCCCCGCCAAGGTGAAATTGGAAGCTGCTACCCAAAGACCTCTCTTTTTGCCTTTGGACCAAACAGCATACCGATGGACTGGCATTCAGCTTCAAATTGTGTGCCGTTGAAAATTGTACAAGACGCACCAGATCGGCATCCAGTACATCCTGAACCACATTTCTCTCATCTGCCTCAAAAGAGATATAGGCCTGGGTATCATCAGCATAATGCTCTAGGCGGCAATTCTCGATAGTCATCGTATAAAAGTTCGAAATATTAAATCGAAAAGAGCTAAGGTCCAAGAACCAAACCTTGCGGGACGCCCATTTTTATAGCCGAGTAGCCAGACTATACATTTTTATAAACTACCTGCTGCCGGCGGGCGGACAAATAGCTTCTAATCATATTAACAGCTCTGTTCGAAAAATTATAATAATAAAGCTTACTACATAGAATATTCGGGTCCTTACAGTCGAAGGTCTTCGAGTAATAAAGCAGTACCAATACAGTGACTTTTCCATTGTCTGTCTCTTTTAGAATATCGTTCATAATATGTGCCAAGATCGTTGCTCTCCGAAACCCCTGTCTGAACCCAGATTGATTCGGCTTCAGAAAACCACTACTCAGAACATAATCCGAAATCTGCGCACAAACTACCTTTTCCAATATTTTTGATAACACTGGAAGAAGACTAATTGGTCTCAAATCTTAGTAATGTTGCCTGAATATGTTTTTTACTAAATACAATAATATATTATTTTCAGATATTGTTATTCGCCTTCTGTACCTTCACAGCTGCTCAACAAGCATTCTCTAAACTTGCCTTTCCGCGAAAGTTTAATACTCGACCCACAAATTTTAAAAATCAGTACAGAAACAACATTGGAAAAAGTCAGTACGAAACATCAGCGAAAAACAACCAGTATCAGAAAGGCAATTTCGAAAACTTCTTCCAACGTAACACCATTAGTAATATTGTCGACTATGGACGATTTTATACAACCAGTAGCACCAGTGATTCAAAGTATCCAAATGATGGTCGATATTATCCAGATAACAGTGGTGCTTATGTTCATGACAATTCTGGAGCATATGTACATCAAGATGTTCCGTACATTCATCAAAATAATCCCTATACACATGATAATGGACCTCAAGGAAACTATGTCGAGCCTGGTAAGCAGTAAAATTTTTTGAAATTGTTAAGTCTGGAGAGAAGCAAATTATAATACATTGTTGTTATTATATTAATATAATTAGCCTCTGACTCTAGGCAAAATACTTGGGTCAAAATAGTGACTGGCACCCACTATAAATATTGCTATAGAAGACATAATACACATTATCATTCTCAGTAAACTAGCCATCATCAAGAACAAACTACCGAGGTCAAACGCAAGTAAAAATAAAATAAACTGTTGCCCTCGAGGCACGAATAGCTCTCCATATTTAAGTGTAAAAGTAATAATTTTATAACCTTTTTGTCATTTATCTAAATTTAATAAATTTTTGTTTTGTTTTAGACATCAGCTATTTTTTTTTTAAGTATCGGGTTTTGTGCCTTTTTCTTCTCTATTTATACACAGATATTTTATATTTCAGATCTAGGCCAAGTTCTTGAACGCAAGTTAATTGATTTTTTTAGTTTTATTATAAAATTTATTTTGCCCCCTTTTCTACTATTTACGAACGCCTATGTAAACAAAATTGTTATGCTGCATGTTGTAGGTTATCCGTTAAGTGGTTTTTGAGTTATCACGGATACAAATTTTTTCTGACCCTTTTATAGAATTTTCACGGGCGCCTATGGTACATTAATTTTTGTCGTGTATTTTTAACACCAATTCAACTAGTTAAAAATAAAATTTTTTACATTTTATTTTTTTTATATTTTACCCCTTTTTTTACTATTTACGAACGCCTATGTAAATAAAAATTTTATGCTGCATTTTTTAGGTTATCTTATATGAAAGCTATATAAATATAATTAGCCAATTTTTCTGGTATATTTGGGAAACATTTTTTTTTTCGTTTTTGACCCTTTTTTAAGACTATTTTCGAACGCCTGTGTGAACTAATTCTTTTATGTAACATTGTTTAGGTTATATTCTATCACAACTATAAAAAATTATTCAATATTTCGGATAAGTTTAAGAACTATGATTTTTTAAATTTTTGAACCCTCTTTTAAACCCCTTGCCTACGCTCAATGTTAATCACCACTTATAAATATCCTGTAGTATTTTCGTACCAAATGTGGTTAAAATCCGTTAAGTGGTTTTTGAGTTATCACGGATACAAATTTTTTCTGACCCTTTTATAGAATTTTCACGGACGCCTATGGTACATTAATTTTTGTCGTGTATTTTTAACACCAATTCATCTACTTAAATCTAAAAAATTTTACATTTTAATTTTTTTTTATTTTACCCCTTTTTTTACTATTTACGAACGCCTATGTAAATAAAAATTTTATGCTGCATTTTTTAGGTTATCTTATATCAAAGCTATATATAATTAGCCAATTTTTCTGGTATATGTGGAAAACATTTTTTTTTTTCGTTTTTGACCCTTTTTTAGACTATTTTCGAACGCCTGTGTGAACCAATTCTTTTATGTAACGTTTTTTAGGTTATATTCTATCACAGCTATAAAAAATTATTCCATATTTCGAATAAGTTTAGGAAATATATATTTTTTATGTTTTGACCCCTTTTCCACTATTTACGAACGCCTATGAAAGTAAGTTATTCATGACACATTTTATAGGGTATATTCTATCAAAACTATAAATAACTAGTTAATATTTCTACTATTTTTGAGAAATACGTTTTTTTTTAATCTTTTTTACCCCATTTTACACTATTTTCGAACGCCAATGTGGTCTAATATTTTATGTTCAATATTTTAGGTTATATTCAATTAAATGCGTAAAAAATTATGCAGTATTTCGGATAAGTTTAAGAACTATGAATTTTTTTAATTTTTGAACCCTCTTTTAAACCCTTTGCCTACGCTCAATGTTTCCCAAAATTTAATCAGCTCCTTGCCATGTCCAATAGTATTTTTGTACCAAATTTGGTTAAAATCTGTTAAGCGGTTTTTGCGTTTTCGTGCATACAGACAGACAGACAGACAGACAGACAGACAGACAGACAGACAGACAGACAGACAGACAGACAGACAGACAGACAGACTGACAGACAGACAGACATTTTTTTAAAACTACTTATTTATGTATAAAATGACCAAAAACAAGTATTTCCGATGATATTAAAAAAATTTTTTTTTTCATGAAACTAATAGTCTCGATATATACGAGACATATATTACATATATGATATGGAGAGCTAAAAATCCGAACGTCAAGTCGTTCTCCAGTCATCCACACTTTAAGTTTAGTTATGAAACACCAATAAATGACGTGAACTCCATGAAATAAAGGTTCTTTGAACTGTCTTTACCAAATTTTCAAATCTCACCATAATTAATACATTATTTCATTGAATTTCTCTTGCTGAGCTTAATAAAGTTAATTCATTTCATGGAAAAAAGGGAAGTTTTATACAATTAGGTTAACATTCAAATTAATAAATTTAAGAAGAATGCACAATGCGATATGATGGCATTTACTTTTTGTGTTTCTTTCTAATTAACTCTTATTCGTTATTATTATTATTATTACTCCTACTCCTTGTCAAAATGGACTACTTCTTCACTACTTTAATTTTAGTTTCAACTCATAACTATTTACATGAGGTTATTTCATAACATAATTAATAATTTGTTTCATTTTGTTGAAAATTTCATTGAGGTCCCGTATGATATCTGAAAAACCCCACCTAGTTCGTGTCGATAGCATTTACATTAAGTTAATAACATTTAAAAAGAACATCTGTTTATGTTTATATATAGTTACATTCCTTTCTTCCGTCAGATTGCTTTACCTAAGTCAAATTAACATAAAGATGATCTAATATTTATAGACAATTAATCTTCAATACATGACTATTGACTATGTTCACTCACATTGCATTGTGCATATAAAATTGGTGAAACAAAATCATATTGCCAAACAGTTCCAGTGAACAGTAGGTAATAGTATATTGTGCAACGAACATGAAATGACATATATTTTCTACGAGTATGATGGTTTGCAGCATGAGCCGCAGGTGAGTGCTGCAAATCGTACGAGTAGGAAATGGCCATTTCATGTGAGTTTCAAACTATACTTTTTCTACGACTGTTTTAATGCGTTTGAATAAATTGACCATAATTTTTATGAAAATATTTGTTTTTCCAAACTTACCCTTTTTGGCGTAAGCCTAAATACGATAAGTTAGAAGTATTAAATAGACTAGGTGGTGTTAAACTATATTCACTATCACTGTTTTTGTGTTTTGAACTTAGCGAAATACTTAATTATTATTAATTGTAAATACCTAAACTGTCAATTTGGTGTATTTGTATTGTCGGCGTTGCTATGGTGATTTATCATGGCCGACGCTACTTTTGTCATTACCAGGAAATTTGCCCGTGCGTAATAAATATTTCCCACTAGTTGCTAGGCAACTAGTGGGATATATGAAAAGTAGCATTACAATGTACTATATTTTCAAATCATGATTGAACATAATATAATACAGGCATTTAAAGACAGTCGTAGAAAAAATCAGTTACAGTTAACTCCCTAAAATTTATAATTAATTTTCCTCAAACCTATTCAGGACTTACCTAGTTAAATTTAACAGCCAACGTCAAACATGAGCTTCTTTGCTGATGACACCAAATTGTTTTGTAACCCACTGCGAGACGATAATGAATTCCAGATCGACATTGATGGAATAGTGTTTTGGTCGGCGGTTTGATTGATGAACTTGAATTTGGAGAAGTGTCAGGTACTACACATCAGAGCTAATAATCCCAGGACTCCATATTTCATCAATGGAAATGCTGTTAAATCTGTAAATCAGCAGAAGGATCTTGGTGTCATAGTAACAGCGGATTTGAAGTGGGAGGCCCATATTTCCGCCACAGTTAAGAAAGCTAATAGACTGTGGTATCTGATACAGAGAGCTTTCAAGTTGAGATCAAACTCTCTAATATTGCAATTGTATAAATCGTATGTCAGACCACTATTAGAATATGCCAACAGCGTTTGGTCCCCCTACTTCATTAAGGACATAGAGGCATTGGAAAGGGTTCAGAGGAGATTCACTAAGCTACCTCATGCACTTAGCCATATACCATATGAGGAGCGATTGAGGCTTTTAAATTTGACATGTCTTTATGATCGACGACAACGAGGCGATCTAATTCAAACATACAAGATACTTAGTGGCTACTACTCGGTGAATCTCGATGTATTTGATCCTGCTAGAAATCCTAATCTGCGTGGCAATAGTAAGAAACTTGACAAGGAGAGATGTGCAAGACTTCCTCGGAAGAATTTTATAACAAACAGAGTTGTATACGCATGGAATTCATTACCTGAAGAAGGGATAATGGCGCAAACGGTTGACAGCTTTAAGAACAGGCTGGACAATTTCATGGAGGACCATGGCGATCAGTTGGTCCACTACTCGCTATAGAAGATTAGTGAGGACGACATCAATATTTCAAAAACCTCAAATTAGGAACTGAGCAACAGTTTCATCGGTTTTACAGTTTACTGTTTTACGACTAATAATAATATCCATAGATGTCAAATTTAAGGGGGTGATTTCTCAGGTCATTTTATGAAAAAAAGTGCCCATAAACATACGTCCGGACATGCATTGTTTCCAAGATAGAAGGTGTTTTTTTTTGTAAATAATGTTTTTTTTAATTAACTCAAATATCTTTTTCCGATTTTGGCATGATTGAAAAAAAATGTACACCACTGACTGTAATTTAAGTTCGATATTGTCCTGATATAAAGCAACCAAAAACTACAACTATTTTATCTTTTGCATTTTTTTCCTATGATGCTTCGTTTTTCGAGATAAAATTTAAAACATTTTTCAACATGCCAAAAATATTGAGAATAATTTGACTAAAAATATAGTACCGTTGATGTTATTTGACTGTGCCAATCATTTTAAATCTGTCAAATTTGTTGAAGTCCCTTAACATGAATCGCCAACAAATACCAAGATGACCGACATGCACTTCATTTATGCACTCGCATTAGAACCTAGGCGATTGTACACTGAAAGATTTTTCAGCGTATGGCTCCTGATAGAAACATTTTCGAAAGCATTCATCGACACCTTCATGAAACAGGCACACTAAAACTCAGCGGAAGACCAGGAAGGCCAAAGCCAGCAAGAACGGTAGAGCTGGAAGCCTTGTTTCCAAGATACTATTAAGTTTTTTTTAATTAAGTCAAATATCTCCTAACCGATTTCTTTGAAATTCAGCAGCGTTGTTGCTAGAAATACGAGCTTATATGGCCTTAACATTCTCGACCAGAGGTAGAACGTGGACAATTAAAAAAAAAATAAAATAAAAGCGATCGTCTCGTGTCTTCGATCCCATTGGCCGATCGGTCGTACAATAAAGGAATTGGGGTGAAAGTAAATTAAATTGCAGAGCCAGATTTTCTTTAGTCTCCTGCGTAGCTTTATTTAATAATAATAATAATAAATGTTTTATTGTGCAAAAAAAAAAACCAAATGACAAATCAAGAATACAAAGTTTGCTTACAAATAACAAATCAGTCACTTAGGCTAGTTTACACAAAAGGAATAAGATTTGGCTATAGCCACTCTTCCACTTATTCCAAACTTAACACGGTACAAAAGAAACACGCAATTATGAATATAATTTCAGGAAATAGTCTGCGCCTCAACTCTCTCTTGAAACTAAACAACGATAAGTTAAGAATATCTATTAAGTTATTTAAAAGTTTAGGACCATTATATGAAAAACATCCTTCAAATTTAGCAGTAGAATGTTGAGGAATTGTAAAGGAGTTGAAGCGCAAATCAAGTCCGTGGACATTATACCTCCTCAAGAGCAAGTCAGCAAGGTACTGAGGTATATGGAACGTAAGAATTTTATACAACAAGACAGAATACAAGTAATCAAACCGAATGGCGAGCCTAGGTTTTTTTAGTTTAGTAAGAAATGGAGTAATATGAGCTGCGAAGGGAACTTTGCACACGAATCTTATACCTGCACTCTGTATTCGCTGCACTTTATCTTTATTATAATTTGCCAGATAATAGTAATACACTTGCGAACAATAGTCCAGGTGTGGGTAAATCAATGATTTTACGAGCATCAACTTTGTACCCTCATCCAACAAATACTTCAAATGATACATAGATTTTAGCCTAAAAAAGGAAATCCTGTATAGTTGAGAACAATGATCATCAAAACTCATTTTACTATCAATTAGTATACCTAAATCTTTAGCGTTATTCACCCACTGCACCAATGTTCCCTCAACGAAAATACTACTAGAAGCCCGAATCAACTCAGTATGGCGTTCATTCCCGATACACAGAGCGACAGTTTTATTAGGATTTAATCTCAAACCATGACATTTACACCAATCCGAAAAGTGGGACAGATCCTGGTTAAGATTATAAATAGTATTTTGAAATTCGGAAATAGAGCAATGAGAATATATTTGCGCGTCATCTGCGTAAAGATGTATTGCAGAATGAGCTATGCTCATGGGCAAATCAAAAGTAAAAATTGTAAAAAGAAGCGGGCCAAGGATGCTTCCTTGTGGCACACCGTTTCTTAATTCCTTGAACTGAGAGCATGAAGATCTGATCTTGACACATTGATTTCTATGGAATAAATAGCTACAAAACCATTTTATAGAAACTTCGTCGAAGCCCAAGTAATTAAGCTTGCCCATCAAAAGCTGAAAGTTCACAAAGTCAAAGTAAGACCAAAATACTGCAATTTCCCTTGTCCATAGCATATGAGATATCATTTGTAACTTTTAGTAAAGCGGTTGAAGTGGAATGGTGTGGACGAAACCCAGACTGCACAACAGGTAAAATGCGGAGTTGATCCAAATAATCCCGAATCTGGAGTGATACGATTCTCTCAAGCATCTTTGACAGAGTAGGCAGTAGACTAATCGGTCTCAGATCCGTTAAGGATTTAGGTACTGCGACCTTTGGAAGCGGAATGACCAAAGCAGACTTCCAAGCTGTTGGAAATTCACCCAAACGAACACAGTCGCTGAAGATATTCTTTATGACACCACAGCAATATGGAATAATCAGATTCAGCATTCTTGCATTGATACCATCAACTCCAAAAGCATTGGACTTCATCGAATTTAGACTATTTAAAACATCAATGGTATTAATTTCTTTGAAACTGAAAGAAGAATCATTAAACAAAGTATTACTTTTGTAAAAATTTAAGGTATTAGCGTCAATCAGTTAATTTCATTAATGAGAGTCGCATGGTTGTCCGTTGTCATTATATTGGTTTTTGTTTTACATTAAGTTAGAAAGTTACCTGAGTTGTTCATTTCCCAAACTCCCTTTTTCTAAATATATAATTTTTTGGTCGACTCTGTATAATAAATAAGCGAGGAATCGATCTGTGCGTTTATTTTCTTTCTAAACCCTCTCTAAGCCTTTTCAAGTCAGCCATAAATTATACGTTTGCTTCCAAAACCCTGTATGTGTAACTGTAATACACTTCCAAAACTCGCAATGTAGTCCAAAATAAAACTGTTACAAAACATACTATGCTAATTTCTTTCTTTTTTTTTTCCTTTTCTTGGGATGAGGTTCACAAATTTAAAAAAATATTTTTTTTTTTTGAAACTATTCCTTTAATGGTTTCATGTCATTTTTTTTTCCAACGTTTCGACTAGACTCGGCTAGTCTTTTTCAAGAAATTCTGAAATTTCGTCTACAATCAGTAACATAAAACACTTAAAAATATAAAAAATATAACAATACATATATGTATAAACCATTACGTTAACACAAACAAATACAAAAAATTACAATTACCTTTCTTTTCCAATATATAAACATTTCTTTTTTCTTTTATTTTTATATTATTACATTTTTCGTTTTCAAGTAGGTACGTATACGTGTACACGACCTTGTTCTACAATCTGACAAATAAATTTTTAGTAGGATCTGAACAACATTTTAAATGGCAAAACTAATGTGTGATAAAATGATTAAAAACATTTTTTTTTTTTGTTGATACATAGAAAACGAGGGGTGTTCAGCAATTTTTCTTATTATTTATAGTTCTTATATGATGTTATTATAGATCTGACTTAGGAATTGAATGTCTGTTCTGTCATTGATACTATGTTCATTTTTTTTATGTGAATCATCTCCAGCATTTCCCTCTTTTTGTTATTGGCCTCCTTTAATAAAATTGAAGTGGCATCAAAATCAAATTCATGGTTATAGCTTCAATGTGTTTTTTAAGAGCTGTTTTACCGGAGTTGGGATTCCTATGATTTGCAAGCCGCTTCTCGAGATATTGTTTTGTTTGGCCAATGTATACTCCTTCGCAACCCTTACAAGGTATTTCATACACAACATGGGTATTTTTAATTTTTGGAGTTTTTGATTTTAGTTTAGTGTATACTTTTGATTTTAGAGTATTATTATTTTTGTGGCAGACAGTGATGTTATGTTTTTTTAATTTATTTTTTAAAGTTTCTGATAATCCTTTAACATAAGGGAGCGACACATAATTATTATTACTGTTTGCAAATAGATTGCTATTGGGACTCTCGTTATAGAATTTGTGAATTCTTTTTTTGAAAATTTTTTGTATTAAATTTTGTGGATAAGAATTTTTTATAAGTGCATTTTTTGCTTTAGTAATTGCCTCTTCTCGATATTCGGGATCTGTTAACTTGATTGCTCTGTCAGCAAGTCCAATAACAACACTTTTTTTTATGGCTAAACGAATTTGCAAGAGTTATAGTTTACATATCTTTGAGACCAAGTCGGTTTGGTGTACCACATCGTTCGAATTTTATTATTTGTTCTAATAAGAGTGGTATCGAGAAAGTTTATTTGGTTGTTGTTTTCAACTTCTATTGTGAATTACAATTTTGGATGATAGGAATTGAATACGTTTAGGGTGTTATTGATGTCTTGCTCGGGGATCAAAGCAATACAATCATCAACGTATCTGAAAAAGAATACCGGCCTGGAGTGGAGTGACTGGATAACAGTGCTCTCTAAATCCTCCATCACAATTTGCGCTACAACGCTCGATATGGATGCACCCATAGCAACACCATCAACCTGTTTGTAAAGTTCGTTTTCAAATTGAAAATAAGTGGTGGATAAGGTAAACTCTATTGCCTTTTTAAATTCAGGGAGAGGAATGTCTGTATGTTTTTTTATTTCATTCCATTTTTTCTCGATTATTTGGAGAGCAAGGTCTATGGGGATATTTGTATATAAGGCCACAACATCTAGCGATATGAGGACGTGTTGATCTGGTACGTTTATATCGTTTATTTTCTTTTTGAGATCCCACGAATCTTTTATGTAGTAATCATTGTCATTAATAAATTCACCCAAACGAACACAGTCGCTGAAGATATTCTTTATGACACCACAGCAATATGGAATAATCAGATTCAGCATTCTTGCATTGATACCATCAACTCCAAAAGCATTGGACTTCATCGAATTTAGACTATTTAAAACATCAATGGTATTAATTTCTTTGAAACTGAAAGAAGAATCATTAAACAAAGTATTACTTTTGTAAAAATTTAAGGTATTAGCGTCAATCAGTTAATTTCATTAATGAGAGTCGCATGGTTGTCCGTTGTCATTATATTGGTTTTTGTTTTACATTAAGTTAGAAAGTTACCTGAGTTGTTCATTTCCCAAACTCCCTTTTTCTAAATATATAATTTTTTGGTCGACTCTGTATAATAAATAAGCGAGGAATCGATCTGTGCGTTTATTTTCTTTCTAAACCCTCTCTAAGCCTTTTCAAGTCAGCCATAAATTATACGTTTGCTTCCAAAACCCTGTATGTGTAACTGTAATACACTTCCAAAACTCGCAATGTAGTCCAAAATAAAACTGTTACAAAACATACTATGCTAATTTCTTTCTTTTTTTTTTCCTTTTCTTGGGATGAGGTTCACAAATTTAAAAAAATATTTTTTTTTTTGAAACTATTCCTTTAATGGTTTCATGTCATTTTTTTTTCCAACGTTTCGACTAGACTCGGCTAGTCTTTTTCAAGAAATTCTGAAATTTCGTCTACAATCAGTAACATAAAACACTTAAAAATATAAAAAATATAACAATACATATATGTATAAACCATTACGTTAACACAAACAAATACAAAAAATTACAATTACCTTTCTTTTCCAATATATAAACATTTCTTTTTTCTTTTATTTTTATATTATTACATTTTTCGTTTTCAAGTAGGTACGTATACGTGTACACGACCTTGTTCTACAATCTGACAAATAAATTTTTAGTAGGATCTGAACAACATTTTAAATGGCAAAACTAATGTGTGATAAAATGATTAAAAACATTTTTTTTTTTTGTTGATACATAGAAAACGAGGGGTGTTCAGCAATTTTTCTTATTATTTATAGTTCTTATATGATGTTATTATAGATCTGACTTAGGAATTGAATGTCTGTTCTGTCATTGATACTATGTTCATTTTTTTTATGTGAATCATCTCCAGCATTTCCCTCTTTTTGTTATTGGCCTCCTTTAATAAAATTGAAGTGGCATCAAAATCAAATTCATGGTTATAGCTTCAATGTGTTTTTTAAGAGCTGTTTTACCGGAGTTGGGATTCCTATGATTTGCAAGCCGCTTCTCGAGATATTGTTTTGTTTGGCCAATGTATACTCCTTCGCAACCCTTACAAGGTATTTCATACACAACATGGGTATTTTTAATTTTTGGAGTTTTTGATTTTAGTTTAGTGTATACTTTTGATTTTAGAGTATTATTATTTTTGTGGCAGACAGTGATGTTATGTTTTTTTAATTTATTTTTTAAAGTTTCTGATAATCCTTTAACATAAGGGAGCGACACATAATTATTATTACTGTTTGCAAATAGATTGCTATTGGGACTCTCGTTATAGAATTTGTGAATTCTTTTTTTGAAAATTTTTTGTATTAAATTTTGTGGATAAGAATTTTTTATAAGTGCATTTTTTGCTTTAGTAATTGCCTCTTCTCGATATTCGGGATCTGTTAACTTGATTGCTCTGTCAGCAAGTCCAATAACAACACTTTTTTTTATGGCTAAACGAATTTGCAAGAGTTATAGTTTACATATCTTTGAGACCAAGTCGGTTTGGTGTACCACATCGTTCGAATTTTATTATTTGTTCTAATAAGAGTGGTATCGAGAAAGTTTATTTGGTTGTTGTTTTCAACTTCTACTGTGAATTACAATTTTGGATGATAGGAATTGAATACGTTTAGGGTGTTATTGATGTCTTGCTCGGGGATCAAAGCAATACAATCATCAACGTATCTGAAAAAGAATACCGGCCTGGAGTGGAGTGACTGGATAACAGTGCTCTCTAAATCCTCCATCACAATTTGCGCTACAACGCTCGATATGGATGCACCCATAGCAACACCATCAACCTGTTTGTAAAGTTCGTTTTCAAATTGAAAATAAGTGGTGGATAAGGTAAACTCTATTGCCTTTTTAA
This sequence comes from Apoderus coryli, assembly GCA_911728435.2. Classification (NCBI taxonomy): domain Eukaryota; kingdom Metazoa; phylum Arthropoda; class Insecta; order Coleoptera; family Attelabidae; genus Apoderus; species Apoderus coryli. The sequence continues at coordinate 1,645,529 of OU452206.1, read as the reverse complement.
ATTCAGGGAGAGGAATGTCTGTATGTTTTTTTATTTCATTCCATTTTTTCTCGATTATTTGGAGAGCAAGGTCTATGGGGATATTTGTATATAAGGCCACAACATCTAGCGATATGAGGACGTGTTGATCTGGTACGTTTATATCGTTTATTTTCTTTTTGAGATCCCACGAATCTTATTATTAATGACAATGATTACTACATAAAAGATTCGTGGGATCTCAAAAAGAAAATAAACGATATAAACGTACCAGATCAACACGTCCTCATATCGCTAGATGTTGTGGCCTTATATACAAATATCCCCATAGACCTTGCTCTCCAAATAATCGAGAAAAAATGGAATGAAATAAAAAAACATACAGACATTCCTCTCCCTGAATTTAAAAAGGCAATAGAGTTTACCTTATCCACCACTTATTTTCAATTTGAAAACGAACTTTACAAACAGGTTGATGGTGTTGCTATGGGTGCATCCATATCGAGCGTTGTAGCGCAAATTGTGATGGAGGATTTAGAGAGCACTGTTATCCAGTCACTCCACTCCAGGCCGGTATTCTTTTTCAGATACGTTGATGATTGTATTGCTTTGATCCCCGAGCAAGACATCAATAACACCCTAAACGTATTCAATTCCTATCATCCAAAATTGTAATTCACAATAGAAGTTGAAAACAACAACCAAATAAACTTTCTCGATACCACTCTTATTAGAACAAATAATAAAATTCGAACGATGTGGTACACCAAACCGACTTGGTCTCAAAGATATGTAAACTATAACTCTTGCAAATTCGTTTAGCCATAAAAAAAAGTGTTGTTATTGGACTTGCTGACAGAGCAATCAAGTTAACAGATCCCGAATATCGAGAAGAGGCAATTACTAAAGCAAAAAATGCACTTATAAAAAATTCTTATCCACAAAATTTAATACAAAAAATTTTCAAAAAAAGAATTCACAAATTCTATAACGAGAGTCCCAATAGCAATCTATTTGCAAACAGTAATAATAATTATGTGTCGCTCCCTTATGTTAAAGGATTATCAGAAACTTTAAAAAATAAATTAAAAAAACATAACATCACTGTCTGCCACAAAAATAATAATACTCTAAAATCAAAAGTATACACTAAACTAAAATCAAAAACTCCAAAAATTAAAAATACCCATGTTGTGTATGAAATACCTTGTAAGGGTTGCGAAGGAGTATACATTGGCCAAACAAAACAATATCTCGAGAAGCGGCTTGCAAATCATAGGAATCCCAACTCCGGTAAAACAGCTCTTAAAAAACACATTGAAGCTATAACCATGAATTTGATTTTGATGCCACTTCAATTTCATTAAAGGAGGCCAATAACAAAAAGAGGGAAATGCTGGAGATGATTCACATAAAAAAAAATGAACATAGTATCAATGACAGAACAGACATTCAATTCCTAAGTCAGATCTATAATAACATCATATAAGAACTATAAATAATAAGAAAAATTGCTGAACACCCCTCGTTTTCTATGTATCAACAAAAAAAAAAATGTTTTTAATCATTTTATCACACATTAGTTTTGCCATTTAAAATGTTGTTCAGATCCTACTAAAAATTTATTTGTCAGATTGTAGAACAAGGTCGTGTACACGTATACGTACCTACTTGAAAACGAAAAATGTAATAATATAAAAATAAAAGAAAAAAGAAATGTTTATGTATTGGAAAAGAAAGGTAATTGTAATTTGTTGTATTTGTTTGTGTTAACGTAATGGTTTATACATATATGTATTGTTATATTTTTTATATTTTTAAGTGTTTTATGTTACTGATTGTAGACGAAATTTCAGAATTTCTTGAAAAAGACTAGCCGAATCTAGTCGAAACGTTGGAAAAAAAAATGACATGAAACCATTAAAGGAAAAGTTTAAAAAAAAAAATTATTTTTTTAAATTTGTGAACCTCATCCCAAGAAAAGGAAAAAAAAAAAGAAAGAAATTGAAGAACAAGGTTCAAGAATAATAAATAAGAAAAAAAAATACTATGCTAATGTTTTGTGTTAAACTGAGTTTCAGAACGCCCCATGGTACAATGTACCATGATAACGCCCTATTTGCATGTTTATTTTAACGGTTCTAATCAGCTGATATCTTTCATTTTTGTGAATCATTTACGCTACAAGTGTTATTTTCGTTAGCATCTTTGAATCCTGAAAGAATCACAATAGGAAATCCCTTAAAACAATCGAAGGTTGATATAGTTTTATAACGACGTACTTGAGAATATGTAATGATATGACCAATAATGGACAATCTGATGCTGACGATTTTGAAGAAATTCCAGCATAGGCTGAAGAATATTTGTCATTTTTTTTTAATTTCGAAATTTAAAAGTATTGTGTTTTTTATATAAATATATTATAATAACTTGAATAGACCGGGTTTTAAGTGCGAAATTTGTTTTTTTCTTTTTGACGCAAAAGGAAAACACATGCAAAAGAAGCCAATTTTTGTATAAATTGTATGAGTTGGACTGGTTACAGTTCCAAAACCCAGTAAGTGCGATTATTAGTTCCAAAACCCTCTAAGTCCATTTGTTTTTTGAAAATCACTAGTTTATTTAAATTTTTTGTTTTTGCTTTTTATCATTTCCTAAAATCTATTTTTTTTTATTGAAACAAACTGAAATAAACTGTTGCCCGCGAGGCACGAAGCTCTCCATATTTAAGTGTAAAACCAATAATTTTATGACTTTTTTGTCATTTATCTTCTTGTTCTGGTACGCAAAATAGTTGATTTTTTTTATAATAAAATTTATTTTGCCTCCTTTTCTACTATTTACGAAGGCCTATGTAAACAAAATTGTTATGCTGCATGTTGTAGGTTATCTTCTATCAAAGCTATATATAATTACACAATTTTTCTGTTATATTTTGATTTTTTTTTTCGTTTTTTACCCTTTTTTACACTATTTTCAAACGCCTGTGTGAACCAGTTTATTTATGTAACATTTTTTAGGTTATATTCTATTACAACTATGAAAAATCATTCCGTATTTCGAAGAAGCTTAGGAAGTATATATTTTTTTATTTCGACCCCTTTTACACTATTTACGAACGCCTATGAAAACAAGTTATTTATAACACATTTTATAGGTTATATTCTATCAAAGCTATAAATAAATAGTCAATATTTCTGCTATTTTTAAGAAGTACATTTTTTTCTAACCTTTTTACCCCATTTGACACTTTATTCGTATGTCAAGGTGGTCTAATTGTTTAGGTTACATATTTTAGGTTATATTTAATTAAACGCACAAAAAATTAATCAACATTTCGAATATAAGAACTATGATTTTTTTAATTTTTGAACCCTCTTTTAAACCGCTTGCCTACGCTCAATGTTAATCACCACCTATAAATATCCTGTAGTATTTTCGTACCAAATATGATTAAAATCCGTTAAGTAGTTTTTGAGTTATCACGGATACAAATTTTTTCTGGTCCTTCAATAGAATTTTCACGGACGCCTATGGTACATTAATTTTTGTCGTGTATTTTTGACACCAATCCTCAAACTAGTTAAATATAATTTTTTTTTTAATTTTACCCCCTTTTCTACTATTTACGAACGCCTATGTAAATAAAAATTTTAGGCTGCATTTTGTAGGTTATCTTATATCAAAGCTATATATAATTAGCCAATTTTTCTGGTATATTAAACGTTTTTTTTTTTTCGTTTTTGACCCATTTTTTAGACTATTTTCGAACGCCTCGCCTGTGTGAACCAATTCTTTTATGGAATATTTTTAGCTTATATTGTATCACAACTATGAAAAATTATTCCATATATCGAATAAATTTATGAAATATATATTATTTATGTTTTGACCCCTTTTCCACTATTTCCGAACTCCTATGAAAGCAAGTTATTTATGACACATTTTATAGGTTTTATTCTATCAAAACTATAAATAATTAGTTAATATTTCTGCTATGTTTAGGAAATACGTTTTTTTAAAATATTTTTTACCCCATTTTACACTATTTTCGAACGCCAATGAGATCTAATATTTTATGTTCAATATTTTAGGTTATATTCAATTAAATGCGTAAAAAATTATGCAGTATTTCGGATAAGTTTAAGAACTATGATTTTTTTTTATTTTTGAACCCTCTTTTAATCCCCTTGCCTACGCTCAATGTTAATCACCACCTATAAATATCCTGTAGTATTATCGTACGAAATGTGGTTAAAATGCGTTAAGTGGTTGAGTTATCACGGATACAATTTTTTTCTGGCCCTTCTATAGAATTTTCACGGACGCCTATGGTAAACATTAAGTTTTGTCATGTATTTTTAACACCAATTCAACTAGTTAAATATAAAAAAAATTACATTTTAATTATTTTTTTTATTTAATCCCCTTTTCTACTATTTACGAACGCCTATGTAAAAATTTTATGCTGCATTTTGTGGGTTATCTTATATCAAAGCTATATATAATTAGCCAATTTTTCTGGTATATTTGGGAAACGTTTTTTTTTTCGATTTTGACCCTTTTTTAGACTATGTTCGAACGCATGTGTGAACCAATTCTTTTATGGAATATTTTTTAGCTTATATTGTAACACAACTATGAAAAAGTATTCCATATTTCGAATAAGTTTAGGAAATATATATTTTTTATGTTTTGACCCCTTTTCCACTATTTACGAACGCCTATGAAAGTAAGTTACTTATGACAAATTTTATAGGTTATATTCTATCAAAACTATAAATAACTAGTTAATATTTCTGCCATGTTTAAGAAATACGTTTTATTTAAAATCTTTTTTACCCCATTTTACACTATTTTCGAACACGAATGTGGTCTAATATTTTATGTTCAATATTTTAGGTTATATTCAATTAAATTAAAATTATGCAGTATTTCGGAAGTTTAAGAACTATGAATTTTTTTAAATTTTGAACTCTCTTTTAAACCCCTTACATACGCTCAATATTTGCCAAAATCTAATCAGCTCCTTGCCATGTCCAATAGTATTTTTGTACCAAATTTGGTTAAAATCTGTTAAGCGGTTTTTGCAGACAGACTGACAGACAGACAGACATTTTTTTAAAACTACTTATTTATGTATAAAATGACCAAAAACAAGTATTTCCGGTGTAATTAAAAAAAAAATTTCATGAGACTAATAGTCTTCGTATACAGGGTGAGTTATTAGTGCGTCGAAGTTCGATATTACCTCAAACACCAAAAATTTCACGCAAAACTAAGCAGTCATAAAGTACGTATTTTAAAATTATTGTTATTTGTAGAGGGTGGCTCATCTCATCAGGGTGAACCAAACTTACGTTTTTTTTAAATGGAAAGCCCTATTTATTATTCCACAATTTCATTGGTTTAGACTTGACATTAATCATAATAAAATTTTAGAAAATTATACAGTGTGGTTCAAAAGCTACCACTAGTATTATATGCAAAACATGGCGATTTCCAAGGCTTCTGTACTGGAACTGAAATAATTTAAACTCTGCTTCTTACGGGCATAGCTTTTTGATAGTTATCAACTTTTAGAAAACGATAATTGTTAGTATATAGTGCAAAACCTGTATACAGGGTGAGTCCAAACTCAAATTTGCGTTTTACTCGAATTTTCCAAATGGGACACCCTGTATATAATATCAAAAACTGGAAGGAAAATTGATAAGCTTTCATTCTTATGTAACCTTTCTCGTAAGATATTTTCATTTAAACAAAAAAATATTAGTAAATTTGGACGTGATCATTTTGCATTTACCTAATTTCATTTTTGATATTTGTTATTAAAAAAAATTACACAAGATCACCAATAATGTTTTTCAAATTCAACCTATTTTTTAATACTTATTTATTTCTCATAATCGTAATCAAAACTGGCATATAATTGCAATATTTATCAACTAAATCAACAAGGCTTTGATCGAATGACAGTGACATTTAATCATTACATTATTTTATTGTAGAAATGTCATTGATTAGCTATTTATTACAAAAGTGTATTCTATTAAGTACCTATAACAATTATTAGTTTATTAATAATTACTTAATTGTATTTTGGTTGAAATGAATTTTCCCAAATATGAGATATGATTTGGATATTGGGAGAATGTATGCAAAATGTTTTACATGCGCAAATAATTTACCAAGAAAGATATCCTGCTCGGAGGCAACCAGAAAAGATAACAATGGAAAGGTTAATGAATCGTTTTAGAAACACGGGATCACTAAAATACCCGAAACAAACTAGGACCAAAACTGTTTTGAACGATGAAAATGAATTGAATGTAATGTTAAAAGTGATAGAAAATCCACATATCAGCACGCGTGAAATTGCCCGGGAACAATCGGTAAGCCAAAGCTCAGTCAAAAGAATTCTACATAAAAACAAAATGCATCCATACCATATACAGTACAGTTGCATCAAGAACTATTGGACGATAACTATCTCCGGCGAATTATGTTGTGCCAATGGGCGCAACAACAAATTCACAATCAGGTAGATTTTTTTGACTTTGTGTATATTTAACATTTTTAGAGAATATTTTACCTATCCTTTTAGAAAATATTCCCCTAAACATTCGGCAAAGGATGTGGTTCTTACACGATGGAGCTCCAGTACATCACACTAGAAATATACACAATCAACTTAATATATATTTTCCTGGCAGGTGGTTAGGCGGGGAGGACCAATTACATGGCCACCTCGATCTCCGGAACTAAATAAGATGGATTATTTTTAGCTCTCCATATCATATACTATTAGTTTCATGAAAAAAAAAAAATTTTTAATTTCACCGGAAATACTTGTTTTTGGTCATTTTATACATAAATAAGTAGTTTTAAAAAAATGTCTGTCTGTCTGTCTGTCTGTCTGTCTGTATGCACGAAAACACAAAAACCGCTTAACAGATTTTAACCAAATTTGGTACAAAAATACTATTGGACATGGCAAGGAGCTGATTAGATTTTGGGAAACATTGAGCGTAGGCAAGGGGTTTAAAATAGGGTTCAAAAATTACAAAAATTCATAGTTCTTAAACTTATCCGAAATACTGCATAATTTTTTACGCATTTAATTGAATATAACCTAATATATTGAACATAAAATATTAGACCACATTGGCGTTCGAAAATAGTGTAAAATGGGGTAAAAATTTTAAAAAAAAAACGTACTTCTTAAACATAGCAGAAATATTAACTAATTATTTATAGCTTTAATAGAATATAACCTATAAAATGTGTCATAAATAACTTACTTTCATAGGCGTTCGTAAATAGTGGAAAAGGGGTGAAAATATAAAAAATACATATTTCCTAAACTTATTCGAAATATGGAATAATTTTTTATAGTTGTGATAGAATATACCCTAAAAAATGTTACATAAAAGAATTAGTTCACACAGGCGTTCGAAAATAGTCTTAAAAAAGGGTCAACAACAAAAAAAAAATGTTTTTCAAATACACCAGAAAAATTGGCTAATTATATATAGCTTTGATAGAAGATAACCTAAAATATGCAGCATAAAATTTTTAGTTACATAGGCGTTCGTAAATAGTAAAAAAAAGGGGATATTTAACTAGTTGAATTGGTGTTAAAAATACACGACAAAAATTAATGTTCCATAGGCGTCCGTGAAAATTCTATAAAAGGGTCAGAAATTGTATCCGTGATAACTCAAAAACCACTTAACGGATTTTAACCACATTTGGTACGAAAATACTACAGGATATTTATAGGTGGTGATTAACATTGAGCGTAGGCAAGGGGTTTAAAAGAGGGTTCAAAAATTTAAAAAATCATAGTTCTTAAACTTATCCGAAATATTGAATAATTTTTTATAGTTGTGATAGAATATAACCTAAAAAATGTAACATAAAAGAATTAGTTCACACAGGCGTTCGAAAATAGTCTTAAAAATAGTCTGAAAAAAAATGTTTTCCAAATACACCAGAAAAATTGGTTAATTGTATATAGCTTTGATAGAAGATAACCTAAAAAATGCAGCATAAAATTTTTAGTTACATAGGCGTTCGAAAATAGTAAAAAAAAGGGGGTAAAAAAAAATTACAATGTAAATGTAAAAAATTTTATATTTAACTAGTTGAATTGGTGTTAAAAATACACGACAAAAATTAATGTTCCATAGGTGTCCGTGAAAATTCTATAAAAAGGTCAGAATTTGTATCCGTGATAACTCAAAAACCACTTAACGGATTTTAACCACATTTGGTACGAAAATACTACAGGATATTTATAGGTGGTGATGAACATTGAGCGTAGGCAAGAGGTTTAAAAGAGGGTTCAAAAATTTAAAAAATCATAGTTCCTAAACTTATCCGAAATATTGAATAATTTTTTATAGTTGTGATAGAATATAACCTAAAAAATGTTACATAAAAGAATTAGTTCACACCGGCGTTCGAAAATAGTCTTAAAAAGGGTCAAAAACGAAAAAAAAATGTTTCCCAAATATACCAGAAAAATTGGCTAATTATATATAGCTTTCATATAAGATAACCTAAAAAATGCAGCATAAAATTTTTATTTACATAGGCGTTCGTAAATATTAAAAAATGGGTAAAATAAAAAAAATTAAAATGTAAAAAATTTTATATTTAACTAGTTGAATTGGTGTTAAAAATACACGACAAAAATTAATGTTCCATAGGCGTCCGTGAAAATTCTATAAAAGGATCAGAAAAAATTTGTATCCGTGATAACTAAAAAACCACTTAACAGATAACCTACAACATGCAGCATAACAATTTTGTTTACATAGGCGTTCGTAAATAGTAGAAAAGGGGGCAAAATAAATTTTATAATAAAACTAAAAAAAATCAATTAATTTGCGTTCAAGAACTTGGCCTAGATCTGAAATATAAAATATCTGCGTATAAATAGTGCTTCCAAAGAGAAGAAAAAGGCACAAAACCCGATACTGAAAAAAAAATAGCTGATGTCTAAAACAAAACAAAAATTTATTAAATTTAGATAAATGACAAAAAGGTCATAAAATTATTACTTTTACACTTAAATATGGAGAGCTATTCGTGCCTCGTGGGCAACATTTTTTGTGGAGATATGTTAAAGAATGCGTTTATAAAACACCGCCGACTACGCAGGACGATATGAAAACCAGAATAAGAGAAGGATTTGGTAGTGTTAACGTCGACATGCTGAGGAATGTAAGCAGATCGTTTGAAAATCGAATTCAGTGCTGTATTGAAGTTTTCGGGGGACACTTTAAGCATTTATTCTGATAGATTAGATTTTTTTTTTCCATTTTTGTCTATGTTACAAGTAAATTTTTTAATATTTTTTGGTTTAAATAGCTTTAGGTTTAATAAAGGGCATATAAGAATAAAATCTTATCAATTTTCCTTTCAGTTTTTGATATTATATACAGGGTGTCCCATTTGGAAAACTCGAGTAAAACGCAAATTTGAGTTTGGACTCACCCAGTATACAGGTTTTACACTATATATAATCTGGGTTAATACGCCACTGCCCTAACTAGATCAAAATTATTAAGTCCAGTGGCGTTAGATGGGCAACTTAATAAAAATTATTGACAAAAAAATATAGGGGAAAAGGAGGCACATTCAACCAAGGGGCAGATTCAACAACCACTCCTAAATATTTTTCCAGTTTAAATTAAGCGCCAAAAAAATTCGTGTCGACTGACAGTCATCTATAACTACTTCCTGTGTAGTTAGAAAGTTGTATGTGGTCAGTAGCTTGGTGAAAACAATAAAGTGTGATTTTTGTAAATTTACGGGAAGATTTTGTTTACTACATTTTGTAATATTATTTTAATGAGTTATAAATTATACCTGTAACATAAGGGTTATTCTTTCGTAGTGATTGATCTGAACAAGTGAATGTGATTAAACTGAATGTGATTATACTGAACTGAATATTTGGCGAAACCGAAAGATCATCTTTTTTGTGATTGTCTTTCACTTAACCTCGAAATCTTGTGAAAACAACCAAATCCGCTCTGAAAACTGGAAAATTATTTCTTCCATGATATTATTATCCATGTTTTAAACTTTTACAATTTATTGGTTTGATTCGAAATCATATTCCAATTATTATCTCTCAATTTTCAATACTTTTAGAGGTTAACTGTTAACTGAACGAACTAACCGGTACCTTGAGGTTGCTCAGTAAGAGGCAAGGGGGGTAGGAAATTTAATCAGCTTGGTAGAAGTGACCGATGTCGAAAGAATACGCACAATCGTGAATGAACTGACAATTTTCAGATTGTTCACTTAGTTCAGTACGAAAGAATAACCCTATAATTATCACTGATTTACTTTTTTATTAGAAATTACTGTTTTATTATTGTTTTAACCTTAAAATATAAAATGTACAGATATCAGGAGATTTTATTGCGAACTAAAGGATGGGGCACATTCAACCACATAGAGGTGGAGTATATTCAACCAGCCCCAAACCTCTTCACTGTACGGTATATGTCATATGATTTTAAAAAGTAAATATTCTCTTCATTTTAAATGGTGCGTAATTACAAAAAAAAAAGACAAACCGGGCCAAGCTAGTTGAGCCGATATGAAGAATGCTATTAGAGAAGATATAAGTAAGAATATGTCAGAAAGAAAATCCAGCAGAAGCTTCATTGTAAAACGAGATACACTGCATTCTAGAATTAAAAAACTACGGAAAAAATACTCACCGGAAAAATTACAAAATTTATATAATAGTGACTCGGGTAACGAAAATAGCGATTTTGTTGAAAACGAGCTGGTTTTTTCTAGCAAATATAGTGTTTCCCAAGTGTTTACAAAATCTCAAGAACTGGGAATAGTTCAGTATATTAAAAAATGAATTTCAGATTAAATATTTACGACGTAAAAGACCTAGCTTTAAGTTTTTTTATCCGGCAGTTGATGACATTGCTACAGCTGAGCGGTATGATCTAAGGTTAAAGTTACCTAAACCAAACACAGCTAAAACAGCTAGACCTTCTTCTCTTCATACGTTTAGTCTTGATTTAACATCATCAGCAATGTTAAAAACTCACAAATAAAAGTTACGGTTTAAACTGCCCCTTGTGATGGTTGAATCTACCCCACCGGGGGGGCACTTTAAACCGTTTGTAAAGTTTTATTTAAACCTTGGTTTTAACTTTATAAAATGTTTTAAAATTAAACTTTTTTTACAAAAAAACCACACTTAACATTATACTAATAAGTATAACATAAAAATCCTTACTGGGAGTTTTTTATTCAACAAAACTTACAAAATGGTTGAATGTGCCCCCCTTTCCCCTACTGTAATTTAATTTCGATATTGTATTGAGATAAAGCAATTAAAACTACAACTTTTTATCTCTTGTATTTTTTTCACATTATGTTATGTTTAAAGATAGATAGATAAAAATGTAAAACATTTTTCAACATTGCAAGAATATTTTTTCGAATAATTCGACTAAAAATCAGTAACCTTGATGTTATTTGACTGAAAATGTGGAGGACCTAAGGAATTGCATTCTTGATGGGCGTAATTCTATTAGAAACGACCCTGGTATTTTTAGAGAGTTCGCCAGTCAATGAGGAGAAGATTAGACTCATGTATCCGAGCTAGAAGTGGCAACTTTCAACAGTTTTTGTAATTTGGTGTATTAGGTTTCCATATTATTATTTAAAGGTTTAAATATTATTATTGAAACCTAATACAAAATACAATATTATTTTTGATTAATTATTTTTATCTTGCTTTGAAATGTTAATGTTATTTTTAATTGAATTATTCGCAAATATTCTTGGTATGTTGAAAAATGTTTTAAATTTTTATCTCGTAAACGAAGCAACATATGTATGGAAACTAGCTGTTGCCCTCGAGGCACGAATAGCTCTCCATATTTAAGTGTAAAAGTAATAATTTTATGACCTTTTTGTCATTTATCTAAATTTTTGTTTTGTTTTAGACATCAGCTATTTTTTTTTTTTGTATCGGGTTTTGTGCCTTTTTCTTCTCTTTGGAGGCACTATTTATACGCAGATATTTTATATTTCAGGTCTAGGCCAAATTCTTGTACGCAAAATAATTGATTTTTTTTTAGTTTTATTATAAAATTTATTTTGCCCCCTTTTCTACTATTTACGAACGCCTATGTAAACAAAATTGTTATGCTGCATGTTGTAGGTTATCCGTTAAGTGGTTTTTGAGTTATCACGGATACATTTTTTTTCTCACCCTTTTATAGAATTTTCACGGACGCCTATGGAACATTATTTTTTGTCGTGTATTTTTAACACCAATTCAACTAGTTAAATATAAATTTTTTTACATTTTAATTTTTTTTTATTTTACCCCTTTTTTTTCTATTTACGAACGCCTATGTAAATAAAAATTTTATGCTGCATTTTTTAGGTTATCTTATATGAAAGCTATATATAATTAGCCAATTTTTCTGGTATATTTGGAAAACATTTTTTTTTCGTTTTTGACCTTTTTTAAGACTATTTTCGAACGCCTGTGTGAACTAATTCTTTTATGTAACATTTTTTTGGTTATATTCTATCACAACTATAAAAAAATTATTCAATATTTCGGATAAGTTTAAGAACTATGATTTTTTAAATTTTTGAACCCTCTTTTAAACCCCTTGTCTACGCTCAATGTTAATCACCACCTATATATATATATATCCTGTAGTATTTTCGTACCAAATGTGGTTAAAATCCGTTAAGTGGTTTTTGAGTTATCACGGATACAAATTTTTTCTGACCCTTTTATAGAATTTTTACGGACGCCTATGGTACATTAATTTTTGTCGTGTATTTTTAACACCAATTCATCTAGTTAAATATAAAATTTTTTACATTTTAATTTTTTTTATTTTACCCCTTTTTCTACTATTTACGAACGCCTATGTGAATAAAAATTTTATGCTGCATTTTTTAGGTTATCTTATATCAAAGCTATATATAATTTGCCAATTTTTCTGGTATATTTGGGAAACGTTTTTTTTTTCGTTTTTGACCCTTTTTTTAAACTATTTTCGAACGCCTGTGTGAACCAATTCTTTTATGGAATATTTTTTAGCTTATATTGTATCACAACTATGAAAAATTATTCCATATTTCGAATAAGTTTAGGAAATATATATTTTTTATGTTTTGACCCCTTTTCCACTATTTACGAACGCCTATGAAAGTAAGTAATTCATGACACATTTTATAGGATATATTCTATCAAAACTATCAATAACTAGTTAATATTTCTGCTATTTTTAAGAAATACGTTTTTTTTTAATCTTTTTTACCCCATTTTACACTATTTTCGAACGCCCATGTGGTCTAATATTTTATGTTCAATATTTTAGGTTATATTCAATTAAATGCGTAAAAAATTATGCAGTATTTCGGATAAGTTTAAGAACTCTGAATTTTTTTAATTTTTGAACCCTCTTTTAAACCCTTTGCCTACGCTCAATGTTTCCCAAAATCTAATCAGCTCCTTGCCATGTCCAATAGTATTTTTGTACCAAATTTGGTTAAAATCTGTTAAGCGGTTTTTGCGTTTTCGTGGATACAGACAGACAGACAGACAGACAGACAGACAGACAGACATTTTTTTAAAACTACTTATTTATGTATAAAATGACCAAAAAGAAGTATTTCCGGTGAAATTAAAAAAATTTTTTTTTCATGAAACTAATAGTCTCCATATATACATACATATATTACATATATGATATGGAGAGCTAAAAATACAAGATAAAAAAGTCGTAGTTTTAGTTGCTTTATCTCAAGACAATATCGAAATTAAACTAGCTGTTGCCCTCGAGGCACGAATAGCTCTCCATATTTAAGTGTAAAAGTAATAATTTTATGACCTTTTTGTCATTTATCTAAATTTAATAAATTTTTGTTTTGTTTTAGACATTAGCTATTTTTTTTTAAGTATCGGGTTTTGTGCTTCTCTTCTCTTTGGAGGCACTATTTATACGCAGATATTTTATATTTCAGATCTAGGCCAAGTTCTTGAACGCAAATTAATTGATTTTTTTTAGTTTTATTATAAAATTTATTTTGCCCCCTTTTCTACTATTTAGGAACGCCTATGTAAACAAAATTGTTATGCTGCATGTTGTAGGTTATCCGTTAAGTGGTTTTTGAGTTATCACGGATACATTTTTTTTCTCACCCTTTTACAGAATTTTCACGGACGCCTATGGAACATTAATTTTTGTCGTGTATTTTTAACACCAATTCAACTAGTTAAATATAAATTTTTTTACATTTTAATTTTTTTTTATTTTACCCTTTTTTTTTCTATTTACGAACGCCTATGTAAATAAAAATTTTATGCTGCATTTTTTAGGTTATCTTATATGAAAGCTATATATAATTAGCCAATTTTTCTGGTATATTTGGAAAACATTTTTTTTTCGTTTTTGACCCTTTTTTAAGACTATTTTCGAACGCCTGTGTGAACTAATTCTTTTATGTACCATTTTTTAGGTTATATTCTATCACAACTATAAAAAAATTATTCAATATTTCGGATAAGTTTAAGAACTATGATTTTTTAAATTTTTGAACCCTCTTTTAAACCCCTTGCCTACGCTCAATGTTAATCACCACCTATATATATATATCCTGTAGTATTTTCGTACCAAATGTGGTTAAAATCCGTTAAGTGGTTTTTGAGTTATCACAGATACAAATTTTTTCTGACCCTTTTATAGAATTTTCACGGACGCCTATGGTACATTAATTTTTGTCGTGTATTTTTAACACCAATTCATCTAGTTAAATATAAAAAATTTTACATTTTAATTTTTTTTTTATTTTACCCCTTTTTCTACTATTTACGAACGCCTATGTAAATACAAATTTTATGCTGCATTTTTTAGGTTATCTTATATCAAAGCTATATATAATTAGCCAATTTTTCTGGTATATTTGAGAAACATTTTTTTTTCGTTTTTGACCCTTTTTTTAAACTATTTTCGAACGCCTGTGTGAACCAATTCTTTTATGGAATATTTTTTAGCTTATATTGTATCACAACTATGAAAAATTATTCCATATTTCGAATAAGTTTAGGAAATATATATTTTTTATGTTTTGACCCATTTTCCACTATTTACGAACGCCTATGAAAGTAAGTTATTCATGACACATTTTATAGGTTATATTCTATCAAAACTATAAATAACTAGTTAATATTTCTGCTATTTTTAAGAAATACGTTTTTTTTTCATCTTTTTTACCCCATTTTACACTATTTTCGAACGCCCATGTGGTCTAATATTTTATGTTCAATATTTTAGGTTATATTCAATTAAATGCGTAAAAAATTATGCATTATTTCGGATAAGTTTAAGAACTATGAATTTTTTTAATTTTTGAACCCTCTTTTAAACCCTTTGCCTACGCTCATTGGTTCCCAAAATCTAATCAGCTCCTTGCCATGTCCAATAGTATTTTTGTACCAAATTTGGTTAAAATCTGTTAAGCAGTTTTTGCGTTTTCGTGGATACAGACAGACAGACAGACAGACAGACAGACATTTTTTTAAAACTACTTATTTATGTATAAAATGACCAAAAAGAAGTATTTCCGGTGAAATTAAAAAAATTTTTTTTTTCATGAAACTAATAGTCTCCATATATATATATATATATTACATATATGATATGGAGAGCTAATTATAGTAAGTGGCGTACATTTTTTTATTGTCAATAATTTTATTAAGTTGCCCTCCTAAAAAAAACTTTAACTTCTTGTATCTTCGAAACAATGCATTTCCGGACGTATGTTTATGGGAACTTTTTTCATAAAATGACCTGAGAAATCACCTCCTTAAATATTCGTCGTTTTGAAACCCCCTGTATAAGTGACCAATCGACTGTATAGGCATTTCAAGTTGAGTCTAATCCAACAAAAGTGGTTCGCGATCGAGGCAGTTCAAAATCATACAAGCATACATTTGTACAAAATAAACAGAAAAAATTGGTCATAAGGCAACTGCACCTTTAGAGGAACGTAGGACGGTCAATACTGATTGGTACACATCAATTTGTTTGCCGGATTTCTTTGGTAAATTAACAATGCGAACACTCTCACATTTATTGGTCATCCGCCGTAGAGTCCTTGATTTGATTTGGCATCCAATGATTTCTTTTTGTTTCCAAACAACAACAAGAATAAATAAATTGCATGGGCAACTATTTTCGTCGGCAGAAGAAGCCGTAGATGCATTCAAAATCCATGTTTTTGAGGTGTCTGAAGCGCAGATTGGGAAAAATGTTATGACAAATGGTTCAAACGCATGCATAAGTGTAATCAATCATAAAGGCAAATATTTTGAAAAGCAGTAAAGCAACTTTCAATGAAAGATTGCCGTGTTTTGTTTGTTAGGTTGACAATATAAATCAGGTACATCATTACCAATTTTCACATAACACATAACAAAAATCATATTTTTTGAGGCACATTAGTACTGTATGAGAAAAAAGTACACTAAATTGAGATATAGCCTTTTCAATTTATGTAAAAACTTATCCATAAAATATTTATAGCTCCCATAAAGAGATACACCGGTCCAGGTATATCACCAGTCAATGGTTATGGTAAGCCCGTTGAATTGAGAAAAGGTTCCGCAGCTGGATTGTACGATAATAGAAACTACAAAATCATTAGGAAAATTGAAGATGTGGGTGATGATCAATATCATTACTTGTAAGTATATATATAAGAACACGTGCATTTTTTCTAACAATACTAGCATTTTATCACAACATACAAACTACAAGAGACGTCGTCCAAATACGTTGAGCTGTGCGTGATAGTGTTTTTACACCAGGAATGACATTTAATTTGAAGAAGAAGTGGAATTGTAGAAACTTGGCCTGCAGTGGCGGCTCGCAACCACAGAAATCTTATATTATATACGAGGCATGTTTTTTAAGTAAGTACCGTTTTGGAATTAAAAAAAGACGTGCAAAGATATCGCAATAATTTTATTTTTACATGAAAGCCTGTACCTTAATCTACTTTTCTACATAATTTCCGTGAATATTGAGGCACTTGTCATAACGTGGCACCAGTTTTTGAATACCCTCCTCATAAAATTCTGCCGCCTGACTTGTTTGTTCCAAAAATGTTGACGGATTTGCACAAAACCCAACGTTTAGGCAGTGCATTGACTTTCCTTAAGTAGTACCACAATGAAGGTGAAGATTTTTTAGACCAAATTGTTACTGGTGACGAAACATGGGTGGCCTACGTCACACCAGAATCGAAACAACAATCCATGGAATGGCGACATTCATCATCACCCAAAAGAGTGAAGTTTAAGCAAACAATTTCTGCCCGGAAAATCATGTGCACAGTTTTTTGGGACAGAAAAGGAGTATTGCTAGTGGAGTTTCTGCCTCGTAATGAGACAATCAATGCAGCGTCAGGCGGCAGAATTTTATGAGGAGGGTATTCAAAAACTGGTGCCACGTTATGACAAGTGCCTCAATATTCACGGAAATTATGTAGAAAAGTAGATTAAGGTACAGGCTTTCATGTAAAAATAAAATTATTGCGATATCTTTGCACGTCTTTTTTTAATTCCAAAACGGTACTTACTTAAAAAACATGCCTCGTATATATATATATATACTTACTTAGTTGAATATCTTTGTTTGTTTATATATATATATATATATATATATATATATATATATATATATACTCTAGAATGATAATCCCGTAGTACAAAAATGTAACCAAAAGTGTAGAGCTGTCCATAATGCGCATGATCACCAGTAACTTATTTTTCAACAGGACCGGCTTTGATTAAATGTAATATTACTGTTATAAGTATATTTAAAATTAAATTTTACCATTTGGTAACATTCAAATAAAAAAATTGAATAAAGGAATATAAGAAATAAAAAATTAAATTAAATATCTAAATACTTTATTGTCTAACAGGTACAACCCAATAATAATAAATCTAAGCAGAAACGAGAAATAAATAAAAATTCTAATACTGGAAAATATCTTAAGGACTAGAGCATTCTAATTATTTATTTTATTATTATATAATATTTGTTTGTTTATACAACCTTAGGCGTTGTTATGTTTGATTTAGTTTGAAAAACACGTATTGCTTTCCAATGTTATGTTTAATTTACTTTGGCGCTATTGCTAACACCAAAGTTATGTTTTAGTTTAATTTAGTTTGTTTCTATTATATTTAGTTATTTAATTTAATTTGGTACTATACTTTAAAGATCATTCAAACACTTTAATTTTTAATTACTAATTCTTTATTAATATTGTTTCACAAGGTTTCTGTTTGAAGAATAAAAATGACCTGAACGGTCTGACTGGTTTGAACTAACTGAACTTACTTACTTGACTGAACTGACTCAACTGAACTGTCTTACAAGATTATGCCTTTTTATATCTTATATCTACAGAATCATTAAAAATGGTTAAACATTTATTAGGGGTTAGTTTTTATATTGATAGAAAGAAAGGTGTGAAACCTATTAGAGGGTTTTATGGTAACATAATATTTTATGTTATCTTACAATAAAGTTTACAATATTATGACCATGTCAAAAGAAAAATGTACCCTATCAAACATAAATGTGGTTTCACACCGTAAAATTATGGGATCCCGAAAAGTAATAAAATTAGGTAAAACAGCTTATCAATTGTTAAATATGGTTTACATCATAAAATAAGGAACTCTAATATTATTTATAATAGGGAACAACTGAATATAAAACATGTGGAAGTATAATAAATGATATACAGGGTGTCCTGTGGGAAGGATCATAACAGCGTCTTACCTCTCTAGAGCCTTCAAAGAAGGGGTGCAAGAAACAGTGACTTCACAAATATTTTCCGTGTCCATGTAAACCACTTCCATATCATCCGTACTACTCGCAATAGTATTTTGTGACAAAACATGGTTGGTAGAACTTTTATTCTCAGCAATTTCATGGAGGATTCTATAATTAAGTATATTCCAGTTTAACAACAGAATTCAAACAAACTTTGTATACCTACACAACGTAGGAAATATATTCTTGACATACATATCATGCATTTTTGACAGACTGCTTTTAAGTAAACAGTGTCTTGATATCAAACGATTAAGAATTTAACTTCCACTCTCATTTACATAATCTCTTCTTTTCAACTAAAGTTTGGGAACTGCATCGGGTACGAGAGTGATCCTCTTGCCGTCTTCTCTACAAATGATATCTTCTGCAGCGAAATGCTTACTGCATATGACATTCCCATCACATACATTTTCTGTACTAGGATCCCAATGCCCGCATCCAAACATCATATCTTTTTTTTGTCAAGCTAAAAATGAGTATCATGTCAATGGTATCATATTGACTCAAACTGAGACTGTTAGAAACCCGAAACAATAACTTACTAAAAATATTTAATACCAGGAATGAGACCTTCATTTTTACACCACAACACTATACACCTCATTGTTTGTTAAATAAACGAACTAAAACCAAAATAACAAATATTAAAAACAATTTTAATCACAAATAGGTATATCTATCAACAATTAAAATATACCTCGAATAAAACCATAACTCAATTATAAAACCTATCTGAATTGTTGTGAAGCCGACTCTGACAGATATTCCCACTACGAAAAATGTCATTTGCGAAAACAGACGCTGTTGCGAAATCTCCTAAATTTAATAAGATTTGGAAAAAAATGTTTCGTTCATATTGCTGAAAACTAAACAGTATGCAATTTTTAACGATAACATTTAATTATTTGATTTTGTCAAGCAGTTTCGTATGACGCAACATATGGATTTATTTATAAAACAGATATGTCGCATAAATTCTGTAAGGCGAACGACAAAATAGTTTTAAATATGGCAGCTCTGCACTGAAAATAAGTTACTGAGGAGCATGCGTAGTTCGTGAAAACTCTGCATACCCGTTACACTTTTTGGTATTCGGCTGGATTTAATTATCATTCTAGAGTACATATATAATATAATATTTCTATGCTCGCAACTGATTTAACTAAACTTACCTAGACGATTATACTTTTTCATTATAATTCTCAATTCTGGATATTTATATTATATTTATTAAAATTTAAATTTTATAGTCGATGAAATATGTTCCGACTTTTTGAATGCCTTTCAATGACTCCTCTTACTAGATTTTTAATATCGTCGTAAGTCCTAAACCACTTTACCCCAAATACGGAGTGGAAAATAATAAAAAGTATCAACAAAACAATTTATTTATTACCTGGCTTCCCGTTAACCATCAATTTTTTTCATAGTGAGTTAAATTAAAACCCCTATTTTGCCTTACCCCAGTCTGCACTAATGATTTTAGAGCCGGCGTAGGTCTGCCGCGCGTCTTGATTTCCAATTTTTCTTATTATCTAAAACGACACTGTAGTTTGTTTAAATTTATCTCGTGAGAAAGGTCCCTACGACCCACAAAACTCGGATAAATAATGTTGACATACTTGACAGTTTTGAGTGGCAGATTGGCCGTTCGTTTAATATAAATAATAAACTGACTTCAAATAATTTATTTGTTCATAGATATGAAACTGAAAATAAAATATTTGGTGAGGAACAAGGGCAAATCTATAATAAAGGCACTAAAGACGAAGCTATACGAGCGAAAGGTTATTTCGAGTATACCGGTCCGGATGGTGTCATATACAGAGTGGACTACACAAGCGATGAAAATGGTTTTGTACCTGTAGCTGATCATATCCCAACGCCACCACCAGTACCACAAGAAATTGCCCGAGCTTTGGCATACAAGAGATCAATTGGAGATATTTAAAAACATATATTTGTATAATTTAAACAATAGAATAAATATGATTTATAGCGCATGTGAGATTATTTAATCTAAAGAAAATTACACTGATGTTTAATGATATTAGAAACTGGATTGGAACTATGATCTATTTAAAATCGTATTTTTAACCCTTTCTGTAGTTTTTTTTTGCAATAACTAATAATTATTATTGTAACTACTATATGATATACTTACATCATAATATGGAGTTCTCAGCTTAAAATTGCCAATCGTGTCACCAACGCAACGCTCTTCTCTTAGGGAAAGTAGGTATTGTGAACGCGCTAAAAGAATTTTGAGATAAAGACGGATATAACCATTTTGAAGTCCCTAGGGCGATTATAAGACCATTTCCAGTTGGAAGTCTGTCTGTGTGTATTCTTCCACAATAGTGCATAAACGCTTCAACCAATTGAGCTAAATTTTAGCATATGCCTTTGGGGGAGTCCTAGGATGAACCTATTACTTTTTGGTTGGAATCGCTTTAAACCTGCTATAGTGGTGCACACAACCCCCAAATTCTTAAATATCAGTGATACATAATTTGGAAGCATTTTTTATCAGCTTTACAGCAATAGGTTATTCACGATTTATGGCGCGGAATATTGTGGACAAACTACGTGACTTTTAAAAAGTTTCATTTGTTGGACATGTGGACATCTACTATGGCTACTTTTTAAAATTGGTTTAGTATTATACAGGGTGTCCCAAATAACCTAAAAGTATCAAAGTTATGTTTTTTTAAATCGAATGCCCTGTATATTATTGCACTTTTAGATCATCTGATCAAATTAAGTGTCTGTTTCATTAAGGTTTATAATACCTAAACCTTAAGGTTTTTTAAATAAATTGAATTTTCTCAAAATCTAGCCTCATTTTCATCTTTCAAATACTTAGGAACTATTAAAGTCATGTTGACGAAAGGAACACTAAAGTGTAAAAATAGATCATATTTGATATTCCATTTGCAATAAACTTGCAATCTTATACAGGGTGTCCAAAAATTAAAACTACTAAAATAAGAACTTTAACTTGATATAACTTCATTAATGTAAATGGAACGTCATATTTCTGAGCTTACCTATCAATGTACTTACTAATTACCTGTCGTCGAATGGTATTAGGGTGTACTATAGCTAAGTCTGTGGGTTTTGGCAGAAAACGCCAAATAATTGATTTGTACACCATTTGGTGTTTTTAAATAAATGTTTTAATGTATCTAGTCGCCTATGGAATCAGAAATGTCAAATAAATTATTTTATCTGTCAATTTAATTTACTGTTTATGCTTTACTAGTGTTATTTTTGATGTACAATTGTTAGTTTTGGTGTTGTTTTCTTAAAATGAAGATTATTTATTCAAAAGAAGAACGTATTGATATGATATTGATCCTTGGAGAATGTCATCAAAATTCTTTATTGGCTTCTCGAGTTTATGCTGAAAGGTTTCCCATACGAAATCATCCAAGACCAGCTGCTTTTGAGAGACTATTAAATCAGTTTAAGGAAACTGGAAGTGTTAGCTACAAGAAATACGTGAAAAGAAAACCTGTCACCGAAAATGAAGGAACTATTTTTGCTATAGTTGGTTCAGTTATCGAAAATCCTAATATTAGTCAAAATCACATATATCCGAAAACACCAATATTAGTCAGGCAAGTATTTCACGAGTGCTTAAAAAACATAGATTTCATGCTTATAAAATTCAGCTTTGTCAAGAGCTTTATCGAAATGATTTTGACAATAGAATTGAATTTTGCATGTGGGTGTTAGATAAAGTGGCAGCAAATGAAACATTTTTTGATAATGTGTTATTTAGTGACGAATGTACATTTCACAACAATGGCCTCGTGCACAGACACAACTACCATTATTATTCTGACTCGAATCCCCATGAATACAGAATCATCAGCAATCAAAATAGGTGGTCCATTAATGTGTGGGTGAAACATTCGGCCCATATTTTTTTGAGTAATCTTTAAATGGTATGATGTTTCTCGATTTTCTTCTACACCAACTTCCTGTATTATTAGAAGAAATTTCTTTAAACAGGAGAAAAACCATGTGGTTTCAATTAGATGGAGCTACGACTCATTATCATCACGAGGTTCGGCAATTTTGGATACCAATTTTCAAAACAGGTGGATTGGAAGAAATGGATTTAAAAATTGGCCTCCCAGATCTCCCGATTTAACTCCTCCGGATTTCTTTTTATGAGGATACGTGAAAGGAATTGTCTACAAGACGCCTCCAACAACACCACACGATATAAAAATACGCATTTCAAACTGTTACCCCACAAATGTTGACCAGAGTTGGCCGTAGTTTTCAAAAAAGAATATCGAAGTGTCTGGAACTGGACGGTCAACATATTTTGGTAGAGATTTATCAGTGCTATTTTATTTCCATTAATGCTGTTTATGCATAATTAAGAATAATTCATAATGACTTTTATAATAATTGAATATCATTTGACATTTCTGATTCCATAGCCTACTAAGATATATTAAAACGTTTATTTAAAAAACACCAAATGGTGTAGAAAACAATTATTTGGAGTTTTCTTCCAAAACGCGCAGACTTAGCTATAGTACACCCTAATACCATTCGACAGGTAATTAGTAAGTACATTGATACGTAAGCTCAGAAATAGGACGTTCCATTTACATTAATGAAGTTATAGCAACTTAAAGTTCTTATTTGAGTAGTTTTAATTTTTGGACACACTGTATAAGATTGCAAGTTTATTGCAAATGGAATATCAAATATGATCTATTTTTACACTTTAGTGTTCATTTCGTCAACATGACTTTAATAGTTCCTAAGTAATTGAAAGATGAAAATGAGGCTAGATTTTGAGAAAATTCAATTTATTTAAAAAACCTTAAGGTTTAGGTATTATAAACCTTAATGAAACAGACACTTAATTTGATCAGAGGATCTAAAAGTGCAATAATATACAGGGCATTCCATTAAAAAAAACATAACTTTGATAGTTTTAGGTTATTTGGGACACCCTGTACAATACTAAACCAATTTAAAAAAGTAGCCATAGTAGATGCCCACACGTCCAACAAATAAAACTTTTTGAAAGTTACTTAGTTTGTCCACAATATTCCGCGCCATAAATCGTGAATAACCCTGTATATTTGCCTCTGTACAAGTATCTAGCACGGCGATCGATGGGAGAGTCCGAGCAATAATTTTTACACTAAAGTGAAGTATAGTTTTCTGCTTTCAAGTTCAATAAAATTCTTATCCGGTTTTTAGTGAATTAGGGATTCTAATAATACCCTGCGTCCAAGAAATCACATCACTAATTTTATATACTGTGTTCAGAGATCATAATTAAAATACTTTTGCAAATCGAAAACTATTATGAGATCATTTGTTCATAAAACTAAGATAGTTTATTATTAGTTTATCTCAGGACCACGCAGAAGGACAGGGAGCCGCCTGCGTCACATTGTTGCCCCAAGAAAATTTCATTATTGACGACTAACACGAGCTATGTTTTGCCGAGCGATCCAACTAGCGATTGGCGCCACCCAGGGTCCGGGCTTGGTGGTGTGAAATGGGCGATCGGCCATGTGCTTGTGGTAAACCAGGCAACACATGGAAAATGGGCTACTGGAATGAACATATGGAAGAGCTTAAATATAGCCACCGGGAATGTACGAGGACTGCTGGAAGCAGGAAAGCTAGCCATTGTGGAGAAAGAAATAAGCAGCCATAGTATAGTGGGTCTAGCAGAAACGCACTGGAATGGTTCGGGACACTTCATATCCAGAAATAACAACATCATTTTTTACTCAGGCACTGAGGATACATCCATTTTTTTTTATGGGCACAGAATTAACCTATAATAGAAATACACTTGATCAGACTATTAACTCTAAAGGCACCTTTTTGATAGATTTTATGTTGAGTAATGGATTTCTTAATATTAACGGTAGAAGTAAAAGTGATAATCCTGCTAATTTTACTTTTGTAGGAGCTCAAGGTAAAAGTATAATAGACTTAGTTTTTTGTAATCATAATTGCCTATATTTAGTAAAAGATCATATACAATATTCCGATCAATTCCCTGTGAGGATTGTTTTAAGTGAGGAGATGTCTAACAAACCTAATGGAAATGTAGGGGTACTTTTTAGTGAGAATATTTTGCGTTGGGATGATCGATGCTTGATGCCTTATACTCAAGTTATGAAATATTCTAGCAGGGTTGTCCCGAAAATGCATTTTGAAGATGGGTATATGAATTTGGTTAGTGCAATACAGGAATCTGTTAAGCATTTGAGAATGAATGTGTTACTATGATTGTGTTATATCTAAAAGAATCTTTGAAAGTCTGTAAAGTAAATAATTTTCAACATGAATACAAACTTGAATATCTCAACTGTAAAAAAAAAACACTTTAAACGTATTATAAACACAAAGAAAAAGGAACATGAGCGTGAAGTAATTTCGAATTTAAGTATGTAGTATGAAGTGTGACTGTATTTTGGAGTACAGTGAAACGGTTGGGCATAGTGATTCTAACATAAATCCAATATCGATGGAATCTTGGGAAGAATTTTATGGAAATATATACCCCCTAGAACTTTAAACGATTTTAATTTTCAGGACGCTGGATATAGTTTGCTGGTTTCTTGCGTTAGGTTTATTGAAGTTACTAGTGCTTTGAATGGCTGTAAAAGTAACAAAGCCCCAGGGTTAGATGGCATTCCGAATGAATTTTTTAAGAATCTACCATCTTATTGACAATTGTACATTTGTTCACTTTTTGATAGAATTTTGGACACTGAATGCGTTCCCGAAGGCTGGTCGAATTTGGTAATAACTTTGCTGCACAAAAAGGGTTCCAAATCGGATCCATCAAATTATCGAGGTATCGCATTAACAAATGCCCTCTCAAAAATATTTACGACCATTTTGAGGCACCGTCTTGAAGTCTGATGCGATGAGCATGTTATTCCAGAATCACAAAATGGGTTTTGGACGGGTAGGGGCTGTGTGATAATTTATTTACATTAATTCAGATACATTTGCGCTTACAAGGAAGGAAACTTTTTGGTATATTCATAGATTTTAAACGGGCATTTGACTCTATTAATCATAATTTACTGTAGCTGAAACTTTTTGATGTTGGCATCAGTGCTAAATTGGTCAGGGTTTTAAAGTTGTTATATGATAGAGGTGTAATGCAGGACAAAGTAGATGGTAAACTATCTAATATAATTGATGTAACTGAGGGAGTATTACAAGGCGAGTCCCTAAGCCCATTGTTATTTGCTATATTTATCT
The DNA here is from genome assembly GCA_911728435.2 of Apoderus coryli. NCBI lineage: Eukaryota > Metazoa > Arthropoda > Insecta > Coleoptera > Attelabidae > Apoderus > Apoderus coryli. Next base: position 1,619,331 of record OU452206.1, on the reverse strand, counting down.
CTGATATTGCACAATTCTTACGTGATAACGCAATAGTGGGAATTAACTTGGACAACATTGTTGACGTATTATTACTTTTATACGCTGATGACCTAGTAATATTTGCTGATTCAGAGATTGGGGTTAAAAGAATTCTTAAAGTACTGGAGATGTATGCCAGAACCAACAAGCTCGAGGTAACTGTGAAAAAATCAAAAATAGTTTGCTTTCGAAAAGGTGGTAATAATAAGGAATTCAGGCAGAAATTTTACTATTGTGATGAAAATATTGAAGTCGTTAATAAATATACGTATTTGGGAGTACAATTCACGTGTATAGGGCTATTTTATGAAACGGCTCAGAGAGCTGCATCCAAATCTAAAATTGCTCCTGGAAAGCAAGAATTAAATTGTAGGAATCTATAATTTTGAGTTCAGTATTGTACGCGTCTGCAATTTGGGGCCTACGTTATGATTATCAGTTGGAACGAGCACAGGTCAGTTTCTTTAAAAGACTACTTTCATTACCTAAAAATACACCCGATTATATGGTTAGGTTAGAGACGGGGTCCTATAAACTAAAATACTATGTGTTCAGTTCCACTTTGTCGTGGGTGCAGAATCTTTTAAAAATGTCTGATTCTAGATATCCCAAATTGTGCTTCTTGAGACTTAAATGTTTTAACACTGTAGATGTTAAGTATAACTGGGCTGCACAGGTTCGGAAGATGTTTGAGTAGGCCCCTGTGGATTTTTTGGGCCTCTGGAATGATATTGATTATATTAACCTGAAAGCAAATACAGATCGTTTACTGCTTCAATTTAAAGAGAAACTGTTAGGTATCTGAAGATCAATCTCATTATCACGATCACAGTAGGTACTCCAATTGTTATAACTTTTTTAACTTAAATAATTTAGTCACAAAACCCATAATACCACAACATTATCTACTCTATCGACAAAACATTGGTGTTACTCTTGCGGTTATAGTAAAAGTCTCGTTTAGAATGAATGTTTAATATCCGCTAATATAGCTCCCAATAATTAGTTAATTTAATTTGAAGTTATAGTGGTTTTTAAGTAGGTGAAAAAATGGGGCGCTAAAAAATTATTTATTCTCAAAGTGGGCAGTAGACAAAATAAGTTTGGGAACCCCAGGTCTAGAGTCTGACTATGGACTTTTCAACCGGTTGTAATTGAATTTAACTTCGAAAATAAAGTGGTTGTGGTATTACAGCTATTTAATATTATTGGTATTATTGTTATTAAAGTGTTATTATTAATTATTTTTTATTCAAATGGCAGTAGTAAATAAAGTGCTCAAATTCAAGGACTTTAGAGTTTAGGCGTAAAAGTATTTTGTTATACCATTGTCTTTCATTGTTTATCTATGATTATACTGTTTAGACAGCAGTGAAATATTTTTAAAGCCGTGGCATTAAATAACATTAGGGAGTAAAGGCAACGCCATTGACGTATATGTAAACGTATCTTTTGACATCTACGCATGCGCTCTTTAATTTTTTGGTACGTTTAACGAGAATGCCGTAAACGCGTATCGTATTCGTAAACATACTGAACTGGTTGTTGTCGGAATTACATGAACTTGTACGAATGTCTAGAATAGAGTAATAGAAACTGTTAGATCAGCTGCCAACATAAAATAACGGCCACTTATTGACCTGAAATTAAAATTCTCGCTTTAATAGACAAATCGTAGTTTAACACCAGATTTGTTTTCCCACAGTTGGCACAACAATAGAGGAACATGGCGGTGCCCGTTTCATCCTTCGAAAATCGTATACGCACCCAGAATGAATATGAAGAAGGGAGAATGAGCTTCGACGAATGCGCATCCACTTTGCCGACGATACTATGCGTCCGCCACATTGAAAATAATTTTGCAAATTTATGCTCAATTTTCCTCATATACCAATCATATTATTGTTTATTTTGTTTAAAAGAGCAATTTTCATTGCTAAAATTCTATCTGTGTCGAGTTTGTTTTCTTTTAAACAGAAATTCCATTGTTGTGTAGATATGCAGACATTATTTGTTATTTAATATGCCTTTCACTAAAACAGGCTTTTGCTGCTATTTCTTAATTCTGTCACAGAATAACCAACAGTTAGTTATTCTGTGGACTTATTTTGGATATTTGGTTTTTTTAGTGTTTAGTTTATTACGTAGTTTAAAGAAAAAAGAATAGGGAGTTAAAGTTGTACATGAGACGAGACGTATCTATGCTGACGTAACGGAAATTATTTAGGCTAAGTCAATTGAAAAATTTAGGACCAAAAATGAGTTAAAGTTTGATTAGCAACGTAACGCATTTCTCTTAGGTTATGTTTATATTTGTTAAACTCGTTCGAATACCTCCGGTCATACAATCGAGAATTTCCGGTAGAATGCGTTCTCGTCTGAATGACACCATAGAATAAGAAAGCTACGCTAACCAGAAGTTTTACTTGACGATTTCGATGGGATTTTGTGTTCGTTCGCGCGATTTTGTGCGCAAGCTGTCGAATTGGGTAAAATTCCAATATGGACGAATATTAAGGATTGTTTACATTCGTTTATTCCATTTTCTAAAAAGTTTTCAACGTTTTTCCATTTTTATTAGTTATTTGGTTATAAGATTTATTGAATTCTAGTTTTAAGAACAATAGTGTAATAGTGTTTATTTAATTAACTGTTAGTGAAAGCATAGATTAATAATTGTGTACCTACATAAATTTTTGGTGTGGTGAAAGACAATGCCAAATTATTGTAGTAACAACAGCCACAAAACTGGAAAGTTAATAAGATATTTCAAAATTCCGAGTGATCCAATAAGGTATGTAATGTACCTACACAAAATGTTGACTGTTTTAGCTATATTTTTTAAATAATTTTCAAGGCAACTTCAATGGGTGGAAAACATTGGCAGGTTAGACTTGATATCGAACGAACCGGAAAAAGTGTTTAACCGCAAAGTTTGTAGTGAACATTTTGAGGAGAAAATGTTTGTTGTTTTTGGCAACAGCAAGCACAAAAGGGAAGCCATACCAACTATTTTTTAAAAGGTGGTTAGCGAGCAAGGTAAATGTTTGATGAGTGTTGTGTCGGTCGTATGTACATATTTAATTAATTTGTTTTAAGTGCGCGCCGATATCTTCTCTGGTTTTTGATGACTTGAATTTGGAAAAAACCCCTTTAGATAGTAAGTTACTTTTAACTCCAAATTCTATCTTCATGTAGGTATTAGATGAAATTCTAAATTACAGAACAACTGCAAATATCTCCAGGAATATCTGAGCAATCTCCAAGAAAAAAGCCTTGACAATGGAGATGAAGAACGTTAAAAGAAAGTTCGATAGAATTACCGGAACTTTCGAACAGACCATTCGATAAAGAAGATTATATTGAGTTTGTTAAAACTAATTTTAAGGAAGGCTTGGCTAATTTTGTTATTATGCAGTATAATTTATCCAAGAAATCATTGAAAGGTCGGAGATATACAAGTGAGTTCAAGAAATTTGCCGTAACTGTATATTTTCTTGGATCTAAACTATATCAACACTTACAAGAAACTTTTTTTAGCATTTTTTTAATCACAAAACCACAATTCATGTAAAGTTGAATATTTGAAAGATATTATATTTCAAACAATAAAAAAAATAATTTAATTAGCCTTAATGTGCGGGGTATAGTGAGCGATCAAGGATCCAACTTTTTAGCTTTCTCACAGCAAAATGGGGTGCAAACAGAAAGACCGTATTATATTTACCGCGCCCAAATTCCTTAAAAGATCGCCAAAGTATTCCAGAGGACATAATCAGGGTTTGTCAGACTGAGAGAAATGTTAAGGAAAAATAAACTGTTGCATGAGGCATGAGTCTCCAAATTTAAGTGTAAAAGTAATGTTTCTGTGACCTTTTTGTCATTTATCTTTTTCGTAAGACTCTTGATGACAAGCTATATTTTTATTGTAAGATGAATTTTTTAACTTTTTAAACCCCTTAAATACGCCCAAGTTAATCAGCACCTGCATAATATCTTGTATTTGTGTGCCAAATTTGTTAAGTGGTTTTTTAGTTATCGGGGATACAGAGCGACAGACATTTTTTTAAAACTACTTATTTACATATAAATGACTGAAAACACGTTTTTCTGGGGGAATTAAAAAAATTCACGAAACAGACTCCATATACATATATTAGTAAATATAATATGATATGGTGAGTAAAAAACATTCTAAATGACAACACATTTGCAAAAATTTCTAAATAATGTTGTACAATAATGTCATTCCCTTTTGTTTAAATTGTTTATTGTTGATTTGTATATATTTATGTAGCTATTATTATGTTTTTATTATTAGTCATACGTATTTTATAGTTTTATTTTTATACTTTTGGTTACCGACGGGTCTATGTACATGAGTACGAATGAGACAGAAATAAATATTATTATAATAAAGTTTTTTTAAATTAAACCTATTTTTTTTATTGCGAAAGTTGCGCGAAAATATTCCGCTTATGTGAAATTGGGTACTATTTTAATTGTTAGTACAGAATTTATTGCCCGCTTGTTTGATATTGTGAACAATACTATGTTGCGCACAAAATCTGCGCGAGTTTCAAGAAATCCCATACAAATCAATGCTATTTACACGAAGTTAAACTTCTGGTTAGCGAAGCTTACTTATTCTATGATGACACGCAAGAGACCGTATCGATACGGGATACGTATCCGCAAACGAGATGAAAAATTCATCTGCGCATGCCTAGCTGTCAATAGATACGTATACGTTCTTGTCTCATGAACAACTTTAACTCCCTATTATCCGTTAATTATTGTTTAGTGTAGGGGTAGTTTTGGCATGCTGTGCTGTTAAAAACTGTACCAAAATTATAAATTGTACCGAATTTACTATCTACGCAACCATACGACACATTCCATGTTTATTGTATGAAAGAAATAGAAAAAAACCTATCGGGCCATACACAGTTTTTGTTTATAGCAAAACCATTAATATGAAAAGTTGTTGATTATTATACATTTTTATAGCAAAGTGTATTCTGGAATTGCCGAGCTTTTTTCCGTCGTGAATTCCAGGCTAACTTTCTTATTACTTATAATACTTAAATAAATTAAGAATATTACAAATTTCGTGTTTTCTTTTATTAAGCCCCTCTAATTTCCCTGACTTTGCTTAAGTATGTCGTGTGTATTCTGGGTAAGTAGTCTTGAGAAGGGTGACAATGTTACACAACACATAACGTACATGGAAGTGAAAAAGAAGATACTTATGTAGTTTGTTGAATGAACCTGGGTAAGTATGTTATACTACAATAGATGAAACAAATACCTATTTCATTACGTTCATTCAATAAATAATTAATGTAGTAAAAAATTATGAACATCGCATATTTCCAATATTAAATGTTACCTGAAACAATACTAGTTTCCTTTAATACTTCTGTCATGTAAATAATTGCAACAATAATTATTGCCATCAGTTGTCTTTGTTAACCTACAATTTGTCCTCGTCCACGTGTTGTAAAAAGAAATTTGACCATACTCTGTAAGCCTAAGCTAGAAGATGGCGTCGATCGTGATAGAAAATTTGCTCTCATTCTCCCCACTCTCCATATCTCTGATACGCACTCTTCGAAGCTCATTCTGCCTCCTCTATATATCTGATGCGCACTCGGCGAAGCTCATTTATGGCGAACGACAGACCGAGGCGTACCATTTACACCAAGTGACCAAGTTTAGACAAGAAAAGAAAGAGGACACGTAATTGTGCCTGTCGTTGTGTTACCACCTAACACATATCTCTTAGATTCAGAGGCGTAACATACATAACTTATGTGATATATTTTTGCAGTTTTATTTAATTGTGATGATTAATATTTTTAATAAAAAAAGATATGGACATGTGGATATGGATAATTTAATTGATAAATGAAGCAACATTGTTAATACATTGTATTTATTGAACAATACAAACATAAAATTAACAATATAGGTACTGCAGTAGTTGGAATGGGATCGAAGTTTTGGGACTGTATTTTTGTTATGAAATGTACACGAACATTAAGATATTTGGAACAAATAGATTTTATTAAAAAGTAGATGTGATTTGCTGGGCTATCTAGTGCATGATCAAAGATTAATCTGTGTAGATTAATCTTTGGCATGATGTTCTAAATATTGAAATAATTAAAAAGTTAAAGTAATAAAGACGTCAGCTGACATTAGATTATTCACTTTTAACGCAAAAAATGTAACAAAATATGTAAAAAACATATTTTTTGCAAAAATACAATGTCTACGCCTCTGATAAAGTAGAGGTTTCTATCAATAAATAATGCTTAATCATGCTTATTTTAAATGAATTATTGTATCAAAAAGTTTTCATTAGGTAAACGGAAACCTGTTATACTACATACTAAAAGATAATAGCCTAAAGATTACTTTGAATTATTAAAAATTAATAAAAACTAGAGGCGACTTAATACATCATTCTAAGTTTTACCTATGAAATGAAATTCCGAACTGCTTTTGTTCACTGTGACTTGGGCATCCAAACACCACACAACCTACCATTTTATTAATATACAAAATACATTTTTATTCCCCCTTTTCACAAAGAAAATCATCAAAAATGCATACATAGTTTTCTGTTTGTTTGGCACTTAAAAAATGGCCGGCGCATTTAAAGCGTAACACTTGTCATGCATTCTGATATACAACGGTGCGGTATTCCTCTCTTTTCTAATCTAAGTGACCAGGTGCCTGTTGAGAACAACGTTACATCAGTTTAACCACAGTTTAATTGATCTGAGTGTCTGAGCCTGAGTGGAAAGAAGTAATGACGTTAAACCAAGATTCAAAATAACCGACCATACTGTAAAAGATTTAATTTACTAGATTATTTTGTTATATTTTTACATTCTACCTAAATATTTGAGTTAATCATTTGGAATTTAAACTATGGATGAATCATTTCAATTGTGTAGTTCAATGTCGCCCAAAGTTTCGAAGATAAAGACCAAAAAGGGTAGGTTTTTGTGGAGTGAAAATCAACTAAACCTACCTATGTATCTACAATAACGATGAAATCTTTTTAATTTTTCAGCTTCTTCAACAGTCTTAGCTACAAGAAAACACTTTAGACGTATATCGGAACTGCATAATCTTCCAAAAACGAACAATAATGCCATGATTGTGGAAGGTAGTACAGACTCGTCAAGCGTGGGATCAAACAATCGAATAGAAACACCTTTGGAAAAACATGCAGGTCCAGATATTCCTAAAACCAAAGTATCTATGATTTATGAATGGCTAAAAAGCTTAGAGTGTGATATTAAAAAGGAATATTCATCGGAACTTAAATTCAATGATGTTTCAAAAGTAGGTGATGTGTATCCAAAAAATGAAGGTATCGCTCTAAGTTCAACTTTGATTAATACAAATTCAAAACCTTTCCATAAATACTTTAGTAACAATGACGGATGTAAGAGTAGCGAAAATACAATTATAGAGGGTTCTATTGATGTATCTTTGAAAGATGAATTGGTCAAAAGTAAAAAATCTGAAGATCTTAGTATAAGACAGTTAAAAGATAAAACTAATGATTCAATAATTATTATTGAAGATTCGTTTGTTTTCGATACTACTAGTAAAGATAAGTCGGTCTTAGATGATAAAAGGCCATCAGGCTTTAGTGGCAATGTTGAACAAAATGGACATGATGATAAAGAAAACATTTGCAAGAATTCTGAAGAAAACAATATAAGTATTTCCAACGGTAAGTAAACCTAAAACCTTCATTCTGTGTTAACAAAATTTCTCGCATCGCATAGACAGAAGATTTTGAGTATACTACTTATACTTATTATAAATCTTTTGTCTATGCTCAGCATAGTAGGGAAGAAGAAAATTAAACATTGTTATTTAACATCTGTGAGGAAATGGTCTAGTTGGCCTCCATCTATTAATAAAAGGTCGTTTCGTGTGTGTCAAACAGACCTTCGAAGGCACGAACAACAAACACAGGTAATAATAGTACCCTACAGAGAGGTGAAGTGATCGAAGAAGTGGTGGCTCGTCAGGTGAGGTACTTGAACCGGGTTTTACCAGAACCAAAAATAAAAACTTATTGCAACTGCTAATTTACCAGTATACAGGGTTACTTGTAAGTAGACCTGAATATTTTAGCACGACTAAGGCTGTACTATACATAATTATCCTTGTTTATGGTATGTTGCAGTAGAATAGGATGTTACTAAACTATTGTCACTATTTATAGATCGCCAAATGGAGATCTCTGTCGGTTTTTTGAGATTGTGGCTAAGATACTGGAGAGTATAAATTTGTCCCAGAGTGTCATTGTCACGGGAGACTTTAATGTCCATTTTGAAACGGCTGATCCAAGAGCGGCCGACCTGTGTGATTTTTTTCGGGCTTATGGCTTGCATGGCTCTGTGTCTTTTCCAACTCGAGGTAGTGCGTGTCTGGATAATGTATTCACAAATATAAATGTTAACCCCACAACATTCAAACCTTTTAATTTACATCATCTGTCCGATCACGATGGCATTTCTTTCACCTTTGAAGGGCGCACTTCCCCGACGGAGCCTGTTGCAAAAATTAGTTACAGACCCATAACTCAATACGGACTTTTTAACTTGTACAATCGAATCGAGAATATTAATTGGGACTTTATCGATGATAAAAATATAAGCATTGATAGTAGATTTCTAACGTTTACTAATGTCATTGCAAATACAGCTGAAAGTTGTTTTCCTCTTAAATCTAAAACAGTCACTGCTGGATCAGCACTGGGTCGTCAGCGATGATTTGCGCAGGATGAGAGATCTGCTATGCACCATGCATTTGATTCATAAATCGGATTCTCAGTCTGTATCTAAAGTCGCCTTGAGACACTATAAAAAACAATATCGAGCTGAACTTTCTAAGGCCAAAAGAAGGGCTTATGAGGAGTATATTGCATCCGCTATTAATAGGCCTGCTGCTGTGTGGAGACTGGTCAAGGATTGGGAATCAACTCCAAATCCCGGGACAGCTGAGAACTTGACTGCGCATATTTTAAATGACTACTTTACAACTGCGGCTGATGATATCATAAAACAGCTACCAGCCAGATCGGTCACTTTTGAGAAATATATGTCTTCCACTAGAGCTGCTGGATTTAGTTTGAGAACGGTAACCTTTAATGTAGTACGTGAGAAACTATCAGGTATGAAAAACACAAAAAGCTCGGATTGTTATGAGCTTAATGTTAGGATTATTGGGACTTTAAAGAATCTGCTAGTGGTGCCGCTTACTAAGTTGATAAACCATTGCATTGGTGACGCTGTATTTCCGGCGGTCTTGAAGGAGGCAAGGGTTATTCCAATCTACAAAAATAAAGGATCGGTTGATGATCCCAGTAACTATCGACCAATATCGATCTTGCCAATTTTTTCGAAAATCTTTGAGTCTATTATTAAAAATCAAATAACTGAATATTTTGAAGCAAATAATCTCTTTATGCAAGGTCAATATGGCTTTCGTAATAAGAGATTTACTACTCTTGCAATTAATAACCTTTTGGAATATGTTTCGGATGGCATGGAGCGGGGCTGTGACACCTTTGCTTCCTTTTATGACCTCACTAAGGCTTTTGACTGTGTCTCACACGAGATACTTCTTCAGAAACTCTCTTACTATAACTTTGATGTTGACAGTGTTGCCTTGGTTGGCTCTTATCTCAGCGATCGTTTTCAGCACGTTTTGTATGGGGGACGATACTCGGAGAGACGAAGGGATGGACGGGGTGTGCCCCAGGGGTCGGTTTTGGGACCTTTATTGTTTTTAATATACGTAAATGATTTACACAAATTTCAAGAAGAGTCAAATATAATCCTCTTTGCTGACGACACAACTAGTCTGATTAGATATCGACCAAACGACCCTTTAGGGGAGTTGGTTAATGCTGTTGAGACTGACATAGGCAATTGGTTTCTGGCAAATGAATGAGCTTGAATCAGGCTAAAACTCAGAGCATGAACTTTACATTGCGTTCTGCGCAGATTCAGAGCGATGTTCGCGTGAAGTTCCTTGGGGTTCATCTTGATCCTAAATTAACCTGGGAGAGTCATGTTCGAGAACTTGGGTGCTCGCTGTCCAGGGTCATATATCTGATCAGAAGGCTTGCGCAGAGTGTTTCAATTGCCAGTCTGTTGACGGTATATCACGGTTATTTTGTTTCCCGTATGTCGTATGGTATTTTGAACTGGGGACATAGTTCCCATGCAATGAAAATCTTCAAGCTACAGAGGAGATGTTTACGTACAATGTTGGGGCTCGGTTGGCGTGACTGCTGTAAAAAGTATTTTGTTGAACATGGACTACTTACTTTGCCTTCCTTGTACATCTTAAACTGTCTTGGCTACATTCGAACCAATGCCTCGCATTTCACTCTACACTCTGATATGCATAATTATGGTACGCGAAATCGCAATGACATATTGCCTGAGTTTCACCGCCTGTTGAGGACTAGGAAAGGTTCTGACTATTATTGTGTCAAATTTTATAATAAGCTGCCGTCTCACATAAAGAACCTTGGTGAAGTCCAATTTACCAAATGTATTAAATCATTTTTGATATCTCAAGCTTTTTATACCTTTGAGGACTACTTCAGAAGCGATATTGTAAGATTTTTTTAGATTTTAGTTTGTTTTATGTTGTTGCTATTTTAATTTGTTTGTAAGGCTTTCTTTGTTGCTGTACATGTTTTGTAACATAAGATGGTGAATAAATATATCTATATCTATTCGCATGCGTTATAGTATTTTTAAATTTTTAGAAGTATATAGCTTATATTTTAAAAACTTCATTTGTTTTTGTGTATTTCCCAAAATTTGTGTTAAGTTTTATAGAAGAACAACATTACGGTTTTTGATTTGTAATTTAGTTCAAATTTCTTTATTCAGTCTTAGTTGCATAATAATTAAATTGTAAGACACACGTCACTATAATAATAGGTACAGAAAGAAAATAATATGTTAAATATATACAAAAAAAAAGGAAAACAAGTAAACACAAATTAAAATCAAAAGAAACCAAATACTGAATCGTCAGTACTGATGTGCTTCATCCTTTCAATTTAAGAAAGCCAGAAACTCGTCCAAACTATAAAAAGCCTGAGTAATTGTTAAGAAGCCTTTCATTTACGTTTAAATAGTTATAGTTGGATTTTGTCGCACATCTATGTCTAGTTCATTCATTCATTATGGAGACAACTGTCAAAATCTGGTTACTCCTGAACGCTTGCCTATATGATATCCGATATTTCAAACCAAACATCATACGTATAATTCGCTTCTGCAGAATAAGTACTCTAGTGATATCCCTGGTACGACCCCATATATTATAGGTCAGTGCCCAATACACCGAGGAATAATAAACACTGAGCAAAGAACTACTATTAATTGAAACTTTAAGATTACGCAACAGATAATATCTAGCGTTAAGTTTCTTACAAGCAGAATCTGTGGTCGTTCCAGTCCAAAAACTTATCGATTCTTATACCAAGAAATTTTGCACTGTCACACGTTGTCAATAGACATTAGACCATTGAAAGAGAAGGTCAAGTTCAGATCAGAGCATATATATTATTTGGTATAGACAAAGAAGTTGTCTTTTTATGATTAATCATAAGTTTATTTGTAAAACACCATTCGTTCATGCAACAGTTTCGACTATAAATCTCAGCAGCCACAATAAGTGCAGTATCGTCAGTAAACATATCTCGTAGAAATATCCCACAAACATCAGGAATATCAAGCCACCCAATACCATTCCCTGTGGAGTTCTCACATCCGAAGTGAACTCATCAGACTCAGCCTCACCCACTCTAAACCTAAAGGATATATCCTTCAGAAAAGATATACACCAGCGGTTTATAGGACCACGGATTCCCAACGCGTTCAGCTTCTGAGCAACAAAATTATTATCCACCGAATTAAAGGCTAAAGCCAAATCAAAAAGCAAGGCATCATTCTGATCCAGCCTATCATAATAATAATAATAATAATAATAATATTCAAAAAGCCTATCAGGAGAAAATTGCGAAATATATAGAATTAGCACAAGAAATAAAAAGATTATGGAAAGTAAGAGAAGTTATAACATTACCTATAATAATATCATGCAATGGTATTGTTCACAATAACTTACCTGCACACCTGAAAAAATTAGATTTGAACACTTACCTTATTCTACCAATGCAAAAAGCCGTAATACTGGGAACCACGGCTATTGTGCGTAAAGTCATGTCCAGATAGAACCATTGTACTTTGGTCACCAGACCCGGTACAATAAATATATACCAGTAAACCTGTGAAAAAAAAAAAAAAAAAAAAAAAAATAATAATAATAATAATAGCTTTATTACTCAACAGAACAAGTTCCATTTACAGAGCAATACATACAAAAACCAACTATAACTAAAGCCTAACTATATTAAATAACAGTAGGTACATCAATAAACAACGAAAATCAACCAAAGTACACAAGTATTAATGAACATCAAGTTCCCTTAGTATTGATTCCGCGGAAGACAATATTTCATTCAGAGAATCAAAAAATATATCACACTGATCATTAACCAAATTAAATTGCCGGCACATAGTATCAATGGGAGATTTTAATATAACATTTGTTCTGGCTCGCTCATTACAAAATGCAATAGAACTTCTAGTATTGATACGCGGAACCAACAGAGATACCTTTTCCAGTAGCTCAGGGCACACTACATCACTATTGAATATATTATATAGGAATCTTATACTAAACAAATTTCTCCTTAAACTTAAACTTTGAAATTGAAATCGGTCAATAAGATATTTGTAAGGTATTCCGCGATCCGGGTAAGTTCCATCAATCTTAAAGCACAAACATTTTAAAAATTTACGCTGAACTTTCTCAATCATTTGAATATCACAGTCATAGCAGGGGTACCAGACCAAAGAGCAATACTCAAGCTTGGATCTTACATATGCAAAATATAGAGTATTCAACGTAACGACACTCTCGAAATATTTGCTGTTTCTAACAATAAAGCCATAAGCCTTGGCCGCACCAGCCACCATATCTGTAATATGTTCCTTGAAAGTGAAATGCATGTCAAAAGTAACTCCAAGATCTTTAATAGACTCCTTTCGATTAAGAATTACTCCATTTACATTATAATAAAAGATGGTCGGGGACGTTTTGCGGGTATAAGCAACAACATTACACTTCTTAGGATTGAGGGAAAGTCTGTTTTGTTAACACCAAGCATTCACCAATTGAAGACTGCCCTGTAGCGAAATACAATCCTGCGGTGTACTTATCGTTGTAAAAATCTTTAAGTCATCTGCATAAATCAGTTTACTACAATTCAATAATTCTCCCAAATCATTAATAAATAATAAAAATAATAGAGGTCCCAGATTTGAACCCTGAGGTACTCCAGATAGAGCAAGATTGACCAAGAATGAGGGAATCCCGTCAGGTCCGGAAGTAAACCTGTTCTTTAATTTGCGAGCAGCCATAACTATCTCTCCCTCAGTTATATTTCCAAATGTGATATCATTTCCACACAGTAGCGATAATGCATCAACATTACCACAACCCACAGGTCCCACAAAGACACTTTCAAAGTATTTAGCAAACGTTTCAATAATACTTTGCGGATCCTCAATAACATTGTTGTTGTATTGCATAGAACCGGGAATGCGTGACTGCTGGCGCGACCCGTTAACAAATGACCAGAAAGATCTGGGATCAGTGACAATATGATCCTCAACAAAACGCGCGTAATTTTTATACGAGGTAGTTATTTGTTGCTTCAACAGCCTTCTAATGTCACTGAATTTGTCATAGTAATAGCGAGATTTTGTATTCTTATATTTCTTATGTAAAACAGCTTTACACTTAATATTTCTGATAATCTCAGAGTTAAACCAGGGAGGATATTGATGGCTGAAAGTCCTGTAAAGGTGAACACAGGAGTCAAAAACAGAGTAAAGGTCAGCATAAAACAAATTTAAAGCGTCATCAACATCATTACAGTTGTACAGATATGACCAATCACGCTGGAATAATATTTCATAAAGAATTTCATAGTTCGCCTTTTTAAAATTATAATTTGCTTTCCTATCATTTGCCCTAAACACTGACTCTTTATAGCAAACTGAAATAATTTCCACATTTAGCGCCGGATGGTGTTGCGCATCTTCCGATAAGAATGGTACAACTTCTTTGGTAACTATACAGGGTACCGATGAGATTATGAGATCGAGCAACCTGCCATGACTGTTTGCGACATTATTATATTGATTCATACCCAGGAAGTTCAAATAATTGTGCATACTCGCACTTTTATTATCAATGGAGTTCTTATCTGCAAATCCACTAACATTAAAATCTACCATAATCAGTATTTTACCTTCATGACAAACTTGCTCAAAACATTCTAGAAACAATTCAAACACACTTGCTTCTATATATGGCGGCACATAAACAACAAATATCGACATACAATAACAATCAAACTTACATTTACAACCTAAAACATCAATCATTGGAAAAGCCGTATTTAATTCAGTAATATCCAAAATTTGCGTTCTTATATAACTTTTTATTGCTAAAACTACACCTCCGCCATCTTGTTTCCCCGACAAAACGCAATTTCTGTCTTTTCTGAACACAGTATACTTGCTTGAGAATAACTCCGCACTGTCAATCCCGTCATTCAAAAACGTTTCTGTTAAAGCAACCACATCAAAACCACCAACATCACTGGAAACATAAAGATCATGCGTCTTCGAACGAAGGCCCCTGACATTCTGATAATAACATGTCAGACTAGGCTGATTTCGGTTCGGAGGCATTAGTTTTTTGACTTAATTAATTTGGGCACACCCTGAAAATACTTTATCACGAGATCTTCACCGTTTGCTCTTCTACGTTGCTGTTCTTCAAGCAGACTCTTAAAATATTGTCTTTGCTGTACTGTTTGGTCGGCGCCTATACGGACTTCGTCTGCCATACCCTTAAGCAATCTTCTTTTTTTTAAACATTCCATCACCAAGTGCTCATCTCCCAGAACAACCTTCAGAGGACGCTGTCGTACGCCATTAGCACGCTTACCGAGTCGAAACAACTTTATCGGATCAACGTTCAGGTCAACGTTAATGGAGGTCAATACCTCCTTCAGTCGTGACTTATCTCTCTCTCAACACTCGAATCAGAGCTCTCATTCAAATTGTAGATAATGATATTCTTTGATCTTTCTTGCCTATCCTGCATTTCTTCATACCAACTCTCCGGATTACCATCCGTTGAAATATCCCTACGACTGGTATCGCGTATACTGGCCAGTTCAACTGTGATTTCTGCAATTCTAGATTCAAGCTCGGCGACCTTGTTATTCTTTTCTTCTTTTATTGTCCTGACTTCAGACAGCACCTCAGCCAAAACACGAGACTGGTCCATTATCACACCGAGCATCTTAGACATGACCGCTATGGCATCACCAATACCAACATTCTTTTTAGACTGCATCTGTGAAACTAATTTCTTTACCTCATTGAAAGAAACACCTCCGGCAGTATTCGGTGTTATCGGCGGATATGCAGCTCCTCCATCAGATGATACATCGGGAACCTCGGAGCTATTTGTGATATTTGCCTTACATGTTACACTGTTACCCATCGATATTCTTCTAACAATATTGCTACACATTCTGCACTCCCAACTATGACTTCCATTCTTCACAAAAGTACTGTGTATTTTGTTAAACTCTGCAGTCTGAAGATCAGAGCAACCCTTGTGCACCCACGAACAGCATGCTGCACACTCTATCGCCCGCTGACTCTTTGCGACGGTTCTCTCACAAATGGGACATATCACAATACCAGCATCCATTTTGATTATTACAGTAAAATCACCGCAATATTAATTCTGGTGCAAGTAGCATACACCCAATTAAATCCCTTTATCAGTGTAGTTCTATTGAAATAGATAAACCGAGAATCCACATAGGATAAAAAAAAAGCACACTAGATAAACACTTTAACCGCAGAGTTTATGAAACAAACAGCAAAAAATGACTTCAGCTTTAGAAATAGTTACAAAAATCATTAAGCAGCGAGCAACCGAAAAAATTCCGCTTATTTTGATATAAAACTCGATTTTTAAATATAACTTTATCCACAAAAATTCAGAAAATTTAACGGATACAAAACAATACGTGGTACTCTCTCTACTATAACCGAACAGAATCATCATACACAAAGTTCATGAAATTAACAGTGATCGACTTAGTGTTCAATTTTAGATTTATATTTTTGAGGTATTCTTGTCTTATTTTCATATATTATAACAACGATTGTTACTTTTACACACATGTTACTATTTTTTTAATAATTATTTTTCTCCCCTACCTGTCAACATAGCTCAGCGCAGGGCTAACGAAACATATCTGACTGTTGAAGTAACCTTATGTTATTAAAGATATTTTGTCGAAGAGACTTGAAGTTCCTTAATGAACACTCCACTACAATATGGACTACATTTTTCATATTTAGATTAACATAAAAATATTATAATTACGATAAAAACACATTCGTCCTCACTAATTCAATTTCAATATATCGCAAGAATAAAATTCTTCTTAGTTAGGATTTTATTTTATGAAGAACACTCCTTACCACAAGCTTAACTAATCCATCTGAATAAAAACAAACAACTCGCCCCACATATACTCCAATCTCATCCCTTCGCAACCCATAGACATCCCAATAGCTAAATAACTTCGAATAAACTTACTGCTAATTACTCGTTCTTATTACACACTAATTCTTTCCTTTTAATCCACTCAAGTAATACCCAACACACATATGGAGACTAGTCCTTTATTATCGACTGACAAAAGTAGCTAAGAACAAAACACAAAATCATTTATCCAATCAAAGAATATATTCAACATCCCTCACAATCCCTAAAACCACCCAAAACTCTTACCCATACCCATATCCTTCACCTTTGCTCACATATACTACAGAATGAAGCTTTGACCTCAACTTTTCTCACATAAACAACTATCTTGATGCCCTCAGCTCGACATGTTGTCTTCATTTCCTTTGTAACAACGTTCTAAGTTAAACACCTCAATTTATAACGAGTCTTCCACCAACTTACATTTAAATTTCAATAATTTTAAAAAATGAAAAACAAATCAAAAACCTTGATCAAAATTATGATTTAATTATTAATGTTCTTAATATTTTAATTTCATGTGTTTGGCGACATCTAGTTTTCGTTGGTAGTACGCCGAGCGAACAACAGTTCACTATATCGCTCACTGACCCCATAAAGCCTAACTACCAACACATAGATGCGCCGATACTCCCTTAAGCAGGAGCGCCTATATTAGAAATGGGCTTGTTTAACAAAACAAGACTTAAATTCCGAGAGTTTGTCTGTCAACCACTATACTTTCACCAGACGGCCGTTTCGTCGGTCCACGTCTCATCAGTGGTGATCGGTCAGTAGTTGACAGCCAAACTCTCGTAAATAATGTGGTATATACCCCACACGGTACAGAGATGTAAAAGAATGTGTTTGGCGACATCTAGTTTTCGTTGGTATTACGCCGAGCGAACAACAGTTCACTATATCGACTGCTTCGGAGGTCACTGACCCCATAAAGCACAACTACCAACCCATAGACGCGTCGATACTCCCTTAAGCGGGACCGCCTATATTAGAAATGGGCTTGTTTAACAAAGCAAGACTTAAATTCCGAGAGTTTGTCTGTCAACCACTATACTTTCACCACCAGGCCGTTTTGTCGATCCACGACTCATCAGTGGTGATCAGTTAATTTCATTTTAGTTCACATTTAACTTTTCCACCAAAATGGTAAGAATTTTTTATATAAGAATGTACATTATGTCTTAAGATATGTTTTGCTCATTTACAGATGTGTATAAATGTTCAAATCGCAACTACTTTAGTCCGTCATCTCTCGCATTTAATGTAACAATAATAATTATTCATAATTTTTCAATTCTTTTCTATCTGACCGCGAGCAATTTGTCGAATTCAGGGATTTTCGATCTTCATCTTTTACTCCTACCAGTGGTGCACCTCAGGGAAGCAATCTAGCTCCACTCTTATTTGCCATCTATGTAAACGACATTGCTGCTGAAGTCTCTAGCGACTATCTTTTGTTCGCCGATGATTTGAAATTGTATAGACCAATTGCTACCGAGGACGACTGCATATGCTTGCAACGGGATCTCGGTGAACTTGAGGAATGGTGCATTAGGAACAGGCTTCCGCTCAACGTCAGTAAGTGCAAACTCATGTCATTTACCAGACGATAGAGTGTAATTAGTTTCAATTATACGCTGAATGGTGTTGTTCTTGAATCTTGTGAGTCAATAAAGGACTTGGGAGTGATCATGGATAGTGAATTGACGTTTGATACTCATATTGACTTTATTTCACAAAGCGCGATCCGAATGATGGGTTTTATTCTCCGCTCAACTACTGATTTTCAGGATATTGACTGTCTGCTTCAGCTGTACGTGAGTTTTGTCCGCTCTAGATTGGAATATGCCTCTTTTGTATGGTCTCCTTTATACCAGGTACACATCAATAAATTGTAGCGTATTCAAAGAAAATTTTTAAAAATTTTAGCTTTTAAGATCGATGGATGTTTCCCAGTCAGGGGCATTGACCATAATATATTGTTAAACAGATTTAATGTTAATTCATTGGTTTTTCGTAGAGATTCGGCTGGTCAAATATTCCTGTTTAAGCTTATAAACGGCATAATTGACTCCCCTCGCCTTCTGGAACAACTGCCCTTTAATTTACCGCAATTTTTTTCTCGAACGATGAATTTATTTAGAGTGCCGCGTTTCAACACCAATTATGCATCGAGATCACCTCTTTACCGAGCATGCCGAACCTGCGATCGTCTTAATATACATCGATCTGTACATTACTTTGACGGGTCACTGTGGTCTTTTCGCGCTGGTTTGTATCGGTACTTGAGCACCCTGGACATGTAGAGCGTATGGTGAGTTTGTCGTATGGTGATTTTGTTGTATTGTTGTTAACTTTATATTTCTTTATGGTGTATTTTTCTAAGCTTATGCTTTTTCGATAATTTTTATCAATTATTTAGTTTACTATTGAGATAATATCCATTGTCTAGTACTTAGAATTGTCTTGTTATTGGGTCTTGACCTGTTAGACAATAAAGTATTTATTTATTTATAAAGTTCCTTAACCACTGATGATGGACGTGTAGTCCCAAACATGTCTGGCTAGTCTTAAAAAGATAAAGGTTTTAAGTTTTAAGACATGTATAATAATAATAATAATAATAAAGGCCTTTATTTTTTTTTTTTAATTGGGCGAGTTTCAGTTCAATTTTAGTCTACTGACCAAAATTGTCTGTTCAGCTAACCCAATTTCCATAACAAATACAATACAATAACATACAGAGCATAGTAAATACAGTATAATAATATAATAATAATAATAATACACACATATATATATAAACCTCGAAACAAAATATTTAATTTAAATAAGAAAATATTAATTAGTTATACATATATATACATACATACACACGCATATAACCAATCACAGTGTTACACCTTTTTCAAAAACTTAAACAATTTCACAAAAAAGTATTTTCAGTAACAAACGATAATAAACAAAGAAGAACTAAAGAAAAAACAAGGACAAAAAAAAATGAAGGAGAATACCTAATCATATATCACAAAAATCATTCGCCCAGGAGCCTGCATGGGTCATTCTAATTATCCCGCTTACTGAATGTATTTTAAGTGTTCGCCGTTTGCCTAGCCAATAAGATGTTATAAACGCGTTTCTTAAATTGAACCATATTTAGGTTTCTGACTTCTGGTGGCAGTTCATTCATACATTTCGTAATAAAATAGGAAAACGATCTCTTAAAGAATTCCGTAGAATGAGCAGGTGTAGTAAGAGTATGTTTATGTCGAATGTTTATATTGTGTATGTCCGTTCGAAATCTTATCTTTTCATATAAATAAGGAGGAGTCTTGTAGTGCGGAATACTGTGAAAGCGGCAAGCCGCATGTAAATACCTCCTATTATCCATATTAAGCCAGTTCATGTCCAAAAGTCTATGGCTGATTCGTTGTGACCTTCTGATGCCGAAAATCAACCTCAAGCATGAATTTTGCAAACGCTGTAAACGCCCTTTCATCACATAGGTTAAGCATGGTGAGTATATGACGTCACAGTAGTTAGGGTGTGAAAGGACCAATGCCTCGCACAATCTTGCTTTCAATTGTTGTGTAAGCACATGCCGGTGCTGAAATATCAGCTTTAAATTCATGAAACCTATTTTTATGCACTTATTTACATGGTTATCAAACCTAAAATCTGAATCCAACAGCAGTCCCAGGTTTTTAACCGTCGATTTAAACTCCAATGGGGATCCCTCAATATTGATCATGTGTTGGTAATCCTGCAAAAAGCGAGTTCTATCATTCTTCCTGCCGAACACCATGGCTGTGGACTTCTCAGGATTCAACCTCAGACAATGTTTTTTGGAGTAGTCACACAATGCACAAAGATCAGCATTAATTGCAGAGATTGCCTGCAATGCATCCTTAATATATATAAATTATTTTGTCGCGTAGACGTGTTTTATCCAGAGATCTCATACACGCCTCGATATATGAATTATTTCTGAAAAAAAAAGAATTTTATTAGTAGGATATTTTATTGAGACAGGCGCTGATATGGAGTATTCCAGATATATAAAGATTTGTGATTCTTGCATAGGAACATTAAAATCTGAAAATCTCTCCAATATTTGAAGCATATGGTTCAAACCGATTATATTCGATTATTGTTTCAGTATCTTTTAAACTTATATTTCAGATCACACTGATCAAATCGAGATGGAAAATGAATTAGACAAAATATATGGACATTCATGGAGGTGTAATAAAGACAGTTTGATTCCGAAAACTGAACCGAAAAAATCAAGACAACGTCTCCAAACGCAATTTTTGCCAAAGACTGAAAGGTACTTGTATTAAAATAATTGGGTGTTTATAGAAATATCTAGTGTAGTTAGGTAAGTTCATGGCATACTCTTGGCAGCCAAAATAACCTTGGCTTGTCATAGAAAAGACAGCTAGTTGTACGAAACAAATGTACGTTACTGACTTTTCTGTCGAGAGAATTCAAACTACGCCAAAACCAGGTACTTAAACCTCACTGAAGATGATTAACCCATTAAATTTTCGACTGAGAACGAGGCTGGTTTTGGAGTCAAAATATCTCGTCGTTCAACTGTAGCACTCGAAGGTATAGCGGTATTATATTCTAACTTCCGCAGCGAATTGTGGAAAGTTAACTAAAGTTAAGTTAATATTCGGTTATCATCTTTTAAATAAATAAATAAACACAGGGTTGGGTTGTTGTTTTTATAGCAATCAATGTTTTCGTATTTTATAAACCTGTATTAAACATTTAAATGGGAATTGGCCTCTAAATTAATAAAAAAATACCGAGGTATACATAGTTCTATGAAATTCACTTAATAACAATGTAAGAACATTCATTTTGTAAAGTTACCGGTTTTTATTCAATCTTCTGAATAACATTCTTGAAAGCTCGACCAGCATCGAACAGCTTTTCATTTTGCTCTCGGGGGCGGGAATTTCTATAATATTTGGGGCAGTCTATTTACCACCTAGATCTTCTATAGACCATTACCTTGCATTTGGGGATACTGTTGAACTACTCTCTCAAAAATTCCCTTCTGCGGAAGTGTGTTTGTTGGGTGATTTCAATTTGGCTGACGGTACCTGGATCGACGATCGTTTTAGCTCGTCTATATTTCCAGATGAATCTGTTTTTCCGCGAGACTCAGAGATTCTGACGGTCGTGTCCGAAATGTGCAATTTTCACAACTTATTTCAATTCAACAGGACGCCCGGTCGTAGTGGCCGTATTCTGGACTTGGTCTTGGCCCACAATCCCGACTCCAGGGTTGTCGTTGCGGAAGATGTTCTGATCGAGCCGGACAGTTATCACCCTCCTTTGGTTGTTCATATACCATTCAGAACCCACAAAGTGGCTTCTTCTCGTCAAGCGGAAAGGTTTTACTACGATTTTAGGTCGGCCGACTTTGAGTCATTGAATGACCGTCTTGGTGGCATTCGGTGGGATTTTCTTCTCTCCTATTGGTCGGTGGATGACATGGTCGTCACCTTTTACCACATCTTATTCGATGCGTTGAGGTTTTTGTGCCCAAGAAGAAGTGTTCCTCTAAACGAATTCCGCGGTGGTATTCACTGGAGCTGAAACAGCTCATATTTGAAAAGAAGAGGGCTCACAAGCGTTACAAAATCACAGGCTCGCAGACCCTTTATGCGGACTTTAGCAGACTCAGAAGTGAATGTAATCGCCTTTCTCGCGTTTGCTATATGTCTTTTACAAATGCAATTGAGAGTGAGCTGCCTCAGAACATTGGAGCTTTTTGGAGGTTCATTAATTCTAAAAGAGGATCTTCAGACCTGCCCTCGCGTCTCGCATGGGGTGAACAAACGAGCGACGCCGATCAGTGTGGGGCGGATTTGTTTGCTGCGTATTTTGAATCAGTGTATAACGACAGATGTCTTGACTCTCCGGTTGGCTGTGTCGGGGACACCCTAGTGAATGTTTCCGATCATCACATCTCTCTCTCAGATATTTTGGAGGCAATTGTAGGCTTGGAAGTGAGGAAGTCGGCCGGTCCTGACGGAATCCCAGCCTTGCTTCTCAGGAATTGTAGCTTTTCGCTTGCTAGACCGCTTCAAATTATTTTCAATCATTCGGTCTCCACTGGCACTTTCCCTGTATTATGGAAAACTAGTTTCATTACCCCTATTTTTAAATCCGGCAACAGAAATGAAGTAACAAATTACCGACCGGTCTGTATATTGAATTCAATTCCGAAACTATTCGAAAACCTGATCACTCGTTATCTGACGGCCACTCTGGGGCCATTGGTGATTTCCGATCAATTTGGATTTCAGGCAGGTAAATCTACCGAGCTCAATCTCCTCGAATTCACAAACTACTTGTCCCGGGCTTTGGAGCACGGATATCAAGTTCATGCTATTTACACCGCCTTCTCTAAGGCTTTCGACAGTGTCAACCATCGACTTCTCATTGAGAAGCTTGGGATTGTTGGAGTCTCTGCGCCTATGTTGGACTGGTTGGGGAGCTACTTATGTGGTAGAACTCAGGTTGTCCGGATCAATGAGTTTCATTCCAGGCCCATATTAGTTTCATCTGGTGTTCCTCAGGGGTCTCATTTGGGCCCCTTATTATTTAACTTATTTGTCAATGACATAGCGCAATGTTTCGTTCATAGTGAGATCACTACTACCACTTTTTCACGAATACTTTATTGACCGGGACGCTTTGGATTATAAGACTTTGGTCAAGGATCTGGGTGTCTACTTGGATTCTTCACTGAGCTACACCGACCACATCAGGCGCGCGACATCGCGGTCCATTAAGATGTTGGGCTTCATCAGACGTTGTTCGGGGGATTTCAGTCAGATTGGTACATTCAGGGCCCTGTACACGTCCCTTGTGAGGCCGCATTTGGAGTACGCCTCTGCGGTGTGGTCTCCATCTTATGTTTGTCACACTGTCTGTATCGAGAGGGTTCAGCACCGTTTTCTGAGGTACGTTCATTTTAGACTCGGCCGTGAACGACCCGTTAATTTTAACTTCAACTACGGCGTATTGCTGAGTGAGCTGGAGTTGGCTACATTGGGCGCCCGCAGGGTTGTCAGGGATCTGACAATACTATATAAAATTTTAAACAATACTCCTTTATCTTCTAGTCTTTTATCCCAGATTGGTTTTCGTGTTCCCCCTAGACAAAGCAGAAGTTCTGATCTCTTTCACGTCTCGTTCCACCGCGCGAACTACGCTATGAATACCTTTGTCACCAGAGTGGCGCGACTGGCGAATCGTTGTTCTAATCATAACATCGATTTCTTTGCACCATTTGGTGAGTTCGCCGGTCGCTTGAGGAGGGGGTCTGGAGATGAATGGTTTCCCCAATTCTTGTTTTTAAAATAATTTAGCATTCATTAATTCGTTAACATCAGCGAGCGTTGGAGTCCTGCGAGCTGTTGTATGTCGCGCAATTGCTGGTTTTTTGTTTTTTTTTATTAAGTTCAATTGTAATGGATAGTTCTGTATTATGTTGTATACTATTGTTTTGTACATGTTGTAATAATAGACTTTGTCCGTAGATTAATAAATAAATAAATAAACATTGAATTGAAATGTCCTTCCTGGCTCATGTTGTTCATGTATTGTATAGCACATATGTTTTTAGGAAACCAGCCTTAAAGAAGATTGAAGTCAGAAAACCTTCTGATGAATTGACAAGTATGCAGAAAACTCATGACAAAAAGGCTTTCGTATCACCATGGATTGAGAAATTCAAAAGTATATGTGATTCTGAAAGTTCTGATGACGATGTTGAACCATCTATAAATTTTAAAACTAAGTTAATATTTGATGATACTGATGATGATATTCATGAAAATGATGAAAATATATTTCAATCAGATTTTGAATTGCCTCTCGAAGACCGTTTGAAGAAACAAATGGATTGTTTGGCAATATCAAATAAAACAAAAATTTCAAACAATAGTAATGATGTGCTCAAAAATATAGATAATCGCAAAAAAGTGCCCGAGTTGAAGAATGATACTCCTATTAAAAGTATTACCAATACCAAAAAAGTAAAGAAAAAGAACGTTAGGGATGGTATTAATGAATCAAATAAAATATCACCTTGTTTCGATAGTGATGAAGAATGGGACAAAGAAATTAGTAAAATAATTGAAAACAAAAGAAGAAGTTCGTATGTAGTTAAGAAAAATTATACTTTCTTAGAGTCCTTGTCGGGTAAGTAAACATTCAATGTATACGAAGCAATATCTAAACATATGCAAATCCAATGTTCGAATAAAAGTCAAATCGCCACAAAATAAGTTTAATAGAACAATCGTCTCACAAAATTTCTCAGCCATACATGTTTCGGAACTAGGCCACACCCATCATCAGTGGCAACATCAATAATTAGTCTCATTTTGATGAAAATACGATCATTTTTAAAAAAAAAAACAATTATTAAAATTCAGAAAGATATACAAAAAGAAAAATGAACTAATCTAATATGATTTATAACTAATATAACGAAAAACATATATTTCCATGAGGTCTACAGTGGAATTTTCGTCCGATGTATTATTTGTCTTGAGAAAGAAAGATTTTGCCAATGATGATGGTACTGATCTAGTTTCCAAATATGTATGTCTGAGAAATTTCGTTAGACAATTGCTCTATTAAGCTTATTTTGTGGAGATTTAACTTTTATTCGAACACTGAAATTACAACTCCACTTTAGAGTGGACTACTTTTTCAAATTATATATGCATTATTTTATAATTGACAAAGTATCTTGCGTATTCATGCTATTATATTTTGAACATAAATTATAGACCTATAGGTACAAAGCGTTCATGAAATGACTGTACAACTCTTAACCACAAATTCCTCAACTAAAAATAAGCCGATCTAAACTAGCTAACGTTTCGCTGATCATCCTGTCAGCTTCTTCAGAGCAACTTCACGTAAACGCGGTTAAACTGAAACTAAATTCTCTTGCTGTGTGTGCTGTGCTCCTTATATAGTGGTGCCATCGGTCTGTGCCTTGCTTGTCGCTTCGTGGTTGGTCGGTGTTGGTAGGGGTGGGGTTGGGTTCTTGATGACTGCGTGCCATATGGGTGAAAGATATAAACCCGTATCACGGTTTAAGTTTATTGGTTTTTTTTTTTTGATATCGGCCAAGGCAGAGAAATCATCATGACACCTAGGGAGTTCCTTACCACTTCCCTAGGTAGTGTGGGACTCTAACCCTAACTAAAACTCTGCCTTATCTTTGTAGTATGGCTCGGGAACCCTCCCTTTTCCATGTCCTCGCTTGATTGTCCTCTGTTGCTGTTGTCTTCTGATGTTGATTGTCGTCTGTTGCTGTTGTCCTCTGTTGGTGGTGCCTAGAACACTCTGAAACATATCTTTAGATTAGTATACCTGACCTGAAAGAAGCAATATTAATTGGTGTCCTAATCCTGTGGATTCCTTCGTCAGAGTTGACTCCTCGGTCTCCGGTACCGCCTGGCACCGTCTTCTACGTTGTAGTTGACTGCTTCGCGAATCAGTGGGTTTGCATGGGTCTCTGCCATTGCAAAGACCTTCTGGGCTCTCAACCTCATGACGTCCCTGAGGCCGTCGAGTTTGAGGTACCTTCGGATCTGTGCGTTTGACACAAACCAGGGTGCCCCCACTGCCATCCTTCTTGCCTTGTTCTCCGTGGCCTCCAATCGTTTCAGGTACGATGGTGCCGCGTATCCCCATGCTGAACTGGCATAGGTCAAGGCAGGTCGCACGACTGCCTTAACCATTTGGAGCTTGACCTGCAAGGGCATCTTGCTCCTTCTGCAGATCATCGGGTAGAGCTTCGACATGATGCCTTTGGCATTCGCGATGCTCTTCTCGATGTGCGGTCTCCATGACAGGGATCTGTCCAAAGTTACCCCCAGGTACTTTGCAGTGTCCTGCCATTGTATGTCAGTACCCTCGATGTTGACGAAGTCGTCGGGGCGCACTTGTCTTCTTCTGATGAGGAGCGTGGTGCTCTTCTCGGCATTAATCTTGGTCTTCCACCTGGTGCACCATTCGGTAAAGTTGTCCGCTGCTCGCTGTAGGTATCTTGTCACCAATTCCGCACTGCGACTGCGGGCAATCAGGGCGGTGTCGTCTGCGTAGAGTGCCAAGATGTTCTGGTCTGTCCTTGGGATGTCGCTGGTAAAGATGGAGAAAATATGGGGGGATAGTACGGACCCCTGCGGCACGCCGGCCTCCAGGGTCCGTGATTCCGAGACCTCCTTCCCTGTCCTGACGCGAATTTGCCTGTCCTGTAGGTAGGAGTCTGCTAGCTTGATCATCGCTGGTGGGTATCCTAATGTGTGCATCTTATAGATGAGTCCTTCCTGCCAGACCCTGTCGAAGGCTCTGGCCACATCCAGAAATACGATTCCCGTGACCTGGCGCCAGTTTAGTCCTTGTGCTGCATGCTCAACGAGTCTTAGCAGTTGCAACTCCGTGTTGTGATTGGCTCTGAACCCAAACTGCTCGTCGGGGATTACTTCCAGTTCATCCGAGAACTCGCGAAGAAAAAAAAAAAAAAAAAAAAATAAGTTTATTGGTTGTTTGAAAATTTCTATTGCCTCCCGTATTTTTCTTTGATAGTAGAACGGTGTATTTACTATTAACTTAGAGTTCTGAAATAAGATTTTATGTCCGGTTTCGACAAAATGTTCGGCGAGTGCTGATGAAGTTATATTTCGAAGTCTGACCGATCTTTCATGTTCTTTCAGTCGTGTTGAAACTTTTCTTCCTGTTTCTCCAATGTATTCTTTACCACATGAGCATGGTACCGTATATACGCCTGATGCCTCTAGAGGTATTCGATCCTTTATTGGTCTTAAATAAGCAGATAATTTCGAACATGTTGCGAATCTAGATTTAATGTTATAGTTTTTCAAGATTTTTGAGATGCGGTCAGTTGTGCCTTGTACATACGGAAGAACTACCTGAGCAACTGGAGGCTGAGACTCGCTACTGTTATTTCTATTTGAAATAGGTGATTTATATTTCCTTATCGATCGTTGGATATCTTTTAATTTATAGTTATTGGATAGTAGAACAGATGTGAGATGTGATAGTTCTGATTTAAGCGATTCTGGTTGTGATAGAGAAAATGCACGATGAACTAATGAATTTATTACGGATGATTTCTGCCTTGGATGATGATGTGAGTCTGCGTTGAGATATCTATCAGTGTGTGTTGGCTTCCTATATACTGAATAACCTAAAGTCATGTCTGGTTTACGGCTTATAAGAAGGTCTAGAAAAGGCAACTTGTTGTTTTCTTCAATTTCTATAGTTAATCGGATACTAGAATGTATAGAGTTTACATGGGTAAGAAAATCCTGAATAGTGTCTCGTCCATGAGGCCAGATTATAAAGATGTCGTCAACATATCTTTTCCATATTTTTGGTTTAAGTGGGTAAGAACTTATTGCTTGGTCTTCGAAATTTTCCATGAATATATCTGCGATGACTGGAGAAAGTGGAGATCCCATGGCAGCGCCGGAAATTTGCTCGAATATTTGGTCGTTGAACATGAAATAAGTTGAGGTGAGGCACTTTTCTATGAGTGTTAGTATGTCTGAGCTCATATTGTTATCTGCGACGATGTCACTGATGATGGTTAGCGTGTCTGGAATTGGGACTTTGGTGAACAGAGACTCAACATCAAAACTGACTAATATATCATTCTCCTCCAATTGAATGTCTTGCAATATTTGTACTAGGTGTTGTGAATTGAGTACGAAACTTGGAGTGTGGCCCACATGATTTTTTAATTTTGAACTTAAATATTTTGCAAGATCATATGTTGGTGAACCAATTGTACTTACTATTGGACGAAGTGGAATATTCGGCTTATGAATCTTAGGAAGGCCGTAGAAACGTGGAATTTTACAGTCCCGTGGAATAATCTTTCGTGGAATGTCTTCTGGTATAGACGACTCTTTTATTAATTTTGCAACTGCTCTTTCTATTGAAGACGTTGGGTCTTTGCTGATTTTTCTGTAGGAGCCGTCTGATAAAATGCTATTAGCTTTTTCTTCATAGTCTTCTGTGTTCATCACCACTGTTGCATTTCCTTTATCAGCTTTAAGAATAGTAACCTTAGGGTTGGCTTTTAATGATTTAAGAGCTTGAAATTCTGATTTTGAACAATTACTTTGTGGTATTTTGGATTTTCGAAGAGTTCTAGATGTTTCGAAACGAATTTCGTTGGCTGTAACAGTTGGTAAACTACTGACGACACTCTCTACCTTTGCAATTATATCTTCTTTTGGAATCTGTCTTGGAGCAAGAACAAAGTTCGATCCACGAGAGAGAACAGCTTCTTCTGCGTTAGTTAAATTATGGTTAGACAAATTTACCACGGTACCTGTTAGGGGCTTGATTTCTGGCTTGGCATGTTGTTTTTCTATTATGAGTTTTTCAAATTTGCGAATATGGCGGTCCTTCACTGCAATTTTCTCGATCTGAGCTTGGTCGTTTGTTATGCGGTCTAGAGTTTCCCAGTCTGCGTATGAGAGAACGCGCGAAAGTTCAAGATGAAGGCTAAGTAAGCTTTGATTTGAACGGTCGATATCTCTGCGAGTACTGCTTATTCTTTCGCGAATGAGAGCTGAACTTGCACGATTTCAAACAACCAATAAACTTAAACCGTGATACGGGTTTATATCTTTCACCCATATGGCACGCAGTCATCAAGAACCCAACCCCACCCCTACCAACACCGACCAACCACGAAGCGACAAGCAAGGCACAGACCGATGGCACCACTATATAAGGAGCACAGCACACACAGCAAGAGAATTTAGTTTCAGTTTAACCGCGTTTACGTGAAGTTGCTGTGAAGAAGCTGACAGGATGATCAGCGAAACGTTAGCTAGTTTAAATTTGACGCAGGATTTATCCAGAAGTATAGTTTCAGTAAGTTCAATCGCCTGTGGAAGTTTTTTGTCTAAAAAGCCGATCTAGGCAAATATACTTATATCCAATGTTGCTTCTTTTTGCCTTTACAGGGCGCTAAAGTTCTCAAATTAATATCGTCTTTCCAATATAATTTCTAAACACATTTTGCGATTGTCACTAATTTTGGAACTCAGATTTACTACTATGTATTATTGACGCAAATGCGATCTTTTGTTAATGCCTAGAAATTTAAAAATAGCACGTAATTCGTTAATAACAGTTTGTATTTTTGTTGCTCTCTGACACTAGCTGATTTCATTTGAAGACTTTTCTGTCACTTGTAAAATTTGCGCTAGATATACCGTTTCTTTACAAAAAAAAAAAATTACAATGAATACTGTGAAATTGATTATTGGTGTCTATTCGGAACAAAAAACAAAAAATTATTCATATTTGGTGATGATTGTAAATTTTTTAAATCAATTAAGGATTATAATGACTGCCTGTTTCTCCAGGAGGACCTGAACAGAGTTTTTGAATGGTGCCAACGAAATATATTGCACCTGAATTCTTCCAAGTGTAAGGTAATCAGCTTCTCTCGAAAAAGGTCTACTTGATTACAGTTACACTGTTAATAACATTGATATAGCTCTTCAGTCACGGATCTGGGAGTTGTCTTTGATTCGGGGTTGTCCTTTACTGAACATGTAAATAGTAAAGTTGCTGAGGCTGTCAAAATGTATAGCTTCATTGTTAGAAACTGTAGAGACGTCAGTAGTGTGAATGTTTTAGAGACACTATATTTCTTATGTTCGCTCCAAGATGGAATATGCATCACTGATATGGTTCCCTTATTACAATGTTCGGAAATGTCTAACTGAAAGAGTTCAACGTCGTTTTTTAAAGTACTTGAGTTTGAAGTTGGATGGAGTTTTCCTGCATAGGTGGAGTTTGATTTCCGTAGTTTAGAATTTAGAATAATCCAAACATGTTTACACTTTTTGCATGGCTTAGTTCATGGAAGTATTGATTGCCCTGGAATGCTTCCAATTATTCGAATTAATGTATCACAATATAACGGTAGGAGTATTCATACGTTTAACTGCCCTCGACCTCGAACAAATTGATTACTTAAATCGCCTATTTATGTCATGTGTAGACATTTTAATGAAGTCTGCGACCAGTGTGATATTTTTCCTTATACGTTGGAGGAACATGATACGGTTGCACGGCAGCATTTTATCTTATAGGCTGTACTTATCTGTATAATGTTTTTTATGTCAGTGTTAATTTACTAAATATACTATACTGTATGTTAGTGTTTAATGTATCAAATGTTTAATTAAATTTAATTTGGTGCAATGTATTCATTCATCCCATGGTAGGGCGAATTTAGCAGCAATTTATTCATTTTTTTGTTTTAGTAGAATTTTGATTTATTTTATTTATAATTTCTTTTTGTACTATCTCGTAGTTTGTTTTATATAATTATATATCAATTGTGTATATATTGTCCTGTAAAGGTGTAAAGCTGTTGGGAAATAAGCGCTATTACTATTTACGAATTGCTTGTTACATAAAGTAACAAGATGTTTAGTTATGTTGAAAATTTGTTTCACACTACCATTCTTTTACCAGACGGGCCGTTTCATTGATCCACAACTCATCAGTGATGATCGGCAGGCAGTGTGACCCAAATTTCCAACATTTACGAAGAGCTTATACTAGCACGAGAGATGACTGGCAAAGAGATGTTTTTAGCGACATCTAGCGTGAGCAGGCAATATGCCCGGTGAACCACAGTTCACAAACGATGGCCGGACAAGAAGTAACAACTCCATTATATCCTATTGCTAACACTAGATGCGCCCGAATTCCCTAGCGGGAGGTTTTATTTACGAATTGCTTGTTACATAAAGTAACAAGACATTTAGTTATGTTGGAAATTTGGTTCACACTACCATGGTTTAGATAATATAAATAAAGCCTCCCGCTAGGGAATTCGGGCGCATCTAGTGTTGGAAATAGGATATAATGGAGTTGTTACTTCTTGTCCGGCCATCGTTTGTGAACTGTGTTTCAGCGGGCATATTGCCTGCTCACGCTAGATGTCGCCAAAAACATCATTACTATTGTTATTATGTTCCTGCATACATAAATTGATTCTTAATAAAAAAGAACTTTTGGGCATCGCTTGGTTTTAAAATAATCTGCAGCATTGATAATTCTGTGCAATAATTCAGGGTCCGTAGCGATGGGAGAGCCATACACTTTTGATTTAAGAGCGCCCCAGAGGAAAAAGTCCAGAGGCGTTAAGCCGGGTGACCTTGCTGACCAATTTACAAGGGCATCGTTGCCTCTTCCGATCCATCTATTGGGATATGTTTCATTTCGAAATCTACGAATCACGCGCCATTTTTATATTTCTAGGCATTAACAAAAGATCGCATTTGCGTCAAAACACGCCAATAATACTTAGTAGTAATTATTAGTTCCAAAATTAAAGAAAATCGAAAAAGGCGTCTATTAATTATAATTATTCCGGAAAAACGATATTAATTTGAGAACTTTAGCGCCCCGTAAAGGCAAAAGGAAGCAACATTGGATATAAGTATATTTGCCTAGATCGGCTTATTTTTAGTTGAGGAATTTGTGGTTAAGCGTTGTACAGTCATTTCATGGACACATTGTATATAAAAGAACAATTTTCTGTTTGCTTTATAATTTTTATTGCTCAAATGGCTTTTCAAACAGTTTTATTCTATGTAATTTACAGGCCATGTTCCTCTAAAAATGTGCAATCCAACAGCATCAATTTATCGAACCTGTTATAAACAACAAAAAGAAAAGTTAGCGCTGAAATTATTTGAAATGTATAATGATAATGTGTTTGAGAATAAACTGCCAAGTGACATGGTTCTAGAATGGAATGATAGGTGAGTAAACATTGTGTAAATTGATTGATTGTACTTTTGGTCATGAATCGTGTCATTTCAATAGTACCTACAATTTTTAGCTCTCCATATCATATATGTAATATATGGAGACTATTAGTTTCATGAAAAAAAAAATGTTTAATTTCACCGGAACTACTTGTTTTTGGTCATTTTATACATAAATAAGTAGTTTTAAAAAAATGTCTGTCTGTCTGTCAGTCTGTCTGTCTGTCTGTATGCACGAAAACGCAAAAACCGCTTAACAGATTTTAACCAAATTTGGTACAAAAATACTATTGGACATGGCAAGGAGCTGATTAAATTTTGGGAAACATTGAGCGTAGGCAAGGGGTTTAACACTTTGACTACTGCATGTTCTCTTGCTAAGTGGACAAAAATAACGGAAACAGATTTTTTTCAAAAAAACTATATTTTATTCTAGTAATCATACAAATAAGATAGAAAAATAAAATTTTTAGAAAAACAAATTTAGTTTTTGAGTGTGTCAAGATATGGTACATGCAGTTTAGGTACAAAAATTTCTACTTATTTACTTCAAACTATGTGTACCATATTTTGTCATGCTTTTTATTTCTGCAAATTGCAGTTGTGGGTATCAAAAAAACATTTCATACACAAAAATTTGTCTTCACACCCTTGACAATTCATCTTCACTCGAGAAGTGTTAGCCATTGCGTAGGCCCGACCATTTTTTTCACTGTTTCCTTTATAGCATCTGGTACATTTACGCCTTGATGGTACTTCAACCAGTTTATGACTTCTAGAAATTATTTGAGTGGGAATATTCACCACACTATTTCTATCACAAAAAATTTTGTTTGCAATCGCCTTTTTAAACTTCGTTATGCAGATAGTTTTCTTCGTAATAATGCTATATGAGCATTCACCAGAGCAGTATTTCTAAGTAATTCTATGGCAACCTTTCTATACCATTTTATACCGCGTCGTACACCAGTGGAGTAGTTGATTAAACCAACGTCGATTTCACTTCTAGAGCTTTCCGATGAAGTTGAATTTTCATAATCCGGGTCTCGTAGAGAGTCATCGGTGTCCCACTCATATTCAATATCATATTGTCCGCAATTTCTTCCAACTCGTTACAGTTTAAAAACTTTCGACTCATTTTTCCATTCAACATACGACTCATACAAGGAACGAAACACAAATAATGGCAGAAAATAATAAAAATAAATATGTAAACAAAATGACAATCAACAAGTCCGAATAGTGCTTCAATCTTTGAATTGGTAGCGAAACTATTTAGCCAAACTTTAGTCATAAACTAGACCAAACGAAATGTACATATATTTTAATAGATAGCGTGAGCGCCTAGTGTACACATCGGATTCAATGTAACCAGTGCTTGTGGTCATATATGGTCACACAGTTTATTCATAAAAGATAGTTGTGTACCATATTGGGTACACATGGTAGTTAAAGTGTTAAAATAGGGTTCAAAAATTAAAAAAATTCATAGTTCTTAAACTTATCCGAAATACTGCATAATTTTTTACGCATTTAATTGAATATAACCTAAAATATTTAACATAAAATATTAGACCACATTGGCGTTCGAAAATAGTGTAAAATGGGATAAAAAATATTTAAAAAAAACGTACTTCTTAAACATAGCAGAAATATTAACTAATTATTTATAGCTTTAATAGAATATAACCTATAAAATGTGTCATAAATAACTTACTTTCATAGGCGTTCGTAAATAGTGGAAAAGGGGTCAAAATATAAAAAATACATATTTCCTAAACTTATTCGATATATGGAATAATTTTTTATAGTTGTGATAGAATATAACCTAAAAAATGTTACATAAAAGAATTAGTTCACACAGGCGTTCGAAAATAGTCTTAAAAAAGGGTCAAAAACGAAAAAAAAAATGTTTTTCAAATACACCAGAAAAATTGGCTAATTATATATAGCTTTGATAGAAGATAACCTAAAATATGCAGCATAAAATTTTTAGTTACATAGGCGTTCGTTAATAGTAAAAAAAAGGGGTAAAATAAAAAAAAAATTAAAATGTAAAAAAATTTATATTTAACTAGTTGAATTGGTGTTAAAAATACACGACAAAAATTAATGTTCCATAGGCGTCCGTGAAAATTCTATAAAAGGGTCAGAATTTGTATCCGTGATAACTCAAAAACCACTTAACGGATTTTGACCACATTTGGTACGAAAATACTACAGGATATTTATAGGTGGTGATGAACATTGAGCGTAGGCAAGAGGTTTAAAAGAGGGTTCAAAAATTTAAAAAATCATAGTTCCTAAACTTATCCGAAATATTGAATAATTTTTTATAGTTGTGATAGAATATAACCTAAAAAATGTTACATAAAAGAATTAGTTCACACAGGCGTTCGAAAATAGTCTTAATAAAGGGTCAAAAACGAAAAAAAAATGTTTTTCAAATACATCAGAAAAATTGGCTAATTATATACAGCTTTGATAGAAGATAATCTAAAATATGCAGCATAAAATTTTTAGTTACATAGGCGTTCGTAAATAGTAAAAAAAGGGGTAAAATAAAAAAAATTAAAATGTAAAAAATTTTATATTTAACTAGTTGAATTGGTGTTAAAAATACACGACAAAAATTAATGTTCCATAGGCGTCCGTGAAAATTCTATAAAAGGGTCAGAATTTGTATCCGTGATAACTCAAAAACCACTTAACGGATTTTAACCACATTTGGTACGAAAATACTACAGGATATTTATAGGTGGTGATTAACATTGAGCGTAGGCAAGGGGTTTAAAAGAGGGTTCAAAAATTTAAAAAATCATAGTTCTTAAACTTATCCGAAATATTGAATAATTTTTTATAGTTGTGATAGAATATAACCTAAAAAATGTTACAAAAAAGAATTAGTTCACACAGGCGTTCGAAAATAGTCTTAAAAAAGGGTCAAAAACGAAAAAAAAAAATGTTTTTCAAATACACCAGAAAAATTGACTTATTATATATAGCTTTGATCAAAGATTAATCTACACAATAGATAGTCAGCGTATATGGGAAATAAAAGAAAAATTGAAACTGTCTCGACACGAGCTACATCTATTAGAAAAACATGCAACCATGGAAATTATGGAAATTGTAGATGGCGTTATATGTATTGTGTTGAAATAAAATAATCATATGGGCAATGTTAGACAAGGACGAGTATACTTTCCCCTACGAGGTGGGAGTTTGTTTTTATATTATAGGTATCATATACAGGGTGGTCCAACGAAAAGTTTGCACCTAGCTTTTCTCTTTTTTTTGTAGTCGAATGCGAAAATGCTCGGACACGTCGATTTTGCTTTTGAGGGGGACACATTTTAAACATATTTTTCGATCTGCGCCTTTAACCCCCTAGCGGGGGTGAGTAACAACCCTAAAATTTTAAATGGAAAGAGGGGTCTAATGACATATCATTTGAAAGGACACAAAATTGTCTTTCTAATGATACCCTATTTGTCGAATTTTACTAAAACAGTTAATACGAAAACGACTTTAAAGACATTAAGCCGATAATTTTGGTATTAATGAGAAATACAAATAAGTTTTAATTATTACGACTGAAAACAACTACAATCATTTCTAAATTATTTACTTTGAAGAAAAACGGGATTTCAAAAACACTATCTTATTTATCAGAACTAAATTCCTCAATCGTTTGCGTTTTTTGTTGAAATAAAAACTGCAGATACGTGTAGGAAAAGAATTTACACCGTTTATTTTAGTCTTTTCATTGATTCAGTTTGGTTGCTTCTCAAGTTATTTTACTTTTACCGTACAAAATGATTTATTCCATTCTAGAACGAGTTGAAATTGTTAAACTTTATTTTCAAAATAATAGTAGTGCTAGACTTACGGCTCGCTTATTTAATGAGAGACATCCCGATAAAAATGTGAATGATGTGTACGTTGGCAAGTTAGTTAAAAAGTTTGTAGATACCGGATCTGTCTGTAATGTAAAACACCAGCCGCAGAAACCGATCAGAAATGAAGCTGTGGAAGTCGCTGTTTTAGGGCATGTTGAAATGGATCATAGTCAAAGTACCCGTCAACTAGCTGAAGCCTCAGGTGTCTCCCGTTCGTCCATAATACGAATTTTAAAAGCGTACAAATTTCATCCGTACAAAATCAAATTAGTACAGGAACTAAATGAGGATGATCCTGATAGAAGGCTGCAATTTTGTGAAGCAATGAGCCAGCGTTTAATTGAAGATCCGCAATTATTATTTAACATTTGTTTTTCCGACGAATGCACATTTTATTTGAATGGAGCTGTAAATAGGCACAATTGCCGTTACTGGGATGACAGTAACCCACATTTATTCCGTGAGGTTCATACTCAGTATCCTCAAATAATAAACGTCTGGTGTGGAATATTAGGAAATCATATTATAGGACCACTTTTTATTCCTGGAAATTTAACTGGTGAAGTGTACCTAAACATGCTTGAAGACACAATTGATCCTTTAATAACACAAATAATAGAAGATGACCAAAATCATACTGCTGATCGGCTTTATTTCCAGCAAGATGGAGCACCTCCGCACTATGTGGCTCCTGTAAGACAGTTCTTAGATGACCGGTTCCCTGGACGGTGGATTGGAAGGAGGGGCCCAATTGAATGGCCTGCCAGGTCACCGGATTTATCGCCTTTAGACTTTTTTCTTTGGGGGCACTTAAAAAATAAATGTTTTGCCACGAAGCCCGAGTCCATAGAAGATCTTCGCCAACGCATTACAGAAGAGTGCAGAAACATAACACCTGATATGCTACAAAATGTTAGAAATAGATTTGAACAAAATCTGTATTATTGTATGGAATCAAATGGGTCACATTTTCAACATTTGTTAATGTAACGTTTTAATAAATCAATTTAACAGCTTGTTTACTTTTTTTACAAAGCAATGTTAAAACTAACAAACATTGGAATGTACTAACGATTGCAGGTGTTTTCACTCGCAATAATTAAAACTTATTTGTATTTCTCATTAATACCAAAATTATCGGCTTAATGTCTTTAAAGTCGTTTTCGTATTAACTGTTTTAGTAAAATTCGACAAATAGGGTATCATTAGAAAGACAATTTTGTGTCC
Source organism: Apoderus coryli (assembly GCA_911728435.2). Lineage (NCBI taxonomy): Eukaryota > Metazoa > Arthropoda > Insecta > Coleoptera > Attelabidae > Apoderus > Apoderus coryli. The sequence goes on along the minus strand of OU452206.1, from coordinate 1,581,512 downwards.
TTTCAAATGATATGTCATTAGACCCCTCTTTCCATTTAAAATTTTAGGGTTGTTACTCACCCCCGCTAGGGGGTTAAAGGCGCAGATCGAAAAATATGTTTAAAATGTGTCCCCCTCAAAAGCAAAATCGACGTGTCCGAGCATTTTCGCATTCGACTACAAAAAAAAGAGAAAAGCTAGGTGCAAACTTTTCGTTGGACCACCCTGTATGTACTACTGTGCAGCAGTGTTTTTTGTTTAAAATTATATGGTATACGTATACCTATCTACGCAAAGATTAATGTGTATGGACGAAAATAAAAGAAATTACTATAATAGTATAAATATACAGGGCTGGTTTATTAAATGTTTTAGACAATAATTTTAAATGACTAAAATAATATTATTTTAGTCATTTAATTTTAAATTTCGGATATAAGGATGCATCAAAAAGTTATATTTAAATTAACGAAATTTGGCGTTATAGATAGGACTTCCGGTTATTACCTGATTCAGTTTTAAGGATCAAACTCAAACAGCAGATTCAACTTGTCGTTAACATTATGAAAAAATAAATCTCATAGGCGGGTAAATTAAAGGGGCATACAGGCGTGAAATGCTACCCTAACTTTTTTATGCACATTTTTTGCGTGTGTTTCAATTCGGAGATGTAAAATCTAACAAATTATATACGTAATAAATGTATCCTTCTGTGATATTGATAGAAAGTCATCGTTATCGCGTAATATCGATTTTAAGAAATGTTAATATTAAAAAGGCTGTGCTTTTTACAAGTTGCTGAAGTAAATAAGGTTTGAAATTTCCAGCATGACAATAATTATTTAAAAAAATACGGTTTCGAAATGCAGGATGTAAAAAATTAGAATTTTTAATCTGTTTTTAATGAAAATTTAAATCTATTGAGAAATATGGTTCAGGGTTTTTGTGAAATGTATTTTACTCCAAAGATTCTACTCATCGATTATAACCGAATTAATTTACTCAAAAATATCTATACTAGTAAAATAACACAATTATCACAATTAGGTTCAAATTCTGCAACGCCGAATTGAAAAAAAAACTTACAGTCTCCCTAATATTGGTTTTTGTGCAATGATCATAAAACTTTAAAAAACTAACGATTTATGTAGATTGTATTGATAACACGTTTCGTAAAAAGCTTTAAAAACCCACCAACAGGGTGTTAAAAGTATCACGACAATAACTTTTTTCATGTTTTAACAAGTACAATCGTCTGCTTCAGATTGATCCTTAAAAACAATAACAGTTTCTCTATATAAAAAAATAAAACTCGTAAATATCATCCCCAAACATTTAATTTGAATACAATTACATAACACCATATTTGAAAGTAAATAAAAAAAACAGCATTACCTAGTTTGACAGATTTGCAAATTGCAAATCAAAGTATCTATGTATACAGGGTGTTGCATAAGTACTTGTACAAACTTTAAAGGGTGATTCTTTGACTAATTTTAAGATACAAATTTCATATGTACATGGGTCCACTACGGCTTGGTTTTCGAGATACAGGTAGTTCAAAAAGAATATTATATTTAGGATTATATGCTTGTTCAATAGCATCGCAATTTGGTGCAATTCGGGATACAGGTGTATTGATGACACCAGAGCTGTCAAAAGAACTAATAAAAAATACGAAAAATAACAAAATACAAATATCATTCAAAAGACAACAATGCACATAATAGTCGGTACCAAGCCAAATAGGTAGTAGGTAAATATAGATTTATTTTGTTTCGGGCTTGGGCTTGGCACCGACTTATTGTAATCAAAACTACCCACCAAACGGATACATTTAATTTTACGCAGATGCTCAAAATGTTAACTTTCTTTCATTAATAGAGACCTGTGAAGTGAGCTTACCTCTTACGCCCACGTATTAAGTACTAAGTTTCAGTTATCAGTTATAATTTTTTATTTTCCAAGAAAGCGAAACGAGATATTTAAAACGGCATTGCGCCGCCCTCATGTATACCTCCGGGGGCGGCATCGAAAATCGCTACACGTCACAAACTTGTAAATGCTTAGAACTACCCCTATATCAAATTTCTATTTTCTATCTTTTTTGTTTCATACCCAAAGCCCTATTCCTACCGAACTTATTATTTACCCGAAGAAACATTAAAAAGAAGTAAAATTTAAGTACCTAAACCGATAAAGTGGAACTTATACCTGATGAAGACACAGACCATTATAATAGGTATACCTAATATAATATAGGTAGCACTGATAATTTTTTTATTATAGGTATTATAAGATCTACAACAATCTTGTTACATCTTTGCCACATTGTCTACGTGAAATATTTAGCCAAAAGTATGTTTCTATCTAAAAGCTTTTCATTTAACGATTGTTCGCCACTGATCATGGGACTGGTCTAGTCTTGAAACATGTATGACATGGATTAAATATTATTATATCAAATTTAATTCATAGAGATTAGGCTTTTATTTCAATACTGTACTTGTAATAAATCACCCTGTGTGTTTCTTTTACCGACGAATTGGCAACAGCACGACACACACCACATTCGCTTGTTTTTTTTTCTACCCTCCCTGCGTATCCCCTCCAGATTAATACAGAATTTCATCAATTTCTCTCTCTGACAATACAGCATTGCCGGTGCATATCTGTTGCAAATGATCTAAATAATTGTTATACGTTGCGTTTTGTTTTTGATATTAATAAACTACAAAACGGTTTCTGGCTGTGACAATACTGCTCTATGCTTTACACGCTAGTCTACGCCACGTAGTGGCAGGCATACTTAGAGATGTTCTGATTTTAATGCATTGGGCTGACTATCTATTGTGTCGATTAATCTTTGCTTTGATAGAAGATAACCTAAAATATGCAGCATAAAATTTTTAGTTACATAGGCGTTCGTAAATAGTAAAAAAAAGGGGTAAAATAAAAAAAAATTAAAATGTAAAAAAATTTATATTTAACTAGTTGAATTGGTGTTAAAAATACACAACAAAAATTAATGTTCCATAGGCGTCCGTGAAAATTCTATAAAAGGGTCAGAATTTGTATCCGTGATAACTCAAAAACCACTTAACGGATTTTAACCACATTTGGTACGAAAATACTACAGGATATTTATAGGTGGTGATTAACATTGAGCGTAGGCAAGGGGTTTAAAAGAGGGTTCAAAAATTTAAAAAATCATAGTTCTTAAACTTATCCGAAATATTGAATAATTTTTTATAGTTGTGATAGAATATAACCTAAAAAATGTTACATAAAAGAATTAGTTCACACAGGCGTTCGAAAATAGTCTTAAAAAAGGGTCAAAAACTGAAAAAAAATGTTTTCCAAATACACCAGAAAAATTGGTTAATTATATATAGCTTTGATAGAAGATAACCTAAAAAATGCAGCATAAAATTTTTAGTTACATAGGCGTTCGAAAATAGTAAAAAAAAAGGGGGTAAAAAAAAAAATTAAAATGTAAAAAATTTTATATTTAACTAGTTGAATTGGTGTTAAAAATACACGACAAAAATTAATGTTCCATAGGTGTCCGTGAAAATTCTATAAAAAGGTCAGAATTTGTATCCGTGATAACTCAAAAACCACTTAACGGATTTTAACCACATTTGGTACGAAAATACTACAGGATATTTATAGGTGGTGATGAACATTGAGCGTAGGCAAGAGGTTTAAAAGAGGGTTCAAAAATTTAAAAAATCATAGTTCCTACACTTATCCGAAATATTGAATAATTTTTTATAGTTGTGATAGAATATAACCTAAAAAATGTTACATAAAAGAATTAGTTCCCACGGGCGTTCGAAAATAGTCTTAAAAAGGGTCAAAAACGAAAAAAAAATGTTTCCCAGATATACCAGAAAAATTGGCTAATTATATATAGCTTTCATATAAGATAACCTAAAAAATGCAGCATAAAATTTTTATTTACATAGGCGTTCGTAAATAATAAAAAAGGGGTAAAATAAAAAAAATTAAAATGTAAAAAATTTTATATTTAACTAGTTGAATTGGTGTTAAAAATACACGACAAAAATTAATGTTCCATAGGCGTCCGTGAAAATTCTATAAAAGGGTCAGAAAAAATTTGTATCCGTGATAACTCAAAAACCACTTAACAGATAACCTACAACATGCAGCATAACAATTTTGTTTACATAGGCGTTCGTAAATAGTAGAAAAGGGGGCAAAATAAATTTTATAATAAAACTAAAAAAAATCAATTAATTTGCGTTCAAGAACTTGGCCTAGATCTGAAATATAAAATATCTGCGTATAAATAGTGCCTCCAAAGAGAAGAAAAAGGCACAAAACCCGATACTGAAAAAAAAAATAGCTGATGTCTAAAACAAAACAAAAATTTATTAAATTTAGATAAATGACAAAAAGGTCATAAAATTATTACTTTTACACTTAAATATGGAGAGCTATTCGTGCCTCGTGGGCAACATTTTTTTTAATATAATAGACTGGGATAAACTGAAAGTAGAATATATCCGTTGATTGAAATATTTAATAAGATTCGGAATGCTGGTATCATTTTCGTGCTTTGCTGAACTGCACTAGCGCATCTGTGAACGGGCAAACTAAGTTCTTAATCAAGATGCCTGATATTGCGGTACAATAGCAACAGATGGCATAGCGGCGTTCTGCACATATAAATTAAAAAATGGGTTGGTAGAAAATATAAAACATGACTTAATTTTAGTTATACGGGAAGATGACCAGATTTGGTTTGATCAGTGTGGTGCCATCGCAATATTATTATTAAACAATTAATAAAAATAAAATTATTTAGGGCTGTTAAGTGGGTTAGTTCTAGTAATAATAAAATTAAAGATCAGGTAAACCACATAGGAAAATAAGAATATTACATTAGAGTTTGGACTTATAGGTATATTAGTCATCGGCCAACCTGTTTCTTATATTATGTTATGCAAATATAGTTGTATTCACGGTTAGATGGAATGGGTTGATTTTTTATTTATTTTCTCAAGTTGCTGTTAAATTTTCGTGTATTGTTTAATTATTAATAAAAACATACTGAGACTAACGAATAAAAATATATAAAAAAAACTTTCTAAATTACGAGTTTCATTTTTTTTTGTCGGACACTGGAGTCCACAGGGGTTTACCAACTCAAGTGTAAAGATTGTCCAAAAGTTTATATAAAATTCATAGTTCTTAAACTTATCCGAAATACTGCATAATTTTTTACGCATTTAATTGAATATAACCTAAAATATTGAACATAAAATATTAGACCACATTGGCGTTCGAAAATAGTGTAAAATGGGGTAAAAAAGATTAAAAAAAAAACGTATTTCTTAAAAATAGCAGAAATATTAACTAGTTATTTATAGTTTTGATAGAATATAACCTATAAAATGTGTCATGAATAACTTACTTTCATAGGCGTTCGTAAATAGTGGAAAAAGGGTCAAAACATAAAAAATATATAGGTATTTCCTAAACTTATTCGAAATATGGAATAATTTTTCATACTTGTGATACAATATAAGCTAAAAAATATTCCATAAAAGAATTGGTTCACACAGGCGTTCGAAAATAGTTTAAAAAAAGGGTCAAAAACGAAAAAAAAATGTTTTTCAAATATACCAGAAAAATTGGCTAATTATATACAGCTTTGATATAAGATAACCTAAACAATGCAGCATAAAATTTTTATTTACATAGGCGTTCGTAAATAGCAGAAAAAGGGAATAAAAAAAAATTAAAATGTAAAAATTTTTATATTTAACTAGATGAATTGGTGTTAAAAATACACGACAAAAATTAATGTACCATAGTCGTCCGTGAAAATTCTATAAAAGGGTCAGAAAAAATTTGTATCCGTGATAACTCAAAAACCACTTAACGGATTTTAACCACATTTGGTACGAAAATACTACAGGATATTTATAGGTGGTGATTAACATTGAGCATAGGCAAGGGCTTTAAAAGAGGGTTCAAAAATTTAAAAAATCATAGTTCTTAAACTTATTCGAAATATTGAATAATTTTTTATAGTTGTGATAGAATATAACCTAAAAAATGTTACATAAAAGAATTAGTTCACACAGGCGTTCGAAAATAGTCTTAAAAAGGGTCAAAAACGAAAAAAAAAATGTTTCCCAAATATATCAGAAAAATTGGCTAATTATATATAGCTTTCATATAAGATAACCTAAAAAATGCAGCATAAAATTTTTATTTACATAGGCGTTCGTAAATAGTAAAAAAGGGGTAAAATAAAAAAAAATTAAAATGTAAAAAGTTTTATATTTAACTAGTTGAATTGGTGTTACACGACAAAAATTAATGTTCCATAGGCGTCCGTGAAAATTCTATAAAAGGGTCAGAAAAAATTTGTATCCGTGATAACTCAAAAACCACTTAGTAGGAAAGGGGGCAAAATAAATTTTATAATAAAACTAAAAAAAATCAATTAATTTGCGTTCAAGAACTTGGCCTAGATCTGAAATATAAAATATCTGCGTATAAATAGTGCCTCCAAAGAGAAGAAAAAGGCACAAAACCCGATACTTAAAAAAAAAATAGCTGATGTCTAAAACAAAACAAAAATTTATTAAATTTAGATAAATGACAAAATGGTCATAAAATTATTACTTTTACACTTAAATATGGAGAGTTATTCGTGCCTCGAGGGCAACAGTTTATTTCCGGTGAAATTAAAAAAAAAATTTTTTTCATGAAACTAATAGTCTCCATATATACATATATTACATATATGATATGGAGAGCTAATAATTCTCCTGCTTTGAAATTGTCTTGTACCTTTAAATTTTATTTCAATGTAAAAAACTGTTATGTTGGTATTTACCACTTGAGTTCATTTCTGGGGTTTCCATATATTTTTTTTATACCTTCACTATATTACTTTACTTACCTGTTTTTATTTAATAGTATAGAAACCAAACTCCAGGTAAACAAAGTAATATTGTGTAAGGTATAAAAAAATATATATGGAAAAACCCAGAAATGAGCTTATGTCAGATATTCTTTTACCATTTTAGAAGAAGCGAAACACGTGTAATATACATAAATTAAAAATAAAATTAGTGGAAATTAATAACTTTAATTTAATATGAATGTCCATGGACAGTTACATAATATCAAGTTTACAGGTTGGGTAGATGGGGGATAGATACTACATAGTTTGTAGGTTACTAAGATAACGTCCCATATTCCAAAAACCATAAGTTTTTCAACCTATGTTTTTAGAGGTAAACCACCCAAAAATTAGTTATTCCACATTCTGTTAAAGTTCTGATGGTAAAACCACGAACTCCCTGTATAGCATACATTTTTTTTCACATTGTTACAGACCATTATAAATCGATCTTTGCCATTTATTAAGAAAACTAAGATATGTCAAACAATTAGTTATATAAAAAAATTATTATCTTTTTGGCTTTTAGTAGCCTTCAAGAACACAGAATCACAAACATTTCCCTGCGGAAATGTATCATTAACATTACATTAAAACCCATTTTTGCCTTGTATTTTAGACGTTTTTCGAAAATAGATAAAAATTTATATATAACCTTCAACTTTTTAAGGTTCAGGTTAAAATCTTTTTATTCTCTTCAGATCGCCCATGAGGTTCAATAGGTATATCCTTAGCGAGTCGAAATCAATATAAAAAAAAATCTTGTGCATTTCCTATGGTACCATTTCCACAGTCAACAATTAACTGAATATTGACATCTATCAATTAGCTCCAAACATGCCGTACAATTATGTTTACTCTGTGACATACTTGGGAGATAATGCTAACGAGCAAACTTAAAAAGAAACCAAACTTCAGAAATCAAAAATAATATTGTAAGGACAACCTGTATATACGCAAATATATAAGTATATTATTTGTTTTATGTATTCTTTTACTCGCTATCCTAAACAATTTTTTTTATAACTTGATTAATTTCATGCTCTCCTACGTTAAAACACTTTTACAATGAATAAGCGAACAAAACTAAAAACTACCTCCGTTTATTACTACCACTACTGTTGAATCGGCAACATCTAGTTTTTCGACGGCGTTTCAATCGGTGTTCGATGCTACGACGAAGGTATTAATTCGTATAGTCGCCGCAACATATGGGATGACGCCTGTTACCGAGTAGGTTTTCTCTAGGAGAGGGGTAAGGCGAGCATAGCGGGGCGCATTGTCCTTACCCCGCAAGCGACGACCCCCTCTCGTCCGGCGTTGTGTATCTTATTAAATATTTCAATCAACGATATATCCTAAAACGTTTAAGTGTGCGGACGCATTTTCTTTCGGGCTCTTCATTTATCGCAGTTTTCGTATGGTTTTTTGTCAAAGTTTTGAGTGAAAATTATATGGGTATGTTTAGAAATTTCTGTATTTTTGAATGATCAAAATTATTGGAGACAATTTCAGTGTTAAATAATAATAACGAATATTTTTGTATGGATACCATAAAATATAGTTTATTTTCTGTATTTTGTGTGGTATAGGTATCAATATCATAGGTACCTTATCGCGAACAACTAATCCAGTTTGCTGCTATATCCTATCATATACTATCAAGTTCTATACAGTATGTCGCAAAAGGAGTGGGGTGCGTGGATATTACCGTATCCCAAATAAAAATTTTTGATGCTGAGCTAAAGAAGCCTGACGGCGACCGGTGGAAGTGCCCGTCTTGTTTGAGGGATGCTATAAATATGTCCCAAAGTAAGCGAAAATCAATGACTTTTCAGCCATCAGTAAAGCCTTCATGTCCTCGACAACTTGGAGCAGCCCAGGATACTCTGGAAGATATTATGAATAAGCTAATGGATATGCAAACCTCATATGATGCTTTATTATTGAAGTTCAACGAACAATTAGAAGTCAACAACAATTTGAAGGCCGAAGTAGCTACCTTGACCAATAGGGTGACTGTGCTTGAAAATTCTGCTCAAGCGTCAATGCATATTTCTGGAAGCAATGACGATGAGACCTTTCGGGAATATCATGATATGGAACTGAGATGGCGAAATTTGATCCTTTTTGGTCTAGCTGAAAGTGGCCATCAAGATGAAACGGACAGCGTTGCTAACATCCTGGTTAAGCATATTTCTGGAAGCAATGACGATGAGACCTTTCGGGAATATCATGATATGGAACTGAGATGGCGAAATTTGATCCTTTTTGGTCTAGCTGAAAGTGGCCATCAAGATGAAACGGACAGCGTTAAGATTTGTCCCAGTTTTGATATATTGAATATAGAGCGGATATCTCGACTTGGACGAGCGATCCAAAATCCAACAGCAGATACAAGACTGAGACTCATTCGGATTAAATTGAAGACGGAACAAGTTATTCCGGAGCTACTTCGTCAAAGCGGCAATTTACCAAAACGTAAGGGGATTAAACACAAAAACAGAACAATTTTATAAATCTGTGAGCCAGGGCGTGTATCACGTCATTGCAGTCTCAGAAACTTGGTTACATCCGCGTATAGACTCCACAGAGTTACTTGGGCATCATTATACTGTTCTTCGTAAGGATTGCGACCTGAATGCACTACGGGTATGGAGAGGGCGTGGTGTGCTTCTCGCCATTAGATCAGATTGTGAGGTTCAGCAGTTACGGTCAGTGGGGTCTGATATGCTGGATGCTTCTATCGATCTCGTTGGATGTAAATCTACGGCCGGTAATTTTTCGTTTATAATTTTGTGCGTCTATTTTCAACCGAATTTGAGTGCTACTGTTTATGAGCGTTTTGTAGATTTTATTGTGTCATTGTCTATTATGTATAATAAAAAACTGATTATTTTAGGCGATTTTAGTGTACACTATAGTCCTGAAAGAACTGTTACATATACTGCTTTAAACACAATACACGACCTAAGCTCTATGTTACATTTACAGCAGTGTAATTTTATACATAATCAATATCATAACATTTTAGACCTAGTTTTGTGTAATTTTGACTGTTCTGTCGAGGCCGGGGCTGCTTTAGTTGCTGAGGACGGTTACCATCCCACATTACATATATCTTTTTATTGCACGTCTCAAAAAAATTCTTCCCTAATTTAAAAGCCAAAAAATTTAATTTTGCCAAGCCCAACTATCCACTTTTATATGAATTAATTTCTATACAAGACTGGTCCTTTTTAAACCAATTTCGGGACGTGAATGTTGCCGTGGCTGAGTGCCAGAATAGATTGACAGCTATTTTGGATATCACTGTTCCAATTTTTGAACAACGATCAAAAAAAATATTCCTATCCCTGTTGGTATTCCTTGGATCTCATAAGGGATATTAAAGAGAAACATAAATGTCTATGCAGGTAGAAGACCTCTGGAGCACCGCACTACTTGTCTAAGTTCAGGTTATTAAGATCAAGGATAAAGATAGAAATCGAGCAAGCATACAGAATATATATAAATCGGATTCAACACTCAATAAGAGGCGATCCGGCACACCTTTGGAGGTTTGTTCAGAATAAAAAACAAAGGTCACGTATTCCTGGTTAGTGATGCACGGTCCGAATATTACCATCAGAATTTCCAGTTATATTACGTAATATTACCTCTACCATCCGGTAACGTTACATTGTTACTGTAATATTTCCGAAAAATTTCGTTAATTTTCGGGGTAATATTCCCGGTAATATTCGCTTCAATATTACGTTAACGGTCTTACTGCTTGTTTCAACATGCTGCAACACGTCTAGTGATAGCTGTTGCTTAGTTCTTACGCCATCGCTATAATATGTGAAGCTCGTTTACATACGAACTAATCGGAAATTCTTACACAATAACCGTGCCGAAATGAAAAATGTTGCATTAATGACCCCATCAACAGTTACAAATACTTTTAATGAAACTGAATCTGATTTATCCGAGGATTTGTCTGCGGATGAGGGTTTAGCAAATAATGACTAAATATTTATTTTTACCGACTGAAAACTATTTTTATCATATGTACCTATTCTTTGGCCTATCTAAGAATTGTGTGATTAAGTTTTAAGGATTTTTTTCAGTTTGTGATATGTTGTGATAAAAACACAAGTTACCTTTTTTAATTATTAATCAAGAGTTAATATTTATTTATAAATTTTGTTTTCATATAATCTTTATGTTTACTACTGCACATCAAAATAATAGATTATATTGTTATTTCTAATAAACATAACCTGCATACTTAACTTATTTTTTTTTATTATAAAATTTGTGTTAGGCAAAAAACTATATAGTTTCAGATTTCAGTTTATTTTGTGTTTTATTGACCGTTTAGAGCCACATAGGTTTAATTTGTTAAAGCTTCTTTGCATATTGTAAAACCAGCTTTTTCTAAGTTGTTCAGCAATATTACCTAAAGCCCGGTTTAGCCAACGTTTTATGTATAACGCAGTGAATATAATTTTGTCACAGTTTTAGTGTATAATGCATAACAAAAGCGAGCGTTTATCCAACATGTAAGTCATAGAAACAAGCATAACCAAAGTGCCGAGCCAATCAAAATCTGTATATTATGCGCATGCGGGATGCGGGCAATAATACCCAACATGATTATTTTTATTTTTGTTCGGGCCATACCAAACAATAAACATTCTATGTTACCAAACATTTAAAACAATTTTGTAAATTTGTCCACAATTTTGCATCATACTTCATAGATTTCCTATGTTATGTAACACAAAATGTAATATACATTCAGCAGGTTTATTTTTAAACGTGTTGTGTACTTTCGATACCGATACCATTGTCTTTAAAGACAATGCCGATACCTAAGAGTATCGATACTTTTTAGACAAGTATCGGTAGAATCCATACTTGGCAAAAATTACGGGTACCGGAATCGATACTTTTTACTATTACATCCCTAGTTCCTCTTCTTCAATTATATGGCCTGAACCTCAGAAAAATAATGTTTATTTTTTTTTTTTTGGATGAAGTAACTAGGGGGGCACAGGAATGTATGGATGAAAGCTGATGGTAAAAGGAATCGGAACGTCCATGAAATAATCTACATTCAAGCTGTTTATATTTTATTATAGGTTATATTGTTTTTTTAAGCTCGCCTGCGGACCTGCGCACATTACATTGCCATTTGTCGTAATGCATAATCCATAAAAGTTGAAATAATTGAACTTTCACAAAAAAGTGTTTTTGTCACTAAAACTCGGCCGTAGTCGTCGACGTTCGGAAACGTCATTGCGGGAAATTCAAACTACGGCATAATTTTGTTGATAGCAGAGACATAATAATAATATTTTCATAATTTTATATCATTGTAAAAATTTATCATCTATTTTTGTCTATAATTTGATATTTTACCAGATTTATATCAACTGACAAGTTACATCAAATTATTATTTTTTATTCTCTGTACAACTACTACTACAGGATGATAATATCAACAAATACAAACAATGATTATAAAATTATAATTCATAATAAAAATTCGACATTCTCCCCATCGTGCAAACTGTTTCAGTTTTCACCATCATCAACTGTTACATCTAATTTGCAAACTTTGGTGATAGGACGGCGATAAACACCAGAGGCTGTTCGAACTTCTATTACTCTAACAATCCCATCTTTTCCTGGATAAACAGCCGTTATTCTACCTAATGGCCATTTATGTCTTGGAAATGTCGGGTCTATAACCACAACAACGTCATTTACTTGAATGGATGAATTAGTGTCGATCCATTTATTTCTTTTTGTTAAAGTGGGTAAATATTCTTTAACCCACCTGGTCCAAAAACTGTCAACAATTTGTTGAGTCTTCTTCCATAACTTTCTAGGATTTACGTTCTCAAATTTTATTGGTAAAGAATCACGTTTATTTCCTAACAACAAATGATTAGGTGTTAAGCATTCTTTATCAGATGGATCTATTGAAACGTACGTCAATGGTCTATTATTCACTACGTTTTCAGCTTCTGCGAAAACAGTCTGTAGCACTTCTTCTCTAGGATTTTCTACTGTTAAAACATTCTGTAAAATTTTCTTCACTGACCCTATTAATCGCTCCCAACAACCTCCCATGTGTGGGGCTCCAGGTGGTATAAAATGCCATTCTATCATGTGTTCCGAAAGTTTTGTTCCCATATTTTTGTTATCTATATTTTTCCAAAATGATTTTAGTTCTTCTGATGCACCTCGAAAATTTGTTCCATTAAAGACATTTAATTTGACCTCTTCTTGCCATCATCCTACATATAGCCATGATTGTGCTGTCAGTTGTAAGCGAATGAACAATTTCCAAATGTACTGCTCGAATCGCCATACAAGTAAATAGTGCTCCCCATCGTTTTTCTTTTCTTCGTCCAATAGTTATTGTCATGGAACCGAAAAGATCTAAACCACAGAAAGTAAATGGTGGCATATTAGGAGTAATCCTACTTAGTGGAAGTTGTCCCATTTGAGGTGGCACAGGTGTCACTTTTCTAATTTTACAAATTTGGCATGATTTAAAACCATGTTTAACTGCTGCTCTGCCTTTCAAAATCCAAAACTTCTGTCTTAAATTATTCAACACATACTCTACGCCAACATGACAATTTTGTTCATGATGATATAAAATTAATAATTTTGTCAATCTGTTCTTTGGATCTAAAATGATTGGCATTTTCACGTCGTTTTGTATCATATCACTCTGTCTTAAACGTCCGTTCATACGAATTATACCCTTCTCATCTAAAACTGGCATTAATTTGAATATTCTTGAATTTCTATCAACGTTTTTATTATTTTTTAATTGTATATATTCTTCTGGAAAACTTTCCTGCTGGCTAATTTTCAAACAGTATAATTCAGCATCGTGATATTCATTGCACGTTATTTCTGGATAATACTCAATGTCATTGCCTCGTACCTTATGAAGTAATTTAAAATAATATTTAAAAACCCACGCTGTTGCTCTAACAAATCTTCTCCATCTTGAAAATCGATTGATATTTGGAATTATATTAAAATTTTCTGTAGTGTATCCCATAAATAAAGGATCTCGTTTCATTTCTTCTCGATCGTCAGTTTTTAGTTTGCAAATATCCAATTGCTTAGGCCAAAATTCTTGTGAATATTTTAAGAACTTAGGTCCATGAAACCATTCTTCATTATTACATAAGTTAATTGAATTTGCAAATCTCGTACAAAAATCAGCGACATTCTGATCACCTGGAACGTATTTCCATTGGTCGAGTTTTGTTAGTTCCTGTATTTCACCAACTCGATGAGAAACAAATTGTTTATAATTTCTTCCATCTCCGTTAATCCAATGCAATACTGTTTTCGAATCTGACCATAAATAGGAATTATTGATATTAAGTCCCGATTCTTTTCTGATAGTAGTTAGAAGTCTACTACCCATTACTGCAGCCTGCAATTCTAGCCTCGGTATAGATAGTGGTTTTAGAGGACATACTCTTGCTTTAGAAAAAATAAGGCAAACTTCAATTTGATCGTCTAAAACTATTCGTAGATACGCTGCGCATGCAAAAGCTTCTTCGCTTGCATCACAAAAAATATGTAAATCTATAAACCTAGCACTTCCCAATGAGTAAAAATAACATCTAGGTATTTTTAAATCCTCAATGTGTTTTAGATCTTTTAACCAAATTAACCAATTTTGAAAAATTCGATCAGATATAATTTCGTCCCATGTAATTCCAGTTCTACAAATTTGTTGTAAAATAATTCGTCCACGTATAACTAAATTAGTTAAAAAACCAAGCGGATCAAAAATTGACATCACAAGCTTAAGAACTTCTCTTTTTGTTGGTACTTTCTGACCTGCTACTATGTCGTCTTGTACTTTGTGAAATTTTAGTCGAAATACAAAACAGTCGTTTGTAACATTCCATAGAACGCCTAATATTCTATTTGCTTCACATTTATTCAAATCTTTTTCCAAAGGAACATCAGATACATTATTCGTAATTAGTTTTGAATTAGAAATCCAACTTACAACTTCGAATCCCCCCTCTCGATGAAGCCGTTTAACTTCATCTACTTTTAAATTTGCCTCTTGTTCAGTTTGACAACAATCCAAATAATCGTCAACATAAAAATTTTTCTCAACATCTTCAACTAAATGAGGGAAATTCGGCGACTCTTTAGCATTAAGGTTTTTTACAAATTAAGCAGAACACGGAGAACATGTCGCTCCAAATGTCATTACTAACATTTCATATTCTTCTATTTCTTTTCTTTTATCTCCATCTCGCCACAAAATTCTTTGCGCACATCTGTCTTCTTCAATAATTTTTACTTGATGAAACATTTCACGTATATCTCCACAAAATGCCCATTTCCATCTTCTAAATCTCATTAAGACGCCCGGCAAATTTGTCAAATAATCAGGGCCTTGAAGTAAATTGTCATTCAAACTAACGCCATGACTTTTTGCTGCTGCATCAAAAACTATTCTAAATTTATGGGGTTTATTGGGATTAAAAACTGCGAAATGAGGTAAATACCACAATTTCTTCGATTCTGTTTTAATTTCATTAGATTTAAGTTTTCTCAAATATCCTTTTTCTAAGTATTCATTTATTTTTTCACAATATTTCTCGTGATAATTTCTATCTTTTTCCATCTTCCGTTCAACACATATTAATCTTTTCACGGCACTACTTCTACTTTCAGGAAGTAGTACATTATCAAATTTCCATAATAATCCTGTTTCGTATCTATTTTCTCCTGCAATTTTTCTTGTTGTCTTTTGAAGCATTTCAATAGCACGTCTTTCTTCGCTGTTTATTTTATTGTTTGTCACTTGGACACCAAATTTTTCAGTTGAAAATGATTCTTTTATTAATTTATCGATACTTTCTTCATAACTACACATATGTAATAACGATGTTTGACATACATTTTCAGATTTTGTGGTTCTGCCATGAACAGTCCACCCAAGTAAACATTTTGTGATAATAGGCTGACTGAAATTAATTTCATAAACTTACCTTGGTACAATTAAATAGGCATTATCTTGTCCAATTAGTATATTTGGACGTACATTCTTCAATTCGTGAACAGGCAAATTAATATTATTTTCCAAGTTATCTATCGAAAATGTTTGCATAGGTAATGAGAGATTTTGAATTGTTCTTACATTTTTCATGGAATAAATTCTTGAACCATCTTCTATCGCTGAAATTATGACAGTTATTCGTTCGGAATCATCATTATTTTTCACAATATCGCTAGCCCATTGCATACAAAAGGATTCTGTTGGTCCATGTAATCCAGCTTTTTTAGCTATCACGTTATCGATGAGTGTAATTGTTGAACCTTCGTCGAATAATGCGTACTCATGAAATGTTCCATTCGGACCAAATATCTGAACAGGAGCAATTCTTAATAAAGTTTTTGAACTTCGGTTAATATTTAAAACTGATTCTTCATTAACAACTGAGTGTTCATTATTATTCGTCAAAGTATTTTGTGTTGATGTTGAAGGGATATTTTCAACTTCTTTATGTAACAAATAATGATGTCGTTTTGTGCACCCATCAAATGTGCATTTATTCTTCGACTTGCAGTTGTTTTGCATGTGATTTAATCCCAGGCAACAAAAACATGCTTTCATTTTTACAATTTTTGTCCAACGGACATCGACAGTGTCTTTTTTCATTACAGGACAGCTTTTAATATGATGATCTTCTTTACAATAAACGCACTTTAACTGTCTAACGTTCATTACATTTTCGCTTCTTCTGTAATTTGTACATTTTTGAGTCTGATAATTAAATTTCGGCGTACTAACA
The DNA here is from genome assembly GCA_911728435.2 of Apoderus coryli. Taxonomy (NCBI): domain Eukaryota; kingdom Metazoa; phylum Arthropoda; class Insecta; order Coleoptera; family Attelabidae; genus Apoderus; species Apoderus coryli. The sequence continues at coordinate 1,564,736 of OU452206.1, read as the reverse complement.
CAACAAGCTGCTTGAGCAATAGAATTTAACCAGTCTGAAAAATCTGTTATTGATACTTGACATTTCAGTTGCTCTTTTTGATAAACGACTTGACCCCATTGAATCTTTAAATTGCTAGGGATTTTCTCAACTATTTTCTTTAATAAAATCGGATTTTCAATATAACTTTTAGCATTTAATTGTTCTAATGTAGAATTTAAATTCTGGATTTTGCATGAATATTTAATGCATGTGTCGAAATCATTATCTTTAATATTTGGAAAATTCTCGATATCAGTTATAATCGAATCTATAATAAGAGCTGGTCGCCCAAATCGCATTTCTAATGTGCTTATAATTAAATCTACATTTTTAGAGTGTAGCATCATACCTCTAATACAATTTAATGCTTCACCTTTTAAACATTTTTGTAACTTTGCCATTTTTTCATCATCAGTATATTTACAAACTTCACTTCTTCTTCTGTATTGCGAAATAAACAACGGCCAAACCTCAGGTTTACCATCAAAATTTGGGAGTTCTTTATCCAATACTTGTCTATTCAAAATTCTTTCTGATAATTCAGGATTTTGTGCACTTTTTATTGCTTTTTCAATCACATGACATAATTTGGATAAAGAATTATCACTATCATTAACGAAACTGTCGTGATCTACACTTGAAAGTTGGACTTTGATTGCACAATCATTATTATTTATCCAGTCTTTAACATTATTTAATTTTTCTGAAGAATGCAAACTTATTTTACTGTCACTAAGTTTACTACCACGTTCATTATCGTCATTTTCAAATTCCTCGTCTAATTCTGCTTCAGCAATTTCTCCAATAATTTTTCGTTTTGCTTCCAACTCATGTTTCAATAGTTCTTCTTTGGCTTTTTCTGCTTCTAGAATTAATTTCTTTTTTTCAATTATTCTTTTCGATGACTTCGATGTTTTTGAATTTATACTTTTCGAACTACCTTGTTCATTTCTTGCATTTGACTCTTTAACCGACCCAGCATTATTATCATTATTAAATCCGTGCAACGGTCTTATATCTGCTAAAGAATGATTGCAAGACATTTTCTTGGCAGTTCTTGTCAAAATTTTTTTGAATTTTTTATTTTCTGGATTTAAATCTTCCAGAGGTGTTCTTGGACTGTAAATAACTATTCCACGTTTAGTTCAGGTGTTCTCGGAGGACCCTGTAAAAATTTATCATCTATTTTTGTCTATAATTTGATATTTTACCAGATTTATATCAACTGACAAGTTACATCAAATTATTATTTTTTATTCTCTGTACAACAACTACTACAGGATGATAATATCAACAAATACAAACAATGATTATAAAATTATAATTCATAATAAAAATTCGACAATCATAAAGTTAATGAAATTTCAATTATCATTATATAATATGCGATTATGTCAATAGTTTGAATTTTCTCACAATAACATGTTTCCGAATGCCGACGACTATAGCCGAGGCTGTCGCTATTCTTACTACAACATTGAAAGTTATGACAATTACAAATCATAACAACTTGTTAACTAAACGTTGTATAAACGATACCATTTGATATAATGTATTTTAACTAGTTGTGCTTGAGACTATAACTATACACTAATCATATTCTTATGCTTATTCGTTGGCTAAACCAGCCTTAATATTACCTAAAATTACGTAATATTACGTAATATTTCCAATGTTCTTACCAAAAAATAAATTACCGGTAATTTTGCATCACTATTCCTGGTGTTATGTTTGACGAGCAGGGCACTGAAATATCAGATCCAATAACTATCGTTTCCGGATTTGCCAATTATTTTCGTAGTGTCTATGTTGATTCGATAAGCCAGGACTATGCTGAGACTTTTAACAGTGATGATCTGGTAGATGTGGGGGGCTTGGATATGGAAGATATTCTAAGTGCTCTGAAAAGTCTAAAACCGAAGATGACTGCAGGTATAGATAACCTACCCGCGATGGTGGTTAAAGATTGTGCTTATGCATTTGTGGAACCATTGTATTACATTTTTAATTTATCCCTGCGGTCCAACTTGTTTCCTGACTACTGGAAGATAGCTCGTATATGTCCTATACATAAATCGGGAGATATTAACAGAATCGAAAACTATCGACCTATTTCAATTCTTCCTAATTTCGCAAAGGTTTTTGAAATTGCTCTGCACAATAAGTTATTTGGGCAAATAAAACATAGGCTGGTTTACCAGCAACATGGGTTCATTAAGGGTCGTTCTACGGGGACCAATCTAACCACTTTCCTGCAGGATGTAATTCCGGCTGTCGGTCGAGGTTTGCAAGTCGACGCAATCTATACTGACTTTTCCAAGGCGTTCGATAAGATTGATCATTCCCTGATTCAACAGAAGATGTGCGATATTGGCTTCGGCAGGAATCTGATATCTTTTTTTCACTCCTATCTGGGAGCAAGGCAACAATTTGTTGAATACAATGGATTCAGTTCAAGTTCATTCACAGCCTCAAGTGGAACTCCGCAGGGCAGTACGTTGGCTCCTCTTCTCTTTGCAATATTCGTAAACGATATTGGCTCTGGTTTCAATTGCAATTATTTGTTGTTTACGGATGATTTAAAATTGTATCGCACTGTTGTTTGTGAGAACGATTGCGCACAGCTTCAAACAGATCTGCGTCGGCTCTCAGAATGGTGTGATCTAAATAGACTTCCTCTAAATCTGAACAAATGTAAGTCGGTGACATTTACAAGACGTCAAGATCCGTTTTTGCGAAACTACACCATCGATAATTCAAATTTGGAACGCTGCGCTTTAATCAAAGATCTTGGTGTATACTTGGATGGTGATTTATCTTTCAACTACCACATTGAGCAAGTTTCTGCTAATGCTTTGCGAATGTTAGGATTTATTTTTAGACAGACCAGAGAATTCAACAACATGGACTGCCTGAAAAGTCTCTATTTCGCCTTTGTTGCGTCTCTTTTGGAATTCGCTACAATCATTTGGTCGCCCATCTACCGTGTTCATATATAGAGATTGGAGAGCATCCAACGTAAGTTTTTAAAATATTTGTCATTTAAAATTGATGGATATTTTCCTCCTCGTGGGTGTGATCACGGCCTGTTACTGGCAAGGTTTGGATTTCGGCCGTTAGCCGAGAGACGCATCTTCGCGTCTCAGATTTTTCTTTTTAAGTTCATCAACAATATGTTGGATTGTCTTCGGTTGCTTCAGCAGCTATGGTTTCGTGTCCCTAGGGTTCACTCTAGAAGCGCTAGTTTATTTTGGGTGCCACAGATTCGTTCTAATTATGAATCTAAAGCACCGCTATTTCGGGCTTGTAAATACAGCAACCGATTAGTTATTAATGAAAACGTTGATTTTTTTAATGTATCGCTTGATTCTTTTAAGAAAAGTTTAGAGACATGTTTGCGGGCTACTGATTTGTATTTGTTTTGATGAATTATGTTCATGTGTTAATTATTTATTCTTATTATTAATTGTTCTTGTAATCCTCTCAATTTTCTTTCGTTTTGATACGTGTATTTCCTTTTTTGTATTTTTCTATTTTTCAGTTAGTTTTGAGTTCTAAGTTGGGTATTTTTGTTTGCTAATGCTAGGCAATTGTTTTTGTTAATGTAAGATTTTGTCTTGGTATTGGGTAGCAATACCTGTTAGACAATAAAGAGATTATTATTATTATAACCATTTGTCGTGCATTATAAGGGGTGTTAGAATTCTACCACAAGGAAAAATTGAAGAATGTTAACCAATTGTATGTATAGTGTGCAGGGTACCACAGCATATTTAGCAGTGACAAACTCTCCTAACTTTTTTGCGACGGTGACCACTTTGAATACTTTATGGTTTTGTCAACAAATAGCGGATTTATGAACATCTGTTACATATTTATGGGGCATACCTCTCATGTTTGTGAGAAGTTTATTGCAAATTGCAAAATAATATTTACTTGAAATTATGCGCTAAAATTATTTATCTCCTTTTTTACCATTACATACAAAAATTGTTACAAATCTTCTCTGTTTTAGACTGCGAGGCACCGCCGGCTTGTGTGAATGCAGAAAAATTACTAGAAAATCTGGTAAAGTTGAACGCAGCGCGAAGATTGTATTGTCGACGAAAGTATTGGATTCTGCCGATAGACTGAGAGATACATTGGTCCATGAATTGTGTCATGCAGCAACTTGGATAGTCAATTGTGTGTCAGATGGACATGGTTCTTTTTGGAAATCATGGTAAAATACAAAAATCTTTTTTATTGAGTTTGATTCGATTCTTTTTTATTTTGTACTAGTTAATCACATTTTTGAGAGGTCGTTAATATCCTAAATCTTTTACTTGCTAATACTTGAATGAGCTTTTACCAATGGACAATATTTTGATATATTTCAATTATGTGATTTATAATTCGTGAATATCTTTTCTGTTTTTTTTAAATTGTATTGTTAATGTTCGACTGCTGCATTTGTTTGTTTGTAATGTTATGCTAAAATGCGTCTTAAGCTATTAGTTTAGTCCGATACTGGCTAATGAGAGTTTAAAATTTTTTGATGGTATTTATTTTCAGGGCGTACAAAGCAATGGAAAAGTATCCGGAGTTACCACCCATTAAACGATGTCATGACTACATTGTTAATACCAAATACGTTTATAAGTGTGTCAGCTGTGGCTACCGGTATGTATTATATCCTGAATTTCATTTATCGGCCAACATGAGACATTTAATGTAGGCCAGTGTCATTATGACATATTTATCATTTTCAATTAAAATTTCTGGCTGCTCAATTTTTATTAAACATTTATTATGTATTCTGCGTCACCGTCTACAAGTTCATGGTGATTTTTAAAATTATATAAACGGTAATTTTATTATTATTATTATTTCAATACCCTCCTGTCCAAATAAATATTATAAATAAATATTATGTGACTTTCATTGCAGAATTGGCAGACACTCCAAATCATTAGATATCGAAAGAAAACGTTGTGGATATTGCCATGGTAAATTTGAGGTTTTAATAAATAAAGTTTTAAAGAATGGCATAACAAAAACGGTACCGGTTACCCCCAAAAAAGAACTAACGCCATTTGCCATGTTTGTTAAAGAAAATTACGCAATCCACAAAAGTCCTAGTCGAAAACATGGGGATGTAATGAAGATTCTTGGCCAAAAGTTTGCTGAGGTTAAGGTTAAATGTAATTAACCATTGTCGTGTGGAAATCCCAGGTGTTAATTTTAACATCTTATTGTAGTACGAAAGGGACATACGTTTACTATGGTAAGAGATTACCGAGGAGGCTGATTATAACACTGGGTATTTTCTTAGTTTTGACTACAACTGATTCATGTTTTGTAGCAGATTAACTTTCTTTTTGACACTTATTTCTATTGAAAACTGTATGACTAGTGATTATAATGTATAATGATAAAAGAAGAGGCATCGTCGTAAAGAGAACTTTTGTCTTGATTTACTTAATAACTTTACAGTATATGACAACATGTACTATAAATATTGTTTTGAAATAAGCAGTCCATACAATATTTGATTTAATATCAATTAATAATAGAAAATAAGTTGTATCCAAAGACCTTAGTAACACAGGAGACAAAATACTTCATTGATAACGTGCTTTCAAACACGAGCCAACATTACTTGTAAACAAGTAATGTGTAAGAGAAAGAAAGACTTATCCTTGTCGCCTTCAAGTTGCTCATTGGCAACGTTGTAATCTCCGGTATGCGTTCTGCAGCCAGTGGCGTACTGATCGCTGACTGCTTTTGAACTATGTATACAATACATAATATATAATTAATAGCATACATTAAAAAGCCAACGTGCCGAGAATTTAACCGCTCTTCAACTTATTTTGAAACTGAAATTTAGTCGATATTTAATTGGAATGAGTTTTTCAGTAAAATAATTTAAATATTAATATGTATAAGGTATTCGCTAAGAAAGTCTGTTAATCTTTCTTTGTAGTAGGTATTTCTTGATATAGCTGAAAAACCTTCATTTCGTATATCGAAAAAACGATACTTAAATTAATATATTTATGTATAATTTGAAGATAATCTAATTTTAAAATCATTTTATGCATTACAAATAGGAAGTCAGGAAATAAAAAAAGGCACATTATTCTCAATAGTTTATTTTTAGCTATATATATTAAATTAAACACAATGATAATAAATAATAATTATCTACTATGAACATACAAATTAATTATGTTTTTGCAGACTTTATGCAGTTTCTGTATCGCTTTTTAATAAGTATGAAGTCTATTTGATTGCGAATAATTCTTTCAGGGGAATGGGCGTTAGAGGTCCACGTATAGAGCCTTCTATTTGGAAGTTTAAAAAAGGTGTTTGAGACAATGAAATCCTGTTCCTGGCAGAACTGAACTAGCCGGTCTCCTCTATCGTTTGCTGTACCTAATCCGTATATACCGGTAATATCCTCTCGTGGTGTATTTCCTACTTTGGCATTAAAATCGCCCATGATAAAAGTCACTACTATCCATATCACCAGGATAACGCCTTTTCCTAAAAAATATCAAGCCCCTGGTAAATTATACTAAAAAAAGAGCTTTTTATGAACAAATATCAAAATTTCATAACGGTAAAATGTAAATTTGAATAATGTACCAAATATACCAACATTTAGCTTCAGTCCACTTCTGAAACATGTTGATGTAATACCTACCTCTTTTACTTCCAATTTTTGCACTAGCTACAGGGGCTTCAATTATATCAGAATGGGATTCTCCTGCTTCTGATGCAGTTTCTGTCACAGAACTGGTTGAACCCTTGTTGGCTTCTAATGAAACTGGCTCTGGAGGTGCCATGAATAGATTTAACAATTATACTTTCAGACCTAAAATATGTATTAATTCAATATATCAAAATATTAAAAAGCCTTTCTAAAGGATACCTTTTGATTAGGGACCCCATATTAGCGGTTGAAACAGTGGACTCCATAATAGTTTTTTCTAAGAATAGCTGAGCAATCCTAAAAATGGATATAAATGCGGTTAATGCACATACCTACTTAGCTAGTTTAATTTCATCCAAAAATAAAAATAACAGAACTTACTTAGGATATTTTTTCGGTATTGGAGGTGTTCCACAAACAGATGAGTCCACAGACCTAACATCTGTGGTTGAGTCAGAGCTAGAAGAATATAAATTATTATTATAATATAATAAATATAATTATAAATATTTTTTACCTAGTGGATGCATCATCCAAAAATAAAACACCTTCACACCGTCGAGGATTTGCACCCTTTCTAACGAATCTTGCTCCCTTAGATTTCGTTGCCAGATCCTCTGGAAAAAAATGACCCGAGCGTAACCATGGAGTTTTTGACAAAAGTGGTCCTTTAGCAATGCCAACTAAAGAAAACCAGAGTTTTCGTTTTTCCAGTTCCTGAGGAAACCTAATTTAAAAAATACAATATAAGTACCTAATGTAAAAAGGCTATAATCAGCCTTATACTCCAGAGCTAGGAAGGTTATATCCTACGTAGATTTACCACTTACTTCTTTAATGCTGCTTTGAATTACTAAGCGGTTACATTGTTGGGCGTAAATGAACCAACATTATTTTCAGAAAGTATCTGTTTGCTTTTGTTACTAATAATTTAATAGAAATAAAAATTCAAAATGTAACAAATTTATCATATCAAACAAACCCCGCCACTGTGTAAACTAACACCAAACACAAACAAATTTCCAAACATAACCACACTTACCTGTGAAAAGTTAAATCTGGAAATAAACTATCCACTTTTCCACAAACTACACAACCACGAACCATAGTTATTCAATAAATATTTAAAGTTTAAAAAAACACACACAAGAATATCGCAAAACAAGAAAATACTTCAAAAAACGATGAAAAGCGCTAATGACATGAGTGTTTCTCAACGTCAACGTCGCAAATTATAATTTCATTCATAACGCCGTGTTCTGTCGTACAAGAAGCGTAAAGTTGTAAACGATGTTGCCGTAGTACGCTTTTATTCTATGAGAGTAATTCCTAAAATAAAATAATTATCCCGTTTTGAACAATTTAATCTTACAATGAACTAATTTAGAACCTAAGTATAGTAATAAAAATTTTTATTACCATTTTAGTTACAAATAATTATTTACATCGCTCATTTTTTATTTGTTGTGACAAAAATTTAAAGATATTCCAAATACATTTGTAAGTCTGGCAATGCTTGTATTAGGATAAATAGAGGAAGGGACGATGTTTGCTAACCCTGAAAACGTAAACAATGTGGTCTCCTGTGTTATTAAGGTCTTTGGTTTTGTAAGACTACGTATTTTATATGTATATATACGTTTATGTAATATTTATTTTATATTTTTAATAAATACATATATTATGACAATATTTGCTAATTTCTAGTTCCGTATGTGTTTCACGACCAATAGGTTTTGAAATTATCAGAACTATACATTCCATATATACGATGTTTCAAAAAGACGCGGCAATATTTAAGGGGGTGAAAAGTTCCAATAAACGTCTGGAAATGTAGTGTTTTCAAGATACAAGGTGTTAAAGTTTATTTTGTAAATAACCGTTTTTTTTAATGAAGTCAAATATCTCCTTACCGATTTCTTTGAAATTTGGCAGCGTTGTTGTAGAAATAGGGAGCTTATATGGCCCTAACTAGATCAAATTTATTAAGGCCAGTGGCGTTAGGGGGGTAACTTAATAAAAATTATTGACAAAAAAAATTACGCCACTGATACGATATTGTCTTGATATAAAGCTACTAGAACTACAACTTTTTATCTCTTCTATTTTTTCATATGTATTATGTTGCTTTGTTTACGAGATAAAAATTTGAAGCATTTTTCAACATACCAAGAATATTTGCGAATAATTCCACTAAAAATCAGTAACGTTGATGATATTTGACTGCGCGAATCATTTTGAATCTGTCAAATTTGTTGAAGTCGAAGAATGACTATATCAATGCCGAGATGACCGACATGCACTTAATTTATGTATTCGCCGATGGCAATGCATTAGCATTAGAAGGTAGGCGGTTGCACACTGAAAGATTTCCTCAGCGTATGGCTCCTAATAGAAAAATTTTCGAAAGCATTAATCGACGCCTTCATGAAACAGCCACACTAAAACGAAGTGGAGGACCAGGAAGACCAAAGACAGCAAGAATGGTAGAGCTGGAAGGGATGTGATGAACATGGTTGAAGAAAATCCAGGTTCTTCTAATCGAAAAGTTGCTGAGATTTTGAATGTAACTAATATTACTGTTTGGCGCATTCGAAAGGACAATTTGTTATATCCATACCACATCCAACGCGTTCAAGCACTTATTCCTGCTGATTGCTGAAATTCCTCAACTACTGATGTTGATTTTTGTTACTGATGAAGCGAGTTCTTCAAGAAATAAAATGAGGAATGTTCATAATAACCATTTATTGTATTATATATCTAATACTTATGTGGTTGTGGCAACAGTGTAATCGAACTTCTAATAGAACTGTCAATGCTAGACGACAGAACGTCAACTGATAGGAGATCGCGCCTAACCGCCTAACTAGTAACATGTAATAATCTAAGAACGCTTGTATAATTTTAATTATTATTTTTTTATTTGTTATTAAATACTTTAAATCGAACCCAACTAGTTTTCTTGAGTATTTAATAGATTTATGGTGTGATGAAAATACGCATGCGATATTTGAAGATCATTTTCAACATTAGTTGGATTTCTGGAAAACGTATCATTGGCAATAAGAAATGCAATGTGGTTGATGCACGATGATGCACCAGTTGCTCGTGAGTTTTTAATAGACACATACGGATATCGCCCGGATTTAATCCCACTGGATTTTTTCATGTGGAGAGAGTTCGCCAGTCAATGAGAAAGTATCCGAGAGGTGGTCCCTTTCAACAGTTTTTGTAAATTTTTGTATACATGTTAATTTTATTTATTTATTTTTATCTTGCTTCGAAATGATATTTTTACTTGAATTATTATTCTTGGTATGTTGAAAAATTTTTAAAATTTTTTACTCGTAAACGAAGTAACATTATATGAAACTAGCTGTTGCCCTCGAGACACGAATAGCTCTCCATATTTAAGTGTAAAAGTAATAATTTTATGACCTTTTTGTCATTTATCTAAATTTTTGTTTTGTTTTAGACATCAGCTATTTTTTTTTTTTGTATCGGGTTTCGTGCCTTTTTCTTCTCTTTGGAGGCACTATTTATACGCAGATATTTTATATTTCAGATCTAGGCCAAATTCTTGTACGCAAAATAATTGATTTTTTTTTAGTTTTATTATAAAATTTATTTTGCCCCCTTTTCTACTATTTACGAACGCCTTTGTAAACAAAATTGTTATGCTGCATGTTGTAGGTTATCCGTTAAGTGGTTTTTGAGTTATCACGGATACAATTTTTTCCTGACCCTTTTATAGAATTTTCACGGACGCCTATGGAACATTAATTTTTGTCGTGTATTTTTAACACCAATTCAACTAGTTAAATATAAAATTTTTTACATTTTAATTTTTTTTTCATTTTACCCCTTTTTTTACTATTTACGAACGCCTATGTAAATAAAAATTTTATGCTGCATTTTTTAGGTTATCTTATATGAAAGCCAATTTTTCTGGTATATTTGGAAAACATTTTTTTTTCGTTTTTGACCCTTTTTAAGACTATTTTCGAACGCCTGTGTGAACTAATTCTTTTATGTAACATTTTTTAGGTTATATTCTATCACACCTATAAAAAATTATTCAATATTTCGGATAAGTTTAAGAACTATAATTTTTTTAATTTTTGAACCCTCTTTTAAACCCCTTGCCTACGCTCAATGTTAATCACCACCTATAAATAGCCTGTAGTATTTTCGTACCAAATGTGGTTAAAATCCGTTAAGTGGTTTTTGAGTTATCACGGATACAAATTTTTTCTGACCCTTTTATAGAATTTTCACGGACGCCTATGGAACATTAATTTTTGTCGTGTATTTTTAACACCAACTCAACTAGTTAAATATAAAAATTTTTACATTTTATTTTTTTTTATTTTACCCTTTTTTCTACTATTTACGAACGCCTATGTAAATAAAAAACTTATGCTGCATTTTTTAGGTTATCTTATATCACAGCTATATATAATTAGCCAATTTTTCTGGTATATTTGGGAAACATTTTTTTTTCGTTTTGACCCTTTTTTAACACTATTTTCGAACGCCTGTGTGAACTAATTCTTTTATGTAACATTTTTTAGGTTATATTCTATCACAACTATAAAAAATTATTCAATATTTCGGATAAGTTTAAGAACTATGATTTTTTAAATTTTTGAAACCTCTTTTAAACCCGTTGCCTACGCTCAATGTTAGTCACCACCTATAATTATCCTGTAGTATTTTCGTACCAAATGTGGTTAAAATCCGTTAAGTGGTTTTTGAGTTATCACGGATACAAATTTTTTCTGACCCTTTTATAGAATTTTTACGGACGCCTATGGTACATTAATTTTTGTCGTGTATTTTTAACACCAATTCATCTAGTTAAATATAAAATTTTTTACATTTTAATTTTTTTTTATTTTACCCCTTTTTCTACTATTTACGAACGCCTATGTGAATACAAATTTTATGCTGCATTTTTTAGGTTGTCTTATATCAAAGCTATATATAATTAGCCAATTTTTCTGGTATATTTGGGAAACGTTTTTTTTTTCGTTTTTGACCCTTTTTTTAAACTATTTTCGAACGCCTTTGTGAACCAATTCTTTTATGGAATATTTTTTAGCTTATATTGTATCACAACTATGAAAAATTATTCCATATTTCGAATAAGTTTAGGAAATATATATTTTTTATGTTTTGACCCCTTTTCCACTATTTACGAACGCCTATGAAAGTAAGTTATTCATGACACATTTTATAGGTTATATTCTATCAAAACTATCAATAACTAGTTAATATTTCTGCTATTTTTAAGAAATACGTTTTTTTTTAATCTTTTTTACCCCATTTTACACTATTTTCGAACGCCAATGTGGTCTAATATTTTATGTTCAATATTTTAGGTTATATTCAATTAAATGCGTAAAAATTTATGCAGTATTTCGGATAAGTTTAAGAACTATGAATTTTTTTAATTTTTGAGCCCTCTTTTAAACCTTTTGCCTACGCTCAATGTTTCCCAAAATCTAATCAGCTCCTTGCCATGTCCAATAGTATTTTTGTACCAAATTTGGTTAAAATCTGTTAAGCGGTTTTTGCGTTTTCGTGGATACAGACAGACAGACAGACATCTTTTTAAAACTACTTATTAGCTCTCCATATCATATATGTAATATATGTATATATGGAGACTATTAGTTTCATGAAAAAAAAATTTTTTTTAATTTCACCGGAAATACTTCTTTTTGGTCATTTTATACATAAATAAGTAGTTTTAAAAAAATGTCTGTCTGTCTGTCTGTCTGTCTGTCTGTCTGTCTGTCTGTATGTCTGTCTGTCTGTCTGTCTGTCTGTCTGTATCCACGAAAACGCAAAAACCGCTTAACAGATTTTAACCAAATTTGGTACAAAAATACTATTGGACATGGCAAGGAGCTGATTAGATTTTGGGAAACATTGAGCGTAGGCAAAGGGTTTAAAAGAGGGTTCAAAAATTAAAAAAATTCATAGTTCTTAAACTTATCCGAAATACTGCATAATTTTTTACGAATTTAATTGAATATAACCTAAAATATTGAACATAAAATATTAGACCACATTGGCGTTCGAAAATAGTGTAAAATGGGGTAAAAAAGATTAAAAAAAAACGTATTTCTTAAAAATAGCAGAAATATTAACTAGTTATTGATAGTTTTGATAGAATATAACCTATAAAATGTGTTATGAATAACTTACTTTCATAGGCGTTCGTAAATAGTGGAAAAGGGGTCAAAACATAAAAAATATATATTTCCTAAACTTATTCGAAATATGGAATAATTTTTCATAGTTGTGATACAATATAAGCTAAAAAATATTCCATAAAAGAATTGGTTCACATAGGCGTTCGAAAATAGTTTAAAAAAAGGGTCAAAAACGAAAAAAAAAACGTTTCCCAAATATACCAGAAAAATTGGCTAATTATATATAGCTTTGATATAAGATAACCTAAAAAATGCAGCATAAAATTTTTATTCACATAGGCGTTCGTAAATAGTAGAAAAAGGGGTAAAATAAAAAAAAATTAAAATGTAAAAAATTTTATATTTAACTAGATGAATTGGTGTTAAAAATACACGACAAAAATTAATGTACCATAGGCGTCCGTAAAAATTCTATAAAAGGGTCAGAAAAAATTTGTATCCGTGATAACTCAAAAACCATTTAACGGATTTTAACCACATTTGGTACGAAAATACTACAGGATAATTATAGGTGGTGATTAACATTGAGCGTAGGCAACGGGTTTAAAAGAGGTTTCAAAAATTTAAAAAATCATAGTTCTTAAACTTATCCGAAATATTGAATAATTTTTTATAGTTGTGATAGAATATAACCTAAAAAATGTTACATAAAAGAATTAGTTCACACAGGCGTTCAAAAATAGTGTTAAAAAAGGGTCAAAAACGAAAAAAAAATGTTTCCCAAATATACCAGAAAAATTGGCTAATTATATATAGCTTTGATATAAGATAACCTAAAAAATGCAGCATAAAATTTTTATTTACATAGGCGTTCGTAAATAGTAGAAAAAGGGGTAAAATAAAAAAAATTAAAATGTAAAAATTTTTATATTTAACTAGTTGAGTTGGTGTTAAAAATACACGACAAAAATTAATGTTCCATAGGCGTTCGTGAAAATTCTATAAAAGGGTCAGAAAAAATTTGTATCCGTGATAACTCAAAAACCACTTAACGGATTTTAACCACATTTGGTACGAAAATACTACAGGCTATTTATAGGTGGTGATTAACATTGAGCGTAGGCAAGGGGTTTAAAAGAGGGTTCAAAAATTTAAAAAAATTATAGTTCTTAAACTTATCCGAAATATTGAATAACTTTTTATAGGTGTGATAGAATATAACCTAAAAAATGTTACATAAAAGAATTAGTTCACACAGGCGTTCGAAAATAGTCTTAAAAAAAGAGTCAAAAACGAAAAAAAAATGTTTCCCAAATATACCAGAAAATTTGGCTAATTATATATAGCTTTCATATAAGATAACCTAAAAAATGCAGCATCAAATTTTTATTTACATAGGCGTTCGTAAATAGTAAAAAAAAGGGGTAAAATGAAAAAAAAAATAAAATGTAAAAATTTTTATATTTAACTAGTTGAATTGGTGTTAAAAATACACGACAAAAATTAATGTTCCATAGGCGTCCGTGAAAATTCTATAAAAGGGTCAGGAAAAAATTGTATCCGTGATAACTCAAAAACCACTTAACGGATAACCTACAACATGCAGCATAACAATTTTGTTTACATAGGCGTTCGTAAATAGTAGAAAAGGGGGCAAAATAAATTTTATAATAAAACTAAAAAAAAATCAATTATTTTGCGTACAAGAATTTGGCCTAGATCTGGAATATAAAATATCTGCGTATAAATAGTGCCTCAAAAGAGAAGAAAAAGGCACAAAACCCGATACAAAAAAAAAATAGCTGATGTCTAAAACAAAACAAAAATTTAGATAAATGACAAAAAGGTCATAAAATTATGACTTTTACACTTAAATATGGAGAGCTATTCGTGCCTCGAGGGCAACAGCTAGTTTATGTATAAAATGACCAAAAAGAAGTATTTCCGGTGAAATTAAAAAAAATTTTTTTTCATGAAACTAATAGTCTCCATATATACATATCTTACATATATGATATGGAGAGCTAAAAATAGAAGAGATAAAAAGTTGCAGTTCTAGTTGCTTTATCTCAAGACAATATCGAAATTAAATTACAGTCAGTGGCGAATATTTTTTTGTTAATAATTCTTATCAAGTTGCACCCTTAACGCCACTGGACTTAATAATTTTGATCTGGTTAGGGCCATATAACCTCCCTATTTCTAGCAACAACGCTCTCAAATTTCAAAGAAATCCGTAAGGAGATATTAAAAAAAAAAAAACCTTAACACCTTGAATTTTGGAAACAATACATTCCCGGACTTTTGTTCATAAAATGACCTGATAAATTACCGCCTTAATTATTACCGTGTCTTTTTGAAACACCATGTATATAAATTATTTTGTGGAGTAGACATGTTTCATTTAGGGATCTCATTCACTCCTCGATATATGGATTACTTCAGAAGAACAAATTCGCAATGGCAGCCAGTCGGAAGAGTAGATTTTGTATATAGCTGTTGGATTCTTCACATAAGCTAACTAACTCCAAGTTACGTTCTTTGTATTAAAATATTCTGGTTGTGACTAGTTTTGGTCCATGACCATCTTCACCCAACATTCTTTTCGACATAGAAATCTGCAACATAAACACAAAATTTCAAGGGGTATTTTCCTCTTGGCAAAAAATTACTGAATTATTTGTATTATCTATTGGACTTGTCGTCTTATTATTATATTAACCTGTGATTAAAAAATTAATAGATTTTTCAATAAAGTAATCGCTGTGGTCCTGGAAACAACCACAGCCTTCTTTAGAACAAGTGAATTTGGCAAAATGGAATCCAAGTCGATTATGTGTGTTTACAACGGAACTTTTGTATCACGCGATCTAATTAAATGAGTTCTTATTGAGCTTAATTAAAACAGTTTTTTATAAAACTAGTAGTAATAAGTGTGTATAAATATATCGTCTAAATTTTGTGTAATTTACAATACCGATTAAAATGTTAGTTAATAAAATAAAGTAATTTGTTTGGACTCTTAGACTGTGGTTAAAATTGCGGGATTCCTATAGGGATACTAATTGGTTCTATTTTTGGGTCGGCAACAGCCTTCTTTTTATAAAACTAGCAGTGATAAATAAATATATCGTCTAAATTTTCTGTAAGTTACAACACCGGATAAACTGTTTTTTAATAAAATAAAGTGGCTTAAGCTGCGGCAATATTTTTGTCGTATACCTACCTAACTAAGCGGTGGAAGTGTCTGATATACATATTGCTTGACTTAATTCTTATACCATCTTCATTAGACAGCTTTACATGCGATGTTTATGACATGTCTGCGGCAGCGGATCACTGTATTGTTCACGGTTGCATATTTTTCAAACAGCAAAAATCAACTGCTAGATATTTTAAAACCCGACTCCTGGGCAGAGTAGATAAGGAGCATCTTAATAATTTGCTTTCATTTACACCTTTCGAAAATATTTTTTTAATTGATAACATTAATCTTAAAGTGATAAATTTTAATAATTTAATAATTACATTATTTGATACAATTGCCCCAATGCGGGAATTTGCAACTAAAAAGGAGAATAAGCCTTGGTTTACATATACAATAAAAAAGATGACTAACTTAAAACATAAAGCTTACGACAGATACAAAAATTCTAGATCTCCTGTACATTGGCAGTATTATAAGCAACTAAGAAATGAAACTAATAATGCAATCGCTAGGGAAAAGAAGAGTTATCTTGAATCTTGTGTCCGGGGAACGAATAATGCCCGCGAGTTGTGGAAAAAATTTAGAATTTTAGATATATACAAAAAGCAAACGTGTAATATCTTACCTGACAATATAAATAAGCCAGGATCAATTAATAAGCATTTTTTACAAAATTCCAAATTTGTGGTGCCCGACTATGACCTAATTCAGTTTTACAATTTTAATCTATATAAAAATTTTAATGAGCTCTTTAGTTTTTCTCTGATTGATGAGCACACGGTATTGCAGTATATAAATAATATTAAATCGAAGGCTACAGGTCCAGATGGCTTGAATATTGATATGATTTCTCTATGTTGTCCGTTTATTCTCCCCTACCTGGTAAATATTTTTAACTCTTGCTTATTAACATCAACTTTCCCTGGTAGTTGGAAGATTTCAAAAGTGTTTCCTTTACCTAAGAATGATGTCATAGAGGATTGTAATGATTTAAGACCAATATCTATACTTTCACCCTTAGCTAAAATACTGGAAAAAATCATGGCTTCCCAAATCATCAGTTTTATTAGAGATAACAACATTTTACCTATGAGGCAGTCAGGGTTTAGGAAAGGTCATAGTTGTGCTACAGCTTTGCTTGATCTGGTGGATGATGTTTTGCGAGATATTGATTCTGGTAAAACGTCCGTCCTTGTCTTGTTGGACTACTCTAAAGCATTTGACAAGGTTAATCATCAGATACTTTTGTCGATATTGCACTATTCAGGATTCTCAGACTCAGCTATTAAACTAATGAAAAGCTATCTATCTAATAGAAATCAATTTGTGGAAACTAGTAACGGATGCTCAAGTGAGCAGCATGTCCTATGTGGAGTTCCACAAGGTTCAGTGCTTGCGCCTCTTCTTTTCTGTCTCTACACAGCAAATATATATAAATCTCTTCAGCATTGTGCCAATTATGAGTATGCTGACGACAGACAATTGAGATATGCTTTTGATTTTCAAGATATTAATAATGCACAGATCGCAATAAATGAGGATTTACATGCACTAGCGCAAAGCTCTTTCAAACATCAAATGATTGTTAATCCAACAAAATCTTCATTTATTGTTTTTGGAAAACATAAACATTTAGTAGAACAACAGTTAAATATTGAGATGAATAATAGTTTAATACCTTCAAAAACGGTCGTTAAGAGTTTGGGGCTTGTCTTGGATTCGGACTTGCGCTTCAGCAGTCATATTAGTAAATGTTTGAGCAGAGCTTACGCAAATTTGAAAATGTTATATCCACACAGACACATATTATCGCAGTCAATTAAGATTAAATTAACAGAATCGCTTGTTTTGAGTCATTTCAACTATTGTGATGTGGTGTTTGGACCTTGTTTAACGGTAGTGGATAAAACAAGAATTTAACGCGTTCAAAAGTGCTGCTTAAGGTATATTTTTGGAATACGGAAATACGATCCGGTTTCCTATAAACTAAGGGACGCTAATTGGTTGAATATGGACTGCAGGAGAATACTTCATTCTGCAGCTCTCTTTCATACCATTATCGTTTTTAAATGTCCTCCGTATCTTTATAACAAAATAGCATTTCGTTCCGATGTACATACACTTAATCTTAGATTTAAGGGTCTTCTGTCACCACCACCATATCAAACAAATATTTTTAAGAGATCTTTCACGTTTAATATATACACCCTTTATAATAATCTGCCAGAAAGATTAAAATCCCTTAAGTTGTCAGCTTTCAAAAATTGCTATAGAGAGATATTGTCAATAGATCAATGAAATTTTTATTTGATTTTTTATTTTTTTTTTGTCGTGTATCATGTGATACATGTGTGTATTTTGTATCTGTGCCGCATTTTGTGCCTCTGTATATATATATATATATATATATTTTTTTTCTATAATTTTTTTTGCATGTAATTTTTTTACTTTTATAATATAAATATTCCTATAATGTAATTATATTTCATAATTATGGTGTTGTTGTTGTACATAGTTATATTTTTTTTCTCTAGGGTTAAAATTATGTATCAGTTTTTACTGTTTTTCTAACCCTTTTTGTAATTTGTTTAGTTTACTGTAAAAATGTTTAATTGAAATTTATAACTGATATAATTACAAATAAACTGTTATTATTATTATTATTATTATATCTTATCTCTATTATCTTGTTACTGTCGAAAATCCCACTGCCATGGTGGATCAGCAATATTTGTTAAAAATGATAACTACTCTATGTATGTGCCGTTAAATTTAATAATCAATTTCTCTATTGAGATGGACTTTGAATGTTCGGCAGTCATTTACGGCAAGATAGTTTGCGATATTAGAATATATTGAGCACCGATGGGTGATGTGAATGAATTCTGTTCTCGGCTGCCGCCAGTTTTGTCTGAGGTTTCACAAAGATTTGAGACGTTTTTAGTGTGTGGTGATTTCAAAATAAATGACTGGAGTGACCAATCTAATTACAGTTGCAAGCTTTTATATGACTCATTTGGTCTGTAATCTCTTGTTGGCTCACTTACTCGGGTTGCGCAGTTGTCATCAAAAACCGTTTCATCTATGGTTGATTAGCTTCTCACAAGCGACCCTCTCTCCACGGAAGTGTTCAACTTTGATATGCGTTTATCTGATCATTACGTTCAATTGACTAAGCTTGTATATGGTCGAAGTTTTACGAATGCCACCTTTAGTGAATTCCGTTTTTTGCTTAGTGCTCTGGACGTTGATGGTTTTGGCGGCATGTGTTTTGAGGATGCTTTGGAAAGACGTGCCAAATCTCATAGACCGAGGACATTTAAAATATTTTTTTCTGATGACCTGCAACTGGAATACAATAAACTTCAGAACATAAATAAATTGGTTGAGACAACACACTCAAGATGATAAATTGCAACAGATTTATAGGGAGCAGAGGAAAATGGTTGACAGGATGATTTCGGTTGGGAAGAGTACCTAATCTGTTTGTTCGTTTAACTGAATCCCAAAATAAAACAAAAACTGTCTGGAACATATTTACGGAATACACTGGCAGACAGAAGAAACAGCTATTTCTCAAAATAACATTACAATTAGGAATCCCACGGAAATTCTACTCTTTGTAATCATTTTTCCACCATTCTTAATAAAGGGTTCTCCAATAATAATAATAATAATAAAGGCATTTATTGTCCAACAGTTAGATAACCATTTACAGGACAAAATACATAGAAAAATAAACTTAGTTATACTTAACATTTCTCGGTACAAAACAATATAACAACCCAACGAACAACCAAACATAAATTCCGTATTTAAACTTAAAAATATATATTAGCAGAGTGCTTATTTGCAGTAAAGTTAAGTTACTGATGTTGACTGATTAGAATATTAATTGACAACTTATTATCATACAACTTATTAAAAATATAATGTCACATAACATATACAGTGTGTATTACAATATACAGTGTGTATTGTAACACCCCCACTTTATGTGATATTACTACACAGTCCTAATTGCTTCACAAATTTTGAAAACTTTTCATTACACAAAGGTTTCGTGAGTACGTCAGCTGTCATATCATTAGTACCAGTCGAAACAATTTTGATTTCTTCGTTGTCTTGTTTCTCTCTCACGAAATGATGTCTTAGGTCTATGTGCTTAGTTCTAGGGCGAAACGCTGCATCTTTACTGAGATCAACAGCTCCTTTATTATCACAAAATATTTGGACTGGAGCATTCGTTCGTAGACCTATCTCTTGCAATATATTTCGGAGGAATATAGCCTCTTGTGTAGTAAAACTTAATGCCATATATTCCGCTTCAGTTGTGGATAGAGCAACAGTTGCTTGTTTTTTTGAGAACCAACTGATTGCACCCCCACAAGAGACAAATACATATCCAGTAGTCGACCTTCGATCATCCACAGTGCCAGCCCAGTCAGAGTCACTAAAACCACGTATGTCATCTTCAATCCGTTTAAAAGTTAATTTAAAATTTTTGGACCCCTTTAAGTAGCGCAAAACTCTTTTGGCAGCTATCCAGTGCACTCGTCCCGGATTCTGATTATATCTTGATAAAACCCCCACTGCATACGAAATGTCTGGTCTAGTACACTGTGCAGCATACATTATGCTCCCAATAGCTTCCTGGTACGGTATCTTGGACATTTCTTCTTTTTCTCGTTCGTCTTTTGGTTGCATATCTTTTGTTAATTTTTGATTTGGATCAAACGGAGTCTGTACAGGTTTGCAGTCATGCATCCCAAATCTTTGTAACAATTCATTTATATATTTTTCTTGATCAACCGTAATTGTTCCTTCAGCTCTATTTCTCGTAATTCTCATTCCCAAACAATAATGAGCTTCTCCCATATCTTTCATTTTGAACCTTCTCATGAGTGCGGATTTTATATCTGCTTTTTCACCTTGATTATTTGAGAAAATGAGTAAGTCATCTACATATACTGCGATGACGACGAGACTCTCTCCATTCTGTTTAAAATAAATACACGGATCAAGTTTGGATTGTTTGAACTTGAATTGTTTAATTGCAGAGTCCAACTCTTTATTCCAAACACGGCTCGCTTGCTTTAAACCATACAATCCCTTTAATAATCGACAGTATGTTTGATCAGGTAACTGCATATAAATCTCTTCTGAAATTTTTGGATTTAGAAATGCAGTTACTACATCCATTTGATCAACATCCCAATCAAATTTAGCTGCAAGCGACAAAAGAAGTCTGATTGAACTATAACGGACTACTGGTGAATAGGTCTCTTCGTAGTCTAAACCTGGTCGTTGAGAGTACCCCTTCGCAACCAAACGAGCTTTGTAGCGTTCGATATCTCCGTTGTGGTTCAATTTTCTTTTGAATGTCCATTTACATTTAATTGCTTGTTTACCTGGGGGTAAGTCACATAACTTCCATGTTCCATTTTCCGCATGTGCCTTAATTTCTTCATCCATAGCCTTTTTCCACTCATCCCGTTCTTCAGAATTCAATGCTTCCTCAGAAGTTTTAGGTTCTAGCATATTTAAGAATGCTTCACAGACAAAATTCTCATTAAAAATATTTTTGTTCGGCTTAGAAATTCGAGTGGTCCTGCGGCGTTCACTTTCTGGTAACTCGCCAGTTGATTCTGTGTCTTCTACACTTTTGTCAATTTTGATATCATGTTCTGATCTGCTTTCTTCGATTTCTATTTCTTCTGCCTCAGGATATTGTTGCTGTTGTTCTTTCCCCCCTTCAACAGTATTTTCGATAACTTCTAAATAGTGTTGAACTTCCTCTGGGAACAATTGATCAATATTTAGCTGCGAAGAAATACCAGAATCGTCTTTTGTTTGAGATACATACTCATCTTCATAAAACGTCGCGTCTCTGGAAATTTTCAGTTTCTTTGTTTTTGGATGGATAAATCTGAAGCCTTTCGAACATTCGCTGTACCCAACGAAAATATATTCTTCTGCTTTTCTATCAAATTTCTTGCGATTTTCTTTAGGTATATGTATCAGTGCTTTACAACCAAACACATGAAAGTATGAGACGGTTGGTTTCTTATTTGACCAGATTTCTTCAGGTGTAGAATTTTTCAGTGCTTTTGTAGGGGCTCTGTTTTTCAAGTAGACGGCCGTATTTATCGCTTCTGCCCAAAACTCAGTAGGTAGTGATGACTCAATTAACATGGTTCGTGCATATTATATAAGTTGTAGTTCTTATTATTCGCGGAATTTGCTTGAAGTATAGACTGATTTAGCTGATACATTCCATTTAATTCAGTGCCTGTTGCTAAAATATCTTCTTGCTTCAAGTAAATATTTTTCTCAGAAATTCGACAACCATTTTTCTTGTCAAAAATTACCGTTTTTCCTGTGCTTACAATTTTGCTCACTGACAGTAAATTTAGCTTTATTTCAGGAGCTAGTATAACATCTTTAATTGTAGCAATCCGCGTCTTCGGTAAACTAATTTCTACTTCGCCTTGACCAACACATTTCAAATTTTCTCCATTTGCGACAGCCAATTCTCTGTCACTAATGTATTGAAAATTTTGAATAAAATTTTTACTATGAGTAAAATGAGCTGTGGCACCAGAATCAATGTACCATTGGTCTTTCTTTGACTGTAAGTCTTCACACGCCATAGCAAAGTTTGCTTCAGGCTTTCTTTTTGGTTTTGGACAAACATTCGCTTTATGATTATAGTCATTGCAATTGTAACAGCGTGGACCCTTAAATTTGCTATGAGTTTTCTTACCATATCGATATTTTCCTGAAAATGCCGCTTCTTCTGAATTTGTTTTCTGATTATCACTTAAATTTTGAATATTTTCTTGAAGTAATAAATTTTTAACAAATTCTGTCGTTGTGGTCTGTTTAGAGCCTTGTATACCCATGATTAGAGGTCTGTATTCATTTGGTAAACCGCCTAAAATAATCCCACCAACAATATGATCTTTAAAGGGTTCGCCTATATTTTCTAGCTGTTCGGCAATTTTTATTATACCACTTACATAAGCTTGCATAGATGAACACGTTTCAAATTTTGTTCTAAATAAACTTGAATATAATCCAACTAACCTTACGATTCCAGAATCCTCATACGCTCTTTGTAAATTTAACCAAGCTTCGGCTGAAGTTTTTGCTTTTCTCGTTTCTGACGCAGCATTCGGTTTAAGAGAAAGATTAATTTTTGCAAGAGCACGTTGATCTAATTCAGGATTTACTTCTTGATTAGGTTTTGGTTCAACACAACACCAGAGTCCGGCATCAATAAGAAAATTTTTCATCCAAAATTTCCATTCAGTATAATTAGTATTTCCTTCTAAATGTTTAAGTTCAGATAAACCGCCAACTGATGTACTAATTATAGTGGACTTATTTGTGTTCCTACCTTCAAGTTGTCTTCTTAAATCCTCAATTTGTTCTTGTAATTCTTCAGTAGTCGTCATTTTTCAGAAAAAAATTTGTCACTTTTTGATCGGAACTGTCAAATTTTTTTTTATTTAATTTTTAAAGTTTTTTTTCTTCAAATTTCACTATATTCACACTTTTTACTTTTTAAACTAAATGTTCAACATTTTAAAATAACTGTGTAGGCCCATAACCTATTAGCAGAGTGCTTATTTGCAGTAAAGTTAAGTTACTGATGTTGACTGATTAGAATATTTATTGACAACTTATTATCATACAACTTATTAAAAATACAAGAAATCCCTTTGGGATTTCCCAGTCGTTTTGTGGTAGTCTTATCTATGACAAAAGTCATCGAGGGTTATAAAAAAAAACTGAAAATATGGGTTGAAAACCTAATCACATAAACAGAATTACATTTGAGACACCCTGTATATAAATAAATTTTATGACACCGCTCTAACAAACTAAGAAAACTCAAAAGTTAAATAAATTAATAAAAAAAAAGTAACCTGTTGCTGAAAATATGGTTTAAAAACCTGATCAAATAAATGGAACCAGTATTGTATACATACACCCTGTATAAAAATGTATGACCCCATTCTAACTAAAAATACTGTGAAAAAATATATAAAAAATTCTTATGAAACATTTTTGAGCCATTCTGTGCAATAATTTCATGAAACCATTCTAAAAAACTATAAAATATAAATATAAAAATTTTTGAGTATCCCTTTATCTAAATTGTAGGCGGTTATTCTGGAAATGTAAAAGTTCTTAATATTTGTACGTTTCACTCTAAAGAATTGCTAAAAAAACGTGCTCTTAACACTAAGGCAAAAAATTTGGGACACCCTGTAATTATAGTTATTATTTTATGTTTATATATTTGTTTATAAACTGATCTCATATAGTAAATTTGACAGTAAAATTTGAATTTTCTCTGTCTTAATAATAAATAATTTTTCCTAAAAATGATTTCACCCTGTATAAAAAAATGTATGAAACCATTCTAACATACTACAAAAAATCAAAAGTTTTCTGACTTTTTTGTTTCGCTCTAAAAAATTTAAGCGTTGTAAAACTAATATATTTTTCTGTATGACCCTGTATATGGTTTTTTTAATTTATTCTACACTTAACCACAGTATATTTAATATTTACGATGACTTAACGTTTTTGCTACAGCTGATTATTTAAAGAATCAAAAACACTATCGACAGTTTTATTACCTTACACCTCTAGTTCACATGTTTTTATTTTTTGTATGTTGGTAACATTGACTTTTGTTATCTATCAAGCATTTTGCTTCGTTGACAATTAACTGAAAAAGTTATGTTGAAAATGAGTGGCAATTACCCCTATTACATCAGTTCAAGTGAACATAGAAGTGAGGCAAAGCTGTGCTAATTTAATAGACTTTGCCTCGCCTCACAATTGTTCTACTCCCTGGTTTTCAAGAATAGCTGCCCAGCTGATCGTTAAGTGAATATTTATTTGAAAAACAACAAACTGTAATAACTTTTATGTTACGACTTATTATTACTTATTATATTATTGTATACATTAATATTGGGTGAAATAAACACTACTACTTATAAAAAAATATATAAATGCAAAATTATAAATGGTTTTCTCTCATTGACTGAATACTTGGAATACCACGTTAATACCATCCAGTACATTATGTGCTTGATTTCAAAACAATTTCTGCTATTTTGGGTTATTCTTCTTTGATCTAAAACACGACAAATGAATTTTTAGACTACTTATGTTAAATAAATATGTTAGACAATTATCACCTTTTCAACTCTAGCAGAATATAACTTCAGAAACCTTTATTGATTCAAAAGCTATCTTAAACCTTGTTTACCATTTCAAGTCGCTTGCTTCCGATTACATAATATTCATTTTCTTTTGGAAACATTATTAGTTGTACCCATGTTTCTATTTCGTGTACGTACCTAATTGATTAGTTAGTATAAAATATTTTATATTATGCTGCTTCTATGATAAAAATACTTACATTTGATCTGGTAATGCTTAATTTATGTAGGTGTTTATAGGCAGCAACCACTAATAGATGTTTACAATATAAACTAAGATGTTCGGTAGGTAGAAATAATATGTATTAGGTATTAAAAGAATATAGTTATCGTACAATTACTAATGTTAGAATGATTTTGAGCAAATGTTTCTATTTTAATACACATTTTTTAATTAATTAGGTATAATTTATTTTTTAATTTCAAAATGCCACTTGTCATAATTGTCACTGCAATAATAGTTCATCTATATTGTTGCTTTGTTGTCAGATTGATTTTGACCTAGTATATAAAATATGTAATAATATTTATCGGGAAGAATATTTTCGTGAAAGTGAATTGAAAGTAAAGTTTTTGTGAAAGAAATTTGAAAATAAAGTTTGGATAATTTAAGTTTGTGGTTAAATGGGTATTTGAAGTTGTTTTGAGTGTATAAATTGAATTCGGATTGATTACGCTATTGCGGAAAGAATTAGTAGATTGAATTTTTCAAATAAAGTGTGGCAACGGCGCTTTTCGTAATTTTCCTTAGATGTTGCCAGATTTTGAATAAATTGAATTGAATGAAATATCATTAATATTGATTTTTTTCGACAAAGAAATTATTTTAACAAAAATAAAATAAAATAAACTTGGGGAAATTGAGTTTATGTTTAAATTAGCATATTCACGTGTTTCGGTTGTAAACAGATTTCGGATTAATTACGCTATTGCGCGAATAATAAGTACGAGGTGTAGGATAGAGATAATTTGAAAGACATTCTGGCAGCAAAGCATTGTAAGTTGGTATGTTGTTTAATCGAGTAGATTCCATAAGAATAGCACACAAATCTGTTTTCTTTTCTACTGACTTTACTTTAATGAAAAATGTGACGATTTGGGAACTATTTTAAAAATGTTTCCCTTCAAAGGAGCCTCACCAAAAGTAGCCTATTCCCGATTCTCAATATTTAACTGCATGTTAAAACACATGGCATATTTTACACTTGTTTTGATTGTCAGAAATCTGTGCCCAACTTTATCCTGTTTTCGTTCAAGATTAGAGTGAGTAAGGGCTTACACAGTTTATACTTTTTGATGTTTTGATTGTCAGAAATCTGTGCCCAACTTTATCCTGTTTTCGTTCAAGATTAGAGTGAGTAAGGGCTTACACAGTTTATACTTTTTGATAATGTCACATAACATATACAGTGTGTATTACAATATACAGTGTGTATTCTAACAATATACAACTGTATAGCACACAACCATAATAATTATAGGGGCAAAACATTGCTCGCAACGTTAATGAGTTCACTTCGAGAACAAAAGAATAAGTCACAATCTTCGCAAATGAGATTAAAATGACTACATATTATGCTCACCGGTGACCTTTTTAAAATATTGGTTCTTGCTCCATTGCAGTAGAAAATACGACTAGTGCGATTGTGCAGTCTCGGAACATTTATATTTAATGCAGAAAGCAACCCCGAACAATCGACCCTTCCACAAATTAAGTTATGCAGAAAACACAATGCACACAAAGATCTTCGAAAATCAAGACTTCTAAACTGAAACCTACTCAGAAGGTACCCATAATCGATCCCCCTCTCAGGATAAACGCCATCTCTTTTAAATGATAAATATTTTAGGAAACGACGCTGAAGTCCCTCCACAGTGACCTTATGGGCATCATATATCGGAAACCAGATCAGCGACGCATATTTAAGTTTGGAACGAACATATGAGTAATACAACATTTTGAGGGCATCAATGTTATCAAAACCTCTACAATTACGCACAATAAATCCATACATTTTGCTTGCCTCAGAAGCCTTGGCATTAATATATATGGTCAATGTAAGAAAATTTCTCATCAAACACAACACCTAAATCTGTAACAGTGCTACAGCGAGAAATCTGAGTTCGGTTCACGGCATACTCATAATCAACTATTTCTTTTTTTCGTGAAAATGTTATGTATTTACATTTGTCCGCATTTAAGCTTAACCTGTTCTGAATACACCATTCCTCAATACAAGAGAGATCAGACTGGAGTTGCACACAATCGTCATAACTTTTTATAGATTGAAAAATTTTGCAGTCGTCTGCGAACAATAACTTATGACAATTGAGTCGGGCATCAAGATCATTAATAAATAAAAGGAAAAGCAAAGGTCCCAAGGTCGATCCCTGGGGAACTCCAGAGGTGGCAGTGTAATTGCAGGATTTATGACCATTATAGAACATGTATTGCTCTCTGTTGCGTAGATATGAACTAAAAAAGATCTTAAGATCATGCCGAAATCCAAACTGTTCATCAAGCTTTTTGATTAGAACAACATGGTCCATTCTGTCAAAGGCTTTGGCGAAATCCGTATAAATTACATCCATCTGCCCGCCACCATCCAACACTTCGGTAGTTTGTTGTGAAAGCAATGCAAGATTTGTAACAGTGGAACGCCCAGACATAAATCCATGTTGATTCGGTGTAATCAAGTTTCTAACACATGGATAAATATAATCATATAGCACAGTCTCAAATAGCTTTGCGAAATTTGACAAAATTGATATTGGACGATAATCATTAATTCGAGCTCTATCACCCGATTTAAAAACTGGTATAATTTTTGCAATTTTCCACTGCTCAGGGAACTTGTAATTTTTTAGTGCCAAATTGAAGATAGAACACAAAGGAGTTGCCAATACCATCACACAGTCCTTCACCAAGAAAGAAGGCAGACCATCAGGACCCGAAGTCATCTTGTTTTTAAGTTTTTTGGCAGCTTTTAGGATGTCCTCCTCGCAGATACTGGGAGCACCAACACTGTCAAAGCACCGGATCACGGCCGTTGAACGATTGTCAGCTGAAGGAGTAGGGCTCAAGAATACACTCTTAAAAAAACCTGCGAATGCATCCACGATCTCCTGTGGATCTGCATAATCAACATCTTCATACGACATAACGCCCGGTAACCTTGAGCTACGATTTTTAGAATAAAAATATTTCCAGAATTCCCTCGCATCAACGGACACATTGCTCTGCACCCCAGCAATATAATCATTATAGGCAACCCGAATATCGTTTTTAATAGTCGATCTTATGAGTTTATATTCGTTAAAGACACACACATTTCCTGTTTTTTTATATTTAGAAAATAATTTCTCCTTCATTTTAACATTTCTAATTATGTCACAAGAAAACCAAGACGGAAAAGATCTTTTGTAATTCCTATAGGTAGGCACATGACGATCAATAATTGAATACATTCTGGTATAAAGTTCCTCAACTGCTATATCAACATCAGTCATCTTCGTCAAATAAGTCCAGTCAACCTGAACTAAGGTCTCATAAAGTGAGACAAAATCCGCTTTCTTGTAATTATATGTTTTACGGTCAGTATTTTTTTTAAACAACTGAACTTGTTTATGTCTAATTTTTGGGACAACTATCAAGCCAGGATGATAAGCATCTTCAAGAACTAGTGGACTACTGTTACGCTCAACAGTGCAAGGAATGTTAGAGAGCACTAAATCCAAGAGACGATCAGAAACATTGCGAACATCATTGTACTGCTCCAATTCATAAAAATTCATAAAATTTCTAGTTGCTACATATTGTCTATCATTAGGATTACCATTAACAAAACCACTTACATTAAAGTCCCCAAAAAATAACAAATTCTTATCGTGATAAATATCTGACTGCTCAATACATTCTAAGAACAATTCCAACATTTCAGCAGATACTGATGGCGGAACATAAATTACAAATACATAAAAACTTTTGAGCATTAAATAACATTTACAAACTAATAAATCAATAGAGGGAAAGTTTATATTAAAATAAGAGACATCAACAAGTTGCGATTTTATACTTCTACTAACTCCCAACAACACACCGCCACCCGTGGCCTGGCAAGTAACCTGTAAATTCCTATCTTTTCTAAAAACGGTGTAGTCTGGTGGAAAAAATTCCTCACTTCGAACATCCGGGCGCAACCAAGTTTCAGTCAATGCGATAAAATCATATTCACAGTCACTTACCAATGAAAAAAAGGTATCCATCTTCGTATTTATTCCACGAACATTCTGATAAACGCACACTAAGTCATCATTGTCTTGTGAAGGGTTTCTCAGGAAATTCACTGCTGTTGACTTATCCCGTTTTTTTGAACCACTGGAACAATCTTCGGGACACCATCCACATATCTAATTTTCAAGTTTTTCTCACCCTTGTTTAACCGCTCAGTCAGTTTACTTCTGATCCTCTTATACTCCTCAATTTGAGTAGGAGTTTTGTCGATGTTTATCGAAAGCCTGGAGCCCGCTACATCAAGATCCTTCAGTCTGTATAGTTTGCGCATTACTTTACCAACAGTATTATGCGAATCCAATGCGACTTTAATCGGACGCAGTTTGTTGTCCATTTTACGACCAATTCTATGACTTTTTGTAATCTTTGTAGGTATGTCATCATCAGGGCATAACGAACCTAGCAGTGATGCAACCTTAGCGGCATCCTGCGAATTATCATCCTCAGTCATACCGAAGATGACAATGTTGTTCTTTCTTCTTTCACGGTTGTAAAGCTCTTGAAAGAAGTCAGTTGTCCCATTTTCAGTTGTTGCCGTTCCACTAGGTGGAGTATTGGTATCTTGTGTCTTTGACAAATTCGATTTAATATATGAAATCTCCGACTTAAGTTCATGATTTATCTCGAGTTGTTTCTCATATTTTCCAAGTATATCACTGTACAGTTGCTTCAATAACAGCAGTTCTCTCATAACATCATCAATCGTGTAAGATCCATGACGAGGAGCACCAACAGCATCACGATCAGACGTCGCTCCAGCAAGATCCGAGTTTGCCGTTCTTACATTATCTGGTTCGCTGTCAGACGTATTTACTACTGCAGGAAAACCAACACTTCTTCTGCCTTTACCTTTAGCACCCTTATCCGCATTGGCACATGTATCACAGATCCAAGTAAAGTTACTTTCAGGGTCTGCAAGCAAATCAAACACATTATCGCACACTTTAGAACATGCTCTGTGGTACCACCCATCACATCTTCCCGAACATCTCACCCTAAATTGAGCTTTGGTTATAAATTGGGAACATGCAAGACATCTATGTCGACGGGCCATGTTTTATTCTTTACAACGTCGTACAACTCAATTTACCATGTACTTCATACGCCAATTTATGTGTGCAAAGCTTAACAGTACTATACTATAGCGGTTCCATTGTTCATGCTATCACAAAAAAAAATACTATAGGCACCTACTTTACACTATTGATAAGAAAATGTATTTGACTGACAAATAAATTACAATTACACGTTTTAACTTATTTCACGCGATACAATCAACTACACATCAAAACAGTTATCACAACAAAATCTCGATACTTTTATCTTTCGAATGGTATAAAATTAACAATTTTAATTCCGTTCAAAACCGGAAATATAATTGATATTAGCTTAAGGTGTTCTAAGCCGAACTTCTTACTTGTGTTATTTTGAATAGCCTGTTATTTCGGTATATGTCACGTTTGGAGTTGTCATTTTTTGACATTTGACAACTACGCCATTAATAAAAATGGAACGTTACACGCTTCAACAACGTATTGAAATTATTAAAATTCACTATAAAAATGGTGAAAATTTGGTAGAGACGGTTCGTAAAACTCGAACATTTTTGGGTCGTCGTGAAGCACCTTGTCGGACCGCAATACAGAAAATGGTGGACAAATTCGAGCTGTTGGGACAAGTTAGTGATGTGAAGAATAAAACCCGTGCAAGTCGTTCAAGAACAGCCGAGAATATTGCTGCTGTAGCCGAAAGTGTTGACGAAAACCCAGGTTTGTCCATTCCTCGTCGTTCTTTGGAATCAGGCATTCCAAAAACGTCATTACACCGTAGTTTGCATAAATATTGATCTGGACAACGTTTACTTCCAACAAGACGGCGCTACGTGCCGCACAAGTAACGACACCATTGATATTTTACGGGAAAACTTTCCGGACCGTGTTATCTCTCGAAGAGGTGATCACAATTGGCCAACGAGATCTTGCGATTTAACACCTTGCAACTTCTTTCTTTGGGGCCACGTGAAAGAGAAGGTCTACGCAAACGCCCAGCGTCGATTCAAGACCTCAAAGATGAAATTCGTGAGGCTATCGAGGACATAGGGCAGCCACTTAGCGATTTGGTTATGGAAAATTTCATGAAAAGGATATGGTCTTATAGGCGTGGTCGTGGTGGTCATTTGGCTCATGTTATTTTTCATTATTAACGGCATACCTTCCTCTTTATAATGAAATAAACATCTGATCATTTATCTCAAAAAATGGCATTTTCCTTTGAATATCAAAATAACACCTCTTATTGGAAAACCCTTTACTAAGCTGAATTCTCATTTTAATGGAAACTTATAAACATTGTGCACCATGAGTCCTTTTAATCCATATAGTATGTTAGCCCTGTGACACCTCATGATGATATTGGAAAAGCAATACAGAGAATCCCTAATATGAGGTGTACCGGTATAGACTGCATTCCAGTAAAGTTATTTAAACATTATTTGGATGTGGAGTCGCCTATGATAGCCGAGTTAACAAATTCAATGCGGAATTTTTCCGCATAAACTAAAAAACGCCCTTATTGTACCGATATATACAAAAAGGGAATGAATTGGTTGTAAAACTATAGGCCAACATCGTTGTTGTGCACCCTGTTTCAGACTATCAAAAAACTGGTGGTGGACAGAATTTTTAGTTTTTTGAATGCTAGTAACGTTAATGAATGTCAGCGTGAATGCAGGGAGGGCTTTTCAACAGATACATGTACATCACAGTTTGTTCAACAAGTGCATCACCTGACGGATAACGGGTTTTATGTAGTAGCGTTTCTGTTTGACTTGTCGAATGCATTTAATGTGGTTGATAGAGACTTTTTGTCTAGGAAGCTGGAGAGCTTCGGCATACGCGGACCGATTAACACAGGATTAAATCTTATCTAACAAACAGACAAATAGGTGTTACTAAAACATATTATACTTGTTCACTAGCATTCCATTTAGGTACTCATCTTTTTCAAAATTTTCCACATCAATTTCTTGTTAAATTATATGGCAGAATAAGAATATATGACACTTTAAAACGCATTAATAATAATTTTAAACTAACTCATGCTAATCGAAAAGTAATAATTTGGAAACGTAATTAAATAAGTTTTTATCACGTAGGTGAAAATGTTTACAAAAATACGAAATATATTTTGTTTAGTGTGTAAATATGATTAGAATATATTTAGTTTAATAAACTAATTTATTGAATATCAGTATTTTTAATACTAGACCTCTCCAACAAAAATTGTTTTATTCTATAATTTAAAAATAAAATTTCCCTTTTTACCTCTTATCTGTGGGTGTACTTTCAGTACGGCGAACGAATTCATGGACATGGGCCCATGAATTCGATGCCCGGGTGGTTTTTACGAGTACATCGCACTGTAGCTGTAATCAAGATTCTTGATTAATCAAGATCATGGAGCTCGCGCTTTCCCACTTCTAAGTGCCGACAATATAGTGGTTTTGCTGTATTGTATATGCTGTGACATAATTTTAGTAACATAGTGCTGGAATCCATCTCTAATAAAGGCTACCATTTGAAGTTCTTGTTTTGGCTCATTTGTAATCTCATAAACTCTAACCGGGCATTAACAAAGGCGCACCGCACTTAGCACGGCATCTCGCACCGCACTATGCCTCGCACAAGAAAATTAATATAACTATTCAGTTAAATGTAAGTGTTAGGGTACGATGGGGCTCCGTTATGGCCACTTACATTTAACGGAATGGATGGTTATATTATTAATCTTCCTGTGCGAGGCATAATGTGGCGCGATGTCCTGTGCTACGTTCGGTGCGTCGTTGTGAACGCCCACTAAAAATACTTGTCAAACCAACTTATTTAAAAACATATGTAGAGATAATAGTTATAACAAGAAAATTTCTATGAAAGCTTTTTGATAGTTCTAATAACTAACTAAATGTTATTATTTCTTGTCATGTGAAGGATTTCCTTCCAGAATCATATCAACATTTAACTGAAAACTACCCTAGGGTAGTTTTCAACCACTATGACACTGAAAAAAAAATTGTGATCGAATATCCCTCTGACATTGACAAATCGCTCATAATTTTATGTCAAATTTCTCAAGCAATGTGCTTTCGATTGTCATAAAATTATCTCGTTTATAATCAATGTCCTAGGGATATTATAGCTGAAAACACTGTTAGCACTAGCACTACTACTTTAAGCAAAGTAGCAGTATCCCCAGACTAGACTTCACATAATGTACCTAAATCTATTCAATTTTTTTTATATTGTATTTTGTAAACATCCAATAAAGTCGATTTATTATTCTACTCGTAATTATTTCTTTAGTCGTATTATTTATTTTTAAACCTATTGTATCAAGTTTGAGCTATCGATTACCGTAAAAATAAATATTTCAATTCATAATTTTACTGGTCAGATTCATAATTCCACACCTAAACATGTTTGCAAACAAACTGCTGATGACCTCCCTGACATTTGTTACACATTTAGTAATAACTATGTAGCATTTATTCAATTGTCCAATTATTACTAAACTGTTGCACTTACCGTACCCACATAATATTAGCTAAGCGTTTTCTAGAATTACATATGGCCGGGAAGACCAACAATCTAGAAAATACTATAATTTTAGCTCTACATAGCATAATATATGTTAACACGGAGCAGCAGTTAACTTTGTAGATTTTGTATTTTCACCAAATTTGGTACAAAAATACTACAGGATATGTCTAGGTGCTGAATAACTATGGATATAATAAACTGTCCTTAAGAATGCACCAAACAGTACTATTACTTACATTCAAAACTTAAGCAACTTTTCCAGTAGAAGTACCTGGATTTTCTTAACCATGTTCAGCACATCCTGTTCCAGCTCTGCCGTTCCTGCTGTCTTTGACCTTCCTGTTCCTCCACTTCGTTTTATTGTGGCTGTTTTATGAATGCTTTCGAAAATCAGGAGCCATACGCTGAGGAAATTTTTCAGTGTACAAGCGCCTAACTTCTAATGCCTTTCCATTAGCGAGTTCATGTTAAGGGACTTCAACAAATTTAACAGATTCAAAATATATAGGTATGACTTTATTTTCAGAAACTATCCGTACAAACGTACATAAAAAAGTTTCATCAAAATGGCGAAGTTTTAGCCTAAGCTACTTTTGAAATACTTAACCATGAACTAAAACTAAATACCTAATATTAATGAAAACAACAATAATAAACCAAATAATCGTATAAATAACAACACATAATAACTATAAGTAACAATTTATTATTTAACAATATAATAACATTCTTTTTCTTAATAATAATCCTTCAACTATAGCACATTCATTTCTCCTAAAAATGAATTCTTCAGTGCAATTCGAAATCTGTTTAGAGTATGCAGAGCTTTTATTGCATTATCCAAAGTGTTAAAGAGACTAACGGCATTATATGTAAAGGATCGTCAAAACATTGTCGTGGTATGACAGGGCATCGTTAGCATATTGTGAAATCGCAGATTTACTTGATGAACATTTCTTCTATAAATTAGTTTATCCATTAGATATTTTGGCAATGAAGTAAGTATAACCTTTTTAATAAATATTAGGTATTGTAACCGAACAAGCCTCTCAATATTTAACCATCCTAGAAACGGAAACAAGTGTGAGATATGATCGTACTTCCGTAAACTGAAAATAAATCTACAGCAATTGTTTTGAATGTATTGAACTCTTGATTTGGATCTTGAATCTAGACAGGGATAATACACAATATTTACATACATTTGCATAACTAAGGACCGATAAAACCAGATCTTCACACAATTTGTTCCTATATTTAAAATTTAGTAGGTCCTTATTATTGTATAATAACTTCAATCTCAAATATGTAGATTGGAGTAATTTTTTTACATGTTCCTCAAATCTAAGTTTTTCATCAATAATAAGACCCAGAACCTTAATCTCACTAGAAAACTCAACTTTCACATTGGACACCATGATTGCAGCGTTATTTTTTTATATAGGCACGACTAGAAGCCTGCGCAAACACTAGGAGGTTAGTTTTAGCGGCATTCAATTTCAAGTTGTGTTGGAGAGAATACGGCATTCAGATCACTATTTATTTTAGAGACAGCATCTTTAAGATTTTTGGGATTAAACGTATGGAGCATTTGTTGGTCGTCCGCAAAGGATCTTAAATTAGAATATTTTACCACCTGAAATATATCCGCAATATAAAGCAGAAACAGAACAGGCGCCAAAATTGAACCCTGCGGCACACCGGAGATTATTTCTTTAGAGGAAGAAAGTCTATTATTCAAAGCCACCCTTTGTGATCTTTGAGACAAATAATGTCTGAAAAAGTTAAGTGTGGCATCGCCAAAGCCAAAATAGTTCAGTTTCGACAATAATAGGTTATGATCTATTGTGTCAAAAGCCTTTGAGTAATCTAAAGATACCAAGAAAGTTCCACATTTATTGTCTAATGATGTTATTATGTTGTCAGTTATTTCAAGCAAGGCTGAAGTCGTACTATGCATTTTCTTGAAGCCAGATTGATATTTCGGCAATATGTTGTTATTTATTACAAAATCAGTCACCTGAAGACATACAACCTTTTCTAAAATCTTAGAGAATACGGGCAATAAACTAATTGGTCTTAAGTCTGAGAATCCAGTAGGATTGCTTACTTTTGGTAATGGACGGACTACGGCCATTTTCCAAGAGTGTGGGAAAAAACCTCTCTCCAGACAAGAGTTGACTTTATGCAAAATGTGGGGAAGAATTTTATGTACACAAAGTTTAACCATTTGCAAAGATATTCACAATTATAGACCAGTGTCTATCACATCGGCATTTTCGAGGGTTTTTGAGATGTCGTTGTGTGAAACTCTTTTCTTTCAGTTAAAACACGTATTGATTCCTGAACAACATGGTTTCTATCCTAAAAGGAGCACTATTTCAAACCTGTCATGTTTTTCACAGTTTGTTGGTCGTGCACTGGATAAAAAATATCAAGTTGATGCTATTTATACTGACTTTTCTAAAACCTTCGATAGAGTAGATCATAACTTGCTTATATCTAAATTGTTGGGAATCGGGTTCAGTCAAGCTCTGGCTGAATTTGTTTTGTCCTATCTGAACGATCGTCATCAGTACGTCGAAGTGAGAGGGTTTAAATCGAGTAATTTCCGAGTTACAAGCGGAGTGCCACAGGGCACATCTCTTGCCCCTCTTTTATTCTCTCTATTTGTAAACGATATAGGTTCAAACATTACTAGTAACAAATTATTATTTGCAGACGATTGTAAAATATTTCGTATTATAAGAACAGTTGTCGATTGTCAGGAGTTGCAGAGAGATGTGGAACAGCTGTCGAGCTGGTGTGCGATAAATAAATTAGATTTAAACATCGGCAAGTGCAACATAATATCCATAACTAATAAATTATATACGATTATAAAATTAATGACTTGACATTGGGCAGGGTGGAGTCAGTGAAGGATTTAGGTATTATCATTGATGCAAAATATTCATTTGCTGAACATATCAATGAAACGGTTAACGCTGCATTTAAGAGATTGGGCTTTGTTATCCGGAACTCGAGAAATATGAATGATCCGAACACTCTAATTGCACTTTTTTCAAGTCTTGTCAGGTCTAAACTTGAGTATGGTTGTATTATATGGAATCCGGTTTACAGGAAATATGAGACTCTGCTGGAGGGTGTTCAGAGAAAATTTTTGAAATGTATGGCATTTCGAATTGATGGTCGTTATCCATGTAGAGGTATTGACCAGCAACTTTTGCTGGACAGATTTCAATTTGATTCGCTATTGAATCGAAGGAAAATATCTTTTCTTCAGTTATTGTATAAAATCTGCAATTCATTGATTGATTGCCCTGAGCTTCTTTCTCAGGTTCCGTTTACAGCACCAATCCGTAGAACCAGAAATGCGCATCCTTTTTTGAATCCCATTCCTAATTCCAATTACCTTAGACGAACCCCAATATATGCTGCCTCTGAGCTTTTCAATATACACTGTTCTGATGCTGATTTGAATTGTATTAAGTATCAAAGATTTTGTATTTTCATCGCTAGTGCAATTCAGGCTCATTAAAATTGAAATGTCGAAGTTGTTCAATTTTTTTTTTGTATTGACTCTTTTTTTTTTCTTTTTTTTTTTTCATCTCTTTCTTTGGGTTACTGAATGTATTATGTTTTTTTATATTATTTCTGTTTATTATACATTAGAATTGTATTGTATTGTCTTATTACTGGAGATTTCTCCGTTAGACAATAAAGCTTATTATTATTATTATTATTATATTCCATCGAGCAACATTCGACTTAAGTGATTTTATCACTTTGTAAATATCGGAAGGTGTTGCCAGTGACATTTCGAAATTTAATAAGGGGTTAAAATTTGTGATTGTTATAGAGTACATTTCAAGTTGTCTACAGTTATTAGATTTATTGAAAACCGATATAAAATACCTATTTATGTCCTCAACATTATTAAACATTTCCGGTATTTCTGGGCTATCTCTGCAACGTATGTTTAGGTTTTTTAGACCACGGTACATTTCTTTTTGATTCCCTTGTTGCTGTAAAAACTCCCAATACGCAACCTTTTCAGCCCTCAATGACTTCAAAGCAAAATTCCTCAAGCGCTTGTACTGCTGCCAGTTAGTGTCAGTTTTATTTTTTTTAAATTTGGAATGTGCAGTGTCTCTTAATTTGAATATTTTTTTTAAATTTGGAGTCAACCACGGAGCTGGCGGTTTACGTACGGAAACATTTTTAATTGGTGCATGTTTCCCAAAAATACTAGTCAATTTCGAGGTTAGAATTTGTACTTTATCATCTATGTCATGCACATAATAAATGTCGTCCCAGGTCATGGTTT
Organism: Apoderus coryli; assembly: GCA_911728435.2. Taxonomy (NCBI): domain Eukaryota; kingdom Metazoa; phylum Arthropoda; class Insecta; order Coleoptera; family Attelabidae; genus Apoderus; species Apoderus coryli. The sequence goes on along the minus strand of OU452206.1, from coordinate 1,526,173 downwards.
GTAAGTCCATGTCAAATGATTCTTCGTCAAAATTCTTGAAATCTCGAACTGTTATTCGTTTTGTCCTAGATTTCGGAATAGCTATATTTAAGTTACAAAGACCAACAGATGATCAGATATTTCGTCAACATTCAAAGTTCCAGACGATAATGTAAGATTTGGTTTATTGGTAAAGTTAGGATCTAGTAATGTAGAAGTTGCACGGGTAATTCTAGTTGCAGTGTTAATAATCTGCGTTAGTCCAAATGATTCGAAGCATTTAGCCACAATATTATTACTCTGCAGCATATCCACATTCAAATCTCTCACAATAAAAAGGTTTTCATGTTGTACTTGTAGAGTAGGCAAATTTGTATCCAAGAAATTGACCAGGGCATTTACATTTATATTAGGTGGACGATAGAAAACTCCCACCACATTCGAACAACCACTTAATTTAGACCTCAAAAATAAGAAAACAATACCGTTATCTAAATTTTGCGTACTCAAATTAATGACCTCAAAATTCAAATTGGTACTGACATAAACTGCAATACCTCCACCTCGGCGACCATCATCACGATCATTTCGAAATAGCGTATACCCCGAAACCTCAATGAAATTGTTAGGTATTTTGTCTGACAGCCAGGTTTCGCTTATAGCGAAATTTCTAATATGGCTTGATACCTCATTAAAAGAACTGACTAGAGATCTGGCATTTAAATGTGCTATAGCCGAAGTGGCATAATTACTAAATCATTAAAGCATACAAAATATTATAAAACAAAATGCAAACAACACAATGAAATACATATAATATAATAGAACAGATATTACCCTCACCGTAGAAAATATACTTCAGTTTATTGGTGATGAAGTTCCAAGCTGTTCAGTACTGTGAACTCAGATTACTGTTTTTCAGTTTCTTAGCTTGTGGTTGCGTTTCCAGACACCTCGTGGAATTGGTGCTATTTGATCGAAATCTCGTTTTTACGTATGGTGGAGAACTTTCTTTTCGTTTATTCCTATCCCTTTCCGTTTTTCGTGCTTCTCTGACTTCCTGATTTTTAATATTAGGACCCTTTGATGTTATCTCCGTGTTCTTAGTGCTTAACTGCGAAGATTTTTCCCCATCAAAGGGGTAATCTTTTGATTCTTTCTGTGATACATCTATATTTTGGGTATCCTGGGTAGCTCTCACAGTTCCATCAACAACCTGCATTAACTCTTCAGTGTGATTCTCATCTTCGACTGCCACAAAAGACTCATTACCCAGTTCTTCAGCAGTATAGACTTCTCCGTTTACGAACAACTTAAGATTTCGAATTTGAGCTGGAAGATTCTTGTCCCGAGCAGATTTTAAATGCTTTCGAAGAATTTTATGTCTATCTCTATCTTCTACAGACAGATCTTCGGAGATGTAAATATGTGACCCCTTTAGTTTCTTCGCATTACGTAGGACTGATAATTTTTTAAGAAAAGACACGAACTTGAGAACCACAGGCCTGGAAGGCGACTTACCGATCTGATAAATATTGTCAATATCGGCTTCAAATATTTCTATATTGAGAAGATCGCTCAATGTTTTCGTAAATAACAATATTTTTATACAGTCATATTAATGGACTCAATAAATTGAAAAAAATGGTCAATTGTAACTAACGAATCAATTTTTGTATACATCTTTATCTTTATATATTTTTGTATTCGAGATCAAGGGATAGTTCACGTTGCGAGGGACACTCTGTACCTTTATAAAGAATTAATATTTAGTTGTTAATGATTAGTTACGTCTGAATCTATTGTTATTTTTACATTCTTAATGTTGTATCTTTTTGTCTTGTAATTAATTGAGTTTCTACCTGTTAGGTAACACAATAAAGTATATATAATTACTTATATTGTTAATAGCCTGAGTAAAGAACTATACATATTGTCCCACTTACGTTATTTAAAACTACGATAAACCTAAATACCTTTTAACTTTTGATTGAAAATTATTTTCTCATTTACAATACCTATATAAAAATTATTTTGAGTTTTTAAATTATATTCTTAACAGTATTCGATGGATGCAATTAATATCGTGCCAGTTTAATTCGGGATTACCCTATAAATGGTGTTTTTAAAGGTCGTTAAAGTTCAAAACTTCTACATGTGAAAAAAGCCAACGGAAACTTCCACAATAACGGTTCTAATATACGATTCGTATTGAACAAATTAAAATATTCATAACTAAACACAATAATCTGAATCATAACAAGAACGTTTTCGCTACGAGTATATTCTCGATCAATTTATTCACATTATAATAATAACAAATAAACAATTTAAGATTAAAAGTGTTGATCTAACGGGTTTGTGGATAGGTGATGCGCTCGACTTACCCCACCAGTTATGGTAGTGTATAAATGGTCTGCGATACAATGAAGACATTTTAAAACAAAACAGTTGATTATTCGTACTCGCGACGTGCAATTAAACTATAAATTAATTTGGTGTGATTTTACATTTCTTTTTCAAAAAATGCTGAGATTAGCATTTTATTTGGGTGTGTTATTAGTTTTAGGAGCACGATGTGACATATATGAGTAAGTTGTAATTAATATTTTTTCATCCTTGGTCATACATCGGTATATTAGCCATAAAGCTAAATTTTGTAGGTAATACCAAAGTAATTGTTTAAAAAACTACTAACGTTGAAAAAACACAAGGAATACTATACCTATTCTATTATAAACCTAGTTTTTAATGGTAATTTTACTTTTCTTATGCACTCGTTTAATTAAAATCACAAAGATCTTGACATCACTATCAAATTTTTCGAACAAACAAATCAACTTCGGTGTAACTCAAAATGCGATTACCGGTGTCTTATCAAAAACTTGAATTTCAGATGTCGATAATATATTGTATGTTTTTGTTGATAAACTGGCAATACCTAAAATGCCGATGCTATAATCTAAAATAACGTTTATTAATTGTTAAGATCCTAAGCAAATTCCAGCGTTGAAGAAATTCCCTGAAGGTCCTTTGCCAACTGGCCTAAGAGATGACTGACCAATTAGCTATTGGAACAATAATAAGTTGTCGATGCATTTAATAAGAAAAACATCTTTAGTAGACTTTCTTAGGTGCGATATGTGAGCAGGATAGTTTATCGGCTATATTGATTATATTTTTTAGTAGGTAGTAAGCTCATGCGGGTAGGTAGTGATCGAAACTGGTCGCACATGCATCACCATTATGTTAAGATTTCTGGGTCATGTCATATCTCGATTTGAAAAAAAAAAGTATAGCCACCGAGAACTTTCGAGTAGGCAATTTTGGTATTTTTTCTGTGGAGTTAAAAAGGGTCTAGTCTACTGTATATAACCACTATGTAAACCACCTTTGTCTCGATTGCTCGGAAATTTGGTAGAAACAATATATCTTTAAAAAATAAAACATTTAAAGCCTTTCATTGATATACTTTGTGATTAAAAATCACGTTCTTAATACGGCACTTTTCCTTAATGATGATCAATGGAAAATACATTGAAAAATTATATGCAGTGATATGTTTATATCTCCCAAGTTTTTTTATTAGGCCCCTCGAAAACAATAATCTTTTATTTGTTTATGTGAATATACAGGATGAGTCGACGGTAGGTTAGCATAACGAGTCAGGATCATACTAAAAATTTTATTCATTATAAATGTCTCAATCTAATCTATCAATCTAAAATATTTCGACATTTCTGCCACTTCCGAAAATACCGTAAGTTGACATCAACTTTCGTATTTCAAAAGGAACACCGTTTATAATATATATACTTTCACTTATTCGTTTTGGAGTGTTTTTCTTCAGACTTCCCTGGACCTATCTCTAGAGTTTTTTGTGATTTGACAATATCGTTATGAATATGCTTGCGATGACAACTCAATAATAAGTAATATTCCTAACTAAACTGCGGTTATTATTATCAATATTTATCACTATCCATATCTGTTATTAAACCATATTGGGTAACGAAACAGAACCTGCAAATGGGTTTAGTCGTCTCAGGGGACTTCAAATTGGATATACCTATCCCGTCTTTATCTCAATTTTTTTAGTGCGGAAATTATTAAAAAAACACATGTATTTCTATTTTATCCCAAGAACGTGAGAAGTACTTAGATTAATATTCTAATAAGGTTCAAGAATAACATAAATAAACTGTTGCCCTCGAGGCACGAATAGCTCTCCATATTTAAGTGTAAAAGTAATAATTTTATGACCTTTTTGTCATTTATCTAAATTTAATAAATTTTTGTTTTGTTTTAGACATCAGCTATTTTTTTTAAGTCTCGGGTTTTGTGCCTTTTTCTTCTCTTTGGAGGCACTATTTATACGCAGATATTTTATATTTCAGATCTAGGCCAAGTTCTTGAACGCAAATTAATTGATTTTTTTTAGTTTTATTATAAAATTTATTTTGCCCCCTTTTCTACTATTTACGAACGCCTATGTAAACAAAATTGTTATGCTGCATGTTGTAGGTTATCCGTTAAGTGGTTTTTGAGTTATCACGGATACAATTTTTTCTGACCCTTTTATAGAATTTTCACGGACGCCTATGGAACATTAATTTTTGTCGTGTATTTTTAAAACCAATTCAACTAGTTAAATATACAATTTTTTACATTTTAATTTTTTTTATTTTACCCCTTTTTTTACTATTTACGAACGCCTATGTAAATAAAAATTTTATGCTGCATTTTTTAGGTTATCTTATATGAAAGCTATATATAATTAGCCAATTTTTCTGGTATATTTGGGAAACATTTTTTTTTCGTTTTTGACCCTTTTTTAATACTATTTTCGAACGCCTGTGTGAACTAATTCTTTTACGTACCATTTTTTAGGTTATATTCTATCACAACTATAAAAAATTCTTCAATATTTCGGATAAGTCTAAGAACTATGATTTTTTAAATTTTTGACCCTCTTTTAAACCCCTTGCCTACGCTCAATGTTAATCGCCACCTATAAATATCCTGTAGTATTTTCGTACCAAATGTGGTTAAAATCCGTTAAGTGGTTTTTGAGTTATCACGGATACAAATTTTTTCTGACCCTTTTATAGAATTTTCACGGACGCCTATGGTACATTAACTAACTAGTTAATATTTCTGCTATTTTTAAGAAATACGTTTTTTTTTAATCTTTTTTACCCCATTTTACACTATTTTCGAACGCCAATGTGGTCTAATATTTTATGTTCAATATTTTAGGTTATATTCAATTAAATGCGTAAAAATTTATGCAGTATTTCGGATAAGTTTAAGAACTATGAATTTTTTTAATTTTTGAACCCTCTTTTAAACCCTTTGCCTACGCTCAATGTTTCCCAAAATCTAATCAGCTCCTTGCCATGTCCAATAGTATTTTTGTACCAAATTTGGTTAAAATCTGTTAAGCGGTTTTTGCGTTTTCGTGCATACAGACAGACAGACAGACAGACAGACATTTTTTTAAAACTACTTATTTATGTATAAAATGACCAAAAACAAGTATTTCCGGTGAAATTAAAAAAATTTATTTTTTTCATGAAACTAATAGTCTCCATATATACATATATTACATATATGATATGGAGAGCTAAAAATAGAGATCAAGTAATACAAGAGGCTGAGAAACTAATTAGCATAGGTACTTTATGAAAGATAGGTCAATTAAATTCAATTGCTTTAAATTCACTCTGAATTTATAAAACTTTTTAACATATATGGATAGTGATAAGTATTGATATTGAATATTAATTTATTATTGATTTGTCATAGCAAGCATATTCATAACGATCTTTGGCAATATTGACATTCAAGCACATTAGCTGAATAATCTTAACGTTTTTTAGTGTTCCTTTATGTAGGTACTTATTTGAGAGTTTGGAAGAAGAAGGTGGGTTCAGTAAGAATAAAATTAAAAATTACATTTTCTACGACTGTCTTTAAATGCCTTTATTATATGTTCAATCATGATTTGAAAATGTAGTAGATTGTAATGCTGTTTATCATTCACATTTACTAGTTGCTAGATAACTAGTGGGAAATATTATTACGCACGGATAAAATTTCCTGGTAATGACAAAAGTAGCGGCGGGCATGAAGAATCACCGTAGCAACGCCGAAAATACAAACACCAAATTGACAGTTTTGGTATTTATAATTAATAATAATTATAATTAAGTATTTCGCTAATTTCAAAACACATAAACAGTGATAGTGAATATAGTTTAACACCACCTAGTCAATTTAATACTTCTAATTTATCGTATTTAGGCTTATACGCTAGCAAGGGTAAGTTTCGAAAAACAAATATTTTCCTAAAAATTATGTTAAATTTATTCAAAAGCATTAAAACAGTCGTAGAAAAAGTATAGTGTGAAACTCACATGAAATGACAATTTCCTGCTCGTATGATCATTGTTCGTTGCACAATATACTATTGCCCGTACGCGAATTTTTGCTCCCTGTCATTACTTAAAGATAGATATTATCCATATATATGAATTTGGAGCAGCCAGTTTGTAATATTTCGCTGACAATTCTATTTATTAATAAAAAAACGTATTATCTAAATTTGTATTCAACATAAAGGTAGGTATTGTTATTATTTTCCATTTTTACGCTATACACAAGTGCGCTATACCTACCGGCATCTGATAAAACGTTTCTCCATTCTTAAATTACATGTTCTTTGTTACAGTTTTAACTGTGCACCACGCATTCAATATTTTTATAGTTGCACGGGTCATGGCGTTAGAAATAAATCAGTATACAAAACAGTTTGTTTGGGACATTATTATTGTGTATTGCAACAGAGAAAACAAAAACAAATTTAACTTATCTTGTTCAAACTTATCTACGCCTAATTCTGTGTGATCAGTTTTAAAAGAAGAGGCCAAAACCGTAAAAAACTTATATATATTCTGATATCAAATAGCATAACAAAATTTAAATATGAAATAATTTAATAATAATTTAGGCTTAAAGGTCCCACATTTATCTTCTAAATTATATAATTAATATAATATAATTAATTATATAATATATAACTTAAATAATAATTTTCTTTTTGGCCAAGATATCTAGAAAGTCTGTGATGTATTAAAAATGTTTTTTGTTTATATTTTAATGTCAACAGAAAAGTAAATATATGATCATACAAGTTAACTTTTCAGTATTTCCTCATAACAAGTTCCTTTATTTTGTAATTTTATCTTGAGTTTTCAGAGCATTTCCCCTTTGCAGTTACTTACCAACTCACTTATCTTCTTTGCTTTGAGTAATGAGTACATTTGTAGCTGAATAGTATTGGCGATATTTAATGAAGGTTTTGAATTATTCAAGAAACTGAATAAGTTCATCATCTAAATCACATCTATACATTTTAGTAAGATTCAATGCTTGACATTCAATTTCATTAGTTGTTAATTATTCTAAATTCTTGAAAAACCGAAAATTAGATTGAACTCATTGCGTCTCCACTGGATGAAAACGCACCAGCTAAAAATATCCGTTGCTTATTTTGATATCTCTGCATAAGTATGCCTCCTATGCCACCCGTTAGATTCGACCCTAACTGCATCGTATTTTTGTTCAATGGAATTGAGAAAATATGGTTGATTTTCTATGCATATTCATGCGTTTCTATTTTGTGTATATTATTATTTCTTTGATAATGATGAAAGTGAAGCTGTTACAGTCAGTAGTGCATTAACCCAGCCCCGGGCGCATTTTCGGAATTCGCCGACACATTAGCCGCTCGGAACAACTCGGGTGATATGAATCACAGATTCATAAAATCCCGACGTATTAGATTAATGCGTCAGCGATTTACGTATGAAATTGCACAACTCAAACTAAGAATATCTTTACATTTTGAATTAGATTGGTTTAACTAGTTTCTTGAGCTGTTAAAAACATTTTCATTTCCCAATAAAAATAAATGTTGTACCTACGTATTAATATTGAATTAATGAAATGGATCCAAAGAAATTGCCAAGTGTGTGTTACAAAGATAGATCATCTAATACTATTAGATTACAAATAAGTGATAAAGACGAGTTTGAGGTATGTAGATTCTTTGTCTTTTTAGATTAGGTTTATGCCGTTTATGTTATATTTACGGTCGTGTCCGCTCGATAGTAGGACGTAAGTTCCAATAATTTCACTAATTGGCGCATCAGAGGGTTGTTTACGGTGAGTAATGTATGCTCGTCCGGAAAATATTTTTTTTCAAGGTTTCTTTTGGATAGTAGGTTATAGGAATTCCTAAGAGAGTACAATCAATTAGGTGTCAGCGATGTTTCGTGGGTTTATTTCCACTTTTTCAAGCTTCTTCCAGTTAGATTGTACAATTAAAACAATTAGACGACATTAATGATCAATTCAGTTAGTGTTGACCATTAATTTATATATAGAAATGTCATTTAATTGTTTTCATTGTACATTCTAACTGGAAGAAGCTTAAAAAAGCGGATATAAAGGCGCGAAACGTCACTGACACCTTGAGTGTGCTTTCTTACGGCAATAATGGGAGGCAAGAAAGCAATGTGCAGTAGAAGAAAGTCATATCAAATTAAAAGAACAGCTAGAAAAACATATCAGTCCTTAGCGGCTTGTGTTACAAATAATGTGGACTTGGGGAAAAATAAATCTAGAAAATGACCAGGATTAGGTCCCTAATAATTTGTACTACTCCAGATTTATTTGATTAGTAAAGTTGAAACGCATTTTCTGTTTATTATTACTAATCTATATATATTTGTATATTAACTTATACTAAAATACGTTGGGTTAATATTTAATATTACTAGTGGGCACGGTATTTCGTAAATCGCCGATGCAACGTCGAGATTTTAGGAGTTGGCAATTTGCATGTATTTCATAAATCGCCGACGCATTAGTCTAATACGTCGGGACTTTATGAATCTGTGATTCGCATCTCCCGAGTTATTCCGAGCGGCTAATGTGTCGGCGAATTCCGAAAATGCGCCCCGGGCCTGTGTTCCAAAGTCTCAGTCGGGCCCCCTTCCCCTATTGTGTAAAGGGATTCTTTTATAAAGATTAAATAAAAAGAAACCGTTTTTAATTTACGTCATCTTTATATTATTTAAGGTCAATATACAAATACACTTCTAATATTATCTTATCTATTTTTTTTTGTCGTGCATATGGTCCTGAACGGTCTCTTGCTAACCGCATCGTTTTTTAAATACTTATTATGACATTAGCATTACAGTTACACCCTGCGTTACAGACTTTTTATGGTCAATATTGTATGAAATGGATGTACGTGATGTTTGTATTCAGCAGGATGACACTACAGACTATATGCGGAGAAACAATAACACTATGCATCAGCTAATTTCCCGTGCGTGTTGTTTCGCTATGGGGAGATATCAACTGGCCACCTAGGTCGCATGCTTTAACTCGACTTTTTCCTGTGAGACTACGTGAATGATAATGTTTACGTTAATAATAATCCTCCAACATTTCATTTGCTCAAGGGAATGCCACCCTTCAAGGGTGGCATTCTGGCTGTTCTTTGTGAAATCCAACCACAAATGTAATAATAATAATAATAATAATATTCTTTATTGTCTAACAGGTTACAGACCCAATTACAAGACAATATAACTAAATAAATAAGCTACTATAATAATAAACTAATTTATAATCCTACAAAACAAAATACGCACACACATCAGATGGCCAGATTTTGCAGGAACCGAGACAATTGAGCGCAGAAAGATCTTACAGGCTCATTGAAATAGTTAATTTCTTGACTAAATCCTTCTATGTTACATGTTTGGCATGCTCGAAGTAGTGGTGCTTTGGATTCATAATTAGTACGAAAAACAGGAACGTGAAATAGTCTGCTACTCCTCGCAGAGGGGCTCGGTATGTTAAAATTTAACGATCGGAGTAGATTTGAACAGTCCACCAAGCTATTTATTATCTTAAACAGAAAAAGTTGTCCGGCATACACTCTGCAAGCAGCCAGCGAAACCATTTGAAAGCGATCGAGCAGTGCTCTATGATCGAATCATCTACATGGAAATCTACCGTCAATTTTAAACGCTAAATATTTAAGGAATTTGCGCTGCATGTATTCAATGTGTCCTGCATGCGATTGGTAAATGGGAGACCATATTATCGATGCGTACTCAAGCTTAGATCTTACGAGAGCACAATACAAATTGGTTACACATTCAATATCAGCAAAATCTTTGGTAACACGAAACAAAAAGCCAAGCATGCGTAGTGCATCTCGGGTAATACTTTGAATATGATAATTAAATGACAATTCAGTGTCGACGTAAACTCCTAGATCCCTGACAACATCACAAGACTCAAGCGCAGTGTCACTCAGCTGATAGCGATATTCAAAAACAGTTTGCGATTTCGAAAATATGACAAACTTACATTTATTAATATTTAACGGCAATTTATTATAGTTACACCAATCATCAAGCTTAGATAAGTCGCGCTGCAACAATACGCAATCTGAAGTGTCTCGAATAACACGATACAACTTCAGATCGTCTGCAAACATCAAATGGTTGCTTGTAAGTTCCTGGGATATGTCATTAATGAAAATTGAAAATATTAATGGTGCCAAACAGCTGCCCTGTAGAACTACTTCAAAAAAATAGGCTTGCGTAACCATAGCTGAGTGATAACGTGTCACAATTAAATGGGCTCTACTTGAAATGAAACTAGAAATATAGTTACTTACATTTTTGGTATTAAATGTGTTTTTTTAAATAAAATTAAATTGAAACCTCGTATATATATATATACCGGGATTTCGTACAGTTTAAAAAACGGAACAGAAAAAGTATAGACTGTCAAAAAGTGATTGTGACATTGATGTTGGGTGTAGAAGTTGGCAGTATGTTAGATACTGCTGCGATATAAAATTGTTATTATACATACGAGTATGTCGTTCATAAAGAGACTAAAACATAAAAAGTTCATCGCATAGAGTTTAAAAACGAATTAAATTCTTAAAACAGATACAATTAAAGACTGTCAAAAAGTTTTTGTGACATTAATGTTGTGTATATAATTTCATCGAAAATATATAAAATTAGTATATAAAAGTAGTTCAAAAAGAGACCAAAATATGTACAAAAAAACTTTCCCGAAGGTTGAACTATCTATATGGCCTCAATAATTTATAGTGGAGTTCATTGCGGATGCTGTACATTATAATGTGAAATATGATATCACCTGGGTAACCAAATGTTTTCATCAAAGATTTAAAATCTAAAATATACACTATTATTTATATGTTAATTAAATTATTATTTATATTATAAGGATTATAAACATAATAAAAATAACATTCTAACATAACCCAACTACTATATTCTATAATTAGAAGCAAAAAGTAAATAAACTCTTGCCCTCGAGGAACAATAATCAACCACCAAAAAATGCTAAATATTATATTCTATTACAGTATATTTTTTGGACCCTTTTTTTACTATTTTATTTAAGTTTTTTTATGTCGTATTTTGTAGGTTATCTTATATCGAATCTATATTATATTAGCCAATTTTTATAGAATGTTTGGGAATATTTTTTAATTTTGGACCCCTTTATACACTATTTGTGAACGCCTGTGTCAACCAATTCTTCTATGTGACATTCAGGACAAGCAGTATGTGAAATCACTTCCAAAATCATTAATTTGTATACGGTGTTCGTGAAAGTTTTAGAAAGTGTGGAAAAATATAACAATATATAAACATATTTATGAGTTTGTACTTTGTACTTATTTGAATTATATCTGAACATGGCATGCTGCTAAATTCAAATATATTTTTTCTATAACTGTCAAAAAGTGTCAATATTTTTATACTAATGTCAGTGTGCGAGCTATCAGTTCGCGCGCAAAATATTTTGCACACCATTGCGCAAAATAAATTGCATTGTTGAACATAATGCTGTCTCCCTATATACGATTAGCAATTGATTTCGAATTATTTAACAAAGTTCAAAAAAGAATTCAAAAATATAACAGTTCTAGAAAAAATATTGTTTGTATTTCGTGTTAAAATTCGTGTTTTATGGTACATTCGAATGATTTTTTGCCCAAGACTTATCGCGCACTGTGCCATTTACAAAACAGTCATTTTGCACACGTAACACAAAAATAACTAATGTTAGTGTAAGGATAATAACAGTAAATTCAAATAAAACCCGAAAATAATACAAATAATTGAATTTAATCCGTTAAATACAATAGCTTTTTCTATCCTCGACTATTCTCTAACAATACAATCATCTGACTCACTAAAAGTTCACTTCCCTTTCGACATCCAAATTAAAACTTGTACATTCAGCCTTCTTCAAAATATTAGTCGTTGACATGTTTAGAGAGTTAACATAAACAAAAACCAAACAGAAAGCAATCTTGGGTTATATGATATAATGATTGAATACAATAACACACCAAGTAGAATATGAAGTGTGTTAATATAAACAAGTTGCAGGCCATTGAATAGTACAATGCCCTTATATACCAAAATATTATAACATTAGTCATTATGAATATTGATTAACCAAAAATCAACCCTAATTGCTTACTAAATATTATTTACAACTAAATCAAAGGACCATTGTCTAATCTGGTCCTGGTAGAAGTAGGAAAAATACTAATAATCTCTATGAGTCAGATATTTATTTACGGTTATAATATTTTACATACTATGTTTAATTCAAACAATACCTCATTAGTTCTACCTCACAATAGATGCCATTAATAATTTAGCACGTTTGAATTAGTCACGTTCTAATCTTTCTGCATTAGCGACGGAGAGAATTTTTTGAAAGATTCTATACACAGAGAATGAAAACACTAATATTTACTTTGCGAAATCTTGATACCTATTTAACATTTATAGCTTACAAAATATTTCAAATTAAAATAATTAGAAAATTAAAATTGAAAATAATTAGCTATTAGTTTGTTGAAATTGTATTAATACAAATAATCAGAAATGTTTATTATTAAAGTAATTTATTGAACTAGAAGTTCTGCTTGCTTTTATGTCGAAAATGAGTTGAGTAATACTCGTAAATAATATTATTTGTATTTAAAAGCCCATGGAAATTAACGTTTGTGCTATGAGTTATTTTTAACGTTTATTTTTATTAAAAGTCCTTAAAAAATTTAATTTAGTCTCGTTGAAATAAAACAATAACAAGCAATTAATTGGAAGAAAACGAACTTAATATAATTTTACTTTGCATAAGAACGGCGTTCAATGTCTAATTATACAGGGTGGTCCAACGAAAAGTTTGCACCTAGCTTTTCTCTTTTTTTTGTAGTCGAATGCGAAAATGCTCGGACACGTCGATTTTGCTTTTGAGGGGGACACATTTTAAACATATTTTTCGATCTGCGCCTTTAACCCCCTAGCGGGGGTGAGTAACAACCCTAAAATTTTAAATGGAAAGAGGGGTCTAATGACATATCATTTGAAAGGACACAAAATTGTCTTTCTAATGATACCCTATTTGTCGAATTTTACTAAAACAGTTAATACGAAAACGACTTTAAAGACATTAAGCCGATAATTTTGGTATTAATGAGAAATACAAATAAGTTTTAATTATTGCGAGTGAAAACACCTGCAATCGTTAGTACATTCCAATGTTTGTTAGTTTTAACATTGCTTTGTAAAAAAAGTAAACAAGCTGTTAAATTGATTTATTAAAACGTTACATTAACAAATGTTGAAAATGTGACCCATTTGATTCCATACAATAATACAGATTTTGTTCAAATCTATTTCTAACATTTTGTAGCATATCAGGTGTTATGTTTCTGCACTCTTCTGTAATGCGTTGGCGAAGATCTTCTATGGACTCGGGCTTCGTGGCAAAACATTTATTTTTTAAGTGCCCCCAAAGAAAAAAGTCTAAAGGCGATAAATCCGGTGACCTGGCAGGCCATTCAATTGGGCCCCTCCTTCCAATCCACCGTCCAGGGAACCGGTCATCTAAGAACTGTCTTACAGGAGCCACATAGTGCGGAGGTGCTCCATCTTGCTGGAAATAAAGCCGATCAGCAGTATGATTTTGGTCATCTTCTATTATTTGTGTTATTAAAGGATCAATTGTGTCTTCAAGCATGTTTAGGTACACTTCACCAGTTAAATTTCCAGGAATAAAAAGTGGTCCTATAATATGATTTCCTAATATGCCACACCAGACGTTTATTTTTTGAGGATACTGGGTATGAACCTCACGGAATAAATGTGGGTTACTGTCATCCCAGTAACGGCAATTGTGCCTATTTACAGCTCCATTCAAATAAAATGTGCATTCGTCGGAAAAACAAATGTTAAATAATAATTGCGGATCTTCAATTAAACGCTGGCTCATTTCTTCACAAAATTGCAGCCTTCTATCAGGATCATCCTCATTTAGTTCCTGTACTAATTTGATTTTGTACGGATGAAATTTGTACGCTTTTAAAATTCGTATTATGGACGAACGGGAGACACCTGAGGCTTCAGCTAGTTGACGGGTACTTTGACTATGATCCATTTCAACATGCCCTAAAACAGCGACTTCCACAGCTTCATTTCTGATCGGTTTCTGCGGCTGGTGTTTTACATTACAGACAGATCCGGTATCTACAAACTTTTTAACTAACTTGCCAACGTACACATCATTCACATTTTTATCGGGATGTCTCTCATTAAATAAGCGAGCCGTAAGTCTAGCACTACTATTATTTTGAAAATAAAATTTAACAATTTCAACTCGTTCTAGAATGGAATAAATCATTTTGTACGGTAAAAGTAAAATAACTTGAGAAGCAACCAAACTGAATCAATGAAAAGACTAAAATAAACGGTGTAAATTCTTTTCCTACACGTATCTGCAGTTTTTATTTCAACAAAAAACGCAAACGATTAGTGAGGAATTTAGTTCTGATAAATAAGATAGTGTTTTTGAAATCCCGTTTTTCTTCAAAGTAAATAATTTAGAAATGATTGTAGTTGTTTTCAGTCGTAATAATTAAAACTTATTTGTATTTCTCATTAATACCAAAATTATCGGCTTAATGTCTTTAAAGTCGTTTTCGTATTAACTGTTTTAGTAAAATTCGACAAATAGGGTATCATTAGAAAGACAATTTTGTGTCCTTTCAAATGATATGTCATTAGACCCCTCTTTCCATTTAAAATTTTAGGGTTGTTACTCACCCCCGCTAGGGGGTTAAAGGCGCAGATCGAAAAATATGTTTAAAATGTGTCCCCCTCAAAAGCAAAATCGACGTGTCCGAGCATTTTCGCATTCGACTACAAAAAAAAGAGAAAAGCTAGGTGCAAACTTTTCGTTGGACCACCCTGTATACATATTATGGTTGGTCCCTTTATGTTTTATTCTCAATTGAGCTTTAAAAAACAGAGAGTTTCCATTTGAGTTGGAAAAATCTAGGATTGTACCAGTATTTAAGTCAGGAGATAAATCATGTGTTAACAACAATTACAGGCCCATATCCATTTTGTCGAATTTTTTTAAAATATTTGAAGCCATATTATTGGGTCGCATATACCCGACTCTCCGCGATATCATCACTTCGATTCAAAATGGTTTCATGACAAATAAATCTAATTTATCTCTTGATGCTGGTGCGCGGATGGATGTGCTCTACACTGACTTCGCGAAAGGGTTCGATAGGGTATTCATGGTATGTTGCTGCGGAAGTTAGATCAGTTCGGTTTTGTCAATGACTTACAAATTGTTTTCAAAACATATCTATCAAATAGAGAACTGTTTGTATCATATAATCTTTACAAGGTCCAGTATGCATCAGTCGCTTTCAGGTGTTCCACAGGCATCTAACTTAGGACCACTATTGTTTTTGTTGTTTATTAGTGAAATGGAAGGAGCGCTAACTTGTGGTAAATTAATGTTTGCTGATGATCTGAAAATATGTCTTGAAATTAAAAGCATTAGTGATTGTAGAGAGCTTCAAAATAATTAGAACCATGTAGATTTGTGGTGTCAAAGAAATCATTTGCCATTAAATCCATCAAAATGGAAGGTTATGACGTATAGGTACTATTTCCGTCAAAGCCCTGTGTGAAGTGGTGCGTGGTCGTGGAGATACACAACACCACTGGGCAAATTTCCACGTCAATTTCTAATTAAATGACCCCTTCACGTTACTCAGAGTGTTTGAGTAGGATGTAGCAGTTTTTGAATAGAATTAGCCGATACTTGTTGGAAATTCATTATAACTGCGTAAAACAAAACAACTTTAGTTTTAAATATTTCCAAACTTTTATAATATACAAATTTATATTTCAAAATTACACGACATGTTTCGTCCACACAGTGGCTTTATCAAGTGTAACTTAAGACTAAAATACAAAATATTTATATGGTTTATACAGGTAATAAAATATAGTAAAAGTGTAACAAAATGAAAACTAATAACTAGGTCACAGGTGCATAAAAACTACCTAGGGTTACAAAAATTAAAAGAGGTTTAACAAAGGGGAATTATTTAAATCTGTTTGGCTATTGAGTAATTTGTTAGAATATTTAAGTTTGTTTATTTCTAATGATTCTAAAAGATCCAGCTTTTTACTTTTGTTTTCTATAT
Organism: Apoderus coryli; assembly: GCA_911728435.2. Classification (NCBI taxonomy): domain Eukaryota; kingdom Metazoa; phylum Arthropoda; class Insecta; order Coleoptera; family Attelabidae; genus Apoderus; species Apoderus coryli. The sequence continues at coordinate 1,509,522 of OU452206.1, read as the reverse complement.
GAATAATTTTGAAATTATCGTTAAAATTATGATTATGTTCTAAAAGATGGTTAGAATAATTAGAATTGTCTTTTTTCTTGATATAACTTAAGTAGTGTTCCTTAATTCTTTTAGAAAAACTTCGACCTGTCTGTCCTATGTAAACCCGATCGCAGTCTCCACACGTCAGTTCATACACTCCAGATTTTTCTCTCTTATCTATTTTTGATTTTGAATTTTTGATAATTTTTCCTATTGTATTGTTGGTTTTAAAAGCTATTTTTATATTATGTTGGTTAAAAAATTTTGAAATATAGGAACAATTATGGCCTGAGTAGGTAATTAAGCCATAATTTTGGGGATCTTTTGGGCTTTGAGGGAAAACAGTGTTGATTATTTTTTTGTAATTAATTTTGTTTAGGATTTTTTCTACTATTGTCGGTTGATAACCATTGTTTACTGCTATTTGTTTAATTATATTAAGTTCTTTCTTGAAGTTAACTTTATTTAATGGAATATTAACAAGTCTATGGATCATACTGTGGAATGCGGCTAGTTTATGTTGGATAGGATGATTAGATGTATTATGTATAATTGTGTCTGTATGTGTAGGTTTATGAAAAATCGAAAACGAGTGTCTGTTACTTACTTTAGTGATTGTTAAATCAAGAAAATTGATAGAGTTGTTCGTTTCTTGTTCTATTGTAAATTTTATGTTAGGGTGCTGATTGTTGATTAAAGTTACACTTGATAAAGCCACTGTGTGGACGAAACATGTCGTGTAATTTTGAAATATAAATTTGTATATTATAAAAGTTTGGAAATATTTAAAACTAAAGTTGTTTTATTTTACGCAGGATGTAGCAGTATTGCTGTGCTCTTTTTTTGGTGTACTCAATCACTAAAATTCCCATATGCGTCTCGAGACATTGTGAGATCTATAACCGACGGTGTGACTTCGAACTTCTTCAGCGGCTTTGATCCTTTTTAGAGTTCTGCTTGCTCTCAGGATCCTAATGATGAATCCACGTTTCTCCTTTGGTAATAGGTAGTATGGTATGAACAATTTGTCGGATTTTGAACACAGAGCTGCAAAAAGCTAATACAACATTACTCGCACTAGTTACTGAGCTGCAATGAGTATTCAGGGGACCAATCTTACACGGAATTTTTCAGGTTAAGATGGTCATAAAGGATAGTGGGTACAAGATCTTTACGAGAATCTTCTTCAAGGCTTTCTCTATCCCGTTTAAGTTCACGAATCCACTTTTTAACTGTGAATAATGAAGGAACTGGGCCTAAAAAAGCGGTAATGTACAGTTAATGTATACGTAATTAATTTGGAAAGGCGCCAACGTTTTTGAATAAATATAATAATGTCCATAAGAGGCCTAAAGAGGGTAAAAAAAAAAAAAATGTGAATGATGATATATTTTTCAATGTTGACGTAGTATAGCATACCTAACTTGGTTGCTGCAAAAAAGGCGTCCAGAAAAGTTTCGAAACGGAAGCTAAAATACAAAAAAATGTGTTAAAATCTAAATATATTGATATAATCATTTGATATATAAATCTGGACTTCAAATAACTTCCAAATCCGTGCGTGTATAGAACTCTGTGGATTTTTTTTAAAGTGGGCCATCAAATCAAGGAAGCAATTTTAACAAATAAATTAACACAATGCTGCCGTTTTAGATACAACAGATTTCGATATATTTCTGTCTTATAAACTTATTATGTAAAAGAAAAACCACTGGAGGCCATCAACTAGTTAATTTTGATTTCGAAGGGGAATTAGAATAATTCTGAAACTGCTGCGCTTTGAATTTTGAAAATGACGATAACAGTATTTTCGTGTATGCTGTCCTCAAATAAAGTAGTGGCATCTGCGTAGTACTTCTGGTTATACCGGAATTTGACATCAACTTTGTTGTTTTAAAAATAAAAAAAATTAGCCACAATTGACCTTCGTGCGGTCGCTGTGGAGGCTCAGTTTGGAATTAATTCGACACGTTAGGAATTATAATCACTGTACCTTGTACACATTTTTCATCGCTTTTAAAGTCCTGTCGAAGAAATGATGATTCTTAAATTAGAAAACTGTAGAAAGTTCACCGATAAACATGTAATGCTAGAATATTAACAATTCACATTCCACATGATAATCAGTTATTTGTATACCCAATCTGAATGCAGCATATCGCAAAAACTTATCCTGAACTCTCTCGACCACACTCACGCAACTCTGATAATAAGGCGACCATATCACGGTAGCGTATTCCAGCGAAGAAAGGACAAGACTCACACACAATAGTCTACAGCTGGTGACAGAGAAATCTCCACAGTCTCGAAGTACCTACAAATCCATGTTTTTTATGAACATTCTGAGATATTGCATGTATGTGGTCGTTAAAGCTGACATTCTCTGAAAAATTTACTCCTAAGTCATTAATTCTATTAACATATTCCAATTGACCACCACCCATTACATACTGCCTAGGAAATCTAGATTTACCACGGAAAAAAAAATAAATTTCAAGTTATTAGAAACAAACCATTCCCAGAGAGCATCGAGATCATTCTGCAAGCAATTAACATCTCCTTCACAAGTAATTTTTCTGTATAGCTTCAAATCATCTGCAAAAAAACTGGGCGTTGAAAATCGTCAAGTGTCACTAATGTCATTTATAAAAATATTGAAGAGAAGTGGCCTCAGTTTTTCTGAGGAAGTGGCGCACAATGTGACCCCTGGAGAACGCTCGACGTCACTCGAAATTCCTGGTATTTTTAGTTCATAATTTTCACCATTTGGGTGCGTTCCTTTGAACAACTCGCCAACCATTTTACAGAGGTGTCAGAAAATCCAAAAGCTCTCAGCTTTGCTAACAAAATATCGAAGTTTACCCTATAAAACGCTTTTGCAAAATCGGTATACACCGAATACGTCTGACATACCTGATCCACAGCTTCTATTAATTCAAGTTCATATGAAGCCAAATTTGTAATCGTAGACCTATTTTTGGAAAATCCGTGTTGATTTTGAGTAATAAGACCCTTACACTTCCATTGAAGTTGATCGAACAGGAGACTATCAAGTAATTTCGTTATCGCTGACTGATGACAAACTCCTCTGTAATTTGAAACATCTTCAGTGCTACCAGACTTATGAATAGGTACCCAGACTTATGAATAGGTGCAACATAACTTGTTTTTCAGTTTTTGGGTAATTTTTCTTGCCTTAATGAAATATTATCCAATTTATGTAGTGGATTCGATAAAGTAAATATGCATCTCTTAATGAAAAAGTTAGCTATGTTGTCCGGACCGACTATGTTCTGTCAGGAATTCGCAAAGTTTTCTCAAAGACATCCTGGATTGTGATATTACCAAAGGCTATATTTTTAGAATCAGTTAAAGGAAAATCGGGAAGATTACACATACATTTGCGTCATAAACACCAAAAACGAATACATTTGTATTCGTTGGACCTCACAGGTATAATAATACAAAATATTTCGTTTTATTGAAATTTAAAAATTTTTAAACTGATAAATAAATACACTTAGTTGGATATTCCAATACTGAGAACCACCAACTAAACATTTTTCTGTCTTTTAAACTAACAATATACTTAACAAATAAATAAAACAAAGATCGATGTAACACAACCTATTTTAGACAAGTTGTAATTAACGATGTTCTATGTTCACTCAAATTTTCAATTATTTTAACTCACTTTGCAAGGTAATAGAAAAAATAAATAAATAAAAATTGTATAACTTAAGTATTTAGAGATTTTTGAACAGTATGTGATTGTTTTGTAACTGTATTTTCCACAGCCCTGAAGAAGGAAACAAATAAAAATTTCCGAAAGATTGTTCAGCCTTTTATATATATATATATATGTTTGTTAAAAGTTTTGGGGAGTCTGCCATGGTTCTTCTGCGAAATAAAACTCTTATTTACGTGCCAAGCTTTCGGAAATTTTTATTTGTTTCCTTCTTCAGGGCTGTGGAAAATACAGTTACAGTTACAAAACAATCGTGATTGCAGACTCCCCAAAACTTTTAACAAACATTTAAATATACTAGCCACAAGATTGTTCAGCCTTTTATATATATATATAGATAACTTTGTGTCTTGGGTTGATCAGCAAATATTTTTGATTAAAACTCTTTTACGTTATGCCAAGCTTTCGATATATTTTTATATCTTCCTCGGGGCTACAAATATAAGAGTAAGCTAAGTATAAATATATATAAAATTTAAAAATATGTTTACCTTAGTATACGCGGCAAGTTTTACACTGGTAAAAATAATATAAATTGTAAATTAAAGAACATTAATATAAAAAATTTTTTGTCAACTTTGTAAAATAATGATTAACATTTAACATTTTTAAGTTAATTGAATTTTTTGTCATTGACACTGACATGTTTATTCAAAAATATTTTGTTTAGTTTATTTGTGGTAAATTGTTTTTTAAGTGAAATGTCAAGTTTTTTAATTAGGTTAGAAAGTAGATTCAAAAGAAATATTACTGTCATCATGGTTGTTATTATTAATAGTAAATAAATATGAATATATATTACTGATTTCATTCGAGTTTTTCTTTTTGTTTAACGTATTTTCGGTATTATACGTTTCAAACATTTCAATGAAAAGTCTTTTATTTTGATTTTGTTCACAGGCAAGGATTTTTACATTATTTAAGTCTGGAAAATGATTTGTATTGATACAATGTTCAGCCAATGCACAAGTTTTTTTGTTAAGTCGAATATCACTTTTATGTTGGGTAATTCTATCTTTAAAAACTCGGGAAGTTTGTCCGATATATACTTGGTTACAGTCTGAACATGGTATATTATAAACTACGTTAGATTTTTTTAAAATGGAGTCTTGATCTTTAGTTTTTGTATATAAATTGTTAATCGTTTTTGATGACTTGCTGACAATTTTTAAATTTGGAAGATCTTTTTTTATAATTTTAGTTATTTTTGGGGTTATAAATTTTATATTTGGAAAAGAAATATAAGAAATTTCGTTATTAATATTAAAATCATGGTTGTTTCTAACTTGAACATTTGTATTCTGATTTTCTGGTGTATTATATAATAATTTTTGTAGTAGTTTTCGTGGATATGAATTATCAAGTAGAATATTAAACAATTTTTTGTAGTTCTCTTCTTTGAATTGAGGATGACAAATTTTGTTAATTCTGTTTTTTAACCCTAATACCAAATTTATTTTCATTTTTTGTGATTTGGTTTTCTGGGCTTCTTAGTACTTTAGTATCTAAGAACGGTACAAATCTGTCTTTTTCTTCCTCAATTGTGAACTGAATTTTTTCGTGGTAACTATTAAAAATGTTTAATATTTCAGTATTATGATTAAAAGGTATTGCGCATATAATGTCGTCTACATATTTTTTTATAAAAGGTAGATTAAAAGAAAGTTGAGGAATACAAATTTCCAAAAGATCATCCATGATATATTGAGATACAATGGGTGATAATGTTGAACCCATTGGAGTACCAAAAATTTGTTTGTAATAAATATTGTTAAATTGACAGTAAGTTGAATCAAAAACAAAATTGACAATCTTAAGAAATTCTGTTTTTGGAATGTTTGTATTTTGTTTAATGTTATTCCATCTTTTTGAAATACTATTGATTACTAATTGTTGTGGTATATTTGTAAAGAGTGAGACTACATCTAAACTAATAAGAACGTAATTTTCAGGTAGTAGTTTATCTTTTATAAAATGAGCAAAATCAAAAGAATCTTTTGTGAAATAGATATTGTTAGGATCATAAGAAATCGTTAATATATCTGTTATTAATTGAGTAAGTTTACTATTTGGAGCATTTATGGATGAAATAATTGGTCTTAGTGATAGTGTTGGTTTATGAATTTTTGGTAAACCATAAAATTTTGGAGATGTTTGTATAAATTGTTATTTTTTTTGCTGTATTGTTATCAATGTACTTTTTTGTTTTTAGATTTGAAACAATTTTATTTGCTTTTTGTTGAAAATGTAAAACTTGCCGCGTATACTAAGGTAAACATATTTTTAAATTTTATATATATTTATACTTAGCTTACTCTTATATTTGTAGCCCCGATGAAGATATAAAAATATATCGAAAGCTTGGCATAACGTAAAAGAGTTTTAATCAAAAATATTTGCTGATCAACCCAAGACACAAAGTTATCTATTAACTAGTCAGCAAAGACTACCACTCAACTTATATATATATATATAAAAGCCAAATGAAGAAAACGAACATTTGTAAGTTGGAAAAAACATTCCCACCTGAAGCGAATGAAAATGAAGAAAACGAACATTTGTAAGTTGGAAAAAACATTCCCACCTGAAGCGAATGTTTTTTCCAACTTACAAATGTTCGTTTTCTTCATATGGCTTTTCTATATAATATATATAGAATTTATTCAACTACTAGTTGAGTCACTTTAAGTGAATATTTTCCCTTAGCTTATATATATATATATATATATATATATATATATATATATATATGTATGGATAGCTATTCGTGTCTTAGGGGCTCTAGTTTATTTAACATTACTTATGGGTAGAGGTAGGTATTTAATTGTGGAAAGTTTTCAAATTTGCATTTAGCATAATATACTATATACGAGTCAATATAAGTGATTTATATAATTGTCATTAAAGGGATATACTTCAAAATCATGACGATATCTTCAAACAAACGTGGGGTTGGGAACAACCACATTTTGAAGAACGTACAGCAATTGAACCAGATGCAGAATTAGTTGACAACGATCGGGAGCCTCTGTCACCGGACTGGAGGGACCCAGCTACAGCTGGAAGTGAACAAAAGCCTGTTGCAACCTCTCCATCATCAGGCAATCACACTTCACGCCCAGGGCTTGTGCCAGGTAATATGCGAATCATATACTATACTATAAACATAGTCCTTGTCCATTTTCTATTTAGAATATGCATTATTTTGGCGAAATATAAAAAATAATTTATATAAATCCTGTGTCAAATTTACACTAGCTAACGCGGTTAAACAGAAACCCAATAACCGCATTCACGTAAAGTTTCGCAAAAGAATCTGACAGGACAGCGAAACGTGGTTACTAGAAGGGAAGTTTAAATTTTACGCAAGATTTATCTAGAAGTATTTTCAATAATGGAAAATAAAAATAAATTAATATTAATTATTGTTAATTTAGTTTATAAAATTAGTTAGACACATTTTTTTTCCACAGCGTGTCTCCAATCAAATAGTCATTTGAAGTGTATGAGATATCTATAAAGCTTTTCATTTACTTATATCATTGTTCACCACTGACGATGAGACTGATCTCGTCTCTAAACATGTATGTAGCTATAAGAAACTAAATTATGGATTCTTATATTAAATTTATTTCGGGGAGAAGGGACTTTTATTTTTCATTATTGAAACTCCACTTGAGAATGGCCTAATTTTTCAAATTACCAGAATTTTTTTCTATACCTTTAGTTGCCTGTGGAAGTTTTCTGTCTAAAATATAAACAATAATGTTTCAGGTGGTGTTATTGATGTCAATGCAAATGGAGGTTTTCCAAACTTCCCATCATTCAATAGTCCATTTGGCCCATCATTTGACTTGCCACAACTGAAGCCAGGTGCATTTGGTTTTGGTGGAATATTTGGAATTGAAGATAGTCAAAAGTGGTGGAAGGGGTAAGTTTTCAATTTATATCTTAATTAGAACTTGAAAATTAAAAACAAAGTAATGAGCTAGTATAGTACAATTCTCTGATTTGACTTTCGAACGTTATTTATTTATTCATTAAAGATATCTTTTCAAATATTAAAAAACCGTTTTTATCACTTAATATTTTCCATGCATATATGTGATCCCTATAAGCTTGGTATTACATTGATAGAATTGCCATGCATGCATTTAGAATATTAGGTATTTAACATTATTTTACCTGTAGTGATTAAAGATAGTAGGATGAACTACTTCCTTAATAATAGGATTTTTTTAATTGCAACTTTACTTTATTTATTTTTAACATAATAACGGAAAAATCACAGTACTTAATAGTTATTTACCTAACAAGTGCGGAAAGGAGTACTATTCCGCACGCGACGATAGAGGACCAAATAACGCTCAGTGGAGTTAGGTTATTCGTTAACTGCGGAAAAGACGCTTTCCGCATGTGGTACACATTTTCCCTACGCTCAGTTCAAATTACGCAGTAACATACGGCATTCTCGTGTATTTGAACTGTCAAATTGAAAATTCACTTAACAATTGACAAATGTGTTATTAAACAGTTATTATTAGGTATTAATGAGTCATAAGAGAAAAATGAGCTATAAATACTTCTTCTTTTTATGTGGATATTATTTATAACAAATCTAGCACTATCTTACTTATATTAGTTATACACCAATATTAAAAACAGTGCGGAATAGTGCAACTTCCCGTAACAAAAGAGTAGGTACACAGCGTCGATCGTGTAGTAGATAATTGTAATTTCATATAGAGTCCACTGTATATATTTTTGTATTCTCTACAAGATCAACGGTTATCGAGATATTTACGGTTGAATAGCACAAAATGCATCATCATGAAAAATTTTTTCATTGTTATAGTTTCCTTGGTTTTTACTTTCTTGTCAGTTGTTGCAAATAAGCCATTGTGACGTGATTTTTAAAAATGATAACATTTGATTGCCTTGTCAGTCATATAAGTTAAAATTAATGAAATAAGATGAATAATTTAAGCGTGGCTGAGCTTCGTTTTAGAAAAAAAGCCTAACAAATATAAAACTTTACACATTTCTATATCACACACACAAATTGGGTTTTGCTAAATCCATCAGTATTTTCTCTACAAAAATATCAAACGGTGAAAATTTTGTATTAAATCATAATAACGACAACGGTTGCTCAAATTCCATTTGCAATAAATCTGGTGACTAAAGGCAAAATTAAGTTTTTAAAATGTACTTACTAATAATTATTATTAATCAACTTTCAAACTAAAATATGTACCTAATACTATTAAATGTATATATTTCCAAAACAATTTTGTTAGAACATGAATTAAGTACTAATATTTTGAATAAAATGACTTCCACAAAAAACTAACTTGATTTTTAAATAACCTTCAGATCCGTGAGTAAAGTCATAAGCATTGTTCAGAATATGATCCTAGCTTTGTATTTATGGTTTAAATGATTTTCCATTTAAAAGATCGAACGAAATATACCTCAAGTTTAAAATAATGTAACTACGACATGCCCGCTGGATTTCTTGCACTTGTTGTAAGCATTTTTGAGTAAAACACTTGGTTTCTAATATTTCTACGGGCTTCTATAACTCTATACTTTCTCGTATTAATCATATTTAAATGAAATTGACTTAATATTTCCACTAACAGTTTTAAATAGAAACAAAAGCAAGTTGTTATTAATATATGCATAATGTTGGTCAAGTTGAAAGTATATCAATTGATTCTTGAACTGTTTAGTAAAGCAGGTTTTCTGCCAGGTCAACGCTAGTGTCATCACATCATAAAATAAGTGGCGATCGTTCACCTTTCAGTCATGTTATATTTATGTAAAGGAAAAGTACAATTTACCATAAAAGATACTTGTTAATATCTTCTGGCAACATTTCCCTAGAATGTAGGTACTAATAGTAGAAAGAAATAATGTACATGAGTATCTACTAATTATTACGATTTTCATATTTGTTTATATTTAAATTTTATGACCTGTTCTGATTTAATTTGGAGTACTTCAAAATGTATATAATTAAAAGAAAATACGTATTTCATTGAATTAAAGTGATGATTTTTTAAATCATTGGCGTAGCTACGACACACAGTTATCATACACACTATTTTTTTTATTTCAACCTTATATAAACAATACTTCTAGATAAATCCTGTGTAATATTTATACTAGCTAACGCATCATGTCAGCTTCTTCAGAGCAACTTCAACTCATTCCGAGTTGGTATGTCACACTGAACCGAAAAGGTACGTGATATTAATAAAAAAGTGCTTCAGATCAATGAACGTCAACATTAAATTTGAGCCGATGATGGGTGACATTAATACAATGAACGTTCGTACATAAATTCGGTAGCGAATTCTGTACGTTGAATTAATAAATAAAGAACATAAATTTATGCTCGCCGGTTATTGATCTTACGAATGATCGACATTAATTTATAACTCCTGTACGTTAAAACGATGTTACCAGGTTGTTAATGTTACGAACGATGAAGATTAGTTTATGTCTCCAATACGTAAAACCGATGTTAGCTGGTTATTAATGTTACGAACGATGAACATTAATCTATGACTTTTGTACATTAAACCGATGTCTGAAGGTTATTAATGTTACGAACGAGAAACATGAATCTATGACTTTTGTACGTTAAACCAATGTTAGCTGATTATTACATTGGGTTATAATAATTGTTTTACGTAATTGTGTTCGCCGGAAATTATTATTACGAAAGATTGAGATTATTGTTCTGTATTCAATTAATAATCGCGAGCATATAGGTACATATGTATTATGTGTATTGCAAAGTGCAGTATGGTTCAAATATACTAGTACCAATGGTTAGAGAATTTAAAAGCCCAAATAAGACTCAAAATTATCTTGCTGTACGTCCATTGATTTGATGCACCTGCTTTGTAAATAAATTAAATCATATTTGTACGACACTCGAAATCTAAAGGCTTTATTTTTAATTTAGTTAATATTAAATGCTAAACATGTCAGATTCGTCTGTCGTCTGACGTGAAAAGGGAGAAAAAACTATATTTGGAAACTAAAGTCCGCGGAAATTCTTCTAAACAAAATTGGAAATTATTACGAGATCTAAACATTTATGCACGGGAAAATAACACAATACCGTCTTTTATTCATGATGTTGATAATATTAATGATTTTTTTGTGGCCACTTCTGCCAACAATCCGGACCCAGGAACGATCAATTTTTACTTAGGTAATAAAATTAGGCCTGATATTAACTTTGAATTTACAATGGTGGATCATGGGGAGATACTTGATGCATTGCTTGGGATTAAGTCAAATGCTGTAGGCAGTGACATGATCAGTACTGATATGCTAGTAGTAGTAGTAGTTGTCCGTTTATAATGCCCTTTATACAGCATCTAGTTAATTACTATATAGAAACGAGGAACTTCCCAACATGTTGGAAAGAAGCCAATGTCATTCCAATCCCAAAACTAAAACTCCATCAACATTTGAGGACATTATAGACCGATTAATATACTCCCAGCGATCTCCAAGGTTATTGAGAGAGTGATCTGCAATCAAATGAAAACATATCTTGATGGGCATGGGTTGTTGTCGGAGGTCCAGTCTGGGTTCCGTTAGGGTCACAGTTGCTCCACGACATGACTTAAAATACTGGATGATGCATTGGGGGCGGGAGATCAGGGTCGATTGACGGCATTGCTGCTGTTGGACTACGCAAGGGGCATTTGACCGCATTGGTCATGGTTTGTTGCTGGCCATTGTGGGTTACTTGGGCTTTGGGGAGTCTGCTGTGTCTCTACTCGGAACATATGTGAATGATAGAAGTCAGGTTGTCATTTTGGGAACGGCAGTGTCTGGGCCCAGGACATTGCGTAGTGCCGCAGGGCATCCAGGAATCATTGCCTTTTTTTATGTATCAGGGTTTTTGTTGTCGTTATTATTATGCAGTTATCTGTAGTATTGCTAATATGTTAAGCTAGGAGGCTGTGCATCGACTTCGCCTTTTGTGTAACTTTTCTAAGTTCTCAATAAAGTCATTTATTATATTATTATTATTAATCAAAATAACAGGTTTTTAAGTAAACAGTGTGCGCCTTTAGAATAGACTTATAGAACCCATAAGTACGGTTGAATTGCAGATTTTCTTCCTTTAAGGTTTATTATATGTTCTTCTATTTCTTGAATTGTTTTAGCACAAAATAAAAAAGATTCTTGAGAGTCTTTTATTGTGTACTTTAAATGGCTTATCTTTCCACTGGCACCTTTGGAACATAGCTTAGCGGATAGCACTAAATATCCATGAAGGGCCCATAAAATTTCTCCCCTCGTATCGGCGGGTTTCCAACATTACAAAGGAATACTGCACTGTGTTTTTTTCGTTTTAAACTGACTTTAGTTTTGTACTTTACTAAATGGTACTTATATAAAAGGATTACTACTTACCTTATATTTCTACATTTGTTGTATTATTTGAGAACAAATTTTAAAAATAGATTTAGGAACACGCTTCACTTTTCAACTGTATACATTTAATTAAACAAAACAAAAAGGACGCGTAAACAAAAAGTCTATGAGAATGTCATAATGTCAATGTTTTGAGTATTCAGTCTATGGTCCGGGTGCATTGATTTGCGCGCGTTATTCAGAATTTAATGGTTAGGTTCGTAAAATTAATGCTTAGCATCCATTGAATCAACGATGATCGTTTATTAGTTTTTATGTTCGCTGTTCATAGGTGTATGATTTACAAATTATTGTGTTAAAGGCGAAGAGCATAAATTAATAAATTTAAAACATTGAAGCAATAAATAGTGACATTATATTGATGAAAAAAAACATAAATTTTCGATGTCTTGCATTTATAGATTAATGTTTCATCGTACATTGTTTCTATGTATGAAATTATTAATTTATGATCAAAATTCATTGTAACAGTGACCAATTCATAATATTAATGTTCAAAATATTGATGACAACCATTCATTGGTTTTACGTACAATATTTTTTTCAGTGCAGCGACACGGATTTGTGTTCGCAATGTCGATGTCGTGATAATTTTATTGCGAATAGTAAATATATAGTCTGCAAATTTTGTCAAAACCGTTACCATAATGTGTATGTTGGGCTAAACTCTGTCTCAAATGGAAACGATAATTTAGTCTGGCAATGTAATAATTATTGTAAGTATAAAAAGTATAACATAAATAAGATACAAATGCCGAAATTATAGTCCTTCAAAAAGAGATAGTTTTATTAAAAACGTGAAACTAATTTACTTCTTTTAAAACATATTAAATATTCACACAATCTTCAAGAATAATAATTAATAATAATAATAATCAGTTTACTTGCAGTTATATATAATTCAAACAATAATAATGCTTATACAAAACATAGAATACTACTGAAAAAAGGGTTAGAAGGCAGTAAAACTGATATTTATATTCTAACCCAAACTTAATATAATTACAATTAATTCAACAAGAGCCAAACGAAAACAGAATTAATAATTTCAATACAAAATACCAAAAAATTAGATCGAACTCTCTGTAATTTATTTGCTCTATTATAACATTAATAAAAAAATCAATTTAACAATTTATTTCGAAGAAGAGAATGAAACGTCGAAAGTTTATAAGTTTTACAATTATACGGAATTTTGTTGTACGTGTTATAATTGTCAAACGTAAAGGAGCGCTCAAATAATAAGCTACGATGAGGAGGGGGAGATAAAACACCCTTGAACCAAACTTAAGGTTACATACATCCGATCTGAAGTTTTTATTTTCATAAAAATCCGGCGGATGCCTGTGGAGCAGTAATGAATGGTAAAAACATGCAGCAAAATGAAATCTTCTGTCTTTCATTGATAACCAATTTGCATGAACTAATTTGTGACTTATTGGATCATATTTCCTAATACCATACACATATCGCAAGCAGCACTTTTGCACCCGTTGAATACGATCCTGATCCGTCTTTAATAGACAGGGTCCATAAACAACATCACAGTAATTAAAATTACTCAATACAAGAGCGTCAGTTAATTTTATTTTTAATGGTTTTGTAAGGCTATGTCTGTGAGGTTACATCATTTTGAAAGCAGAATATGCTTTACTAACCCATTTTGTAATATGACCTGTCAAAGGCAGGCGGAGTTGGAAAATGTGATGGGAGTGTCAATGGTAACGCTAAGACCTCTCTCCACTAGTGATTTCTTCCTGCCGAATGCCAACATCTTCGTTTCGGATGGATTAATTTTTAGATGATGTGTATTAGATAAAAACATGAGGGAACTTATATCGCGCTTTGATTTGATGCATGAGGAATATCTTCCGCATAAAATACAAACTTAAGCTGACTATCATCTTCATACATGTAGTGTCATCAATCTGGCCTGAGTTATATGATGGTCCACTCCGTATAAATGCTGACCAAGCGAGATCAAATGACACCGCAGTAAACATTATATATAGGAAGAAGACGCTATTTTTCAAGTTCAGATATAATAATTTTATTTGTTAATATAAACCAGAAATATTGTAATTTTGTATTTTGAAAATAAAGTTTTTTTAAAAAGGGAAACTCCGGGCTAAGAAAATTAATTATACAACAAGTACTACATTCCCCTGCAAAACCAAAATTGACAATCTTATTTGAAAAGAAACGCCGCTATATCATCCAAATTTCCAAAAGTAATTTTGGAAATCAGATTCCCTTTGGGAGCGTAGGTTCGAATCCTACCGACTGCGCCAATTAATTTTCTTAGCCCGGAGTTTCCCTTTTTAAAAAAACTTTATTTTCAAAATACAAAATTACAATATTTCTGGTTTATATTAACAAATAAAATTATTATATCTGAACTTGAAAAATAGCGTCTTCTTCCTATATATAATGTTTACTGCGGTGTCATTTGATCTCGCTTGGTCAGCACTTATACGGAGTGGACCATCATATAACTCCTGCGACATTTAATGTCATATTGTTGTTACTATTGCTGTGATAAGTTGAAGAAGAAAACACCGATAGATAATTACTCGAATTTATTTACTTGCAAGGTAAAACTTAATGACAAAAATTATGACGTGGAAAACTTAACTTAAGTATCTAAGCTTAACCCACATATTAATGAAATTATTTTTTTTCTAATTTCTTCTTTATTATTAGGAAATATTAAGTAAAGTGTCTTCTTTGGCGATAAAATTTACCAAAAAATTAATTTTACATTAGATTTGAAAATACATGATGTTCTTTTAAAAGGACAGTAGTAAAAAGCAATACTGGAAATTAAAATTTTATTATATACGAATTTACAAATTTTGAATTCAATGCATCATATAAAGGTCTTATTTTAGCAAACTTGTCAGTTACATCTAGATTATTATTATCACATACGTGAAGAATTTTCATTACATGTGAAAATCTATGTTGCGAAATAGCCTCAGCGACTTTAGCATTATGACTGTCATCACGATTTTCCCAATACATATCTGTTTTTGGTAAAACTTCGGAGCCACTTAGAGTAAGCACCCCCACACAACACCTAATTTCATTAGCTGTCACATCACTAATCAAGTTTTTCTGTGCCGCGTATTTATTAGTATATGTAGTTATCATGTCGATTAGGTCGTCATCAAAAAATAAACTAAATAGTTGTAACGGAGTAAGATTTTGTTTAGGTCCTATTTGTGGCCTCCGGTATACATCTTTAGGATGCTGGTAAAGATCACCGACAAACCACTTTGCAGATGCAAGTTTTACGTGAATAATCGGAGCATTATTTTTCGGTATGCGTAGGGTAGCAAGAGGGACGTTATCTTCATCGGAATCAGACTCTTCTGCACGCTCGGCTTGATTATCAAAAATTACCTCTACATCATTTCTTAGCTAGCTTCCTGGTAAATTATTAATCGTAGTGTCATCCTCATCACCGGAATCACAATCAGTTACATTATCGTTTGCATTGTCTGGGGGAAAAAGAATTATCCCATCGGGAGGCGTTGGAAGATCATCTGCCTCAAGTTCTTCAATTAACTCATGCAATTTTAACGGTCTCCTAAAAATAACAGTATGGTAGTGCTAATTACTACTGTCATTTTAAAAGAACAAAATAAAAATCGCCGTAACGTAGAATGTAAGCAAAATTCAAACCGATATTTATACTATAATTGCACCTAACTGAACTATATAACAAAAAAATATCACTTAAGCATCTTAGTTTGATCTGTAATAAAAAAAACTTACCTCCAATTAGTGATATCAATTTTCAAAAAAAAAAAACACGCGGTGCTGATGCGTAAAGAAATGTTTAGTGCGGGCGAGTGATGAAATCTTTTAATAAATGTGTTCAGAAGTAAATACCACTGACGCCATTTATCAGGGGTAGATTAAAGTTATTAAGTAATATAAAGAAATTATATCAATGCCTTTTAAAAGGACAGTAGTACTATGTGGGTTAAGCATATTAATTACTAACAAATAATTGAAATTAATCCCACTAATCACAATAAAACAAAAAATACTAATGAGATTGTAGTTCTCGATCAATTGTACTTGTACCAATTATTTAAAGAGATTTAAGATGCTCATTATTTTGATATTTGTTCTTAATCATATCACTGCACTGTAAATCAATGATTTCCATTTGGACTTTCAATGTCAGAATCAAAACGATTTTGAAAAAGCTTAATTTCATTCGACTCAAGTATGAGAAACGAGTATTAAAATTTATCTTTAAAGCACTCAAAGTTTCGATTGCAAAATCGACGGGAAATTCAGTCTCTGTAGTGTGGCTGCACATTTCAGATGTTTTAAAATGTGCAAAAAAATTTTACGTAATTGCCATGGAAACAGTATTTTTATAGTATTCGTGTATAAATCAGGGAGAAGCTGATTTTCTCCTTGTAATCTCAAATTCAGTTCGTTCATATAATTTGTTAAATCGACATACGTAACTTCCACAGCCATTTACTATTTTCTAAATCGGCAAAAGGGTGATGCTTCTCATTGAAATAAATTTCGATCTCTGCTCGAAGTTCAAATAAGCGATTAAGGACTCTTCCGCAACTACGCCAACATACGGCAGTATGATAATATGATAAGTCATTTTCTCCAATCTCTTCAATAAACTCGCGGAATTGTCGGTGATTCAGCCCAGTGGATCTGCTGCAGTTAACAACTCATATGTATGGTTTTAGAACTTCAGACATATCCAAACATATTCCGCACAAGGACTGTTGATGAATGATACAATGTAAAACTAATGGTTTTGAACCACCATCATTTTCTACAGCCTTTGACATAAGTGCAACCACTCCTTTATTTTTACCACATAAATTTTTCCTCCATCAGTTGTGATAGATTTCAAGTTTCCCATCGAAGGTTCTTTTTATTAATGGTATTTTGAACTCCCTTAAAAATATCTGCCCGGGTTGTCATTTCAATAAAGAAAAACTTGAATAATACACTACACCAAAGATTAATTTGTGTAGATTAATCTTTGACTACACTATAATATTTTCATTACGATTATTAATAATTTCGGTTATCAGTTCTAAATACTTTTAACTAGTGTGTGTGTTAACTCCCAGTAAACACACATACGTTTATTTAACGTTTATCATTACAAAACACCTTTCCAAAAAAAGATACATTAAATACGTACATTTTACTTTTATATGTCGCGCTTTTTCACGTTACAGAACACTAATAACGAAACGTTAGTTAAATGCTATATAAAAACGTGTATTGAACGTATTTATGTATATATATTCAACGGTGAAATCAAACGTTATTTAAACGGTTCTCAAATACGTTAATAATACGATTACACAAACGTTAATTCTTAGCTTTTAAAAAACGACAAATGCATGTATTACATATACATGCATTTATCGTTTTTAAAAGCTAATAATTAACGTTTGTGTAATCGTATTAATTATGCATTTTAGGAATGTTTAAATAACGTTTGATTCCACGTTATTTAATGTGGCTTTTATATATTTTTGTAACGTGAAATATACGTTGATAAAATGTATGGAATAAATCAATAAAACTACCAGATTTCCATTGTTGGGTTGGTACAAAAGTTTGATGAAAAAATAATGCCCTTTTTGTTGAATAGTTAAACCAAAAAATATAAACATTTGCATGTTTTTGGTGTTTTTTAATGTTGGATATTGTGGTCAAATATAACTTACAAAATTATACGATACAATAATGCACGTTTCGGCGAACGCTTTCTGTCGCCGAAACTTACGTTGTATCGAATAATTTTGTAATTTCTTTTTGACAATATTTTATATCAAAATATTGAATAACACAAAAAACAAACGGCTTTTTGATTTGTTTTTAATATATTTACAACCAACAATCCAACTTTTTGATTTAACGATTTAGGATATTGGAGACATACTGGTAGGTAAATTAAGGTTAAACCTTTATATATTCTATTTTTTTGAAAATACATTTAGGACGTAATATTCGTTGTTATTTCAATAATTCTAGTTTTACATCAAACGATTCATTGACACATTTTTCAAAAGTATTTTGAATCGTAATAATCAACGTTTTAAAATTTCCCACTTTAAATATTGCTCATTATTTTAAGAATAATTTCACACGTTCTTCTAATTGCAGATACATTTGGAATTGTGATAACATACTTCATAAACAATATATAAACGTTTTGAATTTTCCCATATTAAGCAATAAGAATTTTTATGGGATATTTTACACGTTACCTTAACTGTAATTTTAGAATTATTATAAAATACTTAAAAAACGTAATTTTAACGTTTTCATTGTCGCCTCTAAAAATTATGCGCTTCTAATGAACATTTTCTAACGTTATTTTAGCTATAAATATCGGTTTATTATAAATTACATAAAGAACGTTTTATAAACGTTTTTAATTTTGACAATGTTTGACACGCGTTTAAAAAACACCTAAAACAAACGTTTTTATTTTATGGTTTATTTATAATACATATACAACGTTACTTAAACATAATAAATGTAGGTAGTTGTATTTAGATAATAACACCACGTGTCTATAACGTTTAAATTGAACGGTGTAAAATTAAACTTAAAATAAACCGTCACTTTTCTAACGTAAGACCAATTATCAACGATTGACACGTTAAATCAACGTTTAATTTCCGTACCTATATGTGTTTACTGGGCTGTAAGGTTTTGCTAAAAAAAAAATTGGACTCTACCATTGAGAATGACTGTACTAAAGAAAGTTTTTTGACACATATGCCAAAAGTCATGGCTATAGTTGGTAACATCAAGAAACTTATCATATCATCACAATGCTGATAAAGCCTATAGTTTATTGCATTTAGCGGTGTAACTATTAATTTAAAGCATAGAGTATGCCATATAACAATGTTTAAGAATCCAAAAATAGGGTACTACTTTGAAATAAGAAAGTTGGACAACACTTTTTTCTAAAATGAAAAAGTTAAAGGGGGGCTACATTTATAACCGGACATCCGGTACTTGTAACACCATGCAGGCACTGGGAATAAGCAATGACCATTAAATCTCGAGGAAAGATTTCGTGCGGTAGATTTCCACAGTTCATTTGACAAAGGTGTTTCTAGCTGTCTTAATATTGACTATGTATCGATGACATATCCTGTGAAATCAGCAATGTGTCTTTGTGCTTGCAGCTTCTTTACAAGTTTAGTTATTCTTGGGCATTAGCATAATATTAATTATCTTTCGCAGACCATATTGTAGCTTTAGGCGACCACAGTTTGGGGGAACCATTGTTCTAAAAAAAAAGCATCAATACAATATTATTTAATGACATTGCGTTTTGGTTTTTCGAAAGAGAATTATGGATCTTGTATGTTTTGCAGAAATAGAGTGAAAACTCAAATTCGTTTGTCATATACGCGATAAGCTAGTTTTTTGCAGCAGGACTTTAACCTCGACTTGAACAGTTGCTATGTTTATTGCAAAGAGCAAACCACGACAGTTGGGGCCGTTGCAGTTTGATGGGGGCATACTGGGCTACTCAAGCGTTATTAAGTTTTTGGGTTTGTACTGTGATGAGATTCTCTCTTGGGAAATTCACATCAATGCCAGTGTGATGTGTTAAGCGGTTGTCAGCACGGATTTAGACAAGGTTTTTCCACTGAAACCTGCACCGTCGAATTTGTTCAACAGGTTCATGATCTGATTGATAGCGGCTCCCATGTAGTGGCTCTTTTATTCAATTTGTCCAGCGCATTTGACGTTGTTGATAGAGACTTTCTATGCCAAAAATTAGAACAAGTTGGCATACGTGGACCGATCAATCAGTGGATACATTCTTCCTCAGGGAAGTATACTGGGCCCATTGCTATTTTTTACTTTATATTAACGATCTTCCTGCAAATATCACACACGGTTTTCAGTACATGTATGCTGATGACACCACTCTTTTATTATCTGACAGGGATCCTGAAATTCTAAAACATAAGATAAATGTCACGCTCGAAGAGTTTCGAATGTGGTGTCGGAGTAATAGGCTGATGATCAACTTTGACAAAACAGTTGCTATACACTTTAATAAGTTCAGAGCATTGGATCTCAACATAAACTTTGATCATATCCATCTTCCTTTATCAGATTCTGCTAAACTGCTAGGAGTTTTTGTTGATCCGGATTTCAGCTGGGTAACGCATATAGACCACCTTTGTAAAAAACTTAATACGTCTTTATATATTATTAATTCGCTGAAGACTTGCATGAATGTGCATGTCTTACTTTCAATATATTATGCATTGATCTATTCAGCAATTGCGTATGGTATAGTGGTCTGGGGCAGGTCTAGTATGATTGACAGAGTTTTTATACTACAAAAACGAGCAGTGCGTTGCATTTTTAATATTCCTTTTAGGGGTACTTGTAGGGACGCTTTTAAACAAAATCGTTTGCTCACAGTCCCATCTATTTACCTATATATAACGCTCTGTCATATTTACAAAAATAAAGATGGCGCGCGTACGTGTGGAGACAACCACGAGTATTCCACTAGGGGAAGGGACCGATTGTGCTTGCCTCGTCCCAAACACGAATTTTACAAAAAGTCACCAAAATACGCGGGCTACCAATGTTATAATCTCCTGCCCGAGGACGTGAAGGGTTGCCAAACTGAGACACAACAATTTAAAAGAAAATTAAAGCTGTATTTGATTGATAACGTGTTCTACAGCTTTCAGGAGTTTGTTGATACTAATGGACGGTAGTTTTTTTTTTTTAGCGATTGTAATTGTTCATTTGTTTGTTCATTTGCTGTTTTTTTATTTTATTTTTTTTCTCTGAATGTTGTTATGAGTGTTTTTATTTTAACCATTATTGTTTACATATTGACATGTCTATGTACAGAAATGTACAATTTATGACTGAATAAAGAAATTTGAATTTGAATCAAATAATTAAAAAGATTTCACCATCTATCGGTATTCTGCGGCGTTTGAGCTACTGTGTACCGACGACGAAGGGCAATATACTTTTCGTTGATTCATAGTCGTTTGCAATACTTGGCAGTCGCATGGTAATAATACATTTGAAAGACTCCTTAGTCCACTTAGAGTTCTTTAGAATAGAGCTATAAAAAATTTGTACTCCCTGCCCCATACTTATCATACGAATGATTTATATAAAGATTACGGTATACTGAGTCTGAATTATATCTATACATATCAGGTCTGTAGTCATATTCATCGCGTGTTGATGCGTGACCGCCTCTGCAATCTTTCTTTAGAATATAGACATACTTTTCATGATTATCAGACAAAAAATAGATTTGATGTTCACATACCTCTTGCACATTCAAATATATTAAATAGATCGATCCTGTTAAATGTTGTAAAATTATATAATAATCTAGAATCTAGTATAAAGGAACTACAACCAAAAGTTTTTAAAAGGGTTTTAAAACGGAGTTTAAAGAGTTCTGCTTAATTGCATATGACTGTTTCCTTTTCTTTTTCTCGTTTTAATTTCATTTTGTATTTCATGACTAGTGTTTTGTTTTTTTCTCTCTCATTATTTTTATATTTATAATTATAATTATGATGTAGTTAGTTTATTAATTAAGGGTTAGTTATAAGTAAAAAAAAAATTAAAATTGATATGTAAATGTAAAGGATGAACCTATGTGGAGTTTGTAAATTCTTTTTGGTTCAATAACATTATTATTATTTAAAAAACATATTTTAAGCAGAAAGTTTTATATGAACATGGGTGTTGAGTTTGCTAAGTGGAACTTTTTTATTCATATCTGGGTCATTCTCATGAAAGATGTTCAAATTGATTTAAATTAAAAAAAATTATTTATTTGTATATTTTATAATATCGGCAACAATTACATGAAAAGCAATTAAAGACATGTTTAATAATAAATATGGTCAAACACTTTACCTATTGTTTTTTAAAATTTTAAGGATTTTTGAAAATCATAAATCACGGAGGTGATAACTTCTCACGAATGTGAGAGTTATTGCTTATATTTGCAATTCAAGGTGAATTTATCTATAAATTGTGTTTATAATATTAAAAAAACGGTAAACATAAAGAAAATGTTTATTAATAATCACAAAAAAAAATAATATGAACATTCTAAAAAATGGTAAAACAGAAACATGTAACCATGATTAAAAAACTCAGGTTTCTTAACACATAAAATACTTAATTTATGTTAGTGAACAAAGACAAATCTGTATTAAAAAATAATTGTTCCCTGTGATTAACTATTACTGGAGGAAGAACAGCTACAACATCGGTTTTGCTTATTAGGGAAACGTCTTCACAAACTGGAAAAATGAATGTATCTGTACCAGTCTTTTTTCTAACAAATTAATTAAATAGACATTTGCATAATTTCCTAACTCAGTCGACTGGATAAGACCAATATAATGTTTAACCATCTTTTTTGTACAAAATTTAACGACATAATCGTTCATTTTTGGTTTCAAATTTGTTAAAATGGCATGAGATTGAATATTAATTCCGCTTGACCCCGCATTGTCTGGATGAATGTCACTGTTAGTGGTCCTAGAATGACTCGCATGTTTCTGTACAGTAGAAACATTTCTTTTTCGTAGCATTGTTAACATTTTTATAGTACACAATAACTGTATGCAAGCTTAACTGCATTTTTGAACCACCAAAGTGGGCCGATTGGACTTCTTCGGCGTACTTGCACCCATAATTTTGGGAGAAATCCATATGAATTAAAGCTTCGTTACTATTTAGATTTTCTTTAATTTTTCGAATTGCTCTCATCTGATGTTCCAAATTTTTTATATGTAAAAGAAATGGCTTCATGGAGCTAATGAACGATTCATAAACTTCAGCCTTAGTGGATATAAGCTTCTCCTTAATAGTTTTTGTGCAAAGTTTCTCTTTTCCTTTCACTACTACCACTACTCGTTTTGTAACCCATTTCTCATACACCATGGTGTCCGCTCCGTCAAAATCAGATGTAACTATAGTTTTGTCTTTACAATTTTCGCATTTTCTTTCTAAACATTCTTCGTTTAATACTTCTTCTTCACAACAAATATTTTTATATACTTCTTCTGGTGAATTATCTTTTATTATATTTGAGATCTTTAATCTTCCAACAAGCAACCACATATTCGTGTGTATTAAACAAAGGCAGGTATTTCGTTCCTCTAGTTTAGGCTGTACAATCCAAAAAGGACGTAAACGGCAGAAGTTTGCGTAGCTAATCAGAAAATTAGTTTCTCTTATAAATTTTCTATGTAAATTTTTGAGTGTGTCATTTAGTATCCGTTTCTGTTTCTTAACGTGTTTTTTTGTAACGTAATCGTTTTTGCCAGGGCAAAGTCTACTGCACTCATCTTGTTCTAGGAAATTTATTATTTGTTGCCTGATAAATTCCTGTTTTCTTAATCTGGTTATAGATTTATTTTTTTCTGAAATGAAGACAGATGTGCTTTTCTTTAAATATGTTTTTTTTTTGATATTTTTTGATAATATTTCCGGAAATGCATTTCCAAAATGTTCTTTTTTCTGCAGGTTTTGTTAGAACACGATAATTTTCTGTTAACTGTTTCTCTATAACTTCAGAAAATAATAGTTTTTTCTTAACAGCCGGAGATACGAGTTGTCCATCAATTAATGCTTCCACTTTTTTTCCAGTAGAATCTATATTTTTACACTGTCTATTTTTTTCTCTTTTGAGTCGCATTCTGTATTTTTCCTTCTTTCTTTTTTCTTTTTCCAGTTTTGCTCTTAAAACACTTATTTCTCTATTTAGAGCCTTTCTATGTTTTCTTCTTCGTAACTTGCCTTGTCTTCTTCTTCCATCATCTCTGGCTTGAAGTCTTTCGTCATATGGGTGATTCATACGATCAGCAGGGGTTGGCAATGGAGGTGGTGAGTTTTCTTGTAATCTAATTTCGAGCTGTCTTGTATTTTTCTTCTTAACATAGTGGAGTTTACTTCTATTTCTCCAATCTTTCCTTTGATTTCGTTTTTCTCTATCTGTCATTTGTTCAATTGTTTTAATTTTCCCTGTTTCTTTTCTCTGGTAATAACGCTCTCGTTCTTTAGGCTTGTCTTCCTCATATGCTTTTCATTTTTGAGCGAGCCATACCCTTAAAATTATTATATAGATAATGTAATATAGTGAACTTTTACAATTTCTCACCTCCGTGAGATAAGGTTCACCTCCGTGAACTACTGGCTTCACGGATTTGAGATTCACGGAAGTGAGAAAACTAGGTATTTTTATTTAATAACTTTCTCTAAAAATGCCTCAAATTAATAAGTTTGTTAACAATGTATGTGTAGATAAAACGTCACCTATTAACACAAAAAGTACGTAATTTTTTTACTTACTTACCAAAAAATTTCCAATTCACGGATGTGAGAACAACAAAGGGTCCACGTGGTTTCGCTAAATTATAATTCGCGAAATGTACGTCCGTTCACCTTAAACCCTTAAATCCAACTGAAAGAAGGTAGCTGTGACAAGCTATAAACTAAAACAATGCCACCAACTAAATAGGTCTTCATCTATGAGTCAAAAAGTACACCAAAAAATATTTCACGGAGGTGATACTAAGATTTCGGAACAGCGATTAAAGCACCAAAAAGTACATTTTATGAATTTATACAAGCTAATTCAATTGATATTTTTTATTGCAAACAATGTTTCGAGACAGGCAAGAAAGAATTTGTAGAATTTTTCATTTTAGCGGTAAATTTTATGTAGTTTAAAACTGGTGAATGCAAAAAAGATCAGTCATGGAGGTGAGGTTTACATATGTTTTTTTGCTCTAAAAAATGCAAACATTTTAAAAGAATAGCTTTTAATAGTTATATATATCCATTGTCTTTTAAAGGGTGAACCAAATGTCATTAGTTTGATTTGTCAATTATCACATCATTTTTTAAACATGTGTACATAAGATTTTCATATTTCATGAGAACAACCCATCTAAATTTGATAGTTTTCGAGATAGTATGGTGGGATATCGAAAATAGGACACAACATGGTAAATTGCTGACTATTTTGAAGGTGTAGCAGCTTTTTGTTTACCGGTACATTTCCTTTACCCCGAGACTCCTGACTGACGCTTACGTTTCAGTATTCATTTTAGTAGAAAATACTTACACTGGGTGTCACTAAATAATTGTAAACATTATAATTTTATTTTTTAGAAAAAATGTATGCATAGAAAGAGAAGAGGAAACAGATGATGATGAAGATGAAGATGGAAGTACTGAAAATAAGAACCAGACTATAAAACGAGAACGAAATATATTTGCCACCTCAATTCGTTTGTCTAATTGTTTTGAAACTCCGAACAAATACGAGTGTATTACGAAGTAAGTACAACAATTAACACTATTCATATTTGTGGCATTAGCCTATTTTTCCGCGTTTAACCTAATAATTAGTGTAAACTTTTGTTACTATTTTAAACAATCAAAAATATGTCCAGTATATTATGTCGTATGATATATTTGATACTATAAAATAAAAACGTTATATGACACTTCTGCGCTAAATACTTTGTATTTTTTTTTTAACTAAAGAAGAGAAATATCTTAATTTTTTTGTCAAGTAGGTACAACTTTTTAAGATGACTGAGGTTCCTGTACATAAAAGATTTAGGCCAATTTGGAAGAAAATAAATAATGTAGCTTTTTCGCACACTGACCTAAATAACTTCCAATCTACAAGTGTAATTGTTTACAATAAATGGTTTTTATAAAATAGATTTCTTATAGCATTTTCGTTTATGGTTAGCATATTATACGGACCACCATTGTCGTTCAATAATCGTCAACATACGCATTTTTTCGCTAATTTGAAACTAATGTATATTTAAAATAATAAGTATTATAAGTAAATATTTAATAGCACAGTCCTGAAGAATAACTGGCACTACAGCAATTTTTTAATTATAATTTAAGCGAACCGTGAAGGTTTCTACCACAACAATTAAATTCAAGAATTAGTTACGATATACATATTGTTTCAAAGTGTTTGTATTTATTTATTTGTATTTTTAATTACTTTAACCAATTAAATATGTTTGAAGAAATAGTCCCTAATTAATCATGTATTATTGTTTAATAGCAATAATATGTATATAATTATTCACCCCATAAATAATAATTAAATAATAGTGAAACTAACTGCAGCCAGTCATCATGCATTGTTGCGCACAAATAGCCTAAATCTGAATGAAATACCTGCAGAATTCGTGGTACGTGTAACATTTGCACTAACCCCGTTCCATTAATTTAGAGAAATTTCAATGAATTATATATATTTAACAAAATAGTCATGTAATAATTATTAATATGAAACATAAATAATATACTTTATTTCAATAATCGACAGGTAGCTTTAAAAATAGAGATGTACTCCCGATATAATATAAATAGTTAAATATCCTACCAAATTTTACATAAATGGACTTATGCATGCCAGTTTTTACTTGTTTCTTATTTTGTATTATAGTTCTGACGATAGAGAGATGATCTGAAAAGTGAAATGGTTCTATTTCACCCGGCACGCATCTCAACTGCTCAATATACAGGGTGAGTCGGGAGGAATGGGCCAAAATGTAGAGGTGCAATCTAAATGTCAAAAAAAAAGCCAAAACTCAAATGCTTACATTTATTCAAATTGTGAATATGCCAATATTCATGGTTTTTATAATGGAAATGCTACAACGATTTCCACGTCAGGGACTGAACATAAAGGCCTTTATTAGAGTTTTCTACAAACTGTGCGAGACCCAAACGCGCCCAAATGCTAATGTAACATCCAAACAAGCCATTCGACGGGATTTATCAGAAATGGAAAATATTATAGAACTAGTAAAAGAAGATTCAACGACCAGCTCAAGAAGAATTGGAACTCAGTTGGTAATTCCCCAATAAAGAGTGATCAATACGCTTCACGAGCAAGGCTGCTTATATCCGTACCATGCACAGCGTGTACAGCATCTACAACCTGAGGACTACGCCAAGCGTATGCAGTTTTGTGGCTAATTAATAATCATGGTCATGTACCGCACATACTTTTTGCCGATGAAGCAACATTCACCCGTGACTGCATCAATAAGATTCGAAACTCCTATGTATGGTCATAAGAAAATCCCCAAGCAATAGTGGAAAATAAGTTTCAACACAGGTTTTCAGTAAACGTGTAGTGTGGCATTGTCGATGATAATTTAATTGGTCCTTTTATTTTGGAGAATCGGCTTACAGGAGATCACTGCTGTTTTTTTTTTATAAAATGAATTATAAGCACTACGGGAGGAGATTCCTTTAAACATTATAATGCAAACGATGGAGCGCCTGTCCACTTCGATGGACGGACGCGACGGCGACGGGTCATGCAATATTTATATTTGGACCAAATATTTTCATTGGTTTCGATTGGTCCCGGTGGTTCTCTTAGTTGGCCTCCAAGATTGCCAGACCTCACGCCGTTAGACTGCAATTTATGGTGCTGGTTCAATGATGATTACAAACTAAAAGTCGAGAATCGGGATGCATTATTCAGACGCATTAGAAATGCTGCACTCAATATTAAAGAAAGGCATGAATCAATCAGTAGAGCAACGCACGCCGTTCCTAAATGAAGCAGGAAATTTTTTGAAGTCAGTGGCGGTGTTTTTGAACATAAACTAAACTCAGGATTTATTTAAAACAATGTTAATGTGGGAAGCAAATCGGATAAAAACATTTGAGTTTTTTGTTATCTTTTTGACGTTTAGATTACACCCCTAGAGTCTGACCCGTTTCTACCGACTCACCCTGTACGTGTGTACAGGCGATGTTCGCAAATGCTATTTTCTTTTTCAAAATAGTACTTAACTCGAGATCACATTTCCCAGAAATTTTTAACTTTTATAGGTTTCGATCTAGTCTGGTGGTACATGTAAAATAGTTGCAATGGTTCATTGCATTAATTAAAAGATACTTTATAAAATCTGAGGTTTGATGACTTTGTTGCAATAGTTATAAATATAAATAAATAAATGATTTATTATGCAAAAAAAATAAATAAATACAAAGTTTACAATCCTTACAACTCCCAAGTTTTAATCCAATAAACAATAAGAACTAAAGAATATTCTCCTTTTGCATAAAAGGTAAGAGTTTGGCCAAATGCCATTCTACCACTCCACCCGTAAATTGTAGATTCACAAACTAAAACAGTAGGTACATTAATTGCAAAATCAAATTACACATACGCACTAATTAGCCAGGAACAAATACAAAGAAAATATTTTTCTTAGCCTATGCTTAAACATATTTAACGCCAAACCAAGCAAATCATTAAAATCGTTAAGTAAATGTGCGGCTGTATAGATATATGCAAAACACCCCCTACACCCCGATGTAGAATGTCTGGGTTGTGAATGAGTTACTTCGTATATTTAGTTAAATAAATAATTAAATAAATGGTTATGCAGAAAAAAATAATAACTTTACAATCCTTATAATCCCAAGTTTTAATTCAATAAACAATCAGAAATAAATAATGTTCTGCTTTTGTATAAAAGGTAAGAGTTTAGCTAAATGCCATTCTACCACCTATATTATAGATCCAAAAATAATAATAAATCAATACATTAATTGCAAAATTACACATATGCCCGAAATTTACCAACATCAGGATTTTGTCATTCAAAAAAATTAATATTAAAATAAATAAAATTATATTATTCTGTGTATTCAAAAACATTAATTATAACAAATAGACAATTCGAAAACAGAGCTTACACTTCTACTAGGAGGCCTATATCCAATTGTCACACCGATCTTTTACACTTTACGATTAGTCAACAGGGACCGAACGTTGAGATAACCTAATTGAAATTTGAGTTTTTTGATTTCACAATTGTAGGTATTCCCTGTATATATCTAATATATATATCAGATTCGCCATCGTTCTTTCTTCTATTCAATTCGCTCCTGACCCTTCGATAGTGGTCCCGCTGCATCCTCGTCTGATCCGCAGAAATTGATTGATGTTTAAAACCATCCGGAATGTTTTTCTTATTTCGTAAGACGCTTATGACGTCGTCCCTAGAGGATAATGTTACTTTGAGAGGTCTCGGTTTACCATTTCGACTCCTACCAAGCCTACATGTTTTGATAGCTGCTGTTGGCAGATCTGGGCAAATTACAGCCATGATCCGTTTTACGTTACTATTATCCTCATCAGGGTTTTGAACATCATCGGGGACAACATTGTAGATAATAATGTTTCTTTCACGTCTGTTACGCTCATTAATTTCGCTAATAATGGTTTCATTACTGGCCAAGTCAGAACTATCTCGCCTCTCCATATCTGACACATTTCTCTGCATTACCGATATACTTTCCTCAACCTGAACCATTCTGCCCGACAGCTCAACAACAGTATCGCTCAACTGTACTTGTTGTTCCCTGTACTCACTGATGAAATCGTACATCTGCTTTTTTTGTTCAAGGATCAAATTGTAGAACATTGTCATAATATTCATTAGATCCTTCATATCGGCATTCTTTTTTCCGAGCAGTTCCTTCATCAGCCGATCAGGTAGAGAATCGGTCGATGCAGCATCCACCGTCCCTGAACCCAAGGGAAAATGCGACGGAGCACACAAACTTTGTCTTCCGCAAGCCTTCGCATCTCTACAGCTACCACATATCCAGCCATGCATTTTGTTCTTCTTCAGTTTCACAGCAAAATCATTAAATTCTACGTTTGAAAGCTGCGTACATCCTTTGTGATACAAAGTGCGGCACGCGCAACACTCACTATAACGCGCGCTAAGCTTTATCTTGGCTTCACATTCACCACACACGTGCTCCATTACAACGATATCAACAAAGTTATGTACTCAGTACTAGTTGTGATTTATACAGGGAGTGCAAATAAGCGCACCTGGGTTCATTGTTGTGACTGCATTAATTTTATAAAAGTAAAATATATTTTACCCATATAAGTATTTCTCTTTTCTTAGGATTAACAACCATGGTGTTGTAAAAACTTTCACTGTGCGTTATAAGTGCTGCTATGGCTATCAGCGAAGTGCTAATACAGTGGGATGTTCTCAGCATGTAGATCTAAAACCACTTCTAAACACATTGAATGACGTAAATATGACTGAATTCATGCAGCTTATCACATCAACCGGATTGGAAAATAAAATTACCGAAGGAAATTACACCATTTTTGCTCCAAGTGATGATGCCTTAAATGAATATAATGAAAAATTGAATGAAATCGTAAGTATTTATGAAGTATTATTTCAACTGTCAAATCTTTGTATAATAAAATCAAACATTTCAATTAAAATGTTATAAAAATACATGAAGCATTAATAATATAATTATAAATATCGCATTTTTTGTGCAGACTAATTATATTTCAAAACGTATCACTTTAAAATTACAAATAGGTACTCATAACTCAAAAAGTTGTAAATTACAACAACAAAAATTGTAATTTACTTTTAGATTTTAGGTAAATAGGTTTGTGTTATTCCCTATTTTTTGGCCGAGGTTTGTTTTTCGCTGCAGCAATTATGACCAAAATAACTTTGTTCCTAAAGCATCCAGATCAATTTAATATCTATACCATTATGCTTTGTGAAAGGGTTTATGATATTTCATATAATATTAACATATTCTTATTCCTTCCAAAAAAACATAAAGTTGATAACCAAAGAACTGTTCATAATTATTGGGAAAAAATTAAATAATAATATTTTGATACGGACCTCCCGAGGATGGGGATTTTCAGAATAGATAGACTGCTTTGCGATCAGTATTGAGCATTGGTTTGGGCTTGTGAGTAATAATGAACTTTGTCCGTGAATAAGTAAATAAATATTTTTAGCACCGTATATTCGTACCTTGGAGAAAATATTTCTATTCTATTCTAACGATATTTTTTTGACCAATAAAGTACCTACCTAGAAGTGTGTTGTCGAATGAACTACATTACAAACTGACGCCCGAGATAACTCGTCAACGAGAATGATTAGACCACCTTTTAAAATGTCAGTTACAAAAGGCTGACGCTAAACTAAAGATCATTTTGTTATTAATTTAATAAAAAGTTACTGTCTTTGAACAATATAAAAGGATGCATTGGTGGAATATTTATCGGTTTTATGTTAGTTGTTAATATCCACTTATTTGCGACTAGTTAAAGCTGGAAATAATATTTTTTAATCAAATACAGCTGTAGTAGAGCAAAGATACAAAGTAGGTAAGAAATAATAATAGTCTGAGAGCTACTAACGCATGTTTCATGAAGTGTTCTATGCACCTCGAGGTTTTTTACTATCTATGGGATAAAAAGCAGGAATACCTATGTTGGCTTAACCCAACCAGGTACTGCGCTTAAGAGAAAGGTGTAATAAAATGTAATCCAAATAAGTCTTTAATTCAAAGGCTTACAAACGTTAATCGGAAGTTTAAATCATTTAACAATTTTAATAAGGCAGACAGTTTTGAGAGGGTTTAATTACTGGCAAACATGAAAATGAGCCTTGGTTACAATAGAAAGAGATAGGCTGCGAGTGGTCGGCGACTCATTTTCATGTTGCCAGTAATTAAACCGCCGAAAAAGTGTCTGGCTTTTTGTTATTAATTTTTTTAATATTTAATTAACATGCTATTACAATTTCAGAGTGAACCAAACTATCAAATGGTATTTTCAAAAAAGAAAAACAACTTTGGGGAGGATTAATAAAATGTAAACCCTCTCAAAAGTGTCTGTCGTAGTAAAATTTATTAAATTATTATTATTTAAACTTCCGATTAACGTTTGTTGCCCTCTGAATTAAACACTTATTTTGGATTACATTTTATTACCCTTTCTACTATGCGCAGTACTTGGTGTCCAGGGTTGGGTTAAGCCAACACAGGTATTACTGCTTTTATCCCATAGATACTAAAAGTGAAAAATCTTAAGGTGCATAAACACTTCATGAAACATGCGTTAGTAGCTCTTGGACTATAAGAAAAATGGTGTCAGTTGCTTATTTTTGCAACTAAGTAGGTATAGGATATTTCACAATATTAATGGATATTGTTAATGCATTTAGTTAATACACTACAGTGAAAATATTATTGTTTTTGTGTTTGCTAGCACAATACACAATGTAGCCAATACGATTACAACCAATAGTAATATGTGCACTTCCTACATTTCTGACCTAAATGGTCATTCATATATATATATATATGAATTTGTACAATAACCTAGTGTATGTCAATAACCAAGAATATCTATAATATTTTGTTGCTATTGTGTATGGATATCAAAATTTAAATAATTATTCAATTAATTTAAAAAGTAGTCTATAACCAGTTTTTAATTTATTTAATTACACAAAACTTAATTTAACTTGTAAAAGAATATGTTATTGCACCACGCGCGCCCTCTAACGAGTAGATTACGGTTAACACGAAGTTTAAGAAGTTTTATTTTCTAACTAAAAATTTGTAAGTTCTATTCACAGAAATCTTATATTATATACAGGGTGAGTCACGAGGAACTGTACATACTTCTACCATAAGTAGAGGCACGTTAGGGGATTATCAAATGACCATTAAAAAATGTCTCCTTGTTTTGATTATTAATATACAGGGAGAATTATGGATTTTCACCAAAACAATGTTTCGTTTATCTTTTCAATGATTAAGTCGATTTATCTCATTTTTTTATAAAAGTGTGTATTGGTTTCTGGCAACTAACTGACATACTCAGAATTGAAAAAATCCAGGTCCGTCTTCGAGAAAATTTGTGGGACTGCTTCATATTCAACACTTCACCCTATATATGATTTTTCAAAAATCTGATATAATTTTTTCAGAGAGCATAAATAGACAGTTAGACCTGGGTAGTTGAATTTTTTGTTACATTCACCTCACATTTCCAATTAAAGATTTATTTTAGAGCCAAATTGAAAATTGGCAATAATAAAGTATCTTACTGTACAATAATGTTTAGTTATTAAAAAGAAAACTTCAAAATTGACACAAACGACACACACTGTGCTCCAATATGGTAAATACCATCTTTTGAATTGATTTACAGGGCCGGATTTAAAAATCTGGCATATCTGGTTCATACCAATAATTCACCCTGTATGTAACTTTTTCCACCCGTAATAGACAGAAAACAGATAAAAAATGATTGTAATAACCTAGTTTTGTTATTTGTTTGAGGTAAACTAATGTGTCTAATTATTTTAATCGGAATGAAATGACCAAGCCAGGGAAATGTTTATTCATAAATTAAGAAATAAAATAAAAAACAATAAGCAAACAATAAAACAGTTTTAACAATGTGGAACAAAGTAAAAAACAATTTAATAAACATTACAATTATAAAAGATGTTCAAAATGAAATCCATCTACCTTAATACACTTTTCTTGACGAATGTTTAAATGTGTAATGAACTTTCTGATTGTCAGTGTGTCATTTCTGGTAATATTGCAACAGTGAATAATTCTGTTAATGAGCTGTTGTGTTTTATAATCGTAATGTTTATTAAATTATTTTTTACTTTGTTTCCATTGTTAAAACTGTTTTATTGTTTGGTTATTGTTTTTTATTTTATTTCTTAATTTATGAATAAACATTTCCCTGGCTTGTTCATTTCATTCCGATTAAAACAATAAGACACATGGGTTTTCCTCAAACAAATAAGAAAACTGGGTTATTACAATCATTTTTTATCTGTTTTCTGTCTATTACGGGTGGAAAAAGTTACATACAGGGTGAATTATTGGGATGTGCCAGATATGCCAGATTTTTAAATCCGGCCCTGTAAATCAATTCAAAAGATGGTATTTACCATATTGGAGTACAGTGTGTGTCGTTTGTGTCAATTTTGAAGTTTTCTTTTTAATAACTAAACATTATTGTACAGTAAGATACTTCATTATTGCCAATTTTCAATTTGGCTCTAAAATAAATCTTTAATTGGAAATGTGAGGTGAGTGTAACAAAAAATCCAACTACCCAGGTCTAACTGTCTATTTATGCTCTCTGAAAAAATTATATCAGATTTTTGAAAAATCATATACAGGGTGAAGTGTTGAATATGAAGCAGTCCCACAAATTTTCTCGAAGACGGACCTGGATTTTTTCAATTCTGAGTATGTCAGTTAGTTGCCAGACACCAATACACACTTTTATAAAAAAATGAGATAAATCGACTTAATCATTGAAAAGATATGACGAAACATTGTTTTGGTGAAAATCTATAATTTACCCAGTATATTAATAATGAAAACAAGGAGACATTTTTTAATGGTCATTAGATAATCCCCTAACGTGCCTCTACTTATGGTAGAAGTATGTACAGTTCCTCGTGACTCACCCTGTATATATATATATATATATATATACATATATATATATATATATATATATATATAAGTTGAGTGGTAGTCTTTGCTGACTAGTTAATAGATAACTTAGTGTCTTGGGTTGATCAGCAAATATTTTTGATTAAAACTCTTTTACGTTATGCCAAGCTTTCGATATATTTTTATATCTTCCTCGGGGCTACAAATATAAAAGTAAGCTAAGTATAAATATATATAAAATTTAAAAATATGTTTACCTTAGTATACGCGGTAAGTTTTACATTAGTAAAAATAATATAAGTTGTAAATTAAAGAAGATTATTATATAAATTTTTGTAAACTTTGCAAAATAATAATTAACATTTAACATTTTTGAGTTAATTGAATTTTTTTGTGATTGACACTGACATGTTTATTCAAAAATATTTTGTTTAGTTAATTTGTGGTAAATTGTTTTTTAAGTGAAATGTCAAGTTTTTTAATTAGGTTAGAAAGTAGATTCAAAAGAAATATTACTGTCATCATGGGTGTTATTATTAATAGTAAATAAATATGAATATATATTACTGATTTCATTAGAGTCTTTCTTTTTGTTTAACGTATTTTCGGTATTATACGTTTCAAACATTTCAATGAAAAGTCTTTTATTTTGATTTTGTTCACAGGCAAGGATTTTTACATTATTTAAGTCTGGAAAATGATTTGTATTGATACAATGTTCAGCCAATGCACAAGTTTTTTTGTTAA
Source organism: Apoderus coryli (assembly GCA_911728435.2). Taxonomy (NCBI): domain Eukaryota; kingdom Metazoa; phylum Arthropoda; class Insecta; order Coleoptera; family Attelabidae; genus Apoderus; species Apoderus coryli. The sequence goes on along the minus strand of OU452206.1, from coordinate 1,474,115 downwards.
GTCGAATATCACTTTTATGTTAGGTAATTCTATCTTTAAAAACTCGGGAAGTTTGTCCGATATATACTTGGTTACAGTCTGAACATGGTATATTATAAACTACGTTAGATTTTTTCAAAATGGAGTCTTGATCTTTTGTTTTTGTATATAAATTGTTAATCGTTTTTGATGACTTGCTGACAATTTTTAAATTTGGAAGGTCTTTTTTTATAATTTTAGTTATTTTTGGGGTTATAAATTTTATATTTGGAAAAGAAATATAAGAAATTTCGTTGTTAATATTAGAATCATGATTGTTTCTAACTTGAACATTTGTATTCTGATTTTCTGGTGTATTATATAATAATTTTTGTAGTAGTTTTCGTGGATATGAATTATCGAGTAGAATATTAAACAATTTTTTGTAGTTCTCTTCTTTGAATTGAGGATGACAAATTTTGTTTGTTTTGTATTGTGCCGTAATGGCTTTAAGTGGACTGTATATTATGCAAATTAAATTACGAAAGTTCGACTTACCCAAAATGAAGATGATATTGGTAGGTGTATATAGTATATACGTTTTACTTGTAGCTCTTTCTCGTGCGCGCACTAATTTCGTACTGTCCATGAATTAATTTGGGAAAAAATAGGTAGGTGCAAAAGGATAAGGATATAGGTACAGGACCCAGCCAAACTTTTGCATATATATTAAAAAGAGAATATATATAAATATGTATAATAAAGCAAAATATAAACTTAAAATTTTGAACCATTGTACCTACTTACTTGCTAACCAAATAAAATTAAAGAAAAGTTTAATTAAAAAAAACAAATAATAATAATAATTTAATGGGAACGAAACATTCCCACCCACCCTAAAAATGCTGAGGACATTTTTAGCAACAATTAGGTAAGGGACATAATTTTGTAAGAGGCCGCTTTAGCAACCCCTGACTGGTTCGAACAGTCGCAACACGATTAACTTTATCCGAACCTGGATGCAAATCAACAATGCGTCCTAAACACCACTTAAGTGGTGGTAAATTTTCATTCTTAATAAGCACAAGTGTATCAAGTTTTATATTACTTGTATTATTATTATGCCATTTGGCTCTTTGCTGCAATGTATGCAAATACTCGTTGTGCCAACGGACCCAAAAATCTTGGTGTAATCGCATTAAAAGTTGCCATCTGTTCAATCTGTTCACTCTCAATTCAGTTAAGTCATATTCAGGTAAAAAAGACAAAGGTTCCAGAGTTAAAAAATGTCCTGGAGTTAAAACAGATAAATCATTTGGATCGGTACTGATTTGACACATAGGTCTCGAATTTAATATTGACTCTATTTGAATAAGCACTGTATTAAATTCTTCATACGTAAGAACCTGTTCTCCGATTACTCTAGAAAGATGGTACTTTAGGCTCTTAATACCAGCCTCCCAGAGTCCCCCAAAGTGCGGCGCAGATGGAGGATTAAAATGCCAATTAATCATTTCACTGCTTGCAACGGATTGCATAACTTGGCACAAGTATTTGTTCGCACCTATAAAGTTAGTGCCACAATCAGAATAAATGTCCGTACAACGTCCACGACGGGCTATGAAACGACGTAAACCTGCCAGAAAAGCATCGCTAGTCAATTCTGACACAAGCTCTAAATGAAGCGCCTTTGTAGCACAACATACAAAAAGGCAAATGTATGCCTTATATGTTTTAGCACCTCGAAATTTGCTTAATTTTATATGAAACGGACCTCCAAAGTCAATACCAACTTTGGAAAAAGGTTTTATTTGTGAAATTCGGACACTAGGTAAATTGCCCATGTAGGGCTGATAAGGTTGAGGATTAAGTTTCCAACATTTATGACATTTGGCCAGGACTTTTCGAATTACCCTTTTAGCAGACAATATCCAGAAATTTTGTGAGAGTAAAAAGAGAGTAGATTGAACACCTGTATGTAAATAATTATTATGAATTTCAGAAATCAATAATTCTGTGAATTTTGATGAACTAGGAAGTAAAATAGGGAATTTTTTATCGTAATGCAAGGTAGAATGACACAATCTACCTCCAACTCTAAGCACATTGTTAGAGTCCACAAAAGGATTTAATTTTTTGAAAGCTTTAGAACGCAACGTACCATTTCTCACATCGGAAATTTCTGTTTGAAAATGAGACTGTTGTATATATTTAATTAACACAAGTAAAGCATTTCTACTTTCATTTATAGTAATAGGAGCTTGAAAATTAATTTTAAAATGAGTAGTTTTGATTCTATTAATAAAACGCAATGCATACACTAGAATTCCTTTTATCTTTGTAAGAGAAGAATGTTTTTGAAGTAAAGAATCAATACAATTTTCTGATTTCTCGACAGAAATAGTAAGAACGATTTTCTTCTCTTCAACTGAACTTTCAAAGAAACTATCATGAAAATTACAGTCCGGTAAATTCCATACAGCTTCTGGCTCACGTAAAAATGGGGGACCCACCCACCAAAATGAATTGTTTATGAGCTCAGATGGAAACAAACCACGTGACCCTATATCCGCAGGGTTCTGCATTGAGGGTACATATTTCCAACAGTTGGGAGATATTTTATCTTGTATATATGTTACCCTATTGCTCACAAAAGTTTTCCACTTATGTGGTGATGATTTAACCCAGGTAAGAGCCACAGAAGAATCTAACCATGCGTACATTTTATCAAACTTAATATTTTGGAAAACTTGCAAAATATAAAACAATATCTTAGATAGCAAAACTGCAGCGCATAACTCTAAACGGGGTATAGTTATATGTTTTAAAGGCGAAACTTTCGATTTTGACAAAATAAAATAAGTTTTTATGTCAGTATGAGTTAACACTCGTAAATAAACAACGGCGCAATAAGCCTTGGATGACGCATCCGCAAAACCATGTAATTCATATCCGATCGCCTCTTGAATATTTATATAACGCGGTAATCCCAAATTTGATAAATAAGTAAATTCACCTTTCAATTTATTCCATTTGTTACAAATATTAATGGGTGCTGTCTCATCCCATGACAATTTTAAACTCCAAATAGTTTGAATTAATATTTTTGCAAGTATTGTAACAGGTGTAAGAAAACCCAAAGGATCAAAGATTCTGGCTAAATATGACAAAATAATTCTTTTTGTGCAAACCGAATCACAAATATTAAATGTATAACAAAAATTATCTGAACTAGGCTGCCATTTCAAACCTAGAATTTTAATTGAATAATCCTCCTTTGTATCAAAATTTAAACATTGATTTTGAATATGAGTTTCAGGCATATTTTCTAATATTTGTGACTCGTTGCTTGCCCATTTTCTAAGTTCAAAACCAGCACTATGTAAAAGATCAATTAATTGAGATTTCATAAATAAAACTTCAGATACCGTAGAACCTCCTGACACAATGTCATCAATATATGTATCATTTAATAATATGTTTGATGCAAGCGGGAAGTTAGTTTCATCTTTTGTTAATTGAATAAGTGTTCGCAAAGCTAGATAAGGCGATGAAACTACTCCGTAGGTGACTGTATTTAACTCATAATCTTTGACAGGCTCTGAAGGAGCAAAACGCCAAACTATTCTTTGAAATTTACGTTGTGATGGCGAAATGAAAATTTGTCTATACATTTGCCTAATGTCGGCTGTAAAGACTATTGGATGTAACCGAAAACGAATTAAAATGCTTACAATATCTTGTTGTAACTTAGGTCCGGTAAACAACGCCTCGTTTAATGACATATGATTATTTACTGAGTTAGATGCATCGAACACAACTCTAAGAGGAGTACTTGACGACTCCTTTTTAATAACGCAGTGATGAGGTATGTAGTAACCTGTATTAAAATCCGAATGTGCAGATATTAAACTCATATGACCACTATCTAAGTAATCGCGCATAAAATCAGAATACGCAGTATACATCTCCTTATTTTGTAAAATTTTACGTTCCAAATTATAAAAACGTCGTAGTGCAGAAGTACGAGTATCTCCAAACTCTGGAATCTCATTTTTAAATGGCAATGAAACGACAAAACGCCCTTCCGAGTTTCTAATTGTAGTTTCATTAAAATAATTTTCGCAATAAATATCATATGGCGATTGTATTTTAACATCCGGTATCTCTTCAAGTTTCCAAAATTTCTGTAACTGCAAGTCTAAACTTGAAGATGTGGATGTAAAAAATGTATGTATAGTTGTAGGTATACAAGAAGGCAATTTCCCAAGAAGAATCCAACCAAATTTAGTTTTAATAGCAATTGGTTGTTCACAATCTCCTTTAATACAGTTATCTTCTAAAATATTTGAATATACATCGGCACCTAACAATAAATCTATTGTACCGGGTGTATTGAAATTGGGGTCGGCTAAATTTAAATTAGAAATATGTTTCCAATTTTTAGTAGGTATAAATGAAGATGGCATATTTGCGCAAATTTTGTCTAAAATGACAGCATCTATATTTAATAACGGAGTAAAATTATTTAGGGGACGTATGGTACAAGAAACACTTGCTTTAGCGGAAGTAATCATTTTATCTAACCCCTGTATATTAATGTAAGTTTGAGATTTGGACAGCCCTAACTTATTAGCACATGATTTTGTAATTAAATTAATTTGGCTACCTGAATCAAGTAAAGCACGAACAGTATGAAAATTACCACACGCATCTTTAATATTTAATTTTACAGTAGATAATAAAATATTTGTATTATGTGATAATCCAGTAAGTGAAGACATATTATTATTATTTGTAAATATATTATTTTCAGCAGAACTAGTAGATGGTTCCATATTAGGTGCAATTGTATCATTATTTGAATTTAAAGTTGATGAAGTACCAGGAAAATCGAAATGTAATAAAGTGTGGTGTAATTTATTACATTTTTTACACCTCTTTTTAGAGTTACACTTAGCAGTTGCATGCGATGAAGCAAGACAATTAACACAACATCTATGTTGTTTAATAAAGTCAAATCTTTGATAAGCAGTTTTATTTAAAAACGTGGGACATTGAAAAAGTATATGATTCCCTTTGCAACTAACGCATTCATTTTGTTTAACACTATTATCCGCGCCTGTGCTCATGTTAGTAAAAAATGTTGAAGTATTTTTAATTCTTTTATATTGTGAATCTTTATTACGAGGATAATTTGATAAGTTTAGCTTTGAATCATTTGGTTTAACTCTATTCAAACTTTCACTAAGTGATTCTAAACCAGTACAGTGTTTTATTAAAAAATCGTTAACATCGTCATAAGATGGCGTAGTATTAGAACCATATTGTAACTCAAAAGCCTTGAGAGTAATAGGATCCAAACGATCCAGCACCATATGCATAAGTATAAAATCCCAATGTTCTGTTGGAAACTCGAGATTATTTAAAGCAGCAATGTTATCGTTAAAAACATCTAAAAGCTCTCGAAGACTATGAGCATCTTCAGAGGTTAGGCGCGGAAATTGAGAAATTTCTTTCCAGTATGTATCTGCTAAGCGTCTTTTATTAGAATATTTGGATACAAGAGAATCGTAAGCGGCTTGGTATTGTTCTTCTGATAATTTAAATCTCTGAACAATACGTAAAGGACGTCCTTCAAGGGTTGAAATAAGGTAAGTAAATTTGTCAACGTCAGAATATGAATCATCTGTATGCACTATAGAGTTAAATACGGCTAAATACGAAGGAAAATCTTTAAAGTCACCAGAGAATTTGCGCAATGCTAGTTCAGGAAGTTTAGCCTTTTTCCTAGGTGTAATAACAGTCGTATTATTTGTGTTATCCAGTATGGATTGCTGTTCTCGTTGAGCCGGAACATCAATGAGATCATAATAAGTAGCCTCTACTTTATTGTATTTTACCATAAAATCTCTACGCACTACCTCTTCAGCAGCTAAGTCCGGTTCGTCAAGAAGAGCAACAATATTCAAAATGGAAACGTGATTTCGTTCAAATTCTTCGTAAATTTCTTTAAGTTGTCGAGATCCGACACGAAAATTTGTAAGAAATGCCTTATCTGCTACAGCTTTATTTGCCAATTCAACCAAATCGTTAATTTTTTGCAAATATAAATCTCTTATAGCTTTACAACGTTTAATTTTATCGGACATTTTAAAAGGAAATTAGGTACCTATTAGAGCAATATGTAATAATAATTTCAATTGTAATTATTAAAGTGTGAATAAATCTAGGTAGAAATACCCAATGTGTCTAAATTTCCAATATTTTAAAAATTATTTATTTATTAAAATATTTATTTATTTACTAGGAAATAGGTACCTATTATAATGATATTTAAAGTGAACAAATTGAACGCAGGTATGTATCTGATAAGAAGAATTGTAGATATGTATATCATATACCAAAGTTAATTTTAAGTATATATAACGCAATATGTATTTGCATACATTAAATAATTATTTCAATAATAATTAATAATCAATGATATTGCCCTGGTAAGACATTAAAAATTTTTTAAAGCAAGTAAATAACGCACGAGAAATAATTTTATATAGCAAGTAGGTAAAATGTCTGCAAGTAAATATAAAAGTACTTTTTAAATTCAACGAAAATGAAGATCCTTCGCTCGTGAGGACCAAAATATGTTTTGTATTGTGCCGTAATGGCTTTAAGTGGACTGTATATTATGCAAATTAAATTACGAAAGTTCGACTTACCCAAAATGAAGATGATATTGGTAGGTGTATATAGTATATACGTTTTACTTGTAGCTCTTTCTCGTGCGCGCACTAATTTCGTACTGTCCATGAATTAATTTGGGAAAAAATAGGTAGGTGCAAAAGGATAAGGATATAGGTACAGGACCCAGCCAAACTTTTGCATATATATTAAAAAGAGAATATATATAAATATGTATAATAAAGCAAAATATAAACTTAAAATTTTGAACCATTGTACCTACTTACTTGCTAACCAAATAAAATTAAAGAAAAGTTTAATTAAAAAAAACAAATAATAATAATAATTTAATGGGAACGAAACATTGTTAATTCTGTTTTTTAACCCTAATACCAAATTTATTTTCATTTTTTGTGTGTGGTATGAATAATAATTTATGTATCTACCTGTATTAGTAGGTTTCCTATACCAATCTAAAATGATTTGGTTTTCTGGGTTTCTTAGTACTTTAGTATCTAAGAACGGTACAAATCTGTCTTTTTCTTCCTCAATTGTGAACTGAATTTTTTCGTGGTAACTATTAAAAATGTTTAATATTTCAGTATTATGATTAAAAGGTATTGCGCATATAATGTCGTCTACATATTTTTTTATAAAAGGTAGATTAAAAGAAAGTTGAGGAATACAAATATCCAAAAGATCATCCATGATATATTGAGATACAATGGGTGATAATGTTGAACCCATTGGAGTACCAAAAATTTGTTTGTAATAAATATTGTTAAATTGACAGTAAGTTGAATCAAAAACAAAATTGACAATCTTAAGAAATTCTGTTTTTGGAATTTTTGTATTTTGTTTAATGTTATTCCATCTTTTTGAAATACTATTAATTACTAATTGTTGTGGTATATTTGTAAAGAGTGAGACTACATCTAAACTAATAAGAACGTAATTTTCAGGTAGTAGTTTATCTTTTATAAAATGAGCAAAATCAAAAGAATCTTTTGTGAAATATATATTGTTAGGATCATAAGAAATCGTTAATATATCTGTTATTAATTGAGTAAGTTTACTGTTTGGAGCATTTATGGATGAAATAATTGGTCTTAGTGATAGTGTTGGTTTATGAATTTTTGGTAAACCATAAAATTTTGGAGATGTTTGATTATAAATTGTTAATTTTTTTGCTGTATTGTTATCAATGTACTTTTTTGTTTTTAGATTTGAAACAATTTTATTTGCTTTTTGTTGAAAAGTAGAAGTTGGATCTGTTCTTAATATTTTATAATAGTTTTCATTCGACAAATGCTCGTTAGCCATTGTGTTGTACATTTCTTTTGTCATAATAACAGTAACATTGCCCTTGTCAGCCCTTGTGACAATTAGGTCTGGATGATTTATTAAAAATTTTTTGGTTTTTTGGAACATAACATCAATATAGTTGTATTTAATAGGTGTTTTATAAAAATTGGTAATGATATTTGTGAATTTTGCTCTATAAATATTTTTAAGTTTATTAGGAACATTTTGTATAAGATTTTCTATATTAGAAAGTAAATATTTTAAAGAGACGTCTTTTTTTTGTTAGGTTCTAATGTAAATTTATGTCCTAAAGCCAAAAAATTAATAATATCTTGTGGAATTTCAACGTTTGAAAGATTTTTTATCCAATTACTGTTAGTTTTTATTTGTTTAGATTTTTGTATGTGTTTCAATGTTTCAATTTTTTGTATATTTTTTAATTTAATTTTTTTGAAAAAATTTTCATTAATTTTATTTTGTTTGAATTTAAAATTTTGTAAAATGTTATTAGGTAAAGTATTTTCTAACAATGTGTTTGTTTGGATTTGAAATCTTTCAAGGTTACGTAATGTTTTATGTGTAAATTGTAATTCTAAATTTAAAATTTTATCTACTAACTTATCATTAAGTTGACATATTTTTTGTCCAGTGTCTCCATTGTGATAACTAAAATTGGAAATTACATTTTTCGTGGACTTATTGATGTGATTTGGAGTCAGTCCATTATGTTTGCAAGTTAACAAAAATATCTTTCTGTTCTTCAATATTTACTTTCTAATATAGAAAATCTTATACAAAATGTTCCTAATAAACTTAAAAATATTTATAGAGCAAAATTCACAAATATCATTACACTATATTGATGTTATGTTCCAAAAAACCAAAAAATTTTTAATAAATCATCCAGACCTAATTGTCACAAGGGCTGACAAGGGCAATGTTACTGTTATTATGACAAAAGAAATGTACAACACAATGGCTAACGAGCATTTGTCGAATGAAAACTATTATAAAATATTAAGAACAGATCCAACTTCTACTTTTCAACAAAAAGCAAATAAAATTGTTTCAAATCTAAAAACAAAAAAGTACATTGATAACAATACAGCAAAAAAATTAACAATTTATAATCAAACATCTCCAAAATTTTATGGTTTACCAAAAATTCATAAACCAACACTATCACTAAGACCAATTATTTCATCCATAAATGCTCCAAACAGTAAACTTACTCAATTAATAACAGATATATTAACGATTTCTTATGATCCTAACAATATATATTTCACAAAAGATTCTTTTGATTTTGCTCATTTTATAAAAGATAAACTACTACCTGAAAATTACGTTCTTATTAGTTTAGATGTAGTCTCACTCTTTACAAATATACCACAACAATTAGTAATTAATAGTATTTCAAAAAGATGGAATAACATTAAACAAAATACAAAAATTCCAAAAACAGAATTTCTTAAGATTGTCAATTTTGTTTTTGATTCAACTTACTGTCAATTTAACAATATTTATTACAAACAAATTTTTGGTACTCCAATGGGTTCAACATTATCACCCATTGTATCTCAATATATCATGGATGATCTTTTGGATATTTGTATTCCTCAACTTTCTTTTAATCTACCTTTTATAAAAAAATATGTAGACGACATTATATGCGCAATACCTTTTAATCATAATACTGAAATATTAAACATTTTTAATAGTTACCACGAAAAAATTCAGTTCACAATTGAGGAAGAAAAAGACAGATTTGTACCGTTCTTAGATACTAAAGTACTAAGAAACCCAGAAAACCAAATCATTTTAGATTGGTATAGGAAACCTACTAATACAGGTAGATACATAAATTATTATTCATACCACACACAAAAAATGAAAATAAATTTGGTATTAGGGTTAAAAAACAGAATTAACAAAATTTGTCATCCTCAATTCAAAGAAGAGAACTACAAAAAATTGTTTAATATTCTACTCGATAATTCATATCCACGAAAACTACTACAAAAATTATTATATAATACACCAGAAAATCAGAATACAAATGTTCAAGTTAGAAACAATCATGATTCTAATATTAACAACGAAATTTCTTATATTTCTTTTCCAAATATAAAATTTATAACCCCAAAAATAACTAAAATTATAAAAAAAGACCTTCCAAATTTAAAAATTGTCAGCAAGTCATCAAAAACGATTAACAATTTATATACAAAAACAAAAGATCAAGACTCCATTTTGAAAAAATCTAACGTAGTTTATAATATACCATGTTCAGACTGTAACCAAGTATATATCGGACAAACTTCCCGAGTTTTTAAAGATAGAATTACCCAACATAAAAGTGATATTCGACTTAACAAAAAAACTTGTGCATTGGCTGAACATTGTATCAATACAAATCATTTTCCAGACTTAAATAATGTAAAAATCCTTGCCTGTGAACAAAATCAATACGTATATAGTGTTTTATACGCACCGCATGATAGGAAGCCCACATCATATTGCGTATGATGCGACGCCCGAAAGCCTGGCAACAACGTAAGGCATAACTTTTATTATTTGAATAAAGAAATTAAATCGTATTTGTACATTTATTTGCTTATATTCAACATACCGGGTTACGACAGAAAGTTGAAACAAGAAGATAGATATTTGAAACTTAAATATTCCGTTTTCCAGAAAAATTATTAATCGACATAGCATCTAAGTTATCAGAAATGCTATCGAAATTAGACTTTTAAATGATACGCCTGGTACAAGTAAGATTTTTACATTGTACGAATCATTTAGGGTACTATACAGCAACTTTTAATACCTAAATTTAGAATTGACGGGTTTGATATATGATAAAAAATGCAATGTTTTAACTAGTTTGTATAGAAAATATGTAAACTTCGAATAAAATTAAAAGCTTTCTTTCACTATTCATCCAAATTCTGATTTAAGGCAAATTATATTTTTAAGAATTTTAATAGCCATTAACAAAGCTAAATTCGTATCAATTCTTTCATGGTTTTTTAAATACACACATATAATTTATAAAGGGCAGTTCTTCTAAAAATTTGACACTCAGTAAAATGTTGAAATACTTTTAATTATAAAAAGCTGTCATTATGAAAACAGCCCACTCAGTATTCCTGAACTACATTCAAAATTTCAAGAGTCTGTTTATCCCAGTCATGAAATGGATAAAATTTTCCGGAGACCTGTTTTGGACCAAAAAAAAATTCAAAATAAATAATTTAATCAAAAAGAGTTGAGGGTATGGGTTAATACTAAATACTCCAAAAAGGAGGGGCAATCCAAACGTATAATAATATATAGGGTATTCCATTTGCAATAAGAAAGTTCGTTTCAACTTCCGGTATAACCGGAAGTCGTACAAATATGACAATATTATAGGCTGATATTATTACTTTTCCCAAAACTTCTAATCTACCAGCAATCACCCTGTCTATATCATGTCGTGAAAAAATAGACAGAATAATATGAAGAATAAAAAAGATCAGTTGAGTAACGTCTTTTCAAGTAAAGGACTTGATATTTAAATAAACATTCATAAAATCCACAATTATAATAATCCCAAACAAAATGATCCTATAAATATAAAAATGTAATTAATATCCTATGCTCCACTTCAAATTAAATTTGATAGATTTCTGGAAATGATTCTGAAACATTACCTATTGTCAAAAAATCGACATTTTTGTTTTAACTTTTGAATTCCAAAAAACTTTTGTCGTATCGAAAAATAAATTATTACATCACAGAAGGCGAAATTCAGCTACCTATACGACACGACGCGACCCCCATACACTCTAAAGAGCTTCCAAGGCCCGACTTGTGCGCCTAGAAGGATTAGGAGAATACATTTTTGACAGGAACGTTTTTGTTACTACAGTGGGGAAATACTAGTTTATGTGATTCCCATGATTTGACAAGAACAACTAAACGCAGCTCGTTTTATTATGTTATATTAAGCATATTTTACGATTGCTATTTCAAACAATCCATGTTTATGATTATAATATGGGAGATCGAACTAAATTTATTTTGAACTTGGCGGACAAAGATAAAATAGGTTAGCAATTTTAAAATGTTACTTCTATTCAATAAATATACACTGTGTCCAAGATAAGAATGGGATAGCATTGGAATCTTAGAAACGGTAGGAGTTACAATATCGGTTAAATTAGAGAAAACTTGTACAATTTAAACACAGTTTAAATGGTGTTCTTAAAAGTAAAGTGACTTTAGCCGTTTTCGAGAATTTTTGAAAAAACTATTTTTTGCGATTTTTATTTATATTTATTTTTACAGATATAAAAAAATCGAAAGCCTCATTGTTACTTTTTGAGGAGAATAAGTTAGCGTTTACAAATTGTCACTACGACGTTTCGTTTTCGAAAAACCATCATCAACTTCGTTTTTTAAAATACGGCCCTGGATTTTTTATTGTTAAATTTAAAGCCATTTTTAATTCAAAAATAGGTGGTAATCACACGTAATGGTTTAAACAAGTTTTCAGTATTTTTAGCTGTTATTTAAAGTTATTCAAGAAAAATCGCCATCGTTTGGCACTCAATTTGCGTAAAACATTCATCTGAGAAAGGCGTTTTTTTAATAACCTCAAAAAGCACAAAAATTTCACCTAAATTTAAAAAGCCGCGTACAGAATAAAATATTGTACTGAGACAGAAATAAATTGTAAAATAATAATAAATAATTGTGAGTAACGACGAAACAATGTTTTTGGTAAACCTACTACTCTGCATTCAGTCAGCAGTGGCAAACCATGGCGATTTTTCTTGAAGAAGTTTAAATAACAGCTAAAAATACTACTACGTGTTTACATCATTACGTGTGAAATACCACCCATATTTGAATTGAAACCATTTTCAATTCAAATAAATTCAATTTGACAATAAAAAATCCAGGGGCGTATTTAAGAAAACGAAGTTGACGATGGTTTTTCAAAATCGAAAAGTCGTATTGCAAATTTGTAAACGCTATCTTATTCGTCTCAAAAATTAACAATGAGCAAGTGCTTTTTATTTTTTGATATCGGTAAAAATAATGTCAGAAATAAATAAAAACTAAAATCGCAAAAAATAGTTTATTCAAAAATTCTCGAAAACGGCTAAAGTTAAAGTTTACTTTTGAAAAAAACATTTAAAAGGTGTTTAAAAACGAATCTTGACGATTAACAAAACAAAACAAATCTTCAAAATGTTGGCTAATACTTCTCATACACAAGTCATATCTTTCATGGATAATGTTAACAGCATTATAAATATGAGTATTAGAAACGGAATTGATACAATGTCTAAAATTTGCTTTCAATTCTGCAATATTCCGGGGTGTCCCGTTAAATAAACAAACAAAGTTTATAGTGATAACTAAAATTTTTCTGAGTACGCTACTGTACTCTACGTATAAGTCCCCCCTAACTTTTATTAAAACTATTTTTAAAGAAAATATCTAAGAAAAAAATGGCAAATAATGCAAATCACCCTAAAGGGTGATTAGTTTCTGGTATGTATACTACTTAAATGAGCCTGATTGGTACAAATGATTTAAAACAAAAAGGTATTTTCTTTGATCTTGTCTCTAGACGGCGTCTGTACATGTTGCTTTGAGAAGATGCAGATTTTAATTTTGCCTGAATTTTATTAAGGGTTGTCAGTACTCAAATTACTTTATTTTTGGCTCAAATTACGATTTTCTATTACTCAGACCTGATTTTTTGATATTTGTTTAAAAACCTAGAAGGCTCATATCAAAAATGGTTTTTAATAAACAAAACACGATTTGGTTAGTTTGGGAACGGATATTTTTAATTTGGTTAATTAGTTCAGTAAAAAGTATTTATTTATATTTTGGTTAATTTTGTGAAGTCTGAATTTAACTAACAGTGTTTTGTTTATTAAAATATTTAACATGATTTCACTCATTTGAAAGAAATATCAAAAAATCAGGTCTATAGCTGCTAATAGTATTGTTTTATTTGAGAAAATCAGGTTGCACTCATATAACTGGCAATAAACTTTGGTTACTAATTGTGAATCTGTATACTTGCATATAGTTTTTGCAGAATATGTGGCGTATTAGATCTACCATTAAAGAAAAAATCATTTTTAATACAGTAAAACGACGTGTCTTGCTAGACTCACCCTGTATGTATATTAAAACAGAGCCGATACAGAGTGAGTATAGTGGGTCAGGTAAAAAAGTTATCGGACCTAACCCCGTTTTTTTGAACTGGGACAACCTGTATATTTGATTCTAAGAAGATATAATTTTAAGTTATCTTTTCAAAAATATAGCACCCCATGATATTGGTTTTCTATGCGATTTATTTCAACTGTATTATTTTAAACCACAGTTGGTAGTCAATGAAACAAAAGCTAATATCCTAGAAACAAAACTATGTTGATATTAAAACGAAATAAAAGATTCAGATAAAGCTATTGAGGTATTGGGATTTTAAGGCATTCATGATGATCAAGTTGCTCACAAGTTAAGATGACTTCTTTATAAATTTTATTTTCCAACACTCCCCAAAGAAAAAAATCTGGAGGTGTTAGATGTGGAGATTGTGCTGGCCACCTTATAGGTCCGTGTGTTCTTATCCAACGGTTTCTAAAGTGAGTATTTAATTACTCTCTTATTCGAAGAGCGTTATGGGTCGAGGCGTCATCGGTGAAAGTAAATCTCTCGTACTTCATTTAAGGGAACATAATCAAGGATATTGAAAAAGTTTGATTAGACTATATCCAGATATCTATCTGCATTTAAATCAATAATAATAATGAAACGTAATTTATTGGTATAAAACCCCAAAAGGCCATTGACCGAAGTCTTTCAGCCTAGCATTTAAATTTTCTTCAAACCAGTTACAAAATTCTATCATCCCACATCATCAAATATTGGGTAATACAAACATCATAAGGTAAATATTTATTGGACCTCGAAATTCTTTGCACCTTAGATTTTTAAATTCCAATTTTAACTGACCCCATATACTCATTCTGAAATGCGCAGATTATTCAACAATCATTATAAACAAACTTTTATATAAAACATTTTTCTATATCTCTTTTAGCTAACACATTTTTTTATTTTCCCCCGTATCTCTGCGAGATCAAATTTTGATCTTTCAATTATAAGTTTAACCCAAAAAGAACACAGGACATCATCTATATTACTTTCTTGAGATTTTTTTTAAGTAATTGAAGGAAACCAAATTTCTATAAACGAAAGTAGTTATCGACGATAAATTTGAAAATTTGTAGAACGAATGAGTGAATTGACGGTGTAGTGTGTCTTAAAAATGAAGAATTTTGAATGAAATAAATTATTCGAAAATAATTTGAAAAATAGATTTCAAAGCAAATAGAGAAACGAAAACAGTACAAGAATCTTTCATGACATAATATAATAGAGGTTCACTGAACATCCAATCTGTAATGGAGAGAAAAGAGTAAATCTCTTATAATTTATTTATGTGACTTTAATTAAACTTGTATGATTAAAATGATATTTCTGCATGGAAGCAGATTATTTCCTTTAAAAACACTTACAATTACATAATATTTTTGTTGTTTTGCAAGTTAAAGGACTCCCGTTATATTAGGAGTACTATATGATGCCCATGTGTGTATGTTGTATAATATAGATTCTACCGCTTTAATGATGCCCGTTAATGTTGTCACTAAAATGTGACAGAGGCAACGTTGTCGGGCGTTATTGAATATGTAATATATATACAATATATACAAACGGGCTTCATATAGTTGTACATACATAGCGGGCGTTTGGAAAACTGGAAAATATCAAAATTTTGTATATTGTTTAAAGCTACCCCTCCCAGGTTGCCTCGACTAAACAAATTAAATCAAACCGTTATATACAAAATACAATGCCCCTGGCCCTCTAGAAGTGCCGGGCGTCTGAGTGCCCATTGTGTGTACTGGGCTTCCTAAAGGTAGATAGGTACGTATATATATATATATACTCTAGAATGATAATCCCGTAGTACAAAAATGTAACCAAAAGTGTAGAGCTGTCCATAATGCGCATGATCACCAGTAACTTATTTTTCAACAGGACCGGCTTTGATTAAATGTAATATTACTGTTATAGGTATATTTAAAATGAAATTTTACCATTTGGTAACATTCAAATAAAAAAAAATGGAATAAAGGAATTTAAGAAATAAAAAATTACATTAAATATCTAAATACCTTATTGTCTAACAGGTACAACCCAATAATAATAAATCTAAGCAGAAACGAGAAATAAGTAAAAATTCTAATACTGGAAAATATCTTAAGGACTTGAGCATTATAATTATTTATTTTATTATTATATAATATTTGTTTGTTTATACAACCACCTTAGGCGTCTTACCTCTCTACAACCTTCAAAGAAGGGGTGCAAGAAACAGTGACTTCACAAATATTTTCCGTGGCCATGTAAACCACTTCCATATCATCCGTACTACTCGCAATAGTATTTTGTGACAAAACATGGTTGGTAGAACTTTTATTCTCAGCAATTTCATGGAGGATTCTATAATTAAGTATATTCCAGTTTAACAACAGAAATCAAACGAACTTTGTATACCTACACAACGTAGGAAATATATTCTTGACATACATATCATGCATTTTTGACAGACTGCTTTTAAGTAAACAGTGTCTTGATATCAAACGATTAAGAATTTAACTTCCACTCTCATTTACATAATCTCTTCTTTTCAACAAAAGTTTGGGAACTGCATCGGGTACGAGGGTGATCCTCTTGCCGTCGTCTCTACAAATGATATCTTCTGCAGCGAAATGCTTACTGCATATGACATTCCCATCACATACATTTTCTGTACTAGGATCTCAATGCCCGCATCCAAACATCATGTCTTTTTTTTGTCAAGCTAAAAATGAGTATCATGTCAATGGTATCATGTTGACTCAAACTGAGACTGTTAGAAACCCGAAACAATAACTTACTGAAAATATTTAATACCACGAATGAGACCTTCATTTTTACACCACAACACTATACACCTCATTGTTTGTTAAATAAACGAACTAAAACCAAAATAACAAATATTAAAAACAATTTTAATCACAAATAGGTATATCTATCAACAATTAAAATATACTACGAATAAAACCATAACTCAATTATAAAACCTATCTGAATTGTTGTGAAGCCGACTCTGACAGATATTCCCACTACGAGAAACGTCATTTGCGAAAACAGACGCTGTTGCGAAATCTCCTAAATTTAATAAGATTTGGAAAAAAATGTTTCCTTCATATTGCTGGAAACTAAACAGTATGCAATTTTACCGATAACATTTAATTATTTGATTTTGTCAAGCAGTTTTGTATGACGCAACATATGGATTTATTTTTAAAACAGATATGTCGCATAAATTCTGTAAGGCGAACGACAAAATAGTTTTAAATATGGCAGCTCTGTACTGAAAATATGTTACTGAGGAGCATGCGTAGTTCGTGAAAACTCTGCATACCCGTTAAACTTTTTGGTCTTCGGCTGGATTTAATTAGCATTCTAGAGTACATATATAATATAAGATTTCTATGGTTCTATTAGGTAATGGGATATTTTAAGAAACGCTATACATATAGATACTAGTAATATTACATTCGCCAACCTGTAATTAAACAAATTTCTTTAACTAACCTACATGAATTATAAATATGGCAATAAAACACCATGTGTTTGCAAAGCTGAAGCGTTTAACACATGTAAACAAAAAAAAAAATGGTTTATTTCTTACTGGGCTGAACCAATAAATAAGGTTGAAATGGAATTTGGCAACAATTTATTTTTTCGTTTGTAATTTACTAAAAAAATATAATTTTTATATAAAAAAAAAACTAAAAGTTAAGGTCATCAAAAATTTAAGGCAGATAAATATTATTATTATAACAGTCGGGTCCCCGAGTGTTCGGATTTTCAACGATTTATCTTAATTGCAACGGAAAATCGTTCAATAAATTTAATGCACACCTACAATGTGGCGATGTATACAAGG
Source organism: Apoderus coryli (assembly GCA_911728435.2). Lineage (NCBI taxonomy): Eukaryota > Metazoa > Arthropoda > Insecta > Coleoptera > Attelabidae > Apoderus > Apoderus coryli. Next base: position 1,456,084 of record OU452206.1, on the reverse strand, counting down.
AGGAATTTTTAAATTTTCGTCAGTAGCTCTCTGCTGCAATTATATACCTATTATAATACCTATTTAGTCGGCACATTTGCAGCTCTTAATTGCATTCGAAGAAGTTAATCCCACCATGAGACCCTTCTCTGGTCTCTTTTCTAAAATGGTAAAATATTAAAATTTCAAAAAGAAGTATTAAATAGAGAAAGTAAATAAAGAATAACAGTTTTTTTTTTGAGTCAAAAACAGAAAATATTCGTAATCGGTAAATCAATAACACCCCAATGCTTTAAGTCTTGCTGTCTAAAATGATCCTGTAGAAGGGCGTCTAACATCTGGCATACTCAATAAATTTCAATAAGTTTAAGGCTGATATGAACATCATAATATTATAATCAGCAACACTACAACAAAAATTCTAATATGTCTAAACATAATATGTACAGGGTGGGCACTTTAATAGCACCTTTTCTCAGAAACTATTGACTTTAAAAAAAAATGGTATTACCAAAGGTTTTAGTTTTAAAGAAATCTTAAAATGATTTAAGTGTTACTACGAAAAATTGCGGCACCACCATTACCTCCAGAATTTCAAATGAGACGTCCTATGTATTTTTACATTATTGCATTCCTTGGAATGATTAAGGTATATAAATAACAACGCCGTAATCGAATTTTTAATAATAATAATCTTTATTATGTCTAACAGGCTTACGCCCAATTACAAGACAAAACATATTATGCATAAATTATCCAGAAATATCAAAAAAAAAACACAAAAATACAAAAAAATATATATGACAATGGTATAAATTAATTATTATAAATTAAATTAAATACACGTGAAAAATTAGGACCGTCATCAACAGCAATGATACAGAAAAACATCTACAAATGGACTGACCTTAAATACTCTCCCAGTTCCCGCTTAAAGGAGGAAACACTTCCGCCGAAATAATTTACATGTCTATTTAAGAACCAACCGTTACATAGCGTGCAAGCCCTTGTCAGTGGTGTTTTCCCTTCATAATTGTGGCGAAATCGGGGTGGTTGAAATAAATAGGGGTTACGAGAATGGTATTGAGGGGCGTTAAAATTTAATTGCGAAAGAAGTCCGGGGCAGTCAATCAGAGAATTGATCAGTTTAAATAAAAATAGTTGATAACTGAACACTCGCAAGAATTCGAGAGAATCGACATTAAATCTGTCGAGCAGCTGTCTATGTTCGATACCTCGTGAAGGAAAATGACCATCAATTCTATAACAAAGATGCTTTAAAAATTTGCGTTGTATTTTCTCAAGTTTTATATATGGGTCTGGTATATAGGAGACCATACAATTGAGGCATATTCAAGCTTGCTTCTAACTAGTGCATAGTAAAGGGTGATAAGACAATCGATGTTCTCAAATCCCGAAGTAACTCTCAGTATAAACCCCAAACTACGCAGAGCACAGCCAGATATATCCGTTATATGATCATTGAACGATAGATCAGAATCCACTGTGATCCCAAGATCCCTCGTAAGCACACATCTAGTTAAGGAAGCACCGTATATCCTATAATCGAATTCATGTGGACTACGGCATTTAGACATTGATATACATTTGCATTTGCTGATATTCAGTGGCAGATTGTTTTCCACACACCATTCCGCCAAAACATTCAGATCGCTCTGTAGAGCGTTACAATCGGAAGGTTCTGAGATAGTCCGAAATACCTTCAAATCATCCGCGAATAAGAGACACTGACTCGTGAACTCGTGAACTCGTGAACGATGTCGTTAATGTACACGGCAAAAATCAGTGGAGCCAGGTTACTTCCCTGTGGAGCACCGCTAGTGACCACGAACTCAGGAGATCTAAAGCCACCATACTCAACAAACTGGCGTCTACTTGATAAATATGAGTCAAAGAGAGTTATTAGGCTCTCATGGAACCCAATCCCGTTCATTTTATTTTTTATTATATTGTGGTTAAGCTTGTCAAAAGCCTTCGAGAAATCTGTATAGACAACATCGACCTGTTTGCCCAAACCAACAGCAGGAATTGCCGCCTGTAGGAATTCAACTAGATTTGTCGTAGTAGATCGCCTATGAAAAAAACCATGTTGTTCCAAAATAATCCGATTTTTTATTTGTTGAAATATTTTATCATGAAGAATTGATTCGAAGACCTTTGAGAAGTTGGACAGAATAGATATCGGGCGATAATTTGTTACTCTATCAATTGGACCCGCCTTATGAACAGGGCATATTCGAGCAAGTTTCCAGGAGGAAGGAAACCTACTGGATGTAATAATTTTGTTGAAAATAGTAAGCAGGGGTGCAGCCAGAACACCAGCACAGTCCCTCAGGATAAACGCAGGAACACCATCACAGCCCGAAGTCATTTTGGGCTTGAGCCCCCTCAGAGCTCCGAGTACATCCCCCATCTCAAAGGCGTCCACAAGGATGGTACCATCGCCCATGCTAGCGCCAACAGGACCATGTGTCCCATGCGGTACGAAGACACTCTTAAAAAAATCAGCGAAGGCATCCACAATACTCTAAGGGTTGGATGTTTCCGCGTCGGTAGCATCGTACATAAGACCCGGTATACGAGATGTGCGTTTTTTATCCAGCACGAATTTCCACAGTTGCTTAGGTTCACTTCGTATGGAGGTTTGAATTTGAACTAGGTAAGAATTATAGGCGATATTCATCTTACTCTTAACAGTTTGTATTAATAGTTTAAAATTGTCCAAGTAGTAAATAAGGCCAGTTTTCTTCCATTTATGAAAGTATTTAGATTTCTGCTTAATATCCCGAATCAGGTCGCGCGGATACCATGCAGGATATGAGGTTCGCTTACTAGTGACTGGCAGTACGGGTACACACAGATCAAATATAGTTATCAAAACTTGGTTAAAACGAGACACAGCAACATCAACATCCACAATGTCAACCAAAAAATCCCAATTAGTTAAAAGTAACTGATCATATAGTTGATTAAAATTTGCCTTACGAAAGTTATATTTTTTGGCTTGTGGCTTCAAAGTAAAATTTTTGTGATGATTGGTTTCAAGAGAAAAACTAATATTCAAACTGGGGTGGTGCAAATCCTCATGAACCAATGATTCCGGAGAGGATATAACCTCGCATGAAAAGGTAGACAGCACCAAATCCAAGACTCTATTATTAATGTTAGCAATACCATTATATTGATCAAGATTGAGTAGTGTCATAAAATCAAGTAAAGATGCAGATTGCGAGGTAATCAAATTAGTGTCAGCTCCCTGAGGGATATTAAAATCACCAACAATCATGAAGGGTCCGCTATAGAGATAGATTAACGACTCAAAATACTCAAAGAGATCATCATAGTCTTGCACACTTGAGCCCGGTCTCACATACACACAAAACAAATATAAACACAAACTGCTCTGAAGAATCTTGCATCCAACCAGATCGACTGATGGTGGTATATCAGAGATGATAGTAATACCCTCGGATTGAATTGAGGATCGCACAGCGAAAACCACACCACCTCCTCTTGTAACATTCAGAGCCTCCAAGTTGCGGTCCCTGCGATAAATTGTAAAGTTGTCGTCAAATAGCTCAGCGTTATATATATTAGGTTATTATTATTTTGTGTAATTTAGACGGAATTATTACGTATTTTCTTTAACAACTTTATGATCTCAACAAAAAATGTCTTGTGGGGTCGCTAGCTAAGATTATAACATAAAATTTCACCAATAAGTTCAAAAAGCTACCTTCTACCGATATGTGGCAGCTAGGTGTTGTAAATTTATACAGTGCAAATTTCGATCTGCAATATCTCAGTTTTTTATATGAGGACAACCTGTATTTGATACTTTTTTGTGAATATCATGATATATAGATATATTATATCATGCGATATATTTAAAGAAATTAAAGACCACTTCAACGCTATAATAATTTTAATAAAAGAAAAATCATATGGCACTCTAAGCAATTTTTCCACACTTTTTGGTCTTAACCAGTACAACAATGTTTTTAATAGTCAGGGTCGATTACTCGACTTGGTGTTTTCAAACCTATTATGTAAAGTGGAGCATAATACTTTCCCACTTGTTGATGAAGATAGCTACCATCCTTGTCTAATAATTAGTATACATAGATTTGTTAATAGAAATAAATCTAAATTTTCTCTGAATACGTCAAATAGAGCCTATAACTTTAAAAAAGCCGATTATTTGTTGCTGTACGAGGCTATTCGTTTGTTTGATTGGTCGTTCTTACAGAATTGTGATGATGTGAATGCAGCTGTCTGTCAATTTTATGACAGTTTGTATTCTATTTTTAACACATATGTTCCACTGTACAAGAATTATAAAAGAAAATGTCCATTTTGGTTTACTGGTAGCTTAATTAAAAATATAAAATTTAAGGAATATTTGCATAAAAAATATAGGAGTACAAACAACATAAATTTTTTGATTCAGTTTAAAAATATGAGGCGCTTGTGCAAGGAAGAACAGAAGACTGCATTTGGTAACTATGTCTCTAATGTACAGAATTCGCTAAGGAACGACCCTCAGAGTTTTTGGTCATATTTTCATAACAAGTCTGGAACTTGCCGTATCCCAAACACTATGTGGTGGGACGGTGAGTCTGAATGTGATCCTCAGGCTATTGTTAACTCCTTCGCTACTTTCTTTCACAGCGTCTTTCTTGATTCATCTCAATACTGTGCGCCGAGTGGCTCTGTCAGTACCAATGTTTTCCACGTTGGTCAAATTGAATTATCTGACATATTCTCAGCATCCAAACGCCTTAAGAACAAATTTACCTCGGGTTCTGATAATGTTCCTTCATTCTTTGTCAAAGATTGCATTTCCGTGTTGGCTACTCCTCTGAAGTCAATTTTCGACCTAATTCTAAAAACAAACACTTACCCGGATCTATGGAAGGAATCTAAAATTGTCCCAATCTTTAAGTCTGGCGACAGGTCTCATATAAATAACTATCGTCCTATTTCCTTATTATCTAACTTTTCTAAGCTGTTTGAATCTATCTTGTATGAACGGATTTACACGGAAGTTAGGCGTTTGATTTCGGTCAACCAGCATGGCTTTATGTGTGGGAGATCTACGGTCACTAATCTGTCAATCATTTCTCACTGTATCTCTGAAACTCTGGACCGTGGAGGTCAACTTGATGTTGTATACACCGACTTTGCAAAAGCTTTCAATACCCTGGACCACGGTGTCTTGCTGAGTAAGCTGCATGTGTTTGGATTTCATTCGAACTTGATAGCTTTGTGTGACTCTTATTTACAAAACCGTAAGCAATATGTATTTTACAACGGGTTTAAATCTAATATTTATTCTGCGACCTCAGGGGTTCCGCAGGGCTCTAATTTGGGTACATTACTATTTAATCTATTTATCAATGACCTGGATCAATGTCTGTTGGAACGCAGGTTGTTTTTTGCGGACGACCTGAAAATCTTTGCTTCCGTGGACACAATAACGGATTGCATTGGATTGCAGAGTGATTTATATGCTCTTCAAACATGGTGTGACCATAATAGATTGACTCTCAATATTCAAAAATGCAAATGCCTTAGTTTCACGCGAAGGGCTACGCTTATTGACTATCCGTACACCATTTCCGAAATTCAGCTTGAGCGATGTCATGCGTTCACGGATTTGGGTGTCACATTCGATCACAAATTTTTATTCCTGGACCACATCAATAGAGTGATATCTGAGGCGTCACGTATGTATGGCTTCATAATGCGTAACTGTAGAGGCTTTGATAGTGTTTCTGTGCTCATTACTCTGTTTAACACATATGTCAGATCGAAACTAGAGTACTCGTCTATTGTCTGGTATCCTCAGTATAATGCTCACAAGTTGGAGATCGAAAAAATACAACGCCGGTTTCTAAAGTATCTAGTTTTTAAAACAGATGGGGTTTATCCTGTTAGAGGAATCGATCATTGTTTGTTGCTGTCTCGTTTTAATATGCAGAGCTTGGAATATAGAAGAATTCAGTGTTCATTAGTAATGTTATATAAATTATTGCGAGATAAGATAGACTGTTCTTCCTTGTTATCAAGTATAAATTTTTTAGTTCCTAGATTGAATACTAGATCAAATGCGACATTTTATTTAGACAGAGCTAGAACTAATGTGTTATTGAGATCGCCTGTACATATTATGTGCAATAATTTTGATTCAATTTCTGGTAGATGTGACATTTTTACAACGTCAGAATATAACTTTAAAATGTTAGCTGCAGAAACATTTATAGTGTAAACGTGTGTATTGTAAGTTTTCTTTGTGTATTTAATTAATTTAATAGTTATTGATTTTGTACGTATTGTCCTGTAATTGGGAAACTGTTGGGCAATAAATAAATGCTTTATTATTATAAATGCTTTATTATTATTATTAAAACCAATAGATAGGTATCATTTAATTAAAATTAAAAACTATAATAATAGGTACATATAATAAATAATACAGCAATACCTAAATTAAACGTTAACAGCCTAAAGCAGGCTTTCCATATGTCCACCATTTTGCATAATGCATGTAGTATAAACAGCCTCTAAATGTTGTACAGCATTGGACACAAAATTTGTTTCAGTTAGGTGTCCGATTAAAAAAAAACTTGGAGATAGCCCCAGCTTTCTTTAGACAAGCCATGAACAGATAATGTCAACATATCGCAATACGATTAATAAACCAGTTTACTGTACAAACTCGGCCGGTGAGCGGTCGCAACGAAAATATTTGTAAACTATTTTGTAACATATAATTCTGAATTTTAATTTATTCCAGCTATTAGAGAAATTATTTTTACTTAAATTTCTCTGCCAGTTCTATTCTGAAATCCGAAACGGTAACTGAAAATTCTGGTCTGAAAACCGAAACGGTAACCGAAACGCTGCCCTGCCACAGCCTTCTTCTTTAGACAAGCCATAAACAGGTAATGGCAACACTACTACACTACTAAATCCAGTCGATTACTAAACCAGCTGTCGCAACGAAAATATTTGTAAACTAGTTTGTAATCGTATTTTGTAACATTCTAAATTTTAATTTATTCCAGCTATTTCTAAAATAATTTAAATTAAATCGGCCTTTATGAATAATTTTTTTTTCTTTGGAACGCTCGATTTGTTCACATTTTCGTTCTTCGACTTATTTTCTAGAGATTGCGACTGTTCTTGACATTATTGAACCAAATTTGGAAAAATAGAGGGACACGCATGGGGTTTAAGTTTAGGTTTTTATAGGGAATTTTTGATCCGGTTGAAGGTAATTATCCTCTCGTATAATTTGGCTCTCAGAAAAGTTTACAACAAACCGCCGCCGTCTTTTTGACGGGTTAAAATTCGATCTAGGGATAGGCTGTAACTATTTCTGTTAAATTATCATCTTTGGGAAATGGAAAAACTGTTATTAGTTTGCTATTTTGCTCTTGTTTTAATGCGCTATTATAATTGGATTTACATTCAGGTATACAGCATGTTTAAGGCATATTCAAATAGACTATAAGAACCAAGAATCAGAAATAAAAAAATCAGGTACTTACCTAAATATCCAGCTGAATTTATTAATAATAATTCTTAAATATACATACAAACTCTCGTACAAAAGACACTTCCACTTAGTTAGGTAGACAGCAAACACTATGCTACAGCTTATACCTTGTACCACTTTATTTTATTAAAAAACTGTTTATGCGGTGTTGTAACTTACAAGTTTTATAAAAAGAAGACTGTTCACGACCCAAAAATAGAGAAAAGTATCCCTAGAGGATCCCGCAATTCTTAACATCGTCTAAGAGTCGTAACAAATTACTTTACTTACACAAAATTTATACGATATATTTATACACACTTATTACTACTAGTTTTATAAAAAACTGTTCAATTAAGCTCAATAAGCACTGTTTTAATTAGACCCCTTGTTACAATGTCATAATGTAAACATACACACATCGACTGGTTTTCAACTTTGCCAAATTTACTTTTACTACTACATTTTTGGTTATATCATAAAGTTGTTAAAAAAATACATAATTTTAATTTCTGTCTAAATTACATAAAATTCGATTATTAGGGAGTTGTTATTTATGAAACTTATCTTAGTTATTCCAAGGAATCTAAAAATATATAAGGTGTCCCATATGAAATTCTCCAGTTAATGTCGGTGCAGCACTTTTCGGATGCCCTGTATTATTAATACTCAAATAATTTTCAAATTAACTGTTGTACAAACATTTTTTTTTCTCAGGTCAGTAGTTTCTGAGAAAAGGTACTGTTCCTCTAATTAAGTGCCCACCATGTACACCTTTATAGTTTTATTTCTAATTATTATGTAGTATTTGTTCGTTATAACGTTTTTAGCGAGCACACTCTCTGTAACCTAAAAAAATCGCATATTGTGACCGTTCGCATATAGCGGACACATTTTTTGCCACCAGCGCGGTCGTTATATCCGAGCCAAACTATAAATATTTTTGGTAGGAACCCAGTTTTTAAACAATTTTTACGTATTTACTAAATTAATATTATTTATCGCTCCTGTGGCAGAACCGTGTGGATCCCTCAAGACGAAGACGAGAAGTTAAACACACTTTGACCGAGAAAAACTTGGTATTAAGTCATGTTACAGAAGGTTTTAGAGACTTGCAGGATTTCAACAATGAAGATGTCATTATAAGGTAAAGTTCTGGTTGGTTTTATGATAATTTTATTTTGCATGGTAAAAGAAAATATTTTGTAAAATTCTTGTGTAATATCTTAATATTAGGTAGGTACTATTCTGATATTTTGTTTTTGCAGTGAAAATAATAATAGCACAATCAGGATTAATATTTATCCCACCCAGAGTAATTTAAAAATGTTGACAGCAAACTGTGCAAGAGTTAAAAAGGGTAACATTTTGGCTAAAAATGGCATTGTTCACATAACAGATCGTGTGGTTCAACCTGCAACAGAAGACATTAGCAGTATCATTAATAGTAATCCTCAACTCACTATTTTAAAACAAAGTAAGTATACGAAATTCGTTATTTTTATTTACGATAAAAGGCCTACGATAATTAAGGTGTTATGAGTACCTCTTGTCATTGGGAACATTGTAAGAAATGTAGCGCTGCAAATTTATTAATACAAAATATTATTATTGATATTACTGCGTATCCAGATTTGTCATTAATTTTATTTATACATTTCTATACAATATTATTCTGATAAGATATATATTAGCCGTAAGAGACCGTCTGGTTAGTCGTGATTAACCCTATATATTATAATTTATTTTTAGTAATGGAGAAAACAGATATTCCTGAACATTTCAAACCTGAGGGTCATTATACTGTTTTTGCGCCAACAAATAATGCGTTCAATCTATTAGAAGAAGTACAGAAACAAAAACTTTTAAATGGGGGAGGATGCGCATCAAGTAAGTATTAAATTACGCCTAACTATTCATAGGGATCCGAGCCTTAAAGGAAAAACTAGGAGTCCCAACATTTCAATATTTCCATTGCTCTTATAAAAGTTGTTAACATAGCTTGGTTAAGCAAGACGTTTATTAATTTCCTTCGGGTCCGGATGGTGTGGCTGCGTTTGTGGTCAAGGACTCTGCCGCAGTCTTTGCTAAACCGATTTCAACTGTATTTATAGTTTGTCATTGAAATATACAGGGTTATTCACGATTTATGGCGCGGAATATTGTGGACAAACTACGTGACTTTCAAAAAGTTTCATTTGTTGGACATGTGGGCATGTACTATGGCTACTTTTTTAAATTGGTTTAGTATTATACAGGGTGTTCCAAATAGCCTAAAACTATCAAAGTTATGTTTTTTTAAATGGAATGCCCTGTATATTATTGCACTTTTAGATCCTCTGATCAAGTTAAGTGTCTGTTTCATTAAGGTTTGTAATACCTAAACCTTAAGGTTTTTTAAATAAATTGAATTTTCTCAAAATCTAGCCTCATTTTCATCTTGCAAATACTTAGGAACCATTAAAGTCATGTTGACGAAATGAACACTAAAGTGTAAAAATAGATCATATTTGATATTCCATTTGCAATAAACTTGCAATCTTATACAGGGTGTCCAAAAATTAAAACTACTCAAATAAGAACTTTAACTTGCTATAACTTCATTAATGTAAATGGAACGTCATATTTCTGAGCTTACCTATCAATGTACTTACTAATTACCTGTCGAATGGTATTAGGGTGTACTATAGCTAAGTCTGCGCGTTTTGGAAGAAAACTCCAAATAATTGTTTTGACACCATTTGGTGTTTTTTAAATAAACGTTTTAATATATCTTAGTAGGCTATGGAATCAGAAATGTCAAATGATCTACAATTATTATAAAAGTCATTATGAATTATTCTTAATTATGCATAAACAGCATTAATGGAAATAAAATAGCACTGATAAATCTCTACCAAAATATTCATAACATGTGTTCGAACTGTTGACCGTCCATTTCCAGACACTTCGATATTATTTTTTGAAAACTACGACTAACTCTGGTCAACATTTGTGGGGTAACAGTTTGAAATGCATCTCTTATGCGTATTTTCATATCGTGTGGTGTTGTTGGAGGCGTCTTGTAGACAATTCCTTTCACGTATCCCCATAAAAAGAAATCCAAAGGAGTTAAATTTTTAAATCCATTTCTTCCAATCCACCTGTTTTGAAAATTGGTATCCAAAAATTGCCGAACCTCGTGATGATAATGAGGTGGAGCTCCATCTAATTGAAACCACATGGTTTTTCTCCTGTTTAAAGGAATTTCTTCTAATAATACAGGAAGTTGGTGTAGAAGAAAATCGAGAAACATCATACCATTTAAAGATCCCTCAAAAAAATAGGGTCCTATTAAATATGGGCCGAATGTTCCACCCCACACATTAATGGACCACCTATTTTGATTGCTGATGATTCTGTATTCATGGGGATTCGAGTCAGAATAATAATGGTAGTTGTGTCTGTTCACGAGGCCATTGTTGTGAAATGTACATTCGTCACTAAATAACACATTATCAAAAAATGTTTCATTTGCTGCCACTTTTTCTAACACCCACATGCAAAATTCAATTCTCTTGTCAAAATCATTTCCATAAAGCTCTTGACAAAGCTGAATTTTATAAGCATGAAATCTATGTTTTTTAAGCACTCGTGAAATATTTGCCTGACTAATATTGGTGTTTTCGGATATGTGATTTTGACTAATATTAGGATTTTCGATAACTGAACCAACTATAGCAAAAATAGTTTCTTCATTTTCGGTGAAAGGTTTTCTTTTCACATATTTCTTGTAGCTAACACTTCCAGTTTCCTTAAACTGATTTAATAGTCCCTGAAAAGCAGCTGGTCTTGGTAATTTCGTATGGGAAACCTTTCAGCATAAACTCGAGAAGCCAATAAAGAATTTTGATGACATTCTCCAAGGATCAATATCATATCAATACGTTCTTCCTTTGAATAAATAATCTTTATTTTAACAAAACAACACCAAAACTATCAATTGTACATCAATAATAACACTAGTAAAGCATGAACAGTAAATTAAATTGACAGATAAAATAATTTATTTGACATTTCTGATTCCATAGGCGACTAGATACATTAAAACATTTATTTAAAAACACCAAATGGTGTACAAATCAATTATTTGGCGTTTTCTGCCAAAACCCACAGACTTAGCTATAGTACACCCTAATACCATTCGACAGGTTTATTAGTAAGTACATTGCTAGGTAAGTTCAGAAATATGACGTTCCATTTACATTAATGAAGTTATAGCAACTTAAAGTTCTTATTTGAGTAGTTTTAATTTTTTGGACACCCGGTATAAGATTGCAAGTTTATTGCAATTGGAATATCAAATATGATCTATTTTTACACTTTAGTCTTCATTTCGTCAACATGACTTTAATAGTTCCTAAGTATTTGAAAGATGAAAATGAGGCTAGATTTTGAGAAAATTCAATTTATTTAAAAAACCTTAAGGTTTAGGTATTATAAACCTTAATGAAACAGACACTTAATTTGATCAGGGGATGTAAAAGTGCAATAATATACAGGGCATTCCATTTAAAAAAACATAACTTTGATATTTTTAGGTTATTTGGGACACTCTGTATAATACTAAACCAATTTTAAAAAGTAGCCATAGTAGATGCCCACATGTCCAACAAATGAAACTTTTTAAAAGTCTCGTAGTTTGTCCACAATATTCCGCGCCATAAATCGTGAATAACCCTGTATAATGTATTTCCAAATTTCTGTAAACTGTCAAGGATGTTGCCCCATCTTCATAAATGGTGATAAGCAAGATATTAGAAACTATATACAATCTAATTTTGCCATGTCATGTCATTTTAAGCGGTTTTTTTCTGGAATTTGGCTTATTGTGAGTCTTATAATATTTCTAAAAGTCTTTCACTTATATTTTACTGTATAATAATTAATTAATAATTCTTTTTTAATTAATTGCTTGTTATATAATGTAATAAGACTTCAAGTTATGTTGAAAATGTATTTCACACTACCATGCTTTCACCAGTCGGGTCGTTTCGTTGGTCCACAACTCATCAGTGGTGATCGGCAGGTAGTGTTACTCAAATCTCCAACATTTACAAAGAGCTTATACTAGCACGAGAGATTAATGACAACAAGATGTTTTTGGCGACATCTAGTGTGAGCAGGCAATCTGCCCGGTGAATGATCATGGCCGGACGAGAAGTACCAACTTGTTTTAAAAATTACAATGTTTTTCCCCTTGAACACTTTTCCTGTGGATATACTGTATGTATGTTAATTGTATTGTTTTGTAATGTACTTGCCCTATTATTGGATTGGTTGCTGTCTGAGTAGATGTAATGCAAATAAATAAATTAATGTATATTATTTTCAGACATTTTAAAACACCATATCACCGCTCATACTGTATGTTCTTCCGCAATTATTGGTAATGCTACGACTCACAACGTTGAGGGAAATGTTTTGAATTTAGAACGAACAGACGATGATGAAATAATATTCGAAGGAAATGCAAAAATTGTTGAATCCGATATTATAGCAACTAATGGCGTTATCCACTTGATTGATACTGTCATTATTCCTGAATCAGGTAAAAATTTTTCAATACTTATACGGGACACACCATATCGGTTAGGATGACTAACAATACGATAAATGCATTATGTAGTGCACAATTCTGATCCATTTCTCAAAGGTCAGCCGAGCTTAACTTTTTTTAGAGCCTTATCTCGAGTCTTCAGAGAAGATTGTCAGGTCTATCTGATCCAGAGGTGTTTGAAACGGTATAACTCAGCTTGTTGGTGAGGATTTCGCGCTGGTTTCGGTGTAATTTGTCGAACAGATCTCAGGTTTTTCTAGGCGTACCCTGTTTGCGATCATTTTTATAAATTTGTTGATTTATTCACAATGATTTTTAATTGTACATAGATGATCTTAAATGAGAATGATTTAAATAGCCACACTATTTGGTGTGAGCGAAATGGTATAAAATGTTGTTACTGACATTGGAGATCACCGTGACGTATAAATATGTGACATACATTATATTATAAACTTACTGGTTACCTCGCACGTCTGGTACTTCTAATTAGAAAAAAAGTGCGTACACTTTTTTGTTGCCAATAACTTTGGCTAAGGTGTAATCATTTTAATATAGTTATGCCACATTAGTTCCCTGCCAAATTTCAAAGTAATCGGCGAAAAGATATTCGAAATATTTTTAAAAAACTGTTATTGAGGAGAAAACTTGTATCTCGGAAACAACGCCTTTCCGGGAGCGATAGGAAGTAAACATAAACTAGTCTAAAATATCGCCTCATCCTTATATATTAAGTGTATCCGTCAGTACAAAATATGATATGATAGATGTTCCACTAGTTCAGTCGAAATGCTATATGTCATCTCGACCCTACACATATATGTCTAATCTCTATTCTACAACTTATTGAACTACAGATTGCATAATAAGTGGGCTATTTCATAATAGGCAGACCCAATGTACAAACAATTATTATTAGCTCTCCATATCATATATGTAATATATGTATATATGGAGACTATTAGTTTCATGAAAAAAATGTTTTTTTTAATTTCACCGGAAATACTTGTTTTTGGTCATTTTATACATAAACTAGCTGTTGCCCTCGAGGCACGAATAGCTCTCCATATTTAAGTGTAAAAGTAATAATTTTATGACCTTTTTGTCATTTATCTAAATTTTTGTTTTGTTTTAGACATCAGCTATTTTTTTTTTTTTTTGTATCGGGTTTTGTGCCTTTTTCTTCTCTTTGGAGGCACTATTTATACGCAGATATTTTATATTTCAGATCTAGGCCAAATTCTTGTACGCAAAAGAATTGATTTTTTTTTAGTTTTATTATAAAATTTATTTTGCCCCCTTTTCTACTATTTACGAACGCCTATGTAAACAAAATTGTTATGCTGCATGTAGGTTGTCCGTTAAGTGGTTTTTGAATTATCACGGATACAATTTTTTCCTGACCCTTTTATAGAATTTTCACGGACGCCTATGGAACATTAATTTTTGTCGTGTATTTTTAACACCAATTCAACTAGTTAAATATAAAATTTTTTACATTTTAATTTTTTTTTCATTTTACCCCTTTTTTTTACTATTTATGCTGCATTTTTTAGGTTATCTTATATGAAAGCTATATATAATTAGCCAATTTTTCTGGTATATTTGGGAAACATTTTTTTTTCGTTTTGACCCTTTTTTAACACTATTTTCGAACGCCTGTGTGAACTAATTCTTTTATGTAACATTTTTTAGGTTATATTCTATCACACCTATAAAAAATTATTAAATATTTCGGATAAGTTTAAGAACTATGATTTTTTAAATTTTTGAACCCTCTTTTAAACCCCTTGCCTACGCTCAATGTTAATCACCACCTATAAATATCCTGTAGTATTTTCGTACCAAATGTGGTTCAAATCCGTTAAGTGGTTTTTGAGTTATCACGGATACAAATTTTTTCTGACCCTTTTATAGAATTTTCACGGACGCCTATGGTACATTAATTTTTGTCGTGTATTTTTAACACCAATTCATCTAGTTAAATATAAAAATTTTTACATTTTAATTTTTTTTTATTTTACCCCTTTTTCTACTATTTACGAACGCCTATGTAAATAAAAATTTTATGCTGCATTTTTTAGGTTATCTTGTATCAAAGCTATATATAATTAGCCAATTTTTCTGGTATATTTGAGAAACATTTTTTTTTCGTTTTTGACCCTTTTTTTAAACTATTTTCGAACGCCTGTGTGAACCAATTCTTTTATGGAATATTTTTTAGCTTATATTGTATCACAACTATGAAAAATTATTCCATATTTCGAATAAGTTTAGGAAATATATATTTTTTATGTTTTGACCCCTTTTCCACTATTTACGAACGCCTATGAAAGTAAATTATTCATCACACATTTTATAGGTTATATTCTATCAAAACTATAAATAACTAGTTAATATTTCTGCTATTTTTAAGAAATACGTTTTTTTTTAACCTTTTTTACCCCATTTTACACTATTTTCGAACGCCAATGTGGTCTAATATTTTATGGTAAATATTTTAGGCTATATTTCAATTAAATGCGTAAAAAATTATTCAGTATTTCGGATAAGTTTAAGAACTATGAATTTTTTTAATTTTTGAACCCTCTTTTAAACCCTTTGCCTACGCTCAATGTTTCCCAAAATCTAATCAGCTCCTTGCCATGTCCAATAGTATTTTTGTACCAAATTTGGTTAAAATCTGTTAAGCGGTTTTTGCGTTATCGTGTATACAGACAGACAGACAGACAGGCAGACAGACAGACATTTTTTTAAAACTACTTATTTATGTATAAAATGACCAAAAACAAGTATTTCCGGTGAAATTAAAAAAAAAATTTTTTTCATGAAACTAATAGTCTCCATATATACATATATTACATATATGATATGGAGAGCTAATAAGTAGTTTTAAAAAAATGTCTGTCTGTCTGTCTGTCTGTCTGTATGCACGAAAACGCAAAAACCGCTCAACAGATTTTAACCAAATTTGGTACAAAAATATTATAGGACACGGCAAGGAGCTGATTAGATTTTGGGAAACATTGAGCGTAGGCAAGGGGTTTAAAAGAAGGTTCAAAAATTAAAAAAATTCATAGTTCTTAAACTTATCCGAAATACTGCATAATTTTTTACGCATTTAATTGAATATAACCTAAAATATTGAACATAAAATATTAGACCACATTGGCGTTCGGAAATAATGTAAAATGGGGTAAAAAATATTTAAAAAAAAACGTACTTCTTAAACATAGCAGAAATATTAACTAATTATTTATAGCTTTAATAGAATATAACCTATAAAATGTGTCATAAATAACTTACTTTCATATGCGTTCGTAAATAGTGGAAAAGGGGTCAAAACATAAAAAATATATATTTCCTAAACTTATTCGAAATATGGAATAATTTTTCATATTTGTGATACAATATAACCTAAAAAATGTTATATAAAAGAATTGGTTCACACAGGCGTTCGAAAATAGTCTAAAAAAAGGGTCAAAAACGAAAAAAAAATGTTCCTCAAATATACCAGAAAAATTGGCTAATTATATATAGCTTTGATATAAGATAACCTAAAAAATGCAGCATAAAATTTTCATTTACATAGGCGTTCGTAAATAGTAGAAAAAGGGGTAAAATAAAAAAATTAAAATGTAAATTTTTTTATATTTAACTAGATGAATTGGTGTTAAAAATACACGACAAAAATTAATGTACCATAGGCGTCCGTGAAAATTCTATAAAAGGGTCAGAAAAAATTTGTATCCGTGATAACTCAAAAACCACTTAACGGATTTTAACCACATTTGGTACGAAAATACTACAGGATATTTATAGGTGGTGATTAACATTTAGCGTAGGCAAGGGATTTAAAAAAGGGTTAAAATTTTTTTAAAATCATAGTTCTTAAACTTATCCGAAATATTCAATAATTTTTTATAGTTGTGATAGAATATAACCTAAAAAATGTTACATAAAAGAATTAGTTCACACAGGCGTTCGAAAATAGTCATAAAAAAGGGTCAAAAACGAAAAAAAAATGTTTCCCAAATAGACCAAAAAAAATTGGCTAATTATATATAGCTTTGATATAAGATATCCTAAAAAATGCAGGATAAAATTTTTATTTACATAGGCGTTCGTAAATAGTAAAAAAAAGGGGTAAAATGAAAAAAAAAATAAAATGTGAAAAATGTTATAGGTATTTAATTAGTTGAATTGGTGTTAACAATACACGACAAAAATTAATGTTCCATAGGCGTCCGTGAAAATTCTATTAAAGGGTCAGAAAAAATGTGTATCCGTGATAACTCAAAAACCACTTAACGTATAACCTACAACATGCAGCATAACAATTTTGTTTACATAGGCGTTCGTAAATAGTAGAAAAGGGGGCAAAATAAATTTTATAATAAAACTAAAAAAAATCAATTATTTTGCGTACAAGAACTTGGCCTAGATCTGAAGTATAAAATATCTGCGTATAAATAGTCCCACCAAAGAGAAGAAAAAGGCACAAAACCCGATATTTAAAAAAAAAATAGCTGATGTCAAAAACAAAACAAAGATTTATTAAATTTAGATAAATGACAAAAAGGTCATAAAATTATTACTTTTACACTTAAATATGGAGAGCTATTCGTGCCTCGAGGGCAACAGTTTATTTATATTATGGTTTTTAGGGCAGTATATTGGAAAAGTATTAAAAGATCAAAATCATACAAAGTTCTACGAGGTTGTTGAGAAAGCTGGTTTGTTGACGGATATAAATAGCCTGGATAATGTCACTATTTTTGTACCTTCCAATACTGCATTTGAACACCCTCAAACAAAGAAACTTTTGGAAGAAATTGGTGATGATCAAGCCAAATTAAAGGAGCTAGTGTTATATCATACCATAGATGGACAAGTACAATCAAGTGACATGAACAATAATTTGAAGTTAAAGTCTAAAAATCCAGGTCAAGATTTGAGAGTTAATTTATATTCAACGGTAAGTTGTTCGATAATTTCGCGAAAATTAGATCTTGATAAATAGAAATATTGCTGCTGGAAATGTAAATATTATTTACATGAATAAAAATATTAGGTTTTAGTAGAGGGAGGTTAAACAATATACTTAACCTAAGTTGACGATTTTAATTTTTTATGTTATAGTTACCATTATTTACAAACATCATAAACAGAGCAACTGTGAACTGCGCTCGATTAGTTGCTTTTGATGAAAAAGCGTGCGGTTCTATGGTTCATGAAGTAAACAGGGTACTTGTACCACCAACCAAATCATTGTGGGATATGATTGATACTGACCCAAAATATTCCGTATTAAGAGATATCATCAAAGGAACAGATTTAGAGCAAACATTAAAAGAAAACAATAGATCCTTGACTTTGTTGGCACCAACTGATGAAACGTTTGCTGGTTTAGACGAAAATGAGAAGAAAGTACTTATGGAGAATAAGGAGCGCGCTGATGAAATTTTGAGAGGCCATATATTATCAGGTAAAAACCATAAACATACATTGAGGAGTCTTATTTATTTTTATTTATTATTTATTTAAACTTGCCTAACAGGTTTAACACCCAATTACAAGGCAAACTCTTAAAAATATTGTACATATTTAGGAAATTACTTTACATTATCCAAGAAACAATAACACTAAAAATTGTTACCAATACTAAGATAGCAAACATAAACATTATTGAGTTAAAACTAACGACATCGAAATTAATTTAGGAAAAGAATATGCGTATATAATAAATAAGATCTCACAGTAAGCTAATCTTCGGAGCGATATAGGAGGCGAGACAACTGGGCTCTAAACCCACGCAGTGTTTGGTCAAAGTAATCGACCTCACTGCTGATCCCTCGCGCATTGCACTCTTGTAATGCTCTAAATAGAGGTGCCCTATACTCATAGTTGGTACGAAGTGTATGGATATGGAATAACCTAGCGTTTCTGGAATAAAACCGTGGAATGTTGAAACCAATCCGCTCCAGCAGCTGAGGACAGTCAATCATACCATTAATTATTTTAAAGAGGAACACCTGTCCAGCATATAATCTACGTGTAGCCAAAGAGTTCATGTTAAATCTGTCAAGGAGCATGCGATGATCATATCCGCGGGATGGAAAATGTCCATCAATTTTGAACGCTAAGTACTTGAGAAATCTACGCTGAACACTCTCAACCTGTCTTATATGTACTTGATATATGGGAGACCATATATTGGAAGCATACTCAAGCTTAGATCTGATCAACGCATTGAACAAATTGGTCAGACACTCAACGTTGTTAAATTCTTTAGTTATTCGAAACAAAAAACCAAGCATACGAAAAGAGTCACATAGTAGGTGCTGTGCATGTGTTGTAAATTGTAAGTTGGTGTCCACATAGACTCCCAAATCCTTGACGACCTCATACGAGTCAAGAATGGTATTACATAACCGGTAGGGAAACATAAGTGTGCTCTGCGACCTGGAGAATACAGCAAGTTTGCATTTTCCTACATTCAAAGGCAGTTTGTTAGTATGGCACCACAGCTCGAGCCTCGACAGATCAGCCTGCAACAATTCGCAATCAGCAAGAGATCGAACAGCCCTGTAAATCTTGAAGTCATCAGCAAAAATCAAGTAACTGCTCAAAAAGCCTTCCGATATGTCATTAATGAAAATGGAGAAAATAAGGGGAGCAAGACAACTGCCCTGTGGGGCACCACTGGTGGGTATGAAATAATCAGACCTATGTCCATTGTATTCAACGAATTGTTTACGATTAGTTAGATAAGTATAAAAAAACACCAGGAGATCCTCATCAAAGCCAATATTGCACATCTTCTGCAGTATCAGGGAGTGATCAAGTTTATCGAACGCTTTCGAAAAGTCGGTGTAGATAGCATCCAGTTGCATGCCTCCACCGACAGCGGAAAACACGTCCTGAAAAAAACACGTTAGATTAGTGACTGTGGATCGTCCCTGGAAGAAACCATGCTGCTTAGAGTCGATGTCGTGCTTTACTTGGTTAAATGTTTTTCTGTGAAGTGTAGTTTCAAATACTTTAGCGAAATTGGGTAAAATGGAAATAGGACGATAGTTTCTGATTTGATCGATTTCAGCCGACTTATGAATAGGACAGATGCGAGCAAATTTCCATGCTTCAGGAAGACTCTCACCGCTTAACAGCTACAATTCAAGAGGTGATCATTTGGAATGTGCCTATGAAATCTACTTTTAAACGGCAACGGAGACTAGCAACATCTTCGGCGGCCTCTTATCTAATAAAGACGAATGCACCTAGTTCTTTCATGGTAATTGGATAACTTATCTCTACATTCTTTGACCAGTGCTCAGCTGCCTGACATTGGTGCTCCTCCTTTTCGTCTATCGCGAAACTGACATTGTCCTAGCCAAACACCTGAATGCCTTATCCTAGGTTGGCTTACTACGGCGTCCCATCTGATCTACTCTGAGAGCGGTGTTGACCCCAGAGTTCATCGAGTACCAGCCAGTGCCAGTGCCGTCCTCGCAACCGCGAAGGTCTCTTCATTTTGGCCCACTCAAGCATCACCACTATTTTCAGAATTTAATGGTAGATAAGTTTTGTAACCAGTAATTTAGATTCATTTTATTCAAAGGGAAACTTTTATTTGGGAACAGGGAAATTGAATTGAATAATCGGTTGACAAATTGTAACTATAACATATATTTCATATATTTGTTTCAGAGGTGCTCTGCTGTTCAGGAGTGGGACCTCATACTTGGGGATTTAATAGTTTCTTCCCAACACTAGGTAATCAACAAGTTGAAATAAGTCGAACTGGTAATCAGATCCGAGTAAATAGGGCTGCAGTGACTAGTTGTGATAATATGGCAACCAACGGTGTACTACATGCTATTAATCGTATATTGTTGCCACAGAAGTCCCCAGTATCTACAATTGGTGGATTTTTCTTGTTTGATATTTAACCGAATTGAAATGTGTTAAGTGATCTTTTGTGACTGACTTATTTAACTTTATAAGTACATTTTTTACGATATGGTGTTTATCAATAATTTTAGATATTTATTATTAATAATTTGTTTGAGTAGAAATAAACTAAATATACCAAGTATTTATTACAACATTTGTACCTAATTGTGTTACCTTCAGTAGTATTTTTGACAACTACCTATAGTTTGCAGTAAATGCATTAAGTAGGCAATATCGCACTCTATACATATTCAGCTATAGACCAACCTCCATAAAATATTCTTAAACGAATCGATGAAGAACTTTAGGGAGTCGCAGGCCCCTTTTGGTACAATGAATAGCTTTTCATACTGTTTTTCCAGAATCAGATTGCGAAATCTAGTGAAGACCGATCCAGTTCCAGTGGAACAAGCTTCTTCTTTTTCAAGCATTCTATACAATACATAATCCGCGTAATTATAATGCGATTCCTTGAGTTATAGGAGCTGACGGGACATGGCCCATTGAATTCTTCCGAATCTGCGTGAAATACTTTAAGGTAATTTTCGTTAGGGAATTCTGATATCGAACTCGATATTAAGATATAAAAAATTCCGATCCAGTTTTTGACAAATCGTTACAAAATTTAGTTGCGCCTATTATGAAATGGTACCGTAGGCAAGTGCTTATTAAATAAATCGGACATTGCATAATTAAAACAAGAATCCTAAAGAAGTAGGCTGTTTTACAAAACTGTAAGTAGGTGAGTGAGTGGCCTTGGCTAAGGATAGAGCATAATATGTATCTGGTATGATTGCCATTGATGGTAACGGTTCTTGTCTACATCTTAAAGTACAACTTACCTACGGGTTTTTCTTGCTCAAATACCGAGAATTTTGCGTATGTATTGACTAAAACACAAGTGCGTCTTTTGTCAGACTACTGTAAGACCCGTGCTCGCTTGGCTTTATCTTAAGGCAATGCAGCTTTGTGTGGATACATACCCAAAACTTAGAATACAAAATTGCCAAGTTGATGCCTTAGATAACCGCAATCGCTGATACCGTCTTCAAACCGACACATTTTGCACTTCCTCAATACTCGCCACTCTGGTAATAGTGAAGCTTTAGCCTGAAACTGTTATGGGGTCCAAACTCTTTGGTGAACAAACGATAAGCATGCAATCTAAACGTTCACGGAGCAAACTGCAAATTGTTATGGATAGTTTGCATCTGAAAGCACACAAAATTATCACTATTAATGAAGACACTTTATAAGCCCTGATTACTAATATCAAAAACTAGCTGTTGCCCTCGAGGCACGAATAGCTCTCCATATTTAAGTGTAAAAGTAATAATTTTATGACCTTTTTGTCATTTATCTAAATTTTTGTTTTGTTTTAGACATCAGCTATTTTTTTTTTTTTTTGTATCGGGTTTTGTGCGTTTTTCTTCTCTTTGGAGGCACTATTTATACGCAGATATTTTATATTTCAGATCTAGGCCAAATTCTTGTACGCAAAATAATTCATTTTTTTTTAGTTTTATTATAAAATTTATTTTGCCCCCTTTTCTACTATTTACGAACGCCTATGTAAACAAAATTGTTATGCTGCATGTTGTAGGTTATCCGTTAAGTGGTTTTTGAGTTATCACGGATACAATTTTTTCCTGACCCTTTTATAGAATTTTCACGGACGCCTATGGAACATTAATTTTTGTCGTGTATTTTTAACACCAATTCAACTAGTTAAATATAAAATTTTTTACATTTTAATTTTTTTTCATTTTACCCCTTTTTTTTACTATTTACGAACGCCTATGTAAATAAAAATTTTATGCTGCATTTTTTAGGTTATCTTATATGAAAGCTATATATAATTAGCCAATTTTTCTGGTATATTTGGGAAACATTTTTTTTTCGTTTTTGAATCTTTTTTAAGACTATTTTCGAACGCCTGTGTGAACTAATTCTTTTATGTAACATTTTTTAGGTTATATTCTATCACACCTATCAAAAATTATTCAATATTTCGGATAAGTTTAAGAACTATAATTTTTTTAATTTTTGAACCCTCTTTTAAACCCCTTGCCTACGCTCAATGTTAATCACCACCTATAAATAGCCTGTAGTATTTTCGTACCAAATGTGGTTAAAATCCGTTAAGTGGTTTTTGAGTTATCACGGATACACATTTTTTCTGACCCTTTTATAGAATTTTCACGGACGCCTATGGAACATTAATTTGTGTCGTGTATTTTTAACACCAACTCAACTAGTTAAATATAAAAAATTTTACATTTTAATTTTTTTTATTTTACCCCTTTTTTTTACTATTTACGAACGCCTATGTAAATAAAAATTTTATGCTGCATTTTTTAGGTTATCTTATATGAAAGCTATATATAATTAGCCAATTTTTCTGGTATATTTGGGAAACATTTTTTTTTCGTTTTTGAATCTTTTTTAAGACTATTTTCGAACGCCTGTGTGAACTAATTCTTTTATGTAACATTTTTTAGGTTATATTCTATCACACCTATCAAAAATTATTCAATATTTCGGATAAGTTTAAGAACTATAATTTTTTTAATTTTTGAACCCTCTTTTAAACCCCTTGCCTACGCTCAATGTTAATCACCACCTATAAATAGCCTGTAGTATTTTCGTACCAAATGTGGTTAAAATCCGTTAAGTGGTTTTTGAGTTATCACGGATACACATTTTTTCTGACCCTTTTATAGAATTTTCACGGACGCCTATGGAACATTAATTTGTGTCGTGTATTTTTAACACCAACTCAACTAGTTAAATATAAAAAATTTTACATTTTAATTTTTTTTATTTTACCCCTTTTTCTACTATTTACGAACGCCTATGTAAATAAAAATTTTATGCTGCATTTTTTAGGTTATCTTATATCAAAGCTATATATAATTAGCCAATTTTTCTGGTATATTTGAGAAACATTTTTTTTTCGTTTTTGACCCTTTTTTTAAACTATTTTCGAACGCCTGTGTGAACCAATTCTTTTATGGAATATTTTTTAGCTTATATTGTATCACAACTATGAAAAATTATTCCATATTTCGAATAAGTTTAGGAAATATATATTTTTTATGTTTTGACCCCTTTTCCACTATTTACGAACGCCTATGAAAGTAAGTTATTCATGACACATTTTATAGGTTATATTCTATCAAAACTATCAATAACTAGTTAATATTTCTGCTATTTTTAAGAAATACGTTTTTTTTTAATCTTTTTTACCCCATTTTACACTATTTTCGAACGCCAATGTGGTCTAATATTTTATGTTCAATATTTTAGGTTATATTCAATTAAATGCGTAAAAAATTATGCAGTATTTCGGATAAGTTTAAGAACTATGAATTTTTTTAATTTTTGAACCCTCTTTTAAACCCTTTGCCTACGCTCAATGTTTCCCAAAATCTAAGCAGCTCCTTGCCATGTCCAATAGTATTTTTGTACCAAATTTGGTTAAAATCTGTTAAGCGGTTTTTGCGTTATCGTGCATACAGACAGACAGACAGACAGACATTTTTTTAAAACTACTTATTTATGTATAAAATGACCAAAAAGAAGTATTTCCGGTGAAATTAAAAAAATTTTTTTTTTCATGAAACTAATAGTCTCCATATATATATATATATATATATATATATATATATATATATTACATATATGATATGGAGAGCTAATAATGATTAGCATTTAAGTAAAATAGTCGGATGTAAGACAAATTAAAGGAACAACACTTACCTACCTAATTAAAAGTGAAACATCACTTCAAATGTCCACAGGCGTTAAAGTCGGGTGATCTTGCTGGACAATTTACGGGTGCATGGGTGCTTCTTTCCCCTCTATTAACTTTGTTTAACAAGTCGCTGCGTACTGCAACATTTCCGCGAGTATGGAAACAATATATCCCGCTGTTGGGGGAGGTCTGCAAATCGACACAATATATACAGATTTCTCTAAGGCCTTTGATAAGTTAAACCAAAAAATTAATATTATCGGAATCACTAATGATCTCTTAAGTTTCTTTAGATCTTATCTATCTGATCGTCGACTTTTCGTGGAATACAATGGATTCAGATCCCAAGAATTTGTGGCAACCAGCGGCGCGCCCCAAGGAAGTAATCTGGCCCCTTTGATTTTCTCGATATATGTTAACGATATTGGGGAGACTTTGTCTAGTCATTTTCTATTATTCGCGCATGATTTCAAATTGTTTCGCCCGATCCAGTTTGAGTCCGACTGCCAGGAGTTGCAGAAGGATTTAGAAACTGTTGAAAACTGGTGTACTGTAAACAGACTACCACTAAACATTAACAAATGCAAACTTATGAGTTTGAGTAAAAGGCAGGTGTCAACTCGGTACAATTATACTCTGAATGGGTCGGTATTGGAACTGCACAATGTCGCCGGGGACCTTGGGATTTTCGTTGACAGCGATCTGACTTTTAACCGGCATATATTGGAAGTACCACAGAGTGCACTTCGCACTTTGGGATTCATATTTAGAAATACATCTGAATTTCAGAACGTCAAATGTCTTAAGTCTCTGTATACAGCACTGGTAACATCCAAATTAGAGTATGCTTCAATTTTATGGGCACCAATTTATCAGGTTGATGTCGAGAGAATCGAGAGGGTACAGAGAAAATTCTTAAAATATTTATTCTCCAAGGTTAATGGTCACTTCTCTGTGAGGGGTTTTGATCACAGTATACTTCTCCGGACCTTCGACCTGCAATCGCTCCTCACTCGCAGAGTTTGCGCGGGTCAGATATTTGTTTTCAAGTTGCTGAATGCATTAATTGATTATCCTCAACTTCTGGCGGCAATAAATATTCGAGTCCCGCAATAAAATTCTCGCAATAGTCACTTATTCGAGGTTCCATTTCATCGAACCAACTATGAAGGAAGGGCGCCTGTCGACGGAGCATGCCGATGGACCAACTTTTATGAGATACATAGATAATTGAATTTTTTTGATGAAGATATTGATAATTTTAGGAACGGGTTGCGGAGTTTCATGGATAGAGTTGTTGATCATTGATGGCCTTTGCTTTGCTTTTCTGTTAAAAGCTTGTTTTAAGCCTGTTTTATGTATGTGTACTAAATTGTCAAATTGGGGGTACTTGAGGGTTGCTTTCATTTATTGAATTTTGTTTATATGCACCATGTGTATAAAGTGTTTTGGTATACCTACTATTAGATATTAATAAGTATATATATAGTTTATATTTAATTTTGAATATATAGTCCATTTATTTTTTATTATGCAAATTTATAGTTAAGTTAAATTATGCTTAAGATATTGTCTAGTTATTGGGCGAAAGCCTGTTAGGCAATAAAGAATTATTATTATTATTAATGCGTTCTTCTGGTAATGTTTTGGTGGTGGATAACTCTAGAGATTTGGGTATTTCCATTGATTCCAAACTAAGTTTCAATGATCATTGTTCTGAATGAATATAAGAATTCATTTTTTAGACTTAAATCCATGTAACACTTGAGATCTACATTAAACGAGAATACAAAGTGGGTTAGATCGTTGGTTTATCCAAACCTTGACTACTGCTCTCAGGTGTATTATTATTATTTAACTAATAATAATAAATTAAAATTACAGCGAATTCAAAACCCTTGTATAAGATTTACGTGTTTGGTTCCTTTTGCTGCCCACATTACTCCATTTTTTAATAAATTAAAAGAGTCGAGTCTAGGTGTTCGATTCGACTATATATATTCTGTATTACTGCATAAATTAATTACTTTGCACCAGAGTACCTTTACGATCACATTTTAGGAGATCGGATGTGCATCGATTGGACTTGCGCCTCAACTCCTTTACAATTCCGCGACATTCCACAGCTAAATTCGAACTCTGTTTTTCATACATTGCCCCGAAACTTTTAAACATATATGTTGGATATCATTGATATGCCTTTGAATAGTTTCAAATGTGAGTTGAGGCTTAGGCTCTATCCGTAATTGATTATTCTCAGGGAGGGCGTGTTCTCTCTCAATATTTATTGTTTACTTGGATGAGTGGCTTTTGTCAAATCTCATTCCTTTTGTGTAAATACACTAAGTGACTTAATTGTATCTTTAAGCTACATGTTTATGTATTATTTTTGTCATTTGGTTTTTTTTCACAATAAAGCATTCATTATTATTATTTGTACATATGGTAACAAAAATACACACTTTTATTTACGAATGACGCGCCATTTTTGAATTGCTAGGCATTAATAAAAGATCGCATTTGCGTCAAAACACGCCAATAATAGCAGTATCTAATTCTTAGTTCCAAAATTAGAGAAAATCGATAAAGGCGTTTAGAAATTATTCAGGAAAAACTATATTAATTTGAGAACTATAGCGCAAAGCAAAACGAAGCAACATATAATAATAATAATAATAATAATAATAATAATAATAAACAGTTTATTTGCAGACATAATATACAACATAATATGCAAAAAATTACAACATACACAAGAAAAAAAATATCTGCAAAAAGGGTTAGAAGGCAGTAAAACTGATATGTGTATCCTAACCCAGAAAATGAAATATAATTATTTATGACCCAAAAAGACAGATTATATATATATATATATATATATATACGTACCTATCTACCTTTAGGAAGCCCAGTACACACAATGGGCACTCAGACGCCCGGCACTTCTAGAGGGCCAGGGGCATTGTTTTTTGTATATAACGGTTTGATTTAATTTGTTTAGTCGAGGCAACCTGGGAGGGGTAGCTTTAAACAATATACAAAATTTTGATATTTTCCAGTTTTTCAAACGCCCGCTATGAGTGTACAACTATATGAAGCCCGTTTGTATATATTGTATATATATTACATATTTAATAACGCCCGACAACGTTGCCTCTATCACATTTTAGTGACAACATTAACGGGCATCATTTAAAGCGGTAGAATCTATATTATACAACATACACACATGGGCATCATATAGTACTCCTAATATAACGGGAGTCCTTTAACTTGCGAAACAACAAAAATATTATGTAATTGTAAGTGTTTTTAAAGGAAATAATCTGCTTCCATGCAGAAATATCATTTTAATCATACAAGTTTTATTAAAGTCACATAAATAAATTATAAGAGATTTACTCTTTTCTCTCCATTACAGATTGGATGTTCAGTGAACCTCTATTATATTATGTCATGAAAGATTCTGGTATTGTTTTGGTTTCTCTATTTGCTTTGAAATCTATTTTTCAAATTATTTTCGAATAATATATTTCATTCAAAATTCTTCATTTTTAAGACACACTGCACCTTCAATTCACTCATTCGTTCTACAAATTTTCAAATTTATCCTCGAGAACTACTTTCGTTTATAGAAATTTGATTTCCTTCAATTGCTTAAAAAAATCTACATATTTAAATTTACTTGTTATTTTTCGAATCTTTAGCAGGGTATCTCTGTAATTGCTAGTGCTATTAAGAAAGTAAGATAGATGATGTCCTGTGTTCTTTTTGGGTTAAACTTATAATTGAAAGATCAAAATTTGATCTCGCAGAGATACGGGGGAAAATAAAAAATGTGTTAGCTAAAAGAGATATAGAAAAATGTTGTCAGTTAAAATTGGAATTTAAAAATCTAAGGTGCAAAGAATTTTGAGGTCCAATAAATATTTACCTTATGATGTTTGTATTACCCAATATTTGATGATGTGGGATGATGGAATTTTGTAACTGGTTTTTAAGTCAATCTAGCGAGGATCGTTTTTTTCACAGATGTTTTTTTGTTTCAAAATAAACTATTGCTGGTTTGAAGAAAATTTAAATGCTAGGCTGAAAAACTTCGGTCAATGGCCTTTTGGGGTTTTGTACCAATAAATTACGTTTCATTATTATTATTTATTTAAATGCAGATAGATATCTGGATATAGTCTAATCAAACTTTTTCAATATCCTTGATTATGTTCCCTTAAATGAAGTAAGAGAGATTTACTTTCAACGATGACGCCTCGACCCATAACCGTCTTCGAATAAGAGAGTAATTAAATACTCACTTTAGAAACCGTTGCATAAGAACACACGGACCTATAAGGTGGCCAGCACAATCTCCACATCTAACACCTCCAGATTTTTTTCCTTAAAATCCCAATACCTCAATAGCTTTATCTGAATCTTTTATTTCGTTTTAAATCAACATAGTTTTGTTTCTAGGATATTAGCTTTTGTTTCATTGACTACTAACTGTGGTTTAAAATAATACAGTTGAAATAAATGGCATAGAAAACCAATATCATGGGGTGTTATATTTTTGAAAAGATAACTTAAAATTATATCTTCTTAGAATCAAATATACATGTTGTCCCAGTTCAAAAAAACGGGGTTAGGTCCGATAACTTTTTTACCTGACCCACTATAGTCAATCTGATATCGGCAGATAATTCAACATTCGTTGTAAAGAAATTTTTGCATAAAACATTTTCCTATGTCTCTTTTAACTAAGATAATATAGGGTTATTTTGAAATTCACACTTTTATTTTCCGCCGATCTCTTGCGGGCGAAAATTGTCACAATAATAAAAAGATAAGAGAAGAGGTTTACTTTGGGCTTTATTCATTTGCTTCTTTTCGTAATTTTTAAATTCAAATCAATTACTGCTATTTAATAGAAATTATATTTTTGGTTTTAATTATTCACAATTAAAAAACTAAACAACTAAATATCAATCAGCCAATTTTGTATATTTCGTACAATACCGATGGTAGAATGTTGAAATTTTATAAATTAGGAATCAGTAGAAATACTGAATTTGACCTGTGATGGAATATTTTTGTTAAAATATGAATGTGACAAAATTTTCAAATTTTAATTTACCATTTTAAGTATGACTCAAAGAGAGCAAGCACATGACATCTATATTATATTTTGGTAGCACTAACAATTACGGAGATATCCAATAAAAGTTTCGAAATGGGATACCCTGTACTTTATCTAATTCAGTAGGCCATTAAAAGTCGTTTTTAAGAAATATTTTCACTTTATTGTTTATGTTTTTATCTGCAAAAATAAATGAATCTCCAGCATTATGTATCTTCAGGACATATCTATCAGATCTTCGGGTTCCTTCAAATAAGTGGCATATGAATGTTGTGTTTTAATATACATACAGGGTAAGTCTAGCAGGACACGTCGTTTTACTGCATTAAAACTGATTTTTTGTTTAATGGTAGATCTAATACGCCACATATTCTGCAAAAACTATATGCAAGTATACAGATTCACAATTAGTAACCAAAGTTTATTGCCAGTTATATGAGTGCAACCTGATTTTCTCAAATGAAACAATACTATTAGCAGCAATATACCTGATTTTTTGATATTTCTTTCAAATGAGTGAAATCATGTTAAATATTTTAATAAACAAAACACTGTTAGTTAAATTCAGACTTCACAAAATTAACCAAAATAAAAATAAATACTTTTTACTGAACTAATTAACCAAATTAAAAATATTCGCTCCCAAACTAACCAAATCGTGTTTTGTTTATTAAAAACCATTTTTGATATGAGCTTTCTAGGTTTTGAAACAAATATCAAAAAATCAGGTCTGAGTAATAGAAAAACGTATTTGGAGCCAAAAATATAGTAATTTGAGTACTGACAACCCTTAATAAAATTCAAGCAAAATTAAAATCTGCATCTTGTCAAAGCAACATGTACAGACGCCGTCTAGAGACAAGATCAGAGAAAATACCTTTTTGTTTTAAATTTTTTGTACCAATCAGGCTCATATAAGTAGTATACATACCAGACACTAATCACCCTATAGGGTGATTTTCATTATTTGCCATTTTTTTTCTTAGATATTTTCTTTAAAAATAGTTTTAATAAAAGTTAGGGGGGACTTATACGTAGAGTACAGTAGCGTACTCAGAAAAATGTTAGTTATCACTATAAACTTTGTTTGTTTATTTAACGGGACACCCGTATATTATGGAATGGATTGTTTCCCTTTTTTTTTCTCTTTACAAGTGCGTATTAGAAAGGCTTATCATTTAGTCGAAATGTAGAAAACTCATATTTTTACCTACAAATTTAATTTTAATTTTCACTAGGTAGGTTTGTGTCATGGAAAACGAACAATGACAGTCAATACATTATTACTTCTGAAATTTTATGTAATAAATTTAATTTTAAGAAGTAGCTCATATCCAAGTGGAGTAGATTGTTAAACGTATGACTTTTATTTCCTACGTTTAATAAATTTAAGATTAAATAAGACTTGTTTATATTATAACATTGTTACAACTTTTAAATGCCTGAAAATTATGAAAAATTTTATAGGTATATAATTTATCGATTCATCAAGGCCGAATTGCATGTAATGTTTGATGCGCTTGAAATTCTAGTGGAATTTTACACTATGTAATATTTGAAGAATTCCTTACTAGTATTAATTAGAACCATTTTGTCAATGATCATGTTATTTCGAATAATTTATACCCTTGCGGAATATTGCAGAATTGAAAGCAAATTTTAGACATTGTATCAATTCCGTTTCTAATACTCATATTTATAATGCTGTTAACATTATCCAGAAAAGATATGACTTGTGTATGAGAAGTATTAGCCAACATTTTGAAGATTTGTTTTGTTTTGTTAATCGTCAATATTCGTTTTTAAACACCTTTTAAATGGTTTTGTCAAAAGTAAACTAAGTTTAGCCGTTTTCGAGAATTTTTGAATAAACTATTTTTTGCGATTTTAGTTTTTATTTATTTCTGACATTATTTTTACCGATATCAAAAAATTAAAAGCAGTTTCCCATTGTTAATTTTTGAGACGAATAAGATAGCGTTTACAAATTTGCAATACGACTTTTCGATTTTGAAAAACCATCGTCAACTTCGTTTTTTTAAATACGCCCCTGGATTTTTTATTGTCAAATTTAATTTATTTGAATTGAAAATGGTTTCAATTCAAATATAGGTGGTATATCACACGTAATG
Organism: Apoderus coryli; assembly: GCA_911728435.2. Lineage (NCBI taxonomy): Eukaryota > Metazoa > Arthropoda > Insecta > Coleoptera > Attelabidae > Apoderus > Apoderus coryli. Next base: position 1,423,966 of record OU452206.1, on the reverse strand, counting down.
ATGTAAAAACGTAGTAGTATTTTTAGCTGTTATTTAAACTTCTTCAAGAAAAATCGCCATGGTTTGCCACTGCTGACTGAATGCAGAGTAGTAGGTTTAACAAAAACATTGTTTCGTCGTTACTCACAATTATTTATTATTATTTTACAATTTATTTCTGTCTCAGTACAATATTTTATTCTGTACGCGGCTTTTTAAATTTAGTTGAAATTTTTGTGTTTTTGAGGTTATTAAAAAAACGCCTTTCTCAGATCAATGTCTTACGCAAATTGAGTGCCAAACGATGGCGATTTTGCTTGAATAATTTTAAATAACAGCTAAAAATACTGAAAACTTGTTTAAACCATTACGTGTGATATACCACCTATTTTTGAATTGAAAATGGCTTTAAATTTAACAATAAAAAATTCAGGGCCGTATTTTAAAAAACGAAGTTAATGATGGTTTTTCGAAAACGAAACGTCGTAGTGACAATTTGTAAACGCTAACTTATTCTCCTCAAAAAGTAACAATGAGGAAGTGCTTTCGATTTTTTTATATCTGTAAAAATAATGGCTGAAATAAATACAAATCGCAAAAAATTGTTTTTTCAAAAATTCTCGAAAACGGCTAAAGTCACTTTACTTTTAAGAACACCATTTAAACTGTGTTTAAATTGTACAAGTTTTTCCTGATTTAACCGATATTGTAACTCCTACCGTTTCCAAGATTCCAATGCTATCCCATTCTTATCTTGGACACAGTGTATATTTATTGAATAGAAGTAACATTTTAAAATTGCTAACCTATTTTATCTTTGTCCACCAAGTTCAAAATAAATTTAGTTCGATCTCCCATATTATAATCATAAACATGGATTGTTTGAAATAGCAATCGTAAAATATGTAAAATAAACGTTCCTGTCAAAAATGTATTCTCCTAATCCTTCTAGGCGCACAAGTCGGGCCTTGGAAGCTCTTTAGGGTGTATGGGCGTCGCGTCGTGTCGTATAGGTAGCTGAATTTCGCTTTCTGTGATATAATAATTTATTTTTCGATACGACAAAAGTTTTTTGGAATTCAAAAGCTAAAACAAAAATGTCGATTTTTTGACAATAGGTAATGTTTCAGAATCATTTCCAGAAATCTATCAAATTTAATTTGAAGTGGAGCATAGGATACTAATTACATTTTTATATTTATAGGATCATTTTGTTTGGGATTATTATAATTGTGGATTTTATGAATGTTTATTTAAATATCAAGTCCTTTATTTGGCAAGACGTTACTCAACTGATCTTTTTTATTCTTCATATTATTCTGTTTATTTTTTTACGACATGATATATACAGGGTGATTGCTGGTAGATTAGAAGTTTTGGGAAAAGTAATAATATCAGCCTATAATATTGTCATATTTGTACGACTTCCGGTTATACCGGAAGTTGAAACGAACTTTCTTATTGCAAATGGAATACCCTATATATTATTATACGTTTGGATTGCCCCTCCTTTTTGGAGTATTTTGTATTAACCCATTCCCTCAACTCTTTTTGAATAAATTATTTATTTTGAATTTTTTTTTGGCCTCCGGAAAATTTTATCCATTTCATGACTGGAATAAACAGACTCTTGAAATTTTGAATGTAGTTCAGGAATACTGAGTGAGCTGTTTTCATAATGACAGCTTTTTATAATTAAAAGTATTTCAACTTTTTACTGTGTGTCAAAATTTTAGAAGAACTGCCCTTTATAAATTATATGTGTGCATTTAAAAAACCATGAAAGAATTGATACGAATTTGGCTTTGTTATTGGCTACTAAAATTCTTAAAAATATAATTTGCCTTAAATAAGAATTTGGATGAATAGTGAAAGAAAGCTTTTAATTTTATTCGAAGTTTATATATTTTCTATACAAACTAGTTAAAACATTGCATTTTTTATCATATATCAAACCCGTCAGTTCTAAATGTAGGTAATAAAAGTTGCTGTATAGTACCCTAAATGATTCGTACAATGTAAAAATCGTACTTGTACCAGGCGTATCATTTAAAAGTCTAATTTCGATAGCATTTCTGATAACTTAAATGCTATGTCGATTAATAATTTTTCTGGAAAACGGAATATTTAAGTTTCAAATATCTATCTTCTTGTTTCAACTTTCTGTCGTAACCCGGTATGTTGAATATAAGCAAATAAATGTACAAATACGATTTAATTTCTTTATTCAAATAATAAAAGTTATGCCTTACGTTGTTGCCAGGCTTTCGGGCGTCGCATCATACGCAATATGATGTGGGCTTCCTATCATGCGGTGCGTATAAAACGCTATATACGTATTTAACGACGCGCCACCTACACGTTTTTCTCTTGAACTATTTCCATATATAATGTCCATGTGTATATGACTATACGACGCCCACACTAAAATTCGTCTATGGGTTGGTAGGGGCCTATAGAACAACATATCAAGAATATACACGTGAATTTTTCCAACGCCCGCGGTCGGGCGTCGTATCTCCAAAATGGCGTCGTATCATCCGAGCAATGTAGCGCTCTGGGCGTCGTATCATACGATTGGTATGTATATATATATATATATATATATATATATATATATATATTGGCCTACCTATCTTACTTGCCTCCACACATATAACAGACGCACATGCCTCCACCCTTTCCGCTAATGCTACAGCTGTGTATTATATACCAAACGATTCGCATTTGAATTCTTATTAAGGGCACGGTGAGAGGGGTAAGGAAATACAAAATAAAATTTATACAAAAAAAAATGAAACACAAGATAGCAAATGGCCTCCATACACGTAACGACAAATTGGCCTCCAGTGTGTATATAAAAGAACACGGATTCGACGCAGTGGCCTCCAGCGCTGTTGCACGTTTTTCCCTCTTATTTATTTGATTGTTCTTACTTCGCCGAAATAGTTCAGTGAAATATTTGAGCTTATGTATGTGACGATGAATAAAAAGGGTAAGTGTTTAATACCTTACTTAATACTATACTATAATACCTACTATATAGATACGATTACGTTGTATTGGTGCAATATAGATACAGAATTATCTCTAGTTTTAATTATGTTATTAAATTAATTAAGGGTGATCCAAAAATAATAATAATAATAATATTTTGTACTTGCGTTCTAACTTTTTAAACGTGTACCAATTCTTATAAATATTGGCTTGTCTGAAGAACTAACTGAAGGTTTAGTCAAAAAACTTTCGGTTTCGGCGATCGCTACAGCAGGTAAATATGCATATTTTTGGAGCAGATATCCTGTAAGAATTTGTGGTACGAAAGTAATTGATTTTTTAGAATCATAACTGGCCGAAGCAAAAGATTGGTCGCAATGCCAACAAACAAGGCCGAAAAAGGTAAATGAAAATTCAATAACAAAACTTAAAAATATATACAAGGACCTTAGCTGAAGTAGCGTAGATTCTATTTAATTGACCTAAGATTGACAGGAACTAATAGTTATGCTTTGCATAACCAAATTTTTATCTGAAATATCACTTTCTCCAAAATACAAACCAAAACAAAGTTTTATAGGAACTTAAATGAAAAGAAGACTTTTTCTTCTTTTTTGCAATATTAAGTAGGCCTCCTATATGACAAAATTTAAATTGCTTCGATATCTTGTTAGTAAAGCACATTACTGAGACTTCTTTACATAATATTAATATTTTATTGCATTTTAATTTAAATATATTGATTTAGGGATTATAATCAAATTATGATTAAACATAGATTTGTACCTATGCAAAAAATTTAGCGAATTATCTTAAGAAACAACAAAACGAGCTATTTCAAATGATAAAATGATTGCTGATTCTAGTTCAACATATGAACTTTTTTTCATTTATCGGTTTAAGAAATATGTTTTTAAATTTTTGTTCGTTGACGCAAACAGCGTCAGTCATTTCAACAAACTTAATGAATTAGTCGTGGCAGCTAAACAGTAATCGAAGTTAACAAGGAAACGGATCATAAACAACTACATAAACAATATGCACATATTGTACGAACGGACAGTTAAGAGACATCAATATTGCAAGCATTCAATAAAAAAAACTTACACCGATAAATAGGAGAGTTGAAAGAGGTGATGAATTAGGCTACTCAAGGGTTGGTTATAGCGCAGCTAATCTTCAACTTTCATAAGAAAGAAACATATTAGTCTGAGATAAACAGCAGGTTGTACAAGTTCTGATGTTTGACCTCGACTGTTGAGTGTCGAAACCTGCACAACAAAAAAAGAATCGCATGTGTACGAGTGAAATTTTCTGATTTTTTTAACCACTTCAATTGTCTATTATTCAATTTCAAATGTCAGTGTGTGAAAATCTTTTAAATATTTCCGGAGGCTGAATGTTACCTGGATGTTAACATAACGGGTAGAAATCCATTAAAAAGGTATAATATGGAAAGTAAAAATTATTTTACCTAAAATTATATAATAAACAGTTAAAACCTTGATAAATTATCAAAATTCAACCAATTAAAGGTATCACGTTATTAATCCATACAACATTCTAGAAGAACAGTAATAAATTATATTTTGTGGAGTCGACGCATTTCATTTGAAATTAAAGATATCATTCGGGATGCGTTTTAACATTTAAAAAAAAAAATCTGATTTAATTTAAATAACCGGCTGGCCAAAACAAGGGCACCGCACCAAATTTTGCCTTAATTGAGAGTCAAATATTTTAATAACCAGAAGAGATACGGACATGTGATTTTCAGGAGATTAAAGAAAACCATGATTTGACTAGAGCCATCACAGTAGATTTTTTTAATTTAATCGATTTACAGGCTGTAAACAAAACTACAGATTTTTTCTCAAACGTTAAGATCCGAGATTTTCGTCAAAATTTTATTATTATTTTTTTTTATAAACACTGAAATGAAAAAAAAAATGTTATCCTAATTAAAATTATAAAATAATAACAATGATCTTTTAGATAATCATTTATTAAATGTTGATTTTTGGTTATATATTATAAATAAATTTCTTGAAAAAGTAGTCCATTCTTAAGTGGAGATATAATTTCAGTAATGAAAAATAAAATAAAAATAATTTCGTGGAGATTGGACTTTTATTTTTCAATACTGAACATTACATTTGTCTAAATTCGGATTATTTTTACAGTAGTGCTGTAAATTCATCGCTAAAATGCTGTAAATTCATCGTTAAAATATTGCATCATAATCACTTTATATACGGACTATAATAATAGACATTTTATGGAGAAAAGGAAAAACCTGTTTCGGCTTATTGGCCAATAGTTTTTACGGAAAAAAGTTTAAATACCTTTTAAACTAAAAATATACTTCATAATTTCGTTGCCACATGCTCTTATTAAAAAGACAAATTTACGCTTACTCTCCTTTGGCAGGCACTTATAACCGGTAATTTTAACTCGTAATTGTAACTCAAAACGTTCTATCAAACACACCACTGGGCAAAAGTACGTTTTGAGAACACTGGTTCTCATCATCAACTGTTAACGATACAAAGCAATAAAATCAATACAAAGTCAATATTGAAAATAGTTTGAAAAGCCTCCATTGGCTGATGAAACGCTTACAACTGTGGATTGCAAAACCATTTTTATAATATCATTATTAGTAAAATGAAATGGAAAATTATATTAAAAAATTACAGTATTCGTCATCATCATCGGCATTCACTCGCTAACGAGTATGAATAATTCCATCTTAGGGATTTCTGTGGTGAACTCTAAGATGGCTAGACAGACCGATCCTCGAGCCGCAAACCTTATCACAAAATTGACACACCCATTCGCCAACATTTACCGGCTGTTGTAGGTGTGCTGTCCCATCGATGCGTTCTCTCTTTTGTCGATGCTGTTTCTTTGCACCCTCATGTCGTCGACGCTGCTCTTCAAAAACTTGATGACCCTAGTATGGTACGCCTCCATCTCGGTCGGTCGTTCGCGATCTGCTCCCAGTTGCTCTTCACATCTAAGCCACACTTCTTTATGTTGGTCTTAAGAACATCCTTGTACCTCTTTTGCTGCCCTCCTTGAGTACGTGAGCCGAGCTTAAGTTGTGAATAAAGGATTCTCTTTGAACGGCGTTCCGTTGGTATGCGGAATACGTGGCAGCTGGTGCCTCACAATCATCGCATCAATGCTAGTTGTCTTCCTCCAGAACGCTGATGTTTGTCCTGCCATTTGATTCCAAGAATTCTTCTAAGACATCGTTGATGGTACTTCTCTAGGGTTTATAAAGGCTTCCGATAAGTAGTCCAAAACTCACAGCTGTACGTAAGGGCAGGAACTACAATAGCATTATACACTCGCAAGTTAGTTCGAACGTCGATGTTATGATTATCGAAGCCTCTCGGCTTCAGTCGGCCAAAAGATGCTCTTGCCCATCTTTTACGATGCTGAATTTCATCATCGATATTTGCGTACGCCGCCGCGAGAATACTGCCGAGGTAAGATACACTCTCGATATTCTGAAGTCTCCGTTAACTTGAATATGTGGTGGGGCAGCCATATTGTTTGGTGCAGGCTGGTAGAGAATCTGTGTTTTCTTTATATTTAGTTCATGCCCGATCTCCTGTTGCGCTGTTAAATGCATTTACTATATATTGAAGATCCTCTTCTGTGTCAGCTTGTCATCCGCGCATTGAAGCTCAATGATGTGGATACGATTTTCGTCCCAGCTTGCAGTCTAGGAAGCTTGAAGAGTCCGCCGCCATCAAATCTGTAGACGATCTCTACTCCCCCCGGTAGTTCATCCTTAACAATGCAATGACACAACCCTGTTTTACGCCAGTTGTCATGGGAAAGGGCTCTCCCGGTCCGTTGCTCATTAGAACTGCTGCTGCAAACTTTGTAATAAACGAAAGAAAACTGGCAGTGCCATTAATTACTTGTGAGCGCTGCGAGAGGTTTTCAAAGATTTTTTTTTACTTTTATTAATTTTATCGCTTTGGACCGTTTAAAGCTGATGATGAGAACCACTATTCTCGAAACGTGTACTTGTGTCCGTCGGTTTGTTGGATAGGGTGTTTTCAATAATTAAAATAGTGATTTGGATTTTGAGTTCCATTTCCGATTTATTGATTCCACTTTGAGTAAAGATTACATGTTTTGGTTAATTTTAAACTTTTTGTATCATGAGTCTCTTTTATTTTATCATCAAAACAAACACTAACACACAAAATTCTATTGTCGGCAGAGCAATCTAAATTAGTAAAACGATACTTTAAGAGCCATATTCAAAATAAAAATGAAGAATTGATTAGGAAACATCCTAATTTATTGAGCAATAAGGGCTGGGTTAGAATGAAGACATACGATACTTACCTTACATAATGTAACAGTTTATTATGTTTAGCCTAAATAATAGTAACCAAAATATTACCATTTGATTGCTAGAATTTATTTGAATTTGACGATATTTGTTTTTATGTTAATTACCTTTTTTAAAAAACTTTCTAATTTTTAGTTCAAAGAGAAAACATATACAGCTTCTTAATGTTTCAAGTTGTTTCATTTTACGTACAAAACCTGAATTTCCAACCCTTATCCTATTTTTCCGAGTCACCAACGGTGTTATTAAATTATCAGACTGTTCAAATATCGTAACTGCCTCCACCACCTATCTTACACTTGTAATGCAAGTATATTAATACCACTATTGTTTCAAATGCGTGATTGCCAAATCTCAGAGGCCAGTAGGTCCATTAGATGTATGGAGGCAACTTCGTTCAGCTCACATATAATTTGTATATGTGTATATGTCCAAGGCGCCACCTGAACTTTTTTTCTCGAACTAAACTGTATAACTGTATATGTGTAAGTGGCGAACTGGCCTCCACCACAATTTTCGGCAGTGGCCTCCTGGGGTCTATTCTAATCATTTAAACTACTTATACACGGGGGTACTGAGTTGCCTCCGAAATTTCGCAGTTGCCTCCGTTTTGGAGGCAAGTTCGTTCAGCGAATGTACTGATACGGAGGCCAATTTGACACTATGCATATATATATATATATATATAAATACCATCTGGACAACACAATTATAAAATAGATAATAAACACCAAAAACAAAATTATCAAACAATATCTATACCAAATTCAATAGACTTTTTCGTAGTACTAATCGAAACGTCGAAGGCTTATAAGTCTTATAATTATGCGGAATTCCGTTATACGTGCAATAAATGTTGTAAGTAAATGAGCGCTCGAACAACAATGTACGGTGAGGAGGTGGCGATAAAAGTCCTCTAAACCTGAGGTTGAGGTTATGCACGTCAGATCTAAAGCCAATTTTCCGATATAAATATGGAGGATGTTCGTGAAGTATCAATGAATGATAAAAACAGGCAGCATGATGAAATCTTCTATCTTTCATTGACAGCCATTTTGCGCAGATCAATTTGTGACTTATTGGATCATACTTCCTAATACTGTATATGTATCTCAAGCAAGACTTTTGCACCCTTTGAATACGATCCTTATCAGACTGAAGTAAACAAGGGCCGTAGACAATATCACAGTAATTAAAGCTACTTAAAACAAGTGCATCTGTTTGATTTTCAAATGCTTAGTGAGACTATGTCTGTGTGGGTACAGCATTTTCAAAGCAGAATAGGCCTTACTGATACATTTTGTGACATGGCCTGTAAAACGGAGATCCGAATCCATCTCAACTCCCAAATTCCTAGCTGAATTAAAATAGGTTATAGGTGTGTCGCCAATGCTAACGATAAGACCCTGATGAACCAACGTCTTGTTCCTACCAAACGCCAACATCTTTGTCTTGGATGGATTTATTTTTAAATTATGTCTATCTGACCAAGACAAAAGTGACGTCAAATCTCGTTGTATTTGTCCACATGCGTTGACGATATCCTCTGTATAAAATGAAAATCTAAGTTGACTATCGTCCGCGTACATATAGGGGCTACAAAAATTTAGACAAGATGGAAGATTTGACGTATATAAGCAAAAAAGTAAGGGACCCAGAATCGATCCTTGTGGAACACCGCAATATATGCCTCCTATGTCAGAACAACCATTTTGAGTTTCCACGAACTGACTACGACCATGTAGATAACTGTAGAGAAAATCTATAGCACCTGAAGAGAAACCTGAGAAATTGAGGATCGCTATTAGAATATCGTGACTGATAGTATCAAATGCTTTAGACTAATCAATTAGAAGTAGAGTAGAAGATTTACCACCATCCAGGTCACGCAAAATGTCGTCTACAATATCAAGAAGTGCAGTCGTACAACTAAAGCCCTTACGAAATCCGGACTGTGTTGACGGTAGTATATTATGTTTTGTTAAATGAAATTTAATTTGTGTGGCCATGACCTTTTCCAAAATTTTCGAAAGAGGTGACATTATAGATATTGGGCGAAGGTTACCAAAATCAATGGCATCCTTAATCTTGGCCAGCGGAATAACTTTACTGATTTTCCAGAGATCGGGGAAGACACCAGACAATAAACAAGAATTAACTATGTGTGTGATAAAAGGAAGTATACGAGGACAACAGAACAACAGCATGTCAACATTTATCCGATCAGGACCAATTGCATTTGTTTTAATCTACAAAAGAAAATCCTTAACTGCATACTCATCAACTAATGAAAACTCAAACAACTGCTCAAAATTGCACTTTTTGTTGTTATTATAATAATTTACCAGTTCAATATCTGGGAGTGTATAATTTAAATGTTGTAAAAAGTAATTGTTGATATTTTGGGGATGATTCAATTCCTCAGGAATATTATTTATAGGTTTCTTACTATAAATATCGAGATTTCTGAGATTTTTCCAGAGGGCTTTGGGGTTAGATTTATAAATGTTTGTGCAGTATTCCAAATAGCATTTTTTTTCTTGACTAATTGCAGATGTTGTCATATTTTTCAAGAGTTTATAATAATTCCAGTTCCGTATAAGTTTCGTACGTTTGTATTTATTAAATGCCTTATTTTTCAATTTAATCATTCGTTTAATTGTATCGGTACACCATGGCCTATTGATTTTTTTGGTTTTATATATTTTTTTCAGGTGCCACTGTATTAAACAAATTAAGAAGCAAGTTTGAAAAATGTATAACCTTTTCATTTGTGTCATTAAGCTGCAAAATGTCTTCAAAGGGAGTCACCGCTAGTAAATCACTCAAAAGCCGCCGATCGAGGGATTTCAAATTTCTCGTCCTAAAAGTTCTTGATTTATGTTGTAACCTAACGATCGTCAAATTAATGAACGTGAGAAAATGATCAGAAATGTCTGATAAATCAAAGATACCAGAATCAAAATCATCAACATCCGATGGAATTAGTATCACGTCTAACAATGTTGAAGAAAAACCAGAAACCCTTGTGGGTATACCAATAACTTGCTTCAAGTTTAAAGACTCGATCAAATTAAAAAAATCCATCGGCAACCTACCGTAAACATCCAACATATCGATATTCAGGTCTCCGCCACATATTAGTATGCTATCCGTAACAATGAGTTTACAAATAATATTTTCAAATTCATTAAAAAATTATGTTAAATTGCCGGATGGAGGCCTGTACATAACACCAACCACAAAAGATGAAGTACCACTCTTTAGTTTGAGCCACAGGGATTCTAGTGAAACGGAGGAACATTTATCAATAAGCAAAGTCAGATCTTAAGTAAATACAGACACCTCCTCCCCTAGTTACTCTATCATTACGAACAACATTATACCCGTCTATACCAATAGGCACATGAGAGACCTGCGGCGTCAACCAAGTTTCAGACAACGCAACACAATCATAAGACTCAGCTATGACATTATTTTTAAATGTATGGAAGCTATTAGTTAGTGACCTTATATTAAAGAATGCACATTTCAAAGAAACCATTGTTAAAAGTAAGGTAAAACCTCCAAAATTACAATACAATAAAAAAAATTAAAGATAAAATGACAATCAAGAATTACTATGACAGAATAGATAATAGTATATCATATTATGCAATGTAAGTGAATGAAAGATAATTAAAAACCTTAGTTCATTTAAATTACCAATCAAATATGCCTAGATCGACTTATTGCAATTTGTGGTAACTATGTTGCAGTCATTTCATGGACACCTGTATATTTTTCGATAACTACTTTACGAAAATATCCAGTATTGCCGTTTTTTGATAGACGTTGTGATATATACTACATAGTACCTTCTATTCCCGAACCCTGAAAAATAAGATCCTAAGCGATTTATCAATTTGAATGAAATAAAAAATAAGCCTGTCAAAACACTACTTTCTAATATCGGGAGATATAATAATTTGGTCTGGATCCCTGGTCTAAACGGGAATGATCCACTGGCAAGAGAAGGGGATGAAAGAAACTTTATCGCACCAGAACCCGCAACTGGCACATCGTTTAGCACTGCGAATACATACCTACTTAATACCTGGATGATGAGAAAAGTGCAGAATTTTTGGCAAAATAATCCAGGCTTAGTACTTTCGAAGGAGTCCATTAACCCATCGAAATCAAGGTCCAGGGAGTTGTTGGGTATGAGTAGATCTCATCTCACAAGGTTGGGTCCCTTGGGGGGTTCAGAGTACCGATTGTGCTTGGAAGATGATCAGAGGGCGGGGCATGTACTATGGTCTTGACCAGTGGTAGCTAGAACTAGGTTCGTAATATTTGGTAAAGTAGCCCTTCGGGTAGAAAGGTTACGAGTCTAAAAGAAAGCTCACTCAGCAAAATAATCGACTTAAGTAAGAAGTTTGAGCTTCTGTGTGAAATATAAATACGTGTGAGCCAGAATAGACCCTCGGCGGTGTTCCGGTTATACCGGAAGTCATCATAAACAATGAAATTGACCATACAGTATATTATTTTATTTTTGGATTCCTCAAATAAAACTCTAAAAGTCTTCACTAGTAAGCCCTCATTTTGACAGAAATCTCGGATTCTCGGTAAATTTAATTCACATGAACTCGCAAAACTGCAGTCTAGCTTCAGCAACAAGATGTAATCCGTGCACAGTTATCTACGAAAAAGGATGCATTTTATGTTTTATTAATATTATGTGGATTGATGACCTTGAAATACGTAAATCCAGTACTGCTGCTGTAGTTAACCTTGGACATAAGCCAAAACATTTATCTCGATATTTTCATTATCTTTTACGGGCTGTAACCCAAGTTAGCCCTTGGCCCACGTAATTGGACACACTAGATAACAAACTATACGTGATCATTAATACAAAAATAATTGGAGGTTAAGTTGTTTATTTGTGATTCGATCGGCCACGGCCTATTATAGAGACTTTGCGACATGTCCAAGTCAGATAGCGAATTTTGGCATCTGGCATGTCTAGTATGTACATATGGTGATATGTCCAATTATATCGGCCGCGGGCCGAATTCGCCATCTGCCTCCAACATTTCCATTTTGAATCATAGCCTCTAAATATTGGTGTCCTATACATATGACGCTGGGCGTAGCCGTGAATATTTGGACATGCAACTTTTGATTTCCGATTTGTGAGTGCAGCGGAAATCATTTGGGAAAGCCATGGAATATTGCTTTTTCGAACAGATTGAGGCGGACAATATTCCGCTGCCTTTAGAGGTTCGTGAACTGACTGAGGAGTTTGATGATGCAGATCTTGGCGCGACTGTTGTAAAACATAGCATTCCAGGGGGTACTGAAAAAATCATAGATAATAACGATGAGATAGCACAGGATGAAAATGACGGAGAAGTTGAATGGGATGGGTTATGGTTAGCTGAACAGACTCGATTGCATTTTAGCATATGTAGCCCAGAATTGAAACTCGCCCTGTTGCTGTGAAAAAAATTGTTGCAATAAAAGTCTTTCATTATTATTATTATTAATACCTTTACCGGCCTTGCTTGACAGAGTTGTCGCGAAAACTTTGGAATGCTTTCCAAAATATCACCATAACATTAAAGAAATGTATCTCTTTTACACTGTCTTGTTTTTTATGGAGTGCCTCTTTTTTTTTCAAGCAACATTTATTGTATAAGGCGGTAATTACTTTTACTAAGTTAGGTTTTAATAAATATAAATCAAACAATCAAATTCAGTTTTGTTTGTCGCATATCCTCCCAGCGAGCGTCCTATTCATAGTACAGTACTTTTCAAATTTAATCTATGCCAATGTGTTTTGTAGGTTTATAAGACTAATATATCTATTTTTTACAAAAATATTAAAAAAAAATAATTTCGGCGTTAATGGGTTAACCTCTAGTATAAAAAGATCATATTATAAAAATGATTCTCAACCCTAACCTGATATATTACATTTAATTTATTGGGATCTATTATAAATATATTAAAAATACAGTGTGATATTCAAGTACGTGGCCAAACTTCAGGAGGTGATTCTTTGAATAATTATTGTAAGATGAAAAGTTCATATAAACATAGATCCTGTTTAGATTAGTTACGTCCCTGTATAAGGTACCTACTGATAATTCATCAGTTTACTCTTTTTACAGTTTTATTTTCTGTTAGTATAGAAACGAGAGTTTTAAAATTATTATCATGTAATCATTTTGATGTAATATTAGAATAAGTTTTTCCAAAATAAATTTATTCAAAACCATTAATAAAAATTATTGATACATCAATATCCATTGATACATCAATAATTATATTTATTAATAAGTAAACAACATCATACAAAAATATCTACAACAAATTAAAGAAAACTCAGTGGATTGGAAAAGCCCGATTCACAATATACAGATCCAGAAATGCTTTATTTTCAAGATGTTGGTTTTCGTAGATGATTGTTAACCACTGATCATAAAGCTTGAAGTTCCGAAACATGTTTGGTAATTTAATAGGTATATTTGATTTATTTCGTAGAGGATGGACTTTTATTCCTATTAAATAAAATTAAGTTTTTGAAGTTATTCAGGTATTTTTTAAATTTGGCCTATTTTTGCCCAACTTTCTAACGTTAACGTTCCAACACTTGAGACAGCATACCATGTAATATGTGAGAATAATGCGTCATCGAAGACGATGCACTGTTTTTGGAGAGCACCAATAGACATTGACACTCTACAGGCTACAAAGCGGTTGGATTCGACAAGGCGATTTTCAGCGTGAGGATACATTGAAACTGAGCAAAAAAGTACTTTTTAATTATTTTTGTGATTGATTATTTTTGAAATTAATTGAGTTCGTATTGAAATTTTAAACTTGCAGTGCAATATGCTTCGATAGAAAAAAGTTGAACCTCCACAAAATATGCTATCTACTAAGCATTACACACAGATATATTAAACAAATCAGATTTGTTGAATTCTGTCCAACATATAAATTATGGGATGGATCAAATCGTCGGTGTAGGACAAAGCCATAAAATTACCTTCAGGGCCTGCATGTATCAAAAGAAAACAATATTTCTACATTTTAATTTACCTACACCTGAAGAAACTCATCAAAGAATTTTCTCAGGATTCCAAAAATAAAATAATATACTGGTTGTTCAATGTACAATAACAATATTGTAGAATTAAAGAGAACCCCGAGGTCCAAAAATTCAGATTTATAAGCATTTTCTAACAACGAATTTTACAATAACAATAATTACCTATATTAAACAATAAAAATATTTCTACTTCTTTTAGGATATTTTAATATCTACATTTTAGTTCACAGTGTACCTATATTAAATTGTAATTTATGTCAATATACCTAGACAGGGTGGTCCAACTTTTACCTGCATAAATTTTAGAATCGATAGATAATCGACAAATAATGTGAGTTTGGTTAATAAACTATGTGCCAAAAATGCTTCGTTACAAAGTTACAGGGTGTTGAAATTTAAGAAACAATTCGAATTTTATTAATATCTTTATAACCAATTGAGATATTTCAATGAAATTTGGCACGTGTGGAGAGCTAATCTAGCTTCATTTTTTCATGTAATAATATTATTTTTATTTCTAGCAGTGGCGTGCGTACGGCTACCGATTGTGATATTTTTAATGAAAAAAACAATACGCCACTGGTTTATCTCAAAATAAAAATTATATCTGCAATTCTTATTCAATTTAAAAGAAAAAAGCACTCCTGGCTTTTTTTCGTATGACGCAACATTTTCGAGTAAAAAAATAAGAATCGTCTAAACCAAATGTATTGAAAATCAACATAAAAATATCATATCATTACACGTTATAACAGATTTTCCAGTTTTTTTTTTACAGAAACTGTTCAAAATGACTATCGTCATTGCCAATACACAATTGGCATCTTCTGGTGATGTTATTAATGTAATTCTTACGATGCAACTCAACACAAGCTTCTTGAATTTTTAAGACTAATTCTTCGCGTTTTCTGACCGGCACCCTATACACTTTTTCTTTTAGGTAGCCGCAAATAAAGAAATCAAGTGGAGTCAACTCAAGCGACCTTGGGGGTCAAGATATAGGTCCCTCATGGTTATTTTCGACTTCTCCAAGAAAACGGCTAATTCATTGATTTCCGTTATGCTCTGTTATCTAGTTTCTCACATTCCGCCCGAAATGTGCTGGTGCTCCATCCATTTGAAACCAACCATTCGCACGTAAATGAAGTGGCACGTCATGCATTAAATCATTTAAATTATTCTGTAAAAAGTCTAAAAATAATTGTGCTGAGAGCCTAGCTGGTAAAAAGAATAGTCCGAGGAGATTATTGGATATTACTCCTAGCCACACGTTCACACTGAATTGGTGTTGAAACTTTTTCGCTCGCACTTGGTATGGAGTGTGTTGTGACCAAATATGAAAGTTGTGGTAATTCGTTATATCAGTTCTTGTAAATGAAGCTTCATCAGTCCAGCAAACCTTATGCAGGAAATCTCTATCTACTTGAACTTTATTCAATAACCATTTGCAATAGTTATGCCTTTTAACATAGTCCTCAGGCAATAAATCTTGCACAGCCCTAAAATGGTAAGCCTTTCTACCATCTTTATGAAGTGACTTAAGAATGGTTGACCTTGATATGTTAAGCATGACAGCAGTTCTTCGTGAATTTAGGTTTGAATTTCGATCAAACGTTCTTAAAATACGCCTTTCATCCGCCAAATTGTTTCTTCTAGGGTGCTGTCTATCGGTTTTTATGTTAAAAGTAGTATTTAAACCTCGTTCTTGAAATGCCCGATGACCTTGAGAGAAAACTTCTCTCGTTGGATGACGTCTATTAGGGAATACTCCCTTGCGGATACTACTGCATTTTCTTCGCAAAAACCGTATTCTTGGTTACTAAATAGCCGCGGCATTATTATATGTTATTTTTATGTTGGTTTTCAATACATTTAATTTAGACGATTTTTATTTTTGTACTCGAAAATGTTGCGTCATACGAAAAAAAGGCAAGAGTACTTTTTTCTTTTAAATTGAACAAGAATTGCAATTATGATTTTCATTTTGAGATAAACCAGTGGCGTATCTGTTTTTTCATTAAAAATGTCGCAATGGGTAGCCGTACGCACGCCACTGGTGGAAATAAAAATAATATTATTACATAAAAAAATGAAGCTAGATTACCTCTCCACATGTGCCAAATTTCATTGAAATATCTTAATTGGTTATAAATATATTAATAAAATTCGAATTTATTTCTTAAATTTCAACAACCTGTAACTTCGTAAGGAAGCATTTTTCGCACATAGTTTATTAACCAAACTCACATTATTTGTCGATTATCTATCGATTCTGAAATTTATGCAGGTAAAAGTTGGACCACCCTGTATAGTTTCAATAAAAAAAAAACATGCATTTAGTTAATTGGGACAATTAGACAAATTCGTGATATCATGGCGTATTAACCCAGCCCCGGGCCTGTAGTGTGCCAAATTCGCAGTCAAGCCCCCTCCTCCTATTGTATAAAGGGATTTTTCTATAAAGATTAAATAAAAAGAAACTGATTTTGAATTTACGTCATCTTTATTTTATGAAAAGGTGGGAAGCTACTTCACTAGCGAGCGCCAGGTCCCTGAGGGGCCTGAGACCGTGGTCCCGGTACACTGCTAGATACGCCACTGTAATCATGCACACAAGATCAAGTAAATAAGTGCAAAGTTACAAGATACTTTATTAATATCGTTATTATGATGTGGCCTCACTTAAGGTGACTCACTCAACAGCAGATTACACAGGCCAACAAAATGAAAAAAAAAATTTGGTGCCAGAAATCTAACATCTGATTTTAGATGTTTTTAATGTGCTGATTCCAAAAATGCCACCAGATTTTTTCTATCAGCTCTAGTTTTTGAGATACACGTTACAGGTTAAATGATATATTTTTTTCTGATAAAGGACAACAAATAAAGAGATAAATATGTACTTAATCGTCAAAATAGGAATTTCCCAGAATCTAATTAGCCAAATGGATACCTGGAATTGTCCCTGACCCAATGTTCCTATACTAGGAACTACTCAATACAATGCTCTTACTTACTTTTATACCTGTAATTGCCTATGACCCGATCCTTCTATACCTGCTTGGCTGTACTTGATTTAGTATATTACTGAGTTTTCCCAAGTAAAGTTGTGCTATCATTTTGTGTAAATTTTGGTCGTTTTGTAGTATCAAGACACTAAACTGAAACAATGGCATCCACAAGCAGACGTACCTGTGTAAATCATCCCGATGTTTTTTGTTATGTGTGTGGTGAATACACTTTGAAAGAGAGCAGAAAAAGGATTTCTGACTTTGTGAAAAGAGCTTATCTTGCCTATTTTGGCGTTCATTTAGGAGATCAAGATAAATCTTGGGCCCCACATTTCATATGTAAAACATGTGTTGAACATTTGCGACAGTGGACAACTGGAAAGAGGAAGTGCCTAAAGTTTGGTGTACCAATGGTTTGGAGAGAACCGCGGAACCATCATGACGACTGCTATTTTTGTCTCGTTAATATTAAAGGCATAAATAGAAACAATAGACACAAATGGACATATCCTGATCTAGATTCTGCAAGAAGGCCTGTAGTGCATTCGGAAGAAATACCCGTTCCATCATTCAGCAGTCTACCCAAACTGACAGAAGATGATACAGAAACATCAACGTCTGACGAAGTTAAAAGAATTCAATCAGAAAACGACAGCGATTTTGAAGCAGATTTAGCAACTCCGCAGTGTTTCAATCAAGAAGAACTAAACGATCTTATAAGAGACCTGAATCTCTCAAAGGAATCCGCTGAATTACTTGCATCCAGATTAAAAGAAAAAAATCTACTTTGTCGAGGTACTAATATTACATTTTATCGTAAAAGAGATAAGGATCTGCTGCCTTTTTTCACTCAGGAAAATGACTTGGTATTCTGTAACAATATAAAAGGGCTCTTAGAAAAAATGGGTTTGCCTGAATACACTCCAGATGATTGGCGCCTTTTTATTGACAGTTCAAAACGTAGTTTAAAATGTGTTCTTTTACATAACGGTAACAAATATGGCTCAATTCCTATTGGTCATTCTACTACCATGAAGGAAGAATATGAAACAATAGCATTAGTTTTGAGAAAAATTAAATACGAAGAACATCAGTGGTCAATTTGTGTTGATTTAAAAATGATTAACTTCCTCCTTGGACAGCAGAGTGGTTATACAAAATATCCTTGTTTTTTGTGCCTTTGGGACAGCAGAGCTAAAAATGAGCACTGGGTTAACAAAAATTGGCCTTCAAGAGATGGCATGATTCAAGGAATACAAAACGTGATCAACGAACCTTTGGTTTCAAGAGAAAAAATCTTACTTCCGCCCTTGCATATCAAGCTAGGCCTAATGAAGCAATTTGTGAAGGCCTTAAATCGAGATGGAAATTGTTTTGGGTATTTGTCACGTAAATTTCCTGGCATTAGCACGGAAAAACTAAAAGCTGGTATATTTGATGGTCCTCAAATAAGGCAACTTGTTAAAGATCCGCAATTCACCACATCAATGAACGAGACTGAATCTAACGCTTGGAGTTCATTTGTTCAAGTAGTACAAAATTTTCTTGGCAATCATAAAGCAGACAATTACGTAGAATTAGTGGAAACTATGCTTTCAAATTTTAATATTCTCGGCTGTAACATGAGTATAAAAGTTCACTACCTCCACAGCCACCTAGATCGTTTTCCAGAAAACTTAGGTGATTGTAGTGAAGAACAGGGGGAAAGATTCCACCAGGATATTAAAACTATGGAAGATCGTTATCAAGGACGATGGGATAGCCACATGATGGCGGACTACTGCTGGAGCCTTCAGCGAGACTGCCCTAGTAAACTCCATTCTAGAAAATCGTATAAAAGAAAATTTTTATGTGATTAGTGACTAATGTAATTATGTAAATTAAGTTTTTGCAATAAATACTTAAATCCATGTGTCTTTGTTTTTTTTAACTGTCAATAGTAATATTATATATTATAACAGTTATAACGTAAATTATATACACAATTTTTTAAAAAATCTCAAAAACTAGATCTGATAGACAAAATCTGAGAACCTTTTTACATTCTGCATCCAAAAATTACTCAGGAACAGTTAAAAAATCGCAGGCACCAAAATGTGTGTTGGCCTGTGTTATTTTTGTTTGTGTTGTTGAAATTTAAAAACAAAAATAATTGTATTTGCGGACTATAGAGGTAAGTAACACTTATTCTTTATAATCAAAATTAGAGAAGCTCTTAAAAATTATGGTATAAATATTTGTCCCACAAAATTTATAATTTTTGAAATATTAGTATTTTTTTTTATTGGAAACAATTATTTAGAGATATTATCAGAAGAATAGCATTAAGCCAAATCTCTTACCCTTTATGTAAAATGTATAATGTATTGTTTTGATTTGTATTTTTCATTTTTGCATATTAAATCATTTTATTATTATTATTATCATTGATGTCGTTGTAATGAATAAAGATACACATTTGACCGATTAATTCTCTAGAATATCTTAATGAATCTTTGTACAAGGGAAGTGAAGATACATTTTTAATTTGCATTCCAATGTGTGTATCCTTTGCTTCACAATATATTATTTTTAGTTTTTTTCACAGGATGGAGATCTGGCAATTGACCATTATTTTAATTCTAATATTAATATTTGTGTTTTACAAATATTTTACCAGACACTTTGATTACTGGAAAAAGAGAAATGTACCATACATTCAACCCATAGCGTTTTTGGGTAATTTTCAGGACGTTGTATTTTTAAAAACCAATCTCGGTGATTGGTTGCGAAGATTGTATGAACAGACTAAAGGAGATTTTTTTGGGATTTTCATATTTGATCAACCATTTCTAATCATAAAGTCACCTATATTGATAAAACATATTCTTGTGAAGGATTTTAATAACTTTAAAGACAGGTAAGACCTTAATAATTTTTATTATATAGGGTGTTTCAGAAAAACATTAGCAAATTGGTAGAGGTGATAGAATTACTCAAAATAAGTATAACTTGTTATATTTATTTTTGCCGCAGGGGGCTTCCTTTTCGAGATACAGGGAGTTAAAAAAATATTATTATTACTATTTTCTCTAACTGACTATGAATTATAAGAAATAGCACTCTCAATTTTTCCATATGAATGTTTTTGGGGTCGCAGAATCGATTAAAAATACTTCGATTCTTTTAAAACATAGAGAGCGCTAGTAACACAATGTCTAAGCAAAATTTTCATTCATAACTTTTACTTTCCCGCTCTATATTTTAAAACAACACGAGAATTTTTATTCGATATGCGACCCCAAAAAGAGCAGTTCTATCACCTCTAGCAATATGGCCTTCAGAAACACCCTGTATATTTCACAATATTTATTTAGATCGACATTGTAGATTTTCATAAAATTAAAAAATACCCAACTAACAATTTAACTTTTTTAATTGCTGTAAGAACATTTATAAAATATATTTTATAAAACACCCATTGTTTTATAAACATTTTCACAACGTTCTTACGCGCCTTATAAACACGAAAAAGGCGCAGATTTATAAAACAAATCGACTCTTTAACGGTTCTATAAATGTTGCTTGTTGCTATTATACAATAGTTTTTAGAACGTTTATAAATATTTAATAAAAATCAAATAAAACTGTTATAAACATATTTTATAAATCTTTTATAAGAGCCTCAATTTCAACATTTTTGCTCTCAGAGGCAACAGTTAAAGGATAAAAACGTTTTTTTAAAATACCTTTTTATACAAAATTATTTTATAATTATTATGCATTGTTCTTGGTACACATTAATAAAATCTGAACAATGATGGAGGTAAAAATAATATGAAACGCTATAATACCCAATAATGAATAATAAAATAAGTCAGATAAAATTCACCCATGAGCAGATTTGGCTGCGAAACAAAATTTACTGTTAAATATATTGTATATTATTATTAAAATTTTAATGCGCCTCGCGAATTATGTAAATTAATGAATTTAGATTTTATAAATTATATAAAATATTTTTTTTATTGTCACTTATTGTTGAAAATAATCTTTTGCGATATCCTTTATTATATAATGACTAATTCTGTAGAGCTTATTAGCTAAGAAAATTTTACAAATTAGAAAAAATATTAATTTTAAAAGTTTGGTCAACATGGCTAACAATTTAAAGAAACCAAAAATGGCTTCTTCCTTATACGATGCTTATAAAACAAAATTATCTCAACCCAGACGAGTATGCTCTTTAGATAGCTATTAAAATAACTGCAGAATTGTTTTATACAAGGGTGTATTCGTTAAAAAACATAAATCTCATAATATTTTAAGTGCATATAAAATCTAATATAAAATTAATATTACCTGAAACCCCTTTGATAGCATAAGAATGATGATATGATTTTTTTATATCTATGATATGGATACTAGCCAAAATATAAGTAGGTACCTATGTTTTATGTAAACTTGAAGACATTTTTAGAAACCAGTTATGGTGTAAGAGATAAAAATATATATTTCACTAAGCTTGATAATGAATAATGAAGTTAATTACAAGTATTTTCCTTGAAGTTTTATGTATTTAGTTATCTTTTGCCGTTATTTAAAATAAATTAATAGTAAAACAAACTAAAACAAGCTTTTATATAAATGCTTTAAAAAATCAAAATTTAATTTAAAGGTGCTGCAAAAAAATTATAAGATAAAATGTATACAAATTAATCAAGTCTAGTCCTGTCTACTTGAAGTAATCGTGCTTGATACTTTGATGTTTGTGTGAGTCGCCGCCGTGTGTCGCATCGTCTCAATATTGGAATAATAATAAAATAGTAAACAGAGTTTTACAAAACAAACTTTAACATAATATGTTTTATAAAAGCTTTTAATGTGTTCTTATAAAACAAAATGCTTCTATAGCTACTCTATTATTAGCTTTTACGGGAGTAATTTAAACATAACCTAAATTGAGCCCTTTGGTTATGTTATGTATGTTATAATTGCCGTTATTAAAACGGTTTGTCGAGTATCTTTAAGAGAGTTCGAGGATCTTGAGGTAGAAAATTTGGCATTCATTGAGTATGGCAAAAAGCTTCTTTTAGGAAAAATGCGGAACATTATTTGATACTGCCCATGATCGCATGTTTTCTCTTAGTTTTGCATTTTTTCCTAACTCACTTGTTGTGCTTGAAGCATGATATTGATCACCAGGATAGGTATCCAATTCTCTATTTCGGCTACCCGCTCACCATCTAGTAATAATTCCTCCTGAGAATTTATCAGTGTCCACAATATTTTTTGGTGTCTTATTAATGTAAATATTGTCATTAATTTGATTAGATTCCATTACAGTTTCCTTCTCATTATTATAGTCACTAATGTTTTGCCTTTGATAATTTATAATATTGTAGTAATTAAGTTTTAATTTGCTATTAAATGCACAAATGCTTTTAGTTTTTTTTTCCATTTGGACAACATTTAAAATCAGTGTATAATATAACAATAAATATCAGTTGAAAATAAAGAAGACTATGTTATATATTACGAGGTTCTAGGTAATGTTTATGACAGCATTTTAATTTTATAAAATATGCATTGGCAACATATTTATTTTTTTATTGTTTTTAATAAAATAACTAAAAAACAATTTTGTAATTATTAATTTGCGCACAAATTTGCTCCACAAAACAAATCGCTCTTAATAACGACAATAAAAAACTATTTTATTATTACGAAATGTACTTTAACAGAATAATTTTATAATTGTTTTTAAAGGAACAAGTTAATCCAGACTAGTACTTTTACAAAATGCTTTTAAAACCAATTATTATCATTCGGAACAAATACGTCCTACAAAACGTATTTTATAAACGTTTATAAAATTGTTACGATATCATATTTTATAACTATTTTATTATTTTGCTGTAAAAACGTTCTTAAAACAATTTTTCTCACAGAAAAGTTTAACACAGCAGTTTAATCACGAAACGAAACTTTAAAAAACAAAAAAGTTTTAACTAAGCGGCAATAAAATAATTATAAAATATATTAGTTCTTTAAGAATGTCGAATTGCTAGTTGGGTAATATCGTGCTCAACCTATAAATATTTAGGATTGTCAATGTTATTGAGAAAATATGTATGAAAATAGGAAATATAATAAAATAAAAATTAAACGCTATAATGTTTATTGATATAATATTGAATGGTTATTTTAAAGATACATAAAAAGAAGATACTTAAAATTCTGAAATATAAAAAATACAGGTTTAAATGTTAAATTCCCATGGCATATTTATAGGTACCTATGACGATTACATTATTGTTGCCGATAATAAAATGCAATTTAAATTATGTTTTTAAAAACAAACTAATAAATAATTGCACTAAATTTCAGAACGGTACACGCACCAGAACATGACATAATCTCAAAAAATATCCTTTTCTTACAAAAAAATCCTGAATGGAAATTATGTCGCTCAAATTTGACATCAGCTTTTTCTTCTGGAAAGCTAAAAAGCATGTTCCCACTCATCGAAAATGTAGCTGGGGAAATGATAGATTACATTAACAATAACTATGTCGGAAAAGTAGCTGAAGCGAAAGAAATATGTGCCAAATTCTCCACTGATGTGATAGTTAAATGTTGTTTTGGAATAGAGGCAAATTCGTTTAAATATGAAAATGCTGATTTTAGGTTTGTATATTTTTATATTTAAAGTTAATTTATAAAACACTTATATGCTTGTTGCATAGTTCTCATATTTCGGTTTCATTAGCTCTCGTTTTTTTAATGTTGTATAATATTTATACTTTAAATCTGGTTAAAGCATTGAAACGCGAATTCAATAATATGCAAAAGTATCAATTTACCGTTTCTGCATTAAATGCATTCAATTTCGGTAGGTTTCCTAACATTCCCAAATTTACGAGATAATTCTGTAACTTTAGTTCTAATAAAGTCTAGTTTTCAAAGAGTAATTTATAAAAAATATTTAAAATTCTTTTCTTTGTATTTTAGGGTTGTTGGAAGAAATATCTTTAAATTTAGGTACGTATTATATTCAGTTAAAATATTTAATTAACACTATACCTATCTTTAAAATCGAATGAACGAGCATCCCCATGCCAATTTGACTTTACCTACGTTTACCTAAAATGTGTGTACGATGTTAAGAATATTCAAATTATATGATGGTTTGGTAACCGATTTCTTGTTATTAAACAAGCCGAATAAAAATTAAATAACAAAAATGTAATATAATTAAATATAAATTAATTACATTACATTAGAATATGCACTGAAATTTTTTAGTTATATAGAATTTTATTTCAGATTTCGTTGTAATTGCGGGGTAGCTCCGTTATTGTGAAAGTTAGCGGGATGCAGTTTTCGTGACACGTTGCTACTTTTTTTGTGAAACTCACGATGCCCTAATCATATTTTGGGTATAGTCTTTCTAATCTTAATTTGAAATATATAAATTTAACGATTCTACCGGGGCTATCCGTTCCCATGCCTTTTTACATTAGAAATGGGCTTCGAATGCAGCGGTTTTTTGATACATTTCTCCATCGTATATAAGACCTATAATAAATCATGGCTGCCAAAGGATACCGACAGTGATAAAAATAACTACAGTGACTGGAAAAAGTTGGGTTAATGATTAGAGTTTGCAAATAGATATGAATGAAACAAATAATTTTGGCTACGTGTTATTTTCTTAGATTAATCTAAATTGGACATCATATGGTATGGCGAGGACTTAATGTGGAATTTAAACAAGAAAATTTGTGTCCGACAGTAAAACACGGTGGCAGAATATTGTAACCATGATTTGTTCAATAGTTTTTCTTAGATTAATTAAATGAAAGATCTATCAAATTACATAATAATTTTTAATAATTCCTCAAGTGGATGAAACTTTTTGCAGTTACTGTATCTGACACTGCCGGTATTAGGTCAATGTAGTGTATATACAGGGTATCCGGAAATGACGTACAACGGAATAGCACAAATTCCTTGAATATGATGATTTAGGTCACCTACATATCTATATGCAAAATTGCTTGGTTTGGTCGCTAGAGGTCTTTAAGAGTGAATATTTTTTTACGTTATTTCAAATAAATCGCAAAATATTGGATAGATTTGAGTCATTTTTTAGATACGTGTTTGCACCTCTAAACTACAGTTTTTGATTGAAGAAACTCCAATTTCTAAATTTACAGGGTGTTTAAAAGCTTAGTCACATTAAATTATCTACCCATATTTTTTGTAACCCTCGTATAATAAATATTTTTTTTTGTCAAACAGTTTAGTCATTCCCGGACACCCTGTATATATATACACAGAGTTTGTCCGGAAATGGGTGCTCAGAACTCGAGGACAACTACGGGGATCTCCGAAACGACAAGAGTTAGGTGGGTAGTGTAAATTTGGGAAAGTTGCGCATTTATATGTCTAACAATTTGCCGTTAAGAAACTTTTAAAAAAAAAATCCGCATTTGAGATTTTTGAAAAAAACTAAAATTTAAATTTTCTGTTTTTATATTTTAATTATTTTGTCAAAGAAGCTGTTTCATTTGGCTGATTCCGTTCTGGATGTTTTTCAAAATATAATTGCGATGTTTTTCTTGAGTTCCGACTATTGGCATAATAAATTTTGGATCATATCGCGTTGCTCTTCTTTCGTAAACTACCATTTTAAGAGAAACTTTAAAACAAAGTAATGATTTTCAAAAATTGCAACGAAACGCAGCATACATCAATACACTACAAAATACATGACAGATACGGCCACATGACAGCTTTGTGAATGCAAAGCCATCATTATCATGATGAAATTTTAATACTAACAAATTTTTAGTCAGTTTTTTATCAGAAACAAGTAATGTTATACATTTTTAAAATTAGAATGAAATGCTCCGTCAGACCAGACCAAAATCAGAAAAAATTCATATTTTGAAACTGAGATCAAACAGAATAATTAAAAATTCGCCTATGGGCTCCACGTAAAAATATCTATCAAACGCCGTTTACATATTTCAAATATCTGGTATAGTTCCGAGAGAGTTTTTTTTTTAATTCGGCCCTGTTATCGAAACCTACATGTCTTGCCCAAAATATAATTAGGGCATCGTGAGTTTCTCAAATTTGTAGCAACGTGTCGCGGAATCCGAATGCCGGTAACTTTCACAATTTCAACGAAATCTGGAAACCCTACAGGAGATCAGCGAAAAGTATAAAACTGACTTAAGATTTCTCCAAAAGCATCGTTTCTATAATTCTAGTTGCCTGTGGAAGTGTTGTGTCTAAAATAGAATGTTCCTTACGTTTTAGTATTCCAGTAGCTATAAATCAAATGTCGCACTTCTTTTTTCCTTGGATTGTGGATATTTTTCGATTGTCATTCATTGGCAAGACAAACATCGATTTTATGCGTAAGGTTTTTTGGCAAGCCATTGATGAAAGAGAAAAAAGCAAAGTGAAGAGTAATGACGTAATAGATCTTTTAATACAATTGAAAAACAACGGTTCCGAATTGTTTGGTAAGTTTTATTTTAAGCCCTAGTTTATCTAGAATCTATAATTTATATTTTATATGGTCAGTTTCTGCAGAAAAAAACAAGGGAGCCCTTTTTAATTTAAATACTGCTAACATCCATTTGCTTTCTAAATTACCTAGCATTTATGTGTGGAAATTTTATGAATAACATGTTTTATTGTTTTTGATATAAAGCTTAGATTATAGTTTGGGTTTGTTAACAAAACAAAAAAATACCAATTAGCAGATACAGTAATTATAATCATTAATGAATTTGGACAAACGTCAGGGGATGAAATATGTTATTAATTTTTTTAAAATCCAGTATTCGGTCCAGGTAATTTAAATACTTTAGAAATGGGCTTGTTTAACAAAACAAGACTTAAAATCCGAGAGTTTGTCTGTCAACCACTATACTTTCACCAGACGGCCGTTTCGTCGATCCACGACTCATCAGTGGTGATCGGTCAGTAGTTGACAGCCAAACTCTCGTAAATAATGTGGTATATACACCACACGGTACAGAGATGTAAAAGGATGTGTTTGGCGACATCTAGTTTTATCGTTGGTAGTACGCCGAGTGAACAACTGTTCCTATAACATATATTTGAAATGGGCTTGTTTAACAAGTCGTGGATCGACGAAACGGCCGTCTGGTGAAAGTATAGTGGTTGACAGACAAACTCTCGGATTTTAAGTCTTGTTTTGTTAAACAAGCCCATTTCAAATATATGCGATCCCGCTTAAGGGAGTATCGGCGCGTCTATGTGTCGGTAGTTGCTTTATGGGGTCAGAGACCTCCCAGGCAGCCGATATAGGAACAGCTGTTCACTCGGCGTACTACCAACGATAAAACTAGATGTCGCCAAACACATCCTTTTACATCTCTGTACCGTGTGGCGGATATACCACATTATTTACGAGAGTTTGGCTGTCAACTACTGACCGATCACCACTGATGAGTCGTGGATCGACGAAACGGCCGTCTGGTGAAAGTATAGTGGTTGACAGACAAACTCTCGGATTTTAAGTCTTGTTTTGTTAAACAAGCCCATTTCAAATATATGCGATCCCGCTTAAGGGAGTATCGGCGCGTCTATGTGTTGGTAGTTGCTTTATGGGGTCAGAGACCTCCCAGGCAGCCGATATAGGAACAGTTGTTCACTCGGCGTACTACCAACGATAAAACTAGATGTCGCCAAACACATCCTTTTACATTAAATACTTTACTTTACTAGAGCATGAACAGGGTGGTAGCGAGGGCAAAAATCCGCAAGTCTGGTCTCTCGGCTATAAGAGATTACAGACCTCAAGAGGGGCGTTTGAATAAAATCGTTTGCAGACCTATTTTTGCGCATGGTTTAAGGTCGCAAAGTAGAAGCAACATTACAGATCAAGTTTTTAAAGACAGTAAGATTCGTTGTCTAAACCAGTTTATTGATAACCAAGGATTGCTTAGGGTAAATGGCAGAATTTCAAAGGCAAACATCATTATGATCAACGGTTTCCTTTATTATTACCTTCTAAGCATCATGTTACAAAATTCCTGATTAGATTGGAACACATAAGGCTTTGCCATGCTGGGGCACACTCAATTTTATCGTAATTAAGATATTGGCCTGTCAATTGATTAAACCTTATTAAAAGCGTTTTAAAAAATTGCACAATTTGTTATAGGTTCAGGGCTAAAGCGTCAGAGCAACTGATGGGATCTTTACCTTTAGATAGAGTTTCGATCGCGCGTCCATTTTTAAAGGTAGGAGTAGATTTCGGTGGTCCGTTGATAATTAAGCAATCACAACTCAGAAAGTCCTTACGCACAAAGGCATATATAGCATTATTTGTGTGTATGGCTACGAAATCCATACATATTGAATTAGTTTCAAATCTCACAACAGAGGCGTTTCTTAGCATTAAAAAGGTTCATAGCTCGGCGTGGAAACCCAAGTATAATATACAGCGACAATGCCACGAATTTCAAAGGGTCCCGCAATCAGCTGAATGATTTGTATAAGTCTTTTAATTCTGAAATTAATAAAACGGAGATGGGAAACTTTTTGAGTTTACGAGAAATCGGAGGGCGATTTATCCCACCTATCAGCCCACATTGGGGTGGACTATGGGAAGCTGGGATAAAATCGGTCAAGTCGCACTTACGTAAGGTTATTGGCGATGCGTGCATGACCTTTGAGGAAAGAAGCACACTTTTGGCACAAATAGAGGCTATTTTAAATTCTCGGCCACTATGTCCCGTATCTTCGGATCCTAGTGATCTAACATGTTTAACACCAGGTCATTTTATTATAGGTGAACCGTTAACTAGTTTTCCGGAAAAAGATGTATCTAATATACCCGAAAATAGGCTGTCTTTTTGGCAGAAGTGCTCAAGTATTCGTCAAGTATTTTGGAAACGTTGGTCCACTGAAGACCTTAATCGGTTACAGAATAGACCCAAGTGGTTTAAGCATTCAAATAATATTGAAATTAATTCTATTGTTTTAGTAAAACAGGATAATTTACCACCTCTGAAGTGGCAACTGGCCAGAGTTATAGAAATACTTCCAGGTTCGGATGGTAAAGTGCGGGTAGCGCGCATTAAAACGAAGGACGGAATCTTTGTACGTTCTATAACAAGGTTATAAATAAATAATAATAAATAATTCTTTATTTAGTATAAAAAATACTATTACATGATAATACATGAAAATCCCATTAACAAGATGTAAGGTGTATTTTTAATTTATTTTTAAACTCATTTAAACTAGCAATGCTTCGAATATTCAAAGGCAGTGAGTTGAAAAGTCTAAGACCCTTATTAAAAACCGAATGGCACAAAAAATCTTTATCATTAAATGAAATATTAAATGCATCATTTGATCTAAGGTATCGTTGATGAAGTTCACCTTGTTTCTTCAAAAACTCTTTCAAATATTTTGAAGTATTCATCCTAATTATTTTATATATAAAAACTAAAGTTGCCTTTTCAACACACTGCCGAACAGGCAACCAACCCAAAGCACTTAACATATATTGTATTGGAGTATAAATGTTACAATTTAATATTATTCTCATACATTTATTTTGCAGAATTTGCAACCTATTAATATCTTCTTTGGTACATGAAAGAAGCAGCGTTGAACAAAATTCGAAATGTGGAAATATTATTGTATTATAAATCAAAATTTTGGAAGAATATGACAATGCACTTGAAATACGACGTAGAAACCCTATTTTCTTCCCTATTTTACGGCATATAAAGTCAATATGGTTATGAAACCGCAACTGAGAGTCAAGATACACACCCAGATATCTAATATCAGAAACTTTTTCTACAATGCACTTGTCTATAATGATATTATGATTTTCATTGGAAAATTTAACACATTGTAATTTAGAACCAAAAACCATATACTTGGTCTTATCCTTATTCAATTTCAGTTTATTGTAACATAACCATTTATAAAAAATGCTTAATTCGTCATTTAAAACATTTACTATTTCAGAATGATTTGTACCAGAGACCGAAATCAGCGTATCATCAGCATACAAATTTACAAAAGACTTCTTCAAGAACAAATGTACATCGTTAACATATATTAAAAATAGGAGAGGGCCCAGAACACTCCCCTGAGGCACACCGTGATCGCTATTTACCGAATTTGATATATTGTGATTCACTTTTGTTTTATGAAAACGACCACTTAAAAAATGACTTAACAATTTCAATGCATCACCCTGTACACCATATTGACCTAGTTTAACAAATAAAAGTGTTCTGTTTATAGTTTCGAATGCTCTTCTTAAATCTACAAATACACTTAGAACTATGCGTCCCTTAGCAATGTCACCCCTCCAGCTCCCACAAACATACTGTAACGCTGTCTCACATGAGTGATTGCTTCTAAAACCGGATTGACCTATGAATAACAAATCATTTTTCGCAAAATACGCTTGAAGTTTATCACGTATTATAACTTCCATAATTTTATCTACAACAGGCAATAAGTTAATTGGTCGGCATTGTTCTGGGAGACTTGGTGAGGGGACCTTAGCCACAGGAACGATCAAACTAGTCTTTAAAGCAACAGGTACAATACATTTACAAAGAATAACATTCAAAACATTGGATAACCGACTACACAAAAAATTTCTTTTAGTAATTTAACATTTAGGCACTGATCACCAGACGATTTAGGTTTTAATTTATATATCACACTTCGAAGTTGATTTAGGGATAATTTTGGAAATTCATTGAATGTACAGGACACGATAACACCCTCCATAGCACCTTCCAAGTCCACGCAATCAGGTATACTTTTAGCAATATCTTCTATACTTGTTTTGTAAAATAAATTAAAATTTTCCTCAGGTTGCAAGGATGGATTCTGGAATTTTATATTCTCTACCTGAAGCTGTGTATTATTTTTGTTTGCCACATACGTTTTGAGTCACCTCTACACTCATCAATGTTTGTTTTGAAGTATTTTTTCCGCTCTTTTCTAATTGTTTCCGTAACGTAATTTCTATTTCTGGTATATATTGTCCAGTCCAGAGGTGATCTCGTGTAGCAGAATCTTTTATATGCCAAATCTCTAGCAGCTTGCTTTTCTTTCACCATACGATTTATCCAAGGTTTGTCAGATATTTTGACTGATCGAATTGGACAAAAATCATTTATAACACTGTCTATATTGCTAATAAAAGTATTATACAACATATCGGAATCTGTCGAATTGGACCTCCAGTCCTTATCAATTAAATTTTGAACTACATTGTCAATATTTTCCCGTGAAAAATTACGACGACCGAGCACTTCATTGTGCACTCGAGAGAGACCTGGAAGTTTCAAGAGAATCATACGATGATCACTTATCATTGACATATCTTCATCCAGCTCACGCATGGTAAAATTATTTGTGACAATCCAATCGATCAATGTTGACGAATGATCAGTCGTTCTCGTATCTCGACGAATAATTTGCCTAAATCCGATATTGCTCTTTTCAGAGTTTTTACAGGAAGTGTGTCTATATTAAAAAAGTTTGTTTAAAGTCAGACCTTGGACATTTAAACAAACCACGATTTCCTCATCATTTCTGGCCTGATCAATCGATTTATCTTTTAGTTGCTATATTTTTACAATATTTTGTTTATTTCTCTCGATAGCCCTTTGAAAACTTTTACAAGTTTTGTCGAAAACTGTGTGGTTCCACTGAATATTTTCTATCTTTAAAACCTCTGCAGCATACTCACAGTTTACACAGACTCTACTTAGCGACATACAATCTGTTCCTTTGTGATTTCCAGCACATTTAGGACAGGAAACATTTTCCGCCCTGCAATGTTCCGCCTTGTGATTGAAACGCCAGCATATAAAACATCTCAGGACACCAATATGCTCGTAAACCGGAAAGCTCTCCCATCCTATGTAAATTCGTTTCTGGTTTAGCAATTTGTTATTGAACTCACAAGAAACCTCGGCAATAACATTAACATGATTTTTATTTTTAGGGACATAGTGTTTAATTATTTTAAAGTCTTCTGATGTATCATTTTCTTTACCGATGTTTTGTTTATATACACAATCTATTAAAGTTGGGATATCCTCCAAATGCGTTTTATTTAAACCAACTATTTATTATATTTCGCAATTTTGGTTGTTCCACCCTATAATTTTCTGACAAACAGTCTCAAGCAGTGTTCATAAGTTTTTGCAATGATTTGTTATCACTACACTCTATAAAAACACTACCTTTACTGATAGGTTTAACTTTCTTTACTGCTGCTGATAATTCCGATAAATTTATCTTTTGCGATATTTCTTTTTTAGTTTGAATACTATTTTGACTATTTTTAGGTTTAATTATTAACGATGAATTTTGTTTAACAACATCTGAATACCTGATTTGATTTTTCTTAGTTTCTTCATCATTAACATTGATCAAAACTTGACGAGTTTCCTCTATAAACGCATTTGTCTTTTCTTGAAATTGCTTGAATTGTTGCAATAAATTTAATTTTTCTTCGACATGAGGTTTACACTCATTAGAAAACCAGAAAATATTTTGATTATCAGACACACACTTATATACCGAATCTCTGATTTTAACACATGATATGTGAAAGTAATGATCGCAATACGATCAATACACCTCTTTCTTATTTGAAACAAAGTTATCATTACACAGAGCACAAATATGTGCACTCGCCATGATGGCTGAAACTGAACTGTTATGTCCGTTACCTTATGAAGTTAGTACTTAGTTGAGGACGTTGCCTCAAGGGGGGGAGAATGTTTAGTTTTGCCTATTATTTTGTTAAAAATTATATTCAAATAACACCACCTGATTTCGCCTGTCTATAACGCAAAAGACAAAACATATTTTTATTTTATTTTTCTATATAATTCACCGCCGCCGTACACGTGTGGCAGAAAAGCTCTTTGTTTTGCACCGCCAAAAGCAGCAGTGTAGCTATTGGTTTCATCTGATTATACTTATTTTTTATTTTGGATATTCACTAAGACTTGAGCTTTTGCAAAGAAAGGATGTAAAAGCAGAAAAAGTTACATTGACAATTTTTCGGATTGCCATTGGGAACTATTTTAATGTATAGTGTTGAAACTACACAGTAATAAAAATAAATTAAATTAACAATTAACTAACTAATATTATTTACATTAGATGTTCGAATTGTAGTACACCTACTGCAACACATATTTCGAATCGTGTGCAGGAGTAATTTGGTGACATCCCTGTTTTATGTTTTCTTTTATTTCGTCTACATTTTGCGGTTTTGACTGATAAACAAAGGTAAGTGCAGCTAATATGGCCATGCTAAGCTTTTTAAGCATGTAGCAGAGTCCCAAATAATTTTTTTGAATGGCGATATATGTATTTTTATAAAATATACCTTTGTGGACAAAACATTTTGTATTAAAACAATTTTTTTAAAAGATGGAACATAATGGAAAGGATTGCAAAAAAAGTTGCAATTGGCCATATTATCAACATCATGTCGGCAATATGGCCAACCCAAATATTGTGCATTGGCATGGTAGCGATTTAGAGAAAGAAATATTTGCAGATTAGTACCTATCGTTATGAAATCATTTGTTGTTCCAAAATAAAATAGTCAATTTTAAGGTAATTTTAAAACAAAAAAAAAAAATTAAAAAATAAAAATTTTAAAACTTTTGAAATCTTACAAAATCGATATAAAAAAGTACTTACTGCAAACAAATTTTTATTGAAAAGATTTAAGTACATGCTTTTTTATAAAAGTAAAAAATCATACTCGACGGTACAAAACTTAGCCGCAATCCGGGCACAAAAAATTTAGAATTTTGTCAGTTTTAGTTAGGCCCATACATTCTTCATGCACGTATACATTACAAGCCTTGCAGAGTCGCATATCTGCTTGTCGATCTTCTTTACAAAGTTTACAGTACCATGACTCTTTTGCTGCTTTAGATTTTTCTTTTTGGTGAAGAGCCTTAGATGCACAACGTGTTCTGTTTTCTTTAGAATTAATAACTTCTCTCATATTTCTGGTTTCAAAAAGGTCCCTGGTAATTACTTGCGCTCTGCAATTAATTGCAGATTTTCTTGGGGTTTTAACACTTGCTGTAACTTTGTCTGGAGTTGTTAACATATCAGTGAAGGATATGCCTTCATATTCTTCTTCGATTTGTTTTTCTAGGTCATCTTCATTGGATTCATCGTGCAAACTAAAGTCTGTTGAATCATTGCTGCTCTGATCTGAGTGATCTGACGGGCTAGCAGGCCTTTTAGCACGTTTTTTCTTTAATCCTGATGTTGAAGGCTGAGGTGTTGAGGATCTTACAGGTGGCTCTGTATTGTTTTGTGTGGTGACAGTTTCATCATTTTCTTGATGTTCATTTGTTACGGTACTTGGAGCATAGGCAATTTCTGGAATCGCGTTAGGGTTAAATGGATAAATTCCAGTTGCTCTGAAACCCGATTTTATGTTTGAAGGGGTCATTGTCTTGTCCCATACATTTGTAAATATACCCCCAAATCGTAGTCTACTAATGGCACGTTCTTCAGAATATTTTGACACAAAATCGAATGATCAAATAACAATAACTTAGATATTTACTGCTAAATTTAAAATTACTCACCTGATTGATGATTTTTTAACTGTCAAAAACTATTAATTTTTATAAGACCGTATTTTTACGCCCCAATTTTAACAAAACGCACTGTACTTCGCCGTTGTTTAGATTAGACTACATATAATTTTGCTCCAAGTATTGTAACAAGGGTGTACGCCACCTGGCGGGTTGTTTGGATCGAGATCATTGCACGTAAGGATTTATAACGAATTGGCCATATTGGCTGCAGATACCTAATATCTTTTATTGAGAGAGAAGATGTTTTTGGCGACATCTCGCGTGAACAGGCAATATGCCGGGTGAAACACAGTTCACAAACGATGGCCGGACAAGAAGTAACAACTCCATTATATCCTATTGCCAACACCAGATGCGCCCGAATCCCCTAGCAGGGAGGCTTTATTTAAGAATTGCTTGTTACATAAAGCAACAAGACTTTAAGTTATGTTGGAAATTTGTTTCACACTACCATGCTTTCACCAGACGGCCGTTTAGTCGATCCACGACTCATCAGTGGTGATCGGCAGGGAGTGTGACCCAAATTTCCAACATTTACAAAGAGCTTATACTAGCACGAGAATTGATTGAGAGAGAGAGAGAGAGATGTTTTTGGCGACATTTAGCGTGAACAGGCAATATGCCGGGTGAAACAGTTCACAAACGATGGCCGGACAATAAGTAACAACTCCATTATAGTATAAGCTCTTTGTAAATGTTGGAAATTTGGGTCACACTTAGTGATGCACGGTCCGAATATTACCATCAGAATTTCCGGTTATATTACGTAATATTACCTCTACCATCCGGTAACGTTACATTGTTACTGTAATATTTCCGAAAAATTTCGTTAATTTTCGGGGTAATATTCCCGGTAATATTCGCTTCAATATTACGTTAAAGTTGGTACCTAACTTGTTTCAACATGCTGCAACACGTCTAGTGATAGCTGTTGCTTAGCTCTTACACCATCGCTATAATATGTGAAGCTCGTTTACATACGAACTAATCGGAAATTCTCACACAATAACCGTGCCGAAATGAAAATTGTTGTATTAATGACCCCATCAACATACTTTTAATGAAACTGAATCTGATTTATCCGAGGATTTGTCAGCGAATGAGGGTTTAGCAAATAATGACTAAATATTTATTTTTACCGACTGAAAACTATTTTTATCATATGTACCTATTCTTTGGCCTATCTAAGAATTGTGTGATTAAGTTTTAACGATTTTTTTCAGTTTGTGATATGTTGTGATAAAAACACAAGTTACCTTTTTTAATTATTAATCAAGAGTTAATATTTATTTATAAATTTTGTTTTCATATAATCTTTATGTTTACTACTGCACATCAAAATAATATATTGTGTTGTTATTTCTAATAAACATAACCTGCATACTTAACTTATTTTTTTTTTATTATAAAATTTGTATTAGGCATAAAACTATATAGATTCAGATTTCAGTTTATTTTGTGTTTTATTGACCTTTTAGAGCCATATAATTGAGGCAATTATTGTTTAATTTGTTAAAGCTTCTTTGTATATTGTAAAACCAGCTTTCTCTAAGTTGTTCAGCAATATTACCTAATATTACCTAAAATTACGTAATATTACGTAATATTTCCAATGTTCTTACCAAAAAATAAATTACCGGTAATTTTGCATCACTAGTCACACTGCCTGTCGATCACCACTGATGAGTCGTGGATCGACGAAACGGCCGTCTGGTGAAAGCATGGTAGTGTGAAACAAATTTCCAACAGAACTGAAAGTCTTGTTGCTTTATGTAACAAGCAATTCTTAAATAAACCCTCCCTGCTAGGGGATTCGGGCGTATCTGGTGTTGGCAATAGGATATAATGGAGTTGTTACTTCTTGTCCGGCCATCGTTTGTGAACTGTGTTTCACCCGGCATATTGCCTGTTCACGCTAGATGTCGCCAAAACCATCTCTCTCTCTCAATCAATTCTCGTGCTAGTATAAGCTCTTTGTAAATGTTGGAAATTTGGGTCACACTGCCTGCCGATCACCACTGATGACTCGTGGATCGACGAAACGGCCGTCTGGTGAAAGCATGGTAGTGTGAAACAAATTTCCAACATAACTTAAAGTCTTGTTGCTTTATGTAACAAGCAATTCTTAAATATCTTTTATTGCTACCCAAAAGAGTCAAGAGGGAGACAAATCAGGTGAACGTGCCTAGCGATTATCGAAACGGTGTTGTAGGTGGTCGCTATCGATTCTCGCATTGTGTGGAGGAGCTCCATCTTGTTGCCACCACATTTCTTGACGTTCATTAAGTGGTATATCTTCCAGCAAATCCGGAAGTATGTTTTCTAAAAATTCTAAATATCGAACACCTGTTAGAGTACTGTCAAAAAAATAAGGTCCTATAACACGGCCATTGAATAAACCGCACCACACATTTATACCCCAAATAATTTGGAATCGTGTTTCCATCATCCAATGTGGGTTCATGGAAGACCAATAATTTGAATTGTGACGGTTACCTACCACCTACCTACCTACCTAACATCGCTCCACAATATTTTTGATAAAAAACGTGGATCTTCAATAATTTTTTTGCATCATTCTTCTCATTAAAATCAAGATGCCTTTGGTTATCACTAGGCTGTAATCCTTGAACTAAGTTCACTTTAAAAGGATGGTAATTAAAATCTTTTAAAATTCTATCAACCGAACTTCTTGAAATACCAGTTTCATTAGCCAGGGTTCTAATAGACACCTTGGGATTAAAACTTACATAATATGCTAATACATTAACAAAATTTTGATCACATCTAACCGTGCGTTCAATTGTACCTTGTTTATTATTTGGAAATTGTCCCTGTCTAAGTGAGCGTTCCAAATTCTTGAAACCTTTCTTGATATAATTGTTGAGAAACTCCCTTATTTTTCAAGCATTCTCCATAAATCAGTCTCATATCAACGTATTCTTAATGTTATACACAATAATTACAACCCGTATAATAAGTACTGGTCTAATACTTTTATTCCATACCTCAAGAATAATAATTGTTGATCTGACAGGTCAAATCATGGCAACCTGGTTTAAGAGGGGAATCCGAAATGGTTACTTACAAAAATGTCCGATGGTGGCGCTAGTGAATCTCATTTCATTCCAAGTTATTCATTTCTTAACTTAGAGTAATTTTCTAGAATATTTTAATACATTCTTCTCCTCAATAGGTGTCGCCAAAAACTAATACATAGTGGCAACAAAATCTCATATTTCTATTTTGCGTAAATTATTTTCACATTCTTTTTTGTGCTACTATTCTTATACGTTTGATGCTTATCTTCGCTTAGACTAGTTATAGTTATATACCATTATACATAAAATGGATGAATGTAAAAAAACTGGTTTTATTTGCGATAAATAGTCAAGATTTTTAAATATTTTCACAAATTGATGATTTTTGTGAAAACATAGGTAAATGACACCTTAAAACGAATCCCAGTTATTTTTGAGGTACTATTAAAATACTCCAATACAGGGTGTTCTATTTAAAAAACCAGAACTATCATAATACATACTTATCTATTCTTTGGACCGCCCTGTATGCTTACAGTGTTTTTCAAAATGTATTAGGTTAGCCCTGTTGTTTTAGTTTGTCAGTTTCAAAACCATGAGACGCTAATTTCATGCATCAAAGAGTGTCTTTCTTAATAGTATACAATGTGTCCAGAAACTAATGGACCAAGCGAAAGCCACAAATTCTAGAGCAGATTTCATGGCAATTCAACGCCAAACTTCTAATGCGAAATTGCTTCCGAAAGAAGTTATAGTTTTTAAAAGATGGCGGCTTAGCATAGGTTTTTTAAAGGTATCGCGAAAGCGCCTTTAGCCATTGGAGTGAAAGGTGACAAAGATATTTCCCTAAATAGAAGCATTCGTTAGCCATACACTGCTGAATTAAATTGCGAACTTAGGCGTCTAAACGGGTATCAACGGACATTTTTAATAAAAACTTCTTTTTCACTAACTTTTGGAGAATTCTGACATCATTCTTAGGAAATATGAAGTATTCTTATCTCAATATGATAGAATGCTGCATTTTCGAGAAAAATTAAGTTTTAGTTTAATATGCGGTTTAACATAGTACCTATCTATTTGATTTGCGATTGGTACAGTGATTATTTTAACAGTAAAAATTTTAAAAATTAAGTAGGGTATTAGGTATTGTGAGTCTATACAGGGTGTCCCAAATATAAGAAATGAACCATAGTTGTGTTTTTTTAAATGGAATGCCCTGTATATGAATATATTTTTGAGATTCCCCGTTCAAAATAAACCTAACTTTCATTAAAGTACATCTCACCTAAACCTGACAGTTTTTTAAATATTTAAATTTTTATAAAAATATAGACATAATATGAATGAACAAATTCACACCTATTTGTTTGTTCTTTTTAAGCCAGTCTGGGCTGATAAATATACCCACTCATCACTTGTTACGCCAAATATAAAAAACCCGCAATACTGCAGGGTGTCCAATAATATAATTTATATGAACGTAAAGTATAATTCTAAATAACTTGTTGATTTCAAATGGAACACCCAGTATATGAGGTCAAAATTAGATGCATAAAGTAATTATCTGTCAAATATTATTATACTTGGAAAATGTAGACCACCATGTATTTGATGATGCAAAAATTAAAGTTAAATTAAAGTTTTCTTATAGGTATGTATACTTATCTTTAATTTTGCATGGAAGAGGCACACATATTGGCAATAAGAGGAAGAATTTTCAAAAATATAATATTTATCAAGTCAGCCATGAGAATTTGAGAAGATAGAATACATTTCTTTTAATTTGATATTTACTGTCAAATAGTCTGTTGAAAATTCTTACTTAAGAGTTGAGAATTTTTCAGAAAACAGTTTTTTATCTGTGACATTTGATTTAATTCAATTCAAAAATGCGAACCTATTCCAAAGGAGAAAGAATAGACATGATTTTTATTCTGGGAGAATGGTCCAAAAACGCTTTACTGGCATCGCGAGTTTACGCTCAAAGGCTCCTCGCGCAAAATCACCCCAAAAAAGCGGTCTTCGAGAGACTGTTAAGGCAGTTTATCGAAAGATACCACCGAAACACAGTGCAACTGCATCAAGAACTTTTCAATATTGATTTTAAATCGTGTTGAATTTTGTACATGGGCAAGGAACAAAATCATCGCAAATGAAAACTTTTTTAATAGAGGAGATGAAGAACCAAATAAATGAAGCGTTACACCAGGTTAAAGTTGTTGAAGGATTTAAGAAAAGGATTCATATGTGCCTAGAGTCCAATCATTTTGAACATTTATTATAAAATTTATCAGTTTTTATGTTGGTATATCTTGTTATTTAATTTAAGTGAAAAATGTATTTATTTATTATGTTATTGTTTAAATTATGGTTTGTCAAATTCTCATGGCCGACATGACAAATATAATTTTAAAAAATTCTTCCTATTACTACCAATATGTGCTTTTTTCATACATTAAAAAAATATACATATCTATAGGAAAACCTTATAGTGATCAATAGATAATTAATTTCATCATCATCAAATACAGGATGGTCTACATGAAATTAACAGGTTCAATTAAAAATTTGCATAATATTATGAATATGTGCATTTTCCACGAAAACGTCAATAGTAACATAGGAAAGTATTATAATATTTGACAGAGAATTACTCTGTGCATCTAATTTTTACCTCATATACCAGGTGTTCTATTTGAAATAAACAAGTTATTTAGAATTAAACTTTACATTCATATAAGTTATATTATTGGACATCCTGTATTTAGTATTGGGGATTTTTTTATATTTGGCGTAACAAGTGATGATGCCTAGCCTGGCTTAAAAAGAATAAACAAATAGGTGTGAATTTTTTCAGTCAAATTATGTCTATATTTTTATTAAAATTTAAATATTTAAAAAACTGTCAGGTTTAGGTAAGATGTGCTTTAATGAAAGTTAGGTTTATTTTGGACGGGGAATCTAAAAATGTATTCATATATAGGGCATTCCATTTAAAAAACACAACTATGGTTAAGTTCTTATATTTGGGACAACCTGTATAGACTCAAAATATTTCTAAAAAGTAGCCCTAAATCATTTTTATCGAACCCATGAATAAAACTTTAAGGAAATTAAATAGTTTAGCCACAGTATTCCGTGTAGTATGGCGTGAAAAACCCTGTATATACGTTCCAACTACCTAACTGGTGAAATTTTAAACGCTATTTAAACCCCCACCAAGGGTATCTTATAATTTTATAATAACTACCAGTCGGGAGTTCTTGTAATCTCTCTATAGATCATAAAAAATCAGTTGTGTCACCCCAAAACTTTCCCGACTAGTTATAATAAAATCAAAAATATATGACCTGCGTAACGAAACAGAATTTTAATAATTATTATAATTGTATTATTTCCAATAAACTAACGTAACAAACTACTCGTAACTACTTTATTCCTTATTATATTTATCCTCTAACAGTAGGTATACCTACATACCTAATATTACCATAGCTGTTTATTCTTTGATATTACTGTACAGGGCTAAAGTTAATAATCCCTACTCCTAGTACACACGCATATACATAACCAAAGATTAATCTACACAATAGATAGTCAGCGTATATGGGAAAGAAAACAAAAATTGAAACTGTCTCGACACGAGCTACATCTATTAGAAAAACATGTAACCATGGAAATTATGGAAATTGTAGATGGTGTTATATGTATTGTGTTGAAATAAAATAATCATATGGGCAATGTTAGACAAGGACGAGTATACTTTCCCCTACGAGGTGGGAGTTTGTTTTTATATTATAGGTATCATATATGTACTACTGTGCAGCAGTGTTTTTTGTCGGTTAATATAAAATTATATGGTATACGTACACCTATCTACGCAAAGATTAATGTGTATGGACGAAAATAAAAGAAATTACTATAATAGTCTAAATATACAGGGCTGGTTCATTAAATGTTTTAGACAATAATTTTAAATGACTAAAATAATATTATTTTAGTCATTTAATTTTAAATTTCGGATATAAGGATGCATCAAAAAGTTATATTTAAATTAACGAAATTTGGCGTTATAGATAGGACTTCCGCTTATTATCTGATTCAGTTTTAAGGATCAAACTCAAACAGCAGATTCAACTTGTTAACATTATGAAAAAATAAATCTCAGACTCATACAGGCGTGAAATGCTACCCTAACTTTTTTATGCACATTTTTTGCGTGTGTTTCAATTCGGAGATGTAAAATCTAACAAATTATATACGTAATAAATGTATCCTTCTGTGATATTGATAGAAAGTCATCGTTATCGCGTATTATCGATTTTAAGAAATGTTAATATTAAAAAGGCTGTGCTTTTTACAAGTTGCTGAAGTAAATAAGGTTTGAAATTTCCAGCATGACAATAATTATTTAAAAAAATACGGTTTCGAAATGCAGGATGTAAAAAATTAGAATTTTTAATCTGTTTTTAATGAAAATTTAAATCTATTGAGAAACAT
This sequence comes from Apoderus coryli, assembly GCA_911728435.2. Lineage (NCBI taxonomy): Eukaryota > Metazoa > Arthropoda > Insecta > Coleoptera > Attelabidae > Apoderus > Apoderus coryli. The sequence continues at coordinate 1,381,277 of OU452206.1, read as the reverse complement.
GGTTCAGGGTTTTTGTGCAATGTATTTTACTCCAAAGATTCTACTCATCGATTATAACCGAATTAATTTACTCAAAAATATCTATACTAGTAAAATAACACAATTATCACAATTAGGTTCAAATTCTGCAACGCCGAATTGAAAAAAAACTTACAGTCTCCCTAATATTGGTTTTTGTGCAATGATCATAAAACTTTAAAAAAATAACGATTTATGTAGATTGTATTGTTAACACGTTTCGTAAAAAGCTTTAAAAACCCACCAACAGGGTGTTAAAAGTATCACGACAATAACTTTTTTCATGTTTTAACAAGTACAATCGTCTGCTTCAGATTGATCCTTAAAAACTGAATAACAGTTTCTCTATATAAAAAAATAAAACTCGTAAATATCATCCCCAAACATTTAATTTGAATACAATTACATAACACCATATTTGAAAGTAAATAAAAAAAAACAGCATTACCTAGTTTAACAGATTTGCAAATTGCAAATCAAAGTATCTATGTATACAGGGTGTTGCATAAGTACTTGTACAAACTTTAAAGGGTGATTCTTTGACTAATTTTAAGATACAAATTTCATATGTACATTCAAAGTTCAAAAATAATATTATATTTAGGATTATATGCTTGTTCAATAGCATCGCAATTTGGTGCAATTCGGGATACAGGTGTATTGATGACACCAGAGCTGTCAAAAGAACTAATAAAAAATACGAAAAATAACAAAATACAAATATCATTCAAAAGACAACAATGCACATAATAGTCGGTACCAAGCCAAATAGGTAGTAGGTAAATACAGATTTATTTTGTTTCGAGCTTGGGCTTGGCACCGACTTATTGTAATCAAAACTACCCACCAAACGGATACATTTAATTTTACGCAGACATCTAGTGTGAGCAGGCAATATGCCCGGTGAGAGAAAGTTGATAGACGATGGCCGGACGAGAAGTAACAACTGATTATATCCTATTGCCAACACAAGTATTTTTTTTACTGGCACATTGGAAAAAAAAATTTAAAAAATGTTTCGTTTACGCAACGTTGGGGATTAATGGGTTAAGTACTAAGTGTCAGTTATCAGTTATAATTTTTTATTTTCCAAGAAAGCGAAACGAGATATTTAAAACGGCATTGCGCCGCCCTCATGTATACCTCCGGGGGCGGCATCGAAAATCGCTACACGTCACAAACTTGTAAATGCTTAGAACTACCCCTATGTCAAATTTCTATTTTCTATCTTTTTTGTTTGATACCCAAAGCCCTATTCCTACCGAACTTATTATTTACCCGAAGAAACATTAAAAAGAAGTAAAATTTAAGTACCTAAACCTATAAAGTGGAACTTATACCTGAATTTATAACCCATTTTCTGCATCGATCTTCTTCTTTAGGAAATCGAAAGAAATGTACCTCTCGATTGTTTCTGTAACTGTTGTTACAATTTCGAAAAGCACATTGGTTACGACTTAATTTCGAATTGTTTCTTTCCATTTTCACAAAACACAAAAATTATTTAGTCACTAACTAGGAAGTTTCTCAAATAAAAAAAAAACACAACACAAAATAATATAATTAGTCTAAAATTAGAAAAACACAAAATAAGTTAAAAAATATTCACAAAAAAAATAACTACGCAGCCAAAGATTAAATTTAATTTAATATATTAGGTAATTCTCTTCAAAACAAAATCAGTAGGTATGAAAACAACCATAATATGTATACCTAATATAATATAGGTAGCACTGATAATTTTTTTATTATAGGTATTATAAGATCTACAACAATCTTGTTACATCTTTGCCACATTGTCTACGTGAAATATTTAAAATATATGTAATAAATTGAAAAAGTATCTAGTCAATTCTTAAGTGGAGTTATAATTTTGACAAAGAATAATGTACATTAATACCTACTTGATTTCGGTATTGGTATAAAAGTCTAATATCCACGAAATAAATTTAATATACCTAATAATCATTAATCCATGCCATACAACATGTTTCAAGACTAGACCAGTCCCATAAACAGTGGCGAGCAATAATTAAATCAAAAGCTTTTAGCTTTTAGATATTTAGATTTTTTTATATACATCAACAAATTATTACAATGGAGCCAGAAGTATGTTTCTATCTAAAAGCTTTTCATTTAATGATTGTTCGCCACTGATCATGGGACTGGTCTAGTCTTGAAACATGTATGACATGGATTAAATATTATTATATTAAATTTAATTCATAGAAATAAGGCTTTTATTTCAATACTGTACTTGTAATAAATCACCCTGTGTGTTTCTTTTACCGACGAATCGGCAACAGCACGACACACACCACATTCGCTTGTTTTTTTTTCTACCCTCCCTACGTATCCCCTCCAGATTAATACAGAATTTCATCAATCTCTCTCTCTGACAATACAGCATTGTCGGTGCATAACTGTTGCAAATGATGTAAATAATTGTTATACGTTGCGTTTTGTTTCTGATATTAATAAACTACAAAACGGTTTCTGGCTGTGACAATACTGCTCTATGCTTTACACGCTAGTCTACGCCACGTAGTGGCTGGCATACTTAGAGATGTTCTCATTTTAATGCATTGGGCTGACTATCTATTGTGTAGATTAATCTTTGACATAACACACACCATATACAACTATATATTAATAATATAAGTACGACAAAACCATTAGATTTTTGTGTCACTGTGTATAAACAGCGCCATCTTTTCAATGCTGTCCCAACTACACTAAAACTGTTCCTTGGCTAAATGTATAAAAAAATTATAAGAAAATGGCGGATATTTGAAGGGAAATTTAAGGTTTTTTTTTATATATGGATATTGTCTAATACAGAAAGTTTTCACGTACAATTTTAATTACAACTGATTGTTAAATATATAAATTAGGTAATAAAGTAATATTATCATCATTAAATATTAGAATCATAGCACAAAATGAGGAAAACGTTGCTGACTTTGAACTCAATTTATTAAGTAATTATTTATTGTTGTAGCCTCAAAATACCTTATTACCTAATCCAAACCTTAGTCCTTAAAACCCTATTAAAATTTTTGCTACCAGATACGTATTAGTGGAGATTTCCATCCACAAAAATATATCTGTAAATTTGAAAAAGTTACCCATGTTTGAACTCAATTTATGAGTTAACTATTTAATCTTTCCGCTTGAAAATACTTCATTACCTAATCCCATCTTTTGTCTTTAAAACCCTATGAAAATTTTTGCTAGCAGATACGTCTTAGTGGCGACTACCATGCGCAAAATTATGCCTGCAAAGCGAAATATGATGATTTTCTAACTCTGTTTTTGAACTAACTATCCAATATTTCAACTTCAAAATACTTCAATACCTAATCCCATCTTTACTCTTTAACTCCCTATCAAAATTTTTGTTACCAGATACGTATTAGTGGAGTCTACCATGCGCAAAAATAGGTCTGCAAACGATTGTATTCAAACGCCCCTCTTAACATAGTGAACAATTAAAAGCCATTAATTATTTATGAACCGATTTTAATTTTGGAAAATTTGTTGAATAGGCGATGGAAGACTACATACAAAATTATAAAAAAATATACAGGGTGCTTTTAAAATTTTAAAAGTTAGGGGTTGTTACTAAGGGATCAATATTTGGGGGATGTTTTTTTCTAAGCCATTTTAATGTATATTAGAAATGGAATGGATCAGTTTTTGTCCCATTCGAATATCTCTATGCGTTTAGGAGATATACAGGGTGTTTCATTAATATTGCAAAAAAATTTAGGATGAGTTTCCTTGCTTAAAAATAAGAAAAAAAGTTCATGTGAACCTGTGTCCGAAAATGCTTTGTTTCGAAGATACAGGGTGTTAAAATTTTATTTATTTTGTGTAAATTATTTAAAGCGCACAGTAACTGATTGCGCAAAAGTAAATGTTCACTTTTTTCATCGAGTGTGCTATGATTTGTCATGGCAATAGAAAGCAAATAACAAATGACAACTGAAAAAAAAAACATTTTAATGCATCTCATATTGACATTGATTAGTCAAGTATTTAATTATTAAGTTGGTTAAGCTTTTCAAAATGAATTACACAAATAGTGAAATGTGCGATATGCATTTCGTTTATGGCCTGGCCAACGGTAATTCATTAGCAGCTAGACGTCTTTATGAAGAAAAATACCCTAATCGTGTCATCCCGTATCATACGATGTTTTCTCGTCTCCATCAACGTCTTCATGAAAATGGAAGTTTTCAAAAACAAACCGCTGAAAACGGGAGGCCCCGCACAGCAGCAACTCCACAGGTAGAAGAACATGTGCTTCATCAGATTGAAGAAACTCCTACAACAAGTACCAGAAAGATTGCTTTAAATATGAATCGTGCTTTAAACGTAAATGTAAGTGCTTCAACAGTTTTCAGAATTTTAAAGAACAATCTCTTATACCCTTATCACATCCAGCGTGTACAGGCACTCTTACCCACAGATTTTCCCCTAAGAGTAGATTTTTGTCGATGAATGCAACAAAAACTTGGAGAAAATCCACATTTTTTAGGACGAATATTATTCACCGATGAGGCAAATTTCTCCAGAGAAGCCATAATTAATTTCCACAACAATCATGTATGGGCAGGTGAAAACCCACATGCAATTTTAGAAGGCCGTCATCAACACCAGTTTTCACTTAACGTTTGGGTGGGGATTATTGAAGACCATTTGATAGGCCCATATTTTTTACAACCGAGGCTTACTGGAGAAGTTTATCGTCGTTTTCTTGAAGATGTATTACCCATACTTTTAGAAGATGTCCCACTACAATTGAGATTGCAAATGTATTTCATGCACGATGGCGCTCCTCCACATTTCAGTTTAGTTGCGCGGGAATATTTAAATACTGTGTATCCAAATCGTTGGATCGGTCGAGGAGGAGCACAACCCTGGCCCCCGAGGTCTCCGGACCTAAATTCATTGGATTTTTAGCTCTCCATATCATATATGTAATATATGTATATATGGAGACTATTAGTTTCATGAAAAAAAAATGTTTTTTAATTTCACCGGAAATACTTCTTTTTGGTCATTTTATACATAAATAAGTAGTTTTAAAAAAATGTCTGTCTGTCTGTCTGTCTGTCTGTCTGTCTGTCTGTCTGTCTGTCTGTATCCACGAAAACGCAAAAACCGCTTAACAGATTTTAACCAAATTTGGTACGAAAATACTATTGGACATGGCAAGGAGCTGATGAGAGGGTTCAAAAATTAAAAAAATTCATAGTTCTTAAACTTATCCGAAATACTGCATAATTTTTTACGCATTTAATTGAATATAACGTAAAATATTGAACATAAAATATTAGACCACATTGGCGTTCGAAAATAGTGTAAAATGGGGTAAAAAAGATTAAAAAAAACGTATTTCTTAAAAATAGCAGAAATATTAACTAGTTATTGATAGTTTTGATAGAATATAACCTATAAAATGTGTTATGAATAACTTACTTTCATAGGCGTTCGTAAATAGTGGAAAAGGGGTCAAAACATAAAAAATATATATTTCCTAAACTTATTCGAAATATGGAATAATTTTTCATAGTTGTGATACAATATAAGCTAAAAAATATTCCATAAAAGAATTGGTTCACACAGGCGTTCGAAAATAGTTTAAAAAAAGGGTCAAAAACGAAAAAAAAAACGTTTCCCAAATATACCAGAAAAATTGGCTAATTATATATAGCTTTGATATAAGATAACCTAAAAAATGCAGCATAAAATTTTTATTCACATAGGCGTTCGTAAATAGTAGAAAAAGGGGTAAAATAAAAAAAAATTAAAATGTAAAAAATTTTATATTTAACTAGATGAATTGGTGTTAAAAATACACGACAAAAATTAATGTACCATAGGCGTCCGTAAAAATTCTATAAAAGGGTCAGAAAAAATTTGTATCCGTGATAACTCAAAAACCATATAACGGATTTTAACCACATTTGGTACGAAAATACTACAGGATAATTATAGGTGGTGATTAACATTGAGCGTAGGCAACGGGTTTAAAAGAGGTTTCAAAAATTTAAAAAATCATAGTTCTTAAACTTATCCGAAATATTGAATAATTTTTTATAGTTGTGATAGAATATAACCTAAAAAATGTTACATAAAAGAATTAGTTCACACAGGCGTTCGAAAATAGTGTTAAAAAAGGGTCAAAAACGAAAAAAAAATGTTTCCCAAATATACCAGAAAAATTGGCTAATTATATATAGCTTTGATATAAGATAACCTAAAAAATGCAGCATAAAATTTTTATTTACATAGGCGTTCGTAAATAGTAGAAAAAGGGGTAAAATAAAAAAAATTAAAATGTAAAAATTTTTATATTTAACTAGTTGAGTTGGTGTTAAAAATACACGACAAAAATTAATGTTCCATAGGCGTTCGTGAAAATTCTATAAAAGGGTCAGAAAAAATTTGTATCCGTGATAACTCAAAAACCACTTAACGGATTTTAATCACATTTGGTACGAAAATACTACAGGCTATTTATAGGTGGTGATTAACATTGAGCGTAGGCAAGGGGTTTAAAAGAGGGTTCAAAAATTTAAAAAAATTTTAGTTCTTAAACTTATCCGAAATATTGAATAATTTTTTATAGGTGTGATAGAATATAACCTAAAAAATGTTACATAAAAGAATTAGTTCACACAGGCGTTCGAAAATAGTCTTAAAAAAAGAGTCAAAAACGAAAAAAAAATGTTTCCCAAATATACCAGAAAAATTGGCTAATTATATATAGCTTTCATATAAGATAACCTAAAAAATGCAGCATAAAATTTTTATTTACATAGGCGTTCGTAAATAGTAAAAAAAGGGGTAAAATGAAAAAAAATTAAAATGTAAAAATTTTTATATTTAACTAGTTGAATTGGTGTTAAAAATACACGACAAAAATTAATGTTCCATAGGCGTCCGTGAAAATTCTATAAAAGGGTCAGGAAAAAATTGTATCCGTGATAACTCAAAAACCACTTAACGGATAACCTACAACATGCAGCATAACAATTTTGTTTACATAGGCGTTCGTAAATAGTAGAAAAGGGGGCAAAATAAATTTTATAATAAAACTAAAAAAAAATCAATTATTTTGCGTACAAGAATTTGGCCTAGATCTGGAATATAAAATATCTGCGTATAAATAGTGCCTCCAAAGAGAAGAAAAAGGCACAAAACCCGATACAAAAAAAAAAAAAAAATAGCTGATGTCTAAAACAAAACAAAAATTTAGATAAATGACAAAAAGGTCATAAAATTATGACTTTTACACTTAAATATGGAGAGCTATTCGTGCCTCGAGGGCAACAGCTAGTTTCCTTTGGGGTCACCTTAAACATTTGGTTTATACGACCCCAATAGAAACTGTGGAGGAATTAAGAAACCGCATCATTGCATCCTGTGAAACAATTAGACACACACCCGGAATATTTGAACGCGTTCGCCAATCAATGCGTCGTAGGATAGATGCTTGTATTACAGTTGGGGGTTCACATTTTGAACAACTCTTGTAATTTAAACAAAGGACTTTTTAATGAGATTGTCATTTCTTAAATATTTTTCTTACAAAATTGTTAATGTCAGTTATTGTTATTATTGTTATTATTATTTTAGTAGCTGACTGTTTCACAGCATTTTTGTTAAACGTTCGTTTTTTTAAACGCCCTTATGATTAATATTGATAAATAAAAAAAGATAATAATAAAACCTTTGCGTTTTTGCCTTTTCCAGAAAAATCGTTATTGTATTATTATGTTTCGAAAATTTAAGACAAATAACTATTGCTAAATCTTTTGTGACAAAATGCGTTTAAATTTATTACTTACAATAAATAACAATTAACCTTAAAACACTTTTCTAAGATAAAAGAAAATTTATAATACATAAATATTACCTTTTAAAATTACAGGCATTGACTTTTTCAAATCTAAATACCTCGAGAACGGTTGCTCGTAGCGACTTCTACCAAGTATGCATGTTTTGCGGAAAAACTGATAGATAAATCCATTTTTATTCTTAGAAATAAAAAGAAGTACGATTAAAAAAGTTATGACTCTTTAAATAGGTGAAAACATATGTAGGTGGCGCCACCTACAAGAAAACGCCAAACTAATATCAAAATTAAATTTCTCATGTCAAAAAACCCCTACATACTAATTTTTATTAAAATATTCCAATTATGTCAAAAGTTATTTACAAAAACCAAAAAAATAAATAAAATTTTAACACCCTGTATCTTCGAAACAAAGCATTTTCGGACACAGGTTCACATGAACTTTTTTTCTTATTTTTAAGCAAGGAAACTCATCCTAAATTTTTTTGCAATATTAATGAAACAGGGTGTAGAATGGATAAATTAGTCTGGGACACCCTGTACTCTTGGTTTAGACATACGCTTTTAAAACTTTTATATTTATGTCACATATATCGATCATATACCCACGAAATTAAATAAAAGTTTACTTTTCAGAAGGTGATAAATTATTATCAGTTCCTGTACAATTCTTTGGAGCTGGATATGAAACAACTAGTTCTGCAATCGGATACACTCTGTATGAACTATGTTTAAATCATGAAATTCAAAATATTTTGAGAGATGAAATTATGTGTACCTACTATCGCGAAGCACGGAGGCATCACCTATGATGCCATTCAAGAAATGAACTATTTAGATATGTGTGTAAAAGGTAAACAATTGAAAAACTACTCTCCAGAGGATGGTTTGTTTTAATATGCTCTGATTGTATTATGATAACTCAGATCTTGAGAGGAAAGTATGGACTATAGGCAGTTATAGATTTAATTTATACATGATAATGGTAAATAACCAACAAACGGGGTCTTAAGGAATTACCTTAATTGTCGTTGGTTAGTCTGATGTGCTGGCCAGCAAGGTTATTTATAGTTTTGCAGTTTCTACATTCACAATAATTACACAAACTTTCAGAGGTTGCGTTTTTTTTTTGTTTTTATTACAATTTAGATCAGAAGAAGCAAAATCACACCACTATGGCTGATAGTTTATATTGAAGTGGTGTTTTTTTTATGAGAAAAGATCGACATCGACAGCTTGTCTTGCCAAATACACGCATAAATTTTAAATTTAGAAAATATTAAATATTATAGGAAAAGTAAGTAAGACGCATACAGTAACAGTGGACACGACACTGATACTAACATAACAGCACAATAAATAAATCAACATTGTCATGTTTTTTCTTCTTTCAAACAATATTCTGTTCGCAGGAAATCATATTCCATTCAGTATTTTGCTATTTTACAATATAATGTGCACTTTTGTCTTGTTGAGACCGAATCCATGTCAATATACTACGCCAAAGATTAATCTACACAATAGATAGTCAGCCCAATGCATTAAAATCAGAACATCTCTAAGTATGCCTGCCACTACGTGGCGTATACTAGCGTGTACAGCATAGAGCAGTATTGTCACAGCCAGAAACCGTTTTGTAGTTTATTAATATCAGAAACAAAACGCAACGTATAACAATTATTTACATCATTTGCAACAGATATGCACCGGCAATGCTGTATTGTCAGAGAGAGAAATTGATGAAATTCTGTATTAATCTGGAGGGGATACGCAGGGAGGGTAGAAAAAAAAACAAGCGAATGTGGTGTGTGTCGTGCTGTTGCCGATTCGTCGGTAAAAGAAACACACAGGGTGATTTATTACAAGTACAGTATTGAAATAAAAGCCTAATCTCTATGAATTAAATTTAATATAATAATATTTAATCCATATCATACATGTTTCAAGACTAGACCAGTCCCATGATCAGTGGCGAACAATCATTAAATGAACAGCTTTTAGATAGAAACATACTTTTGACTCCATTGTAATAATTTGTTGATGAATATAAAAAAATCTAAATATCTAAAAGCTAAAAGCTTTTGATTTAATTATTGCTCGCCACTGATTATGGGACTGGTCTAGTCTTGAAACATGTTGTATGGCATGGATTAATGATTATTATATTAAATTTATTTCGTGGATATTAGACTTTTCTACCAATACCCAAATCAAATAGGTATTAATGTACATTATTCTTTGTCAAAATTATAACTCCACTTAAGAATGGACTAGGTACTTCACAAGATTGTTGTAGATCTTATAATACCTATAATAAAAAAATTATCATTGCTACCTATATTATATTAGGTATACCTATTATAATAGTCTGTCTCTGTTATTGCGATTTTCATTGTTTTCATACCTACTGATTTTGTTTTGAAGAGAATTAATATATTAAATTTAATTTAATCTTTGATACTACCAAAGATTAATAAGTTAATCTTTGGCTGCTTAGTTATTTTTTGTGAATATTTTTAGCTTTCCATATCATATATGTAATATATGGAGACTATTAGTTTCATGAATTTTTTTTTTTTTAATTTCACCGGAAATACTTGTTTTTGGTCATTTTATACATAAATAAGTAGTTTTAAAAAAATGTCTGTCTGTCTGTCTGTATCCACGAAAACGCAAAAACCGCTTAACAGATTTTAACCAAATTTGGTACAAAAATACTATTGGACATGGCAAGGAGCTGATTAGATTTTGGGAAATATTGAGCGTAGGCAAAGGGTTTAAAAGAGGGTTCAAAAATTAAAAAAAGTCATAGTTCTTAAACTTATCCGAAATATTGAATAATTTTTTATCGTTGTAATAGAATATAACCTAAAAAATGTTACATAAAAGAATTAGTTCACATCGAAAATAGCCCTAAAAAAGGGTCAAAAACGAAAAAAAAAATGTTTCCCAAATATACCAGAAAAATTGGCTAATTATATATAGCTTTCATATAAGATACCCTAAAAAATGCAGAATAAAATTTTTATTTACATAGGCATTCGTAAATAGTAAAAAAAGGTGTAAAATAAAAAAAAATTAAAATGTAAAAATTTTTACATTTAACTAGTTGAATTGGTGTTAAAAATACACGACAAAAATTAATGTTCCATAGGCGTCCGTGAAAATTCTATAAAAGGGTCAGAAAAAATTAGTATCCGTGATAACTCAAAAACCACTTAACGGATAACCTGCAACATGCAGCATAACAATTTTGTATACATAGGCATTCGTAAATAGAAAATTGTGTTATTTTACTAGTATAGATATTTTTGAGTAAATTAATTCGGTTATAATCGATGAGTAGAATCTTTGGAGTAAAATACATATCACAAAAACCCTGAACCATATTTCTCAATAGATTTAAATTTTCATTAAAAACAGTTTAAAAATTCTAATTTTTTACATCCTGCATTGCGAAACCGTATTTTTTTAAATAATTATTGTCATGCTGGAAATTTCAAACCTTATTTACTTCAGCAACTTGTAAAAAGCACAGCCTTTTTAATATTAATATTTCTTAAAATCGATATTACGCGATAACGATGACTTTCTATCAATATCACAGAAGGCTACATTTATTACGTATATAATTTGTTAGATTTTAAATCTCCGAATTGAAACACACGCAAAAAATGTTAGGGTAGTTAGGGTAGCATTTCACGCCTGTATGCTCCTTTAATTTACCCGCCTCTGAGATTTATTTTTTCACAATGTTAACGACAAATTGAATCTGTTGTTTGAGTTTGATCCTTAAAACTGAATCAGGTAATAACCGGAAGTCCTATCTATAACGCCAAATTTCGTTAATTTAAATATAACTTTTTGATGCATCCTTATATCCGAAATTTTAAATGACTAAAATAATATTATTTTAGTCATTTAAAATTATTGTCTAAAACATTTAATGAACCAGCCCTGTATATTTATACTATTATAGTAATTTTTTTTATTTTCGTACATACACATTAATCTTTGCGTAGATAGGTATACCATATAATTTTATATTACCCGACAAAAAACACTGCTGCACAGTAGTACATATATGATACCTATAATATAAAAACAAACTCCCACCTCGTAGGGGAAAGTATACTCGTCCTTGTCTAACATTGCCCATATGATTATTTTATTTCAACACAATACATATAACGCCATCTACAATTTTCATGGTTGCATGTTTTTCTAATAGATGTAGCTCGTGTCGAGACAGTTTCAATTTTTGTTTTATTTCCCATATACGCTGACTATCTATTGTGTACATTAATCTTTGACTACGCTGAGGTTGTTGCAAACTTAGAAACATTCAGATATTTCGATAGTATTTTCTTATTAATTTTCCTTACGCTTACCTCAAGCTAAAACGCGAGGCGTACAGGAAAATAAAAATATTGAAAAAATTTCTTTATCACTCATTTTGCATTGCTTATGGTCCGTTGGTTTCATTTTGTGTCTAACTCAATTTTATATAAATTAAGAGCGACTTTTTTCAAAATATCATTCAAATGTCCACTACGACTATGCACACGCTGAAGCACACGCGATAGCTTAAATTTTGTTAATCACTTTGGCCAATATTATACACGCTATGTTGCGAAAACACGACAAATTCTCGCATCCAAATGCTCAAAAGTTCGTGGCTTATGAACTGGGCTTTGATGTACCTCAAATGCGCCTCGTCAGGGAAGGTGATGATCAGAATCCTGCTTAAGGGCCTATTCAGCGATAAGACGAAATCAATGAGTTCGGTTCTACTTTTGGGTCAATACAACTTCCTATAAATGCAGAATTGATATTGTCTATATTCGTCTCTTCTTTAGTATATTGGTCGCTACTTCTTCTATATTGTCCTCATTTGCTCTACGTGGTCTTCTTGGTGGCTTCTAGTGGTGTAGAGTAAATTTGGTCATAGTGCGGTGTAGAGCTGGAAAAAAGAAACAGTGATGGGGACCAATTCTCTGGTGAGCAAACAATACGCATTCACACCAGAGATGCTACTTTCTTAATAATAACGTATAGACAGAACGAGTCGCTGCATGATGAAATTACAATTTTAAATAGTCTCACTCAAAATGAAAGCCCTTTATAAGCCCTATCTACTAATATATCGAAAATAATGATTAGCTTTATCACATTTTAATTTTTAGAGAGTCTACGAAAGTATCCAATATTGCCATTTTTGGACAGACGTTGCGGCGAAAATTACACAGTGCCGGGTACCAATCATATTATAGAAAAGGGAATTCCTATTTATATACCAATATCTGGATTGCACTATGACGAAAATGTATTCCCAAATCCAGAAAAATATGATCCTGAGCGATTCAGGGATATGAATGAAATAAACAAGGGTGGAATTTATTACATTCCATTTGGAGATGGACCTCGCAATTGTATAGGTAATATTAAATTATTAAAAATTTTGGTATGTTTTTATATTTGTTACACAAACATTTAATTGTACATTGTTAATTGTATTAACGGCAGCTAATGCGCCATGTGAATATATTAACTAAACAACCGGAGAATATGTAATCAACTGTGACACTTTTATACTTTTGGTGTACTGTTAAATAATCCTGAACAACTTTAGGCGCACTCTATGTGTTCATAGTTATTGTACTTAAGAGGGGAATCCGAAATGGTTACTTACAAAAATGTCCGATGGTGGCGCTAGTGAATCTCATTTCATTCCAAGTTATTCATTTCTTAACTTAGAGTAATTTTCTAGAATATTTTAATACATTCTTGTCCTCAATAGGTGTCGCCAAAAACTAATACATAGTGGCACCAAAATCTCATATTTCTATTTTGCGTAAATTATTTTCACATTCTTTTTTGTGCTAGTATTCTTATACGTTTGATGCTTATCTTCGCTTAGACTAGTTATAGTTATATACCATTATACATAAAAAGGATGAATGTAAAAAAACTGGTTTTATTTGCGATAAATAGTCAAGATTTTTAAATATTTTCACAAATTGATGATTTTTGTGAAAACCGTTAAACATAGGTAAATGACACCTTAAAACGAATCCCAGTTATTTTTGAGGGACTGTTAAAATACTCCAATACAGGGTGTTCTATTTAAAAAACCAGAACTATCATAATACATACTTATCTATTCTTTGGACCGCCCTGTATGCTTGCAGTGTATTTCAAAATGTATTAGGTTAGCCCTGTTGTTTTAGTTTGTCAGTTTCAAAACCATGAGACGCTCATTTCATGCATCAAAGAATGTCTTTCCTAATAGTATACAATGTGTCCAGAAACTAATGGACCAAGCGAAAGCCACAAATTCTAGAGCAGATTTCATGGCAATTCAACGCCAAACTTCTAATGCGAAATTGTTTCCGAAAGAAGTTATAGTTTTTAAAAGATGGCGGCTTAGCATAGCTTTTTTAAAGGTATCGCGAAAGCGCTTTTAGCCATTGGAGTGAAAGGTGACAAAAATATTTCCCTAAATAGAAGCATTCGTTAGCCATATACTGCTGAATTAAATTGCGAACTTAGGCGTCTAAACGGGTATCAACGGACATTTTTAATAAAAACTTCTTTTTCACTAACTTTTGGAGAATTCTGACATCATTCTTAGGAAATATGAGGTATTCTTATCTCAATATGATAGAATGCTGCATTTTCGAGAAAAATTAAGTTTTAGTTTCATATGCGGCTTAACATAGTACCTATCTATTTGATTTACGATTGGTACAGTGATTATTTTATCAGTAAAAATTTTAAAAATTAAGTAGGGTATTAGTTATTGTGAGTCTATACAGGGTGTCCCAAATATAAGAAATGAACCATAGTTGTGTATTTTAAATGGAATGCCCTGTATATGAATATATTTTTAGATTCCCCGTTCAAAATAAACCTAACTGTCATTAAAGTACATCTCACCTAAACCTGACAGTTTTTTAAATATTTAAATTTTTATAAAAATATAGACATAATATAAATGAACAAATTCACACCTATTTGTTTGTTCTTTTTAAGCCAGTCTGGGCTGATAAATATACCCACTCATCACTTGTTACGCCAAATATAAAAAACCCGCAATACTAAATACAGGGTGTCCAATAATATAATTTATATGAACGTAAAGTTTAATTCTAAATAAATTGTTTAATTCAAATGGAACACCCAGTATATGAGATCAAAATTAGATGCATAAAGTAATTATCTGTCAAATATTATAATACTTGGAAAATGCACATATTCATGATATTAGGGAAATTTGAAATTGAATCTCTTAGTTTCATGTAGACCACCATGTATTTGATGATGCAAAAATTAAAGTTAAATTAAAGTTTTCTTATAGATATGTATACTTATCTTTAATTTTGCATGGAAGAGGCACACATATTGGCAATAAGAGGAAGAATTTTCAAAAATATAATATTTATCAAGTCAGCCATAGCCATGAGAATTTGAGAAGATAGAATACATTTCTTTTAATTTGATATTTACTGTCAAATAGTCTGTTGAAAATTCTTACTTAAGAGTTGAGAATTTTTCAGAAAACAGTTTTTTATCTGTGACATTTGATTTAATTCAATTCAAAAATGCGAACCTATTCCAAAGGAGAAAGAATAGACATGATTTTTTATTCTGGGAGAATGGTCCAAAAACGCTTTACTGGCATCGCGAGTTTACGCTCAAAGGCTCCTGGCGCAAAATCACCCCAAAAAAAGCGGTCTTCGAGAGACTGTTAAGGCAGTTTAACGAAAGATACCACCCAAACACAGTGCAACTGCATCAAGAACTTTTCAATATTGATTTTAAATCGTGTTGAATTTTGTACATGGGCCAGGAACAAAATCATCGCAAATGAAAACTTTTTTAATAGAGGAGATGAAGAACCAAATAAATGAAGCGTTTAGAAGCGTTACACCAGGTTAAAGTTGTTGAAGGATTTAAGAAAAGGATTCATATGTGCCTAGAGTCCAATCATTTTGAACATTTATTATAAAATTTATCAGTTTTTATGTAGGTATATCTTGTTATTTAATTTAAGTGAAAAATTATGGTTTGTCAAATTCTCATGGCCGACATGACAAATATAATTTAAAAAAATTCTTCCTATTACTACCAATATGTGCTTTTTCCATACATTAAAAAAATATACATATCTATAAGAAAACCTCATAGTGATTAATAGATAATTAATTTCATCATGATCAAATACAGGGTTGTCTACATGAAATTAACAGGTTCAATTAAAAATTCGCATAATATTATGAATATGTGCATTTTCCACGAAAACGTCAAGAGTTATCCATAGGAAAGTATTATAATATTTGACAGAGAATTACTTTGTGCATCTAATTTTTACCTCATATACCGGGTGTTGCATTTGAAATAAACAAGTTATTTAGAATAAAACTTTACGTTCATATAAGTTGTATTTAGTATTGGTGATTTTTTATATTTGGCGTAACAAGTGATGAGATATTTATCAGCCTAGACTGGCTTAAAAAGAACAAACAAATAGGTGTGAATTTTTTCATTCAAATTATGTCTATATTTTTATTAAAACATAAATATTTAAAAAACTATCAGGTTTAGGTTAGATGTGCCTAAATGAAATTTAGGTTTATTTTGAACGGGGAATCTAAAAATTTATTCATATACATTTAAAAAAATGCAACTATGGTTAATTTCTTATATTTGGGACACCCTGTATAGACTCACAATATTTTTAAAATGTAGCCATAAATAATAATAAAATCATTTTTATCGAACCCACGAATAAAACTTTAAGGAAATTAAATAGTTTAACCACAGTATTCCGTGTCGTATGGCGTAAATAACGCTGTATATACGTTCCAACTACCTAACTGGTGAAATTTTAACCGCTATTTAAACCCCCACCAAGGGTATCTTATAATTTTATAATAACTACCAGTCGGGAGTTCTTGTAATCTCTCTATAGATCATAAAAAATCGGTTGTCACCCTAAAACTTTCCCGACTAGTTATAATATAATCAAAAATATATGACCTGCGTAACGAAATAGAATTTTAATAATTATTATAATTGTATTATTTCCACTAAACTAACGTAACAAACTAACTACTCGTAGTTTATTCCTTCTTGTATTTATCCTCTAACAGTAGGTATACCTACATAATATTACCATAGATGTTTATTTATTCTCTGATATTACTGTACATGGCTAAAGTTAATAATTCCTACTCATAGTACATACGCATATACCTACATAATATACTATACCACATACAACTAAACATTAATAATATAAGTACGACAAAACCATTAGATTTTTGTCTCACTGTGTATAAACAGCGCCATCTCTTCAATACTGTCCCAACTACGCATTATTTGTTTGTTGCCTACATTTATAAAAAAATTATACGAAAATGGCGGATATTTGAAGGGAAATATGAGGGATTTTTTTAAATATGGATATTGTCTAATACAGAAAGTTTTCACGTACAATTTTAATTACAAGTGATTGTTAAATATGTAAATAAGGTAATAAAGTAATATTATCATTATTAAATATTAGAATCATAGCACAAAATGAGGAAAAAGTTGCTGACTTTGAACTCAATTTATTAAGTAATTATTTATTTAAGAATTGCTTGTTACATAAAGCAACAAGACTTTAAGTTATGTTGGAAATTTATTTCACACTACCATGCTTCCACCAGACGGCCGTTTCGTCGATCCACGACTCATCAGTGGTGATCGGCAGGCAGTGTGACCTAAATTTCCAACATTTACAAAGAGCTTATACTAGCACGAGAATTGATTGAGAGAGAGATGTTCCTGGCGACACCTAGCGTGAACAGCCAATATGCCGGGTGAAACACAGTTCACTAACGATGGCCGGACAAGAAGTGACAACTCCATTATATCCTATAATTGGCTGTTCACGCTAGGTGTCGCCAGGAACATCTCTCTCTTAATTATTTATTGTTGTAGCCTCAAAATACCTTATTACCTAATCCAAACCTTAGTCTTTATCCCTATTAAAATTTTTGCTACCAGATACGTATTAGTGGAGATTTCCATCCACAAAAATATATATGTAAATGTGAAAAAATTACCTATGTTTGAACTCAATTTATGAGTTAACTATTTAATCTTTCCGCTTGAAAATATTTCATTACCTAATCCCATATTTTGTCTTTAAAATCCTATGAAAATTTTTGCTAGCAGATACGTCTTAGTGGCGACTACCATGCGCAAAATTATGCCTGCAAAGCGAAATATGATGATTTTCTAACTCTGTTTCTGAACTAACTATCCAATATTTCAACTTCAAAATACTTCAATACCTAATCCCATCTTTACTCTTTAACTCCCTATCAAAATTTTTGCTACCAGATACGTATTAGTGGAGTCTACCATGCGCAAAAATAGGTCTGCAAACGATTGTATTCAAACGCCCCTCTTAAGTTATCCACATAAGAAATAATCAAGGGTTACTCTTATATCGATGCATTCGTTGCAAAAAAAAGTTTTCGAGCGGAAAGTTCCCAAGGTGGTTTTCACCTCACCTGAGGAGCTGCAACTACCAGAAGAAGTTTGCACATAAGAAATTCAAATCCACTGGCGAAGAGTCCGACTATAGGGAATTTTGCGGATTGCGACTTTCTAAAGGGTTTACCGTGCTTTCATAGCTAACACTGAGTATAATTTACAGCATAATCCAAGGGCATTTTGGAAATTTATAAATAGTAAACGAAAAGAGAGTAACGTTTCCTGCTATGGAAATGTTCTGGAATGACCAACGAGTAATTATCGGCCCTGAATTGGCATATCTTTTTGCTGAGTATTTTGCGTCCTTGTATTCCGATCCTGACTTTGGCGAGGCGGGTCTGCCGTCGGGTTCTGCTCCAAATGCGATTTCAGGTTGTGAAATATCGATTTCTGATGTACCTATATACGGGTTTGGCTGCGTTGGATCTGAATTTTTCTTCGTAATTGTACATTTATCTTGGCTAGGCCGCTTCATCTGATTTTTCCAAGTCCTTGCGTTCTGGAGTATTTCCGGATTATTGGAAGTCTAGCTTCGTAACACCAATTTTTAAGAAGGGAGATAAATCAGATGTTTCAAACTACCGGCCGGTTTCTATCCTTACCCAAACTCTTCGAAAACTTCATTACAAAAAATCGAGCACGAGTTTTCATGTTGGACTTGGTTGACGACCAGCAGGGACGTAGTGACCAGTGTTCCGCGTGTACCACGGAACACGGGCCCGGTATTCTCAAGGGGCCCGGTACTGCATTCTGCATCTTTTCTATATTAAATACCTAAAAATTTTCGGATTTTTTTTACATTTATTTGATGATTGATAAGCGCATCAAGTAGTTTGGCTGCGGAATGGGGAATAAAGGCGGAGTTTTCACAAAAGGGAATAACTAGGCCTGAACGATTTTTTGATGAAAAGAAAAATCATTTTCAAGTAGAATCAAATGTTAAAAAATATAACGTCCGTGATAAGTGAAATTTGCAAAACTTTTCGTGGATTATCTGCAGATGTGATAGGTGATGATTCAGCTTCTGATGCTGAATTGTATAGGATGGGTCAGGAATTGTACATAAAATATTCCGATGACATTTCCGATACGATATCGTCTCAACTTGTTTCATTTTGGAATTGTTTTAAGGGTGATTTATGTAAGATAAAATCAATTAGCCCCAATGGAATTTATATTAATTGCAAATTTCAGTTCCTGTAGTAACTTCAGTGAAATATTGACGGCTTGCTATATTTTCCTGAGTCTCCTTGTATGTGTAGCAACAGCTGAACGTTCATTTTCCAAGTTGAAATTGATAAAAAGTTTTCTTAGAAACACCATGGGACGGGAAAGGCTGTGGGGGTTGTCAATTCTGTCAATTGAGAACCGGATTGCGTGAAAAATAGACGTGTCTTCCATAGTATCGACTTTTGCGAATATTAAGGCGAGAAATTTTTTTTTTTAATTAGATCAGTTATTTTATTATAGCTAATAATTATATGTATATACAGGGTACCTAATAACCGTGCAAGATAGAGAGTTAGTTAAATTAGACAAAAGTTGATGGTTTTGACAAATTATTTTTAGCTTTTGAAATACAGGGCGATTTGTGAAAAATGCCAAATCCTATTTTCTTAAATATTTCGGAAACTGTTGATTTTCGAGAGAAAGTTTTAAATGAAAAGTTTTATGGTTCGAACTTCTAATATGTCTATAACATGACACTTTCAAAATCAACACGTCTTAACGTTTCGTTTTGCAGCTGCCACCATCAACTTTGTTTTTCAAATACAGACCTGCATTTTTATTTGTCACTACCTTTATTAATAAAGTATAACTCAAGTACGGTTTCTGACATTTCGATTCGATAGTAGTGATCATCAATGATTTTTCCTTAATACAGACCTGCATTTTTTCTTAGCTAAAATACGAAATGTGTTACTACATAATGCCCTAAAAAATAATGCAGGTCTGTATCAAGGAAAAATCATTGATGATGACTACTATCGAATCGAAACATAGAAATCATACTTGAGTTATATCTTATTTTAAAGGTAGTGACAAACCATTTTTGAAAACAAAATAAATAAACTGTTGCCCTCGAGGCACGAATAGCTCTCCATATTTAAGTGTTAAAGTAATAATTTTATGACATTTTTGTCATTTATCTAAATTTCATAAATTTTTGTTTTGTTTTAGACATAAGCTATTTTTTTTAAGTATCGGGTTTTGTGCCTTTTTCTTCTCTTTGGAGGCACTATTTATACGCAGATATTTTATATTTCAGATCTACGCCAAGTTCTTGACCGCAAATTAATTGATTTTTTTTTAGTTTTTTTATAAAATTATTTTGCCCCCTGTTTCTACTATTTACGAACGCCTATGTAAACAAAATTGTTATGCTGCATGTTGTAGGTTATCTCTGTTAAGTGGTTTTTGAGTTATCACGGATACACATTTTTCTGACCATTTTATAGAATTTTCACGGACGCCTATGGAACATTAATTTTTATCGTGTATTTTTAACATCAATTCAACATATAAAATTTTTTACATTTTAATTTTTTTTTATTGTACCCCTTTTTTTACTATTTACGAACGCCTATGTAAATAAAAATTTTATGCTGCATTTTTTAGGTTACCTTATATGAAAGCTATATATAATTAGCCAATTTTTCTGGTATATTTGGGAAACATTTTTTTTTTGTTTTTTACCCTTTTTTAAGACTATTTTCGAACGCCTATGTGAACTAATTCTTTTATGTAACATTTTTTAGGTTATATTCTATCACAACTATAAAAAATTATTCAATATTTCGGATAAGTTTAAGAACTATGATTTTTTAAATTTTTGAACCCTCTTTTAAACCCCTTGCCTACGCTCAATGTTAATCACCACCATTTTTGTCGTGTATTTTTAACACCAATTCATCTAGTTAAATATAAAAATTTTTACATTTTAATTTTTTTTTATTTTACCCCTTTTTCTACTATTTACGAACGCCTATGTAAATAAAAATTTTATGCTGCATTTTTTAGGTTATCTTATATCAAAGCTATATATAATTAGCCAATTTTTCTGGTATATTTGAGAAACATTTTTTTTTTCGTTTTTGACCCTTTTTTTAAACTATTTCCGAACGCCTGTGTGAACCAATTCTTTTATGGAATATTTTTTATCTTATATTGTATCACAACTATGAAAAATTATTCCATATTTCGAATAAGTTTAGGAAATATATATTTTTTATATTTTGACCCCTTTTCCACTATTTACGAACGCCTATGAAAGTAAGTTATTCATGACACATTTTATAGGTTATATTCTATCAAAACTATAAATAACTAGTTAATATTTCTGCTATTTTTAAGAAATACGTTTTTTTTTAATCTTTTTTACCCCATTTTACACTATTTTCGAACGCCAATGTGGTCTAATATTTTATGTTCAATATTTTATGTTATATTCAATTAAATACGTAAAAAATTATGCAGTATTTCGGATAAGTTTAAGAACTATGAATTTTTTTAATTTTGGAACCCTCTTTTAAACCCTTTGCCTACGCTCAATGTTTCCCAAAATCTAATCAGCTCCTTGCCATGTCCAATAGTATTTTTGTACCAAATTTGGTTAAAATCTGTTAAGCGGTTTTTGCGTTTTCGTGGATACAGACAGACAGACAGACATTTTTTTAAAACTACTTATTTATGTATAAAATGACCAAAAACAAGTATTTCCGGTGAAATTAAAAAAAAATTTTTTTTCATGAAACTAATAGTCTCCATATATACATATATTACATATATGATATGGAGAGCTAAAAATGCGGGACCAAATTAAAAAAAAAAACAAAGTAGCAGCTGTAAGGCAAAACGGCGCGCGATAATCTTGAAAGTGCCGTCTTGTAGACATATTAGAACCATTAAACTCTTGATTTTAAACTTTGTGTCGAAAATCAATAGTTTTCAAAATATTTAAAAAAATAAAATGCGGCGTTTTTCACAAATCAGAAACTAAAAAGAATTTGCCTACATAGTAAAGAGATATTAAATATGCATCCAAAACTGCAACTTTTGTCTAATTTAACTAACTCTCTATCTTGCACGGTTTATGAAATAACATGTATGTTTTTTAGTTTTTATATTTTAAATTGTGCTTTGGTTAAGTTTGTTTGATTTCTTGATTTTAAACTTTGTGTCGAAAATCAATAGTTTTCAAAATATTTAAAAAAATAAAATGCGGCGTTTTTCACAAATCAGAAACTAAAAAGAATTTGCCTACATAGTAAAGACAAAGATTAATGTACCTTAATCTTTGGTAAAGAGATATTAAATATGCATCCAAAACTGCAACTTTTGTCTAATTTAACTAACTCTCTATCTTGCACGGTTTAAGAAATAGCATGTATATTTTTTAGTTTTTATATTTTAAATTGTGCTTTGGTTAAGTTTGTTTGATTTCTTAATAAACGTGTAAATATTGGTAGGTACTTTGTTTTTCAATGGGTTGTGGCGGTGTCCTTTATAGCTAGAGTTCCGGCTCTATATCCAATCGATTCCGGCAGCGGCTCGATTTTTTCGGAGATTCGCTTATCTTTATGCGCGAGCTAAACAGGATATTTGGTACCAATGACGTGAGATAGATTTGTGGTGGCCTTCCCTTGGAGTTCTGTTCTATAATTTTTAGAGTAATTCTTTAATTTTTAGTGTAATATTAGGTTAAGAATAGGAAATTTATTTGTTTAATTTTGTTTAACTTTCTTCAATTAATATATCCTTATGGGACTGTTTTTCTTTCCTTTTTTAATTGCAAAGTTATTCAATTTAAGAGGTGGTAATTATCTTTAAATTTGTTGTAGTGTATTGTTATTATCAAATTTTTGTTATCAAATTGTAAATTTGATGTGATTGAAATTGGACATCATGTCCGTTAATAAAGAAACAGAAAATAGAAAAAGGGCTGTAAGATCGCGCCTTCTAGGAGGCCAGTTGATGGTACCTGGATGAGAGATCACTTTTTCTGGGAAACGTTGAATGAAAACCGCAAGCGATTGGTTGAAACCATGTTTCCATATTAAAAACTTCAAGTTCCTTAACATATAGCAATACTGTTCACTGTTTACCGTAGGGGCTCGCCCTCGCCGGTCTTCAAAAAAATCAGGTCCAGTGATGCCTTAACCAGACATAGCAGCCCACATAATAATTTTTGGACTATGTAGTGGTCATTCAGGTTTCTCTCTCGGATTTTCGTTGGCCCAGAAACGGCAGTTCTGTTTGTTTTACGTGCTCGTTTAAGTGAAAGTTTGCTTTATCACTAAACATAATGTTTTCAAACATTGGGAAGCGTTGAAGCATATCATTTAATCATTTTCGTAATTCAGTCGGAGCGGATAGTCGGCAACTCTCAGTTCTTGAACGAGCTAAATTAGGTATACAGTAAGATGTAAATCTTGCTTCAGACTCTTGTGCAACGACGATTGTCTAATGTCAACTCCTTGGCAGCGTTTGTGAACTGATTGAGACGGATTTTGTGCACTGAAACTCTAACTTCTTCAATCGGTTGTTGTATTCGAAGAGAGCACGAGCGACCTTGATTGTGAATGTTTACACTGGAACCGGTATTCTCAAATATTCGATTCCATTTTCTGATGGTATCGTCTTTCGGTGCATTCCGCACATTATGAAATCTGGCAACCCTAGTTAATAGTTGTCAATCAAATTAATTTTGAAATAAAATTTGAATTTATCAATGCATGCTTTAGCATGGACTAATAAATTCAACCAACAATGGTTTTGAATTTCCCCTCAGAACAAAATAGACTTGTTCTGCTGAAAATCTTTAGATGACGATTTATTCTGGGTGACATACATACATACAAATATTAAAACAACTTTGTTGCTCAAATTTAAGTTTGTTACTATTAAGGAAAATAATTTACTTAATTGTCCTAAAAATATTCAAATTTCAATTGAGCATGGTTTGTTTGCAGGTGGCCGATTCGGTATGATGGTAACAAAGTTAGCTATTGCAAGTCTTTTGACAAATTTTGTAATAGATGAAGCAACCGAAACGCCAAAGAAGATAGAGTTTGAACCAAAAAGCTTTATTCTGCAGTCTAAAGTAGGATTACCGCTTATATTTAATAAATTATATTGTTATTAAGGTTTTGAATTAAAATACAACTGAATCCTGATTAACTATTTATTTATAATTGTAAAAAATGGAAATTGTAATAACATGATGTTTTAGTTCTATTTCTAACGTAAAAAGAAAACTGCTTGAGATATATATGACAACTTGCTTTTGTACGCGCAGCGCTATTCACAGATTGTAACTATGCAATCCGACAACTAAATATATAATTTTATTGATACTAAAACTTATACTTCCCCTCAATAAAATTATTTTAAAATATAAAAAACGAATTAAAAAAAAACATTCTCTTGTTTCCTAGATCTAACTCACTTCTAAATTTCTCAAACTTTATTTCTAACATAAACAATTTCGACAATTTGTTTTTCAATTTTCTCTTTAATGAAAAAATATTTAATATCGATATAATAACCCAGAAAACAAAAACCGATTACTTTTTCTGGGTTATTAGCGATACAAATAGATTATCCTCAAGCGCAGTCAATTATCTCATATTAAAATTAAAATCACTTAAAAGCTTTTATTAACCAGCATGCTTCTAAACTCAAAGCAACGTATTCTGATTCAGTTGATGATATATCGTTCTATTGTTTTTTACTTGTCCAACAAATAGTACAATCGAAAAATTTTAAAATATATTCTGTAGTTGATTTTCGATCTATAGTGCCCCACCCAATCAGAATCGACAAAACCACATAACATTTTCAGGGATTAATTAGGCTTATAGACTAACACTAAATGTACAGTTCCCTTATTGCCGAGTGCACCGACGTTTTAATTCACCGATTTACAATACACGAGTTTAAAATTGAAATTTGAAGTGCACCGTTTTCTAATCATGGTTTATATGTTCTAATCTAGGAAGGAGGTTAGTTAGGTAGGCAGGAGGTTAGTTAGGTAGGAGGTTAGTTAGGTAGGTAGGAGGTTAGTTAGGTAGGAGATTAGTGAGGTAGGAGGATTTAATTAGATCTAATTATTATTTTTACTTTGTTATTTCTAATTACTTTCCCGCACAGGCCCATTAATAAAATACATAAATATATTTATAGTAGTTTTCTTGAAATCTGTTATACAATCTGGCAACGCTGGCATCTAGTTATTCTATTATGCCACTAACCCAGAGATATAGAGGTGGGAGAACGCGCTTCGACGAGGGCGCATCATAGAAATCTTATATTATATTATGTACTCTAGAATGCTAATTAAATCCAGCCGAATACCAAAAAGTGTAACGGGTATGCAGAGTTTTCACGAACTACGCATGCTCCTCAGTAACTTATTTTCAGTACAGAGCTGCCATATTTAAAACTATTTTGTCGTTCGCCTTACAGAATTTATGCGACATATCTGTTTTATAAATAAATCCATATGTTGCGTCATACGAAACTGCTTGACAAAATCAAATAATTCAATGTTATCGGTAAAATTGCATACTGTTTAGTTTTCAGCAATATGAACGAAACATTCTTTTCCAAATCTTATTAAATTTAGGAGATTTCGCAACAGCGTCTGTTTTCGCAAATGACATTTCTCGTAGTGGGAATATCTGTCAGAGTCGGCTTCACAACAATTCAGATAGGTTTTATAATTGAGTTATGGTTTTATTCGTGGTATATTTTAATTGTTGATAGATATACCTATTTGTGATTAAAATTGTTTTTAATATTTGTTATTTTGGTTTGGTAGTTCGTTTATTTAACAAGCAATGAGGTGTATAGTGTTGTGGTGTAAAAATGAAGGTCTCATTCCTGGTATTAAATATTTTCAGTAAGTTATTGTTTCGGGTTTCTAACAGTCTCAGTTTGAGTCAATATGATACCATTGACATGATACTCATTTTTAGCTTGACAAAAAAAAGACATGATGTTTGGATGCGGGCATTGGGATCCTAGTACAGAAAATGTATGTGATGGGAATGTCATATGCAGTAAGCATTTCGCTGCAGAAGATATCATTTGTAGAGAAGACGGCAAGAGGATCACCCTCGTACCCGATGCAGTTCCCAAACTTTTGTTGAAAAGAAGAGATTATGTAAATGAGAGTGGAAGTTAAATTCTTAATCGTTTGATATCAAGACACTGTTTACTTAAAAGCAGTCTGTCAAAAATGCATGATATGTATGTCAAGAATATATTTCCTACGTTGTGTAGGTATACAAAGTTCGTTTGAATTCTGTTGTTAAACTGGAATATACTTAATTATAGAATCCTCCATGAAATTGCTGAGAATAAAAGTTCTACCAACCATGTTTTGTCACAAAATACTATTGCGAGTAGTACGGATGATATGGAAGTGGTTTACATGGACACGGAAAATATTCGTGAGGTCACTGTTTCTTGCACCCCTTCTTTGAAGGCTGTAGAGAGGTAAGAGGCCTAAGGTGGTTGTATAAACAAACAAATATTATATAATAATAAAATAAATAATTAGAATGCTCAAGTCCTTACGATATTTTCCAGTATTAGAATTTTTACTTATTTCTCGTTTCTGCTTAGATTTATTATTATTGGGTTGTACCTGTTAGACAATAAAGTATTTAGATATTTAATGTAATTTTTTATTTCTTAAATTCCTTTATTCCATTTTTTTATTTGAATTACCAAATGGTAAAATTTAATTTTAAATATACCTATAACAGTAATATTACATTTAATCAAAGCCGGTCCTGTTGAAAAATAAGTTACTGGTGATCATGCGCATTATGGACAGCTCTACACTTTTGGTTACATTTTTGTACTACGGGATTATCATTCTAGAGTATATATATATATATATATATAATATAAGATTTCTGTGTATGCCACTAACCACAACATGTCCATGTCAATGATATATACAGTGCGTAAGTACTAGGGATAGCAAAATAAATAAATATATCGATATATTGAATCAAAAGATATATCAAAACTATATATCGATATACTCGATATATCGAATGAAAAATATCGATATTTTATATATATCGATATATTTGCTATATTTTTATTTTAGAGTGGATTCTAGTTGTAAATAAACTTCAAATTTTAAAGATTCAAATAATTAAATAAAATAGTATTCATTAAAATTTATTTGGCTGAAAATACATATGCATTCCAAACAAACGTAAGAATATTCTTTAAAAATAATTACATCAGGTTATGAACAGGACAGAACTTAGAAATAATAATTTTGATAATCTATTTCCAGTTAGACGATTTCGATTTTTTGTTGTGTGCGTCGACTGCTACGGCAACACAACAAGGACCTTTTAGTTTTAAACCGGTGTATGTAAGCTACTTTCTTTAGCTACTGATTTCAGGATCCAAACGCGTTTGGATTCACATGTTCTTTCGCTAAAAACGCATTTTCTGATTCATCCCCACTTTAGCGCCCATCGGGATCGGGATACGTAACCCCCTTGCCTCTTTTAGGTAAACTTATCGAGCCTTCAGAAATCCAACAAATCCTGACTAATAAATCCCTACCAAGAAAACTAGCGAAAGAAAGCAGC
Organism: Apoderus coryli; assembly: GCA_911728435.2. Classification (NCBI taxonomy): domain Eukaryota; kingdom Metazoa; phylum Arthropoda; class Insecta; order Coleoptera; family Attelabidae; genus Apoderus; species Apoderus coryli. Next base: position 1,353,212 of record OU452206.1, on the reverse strand, counting down.
TGTAGCAGATACATTTATTTTGATAATGTACCGATATATCGTGTTGTATATATCGATATTTGTTTCGATATATCGAAAGAAATATATCGATTAAAATATATCGATATATTAAAATAATATATCGATATATCGTTGACATCCCTAGTAAGTACATACCTACGCTAAGTATGCAATAGTCTAACACATAGGTATTAGATTAAAAAAATATAAACACTGATTATTTTGTCTTCATCCGTACCTAATTTTGTTCAAAATAGTCTTATTATTAATCCCATGAAAAAAAAATTTAAAAATAGTCGTTATTTCTGTCTGGTCGATAATTTACCAGACCCAATAAGAAAGTCTATTTGTTGGGTATAAAATTTTACTCCTTTTACTTTATTCCATTTTACTGGTTTCTTAAATCCACAAGTTGTAGGATGTCACAGAAGTTCTTAGATATCTATTAAAACGAATAGATATATAGATCCATATAGTGAAGTCTACAACATGTTATAATGTAACTAATTTACCACAAAAGTAAATGGTACCTAGGTATGACATGTTGCAAAATGTAGTAGGTACTTCACTTAATTAAAACGATAAGGTAGGTAAAGGGGATAATATGTAGCTGATAGATTATATTATGAGGTTTATTGTATGTATCTTCATTGTTAAGTGCTGTCGATTAGACGCACACAAGTTTATTTGAAACTTAAGCGTCTTTTGATACAATATTATTGTAAATATTTATATTAATTGAAATAAACACTACTACTATAATACTACATTTATTTTTTAAATTTAAACAGCATACATTAAAATGCCAACGTGCCGAGCCAATCAAAATCTGTATATTATGCGCATGCGGGATGGGGGCAATTCACCTGATGTTATTATTTTCGTCTGTTTGGCGCAATACTAAAAAAAACAAACATTGAAAATAATTTTGCAAATTTATGCTCAATTTTCTTCATATACCAATAATATTATTGTTTATTTTGTGTAAAAGAGCAATTTTCATTGCTAATATTCTATCTATGTCGAGTTTGTTTTCTTTTAAACAGAAATGCCATTGTTGTGTAGATATGCAGACATTATTTGTTATTTAATATTTTGTGTTTAATTCTAGCAAAGTCTATATATTTATATTGGATAAACTTGGGTTCTACCGTTGGTTATAGTTATAGCACAGCTAATATTAGTTGTGGTTATAGCATAGAATAAGGAATCAAGGAAGCAACGCTACGGTAGGAAAGTACATCTATGTTGAGATTGGAACTCTTAACCTAAACCACTTCATATGGCTAATATGCACAAACAGAGAAGTTTTCCAAAATGTCATAATGGAGAAGAAATTATATTAGATAACTGCAATAGAAGCGGTTCTAGAGGTTGGGCATTTATTTATCTACTTAATAATATGGGTGTTTGTGGAAATCTTGCTTTTAGGTTTTGTAAGTTCATGTACAAAACGCAGCATAAAGACTGGAGGTTCTATTCGTATTGGTGGAATGTGCCCCTCACGAATTTCAGTCGATGTAGCAACAGATGGTAACAAATTAATGTAATTTTACTGGTATAGATTTATATTAATTTTTTAACAGGTTACGTACAAGTAAAACTTGCTGAAACATATGGGACACAGCGACGAGTTAAGAACAAAAAGTTTATCAAATGCAGAGCAACAGACTATTGTTTCCCAATTAATGGCAGGAGTATCTAACAGCAGACTTATTCAGGATGCTAGAACGATTCTAATAATCAGTTAGAAAGAATAAATTTGGTAACACTATCCTGATATTTATTTAATAATATACCTACATATATCATTTAAATTGTTACATCGATTATTTGGTTTGGTGGGTTTTTTATAAGTGTGCATTTGCTAGTTAACGTTTTTAATTTATTATTACTTTTTCAGAGTGCGTACTATTTCAATTTAGATATTTTCCTTTTAATTGTATCACTTTTTCACATTACATACTATTTTTTCTTATTGTGACTTGTATAATTTTATATTAGATTTGTTTTGTGTTGTACCTTATAATATATATGTATGTAAGGTAGTGGTGTATTTGTATTAATTTGTATGTTCATAGTAATTATTATTTATTATCATTGTGTATAATTTAATATATATAGTTAAAAATAAATTATTGAGAATAATGTGCCTTTTTTTTATTTCCTGACTTCCTATCTGTAATGCATAAAATGATTTTAAAATTAGATAGGTATCTTCAAATTATACATAAATATATTTGAGTATCGTTTTTCCGATATACGAAATGAAGGTTTTTCAGCTAGGTATATCAAGAAATACCTACTACAAAGGAAAGTTCAACAGACTTTCTTAGAGCATACCTTATACATATTAATATTTAAATAATTTTACTGAAAAACTCATTCCAATTAAATATCGACTAAATTTCAGTTGCAAAATAAGTTGAATAGCGGTTAAATTCAAATTCAAAAGCGCGCCAAGGAAAGCCCCGCCCCAAATGCTCTGATTGGCTCGGCACGTTGGCATTTTAATGTATGCTGTTATGTAAAAAAAAAGGGTTGTGTACAGTTTCGATACCGATAACTAAGAGTATCGATACTTTTTAAACAAGTAACTTGGCAAAAAGTATCGGTATCGATACTTTTTATTATTTTTTCGCCTGCCTGCACATAAACAGAGTTTTACCGCCCGCATATGCGGGCGGTAAATGACCAGTTAGCGCCCGCTCATTTTATTTTTTTTTCATAGATGGCGCTACTGTTAGATTTCCAATAATAACGTTAACATCAGTAGTTTTCACTCACTTAACTTAAAGTGCATTCCATCTAGAGGATAAGTTGACAATTAATTGAGAAAGTTTACTTAGGTAGTCGTTTGCCATTCCGCTAATCTCATTTAATTATTTAAATTTGTCCATTATTAATTAGTAATCACTTTTTAATTAATATTATAGTACCGAAATATACCTAAGATTCTAAAATCAAATTTCTATAGCGTACACGCTCAGATAATAATTTGACAGTTTCTTTCTACATTTAAAATACTCAACACTGACATGTGAGCCTGTCACATAAGTTTATCTGATCTGAGTTTGTCAAAGGATAACGCCTATTATCATGTACGTCAAAAAATACTCCTATTAATTTCTGTCAAAAACTGTCAGTTCATAACAGTAATAATTAATTATTAAAATAAAGTTCTTTTGGTTTAATATTGTAGTATGAAGAGGCAGTCGAAAAACAGTTGTAAGCACCACTGGCGGTAAAGCCGCTGCAGCCCTTCGCTATATAGCTGCCCTCGCTCGCTTCGCTCACTCGTGCGTCTATACAGCGGCGGGCTGCAACGAATGCTTTACCGCCCTTTATACTTAATATACTATTAGCGTCCCTATGCTCGTGTATTAATGACCATCATGACTACATGATCGTTGCATAATATCCTATAAATTATGAATGGTATTACAAATCATCCTCAGTACTTTACTACAGACATGGATTTACAATTTCCATTTTCATGACCTGCAAATTTTTTTTAACTTACTTTTTTTTCTTATTTAGAGGAGAAATGGCTGTACATTACCCAAAAGAACCTCGTAGGAAGGTTTTGGTTGGGTTGTAGAAGCCCAATCAAGTGATTTAGATTAGTGATTTACAAAATGCGACATCTTTTAACATTTTTTTGTTTTACTACAGTGACAGAGTGACTCGGTTCTATAGAGTAGAGTCAATGGATATCTGTTTTTTAATTGGTTGGACAATTTTTGCTTTACTATGGCTGCCGGTATTCGGTGTTGCCATATAAGTCAAAGCATTGTCTTTATAAACCTATAATATATAACCTTATAAAGACAATGGTCAAAGCTCCTTATTAAATCTTTGCCATAAGTGATCGAATTTAAGACTGCTTTTCGAAAACTTGAGTTTTACTAATTACCTATCAAATATAAAGCTTATTTTTTTACAATGTTGTAAATACAGGAAGGTAATGGGTAATATCTATTAAAATCAGTAAAAGAGAGGTAAATACTGGAAAAATATGGTTTTAAAACCATTAAAAATCTATAGGTATAAATAAGTACCTAGGTATACCAAAATTAAGTTTTTGAACATAATATTATAACTACAATACCCTTGTTGTTTATAAAGACAATGGTCGCGTTCATCACAATCTTTAGACCGATCTATCATTTCGTGGTTCTGCTGAAAGCGCTTTGAGGATGATGCAACAAAAGTGAAAAGTGTCAAGAACATAACCTAAATTATTTGATATTATTATTTGTCATCAGAAAGAAAAATTAAAAATTATCCTTTACGTTTTGTTAAGTTTCTGAGAATAAGTAAAAAAAGGATCCTATTTATTTATTGCACTGGTTTGTTTTCACAAACATGTTTGTTTTGTTTATTTTATAAATGACAGATTCCATCGCTCGAGTAGCGTATTTCAAATCTGATGGAAAAAATGGCTTCCGCTACTGGAGCGCTCACCACTGTGATCAGTGGTGACCATTGATATGCGTTCAGCAGAAAATTTATGATCGCTCCTGTAGCGATTTGTTGTGATGAACGCGACCAATGACAATACGTAATCGTTAAAATTTATCCTTAATTTTAAAGTTCTGCTTGTGGTATTTCCCCGGTAATTATTCACAAAGATCATCTGATAAAAGTTATTCGACGTGGCCCGGCTCGTGAATCAACGCTGGAGGACCGCAGCATAACATATATAGTTATATAATGATATACAAGTTTAAAAAGCCCGCCAAACGTTATTTAGTTTGGTCTTGTATCGTATAGTGGCGCTAATATCGGTCTGCGTGACCGTGTTGCACAACAGAACTGACACTCTTCACGCTTCCCCTGGTAATTGTCTTTAAAAGAAAGACTATGTCCTGGTTATTTATCTCTCTGTGAAAAGACAACAGTGCTGAATTGGCAAAATCCTAAAATTGCCGGTGGTTTTTGATTTGAGGAAAGAAGACCCTAATGAAAACTGTGATCTCCAATCCTCGGTATCGTTCGTTATATTTCGTAATTCTGTGGAAATTCCAGATGTCCGATTTGCGACAGCCCATGTTGTCATATGTACCTTAATACAAAATGTTGAAATATATTATTAGGTTCGTTCCAACCCCCTTAAAAACCGTGTAACGGTTATGCTCATGCGCAATACATTAAATGCGTTCCGACCGAGCGATGATCGTTCATTGTGCGATTTCGTTAACGTTCCAACCAAACCTCTGACTGTTCAAGAACCGGTTTTGGCACCGAAATTTCGATCACAGCAGGTGAAAAGCAAATACCGTTTTGACTGATCCACGACTGACATGCGCAATTTAATTTTTTTTCACTCTGTTCCATGTTATGTATGACTCCTGTTAAACAACCAATGTCTAACCACTAACCGTTTTTGCTTTTGAATACGTTTTCATTGTTTTCGGGATTCTACTAATTGTTTGTGTTGTGCTACCTAGTGTTTAATAAAGAAATAAAACAATACATTTTAAGAAAAATGAGTGATGACGGAAGCAGTTATTTGTTGGACACTACTGACACAGGTAAAGACGATTTAAATAATTAAATGTTTATTTAAAATTAAGTATAGAGTACGTTATTACATATTTAATGTTTTTTATTTAGATACGTATTTAGAAATATAATCATGATAGAGTTTATACCCTACCGAAATGGTATAAACGGTGATCATAGTAAAATAACAAGCTATATACATAATCAGAAATCTTACAATAAATTAATTGTAATTTCCACACTTAGGTACCTATTTAAAAATAAATCAGCGTTTTCTGTTTCAACGACCTATCTGTTATGTACCGAAATAAAACCGTACCAGGTCAACGCATGCCCCTGCAATCGATCTTGACAGTCCCGAAACAGTTTCATGACGATACGAAAACCGGGCGTTGGAACGAACCTATTGTTAATCAATAGCATTGTCTTTTGTTTTTGAAGACAATGTCAAATGTCAGTAGCATTGTCTTTCTATTATCTAACAGAGGGATGGTTTTTGATGGTGAATACAAACTTTGACTAACTGTGAGATAATTTTTATCTGACTGATAATTAACAGTCTGAAAAGTCACAGTTTGGTGAATACGGCCGTTAGTTTACTTGCACAGTCATGTTGAAACATGGTGTACATTATATTTTCTGTCAAATCACATCAGCATAGAAAAAAACAATTTTTTGTCATTTTGGCAACACTGCAGATGTATGAAAGCCAGAGATATACAGAGGGGAGAATGCACATCAACCTGCGCGAATTGGTTCAGCATGCGTCCACCATATTGAAGCGTGAAATCTACTAAAGTAGCAGACTGGAACCCATGCTTTACTTGATTGAGTAGCCTTGGCTCGTAGTCATAGAAATCTTATATATGTACTCTAGAATGCTAATTAAATCCAGCCGAATACCAAAAAGTGTAGCGGGTATGCAGAGTTTTCACGATCTACGCATGCTCCTCAATATCTTATTTTCAGTACAGAGCTGCCATATTTAAAACTATTTTGTCGTTCGCCTTACAGAATTTATGCGACATATCTGTTTTATAAATAAATCCATATGTTGCGTCATACGAAATACGAAACTGCTTGACAAAATCAAATAATTAAATAATATGGTAAAATTGCATACTGTTTAGTTTTCAGCAATATGAACGAAACATTTTTTTCCAAATCTTATTAAATTTAGGAGATTTCGCAACAGCGTCTGTTTTCGCAAATGACGTTTCTCGTGGTGGGAATATCTGTCAGAGTCGGCTTCACAACAATTCACATAGGTTTTATAATTGAGTTATGGTTTTATTCGTGGTATATTTTAATTGTTGATAGATATACCTATTTGTGATTAAAATTGTTTTTAATATTTGTTATTTTGGTTTTAGTTCGTTTATTTAACAAACAATGAGGTGTACAGTGTTGTGGTGTAAAAATGAAGGTCTCATTCCTGGTATTAAATATTTTCAGTAAGTTATTGTTTCGGGTTTCTAACAGTCTCAGTTTGAGTCAATATGATACCATTGACATGATACTCATTTTTAGCTTGACAAAAAAAAAGACATGATGTTTGGATGCGGGCATTGGGATCCTAGTACAGGAAATGTATGTGATGGGAATGTCATATGCAGTAAGCATTTCGCTGCAGAAGATATCATTTGTAGAGAAGACGGCAAAAGGATCACCCTCGTACCCGATGCAGTTCCCAAACTTTTGTTGAAAAGAAGAGATTATGTAAATGAGAGTGGAAGTTAAATTCTTAATCGTTTGATATCAAGACACTGTTTACTTAAAAGCAGTCTGTCAAAAATGCATGATATGTATGTCAAGAATATATTTCCTACGTTGTGTAGGTATACAAAGTTCGCTTGAATTCTGTTGTTAAACTGGAATATACTTAATTATAGAATCCTCCATGAAATTGCTGAGAATACAAGTCTACCAAGCATGTTTTGTCACAAAATACTATTGCGAGTAGTACGGATGATCTGGAAGTGGTTTACATGGACGGAAAATATTTGTGAAGTCACTCTTTCTTGCACCCCTTCTTTGAAGGCTGTAGAGAGGTAAGACGCCTAAGGTTGTATAAACAAACAAATATTATATAATAATGAAATAAATAATTAGAATGCTCATGTCCTTACGATATTTTCCAATATTGGGTTGTACCTGTTAGACAATAAAGTATTTAGATATTTAATGTAATTTTTTATTTCTTAAATTCCTTTATTCCATTTTTTTATTTGGATGTTACCAAATGGTAAAATTTAATTTTAAATATACCTATAACCAAAGATTAATTGTGTACATTAATCTTTGCTATAACATAACAGTAATATTACATTTAATCAAAGCCGGTCCTGTTGAAAAATAAGATACTGGTGATTATGCGCATTATGGACAGCTCTACACTTTTGGTTACATTTTTGTACTACGGGATTATCATTCTAGAGTATATATATATATATATATATGACCGGCAATTGGGAGATGTTGGTTCAAATCCAGCTTGTGTCACGAGATTTTTTTGATTCGTACAAGTTAGTTTATTTCATTTTTCTTTGTATATCGGTGATATACTATACTCTGTCAACTTAGTTGAATATCTTTGTTGGTTTATTTATATTTATATTTATTTGCGATGAGCAAAAGAGAAATAACATTGCATTATGGCAGTGTGTAGTCTATGTTGCCTTTGAATTAAAAGGTCGAGGCGTAGCACAGCACATAGGAAGCAAGGCATGTACGAATTAAAGAAGTTTCTTTCATGTGCCACGATAGTTTAATTGGTTAAAACACCTGACCGGCAATTGGGAGATGTTGGTTCAAATGCAGCTTGTGTCACGAGATTTTTTTGATTCGTACAAGTTAGTTTATTTCATTTTTCTTTGTATATCGGTGATATACTATACTCTGTCAACTTAGTTGAATATCTTTGTTGGTTTATTTATATTTATATTTATTTGCGATGAGCAAAAGAGAAATAACATTGCATTATGGCAGTGTGTATAGTCTATGTTGCCTTTGAATTAAAAGGTCGAGGCGTAGCACAGCACATAGGAAGCAAGGCATGTACGAATTAAAGAAGTTTCTTTCATGTGCCACGATAGTTTAATTGGTTAAAACACCTGACCGGCAATTGGGAGATGTTGGTTCAAATCCAGCTTGTGTCACGAGATTTTTTTGATTCGTACAAGTTAGTTTATTTCATTTTTCTTTGTATATCGGTGATATACTATACTCTGTCAACTTAGTTGAATATCTTTGTTGGTTTATTTATATTTATTTGCGATGAGCAAAAGAGAAATAACATTGCATTATGGCAGTGTGTAGTCTATGTTGCCTTTGAATTAAAAGGTCGAGGCGTAGCACAGCACATAGGAAGCAAGGCATGTACGAATTAAAGAAGTTTCTTTCATGTGCCACGATAGTTTAATTGGTTAAAACACCTGACCGGCAATTGGGAGATGTTGGTTCAAATCCAGCTTGTGTCACGAGATTTTTTTGATTCGTACAAGTTAGTTTATTTCATTTTTCTTTGTATATCGGTGATATACTATACTCTGTCAACTTATTTGAATATCTTTGTTGGTTTATTTATATTTATATTTATTTGCGATGAGCAAAAGAGAAATAACATTGCATTATGGCAGTGTGTAGTCTATGTTGCCTTTGAATTAAAAGGTCGAGGCGTAGCACAGCACATAGGAAGCAAGGCATGTACGAATTAAAGAAGTTTCTTTCATGTGCCACGATAGTTTAATTGGTTAAAACACCTGACCGGCAATTGGGAGATGTTGGTTCAAATCCAGCTTGTATCACGAGATTTTTTTGATTCATACAAGTTAGTTTATTTCATTTTTCTTTGTATATCGGGGATATACTATACTCTGTCAACTTAGTTGAATATCTTTGTTGGTTTATATATATTTATATTTATTTGCGATGAGCAAAAGAGAAATAACATTGCATTATGGCAGTGTGTAGTCTATGTTGCCTTTGAATTAAAAGGTCGAGGCGTAGCACAGCACATAGGAAGCAAGGCATGTACGAATTAAAGAAGTTTCTTTCATGTGCCACGATAGTTTAATTGGTTAAAACACCTGACCGGCAATTGGGAGATGTTGGTTCAAATCCAGCTTGTGTCACGAGATTTTTTTGATTCGTACAAGTTAGTTTATTTAATTTTTCTTTGTATATCGGTGATATACTATACTCTGTCAACTTAGTTGAATATCTTTGTTGGTTTATTTATATATATATATATATATATATATATATATATATATATATATATATATATATATATATATATATAATATAAGATTTCTGTGCTCGTGGTACCTAGTTTTACAAATTAAAAATACGGTTGTTGCCTTATAAAATTAAAAAAAATATATTGAGAGGGGTAAGCGTGGTCTAAAAAATATAATATATGAGCAATCCAAACATATTTATTAATAAATATTTTAGAACATTGCAAATGTTTATACTTATCTAATTTGCAGGCTTGGAACTACACTTTTCCTCAAATATTTTTTACCATGTACACTCTCACAGTCACTGTCTTTAAAATGTTTTGAACAAACAAATTTATGTCTGGACCACGGTCAGGACTTAGTTCAAGAGCTGCTAACCATTCCTTTAACAATGGAGTCTTCGCAAACCTGAAATACGTTCATTAGATATTATAGGTATTCATTATTGTACTAGTATATGCTTGAAAAAGTACAGCGGCAAAATAAGTAGTAAGTACTAGAACTGCTGTTTTATCAAATGCATCTTATATATATTTATTAACAAACAACAGAAAACACGCGAATATTAAATCAACACAAAATTAGCGCTTCAAAATGGCAGCCTGCATAGTGAAACCAAAAAATTGGATGCGCACCAGAGATATAGAGGTGGGCGAACGCGCTTCGACGAGTGCGCATCAGAGATATAGAGGGGGGAGATGAGCTTGACAAATGCGCGAACTGCTAATGTAGTAGGCCGCCATGTTCCTTGTTGACAGTGGTGTATCGTTTTAAGGGGTGCTATTTAAGTTGGAAAAAAGTTTATATACAATTTTTTCGAATTGTCACTTCCAGTTTTCAGTGTGCTTTTTTTTAATTTAAAATAAAACAAATATAGATTATTTTAAATTTTGTAGCCTTTTTTTATAAAAGAAATGGCTCGCGGCATATGGAACAAACGTTTTTGGTTTTTTCGAGACACCAAATACTTTTCACATACAACGGAAATTTAGAGTGGGTCTTTCCGAGGCTTCCAGACTACGACTAATCCTTTAATATACTCTAATTGCATTATTATGCTAAAACTAAAATAGGGTTGTAAAGTAAAGTAGGTTTGGAATGTTACGATATTTCCATGGGTTGGAAAATAATAAAAATACTCCGAAGTTTTGAAAAAGCGATTTTATTATGTTCTGTTATTTGGTACAATATCAAACCAAAATAATGTGCATGGTCAATGGACCTTCTAAACAGCATATTATATGGTTAGGCGCCTAAGGGCGGAATTTTGCCCCTATTTGATCGACTAAAAAAAAGTAACCATCAACATAATCATCTTAACTTGATTACTATGTGATTACAAAAACAGCCAGAGATCGATAACTTTATTGTGAACTAATTGTAATCAGGAATAGATTAATTTTTTTAAGTAACCGCCTCGGCTATTTCCTGTCTTGTGTGTACCCTATATGTATTTAGGTCAATCAAACCCTGTTTATATCTTTTAATGGTTTAATATTCATTCGGTACAAGAATTTAGGTTCCGCGTTTACTGTTAATTTTTATGATGTTAGTACTACGACGCGTCGTATAGAACGGTCTTTATGTTTTTGAATATAAAGAATTTGTTTTTAAAAAATATCTTTTAATTAAATTTTATTAAAACTCAAAATATAACTTAGAAAAAGCAAAGGAATATAATAATTATTAATGTTTACTTGTTCGTGTCTATGTCTATTCTAATTAAACATGTTGTTATACAGAACTAAGTCACTTTTGATACATCGCACTTATGCTATTTTACTGGAAATGATGGATCAGCAACTTGTCGTCGTGGGAATATCTTATTATATTTATACAGGATGAACCATACATAACTCGGTCAGATAGAAACTGACCCTTGTCCTTCCTTCCGGACGGGTGTGCAACTCCCTTAGTTAGTGAATTCTCTAGGAACGCCCACGCCAGTGATATACTTTGTATTGTTCAATTTTATCAGATTCACTTGCTTAATATCTTTATGTTATTGGAATAACCTTTATACAACTCCATCTTGAACAATTAGTAGAACACTAGCCCCTTCACTCTAATGAGTTATTTATAATGCCTATAATCCTAATACGTCGACCGTAATCTTTTTTACAATTTAAACATTAATATCTTCTTCATCAAGATTTATGGCGTAATCTCTAAACCTTTCAGGTCTTTTCGTTGACCTACGTGCTCGTTGTGGTTTCAACTTTACAGATGGTGCTACCGGAAAAGCTGTTCATATTGTTGACGGCAATAATGATGCTTCTTATGTTAACGTTGTTGCTGACGTCAATGATGATGTTAATGATGATGCTTCGCTGCTGATGTTGATGATGCTGACTCTGATATTACCTAGTGATCTTGAAGCTGGTGACACCAAAGGGGTATCTTATTCCTTTATCGGCAACCTAGACAAAAAATCAGATACGCAATTAGTTTTGGCCTTTGTGCACTCAATTTTATACTGAAAATTTGCTAAATAAAGAGCCCAGAGTTGCAAACGACTAGCGTATGTTTGGGGTATACCTTTATATTCTCCAAAAATATGAACCAAAGGTTTATGATCAGTTCTGAGAGTAAATTTAGTTCCCCATAAATATTGTTCAAACATTCTTACCCCATATACGATTCCCAATGCTTCCTTAGATGCATGCGTACCTCTTTTCAGCTTGGATTAATGTACGTGAAACACACGCAATCAGTCTCTCATTTTCCACGTACCATGGCGTTGCTGTGGTGGCATTATTGGATGCCTTTGTTGTTAATACTAAAAGTAACGATTGATTGAAATGAATCAATGCAATACCGCTGGCTATTTCTTTCTTGATACTTGATCACAACAACTGATTTTATTAAACTCCTTAGATGGCCTTAGACTTTCATTTCAAACATTAACATTCAATTTTACGTTATTTTTATGTAAATATTTCTAGTTTTGTTGAATTTTTCACGGTCCTTGTGGTTTAAGCTTAACAATCTAACCTGTAACTGTGGATAGTTTTAATTCTTTGTACAATTCTACGTCTTGTACTGCTATCCGTGCTGGTACCAGAGCTCTGACGAGGCATTAGAGGGCTGTAACAGAAAAAAAAAGATAATAAAATTTGAAGAAAAAAACTATAAATAAATTACCTATAACTTGAGGCAATTCTTCGACGCTTTGTTGTCCTGTCCGTGATTGTTTTCGAGTTGTCCAGTTGGTTTTCTGAACTAAAATGAAAAACGCGGTGCGTTAATTAATTTTGTATAATTCTTGAAATAAAGCAATTACTGCAATGTTAGCTTAAACAAATTATATTAACAAAACCTTTGTTTTCCAATTCTTTTTCCTTCTTCAGAACGTAAGCTGGTGCTCGATGAGGATGTATCAGATGGAATCGGAGTTTTCAGTTGCCCTGGTTTTGTTCCCTTTTTTATTCCAGAAATACCTGGCATTGTCGGACAAACTTTAAGTTGTACAGGAAAAGAGTTTTTCTTCAACAGACGGTTTCCAGGAAAATTTAAAAAATCCTCAATTTTAAAATGGTTGGAGCACACTAACTTAAATGGTTTCCATACCCAAGTTTCTCGCTAAATTCCCAACGTAGTAAGCCATATATGTCGTAAATTTTCATCTTTTGGAATTCTACAAAATGTATAATAATAATTGTATAGATGCCTCATATTCATATCAAAATACAGGCCCTAGCAATTGAAATAATTAGTATTTTGTCTTTAGGTATTAAAGTTTACTACCTACAACCTAGATTTGAATACACGACACTGCATTTTTGGTTATGCTCACATTATTTCTTACTGCTGAAATTAAATGAAATTCCTTCTGGGCTTTTCTATAGTTTTTGCACGATTTTACAACACAAGCCATTGTTTATAGAACTCACAGAAACACTAAAACGATCAAAACTAACAAATCACAAAGAAATTAACACGAAAATCCTAACGAATATAATAAACAAACAATATAAACATAAACCGTTTTCAGTTTTCAAACTAAAGACAGATCGTCTACAATTTGCAGCTGTCAACATAAAACTGCGGACTCTTATTGGCCGTAATCAAAAATTCCCGCTTTCATAGACGAATCATAGTTTAACAGCAGATTTGTTTCCGACAGTTGGTACGACAACAAGGAACATGGCGGCACCCGTACCGTCCTCGGAAAATCGTATGCGCACCAGAGATATAGAGGTGGAAGAACGCGCTTCGACGAGTGCGCATACGATTTTCCGAGGCTTGTGTTGTAAAATCGTGCAAAAACTATAGAAAAGCCCAGAAGGAATTTCATTTAATTTTAGCAGTAAGAAATAATGTGAGCATAACCAAAAATGCAGTGTCGTGTATTCAAATCTAGGTTGAAAGACCTGAAAGGTTTCGAGATTACGCCATAAATCTTGATGACGAAGATATTAATGTTTAAATTGTTGGTCTGATTGTATTTTGTAGTATGTATGTATTTTATTGTTGTTATATATAAAAATTGTAAAATATGTAAATAGCATGTAATTGACGTAACTGGTAAGAATATTTTAATATTTAACATTTTCATATAAAATTTCCGCAGTTAAAAATGTATAAAAATATTACGGTTGACGTATTAGGATTATAGGCATTATAAATAACTCATTAGAGTGAAGGGGTTCTACTAATTGTTCGAGATGGGGTTGTATAAAGGTTATTCAAATAACATAAAGATATTAAGCAAGTGAATCTGATAAAATTGTACAATACAAAAGATATCACTGGCGTGGGTGTTCCTAGAGAATTCACTAACTAAGGGAGTTGCATATCCGTCCGGAAGGAACGACAAGGGTCACTTTCTATCTGACCGAGTTATGTATGGTTCATCCTGTATAAATATAATAAGATATTCCCACGACGATAAGTTGCTGATCCATCATTTCCAGTAAAATAGCAAAAGCGCAATGTATCAAAAGTTACTTAGTTCTGTATATAACAACATGTTTAATTAGAATAGACATAGACACGAACAAGTAAACATTAATAATTATTATATGATATTCCTTTGCTTTTGCGAAGTTATATTTTATTGAAACTAAAATTTAATTAAAAGATATTTTTTAAAAACAAATTATTTATATTCAAAAACATAAAGACTGTTCTATACGACGCGTCGCGCGTCGTAGTACTAACATCATAAAAATTAACAGTAAACGCGGAACCATAAATTCTTGTACCGCATGAATATTAAACCATTAAAAGATACAAACAGTGTTTGATTGAAGTAAAAGTATAAAACCTAGGGATACGGTATCGTTTCAAAAGTAAAGTAAAGTATCGCATTTCGGTATCGATACGCTACTTGGTATCGAAGATCAAGCATCGATACTTCAAAGTATCGATACTCATAAAAAAGTACCTATATTTAAAATAAAAATTAACGCGATTTTTTTAAGTCGAAGTAGGTTTACAATGTTACAAATAAAATATTAGAAATAAAATATATACTATATTATCATTGCTGTTGTTAATATTATTTTTAATTTTGGAGGTAGCAGTTGCAGCAAAAAATTAATTTAAACATTGCTCCGCTTAGGGGGCTGAGGCGTCATGATAATTAAAATTTATACATAAAACAATAATTTAATGTATCAATTTTACGTTTAAATTCTTAACTCTTTCTATCTAGATTTCTAAAATCTAGGCCAAAATTATCAAATATGTCTTCTTCTTCTATGGCGCCACTCTTGAGAACACAGTGTTAAAGCGTTTAGGTACTCGTATGTTGGTATCGATACTATGATTTAAGGCGTGTAAGTATCGATACTGTTTAAGTATCGAACAAAAAGTATCGATGCCAAAAGTACTTGGTATCGGAACCAAAGTATCGATATCGTATTAGTATCGAAGTATCGTTCGTATCCCTAATAAAACCTAACATAGTACCTAAATACATATAGGATACACACAAGACAGCAAATAGCCGAGGCGGTTACTTAAAAAAATTAATCTATTCCTGATTACAATTAGTTCACAATAAAGTTATCGATCTCTGGCTATTTTTGTAATCACATAGATAAGATGATTATGTTGATGGTTACTTTTTTTTAGTCGATCAAATAGGGGCAAAATTCCGCCCTTAGGCGCCTAACCATATAATATGCTGTTTAGAAGGTCCATTGACCATGCACATTATTTTGGTTTGATATTGTACCAAATAACAGATCATAATAAAATCGCTTTTTCAAAACTTCGGAGTATTTTATTATTTTCCAACCCATGGAAATATCGTAACATTCCAAACCTACTTTACTTTACAACCCTATTTTAGTTTTAGCATAATAATGCAATTAGAGTATATTAAAGGATTAGTCGTAGTCTGGAAGCCTCGGAAAGACCCACTCTAAATTTCCGTTGTATGTGAAAAGTATTTGGTGTCTCGAAAAAACCAAAAACGTTTGTTCCATATGCCGCGAGCCATTTCTTTTATAAAAAATTCCGATGGCAGCCAGTCGGAAAAGTAGATTTTTGATTTATGTATTTTTTATTTATACTTAGTCTACCACTGACACCCACTATTAATAAACAAATAATGGAATATTCTGACATTCGCCAAATATAACCAAAGTGTCATATTGACAGTTATTTTAATTGAAATACCCATTATACTAGGTATAATACATACGTAAGTACGGTCTTATTGTTATTTCACAGGTGTTTATTTGTCAAAATAATTACAGGTATGGCGGGTGATGATATTTTTTTTATTTTTTGTTACTTTATATTGACTTACATTTACTTAAATATGCCAGCGATGAAAAAACTCTCCGAATAAATATTGTAGAGATTTAAGTGCTCTATCATTTGATATGTAACATCGGTAATTTCTATTAACAACGAAAAAAATATGATTTTTTTAAAACTTTGACAGGCCGCCATTCTGAACTTAGCTCTCAGATTTCAATCGCCAACGAACTCACGCGATTCCATTACCTAGCCGATTTTTTAACCAAATTTTGTTTCGATTGGTCAAAAAATGCGGCCTAGAACGTGACGCAAAGTTTCTATATCCCATATATATATATATATATATATAAATAAACAAACAAAGATATTCAACTAAGTTGACAGAGTATAGTATATCACCGATATACAAAGAAAAATGAAATAAACTAACTTGTACGAATCAAAAAAATCTCGTGACACAAGCTGGATTTGAACCAACATCTCCCAATTGCCGGTCAGGTGTTTTAACCAATTAAACTATCGTGGCACATGAATGAAACTCCTTTAATTCGTACATGCCTTGCTTCCTATGTGCTGTGCTACGCCTCGACCTTTTAATTCAAAGGCAACATAGACTACACACTGCCATAATGCAATGTTATTTCTCTTTTGCTCATCGCAAATAAATATAAATATAAATAAACAGACAAAGATATTCAACTAAGTTGACAGAGTATAGTATATCACCGATATACAAAGAAAAATGAAATAAACTAACTTGTACGAATCAAAAAAATCTCACCTGACCGGCAATTGGGAGATGTTGGTTCAAATCCAGCTTGTGTCACGAGATTTTTTTGATTCGTACAAGTTAGTTTATTTCATTTTTCTTTGTATATATATATATATATATATATATATATATACCGCGCAGCTGCGCAGTCAGACCATAATTTAGTACAATTTTTAATTTTATGTGAAAAAGTGTCACTACTCTAACGATGTTGCCAGGTTGGTATATATTCATTATATCGACTGATAGAATGAATAATACAATTTTATGACATTATAAATTTATACAGTGGATATAATTATTATATCATTGCTGGGGGTAAAATGCTGAGTATGGAAGGTTAGGTAGCAGGCAGGGATGTGTTGTAAGGGTGTAATAGTGATGATCAGGAAGAGTTAGTAAAGGAGGGTGAGTGTAGAAAGCAGGATTGAGATGAAATGTAGTGTGCAGATAGTATATAGTATATTAGTTCCATAGCAGTCATTATTAGGACAACAGATCCCTGCCTGCTACCTAACCTTCCATACTCAGCATTTTACCCTCAACCTCCTGCAATATTTCTGTGGATTAGTTCGATAGCAGTCATCGTTAGGTAATTATTGCAGGAGGTTGAGGGTAAAATGCTGAGTATGGAAGGTTAGGCAGCAGGCAGGGATGTGTTGTCCTAATAATGACTGCTATGGAACTAATATACTATATACTATCTGCCTACTACATCCCATCTCAACCCAGCTTTCTACACCCACCCTCCTTTACTAACTCTTCCTGATAATTACTATTACACCCTTACAACACATCCCTGCCTGCTACCTAACCTTCGATACTCAGCATTTTTCCCCAAACTCCTGCAATGATTACCTAACGATGACTGCTATCTAACTAATCCACATAAATATAACAAATAGGTGTATAACCTAGAGTAGCATTTACATTTAACGGTCAAAAATTAAGCGCCAAATATTTAACCGTTTCAACATAATATGTGTGTTTTAAACCTGGCAACACCACACTTCGATTACAATCTGAACTCCCAAAACTCGCCTGACTGCGCAGCTGCGCGGTCAGACCATAATTTAGTACAACTATACTGCATGTTTACCTAACGACGCGACGGTCACTATTTCGCATAAATACTGGTAGTCAGTATTTTATTAAGGACGGCACTATTTAAGTCTCTAAGTGCGCATGCGTAGATGTCAAAATAGCGTTGGCAGTAATACTTGCTGCCCGGTAACTCTCTTATCACTATAAGCTATACGTAGAGTTTATTGTGATATTACACAATACAATGCCATAATTTATACCAATTATATTATTACTATAACTTTTCCAAAGTAAGCTCCTTATACTTTTTAAGACTCCCCTGTAGTAGAACATCAAAATGGCCGCGCTCTACAATCCATCTTTTTATCTCTTACTTTTGTGCGGTATATTTCTTTATCTCTATATATATGCAATCACGCGTATGACGTTTGAGTATCATATATCATATCACATCAGAGACATGTCTGATGAAAGCATACGAACTAACGGAATACGCATGCGGTATCAAAAATCATTTTGTTTTTACTAAGTTGTGAATCTTTATAAGAAAAGTTGACAAAAAATTTAAAAATAACGTTCATTTTCATTTATCGTGTCGGTATGTTTTGTGATCCTATCTGTTGGTGAGGATCGAAAAATCGTAGTTTAGTAGATGCTTATTTACTTCACATAATTTCAAATAATGTGAATAGTTTCTGATAATGGAGACTAGTAGTTCTAACGAAAATTGTATGGAAAACTCGTTTACATCAACGAAATGTCTGACCAACGAAGATAAACAACGTCTTAAACAACAAGACAATCGATTAATTGATGAATACAAAGCAAATATGTTGGAAAAAGACGCTAAAAAACATTGGGATATGTTTTACAAACGAAATGAGACACGTTTCTTCAAAGACCGCCATTGGACCACACGTGAGTTTACCGAACTATTTTTTTCGACTGAACCACTTAATGTTAAGCGGACTTTATTTGAAATTGGATGTGGTGTTGGCAATTTTATATTTCCATTACTAGAGGAAAAGTTAAATTTTGATATAATAGCTTGTGATTTATCGCCACGTGCAGTTGAAATAGTCAAACAACACAAATTGTACGACGGAAATAAAATGAGAGTTTTCCAATGTGATCTAACAACAGATGACGTGTGTAGCCACGTTGAGGATAACTCCGTGGATATAGCTACATTGATATTTGTTTTATCTGCAATCCATCCAAATAAGTTCATAAAAACATTAACGACGATCATGAGATTATTAAAACCTGGAGGTCTTCTACTATTTCGCGACTACGGTCTATATGATATGGCGCAATTGCGCTTTAAGGCTGGTCATAAGATTGCTGAAAACTTTTATATGCGTCAGGATGGTACAAGAAGTTACTATTTTGCCACAGAATATTTACACGATATTCTTAACACATGTGGTTTTGAGATTATATCTAATTGCTATATTCATAGAAGAACGGTTAATAAGAAAGAGAATGTTGATGTTCCGAGGATATTTGTGCAAGCTAAAGCTAGAAAGCCAGGTAATTAATCATAAGTTAGTTTAATATATTATATTATATCTTTGGTAATTATTCGTAATATAATTTGAGGTTAGGTTAATGACGCTTAAATACTAGGCGTTTATTACGCCAACGAAAATTTGGTGAGGGATTCGCTGTTCGCAGTGGTTTACATTAGGAAAACCACATAAAATAATATGATGAATTGATTAATTCATGATACCTATGATATATTAGCTCTATCTGATTTTAATTTCACATTTTGTACTTATTTTGATGATTATCTCATAAATCTATATGATTTGTCTTGTTATTTACATATATCTTGATTATGGTAAGTTTTTAATTATTTTATCACCAGGTACCTACCAGGTATATTATTGTGGTCGTGTGTAGTTACGAATAGACTCTTTTTGCCTATTGGTGGTTATCCACCAAACGGATTTTTTATCTTTTTCGTTTAAAACACACAAAATACATGAGTGCACTTCCCAGTTGGACGTGGCCATTATTATTGTACGATATTGACCAACGAACAGTTTAATCTTCCTATAATTGCGTTATTAGTCATCTGTATTGATTGATATCGTTGATTCATTGCAATATACGTTCACATAATTCAAAAACTTAGAATATTCAGTTTAGAAAGTTTCGGTTTTAATAAACACTATAAAGGATAAGATTTTGGGTTCGAGAATTAATTCGTATTGTGTAGGTATTGTCCTTGAATCTTCAGACGAGGAAATGAAGGTGCATCAGTAAAAGTGTTTGTAGAATTGGTTACAGAAGACTTCGATACATATGCAAACCATTTACGAGTGATCGAATTTATTTATTTATTTTTTATGTAACAGCCAGACCTATTTCTTTTCCGGGAAATTGTAGTTTTGTTTTTTCGCAACATTTTCTTGTTTTGTCCTTTTGGTGGAAAATCGTCAAGAGGAACTGTTTAAGTACCAGCACATTTTTTTATACATGATGACAAAAATTCACCAGTTATGACTTTCAATGATTTATTGAAACATGCACTACCAACTGATTTTCTTAATAATCCTATTATTAATTAGTATCCTACGATACTTGGTACAATAATTTGTTTTTTTTTTGTGTTTACAGCCGCGCCAAAGCAGCAGGTGAAAGGAAGATTGGAGATCACGTAGCATCGACAAGAGTAAGTAAACAACATCTGTTGTAACACTTTTAAAAACATTTAAATTTGGCTTGCAAATGATGAAATTTTACACCTCTTGTATGACTAATTGTTATGATTATGATCATTTTAAAACATGCACTACCAACTGACCTTATTGGAATAAAGTGTTTAGTTTTAGATTCTTTGAGGATTTTAACAGAATTTTAATATGAAAGTTGTGTTTTGTACTTTTAGAAGTTCTGAAAGACAGCAACAACAAAAGGATTTGGAGCAAATATTTTTAATGGTAAGTTGGTTTGTTTTTTTTTTTTTAACATTTTCAGCATCAAGTTTTATTTGACAATGAGGGATGCTAGATACATTTTAATATATATTATATAAATGAATATATTTTTGCATGCGTTCGAATCAATTTTCGAAGCACTATCCAGATGAAGCAGCTTTAGAACTTGTGTTTTGAACCCTTGGGAAGGCAAAACGTTGACTATGCAATTCATTTTTAATATGCGGGTAGAAAAAGTGGTCATTCAGAGCTAATTGAGAAGGAATCTGTTCAACGTTTCCTTTTCTTCAACTGGCCAAGTACTTCTGGAAAACTGTTATACTACTATTAGATATATATATATATATATTTGATATTATGATTTTATTTCAAAAAATTTGAATATTATAATATGTATTGGAGTGGGACTGAGGTTCAGGCTTGCCCACGATCCATTTTTTCTTGTACAACGACCACCCAGTTTGGATATTTTAAAGCGAACCATGACCACGGTTCAGTTCGGAAGATCAGGTGATTTTTTCTCATACTCACAAATAGCCCTCGAAGAAGAAAACGTCCTTCGGAAATACCTACTTACACCATTAAAAACTGATTTCCGCTGATATATCTATGAATATATCAAAATTATCTTGCATGCCTCATTCTTGGTATTTCAATTGTAGATGATGAAACTTGTCACCTCTTGTATGACAAATAAATGTGATTATGATCATTTTAACATGCACTACCAACTGATAATAATTGAAATGAAAAGCTTATTTTACACAGACAACTTCCACAAGCAACTAAATTAATTATAGAAAAAATACTTCTGTATAAATCCTGCGTAAAATTTATCCTAGCTACGTTTCGTTGATCATCCTGTCAGCTTCTTCAGAGCAACTTCATTAGTTTAACGATGATCGGGGAAACGTTAGCTAGTATAAATTTGATGCAGGATTTATCCAGATGTAGTGTTTCTATATGAATTTCTTAATATCAAGTTAATAAAAAATTGGGTGATTATTTATTTTAAATATTTTGCAGGTCGTGTCATTTTCCAGAGCGTAATAAGAAGGATTTCAATTTGAAATAGGTACGTAGATATATTTTTTGATGAAGTTATTTCAAGCTTTATAGAAAAAATTAGGTTTTCTTATAACCCATTAGTGCCCGTAATTTTTGTCTGTCTTAATTAGAACAAAAACACGTTAGTTGCTGTTTATATATGTGAAATAACATTGTATACGCAAAATTTATAATTTTTTTTATAATAAAAATACCAAAAAAATAGTGGCACATAAATGTGCCACCAGGCACATACAGTAACATAAGAGAAACATTACATAAATATTTAAAACTAACTATTTTTTGAATAAGTACATCAGTTATTGATAAATATAATAAAAAGGTATGTTCTATGGAAATTTCTAAAGTATGTTTTTGGGTGCAGGGCTACTTTGCAGGTATTACACTCAAAACTGGTGCGGTTAAAACATGTTTTACATTTTGTCTATGTTCACTACTTTGGACTATCAAGTGATTTTGTTCATTCAAACGTAACTAATTGACAATTGGTGATAATGCGCTTGATGATGGCCCTGGTTTCATTGAAGGGTGCCCATAAATATAAAACAATAAGTTGCCGTCTGAATTCGAGTAGCGGCATATTATTGTTTTCACACCTTCTCCATAATAGCCAAACTTGTAGATTAGGTTGATCAATTGAACAACTGAAGAAAGACCACCACTACTGTTTAGTCCTTATTGAAATCCCATAGCTAGACAGACCTGATCATTCAAAATCGACGCCTCCCATATTTTTGTTATAAGCGGCATTTGAATATGAATTTTACTTTTTTTAGTTATAGAATATCTCTACATTTTTCAAAGGAAGCATATGATTACAGCAGTTTGATAATACAGTTACAATGGAATTATCATTCCCCCGCACAAGTACTAACTTTCCATCGGTTTTGAGTTCCATTGTTCCTCGGCTTGTTTTAGCAACAAATTATACTCAGACATATTTGATTCTTTTGAAACTCCATTTTTCCGTAAAGTACCAGTAGTAATTTCTAAATTGCGTACTGAACGTAATAAATACCTACTGGTGCGTGTTTGACTGTTCAAATACTAAAAATAGAACAAGGCCAACTGCGCATGCATATCTTTGAAATAGACATCATGTTGCCCACTGGCACGTTTATGTGCCAATGGTTTTTTTTCCTTCATAATAAAATTTATGTTATAAAAAAACTTATGGTTTTGTTGAATATCGTTACAATGAATATTTAGCAACAACAAAATGAAAAATGTAACAACTAGTAAAGTAATTAAAAGTAGAAAAAAATGTATATTTACATCAGTGCAGACAGGTGTAGTAAGATGCTTCAGAGTGGGTTAGGTTTTCATTAATTTCTCAAAAATCAAGCACTGTAAAATCTAAAAAAAAATTATGACCTGTAAATAACTACGCAAGGAACAGTTCAGTATGTATCCAGAACAGCTCAGTTTGGGGAGTTTTGAAAAAATAAAAGAAAATAACGCTGGCACATTTATGTGCCAATGGGCTTTAATGGGTTAAATTTCCGAAAAATAATCCATGATGAGGAGTGAAAATGTAACGGAATGAAAATATGGAGTAGACGTCTTTCATTCCATTATTATTTTCTTATTAAAATTTAAAGAGAAGTAAATTAAACGTTTGGTTGTACCTCCTAATTCAACTACTTTATAACAATTCATATTATAAGAGGTATCACGTTTTATGTTTATTAATGTTTGCGGTTTGATCTACATCCCAATTGATTTCTTTGTTAATTGTACAATTGTGTCGTCTGTCTGTAATGATGATTGGTATGCACCACTCCAAATATTGATGTGTAGAGAATGAATCCACTTATTCTGATAGTTTAATTTTAATAAATGTCGTACATATTTATAATAGAATATACAATTAACTTTTATTTTCTATATATTTGCAGAGTGCGGAGAGTTCATGGAGAAGTTCCAGCATTTCGACCAAGTAAGTAGTTTTATTTTGAAACAACAACGTAAAAAACTTGATATTGATGAAGTCGATGAAGAACCTTAATATGATTGCGGTAAAACACTTTTATAACTCAACTAAACTGCTGTCACTGGAAAGGTGGATTTCTCACAAACTGTTCGTTCGATATTTTGATATGTGGTTTTTAGCACTTTGAACCTTCTTTTAAAAATAATTTTTTCCATTATTATTATTTTTTGATGATCATCGTTATTTTGAATATTATGTGATTGTCAATGTCATTTGATGATTCATTTACATGCTTTGTAATTATGTAGCATAATACGAATTTGACATATTATAAGTTATAAAGAACACGAGTCCAGTGTTAAGGCGGGAGTTAAAATTCTAGCAGTCATCCAAAACATTGCCTAATGGAGGCGGGCCGAATTTGTCTATATTATCGTTTGCTGTTTCACCCTGTACATCATATGCTTTTTAATAATGTCTCTCTTCTATTACATACCGCAAAATGGAATAAAATAAGCTTTCAATTCAAATTCAATCTATTATTCTTTAAATTACCGTGTTCAAATTTGGGGTTTAAAATTGCATTACTCAGACCTATTGATGAGTAGTTTATTTTGATTTCTTTAACCGCCTCAGTTTTCGTATTAACTGCGACTCTTGAACGCACGACAACTTGAATGAACATTTTTTTTTTTTAAATACACTACAACTCATGTTAGCGAGGCTGATGTGACATGGTCATCAGGCACTCTATTTCCATTTTTGTTGTGAAAGCAACGTCAAGCTGTAAAAATTGTAATCAAATATCTTTGAAACTCTTCATACATGAGATCTTTAAAACTCTCTTTTTTAAATGTAAGATCTCTAGTTAATACTTTTCCTAACTTTAAATTCAACGTTAATCAATTTAAATATGATTGTATTGGTATTTCAGAGACTTGGCTAACAGAGGATATTAATGACATTTCATTGGGGATTGCAGGATATTCTTTTGTAAGAAAGGATCGTGAAACTCGTGGGGGCGGGGTAGCCTTTTATTTAAAGACAGACATAAAGTATGATGTTGTAGATTCTTGTATAACACCAAATTTGGAAAGTTTGTGGATAAAAATAAACATTAATAAGGAAACTTTTTTAATAGGTAGTATTTACAGACCTCCTTCGGGAACTATACAAGCGTTTATTCAAGAATTTGAACAGATTCTGTCTGGGCATGTGGCTTCGGTGAATAATGTGATATGTGGTGGCGATGTAAATATAGATCTTTTCGACATAAATAGTAAAAAGAGTATCGATTTTCTGGAATGTATTGAGTGTTTTAATTTAAAACAAGTAGTGAGCAGTCCTACAAGGGTCACTGAGAGATCGTCGACACTGATTGATGTCATTTTAATTTCAGATCAAATCGAGTCATATGATTGCGGTACCCTGGATGCTTCGAATATTTCAGATCATAGTTTAACCTTTTTTTAACTTATTTTCATTTCAGTTAACAGCTAAAGGGACTACTTACACATCTATAGGTCTTAAACATGTGGATAGGGACCTAATTTTGGAATTACTACAATTAACGCTTCTTGATAAATAAATAAATAAATAAATAAATAAGCGTTTATTGCCCAACAGAATAAATCCCTTTACAGAGCAACATATAATACAACATTATAAATAATAAACAATAACAAAGATAATAAATCAAATTAAATTACAGCAAATCAAACATGACATATACTATTTAGATAATGTTGATGACAAGGTGATACTGCTAAATAGTTATCTTTTGCAATTATTTGATGTCGTTGCTCCAGAAAAAACATTTAATAGAAAACAAATAAATCAACCCTGGTGCACATATACAATTAAAAAAATGATCCAAATGAAAAATAGAGCTTTTAAGAAATATAAACAAACTAAAGATCTAACAGACTGGGAATATTATAAAACACTCCGTAATATTACTAATAATGCAGTTGCTCAAGAGAAAAAGAATTATTTGAACTTCTGCACTCAAAAGTTTAAAAATAATAGTCGTGCTCTTTGGGAAAAATTAAATGAATTAGACATCCATTCAAAAAATAAACGTATAGAACTTCCTACGTCACTTAATGACCCAGAAAAAATTAACAATTTCTTTTTACAATTTTCCTCTTATGAAGCTCCAGATAACGAATTAGTTTCTTTTTATAATGATAATAAAAAATGTAATTTTGAAGATCTGCTTGAATTTAGATTAGTGGACCAGAATGATGTAGCTGATTATCTATTGGCAATTAAATCTAGGGCAGTTGGGGCGGATAAGTTAGGGATAGATATGCTGCTTTTGTGCTGTCCTTATATATTGCCCTTTATTACCCATATAATGAACTCTTGCATTTTGAAGTCCACATTCCCAGACATATGGAAAGTGTCAAAAGTTTTTCCTCTAGGAAAGAAGAAAGTTATTGGTGATTTAAGTGACTTGAGACCTATTTCGATCCTGCCTGCACTTTCTAAAGTTCTAGAAAAGATAATCTGTACTCAAATAAGAGAACATGTTAACAAATATAATATATTGCCCACTAGACAGTCTGGATTTAGAAAGGGTTACAGCTGTGTGACTGCCCTCTTGGACATTGTGGATGATTTGTTGCGTGACATTGATACGGGTGAGACTGTTTTGCTGACGCTTTTGGACTATTCCAAGGCATTTGATAAGATCAGTCATGACATCTTACTTGCCATTCTAAGTTATTCTGGTTTCTCTTTGACCTCAATCAAAATGTTAAAAAACTACCTTTCTAACCGATTTCAATACGTGGAGACAGATCGAGGTTGCTCCACTACAGATCAAGTCTGGCGTGGTGTGCCTCAGGGCTCAATATTAGGACCTCTTCTTTTTTGTATATATACATCAAATATCTTCGATAGCTTGCTTTATTCTACGCCATACTCTTACGCAGATGATACGCAATTTAAATTTTCTTTTAAATCATGTGATTTAAATATGGCATCTTTTTGCATTAATCACTTGTACAGGCTTCAGAGAAACATCATTTAAGTATAAATCCCTCTAAATCGAATGTTCTTGTGTTTGGTAAGGATCGAAAGGACGTGGAAGAAAGAATGATAATTTCAGTTAACGATGTCACCTTACCTTTCACTAATGCAGCAAAAAATTTGGGTGTAGAGCTTGACAATGAGTTGAGGTTTACCAGACATGTTACTAAATGTATTGGCCGAGGTTATGCTAGTTTGAAATTATTGTACCCACACAGGCACATCTTGTCCACCGATTTAAAGATCCGTTTAACTGACATGCTTGTATTAAGTTTCCTGAATTTTTGTGACCCGTTGTATGGTCCGTGCCTATTACAAATAGATAAAGATCGTATACAGAGGTTACAAAAGTCGTGCCTCAGGTATATTTATGGGATCAGAAAGTTTGAACCGGTAAGTTACAAATTAAGAGAGGCTGGCTGGCTCTCAATGGAAGAGAGAAGACTTCTTCATGCATCTTGTCTTTATCACTCAGTAATTTTATACAAGCACCCGCCATACCTTTACCATAAAATAACCTACAGGTCTGACGTTCACAATTTAAACCTCCGACATAGGGCTTTACTTTCACCTCCACATCATCGAACAACTATTTTTGAACGGTCCTTTACATATAATATTTACCTGATGTATAATGACATACCTTCTCATTTTAAAACATTAAGTGTATCTCAGTTTAAAAAACATTATAAGCGCTTTTTATTCTCTAGCCCCTGAGTCTCTGCAGAATCAATCCCAATACAAAAAAAAATACCTTCTTCCATTTTTCTTTTTCTTGTTTCCCCTCTCACTGTAACTTTTTTTTTTTTCTCTCTCCACCTTCTTAGCTTTTCTCCACCTTCTTAGCTTGTACGTTTGTATTGCATAGTGTTGTTATTATACTTGTAGGGTCTAAAAAATTTATCAGTTTTTACTGTCTTTTGGATCCTTTTTGTAGTCTTCAGTTTAAAATTTAGGTTTAGTTTTATTATATTTTTCTTTTGTTTCTGTAACATAAGTTATGTGCTGTAATTCTGATTGGGACTACAAATAAAAGATTATTATTATTATTTGCCATAAAGCATTTAGACAGGTGAATGAAAATTGCTGATATTTAATATTAAAGACACAATTATCTTCCTGCTATAGTCTGGAGCTCACTGCTTGACGAAATGGTTACGCCTAGTTACATTATTGCCCAAATTCATCGACTATAATAATGATGATTGGTATGCACCACTCTAAAAGAAATTATATGTAGAGAAGGAATTCCTTTTTTTTTCTGATTGTTGTCTTTTTATTAATACTCTCAATTGGTTTTTGTTGGTACCTAATTTATGTTTTATGTTTTTTACAGAATAAAATATAACATCACAAGAACATGCGGTGTTTGCTTTATTCGGGTATGTATTGTTTGTTGAGCTACATTTAGCTATTTTTGTTAAATGATGAACCCATAGTTCAAATGAATTTTGTATTGATTACAATTTCAGCATTGTCTTTCGCTCCTATCTGACTTTTTTTACTTAATTTTTAATAGATACATTTTTACAACACAACCGGGTGTTAATTACCATATTTTGTGCTTTACAGAAAATCTGGATGCAATTTGATGCGAGGCATCACGGAAACTGGACGAGAGGGATTGACATTTTGGTGTTTTTGCATTGGTATGTAATTTTTTGACTGACTACCCACATGAAACAATTTTAGTGTATTTCTATTTTAATGATGAACCCATAGTTCAAATGAATCTTGCAGTGATTACGAACTTATATCGTCTTTCGCTCCTATCTGAATTACCGTTAACTGAAGTATATATGTTAATTGCCATACTTGTTCTATTGTTTTCTTTTTGTCTTTCTAGGAATCAAAGACTATGACGATTTTGGGTTCATGCGAGGTTAGTATTTTTTCTATACCAAGATACCTTTTTCATTTTTGCTTTGATTTTAACTATTTTGTTTTAATGATGAGTTCATCGTTCAAACGAAACTATTTGATTACAAACACTAGCATTGTCTTTCGCTCCTATCTGACTTTCCCTATGAGAATACAAAATAAATATTATTGATTACCTACTTCTTAGTTTCTTAAATTTTAGATTGCGTTCCACATGATACTACGACCATGTCTAAACTACGACTGCCCTGCACATAGTGACCCTGTGGTCCAGACCATTGCCCCAAGCGATTATTATGTGTTGCCAAATGTGAAAAAGAACTCCGTGGGAAGAAATTGACGAGCGATGAAGAAAGCAGCAGTTTCGACGAAAAAATCGATTTTTTTTTATGAAGGTATAAGAAATTAATTTATAGTGAAATGTATTAGAGTTGCAAGTGAATATATTGAAAAATAGATATATTGCATTTTTATTGTCTACCTTTATTCTGGTGATTTAAAAACAAAAACCTCTAGAGATGTAAAAGAATGTTTTATTTTGTACCAAATTTGTCTTCTAATGCATTTGTGATAACACCTACAACAAATTGCTTGGTAGAAAGAATAGTTAATTGTTTATGGTAGTTTATGTGTCGGTTTTGGCTAAATTGGAGAAGAAATGAAGCAAAAATATCAACTAATGACAGCTTGTTTAGCATGGCATCCATGGTCACTCGATCTAACGCCATGCGATTTCTATCTTTGGGACTTTATCAAAGATAGTGTGCCTCCGCTACCAGCTGACCTCCCCGAATTAAGAAACAGAATTCATCAAGACACACTTTACAACATTTGGGAAGAACTCGGCTATGGACTTCATGTGTGCCGGGTGACAAATGGTTCTCATATTGAACACTTGTAAGCTTTTAGGTAAAACTGTTTGAGTTGCTTTTTCATTTGACACAAGCGCTAAAACCCCGATATTCATTTAGAAACACCCTGTACATTAAAGCACATTTTTGTTCATTCAAATACAGACATTCATTATCAGCTGAATATTTCGAAATTGTGGCTAGATCCTCATTTATTGCATCTTCAACTGAGCGAGAATTATTTTTTGAAATGTTTTATACAATTGCGTGTCATCAACATATTGATGGACACAGCTATTTCTAACAAAACTTTGTAAATCGATGTTAAAAATTATAAAAAGAAGCGGGCCCAAGAGTGATCCCGGTGGCACGCCTCTATCAATCTTAAATGTAACGATTTTTCACCCATACATTGAACTACCTGACTTAAGATTACGATTAGTCAGATATGGTCTTATTAGACGATGTTCTATAGTATCGAAAGCCTTGCTATAATCGAGAAGCGTCAGTGCAGTTAACTTACCATCACCCATGTTAATAAGAAGATAATCAACTACTTTTGCTAAGGCAGTGGTAGTACCATATACCTAGTCTTTTCGAAATCCTGTTTGAGATTGTGAAAAAAGAGAATTTGATTTCAAATAACCATCAATTTGTTCATATATTAATTTTTCGAAAATTTTTGAAAAAACTGTTAATAAACTTATTGGCCTTAGATAACTGTTCAGGATTTTGGTAATGGAACCACAACCACCTGCTTCCAACTTGATGGAAACTTTTTTTCTAAGATACAAATATTAAATGTATGTGTCAAAATTGGAATAATCGTGGGGATGGGGAAGTTCATCCGTTCCAGCTGCATTAGATTTGATATGATTTATTGCCTCAGTTACTTGCATATCATCTATCAGGCACAAATTGAAAAACTGATATTATTATTTTGGACACTATTATTCAGATATAATCAACACTGTCATCCACATTTTTACAAATTTTACTAATAGAGTCAACAAGAAAATTATTAATCTTGTCGGGATGCCTGAGAGAACCAGGCAATTCTGCATTCTGGTAACGATATAACTTTTGATTCTATAGATGAGAGTGAGGTTATCGAGGCTGCTAAGAAACTCAAAAATAAACTTACCTCTGGGCCAGACGGGATACCATCTTTTTTTGTAAGAGATACTATTGTAATTCTGTCCTCGCCATTGTGTCTTATATTTAATTTAATTGTTAAGAACCATACATTTCCAAAAGTATGGAAATTCGCTAAGGTATGTCCAGTATTTAAGAAGGGAGATCGCGCAGATGTGAGCAACTATCGGCCAATATCGATTTTATCGAATTTCTCAAAGATACTTGAAATAGTCCTATATAACCGTATATACAAAATTGTCAAGTCACAGTTGGCCGATTATCAACATGGTTTTATTACACAGAGATCTTGTCTTACTAATTTAGCAATATTTACGCAGATTACATCTGAGATATTGGATGAGCATGGACAAGTTGACGTTATTTACACTGATTTCTGCAAAGCATTTGACACTATAGATCATCAAACTTTAATTAGAAAACTTCCAAAATTTGGCTTTGATTTCGGTGCTGTCCTTCTGATTCAGTCTTATCTGCATGATAGACATCAGTTCATATCTTATAATGGTTTTAATTCCATCGATTATTTGGCCACATCTGGGGTTCCACAAGGATCAAACTTGGGACCTCTACTTTTTCTTCTCTTTATTAACGATCTTGGCGAGTCCTTGATTTGTTCTAAATTGATTTTTGCCGATGACCTTAAGATATTTAATTCTGTGGATGGTATCAGTGATTGTGATGCGTTGCAGATGTGCCTTGATTCCATAGGGGAGTGGTGTACACTCAATAGGATCGCTCTTAATTCGGCCAAATGTAGTGTTGTTACATATACGAAGAAACAGTGTCCCATTACTTACAACTATAATATTGATAAAATACAATTACAACGTTCTGACTCCATCAATGATTTGGGAGTGCTCTTTGATTCTGCCTTAAGTTTTAAGAGTCATATTTTGAAAAAGATATCAGAGGCGTCTAGGGCATATGGTTTTATTGTCAGAAATGGGAAACACTTTAAAAATATTAATACATTGAAAATTCTTTATTTTTCCTACGTTCGGCCAAGGCTGGAATATTGTTCCTTGGTATGGAATCCATACTATGATAGTCATAGTGTATTGATCGAGAAAGTTCAACGTAAATTTTTGAAGTATCTTTGTTTTAAAACGGATGGCATATATCCCACGCGAGGACTCCCTTATGATTATTATATTGACAGGTTTGATGTACAGAGTTTGTTAGTTAGAAGGAGCTTAGCATCTGTAAGCTTTTTGCATAAAATGCTTCACAATCGCATCGATTGCCCGGATCTGCTTAGAAGGTTAAATTTTATGGTGCCAAGAGCGACTGCAAGGCGTATGCATACTTTTCATTGTGATAGAGCCAATACTAATGTTTTGTTGAAATCTCCCATTCATACTATGTGTTTAACTTTTAACTTGATCGACCAGCACTGTGATATTTATAATGATTCTTTAAGTCATGTGTTGTCATCTGTTGAATTGCCCTTGAGAATTGCGGGGAACTATAATGTGTGACTAGTTGGATCGTTCTGCGGATAGTTTATATTGATTTTGGAACGAGTTGTATATTGCTGTATGATTATTATTACTATTATTATTTTGACGTGTGTATATTACACTTTTTTGTACATTGTTCTGTAAATGGTTATTATACTGTAGAACAATAAAGCAATTATTATTATTATTATTATTATTATTATTCTTTTTATTATAAATATTTGATTGTTTCAAACCGTTTCACAATTCTTTACCATTTTGTGTCCTAAATATAATTTATATATGCTTCTTTGTCCCGACGTATAGCTGTAGTAAACATATTTTGTACGTCCCTATATAATATAGTCTCCTGTGTTCTGGACTTTTACTTTTTTTATATTTTGAATAAACCTTATTCCGCGCTCGATTTTCATGACTTTCAGTACATCAGTAAACCATGGTGCTTTACGCTTTGTAATTTTAATTTTCTTGATCGGAGCAAAAACATTGAAAAATATTATCGTGGTATAGCGGACAAAATGACTGGTTTTACCTACACAAGGGATTTTATGTTTCATTTATATTTACGGACACATATTCATTTCACAAATAAAAATATTTATATTTTTCGGCAGAATAGCAACCTTATTATCGGTGTCTTGAGAATCGAAAACAGAAACCCAATTTAAATTTATTAAAGCCGAATTGAAACTATCAAAATGCTTAAAATCACAAAATTGAATTATTTTTGGAGTGACTTTGGGTACTTTTATATTCAAATCACACAATACCAACTGATGATCAGTCTGACCATGAAGTGCAACACATGTAACATCACCAGCCAACAAATCAACATTCGATAAAATTACAAGATCAAGAGACACCTGACACTAGTTAACAAAATACAAAGAGTTCAAATATGCTGTCTACGTTATTTATGGTACCAGAAAATTTGACCCTGTGTCATACAAACTCACGAATATTAATTGGCTGGACATGGAATCTAGACGTGGTTTACATGCATCCTGTTTCCATTATTCTTCAAAAACATCCTCCGTATCTTTACAACAAAATAGGTTTTCGATCCGATGTTCATACATTGAATGTAAGATTTAAAGGCTTACTGTCTCCCCCACCACATCGCAGCTCAACTTTTTTGAGATCATTTTCATTTGTTGTTGCGACATATAAGAAAATGCCATAATCATTTAAAGAAGTATCGTTTGCCGGTTTCAGAATTGCCTACCGAAAATATTTATTTAATAAACGATTCATCATTAGATCATTATCAAGAATACGATCACTAAACCATGTTTCTGTTACACCCAAAACGCCCAACCCGTAATCACACAATATTTGTCTAACACAATCTAAAGAACGTGACAGTGACAGGATTAGTATAAGTATAGCAGTTTCAGCGCCATGTAACATTTCTTGACAAGTATATTTACATGATCTTGGAAGCGTAATTTTGTGTCAAGGGTGATGCCCAAGTTCTTCACTGTATCCACTACGTCCACCGCTTCACCATTTATTTTGGGCTTTAGTCGTCTCATAATGAAATCGCGCGACTTCTTTAGAGAACAACAAATAAGTTTACTCTTGCTTGGGTTTTAATATAAGTTATGTTGCTCACCGAAGCCATTTATCCGAGCCAAGTCATCCATCATTCAATGTATAATTTGCTTCATATATCTCAGATAGTTTAATAACAACAAAAACTTGAGAGTCATCCGCAAAGCAATTGTAACTGACTATATTTCACACAATTAAATATTTATTGCTGATTTCAGCAGTATACAGCAGAAACAGTATTGGCCCAAGAATACCTCCCTGTGAAACTTCGGAGCTCACGCATCTAATATCGGAAGTTAATACATTGTCAACAAGAGTAGCCGGACGACGAGTTAAATAGGATGATAAGAGTTGGGTAGAAACATCGTCAAACCCAAAATAACGAGCTTTAGACACAAGTAAAATGTGATCGAGTGTATCAAAGGCTTTAGAAAAATCCATCAGAGTCAGTGCAGTAGCCTGCTTGCCATTCAATGATCTGAAGATATTGTCTGTAACATTTAACAATAAAGAGGTGGTACTATAATTTTTTCTAAATCCTGACTGATGTGAATAAGAAATAATGGAATAACCTTCTCTAAGATTTTAGACATAGCCGGCAAGAGAATGATAGGCCGAAAGTCACAATGGGAAACAGGGTTAGCCTTTTTCGCAAGAGTCCGCACAATAGAGAGCTTCCATATGTCAGGGTAATAACCAGTTTCCAAGCAACAATTTGTGATATGGGTGAGATGAGGACAAATCACAGGAATATACGCTTTTAACTTTTAACATTTTAGCATTTATCTCATCATGACCTTATGCGTTTGATTTCAGTGAACTGACTATAGAAGAAACCTCCCCAACTGAGGCCAATTCAGAAGAGAATTTTAAATCTGGGCGAAGTCTATTTGAAAAGTAGTCAGTGTTGGTTCTAGAACAAGCAGGACTAAATACAGACAAAAAATACCTGTTGAATCATCAGCATTTTGGTACTTTTGTCATCACCAGGAAATTTACCCGTGCTTTTTATATTTCCCACTAGTTGCTGGGAAAAACAGCATTACAATGTACTACATTTTCAGATTATGATTGAACATAATAAAGACATTTAAAGTCAGTCGTCGAAAAATAGATTTACTCTAACAATCACAATTTTTTTACACATGCGTACATATAAGTTTTTTTTATGATTTATAACTTTTTATTTAAAAAATATGTCACCACAAAACGAGTTAGAACAAAATATAAACGTGACAGTAGTGAGAAGAATACCTACCTAAGTTATTTTAAAATCTATGTTAAAGTCTCCAAGAGTAATTAAATCCGAGTCTTCCTATTGATTCAAAAAACTCACAAATTTCTATATAAATACTAGCCGGTGAGTTTGGTTAAATATAAATACAAAACACATTACATAAATAGCTATTACATGATAGTCTACAGCCAATGATGTCAACGGATGGCGGACACGATCTAGCACTCGATAGATCAATTATTTCTGAATTAATATTGGGTTTTATAGCTAGTAATACTCCACCTCCGTGAGAGCCAGGTCTGGATACACTATGGTTATCATGGAATAACTCATAATTATTTATATTAGTTTGCAACCATGTTTCACTAATAGCAATTACATCACAGCCAACACCACACACAGACATAAAAAAATATTCAATTTTAGTATTTAGGCCTCTGACGTTCTGTAAATAATACTCACGTATCTGTTAGACAATTTCTTTAGTTTAAACTGATGCTCTGGTCAGAACTAACTATTGTCGGAACACCTCTTACATACCTTATGCGAATATCACCAGCTCGCTTGCGATCAAATAGCTGTTGTCGAACACGTTTATACTCATCCAATTGTGATCGTGTCTTGTCGGAAGAGATTATGATATGCTTTGTTTCATCATGAGTTTTAAGTTTTAAAGAAGACTTCAGAATATGCCTTGTCTATAAATACTATTCGGATTGTATATACAGCAGAGGCTTCAACCGCTTGACGTGAGTGTCATGTATCCGTTAAGCATTTACCATAATCAATCACTGGAAAATGGATGAACAACAATGCTGCAAGAGCTGTTACCGTATTTCAGATTGCGAAAATTTTCGGAGAAGCTTATTTGAAGGCTGCTGTCCCAATAAGTGCCATAAATGGATTTGCAAAAACATATTCTCCTTTAATCCTGACGTATTTACCGATGCTGACTTCGTTGCTGCTGCTACTACAGATATGGATTTAGTTGAGGGAGATTCACAAAGGGAAAGGTCTCCATTTAGTGCCAATACAGAACAGCTGACATTTACTAACCAAGAACTACCGGACATTGATGAAACCGAAAATACAGCTCCATCACCTCCGCTTATAGCTCGCAATCCTTTGTCATCATTGTTAGAAATTGCACAGGCTTTAAAAATACTAACGCATTGAAAACATTGTATTTCTCTTACGTTAGTTCCAAACTAGAGTATTGTTCAATCATCTGGTATCCTATTTATGAGGTCCATAAGTACGCCATTGAAAAAATTCAAAGGAAATTCCTTAAATATCTCATATTTAAATCTCATGGCGTTTATCCAGAAAGAAGGGTGGATAGTTCGATGCTCTGGAATAGATTTAACGTCAGTAGCTTGGAGTTCCGTAGAATCCTTGCTTCTTTGAAATTTTTGTACGGTCTTTTAAATGGTAAAATCGATTGCTCTGAGTTGCTGGCTGAGATTGATATAAATGTTCCACGCCTGGGGAGTCGTAACGATTAATGTTTTACTGCAAACGTCCTATTACTAATCTATACACGAAATCGCCAGTTTTTGTGATGTGCAATAATTTTAATATGATCTGTAACGATTGCGACATATTTGATTGTTCGTTGCACGACTTAATGGAAACTGCTCGTAGTTTTTTTAGGGTGTGATGTAATGTTAATGTAATAGTAATAGAATGTAATGAAAGTAAATGTCTACATCTAAATTTAATTTGTTATTTTGTTCAATATTAATAATAATAATAATTGGACTTTATTGCATTATATCAAAAAACACAATTGGCGAAGTTGAGACTAGGTCTCCTAGCTTAACCTGACTATTCTACAACATTTATATTAAGTAGCAAATGTGAAAAAAAACAAAATTAAATAAATACAATTCCAACCTATAACACTGCAGTAATTACATAATATATATATAAATACAACATAATATAACACACAAATCAAGTATCAAGTTAATCACACAAATTCCAATAGTTTCACTTTCAAAAACTTACTGAACATACATGGGCGTAACAATTTAGACTCCTCAGGAATTCTATTATACATGCAGGAAACCGTGTATGAGAATGACCGTTCAAACATTGCACTTCTGTGTTGTGGCATGGTTATTACTAACTTATGCCTTAGATCTAGGTGGTGCTGATCGTGACGAAATTTAATTTTTTGATATAGATATTTGGGCAATTTCAAGACTATGACCTTGTTAAATAAGACATACATTTGATATATTCTGCGTTCCTTCATCGTAAACCATCCAATTTCACGCAACTTCGCAGATACTCCTCTTTCAAACTTGCGAATTCCGCCTATTAACCGCACACAACAGTTTTGAATTTGCTGTATACGTTTTTCATCAGTACTTAGTAAACAAGGTGTATAAACGGCACTACAATAATTAAAATGTGACAAAACTAAAGAATCACACAGCATTTTCCTCACCTCCTCACTAAGCACATCGCGTTGACTATAAATTAATCTGAAACTCATAAAGGCCTTTTGCACACAGCTACTGACATGTCTCGTAAATCGTAGTTCAGTGTCTAACACCAATCCAAGACTTTTTGCATATCTAACAAAAGAAATCCGGCCACCTGCCATACTTGGTGTTAACTGATTTTCGATAATCGTGCGCAAATGCGGTTTACAAAATAGCATAGCCTTAGATTTTTCCGGATTTATTGTCAGACAGTGACCCACCGATACTTCCTTCAAACTTTTTAGGTCATCATTAAGTTGTTTGTTTAAATTTTCCATATTATTGATATCAAAAGTCATATACAATTGTGTATCATCAGCATAATAATGAGGGGAACTATACATCAACGACTTAGATAATTGCGACGTGTATAAAGTGAAGAATATAGGGCCAAGTATAGAGCCTTGTGGAACACCTCCGTCAACCGATACGCGACTCGAGAAAACACCATTTAAGGAAACCCTTTGTGTTCTATTATATAAGTAAGAAGAAATAAGACTACACGCTTCTGCTTGAAAACCCAAATACTGAAGTATTGCCATTAAAACATTATGATTTAAGCGGTCAAAGGCTTTAGAATAATCAAGTAATATCAAAATCACACTTTTATCATTATCGAGAGCACTAAAGACGTCATCCGTAATTTTTAGCATTGCAGTCGCACAACTGTGTCCGGCCCTAAAACCTGACTGGACTGTTGGTAGCAGTTCACTAGCTTCTACATATTCTTTAATCTGGTTGCACAATATTTTTTCAATTAATTTAGATAGAACTGGCAATATACTAATTGGTCGTAAATCCTTAAAATCTGTAACCTGCTTTACCTTAGGAATTTGCCTAATTTGAGATGATTTCCAACAGTCTGGAAATATTGATGTTTCTATAATAAAATTCACTAAGTGTGTAAGCATAGGAATTATTGCCGGGCAACAATAACGCAACATAACAATGCCGATTCCATCATCCCCAGACGCGAGTGACTTTATCTCACGTAGAGTCTTCTCTATTTCTAACACTGTTGCTAATCGAAATGTAAACGCACCCGCCCTACTATGTACATTTGATTTATAAAAATCTATAACATTTGGGTCTGGATCCAAATGCTCCAAATTTAAAAAATAATCATTGATTCTATCAACATCAGAGAATTGGGGGGCACATTAACCTCATTTTTATTATAAACCCTTAAATCTCTCAATAATCTCCAATTATCTCGTGAAGAACATACCCTAAAACTATACTCCAAATAGTCCTTTTTACTTGTTTTTATCATTGCAGTCACCCTATTACGTACCTGTCGATAACGCTCCCAATTTTCTGCAGTTTTGTTTTTTTTTTATAATTACTGTGCGCCTTATTTCGTAATTTAACGAACTGTTTAACAAGCGGTGTTACCCAAGGTGCCCTACTCTTTGTAATTCTAGCACCTATACGTCGGTGCATGTACATTAAATAGGTTCAATATATATGCATTAAATATTTCAATTTTTTTATTAATTGTATTTTCAAGAAATACATGTTCAAAAGGAATTGCATTTAAATCTGTATAGAATAATTGAAAATTAAAGTTTTTATAGTCTCGATAGTTTCGATAAATTGGCGTTGCTCTGTCAATCTTCAGATTTATAATCAGCTTTATAAGAAAATGATCAGATATATCTATTGTACTATCCACTGCGTGGTCCACTACTATATCTTCATTGGAACAGATCATGTAGTCCAACAAAGCCAGCCTTCCGTGTCCGAATCTATCAATCATCAATTATTTGTTTCAGGTTAAAACCAATTAGAATTTCCTCCAATCTTTGAGTGTGTGGACAATGTACATTCAATAAATTAATGTTAAAATCACCCATACAAAAGAGGTTGTCACTGGAAAGTGCCATGCCCTCACATTAACCTCAAATTCCGTAAAAAAATTCGAAATGTTCGTGAAACCTGGTGGTCTATAAATTACCCCTAAGACATTATTTACACCTTTACATCTAAACCTCACCCACAACTGCTCTGCAAATTCTGCCTGTATTATTCTGTCTGTATTATTCCGCTTAGTTTCTTGATTAGGATTGATTTTAGTTTGTTTGATTTACTGTAATTTGATTTATTATCTTTATTATTGTTTATTATTTATAATGTTGTATTATATGTTGCTCTGGAAAGGGATTTCTTCTGTTGGGCAATAAACGCTTATTTTTTTATTTATCATTGCCATTCACACACAAGCTATGCATCCAACAGAAATGTTTCACCATCAATACTCGTACCACAGAAACGCCCGATTGGACATTTTGACACTACACCGGCACAGTTACATCCTTTGCCAAAACTTGTTGGTAAAAGGCAATGAAAATGAAAAAGTTGATATCAATTCTAACAAGAACGCCATATAAAGACTATCTGGAAGAAGAAAGTAATAAAAAACTGAAAAAGAAAACAGAAAATCGCAAAGAAAACAGAATGCTAAAAAAACATTATATAAAAGGAAAAAATGAATTGGGAAAGGAATTTCCAATAAAAAAAGAAAGCATATGTTGAAGAAGTCAACTTCGTCAGAAGACGACACAGAATGCTAATTCTGTACCGAAACTTATGCCAGGTAATAAAGGAGAAGGCTGGATACAATGTACCTAATTATTTAAGATATTACTATGTACGAGCAGTGTATTTTTAAATAAATAAATAAATCATGTCATAATAACTTTAATTTGAGAAGACCACATTCACGATATTCTATCAAATTTCATATGCCTTTTATTATTTTATTTTTTTATTAGTCGTATAATTAATCGACGACAGTTAAATCAGATGAACGAGATAACTGCAGAAAATGCCACTATTAACAACCAACTTGCCAAAAAATGTTGCTTACAAAAACTTAATCAATATACTGGTTTTATAGAAGTCGAAATGGCATTAAAATCAATAATAATATAATTACAACAAAACATTAAAAATATATTAATATCATTGAGAATAGCCCACAAGAAAATCTAGTAACATTAAATTTAATTCCATGATATATAATATACAGAGTATAAATATATTAAAGACAAGATAATATACCATTTGTAAAAAAAATAATTAATCTATTTAGGTATGTACGGACACTTAACACTGTAGTTTCTACCATAAATACATATATTTA
The DNA here is from genome assembly GCA_911728435.2 of Apoderus coryli. NCBI lineage: Eukaryota > Metazoa > Arthropoda > Insecta > Coleoptera > Attelabidae > Apoderus > Apoderus coryli. Next base: position 1,312,164 of record OU452206.1, on the reverse strand, counting down.
TATTAACATTAGTTATTAAATCTAGAGAGCATAATTAAATCACTAGGTTGTCTACTTCTATTGGAAACTGAGACCGTATTTCTGTGTAACCTGCGGGGTATGCGTAGATGCTACAGCCAGAAGCAGAGGTACATCATTAACTTCCAGATGAAGAGCTGATGTGAGCAATTCCATAGTACAAAACTCAGTTGCTAAGAGTAATTGAGCAAGTGCTTTTGAACGAACACACAATTCTTGTAGTCTTTGCTCGATATGCATGATGCACTGTAAAAAAAAGTATTATTTATAATCAGAGGCTTTAAAAAGTAAAACAAGGTGAAGTAGATTATATTCTTAATAAAACTAAAACATTTCTATTTGAATAAAACACGTCTACTCCACAAAATGATTTACATATATATACAGGGTGTATGTTTTAAGTGATACCACTATTGCTATCTCAGAAATCTTAAGAGATACGAGGTCGGTTAAATTAGAGAAAAGTTGCATTTTTTGATCCCTATTCAGGATCCGTTTACCATGTTGTCAAATTCTTCTTAGTTTCTGAGATACAGGGTGATTTGAGAAAAACGCCTAATTAGATTTTGTCAAATAGTACCAAAACTATTTATTTCCGGGATACGGTTTAAAATTAAAAAGTTGTTTAGGTTAAATTAAATAACAGGAAGTTACAGGGAGATTTTTTTTCTATTTGCACTTCTGTGTAGTAAAGATTGAAGATAGTGGTTGGCGACTTGGCAGCTCGGACCATGAAGTCTCCCTGAGTTGAAGCACATATGTGTCCGAATGCTCCGCCAGTTACTCGTACCACAAAACTCTCTTTTTTTCCAGGTCTTCTCTGCAACTTCGGCGAAGTAAGCTCCGAGTTTTAGAAGCGAAAAAAGCACGGATCTCCCCGTTGAGTAGTGTCTTTAAGTTTTCCGGTTTATCATCGAAAGTTTATCGTACTAGCACAGTTAAAATAATAGACAGTTACTTCACCTCGTGTCGGCACGTCTGATGTCCATGGATACAAAGCAATTCGCCGCGCTTATAGTATAGTACATAGTATAGTCACAGTTAAAATAAGTATATATAGATATAGTATATATAGTAGCGGGCCAGAAATGCGACGAGTCGCTGCCGTTTTCAGCGTCTAGTGACGCTTCTTGTCTATAGTTAATATTCGATGGTATTAGTATTAATAATTATAATTTTTGAAACTGAAAATTACCGAAAGAGATCAGCTGTGTCGATGCTGATGATTATTATGTAAGTACAAATTTTAAATATTGTAAATGATGATTTTTTTGAAACTTGTCCTTTTTAATTAAATTGATTTTCTTGGATTTTAAATAATTAATTTAATAAATAATAGTTAGTAAAATATATTTGACTTTCCTTTTTTATTTGAAAATAGTTTTCTAAACCTAATCAAGTAATTAATAACTGAGAGACGTTTACGAGGGAGAACCATTAAGATCCTCCTTATGTGAGCGTGATGTACGTGGGCGATTCTCGAGTAGCTCTACACGCCAAGCGAGTCAATTATTGAAACCAAAAAGAATACAATCAATGAATATCAACCCCTTTTCTATATTCTATATTTATTTTAACATGGTGAAGTCAGCTTTGTGACAATAACTTACCTAATATTAATACATCTAAAAACTATTAAAGCAAAATACTTCAATGAAAAAAAATGCGAGTCTTGAATTATTCCATAGCTATTACAACAATACATGATCTTGTTCCAGACATTAATACTCTTATTGTGGACGTTGATAGTTCATGTACTGTGCACCTTAGTTTTTTAAGATTATTCGACCACTGATGATGGGGATTGATGCCCCGAAACATGTATGGTTCGATATCCGCTCCTAGAGCAATATACCGATTTTATTTCGTGGAGGTTGACTTTTTTTATATATAATTTGTTGGAGTGTGTTATTTTGGTTAAAACTAATTAATTTCGGTATTTTGTAAAACTTCCACGGATAATATTCTCATGATTTTCTTTAATGATTGGATTAATTTATATCCAGTTTATATATGCATATACATAAACTTAAAATACATAATAACTCACATAGTGCGGTGGCATTTGAAGCTTCCACATATGCAGTAGCGATTCCAACATACTAGAAACCAATTGAGACATGCCAACTCGAATGCCAGATGAACTCTTATCGGTCACATATGTATGACTAGATATAATTTCCACTTCCCTAAAAATATAACAGTAATTTCAAAAATTAATATATCATAACGAGATCAAATTATGCTGCATACAATATGTGTGTGTGGATGAGTGTGGTGAATAAATTAGGGAGGGAGCGTGTGAGATCTTCGGAGCACGACATGGAAAACGGTGAGACTACTTTTACCTACTCTATAAACGAGGCTTACTTTGTAGTCTTCCGAGAAATATTGGTTATATGAACTAGGAACAGTTATTTTCAGGATGATAAGATGGCAGAAACCCGCGAATCAGGGTCATCCAAGTGAATATACATCATACTAGAGCTGCTTTTGTGACACTGATTTTAGCAATGGGAGAGTTTGAAGCGATCCTCATTTAGGAGCCTTAGATAAGACACGAAGAAGTCGAGGGTTGGGAGGGATTGGAGAACCAATTTATACTAAATTTGTGGAGTCTTCCACAACATGTAATTAAAAGGGGACTAAACTTATTAACGCCAGTGAACCTATTGTCTATTCATTGATAAAACTGCTCTATCCAATTGACTAGTATAATATTTAAAATCAGTTTACCTCCATTATGACGACCCGAATTCGCCACGGACTAGTGCGATGGATGAGCTAGTAGGATACAGTAGGGAATTAGGATCACAATTATCATTCGATGCGCAACCAACTCACATCCTACGTTATAATAATAATAATCGACTTGCCCTCATATAAAAAACCTACAATTTGTTTTACAAACAAAATCTTATTCTATATACTGGGTTATTCATCCTGTGTGGCCTATTCAAAGTTCTCGGGAACTACAAAAGGTGTGTTTTTGAAACTTGAGGGTACGGTACTATCGGAAGGTTCTATATTGATGTATTATGTCGGGATTTATATTACGTCCGGTTATGCCGGAAGTAACTATCTACTTCGTTATTTTAAATAGAATGAGCACCTTTTTTATTTTTATTTTTTCAGATATAGGGCCTAAACCTAACAGATTCATTTTCTGTAATTTTTGTGTGGAAATGTTGAAAATTTTCGACTTCTACAAAAAAAATCAATATTTTTATGATTATTTCATTCAACATTTTTGTCATAATGGGCCGCAATTTGTAGAGACCATCTAGTAGGCAAACGCCATAATCAACGTTACGTATATAGAAATTTGTTTCAAGTCAAGTCTTCTGGTATAACCGGAAGTACTATAAATCCGGAAATAGTACATGAATTTAGATAATACCGAACCCTTAAGTTTAACAAATACCCTTTTTTAGTTCCCGAGAAATTTGAATAGGCCACTCAGGATGAATATCCCTGTACATATATAGATCACTAATTTTAACGGTGAGGTTTTACCAGAATATATTCTGGCAAAACTTTTAAATATAAATTCAATATAAATGGAGTAGATAAGCTATGAGAGTCATTCCTCATTTCTTATGGAAAATAACATGGGAAATCGCTAAGGTCAAATCTGGAAATTTTTGGCGCTTTGCAAGGTCAAGCGCTTGATAGCCTCGCGAGGTTGTATGATAGGGGGCGGCACGTGCATAAACGATGTAAATGACAAAAACGATGTTAATGATATAAACGATGTATATGACATAAACAATGTAAATGACATAAACGACGTAAATGACATAAATGACGTTTATGCACATGCCGCCGCCTATCATATAACCACGCGAGGCCATCAAGCGCGTGACCTTGAAAAGCGGTACAAATTTCCAGATTTGACCTTAGCTATTTGCCATGTTATTTTCCATACGAAATGAGGCAGAACTCTCATAGCTTATATACTATGGAGGTCATTGATATAACAATAGCTATTAGTTTCAGTTTAACTGTGTTCACGTAAAGTTGCTCTAAAAAAGCTGACAAGATGATCAAAAAAACGTTAGCTAGTGTAAATTTAACGCAGTATTTAACCAGAAGTATCATAGTTAAGAATTGCTTGTTTCATAAAGCAACAAGACTTTAAGTTATATTGGAAATTTGTTTCACACTACCATGCTTTCACCAGACGGTCGTTTCGTCGATCCACGACTCATCAGTGGTGATCGGCAGGCAGTGTGGTGCACTCAGTTTGCACCCTGTATTAACCAAGATTTCACCCTATTAAAATAAGTAATATTAGTCTTACATAAACAAACATAGCATAACAAATCTACAATTGTGTTATGATAATAGAATCCAAAAACACATAACAAAACAATCGTATTATAATAACATAATTCAAAACATTAAACAAAACCATTAACAGGTGTATTTATAATAATATAATTCAAGGCGCCACACTTGACGCTGACCTAGACCTAGCACGTACATTGCCATATAAATACAGTCACCTTTATAATTAGAAATAATCAGTTAATAGATGAAAAAGATGTAAATACCATGTATTCATTGTATATAAACATTTACCATCTAAATTGTTATAAGTGTAAAATTGTTGAATATTAAGAAAAATAAAACGTTGGTCCAACTATAAGTTGTTTTGATGAACTACAACAAAGGCGGCACTACATGGCGATCCTGCCCAACGAATTTGATTCTGTAAAGCAGTCCCAGATAGAGAAACTTAAGAGTGAGTCAAATTTTATATACTAATATGGGAACGACGAACTCGAAGCACTCAGACGTCACCGATACGGGAGTAGTCAACGCTAATTTGATCCTCGACGAACAAACCATTCAAGCCCCTTTGGACGTAAAAATTTTATTGTATATCATCACGGTAGTAATTATATTAATGGCAATTGAAAGATACGCTAAAGCATACAGAAGAGGATTGAAAAAGGACATCTGCAGAAACATAGTAACTAAAAGTCAAAACGAGCACGAGTAGATGACTCAAAACTGGGAAGAAGTAGCAGCGCAATTAGTATACCTTAAGGAAGCAGTAATCAAAGAGGCAAAACGTGTTTTAAAAACAGAAATACCCAAATCAACAGCGATTCATGACGAAGTAAGAGATAATTTACTAAAATTGTATAATAATATAGTCAGAATAATTAAAGTATATTACCCTGAGTTAAATGAAAACCAACGTATTTTCACGAAAAATATTTTCGACATCGCTAGAGACAAAACCCTACGCGCATACCAAGCACTAAAGGTACCGTATATAATTCCCACAAGCTATTTCGAACCAATCAATCCACAAAACATACAAGAGGACGAAGAAATTGAAGTACCAGCAAAAATGGCTATGACAACGGTCGAATTCTTCAACTTCGCGCACCAAATACTGCCGAACGAATACAATGGAGCCGCGGAGAAACTTCAATCATTCTTGGACGCATTGCAACTGTTACAAGATAACGCTGAAGGACATGAAAATCACGCCATAACATACGTCAAGACAAAACTCGTTGGAAAAGCAAGAGATAATGTTCTCCCAACAGATAGTCTACAGGATATAATTGACAAAATAAAAAATAATACTATCCATGATAAATCAGAGTTAGTAGCTGGAAAAATGGCTTCGCTACGCCAAAATCATAAGGACACAGCACAATTTGCTACGGAATTGGAAAACTTAACAAGTCTACTAAGAAAAGCTTACATTAACGAAGGAGTTCCAATCGCAGTCGCGGAACGATACACGACCAACACCATGGTCAAAACGCTCAAGTCCAACGCCAGAAGTGACAGAACGAGACTGATAATGGAAGCTGGAAATTTTACAAGCTGCCACGAAGCATTGTCAAAGTTTATAGAGGTGGATACAGGAGCAACTCAACCCAACACAGTTCTATATACGAACCGATACAATTCAAGAAGAAGAGGCTACAGCACATATAACAGAGGTGGACAACACACACGCGAACATCACCGCCAGCAATATCAACCCCAGAGACACTCATCAACATATGGCAACAACCAACAACGACAGATGTACTCAAGACATTCCAGAGGAAACAACAGACGAAGACCTCAACAAAACTACCACGTCGTAAGACACTATACACAAGAAGAAGAAGCCAGTAAATATTTTTAATATGGACCTATCACTCTCGAACTTCATCATCATCCAGTCAGACATAACAAAAAGAGAAGATACAACGCTAATTGTTGATACGGGAGCGGATATATCACTTATAAAATTGACAAAGATACATAGACACCTGAAACTAAACGAAAAATACGCAAGCGACATAAAAGGAGTCACCGATGGTTTATCAAGAACATATGGTACGATAAATATGATAATCTATCTCAATGGCTGCAATTTTCGGCATACCTTCCACGTGGTTGACGACAAATTTCCAATACCATCAGATGGAATACTTGGAAGGGATTTCATTACCAAATACAATTGCAATCTAGACTATGCAACTTGGACGATGTCAATTGATGGCAGAACAACCACACGCATACTAAATGGCCCACGCAACGACCAACTGATAATACCACCTAGATGCGAAATTCTAAGAAAAATAAAAGAATTCGAACAATTAAAAGAAGATGTCCTGGTCGACAATAAAGAAATTGCTGATGGTGTTTTTATAGCGAGTTCAATTATATCACGGTCAAGTCCAGTAATTAGATTAATAAACACAACATTCACATATGCAACAATAAAAATCGCTGACATCACAACAACAAGGTTAAGCAACTATACGGTATACAACATACACAACTCGACAGATACTAGGAACGATCAACTATTAAAAGAACTAAACGCCGATATTCCAAATTTTGCACGAAATGATATAGTGAAGTTATGTAAAGAATTTTCAGATATTTTCGGACTTTCAACAGACAGGCTGACTACAAATAATTTCTACAAACAGTCAATTAAATTGACAGATTCGTCGCCAGTATATATAAAAAACTACCGAACGCCGCACACTCAACTAGCCGAAATAAATAAGCAAATCACAAGAATGATGGAAGATAACATAATTGAGCCCTCAACCGCAGAGTACAACAGTCCAATACTATTGGTACCCAAAAAATCGACGAATGGAGACAAAAAATGGAGATTAGTGGTTGATTACAGACAGCTTAACAAGAAGTTAGTAGCTGACAAATTTCCATTACCCCGCATAGACGACATATTGGATCAACTGGGAAGAGCAAAATTCTTCTCAGTGCTTGATTTGAAATCCGGTTTTCATCAGATACCTCTGAACGAAAACTCAAGAGATATCACTACGTTCAGCACAGCATATGGCTCATACAGATTCAACAGACTTCCATTTGGACTGAAGATAAGCCCCAACAGCTTTCAAAGAATGATGTGCATGGCTTTCGCTGGAATAACACCTGAAAAGGCATTCTTATACATGAACGATCTAATCGTAACCGGCTGTTCCATACAACATCATCTACAAAACCTCAAAAGCGTTTTCAAAACTTGTAGAAAGTACAACCTCAAACTGAATCCACAAAAATGTAAGTTTTTTCAAAGTGAAGTTACTTATCTAGGACACAAAATCACAGATAAAGGAATACTGCCTGACGAATCAAAATTCGACGCGATAAACAAATATACTGTACCAGCGGATGCAGAAGCAGTTAAACGATTCGTCGCCTTTTGCAACTACTACAGAAGATTCATACCGCATTTTGCTGAAATGTGCCATCCACTCAACAAGCTTACGAGAAAGAATTCTACATTCACATGGACTAAGGAGTGCCAGACCTCGTTTGAGAAGCTAAAAATAGCTCTATTGCAACCCCAAATATTGCAATACCCTGATTTTAGTAAGCAATTCGTAATTACGACAGACGCATCAAAGCAAGCATGCGGAGCAATACTGTCACAACAGTTCGAAGGACAAGATCTACCAATCGCTTACGCCTCCAAGACATTCACGAAAGGAGAATCCAACAAATCCACCATAGAACAAGAACTAACAGCAATCCACTGGGCAATCAAACACTTCCGACCCTATCTCTACGGAAACAAGTTCATCGTCAAATCAGACCACAAACCACTCGTGTATCTATTCTCAATGAAGAACCCATCGTCAAAACTTACACGAATGCGACTCGACTTGGAAGAATACGACTTCGAGGTACAATACATAAAAGGAAAGGACAACGTAGGAGCAGACGCCCTGTCAAGAATTTCCATTAACGATCTCAAAGACATAACCAAGGGATCTGCCACAATATTAGCGATCACCCGTTCCATGACTAGAAGTACAAAGGAGAAACCGACCCAAGAAGAAAAGACGGAAACAAAAGCAAAGTTACCAAAAGTATACGAAACCATGGATAATATTAGCATAATTAAGCTGCCCGTAGTCCGTTTTGAAATTATGCCCAACTATCTTCGGATGTTTATGGGAAAAAGAGGACAATTCAGCGCTGAAACAAGCATACATTTCGTTAACGGCAAATATTCACTAGAGAATATTTTGTCTAAGCTCCAGGAGTTAGCTGACGATCATAATGTCTTGCACATAAAAATGAAATTGAATGATGATATATTTAAATTGTATACAATAAATGAAGTAAAAGAAGCAGCAGAAAAATACTTAAAATTGGAAAGTATACGGTTATATAAGGAACCCGAAAATATTAAAGACAAGGTAACTAAGCTAAAACTCATAGAAAAATATCACGATAATCCGTTATTAGGAGGACACTGCGGACAAAAGCGACTTCTCAAGAAACTTCGCACGCTGTATAGATGGAAAGGAATGTCAAAGGAAGTAGCCAAGTATATCAACCAATGCCAAAAATGCCAATTAAATAAACGGAAACCAGGTCATCAGGAACCTATGGTAATAACGCCTACACCACAAAGAGCAATGGAAGTTGTATGTATAGATACAATCGGCCCATTTATGACAACACCAAGAGGAAATGCTTACGCAGTCACTATGCAATGTGACCTAACCAAGTACATCGTCAACATACCCATCCCAAACAAGGAAGCCAGAACAATCGCTAGAGCAATCGTAAACAAATTCATTCTCGTATACGGTCCAATGAAACAGATCAGAACAGATCTGGGAACCGAATATAAGAATGAAATTTTAGCAGAAATAACTAAGCTGCTGAATATAGACCATCAATTCTCAACAGCATATCACAGCCAATCAATGGGAGGATGCGAGAGGAACCATAAAGTACTAAACGAATACATCCGGATGTACATAAATGAAGCTAAGACAGATTGGGACGAATGGACAACATACTACAACTTTTGCTACAACACAACGCCGAGCTCTTACCATAACTACACCCCATTCGAGTTGGTATTTGGTAGAAGAACAGAAATTCCAGACATCCTCACCAACTCAACGATAGATCCGGTCTATAACATAGAGGCCTACTACCAAGAAGTTCGATATCGGCTTCAAGAAGCGCATAATCGCGTCAAAGAAGTTATACAAAGGGAGAAAGAGAAGCGAAAAATGGTATACGATCGGAAAGCAACAGGAATCGATGTGCAACAAGGAGACTTAGTCATGATAAGCAATGAAAATCGAACGAAGTTCGACCCATGGTACAAAGGACCACATGTGATAGTGAACAGTGAGCAAAATAGTGTGAATTGTACTATTAAAGACACAAAAAACAGAGACGTGAATATCCACAAAAACAGAGTGCAGTGTATATAGCCATAAACATTATTAGTATAAGTTTTTGTATATATCCATTTAGTTATTTTTAGTTTATTTTACTCTAGGTGTATATAATAAAGCATTACCAGATAATGACCTTCATTGCTGGCCACAATGAAGTTCATTCTCCCAAAAGGAGGAGATGTGGTGCACTCAGTTTGCACCCTGTATTAACCAAGATTTCACCCTATTAAAATAAGTAATATTAGTCTTACATAAACAAACATAGCATAACAAATCTACAATTGTGTTATGATAATAGAATCCAAAAACACATAACAAAACAATCGTATTATAATAACATAATTCAAAACATTAAACAAAACCATTAACAGGTGTATTTATAATAATATAATTCAAGGCGCCACACTTGACGCTGACCTAGACCTAGCACGTACATTGCCATATAAATACAGTCACCTTTATAATTAGAAATAATCAGTTAATAGATGAAAAAGATGTAAATACCATGTATTCATTGTATATAAACATTTACCATCTAAATTGTTATAAGTGTAAAATTGTTGAATATTAAGAAAAATAAAACGTTGGTCCAACTATAAGTTGTTTTGATGAACTACAACAAAGGCGGCACTACAGCAGTGTGACCTAAATTTCCAACATTTACAAAGAGCTTATACTAGCACGAGAATTGATTGAGAGAGATATGTTTTTGGCGACATCTAGCGTGAATAGGCAATATGCCGGGTGAAACACAGTTCACAACGATGGCCGGACAAGAAGCAACAACTCCATTACATCCTATTGCCAACACTAGATGCGTCCGAATCCCCTAGCAGGGAGGCTTTATTTAAGAATTGCTTGTTACATAAAGCAACAACACTTTAAGTTATGTTGGAAATTTGTTTTACACTACCATGCTTTCACCAGACGACCGTTTCGTGGATCCACGACTCATCAGTGGTGATGGGCAGGCAGTGTGACCCAAATTTCCAACATTTACAAAGAGCTTATACTAGCACGAGAATTGATTGAGAGAGAGAGAGATGTTTTTGGCGACATCTAGCGTGAATAGGCAATATGCCGGGTGAAACACAGTTCACAACGATGGCCGGACAAGAAGAATTGCTTGTTACATAAAGCAACAAGACTTTAAGTTATGTTGGAAATTTGTTTCACACTACCATGCTTTCACCAGACGGCCGTTTCGTCGAATTTGGGTCACACTGCCTGCCGATCACCACTGATGAGTCGTGGATCGACGAAACGGCCGTCTGGTGAAAGCATGGTAGCGTGAAACAAATTTCCAACATAACTTAAAGTCTTGTTGCTTTATGTAACAATCAATTCTTAAATAAAGCCTCCCTGCTAGGGAATTCGGGCGCATGTAGTGTTGGCAATAGGATGTATGGAGTTGTGCTTCTTGTGCGGCCATCGTTGTGAACTGTGTTTCACCCGGCATATTGCCTGTTCACGCTAGATGTCGCCAAAAACATCTCTCTCTCTCAGTATTATAGTTGCCTGTGGCTTTCAGTCTAAAATAGCTACTACTTTTGCTAGTAGCTGTGTAACAAATTGTCTTTTGTCTGATGAGGTAAGTTATACAAAATTATCAAATCCATTGAAATCCTTGAAGTGCAAACCAGGGAGCATACGAGCATATCATGCTAAACGAGTTAACAGTCTAAGAAGACTATTATTGTTATTTATTTTAGATTTAGAATGCGAAGAGTTCTATCCACTGGTGAAAAATATGTATATCTGTTTCTTCTCGTAGGTAAAAAGAAAGTATCAGAGTGTCACAAATTACGCTCACATTAAATGAGATCCTTTGCAAAATTGCAGCACAATTAATAGTACCATTTAATATATTAAAAATAAAACATAAATCTACGCTTGGCGCGAGTATCCAAATTCAACATATCCCTTATGTCCGATCTATGATATTCAGTCATTTGTATTCCCAGTCTGAATGCAGCATATCGCAAAAACCTATCCTGAACTCTCTCGATCACACTCACGCAACTCTGATAATAAGACGACCATCTCACGGTAGTGTATTCCAGCGAAGAACGGTCAAGACTCACATACAATAGTCTACAGCTGGTGACAGAGAAATCTCCACAGTTTCGAAGTACAAATCCTGAGATTTTATGTGCATTCTTTAATTCTATTAACATACTTCAATTGGCCACCACCCATTACATACTGACTAGGAAATCTAGATTTAGCACGAAAAAAACTGATAAAACAACACTTTTCTTTATTAAATTTCAAGCTATTAGAAGCAGACCATTCCCAGAGGGCATCCAGATCATGCTGCAAGCAATTAACATCTCCTTCACAAGTAATATTTCTCTATAGCTTCAAATCATCTGCAAAAAAACTAGGCCTTGGAAATCTTAAGGTGTCACTAACTTCATTTATAAAAATATTGAAGAGAAGTGGAGCACTATGAGACCCCTGGGGAACGCCCGATGTCACTCGACATTCCTGGGATCTGTAGTTCATAATTTGGGTGCGTCCCTTTAAAAAACTCTCCAACCATTTCACAGAAATATCAGAAAATCCAAAAGCTCACAGCTTTGCTAACAAAATATCGAAGTTTACCCTATCAAACGCTTTTGCTAAATCGGTATACACCGAATTCGTCTGACATCCCTGATCCACAGCTTCCATTAATTCAAGCTCATACGAAGCCAAATTTGTAATCGTAGACCTATTTTTGGAAAATCCGTGTTGATTTTAAGTAATAATAATAATAATATATTTTATAATAATAATATATTTTATTTGTAGCCATTCCATATAAATATAAATAATAATAAATGTTTTCCAGTTTTTGGGGAATTTTTCTTGCCTTAATGAAATATTATCCAATTTATGTAGTGGAATCGATAAAGTACATATGCATCTCTTAATGAAAAAGTTAGGTATGTGTCCGGACCGACCGATGTTATGTCAGGAATTCGCAAAATTTTCTCAAAGACATCCTGGATCGTGATATTATCAAAGGCTATATTTCTAGAATCAGTTAAGGGAAAATCTGGAACGTTACATACAGTTGCGTCATAAATACTAGAAAAAACTGGGCAAAAAGATCATACATATCGTGCCCCGAATCGGCAACTCGCCCATTATAAAACATTGACTTTGGAAGTCCAATTCCACCCTTCTTAGTTTTAATATAGCGCCAAAACTGGCGAGGATTTTCATTGATATTTGACTCCAATCGGCTTATGAATTCAGAGTGGCATTGTCTAAAATTAACCCTACCTAACTTTTTCAGCCTAACAAATTCTTGATATATAGAACACTCTCTGGTTTCCTTATACCTCTTATGTGCCTCTTTTTTCAGTTATACTAAATTGGTTGCGAGCCAATCATGCCATTATTACAGCCTATGATAGCTACCGTCAGTGGAACTATAGCTCAGAGGAGGAAAAGTGTCAGAAACAAATTTAACGATGCAAAAATTTCTGGCTGTCGGACTCCTACAGCAAGGCCTGCCATTAACAATTAAATTTGGCAACGTTGAGAACTAATCGATGTGTGTATGTTGACATTATTACATTGTATCATGCTGTCTAATTCAATCAGTGCTGCTTATTGAGCTTATTTAAAACAGTTTTTTTATAAAACTAGTAGTGATAAGTGTGTATAAAGATATTGTCTAAATTTTGTGTAAGTTATAATACCGATTGAAAAATTAATTAATTAAAATAAAAAAATAAATAAAAAAAAAACCGATTTAAATGTTACTTAATAAAATAAGGAAATTTGTTTTGATCCTTTGACAGTGGTAACAATGGCGGGATTCATATACTAATTGGTTCTATTTTTAGGTCGTGAACAGCCTTCTTTTTATGAAACTAGTAGTGATAAGTGTGTATAAATATATCGTCTAAATTTTATGTAAGCTACAACACCGTATAAACTGTTTGTTAATTAAATAAAGTGATATAAGCTACAGCATAGTGTTTGTCGTATACTTAACAAACTAGTGTCTTTTGTACGAGGTACGAGCCAAATTATACAGAAGAATAATTACCTTCAACCGGATGGAACCTTAACAAAAATTCCCTATAAACCTAAACTTAAACCCCATGCGTTTTCCAAATTTGCCTAAATATTTGTCAAAAACAGTCCCTAGAAATTTTAGAATATCTTCTTTTAATTTTAAGTAAAATTAATGTTACTAATAACTGGAATATTAAAACAAATTAAAATTTAGATTGCTATGTTACAAAATAAGATTACAAAATACTTTAGTACTATAGTAGTGTTGCCATTATCTGTTCATGGCTTGTCTAAAGAAGGCTGTGGCAGGGCTCTTATTACTAATCCGAAATTATTATTTTACAGGGATTGACACAGCGTTTCGGCTACCGTTTCGGTTTTCAGACCAGAATATTTCGGTTACCGTTTCGGCTCTCAGAATAGAAATGGCACAGCTAGGTACACTACCGCAAACAGTGACGAACCGGTTAATAACGAAATACGGAGACACCAAAATCTCCAGCAAAAGTTTATTAACAGAAACGAAATCATTACCGGTACCTATTCCAACGACAAACTAATTAACCAAGACCCAGGTAAACGCTAGGTATAGGATATGTGTTCTAACTAATTCAATCAAGGCTTTTTCAATTAATTTTAATTTAAAAGTGAAAATAAGCTTACCAAGTGTCGGTGTTTGCGACAATAGCCACAGACTCCTCAACCATTTGGTCAAGCAAGGAATGTTGAGCGGTTAATGCGAGATTATTCTTTAATTTATAATCCCATTCATTCTTTGGGTAGGTGGTACCCTGTAAAACCATATCAGGTATATAATTATCTGCCAAACCCTTCATTACTGTCGTAGTGTAAGGTAGCGGTTGATCTTCGGTCTTTTGTGGGTGTGTATTTGACCTGAAAATCCAACAAATATTTTAATTTATCATAAACTTCCTTTTAATTAATAATTTTAATTTTCTAACGTTTTAGTTTTTTGTTATTTATGATTATAAACTATTTCAAGAGTCAAAAAAGAAGACACGCCTCAGTCTGTTTTGCTTTGCATGACTAGATTGTTTTGTATTTTGTCAATAATATCAACTCCTGGTATTAAATACTTACAATGGCATTGGAATGTCTACTATCATCATCTTTCTGCGATCTTCTGCCAAAGTCATCTCCAATCTCCCACTATCTTTCCTATTACAACTTAAGTCACTACCACCACTAACATCTTTCTTCCCTTGAATGATTTGAGGAGCAACCAAATCACAAGTAAACTCCAACTCAGATGCATTAGAAGGCGTTTGCAAAGTCTCAATCTCTTCAGTATCACTATGAGTATGCTCAGAAAAATCCATAATTACTCCGGCAGACGCTGTAGTAACATGATGGAAGTCACCAAATTTTAACGGCTTTCCATCCAATGGCAACTCTGCCAATTCTAGATTTTTACTCTTCATGTAATTAGTCACTACTTGCGGATACCTCTGCAGATCGAACTTAACTAACGAATATGGGAACCTGTTATGATTGGTATCTGTTTTGGAACAAGAAGCTTCCTGATAAAGCGTAGAGGGTTCTTGCTTGGAATTCGTTTGTAATTCGCTAACAGTAATGTTCGTTTGATTCAAACCAGAAGAAAAGTTAGTTAAGTCACTGTTACTGACATTCACTTCACATTCACTAATGAAGTTATCAATATCAGAAGAACATTTACTTTCATAACTAGTAACATTCATATTACTATTACCGGAACTCTTAGTATTCGGTAACCCGAGCTTTGTAGAACTCTCTTGCACATCGCTATTATAACCAGACAGATTTAAGTCACTATTATCGAGGTTGCTGTTATTGGATGTTTCTATCCCAAGCTCTGTAAAACTTTTTGATATCTCACTACCACCAGAGGAACAATTCTTATTAGAAATTGATAGATTTATGTCACTGTTAATATTTTTTTTTTGTATTCCATGCTTTGACACTTCATTATTACTGAGATTTTTACTAGCGGAGCTCATACTATATTTGGTTACATTTATGTTACTGAAACTGTAGTTGCTATTAGGTTTTGGTAATTCAAGAGTTGTCGGCCGTTTTAAAGAAGTATTCTGTTTACATTCTTTTTTTAAACCAACTAGTTCTTCATTATCACCTAAAACGAATGTGACAGCATTATTGTTATTTTCTAAAACAGATTCAAGAACAGCTGTAGGCTCAGTTTGGTTCAAATCAAATAAATTTGTTGAACAGGATACTTTACTTAAAGTTAATTTTTTAATAACATTATTACTATCACTCTGGAATGCATTTAAATTTTTTAATTGTTTTTCATTGTTATTGTCAATTTCAGGAAAATTTGAATTAACTAGTTGTGATTTAGACTTTTTCACTAATGATGGTCGAGCGATCTGCGTTGCAATTTGACTTTTTGCATCTTTTTCTCCTCTACAATTATTTTTTAAGATATCTCGTAAATGATCCTCGTATTTCTTATAATTTTCCTTATGTATGAACCCTTTGTTGCGGCAAATAACGTCAGCCATGCGAGTTTCGTTTTCAACATCGGAACGTTCAAGTTGTTGTCGTTCAATATTACTGCATCTGATAAAATACGTTAGAATGTTGAGGATTTTGTTGATAATATCTTCATTGTTTGTTCCTGCAATTATACAAGTAATGAATTATTTTACGGGTTTTTGGTCAGATTAGGTTAATTTACTGACGCATTGATTAATAAGGGCACCAAAATAAAACATGGATATTTATTACGTTGATTTAACAAGTTGCGAAAATGTGACTTATTTGCTTCCATACAATAATACGAAATTTGTTTAAGTCTATTTCCAACATTTTACAACCAATTTGGCGCAGTCGCGCATTAATAAAGAAATCGGTTTTAGTGACATTGAAATCACAAGTTGTCATTAAAAAGATTGTAGTTTTTTTTTGTCTGCGAATAATTGTGAAAATAAAATCCAAGTAGGGTACCATTAGAAAGATAATTTGTAGCCTTCAAAATGATAACACCCTTCGACACTTTCTATACGAAATTGTAACAGTATTATTTCCCCCCGCAAGTGGATTAAAGATGCGGATTGGAAAATATGCTAAAATGAATCCCCCTCGAAAACAGAATTGACGTGTGTCTGAGCATTTTCAATTCTTGTGTCTGTTAGATATTTAAATAATATGCCTAAAGAATATTAATGTGTTTATTAACGACCGAAATACTAATAAGTACAAATATAATATTTAACAAAAGCGTGAACGCAAATTTTATATGTCTACTACTGTTTTTGCAACATTAAAGAAGAGAAGAAACTGTCTTACAATTGTGACATGAATGACACGGGACTTACATTAGAGATACAAATATTCCCTAGTTGGATCGATTAAGAATTTATATTAACAGTAACTATAGAAGTAAAATGTAACCTGACGGTAAATTACATACTTATTTTCAGAGAAAAATTCTAATTTGTAAATCTTAGTTTGTGTTCGGTTGAAAATAATTAAAGAACTGTTAGCCGAAACAAAGAATAACTACCCTTTGGCCGAAGTAAATATCCTATCAAGTATATTCTCGTAATTATATTTTTTGTTTTGATAGCAATTAATTCAATGCTTTGTCAAAATTTTTAAAAATATGTTTTTATTGTTTGGCTGGTTCCACTACTAATAAATATGTCGCGCGAGTCGGAATATGTCTGTTCAAAATACCAGCAACAAACTCATATCTGTGAATTAAAGCAAATAATACGAGTAGTATAAAAAAATATTGCCCACCAAAGAATTTTTAACTTCTAAAGAGACTCATGAAAATGTCTTAATTGCGTACATGTCTAACCTGTAACAATAGTTTGAGCAGTTTTCACTGGATGTCCAGCTGCACCAAAGAGATCAGACAATTGAGCCCATAATGGATTGAAAGGACCTTTCAACGTGTAAACAACTTCATCAGTTGTTGATTGAGGATTTGACGAGGTATCTAGCGTTGGAAGGCATGTAGATACCCAACCAAGATGATGCGTAAGGATTGCCGTTATTAGTGTGCTCATGAAACTGAAATTCAACAGGAAAAAAATATTTATAATTTTATTTAATATTAAATTAGATTTGATCGACGTATATCGAATTTTTAACAACCCTCTAGAAGAACCTAAATCATCATTACGATTGCAATAAAATGTATTAGCAACATTAAAAAAAAACAATTCATCTACAAGAATTTAATAGGGTTTGCAAAATAAGTCCAAAAAAATGTTCCTCTGTAATATTTAAAATGGGTTACAAATATACTTACAAATTCTTATCTTTAACGTCGATAACTTCCAATATCTCACAAAAATTCTTCAAAAACACTTCCAGTGTAACTTCCGATACACCATTATTATTAATAAAACCAGTATTTTTTCCAGTATTATTATTAGCACCGCGTAAAAACTTTCCTAAACCAAACAAAAACTCTGATCGATCTAACTTCGGTATCGATAAACCATTTCCAAAAGAATTTGACAAAAATCCATTAGACTTGTTATTATTTGTATTATTTTCACTTACTGAAGTAGGTAATAACTTATTCACTTGACTAGTAACAATCGTAGTTCTTAATTTTACTTCTACGGGGTTTTCGCTGCACGCTGTTACAGTCCTATTATTGAAAAATGCACTAATACTATTGTGAAAGTCTGTATCACAGCCATCATTATGATTATTTGATATGTAGCTCCACAAATTCGTTAGAATACGAGGACCAGCCAGCAGGTTCACTAACCATCGAGCAGACGTTTCGGCGATTTCGACCATCAGTGAAATAAACATATTTGGACGATGGTATGCGATTTCTACTGAATGTCTCGTGCGCCAGATCATCGCTTCAATGAGTGCGATGTGCTCCATAAAGAAAGCTATTATGTTCCTAAAAATTCACAATTCTAAATATAGTTGAAGAAATAATATAATCCAAAAAACTATTAAAACTCAATGAGCAACAACTTTTGTCTCACATTGTAACTATTAAAATTATGGAATATTTTTTTCAGAAATTTCACACTTTGAAATTGAAATTTTGGTCACGGGAGCCGTGGAGAGACAAACGGTTCATTGGAAAAGTTTAATAGTATTGAAGAAGGTTCCCATACCATTTATCTAAATATTTCCATAAATTAATTTCCTGTGATTTATTGCGGAGCTACATTAGTTTTTGAATTAAAAACAATAAGTTTTCTATATTTAGCAACGTATAGGAACTCGTAGGTGTTTTTATCTCATATAAGTCAAGAACTTGTTAAGCTATTTGGATATTTTTAGGAAAATCAGATTTCATAAATACTCGGCCCATATTGTTTTTGGTTACCATTCTTGTAGAGGCAGTACTTTTGAAGATTTGAAAGGTTAAAAATAAATCAATTAAAAAAATATCTTGCATAAACAAAGAAACGTACGGTAATTATGTATATAATACAAATCAATGAAACGCATTTTTTTAATAAAGACATTTTTTGATATTTTTCTTTTTGAGGTGTTGTCGATATTGACACAAGTTGAAATATTTATTTTATGTCTACCAATGTATTCTCTTAGTTATTTAATTTAGTTAGTTATTAAAAAATATTTTAACTGATTTTCGCGCATAGTACTGTTGTAAGCAAAACAAGCAAACTTCCGGCTATTTAGCATTAATTTTATGCACCGAGTTAAATAATGAAAAATAGTGTAGTGCTTGAATATTATTGCATAAAAATAAATTCTAAAGACAAACTTTACCTCTCTTGGGGAGTAGAAATTTCTAACATTAACACCAAACCCAATTTGCTTGGCCGATTATGCGGTCGAGATGGTAAATAATTTTCCGCAGAACCAGATGGTGTTGTAAGTGATGAAAAGGAATGTTCCAGAGATCTACTGCTACTTCTTATAATTCTTCTAAATAGGTTACAGGAAGATAACGATAGTGTGGATAAACCTACAAAATAACTTGAAATGATTGTTCGGTTTTAATAAGTTACATAAATCATAAATTTCTGTTTAAGAAAGCACTGGAGCCATTTTTGGGTTTTATTATATTATAATACACAACGGCAAAACAAATTACCTTTGTATGACAGTACAGACTCCCATAATGGTAATGACAACGGACCTGAACTGTAGCTTGAGAACGATTGATCAACACAACCAGAATCAACAATGACACAACCAGGAGGTGGCGCTGGGGGCGGTAGAATACCCACGTGAGGTACGTCTAATGGGGAGCTCTGTTGTCTTCTACAAACTGAATAATAGTGAGATCAACAAAAACAATTAGGATTCGAGAAACCGAAATAGAGATTTTACAAAAAAGTAAATATAAGCAATAGTATCACTAAATTATTTGAAACATATTTGAATAATTTCATTGTAGAGGATTCGTTCTGTATCTGATACTAAACTTATCCGTAGTATTCAAAATAATATATAATATAATACGCCTGACGTTAATAAACAGATTTCCCTTATGTATTTCATCCGGAATTTGGCAGTATTACAATTTGTGTCATTGATCCACTATTGTCGAGAACTCACATGATGTTTGCACAAATCAGCATGTTTATTCATACATGCGTATATTATTTATTACTTTTTAGAATGAAGTAAAAATATACTATGCCAGATGATTTTTTGCCTTGTTGAACCTTTTCTTCTTTATATGTATATTTCCTTTAATAATCTCTTGATTCGATTTTTAGAAATCCATATTGTTTATTGATTTCGTTAAAACTCTAGCCTTTACAGTGTTTCGCTGCTGGTCCGTAAATCTAGATGTACCTCTATAGGTATGTGACAAAATATTATGCACATGAAAACTACTCTCACTATAAAAGAAAGTAATTTTAAAGAACTCTAATGTCTTTGTGAACCAGTAAATTTCTAACGGAACTCTTAAATGGAACCTTGTTTATAATATATTTTTGACTTTATATTGTGTTAATGTACCTACTTAAAAAATATGAAATATTCATAATTATATATTTTTGGAAAAAAATAATAATTGTATGACATCTGAAAACATTCTTAATTTTTGTCGAGTAACTGCTGAAGATGCCAACCAGCACCAAAACAGTCTACGCTAACGTTTTGACGAAAAAATAAACAAAATGGATTTCTAAGTGATAATCATAATATTTATTTCAATATTATGCAATTACATAAAATAAAACAACACACAACACCAAAACTAATTTACCTAAATCGACCAATATTAAATAAAAATAATGTATGTATACAATTCATTGACTTGACTTTTTCACTTTGACCTCTTGCCGATCAACAACATACAGCCAATACAATTCATTGGTTCATAAGATAATAATACGAGTATATTCAATAATTATGAAGCATCCGTATATTTATGTATGTATACCTACATAAATTTTTATTTACAACGCAACAAAGACATAAGCGTTAAATTCAGAAGTAGAGTTTTAGTTTCTTTTGTTTGGCAATTCATTAAAAAAAAAAAGACAATGTAAGACTGGATATAATATAACAATTGATTTATTGATTTATTAATGACATTGTTAACAGCGTCAAATGTCGCTCCCTACTCTTTGCTGATGATTTTAAGGTTTATTCACTGATTATCTCAACTTTTGACTGTCTTCAATTGCAGAATGATTTGAATGTCCTGCTTGACTGGTGCACTCAAAACAAGCTTGATCCTAATTTGGATAAGTGTTGTTCTGTAACTTTTACTCGTAAAATAATCCAATAAGATTTGTGTATAGCATTGAACCTATTCCACTTAAAATGTCCGATGAGGTTAAGGATCTGGGGTTGCTCTTTGACACTAAACTTAGTTTTGTGGGGCATGTGGTTTCGACTTCCTATAAGAGTCTGACTTTTGTTATGCGAAATACAAAGCATTTTGTCACCTAAAACTTTTATTTTACTGTATAATTACTTTGTTCGATCGAAATTGGATTATGCGTCTGTGTCTGTTGTGCGGAGTCCTGGATATGCGTTGTACTCGAATAGCTTAGAGAGGATTCAGCGAAGATTTGTTAAATATTTCTGGTTTAAGTGTGACCGAGTGTATCAATGGGATTTCCCCATGATGAACTTCTTGGCCGCTTTAATTTATTACCTCTGTTTTTTGTTGAAGGGTCCGTTCGACATAAGTCCCCGGTTTCACTGCAGCCTCATGGGCTTATTGTGAACATTGGTACCACTTGATATGCGTAGAGAATATGCCTCACTCGTGTTTCTAATATTCAGGATCGTGAATTGCATCATTGACTCTCCTGACTGACTTTCAATGATACCTTTTCAAACTCCAAATACGAAAAGGCCTAATTGTGGTTTACTTACTGTTGGAATATGGAATCACCCAATACACTCACGTCACATTGTTACAAAAAAATTAATAGATTGTCAAGTTAGTTTTAAATAGTTCTCGTTAATAAAAGTTAATATCTAGTTTTATAGTTGTATATAATTTGTAAAATATCCATAAACAAGTCTCTGCTGCATCAGGTTATGGGCCCAGATCCAATATAAGTATAAATTCGACAAGCAAAATATCAGCAAAAATTTTTTCAAGTGTTTATAAATCAAAAGACTGTAAGTGTATAAATTTTTGAATTTCCAAAGAAATCAATCATAAAATGAACGCATACAGAATAGAACCTCTAAAGAGGAACAATTATGACACATGGAAATTACAAGCTGAAGCTTTGTTAGCAAAATTGGGTTTATGGGACTACGTCACAGGTAAAATACCTAGACCAGAAGTTGAAAATGAAATAGGTATACAAAGTAAATGGGACACCGATGATTTAAATGCAAAATCGGAACTGATATTAATAATTTCACCTTCCGAATTAAAACAAGTAAAAAACTGTAAAAGATCCAAGGATGTATGGGATGATTTAAGTAAAAATTACCAAAGTAAAGGTCCTGCTAGAAAAGCAACTCTTTTAAAACAATTAATACTTCACAAAATGAATGATCATGACGACATTCGCGATCATCTTGGAAAATTTATGGATACTGTTGACAAATTAGCAGATATGGAGGTAACAATCAATGCCGATTTGTTAAGTATAATGATGTTATATTCCTTACCACCATCATATGAAAATTTTCGAATTGCTATAGAAACTAGAGATACTTTACCAAGCCCAGAAAATTTAAAAATTAAAATAATGGAAGAAGGAGATGCAAGAAACAAGTGTGAACCTTCAACTTCGAAAGAGGGAGCATTTTGGGGTAATCAACAAAAATTTAAATATAATAAATTTCCAAACAAAAATAAAAATTCATATGAAACAAAGCCAAAATGTACACGCTGTAATCGTTTTGGACATTTTCAAAAAGACTGCAGATCTAAAAGTTTGAATTCTAATACAAAAGAATCATTATTTAAAATGGAAGAATGTTTATCAACAAATATAAATTTTGAAAATAACAATTCTTGGTGTTTGGATAGTGGATGCACTTCACATATGAGTAGTATAAAAGAAAATTTTATCGAATTAAACGAAAATCATAATGGAAAATTAAAATTAGCCTCAAATGATAGTACAGCTGAAATAGAAGGTATAGGAAATATCAAATTAACAAATAATAAAAATAATCATATAATAAATTTGGCTAATACACTATATGTTCCAAATCTAAATACAAATTTATTTTCCGTGAGCAAAATTGTAAATAATGGACATACTGTAATTTTTAAAAATGAAAACGCAACTATTAAAAATAAATATGGATACACAATTTTGAAAGCAAATAAAGCAGAAAATGGTCTTTATTATTTCAAATCGAAAGAATTTCAAGACGTATCAAATCAATGTTTACAAAATGACGAAATTATGTCATGGCATAGAAAAATGGGTCATTTAAATGAAGCAGATTTAAAGCTTGCTTTAAACAAACAACTTCTAAAGGGTCTACAGTTCAATAAAAATTCCAAATTAGAAGATTGTGAAATTTGTATACAAGGAAAATTCTCACGGTTACCATTCAAAAATCGAAATGAGGATAAAAACATAGATTTGTTACATATAATACATTCTGACATTTGCGGACCATTTCGAGTACGAACTCCAGGAGGAGCTCGATATTTTGTTTCATTCATTGATGAATATTCTCGTTATGCCAAAATATATTTTATAAATCATAAAAATCAAGTGCTGGAAATTTTCAAAACATACAAAAATGAGGTTGAAAATTTAACAGACAAGAAAATAAAATTTCTTCAATCAGATAATGGTACTGAATACTGCAATAAAGAATTTGATAGATTTTTAATGGATTGTGGTATTCAACGTCGACTTTCAACCGTTCGAACTCCACAACAAAATGGTTTGGCTGAAAGGAAAAACAGAACGCTAGTTGAAAAAGCCAGATGTCTATTAATAGCCTCAAAACTACCTCAAATGTTTTGGGCTGAAGCTGTTAATACAGCGAATTATTTAGTTAATCGGTCACCATCCCGATCAATACAAGGCGAACTACCATATTATCGTTGGACAGGAAAAATTCCTTCTGTAAGACACCTTCATGAATTTGGAGCAAAAGCATTTATTATGAATAAAAATCCTCAAAAAGGAAAATTTAATTCTAAAACTAAACAAGGTATATTCATGAGCTATTCAGAAATTTCAAAAGGATATCGAATTTGGATGCCAGAAATGAGAAAACTGATAGTCAGTCGTTATGTTAAAATATTAAACAAGTTTGACGGAAAATATAGAAGAGAAAACGAAAGTTATGAAATGTTTTTAGAGAATTCAAATATAGAAAATACTGATAAAATTGTAATTTTACCTTCAACTTCTAAAACAGTTGATCAAAGTAATATACAAGGCGATGAAGAATTCGAAGAAAATGAAATTACAAACGAAGAAATTGAAAACATCAGTGATGAAGAAAGCAGACCTAATCGTAACAGAAAAGCTCCAATTTGGACAGAAGATTACGATATGTCTTATTTGTGTGCAGAATTCTCAAACATATGTTTTTCTGATGAAGAAAATTCAGTAGAATGGCAGGAAGCAATAAAAGAAGAAATTAAAGCACATATACGTAACGATACATGGATTATTGTTAATAAAAATAACAATAAAAAACCAATAGGCTGTAGAATGGTTTTAAAGAATAAATTAGCAGCTGATGGAAGTATCGAACGAAAGAAAGCTAGATTAGTAGCTCGAGGTTTTGCCCAGAAACCAAACATTGATTTCACAGAAACATTTGCACCTGTTGTAAAACTTAGTTCGATTAGATTTTTAGTCGCAATGTCTGTTGAAGAAGACATGAAAATTCATCAAATGGACGTAACGACAGCATATTTAAATGGAGAATTAGAAGAAGAAATATTTATGGAAATACCTTATAAATTAGAAAATTATTTACATGATATTCTGTTAGAAGAGAGTCTAAATGAAGACAAAGAATTGTTCGAAAAAACAAAAAGAAAGCGTTATATGGGCTAAAACAAGCTGGACGCCAATGGTACAAGAAGCTTGACGAAACTTTAAAAAAATTAGGTTTTAAATCTTCAACAGCAGATCCTTGTATGTATTTATATACGAAAGGAGGAACAAAAATAATACTCGCTGTATATGTTGATGATATATTAATTGCTTCGAAATCTATGAATGCAATTCGAGATATTAAAGAAAAATTAACTTCAACATTCAAAATGCGAGATTTGGGAGAAATTAAATATTGTTTAGGAATAGAATTCAAAAAGGAAAGTAATGGAATTTCAATAAATCAGCGAAAGTACATTGACGAAATTTTAGAAAAATTCAATATGACAAATTGTAAAATAGCAAGTACACCAATTATACCTGGAATAAAATTAACAAAAAATTCAAATAGTGGGCAAGATTTACCATATCAAAATTTAATTGGTGCACTCATGTATTTATCTGTAGGGACCAGGCCGGATATAAGTTTTGCAGTAAGCTATTTAAGTCAATTTAATTCATGTTACGGTAGTGAACATTGGATTACTGCAAAAAGAGTTCTTCGATTTTTACAAGGAACAAAAGATATTAGTTTATATTATTCAAGATGTAATGATGAAATTTATGGTTTAACTGATGCGGATTGGGCAAATTGTACAATCGACAGAAGATCATATACTGGCTATGTATTTAAGTATGCCAACGCAGCAATTAGTTGGGAAGCACGAAAGCAACGAACAGTCGCACTCTCAACCGCAGAAAGTGAATATATGGCATTAACTGATTCTGCAAAAGAAGCCCTTCATCTGAAAAAATTAGCGAATGATTTGGGTATTAATCAAGAAAAGATTATTATCTATAACGATAATCAAGCTGCAAAAATATTAGCTGTTAATCCAACAGTTAATTCAAAATCCAAACACATCGATATAAGACAACATTTTATCCGAGAAACTGTTGAAAGTGGTAGTATAGAAATTATGTATCGGAGAACCGAAGATATGGAAGCTGATATATTTACTAAAGCTCTATCTGGACCGAAACATAAGTATTTAAGTTCGCTGTTAGGACTTCATCCACAGTGACGTTCGTGAGGAGGAGTGTTGGAATATGGAATCACCCAATACACTCACGTCACATTGTTACAAAAAAATTAATAGATTGTCAAATTAGTTTTAAATAGTTCTCGTTAATAAAAGTTAATATCTAGTTTTATAGTTGTATATAATTTGTAAAATATCCATAAACAAGTCTCTGCTGCATCACTTACCAACTGCACGTACAAACTTGTTGCTCTTTTCGCCATTTTTTGACATGTGTTCTGTTTGTGAGTCGGTGAGTATCGCTATTGATGTGTTTTTAATACTATTTCTTATATTAAAAAAGTGTTTTTTTGAGATAAATAGTATTTGTTGTTTCATCCATTCGTATTTTGACTTTGTTTATTTTTTCTGATGGCAATGTTTGTATGTATTTATGTTAATTTTATTGTTTTGCAATGTACCTGACCTGTAATTGGATTTGTTTCTGTCTGGGTAGGTGTAATTCAAATAAATATATAAATAAATAAATTGATCTAGTATTATACCAATGTTGTATGGGCATTTCAAAAGAGTCTTATTTTTAAAGAAAAACAAGAGACATTCATAAACATATAATCCGAAAAGAGTCAAAATTCTTTCCTTTTAATCAAGGTTTCTGCAAATTTTTCTATAAGTTAGGCCCATTATAATTCTTAGAATGAGTTTCTGAGCGACACATATATTTTGGGCCTCTCGATATACCTACTTCCTAATACCATATCCAAGAATAGATTCAAGATTTAGGTAATAAATAATTTCGGTTTTATTTTTCAATAACTCTAGCCGCAAAACACACAAAATTGAACTTTTTTAACAATAGTTTTATATGTTTTGACCACCCTAAATATTCATAGATATGGACACCTAAACGTTTCGCTGTGTCTTTACCGCAATATCATTGGACATTGGTGCTATAGTAATTAGTACTAGTTTATTTTTAGTAAGCGATTCTGACGTTCTTTCAGATATTACTGATAATATTTAATATATTCTGATATTGTTAAATAGGTACACTTGTTAAAATCAGTCAATTCAAATCATTTTCCCTGTCCTTCATATTTCTGTGGGGTATTACATAATGGCAAATAAATCAATGAAACAATCTAGACAACCAGGTAGTTTTTAACAAAATTAGTTTCAATGTTTAAATGAAAGTCGAATCTCCACAAAATAAATTTAATAGAAACTATCGGCCATACATGTTTCGGGACTAGACCAGTCCCATCATCAGTGGCATGTCAACAATCGAACAAACACAACACTAAGACGTACAATGTTTCATTATATTTCTATTGAAGCCTGGAAAACACACCTCATTCTTAGCTCGTTATCAATATGAATATGTGTAATTATCAATTAACTTACCATTTTATGGAAAAATATTTGAATTATAAAAAAATTTTTTAATTAAAATTACAGTTACATATTTGGTCTAATTTTTTTAATTTTCTTTTATATATCATACTTTTTCTTTGTTTTTTAATAAAGTTAAAACTATGTAACTATCTGTTTTTTGTTAAAGCTGGAATGGCAAGAACGTCATCGACAAACGTAATAAAAAAATTTTTTCTTTTTGTTGGTATGAATGTGAGTTGTGTTATAGGCGATAGTCTCCAGGCTCCAATTTACAACATGCTCTTAAATAACAGACAAATAAAGCTTTAGAATAATTAACTAATCCAGAAATTTACATACTGATAAATCTAACTCAGTTACTAAGGAGTATTATCAGTTGACTGTATTATAAAAGGAACAGTATAAGATTTTTGAATTATATTAATACATGTGTGGAGTTAGGTTGTCTTCGAGGCTCATAAATTTTACTAAAAGGAACAGTATGTAGTTGACTTGGGATCTGAACACGTAGAAGAAGAACTTATTAGTATATAAACCTTACTCTATGACATTGTTTTAAGGTTATGACAATATAAACATGTTAACAAATTCCTTAAGTTGTTATATATATATATATATATATATATATATATACGTGCACATCTATCTTAGTGGGCTCCATACGTGGATAAGGCGCCCTGGCCTCCACCAGAACCACGTTATTTACGCGTGTATACATTGCATATTTGAATTCCCCGGAAAAAAATAAACAAAGGCAACTTGAGAGGGGAAGAGATTTCGTAAAAAAAATATATACGAAAAAAGTATAGACTCAAGATAGAAACCGGGCTCCGCATATGACATGACAAACTGTCCTCCGGTGCATATAATTTGATATGTTATCTCGACCTAATGGTCACCGACGATGTTGCCACATCGAGGCATATTGTATATCTAAACAATATATGTAAATGTATCTTTATGGCCTCTACTTTGACTAGCCTCCGCTGTGTATATCATTTATATAAACGCAGGCACGTTTTAATCGCCTCCGTCTTTTTATAACTAAATTCCACTTCGTTATTGAACTTGTTTTGTTGAGGAGTTGTATATCAATTACTTACATTCATCTTATTGGGCTCCATTTTTTATAATGAACTTCGCGGTCGTTTTTTGACCTAAATTCCTCTTGATTGATTTTCTGGTTTTGCAGACGGGTTGTATATAAATAATGTTATGTGCATATAACTGATCAGTCTTATTTTACATACAAAGAAAGTATTGTCTCCTTCGTTACTGGTAGACAAAAAATGATTAAAACCAAGAAATTTGAGAAAATTTATATTTGGAATTTCAACATTGAAATAACACGGTAACTAGTGAGATTCTTTTGCTGAATATTTTGTTCTTATAAGGTAGGTACTATATTATAAGGAATCCTTATTTATTCCTTTACCAGAGGCAACCAACATCAGAAGATCAGCGGAAACAGTGTTCATTTCTTTCGATCGAATAGTAAAAATTCAAATGTTTGCCTTTAGACAGTTTTCGACCTTCATGTATTCTTACCACATATCTACGTTGTGTTTACTTTTGGTACTTTTTTATTTTATTTATGCCTTCTGGTTTTAAAGTCACATTTATGGTTAATATTAGTACATCTAACAAAATTGATCCGAGGCTAGGCTTATGAGAGTCTTTATTAATATAAATTAATTTAAGTTAAAATGCCAGATATTAACCCTCCAGTAAATTTGAACTTATTTATTTAAGTTTTTATCTAGTTAGGTATATTGATTAAAAAAAAAAAACAGTATTTTTGTAATGAACCAAAACCCAAAGAAAGATAAATAAATAAGAACATTGTATGCAAGAACAGAACGAAATGAATGGATTAAAAATATGTATGGTGTAATTTTAAAAATTATTTTGAAAGAAATATAAAATATACTCTATACTATAAACAATAAAATAACGTTAAATAAAATAAATAACAAATTCAAGTTATAGATAAATAATAGCTACTTAAAAGAATAAAATAAGACATAATACAGTAGATATAATATATTTATGAAATGACTGTAAAACGCTTAACTACAAATTCCTCAACTAAAAATAAGCCGATCTAGCCGTTTTGCCCACAGGGCGCTAAAGTTCTTAAATTAATATCGTTTTTTCAGAATAATTACTTTCTAAACGCCTTTATCGATTTTCACTAATTTTGAAACTAACCGATTTTTTGTTAATGCCTAGATATTTAAAAATGGTGCGTGATTCATAAAGAAAAGTTTCTGTCTCCCGTAAAATTTGCGCTAGACATACAGTTTCTCTACAAAAAGATTATTTACAATACCTTGAAATTGATCAGTGCCTATTTATTCGACACGAAAAAATATATGTCGAAAGTTTTAATTCTGAACAATGTTTAAAATAATTGTTATGTTTGTTTACTAGGCAACAATAAAATAAATAATCTGACATAACGATAGTTTTTATTTCTTTTACGTAAATAATTATTTATTCTTTAAAATGGACCATTATTCTATCGCTGAGAAGGTCGACATGCTTCTGGTATATGGATTATATGAGAGAAATGGACGTATGAGTGTCAGAGTCTATCGTGAAAAATATCCAGAATTCCTATCGATCAAACTTTCACGAATATTAAGAAGTAAGTAACATAGAGAAAGGGGTAGTTTTCATGGAAATAATGTTAAGCCAGGACGCCAACTTACAATTAGGACTGCTGAGTTTGAAGAGGTAGTTTTAAACAGAATTGAAGATGATCCCAAGTAAAGTCGTATACGCTAGGGGTTCGGATTGGAGATTTCCAGAAGTACAATTAATAACATTCTACGAGAGCAGTTACTCCATCCGTATCATGTCTAACAGGTGCGAAATATTTTACCAAAGGACCCTGAAAGTCGGCTGACGTTTTACCATCTCATCAAGCCAATGAGAATACCACACATTCGTGCTGAAATGTGGTTTGTGCACGACGGAGCGCCATCCTACTTTAGTACCAGCGTTCGCAGATTTTCAAATGAAACATATCCTAATAGATGGATCGGAAATGGGCCAGCAAGGTCACCCAACTTAACGCCTCTGGACTTTGGATATTTGGTATATTCGCCTCGATATTTTTAGTTGAGAAATTTGTGGTTAAGCGTTGTACAGTAATTTGATGGACACCCTGTATAATAGATAACTAAAGAAACAAACTAACAAATACTGTTTAAGTTACTCAAATTCGTTGGGTTTGTTAAAATGTTTCAAGTGGTATCTTAGTGGCATCTACTTTTTGTTAATAGCAAAATTTACATTTAGTGTATACAATCAGAACATATACACAACAAACTTACTAGCCTCCGCTGTGTATATTATTTATACAAACAGACGTTTTAATCGCCTACGCTGTCATATTTTTATAACTAAATACGACTCCATTATTGCAATGGTTTTGTCGACGAGTTGTATATCAATGAATTATTTACATTCATCTTATTGGTCTCCATTTTTTACAATCTCTCGCTTTTTTTTATACTGAAATTCTTCTTCATTGATTTTATTATTCGCAGGCGCTTTGTATATAGATAATTTATGTGCATTTAACTTATTGGCCTTTATTTTTACATAAAAAATAAAGTATTGGTTTCTTAGTTATTAGTAATTAAAAAAATGATTGAAAACAAGCAAATTTTAAATTTGGAATTTCAGCACAATATAAAATTAATATTCATATTCATATTACTCAATTAGTACAAATATTAAACATTGAAATAACACGGAAACTACTCGTATATTTTCCTCGGTGATAATTTTAGTTGACAATAATCTATTGTAAGGTAGGTAGGTACTCTATTATAAGGAATCCTTGTTTACTAGAGTCAACCAACATCGTGACAGAAGATCAACGGAAACAGTGGTCAGTTCATTCGGTCGAATTATAAAAGTTTAAATGGTTGACTCTAGACATTTTTCTAACTTCATGTGTTCTCTCTTACCATATGTTACATTTACGTGTTTACGGTATTTTTACTTTTGTTATTTTTTTATTTTATTCATGCCTTCTGGTTTTAAAGCCAAATAGTTACGGTTAACATTAGTACATCTTACAAAATTGATCCGAGACTTACTAAGTCCATTTCAGCTGCTTATGAGAGCCTTTATTAATATAACTTAATTTAAGTCAAAGTCATGTCAAAGTAACATAATATATTAAATCCTGCACACCTTTTAACGCAATTGCTCTTTCCTTAAAATTATTTTCAGAAGTAGTAGTAGTTTTAAACCGAAACAATATATTCAAAATTTTTGTATTATAGGAGTGATCAATTTGAAATTATTTATTTAGTTATAATAGATGTGGCATTGATTTTAAAAAAAGTATTTTTTGTAATGAACTCAAACCCAAAGAAAAATAAATAAATAAGAACAATATATGTAAGAACAGGATGAAATGAATGGATTAAAAATGTGCGAAAGAAACTATATTTGTTCGACTAAAATATGGCTATAAAGTTGTTGTCCAGGAAAAAATTGTGAGTCAAAGGATCCGAGAAAAGTACCAATTAAGAATTATCTATGATTATGGGAAATTATATTTCAAGACATAAAAGAAATTCGAAGTCACTCCCATAAAAAGAGAAATATATTATAAAATTTGGTTTATGAACAAAGTACTAATTTCGGACTTCGTAATTAGCTACTGTTAAGTAACAAATAGATTCTTGTGCCAAGCAAATTTTAAAATAAAACTGAAAAAACTATGTGTTTATTATTGGCCAACTAGTACGTGGAGCCCAGTGCAACTAGCGGACAAGTACGTGTGTTGCTATGACAGGTTGAGAAATCAAATATACTTTACAATACCTAAAATAAATAATTCTACCGACGAAATATACACATGAAGGTTTACGATATATGTTAGCTGGTATCATTAGCCACCAGTAACGTTGCCAAATTTAGGAGGCCAATATGTGTACTTACACGTGGAGCCCAGTGCAACTAGCGCACAAGTAAGTGTGTATATCTGTGTATGTCTAACGCGCCACCTGGTGGAATTTTTCCAAACCTAGTTGTATATCTGTATGTGTGTATACTACCCAGTGGCCTCCACCCTAAAATTTGCCAGATGGGTGGGTATACCCTGTAGACCTGAAAAAACACTATATACACGGGGGTACGTAGTGGCCTCCGAAAAAACGCAGTCGCCTCCGTTTTGGAGCCCAGTGCGCTTAGCGTATATATATTTTGGAGGCCACTTTAACGTTTTGCATATATATATATATTTTTTTTTATGGGCCCGCATAAATGTTGTATATAGGCATATGACACAAACTTATAACCATTCGCACATAAAGCTAACCAAAGTAAGCATATTCTTACTTCAAAAAGGCCAAGGAGTTGAAAAACTTAGAACATGCGAACTCTGTCTGCTCATTAAGACACATAATTGATGTATTATTATTAATAGAGGTGATCTCCATTATTTTAAGGGTATTAAGGAGTACACTTTTTTCACAGATATGTAAGAGCTTTGCATTGTTATCCGGGTGAAAGGGGTGACCCGAATCTAAAATGTGCTCTGCTAGTGCCGATCTGGTATTAGATATCATAATATTAGATTGCGATCTAGTAATAACTTTATAGTGCTCCGCTACTCTCGTTTTGATTGAACGGCCTGACTGCCCGATGTATTGAGCATTACAGTTCGGGTTCCCGCAATACAACATATACACGCCTGATCTCTCATTCCAGGGGATTTTATCTTTACTGTTATTGAGGAGTGTACCAACAGAATTCTTAGTTCGAAAACATATGTTGATGTTGTATTTTTTAAATATTCTTTTTAACTGAAGGCATGCTGGATGATAGTATGTGATGGGAAAGAACCTTGGATTCTCGAGTGTAGTAGAAGGTAAGAGGCTTTTATGAATATGTCTATATATGTATTTATAATATATCCTATTAATAGTTGCGGTGGGGAATCCGTTAACGTTCGCCAGATGTTTAATTATCGAAAGCTCCTTGTTGAAGTTACGTTGTGACATTGGTATGTTACATGGATGGCCGATAGTTTCTATTAAATTTATTTTGTGGAGATTCGACTCCACTTAAGAATGGACTATTTTTTCAAAAAAAAAAAATTAGTTTCGTTTGGTAACAATTAATTTTTTTCCAAATCCTTGTAAGTTTAGAAAAATCAAAACGATCTGTATTTAGGTATGGGGAATCCTTACGAAAGTCTATCTTGTTTTTCATAATAAATTAAAAAATGTGATAAAATATAGGGCATTCGATTAACCCTATATTGGCCACGAAATCAGGGAGGCCAGCAAGAGGTAAGACATGAATAAGTGTGGCTTAAATGTGAATAACTGGGAGCAGATCGCGAACGACCGACCGAGATGGAGGCGTACCATTTACGAGGATCAAGTTCTTGAGGAGCAGCGTCGAAGACATGAGGAGGCAAAGAGACAGCATCGAAAGGAGAGAGAACGCATCAATGGGACAGCGCACCCACAACAGCCGGTAAATGGTGGTGTTTGGGTCTGTGAATTTTGTGACAAAATTTGCGGCGCGAGGATCGGTCTGTTTAGCCATCTTAGAGTTCACAACACAAGTCCCTCAGTTGGAATAATTCAACTCGTTAGCGAGTGAATGCGGATGATTGAGCACGGGAACCAAATATAGTTTAAAGCAAGTCAACATTAATAGGTTTTTTACATTAATCTAATTAACTTAACTATTTGGTGGATTTTCATCACCACTAAAACATGAAAACTGATTACTTTAATCATTGTGGTAACATTAAAAACAGTTTTTTTTTCAGTAATGCACAATCGCAATCCACATTTCATGCACATCATTCTTGTACAGCCTGTTGTACAGTAACGACGCGACGTCTACCTTTCGAAGTATATTGTGGCAATGACCAAACCGATCTTTTCGAGTAATTTTATCAAGTCTTGAAGAAATCGGAATCTGAATTTTATTTCGGTGGGCCGATCCCGTTTTTTTTTTCGTGTGGGACAAAGAAGCTGTCACTTCTAATTTAAATTGCTTTAGAGTTAGGGGCTTCTGCATGTGAATTTCACAATCATTTTTATAAAGTATACATGGATTTATAATGCAAATATGTAATTTCGAAGTAAAAATTAGAAAATACCATCGCTTTTAGGTTTATAAATATAGACTCTATATTTATAAACCTAAAAGTGCATTGGCTTGGCCAATCCTCCCATATGTTTATTGTATTGGAGAATCACAGGGTACATTTACTTTTTTCTTTGGACGATATTCCACGTTATTGACTGGCTCAATACCACAGAGTGTATTAGATAGAAGCACATAGATATTTGGAATCTGCTCATTTTATTACTATTATTTATTGTAGGTACAATCATATTATACTTTTTTAGCCAAACGGTTGCTTTATGGCTACAACCTTAGTTCACACCAAATTGTTCTTATGTCTAAAGCATATTGGTAGCTATTTACTATTTATATAAAAAATCAAAAATTCCGACTTCGTTTTATATGTCTATAACGCTAAAAATATTATAAAACGATTTGATACTTACAATTCGTTCGAATTTGAACTGACCGTTTGGACTAACACAACATCATCTGTTTACTCGCGAACATGTTCCTTTTTTTTAGTGTTCGAAAATTACGGTAGATGGTACCACTTCAGTTCGCTGAAAACGTGTGTAGTCTATTGGTAATATTCCCAGTTTAGAGCTAGATGTACGACAAAGGGAATAACAAGGTTTTGAAAATTGATGTGCCATATTGACATAACATGATACAGAAAAAAAAACTAACTTTGATATGCCATTCTTTTTAGCTCTCCATATCATATATGTAATATATGTATATATGGAGACTATTAGTTTCATGAAAAAAACATTTTTTTTAATTTCACCGGAAATACTTCTTTTTGGCCATTTTATACATAAATAAGTAGTTTTAAAAAAATGTCTGTCTGTCTGTCTGTCTGTATCCACGAAAACGCAAAAACCGCTTAACAGATTTTAACCAAATTTGGTACAAAAATACTATTGGACATGGCAAGGAGCTGATTAGATTTTGGGAAACATTGAGCGTAGGCAAAGGGTTTAAAAGAGGGTTCAAAAATTAAAAAAATTCATAGTTCTTAAACTTATCCGAAATACTGCATAATTTTTTACGCATTTAATTGAATATAACCTAAAATATTGAACATAAAATATTAGGCCACATTGGCGTTCGAAAATAGTGTAAAATGGGGTAAAAAATATTAAAAAAAACGTATTTCTTAAAAATAGCAGAAATATTAACTAGTTATTGATAGTTTTGATAGAATATAACCTATAAAATGTGTCATGAATAACTTACTTTCATAGGCGTTCGTAAATAGTGGAAAAGGGGTCAAAACATAAAAAATATATATTTCCTAAACTTATTCGAAATATGGAATAATTTTTCATAGTTGTGATACAATATAAGCTAAAAAATATTCCATAAAAGAATTGGTTCACACAGGCGTTCGAAAATAGTTTAAAAAAAGGGTCAAAAACGAAAAAAAAAACGTTTCCCAAATATACCAGAAAAATTGGCTAATTATATATAGCTTTGATATAAGATAACCTAAAAAATGCAGCATAAAATTTTTATTCACATAGGCGTTCGTAAATAGTAGAAAAAGGGGTAAAATAAAAAAAAATTAAAATGTAAAAATTTTTATATTTAACTAGATGAATTGGTGTTAAAAATACACGACAAAAATTAATGTACCATAGGCGTCCGTAAAAATTCTATAAAAGGGTCAGAAAAAATTTGTATCCGTGATAACTCAAAAACCACTTAACGGATTTTAACCACATTTGGTACGAAAATACTACAGGATAATTATAGGTGGTGATTAACATTGAGCGTAGGCAACGGGTTTAAAAGAGGTTTCAAAAATTTAAAAAATCATAGTTCTTAAACTTATCCGAAATATTGAATAATTTTTTATAGTTGTGATAGAATATAACCTAAAAAATGTTACATAAAAGAATTAGTTCACACAGGCGTTCGAAAATAGTGTTAAAAAAGGGTCAAAAACGAAAAAAAAATGTTTCCCAAATATACCAGAAAAATTGGCTAATTATATATAGCTTTGATATAAGATAACCTAAAAAATGCAGCATAAAATTTTTATTTACATAGGCGTTCGTAAATAGTAGAAAAAGAGGTAAAATAAAAAAAATTAAAATGTAAAAAATTTTATATTTAACTAGTTGAGTTGGTGTTAAAAATACACGACAAAAATTAATGTTCCATAGGCGTCCGTGAAAATTCTATAAAAGGGTCAGAAAAAATTTGTATCCGTGATAACTCAAAAACCACTTAACGGATTTTAACCACATTTGGTACGAAAATACTACAGGCTATTTATAGGTGGTGATTAACATTGAGCGTAGGCAAGGGGTTTAAAAGAGGGTTCAAAAATTTAAAAAAATTATAGTTCTTAAACTTATCCGAAATATTGAATAATTTTTTATAGGTGTGATAGAATATAACCTAAAAAATGTTACATAAAAGAATTAGTTCACACAGGCGTTCGAAAATAGTCTTAAAAAAGAGTCAAAAACGAAAAAAAAATGTTTCCCAAATATACCAGAAAAATTGGCTAATTATATATAGCTTTCATATAAGATAACTTAAAAAATGCAGCATAAAATTTTTATTCACATAGGCGTTCGTAAATAGTAGAAAAAGGGGTAAAATAAAAAAAAATTAAAATGTAAAAATTTTTATATTTAACTAGATGAATTGGTGTTAAAAATACACGACAAAAATTAATGTACCATAGGCGTCCGTAAAAATTCTATAAAAGGGTCAGAAAAAATTTGTATCCGTGATAACTCAAAAACCACTTAACGGATTTTAACCACATTTGGTACGAAAATACTACAGGATAATTATAGGTGGTGATTAACATTGAGCGTAGGCAACGGGTTTAAAAGAGGTTTCAAAAATTTAAAAAATCATAGTTCTTAAACTTATCCGAAATATTGAATAATTTTTTATAGTTGTGATAGAATATAACCTAAAAAATGTTACATAAAAGAATTAGTTCACACAGGCGTTCGAAAATAGTGTTAAAAAAGGGTCAAAAACGAAAAAAAAATGTTTCCCAAATATACCAGAAAAATTGGCTAATTATATATAGCTTTAATATAAGATAACCTAAAAAATGCAGCATAAAATTTTTATTTACATAGGCGTTCGTAAATAGTAGAAAAAGAGGTAAAATAAAAAAAATTAAAATGTAAAAAATTTTATATTTAACTAGTTGAGTTGGTGTTAAAAATACACGACAAAAATTAATGTTCCATAGGCGTCCGTGAAAATTCTATAAAAGGGTCAGAAAAAATTTGTATCCGTGATAACTCAAAAACCACTTAACGGATTTTAACCACATTTGGTACGAAAATACCACAGGCTATTTATAGGTGGTGATTAACATTGAGCGTAGGCAAGGGGTTTAAAAGAGGGTTCAAAAATTTAAAAAAATTATAGTTCTTAAACTTATCCGAAATATTGAATAATTTTTTATAGGTGTGATAGAATATAACCTAAAAAATGTTACATAAAAGAATTAGTTCACACAGGCGTTCGAAAATAGTCTTAAAAAAGAGTCAAAAACGAAAAAAAAATGTTTCCCAAATATACCAGAAAAATTGGCTAATTATATATAGCTTTCATATAAGATAACTTAAAAAATGCAGCATAAAATTTTTATTTACATAGGCGTTCGTAAATAGTAAAAAAAGGGGTAAAATGAAAAAAAAATTAAAATGTAAAAAATTTTATATTTAACTAGTTGAATTGGTGTTAAAAATACACGACAAAAATTAATGTTCCATAGGCGTCCGTGAAAATTCTATAAAAGGGTCTGGAAAAAATTGTATCCGTGATAACTCAAAAACCACTTAACGGATAACCTACAACATGCAGCATAACAATTTTGTTTACATAGGCGTTCGTAAATAGTAGAAAAGGGGGCAAAATAAATTTTATAATAAAACTAAAAAAAAATCAATTATTTTGCGTACAAGAATTTGGCCTAGATCTGAAATATAAATTATCTGCGTATAAATAGTGCCTCCAAAGAGAAGAAAAAGGCACAAAACCCGATACAAAAAAAAAAAAAATAGCTGATGTCTAAAACAAAACAAAAATTTAGATAAATGACAAAAAGGTCATAAAATTATTACTTTTACACTTAAATATGGAGAGCTATTCGTGCCTCGAGGGCAACAGCTAGTTTTAAATTAATTTAAGAATGTACCCTTAATAGACCTACACATGTATATTAGATTAGTAAATATAACAGCCTGGTATATTACTCTTTGATGATAAAATGTAAATTAAATGTTGCTGTTAATGACAGTAAAGCCGTTCTATTTCTATTTTCTACTAAAAATTTTATATTAAAATCTCCAGTTATACATAAAGGGAAACTTACTTTTAAAAACCGAGTCCAACATGTTTTAAAAAATATCTTTTAGGAAGTCAAAGTATACTGTTCCTTTCTTTAAATACAACTTTGAAATAACTGGTGGCGCTTCGAGGATGCAGTTTTATTTATATGGATTTCGACAAGGTTTTTGACAATTGCTTTTATTTTTTACTCAATAACGCACTTCGGTTTCTCAATGTGATTAGTTCTCCTAAAAATGAAACTACAAGATATCCCTGTTATCAGGAACATTGGAATTATTGTTTTCTTGTTCCTTTATCTTGATATAAGTTATTTTAACATTTGTGTTCGTTTTTCTTGTTGTGCTTTATTACTTATAACTTTAGACTATAATGCTCCGCAAATCCACTTGCTGTTTAATTTGCGTTTGATTATTTACTTCTTCTGCATTTGCAATATCATCAATACCTATTATTGTTTTAAATTTATTCTCGGTTACAGGAGTTTTCCATACATTCTGGTTTGATGTTGAATATGATTCTTGTTTATTGTTTAGTAATTGGCAAAGCTTTTTTAGGACTGTTATGATTTGCATGGTCGACAATCTTTTCTTCTTTAAGTTTAAAATTTAGAATGAAATTTTCTTTTTCCAGGTAAGTAACCGCAAGCAATTAGTTTCGATATTGAATTGAAAATATTGAAATTAAATTTTTTATTCAAAAAATAATATTTTTTTAAATTCTAGCTCACGAGTCTTATGCGTGATTTGAAACAGCGTATATTTCAAAGATATTCTATTACTTTCCATTGGAACTTTTGCTTACCCAAAACAGTGTCTGAGGCTG
The DNA here is from genome assembly GCA_911728435.2 of Apoderus coryli. Taxonomy (NCBI): domain Eukaryota; kingdom Metazoa; phylum Arthropoda; class Insecta; order Coleoptera; family Attelabidae; genus Apoderus; species Apoderus coryli. Next base: position 1,272,258 of record OU452206.1, on the reverse strand, counting down.
TACTTCGGTCTGAAAGGCGTTCACCCAACGATGCAGAACTGCTCTGTCCTGAATCGTCCAGTTTCATATTGGAATGTTCGAAGCTTCGACTTGAAATTCGTGAATGCTGACTAGAAACTGAGATGCGCTTCCTTGCGGCATGGTGAGGACTAGGGAATACCTTAAAAATCGTCAAACTGAACTGTCAGCAGAAATATGCCATAATATAAAAAATATCAGCTTTTAAGTGTTATCTATTTTCAAATTTAATGCGGTAATGTTAGATTTTTCATATTTTATGTAAAGAACTGTGAAAATTCAAGTTTTTTTTTTATTTGTTTATTTATTTTTTTTAATGAAGGAGTAAAATACACATAATTTAAGATTATCATTTTAAATAAACCTCACCTGTGTAAACATTAAACGTGTAGGCGCTGACAGACTATGAATTTTAAAATATGTTCCACGAAAACTCATTGCTACAGACCCAAAAACCATTTCCGATATTTGAGTGTAATCATCATGTGTTTTTGTATACTAAAACAACCAAGAAATTTAAAAAACAAAAATATAAATGAAATACAGGTACATCGTAAGCGTAACATGTTTTTCAACGACATGAATAAGATTATGGACAAGGACCAAATATTGGTCGCGTTCATCACAACAAATCACTACCGGAGCGATCATCAATTTTCTGCTGAACGCGTGTTTTGTTAACTGATCAGTGGTGAGCGCTTCAGTAGCGGTCGCCATTTTTTCCATCAGATTAGAAATACGCTACGCTAGCGATCTAGCGATGGAATCTGTCATTTACAGCATAATAATAAATAAAAAAATTCCTGAACAACTTTGAAATCCAACCTACTTACCAAATATCCATAGCCATTACAGACTTCGATGACCTTCTCCTTTTGTTGTGCCAGTTTATCTGCAGCTAATTTTTGTACGGTATTTGAATCGAATAAAAGTTTTCTGCCGCGGAAGTCGCATTCACGGAATAGAAGTACACGTACATGATCTGAGTTGAACTGCCAATTTTGCTCACTGCAACATGAACATTAAAGTAAGATTCAACAAAAATAAGAACGAATGTTTCAATTTTTAGATATTTAGTTGTTTTCTTTTATCTAACTACCTACATCGTAATATAAAGATTTGTTTTTAACAATCAATTATTGTGGAGGAGTTATTCATATTTCATGCATTTTGATATAGGAACATATACCCTTAAAGGGCTTAGTTGTTTAGTTACAGGGTCTCAAAGGTTCAAATTTACAAAAAAAAAAAAAACTTGGTTTATCCAAATAAAAAATATTATTTAGAGGTGAATTTGCTAGTTTTCGCAAAAATTTTTGTTAAAGTAGTAAATGTAGTTATCAAGTATGAGTAACTACATTATCTAAAAACGACAATTTTTCCTGCTAAGCTGATATCTTCTCATCTAAACGAGACTTGTATGTGCATTAGTTAAATAAGATTTCAAATTGTGAACCTATATAAAATTTTATTTGCGCTAAATGAGTTCGGTATTCTGTTTGAATTAGGTATTGTACACCTACAGATTTCCATACGTACCCACTTAGGTGTAGCTATTATTATTAAGAAAATACTTAATGAGGTAATTAGGTAGGTACCTATACGTACCTAACTATTCTCAAAAATCGTTTTATGAAACCCAAAACTAAATTAGTTCTAATAGGAACATATACCTACCTACCTATAAATCTGCTTTAGTATATTAATGGACCTAGGTATGTGCATTATAATATTTAAGTATAAATAAGATTTTAACAACTAAGTAAGTACATAGCTAAAATAGGCACTGATTTAATTAAATATGTGTAATAGTTATTTTACCTAATACTTCTCATTTACAAAATTTCTATCCTCCAAAATACCTATCGAATTATTTTATCTGGTAGAGATGGGAACCTATAGTTGTCTACATAAGTCGTCATTCTATTCCAGCCAACGGTTATTCCCCGTTCTACCTAATGTGTTTGTCCCCGCTGCTAGTCCACGTACCTAAAATCCTTTGTAGAACCAGGTGCCGACAACAACATCTTCTATGTGTACCACGTTGTACCTAGCGCGTCTCACTTGGTGTAGAGGGAGGGGGTTTCATTTTGGTATTTTTTGATTAGAGTCTTGGCGTCGCTCTAACTAGGATCTAGTTATTTGGTGTTCTAATCTGAAGATATTTTAATTTAATATATTAAATTTTGATTTATTCATAGTAAGTGTATACCTAGATATTGATATCCCAATTTCTACAAGTGGTGAGGACGGACTAGGTATACAGACAGTAACAGATATGTATTATACCAATGTGCATCCAACATAATTAAGTGTACTTAGTGATTAGTTTGGTGTGTTGAGTTTTGTTAAATATTCATATATTATTAATAACAATGGAGGAAACAAAAGAAATATTAATTAGCTGGAATCTGGGGGAGCTCGTTGTTACTTTTCTCGGTAAGTAAATTATAATAATTATTATTTAATTATTTATTTTTATAATTTTACGACCAATGCAAACAATCTTATTTCATGGCAATATCAGATATAATCTTTGGCAATAGATACCTATCTAGTTACGTATTATTTAGTAGGTACTTAATCCTAATTTAAAATATTTTTTCTAATTTAATCAATCTTAATATGGTATTCCTCCATTTACAGCAAGTAAACAATAGTTTAGATGGGTTCACGATAATATATTTAATTTGCCAGGGACGGATTAATTTTTAGCAAATTAATGCAGTTTTTCAAAAGAAGTTACATAAATATTTTAGCTAGGTATGACATTTTCTTTCTTTTGTAAAGGTAGGTATGTATTGATTTGTTTACCATTTTACCAATGTCTGTGAATTAGGAGTTGTGGATTGGAATTGTCTTATCATTCCTCGTACGTACCGGTAGAATCTGTTATTTTACTTAGTTTCCTCATAAGGAATCTAAAGTTTCTTTGATAATTTTTTTTTGTTTCAGCGTCATTGTTTTTCGGAAAAACTCGATTTTTTTTTAAATAGCCAATACTTACATTTTAGGTTTATTTGTCCCCAAATTAGATAACTACCTAGTACCTAGTTAGTAGATCTTGAAATGTATAATATTTATAGTAGAAAATGAATTAGGTATAAACTATATTTTACAAGGCCGTATTTTTTTTGCGATTTTAGTTTTTATTGATTTCTGACATTATTTTTACTGATATAAAAAACTTAAAAGCTCTCATTGTTACTTTTTTATGAAAATAATATAGCGTTTACAAATTTTCATTACGACGTTTCGTTTTTGAAAAACCATCAACTTCGATTTTTTAAATACGGCCCTCGATTTTTATTGTTAAATTTAAAGCCATTTTCAAAACAAAAATAGATGTAACGGAATGGTTTCAACAAGTTTTCAGTATTTTTAGCTGTTAGTTAAACTTCAAGAAAAACCGCAATAGTTTGGCACTTATTTTGCGTAAAAGAAAGAAAGGCGTTTCTTTAATAATTTCAATAAGCACAAAAATTTTAACTAAATTTAAAAAACTGCGTACAGAATAAAATGTGCTGACAGAAATAAATTGGCAAATAATAATAAATAATTTTGATTAACGTCGAAAGAATTTTATTGCCAAAATTACTAATTAGGTATATACTCTGCATTCAGTCAGTTAAGTCCCAAACTATGGCGATTTTTCTTGAATAAGTTTAAATAACAACTAAAAATACTGAAAAGTTGTTTAAACCACCTATTTTTGAATTGAAAATGGCTTTAAATTTAACAATAGAAAATCAAGGGCCGTATTTAAAAAATCGAAGTTGATGGTTTTTCGAAAACGAAACGTCGAGTCTCCTCAAAAAGCAACAATGAGAAAGTGCTTTTCATTTTTTTTATATATCTGTAAAAATAATGTCTGAAATCAATAAAAACTAATATCGCAAAAAATTGATTTTTAAGAAATTCTCGAAAACTGCTAAATTTACTTTACTTTTGAAAACACCATTTAAAAGGTGTTTAAATTGTACAACTTTTCTCTAAGTTAACCGACATTGTCACTCCGACCGTTTCCAAGATCAACCAACCCTAGTTGTTTATGTGCTGAGCAATATTCTCAGGAATTCCGGCAAAGGATTCAGCCGCGTTATACCTACCCACTTTAACATGTGTAGATTGAAGTTTGACTATATATACCTAGCTTATATTACTTATACCTAATACAAGATTTTCAGTAGGCTTAAGTTTATTTTAAAAAAATAAATAAATAAGAGTCGCACTAAAAACCTGATGGTGGTTCAGATAAAAAAACGTAAGCACCACAGGGAGCCCCAAATCTTGTCTACCCCTTCTAGAAAAAATTACTAGAAGAGAGACAAACACTATTTGTCATTTAAATAAAAATATATTGTATGTTAGCAAAGTTTATTAGTTATTTTAGTAATGTAGAAAAATTTACTGGATAGACATTAAACGAGTATCATCACTAAAATAACTAGTAAACTTTGCTAGCATACAATATACTTTTATTTAAATGACAAATAGTGTTTGTCTCTCCCAGACAAAGAGCATATGTAAACTATTCAAGGATATTATCTAAATGACATAATGTCTATCCAGTAAATTTTTCTACATTACTAAAATTACTAATAAACTTTGCTGGCATACAATATATTTTTATTTAAATGACAAAAAGTGTTTGTCTCTTTTAGACAAGAAGCATATGTAAACTATTCAAGAATATTATCTAAATGACATAATGTCTATCCAGTAAATTTTTCTAGAAGGGGTAGACAAGGTTTTGGCTGTCCCTGTGGTGCTTACGTTTTTTATCTATCTGAACCAAGGTTTTTTTTTTCTGTGTAAAATCGAAAATTTACCATAATTCAAGAACGCCTTTAAATATATTTTTTTAAATTTCTTGACTGATGTGTTCTTTAAAAAAGTCATATTTTGACATAAACACTCTTTTTAAAAAATTAACCAGTGGCATGCTATAGGGGTTAGTGACACTTTTTATGCCCCTATTTTCTACGCCACGGGAAGAAATATACCTTTTAATTTTTTTTTATTCCCTATTCACTTTTGCTTAAAAAAAGTAATAACTTTTTACGGGTCTAAAGTGAACGGTTTTGCCTCTAAACTAAAGTCTGCAAGTGCCTGAGATACTGTGTAACATTACATAAATGTTGGAAATTTGCCATAATTCAAAAACGCGTTTAAATATTTCTTTTAAATTTCGTGTTTGATATGGTCTTAAAAAAAGTCATATTTTGACATAAACAATATTTTAAAAAAATTAACCACTGGCACTGCTATATGGGTTGGTGACACTTTTTATTCCCCTATTTTTTACCCCACTGTCATAAATATATTTTTTTATTTTTGTTAAATTCCCTGTTCATGTCTGCTTAAAAATGTAATAACTTTGTATGCGTCTAAAGTGAACTGTTTTGCAGGAATTAAACAACTGTCTACAAGTAAAGGGTGCGTATTAATAAGGTACACACAGTTGAAAGTAAGAACCTTTACTTGCATACTTTTGTTTAGAGGCAAATTCCTGCATAACAGTTCACTTTAGACGCATACAAAGTTATTACTTTTTCAACTAAAAATTAACAGGAAATTTAAAAAATATATATTTATTCCAGTTGCGTAAAAAATAGAGGGATAAGACCCCTATAGCATGCCACTAGTTAATTTTTTGAAAAGATTGTTTATGTCAAAATATGCTATTTTTAAAGAACAAATATTTAAAGCCGTTTTTGAATTATGGCAAATTTTCGATTTTAAATTTTGACCTTTGATACCTTGTAACTAGACAACTAAGCCCTTTAAGGGTATATGTCCCTATATCATGCGCTTAGAAGAAACGTGTTAGCTGTAAATTTCTTATATAAACTGGTACACAATGTTGTCGACTGTCCTCATTTACTGAGTAGAGTCAGGCTCCGTGTACCGCGTCTCGGGGCTAGGCGAGGTGTTCTCTTCGCTCTTGGTACAGCGAGAACTAATATATCTCTGCAGAGTCCTGTATTCTATATGTGTAGTATTTTTAATAGGTTCTGTGGAGAATTGGATATCAATGTTACCCCGCTTTCTGCACTAATTAGTGCCGTCTCGGCTAATTTAGGTGATGTTTAGATTTATTTATTATATTGTTGTTGCTTATTATTTATTATATTGTTGTTGCTACGTGTACTGTTAATGGCCACATATTAGCTATTGTTTGATTGTAATTTTATTGCTTATTTTATTTTTAATTTACATCTCAATGTAAGTAATGGGTTTATCCTGTTGAAAATAAATGCTTATTTATTTATTTTATTTATATCAAAATGCATGAATTGGTGAGAGCTTTCTGTGGTATAGCGTTGTCGGTCGAATATAGAAACACCCTGTATATGGGGTTTACCGACTCTTCTTATGATGTAGAAACCTATCGGTGTGGAGCTGGCATATTTTTTCCACAATTGAGTATAAAATTCTCTACAAGACTCCCAGACCAGACTCAGATATGCACGGGAGAAATAATCGCAATAAATCCAATATTAGGTATGGCAATTGAAAAAAACATTAAGAAATTGATAATATACACTGATTCAATGAGTAGAGAAACAATTTAATTTAGAGGCAAATCACAATAACTTTGATTACAAAATTGCATGGATTCCGGGGCACTCTGAAATTCCTGGGAATGCTGAAGCTGATGTTCTGGCAAATATTGGAATATTGTATAATATATTGCAATATTAAATATTCCAATGAACATAACAATAGATATACAAGACTTTCTACCAAAAACAAAGGCTTTAGAAAATGCTCGAAAACATGGGAACATTCTTTCAATTAAAAAGGTAAATGCGATTTCCCAAAGAAACAATGGTTTCATAACACAACATACGTCAACCGCAGACATCTCACAAGAGTAATACGTATGCGAACTGGCCACTACATAACAGACAGTCATTTATATAAAATTGGAATAAAGGAAACTCGTGAGGGGGAGAGTGTCAAACAGGTATTGCAGCTCTAAACCACATATCAAAACTTAATTACACAATTATTCCAATTAATATACAAACTATTTTAGCCACAAATCAAATGAATATATTGGATGAAATCCTACATTTTATTAAACCCAATAAAGCAACAAAAAAAAAAATAAACTAAAAAGTTATGTAACAGTGCACCGAACCAAAATAATAAAAGTGTTAATAATAACAATAAAAGGGATTATGAGATTCTCTCAGGCGCTCTTTGTTGGGCAATCCCGATAAAGTAATCCCTCTAAACAATTGGCTAAATCACTGAAAGGAGGAGGGTTTAAAAAAAAATGTAACATTTTATAATAATTACAAGCGGCCAATAGTCTCAGTTGCCGTCCTCGAGGCAATAGTTCAACCTTAAAAATATGTGGCATGGCTTGTAATATATTTTTCTACTAATATAGGGTGAGAAATTGAGATCGAATGGAATAGATCGATACATTTCTTGCATCTCATTAATGAAAGAAAGTTGACATTCTGAACCTCCGCGTCAAATTAAATGTATCGATTTGGTGGGCAGTTTTGTTTACAATAACATTTGTCACGTCAAATACTAATATTTTATTATTTTATACATTGCGCACAATTGTTTGGCTATTTGGCATAATATATCAAAATGTTTCAAATTTTCCATGATTATTTTTTAAATTGTCGTTATATGCAGACTCCCAGAACCTAGATGGTGACGATGGTAAAATAGACATATTCAAAGAAAAATTTGACAACATGTCATTTAAAAACAGTTCTGCCAGATTTAGTTTAAATGAATAGTATTAAAGTAAAAATAAGTGTAGATTAGGAGTTTTTTTAGATATAATAATGTTTTAATATACTATGTTATATTAACATAACCAAAGATTAATCTACACAATAGATAGTCAGCGTATATGGGAAAGAAAACAAAAATTGAAACTGTCTCGACACGAGCTACATCTATTAGAAAAACATGCAACCATGGAAATTATGGAAATTGTAGATGGCGTTATATGTATTGTGTTGAAATAAAATAATCATATGGGCAATGTTAGACAAGGACGAGTATACTTTCCCCTACGAGGTGGGAGTTTGTTTTTATATTATAGGTATCATATATGTACTACTGTGCAGCAGTGTTTTTTGTCGGTTAATATAAAATTATATGGTATACGTACACCTATCTACGCAAAGATTAATGTGTATGGACGAAAATAAAAGAAATTACTATAATAGTATAAATATACAAAGCTGGTTCATTAAATGTTTTAGACAATAATTTTAAATGACTAAAATAATATTATTTTAGTCATTTAATTTTAAATTTCGGATATAAGGATGCATCAAAAAGTTATATTTAAATTAACGAAATTTGGCGTTATAGATAGGACTTCCGCTTATTATCTGATTCAGTTTTAAGGATCAAACTCAAACAGCAGATTCAACTTGTTAACATTATGAAAAAATAAATCTCAGACTCATACAGGCGTGAAATGCTACCCTAACTTTTTTATGCACATTTTTTGCGTGTGTTTCAATTCGGAGATGTAAAATCTAACAAATTATATACGTAATAAATGTATCCTTCTGTGATATTGATAGAAAGTCATCGTTATCGCGTATTATCGATTTTAAGAAATGTTAATATTAAAAAGGCTGTGCTTTTTACAAGTTGCTGAAGTAAATAAGGTTTGAAATTTCCAGCATGACAATAATTATTTAAAAAAATACGGTTTCGAAATGCAGGATGTAAAAAATTAGAATTTTTAATCTGTTTGTAATGAAAATTTAAATCTATTGAGAAATATGGTTCAGGGTTTTTGTGAAATGTATTTTACTCCAAAGATTCTACTCATCGATTATAACCGAATTAATTTACTCAAAAATATCTATACTAGTAAAATAACACAATTATCACAATTAGGTTCAAATTCTGCAACGCCGATTGGAAAAAAAACTTACAGCCTCCTTAATATTGGTTTTTGTGCTATTATCATAAAACTTTAAAAAACTAACGATTTATGTAGATTGTATTGTTAACACGTTTCATAAAAAGCTTTAAAAACCCACCAACAGGGTGTTAAAAGTATCACGACAATAACTTTTTTCATGTTTTAACAAGTACAATCGTCTGCTTCAGATTGATCCTTAAAAACTGAATAACAGTTTCTCTATATAAAAAAAATAAAACTCGTAAATATCATCCCCAAACATTTAATTTGAATACAATTACATAACACCATATTTGAAAGTAAATAAAAAAAAAACAGCATTACCTAGTTTGACAGATTTCCAAATTGCAAATCAAAGTATCTATGTATACAGGGTGTTGCATAAGTACTTGTACAAACTTTAAAGGGTGATTCTTTGACTAATTTTAAGATACAAATTTCATATGTACATGGGTCCGCTACGGCTTGGTTTTCGAGATACAGGTAGTTCAAAAATAATATTATATTTAGGATTATATGCTTGTTCAATAGCATCGCAATTTGGTGCAATTCGGGATACAGGTGTATTGATGACACCAGAGCTGTCAAAAGAACTAATAAAAAATACGAAAAATAACAAAATACAAATATCATTCAAAAGACAACAATGCACATAATAGTCGGTACCAAGCCAAATAGGTAGTAGGTAAATATAGATTTATTTTGTTTCGAGCTTGGGCTTGGCACCGACTTATTGTAATCAAAACTACCCACCAAACGGATACATTTAATTTTACGCAGACATCTAGTGTGAGCAGGCAATATGCCCGGTGAGAGAAAGTTGATAGACGATGGCCGGACGAGAAGTAACAACTGATTATATCCTATTGCCAACACAAGATATTCCCTGACGGGAAGCTTTATTAATGAATGGCTTGTTACATACATACATGACTTTTTAAGTTATGTTGGAAATTTGTTTCACACTACCACACTTTCATCAGGCGGGCAGTTTCGTTGATCCACAACCCAGTGTGACCGAAATTTCCAACATTTACAAAGAGCTTACACTACCTGTAATTATGATATGTCATTCATCTCTCATGCTAGTATAAGCTCTTCGTAAATGTTGAATATTTGGGTCACACTGCCTGCCGATCACCACTGATGAATTGTGAATCAACGAAACTGCCCGTCTGGTGAAAGCATGGTAGTGTGAAACAAATTTCCAACATAACTTATTGTCTTGTTACATTATGTAGCAAGCAATTCATTACTATTAATCATGTTTATTTAAAGTATATTTTAGAGGCGGCTATAAAAATTCTTATAGAATGCGGATTAAAAATGGTTGCTATTATATGCGATCAATGAAAAACCAATCAGCCTTAAAAACTTGGGTGTATCAGTGGAAAAGCCATGTTTTCATGTTAACTCTTCAAAAATATATTGTACAAAGAGCATATCAATGGATTTAAATTACATATTATACATGTTATACAAGTTCAAATAAAAGATGTTTGCTATTGTGGGGGAAAAACAATGGTGGCACCCATTGGCGAGTTTGTCAACCGTTTCAAGGTTATCTCAAGGTCAACTCGTTTTTTTCTTAATGGAAACATATATTTTTCATTACCGAATCAAATTCTACATAAAAAACATATGAATTTTGTTAATAAATTTTTTTGACTCCGATAATAATTTCGATATTTCTCAAAGATCTGTGGTGAAATTATTAAAAACAGAATAGGTATAAAGTTATTGGAGAATCTAGAAGAATATTACCTGTCATGTCAGTAAAAGTAAGAAATTCATTTGAAAGGAGACTCCAATTGTGCGCAAATATCAACGGACAACATTTTCAACATATGTTGGACTAGTTTTTAATATTAGGTTGTTGGATTCCATTTTCTTTCTAATGGTTTTTTGAATTAAATTTTTATTTGTTCGTATTTTATTTTACAAGTATTTTCAATTGACAGCTACAATGTTTTCCATGGCAAGTCTTATAAAAATTTAGTTTTAATGAACTGTAAACGAAGAACATGATTGTTTTATAAAACAGTTTTCCTCAATTATTTTCCAATGTAACCCTATAAAAATTTAAGATCGTCGTATCCAGAAATAAATTGTCTACCTAAAAATGAAAAGAAAAATATACCATGTCATTTAAAAAAACAAAGTTGGTTGCCATAGCAACAAAGCTGTTAACGCTATAAAAAATTGAACATCAGGAGGTTGTGCCAGAAATTATACCCAATAACTTTTCTTTAAACATTTTTTCAAAATAACGATTATTTTCGGATATACAGGGGTTTCCACACTTTATACTCCGAGTTCGAATCGGAAACTGCATCAGACACAGCAAATTACGTGGAATTTATCAATAATTTATTTGATACCCTAAATAGTAAAGAATTATATAGCAAAAATCCTTTCGTATGTTCTATTCCCTGTAAATTTTTTCCTTATAAAAGTAATATCATTTTATGGGTCTAAAGTGAACACTTTTGCAGAAAGTTGCCTCTAAATAAAACTCGGCAAGTAACGGTTCCTACTTTAAGCTGTGTGTACCTTATTATTACGCACCGTCATGGGTTCGAGTCCCAGTTCTGCCAATATTTTGTTTTCTAATTTTTTAATACAGTAGTTAGTTTGTTACATTAGTTTATTGGAAATAATTAATATAATACAATTATAATAATAATAATTATTAAAATTCTGTTTCGTTACGCAGGTCATGCCTATATTTTTGATTACATTATATCTTGTCGAGAAAGTTTTGGGGCGACACAACTGATTTTTTTGAATATTTCCCTCATGTGTAAAAAATCCTATGAGAGCAGTGCAATTATCGATTGATTACAGCGGTAACTGCACTGTAGAAACCGAAAGAGCACTGCGATAATTGCATCAAAGATTAATCTTTGATTGCATTGTTTACGTATCCACTATCACCCATGTGAATCCATGATAATTAATAATAAAATCAGTTTGACAAGTAAAGTCAAAAAATATTTTTAAAAATGTCTCGATTCGGATGTGATTCATTGGGAATTATAGAAAATAAAGTGATGGAAAGCGAACCAAAGAACACCAAACACAACAGACAATACGTGTGGCGACAGTATTCGGGAAATATTCCCCCGAATTACACTCGTGCATCAAAATAACCAGATAATTTTGCATTCGAGCGTGTTGTCTTGGAAAAACTACATTCAAACGCTGTCATGTAAAATTATCGGTAATTTTAATGCACTTGTGCAATTACTTCGAAAATCTACTAAAAAAAATGGAAGATGGAATCAATTTTGTGTTTGTATGAGGATTAAGAAAAATTGGGCTACAAATTTTAATGACTTAACCAATATCCAATCGAAAATAAGTTTACATATATTATATATATTAGAGATGGATACAATGGTAATCCAACTGCTATACATTTCAGATCACCATTTCGAATATCTTGAAGAGTAGCAAATCTTTTAAAACCACTATCATCTTCCAATTGTGAAGCAATGACCTCATAACACTCAGATCAATTATTGCAACCTCAAATTCAACTCCTACTGCAGTAGTAGTTTTAGTGCGAAACATTTAGAGATTCAACCTCATTCTTTTAAGATTACTTTGTAAGACTGCGTGCTGACAATTATTTTGCAGGCTATAAGTATAGCCAAAATATTATAAGAAAAATTTTTCAGTAAGAATAATTTATTGGATAACACAGATAGTTTAAATAATAAACGACAAATTTTTATTTTACATAGGACAGATAGGGTGATTACTGGTCGTTGGTACATTAGAAGTTTTGGAAAAAATTGTTTTCAAAATGTTAGTTAGTCATCTAATTATCAGTCTATAAAATATTGTTATAATTGTGCGACGTCCGGTAATACCGGAAGTTGATATCAATTTTATCTATATTATTATATTTTTAGATTCCCCATACATTTTGGAGTGTTTTGTTTTGACACTTGCCTAGACCTATTTTTTTAATTTCTAATTTTTGAATAAAGTAGTTAGTTTGTTAGGTTAGTTTATTGGAATAAATTAAATTTCTGTTTCGTTACGCGGGTCATATATTTTAGAAATACTTTCCCTGGGTCCGGGAAGTAACCAATAATTTCCATCGGAAAGTTCAAAATACATATTACTCTAAATTGAAAAAAACACAAAGACTCGTTTGTAAATATTTAGAGAATGCTAAATATCATTAAAAGATGTATTGATCGTTAAAGACAAAAAATGAATTTAAAAACAAAATGCAGAAATATTACAAATTTTGTAGAATATCTACCTTTCGTTTTCTTCTAATAGTTTTTTTTGAAAAAGATGTTCTCCATATACATTCCTTATATATTTTTGTCCGAATCATTAAATCAATAAAATATGCGGTATGATGTTCACATGCTGGGGGAAATATCGCAATAAAATTTCTTAAAATTTTTTCTTTTATATATTGAGAAAGATTATTTCTGTGTGGACTATTATTTAAAACTTTATGTATGTAAACTAAACATTTTTTCACAAAAACTACTAACCGAGGGACTGGTTTTTTCAAGCCAGTTGACACATTACGATATGTCTTGTTTAAAATTAATAATTGATTTTTATCCCCAAGTATGTTTGACTCATCAATTAGGTAAGTTGCACAATTTGTGCAATTATTAAATTTATTTAATGTTTTATTGATTAAATAGCCTGCAAAGTAAGTGTCAGAACAATCCTGTAAAGTAACTTTTGTTCTTTTTGGTACTTCAGAGCCACAACTCACTGAAATACTAGAAGGTGCCGGTGATGATGTATCTGGCATAGTACGGACTTCAACTTGTGCAAGCTGAAACGGAGCCATCACATCAGATGACGGACATATACGAGTAGTACTTTCTTCATCGTCTTCACAATTCGATGAAATATTTGTAGGTTTTAAAAGATTTACCTTAAGCGATAAACGAAATGTAGTTCGAAACGTTCTTACTGTGGGATTAGGATTATAACCACCACGTTGCCTAAATGAAGAGAATTTATTTTCTATTGGATCTTGGTTTAATCTATTGGTCAATAAGTAGTGAAACCCAAATTTTTTATTTTCTTCATAAATCCCAAGAACTGCTTTTAAAGATTGTATCATCCCATCGAAGCAATCAGGTCTACTATACACTCCAACTTTGCCTTCTTTTGCTAACGTCAGCACTACTTCAATAGCGCCTTCCATAGTTTCTTGTATTATGGGTCTTTCATTATAAAGGGCAGAAGCATATGGGTTCTTCGCGAAGAGCTCTTTACTATTTAACGTGTCAAATAAATTATTAACAAATTGAATAAAATCTGCGGTATGCAATGCAGTCGGCGACACTAATTCATTAGTACTAACTGCAGTTCTTATAGCTGCGGCGACAGAATTGCTAAATACTTGAGTAGCCAATTTACAACTCATTTTTTGGAAATTATCTGGGTTAAGATGGGCTTCACTAATTTTAATCATACTTCTGCTTGAAGTACTATTTTGGTCAATCCTATATGCGTTTCTTATGTCATCAAAATTTACTAAATTGTTTTTAAACAAATACCTGTTATGCAGAAAATTATTTCTAAAATTTTTTATCAAATGTAAAGCATCGTATATTGAAAATATTTTTGATTGGCCAATATAAAAAAACGGCTTATCTCTGGTCACCCCTAGAGCTTTCATTGCGGATTGGTTGTTTTTGCCTTGATCGCAAACGACGGCTACAACTTTTAGGCCAATATCTAAAAGAATTGTTAACGCATTTTCTAAATTAGGCCTAAGATCTTTGCCCGACATTGCCGTTGCAGAAACAAAATATGCTAGCGGATATTTCCAATTTTTGTATATTCCTCGTAACAAAAAAAGCATTGTTTGACTACCAAACATGTTTTTCCTTGTGTTCCCACCGTGGTCATGAAAACCTTCGATTTTATCATATTTTGCCGAATATTGAAGGTATTTTTTTATAGAAATTTCGTCAAAAATTAGAGTGCAATATTTTTCATTTTCTTCCATGGTACATACTTTTCGTTTAAGTTCTTCAATAATACCCTCATTAAAACCAGCTAGGCACGGAATGTCACTAATCCAGGCTCGAATAGTGGACACACTGGGCATAGAGATTTTTAAATTGTTTCGCCAATATTTATAGGCGCTTGGGGATTTATAATAGGACAAAAGACTCAAGTCCTTTTCAGTTTCTGTCCAGGGACGACCAGGTTTGTGGTGTATCTGCATATTAACAAGTGCTTCGGCATATTTTGATTTGAGACTAAACATATCAACACTTGTTTTTCTTTCACGCATTTTGCTTTGCATGCGTAACTGTTGCCTCAGTTTTGCAATCGTCAAATTTTTCTTACGCAATTGACGTTTTTGTATGGAAAGAAGATTTTTATATTGTGATACAGAGGAATTTGTCGAAATTTTCGGAAAAAGAACACGTCGTCGTCGTAACATTTTAGTTCTTGGAGATGGTGTAGGCATATCTGAAATGAAATTAACAAACAGAACCATAATTATCACTTACTTCAAGTCAATATTTTCCAGAGCTTCACTTTATATTTTATATATAATATAATTTTAAATCACCTGCTACCTAATTGTGGGTCAGCGAAGGGCGCGACATTATGGCGCCTTCTTACCGGAATTCCCAACGTTGCGTATACGCAACATTAGGAAAAATGATCCGATATGCAAAAACTATACATGTTTTGTAAAATATCATATAACGCCCTTTTTACTAAAGATCATGGGAATCTAAATCCATAATTTGAAATATCTCATCCGTTTCTGTGTCAGACAAATAGATTGACGAATATATGAAATGATAAATCTCAAAATGTTGCGAGTTCATAAATTCGCACAAAATAAATATCTTAACTCTGTCGACATATTTCTTAAAACGTAAAGTCTTTGTTGTATTTTGAAAAAATTGTAGCAACAAAAAAGTATTTTTTTTACTGGCACATTGGAAAAAAAATTTAAAAAATGTTTCGTTTACGCAACGTTGGGGATTAATGGGTTAAGTACTAAGTGTCAGTTATCAGTTATAATTTTTTATTTTCCAAGAAAGCGAAACGAGATATTTAAAACGGCATTGCGCCGCCCTCATGTATACCTCCGGGGGCGGCATCGAAAATCGCTACACGTCACAAACTTGTAAATGCTTAGAACTACCCCTATGTCAAATTTCTATTTTCTATCTTTTTTGTTTGATACCCAAAGCCCTATTCCTACCGAACTTATTATTTACCCGAAGAAACATTAAAAAGAAGTAAAATTTAAGTACCTAAACCTATAAAGTGGAACTTATACCTGAATTTATAACCCATTTTCTGCATCGATCTTCTTCTTTAGGAAATCGAAAGAAATGTACCTCTCGATTGTTTCTGTAACTGTTGTTACAATTTCGAAAAGCACATTGGTTACGACTTAATTTCGAATTGTTTCTTTCCATTTTCACAAAACACAAAAATTATTTAGTCACTAACTAGGAAGTTTCTCAAATAAAAAAAAAAACACAACACAAAATAATATAATTAGTCTAAAATTAGAAAAACACAAAATAAGTTAAAAAATATTCACAAAAAAAATAACTACGCAGCCAAAGATTAAATTTAATTTAATATATTAGGTAATTCTCTTCAAAACAAAATCAGTAGGTATGAAAACAACCATAATATGTATACCTAATATAATATAGGTAGCACTGATAATTTTTTTATTATAGGTATTATAAGATCTACAACAATCTTGTTACATCTTTGCCACATTGTCTACGTGAAATATTTAAAATATATGTAATAAATTGAAAAAGTATCTAGTCAATTCTTAAGTGGAGTTATAATTTTGACAAAGAATAATGTACATTAATACCTACTTGATTTCGGTATTGGTATAAAAGTCTAATGTCCACGAAATAAATTTAATATACCTAATAATCATTAATCCATGCCATACAACATGTTTCAAGACTAGACCAGTCCCATAAACAGTGGCGAGCAATAATTAAATCAAAAGCTTTTAGCTTTTAGATATTTAGATTTTTTTATATACATCAACAAATTATTACAATGGAGCCAGAAGTATGTTTCTATCTAAAAGCTTTTCATTTAATGATTGTTCGCCACTGATCATGGGACTGGTCTAGTCTTGAAACATGTATGACATGGATTAAATATTATTATATTAAATTTAATTCATAGAGATAAGGCTTTTATTTCAATACTGTACTTGTAATAAATCACCCTGTGTGTTTCTTTTACCGACGAATCGGCAACAGCACGACACACACCACATTCGCTTGTTTTTTTTTCTACCCTCCCTACGTATCCCCTCCAGATTAATACAGAATTTCATCAATCTCTCTCTCTGACAATACAGCATTGTCGGTGCATAACTGTTGCAAATGATGTAAATAATTGTTATACGTTGCGTTTTGTTTCTGATATTAATAAACTACAAAACGGTTTCTGGCTGTGACAATACTGCTCTATGCTTTACACGCTAGTCTACGCCACGTAGTGGCTGGCATACTTAGAGATGTTCTCATTTTAATGCATTGGGCTGACTATCTATTGTGTAGATTAATCTTTGACATAACTATATGTAAATATATTGTGTATTGTGTGGGTTTTTTGTTGAAAATGTGCTAAATATGTAAATGTACGTAAAAATACATGGCATCTTTTACACTTTTGTTTTAATTTTGAGAAAAGCTTCACGAATTCTGTTTATTAATTAAGTAGTATAATAATACTACTTAATTAATAAACAGAATTCGTGAAGCATATTTATTGTGCACGGGTAAATGAAAAACAGCATTACAATGTACTACATTGTGTAGTCGTAGAAAAAATACTATTCTTAACTATAATAAAGGTTTCACTTAATGTATTCATCTGCTTGAACATAGTTGCTAGGCAACTAGTGGGAAATATTTATTGTGCACGGGTAAATTTCCTGGTAATCACAAAAGTAGCGTCGGGCATGAAAAATCCTTATATCAACGCCGACAATACAAATACACCAAATTGACAGTTTATTTATAATTAATAATAATTATAATTATTTCACTAATTACGAAGCTGTCATTCATGTTCGTTGCACAATATACTATATTATAGTTGTAAACGCTTCAAATCCTATCTCCTGGATTAGCTGAAAATATGCTTACGTAGGTACAGAATTCTTAATCAAAACCACATCATTATAATAAAACAATCTAAATATTGTATAATAACCAAGAAAAACTTTAACAAGATTTAACAAGGGTTCAAACAGATATCCAATATGGTATTAACAATGTTAAATTAGCTTTCACGGGACTAGGTATTTCACAAATAAACTTAGATTGCCAAAGCATAAGAACATTTATGGACAATACTGAAAATGCTATCGTGTTTTCTAAATTAAATACACTACATAATTCTATCATATCGAGCTATGAAGTAAAAGAAATGATAAATTATATAGGTTAACTTTAAGGAAAATATGAAATTCCAACTTTTACAAATATAATAACTTTCATCAGTTTCTAGAAACATAAGTGACCATCTCAAACATAAAATTAATATCTGCTATTCACGTTCCTATCTTACAAACCGAAGTTCCTATATCCCATTATCCAAAACCACAAAATTTATAGGTACCTCAAAATATCCCTATTTGGCACAAATGGCAACCAATGGACAGTTCCAAAAAGAAAACTGTCCACAGTTGGAGTTAGTTGGAAGACGTTTACTATATTATAAGTTTATGAATGGCGAAACCCTAGAACAGCGTCAAACCTGGGAAGAAAACGCTGAAAACTAAATATGATCCTGATAATACCACCTAAATTACAAAAAATATAATCAAAGTGTCAATCCAACGAATATTTGGAAATTAGTTCTCCAGTATTCATAAAAATACCACCAATATGCCAATGTCATATCTAGTGATGCACGGTCCGAATATTACCATCAGAATTTCCAGTTGTATTACGTAATATTACCTCTACCATCCGGTAACGTTACATTGTTACTGTAATATTTCCGAAAAATTTCGTTAATTTTCGGGGTAATATTCCCGGTAATATTCGCTTCAATATTACGTTAAACTTGGTACCCAACATGCTGCAACACATCTAGTGATAGCTGTTGCTTAGTTCTTACGCCATCGCTATAATATGTGAAGCTCGTTTACATACGAACTAATCGGAAATTCTTACACAATAACCGTGCCGAAATGAAAAATGTTGCATTAATGACCCCATCAACAGTTACAAATACTTTTAATGAAACTGAATCTGATTTATCCGAGGATTTGTCTGTGGATGAGGGTTTAGCAAATAATGACTAAATATTTATTTTTACCGACTGAAAACTATTTTTATCATATGTACATATTCTTTGGCCTATCTAAGAATTGTGTGAACTATATAATTTCAGATTTCAGTTTATTTTGTGTTTTATTGACCTTTTAGAGCCATATAGGTAATTGAGGCAATTATTGTTTAATTTGTTAAAGCTTCTTTGCATATTGTAAAACCAGCTTTTTCTAAATTGTTCAGCAATATTACCTAATATTACCTAAAATTACGTAATATTTCCAATGTTCTTACCAAAAAATAAATTACCGGTAATTTTGCATCACTAGTCATATCCAACAAAAATTTAGAAACAATCACGAAATGCTAAATGGAAAACCATTAATCCTACCGAAATTGGAAATTACAAAATTAAAAAGTCCAAAAACGTTCGAAGCCTCAATCAAACTTTACAGAATTAAATTTGAGAAGAAACAACGAAGCAACTTAAGCCTGTCGTGTTACGAGACACCGAAGAAACATCTACGTTATTTACAATAATTCTCATCATCATAGCAATCATAATATTCAGATATTTTGGATGATAAAGTTGGAATAGACGATTCCAAATTTTGAAAATGTTTCAAAAAAGGCCAAACACACAGCCGACGAACGAAAATAACTCCATTATTTATTCTTAAGGAGGGAGGAGTTACGAGACAATAAATACTTCTTCTTCTCCAAGTGAAATGGCCTCAATAAATACTTAATAATCAAGAATTATTGCTATATTTAATATTATATTAAAAGAAGAAAATGGCAGGAAAGAATGTATGTCCATCACTAAAAATCATTATAGTGTAAAGTCTTTTGGTGGCTGTAACAAGTGGTTTCATAAGAAATGTGCTAAAGTTAATGAGCAATTCAATGTTCTTGCGCAAAAAGATTTCAGCATAATATGGTATTCTACAGTTTGTACTTCTGAATGTGAGGTTATTGATAACGTCGTAGATCTAGGCGGCACAGTGTCGGATTTCTAGATGTGGCTTCAGGGTCCAGCAAAGAAGAAGATTGTGTCATGGGCCACCTCGAAAGAAGAAGATATATTTACCAGTAATTTTGAGAAGATTAAATCTAAGGTTATGGATTTGCAATGAAAGCAAAATGCGAGTAATAAAGATATTATTTTAATGATTGGTCAATTTTCTGAAATTATGTTGGTGCAATGGAAGTTAATGCATATTGTCTTGAACGACTTGAATGTTATTGATAGTAAATCAGTTAAAATATGTCATTTGGAATTGGAAATAAGTGTATTAAAGGACGAAATTGCTGATATACGTAAAGATTATTCTGCCAGATTGAATGTTGACCAGAGTGTGTGTCCTGTGGATTCGAGTGGACTGCTATTCGAAGTAGGTACATGAACGAACCAAGAGAGCGAGTAATATCATTGTACGTGGTATTCCGGAGAGTCCATCGGCGGATATCGCTGTTAGGGTGAAAAATGCAGGTCCAGCTTGGTGGCTTTAAAGTTATTAGGTTGGGTAAAATGTCTGGCCAAAATAAAGTACGACCGATTAAAGTTTTTTTTGATAATGTGGAAATTGTAAATGAGTGTCCAAAGAATAAACGAGGGTTGGGCAATGGACACGGCTCTATAGCATCAGATTTGACACCACTTCAGCGTAGTAAATTGAAGGCTGCGTATGAACTTCACGCAAGGAAGAATAATGGTGAATCTAATATTTACATCAAATACTTTAATGGTGAACCTAAAGTGGTGAAATCCATGTCGACCGGGAGTCACATTCGTCAAGTAATAGATCAAAAAACGATCACAATCAATAAGTTGTTATTTCCAAATGAAAAATAATTTTGTGGTGTAGTGGAATTATTTTTCGTTAATATTTAAGGACACAAATTCAGATTTGACACCACTTCAGCGTACTAAATTGAAGGCTGCATATGATGAACTTCACGCGAGGAAGAATAATGGTGAATCTAATATTTAAATCTGATACTTTAATTGTGAATCCAAAGTGGTGAAATACGAGTCGAACGGGAGTCACCTACATTCGTCTATTAATAGATCAAAAAACGATCACAATCAATAAGTTATTTCCAAAATGTGGGTGGTGTACGTACAAGAATATCAGAATTGACAAGTGCAATAAGCTTGTGTTCATATGACATAATTATTTAAGTTGAAACGTGGTTGAATGCATCATTTTCTCACCACAAAGTGAAATTTCAGGGGTATAACATTTACAGAGCAGATAGAAATGAGATAATCAGCAATAAGTCCAGGGGAAAGGCGTGATGATAGCGGTGTCGGAGCATTTGAAATCGCGCACTATAAAAACTGATTTGTCGTCAGTTGAACATCTTTTTGATAACGTTAAATTGAATCACGGTCCTATATTTTGGGTGCAGTCTATATTCCTCCGGGCTCGACTTCACAGGTATACGAAGAACATTGCATGGTTGTTCAAAACATTTGTTATAATTTTGGGGCAAAATTAATCCTGTGTAGAGATTATAATATCTCTAGGTGTATGTGTGCGCTGCCCTGATAATTGTCCGGGTCAAATAATATGTGAAGAATTTGGACAATTTTTATCCTAACAGCCGTGGTGTCTATTTGGATTTGATGATCTCGCACTGTGCTTCGTTGGTGTGTTTACCAGCAATTGATTGATATATTGATGCCTGCCGGAATTCACAATAATCCATATGTGTTTGATTTTTGTGTGGGTGAGATCGAGACTATTGAGTGCGAAGAGTTTTATCTTGATTATAGAAGTGCAAATTATGATGCAGCCTTGGTCAGATCTGTTCGATGGAATAGATGTCGATGAAATAGTTGACATATTCTACACTGGTTTGTACCATTGTATTAATTTGTATATACCTCAGAAATGTATCAAAACGTCTAGTTTTCCTAAATATTTCAAAGCTGAGCTTAAAAATTTAGTATGTCTGAAAAAAGAGGCACATAAGAGGTAGGATAAGGAAACCAGAGAGTGTTCTGTGCATCAAGAATTTGTTAGGATAAGAAACTTATGTAGGGTTAAATCTAGAAAATGCCACCCTGAATTCATAAGCCGATTGAAGTCAAATATCAATGAATATCCTCGCCAGTTTTGGCGCTATATTAATACTAAGAAGGGTGGAATTGGACTTACAAAGTCAATGTTTTATAATGGGAGAGTTGCCGGTTCGGGACAGGATCTTTTTGCCCAGTTTTTTTCTAGTGTTTATGACGCAACTGTATGTAGAGTTTCCGATTTTTCCTTGACTAATTCTAGAAATATAGCCTTTTATAATATCACAATCCAGGATGTCTTTGAGAAAATTTTGCAAATTCCTGACAGAACAGCGGTCGGTCCGGACAACATACCTAACTTTTTCATTAAGAAATGCAGGGGTCTCATTGTGCTGCACTTCTCTTCAATATTTTTATAAATGAAATTAGTGACACCTTAAGATTTCCAAGGCCTATACAGAAAAATTACTTGTGAAGATGTTAATTGCTTGGAAAATGATCTGGATGCTCTCTGGGAATGGTCTGTTTCTAATAACTTGAAATTTAATATAGAAAAATGTTGTTTTATCAGTTTTTTCAGTGCTAAATCTAGATTTCCTAGTCAGTATGTACTGGGTGGTAGCCAATTGAAGTATCTTATAGAATTAAAGACTTAGGAGTGAATTTTTCAGAGAATGTTAGCTTTAACGACCGCATACATGCAATATCTCAGAATGCACATAAAATACTAGGATTTGTACTCGAAACTCTGGGGATTTCTCTGTCACCGCTTGTCCGTTCTTCGCTGGAATACGCTACCGTGATATGGTCGCCTTATTATCAGAGTTGCATGAGTGTGGTCGAGAGAGTTCAGGATAAGTTTTTGCGATATGCTGCATTCAGACTGGAGATACAAATGAATATTATAGATAGGACATAAGGGATATGTTAAATTTGGATACTCTCACCAAGCGTAGAATGTTAAAGTATTTATGTTTTATTTTTAATACTCGTATATTAAATGGTACTATTGATTGTGCTGCAATTTTTCAAAGAATCTCATTTCATAGGCCAGCGCGTAATTTGCGACACTCTGATACTTTCTTTTTACCTACAAGAAGAAACAACTATACATATTTTTCACCAGCGGATAGAACTCTTCGCATTCTAAATGAAAATGATTGTATTGATGTTTTTTGTGGTTCAATTTTGAAGTTTAAGCGTCAGTTTAATTGTATTGACTCGAATATGTGCTGTTTTTATTTGAAATTTTGTAAATGAAATTTTCTGTCATTTAACATTAATTGATTTGTTGTTAATATAAATGTGATTTCCCTTAAATTAAAAAATAAAACTAGCTGTTGCCCTCGAGGCACGAATAGCTCTCCATATTTAAGTGTAAAAGTAATAATTTTATGACCTTTTTGTCATTTATCTAAATTTTTGTTTTGTTTTAGACATCAGCTATTTTTTTTTTGTATCGGGTTTTGTGCCTTTTTCTTCTCTTTGGAGGCACTATTTATACGCAGATATTTTATATTTCAGATCTAGGCCAAATTCTTGTACGCAAAATAATTGATTTTTTTTTAGTTTTATTATAAAATTTATTTTGCCCCCTTTTCTACTATTTACGAACGCCTATGTAAACAAAATTGTTATGTTGCATGATGTAGGTTATCCGTTAAGTGGTTTTTGAGTTATCACGGATACAATTTTTTCCTGACCCTTTTATAGAATTTTCACGGACGCCTATGGAACATTAATTTTTGTCGTGTATTTTTAACACCAATTCAACTAGTTAAATATAAAATTTTTTACATTTTAATTTTTTTTTCATTTTACCCCTTTTTTTTACTATTTACGAACGCCTATGTAAATACAAATTTTATGCTGCATTTTTTAGGTTATCTTATATGAAAGCTATATATAATTAGCCAATTTTTCTGGTATATTTGAGAAACATTTTTTTTTTCGTTTTTGACTCTTTTTTTAAGACTATTTTCGAACGCCTGTGTGAACTAATTCTTTTATGTAACATTTTTTAGGTTATATTCTATCACACCTATAAAAAATTATTCAATATTTCGGATAAGTTTAAGAACTATAATTTTTTTAATTTTTGAACCCTCTTTTAAACCCCTTGCCTACGCTCAATGTTAATCACCACCTATAAATAGCCTGTAGTATTTTCGTACCAAATGTGGTTAAAATCCGTTAAGTGGTTTTTGAGTTATCACGGATACAAATTTTTTCTGACCCTTTTATAGAATTTTCACGGACGCCTATGGAACATTAATTGTTGTCGTGTATTTTTAACACCAACTCAACTAGTTAAATATAAAATTTTTTACATTTTAATTTTTTTTTATTTTACCCCTTTTTCTACTATTTACGAACGCCTATGTGAATAAAAATTTTATGCTGCATTTTTTAGGTTATCTTATATCAAAGCTATATATAATTAGCCAATTTTTCTGGTATATTTGGGAAACGTTTTTTTTTTTCGTTTTTGACCCTTTTTTTAAACTATTTTCGAACGCCTTTGTGAACCAATTCTTTTATGGAATATTTTTTAGCTTATATTGTATCACAACTATGAAAAATTATTCCATATTTCGAATAAGTTTAGGAAATATATATTTTTTATGTTTTGACCCCTTTTCCACTATTTACGAACGCCTATGAAAGTAAGTTATTCATGACACATTTTATAGGTTATATTCTATCAAAACTATCAATAACTAGTTAATATTTCTGCTATTTTTAAGAAATACGTTTTTTTTTTAATCTTTTTTACCCCATTTTACACTATTTTCGAACGCCAATGTGGTCTAATATTTTATGTTCAATATTGTAGGTTATATTCAATTAAATGCGTAAAAAATTATGCAGTATTTCGGATAAGTTTAAGAACTATGAATTTTTTTAATTTTTGAACCCTCTTTTAAACCCTTTGCCTACGCTCAATGTTTCCCAAAATCTAATCAGCTCCTTGCCATGTCCAATAGTATTTTTGTACCAAATTTGGTTAAAATCTGTTAAGCGGTTTTTGCGTTTTCGTGGATACAGACAGACAGACAGACAGACATTTTTTTAAAACTACTTATTTATGTATAAAATGACCAAAAAGAAGTATTTCCGGTGAAATTAAAAAAAAAAATTTTTCATGAAACTAATAGTCTCCATATATACATATATTACATATATGATATGGAGAGCTAAAAATAAAATAAATAAATATATTTAGCTTACACCTGCATTCATCATATTTTGCTTATGTCTGCATTTCTACTTATACAGGGTGGTTCTATAGTGTGTGGGCGGAAGATAACTCAAGATCTATAAGCGATGGACAAAACAATCATTTACAAAACTTTTAGGCATTGAAGAGATGTACAAATATTTGTAAACTTATTTACAAATATTTGTACATCTCTTCAATGCCTATTTATCTTCCGCCCACACACATATCCCTTATGTCCGATCTATGATAAATTTATGTCAAATTTAACCCTTAGGTTAAATTTGACATAAATTTAAGGCGTTGTGGTTACGACAGAAACCAAAAACATACCAATTTTTCATGTCAGGTCCATTTGAATTTTCTTCTATTCTCCGTTAAGTGCGGAAGTCCCTTTCCTTTACTTTTTATTATTTTATTTAATTTAATGTAAACTACTCCTCTACCGGTTACCGTTTACAACATCCCAATTGTGGCACTCTGCTGAGTAAAAACTAAATACATGACCAAAAATCAATGTAATCTTTGACATGACTATACGCCAAGAACCTTAATATTAGTGAATTGATTTAGTTTGTTTAGTTACTGCGATGTAATATAATATAAGTACTTATTATTATAGCCCTGTGATAGGGGTGGACACAACCGCTAAATTTTCAAATAGCAGTAGGGGTAGAGTGACATCATTTTAAATCATTTTTATCTGCTTTATAGCGATAGGTCACTTTTGATATTTGCCCCCATAATTCTCGAGAAAATTGCGTTTAGAATTTCACCAGTTAGGTAGTTGTAACGTGTAGGTATATATTGCAATTAAAATACAATATTCTCAAAGTTGGTACTGTGGCGTCATTGATAGAGCCTTCGCTTCGTATACGGAAGGTTATGGGTTCGAATCCCAGCTCTGGCAATACTTTTTCTTCTAATTTTTTAATAAAGTAGTTAGTTTGTTACGTTAGTTTATTGGAAATAATGAAAATAATACAATTATAATAATTATTATTATTAAAATTCTGTTTCATTACGCATGTTATATATTTTTAGGTCTCCATATCATATATGTAATATATGTATATATGGAGACTATTAGTTTCATGAAAAAAATTTTTTTTTTAATTTCACCGGAAATACTTGTTTTTGGTCATTTTATACATAAATAAGTAGTTTTAAAAAAATGTCTGTCTGTCTGTCAGTCTGTCTGTCTGTCTGTCTGTCTGTATGCACGAAAACGCAAAAACCACTTAACAGATTTTAACCAAATTTGGTACAAAAATATTATAGCACATGGCAAGGAGCTGATTAGATTTTGGGAAACATTGGGGTTTAAAAGAGGGTTTGTTCCTTTAATTTCGATTTAAAATTATATTAACAATATGACAAGTGGTTCTTACAAACCAATGTGGCGCACACCTCGGCCTTCCACCCTCAAATCTACTTTCCAGGGTTAATCTACCAGTGATAAGGGTCAGTGCCCGCTAGTCATCAGAGAGTGGTGTGGGCCTTCACCAACTAAGTGCCCAGAAAACTATAAAAGAAATGCGCCACCTATTTTTCTCCGTTAACCCTTACCAAACGTAAGTCCTAACTGGTAGAGGATAAAATAAAAAGGCAAAAATAGGAAAACTACCCAGGAGGGGAAAGTATCCTAAAGTAGTCGACCGTGGTATAACAGATATAACAAGTTTTTAATAACTATAAATTGTATAAATATTTGAATAAATTAATAAATATATAATATGTATCTCTACAGACAGTGTTTTATTGGCCGTGTTGTTAACCACCACATAAAAATAATGACACTTAACCCTACTTTATTACTTACAATTAAAATTTAAAATACCATATGATATACCTAAACCCTACTAAAAATATTAAATAAAATTATGATACACACCATTATTAAGATCGCCTTTTACAATTACGGCAAGGATATGGGTGATCTTACGTGTTCACAAGTAAACATATATACGTTGGACAATATAGTGTATAAAACAAATTTACAGAACTTACAAACTAGTGCGCTTCCCAAAACGTTATGGTTTCGCTTACATTAATCAGGTACAGTACTATCAACAAAACACTGGCTTCACGAAAGTTCAATTGGGATACTATTTACTTACTTAAATTTAAATTAAAGACCCCATTGGGCTATTACTTATCAATCGCATTATACCTTACCGGCGCTACCGAAAACCGTTTAAAAAGTTATATCACCAAAAACTTTGTAAATAAATTATATAGGTTTGCTCACTGCGGAGCCCGGATGGGACGTGGGCTCAACTCCAATACCGTTTCCTATCCACTACTCCATCCACAAACGACGGAAAAGCCCTCGCCGTTGACACTTCAGCCAAAGCGGTACAAGTACTAACGGAATAGTGGTCTCAGCCTGCAGCGGAGTGCGGCTCTATGTCTCCCCGTGGCAACAACCAGAAGATGCTCTATATGATACAGTGCAGCACAAACTCTAAGCTTTTAGCAGCTAGCAAAGGAAAAGAGGCCTAAAAGCAAGCATAAGCCTACGCTACACAAAGCTGAAGCGATATAAAAGCATGCTAAGTATATCATAGATTGAAATATCATACCTTAGATGTCGGATGGCCTCAAGCGTGTGATACCAGGTAGGTACTACTATTATATTTTTGTGAAAAGTGACTACAATGGTAAAATTAAATCCCCAATGGTGTGGAGCACCAAAAACTTCAAAAAAATACCGTGCCTCCACTAATAATACCACATATTACGCAGCACTCTTCACGTTTGCAGATCACTTTCCTCTACAGCAACCAAAATGGCTGAAACTTCCTAAAATCGGGAACCTTCACCACAAATTGCCGCGAACCCCCGTACTTTAGTACCTTTTTAATTATTCATAATAGGAGTTGGTATGAATGATTTTTATTTGTAGGTTTTGGACGTTTGGGATGCCAGCTACGACAGTCTGTCAGCGATAATCTTTTAAACTGACAGGCCTCATAATAACACTAACATCAAAACAAACAAATTATTAAGAAAAGCCGATCCTAAAAATAAGGGATGAAAAGCTGGTAAGTTACATAAGAGACCAAAATATTAAACAATCCATTAATTATGTGTGTGTTTTATTATTCATGACGTTTTCTTTTGTCATTCACCTCTTCTTCACTTCTAGGATATGAATGTAAACAAACCAGGGAAGTCCGATTTGTAAGCCCCTATCAACTTGAAACAAACACACACAAAACAAACGGGAGGAATTATACCGCTAAGGATCCCGAGAAATCATTACGGAGTAGGTCCACAATCAGCGAAGCAGATAAGACTAAATTTAAATTTGTTCTGCAAACCATAGTAACAATAACGAAGTTTTAATTAAGGTTTCGGTGAGTTCACTAGAGTTTAGCTTTTCGATTCTTAATCCTCGTACCTACTAAGTCTTAAAACCCCATGCGCATTTTGAACACGTAACAGGTTCAAAAATTAAAAAAATTCATAGTTCTTAAACTTATCCGAAATACTGCATAATTTTTTACGCATTTAATTGAATATAACCTAAAATATTGAACATAAAATATTAGATCACATTGGCGTTCGAAAATAGTGTAAAATGGGGTAAAAAATATTTAAAAAAAACGTACTTAAACATAGCAGAAATATTAACTAATTATTTATAGCTTTAATAGAATATAACCTATAAAATGTGTCATAAATAACTTACTTTCATAGACGTTCGTAAATAGTGGAAAAGGGGTCAAAACATAAAAAAATTATATTTCCTAAACTTATTCGAAATATGGAATAATTTTTCATAGGTGTGATAGAATATAACCTAAATGTTACATAAAAGAATTGGTTCACACAGGCGTTCGAAAATAGTCTAAAAAAAGGGTCAAAAACGAAAAAAAAATGTTTCTCAAATATACCAGAAAAATTCGCTAATTATATATAGCTTTGATATAAGATAACCTAAAAAATGCAGCATAATTTTTTTATTTACATAGGCGTTCGTTAATAATAGAAAAAGGGGTAAAATAAAAAAAAATTAAAATGTAAAATTTTTTATATTTAACTAGATGCATTGGTGTTAAAAATACACGACAAAAATTAATGTACCATAGGCGTCCGTGAAAATTCTATAAAAGGGTCAGAAAAAATTTGTATCCGTGATAACTCAAAAACCACTTAACGGATTTTAACCACATTTGGTACGAAAATAATACTACAGGATATTTATAGGTGGTGATTAACATTGAGCTTAGGCAAGGGGTTTAAAAGAGGGTTCAAAATTTTAAAAATCATAGTATAACTTATCCGAAATATTGAATAAATTTTTATAGTTGTGATAGAATATAACCCAAAAAATGTTACATAAAAGAATTAGTTCACACAAGCGTTCGAAAATAGTCTTAAAAAAAGGGTCAAAAACGAAAAAAAAATGTTTTCCAAATATACCAGAAAAATTGGCTAATTATATATAGCTTTGATATAAGATAACCTAAAAAATGCAACATAAAATTTGTATTTACATAGGCGTTCGTAAATAGTAAAAAAAAAGGGTAAAATGAAAAAAAAAATTAAAATGTAAAAATTTTTATATTTAACTAGTTGAATTGGTGTTAAAAATACACGACAAAAATTAATGTTCCATAGGCGTCCGTGAAAATTCTATAAAAGGGTCAGAAAAAATTTGTATCCGTGATAACTCAAAAACCACTTAACGGATAACCTACAACATGCAGCATAAAAAATTTGTTTACATAGGCGTTCGTAAATAGTAGAAAAGGGGGCAAAATAAATTTTATAATAAAACTAAAAAAAATCAATTATTTTGCGTACAAGAACTTGGCCTAGATCTGAAATATAAAATATCTGCGTATAAATAGTGCCTCCAAAGAGAAGAAAAAGGCGCAAAACCCGATACTTAAAAAAAAATAGCTGATGTCTAAAACAAAACAAAAATTTATTAAATTTAGATAAATGACAAAAAAGTCATAAAATTATTACTTTTACACTTAAATATGGAGAGCTATTCGTGCCTCGAGGGCAACAGTTTATTGATTATATTATAACTTGTCGGGAAAGTTTTGGGGTGATACAACCGATTTTTTTCAGGTGTGCAGGTAAGTTTTGGTAAACAATACCGTTGCATGATATTATTATAGGTAATGTAAGTTCTACGTTCCATAATCTTGTTATTTCTTGGGCTAATGCACTATAGGTATATTTCGCGAGTTTCTCTTGATAGGCTTTTTGAATATTTTCATCAAGAGGCACAGAGTACAGTACAAAACACTACAAAAGGATTTGGAAAAACTATTTCGAAAAGATCACAGTTCCAATCCTAAAATAACATACACACAATAATAATAAGAATTGCAATACAACAAAAAATAATCACAAAAATTGCATCAAAAACAATAATATATACTTAAAAAGAATGAATATATATTATGAACTCTGTGTCAATTTTATTCTGAAATATCACGAGACCAAATTTCTTTAGAAATATTTATTTTTGTAAAGAAAATTGGTTTCTTCTTAAAGAAAACTATATTAGGTATTGTACCTATATCTTAAAAGATACATTTTTAAAAATACCTTCTTTTTAGAAGATTTTGATCCACATTATTCATTTTTCTTGTACTTACAATTTAATATAACCACAAGAATTCATTAACAGTAACAATAAAATTAAAGGGTTTGACAAAAATCACAAATATATTATATATTATTATTCCAAAAGTATTTATTATTATTAACTATTTATTCGTACTGTGTAAATTTGTTGCCAACATAACAAAGATATAAATAATATTAAGTATAATTATTTTGGACTTAACAGATTTTTTTATTATTAAAAATAATAACATTACTAATCTGTGTAAATACTCAGATAATCTATTGCTAAAGCATCATGTGATGATATATTATTTGTATTAATTTACAATAATTATACACGGTGTACCCATCCGAAAACTATGAAAATTCGGTAGTATATACTAAGCTCCACGGGGGTCAGAAGAAATAACTGTAACGTTTATGTTAGAAAAGAAA
The DNA here is from genome assembly GCA_911728435.2 of Apoderus coryli. Classification (NCBI taxonomy): domain Eukaryota; kingdom Metazoa; phylum Arthropoda; class Insecta; order Coleoptera; family Attelabidae; genus Apoderus; species Apoderus coryli. The sequence continues at coordinate 1,240,729 of OU452206.1, read as the reverse complement.
GTCAATAAAACAATATATAATTTGTATACAGTATGTCCACAGGAAAAGTGTTCAAGAGGAAAAACTTTATTATTTTTCGTTTTATCGAAAAAAGTTTCTCTTGATAAAAAGTTTTCCTGGTTCTTAAAGTAAGATTGGGATAGAAAATTTTAACATTTCTTATACGTGGTGTTCAGAAAATTGAAAAAACTTTAAATCGTACAAGAGTAAAGTGCACTTATTTGAGAAGATATAAGAATAGGTAAGTACTAGGAAAAGTTGTTCAAAAGTAAAAGGCAGTCTCTAATACCAATTTTCAAAAAATCGGCCTACTTTTATTTGTAATCATTAAATTTATTTTACATCAACTAGCGAATAGTTACTTAACTATATTCAGACATTTTCTCGACGGTGAATTAGACAATCCACTATACTACCATCGTACATTTTATCAACAACAAGATGGATGCCCAACACATTATGGAGCAACGGTTAGACCATACGTTTCCAGACCGCTGGATTAGTAGGCAAGGACCAGATCAGTGGGCTCCTAGGAGTCGTCCAGATTTAACAGTAATGGATTTTTAGTAGATTTTTAAAAAAAATCTAACTATTCAGGAGATCGACACAACCGAAATTTTGAAAAATTTTTATGCAGTACTTTATTTTATGACCCCTGGATCCTAAAAATGACCTCAGTTCAAAAGTTTATATATCTATATATATATATATATATGGGATATAGAAACTTTGCGTCACGTTCTAGGCCGCATTTTTTGACCAATCGAAACAAAATTTGGTTAAAAAATCGGCTAGGTCATGGAATCGCGTGAGTTCGTTGGCGATTGAAATCGGAGAGCTAATTTCAGAATGGCGGCCTGTCAAAGTTTTAAAAAAATCATATTTTTTTCGTTGTTAATAGAAAATACCGATGTTACATATCAAATGATAGAGCACTTAAACCTCTACAATATTTATTTGGAGAGTTTTTTCATCGCTGGCATATTTAAGTAAATGTAAGTCAATATAAAGTAACAAAAAATAAAAAAATATATCATCACCCGCTATACCTGTAATTATTTTGACAAATAAACACCTGTGAAATAACAATAAGACCGTACTTACGTATGTATTATAGTATAATGGGTATTTCAGTTAAAATAACTGTCAATATGACACTTTGGTTATATTTGGCGAATGTCACAATATTCCATTATTTGTTTATTAATAGTGGGTGTCAGTGGTAGACTAACTATAAATAAAAAATACATAAATCAAAAATCTACTTTTCCGACTGGCTGCCATCGGGATTTTTTCCTATGGGGCCGATTAAAAGAAATTGTTTATCACACACCTCTATAAATGCCATTAGTGATCAATTAAAGGATGTATTTACATGAGTTTAGGAAAAGTGTTGATGAATTACTTGTTCGTTTACAGCCATGTGCAGTGTGTTTGAGTAAATAATCTTTTACACCTTATGCATTGTTAATTTGGAATTAATTTATGTAAAATAAAGTTAATGATACAAATAAATAAAAGTAGGCTGTTTTTTTCTAAAATTGGTATTAGAGACTGCCTTTTACTTTTGAACAACTTTTCCTAGTAACCTATTTTCATATCTTCTCAAATAAGTGATCTTTACTCTTGTACTATTTAAAGTTTTTTCAATTTTCTGAACACCCCGTATATGAAGTGTTAAAGTTTTCTATCCCAATCTTACTTTAAGAACCAGAATAGTATATTGTGCAACGAACATGAAATGACATATATTTCCTACGAGTATGATCGTTTGCAGCATGAGCCGCAGGCGAGTGCTGCAAATCATACGAGTAGGAAATGGTCATTTCATGTGAGTTTCACACTATACTTTTTCTACGACTGATTTAATACTTTTGAATAAATTTAACATAATTTTTAGGCAAATATTTGTTTTTCGAAACTTACCCTTGTTAACATATAAGCCCAAATACGATAAATTAGAAGTATTAAATTGACTATATTCACTATCACTGTTTATGTGTTTTGAAATTAGCGAAATACTTAATTATAATTATTATTAATTATAAATACCAAAACTGTCAATTTGGTGTTTGTATTTTCGGCGTTGTTATGGTGATTTTTCATGCCCGCCGCTTACAATGCACTACATTGTCAATCAATGTACTACATTGTCAAATCATGATTGAACATATAATAAAGGCATTTAAAGACAGTCGTAGAAAAAAACTTTTTATCAAGAGTAACTTTTATCGATCAAATTAAAAAATAAGAAAGTTTGTACTCTTCAACAGTTTTCCTGTAGACATACTGTTTATAATAATAATAATAATAATAATAAATGTCTTTATTCATGGGCGAGTTTCAGTACTGTAATATTCAAGGAATATAACAGTCTGCTCAGCTAACCCAAAATGCATTCATACAGTAGCTTACATGACATATAACACATTCATTAAACCATTCTAAAATTATACGTAAATACATAATAATACAACAAACAGCATAATCAAAAATTGTATATAAAGGAAAAACATAGTATAACATAGAATATACGTAGATTGGCGCTTATATCAAGAGAACACAAAAAAAAATTAACAATTTATTAGTACAATTCGATCGAAGCTTAGTTAACACTTGAACCAGCGCCATACATGTACATGTACCAAAATCAGTAAAAAAGGAAAAATCATGAGCCTGAGTCACTGCACCAGCATACAAAGGACCGGAAGCTAACCGAGCTGACCATTAAACAACATATCCCTCATGCATGTTTTAAAGCGAGATTTAGACAGCGATTTCAATTTAGCTGGCAGTCCATTTATACACTTTGTTATGGCATAAGAAAAGGATCTCTTAAATAGTTCGGTGGAGTGAGCCGGAGGTGTTAGCGTGTTTTTATGGCGTATATTAATATTATGTATATCCGTTCTAAAACGGATTTTCTCGTATAGATACGGTGGAGATTTGTCGCACAGTACGTTATAGAACCGACAGGCAGTATGGAGATATCTCCGTTGTTCCATGTTTAACCAACCCACTAGTCGAAGAGTATGGCTAATCCTTTCAGTTCTTCTAATTCCGAAGATCAGGCGTAAACATGCATTCTGTAGCTTTTGAATGCGCGTTTTCATGGCATAAGTGAGGCATGGCGAATATATGACGTCGCAATAGTTCAAGTGCGATAATACCATAGCCTCACAGAGCTTTTCCTTCAGTGACCTAGTCAATATATGGCGGTGCTGGAAAATTAATTTTAAATTGATGAAACCCATTTGAATTGATCGAGTTATATGATTGCCAAATCTGAAGTCCACATCGATGGTGAGCCCAAGACTCTTAACCGAGGATTTAAAATGAATAGTTGATGACTCCATCGTAATGGAGTCCTGATGGCTTTCCAAAAAACGCAGTCTATCGTTCTTTGCCCCGAACAGAACTGCTACCGTTTTATCCGGGTTGAGCTTAAGACAGTGATCCCTTGAGTAACAAGACAACGCGTGCAAATCGGCATTAATTGCAGCAACTGCTCCCACAGTATCACCAGGGTGAAAGGAGAGGCACAGCTGCGTATCATCCGCATAATAATGCTGATCACAAGACACAAATGCAGCTGGAAAGTTGGATGTGTATAAGGTAAATAAAAGCGGAGATAGTGCTGAACCTTGTGGAACACCTCCAGTATTTGCTCTGTAGTTCGATCTATTGCCTCCCAGATCCACTGCTTGATGTCGCTTAGCCATGTAATTTGCCATAAGTTCCAAGGCACTTCGAGATAAACCAACATAATGAAGAATCGACCTTAACATGCGGTGGTTCACCGTGTCGAATGCCCTTGAAAAATCCAGCAAAATTAGTACAGTCAACTTCCTTTCATCGGTCGCACTTAGAATATCATCGGTCAGGTTGAGAAGGGCGGAAACACAATCGTGGCGCGCCCTAAAGCCAGATTGAAGAATGGGTATCACGGAGTATTTTGAAAAATATACACGGAGTTGCTGCTCCATGACCTTCTCCAAAATCTTTGAAAAGGCCGGCAGAATACTTATAGGTCTCAAATTGTCAAGCGTTTTTGTAGATGACTTCTTAGGCAGTGGTAGAACGACGGCATTCTTCCAGGAGTCTGGAAAGACTGAATGTGAAAGACACACATTCATTATATGGGTTATATATGGCAGTAGAAATGGAACACATAGACGAATAGTATCGATGTTAATTCCATCGGAACCCACAGCCTTTGTTTTAATACTCGCAATAACTCTTAGAACATCCGTTTCAGTAACGGGTGAAAATTCGAATTGGGACATATTATCGAACCTTGTACGACTCTGATAGAATGAAATCATTTCCTCATTAGGATCCAGATGAGAAATACAATTTATGAAATGATCATTAATTATTTCAGGTTTATTTAGATGAGGTGGCAAATTCAGTGATTTAGTTTTCGGATTGATATTTAACTTCTTTAGTGACTTCCAGGCATTTTTCTGATCGTGAACGTTAATGTTTCTGAAATAGGATTTTTTTTCACGTCGAAGGGCAGCTGTGAACATGTTCCTCAGGATCTTATAATGCTGCCTATCATTCTCGTCCCGATTCCGTTTAAATTTTGTGAGGGCTCTATCCCTGTCCTTTTTTATCGCAAGCAATGCTGGGGTAAGCCACGGCGCATAGGTCTTTGTGAATCGGTAATTTCGCAGTGGTGCATGAATGTCCAATAGCAAATTGATGCTGCTAGTAAGATACTCTACCTTAGAGTTCACATTTTCCATGTCGTATAAATTACGCCACGGAATAGATTTTAAATCTTGATCGAATTTATCAAACTTAAAGTGTTTAAAGTCGCGAGAGATTTTGTAAATAGGAGGACTTTTAGACCGATTAAACGATATGTTACAAAATACGAGCTCGTGGTCGCTTATGTTGGTGACCGGCTCAACCCCTGCACATAGAATTTTAGTTGTATCAGAAAAAATGATGTAATCAATAAGTGAACTAGCAGTGTTGTTAATTCGCGTAGGCGCATCTATCAATTGATAAAAATCCAGACTTTCAATCATTTGACAAACAGCTGCAGTCATAGTGCATTCGGTGTTCAACAAATTTATATTGAAATCGCCCATACACAGCACATAATCCACGCCCCCCACAAACTCCAAGAGCGTACTTTCCAGAATAGAAATAAAGTTGTTGTATCGTAATGCTACAAAAATAAAAAAACTTATATTTTACTGATAGTCATGAGCAATCCTTTTTACTTTCCCGCATAGGGAAAGTATTGTGCACGCGCTAAAAATAAAATTGAGATAAAGACTGATATAACCATTTTGAAGTTCCCTGAGACGATTATGACCATTGACCTAAATTTTGGAGTATCAGTTTGGGGGAGCCCTAGGATGAACCCATTAGTTTTTGGTTGAAATCGCTTGAACCCTGTGATAGGGGTGGACACAACCGGGGTCCAGTGATACAAAATTTTAAAGCATTTTTTATCTACTTTACAGCGATAGGTTACTTTTGATATTTGCCCCCATAATTCTTGAACCATTGCGTTTAAAATTTCACCAGTTAGGTAGTTGAAACCTATCCTATTAGAATACTTATAAAACAATAATATGAAAAAGGGTTTATGGCGTCATTGATAGAGCGCGCGCTTCGCATACGGAAGATTCTGGGTTCGAATCCCAGCTCTGGCAATATTTTTTTTTTCAATAAAGTAGGTATTCTGTTGCGTTAGTTTATTGGAAATAATTAAAATAATACAAATATAATAATAATAGTTGTTAAAATTCTGTCTCGTTACGCAGGTCATATATTTTTGATGATATTATATTTATCTTGTCGGGAAAATTTAGGGGCGAGACAACCGATTTTTTTGGGTTTTGCGTGACTACACAGTAAAAAAAATCGCGTAGAATTTTACGCGAAAAGTGGTCTATATAAGTCCACACCATTTCGTGTATATTCTACACTAAGACTTGGGGTAACTACCGTCTACAATTGACACAAACCAGTGTTATACATAACCACACCATATTGTGTAAATTTTACACCAATTCGTGTTAAAAATACACAGAGCAGTGTAATCTACTTCATTTATCCGTGTTAAATTTACACTAAACAGTGTTAAATAGAGTACACTGAAAGGTGTAATGTATGTATCTACAGTAGGTATAAAGTATAGAAAAAAAAACAAATATTGGATTTTTTTTAAACATTATATTCAAAAACACATAGAATATTTGAATCATATTACAAAGCAACTTATGCAAAATAACAAAAATATACAAAATTGCAACAGTGCAACTGAAACATTTTTAATTAAAAAACAACAAACTACTTACGTAACGTATGAGTATCTAAATAAAAACATATTTTGGAACTAGATACAACATGGCATTTTTAGTTAAAGCCATAGTAACATTATAGGGTTCTTTGTACTTTAAACACTTTGATTCACGTTTCTCAGTCTCTAATAAGTTTTACGTCTTTTCTCACAAAATTTAATTTACAAGCCGTTTTAAGTTTTAACCCTCTACGAGACTCAGTACTTAATTCTGTACATGGACGAATCATAAACAATCTGGAACTGCATCGGTGACGCCAGACAAACGACACGCGCATGCGCCAACTTGGACTTATCATATTATCCACTACAGGGTGTATAATCGTTCATTGTGCAGTGTAAATTTAAATATTTTTAGTGTACAAGTAATGTGAGTGGTGTGTAAAATAACACAGTGTCTGAGAAAGTAACACGAAACAAGCAAATAACTTGATTTTACACTGTAGTGTGTGAAATATTATTTTACCAAATTTGATTTCGTTACTAGGCCGGCACAATACGAATAATGGTGTAGAATTGTTACACACAAGGCGTTTACCACTTCGTCGTGTAATTATACACGGGATTTTTTTTTACTGTGTATCAACGTATAATAGGACATTCTTTGTTGGTTGTGTGTATGATAAAGTTGTATGAGAGATGATTGTACTGTTTCATAGAAGTGAATATATTTTCGTTGTTTCTTTGTTGTTTATCGTTGTTTTAATATAATCAAATTAGAGAGTAATTAAAGTATAGTTTATAGAGTAACGGTGGGATATAAAAACGCTGAATTCGAAGAGACTTGTGTAGTGTATAATAGTAATAATAATTTAAAATTAGTGCATAATTATTAAATAGTTTTTGTTATACGTAACACGTACGTGTAACCGATTTGTTACAAAAAGGGGAAAACGATCTAGATCTAGTACGCCGTCGTCCAAAAGCGAGTCGAGCGAAAGTGATTACGGTCTTTGTAGAAGGATCTACAACATCAAAATACAAGACGAGGAAACGTTCCCTGTCTAAAGAAAGTAACTCATACACACCACCGCCTGTAAATACTGGTAAACATGCAAGTAGTAGAAATGACAAAGATTCTACATCTACCGAGCAAAGTAAAAAAATGAATTAAACATTTGGCAAACTAGAACAAATAGCAACCACCATGAGTTGCTATAAGACCTGCATGTATCCCAGAATTTTCGCCAGATTGTCTCAATATGACTGCGTCCAAATGCGTTGAAAAAATTGATCAGCCTCTATTAATAACTGGGACGAAAATATTTACCACATGCACTTGGAAAAGTATGAATATTCCTGGTCTCAGTGGAAGCAATTAATAACATATGCTTTTCTGGACCATCGCGATTTTCCATCTATATTAAAACATATGATCGCATATGTGAAGCAACCGAATACGACATGGACCTAATATTATTTTCATAAAATGGAATTATTGCGAGCATGTGACATTAACGGACGTAACGCTGTGGCTCTGCTAATTGAGTGTATACACGATAGTATCGAGCAATTCAACATGATCATACCATATATACTTACTGGGAATTGATCATGAACCTTGAAATACAGGTATTACAAATATTTTCTCAATTCTATCCATATGAACGTGATATATAGGTGACCACAAAACTGAAGCGTATTCAAACTTAGATCTAACCAACGCTTTGTGACATCCTATGTTATGATATCTTGACGTATTCCGAAACACAAATCCCAAAGAACCGAGAGCGCTCTGAGTAATTTCCAAAATATGTCGAGTGAATGTGAGTTCACACCTAGATGCTTGGTGGTACACCAACTCCCAACAGTCGTAAGATCCCTCTGCAATTCCATGCAGTCGAGCTCTCCCCTAATTGTCCGAAACAGTTGAAAATCATCCGCAAATAGCGAAATTGACTAGATAAACCTTCACCAATATCGTGCGTTGCAAAGATCAGAGGAGCCAAGTTACTTCCCTGGGGAATAATAAGATACCTTTGTGTAGTATAGTACATATAGGTATAGTGATTATTAATTAATATAATTATGCACATTTAAAATGTACCAAATAGGTAGATACTGATTAAATATGAATTGTTAAGTTCTGTTGCATTTATTTTATATAATTTTTTCACCATCCGAAAAACCCTACAAAGAAGTTTTTTCTACGACTGTCTTTAAATGCCTTTATTATATGTTCAATCATAATTTGAAAATGTAGTAGCTACATTGTAATGCTGTTTTTCATTTCCCACTACTTGCTGGCACGGGTGAATTTTCTGGTAATGACAAAAGTAGCATCGGTTATGAAAAATCACCATAGCAACGCCGACAATACAATAAAACCAAATTGACAGTTTATAATTAAAAACAGTGATAGTGAATATAGTTTAACACCACCTAGTCAATATAATACTTTTAACTCATCGTATTTAGACTTACGCCAACAGGGCGAGTATAGGTAAGTTTCGAAAAACAAATATTTTCCTAAAAATTATGATGGTTAATTTATTATTATTATTAAATTATTTCGCTAATTTTGAAGGTTTCAAAGCTATTTATATAATTAAAAACAGTGATAGTGAATTAGTTTAACACCACCTAGTCAATTTAATACTTTTAACTCATCGTATTTAGGTTTACGCCAACAGGGCGAGTATAGGTAAGTTTCGAAAAACAAATATTTTCCTAAAAATTATGATGTTTAATTTATTCAAAAGCATTAAACCAGTCGTAGAAGTAGTATACGGTGAAACTCCCATGAAATGACCATTTCCTACTTGTATGATTTGCAGCATGAGCCGCAGGCGATCATATTCGTAGGAAATATATTTCATGTTCGTTGCACAATATACTATTTTTCTATTATTATCATAGTTTAGATAATAACAAATAGCGTGTTACTCTAGTGTCCCGAAAATGTGCTAATACTACATAAAACATTTATTTTCTGTACTACGTTACCTTTCCCAACATGCAAAAGATAAATTCTCCACGAAATGACAATGTAAACAAGACTCACCCCGACCCGCTTACCAAAGCATCGATAATGTTTTTTTATCTATGACCAAAGATTAATCTACACAATATATAGTCAGCCCAATGCATTAAAATCAGAACATCTCTAAGTATGCCTGCCACTACGTGGCGTATACTAGCGTGTACAGCATAGAGCAGTATTGTCACAGCCAGAAACCGTTTTGTAGTTTATTAATATCAAAAACAAAACGCAACGTATAACAATTATTTAGATCATTTGCAACAGATATGCACCGGCAATGCTGTATTGTCAGAGAGAGAAATTGATGAAATTCTGTATTAATCTGGAGGGGGTACGCAGGGAGGGTAGAGAAAAAAACAAGCGAATGTGGTGTGTGTCGTGCTGTTGCCGATTCGTCGGTAAAAGAAACACACAGGGTGATTTATTACAAGTACAGTATTGAAATAAAAGCCTAATCTCTATGAATTAAATTTAATATAATAATATTTAATCCATGTCATACATGTTTCAAGAATAGACCAGTCCCATGATGAGTGGCGAACAATCGTAAAATGAAAAGCTTTTAGATAGAAACATACTTTTGACTCCATTGTAATAATTTGTTGATGTATATAAAAAAATCTAAATATCTAAAAGCTAAAAGCTTTTGATTTAATTATTGCTCGCCACTGATTATGGGACTGGTCTAGTCTTGAAACATGTTGTATGGCATGGATTAATGATTATTAGGTATATTAAATTTATTTCGTGGATATTAGACTTTTATACCAATACCGAAATCAAGTAGGTATTAATGTACATTATTCTTTGTCAAAATTATAACTCCACTTAAGAATGGACTAGGTACTTTTTCAATTTATTACACATATTTTAAATATTTCACGTAGACAATGTGGCAAAGATGTAACAAGATTGTTGTAGATCTTATAATACCTATAATAAAAAAATTATCAGTGCTACCTATATTATATTAGGTATACCTATTATAATAGTCTGTCTCTGTTATTGTGATTTTCATTGTTTTCATACCTACTGATTTTGTTTTGAAGACAATATATTAAATTAAATTTAATCTTTGGCTGCGTAGTTATTTTTTTGTGAATATTTTTTTAACTTATTTTGTGTTTTTCTAATTTTAGACTAATTATATTATTTTGTGTTGTGATTTTTTTTTTATTTGAGAAACTTCCTAGTTAGTGACTAAATAATTTTTGAGTGTTTTGTGAAAATGGAAAGAAACAATTCGAAATTAAGTCGTAACCAATGTGCTTTTCGAAATTGTAACAACAGTTACAGAAACAATCGAGAGGTACATTTCTTTCGATTTCCTAAAGAAGAAGATCGATGCAGAAAATGGGTTATAAATTCAGGTATAAGTTCCACTTTATCGGTTTGGGTACTTAAATTTTACTTCTTTTTAATGTTTCTTCGGGTAAATAATAAGTTCGGTAGGAATAGGGCTTTGGGTATCAAACAAAAAAGATAGAAAATAGAAATTTGACATAGGGGTAGTTCTAAGCATTTAAAAGTTTGTGACGTGTAGCGATTTTCGATGCCGCCCCCGGAGGTATACATGAGGGCGGCGCAATGCCGTTTTAAATATCTCGTTTCTCTTTCTTGGAAAATATAACTGATAACTGAAACTTAGTACTTAATACGTGGGCGTAAGAGGTAAGCTCACTTCACAGGTCTCTATTAATGAAAGAAAGTTGACATTTTGAGCATCTGCGTAAAATTAAATGTATCCGTTTGGTGGGTAGTTTTGATTACAATAAGTTGGTGCCAAGCCCAAGCCCGAAACAAAATAAATCTATATTTACCTACTACCTATTTGGCTTGGTACCGACTATTATGTGCATTGTTGTCTTTTGAATGATATTTGTATTTTGTTATTTTTCGTATTTTTTATTAGTTCTTTTGACAGCTCTGGTGTCATCAATACACCTGTATCCCGAATTGCACAAAAATTGCGATGCTATTGAACAAGCATATAATCCTAAATATAATATTCTTTTTGAACTACCTGTATATCGAAAACCAAGCCGTAGCGGACCCATATGTACATATGAAATTTGTATCTTAAAATTAGTCAAAGAATCACCCTTTAAAGTTTGTACAAGTACTTATGCAACACCCTGTATACATAGATGCTTTGATTTGCAATTTGCAAATCTGTCAAACTAGGTAATGCTGTTTTTTTATTAACTTTCAAATATGGTGTTATGTAATTGTATTCAAATTAAATGTTTGGGGATGATATTTACGAGTTTTATTTTTTTTATATAGAGAAACTGTTATTCAGTTTTTAAGGAACAATCTGAAGCAGACGATTGTACTTGTTAAAACATGAAAAAAGTTATTGTCGTGATACTTTTAACACCCTGTTGGTGGGTTTTTAAAGCTTTTTACGAAACGTGTTAACAATACAATCTACATAAATCGTTAGTTTTTTAAAGTTTTATGATCATTGCACAAAAACCAATATTAGGGAGGCTGTAAGTTTTTTTTTCAAATCGGCGTTGCAGAATTTGAACCTAATTGTGATAATTGTGTTATTTTACTAGTATAGATATTTTTGAGTAAATTAATTCGGTTATAATCGATAAGTAGAATCTTTGGAGTAAAATACATTTCACAAAAACCCTGAACCATATTTCTCAATAGATTTAAATTTTCATTAAAAACAGATTAAAAATTCTAATTTTTTACATCCTGCATTTCGAAACCGTATTTTTTTAAATAATTATTGTCATGCTGGAAATTTCAAACCTTATTTACTTCAGCAACTTGTAAAAAGCACAGCCTTTTTAATATTAACATTTCTTAAAATCGATATTACGCGATAACGATGACTTTCTATCAATATCACAGAAGGATACATTTATTACGTATATAATTTGTTAGATTTTACATCTCCGAATTGAAACACACGCAAAAAATTTGCATAAAAAAGTTAGGGTAGCATTTCACGCCTGTATGCCCCTTTAATTTACCCGCCTCTGAGATTTATTTTTTCATAATGTTAACGGCCGGAAAAATGTGATCCACCGATTTTTTTCATATGTCAGTTTTGTCTAAATCAGATATAACGGTTCTTATATTCTCTAGGATTACAGCGCTTAAAGTCGGATTCTGATTGCATTTTCTCAACTGTTCTTTTAGACTGCCCCAAACCAATTCTATCGGATTGAATATGTAGTAATATGGAGGTAAACGTAAATATACTATTGCCGTGTGTTTCGCAGATATGGCCTATAACGTATTCTTTTTTAAAATTGTATCATAAACTTTAATATATCCTCCTTATTTGTATTATTACTAGGTATTTTATTTAACATTCGCGAATGATAAGACGCATACGATAACTGAACTTGGGGGAATATTAGGCACTAGCTGTTCAGCAAACCATTTTCCAAACAAATTTGCGGTCATGTCTTCGTGGTAGTCCACAGAAGACTGTCTTATGTTTTTGGCTGAGAAGAGCAGTGCGTTGGGTACGAACCCATTTTCACTTCCCGCATGTATAGATTTATAACCCGTTTTCCGCTTGAACATGGAGCATTTAAAGTACAATTTTGAGTCATGTCTACACTACAACCCAACCGTACTTCACAGTATCATGCATATCACACCACGTCTCGTCAAGATATATTATCGTTCTCTTTGACTCGCGGTACTCTTTTATTTTACGCAAATATTCGTCGCGCATTTCCATACGGCGTCATTCCATTATTAATAAACGGTTATTAATTTTCATATATTTAAATCCGCACTCTAATAAAATACCTCTTAAAGATTCCAAAGATCGATAATTATAATTATAGGGTATTCGCTCAGTTATTCGAAATCATTTCCAAAGAACGGACTTTATTTTCTTTATAAAAATTATGAATTGTTCTTCGAATACATTCCTTTGAGGCATCGTCAATATTTTTAAATTTTTGATTTTACCGTCTTCTTTTAACAGCGTGATCTACTCAACCCCTTTTCTTAATTAATTAATTAATTAAGATTAATAGTAGAAACCGGAATCTTAGTTAATTCAAACATTCTTTTTATAATAAGTGTATTCGTCACTTCATTATTTTCAGACCTTAACTGATGATAAATATTTTTGCTCATTAAATATTGATGCTTAAACTCCCAACGTGTTCCGCTCGTGTAGTATACATCATAACGTATCGCGGTCCTATACACTATCACTGTATACAATGACGGAAAAAATTTCATCCACTTGAGGTGTGATTAAAAATTATTATGTAACTTGATAGATCTTCTTATATTCTATTAATCTAAAAAGACTATTGAACAGATCATGGTTACAATATTCTGCCACCGTGTTTTACTGTCGGACACAAATTTTCTTCGTAAATTCCACATTAAGAGGGGAATCCGAAATGGTTACTTACAAAAATGTCCGATGGTGGCGCTAGTGAATATCATTGCATTTCAAATTATTCATTTCTTAACTTAGAGTAATTTTCTAGAATATTTTAATACATTCTTCTCCTCAATAGGTGTCGCCAAAAATTAATACATAGTGGCACAAAATGTCATATTTCTATTTTGCGTAAATTATTTTCACATTCTTTTTTGTGCTAGCATTCTTATACGTTTGATGCTTATCTTCGCTTAGACTAGTTATAGTTATATACTATTATACATAAAAAGGATGAATGTAAAAAAACTGGTTTTATTTACGATAAATAGTCAAGATTTTTAAATATTTTCACAAATTGATGATTTTTGTGAAAACCGTAAAACATAGGTAAATGACACCTTCAAACGAACCCCAGTTATTTTTGAGGGACTATTAAAATACTCCAATACAGGGTGTTCTATTTAAAAAACCAGAACTATGATAATACATACTTATCTCTTCTTTGGACCGCCCTGTATACTTGCAGTGTTTTTCAAAATGTATTAGGTTAACCCTGTTGTTTTAGTTTGTCAGTTTCAAAACCATGACATGTTTTTTCATGCATCAAAGAGTGTCTTTCCTAACTATGATAATACATACTTATGTATTCTTTGAACCGCCCTGTATGCTTGCAGTGTTTTTCAAAATGTATTAGGTTAGCCCTGTTGTTTTAGTTTGTCAGTTTCAAAACCATGAGATGCTTATTTCATGCATCAAAGAGTGTCTTTCCTAATAGTATACAATGTGTCCAGAAACTAATGGACCAAGCGAAAGCCACAAATTCTAGAGCAGATTTCATGGCAATTCAACGCCAAACTTCTAATGCGAAATTGCTGCCAAAAGAAGTTATAGTTTTTTAAAGATGGCGGCTTAGCATAGGTTTTTTAAAGGTATCGCGAAAGCGCCTTTAGCCATTGGAGTGAAAGGTGACAAAGATATTTCCCTAAATAGAATCATTCGTTAGCCATACACTGCTGAATTAAATTGCGAACTTAGGCGTCTAAACGGGTATCAATGGACATTTTTAATAAAAACTTCTTTTTCACTAACTTTTGGAGAATTCTGACATCATTCTTAGGAAATATGAGGTATTTTGATCTCAATATGATAGAATGCTGCAATTTCGAGAAAAATTAATTAGTTTAATATGCGGTTTAACATAGTACCTATCTATTTGATTTACGATTGGTACAGTGATTATTTTAACAGTAAAAATTTTAAAAATTAAGTAGGTTATTAGGTATTGTGAGTCTATACAGGGTGTCCCAAATATAAGAAATGAACCATAGTTGTGTTTTTTTAAATGGAATGCCCTGTATATGAATATATTTTTAGATTCACCGTTCAAAATAAACCTAACTTTCATTAAAGTACATCTCACCTAAACCTGACAGTTTTTTAAATATTTAAATTTTTATAAAAATATAGACATAATATGAATGAACAAATTCACACCTATTTGTTTGTTCTTTTTAAGCCAGTCTGGGCTGATAAATATACCCACTCATCACTTGTTACGCCAAATATAAAAAACTCGCAATACTAAATACAGGGTGTCCAATAATATAATTTATATGAACGTAAAGTTCAATTCTAAATAACTTGTTTATTTCAAATGGAACACCCAGTATATGAGGTCAAAATTAGATGCATAAAGTAATTATCTGTCAAATATTATAATACTTTCCTATGGATAACTTTTGACGTTTTTGTGGAAAATGCACATATTCATGATATTAGGGGAATTTGAAATTGAATCTCTTAGTTTCATGTAGACCACCATATATTTTATGATGCAAAAATTAAAGTTAAATTAAAGTTTTCTTATAGATATGTATACTTATCTTTAATTTTGCATGGAAGAGGCACACATATTGGCAATAAGAGGAAGAATTTTCAAAAATATAATATTTATCAAGTCAGCCATGAGAATTTGAGAAGATAGAATACATTTTTTTTAATTTGATATTTACTGTCAAATAGTTTGTTGAAAATTCTTACTTAAGAGTTGAGAATTTTTCATAAAACAGTTTTTTATCTGTGACATTTGATTTAATTCAATTCAAAAATGCGAACCTATTCCAAAGGAGAAAGAATAGACATGATTTTTATTCTGGGAGAATGGTCCAAAAACGCTTTGCTGGCATCGCGAGTTTACGCTCAAAGGTTCCTGGCGCAAAATCACCCCAAAAAAGCGGTCTTCGCGAGACTGTTAAGGCAACTTTTCAATATTGATTTTAACTCGTGTTGAATTTTGTACATGGGCCAGGAACAAAATCATCGCAAATGAAAACTTTTTTAATAGAGGAGATGAAGAACCAAATAAATGAAGCGTTTAGAAGCGTTACACCAGGTTAAAGTTGTTGAAGGATTTAAGAAAAGGATTCATATGTGCCTAGAGTCCAATCATTTTGAACATTTATTATAAAATTTATCAGTTTTTATGTAGGTATATCTTATTATTTAATTTAAGTGAAAAATGTATTTATTTATTATGTTATTGTTTAAATTATGGTTTGTCAAATTCTCATGGCCGACAATGACAAATATAATTTAAAAAAATTCTTCCTATTACTACCAATATGTGCTTTTTCCATACATTAAAAAATATACATATCTATAGGAAAACCTTATAGTGATCAATAGATAATTAATTTCATCATCATCAAATACATGGTGGTCTACATGAAATTAACAGGTTCAATTAAAAATTCGCATAATACTTATTATGAATATGTGTATTTTCCACGAAAACGTCAAGAGTTATCCATAGGAAAGTATTATAATATTTGACAGAGAATTACTCTGTGCATCTAATTTTTACCTCATATACCGGGTGTTCCATTTGAAATAAACAAGTTATTTAGAATTAAACTTTACGTTCATATAAGTTATATTATTGGACATCCTGTATTTAGTATTGGAGATTTTTTTATATTTGGCGTAACAAGTGATGATGCCTAGACTGGCTTAAAAAGAATAAACAAATAGGTGTGAATTTTTTCATTCAAATTATGTCTATATTTTTATTAAAATTTAAATATTTAAAAAACTGTGAGGTTTAGGTAAGATGTGCTTTAATGAAAGTTGGGTTTATTTTGAACGGGGAATCTAAAAATTTATTCATATACAGGGCATTCCATTTAAAAAACACAACTATGGTTAAGTTCTTATATTTGGGACACCCTGTATAGACTCGCAATATTTTTAAAATGTAGCCCTAAATCATTTTTATCGAACCCATGAATAAAACTTTAAGAAAATTAAATAGTTTAGCGACAGTATTCCGTGTAGTATGGCGTGAATAACCCTATATATACGTTCCAACTACCTAACTGGTGAAATTTTAAACGCTATTTAAACCCCCAGTAAGGGTATCTTATTTTTTTATAATAACTACCAGTCGGGAGTTTTTGTAATCTCTCTATAGATCATAAAAAATCAGTTGTTTCACCCCAAAACTTTCCCGATTAGTTATAATATAATCAAAAATATATGACCTGCGTAACGAAACATAATTTTAATAATTATTATAATTGTATTATTTCCAATAAACTAACGTAACAAACTACTCGTAACTACTTTATTCCTTATTATATTTATCCTCTAACAGTAGGTATGCCTACATACCTAATATTACCATAGATGTTTACTTTGATATTACTGTACAGGGCTAAAGTTAATAATCCCTACTCCTAGTACACACGCATATACATATAACACACCACATACAACTATATATTAATAATATAAGTACGACGAAACCATTAGATTTTTGTGTCACTGTGTATAAACAGCGCCATCTCTTCAATACTGTCCCAACTACGCTAGAATTGTTCCTAGCCTAAATTTATAATAAAATGGCGGATATTTGAAGGGAAATTTAAGGTTTTTTTTTATATATGGATATTGTCTAATACAGAAAGTTTTCACGTACAATTTTAATTACAAGTGATTGTTAAATATATAAATTAGGTAATAAAGTAATATTCTCATTATTAAATATTAGAATCATAGCACAAAATGAGAAAAACGTTGCTGACTTTGAACTCAATTTATTCAGTAATTATTTATTGTTGTAGCCTCAAAATACCTTATTACCTACTCCAAACCTTAGTCTTTAAAACCCTATTAAAATTTTTGCTACCAGATACGTATTAGTGGAGATTTCCATCCACAAAAATATATCTGTAAATTTGAAAAAGTTACCTATGTTTGAACTCAATTTATGAGTTAACTATTTAATCTTTCCGCTTGAAAATACTTCATTACCTAATCCCATCTTTTGTCTTTAAAACCCTATGAAAATTTTTGCTAGCAGATACGTCTTAGTGGCGACTACCATGCGCAAAATTACGCCTGCAAAGCGAAATATGATGATTTTCTAACTCTGTTTTTGAACTAACTATCCAATATTTCAACTTCAAAATACTTCAATACCTAATCCCATCTTTACTCTTTAACTCCCTATCAAAATTTTTGTTACCAGATACGTATTAGTGGAGTCTACCATGCGCAAAAATAGGTCTGCAAACGATTGTATTCAAACGCCCCTCTTAAGTCTTCGCCATACCATAGGATGTCCATCCGATTATATTTAGATTAATCTGAGAAAATAGTAATAATAAGTTAATAATAGTAATAGTTTTGCCAGTCCCTATAGTTACTTTTGTTATAAGGCGGCTTCCTTTGACAAGCATGATTTATTATACGTCTTATATACGAGGGAGAAATGTATAAAAAAAACGCTGAATTCGATGCCCATTTCTAATGTAAAGAGGCATGGGAACGGATAGCCCTGGTAGAATCGTTAAATTTATATATTATACCATCGAAAATATATATATCTACGGTGATTATACATTATCTGAATAGAATTAGCCGATACTTGTTGGAAATTCATTATAACTGCATAAAATAAAACAACTTTTGTTTTAAATATTTCCAAACTTTTATATATACAAATTTATATTTCAAAATCACACGACATGTTTCGTCCACACAGTGGCTTTATCAAGTGTAACTTAAGACTAAAATACAAAATATTTATATGGTTTATACAGGTAATAAAATATAGTAAAAGTGTAACAAAATGAAAACTAATAACTAGGTCACAGGTGCATAAAAACTACCTAGGGTTACAAAAATTAAAAGAGGTTTAACAAAGGGGAATTATTTAAATCTGTTTGGCTATTGAGTAATTTGTTAGAATATTTAAGTTTGTTTATTTCTAATGATTCTAAAAGATCCAGCTTTTTACTTTTGTTTTCTATATGAATAATTTTGAAATTATCGTTAAAATTATGATTATGTTCTAAAAGATGGTTAGAGTAATTAGAATTGTCTTTTTTCTTGATATAACTTAAGTAGTGTTCCTTAATTCTTTTAGAAAAACTTCGACCTGTCTGTCCTATGTAAACCCGATCGCAGTCTGCACACGTCAGTTCATACACTCCAGATTTTTCTCTCTTATCTATTTTTGATTTTGAATTTTTGATAATTTTTCCTATTGTATTGTTGGTTTTAAAAGCTATTTTTATATTATGTTGGTTAAAAAATTTTGAAATATAGGAACAATTATGGCCTGAGTAGGTAATTAAGCCATAATTTTGGGGATCTTTTGGGCTTTGAGGGAAAACAGTGTTGATTATTTTTTTGTAATTAATTTTGTTTAGAATTTTTTCTACTATTGTCGGTTGATAACCATTGTTTACTGCTATTTGTTTAATTATATTAAGTTCTTTCTTGAAGTTAACTTTATTTAATGGAATATTAACAAGTCTATGGATCATACTGTGGAATGCGGCTAGTTTATGTTGGATAGGATGATTAGATGTATTATGTATAATTGTGTCTGTATGTGTAGGTTTATGAAAAATCGAAAACGAGTGTCTGTTACTTACTTTAGTGATTGTTAAATCAAGAAAATTGATAGAGTTGTTCATTTCTTGTTCTATTGTAAATTTTATGTTAGGGTGCTGATTGTTGATAAATTCAAAAAACTGGGTAAGTTGTCTATCAGTTCCTACAAAACAAGCAAGTACATCATCTACGTATCTATACCAATAGAGAAAGTTCTTAAAGAGAGGGTGTTGTTCTATTTTAAGTTCAAGATTGTTCATAAAAATTTCTGCTAATAGGGGACTCAAAGGATTGCCCATTATCAAACCATTGGTACTGCTGTAAATGTTTTGGTTGAATTCACAATAATTTTGGTTTAAGCATGTTTCTAAGGCTGTTAAAATATCTTGTTTAACTATGCAATTAGTTTTATTGGAATTTAGTAGGTTTTCTATGAGAGGTGTAATTTCGTTTATAGGTACACTTGGAAAGAGGTTAGTGACATCAAATGATATAAGTTTAGCATTGCTAGGTAATGTAATATTTTGTATTTTCCGAGATAATTCAAAAGAGTTTTTTATGGCATATTTAGGTGAAAATTTAGTGATATCTACGATAATTTTTGTCAGTCTTTGAGAAACTTTATATGAGGGAGACGTGTAGAATGAGACGACAGGTCTTACAGGACAACCATTTTTATGAAGCTTCAGGCAAAGGAAATACAATAGTAGCTATAGAAAAGACTCATTACATCAAGAAAACTGAGGAATTTTTAAATCCAGACAGTTACAAGATTTTGCAGAAAGATCCTACAAATAAATTTCATAAACAAATACAATCAATTATCAACAATTGTAAAAGTCTGTTTAACGATTATGATTCCAGAAGCTTAAATATTATGAACCCTCAAGCTCCAAAACTTTATTCACTTCTGACGCTTCATAAAAATGGTTGTCCTGTAAGACCTGTCGTCTCATTCTACACGTCTCCCTCATATAAAGTTTCTCAAAGACTGACAAAAATTATCGTAGATATCACTAAATTTTCACCTAAATATGCCATAAAAAACTCTTTTGAATTATCTCGGAAAATACAAAATATTACATTACCTAGCAATGCTAAACTTATATCATTTGATGTCACTAACCTCTTTCCAAGTGTACCTATAAACGAAATTACACCTCTCATAGAAAACCTACTAAATTCCAATAAAACTAATTGCATAGTTAAACAAGATATTTAACAGCCTTAGAAACATGCTTAAACCAAAATTATTTTGAATTCAACCAAAACATTTACAGCAGTACCAATGGTTTGATAATGGGCAATCCTTTGAGTCCCCTATTAGCAGAAATTTTTATGAACAATCTTGAACTTAAAATAGAACAACACCCTCTCTTTAAGAACTTTCTCTATTGGTATAGATACGTAGATGATGTACTTGCTTGTTTTGTAGGAACTGATAGACAACTTACCCAGTTTTTTGAATTTATCAACAATCAGCACCCTAACATAAAATTTACAATAGAACAAGAAATGAACAACTCTATCAATTTTCTTGATTTAACAATCACTAAAGTAAGTAACAGACACTCGTTTTCGATTTTTCATAAACCTACACATACAGACACAATTATACATAATACATCTAATCATCCTATCCAACATAAACTAGCCGCATTCCACAGTATGATCCATAGACTTGTTAATATTCCATTAAATAAAGTTAACTTCAAGAAAGAACTTAATATAATTAAACAAATAGCAGTAAACAATGGTTATCAACCGACAATAGTAGAAAAAATTCTAAACAAAATTAATTACAAAAAAATAATCAACACTGTTTTCCCTCAAAGCCCAAAAGATCCCCAAAATTATGGCTTAATTACCTACTCAGGCCATAATTGCTCCTATATTTCAAAATTTTTTAACCAACATAATATAAAAATAGCTTTTAAAACCAACAATACAATAGGAAAAATTATCAAAAATTCAAAATCAAAAATAGATAAGAGAGAAAAATCTGGAGTGTATGAACTGACGTGTGGAGACTGCGATCGGGTTTACATAGGACAGACAGGTCGAAGTTTTTCTAAAAGAATTAAGGAACACTACTTAAGTTATATCAAGAAAAAAGACAATTCTAATTACTCTAACCATCTTTTAGAACATAATCATAATTTTAACGATAATTTCAAAATTATTCATATAGAAAACAAAAGTAAAAAGCTGGATCTTTTAGAATCATTAGAAATAAACAAACTTAAATATTCTAACAAATTACTCAATAGCCAAACAGATTTAAATAATTCCCCTTTGTTAAACCTCTTTTAATTTTTGTAACCCTAGGTAGTTTTTATGCACCTGTGACCTAGTTATTAGTTTTCATTTTGTTACACTTTTACTATATTTTATTACCTGTATAAACCATATAAATATTTTGTATTTTAGTCTTAAGTTACACTTGATAAAGCCACTGTGTGGACGAAACATATCGTGTGATTTTGAAATATAAATTTGTATATATAAAAGTTTGGAACTATTTAAAACAAAAGTTGTTTTATTTTATGCGATTATACATTAGGAATGGAAACACTATACTACATTTTCAAATCATAATTGAACATATAATAAAGGCATTTAAAGACAGTCGTAGAAAACCTATTTTCTAATTCCGTACAAGGGTGAATTAGTACTTAATTATTGTAACTTAACCCAAATTATTCATTAAAAGGTGGCCATAATTACTTTGACAAATACAACATGAGATTGTAATGTCATTTAAACTGATCTCCGTTTAGAATTTCGTTTTTTTCGTTTATCTCTTATAATATTATATCCAACAAAATAAATAATCCTAATTCATATAATATATAAAAACGTTAAGTACATTATTATTCTACACAAATGTATGTAAAAGTACATTTTACTTTCCCGACCCATAGGGAAAGTCCTCTGAACGCGCTAAAAATAAAATTTGGGATAAAGACGGATATAACCAATGAAGTCCCCTGATCCAGATGGAAGTCTGTCTGGGTGTGTGTCTGTATGTATTCTTCCACGATAGCGCCTAAACAACACTTCAACCCCAATGGGCTCAATAGCTCATAATTTTGGCATATGACTTTGGGGGAGTCCTAGGATGAACTCATTATTTCTTGGTTAAAATCGCTTTAACTCTGTGATAGTGGTGGACACAACCCCCATAAATAGTAGTAGGGGTCGAGTGATACATCATTAGAAAGCACTTTTTATGCTGCTTACAGTAATACCTTACTTTTGAAATTTACCTTCATAGTTCATAGACAATTCCGTATAAATTTCACCAGATAGGTAGTTGCTACTATATCTCTTATTATATTATAGTCAAAGTAATTATTTGTATACGCGTCGGTGTCGTCATTGGTAGAACGCGTGCTCTGTGTTAATATTAATAATGAATAAATTATTTGATTTGAAATTTGAATTTGCTCTGCATGCGTAAGGTCCTGGGTTCAAATCCTAACACTTGCATTTTTTTTTATTTCTAATATTTGAATAAAGTAGTTAGTTTGTTAGGTTAGTTTATTGGAAATAATAAAAATAATGCAATTATAATAATAATTATTGTTAAAATTGTTTCGTTATGCAGGTCATATAAATATTTTAGATTATATTATACCTATCTTATCGGGAAAGTTTTGGGGCGACACAACCGATTTATTTTAGATGTAATACATAGTTGTATAATCCATACAATAATAGAGAATCTATACACTACATACAGGGTGATTGCTGGTCGATGGTCGATCTGTCTCCAACCGTTTTCGAAATATTTGTAATTTTATGTCAAAAATGACGTTTTCAGAATAAAGAATAGTAACAATTTTTTATAATAATAGGTTTTATTAAGATTATATATAAATATACATCTTAAATGGCGAAGTCTAGCTGGTTCTTTTCTTTTGAGTAAAAAAAAAGGCCGCTACTCAACATTAACCACTTAAACAATATAAAAACTAAACACATAACCTATATGAATTAATTGTATTAATATAAAACAATATTTATATTCTTAACTACAAAAAATTTCAATTCATTTCAATTATATGGAAACTTTAATAATTTATTTTGTAAGAATATCCTAGGAGCTATAGACCTATTTTAGACGCTTACTAATATTTATTTAGTAAATTACAATAAAACAAAAATCATCGTCTCCACTATTTAATTCAAAAATTATGTCAAAGGGACATGTTTCGGAGACTCAGCTCCATCATCAGCCTAAAAGGCAACAATACAATATTAAAAAGGGTTCTTACATAGATAACGAAAAACACAAGTTAACAAACCTTGGTGGTATAAAATGCTCACTTGGTGAAGGCAGAGCTCCTAACAGACTAAATTAAAGTATACAATTATTTTGTTTAAAATATTAAATTTAAAATAACAGAAACACATACAGGTATATATAGATAAAAAGATGTAAAAAATTGTTGGTCCCGATAAAGTAAAAAGAACAGACAAAAAGAAATGGGACAGTACAAGCGCTATTAAAAGTTTAAAAAGTATTGAAAATGTATACAAACAAATAAGCAAAAACACTTAAACAAAACATAGAAGGAATATAACAATGACAAGATCAAACTCCAGCCATGGGTGTAAACATATATAAAAGAGTCTAATAAATACACAAATCCTCAGGAGTGTTTTAAATGTAGAAGAGCCTCGAAAAAAGTGTAAGGTTCGAATTTCAACTGATCGTTCAAACATATAATGTTGTTATCACCTACAGCCTTGAAAATTTCTAACATTTCCAGAAGATTTAATTTAATGCCCTTGTTGCAAACATGGATCACCTTCAGACCTAAATCGACATCGAAACGATGGTTGTGGTTAAGAACATGATTCGCAAAGGAAGAGGTGGTATCATATTCATCAATTAAGTTAGGGTTGTTATTTCTATAACGAGTGATTATATTAGTGTGCTCCTTTACACGTACACTAATCTTACGTCCTGATTGGCCTATGTACTTGACTGCACATGCTGGCTGTGAGCATGACAAGCAATATACTCCAGACTTGCTTGTCAATGGAATGACATCTTTAGAATTCACCAAAAAAGTTCCCAAGCTATTTATTGTTTTAAAGGAGATATTTATTTCGTATTTAGATTGGAAATAGGTCTGGATTTTATAGGAAAGGTTATCAATGAACGGAATGGAAAAACACTTTTTGTTTTTGTTAAAATTCCCAGATAGATTAATTAAATTTTTATTGATGAATTTATTCATATGTTTAAAAAACAGTTTGTTGATGGAAGAAGAGGGAAAACCATTATTGGCAGCTACCATCCTTATGTATGATAGTTCATGGTTAAAATCTGAAGGTGTGAGAGGAATATTGAAAAGACGATGAAAGAAGGAATTAAAGGCAGCAAATTTATGTGAATGTGGGTGGTAGGAATCGTAGGGGATTATGGAATCAGTACTGGTAGGTTTGTGGTATATGGCGAAGGATAGACAATTATAGTTTGTCCTTGATATAGTCAGGTCCAGGAAGTTGAGGCATCTATTGTTTTCTACTTCCATTGTGAATTCAATGGATGGATGAATAGAATTGAGAAACGTTAGAAAATCATCCAACTCTGACATTTCGCCAGTAAAAATAGCAAAAATGTCATCCACATACCTGCTGTAGTAAAGTATTTTACTGTAAAGAGGGTGTGATTTAATACTTTTCTCGATGTTAAACATAAATATCTCCGACAACAAAGGTGACAGATTGGAACCCATTGCCAATCCCGATTTCTGAACAAAGAACCTCTCGTTAAATTGGAAGAAATTTTGCTTAAGAACGATGTCAGTAAGTAAGCAAATATTCAATATATGAAAAGTAGGTAAGTTAGTGTTCTCAAAAAGTAATTATCTAAGGTATTTGAGACAATCTTCAGGAGGTATACTGGGATAAAGATTCTTGACGTCAAACGAGACTAGAATGGAGCTATGTGGGATAACCAAATGTTTGGTATGTGAAACTAGGGAGAAGGAGTTTTTTATTGCTAGGGGATTACGAAAATCAGTGAGTGTCGGGATCACATCATTCAACCACTTAGCCAGTCGATGTGATGGTGAATTTGTATAGCACACCACCGGCCTAATTGGAATATCAGGTTTGTGGATTTTTGGAAGTCCATATAAAAGAGGGGTTGCGGGGTTCATGACCGTTAGCCTAGATTTGTTAGATTCAAGAAAAAGAACAGTGTCGTTGGTTAAAGAGAGAGCGCCCTTCAATAAAGTACAAAAACCAGCTGTAGGGTTGCTGGAAATCTCCGGAAATGACTCAGGTTCCAGAAAATCAGATACCTTACGTATATAATCTGACTTATTTAACACAACCATACAATTACCCTTATCGGCCTTGCAGAAGATCAGGTCATCATTTCTCATCTTATCCCTAATGCTCTTGACCATTCTGTAATCATGAGTGGAATGAAACTTATTCTGATTTAAACGATAAAACTTATTAAAAAGGACAGAGAGGTCTGATCGTACCAGACCAAATTCACTAATATTGACACCCAACTCTAAAACCCTCTCAGTTTCAACTGCCATCAAATCTAAATTACGTTTAACAGAGGAAAACCCGAGTCCATATTTTAGACCTTTGTTCAAGAGAGAAGTTTCTAGGGAGCTAAAGGAGGTATTGCTTAGATTTAGAACTCTATTGTGAAAATTGTGATTGAAAATGTGACTGCTGGCATCAAATCCAAATTCACCCACAAAAGCATCATCAAAAAATGAAAACGAAAAGTCTGTGTGTGAATTAATACCGTTCTGAGTGTTTATTAATGTAGAGTTAGTAAATATTAATACCGGGTATTTGAAAAAAAAGGGTAAAAAATCAAATTGAAAATTTTTAAATGGCAATTTTATATTTTTTTTATTTTTTGCATCAAAAATAAGGGCAAGTTTATGAAAGGATGCCTATTCCAAAAATTGATAGTTTTCAAAACATTAAACAATTTTACATTTTTCTGTTACAATAGTGATATTACTTTGAAATTCAATTGATTTTAGTTGGCTTTAGAAAGTAAATAAATATGACACTTCGGTAGTTTAATTTATACGCCCCGCCATGATTATTACTTCAATTTGTCACAATTGTTGATTAATTTTGACAAGTGTCATATTTATTTGCTTTCTAAAGCCATCACGGCCAACTAAAATCAATTAAATTCCAAATTAATATCACTATTGTGGCATACTATTGTAATAGAAAAATGTAAAATTGTCAATATTTTGAAAACTATCAATTTTTGGAATAGACATCCTTTCTTAAACTTGCCCTTATTTTTGATGCAAAAAAATAAAAAATATATAAAATTGGGGGTTGGCATTTAAAAAATAAATTATTAAAGCTTCCATATAGTAATAAAAAATTGTTATTATTCTTTATTCTGAAAACGTAATTTTTGACATAAAATTTCAAATATTTCGAAAACGACTAGAGATAGGTATAACATGTTATGCATGAAATATCTTTAGAATTACAAGAAGAATTTCAAAAAATATATAATTTATATAGGCTCGTATTTGAAATAAAGGAGTTGACACCCATTTCCGGTATAACCGGAAGTACTAGATTCTTAAAAACATTTTAGCCGAATTGGTCCCGTCGACCTACGTACTACACCAGATTTTCAGATTGTTCTACAGTGTAGTTTCCTCATAATCGATCGAATCCCTTCCCGGAGGGACACCCGGTATATGATATCCATGAAGTAAGTTGATATCAACTTAGGGTATAATAGGAAAAGCAACAAATGTCAAAATATTTGAAATGGATAGATTAGGCCGACCTACTTGAAACCAAATTTTTTAGAATAATTGATCTCGTCTCGTTTTCCAGAAATGCCCAAAGTACCATCGACCATTGATCACATTGTATATTAAAGAGAGAAGTATATATGAACTGAAGCCAACGCTCAATAAGTCAATAACGTCTAAAGTACTTACTTCTCAGCTAGATGTGATATTGAAATGAGTTTTTACCAAATTTAGAAGCAACTCATACATTTTATGACTTTTTACGTATTAAACTAATGTGGTTATTTCCTTTTTACACGCGCTTTTATTAACTTTAAACCATAGAATAAGAAAGCTGCTAGCTTTCTTATTCTATGTTTAAACTAGAGTCAAAGTTAAACTAAGTAACGTTTATCTTAAAATATATCATTGATCAGTGAATTAATATTTGTTTAAAATCGATGATAATAAAAAAAGGCATCATCAATTTACTCAATACTTTGTTGGGATAAACCAAAACTATTCAGATAGGTAGGTACTTCCAATATCGAACCGCCATGAATGAGTGGTGGTAGTACATTAAGTAGCATTAATTTGTCAGCATCATTTAAATTTAAATATACACACCTGACTTTACTCTGTTGTTCCCTATCATTATTCTGGTATTTTCGGGACGGAAATAAGAATTTATTTAGAAGGGCCATTTCCGAAAAAAAGCATGTGCCCCCTCACCACACTTACACGACGATAGTCATGAAAACGGCGCGCGAACACACGAGTTTTCAGTGAACAGTTGCCAGAAACATTACAACCATCCATTTAGATGAAAAAAAATAACAATAAATATAAAATCACGTGCTGGATCAAGTCATATGATACATGGTCACGTCGTCTATCTCTGTTTTGCTGCGGTTTCTCTCGTGCACATTTCGCTAAATACGCTGCCTACCGCCTCCTCGTTCGGTCAGTCACACTATTATTTGTTGTTATTACGTTATAGAATGCACGCAGCGTTGCCAGATGTACAAAGTTATTGTTCAACGATTTAATTTAATTCTGAGAATGCCCACCTAGCAATAGTTAACAAAAATTTAAGAGTTAGGAACTTCAAAATGTTGTAATATAGGTAAGTAAACTAAATGGAATATGGGTTGCCCATAATTGATTAATTAAAAACACACAAGTACCTACCTATGTTCCAAAAATAATTATCATAATTACATGCTACACATCTTATGCAATCTGACGGCATAATAAGGTTGGTATTTGGTATAACAATTGCCTTTATATTTAATAATGACAACAAGCATTGCCTTTATATTCAATAGACAAGACAATGGTATGAACATATATAATCTGTTACCTGCGATTCGGCCATTGCGTACCTACATTCCTTTCGGTATTTTAATGTAATTTTTGTTTCCCTCCTTCAATTTCTGTTAAGATAAATCTACAAATTTACTATTTTTTCTGTGGAGGTTTGATATATTATTTAGAATTCTGCACCTCCCCCAGATGCCGCTTTTGACCATTTGTGACTATAGTTAGTTGCTGGAGTAGGGTTGGACGGATTATTAATTAAACAAACAACACCAAAATAATACAATTTAACAAAATTATAAAATCAAAAATGAAGGACTACTTAAAATAGGCAAAAGACAGCAATATGTCAACTTCATCTGGGGTACCGCAGAAATTTGTCACACTACAATCATTGAACTACGATCAGAAAAATAAATTCGAAAATATAGCACTGCAAGCAGAGACATATGTCTCTGACAGCAAGGCGCGTTTTATAGAGCATACGTTAATTTCCTTTTATACGGAGCCAATGAGAACGTTCGCCCTTGGGTCGTGTTTCCGTGGGTGGCCGTCACGGATCGGTGGCGTGCGTTTCGCTTTGTTTTTGCTGTTTGAATATTTTGGCGCCATAAGCTAGTGCTCTGAATAATATAAACATTATTCTATGCTCTGAATCTGTTACTAGATAAAAAGCAAAAACAAACTCAGCAATTTTTATTGCTACATATAAAATAATAATTTTTAAGTCATACTTAGTATTTTTTTACCCACGAGCTCCACAGTAAAAAGTTGCGAATATTATTGCATTATGGAATCGAAAACTAAAAGGTAGGTATATGTATATTAAGCATTAATAGCATTTTCGTGAATAAGAACGTAATATAATTTTTGTATTAACGTTTTGTAGGATGGATAATGATAAATTACTTTGCCAGATTTGTAAAATAAGTTTTGCTACCAGTGGCACAAGAAATAAGCACTTGAGGAATTTCCACGGTGAATTAGTTCAGGACAAGGAGCTAACGAATCACACCATGTGTCCCATCTGTACAAATCAAGAGAAATTTTCCCGGCACGCTAATTTAATTACACATTTGGACAATATTCATAGCGTATATAAGTATTAAAGAAACAATATTAAATTTTAGGAATTCGGAAGAAATGGCAATCTGGAGAGGACAGGAGAATAGAGAAGTGATTATGCATCTCATACGAGAAGGAAACTTGCTAATGGTGATGAGATTATGGTCTACAATTGTAACAGAACTAATGCTAAAGGTTTTTTTATGCCTATGTGCTAAATAATTGATAACACAATGCCATTAATTGTTTTATGTTAGGTTATACCAGCTTGTGTAAAAGTCGCAGTATGAAAACGGGTGGTAGTATACACATTAACGGAACATGCCCTTCTAGAATTGTGGTCCGAGTCTTACAAAATGGTGTGTAATTCAAAAATCATTTATATCAATTGCAAGTCTTCATTGGTTATTTTTCATTACCTAAATTTATTAAAATCGGTTAGAGTTACCTTTATCGTGTTTTACTTTGTTAATAAATATGGTTTTTTGGATTTTAAATTGTTGTATTATTTCCAGTCTTTTATTTTTGCTATTCATTCTTTGATCCCAATATCCCAATTTCCGTTGACTTAATTCTAAATATAGTTCCCGGTTTATACAACATAAGCATAATTATAAATTAGTTTAAACAATAATATGAGCAAAGATTAATGTACCTACAGCTGAATTTCTTAATTCAAAATTTGCGTTTTGTATGATATTGCACATTATAATTTGTTAATTTACACTTAGAACTAGGTATATTAGCGTTATGACTGACTCTTGTAACGGTGCCTATGATTACAATACATTCAACTTTTGTGATTACTATGCATATATTTATGATTATGCTGTATAAACCCGGCTTACGACAAGCAGACGCGCGCACGATGATTCTCATTGGCTCGGTATAAAAGGAAATTAACGTATGCTGTTTTATAGTAGACAGTGTGTGAGTGAGGATTCGATAATAGCTGCTTTCTTTCGATAGTTTTCTTGATCAGGATTCGTTGGATTTCTGAATCGTGATTCTTTTCATTGCTATAGATAAGAAACGAAAGAATGCTCGATAAGTTTAACCTAAAAGTTCGAGTCTAAAGAGGCATAAGTTCTTTAGACTCGAACTTCTAGGTATTCTTATAGGTATAATTTAACGTGTTTGTTTATAAATAATATGAAATATGACATATTTTAGAAATGTTCAGAGGTTAGAATTTTATGTTCGAATCACACGAATCATATTTTTTAAATGTCCGGAGAGGCAAGGGGATTACGGATCCGGATCGTAATGGGAGCTAAGTCGGGATGAATCAGAAAATGCGTTTTTAACGAAAGAACATGATAAGCGTTAGGATCCTGATCCTGGAATCAGTAGCGAAAGAAAGCAGCTATTATGTAGGTAATAAACAATACGACCTGTGGTTCTGGGATTGTTCTTACTTTTACATT
This sequence comes from Apoderus coryli, assembly GCA_911728435.2. NCBI lineage: Eukaryota > Metazoa > Arthropoda > Insecta > Coleoptera > Attelabidae > Apoderus > Apoderus coryli. Next base: position 1,209,561 of record OU452206.1, on the reverse strand, counting down.
TGTTCTCCATGGGGAAATTCAACACTGTGCTATAGTGACAAATTTAGGCCGAGTTTATACAACATAAAAATTAACTATTTGCATAATTACTACTTACTTGCCATTTACTACCAGAAACCAAGGCATCCAAAACTGGTCACACTTTGCGCGTGACGTCATTATACCCGTTTGCACCACATAGAGTTTAAGTGACGATTTGTACTAAGGGTCGAATAGCATCTATTTTTTATTGCACCGCGTTGAAACGTCACTTAAATTTGCCTAAGTGTGGCTTAAGTTAAGGGCACAGAAATCTTATCTTATACATATATATACTCTAGAATGATAATCCCTTAGTACAAAAATGTAACCAAAAGTGTAGAGCTCTCCATAATGCGCATGATCACCAGTATCTTATTTTTCAACAGGACCAGCTTTGATTAAATGTAATATTACTGTTATGTTATAGGTATATTTAAAATTAAATTTTACCATTTGGTAACATTCAAATAAAAAAATGGAATAAAGGAATTTAAGAAATAAAAAATTACATTAAATATCTACATACTTTATTGTCTAACAGGTACAACCCAATAATAATAAATCTAAGCAGAAACGAGAAATAAGTAAAAATTCTAATACTGGAAAATATCTTGAGGACATGAGCATTCTAATTATTTATTTTATTATTATATAATATTTGTTTGTTTATACAACCACCTTAGACGTCTTACCTCTCTAGAGACTTCAAAGAAGGGGTGCAAGAAACAGTGACTTCAGAAATATTTTCCGTGTCCATGTAAACAACTTCCATATCATCCGTACTACTCGCAATAGTATTTTGTGACAAAACATGGTTGGTAGAACATGTATTCTCAGCAATTTCATGGAGGATTCTATAATTAAGTATATTCCAGTTTAACAACAGAATTCAAACGAACTTTGTATACCTACACAACGTAGGAAATATATTCTTGACATACATATCATGCATTTTTGACAGACTGCTTTTAAGTAACCAGTGTCTTGATATTAAACGATTAAGAATTTAACTTGCACTCTCATTTACATAATCTCTTCTTTTCAACAAAAGTTTGGGAACTGCATCGGGTACGAGGGTGATCCTCTTGCCGTCTTCTCTACAAATGATATCTTCTGTAGCGAAATGCTTACTGCATATGACATTCCCATCACATACATTTTCTGTACTAGGATCCCAATGCCCGCATCCAAACATCATGTCTTTTTTTTGTCAAGCTAAAAATGAGTATCATGTCAATGGTATCATATTGACTCAAACTCAGACTGTTAGAAACCCGAAACAATAACTTACTGAAAATATTTAATACCAGGAATGAGACCTTCATTTTTACACCACAACACTATACACCTCATTGTTTGTTAAATAAACGAACTAAAACCAACATAACAAATATTAAAAACAATTTTAATCACAAATATCTATCAGCAATTAAAATATACCACGAATAAAACCATAACATAACTCAGTTATAAAACCTATCTGAATTGTTGTGAAGCCGACTCTGACAGACGCTGTTGCGAAATCTCCTAAATTTAATAAGATTTGGAAAAAAATGTTTCGTTCATATTGCGGAAAACTAAACAGTATGCAATTTTACCGATAACATTTAATTATTTGATTTTGTCAACCAGTTTCGTATGAGGCAACATATGGATTTATTTATAAAACAGATATGTCGCATAAAATCTGTAAGGCGAACGACAAAATAGTTTTAAATATGGCAGCTCTTTACTGAAAATAAGATACTGAGGAGCATGCGTAGATTTTGAAAACTCTGCATACCCGTTACACTTTTTGGTATTCGGCTGGATTTAATTAGCATTCTAGGGTACATATATAATATAAGATTTCTATGATTTTGTGTTACATAACATAGGAGACCTATGAAGTATGTTCTGTGTGATAAAATAAACTCTAAAACACTGATAAAAATAAGCACATAAATAAAATATATTTTATAAAATGCACGTATTATAATTTATAATCAATGTATGATGTACGGTGTGGTATATTAAATAAAAAAAAAATTGTCATATAATAAATTTATTCAGAATTACGAGCATTTAGGAAGAAACTGTCGAAAAAACTGAAGAAAATAATTAAGAAATGGGGGTGGCAGTATAATGTACAATAATTATTTTCGATACCGATACTGCTACGAAAGTATCGATACCAACTTGGAATCGTTCTAAAAGTATCGATACCAAAAATACTTGATACTGCAGCAAAAGTACCGATACTCTCAGTATCGAAGTATCGTTAGTATCCCTAGGCGCCACACGCAATTTAGTATAGTATAGCGTTTCGTGCGAACGGATAATAGGGAGTTAAGGCAAAACCAAGGACGTATACGTATCTCCATACGTAAACGTGAGATTTTGGTTATGTTTACACTAGATAAGCAGTCATTCAAAATAGAGTTAAGGTGCCATCCAATACCTATCGTATATGCGGAAGGTAGAGATAACACTTTACTTGAGCAAAAGACTATTTTAGATTTTTTTACTTCCATTTACTATGTTGTTAATATTATTGTTTTTTTAATTATTAACCAAATACCTATATTTTATTATGTATACCTATAAACAATAACAGAAAAATGTTTATAATTGTTACAAAATAAACTACTACTACTACTAATAATAATAAAGTATTTATTGCAAAATAGCTTAGCTTAATTTTCAATTTAGATTGAGTTTTTAATGTTCTATTCTATATATTCGTACAAGTTCATATAATTCCGACAACAATCGGTTCAATACGTTTAAGTATACGATACGCGTAGTGGTACCAGAGATATAGAGGTGGGAGAACGCGCTTCGACGAGTGCGCATACGATTTTCCGAGGACGGTACGGGTGCCGCCATGTTCCTTGTTGTCGTACCAACTGTCGGAAAACAAATCTGCTGTTAAACTATGATTCGTCTATTAAAGCGGGAATTTTTAATTCCGGCCAATAAGAGTCCGCTGTTTTATGTTGGCAGCTGCAAATTGTAGACCGTCTGTCTTTTGTTTGAAAACTGAAAATGGTTTGTTTACATTGGTTTTTTAATATTATATTCGTTAGGATTTTCGTGTTAATTTCTTTGTGATTTGTGGTTTTTGATCGTTTTAGTGTTTGTGTAAGTTCTATAAACAATGGCTTGTGTTGTAAAATCGTGCAAAAACTATAGAAAACGTAGCCCAGAAGGAATTTCAATTCATCAGTAAGTAATAATGTGAGCATAACCAAAAATGCAGTGTCGTGTATTCAAATCTAGGTTGATTGGTAGTAAACTTTAATACCTAAAGACAAAATACTAATTATTTCAATTGCTAAGGCTTGTATTTTGATATGAATATGAGGCATCTATACCAATATTATTATACATTTTGTAGAATTCCAAAAGATGAAAATTTACGACATATATGGCTTACTACGTTGGGAATTCAGTCAGAAAATTGGGTATGGAAACTATTTAAGTTAGTGTGCTCCAACCATTTTCAAACTGAGGATGTTTTAAATTTTCCTGGAAAGCGTCTGTTGAAGAAAAACTTTGTTCCTGTGCAACTTAAAGTTTGTCCGACAATGCCAGGTATTTCTGGAATAAAAAAGGGAACGCAACCATGAACCGCCTCGGCTATCTGCTGTCTTGTGTGTACCCTATATGTATTTAGATACTGTTAGCAAAGATTAATACATTAATCTTTGCTGTTAGGTTTTATACTTTTACTTCAATCAAACACTGTTTGAATCTTAAATAAAGGTTTAATATTCATTCGGTACAAGAATTTATGGTTCAGCGTTTACTGTTAATTTTTATGATGTTAGTACTACGGCGCGTCGTAGTAAACAATTTGTTTTTAAAAAATTCTTTAATTAAATTTTATTAAAACTCAAAATATAACTTAGAAAAAGCAAAGGAATATAATAATTATTAATGTTTACTTGTTCGTGTCTATGTCTATTCTAATTAAACATGTTGTTATACAGAACTAAGTAACTATTGATACATCGCACTTTTGCTATTTTACTGGAAATGATGGATCAGCAACTTGTCGTCGTTATATTTATACAGGATGAACCATACAAAACTCGGTCAGATAGAAAGTGACCCTTGTCCTTTCTTCCGGACGGATATGCAACTCCCTTAGTTAGTGAATTCTCTAGGAACGCCCACGCCAGTGATATATTTTGTATTGTACAATTTTATCAGATTATGTTATTTGAATAACCTTTATACAACCCCATCTTGAACAATTAGTAGAACACTAGCCCCTTCATTCTAATGAGTTATTTATAATGCCTATAATGCTAATACGTCGACCGTAATCTTTATACATTTTTAACTGCGGAAATTTTATATGAAAATATTAAATATTAAAATCAATATTCTTACCAGTTACGTCAATTAGATGCTATTTACATATTTTACAATGTTTATATATAACAACAATAAAATACCTACATACTACAAAATACAATCAGACCAACAATTTAAACATTAATATCTTCGTCATCAGTTTTTTTCGTTGACCTACGTGCTCGTTGTGATGTCAACTTTACAGATGGTGCTACCGAAAAAGCTGTTCATATTGTTGACGGCAATAAAGATGCTTCGGATGTTAATGTTGTTGCTGACGTCAATGATGATGTTTCTGATGTTGGTGATGATGCTTCGCTGCTGATGTTGATGATGCTGACTGTGATATTACCTAGTGATCCTGAAGCTGGTGACACCAAAGGCGTATCTTATTCTTCAGTAGCCAACCTGTTATCAGATATATTTATTTTAGTATTCAAATAGCTATTATTAAATACATTTTTATTAACCGTCTCCACCAAACAATCAACCACCGGCCCGATTTCAGCAGACGGCTGAGAACCGCACTGACAAAAAATCAGATACGCAATTAGTTTTGGCTTTTATGCACTCAATTTTATACTGAGAATTTGCTAAATAAAGACCCCAGAGTTGCAAACGACTAGCGTATGTTTGGGGTATACCTTTATATTCTCCAAGAATATGCACCAAAGGTTTATGATCAGTTCTGAGAATATATTTAGTTCCCCATAAATATTGTTCGAACATTCTTACCCCATATACGATTCCCAATGCTTCCTTGGATGGATGCCTACTTCTTTTCAGCTGGCATTAATGTTCGTGAGACACACGCAATCAGTCTCTCATTTTCCACGTGCCATAGCGTTGCTGTGATAGCATTCTGGATGCTTTTGTTGTTAATACTAAAAGTAAATTGAAATGAATCAATGCAATACCGCTGGCTATTTCTTTCTTGATACTTGATCACAACAACAACATTCAATTTTACGTTATTTTTATGTAAATATTTCCAGTTTTGTTGAATTTTTCACGGTCCTTGTGGTTTAAGCTTTATATTTTATAACAATCTAACCTGTAACTGTGGATGGTTTTAATTCTTTGTAGAATTCTACGTCTTGTACTGCTATCCGTGCTGGTACCAGAGCTCTGACGAGGCATTAGAGGGCTGTAACAGAACAAAAAAGATAATAAAATTTGAAGAAAAAAACTATAAATAAATTACCTATAACTTGAGGCAATTCTTCGACGCTTTGTTATTCTGTCCGTGATTGTTTCTAAGTTGTCCAGTTGGTTCTCTGAACTAAAATGAAAAACACGGTGCGTTAATCAATTACGTATAATTCTTTAAATAAAGCAATTACTAAAATGTTAGCTTAAACAAATTATATTAACAAAACCTTTGTTTTCCAATTCTTATTACTTCTTCAGAACGTAAGCTGGTGCTCGATGAGGATGTATCAGATGAAATCGGGTTTTTAGTTGCCCTATTACTTAAAAAATCTAATATATTCCTGATTACAATTACTTCACAATAAAGTTATCGATCTGTGGCTGTTTTTGTAATCACATAGTGATCAAGATAAGATGATTATGTTGATGGTTACTTTTTTTTAGTCGATCAAATAGGGGCAAAATTCCGCCCTTAGGCGCCTAACCATATATGCTGTTTAGAAGTTCCATTGACCATGCACATTATTTTGTTTTGATATTGTACCAAATAACAGATAATAATAAAATCGCTTTTTCAAAACTTCGGAGTATTTTTATTATTTTGCAACCCATGGAAATATCGTAACATTCCAAACCTACTTTACTTTACAACCCGATTTTAGTTTTAGCATAAGAATGAAATTAGATTATCTTAAAGGATTAGTCTCGGAAAGACCCACTCTAAATTTCCATTGTATGTGAAAACTATTTGGTATCTCGAAAAAACGTTTGTTCCATATGCCGCGAGCCATTTCTTTTATAAAAAAGGCTAAAAAATTTAAAATAATCTATATTTGTTTTATTTTAAATTAAAGAAAAGCACACTGAAAACTGGCAGTGACAATTCGAAAAAAATTTTATATAAACTTTTTTCCAACTTAAATAGTACCCCTTAAAATGATACACCACTGTCAACAAGGAACATGGCGGCCTACTACATTAGCAGTTCGCGCATCTCTCAAACTCATTCTCCCCCCTCTATATCTCTGAGTGGTACATATGTTTACGGCCTGCGTATTGTTAAACGTATCTTAAATTTAAAGACCGCATGCGTAGATGTCAAAAGATACGTTTACGTATACGTCACTGGCTTTGCCTTAACTCCCTATTAGAGAGTTCTTTTGACGCCTATTCTGCATAGAAATCTTATATTATATATGTACTCTAGAATGCTAATTAAATCCAGCCGAATACCAAAAAGTGTAACGGGTATGCAGATTTTTCACGATCTACGCATGCTCCTCAGTATCTTATTTTCAGTAAAGAGCTGCCATATTTAAAACTATTTTGTCGTTCGCCTTACAGATTTTATGCGACATATCTGTTTTATAAATAAATCCATATGTTGCCTCATACGAAACTGGTTGACAAAATCAAATAATTAAATGTTATCGGTAAAATTGCATACTGTTTAGTTTTCAGCAATATGAATGAAACATTTTTTTCCAAATCTTATTAAATTTAGGAGATTTCGCAACAGCGTCGGTCAGAGTCGGCTTCACAACAATTCAGATAGGTTTTATAACTGAGTTATGGTTTTATTCGTGGTATATTTTAATTGTTGATACATATACCTATTTGTGATTAAAATTGTTTTTAATATTTGTTATTTTGGTTTTAGTTCGTTTATTTAACAAACAATGAGGTGTATAGTGTTGTGGTGTAAAAATGAAGGTGTCATTCCTGGTATTAAATATTTTCAGTAAGTTATTGTTTCGGGTTTCTAACAGTCTCAGTTTGAGTCAATATGATACCATTGACATGATACTCATTTTTAGCTTGACAAAAAAAAGACATGATGTTTGGATGCGGGCATTGGGATCCTAGTACAGAAAATGTATGTGATGGGAATGTCATATGCAGTAAGCATTTCGCTGCAGAAGATATCATTTGTAGAGAAGACGACAAGAGGATCACCCTCGTACCCGATGCAGTTTCCAAACTTTTGTTGAAAAGAAGAGATTATGTAAATAAGAGTGGAAGTTAAATTCTTAATCGTTTGATATCAAGACACTGTTTACTTAAAAGCAGTCTGTCAAAAATGCATGATATGTATGTCAAGAATATATTTCCTACGTTGTGTAGGTATACAAAGTTCGTTTGAATTCTGTTGTTAAACTGGAATATACTTAATTATAGAATCCTCCATGAAATTGCTGAGAATAAAAGTTCTACCAACCATGTTTTGTCACAAAATACTATTGCGAGTAGTACGGATGATATGGAAGTGGTTTACATGGACACGGAAAATATTTGTGAAGTCACTGTTTCTTGCACCCCTTGTTTGAAGGCTGTAGAGAGGTAAGACGCCTAAGGTGGTTGTATAAACAAACAAATATTATATAATAATGAAATAAATAATTAGAATGCTCAAGTCCTTAAGATATTTTCCAGTATTAGAATTTTTACTTATTTCTCGTTTCTGCTTAGATTTATTATTATTGGGTTGTACCTGTTAGACAATAAAGTATTTAGATATTTAATGTAATTTTTTATTTCTTAAATTCCTTTATTCCATTTTTTTATTTGAATGTTACCAAATGGTAAAATTTAATTTTAAATATACCTATAACAGTAATATTACATTTAATCAAAGCCGGTCTTGTTGAAAAATAAGTTACTCGTGATCATGCGCATTATGGACAGCTCTAAACTTTTGGTTACATTTTTGTACTACGGGATTATCATTCTAGAGTATATATATATATATATATAATATAAGATTTCTGTGCTATTCTGCTATTACCGGAACGTTATCTGTCAAAATTGTTGACGCTAACGCTATTTCGGTTACCGTATTTCGTTATGTAGCGAGCGTTACCGTATATTTTTCCGTAACTCTATTTAGTATCAAAACTGACAAAAATGTGTAAATTTCATAACCCCAAACAACAAATTGTGATATTAATAAAATTAAATTGGTAATCTTGCAGTATACATGTGTGAAATTATGGTCTGACCGCTCCGCTGCGCAGTCAGACGAATTTTGGGAGTTGAGATTGTAATCGGAGTGTGGTGTTGCCAGGTTTAAAACACACATAATTAAGTTGAAACGGTTAAATATTTGGCGCTTAATTTTTGGCCGTTAAATGTAAATGCTACTCTAGGTTATACACATTTGTTGTATTTATGTGATTTATATTTGTGTGAATTAGTCCGATAACAGTCATCGTTAGGTAATCATTGCAGGAGGTTGGGGGTAAAATGCTGAATATGGAAGGTTAGGTAGCAGGCAGGGATGTGTTGTAAGGGTGTAATAGTAATTATCAGGAAGAGTTAGTAAAGGGGTGGGTGTAGAAAGCTGGATTGAGATGAGATGTAGTAGGCATATAGTTGTTAGTTCGATAGCAGTCATTGTTAGGACAACACATCCCTGCCTGCTACCTAACCTTCCATACTTAGCATTTCTCCCAACCCCTTGCAATGATATAATAATTTCATCCACTGTATACATTTATAATATCATAAAATTGTATTATTTGTTCTATCAGTCTATATAGTAAATAGATACCAACCTGGCAACATCGCTAGGGTAGTGACACTTTCTCACTTAAAATTCGTCTGACTGCGCAGCGGCGCGGTCAGACCATAATTTCACACATGTATACTGCAAGATTACCATTAAGGGATATATTATAAGTTTAAAACTGCCGAAAACATACAGGAAAATAAAAAACGTGTGCGTTTCAATGTAGAAGACGACTTAATTTTATTGAGAGAAGTTGTGTCAACCAACCCCTACGAGGATACATCCAGATGGGTAGTTATTCAAACAAACGTAACTGAGAAATGCAGAAAATTATTTATAATATATAAAAATGATATAACATAAATCACAAAAACTACTTGACAGAAATCTCTCTTGTTGCAGAAATTATAAAAGTGAGGTTAACATTTCCTTTACGTAGGGTTACGACGTTGTTTACTAAAGAACTCTTCCGATAGTCCGACTTTACCGTATTAATAACGGAACCGTATTTTTTCGTCAACAAATCAAAAGAACTCTATTCAGTGGTAGCGTTAATCTAAGATTTTCGATTGCAAGTGAGATAGATAATAGGGAGTTAAAGTTGTTCATGAGACAAGAACGTATACATATCTATTGACAGCTAGGCATGCGCAGATGAATTTTTCATCTCGTTTGTGGATACGTATCCCGGTCTCTTGGGTGTCATGCAGACGAGAACGCATTCTACCGGAAATCGATTGTATGACCAGAGGTATCCGAACGAGTTTAACAAATATAAACATAACCTAAGAGAAATGCGTTACGTTGGTAATCAAACTTTAACTCATTTTTGGTCCTAGATTTTTTAATTGACTTATCCTAAATAATTTCCGTTACGTCAGCATAGATACGTCTCGTCTCATGTACAACTTTAACTCCCTATTGTGTGATTGCGAAATTTATGTTCTTATCGTATTTCCGTTAACATGAATAAACCTAAGTATGGCGTAGTGTGTTCAGCGAAAGGCTGTGCGAACAAGAGTTATAACTGTAAATTATCGTTTTTCACGTTTCCAAAAGATCAAGCGAGGTAAGTTTTGTTTCGATTGACTTATTGTAGGTATTGTATTTGTATAGTTATGTGTTATATTGTCTTTTGAAATGGAATTCCTCGTGTCATATTACGCGTAGTTGTATTTTATGGTATAATACCCAGTGTTTTATAGCATACGTTAATTTCCTTTTATACCGAGCCAATGGGAACGTTCGCCCTTGGGTCGTGTTTCCGTGGGTTGCCGTCGCGGATCGGTGGCGTGCATTTCGCTTTGTTTTTGCTGTTTGAATATTTTGGCGCCATAAGCTAGTGCTCTAAATAATATAAACATTATTCTATGCTCTGAATCTGTTACTAGATAAAAAGCAAAAACAAACTTGTTTATAACAGCAATTTTAATTGCTACATATAAAATAATAATTTATAAGTTATAGTTGCGAATATTTTTTTACCCACGAGCTCCACAGTAAAAAGTTGCGAATATTATTGCATTATGGAATCGAAATTTAAAAGGTAGGTATATGTATATAAAGCATTAATAGCATTTTCGTGAATAAGAACGTAATATAATTTTTGTATTAACGTTTTGTAGGATGGATAATGATAAATTACTTTGCCAGATTTGTAAAATAAGTTCTGCTACCAGTGGCACAAGAAATAAGCACTTGAGGAATTTTCCACGGTGAATTAGTTCAGGACAAGGAGCTAACGAAACACACCATGTGTCCCATCAGTACAAATCAAGAAAAATTTTCCCGGCACGCTAATTTAATTACACATTTGGACAATATTCATAGCGTAAGTATTAAAGAAACAATCTTAAATTTTAGGAATTCCGAAGAAATGGCAATCTAGATAGGACAGGAGAATAGAGAAGTATATTATGCATGTCATACGAGAAGGAAACTTGGTAATGGTGATGAGATTATAGTCTACAATTGTAACAGAACTAATTCTAAAGGTTTGTATGCCTATGTGCTAAATAATTGATAGCACAATACCATTAATTGTTTTATGTTGTGGCTATACCAGCTTGTGTAAAAGTCGCAGTATGAAAGCGGGTGGTAGTATACACATTAAAGGAACATGCCCTTCTAGAATTGTGGTCCGAGTCTTACAAAGTGGTATGTAATTCAAAAATCATTTATATCATTTGCAAGTCTTCATTGGTTATTTTTCATTACCTAAATTTATTAGGAGCGGTTAGAGTTACCTTTATCGTGTTTTATTTTGTTAATAAATATGGTTTTTTGGATTTAAAAATTTTGTATTATTTCCAGTCTTTTATTTTTGCTATTCGTTCTTTGATCCCAATATACCAATTTTCGATTACTTAATTCTAAACATAGTTCCCGGTTTATACAACATAAGCATAATTATAAATTAGTTTCGACAATAATACCTATGAGCAAAGATTAATGTACATTAATCTTTGATATGAGTAAGCGTATGTATCTACTTTTGAGTTTTAGAGAAAGTACAGCTGATTTCTTAATTCAAAATTTGCGTTTTGTATGATATTGCACATTATAATTTGTTAATTTACACTTACAACTAGGTATATTAGCGTTATGACTGACTCTTGTAACGGTGCCTATGATTACAATGCATTCAACTTTTGTGATTATTATGCATATATTTATGATTATGCTGTATAAACCCGGCTTACAACAAGCAGACGCGCGCACGATGATTCTCATTGGCTCGGTATAAAAGGAAATTAACGTATGCTGTGTTTTATATTCAATAGAGCTGAAATTTGGATGACTGCTTCGGGCCGTGAAGATCTTAAAGCTAATAAAAATTTGAGTAGCTACAGATTGTGTGCTGCTCATTTTGAAGACAGAATGTACTTGAACTATTTGAAGAATCGTTTGTTTTCCAATGCAGTGCCAACAATCTTCTCAACAATGGAGGGCTCAACTCATCAATCTATTGAACCCGATAGTAATTTAACCAAATTGTATCAATCCCACAGCAATACAATTTCAAAGGACATTTAAAAAATTATTATGTTTAAGGCTATTTCATTCCGGTAGGGGTAATTGCGAAGATATTCAAAATATGGAGGCCATTTATAATGAGCAAGCTACACCTCTGCAATCCCCTGAAGTCAACGCATTTATATTCACAGACTACCAAACCAGTGATATATTACAAAAAAACTTCCAAACATATACAATATGTGGTTATCTCATTAAAAAATGTCTACAAATTCATTCATGTGAAATTTGCAAACGCTATGCTCATCATGTTGAAGATCTTGATGATACAAATTTATTTTGTTACTTTAAGGCCTATACAAGTGGCAACTTATTAACTAATTTTGGTGGATTAATGATGCCAGATACTGATTTTGTTTTATATACATGGCGTTTGGAAGTTATTTTTCAAAGTAATTTTGAAAATGTCTGTACACAAACAAATATTAAAAAAAAAAACTCATTTGCCTTAGTAAAGATATTGCATAATATGTACACCATGTTCAAAATTTCCATACACTTATATCGTAAGTTTGTATCTGAGAATAAGATTATTTTATACGTTAAAAATTATTAATAGAAATTGAAAGTGTATACGCCCAACCCCAATCGCATAGTCTAATAAATATAATTCGGAAATAAAAATGCTGTCGCATTATCCACTAAATTATTTTTAATAGGTCACTACTTACCAATATTCAAAACATGTGTCGGCCCTAGCAAGGGTCATCATCACTTAAGAACTACTACATAACTACAATAGAATTAGAATAGATTCACGGCGGCGAGAAAACTGAAAGATAAACTTACTTCTGGGCCTGATAATATACCTTCTTTCATTGTCAAGGACTGTATTTCTGCTTTTGTTAAACCACTATCAATTATTTATGATTTGATTTCAAAAACAAATGGTTTTCCAGAGAAGTGGAAGACGGCAAGAGTATCCCCAGTTCATAAAAGTGGTGACCCAACTTACATTACTAACTACAGACCGATCTCAATTTTGTCTAATTTTTCGAAGATATTTGAAGTAGTAATTTATAATAGAATTTTCCCGCATATAGATTGTCTATGTCTCAGCATGGTTTTTTAGCTCTCCATATCATATATGTAATATATGTATATATGGAGACTATTAGTTTCATGAAAAAAAAATTTTTTTTAATTTCACCGGAAATACTTCTTTTTGGTCATTTTATACATAAATAAGTAGTTTTAAAAAAATGTCTGTCTGTCTGTCTGTCTGTCTGTATGTCTGTCTGTCTGTCTGTCTGTCTGTCTGTCTGTATCCACGAAAACGCAAAAACCGCTTAACAGATTTTAACCAAATTTGGTACAAAAATACTATTGGACATGGCAAGGAGCTGATTAGATTTTGGGAAACATTGAGCGTAGGCAAAGGGTTTAAAAGAGGGTTCAAAAATTAAAAAAATTCATAGTTCTTAAACTTATCCGAAATACTGCATAATTTTTTACGCATTTAATTGAATATAACCTAAAATATTGAACATAAAATATTAGACCACATTGGCGTTCGAAAATAGTGTAAAATGGGGTAAAAAAGATTAAAAAAAAACGTATTTCTTAAAAATAGCAGAAATATTAACTAGTTATTGATAGTTTTGATAGAATATAACCTATAAAATGTGTCATGAATAACTTACTTTCATAGGCGTTCGTAAATAGTGGAAAAGGGGTCAAAACATAAAAAATATATATTTCCTAAACTTATTCGAAATATGGAATAATTTTTCATAGTTGTGATACAATATAAGCTAAAAAATATTCCATAAAAGAATTGGTTCACAAAGGCGTTCGAAAATAGTTTAAAAAAAGGGTCAAAAACGAAAAAAAATACGTTTCCCAAATATACCAGAAAAATTGGCTAATTATATATAGCTTTGATATAAGATAACCTAAAAAATGCAGCATAAAATTTTTATTCACATAGGCGTTCGTAAATAGTAGAAAAAGGGGTAAAATAAAAAAAAAATTAAAATGTAAAAAAATTTATATTTAACTAGATGAATTGGTGTTAAAAATACACGACAAAAATTAATGTACCATAGGCGTCCGTAAAAATTCTATAAAAGGGTCAGAAAAAATTTGTATCCGTGATAACTCAAAAACCACTTAACGGATTTTAACCACATTTGGTACGAAAATACTACAGGATAATTATAGGTGGTGATTAACATTGAGCGTAGGCAACGGGTTTAAAAGAGGTTTCAAAAATTTAAAAAACCATAGTTCTTAAACTTATCCGAAATATTGAATAATTTTTTATAGTTGTGATAGAATATAACCTAAAAAATGTTACATAAAAGAATTAGTTCACACAGGCGTTCGAAAATAGTGTTAAAAAAGGGTCAAAACGAAAAAAAAATGTTTCCCAAATAGACCAGAAAAATTGGTTAATTATATATAGCTTTGATATAAGATAACCTAAAAAATGCAGCATAAAATTTTTATTTACATAGGCGTTCGTAAATAGTAGAAAAAGGGGTAAAATAAAAAAAATTAAAATGTAAAAATTTTTATATTTAACTAGTTGAGTTGGTGTTAAAAATACCTACACGACAAAAATTAATGTTCCATAGGCGTCCGTGAAAATTCTATAAAAGGGTCAGAAAAAATTTGTATCCGTGATAACTCAAAAACCACTTAACGGATTTTAACCACATTTGGTACGAAAATACTACAGGCTATTTATAGGTGGTGATTAACATTGAGCGTAGGCAAGAGGTTTAAAAGAGGGTTCAAAAATTAAAAAAATTATAGTTCTTAAACTTATCCGAAATATTGAATAATTTTTTATGGGTGTGATAGAATATAACCTAAAAAATGTTACATAAAAGAATTAGTTCACACAGGCGTTCGAAAATAGTCTTAAAAAAAGAGTCAAAAACGAAAAAAAAATGTTTCCCAAATATATCAGAAAAATTGGCTAATTATATATAGCTTTCATATAAGATAACCTAAAAAATGCAGCATAAAATTTTTATTTACATAGGCGTTCGTAAATAGTAAAAAAAGGGGTAAAATGAAAAAAAAATTAAAATGTAAAAAATTTTATATTTAACTAGTTGAATTGGTGTTAAAAATACACGACAAAAATTAATGTTCCATAGGCGTCCGTGAAAATTCTATAAAAGGATCAGGAAAAAATTGTATCCGTGATAACTCAAAAACCACTTAACGGATAACCTACAACATGCAGCATAACAATTTTGTTTACATAGGCGTTCATAAATAGTAGAAAAGGGGGCAAAATAAATTTTATAATAAAACTAAAAAAAAAATCAATTATTTTGCGTACAAGAATTTGGCCTAAATCTGAAATATAAAATATCTGCGTATAAATAGTGCCTCCAAAGAGAAGAAAAAGGCACAAAACCCGATACAAAAAAAAAAAATAGCTGATGTCTAAAACAAAACAAAAATTTAGATAAATGACAAAAAGGTCATAAAATTATTACTTTTACACTTAAATATGGAGAGCTATTCGTGCCTCGAGGGCAACAGCTAGTTCACACATAGATCCACAACCACCAATTTAGCTGTCTTCTCTCAGTATGTTTCTGAGATTCTCGACGGGCGAGGTCAGGTCGACGTGATTTATACGGACTTTTCAAAGGCCTTCGATCGCATCAATCATGAGGTATTGTTTAGGAAACTCGATGATTTCGGGTTTCGATCGTCGTCTGTATCCCTTTTAAAATCATTTATATCAGAGACATCAGTATGTTTATTTTAATGGTTACAAATCTAGACATTATCTTACAACATCCGGTGTACCTACCCCAGGTATCTAATTTGGGTCCTCTTTGGTTCTTAATGTTCACTGGCGATCTTGCGAAGGAGCTTCAGTGTCCTAATTTATTTTTTGCGGATAATCTTAAGGTGTTTAATTCTATCACCTCTATGGAAGATACCGTTCTGCTCCAGAATGATTTGGATGTGGTGCAGAGTTGGTGTGACCGAAACGGACTCCAACTAAATTCGGTGAGGCTTTGAGGACATATGACGTATGGTTTTCTAGTTAGAACTTGTAAATCTTTTGCAAGGTTAGATGCCTTGAAGTTGCTATTTTACTCTTACGTACGTTCCAAATTAGAATATTGTTCTATAGTATGATGTCCGTCTTACATGTGTTACAAACTGATGATAGAAAAAGTTCAGCGCAAGTTTCTAAAATTTCTTGCATATAAAGAGGATGGCATTTATCCATTGCAGGGTACACCTTATACCATACTAACAACTCTAGATTCGATGTTCTTAACTTGGAAGTTCGCAGGAAATTGGCGTTTATCTCCTTCTTACACAAACTAGTGAACGGAAATATTGACTCTCCTGAACTGTTGAGCAAACTAAATCTTTGGACCCCAACGTGTAATTATTCTAGACATAATATGCCATTGTATAACAATAGAGCCAGGACTAACATGTTCATGAAGTCACCAGTTTTTAATATATCTGATAACTTAAATAGTGTAAGTCATTTGTGTGATATTTATCACGACTCAATTGGAACCATTTTTAAACTGGTTACCCCTTCACTAATCGCGAGCTCGTATTAGTTGTATGTTGTATTATTGTTATTTGATAAGAGTAATTGTTATGTTACCAGGGTATTGTATGTATATTGTGAGTTGAGAGTGGTATGCTCTAATTGATGTCAGTGGAATTATTATTACCATTGGTGTTAGTTGATTAGTTAATACTTAATTAAGTATGTATTATCCGCACTATATCACTATGGAGACTAATTGGTATTTCTCGTTTTTATTTCAGATTGTATTTTTCGTTGTGTTTTTACATTATTGTATTGTTGCTCTATAAATGGTTTTTTGAACTGTTGGGCAATAAAGACATTATTTATTTAATAGAAAACAAGGACATGCTTACAAATTATTATCATCATACAACTCATCATATCTAACTTAGGATCTGATTAATACTGAGGTTTCTTTAAGAAGCCATCAGTAATAGTGATTGATTTCTGTTCGCATACCTCACACTGTATACCTCTATTATTCACCCTACCCTGTTGAAAATGCCAGATAGAACCATATAAAAAAAAATTTAATATGGATTAATACGGTTCATAGTGTGTATTTGAAACAGCAATTCCAAACTAAAAACATATTTGAAATAATTAGTATGAATCAGGAATACCCACAAGAATCCAATAAAATCTTAAATGGATTTAATATGGTTTTATATGCAAATCCAAATGCAAAAGCTATTGGAATTAATTCGTTGTTATAAGATTCTATCAGGTTTGCCCACTAGAACCTGTTTACATTTAGAGCGGATTTAATATGGTTTTATAAGCAAATCCAAATGCAAAAGCTATTGGGATTAATTGGTGGTTATCAGATTCAATCAGGATTGCCCACTAGAACCTGTTTACATCTAGAACGGATTTAATATGGTTTTATAAGCAAATCCAAATGCAAAAGCTATTGGGATTAATTTGTAGTAATCAGATTCTATCAGGATTGCCCACTAGAACCTGTTTCCATTTAGAGTGGATTTAATATGGTTTTATAAGCAAATCCAAATGCAAAAGCTATTGGGATTAATTGGTAGTTATCAGATTCAATCAGGATTGCCCATTAGAACCTGATTTAATATGGTTTTATAAGCAAATCCAAATGCAAAAGCTATTGGGATTAATTGGTAGTTATCAGACTCAATCAGGATTGCCCACTAGAACCTGTTTATACATCTAGAACGGATTTAATATGGTTTTATAAGCAAATCCAAATGCAAAAGCTATTGGGATTAATTGGTAGTTATCAGATTCAATCAGGATTGCCCACTAGAACCTGTTTACATTTAGAGTGGATTTAATATGGTTTTATAAGCAAATCCAAATGCAAAAGCTATTGGGATTAATTTGTAGTAATCAGATTCTATCAGGATTGTCCACTAGAACCTGTTTCCATTTAGAGTGGATTTAATATGGTTTTATAAGCAAATCCTAATGCAAAAGCTATTGGGATTAATTGGTAGTTATCAGATTCAATCAGGATTGCCCACTAGAACCTGTTTACATCTAGAACGGATTTAATATGGTTTTATAAGCAAATCCAAATGCAAAAGCTATTGGGATTAATTGGTAGTTATCAGATTCAATCAGGATTGCCCACTAGAACCTGTTTACATCTAGAACGGATTTAATAATAAATAAATAAATAAATAATCATTTATTGCCTAACAGGCCTGAGCCCAATTACAAGACAAAAATTACATAGTTTCAATTAATCAAATAAACAAAACATAAAAACAATCACGTTGAATCCAAACAACAATATTGATGTTTAATAAAAATTTCCCATGCATCTCCGCAGATCTGTGAGGAATCTGCCAATTTTGCCATCAAAAAAATCTAGTTCTGTATGTAAATTAAATGTATTCGTCAACTTACAAGCTCTAGTCAATGGCGCACGTCCCTCATAGTTTGTTCGAAGATACGACCCTTCGAATATATAATTGTTGCGGGTATAGTATTGCGAAATATGAAACTTGATTTGACTCAGGAGCTGGGGACAGTCAATTAGAAAATGTATTAATTTAAAAAGAAATACCTGATAGGCACAGATCCTGCGCACAGAAAGTGGTTGAATGTCATAACCGCGCAACAGTAGTGCATTATCATATCCCCTTATAGGGTAATGTCCATGATCCTTGAAATATACGTACTTAAAAAATTTTCTTTGGACACGTTCGATCCTGTCCTCATGAACCCGGTATATTGGTGACCATATGACTGACGCATATTCCAATTTGGACCTGATCAGGGAAAAATACAACATCTTTAAGCAACTAATGTTGTGAAAATTTGTTGTTGTTCTGATAACAAAGCCCAGAGACCGAAATGCACCTTTAATAATGGCATCTATATGCTGATTGAAAGTTAGCTTACTATCAATCAGCACGCCAAGGTCCCTAATGGTAGAAGATAATTCTAGCACAGAGCTGTTAAGAATGTAATTAAAACGAATAGGAAACTGACTCTTCGAAAATGTCATCAACCTACATTTTGACAAATTTAGTGGTAATTTGTTGGTTATGCACCATCTCTCAACCATTGCCAGGTCAGCCTGCAGTTGCAGACAATCTGCATTACTTTCGATTAACCTGTATAATTTAAAATCGTCTGCAAATAGCAGAAACTTACTCGTTATATTCAATCCGATGTCGTTAATGTAAATGGAGAAAATTAAAGGAGCCAGATTGCTACCCTGAGGCGCCCCACTAGTCGCAGATAATATGGTTTTATAAGCAAATCCATATGCAAAAGCTATTGGGATTAATTTGTAGTAATCAGATTCAATCAGGATTGCCCACTAGAACCTGTTTACATTTAGAGTGGATTTAATATGGTTTTATAAGCAAATCCAAATGCAAAAGCTATTGGGATTAATTTGTAGTAATCAGATTCTATCAGGATTGCCAACTAGAACCTGTTTACATCTAGAACGGATTTAATATGGTTTTATAAGCAAATCCAAATGCAAAAGCTATTGGGATTAATTTGTAGTAATCAGATTCTATCAGGATTGCCCACTAGAACCTGTTTACATCTAGAACGGATTTAATATGGTTTTATAAGCAAATCCAAATGCAAAAGCTATTGGGACTAATTTGTAGTAATCAGATTCTATCAGGATTGCCCACTAGAATCTGTTTACATTTAGAGCGGATTTAATATGGTTTTATAAGCAAATCCAAATGCAAAAGCTATTGGGATTAATTTGTAGTAATCAGATTCAATCAGGATTGCCCACTAGAACCTGTTTACATCTAGAACGGATTTAATATGGTTTTATAAGCAAATCCAAATGCAAACGCTATTGGTATTAATTTGTAGTTATCAGATTCAATCAGGATTGCGGAATGTAAACTATTTACACCTAGAATCAATGCGTGTCTATGACGATTTATGAGATTTAATATTAAATGATTTGGATACTTTATTCCATCGTCATTGGCATTACATTCAATATCACGTAAACATAACAATAGGGTTTTCCATTGAATTTAAACATCTATAGGTACAAGCTAAATATATTAATATAGTCATTATGAAAATATTGTAATCTATACACGAGTCCCACTATTTTGTGAAAAAATGTTTGAACTTAAAATAAAATTTCTTTAAAATTTATTCTAGTATTAATAACTACATGATTATAGAATTAAATGTGTGGAGTATTTTCTTTAGTTACTTCTGTATATATCATTTTCAATGAAAAATCTGAAGAAAAGTTGAAAGCCTGAGTTTTGCTTGTAACAATGTATAGTTAGTATTCAATTTCTCTTACGTTAGAGGGAATTGACATCTAGAAACGACCTTTAGTATCTGACATTGAGTGTCTTAAATGGTGAGTGGTATAATTATGATGGTTTATATTCTAAATATTTTGACATTTGCAGCACTACCGGTTTTACTGAATGTTGGTATCCACTTTCTTATTTCAATTATTATAAATAAATTATAATTATTCAATTTTGTTGAAAATCGTTAAGGTCTATAGTATTATAGAATTACTTACCTCTTCGTCGGATTAATTTTCATTTTTTATTATTACTTATCATTTTTTATATATTATGTCTACCTACAATGTCATTGATTTAAAAAAAGCCATAACTTTGGGATTTGTGGAATCAAAAAAAAGTCTGCATTCGGTTACGTGTACCTACTTTTTTTCTATTTTAATATTACATTTTTATCTCATGCTATATATATGTATATTCCCTTCACCTAAAACAAAATGTAAAATATTTTATATTAGCAAAATGTTAATAATACTTAATCGATGAGTATAGAAACAAACAAAAGCACGTTTTATCACTTCACCAAACTTTTTTTTTTTTTTAAATGTATATGCGCGTTTTGGTAACAATATTAGCATCTTCAAAAGAGAACTAAAATGCTTAGTCAACATCACTTGAAAATAAAATAAAAGTGGTTTGAAATGAAGTGGTAAGACGTGTGCTTAATTGTTTAATAATTACAATTAATGAAATAGTAGAGAAGTTTAAAGAAGTCATGTCTTGGGTTTCAATAATAATCTGATTATGGAATTTTTTTAGAAAATTGGCAGATGGACTATGTTGTTTACTCTGTGATTAATTATGCGATGCGATGGTTGATAGGTACTAAGCAATTATAGGTACTGCGGTGTTCAACAACTTATCGTTTGTAGGTAGATATGAATAGATATTGTGAACTAAATAAGTATTTTAGTTTTAGGGCTCCATATAGTATTAAGTTCAATGAAAATTATTTTTGGAATGTTATCATAAATAAGTGTTGTAAATTTCACAATGTTACCGCTTTAAATTTCATTGTTTAGATTTATCATAAAGCCGCTATTATTTGATAAATTCTGAGTACGGTCCTGAATAATTACTAATAGTAATGGCATTTCTTGTAAATGAGTTAATAAAATTAAATCAAACTTTGACTATAGGAATTCCTATAGTCAAAGAAATCATATCACTCCTATTGTGGTTAGGTATGTTATTTGTGGTTGCAGTGTTGTTCGGATGCTTTTTTTTTCGTACTAGATGGCGCGTCAATTTCGTACTAGATTTACAATTTTCGTACTAGATATACAATTGTCGTACTAGATTTACAATTTCATTAAATCTAAGTAATCGAGTAATTGTAACCTTGCTTGTTTAATGTAATGAATCACTTTTTCTAAAAAAAAACCCAAAACCGCTTGATGAATTATTTGTTAGGTTAAATGAGATCTTTCTTTTTTTTGTTCTCTTATTTGACCTCTTCCTTGCTGATTCAGATGCACACAGCAGACAGCCAAAGATGGTTAGATGAGATGACAGTAAAGTTTCACTTCTTCGTATCTATTAGCCATTTCGTAGAATATTTGGTTTCCCTTGAGATAGGGGATAAATATTGATTTGAACTACTAGAATCTAGTACGTTTTTTACTAGAATATCGCTCCGGCGTATTAACGTATGAGGTCTCTCAAAACGTACCTAAATAAAATACGAAAAAGCACCTGGGAACAACACTGTGTGGTGCCAAAAAACATAGGGTATGTTTTGTGACGGTTGCATACTTGATATTTTCATGCGCCTATTGTTTGAGTAACTCGTCAACGCTTAGAAGTGTCCCAGTGGCAATTTCTATGTTTGTTATTCCATGATAGTGAATAGTAATTAAATTTTTGGGTATTATAAATAACAGAATATTTTCATGCATTTTGTGTTGCATACTCTGAAGGTATGTGATGGATTTTATTTTTCAAGTTTATTTAATGTCATTTTTACAGACTAATTAAATGATAATAATTTTGTGTTGCCCTAATGTCAATTTACGCTTATAATACGATGGATGGTGACATCGTTTGACTGATTTTCTTACACTGCTAGTAAGTAGGTATTAATAAAGATAAATATGGGACTGGTACAACTGATCATAATTAGTGAAGTTTCTAGTTGGTATGCCTACCTGATATATTTTGATTGGCCGTCGGCGGTTACAATTAGTTATTGGTTGTGGTTGAACAGGTGATGTGTAGTGTTGCCGGATGCCCAATTTTATTTCATATACATGGAATGTGATTGAAGGTCTATTTCTATTTCAGGGATTGTTTTCAAAATTTAGGAACCAATTCAATGGGCATTTCTTTCGATATTACCTAATCAATGGATTTCTCTTCCCTATGCTTCCTTGTTTCATTGATTTTTGTGATCGACAATTCGATTAATTGTCGAAGGAGATATGGCAACCTCGATCCTCTTGCTCCAAGATTTTTGTACGGTGAGAGAGAAAAATGGCATCATATTATCTGCATAAGAATACCGATTCTCAATTTTTATGATATTGTCGTTATCATCATATATATATATATATATATATATATTTATCAATTTGAATGGCATTAGTTATTGGCCATCTGTTAGCGTTAATAGTTTTTGGTGTAGCTGGATTTCTTCAGCGAAAGCTGATTGTGGACTTTTTGTCATTGTCAGCATCTGTGTCGTTATATACTGATGATTCTACCGGCGGATGTTGTTCTGGGTTTTGGAGAAGTCATTCGCAAGAAGCATATAATGCTCTGGGCTTCCATCATCATTGTCGTGTTACAAGTTAATTATGCAACTATTTCTATAACTTGTAGTTAATAATAGTTATGAGTCAGTAAAATGTGTCCTTATTTAATTTTGGGTAGAGAAACTTTGACAACCTACCTGTTTCTCATGCAATTTTTTGTATGTGTGTAGGGCTGCTACGTTACACGTTATCAGTCTGGTGCTACATACCCTAGCTATGCTACGGATGCTGGATGGTTTAGTAGACTGGATTTGGTGTGGCCAGTTTAGTACCGAAAATACTGTCATGTTTCGGATGTTTGAAGCTGATGGTTTATTCATTTTTGACCGACCTATTCCTATGTGTTTCTGGTCGACTTGTGCTCATATGGGTACGACAACCATTATTACCGAAGCTTGTCGCATCAGAAGAACGAAACTTAACCAGTAGATGTTTAACGGTGAATTTGGACGCTTGCAGTGCGGTAAAATGTATTTTTCAGTTTTGTTGAATTTTGATTTAACGCTTAGCAACTGATTTTTTTTATCCAAATCGTGTTTGTATATTTAATGTAACTTATGAATGTTATGTTAGATAATTTTTGATATACAATGTGTCCAGGGATAGAGTTTGGAAGAGGAAAAACTTTTTTATTTGTAGATTTAGAAGAAAAAGTCATTCTTTATAAAAACGTCTGCTTGTGTCAAAACTACAAATTCAAATACCAAATTTAAGATTACTATACAGGCAATATTAAAAATAATATTTTTAATGATTTTGATTTTCTTGTTTTTTTAATTTTATTATTTTAATAGTAGCTATGAAATTAACCACTTTGAGAAAAAAGCTTATTAGTGTTTTTTGCACAATTGGTGTAATAAATCACGGTTTTGAAAATATTTTCATAAAATTAAAAATAAAAACAAAAAATCTAAATCATTAAAAATGTTATTTTTGATATACCCTGTATAGTAATCGTAAATTTGGTATTTGAAACTGTAGTTTCGACACAAGCAGACGTTTTGATAAAGAATGACTTTTTCTTCTAAATCGACAAATAAAAAAGTTTTTCCTCTTCCAAACTCTATCCGTGGACACATTGTATAGAAATTGCCGAAAGTGTTGACGATTTATAGATTTAAGTTAGGTAAGCCTGTTTTATCAATACAGATATAAATCAATTTTTAGTTTGGGGAATTTTGTACTCTCATTCTCTTTGATTGCAGCTGGTTCCAATATAATTTAGATATCTATAAAATTATTAGTACAGCCACTTTTAGCCCTAAAATAATATATTACTTTTAGTCTTGTTGTTTTGACGTGATAAGATTATTTAATTTTTTGATATTCGTCAAGTGGCGCCCATAAATAAAATTTGGTAAACCATACTATACTGAACATTTCTAAGTTCTGAACTTTTGACAAAATAAAGAAATACATAACTGCCTAAAAATTTTACTAGGCGTGCGTGAGGACAGCAAATATAGCACATAGTAAACTTGGTCTACATACTCGATATAAAATGAGTGCCTTAGAGAACCCCGTGAAAAGTGTATAAAACGGATAAAATGTAAACGCAACATTTTTGTCGACCATAAAATAGAAAAAAGTATAACATAAAATTGATATTGAATAATACTAACTTTCCGTTCATCATGTCTGGTTGTCTACAATTTCTCCCTCTTCGTTCATGTCTTCATCGGTTTCCATATTACCTTTTACTTTAGCTTTCATCCCATCTAAAAAAAATCTAAAGTCACGACTAATTTTTTGGGGATAAGTTAGACATTGAATATTAAAATATCAGTTATGAAGGTACTGTTAGACAGTTCATTACTTAATAAACAATATTTTTATTTAATTGGTACTTACCACAGCTCTGCCGGGGCGCCCTATTAATATCGGATATCTTTATCCCAATCCAAGAATTTATTTTCGATAACTGGGTAAGCATGGCAAAGTCATCGGTCCCTTTTTTTATTACATAGAATTTTGTAATATCTGAAAATACAAAAAGAATCAGTTCCATGTATTGGTCTCAGCTATGCCTTCTAAAAATATTCCAAAATAGAAATAAAATTTGAACAAATAGGCCATTCTTACACAGAGCGTTGTGCAATTTTAATAGCAAAGCAAAAAACAAACGTCACCACAAATATGTTTTATATTAACGCCTTTATAGAGACACGTTTCGAGACTATAATACACCCATTCGCATTTAAATGCAGAACCTGTACTGGGGAGCATTTAAAGGATTAAATGGAAAAATGTAAGTATTTACAATATGTCTATTGCTTACAGACTGATGATGAGAGTGATATATCACGTAAACATGTTTATATAGTCATAATAATATATAATAATAAAATACGTACTTGTCCTGATGACGTCTGTTTTTTTGCCTTATTACAAAAGAAAATAATAAAAATCATTATGCCGTACCATGTATCGCTGCCAGTTTTGTTGCATCCAGCGCCGGCTTAGGTTCTAAGTTTTTATTGCGATTAGAAGATCTCCCTTGAACGGAACTAATACTTAGCGCGTTCAATCCAAACACAGACACAGCCATATTTTTAACGAATTGACTGGGAGTTTTACTTCTGGTAAATGCAGAGTCAAAAATAATTTTCTTTATGTAAATGTCGTGTCCCAAATGAATCTAAAAACAATCAATACTAAATTATAATATGCTATTTGATTACCATTTGATTAGATACACATCAATCACGGCCGAATACTCGAATCAATACTTTAATGACAACAATTACTGTTAATATTACCTCATCACCAACTACGTCACCAACTTCCGGTTTACCACGTATATCACCCATCTCGTCTATCGGCGTTTGGCTCAGTTTCCCACTAATATCTAGATTGATAATTAAAGTATTAATTAGAATCAAAGTTCTGTTAATTGTCCAGACTGAATAAGAGTTATTATAATTAGGTGGATGAGACAGAAATGTACTGCAACATTAATATTGAAATATAGAAAGAAGCTTCCACATGAAAAATTTGTCCACAAACAAAACCTTAATTTTCAGAGGTATAAGAATCATAGAAGAACGGCAGACTTTGTATCGCACTGAATACAAAATCTGCTAAAAAAATATTACAAAGAATAATAAATTAAATTATTAGTGTGGAAATGAAATATACCTCCTGAATTGGTTTTTTTAACTTTGTGTCATAAATAATATCTGCCTCACGATCAGAGCTGGGTAAATTACAATTAAAATTGACCAAGTACAATTCCAAATACTTTTATAGAAATGTAATTAGATTTAATTACAATTCCTTTGAGATTCTCAAATGTACCTGAATTACAATTATAATTACTTGTATTTGAAATTGATGAAAACAATTACTTTATTAATTACCTACTGTTTCTTTTATTTTCTATTTCAACAAAATCGAGAACGAAATAGACAAATCAAAATAGATAATATACATACCTAGTTTAAGGCACTATCATATGAGTAACACAAACACAACGTATAATACCTATCATTATACAGTAGGTAACGATCAAAACATAGTTGTTGTGTAAATCTTTCGACTTATAAAATTTAAACAAAATAATTCTTAAAGAGAGAAAAATAGAAGTCATGGTTAAGAAATTTTGTTAGCTTTCATTATCACCAACATTTCAAAATTTTCATCGGATAGTGCGTGCCACTTGCGAGCATTCACAATTGTGGCAAATGAAAATAGCCTTTCAACTCGTGCTGATGATGGTAGAATACAATTATATTTTAAAAAAGTACTTGAAATAAAGTACAATTACTATATCTATTTGAAAAGGAATTGCAACCAAATACAATTACATGAAAAGGAATTAATTGACAGTTCAATTACTTTTGCCCAATTACTATGCCCAGCTCTGCTCATGACCATAATGAAACCTATAAAGTGGTAGCAAGTAAGAACTCAAAAGTTCCATTTCAGTTAAAAAAATGACAATTAAACCCTCAAAATTCTAGGGTTCTCAAAATTCCAAAGATATACCTTCTCCTTAGCAAGAACAGTTTCTACAAAATAGCAAACTAGTACTAGATGGATAAAACTAAATAATAAGATTTCTGTCTTACTTAGTTTTGAAACAACGTCGATTACATTTTTTTGCAACTGAACATTTAATTCATCTGTGGCTTTCAGTTGGTCCCTCAAACTCTTTATTATCTCATTAGCTTGCTTTAATTTTTCTTTTAGAATTTCCTGTCCTTTTTTGTCTTCGGTTTCACATCTTTGACTAGTACCTTCAAACTCCTTCAATATTCCATGTTGGAGTGCTTGATTAATTGTTTTCTAGGTATATAAAAAAATAAGTGGATGTATTTATAACACATACTATACCTAGCTTATTATTATTGAGAACAATAAAAATCCCGCTGCTTCATTTGTTTACCAAACTACCCCAATGTGAGGCTTTTCATAGGTACTTTTATTATTTTCCGTATCTACAGAATTTGTGTAGTATAAATAAATACCTAAGCTTTCAAAAAAAACATTGGCAGTTAATTACTCAGTAAGATATATTTTTAATGGATTACCTCAATTTTTATTACTTCTTCTAATAAATGTAAATACTAATTATTCAAGAATTATTTTGCATTTTAGAAAATCTGGGAATTAAGTAAATTGAAAAATCTCCTCTTATACCTGATATTATTCAGTTTTCCTTCGGATGTACAAAGAATACTTTCAATGTGATAAAATAAAAGAACAGTATGTTTTTTTTAGTAATTAGGGTTAAAATTACTAAAAATCTCGATTATTGAATAAACGGTTGGAAATTGCGATTTCCTTACGGAAATATTGTCCTAACAATTTAATAATTTTAAAGTCCGCAAAAATCATGTTTGTATTTATCTTACCTTTAAAGGTCTGTGTGCTTTATCCTTAGGGTCAAATTTTTTGATGAAGCTATCTTCCGTTTCAGTTTCCGTATCGTCAGCGGACAGCAATAAATTTTTGTTTATCATTTTAATCCGTTTATCCTTTATTTGCTTTTTCAAAGCATCAATATCGTCTAAAACAACATGATTTATTTAGATTTACAGACGAATAATATAAATTTAAGAAGTAATCAATAATAAAACTCATAAATAGTGGTGGATTCTTAGGGAATAAGGACTTTGAAAAATGCTAATAGCTTTTATCCATTCAAACGACGTTTGGCCATATATTTACTGGCTTCTTCAGTGTGTTTTTAGCCTGAAGAAGCCAGTAAATATATGGCCAAACGTCGTTTGAATGGATAAAAGCTATTAGCATTTTTCAAAGTCCTTATTCCCTAAGAATCCACCACTATTTAATATTGTTTGGACAAGAAATTATACAATTAAAACTCATAAACTTAGCAAAAATACCTCCAATATATAAAATGCAGGCATCGTAGTACTGTTCGTCTACTGACCACTTGATTTTATATTTTTTGTTAAATAGTATATTGCATTCGTCAAAGTTTTTTATATCTTCGGTATTTACGATCTCTTGTATGTCATCATCCAGAAATCTGACATAAGCATACCCCATTGCTTACTAAAATGAGTAAAAAGTTCTTAAATATTATCATTAATTATCAATTATTAATATAATTATTATTTATGAATGTGTATGGGTATTGTACAATTTGATGTATTTTGTAAATATATGTAAAATAGTTAGATATGTAGGTATAATGCTTTTCGTTTCGCTTTTCATTTTTTTTCTTTCTTTTTGTAAATATGTAAGGTGCTTTATTATATTATGTAATGTTTTCTTTTGTAAATATGTAAAATAGTTATTGATATGTATAATGCTTTTCGTTTCGCTTTTCTTTTTTTTTCCTGTTCTTTTTGTAAATTGATGTAGGTGTTTTAATTTCTAATTAATTAAGTAAGTAACGCTTTTTTTTTCATAATTGTTAAGGTAGAGTGGAAGAATGGCATTTGCCAAATCTCTGTCTTTTTGTGCAAATGTAATAACTTATATTTCACAATAAATCATTTATTTATTTATTTATATTTATTTTATTTCAGTTAATATTCTTTATTGGCTTACCTCCTTCTTATGCGGAATCAAGTTTATCACAAACACAAACTTATTTAGTTACCTATTTTATGCTGTTATATTTACTCATAGATCCAGCAAATATTATAATATAAATTTAGGCACTCTTTTTTATCTATATGGTTTTAGTTAGCACTTACACTTTATGACACAATTTAAATAGAGTAGTTAACATAATATGGATAATTAAACACAAAACACAAGCCGACGCTATAACAAAACGCGAAGCTCGAAATGGTATTGCCCCATAGTACAACAAAACAAGGCAGCGTTGCCAGTATACATTTTTATATTGTACTAGACGATTAGTATAAAATGTACTTGATTTCAACTTTCTGTACTGAAGCATTTAAATAAACATGGAATTGTTACAAGTTCGTAATAGATATAATGTATTTTTAAGACTACTAGTATCTGTACAGAACTATACACTAAAAAAAAGTTTTTATTAAATAAAAATAATTAATTAAATTATAAAAGAGGCATAAAGAAAATAATAAAATCAAAAATACATTGAGCAAATATATTAAACAGGGTTGTGGAGCGTTTATGATAAATGTACTAGAAATGGCGAAATTGTATTTTGTATAAACAGAGCAAAAATGTACTAGATTAGTACAATTGTACTAGACCTGGCAACGCTGAAACAAGGTAATGATACCTTGTGGTACAACACGTAGGTCATCACGTGATATGTGACGTCATGCTCTGTACGTTTGATGTTTGATTTGTTTATACACTAAGTGCTTATTTATATAGTTGTTAATTATTCAAGTTTGTTAATTTTGTTTATCCACTGCTTTTATTTTATATAAATAGGTAGATAATTTGTAGAGAAAATATCCGTTTTATTTACTTTTGACTGTTTTATTGTGGATTTTAAAATGTGGTATGCTGTTTACGTATGTAAAATTGACAATCGCTCTAAAAACTTTAATAGTGAATTGAAGTTCTTTAGTTTAGATATAATATTAAAATCCAAATGGATACATTTGTGTAAGTGGTCACACAATTTTAAGACTTGAAATCGAAGTATTTTTGTGAGACCGATTACAAACGCAATCTAAGACATGAATTACTTGGGTATAAACAAATGCACTTCAGGTCACTTAAGGAAGATGCTGTTCCATCAAAGTATTTATATAGGTGATACAAAAGAATTCAAAGAAAATTCACAAAGGGAACTCCGTGAGCATCAAAGAGAAAGAACAAAACTGTAGAAACAATGTTAAAAAGGTAATTAATATTTAAAAAAACTGTCTTGTTATACTTAGCTTTTTAAAACTTAGGTTATAGTCAATAACAGTTTGTTTTTGCAGATTTGTATATTTTTTATTATTTCTATGTAATTATATTTATTTAGGTATATTGTTATAATTTTAAATAAAACTGATTTCAGTATAGTAAATTGTGTTTTTCGCCTGCCTGCACTTAAACAGAGTTTTACCGCCCGCATATGCGGGCGGTAAATGTCCATTTAGCGCCCGCTCTTTTTAATTTTTTTTCATAGATGGCGCTACTGTTAGATTTCCAATAATAACGTTAACATCAGTAGTTTTCACTCACTTAACTTAATGTAAATTCCATCTAGAGGATAAGTTGACAATTGATTGAGAAAGTTTACTTAGGTAGTCGTCTGCCATTCCGCTAAACTCATTTAATTATTTAAAATTGTCCATTATTAATTAGTAATCACTTTTTAATTATTATTGTAGTACCGAAATATACCTAAGATCCTAAAATCAAATTTCTATAGCGTACACGCTCAGATAATAATTTGACAGGTTCTTTCTACATTTAAAATACTCAAAACTGACATGTGAGCCTGTCACATAAGTATATCTGATCTGAGTTTGTCAAAGGATGACGCCTATTATCATGTACGTCAAAAAATACTCCCATTAATTACTGTCAAAAACTGTCAGTTCATAACAGTCATAATTAATTATTAAAATAAAGTTCTTTTGGTTTAATATTGTAGTATGAAGAGGCAGGCGAAAAACAGTTGTAAGCACCACTGGCGGTAAAGCCGCTGCAGCCCTTCGCTGTATAGCTGCCCTCGCTCGCTTCGCTCACTCGTGCGTCTATACAGCGGCGGGCTGCAACGAATGCTTTACCGCCCTTTATACTTAATATACTATTTTCGCCTGCCTGCACTTAAACAGAGTTTTACCGCCCGCATATGCGGGCGGTAAATGACCAGTTAGCGCCCGCTCATTTTAATTTTTTTTCATAGATGGCGCTATGTTAGATTTCCAATAATAACATTAACATCAGTAGTTTTCACTCACTTAACTTAATGTGCATTCCATCTAGATGATAAGTTGACAATTAATTGAGAAAGTTTACTTAGGTAGTCGTCTGCCATTCCGCTAAACTCATTTAATTATTTAAATTTGTCCATTATTAATTAGTAATCACTTTTTAATTATTATTGTATTACCGAAATATACCTAAGATTCTAAAATCAAATTTCTATAGCGTACACGCTCAGATAATAATTTGACAGTTTCTTTCTACATTTAAAATACCTACTCAACACTGACATGTGAGCCTGTCACATAAGTTTCTCTGATCTGAGTTTGTCAAAGGATAACGCCTATTATCATGTACGTCAAAAAATACTTCCATTAATTTC
This sequence comes from Apoderus coryli, assembly GCA_911728435.2. Classification (NCBI taxonomy): domain Eukaryota; kingdom Metazoa; phylum Arthropoda; class Insecta; order Coleoptera; family Attelabidae; genus Apoderus; species Apoderus coryli. The sequence goes on along the minus strand of OU452206.1, from coordinate 1,177,748 downwards.
TGTCAAAAACTGTCAGTTCATAACAGTAATAATTAATTATTAAAATAAAGGTCTTTTGGTTTAATATTGTAGTATGAAGAGGCAGGCGAAAAACAGTTGTAAGCACCACTGGCGGTAAAGCCGCTGCAGCCCTTCACTGTATAGCTGCCCTCGCTCGCTTCGCTCACTCGTGCGTCTATACAGCGGCGGGCTGCAACGAATGCTTTACCGCCCTTTATACTTAATATACTATTTCATCCTTCTTACATTATATAAGTTATTAATTTTTTTTAACTTTTTGGCACCGCAGCAGTGTTGCCATAGGGAATTATCATATTCACGATATTTTTTATGGTTTTCTGGAACATACAATGACGATATAGAGATTGCAACAGATGTTTTAATTACGTTTTTCGCCTGCCTGCACTTAAACAGAGTTTTACCGCCCGCATATGCGGGCGGTAAATGACCAGTTAGCGCCCGCTCTTTTTATTTTTTTTTCATAGATGGCGCTACTGTTAGATTTCCAATAATAACGTTAACATCAGTAGTTTTCACTCACTTAACTTCATGTGCATTCCATCTAGAGGATAAGTTGACAATTAATTGAGAAAGTTTACTTAGGTAGTCGTCTGCCATTCCGCTAAACTTATTTAATTATTTAAAATTGTCCATTATTAATTAGTAATCACTTTTTAATTATTATTGTAGTACCGAAATATACCTAAGATTCTAAAATCAAATTTCTATAGCGTACACGCTCAGATAATAATTTGACAGTTTCTTTCTACATTTAAAATACTCAACACTGACATGTGAGCCTGTCACATAAGTTTATCTGATCTGAGTTTGTCAAATGATAACGCCTATTATCATGTACGTCAAAAAATACTCCCATTAATTACTGTCAAAAACTGTCATAACAGTAATAATTAATTATTAAAATAAAGTTCTTTTGGTTTAATATTGTAGTATGAAGAGGCAGGCGAAAAACAGTTGTAAGCACCACTGGCGGTAAAGCCGCTGCAGCCCTTCGCTGTATAGCTGCCCTCGCTCGCTTCGCTCACTCGTGCGTCTATACAGCGGCGGGCTGCAACGAATGCTTTACCGCCCTTTATACTTAATATACTATTAGATATTTGGGCTTTTTATATAGAGACAATCACAAAATATGTGCCATTATAATATAATAATAGATATACACGTTATTATGGTTACAGATAAAGAATAGTAGGTATAGGTATTAAATAAGCTACCAAAATTTAGTTATGACGACATACACGTTGTATTGACACAAACTTCTAGATATGATTGTATTAATATTAGTGTGTCAGCGCTTGGTTAGTATCATCATCTAACAACGGACGGCGTCATCAACTTCAGTCGTTCATTAATAAATTTCTGGTATATGATAGCGCCATCTGTTGTTAGTTGATAGGTACTAACCAAGCGCTGACACACTATATTATAATAAACACAATGGTATTAGTAAATGGTCAAAACACCAGTGTTGCCGGTTGTAACATAATAATTTTGAACTAAACTTGAATAAATCTGGTAATAAATTTGTACGGTAACATGAATCTAATGAACATGATTTTTATCTACCTTTTTTTCTTGGTCATCATAATTTGATGTAAAATCTGAGCAGTTATAACATTATGTTATTATGTTTAAGCATTGTCTTTTAAAAACAATGGTTTAAGCATGTTTTCGGCAACAGTGGATATGGTAAGAAAATCATCACTACTTTACAAATTTGTATCACGCGCATGCGTTTTAAATGAATATCTGTCTGCCTTTAGTTTTAGCCGTTTTCTTTCATTTATGTCAACAAACACACAAAAAGCAAAATACCTAACCATTATCTTTATAAAGACAATGACCTAAACCTAAACTATCTATATGAATGTTAAATTTTATTTTAATGACTTAAAGCGCCGCCGAGTTGTTTTATGCAATAATTTCTTAAAATAAAAATTCAAGAAATCTGCATTAAGTATTTATTATAACGAAAATGGCTTCGCAACGAAAAAGGAAACGTCTGTATAAAAGTCTTTTGGATCCAGAATCCCCAATAGTTAGTCGCCAAACTCAGTGGCGGTGGACGCAGAAAAATAATGATTCTATGCAATTCGTTAAACGTGATGAAATGGCAAATATAGAAACTACATCAAGAAGTGTCCAACCAAGGAATATACCAGCATATTTTCCAGATGATCAGCCTGGTATTAGCAATTCAAAAATGTTGTTGAGCCAACTGCATAGTGAGGGAGCAGATAATCAATTACATCATGATGTCGATTATGATAGTGATACTAGCAATACTTTGGAGTCAGTGCAATATGAGTTAAATACATCCAATAACGATATTCAGCAAGAACCTCTTGGTTATTATAATGAAACTAAAGTAAATCTAGATATATTTGCAATGACATATATTATATACTTACAGGTGTCATCTCTTATCCTGCTGATGATGAAGCTGAAGCAATATTAAATGATAATGTGCCACAAGATAACAAAACTTTTGAGAGCACAGTTATTTTTCAAGAATCTGAGGTAACTGTACATGATCTAAAAATTATGATAGCTCAATTTAATTTAAAACATTCGTTGACCAAAAATGCAACTTTAGATTTAATAAAATTACTAGAAGCTTGTGCTGGTAAGTCTTTACCTATTACACCTTACAAAATTGAAAAAGCGTTAGATATTCCCGAAACGATTGTTAAATATAATTTTTATTGTTCCAATTGTAAAGTTCCAGTTGGTACAAAATTAAAATCTGAAATTGCAGCATGTCAAGAAAATATTGTGTGTATAAGTTGTCAAAGTGTTATAGAGTTTTCATTATCGTCACCTAATTATTTTCTAACTGTTGACTTAGAATATCAGTTTAGGACTTTCTTACAAAATCCATTTATTCAAACAAATCTTAATTTGTACAAAAAAAAATAAGTGTTTAAGTAAGCCAGATGTTATATCTGATATATGCGATAGCAAGGTATATAAAGTTGCCAAAGAAAAACTAAATTTTGATCTAACTTTGAATTTCAGCACTGATGGTGCCAGTTTTTTCGGTTCTTCTAAAGAGCAAATATGGCCAATACAAATTATTGTAAATGAATTACCACCAGAAGTTCGATTTCGACATATAATATTGGCTGGTATTTGGTATAATAAAAAGGAACCAAATATGAATTTATTTTTAAAACCATTTGATGATGTTAACAAAACTCTTAGGAATGGCGTTAAATATTTCTTTCAAAACGAATATAGAGTAGCAAAAATTTGCCCTGTATTTTGCTCAGTGGACTCTGTTGCAAGACCGATGATTCAAAATTTCATTCAATTTAATGGCTTCTTTGGTTGTTACATTTGTGAACATCCTGGTAAGGTTGTGGAAAAAGTTGTCAAGTATCCTAAAAGGTCACCATCACCACCAATGAGAAACCACAATAGTATTGTGGTGTGCATGAAAGACTCTGTTAAAAGCCATCAAATTATCAAGGGCGTTAAGGGGGCATCTGTTCTTATTAATTTGCCAGGTTTTGATACTGTTTGGGGGTATCCGATAGATTACATGCACACCGTGATCTTAGGAGTAGTAAAACAAATGTGGAATATTTGGACAACAAAAAATTCTGATATGTATATAGGATCACCGAAAATTTTGAAAGAAATTAATGAAAGATTAATAGGTATTAAACCTGCTGACGAAGTACATCGTGTACCTAGGAGTTTTGAAGAAAAAGCTAAATGGAAAGCCACAGAATGGCGATCTTGGTTACTTTTTTACTGCGTTCCTGTTTTACACAACATTTTAGATTCAAAATACCTTACCCATTTTGTTTTGTTACAAAATTCTATATTTTTACTGCTTCAAAAAAAAATTAATGATAATGATTTATATTTAGCTAAAGGATATTTGAAGAAATTTTTGAACGATTTCGAAATATTGTACACGCCTTCGGCAATGAATTTTAATGTTCATTTGTTAAATCACTTAGTTGAGACTGTTAAGCAGTCAGGGCCACTGTGGACTACATCTACATTTTGTTTTGAAAGTGGAATATTTTCGATCAAACAAATAGTTAACGGTCCAATTGGTGTGGACAAACAAATAATATTCAAAATATTGAAATTGAATAAATTACAAGAAATTATAAGTATAGGTAAAAACACTTCCAATACGTGTAAAAATTTTTGTAACAACATATTATCATACCAAAAAAAAACATCTTACACTGAGCCACAAACTGTAAGGCTTTTAGGAGCATTTGAAATTAAAAATGGTGTAAAAGTTTATAATAGAATCCTAATTAATCATAATGTTTTCTCTAGTATAGAATATCGGAGGAACCATAAACATGATAACTCATATTTAAAATTGCAAAACGGCACTTATTGTCAAATTTTGAAAATTTTAGAAAATTCTGATGCAACAATCGAACTAAGCGTTCGTAAAGTATCTTGCAATTCATTCTCTATTATTGACAATTGTCCACAAAATATTTTTCAAATTAACTCTTTGGAAAATGGAGCCGATTTGTTATTTGCAATAACTGATTTAAGTAATATTAGTTCAAAATGCATTTATATTAATTGCAAGGAGACTAGCTTCATAGCTGAATTTCCAAATCTCATTGAAATTCAATGAACATTTTTTCGGCCACCCTATTCTACACATGATATTCTAAAACATAAGATAAATATGACAATAATTCCCCTTTTTTATTTGGTATAGTCCTTGCGTTTTAAATTGACAAAGGTTAATGTTAAAGCACAGCACCGTATGCATTTATCTTGATATTGCTTTGTTTAATATAGTATCCACATTCCAATAGTATTAGTTGAAACCGTGTATCTAAATCCGACACTGGAAATGTAATAAACCCCATATGATCCACGTACGACTATGCGCTGGCGTAAATAGAAAAATGAACTGATCCGCTGCCAACAATACCTCGATATTTTATAGACAGCTTTCCAGTGCAGTGCGTGAATTACTGATGAGGATTATCAAGCATATATATTTGTTAATGTGTTTTTGATATTTAGAGACACTTACTACTTTAAGGTAAAATATTATATTTAATAATCTGCAATGTAAAAGTTCCAAGAACACGCGAATTATTGAAATTAATAAAAGAACAGAAATTAAAAAAGCATTATATGTTATTGATACACGGTCATACACTCTTGGGGTTATACCTCAGTATTATTGTATATTTAACCCTATATAGAAAAGGTTTGGAGACCAACAAAAAAATATTGGCGAAAATGTAACAATTCCCCAACAAAAACCCGGTAGTAGTTGATCATTTGAGAAAAGTAATAATTAACATTGAACATACTGATTTTTGGAAAAACTGGGTTGAGCACGTAATTGACATGGAAAATCTTATTCAGCTATTCCATTTTAAACGCTATTGAAATAAACAGTTTTATGCCGCATAAAAACTATTTCACACTGATAAAATCAAATTCAATATTTGACTTGGAATGCCTTATTGAGACCAACAATTTCCAAATAAAGAATTTCCTATTAATCCATATAGAAACCAATTCGTTTCATGGTAATTTTTATTCAGTACTTCCATATTAAACGCAATTGGAATAAGCAGTTTTATGCCGCATAAAAACTAATTCAAACTGATAAAACCAAATTAAACATTTGATTTGGAATGCCTTATTGAAACCAATAAATTCCAAATAAAGAATTTCTTATTAATCCATATTGAAGCCAATTCGTTTCATGGTAATTTTTATTCAGTAATTCCATATTAAACGCAATTGAAATAAGCAGTTTTATGCCGCATAAAAACTAATTCAAACTGATAAAACCAAATTAAACATTTGATTTGGAATGCCTTATTGAAACCAATAAATTCCAAATAAAGAATTTCTTATTAATTCATATTGAAACCAATTCGTTTCATGGTAATTTTTATTCAGTAATTCCATATTAAACGCAATTGAAATAAGCAGATTTATGCCGCATAAAAACTAATTCAAACTGATAAAACCAAATTAAACATTTGATTTGGAATGCCTTATTGAAACCAATAAATTCCAAATAAAGAATTTCTTATTAATCCATATTGAAACCAATTGGTTTCATGGTAATTTTTATTCAGTAATTCCATATTAAACGCAATTGAAATAAGCAGATTTATGCCGCATAAAAACTAATTCAAACTGATAAAACCAAATTAAACATTTGATTTGGAATGCCTTATTGAAACCAATAAATTCCAAATAAAGAATTTCTTATTAATCCATATTGAAACCAATTCGTTTCATGGTAATTTTTATTCAGTAATTCCATATTAAACGCAATTGAAATAAGCAGATTTATGCCGCATAAAAACTAATTCAAACTGATAAAACCAAATTAAACATTTGATTTGGAATGCCTTATTGAAACCAATAAATTCCAAATAAATAATTTCTTATTAATCCATATTGAAACCAATTGGTTTCATGGTAATTTTTATTCAGTAATTCCATATTAAACGCAATTGAAATAAGCAGTTTTATGCCGCATAAAAACTAATTCAAACTGATAAAACCAAATTAAACATTTGATTTGGAATGCCTTATTGAAACCAATAAATTCCAAATAAAGAATTTCTTATTAATCCATATTGAAGCCAATTCGTTTCATGGTAATTTTTATTCAGTAATTCCATATTAAACGCAATTGAAATAAGCAGTTTTATGCCGCATAAAAACTAATTCAAACTGATAAAACCAAATTAAACATTTGATTTGGAATGCCTTATTGAAACCAATAAATTCCAAATAAAGAATTTCTTATTAATCCATATTGAAACCAATTCGTTTCATGGTAATTTTTATTCAGTAATTCCATATTAAACGCAATTGAAATAAGCAGTTTTATGCCGCATAAAAACTAATTCAAACTGATAAAACCAAATTAAACATTTGATTTGGAATGCCTTATTGAAACCAATAAATCCCAAATAAAGAATTTCTTATTAATCCATATTGAAGCCAATTCGTTTCATGGTAATTTTTATTCAGTAATTCCATATTAAACGCAATTGAAATAAGCAGTTTTTTGCCGCATAAAAACTAATTCAAACTGATAAAACCAAATTAAACATTTGATTTGGAATGCCTTATTGAAACCAATAAATTCCAAATAAAGAATTTCTTATTAATCCATATTAAAACCAATTCGTTTCATGGTAATTTTTATTCAGTAATTCCATATTAAACGCAATTGAAATAAGCAGTTTTATGCCGCATAAAAACTAATTCAAACTGATAAAACCAAATTAAACATTTGATTTGGAATGCCTTATTGAAACCAATAAATTCCAAATAAAGAATTTCTTATTAATCCATATTGAAACCAATTGGTTTCATGGTAATTTTTATTCAGTAATTCCATATTAAACGCAATTGAAATAAGCAGATTTATGCCGCATAAAAACTAATTCAAACTGATAAAACCAAATTAAACATTTGATTTGGAATGCCTTATTGAAACCAATAAATTCCAAATAAAGAATTTCTTATTAATCCATATTGAAACCAATTCGTTTCATGGTAATTTTTATTCAGTAATTCCATATTAAACGCAATTGAAATAAGCAGATTTATGCCGCATAAAAACTAATTCAAACTGATAAAACCAAATTAAACATTTGATTTGGAATGCCTTATTGAAACCAATAAATTCCAAATAAAGAATTTCTTATTAATCCATATTGAAACCAATTGGTTTCATGGTAATTTTTATTCAGTAATTCCATATTAAACGCAATTGAAATAAGCAGTTTTATGCCGCATAAAAACTAATTCAAACTGATAAAACCAAATTAAACATTTGATTTGGAATGCCTTATTGAAACCAATAAATTCCAAATAAAGAATTTCTTATTAATCCATATTGAAGCCAATTCGTTTCATGGTAATTTTTATTCAGTAATTCCATATTAAACGCAATTGAAATAAGCAGTTTTATGCCGCATAAAAACTAATTCAAACTGATAAAACCAAATTAAACATTTGATTTGGAATGCCTTATTGAAACCAATAAATTCCAAATAAAGAATTTCTTATTAATCCATATTGAAACCAATTCGTTTCATGGTAATTTTTATTCAGTAATTCCATATTAAACGCAATTGAAATAAGCAGTTTTATGCCGCATAAAAACTAATTCAAACTGATAAAACCAAATTAAACATTTGATTTGGAATGCCTTATTGAAACCAATAAATCCCAAATAAAGAATTTCTTATTAATCCATATTGAAGCCAATTCGTTTCATGGTAATTTTTATTCAGTAATTCCATATTAAACGCAATTGAAATAAGCAGTTTTTTGCCGCATAAAAACTAATTCAAACTGATAAAACCAAATTAAACATTTGATTTGGAATGCCTTATTGAAACCAATAAATTCCAAATAAAGAATTTCTTATTAATCCATATTAAAACCAATTCGTTTCATGGTAATTTTTATTCAGTAATTCCATATTAAACGCAATTGAAATAAGCAGTTTTATGCCGCATAAAAACTAATTCAAACTGATAAAACCAAATTAAACATTTGATTTGGAATGCCTTATTGAAACCAATAAATTCCAAATAAAGAATTTCTTATTAATCCATATTAAAACCAATTCGTTTCATGGTAATTTTTATTCAGTAATTCCATATTAAACGCAATTGAAATAAGCAGTTTTTTGCCGCATAAAAACTAATTCAAACTGATAAAACCAAATTAAACATTTGATTTGGAATGCCTTATTGAAACCAATAAATTCCAAATAAAGAATTTCTTATTAATCCATATTAAAACCAATTCGTTTCATGGTAATTTTTATTCAGTAATTCCATATTAAACGCAATTGAAATAAGCAGTTTTATGCCGCATAAAAACTAATTCAAACTGATAAAACCAAATTAAACATTTGATTTGGAATGCCTTATTGAAACCAATAAATTCCAAATAAAGAATTTCTTATTAATCCATATTAAAACCAATTCGTTTCATGGTAATTTTTATTCAGTAATTCCATATTAAACGCAATTGAAATAAGCAGTTTTTTGCCGCATAAAAACTAATTCAAACTGATAAAACCAAATTAAACATTTGATTTGGAATGCCTTATTGAAACCAATAAATTCCAAATAAAGAATTTCTTATTAATCCATATTGAAACCAATTCGTTTCATGGTAATTTTTATTCAGTAATTCCATATTAAACGCAATTCAAATAAGCAGTTTTATGCCGCATAAAAACTAATTCAAACTGATAAAACCAAATTAAACATTTGATTTGGAATGCCTTATTGAAACCAATAAATTCCAAATAAAGAATTTCTTATTAATCCATATTGAAGCCAATTCGTTTCATGGTAATTTTTATTCAGTAATTCCATATTAAACGCAATTGAAATAAGCAGTTTTTTGCCGCATAAAAACTAATTCAAACTGATAAAACCAAATTAAACATTTGATTTGGAATGCCTTATTGAAACCAATAAATTCCAAATAAAGAATTTCTTATTAATCCATATTGAAACCAATTCGTTTCATGGTAATTTTTATTCAGTAATTCCATATTAAACGCAATTGAAATAAGCAGTTTTATGCCGCATAAAAACTAATTCAAACTGATAAAACCAAATTAAACATTTGATTTGGAATGCCTTATTGAAACTGTTGCGGATTTGAAGAACCGCCAAATGGAACCAGCACATCGGCTACACATGACGGTGTGCGCAGCGAGCAAGTACGAACCGACTACGTGGAGTCAGTCGTCTACCCGCCTCCAAGCTAACCACATCAACCTATTAGCATCATATATATATGCAATACTTATTAGTTTTATACCTATCAGTAATCCCTAATTGTAATTACTACTGAAACAAATACTCATGTACGGTTGTGTAATAAAGCCATTAGTTTTGAACACTGTGCGTTAATGCGTGACTACCCGATAAAACATTGGTGACGAGAAAAATAATTGGAAACGCGAGTTTAAACGGAAAAATCGGTGACAGCACGTGTTCGCTATAGTCAAAATGGCGCATAAAAAAATATTAATTTCGAGGAATTTAATAGCGATACTGACGATTGGGTGATATATAAAGAGCGATTGGAACTGTATTTTAAAGCACACGAAATCAATGAGGCGCTTAAAACTGCCACATTGTTGAGCCTAATCGGTACGAGTACGTATAAACTTTTACGTGATTTGGTGCACCCAGTGAAGCCAGATACAAAATCATTTTCGGATTTAAGTAAAATACTGGAAGCCCATTTTTCAACACAACCAGTTGTGTGGAAAGAACGAAAAACCTTCAATGATGCTAAACAAGAAGTGGGTGAAACTATCAGTGAGTACTACGCGAGAATCAGAAATTTATCAATTAACTGTAAATACGGGGAGCACTTAACAATATTCTTACGAGAAAAGTTGGTAACAGGACTAAGGTCTCAAAAGATATTCGACAGATTATGCGAGGAGGACGAAAGAGTCGAAATGGAAAAATTACTGGAAATTGCACGAAAGAAGCAAGATGTCGAACAGAGAGAGGTACATTTCGTTAATAATGGAAAATTCCAGAACCGTTCGGATTCGGGATATAGTAGAAAATTCCAAGAAGTACGGCAACGCCAAGCAGATGGCAACAATGAACGTCAATCAAGGCGATGTCATAATGGCGGCGACCGAACACGTCAATACCGCCAATTGCGCGAACAAAATGGTGAAGGCAATGACAGCGTTGGAGGTTACAAAGTAAACAATAAAATATTATGTAAAGTATGCTCAAAACAACATAAAGGTGAGTGCATTTATCGTAATTTTAAGTGCGCTAAATGTAAAAAAACAGGTCATCTCGCTAGAGCTTGTTCTAAAAACAATACGCAGGTCAATTATATGGTAGACGACGATCAAAACATTGACTTGGATGTGGAACAATCTAATGTGGAAAACGTGTGGTCTTTGTATGATAATGTAAATAATGATTTTAATGTATCTGATATAGTATGTAATAATAAAAAAGGTATATGTCGTGATAATTTTAGCATAGTAAATAAAGGAAATGTAAGCGGAAAGGCTGTTTCGAAGTAGAAATTTTAGTTGATAATCACACAATGAAATTTCAAATAGATTCAGGCTCGTCTATTAGTGCTTTCAGTAACGATACATTTGAAAGATATTTTAGGAATTCTCGTTTGTCTAAAGACAACACAATTTTGAAATCCTATAACAATTCACTGTTCAAACCAATTGGATATTTATATACAAGTGTTGTATATAATAATAAGTTATGTAAAATAAAATTTTATGTTGTAGAAAACAAGGAAGCACCAGGTATACTGGGTAGGGACTGGTTGGATGCGTTTGGTGTCGGATTCCGTATGGTAAATAATATTTCCGTTCATAATAGAATACAAGAGGTAACAAAAAAGTATCCGGAAGTGTTTGCGGAGCGGGTCGGTAAGTTCAAGTTAGCGAAAATTAAATTGTATTTAAAACAGGGAGCCGCCCCGATTTTCTGCAAGCCCCGCCCTGTCCCTCTAGCTTATAAAAAGATGGTCGAGGACGAACTAGCAAGATTAGAAAAGGAAAACATAATAACCCCGGTGGAAACCAGCGAATGGGCAACCCCGATTGTACCCATTTTAAAAGGAGACGGGAAGGTGCGTTTATGTGGAGATTGTTCAGTGACAGTGAACAAACATCTCAAGGATTCTACGTATCCTTTGCCACGAGTGGAGGAATTGTTTTCAAAGTTGCACAAGGGTAAAGCGTATTCGAAGTTAGATTTGGCGCAAGCTTATAATCAGTTCGAGCTTACCGAGGAGTCCAAAATGTTATTGACATTGTCAACGTCCAAAGGATTGTTCAAGATGAATAGATTGCCATTTGGTGTGACGGTTTCTAGTTTTATTTTTCAAAAATACATAGACCAACTATTTGTTGACATGGATAACGTGTGTGCATATCTTGATGACATTCTCATTACAGGAACAAGTGATAAAGAACACATTCAAACATTGGAAAGAGTATTGGAAAAACTGAAAGAAGCAGGTTTGACAGTACGATTGGACAAATGTGAATTTTTTAAAGAATCACTGGAATATTTGGGACATAGGATTACGGGGGATGGATTAAAGAAAGCAGAATCGAAGGTGCGAGCAATTATCGACGCTCCACGACCGAGAACTTTAAAAGAGGTAAGATCATTCCTCGGCATGGTTAATTATTATAGTAAATTCATACCAAACATATCTGATATTTTAAGACCAATATATGATCTCTTAAAATGTAGTAAAGCTGATCAAATCGACTGGAATAGGACCACAGAACAATCTTTTATTAAAATAAAGGAACTTATAGCATCAGATATGGTACTGGTCCATTACAATCCGATGTTACCGGTGATTCTGACAACGGATGCGTCGGATAAGGGAATATCGGCTGTGTTAAGTCATAAATTGCCAAGTGGGGATGAGAGACCTATTTGCTTCATGTCTCGTACGTTGACGAAAGCGGAAATGTGTTGGCCTATCTGTCATCGCGAGGCGGCAGCAATTTATTTTAGTCTTAATAGATTTTATCAATATTTGTACGGCAAACGCTTTGTTTTAAGAACGGACAGCAAAGCTCTTACAGCGATATTTGGAGAGAAAAGGGGTATTCCCCAGATGTATGCAAGTAGATTGCAGCGATGGGCAGCATATGTATCAAGTTTTAATTATGAGATACAGTACATCCTGGGTGACAAGAATATTATTGCCGATTATTTGTCAAGAGCTCCAATTAATATTGATTTCAGGTCCGAAGATAAAAAATGCGAGTATTTGAATTTCACAACGACAGTTGATGAATGGCCTATCAATAACGATGAGATAAAATGCAAAACTACCGAAGACAAGACGTTGAGCGAGATTGTGGAATGGATAATGACGGGAAAATTGCCAAGAGTTCTAGAAGAACGCCACAAACCATATTTAAAGAAGAAGTGCGAGCTTACGGTGGAGAATGGGGTGCTTATTTTGGGACACCGAATAGTAGTACCAGAACCGCTTCGGCAGAAGTTGTTAGAGGAGCTCCATTCACATCATTTTGGGATGACAAAAACTAAAAATCTAGCAAGATCGTATTTGTATTGGCCGGAGTTGGATAAACAGATAGAAAGAATATGTAAATCTTGCATGCATTGTTTGCAGAATAGGCAGGCTCCACCGAGACTCCAGAATACGACATGGCCAGAGGCGCAGGCACCATTTGACAGAGTTCATATGGATCTATTGGAGTTAAATAAGCAAAACTTTTTGATAATAATAGATTCTTTTTCAAAGTGGCCAGTACATGTAATGAAAAGAACAACGGCGGATGAGGTAGAAGAGAAGTTAAAGGACGCAATTTCAAGGTTTGGTTTGCCTAGTACCATAGTTAGCGACAACGGACCACAATTTGTCGCTGTTAAATTACAACAATTCTTCCAGAGAAACGGAATAAAACATATTACATCACCAGCGTATAACCCTCGGTCAAATGGTTTAGCAGAGTCAGCTGTAAAAATATTTAAAAACAATCTCAAAGCACGTATAAGCGATCCCGTAAATAAAAACAAAAGTATTAATACTTCGGTTTCAGAGTTTTTATTTTCCTATAGGACTACACCACATGGAACTACCGGTGAAACACCGGCGAAACGCATGTTGGATCGGCAAATACGGACGAGATTAACTATTCTTAAGGAGAGGGGCAACAATGAAGTAACACCGAGTGGAATAAAAAACGAAGTTACTAAAGCACGGAAATTTAATATTAACGAAATCGTTATGGTGACCGATTCTACAGAAAAAAATATCCGATCATGGACAAAGGCGAGAGTGGAGAAGATCATAGGTAAAAACACGTATTTGTGTCGGTTGAAGGACGGACGATGTTGGAAGAGGCACGCAGACCAGCTCCTGAGAACATCATTGCAAACCCTGGAGAACGAGGGGGAGGGGGCTGTTTGTGGAAATCGAGGGCGGAAACCAACTTATGTCTCTTTCAATAATAATCAGTACAAGGCGAGCGCGCTTTCCTGCTCCGAGGCAGCACCGGACTCGATTCGAGACGATGGCGAATGCGGGAGGAGCCCGGAACCGAGCGCACCCGACCAAGTTATTGTACAAAGTTGTAGTAAGAATGACGATAGTTCTAATCAGAATTTAAGTAAAATGAACTGTGATTTTAATGTTCATAATGATGACTGTGATAATATTTCTAATCTGAACTCTAAAGTTGTAGGTGACAAAGCGACAGAATCTGATAGAGAAACGACAAGGCTTTCCTCAGGCAGCTTAGGGCTTAAGGATCTAACTGAACCAGTACGGCTTAAAACCCCAAAAATACATAAACATCATAAAATTGTAAGTAGTAATTCTAAAGATTGTGTAAAACAAAAGCGTAATATTAAAATGCCATCCAAATTTAGGGATTATGATTTGAGTGCGGATGCAATTTGATTGTGTATCGTATTCGGATCATTAGGGGATGGCTAAAAGTATGCTAGGTATTGCGATTTGTAGTACTAGTCTAAAACGTTCTAACATTTGTACAAAACAGCTGCCTTTTCTGTATTGTAAATGGTATAAATAAAAATGTCAATGATGGTATGATACAGGAAGGGCGAAACATGTTAGAAGGGAACAAACGCTTAAACACATGTTTATTATGTCCCCAGGAAACAGGTTAGCCAAGGGAGTGTTGCGGATTTGAAGAACCGCCAAATGGAACCAGCACATCGGCTACACATGACGGTGTGCGCAGCGAGCAAGTACGAACCGACTACGTGGAGTCAGTCGTCTACCCGCCTCCAAGCTAACCACATCAACCTATTAGCATCATATATATATGCAACACTTATTAGTTTTATACCTACACAGTTCAGGCGGTGGCTCGTGTGATGTCTGACATAGTCGAGGGCCTGGAGAGATGTGAATTTATTAATCTCACCTTATGTGATCTGAGCAAGGCCTTTGACTGTGTGTCTCATGAAGTTCTTCTGACCAAGCTTTCTCGATATGGTGTGCGGGGACTCTCGTTGCAGCTGCTGCGGTCGTACCTGACTGGCAGAGGACAGACAGTGGCTCTTCGGTCGGAGCTGTCTGAGGTGAGGGTATTAACGAGTGGAGTGCCCCAGGGCTCTGTGTTGGGTCCGTTGCTCTTTGTCATTTATATTAACGACCTATATAGTTATTTGAATCCTGGAAGGGTCACTCTTTATGCTGATGATACCTCTTTGGTGTGTTATGGGAGCAGTGTTTCACAGCTCGAAGGTCGTACGGAGCACCTTGAGGGAGTTGCGAATGGCTGGTTCACTAGTAATCTGCTGAAACTAAATATTGATAAGACCCAGAGACTTACATTTTCTAGTGCTAGTGGTCATGCTCGGGGACGAACAGCCAACTTATTGGGGATTATTGTTGATGATGCGCTTTGCTGGGCGTCGCACGTTGATTTTCTCAGGGGTAAGTTGTCTTCTAGTATTTACGTTATTAGGAGGCTCAGACATTGTCTGAGTCAGCAAGCTCTGAGAACTGTTTATTTCTCACTGTTCCATTCTCATATTTCTTATGGAGTGAGTCTCTGGGGTAACTCATCATCGGCTATTCAAATATTTAGAGTGCAAAAAAAGGTGGTTCGCATTCTGGCAAATGCTGGATATCTGGAGCATTGCAAGCCCATTTTCAAATCTCTCAATATAATGCCCCTCCCGTCTTTATATATATATTATCAACTGCTTGAGATTCACAGATGTAAGCCCGATTTGTGTATTAACTCAACTTGTCATGAGTACGGTACGAGATCTGCGGACTTGGTACGGGTTCGGCGATGGAGATTGACTAAGTCTGCAAAGAATTCCCTACAGATTCGGTTGTATAATGCACTTCCTCGTAGGGTCCGGGAGTACAGTTCAGAAATGTTCAAAAGAACTATAAAATCATACTTGCTCAAGCATGCTTTTTATTCTGTGGAAGAATATTCCCAGGAAGTTGTACATTTTAGCAATTAGTCGCTTTTAATTTGTTTGTACCTATGTTACTTACACTTTCATGTTTTTTGTTGTAGATATAGTTTTTGTATTTTGACGTACTGCAATTGTTTTGTACAAAACGTAGTTAATAAAGATTATTATTATTATTATTATCAGTAATCCCTAATTGTAATTACTACTGAAACAAATACTCATGTACGGTTGTGTAATAAAACCATTAGTTTTGAACACTGTGCGTTAATGCGTGACTACCCGATAAAACAGAAACCAACAATTCCCAAATAAAGAATTTCTTATTAATCCATATTGAAACCAATTCGTTTTATGGCAATTTTTATTCAGTAATTCCATATTAAACACTATTCATTTTAACCTATTAAATCCGTATAAAACCCACTTTGTTTTGAATCTGTAATGGCATATTAGATCTAATCATATTTAAAACTTATAGAGACCAATACAATTCCATTGATGTGTTTTATATGTATATCCAAATAAACCCAAACCATATACGGTAACGCTCGCTACATAACGGAATACGGTAACCTAAATAGCGTTAGCCTGAACAATTTTGACAGGTAACGTTCCGGTAATAGAAAAATAGGCGTCAAAAGAACTCTCTATTGAATCATATAAGATTACTATTAAAATAACATAGAGCTTGTCAAAGCCAGATTAAAACCTACATTCACTTATAGATACTTATAGATCCAGATCAAGTTTTAATATGATTCTATACGGTATTTTCAACAGGGTAGTGTGACTTACACATTGAGATATAAGGAGACGCTATAAGCATTATTTTACATTATACAGAAACGGGTGCATTGGGTGGGGCGTAAGCGCATACCAATATGGCGGATTCTCCAGAGCCGCATTAACTATTTTTGTTGACGTTTTTGCTTTTAATTTGCAGCTTGGGTTTATACTTTATTTTCAAATATTATGCAGTGTACAAAATACTTAAATATAGGTAATTATTGATATTTGATACCTAAATCCAGGAATAAAAGACGTTAGTACTTTATAAATTATATATTAATACCCTTTAAACAAAACAATTTTATTTAAATGTTGCGCTATGCTCATCCACTTTATTTTTACTTAAATAATACATCCTGGTATTAACATATTTAGTCGCAATAGATTTGATTAGTAAATGTATATGGTTATCAAACACTGATTTGATCAAAACCGTGCACAACTAAATTAGGAAAAATATTACTATTTACAAATTCCTTTAAAAGAAGGTTTATTATGAATCCTGCGGACAACTTTTCATTAGTAGCTACTACAAGATTTTTTATGATCTTTTCGGATTGGAAGCAAACGTCTAAAACATCTTTTGAAGGAATTTGTAAATCCTTTTTTTTCCTTCATTTTAATAAAAGAATAACACTTTTTAATGCATCTCGACATTCTCTGCAAATAATTTGCTTCTTTAAACTAAAAACAACAAATCCAGCAATATAAACAATAATGAATTTCGAAAATTCAGAAAATGGTCCAGGAAGATAATCATGATCTGGATAAATTATATTTGTGCACATTTCTCGTTAGTATCCAATTAATTCGAGACACATATTCTGTCCAGATATGGCTACGAGCAGGATCTTTAGGAAATCTAAAAACCAGAATATGTTTTTAACACACATTTAGGGGTCTTTTTTGCTAGAAAGTGATGAAAAAGTAGAGAGTTTGAGAGTAGAAATCAAGTAAAGGAATTTGTAAAAAAAAAACTACAATGCACGTATCAATTGTTCAGTGCAGAAAGAGAATGCTACCAGACTCCTATAATAATGTGTTGTAATAAGTGCGCCTAAAAAACCCTAAATACGTACGTATTTGGTACATACCTATGAAACGTTATTTCTGATATTTTCTGGTCGATTTCACTTCTACTACTGCAACTACGCACAGCACAGGACACCATTATAGTATATTGTCAAATAACCGTCCAAAAAAACACGAAAAACTTAAGTAAACTTGTAAAATACTCGTAAATAACACTATAAACTTGAAAGCACGACAAATGATAGATATCTTATACCAAAATGGCGTACCTGCACCCGCTTTTGGCCACGTTAGGGCGTCTCTCCCCACCTCAATGGACTTACATAAACCCAGCCACCACAAGAACGCCCTCTATACGGAAGGTATCGTAAGAAACCTATGGAGATTGAGATGGTCACTTTCCTACCAGCCAGCAACAAGTAAACACTTAAACAAGACGTACTACGTACTCGGGTCCTCCGCCATATTTATATTATGTTAAATAATTACCGTACTTACTATATGTAATAATAAACGACTATACGAAACGCGGGTTTTTTATTTATTGTTAGAACACTACAGTTAGGGTATTTAAGCCTATCAGAGAAAAAGGTATGTCAGAAAAATTACTTCTTCGTTGGTTCGGACCATATATTATTCTTGATAAAATTAATGATGTAAATTATTTGGTCCAAATGGGGAAAACAGAAAGATGTAAAAGGGATGTGGTCCATGTCAGTAAAATCTTACCATTTTATGATGCTTGGGCACCGTCTTAGCTTATTGTAACTAACATTTTATTTTCGGGGGCCTATTAACAAAAAAAAAAAAAAGCTGAGGGAAGTGGAGAATCCAGTGGGATCGAAGTAATAATCGTTGTTTTTATTTCTTTTTAATAGTTCTGAAAGTGATCAATGGGGGATTTTAGTTGTCGTTGTCTAAAGTTTTCTAAATAACTACTTTAAAATAAAAATATGTTTAGGATCATATTAAATTTGTTGTATATTTTACTTCAATGATTACAACTACTATCTTTTAATAAAAATTAATATATCAACTATTATTTTATATCTATAGTAACTAAAAATATTTTATCAATAATAAAATCTTGTATATAATAATAATAAATTCATTTAGTGGATGTACCACTACATAACCCCCCTTTCAGCAATAGCGTTAATATTAAAAGTAACTTTTTTTTTGTAATTTGTTTATTGAGTCAGATATAGATGAATGTGTGTTATCAATAAATGCTGGTTTCACTCTATCTATTGAAACCGGAATTTCTGTATTATTTTTAATAACATAAAATGTCTTATCATTTTTCATTGTAACCTTATATGGACCCTCATATGGTTGTTGCAAGCTTTGTTTTTTTTGAGGTATTTGTATGGATACGTAATCACAGTCTTTTAAATTTTTATGTTCGAAAAATTTAGATGATGTATTTTGTCTTGTCTCTTGAGGTTGAATACATTTAAAATTTTCTCGAAGTTTAGTAATAAAATCGAAAGGATCCATGTTATTATTAGGAACTAATATTTCTCCAGGTATTCTAATTGTCTGACCATAGACTAATTCTGCTGAAGAACAATTAAGATTCTCTTTAACTGAGACTCTAAAACCTAATAAAATCATTGGAATTTCTTCGCTTCAATGTTTACAATTTTCTCTTGCCATTAAAGCTGATTTAAGTTGACGGTGAAAACGCTCTACCATGCCGTTACTTTGTGGATGATAAGTATTTGTACGTATTCTATGAGCACCAAGTAGCTTTGTGAGTTCCGAAAAAACTCTTGATTCAAATTGTGTTCCTTGGTCCGTAGTAATCCGTAAAGGTACACCAAAACGAGAAACATATTCTAAGAAAAATGTTTTTGCAACTGTTTGTGCTCAAATGTTTCTGATAGGATAAGCTTCAGGCCATCGAGTATAACGATCAACAATAGTTAAAATGTGTGTATATCCATTAGAAGGAGGCAATGGGCCTACTATGTCCATGTGAACATGTTCAAAGCGACTTTTTGGAATGTCGAACTGACCTAGTTTTGATTTATTATGATAATGAACTTTAGATTTTTGACAACTAATACAAGATTTTGACCAAGTAGTTATATTTGAATTCATACGTGGCCAAAAGTATTTTGAATTTATTAGTTTTCTTGTAGTACGTATTCCAGGATGCGAAATATTATGTAGTTTTTGGAAAATTGTGTTTCGTAATTGTTCTGGAATGTAAGGTCTATTATTGTTGTTAGAAGTTTCACACCATATTTTTGTATCACAAATAGGAACTTCTACAAATTGAAGATTAAGTTTTGTTTTGTTTATCGAATTATTATTTAATAAATTTTTAAGCTCTGTATCATTTTCCTGTTGAATTTTAATGTTTTGTACATTTATTGAGTTAGAATCTATTTGCGATATATCGAGGTCGCTTAAACGTGACAAGGTGTCTGCAACCACGTTCCGTTTTCCTTTAATATGACGAATATCTGATGTAAATTGGGAAATATATTCAAAATGTCTTCCATGCCGAGGACTTCTTTCTGTTTTTGTAAATAGTGCTGAAGTTAAAGGTTTATGATCTGTAAATATAATGAAATCTCTACCTTCAACGAAATAACGAAAGTGTTTGATTGACAGATATATTGCAAGTAGTTCTCTGTCAAATGCAGAATAACGTGTTTCTGAATCAGTTAAAAATGCTATTGGTTCCCAAGTATCTATTGAGTCATTAAATTGTTCTAAAACCGATCCAATAGCTAATAAAGATGCATCTGTTGTAATACTATATTTAGCATTGTCTTTAGGATGCACCAACAATGTTGCTGTTGTCAGATCATGTTTGACATTTTTAAATGCCTCATCACACTCTTTAGGCCAACAAAATTCTGGATTTCTTCGTTTATTATTTTGTAATAAAGTAAGATGATTGTGTAATGGCCTTAAGGTTGCAGCTAAATTGGGAATAAATCGAAAATAATAATTAACCATGCCAATGAATCTTTGTAATTTTTTAATTGAGTTTGGTTTAGGAAAGTCTGAAATTACTTTTATTCTTTCACTTGAAGGTAGAATTCCATCTCTACTAATTTCATGACTTAAGAAATTTATTGAATGTTTACCGAATTCACATTTAGAAGGTTTAACATTTAATCCGAATTTTTGTAGACGTTCAAATAGAATGGTTAAATGTTCTAAATGTTCATTTTCAGTTTTACTTGCAACTAAAATGTCGTCTAGATAAGAGAAAGCAAAATCCAAGCCAAATAGAACTTCATTAATGAATCTTTGAAATGTTTGTGCTGCATTTCTTAAACCGAAGGGCATACGTGTAAATTCAAATAATCCAAAAGGTGTAGTTATTGCCGTTTTATCAATATCTTCTTCTGCCATTGGAATGAAATGATATGCTCTGACTAAATCTATTTTTGAAAATATTGTGCAACCATTTAATTGTATATTAAAATTTTGTATGTGAGGTAAAGGATATCTGTCTGGAATTGTAATATTATTGAGTTGTCTGTAATCTCCACATGGTCTCCAATCATCACAATCTTTCTTTGGAACCATATTTAATGGAGAAGAAACATTTGAAGATGATGGTCTACAAATTCCAAGTTGTAACATGTGTTCAAATTCGGTTTTGGCTATTTTATATTTTAATGGATTTAAGCGTCGGGGTCTACTAAATGGCAAGCTATCTTTTGTTTGTATGTAATGTTTAGTATTGTGTTGTATTGGTAATGAATAATCTGGAGAGGAAGTTAACGATGGAAATTGTTTTAAAATTTGGGTGTATTGGTTATCAATTGTAAATATTTTAATGATTTCAGAGTTTGAATTAATTAAGGGTGTATAAATTGAAAGAGATGTACGTATGTCTATAAGGCGTTTATTTTTTAAATCAACAGCTAAATTAAATTTAGATAAAAAATCTGCACCTATAATAGGTTTGGATATGTCCGCTAAAATGAAAGGATATGGAAAATCTCTTCGCAAACCTAAATCAACTTTTAATAGCTTTGTACCGAATGTATTAATAGTGGAACCATTTACAGCTGACAATGTGAAACTCGGATCTTTTTTGTAAATATTAAATTTTGAGTTTGGTATAACTGAAACATCAGCACCAGTATCAATTAAAAACCTTAAATTGTTATTTTTATCATATACAAATAGACGGCGAGATTGAAAATTATTCCCAAAATTTGCCGCGGAAATTTTGGAATTAATTAGTTTTTTTTGTTCCTGATTTGTATTCATTATTTTTGTTTTATATTGACAAGGTTCGATACATTTATTGGCTTTCTTGCCAAACTTGAAGTGGTACCAACAATAAGAACCTTTGTCATTAAAAATATTATTTTTATTGCTTGAAGAACTTCTATTTCTACTCTGTGAATTATATGAATGACAATTAGAACAGGAAGGTGATTGTGAGCGAGAACTTGAACGAGAATAATGAAATTTTTGAGTATTGTTTAAATTATTTTTAAGTGCTGAAATTTCATCTTTAATTTCGTTATATTGTATTGTCATATTATTAAAAAGTTGATACAATTCTTGAGGATTGTCATTGTTTGGAATATTAATTTTATTAATAGCGTTAATTTGAGGCTGTGAAACGTCCCATATCTTATCCGCTATATCTATTAATTCTTGTATGTATTTTTTATCAGACGTTACAAGTGCAATATTAATAAAAGCTGGTAACTTTTTTAACCAAAATTGTTTTAGTAGTTGTTTTCCTACAGTACTAGAAGTTCCAGTTAAAATTTCCATAGATGTATATAGATCCGATGGTTTTTTATCACCTAAACTAGTGTTAGATAAAAGTTCTTCAAGTCTTTTTTCTTCACTAATTGTGTGACGTTTAATTAATGTATCCTTTAATTGCGTATAATTTTGATTATTTGAATCTTTAATTTTATCCCAAACTGTTAAAATTACTTCTTGAGGAAGAGCTGCGATTACATGTCCATATTTAGTAATGTCTCTAGAAATACCTGTGAGATTAAATTGGACTTCAGCTTGCAAAAACCATGCCTCTGGGCAATGTGTCCAGAATTGAGGAAGTTTAATGTTAATACCAGCATTTTCCATCAAAATATTGTCACATTCACCTGTATCTGTCATATTGACAGACTTGTCAAAACGAAAAATATATTATACCTAATGTTACTGAAAGTGAGGATATTATACAAATAATTAATTAATAAAATAAATGAAATAATTTTGTTGAGAGATATAACTTTAAAAAAAAAATAAAATTAATGATGAAGATCTAATTGTTGATCGTTTTGACCAGATTGTTGAAATTCTTATACTCAGCTGTGAGATGGAATAGGCACTGCTTATAATTTTCAAACCAAATTATTAGATCTTAAACTTGAATTCTTCTTCTTAATCTTCTGTATCGTATATCTTCCAAAAATAATTTCTTTTTTATCAAATATGAATTGCTGGTACTTGAATTTTTTAATCACTTTGACATTGTCAATATTTAAATTTCAGAATCAAATTATTTTTTTATCTTTATATTCTGTATCACGTCGGGGTCACCAATTTAGTTGTCGTTGTCTAAAGTTTTCTAAATAACTACTTTAAAATAAAAATATGTTTAGGATCATATTAAATTTGTTGTATATTTTACTTCAATGATTACAACTACTATCTTTTAATAAAAATTAATATATCAACTATTATTTTATATCTATAGCACAGTATAATAAATAATACAGTATTCTGTCTTTCACGTTTGCAAGCCGTCCTGCGCATATCGTCGCGCATGCCGCCATTATGGGTTACAACGTCAAAATAATCGCATTGACGTAGATAGATACAGTTCACTACTGTGTTCAATATATAGTACATTGTCGGCGTGTACGAGATAAATAAATATTGTGTTTAAATCTAAATCTGTGTTTTGTGTTCTTGGTATAGTGTTCGTGAGAATTAAAAGGATTTTATTTTTATTAACGTGTCTTGAGATTCATACAATGAATAATCACGGAGGATATGTGTGTGTTGCAAAATGTTGTCCCAATAAGCGGTACACTTGCTCTAAACATTTTTTTCGCTTCCCCAAAGATCCTGTTAGGTGAGTAATAAGTAAAAATTAAGATAAATACTAGATAATTTTACGTTTATAACAACTATTTGTATAACCGTAAAATTTATATTACGAAATGACAGTATCTAATATGTTTTTAAACTAAATACAAGTGAAACATAAACACAAGTTGTCGCGTGGCTAGTTGTTATTTTATTGACAATATCATTATAAAGTTTCAAGAAGTTTTTGCCAAAATTTGCCTTTAAAGTTGCTGTTGTAATTTGTGAATTAAACTACCCGATTAACACTACAACGATATTCATAATAAACCACGAAAATTGAAATAAACGCGATTTATTAATAAAGAAAAATAACAAACTAAATACAAAACTGAAACGATTTTAACTGACCAATATAATATAGAAATTGAAAACTAATCAAAAATCTGACAATCTTAATTTTTTTTTTGACAATAACAACTTTTTCCAATAGTTATTATTATTGTTATTAAAAATCACCCAATCATGTCAACATTTAACTGATAACACCACTCAAGGTTGTTTTCAATCACTATGACACACCACAAATATTTCTGAAATTGACAGCGATATTATTATGTACTTAAATATTTTTACAAAAATAAAAATACAGTACTGTGGTTAGAAACCAAAAACTATAATTATTCTTAGTCAGGACCTGTTTTGTAACCCAAAATGGCGGCATCTTACGTCACACTTTTTTTAAAAGTGCGAACGTGGAGACGGAATGCTGTACTTATTAATGCTGTGTCTATAGTAACTAAAAATATTTTATCAATAATAAAATCTTGTATATAATAATAATAAATTCATTTAGTGGATGTACCACTACAGGGATATTAAGAGCAACGTTGGAAAGGTTTGATAAGCACATGGCATACTTTGAGAAGCCGATCATACCCCGTGTGCAGGAGGGACTCCGGGATAGGCCGGGAATCCAGCAAGCATGGGGACTATATGGGGAGGTGGATTTCAAATATGCAAAGAGGATCCACTACACAATAAAGGTGTTGGTTCCCCACGTGTTAAATAACGGGGAGGCAAGAGAAAGGTTGTTGTGGCTGAGGGACTCAAACTATGTGGAGGCATTGTGCAATGCGTGGGCGGCTGCCCAGACATATCTAGCGTTAGGAGAGGTGGAGGTCGTCCAACAGGACGGCCCGGAAAATGCGGGTCCTTCACGAGTAGTCCTTGAGCCACCCCCGACACAGGCAGGAGAGAGAACAGGTCAAGCGGAGAGCGGACCGGTAAACATTCCGGTTTGGGCGATTCCTTTAGTTGCGAATGGCGTGCCACGTCCGAGTTCCGGCTCTGGAAGAATAGGGAGACGTCCCGTCCAAAGAGTGGCTACGACAAGGCGTGGCCAGTCTAGGGTACCCCCCTTGTCAATACGTGTAGATGGTGCGGGACATAGAGTGGTCCGCGGCTAAGAAAAGACTAATGTTAATTACATAATAAAATAAACAGTTTCTTTTAAAATAAATTAGTGTACAAAATTCATATAATACATATTTACAATGATTTACAAATATTTGTTTTATTGCTTTTCTTTTTCTCGTATTCTTGGTGTGGAACAAAAAATAATATGGTTTTGTTTCAGACTTTTTATTCGAACAAGTTTGGGGGCAAACGGACTACCGGTACGAATTATACCGGGAGCCTATTGGAGGCCCCTACATGAAGTTATAAGTTATGAAGGAACGATTTCATTAGTGTTTGAAACAGAGATACCTGTAATAAAGAAATACAAACCTCAGCTGCTAAATGCATATTGTAAAGATCAGTACCGTGCTGAACTATGTCTTCTTGGAGGACATTTGGATTCGATTCAAGAGGAATATGACAATGTAATAAATGGTGTGTATTCTAGTTTTCTAGTAGCAAATGAAGGTAAGAATGAAACTAGCAACAAAATTTTTAAAAGAAGTTTAGATTTTTTAGGAGACGCACTATCTTGGTGCTGTGGTATGGCAACTCACCCAACTAGCAATTCGTCATTCTTAAAGAACTAATATATTTTATAATTATTTTATTGCCGCTTAGTTAAAACTTTTTTGTTGTTTAAAGTTTCGTGACTAAACTGCTGTGTTAAACTTTTCTGTGAGAAAAATTGTTTTAAGAACGTTTTTACAGCAAAATAATAAAATAGTTATAAAATATGATATTGTAACAATTTTATAAACGTTTATAAAATACTTTTTGTAGGACGAATTTGTTCCGAATGATAAATGGTTTTAAAAGCATTTTGTAAAAGTACTAGTCTGGATTAACTTGTTCCGTTAAAAACAATTATAAAATTATTCTGTTAAATTACATTTCGTAATAATAAAATAGTTTTTTTATTGTCGTTATTAAGAGCGATTTGTTTTCTGCAGCAAATTTGTGCACAAATTAATAATTACAAAATTGTTTTTTAGTTATTTTATTAAAAACAATAAAAAAATAAATATGTTGCCAATGCATATTTTATAAAATTAAAATGCTGTCATAAACATTACCTCGAACTAATATATAACATAGTCTTATTTATTTTCAACTGATATTTATTGTTATATCATACACAGGTTTAAAATGTTGTCCAAACGAAAAGCAGTTGTGCATTTAATATAAAATTAATTACAATATTATAAATTATCAAAGGCAAAACATTAGTGACTCTAATAAAGAGTAGCAAACTGTAACGGAATCTAATCAAATTAATGACAATTTATAAGACACCAAATATTTTGGAGACTGATAAATTCTCAGGAGGAATTATTACTAGATGGTGAGCGGGTAGCCGAAATAGAGAATTGGTGATCAATATCATGCTTCAAGCACAAGTGAGCTAGAAAAAAATGCAAAACTAAGAGAAAACATGCGAAAATGGGCAGTATCAAATAATGTTCCGCATTTTTTCCAAAAGAAGCTTTTTGCTATACTCAATAAACACATGTCAAATTTTTCTACCTCAAGTACCTCCAACTCTCTTAAAGACCCTCAACAAACCGTTTTAATAACGGCAGTTATAACATACATAACATAAACAAAGGGCTCAATTTAGGTTATGTTTAAATTACTCCCGTAAAAGCTAATAAGAGAGTAACTATAACAGCATTTTGTTTTATAAGAACACATTAAAAGCTTTTATAAAACATATGTTAAACTTTGTTTTGTAAAACTCTGTTTACTATTTTATTATTATTCCAATATTGAGACGATGCGACACACGGCGGCGACTCACACAAACATCAAAGTATCAATCACGAATACTTCAAGTAGACAGGACTAGACTTGATTAATTTCTATACATTTTATCTTATATATTTTTTGCAGCACCTTTTAATTAAATTTTGATTTTTTAGAGCATTTTTATACAAGCTTGTTTTACTATTAATTTATTTTAAATAACGGCAAACTATTACTAAATACATAAAACTTCAAGAAAAATACTTGTAATTAGTTTCATTATTCATTATCAAGCTTAGAGATCGAAATATATTTTTTTTACACCATAACTGGTTTATAAAAAATTCTTCACGTTTACATAAAACATAGGTACTTATAGTACGACACAGTTAATATACGCTTTTAAATGGGCTATCCATATAAAAGTGTATCATTCTTAACTGTGTCGTACTATACCTACTTATATTTTGGCTAGTATCCATATGATAGATATAAAAGAATCATATCATTCTTTCTTATGCTATCAAAGGGGTTTCAGGTAATATTAATTTTATATTACATTTTATTTGCACTTAAAATATTATGAGATTTATGTTTCTTAACGAATACACCCCTGTATAAAACAATTCTGCAGTTATTTTGTAATAGCTATCTAAAGAGCATACTCGTTTGGGTTGAGATAATTTTGTTTTATAAGCATCGTATAAGGAAGAAGCCATTTTTGGTTTCTTTAAATTGTTAGCCATGTTGACCAAACTTTTAAAATTAATATTTTTTATAATTTGTAAAATTATCTTAGCTAATAAGGTATACAGAATCAGTCATTACATAATGAAGGATATCCCAAAAGATTATTTTCAACAATAAGTGACAATAAAAAAAATATTTTATATAATTTATAAAATCTAAATTCATTAATTTACATAATTCGCGAGGCGCATTAAAATTTTAGTAATAATATTCAATATATTTAACAGTAAATTTTGTTTCGCAGCCAAATCTGCTCATGGGTGAATTTTATCTGACTTATCTTATTATTCATTATAGGGTATTATAGCGTTTTATATTATTTTTACCTCCATGATTATTCAGATTTTATTAATGTGTACCAACAACAATGCATAATAATTATAAAATACTTTTGTGTAAAAAGGTATTTTAAAAAACATTTATATCCTTTAACTGTTTCCGTTGATAGCAAAAATGTTGCAATTGAGGCTGTTATAAAAGAGTTATAAAATATGTTTATAACAGTTTTATAGTAGTTCTACAAATATGTCGTTTTGTTCTAGTAACAGAGCTATAATAAAACTGTTTTATAACAGTTTTATTTGATTTTTATTAGGTATTTATAAACGTTCTAAAAACTATTGTATAATAGCAACAAGCAACATTTATAGAACCGTTAACGAGTCGATTTGTTTTATAAATCTGCGCCTTTTTCGTGTTTATAAGGCGCGTAAGAACGTTGTGAAAATGTTTATAAAACCATGGGTGTTTTATAAAATATATTTTATAAACGTTCTTACAGCAATTAAAAAAGTTAAATTGTTAGTTGGGCATGAACAGCTTTATTCATTTTTATCTAGTGATGATAATATTAAAACGCAAATACTCAAAATAAGCGATCAATTAAATGCTAACTATAAAATTTTTACGGAAAATTCTGAACATTTTCGGAAGTTCAGCAAGGGCGTTGCCGAAAATTTTCAGTTGCTGGAAAGTAAAATAAAACAATTTGAAAATTTTGAACACGATATGTTACTTAAACAGAGAATACATATCCTAATAGGAGTGCAGTAAAGTTACAAAAACTTTTTAAAATTAATTGAAATGCTGCCGATTGCTCGTGATATGGAAATAAATTCCTCTTACCGCTCAAATTATATACCAATAAGTGTGGTATTTCCAAACGTGTTAAATACCAGCGTGATAAATCTAAATGCACAACTCTTAAAAGATAGCTATGAGTTATCTATTTCTCTAGAGCATCTCTCAAAATATTATTCACTACCAATTACAGAATGTACATTATCTCACACTAGGTTACACATTCGTATCAAGATACCTATTATTAAGAAACACGTTAAATAGCAATTATTTGAATTAATTACTACACCATTCGCTTGGAGAAACGAAACATGTGTTTTTCTACAAGAAAGCCATTATGTAGCTGTGGCAGCAAGCACTGACATAAACTCAAAACTATCACATGTAATTCGACCAATAACAGGAGTTCATCTTCATCAGTGTAAACCTTATGGAAATAAATTATGTTATTTGCCAAGTTTTACTGCCAATACTATTCAAGGGGCACAGTGTCCGGAAAAAATGTACACGGGCGGAACAATTGGTGACATCAGTACATATTGTCCATCTCGGTGTCAACCTTCATTTTCAACAATTGTAACAGAAATATCAACAACAATTTATGTCATCACTCATCCTGTGCCACTTACAAAAATACTGTGCAATAATGGATATTCCATAGGCGTGCCCTCTGCCGCATATAACAATCCGGGAGCAATGGAAATACACTTACCATGTTATTGTTCAGGGCTTGTAAATAATGAAACGTTAATCCCATATCGTTTTCCATGGAATTCGAACACGTTAGTGCCACTACAAACGGTTCAAGTAATCCCAGCTACTTGGTCTAATATGAAAACCTTTTTTGTGACACCTTTACTTTCGGTTCCACAACACCCAAAATTTCGTAATATTCATGAATGTCTCTACACAAACTGGTCGATGAAAATACCATATTTAAATATATCGACCCATAATGTTTCCGAGTGTTGCAATCGGAACTTGAATCAACTATTCAAGCACATTTGGATTAAGACAAATATATCAACACCATATAGCTCTCCATTTTTAATAAAATGGAATACAATTCTTTCATTGATTTTTTTTCCTTCACAATAGTAAACAACTTTTATTTGATCTTTTTTTCCGAAAAATGTGCCGTTTTTAAGATATAAGGCTGTCTCCAGATAAATGGACCACCCGGTATTCAGACTTTTCGAAGACCTTCGACAGATTGGATCATGAAGTCCTCAAGGTAGAACTAAGGTCTATTGGGTGTCCTTGGACTTGGTTTCATTCTTTGCGTCATATCTGAGAAACCGCAAGTTGTTTGTTGAATATAATGGTTTTCAGTCCTTGAAATATATTGCCACTGGTGGAGCACCGCAGCGTAGCAATTTAGCCCGATTGCTCTTTTCTATTTTGATTAATGTCATTGCTCATTCTTTTTCCAGTAAGTTTCTATTGTTCGAGGATGATATGAAGAAATATCGTGTAATTGATGAATTGCGGGAATGTCATGAGCTTCAGTCCGATCTTCTACGCCTGCAAGATTGGTGCGTATTAAATAGATTACCTCTAAATATCCAAAAATGCAAGTGTCTAAGGATCACGAGGGGTCACGAGTCGTTTTTATTTGATTATGCCATTAATACCATAACTTTGAAAAGGTGTTCAAGCGTTCGGGATCTGGGAGTTATTGTTGACAATAAACTAACTTTTAATGATCATATCCATGAGATATCCAAGAAACC
Organism: Apoderus coryli; assembly: GCA_911728435.2. Lineage (NCBI taxonomy): Eukaryota > Metazoa > Arthropoda > Insecta > Coleoptera > Attelabidae > Apoderus > Apoderus coryli. The sequence continues at coordinate 1,147,108 of OU452206.1, read as the reverse complement.
TCTATGAACCAAGGATATACAGGGTTATTCACGATTTATGGCGCGGAATATTGTGGACAAACTACGTGACTTTTAAAAAGTTTCATTTGTTGGACATGTGGGCATCTACTATGGCTACTTTTTAAAATTGGTTTAGTATTATACAGGGTGTCCCAAATAACCTAAAAGTATCAAAGTTATGTTTTTTTAAATGGAATGCCCTGTATATTATTGCACTTTTAGATTTTCTGACCAAATTAAGTGTCTGTTTCATTAAGGTTTATAATACCTAAACCTTAAGGTTTTTTAAATAAATTGAATTTTCTCAAAATCTAGCCTCATTTTCATCTTTCAAATACTTAGGAACTATTAAAGTCATGTTGACGAAATGAACACTAAAGTGTAAAAATAGATCATATTTGATATTCCATTTGCAATAAACTTGCAATCTTATACAGGGTGTCCAAAAATTAAAACTACTCAAATAAGAACTTTAAGTTGCTATAACTTCATTAATGTAAATGGAACGTCATATTTCTGAGCTTACCTAGCAATGTACTTACTAATTACCTGTCGAATGGTATTAGGGTGTACTATAGCTAAGTCTGGGGGTTTTGGCAGAAAACGCCAAATAATTGATTTGTACACCATTTGGTGTTTTTACATAAATGTTTTAATGTATCTAGTCGCCTATGGAATCAGAAATGTCAAATAAATTATTTTATCTGTCAATTTAATATACTGTTCATGCTTTACTAGTGTTATTATTGATGTACAATTGTTAGTTTTGGTGTTGTTTTGTTAAAATAGGTGGTCCATTAATGTGTGGGGTGGAACATTCGGCCCATATTTAATAGGAGCCTATTTTTTTGAGGGATCTTTAAATGGTATGATGTTTCTAGATTTTCTTCTACACCAACTTCCTGTATTATTAGAAGAAATTGCTTTAAACAGGAGAAAAACCATGTGGTTTCACGAGGTTCGGCAATTTTTGGATACCAATTTTCAAAACAGGTGGATTGGAAGAAATGGATTTAAAAATTGGCCTCCCAGATCTCCTATTTAACTCCTTCGGATTTCTTTTTATGGGGATACGTGAAAGGAATTGTCTACAAGACGCCTCCAACAACACCACACGATATGAAAATACGCATAAGAGATGCATTTCAAACTGTTACTCCACAAATGTTGACCAGAGTTAGCCGTAGTTTTCAAAAAAGAATATCGAAGTGTCTGGAAATGGACGGTCAACATTTCGAACACATGTTATGAATATTTTGGTAGAGATTTATCAGTGCTATTTTATTTCCATTAATGCTGTTTATGCATAATGAAGAATAATTCATAATGACTTTTATAATAATTGTAGATCATTTGACATTTCTGATTCCATAGCCTACTAAGATATATTAAAACGTTTATTTAAAAAACACAAAATGGTGTACAAAACAATTATTTGGAGTTTTCTTCCAAAACGCGCAGACTTAGCTATAGTACACCCTAATACCATTCGACAGGTAATTAGTAAGTACATTGATAGGTAAGCTCAGAAATATGACGTTCCATTTACATTAAAGTTCTTATTTGAGTAGTTTTAATTTTTGGACACCCTGTATAAGATTGCAAGTTTATTGCAAATGCAATATCCAATATGATCTATTTTTACACTTTAGTGTTCATTTCGTCAACATGACGTTAATAGTTCCTAAGTATTTGAAAGATGAAAATGAGGCTAGATTTTGAGAAAATTCAATTTATTTATAAAACCTTAAGGTTTAAGTATTATAAACCTTAATGAAACATACACTTAATTTGATCAGAGGATCTAAAAGTGCAATAATATACAGGGCATTCCATTTAAAAAAACATAACTTTGATAGTTTTAGGCTATTTGGGACACCCTGTATAATACTAAACCAATTTAAAAAAGTAGCCATAGTAGATGCCCACACGTCCAACAAATGAAACTTTTTGAAAGTCACGTAGTTGGTCCACAATATTCCGCGCCATAAATCGTGAATAACCCTGTATATTTCGATCTACTACCAGCTTTACTAACATTAATTGTCTTACTACCCTATATAATTCATTAGTAAGGTCAAGGCTGGAGTATACAGCTGAAGTGTGGTAGAAAAAAAAATATTTCTACACCTGGGATTCGAACCCATAACCTTCCGCATGCGAAGCAAACGCCCTACCAATGACGCCACAGAAACCTGGTAACAAATATTGTATTTTAATTGTAATAATATAGTTAGAGTGAGCAAAACAAAATTTTAAAACATGAATATATGTATATTCATGTTTTAAAATTTAGTTTTATTAAAATGTTTTATTCTTAAAATAATCAAAAGTGCTATATTATCAGTTATTGAAACAATTTAAAAAAAACATATTAACAATTTTGTTTGTTTGATATGGAATAATTTATTCATCTTGAGTTTATATTATCAAAAATGTATGGATTCCAAACACTTAAAAACAATAAAATGAAATATGTATGCTGCTACTTTCCCGATCCATAGGGAAAGTATTGTGAACGCGCTAAAAAAAAATTGAGCATAGTCTCGGCATGCAAAGCGCACGCTCTCTCTCAATGACGCCAAAAACCATTTAACCAATGAGTTTATTATAATATTCTATTAGAGTTCCAACTACCTAACTAGTGAAATTTCAAACAAAATTTTCTCAAGAATTATGGGGGCAAATATCATAAGTAACCTATCGCTGTAAAGCAGATAACAATGCTTTTTTCTACTCCTGTTTTGTTAAGCCGTCTATTGCAAAACTGTTAACGTGACATGTAAATTCAATCTTACATAAGAGTTACGTAATAAATCATCAAAGTGTTACATAATGAATATTACATAACACTTTGGGGATTTTTATTTTTAGCTCTCCATATCATATATGTAATATATGTATATATGGAGACTATTAGTTTCATGAAAAAAAAATTTTTTTTAATTTCACCGGAAATACTTGTTTTTGGTCATTTTATACATAAATAAGTAGTTTTAAAAAAATGTCTGTCTGTCTGTCTGTCTGTATGCACGATAACGCAAAAACCGCTTAACAGATTTTAACCAAATTTGGTACAAAAATACTATTGGTCATGGCAAGGAGCTGATTAGATTTTGGGAAACATTGAGCGTAGGCAAAGGGTTTAAAAGAGGGTTCAAAAATTAAAAAAATTCATAGTTCTTAAACTTATCCGAAATACTGCATAATTTTTTACGCATTTAATTGAATATAACCTAAAATATTGAACATAAAATATTAGACCACATTGGCGTTCGAAAATAGTGTAAAATGGGGTAAAAAAGATTAAAAAAAAACGTATTTCTTAAAAATAGCAGAAATATTAACTAGTTATTGATAGTTTTGATAGAATATAACCTATAAAATGTGTCATGAATAACTTACTTTCATAGGCGTTCGTAAATAGTGGAAAAGGGGTCAAAACATAAAAAATATATATTTCCTAAACTTATTCGAAATATGGAATAATTTTTCATAGTTGTGATACAATATAAGCTAAAAAATATTCCATAAAAGAATTGGTTCACACAGGCGTTCGAAAATAGTTTAAAAAAAGGGTCAAAAACGAAAAAAAAAACGTTTCCCAAATATACCAGAAAAATTGGCTAATTATATATAGCTTTGATATAAGATAACCTAAAAAATGCAGCATAAAATTTTTATTCACATAGGCGTCCGTAAATAGTAGAAAAAGGGGTAAAATAAAAAAAAATTAAAATGTAAAAAATTTTATATTTAACTAGATGAATTGGTGTTAAAAATACACGACAAAAATTAATGTACCATAGGCGTCCGTAAAAATTCTATAAAAGGGTCAGAAAAAATTTGTATCCGTGATATCTCAAAAACCACTTAACTGATTTTAACCACATTTGGTACGAAAATACTACAGGATAATTATAGGTGGTGATTAACATTGAGCGTAAGCAACGGGTTTAAAAGAGGTTTCAAAAATTTAAAAAATCATAGTTCTTATACTTATCCGAAATATTGAATAATTTTTTATAGTTGTGATAGAATATAACCTAAAAAATGTTACATAAAAGAATTAGTTCACACAGGCGTTCGAAAATAGTGTTAAAAAAGGGTCAAAAACGAAAAAAAAAATGTTTTCCAAATATACCAGAAAAATTGGCTAATTATATATAGCTTTGATATAAGATAACCTAAAAAATGCAGCATAAAATGTTTATTTACATAGGCGTTCGTAAATAGTAGAAAAATGGGTAAAATAAAAAAAATTAAAATGTAAAAATTTTTATATTTAACTAGTTGAGTTGGTGTTAAAAATACACGACAAAAATTAATGTTCCATAGGCGTCCGTGAAAATTCTATAAAAGGGTCAGAAAAAAATGTATCCGTGATAACTCAAAAACAACTTAACGGATTTTAACCACATTTGGTACGAAAATACTACAGGCTATTTATAGGTGGTGATTAACATTGAGCGTAGGCAAGGGGTTTAAAAGAGTGTTCAAAAATTTAAAAAAATTATAGTTCTTAAACTTATCCGAAATATTGAATAATTTTTTATAGGTGTGATAGAATATAACCTAAAAAATGTTACATAAAAGAATTAGTTCACACAGGCGTTCGAAAATAGTCTTAAAAAAAGAGTCAAAAACGAAAAAAAAATGTTTCCCAAATATACCAGAAAAATTGGCTAATTATATATAGCTTTCATATAAGATAACCTATAAAATGCAGCATAAAATTTTTATTTACATAGGCGTTCGTAAATAGTAAAAAAAAGGGGTAAAATGAAAAAAAAATTAAAATGTAAAAAATTTTATATTTAACTAGTTGAATTGGTGTTAAAAATACACGACAAAAATTAATGTTCCATAGGCGTCCGTGAAAATTCTATAAAAGGGTCAGGAAAAAATTGTATCCGTGATAACTCAAAAACCACTTAACGGATAACCTACAACATGCAGCATAACAATTTTGTTTACATAGGCGTTCGTAAATAGTAGAAAAGGGGGTAAAATAAATTTTATAATAAAACTAAAAAAAATCAATTATTTTGCGTACAAGAATTTGGCCTAGATCTGAAATATAAAATATCTGCGTATAAATAGTGCCTCCAAAGAGAAGAAAAAGGCACAAAACCCGATACAAAAAAAAATAGCTGATGTCTAAAACAAAACAAAAATTTAGATAAATGACAAAAAGGTCATAAAATTATTACTTTTACACTTAAATATGGAGAGCTATTCGTGCCTCGAGGGCAACAGCTAGTTTAGTATGGAATTATGTCCAACACAAATGTCAAATAAATTCAAATATTTAAATGTCATAATTACCTTTTCTTCTGTGTTAAGTATTTCTGCTAAAATGTTAATTCTGAAATGGATTCTGATTCTGCACATAACTCGAGCTGTAAATAATTTTCCATGCTCGAAACTATTGTCTCACTCGCATGTAAAATATCATTTACGGCACATGTTATGTAATATACTATAAAATGATGTATCACTCGACCCCTACTGCTATTTGAAAATTTGAGGGTTGTGTCCACCCCTATTACAGTGCTCAAGCGATTTCTACCAAAAACTAATGCGTTTATCCTAGGGCTCCCCCAAAGTCATATACCTTGGCTCAATTGGTTGAAGCGTTCAGGCGCTATCGTGGAAAAATACATACAGACAGACACATTTCCATCTGAAAATGGTCTTAATCGTCTCAGGGGACTTCACAATCTCCGTCTTTATCTCAATTTTTTTTAGCGCGTTCACAATACTTTCTATAGAGAAATAGGGGGTCGGGAAAGTAAAAGCATACATATTTATTTTTTTGTTTTTAAGTGTTTGGAATCCATACATTGTTGATAATATAAACTCAAGATGAATGAATGATTCCATATCAAACAAACAAAATTGTTAATATGTTTTTTAAATTATTTCAATAACTGATAATAATAATAATTTAGATTTTAAAAATCTATAAAATGTATATTCGTGTTTTAAAATTTAGTTTTATTCAGTCTGCGAACACAAAATGAACCTTACTGATGTAGGTCCAGTCTCGGCAAATTTGCCAACCAATTACGAATATTACACTTCCGATGGTATCAAATATGGTTTGAATGCCGATCAGACATTTTTCACTTTAAACGATAAACTGATCCGCATATATAGTGGAGCTATGCATTACTTTCGTGTACCAAGAACATATTGGAGGGATCGGTTAAAGAAGATTAGAGCTGCTGGATTAAACACCGTAGAGACCTATGTCCCGTGGAATCTACATGAACCACAAAATGGTGAGTTTGTTTTAATCATACCACATGCAACGGTTATATCTACAGTATGTCTAAAAATTACCAGAACAGCAAAATAATTCGTTGGGAGTGGAGGAATTTGCACAAATAGTAGTTGCGTAGACTCCAGTATGTGCTTGTTTTGTTAAATTGAAATTAATGGTTACATAGTATTAATATAACAATTGCGCATAAATGGAAAACAAACCGATACTATACCTTATTCTTCAAGTACTCCGCTATTGTTTGTTGTTCTCTTAGACGACAATACAGTTTTTTCACAACACAAAGTTGCATTTAAAGCAAAATACTAACTGGATAATTTTGCGGTGGTTGGCTTTTTAGAACAAGTCTCAGAGATAAAACAGTTTCTAAATGAGCTGGTCAATCTAAATATTCTTTTTCTTGAACTATAGTGCAAGTTTTTTAAAAGTCACCTTAAGACAAATAGTAGTGGTGATGTTTTTCACCGCTTCCTAATTAATTATAAGTAAAAAATATGTGAGACACGTATTTTAAGAACACTAATACTTTCTCAAAGTTGTAGCATTCTCTTGTTTTTCGTTATTTAAAGAAAAATAAAAACTGAAAATTTCCGCAATTTCTGCAGTCCGATAACTCCGTAACGGTGACATTGTGACCTGTCATTTATAAGACAAACTACCCTTTATTTTCCTTAACGAATCACTCCTGAAAGTTTTTTAAATTTGTTTTACAACGCCTTATATTAGATGCGGATATCTAGATTTACAATAGGTAGGTAGGTACCTTCGTACTCAGATATATTATTATAATTTAACAAACATAACAAACTAACTACTTTATCAAAAATTAGAAAACAAAATAGATATTGCCAGAGCTGGGATTCGAACCCAGCACCTTCCACATGCGACGCGCACGCTCGACCAATGCCACCGAAAACCTTTTATCAAATTACTTTATTATATTCTAATTAGAGTTCCAACTACCTAACTGGTGATATTTAAAAGCAATTTTCTCGAGAATTATGGGGGCAAATATCAAAAGTAACCTATCGCTGTAAAGCAGCTAGGAATGCATTAAAATGAGGTATCACTCGATACCTACTGCTATTTGAAAATTTAGGGGTTGTGTCCAAGCCTATCACAGAGCTAAAGGGATTTATTTATTTATTTATTAATCTACGGACAAAGTCCATTATTACAACATGTACAAAACAATAGCATACAACATAATACAGAAATTATAAAACTTACATAACTCTAGACTATCCATTACAATTGAACTTAATAAAAAAAACAAAAAACCAGCAACAGCGACGTACAACAGCTCACAGGACTCCAACGCTCGCTGATGTTAAGGAATTAATGAATGCTAAATCATTTTAAATTTTAAAAACAAGAATTAGGGAAACCATTCATCTCTAGACCCCCTCCTCAAGCGACCGGCGAACTCACCAAATGGTGCGAAGAAATCGATGTTATGATTAGAACAACGATTCGCCAGTCGCGCCACTCTGGTGACAAAGGTATTCATAGCGTAGTTCGCGCGGTGGAACGAGACGTGAAAGAGATCAGAACTTCTGCTTTGTCTAGGGGGAACACGAAAACCAATCTGGGATAAAAGACTAGAAGATAAAAGAGTATTGTTTAAAATTTTATATAGTATAGTCAGATCCCTGACAACCCTGCGGGCGCCCAATGTAGCCAACTCCAGCTCACTCAGCAATACGCCGTAGTTGAAGTTAAAATCAACGGGTCGTTCACGGCCGAGTCTAAAATGAACGTACCTCAGAAAACGGTGCTGAACCCTCTCGATACAGACAGTGTGACAAACATAAGATGGAGACCACACCGCAGAGGCGTACTCCAAATGCGGCCTCACAAGGGACGTGTACAGGGCCCTGAATGTACCAATCTGACTGAAATCCCCCGAGCAACGTCTGATGAAGCCCAACATCTTAATGGACCGCGATGTCGCGCGCCTGATGTGGTCGGTGTAGCTCAGTGAAGAATCCAAGTAGACACCCAGATCCTTGACCAAAGTCTTATAATCCAAAGCGTCCCGGTCAATAAAGTATTCGTGAAAAAGTGGATCCCTAGTACGGTTAAAATTAACGCAAAAGCACTTCGATATATTCAAATCCAACCCATTCGCCTCGCACCAATGCACAAGCCGAATAACATCCTCCTGCAAAATGTAGCAATCGGATGGGCCTGCAATACGCCTATAACACTTTAGATCATCAGCAAATAACTTGATCTCACTATGAACGAAACATTGCGCTATGTCATTGACAAATAAGTTAAATAATAAGGGGCCCAAATGAGACCCCTGAGGAACACCAGATGAAACTAATATGGGCCTGGAATGAAACTCATTGATCCGGACAACCTGAGTTCTACCACATAAGTAGCTCCCCAACCAGTCCAACATAGGCGCAGAGACTCCAACAATCCCAAGCTTCTCAATGAGAAGTCGATGGTTGACACTGTCGAAAGCCTTAGAGAAGTCGGTGTAAATGGCATGAACTTGATATCCGTGCTCCAAAGCCCGGGACAAGTAGTTTGTGAATTCGAGGAGATTGAGCTCGGTAGATTTACCTGCCTGAAATCCAAATTGATCGGAGATCACCAATGGCCCCATAGTGGCCGTCAGATAACGAGTGATCAGGTTTTCGAATAGTTTCGGAATTGAATTCAATATACAGACCGCTCGGTAATTTGTTACTTCATTTCTGTTGCCGGATTTAAAAATAGGGGTAATGAAACTAGTTTTCCATAATACAGGGAAAGTGCCAGTGGAGACCGAATGATTGAAAATAATTTGAAGCGGTCTAGCAAGCGAAAAGCTACAATTCTTGAGAAGCAAGGCTGGGATTCCGTCGGGACCGGCCGACTTCCTCACTTCCAAGCCAACCAAAAACTAACGGGTTCATTCTAGGACTCTCCCAAATCCATACATTTAGCGGCGCTATCGTGGAAGAATGCATGCGGTTCATGCTGCAAACGATCATACCCGTAGGAAATATATGTCATTTCATGTCCGTTGCACAATATACTGTTGCATCTTCTTTTACCGTTTTATTATTTTTGATAGCCTTGGAATCATACCCTTCTGGAAACTGGTAAATACCATCCATTTTCCATCTAAATGTAGAACAACATACCTAAGTATTACACAAAAAAGATCTGTCTGTCTAAGTAACATTAGTTGACGCAAAATAATGTAATAAGTATTATTCTATTGCAATAAAGAGGCAGCTTCATTGAGAAATTCAGAGACCGCGGTTGACAATTTTCAGTTTGCAGAATGTGGGAAACTGTATTAGTGCTTAGAAAATGTGGCTAATACATTTTGCATAAAATATCCTATGGTTCCTTATTGCATAACGGAGTCCAATTTATCAATCCGTTTTGAACTGCCACTATTGATACTTATCTTAGAACGCATTTAAATCCATTTTAGTTAGCTTATATAACACGTACCTTAAGCCTGACTTAAATATAGCCGGTGCATATGGTCATGTCATAAAAAAATTTAGTCCTGACACGAATATATCAAAACTTTAAATGTTAGGAGTGTATGATTTTGGAAATGGTGGGTCAGAAATGGAAGATTTTCTTCATTTAGAGGAGTTTATAAAGACAGCTCAAGAAGAGGATTTGTTTGTTATTATTCGTGGTGGCCCTTACATATGTGCTGAGTACAATTTTGGTGGTTTTCCGAGTTGGTTACTTCGGGAAAAGTCTATGGGATTCCGGACATCTGAGGCAACATATATGAAATATGTGCGAAGGTATTTCAACATCATAATATTTATAATTTTTTTAAATATTTAATATTTGTATTTTTTCCATTAAATGCTACTGGACGATAGTAACATGAATATACAATAAAATGATGCAAACATTTTATTCTAAAGTTAACATTTATTTCAGATGGTTTAGTGTTTTACTACCCATATTAGCGGCATTGCAATTTACGAAAAGCGGTCCAATTATCGCATTTCAAGTAGAGAATGAATATGGCAATCAAGAATATGGTACACAATTTCAACCAGAATTGACTTACATGAATGAGTTATATGAGATTTTTAAGAATAACGACATTGTCGAACTCCTAGTAACGTCAGATAGTCCTTTATCTCATGGTGTAAAGGGTGAGCAATATAATATAATGATTTGATCTTAGACAGCCCTTAATAAATATATACGCTAAAATCTTAATTTTATCTACAAACCAAGGACAATACTTGAAACTTTGATGTAAAAAAACTGGTGATGGTATTAAAAATTAGAATATTTAAGGTTATATAGGTCCCCAGATCATATCATTTAGTTATTAACATTTAGAAAATATTAACTAAGGAAACTGAAATAAGCAAACCTTAATCCAAAGAATATTATTATTTCATGTTTGGCCTCAATAGGCTCCTGTTGTTTTTAATAAAAGTTACAAACGTATTTCTAATTCTAAATAATTATCTTATACATATTCGAAACTATGCTGAAGTATCGTTAACATTGTTTTGGTTTTGCTGTTCATGTAAATGTTAATTAAATAAAAACCACCCAAAACACTTTATCTCAACTCCACAATAATTGTTTATTAATCAATATGGTAATACCACAGAAATCTTATATTATATATATATATATATATATATATATATATATATACTCTAGAATGATAATCCCGTAGTACAAAAATGTAACCAAAAGTGTAGAGCTGTCCATAATGCGCATGATCACCAGTCACTTATTTTTCAACAGGACCGGCTTTGATTAAATGTAATATTACTGTTATAGGTATATTTAAAATTAAATTTTACCATTTGGTAATTCAAATAAAACAATGGAATAAAGGAATTTAAGAAATAAAAAATTACATTAGATATATAAATACTTTATTGTCTAACAGGTACAACCCAATAATAATAAATCTACGTAGAAACGAGAAATAAGTAAAAATTCTAATATTGGAAAATATCGTAAGGACTTGAGCATTCTAATTATTTATTTTATTATTATATAATATTTGTTTGTTTATACAACCACCTTAGGCCTCTTACCTCTCTACAGCCTTCAAAGAAGGGGTGCAAGAAACAGTGATTTCACGAATATTTTCCGTGTCCATGTAAACCACTTCCATATCATCCGTACTACTCGCAATAGTATTTTGTGACAAAACATGGTTGGTAGAACTTTTATTCTCAGCAATTTCATGGAGGATTCTATAATTAAGTATATTCCAGTTTAACAACAGAATTCAAACGAACTTTGTATACCTACACAACGTAGGAAATATATTCTTGACATACATATCATGCATTTTTGACTGACTGCTTTTAAGTAAACAGTGTCTTGATATCAAACGATTAAGAATTTAACTTCCACTCTCATTTACATAATATCTTCTTTTCAACAAAAGTTTGGGAACTGCATCGGGTACGAGGGTGATCCTCTTGCCGTCTTCTCTACAAATGATATCTTCTGCAGCGAAATGCTTACTGCATATGACATTCCCATCACATACATTTTCTGTATTAGGATCCCAATGCCCGCATCCAAACATCATGTCTTTTTTTTGTCAAGCTAAAAATGAGTATCATGTCAATGGTATCATATTGACTCAAACTGAGACTGTTAGAAACCCGAAACAATAACTTACTGAAAATATTTAATACCAGGAATGATACTTTCATTTTTACACCACAACACTATACACCTCATTGTTTGTTAAATAAACAAACTACCAAACCAAAATAACAAATATTAAAAACAATTTTAATCATAAATAGGTATATCTATCAACAATTAAAATATACCACGCATAAACCCATAATTCAATTATAAAGCCTATCTGAATTGTTGTGAAGCCGACTCTGACAGATATTCCCACTACGAGAAATGTCATTTGCGAAAATAGACGCTGTTGCGAAATCTCCTAAATTTAATAAGATTTGGAAAAAAATGTTTCGTTCATATTGCTGAAAACTAAACAGTATTACAATTTTACCGATAACATTGAATTAATTGATTTTGTCAAGCAGTTTCGTATGACGCAACATATGGATTTATTTATAAAACAGATATGTCGCATAAATTCTGTAAGGCGAACGACTAAATAGTTTCAAATATGGCAGCTCTGTACTGAAAATAAGTGACTGAGGAGCATGCGTAGTATTGAATATTATTTAATATGTTTGGACTAACGAGGAAATTGTCCTGTTAATAGAAGAATATCAAAAACATCCATCGGTTTACGCAGTAGTTTTCGATTTCGTGCACATTTTTTTCATTTCAAATGTAATGCTAAGGGTGCTGCAGCTAATACCATTAAAGCAACTCCACTTATATCTACATCTTATATCCATGAATCGAATTAAAAAATTGGAATAACACTAATTTTAAGTTTCTTAGATCATTATTAGGTTACATTTAACATAAATTGAAATTAAATTTTAGGTTAATTTTGTTTTGAATCCGTTTTCCGAATATTTAACGTATAAACTTAAAAAATGACCCACTACTCAAGCGTGTGTAAAATTAAAAAATGATCATCTATAACGGGTAAAAATATTATGTTAGGGGAGTGAGCATGTAATATTTTTGGTACTAAATTAAATTATGAACATCTAAAACGGGCTTTAAAGTCAAAAAATTAATATTAGATATAAAGGATAACCATTGAAGACGCTCACAAATTTAAGTTAAAGTAGGTATAAATGGTAATATATCAAATTAAAATTTGTAACAAGCTAAGTTTATAATGTGGCTGAGAAGACTGCAAAAGCAGTAATTAAACATGAAAATGCACGATGCCATTTTGAAAATAAAGGCAGATTTAGCCAACGAATAATCATAACAATTTGTTTACTGTAGGTATAACTATAAACACAACTAGTTAAAATACGTTCGGTCTGTTGGTAACGTTTAGACAACGTTTCGGTTCCAAGTTGTATAAGTCATAACTCTGAATGTTCAATTATGTTAACATTTATGATTGTGATTCCGACGAATGGAAATATGCGCAGGCGTGTTTGTTGTTTTTTGAATTGTAGGACATAAAAGGTACGGGTACATTTTTATTGAAACGTTTTTTTAACAATTTTTTTATGAAACCCCGATAAACCGATAAAAGGAAAAGTAACATAAGTTAGAATAACACATAAAAACATCAATCACTCGCTTTTGATATACGTTATACACGAAATATGTGACAAAATTCACGAATAAAACTTATTCACTGTGATTTGAAAAAACGAACTTAAGTAAATGAATTTGATCATTCAAACAAACAAAATTTCGATTGTTCCTAAAACTTAAAATTTCAATGAAATTCAGATATGACCTCTTGTTACATCTATGTAATAGTTTAGAGCATTGTTCTACAGGGTATCCCACCGGGAACCAAATCGATCTAGAAATACATATAGAAAACTATACATAGGAGAATTCTGAAAATTGGGCAGTATAACTATGTCGACGGGGGCAGATGAGGTATAATATTATAAGTTATTGACACTTCCGGTTATACCGAAAGTAGATGTTAACTTGCTTATTTCAAATGGAACGTATGTATTATTACAGTTTTGTGTTTTACGTAAAATTTCAACTAGACTTTTTGTATTATGTCCTATATCTAATTCTTACCCTTGTGACTTATTTAAGGTTTTATGTCAAAAATAACGTTTGCGGGATCTAAAATCATTTCAAATTTTCCTATAAGGAAACGTTCATTAATTGATTTAGATACTATTTCTATCTCAAAAATAGTCATTTTATATATAACTTTGAACTGGTTCGGTAAATATTAATACAAGGTGTTCAAAATATCACATCAAACATGAAAATGAGAAAACTGCCAAAGTCAATATTTTTCAAATAGAAACCCCAATATAAGCAATAAAAATAGGAATAAATTTGTATAAGGTTGTATAGGAACTTTCCTTGTCTAAGGTTGTCTAAAATGTTTAGTTTTTGAAATATTGTCAAATGAGTAAACTGCATACGGTAATTTTATTGCAAGTTTTAAGTTTAAATACATCTTGATTAATTATTAACAATTTTAAATAGATATCTCAAGATACCAACTCATTCATTATGAGTTTTTGATTTTCATCACTTACTAGTTTAAAATTATGAATAACAATGCCGGGGGTTTAACTTATACACAAGTGACACATTTGCCAATCGCTTTTCTCAAAAATGTTTAAGATAATTTGGATCTGTTAAAGCAGTGGTGGTCGTTAACAATGAGAATATTGAAATTGCTATTTTGGGATGTTTTGCCGCAAATCCAATACCTACGTATAGAGAACAGAATTTTCAATAATCTTGGCATTTCAATGTTTATTGTGCAATCAGGAACGGCGCCGTTGTGACTTTGAATTGAATGGTTAGCTAAGTATTCGAATTTGAGAGATATTATGCACAATATTCTTATTACCTTTGCAGGTGTCGGCTATATGAACATATAGCGTGATTTGGAAGCCAACAAGAAAATTTGACACTCGCTGATTATAGAAACATTTCCAATTTTTATCAACTGAGAATGGAATTGGTGACGATATTAGATCCTTTTGGAGCTTTGTTAATTCCACTCGTAGAAATGTGAAACTGCCTTCTGAGATGTTTCTCAACGCAGATAGAGCGAACACTGGACAGTCCGTGGTTAACCTCTTTTCTAGACACTTTTCATCTGTCTATACTACCAATAATACGTTTATTCCCGAACGTCTCAGTGTCAACGACATCAATTTTACAAACTTAAATATTTCTATATCTGAAATTTTTGAAAAACTTTCAGGACTTGATCCAAATAAGGGGCCAGGGCCGGACGGACTTCCTCCTAGTTTTTAAAACAGTGTAGTTTTGTGCTGGCAAGGCCACTGCATGCTATTTATAATAAGTCTTTGCAGACTGGTTGCTTTCCTGATTTTTGGAAGTCCAGTTTTATCACACCTATTCATAAGTCTGGAGATAAGCATGACATCAGTAATTATAGACCAATCAGCATTCTTAGTGTGATTCCCAAGGTGTTTGAGAAGATTATAATTCAGTACATCCAACCTCTTCTGAATAATTCAATTATAGACCAGCAGTACGGATTTCTGCCCGGAAAATCAGCGGAACTTAACCTTGTCAAATACGTGAATTTTATTCTCGAGTCTTTGGAGGGTGGATCGGAGGTGCATTCCATATATACGGACTTTTCTAAGGCGTTCGATCGGGTTAACCACAATATTCTATTGGTAAAATTGGCCGAGGTTGGCATCAGTGGGAATTTTCTCAAATGGGTCGGTAGCTATCTCACTGATAGAGTCCAGTACGTGAAAGTTAACGGCTTTGTGTCCAACGAAGTTCATGTCTCATCGGGAGTTCCCCAGGGATCTCACTTGGGACCGCTATTTTTTAATATTTTTGTTAATGACATCGCCAGCTGCTTCACCTCTAGCGATTTCCTCTTATTTGCTGATGACCTCAAGCTATTTAAAAAAGTGAACAATAGTGAAAACTGTGATCAATTACAATCCGATCTCAACGCATTTCATGCATGGTGTGTTCGAAATGATATGCACCTCAATATTGACAAGTGCTGTGTGATTTCCTTCACAAGATCAAGACATACCATACCTTTCAACTACACCTTAAATCAGTCATCACTGAAGTCGGTTGATATGGTTAAGGATCTTGGAGTCTTGCTTGATAGCAGATTGACCTTCGCTCCTCACATCTCCTCTATGGTTTCTAGAGCACTGAAGGTTCTCGGATTTATAAAGCGATGTTCACGAGAGTTCACGAGCGTTGTTTCACTCAAGCTGCTGTATACAAGTTTGGTGAGGCCTTCTCTTGAGTACGCCTCTGCTGTATGGTCACCGAATTATTCCATTCATAGGCAGAAGATCGAACAGGTACAGCATAAATTTCTAAGGTACATGGCCTACAAATTGCATATTCATTTTACTCTGGAGGACCGTGTGGAACTGTATGCCGATTTGCAGAAATATCTTAACATTGATTCGCTTACCGATCGACGTCTGAAACACGATTTAGTCTTGCTGTATGATATTATCAACAGCAACGTGAGATGTCCTGATCTGTTGAGTGCCATAGGAATTCACATTCCGTTTCAGTCCACCCGCACAAGACGTTTATTTTATCAACCGTTCACCAGAACAAATTACGGCTGTAACTCGTTTTTGGCCCGTTCGGTGAGAATGGCGAATGATAATCAGGATTCCCTCGATTTTTTCACCATCAGAAGTGCTTTCTTGAGGTCGGTAAAACAGCTCTTTTAGTTCTTTAAATCTTAAATTGTAAACTTATCATTTGTAAACATTTATATATATTTATATTTTTTCAAGATTTTTAAGTCGATACGTTTGTGTGCTTTTATGTATTGTTATTTTTAAAATTTAATGGGTGTATGCCCGTAAATAAATAAATAAATAAACATGATGGCGCACCTCCACATGGTGGATACGTAATAGATGATTATTGCGAAACCGTTTTGACGATCGGTGGATAGCCAACAATGGTGCTTTGCTTTGGCCACCACATTCTCCAGATCTTTCTGTGCTTGATTTTTTTTTTTTTATTTAGGGCACAATTAAAAATCGAGTATATAATACGCTCGTAACAACTATGGAAGATTGTATGCAGCGAGTGCGAAATGAATTTGTAAATTTAAGACGTGAGTCCCTAAGAAGAGCGACTCATGAACAATAATTATTGTTGCTTAGATGCGCAAAATGTCGCGATGTCCAAGGTCGTCAATTCAAACATTTACTTTAAAATAATTGCCCTACATTTAGTGTTAACCTTTTTTTAATTAAATATTACATTGGTATCTTGAGATACTTAAAATTGTCAATAATTTGTCTGATGGTTTCCGTTTCTGTCTGAGAAAAGTGATTGGCAAATGTGTCACATGTTCTTGATATTAATTTATTACATTGTCAATAAATAATAAATAAATTTAAATAATGCCCCGGCATTGTTATTAATAATTTTAAGCTGGTAGGTAACAGCGTCATAATGACAAGCTTTTGATTTTCATTGCCGTATAGCTATCTAGATGTATATAAACTTAAAACTTGTAATAAAATTACCGTATACAATTTACTCATTTGGCAATATTTCAAAAACTAAACATTTTAGAGATAAACAACCTTATACAAAATCACCCTTATTTTTATCTATCAAATATTGGGGTTCCTATTTCCTATGGAACAACATGGATTTTTTCATAGGCGATCTACTACGACAAATCTAGTTGAATTCCTACAGGCGGCAATTCCTGCTGTTAGTTTGGGCAAACAGGTCGATGTTGTTTATACGGATTTTTCGAAGGCTTTTGACAAGCTCAACCACAATGTAATAAAAATAAAATGAACGGGATTGGGTTACATGCGAGCCTAATAACTCTCTTTGACTCATATTTATCAAATAGACGCCAGTTTGTTGAGTATGGTGGCTTTAGATCTCCTGAGTTCGTGGTCACTAGCGGTGCTCCGCAGGGAAGTAACCTGGCTCCATTGATTTTTGTTATTTACATTAGCGACATTGTTCACCAGTTCACGAGTCAATGTCTCTTATTCGCGGATGATTTGAAGGTATTTCGGACTATCTCAGAACCTTCCGATTGTCATGCTCTACAGAGCGATCTAAATGGTTTGGCAGAGTGGTGTGTGGAAAACCATCTACCACTGAATATCAACAAATGCAAATGTTTAACAATGTCTAAATGCCGTAGTCCACATGAATTCGATTATCGGATATACGAAGATTACTTAGTTAGATGTGTGCTTACCAGGGATCTTGGGATCACAGTGGATTCTGATCTATCGTTCAGTGATCACATAACGGATATATGTTGCTGTGCTCTGCGTAACTTGGGATTTATACTGAGAGTTACTTCGGGATTTGAGAACATCGATTGTCTTATCGCCCTTTACTATGCACTAGTTAGAAGCAAGCTCGAATATGCCACAATTGTATGGTCTCCTATATACCAGACCCATATTCAAAAACTTGAGAAAATGCAACGCAAATTCTTAAAGCATCTTTGTTTTAGAGTTGATGGCCACTTTCCCTCACGAGGTATCGAACATAGACAGCTACTCGACAGATTTAATTTCGATTCTCTCGAATTCCGGCGAGTATTCAGTTTTTAATTATTTCTATTTAAACTGATCAATTCTCTAATTGACTGTCCCCGACTTCTTTCGCAACTAAAATTTTAACGCTCCTGAATACCATTCTCGTAACCCATATTTATTTCAACCACCCCGATCTCGCCACAATTATGAAGGGAAAACACCACTGACAAGGGTTTGCACACTGTGTAACGGTTGCTGCTTAAATAGACATGTAAATTATTTCGGCGGAAGTGTTTCCTCCTTTAAACGTGAACTGGGAGAGTATTTAAGGTCAGTCCATTGGTAGATGCTTTTCTGTATCACTGCTGGTCATGATGGTTCTAAACTTTCCCGTGTGTGTTAATTTGATTTAAGTTATAATTAATTTGCACCATTGCCATATATTTTTCATTTTGTATTTTTCTGTTATTTTTGGATAAGTTATGCATAATATGTTTTGTCTTGTAATTGGGCGTAAGCCTGTTAGACATAATAAAGATTATTATTATTAAAATATTGACTTTGAGTTTTCTCATTTTCATGATTGATGTGATATTTTGCACACCCTTTATTAATATTTACCAAAAAAGTTCAAAGTTTTCATAAAATGATTATTTTTGAGATAGAAATAGTATCTAAATCAATTAATTAAAGTTATAGTTTCCTTATATGAAAATTTTATAATGTTTTTAGTTGAAATTTTACGTAGAATCCAAAACTGTAATAATATATAAGGTGTTCCATTTGAAATAAGCAAGATGACACCTACTTCTGGCAAATAATAATAAATACTATAAGAAGCTCCACTAGAGGCTCAAAACGGCATCGATTCGTCGTATTCCCAGCTAGATTTCTGGCCCGCTACTATGTTGTACTATATCTATATAGTATACTATAAGATACTATACTATAACAATGCAGGCGGCGAATTGCTTTGAAGACATGAAGATGAGACGTACCGACACGATGAGAACCGACTGTATAAACTGTGGTTCTGGTATAACCGGAAATATCAATATCTTATTATATTATACCTTATCTGCAATGTTAACGATATTCATAATTTATAATATAACTGTTTTTTTTTTATATTTTAATAAATACATTATTAATAAAAATATCCATATCAATGATTTCATAAACTAATACGAAACGTAAAATTAATATTACGTTACTTGGCTGAACTATTTTATCTTGTTTAAAGGCTCTATACCAGGCAAATTCCTTATGACCGCCAATTTAGGAGATGGCGCCGAGGAACAACTTACGAAACTTGCAGAATTACAACCCGGTCGCCCTTTGATGGTCATGGAATATTGGATAGGGTGGTTTGACTATTGGGGCGCTGCTCATTCTGGAAAAACAGATGGGAAAGCTGAAAGCGTTTACAGGAGAATTCTTAATCAGAATGCGTCAGTTAACATTTATATGTTCCATGGTGGCACTAATTTTGGATTTACTAACGGAGCAACATTAGGTAAATTAATTTCAAATAAAAACAAATTACTTTTGTAAATGTATACATATGGATTTTTTGTTGTTGTTTCTTCGGGCTAAAGTTTAGAGTCCAAGAAAGTTAATATCGCTCTTACAACATATGGTTTACTCTTTTAGAATAATATTGTAAAAAGTATAAACATTAAATAATTATGTTTTATTTTTGTATAAAATTTCGTTCTAGTTTTGGAAGAATAATTGATTATGAAATATATATTCACACAATATCTCTGTCGCTCTTATTTTGCCATTAGTGTATAAAATACAAACACGAGTAAAATAATTAAAGAACAATAGAAACACACTTAAAATTGAATCACAGAAATATGAATTAATTGGCCATGATAACACTAAAAAAACTAAATGACCCTAATTTATTGCTAATCTAAGGAATATCTAACACTGGTAATGCAGTAATTTATTTCAAGAAGTTTAAATAGCTAATTAAGGAGGCAGGGCGATTAAATTATATATATGTAGGTACAAATATTATTTAAATTTTAACTTTAAACTGCCGAGATATATTCTGTTGGCA
This sequence comes from Apoderus coryli, assembly GCA_911728435.2. Lineage (NCBI taxonomy): Eukaryota > Metazoa > Arthropoda > Insecta > Coleoptera > Attelabidae > Apoderus > Apoderus coryli. The sequence continues at coordinate 1,126,665 of OU452206.1, read as the reverse complement.
AAATTCTTTTGTTAATATTTTTTTTACTTTCATAGTTCTGAAATTGATTCACAGTTTAGTGTTGCTTTAAATAAATATTTCACAGATAGCTGATACTCCTATGTGTTTGTGTTGTTTGTGGGGTAAACAACTTTTAAGGCTCATTTAAGTTAAATGACAACCATTGGAAGCTTGTAAATGGTAATGGGTAAATGCGTAATTTCATGAATAACAATATACTGTAAAAAATGACAATATGTTTTGTTCTCTTGAACACGATTTTAGTTAAAACCTATATTCGATAGCTCTCAAATGAGAGATCAAAAATGGACTTGGGCAATTAAACGAACTGTCCAGCACAAAAGTCACGTGAGTCTAAATTCTAGAACTGGTTCGCGTTATACCTTATTATCCGATTTAAATCACAAAACACATTTAAATTTGCTTTGAAATGCCCTGCAGGCAAAGTAAGGCAACGGTATCATTAGTTAATCCGGTTTTAATAAAATATTGGCAATAAAACAAAAAATTGAAAAGTTCACTTGACAGCGGTTCAAGTCAGGCATTAGATAATAAAATTATTACTCACACATAATACTATTTTGGCCGTAAGGCGTGCACACGTTAAGAACGGCGGGCGAAATTTCGGCCGGCAATCCCCTGGCCTACATGCCCAAAGCAAAGGGTCAAGTTTATGACACGTAATTTAAGCCAAGGTTATAAAGTTTATGATTTTGGATTTTCCCAGTGTACCTGCATATATAATAATTGGTCTAAAATGACAAACTTAATATTAAAATACTTAGACCACTTATATTCTTCGTGACCAACGGCTAGATAACATCCATATTGCATCTATGATGTCAATTTCAGTAGTAAAGAGTTCACGTGGTTAAAACTTGCTTCTTGTGGAAAAATATATAGGTATATTTAATAAACAAGAATAATTAAAGAGTGGTGAAGTACGTTGCAGGTGCATCAAGAAAAATTTGAAGCTTTTGGCTAAATTGTACACTATTGGTACTGAATATACAGTAACCAGGAGTCACAACCATGAACCAGATGAAAGTTCTTAGCAAAAAAAAAATTGTTACAACCGCATGCAAGCGAAAAGCTCAGGACATATCGGAGAATCCTGCGAAAATCATAAAAAGCGTGCTTTCCACAAATTTGCCGGAGGAGTTGACAACCGCGGATATAAATCTAATAATATATGCCTGTCTTATATTGTTTATTAACAAATAGAACACCTGACATATAAACTAAACGTTTTTCGTTGACTAAATCTAAAATTTTGGAAAAATTTAATATAGTTTCCAAAAACAAAAATTAATGGTTGAATCAAGCGTGGCACAGAAATATTCTTTATGATTAAGCCAAATATATGTATAAAGACAAAAACTCTATAGAAAGAAAATTATTTATTCTTTATTTATACTTTTGTACTTACCTACTTAAAATCATCTGAAGTACCTAGAGGATTGTTTTATATCCGATTTAATGTCATACAAACCAAATAATGAACTGCCAGATAAATATGCAGACTATTAGATTAATATATGCCAGACGAAAATCCAACAATAAAAGAATCACAAACGCTTATTAATCATTTCATTCAAAACTGAAATTTTCATTTTATTCTTCTCACCATTCAATATTTATGTTTATAGAAATATTAAAATAATTGCAGATCGATGCATATTTATAAATATGCTTCCGTAATTAAATGTGTCATTTATAAATATTGTAATATTTTATTTTACCTGCTCGCTTTGGCCGAATTAAAAGATAAGAACAATGTAGGTACAAAAATATTTTTTTTTAAACTAGAACAAATTTTCTTTTTTAGTTTTCTTGCAATTATTTAAAAACCTATTCTAAAACAAAAAAATACACTTTTTATCATCTACTCGAAAATGATGCAAATACTCTGTTAAATGTTTGGTTTTTCGTAAATCATCAATAACTTTGTGTTTTCTTATGGGCGCCATATTGCAGGCCTCTGGATCTATCAACTGGTTACGGGATGCTCGAATTTTCCATCATTTGGCACCAGTTCAAGATTTGCACCTACCCCTAATTATCTTATTTTTCGGCCAGAGTCTAAAATTATAGTATATTTCAATATCAAAACTTTTTTAGGTAGACTCCAAAAATAATAACATTTTGATGATTTAAAATATGTAATTATGTGATATACAACCGTCCCAATAATATTTTAACGGTTTTACCTTGATTGATCCTTGACTTACATGTCTAAAGTTTTATACCTTTCTAAATTTTAGCGTGGTTATTCCCTGTATATAGCGGAAGTAATCTAAAGGAAATCAATTAAAATTATAAAAATATATAATAAAGTCCCATCACAGTGACAGGCTAAAAATCTAAAAACTTCATATTTTCATTTCATCTAAATTTGAAACTAAATGTGTCTTGACTTCTATTCTCTTAATATACAGCTCTAATACTTAATACTTGCTTTATTTATTAGGCAATGCCTTGCTGGATAATGCAAATTTCGACGCAATAACGACTAGCTATGATTATGATGCTCCGGTAGGGGAAGATGGGTCTTATCGTGCAAAATACGATATGGTCAAAAGCATGTTAGCTACACACAATCCAGTAAAAACGTTTACTCCAGAAAAACCCGAAGCAGGAGTAGTATTCACATATCCAACATTAACCATAAACAAGCAAATATTGTTCCATAACTTAATACAATACAATGCTCCATATACACTGACAAGTACCAATGTTGTATCTATGGAGAACATCAACATAAATGGTAATTCTGGACAAGCTGATGGATACATTTTATACCGAAAGGAGAATTTTGATTTTGCAGCTGGGGCTATTTTAAAAATTGGAGGTATTTAGATAAATATATTAATTTAAGAATTTGTGTGGTAACGTTTTCTAAGTGATATTATTTATAATAATAATAATAATAATGACTTTATTGTGATATAGTAGATTATTATTATTTATATATATTATTATTTAATTTGAGTGGTAGTCTTTGCTGACTAGTTAATAGATAACTGTGTTTCTTGGGTTGATCAGCAAATCTTTTTGAATAAAACTATTTTACGTTATGCCAAGCTTTCGATATATTTTTATATCTTATTCAAAAAGATTTGCTGATCAACCCAAGAAACACAGTTATCTACTATTATTTATATATATTATTATTATTATTATAAGCAGATTTGCTTAGATAAATGTCCATTTCAGTAGCAGATATGTTATGCACGTTAATTCATGTCAAAAACGAATCGCATGTCAAAGTTATGTTCATTAAGCGAAATGGTCTGTATTTTCGATGTTTCTTAAAATGCAAGATTTAAAAAAAAAAATCATCAGAAGGAACTATTTTTGGTGAAATTATTTTCTGAATTAAATAATATGTCATACATGCAGCACATTTTATTGCTGTTTAAAACTATTTAGGACTTTTTATTTTTCTGTCAACCTGAATATACCGTAAAACTATTCCTTCTCTTAAATCATTTTATTATGTATTTTCAGATAGTTCTTAGTCATATTAGTTAAAATATGATGTATGTTTCTCAAATAAAATATCATTTCTTTTTTAATCTAGTGGTGTCGAGTCACAATGATAGATCTTAAGAATTATTGTTACACAAGTTAAAAATAAACCAGGCAAGAAGATTTGATATGTTTCTACCCATTGGTTATTGAAAATGAACTTGCCTATTTAATTAAATTACAATTAGGTACTAAGATCTAATTTAAAATATTCTTGCTGATAATCCATTACAAAATATCATTGGATGATTGTTTACTATTCTAACTCGAATAAAATTACAAAATTCTAAAAATACGTAAATAATTTTTATATTTAAGGGTTTGTTAAAAATGTCAAAATTAGCTACATGATAGACCTAAATTGCACTGGGTGTTTATTTAAAATAAAAATAGTTGTGAACTACACAACTACTGCAACTAGCAATATATGCATAATAAACTGAAAAAATCAAATGGGTAAATTTAGTCTGTTACTTTGGTGAAAAAACAGTTTTTGAAAACTAGTTTCAGTTGAAAAAATGTTTTTTTAACCTCATCTCCCGATTGCCGGTCAGGTGTTCTACTACCGGGGCACACAGTAGAACTCTGTTATATCCTATTGTCACCACTAGTAAGCCCGAATTTCCTGAGCAGGAAATTTTTATTTTCAAATTGATTGTTACATAATGTAACAAGACTTTAATTAAATTGGAAATTTGACTCCAACTACCATGCTTTCACCAGATGAACCGTTTCGTTGATCCACAACTCATAAGTGGTGTTCGGCAGGTTCAGTGATTCAAATTGCTAATATCTATGAATATAGAGCTTATAATAAGTATCACACTAGTGTTTACACGAGACGTACCGCTTCCCGTCCCGTATTGGCAATATATAATGGAGTTTTACTTCTTGTCGGGCCATAGTTTGTGATCTTTGTTTCACCGGCATCTTGCCAGCTCAAACATAAGATGTCCCCATATACATCATGTTATCAATTAATAGTTCGGGCTACTTTGAGCCCTTTTCATAAATATTGGATATTTGAATCTCATAGCCTGCTTATCACCACTGACGAGTTGTGGATCAACGAAACGGCGTGTCTGGTGAAAGCATTGTAGTGTGAGTCAAATTTCCTATTTAATTAAAGTCTTTTTTATTATATAACAAGTAATTTGTATTTTGTATCTGTCATCTGCTAAAAAAGCGGTAAGGTCTTATTAAAAGAAATTGTTTTTAAATTATATAAGGACACGTATGCGATACCGTTATGGTAATGGTTAATGGAGAAATTATTGGTCCGAAAAAACTTGAAAGTTCATCAGACTTAAATGGATTTGGATTCTGGAGACTTAAAGATTCTACTATAACATTAACCAATACAGCAATTAAGGGTGCAACTGTAGATTTATTAGTAGAAAACTGGGGTCGCATGAATGGAGGAAAATATTTCCAATATAACCACACCCAAAAAGGATTATGGCAAGGTGAGTATAAAAATTAAGTCTGTTGAAAAATCTAAATAATTATTCATATTAACAATGTTGATTATTATTTGATTCCAGTTATAACATTTTTGAGAAAGCTATAAAGTATATTAGAATTAATTTAAGATCAGGAGCGTCATAGTGGCCTATTTTTAAGCAATTGGGTTATATGTCATTGCCCAGTATTTACATATATAACCAAGTTCTTGAAATTCACAAAACGAAGGACAAGTTTCCTACCAATTCAGACTACTACTCTTATCTTACTCGAGGTGCCGATAACATCAGAATCCCTGCATTAAGAATTCGTTTGTCGAGGAAAAATTCTCTTGATGTTGGATTATAAAATAAGTTACCTAAGTCTATTAAAAATTTACCTATAACTTAATTCAAAATGTTGTAAAAACTTATTTTAAAAAAGAATGTTTTTATAATGTACAGGAGTATATGGACGCCTCCGTAAGTTTATCACTCTAAATGTTGGTCATACTTTTTTGCAATTTTGTTTGTAACTTTGTGTATTTTACATATGCGGGTATTATGTGATGATATTATTTTGCTAGTGTAGTATATATGTATATTTAATTTGAGAGATTATAGCAGGTTTTTGACTTTTTGACTTAAGTTCACTAATCACTCTTGATAAAAAAAAATTGTGTAAAATACAGAACTATAGACTTAGATCCTATTGGTTTCTGATTTTTGCATATTATGCATAACACAAACTATAGTCGGTTCGGAATCCTTGTGCTAAATTAAATTATTATGGGTTCTCGCTTGAATCTGGCGGGTTTATTGATTCCTTTTTATCCAATAGAATGCAGCAAATTTTCTCAAATAAGAAACTCCCCAATCATTGTAATATTCTCTCTGGAGTCCCACAAGGTTCTATATTGGGACCCTTATTATTTTTAATGTACATACTGAAGTCTTTTGTTGCTTGTAGGGTGCAGATTTATGCCGACGATACCCAAATTTATTTCCCATTTAAATTTCATGAATTTCCTAATGCTAATCAAGTTGTAAATGCACTAATCACTCTTGATAAAAAAAATTGTGTAAAATACAGAACTATAGACTTAGATCCTATTGGTTTCTGATTTTTCCATATTATGCATAACACAAACTATAGTCGGTTCGGAATCCTTGCGGATTCACACTATAGGTTCGTTTGTATTTATCACATTGAATAATTGGAAAATAACGCTGTCTTGCGGATTCCGCAACTGAAAAGACGAATCGAAGTGGAAAGAGTAGAATTATGTCCAACAGAAAGTGCAAAACTTTGACTGACTGGATATTAACAGTTGGTGTATATAAAACGTATTGGACAATGTCCAAAACAATTTTCTATTGCGTATGCCTATAGGGTCATACATTTGGGTTGGGTAAGTCTATCTGCTTGTGAACTCAGACAGTTCTCATCAGTATGGCTAGGAAAACCATATAGTATGGTGTAAAGTTGTTGTGCCGTCGTATAAAACGAGGGAAGTAGCTGTGTTTCAAGTGAAAACAAGCCTTTCTGGTCGGGAACGGTACCGTCGCTGAGGCGAGGGAAGTAGCTAATTCGATTCGTCTCTTCAGTTGCGGAATACCGCAAGACAGCGTTATTTTTCAATTATAGACTTAGACATTAGCAATTTGACAAACATTACATATACAAACACTTAGGTCGACACGTTAAAATAAATCAGATATATTTTGCATCGAATACAAATTTGATTGAACTTTTCATTAGTTTTGTGGCCATAGTAGATATTGTTAAATTACAGCATTGCTTTATGGATTTTGAGCGACGAATATAAACTTATATCAGTGCAAAACGATGACGTTCCTGGCCAGTTTTTCAATGAATTTTCCTATATTGATTATAGCATATGTCTACTACGTTAACTTACATCCAAAATCTTGACCAACTAAAGTAATGTAATAATTTCAATTAGGGCCTTTAAAAGTTTATTACTTGTCCAATTTTCTGGGTTTCGACATTATGTTGGTTTCGTAGTCGATTTTCACTTAATGTACCGAGCATTCAATTCAATTCAATTTATTTGCTTATGAAATTTTTTACAAATTTACAGCAAAATGTTTGTGTACAATGTAAAATTTAGAAGAACAAAAACAAAAATATCTATTATAAATATAATCAATAACAACCATAACCATAACCACCAAACACTAACCAATGCATATAAAATAGGTGTTATGCGATTCATATATTATACTAATACATACCGTGCTATTACCCTGAAAATTAATAGTGACAGGCGGAGCTGGGAATATTAGGCGCAGTATATAGTGGGTAACTCGAAAGCGTGACCAAATGGAAATCCTCACCAGAACACCTGTCCCTAAATTCATCCAAATAGGGCTGCTTTTCACTTTTCAGTTGTGCGACTGTCATACGTTCAAACTGGTCACCACGGTCAATATAGTTAAACATGCATTTCACCTGTGCTGCCCAGTTATATCTGGCATCAACATCCGTGCCGAGTAAGCTTATTTGTCGCAAAAAGCATTTTTTAGGAAATCTGGAGGAGTCCATCAGCATTAGCTTCTGCAACCAATTCAGTGTTAGCTGGAATAGCAAAGCTATTCACTGAAAGCTTTACAGTACTTGTCTCAATTCGAATTAAGTAGTTTGGGGTTGTTTTAGGCAGTAGGAGCAATCGCTTAAAAAACTGAACTTGCACCCGCTCGATTACATCAGGGTATCTAAGACCCCATACTACCGCGCAATTCATTAATATGCTCAAAATCAGCATTAAGATGATATATTTTAATATTTGTAGATAGTTTAATTAGCAGTTCTATTAATTAATTCAATATTCACGTTGCAGATAGTGTGTATATAAACAACGCTGAAGTTACCGGCTGGAAAATTGTTCCACTAGAGTTTAAGAAAAATTGGGTATCGCATTTAAAAGGCTGGGAAACTTACACTGCTGGAAATAATGGCCCAGCATTTTACGATGTTATTCTAGGGATTACTGACACACCTAAGGACACATACATAAATATGGAGGGTTGGCAAAAGGGTAAGCATATTTATTAATCATTCAAAATAATATATAATTTTTGTTTTATGCCGAAATCAATGCCTACTCTAATTTCTGGATATTATTGTTAATAATAATTGTATGTACGTGGTTTATTATGTAAAAAAGCATATGTAGGAAATATGATGTTTATATGTTAATTATTTTTATATATGATTAGACGAATGTTAAAATGGCTTATTAGTAGCTCCAGTGACAGTGGTCAGTATTCAGCACTCATTTTTTTGGGCGTTTGATACTTTAAACCATCGAGTACTTTGTGCTAAATTAAATTATTATGGGTTCTCGCTTGAATCTGGCGGGTTTATTGGTTCCTTTTTATCCAATAGAATGCAGTAAGTTTTCTCAAATAAGAAACTCTCCAATCATTGTAATATTCTCAAGGTTCTATATTGGGACCCTTATTATTTTTAATGTACATACTGAAGTCTTTTGTTGCTTGTAGGGTGCAGATTTATGCCGACGATACCCAAATTTATTTCCCATTTAAATTTCATGAATTTCCTAATGCTAATCAAGTTGTAAATGCAGAGCTAGATAATTTATACAAAATTTCTGAAAGTCTTAACTTAAAATTGAATGCCAAGAAGTCATATGTTATGTTTTTTGGTAACAAGAATCACATTTTGAATTTAAAACAGAACTTTAAAATAAAGATTAATGGATCTGAGCTTCCCAGTGTCGATACGGCGAAGAATCTTGGAGTTCTTTTGGACACTGATCTTAGATTTTCCTTTCATGTCATGAAGCTTTTACAAAAAATTTTACCTACTGTGTGCCAATAGGTGATATATGCATTTCTGCAATGTACCAGATCAAGTACAAAGAAGGCTTACAAGGAGCAGATCCATATGCTTTTAGACAGTCAGATGATACTGAAAGCGTTGGCTTACAAAGTGAGATCGAAATCGGTGTTGGACTGTATGTATGGAGCTATCAATTAGAGGATCTGATACATTTTGACGATTTGTTTGGGTGTATAATAATGTTTACGGCGTTAACCTAGCGTTTTTGTTTATTAGAGTGAGCAAATGCGGTATCCAACGCACAGGCAGCTTTATAATGTAAAAAATTTAATGACTTCGTGACATACATAATTATTAGTTAGACATGTAATGGCCTCTGTTGTCTCGTTTACAGCAATTCGACGGTTTTCCAGCACCATTTTGTCAACTTAAGCGACGTTATTGTCAGTGATTGTAGTGTTCAGACGTCTCAGTTTTTTTCATGTCCCAAGCGGTATCTAACTTTAAATTTAACTCAACCATGTGATTCTTCAAATATTACATGTGTCAATGGTTTTTGTTGAATTATGGAGTAGGTATTTTGGGTTTGAGGCTTGTGACGATATTTCTTGGCATTACTAATTTGGACGATTAACATTATTTGTTAACATAACATTTAGATTATGTAATACGAGTATAATGTAGGTATTCTATAAAATCACTAAATATCTAATGGGCCGGCAATAAGAAAAAAAAAATAGCCATGAGGAATGTAGAAGCCATAAAACAAATTTAAATACTATATACACATTAACTAGCAATATCATATCCAATAGTTTATCATTTTACCTGTTAATTTTATAATTGCAGGTATTGTTTTTGTTAATGGTATTCTAATTGGAAGATACTGCAAACTCGGACCTCAGCAAACGTTGTATATACCAGCTCCATTTTTAATCACTGGATATAATTATATTATAATATTCGAGCATTTTGCGCCACCTTCAAAGGCTACAGTTAGTTTTTCTGATAAAATGATATACGCAAACTAAACAATATACTTAATTATTGTATATATGCTATAGATAGTTATTATAGAAAATGCAATAAAAAATAATTATAAATACTGGGTACTATATTATTATTTATTTATTTATTTTTATTTATTTATTTATTAATCTACGGACAAAGTCCATTATTACAACATGTACAAAACAATAGCATACAACATAATACAGAAATTATAAAACTTACATAACTCTAGACTATCCATTACAATTGAACTTAATAAAAAAAAACAAAAAACCAGCAATTGCGCGACGTACAACAGCTCGCAGGACTCCAACGCTCGCTGATGTTAAGGAATTAATGAATGCTAAATCATTTTAAATTTTAAAAACAAGAATTAGGGAAACCATTCATCTCTAGACCCCCTCCTCAAGCGACCGGCGAACTCACCAAATGGTGCGAAGAAATCGATGGTATGATTAGAACAACGATTCGCCAGTCGCGCCACTCTGGTGACAAAGGTATTCATAGCGTAGTTCGCGCGGTGGAACGAGACGTGAAAGAGATCAGAACTTCTGCTTTGTCTAGGGGGAACACGAAAACCAATCTGGGATAAAAGACTAGAAGATAAAAGAGTATTGTTTAAAATTTTATATAGTATAGTATAGTCAGATCCCTGACAACCCTGCGGGCGCCCAATGTAGCCAACTCCAGCTCACTCAGCAATACGCCGTAGTTGAAGTTAAAATCAACGGGTCGTTCACGGCCGAGTCTAAAATGAACGTACCTCAGAAAACGGTGCTGAACCCTTTCGATACAGACAGTGTGACAAACATAAGATGGAGACCACACCGCAGAGGCGTACTCCAAATGCGGCCTCACAAGGGACGTGTACAGGGCCCTGAATGTACCAATCTGACTGAAATCCCCCGAACAACGTCTGATGAAGCCCAACATCTTAATGGACCGCGATGTCGCGCGCCTGATATGGTCGGTGTAGCTCAGTGAAGAATCCAAGTAGACACCCAGATCCTTGACCAAAGTCTTATAATCCAAAGCGTCCCGGTCAATAAAGTATTCGTGAAAAAGTGGATCCCTAGTACGGTTAAAATTAACGCAAAAGCACTTCGATATATTCAAATCCAACCCATTCGCCTCGCACCAATGAACAAGCCGAATAACATCCTCCTGCAAAAGGTAGCAATCGGATGCCTGAAATCCAAATTGATCGGAGATCACCAATGGCCCCAGAGTGGCCGTCAGATAACGAGTGATCAGGTTTTCGAATAGTTTCGGAATTGAATTCAATATACAGACCGGTCGGTAATTTGTTACTTCATTTCTGTTGCCGAATTTAAAAATAGGGGTAATGAAACTAGTTTTCCATAATACAGGGAAAGTGCCAGTGGAGACCGAATGATTGAAAATAATTTGAAGCGGTCTAGCAAGCGAAAAGCTACAATTCCTGAGAAGCAAGGCTGGGATTCCGTCGGGACCGGCCGACTTCCTCACTTCCAAGCCAACAATTGCCTCCAAAATATCTGAGAGAGAGATGTGATGATCGGAAACATTCACCAGGGTGTCCCCGACACAGCCAACCGGAGAGTCAAGACATCTGTCGTTATACACTGATTCAAAATACGCAGCAAACAAATCCGCCCCACACTGATCGGCGTCGCTCGTTCGTTCACCCCATGATAGACGCGAGGGCAGGTCTGAAGATCCTCTTTTAAAATTAATGAACCTCCAAAAAGCTCCAATGTTCTGAGGCAGCTCACTCTCAATTGCATTTGTAAAAGACATATAGCAAACGCGAGAAAGGCGATTACATTCACTTCTGAGTCTGCCAAAGTCCGCATAATGGGTCTGCGAGCCTGTGATTTTGAAACGCTTGTGAGCCCTCTTCTTTTCAAATATGAGCTGTTTCAGCTCCAGTGAATACCACCGCGGAAATCGTTTAGAGGAACACCTCTTCTTGGGCACAAAAACCTCGAACGCATCGATTAAGATGTGGTAAAAGGTGTCGACCATGTCATCCACCGACCGATAGGAGAGAAGAAAATCCCAGCGAATGCCACCAAGACGGTCATTCAATGACTCAAAGTCGGCCGACTTAAAATCGTAGTAAAACCTTTCCGCTTGACGAGAAGAAGCCACTTTGTGGGTTCTGAATGGTATATGAACAACCAAAGGAGGGTGATAACTGTCCGGCTCGATCAGAACATCTTCCGCAACGACAACCCTGGAGTCGGGATTGTGGGCCAAGACCAAGTCTATTGTGCACTTTTTTATTTCTTTTTAGACTTGACAAGTAAAATAATTATTATTATTATGTTCTTAAAAAAAAAATCCCTAGGATTCAAAGAATTATTATTATTTAATACGTTTACAAAATTAATTTGAAGAAGACTGTCGAAACGCAAAAAGATTCATCTTAGACCGAATGTAATTAATAATAATATAACAATATAGTATTTCGTTATCCTATATTATAAATAAAATGAACTAGTGCACTTGAGGCACGATTAAGTTGAACTTGTACTTTCCCGACTCAGGGAAAATATTATGAACGTGTTAAAAACAGAATTCTAGGATTATATGCTGTTTACATCAAATAGCTTACTTTTGAAATTTTCCTCCATAGTACTCGATAACATTGCGACTAAAATTTCAGCAGTTAGGTAGTTGGTAATTATATATCTCTTATAGATAGTCAAAATAATTCGTATAAGCGTCGGTGTCGTCATTGGTAGAGTGTACGTTTTGCGCCTGCCACCATGCAAGACTTTAACACATACGCCTGAGTATTTTGTTTTCTATGGAAGGCATTTCACTAGAAGGGACCGCGACATACGCAATATCTCACGAACTACGTGACTGAAATAGCACAGAAATTCTATACGAAGGACATTCACGGGTCATCTTTGGCAAGAGACTTGAGAAAATAACAGGATCAAAACTTCAAATACAAACTAATATATCAGAAGCTGCCAATTTTTATGGATAAGCCATGAACAGATAATGGCAACACCGCAATACAATTACTTACCAGTCTACTGTACAGGGTGGCCCAAATTAGACGTTTTCTTATGGGAACTCATGTTCCTGTCAAAGATTGAAAAAATTAACCAAGGTCCTCCAGGGTCAAATTTTATGAAAAGCTCACTCGTGCAAACTAAATTTGGCTATCTGTAACGGTTAAGCCGCTAGGTGGCGTTTTTCAATTTTGGCCGATTTCTTTTATGGCTTATAACTTTTTTGTTATTTGATATAATTGATTTATGCAACACTTTTCAACGTACAATAATATAATGTGACCTGTTTTATTACATGACCATTCGTAAAGTTACTGTAACTAACATTATGTTTTTCCTTATGGGACACTCTGTATAGTTTTGGATTTTCTTACAGCCCCTAAAAATTCCCTTTTCAAAAATATATAACAAGTTATATATATTTTTAGAACCTAACAATATATATGTGACTTTAAGCACATAAAAATGAAGTATGGCCATGCCTATTAATCCAGTTGCCAAGTTGCAACCCAAAGATTTAGTAAAAACAATTAACCAAACTCATTTATTGTAACAATTACATCAAGGATTTTGTTGACAACAAATGATACATAATATTAAAGTGTCTGTTAGTGCAAGTCAGTTTTCGTTTTCGTAAAAATAAATTGGAATTCGATACGTTCAAAAATCGAATTTTCGCGCCCAAGGCACACAGGATATAATTCCTGGTGAGGGCACGCAAAATCATGATGGCGAAAAGTAAAATTTGACGGGACGACGTGTTGTTATTTTCTTGTAAAGCATTTTTGATAAATAGACAAATTGTTACGTTTATTGTGATGTCATGGTGTTATGAAAGAGAAGTGGTAGCTGTGAAAATATTGGAGAAGACGTCCAGGGGGACCCCCTCATGCAGAGTAAAGAAAACTATCGCGGTAAGTGCCCGGTATTTTGAACAACAAAATTATATCTTGTGTGTGCGATATTTCTTGACAATAAATTTCTATCTGAGTGTTAGCAATTAAAACAAACCATACAGTCCACTAAAGTTTTACTACTTGTGCTAACAGTGTCAACAATATGTAATTTACATAAACTAGAAATAACTATTAACAATCAAAACAATACACAAAAGAGAAAGAAATAATCAACAAATTAACCACAAACAAGATACTAGAAACAACCAGCCCAAAAAATACATGAAACAAACAAAAACACCTGCATATGAGAAAACATTTACCACATAATATGCTCAAATTGGCCACCGTTCTGATCTATACACATGCGGCAACATGTTTGTATAGCATTTATTGCAGATCGTATCTCCAAATTGGTAACTGTGGCAAAAGCATTGTGCAATGCTTCCTCCAACAACTCTCTTGAGATAATTGATTGTAAATTAAGTCTTTAATTCGTCCCCAAAGATAGAAAATCTAAAGGTGTCAAGTCGGGTGACCTGGCTGGCCAAGCTATAGGTCCTCGATTTCCTATCCACTATTAACAAAATGTTCATTTAAGTAGTTAGTTATTACCCTTGATTTATTGGGAGGTGCGTCGCAGGGACGTAGTGATGCCGTTACGGGCCTGTGTTCCAAGGAATTTCCGGGCCCACCCCCTTACCGCCACACCCATTGAAAAACCAAGTACCAATATTTATACGTTTATTAAGAAATCAAACAAGTTTAACCAAAGCACAATTTAAAATATAAAAACTAAAAAATGTACATGCTATTTCTTAACCCGCCGTTACTAACGTACGGTCTCTGAGACCGATAGTAACGAAAACGACGGATAATTTAGCTAATTATTTAGGGAAGGCGCTACACGTCTAGGTAGCTTCCTCTTTTAATGTTGTTTGTTCAGGGTGTAAGCGGCAGCTGCGTGGGTCAGGCCATTTTAGAGTTAATTTAAAATTCGGTCTGTGACACCGACGTTAGTATTCTTTTTTCTTATTTATTATTCTTGAACCTTGTTCTTCAATTTCTTTCTTTTTTTTTTCCTTTTCTTGGGATGGTTCACAAATTTAAAAAAAATAATTTTTTTTTGAAACTATTTTTTTAATCGTTTCATGTCATTTTTTTTTTCAACGTTTCGACTAAACTCGGCTAGTCTTTTTCAAGAAATTCTGAAATTTCGTCTACAATCAGTAACATAAAACACTTAAAAATATAACAATACATGCAATTACATAGAAGTATAAACCATTACGTTAACACAAACAAATACAAAAAATTACATTACCTTTCTTTTCCAATACACAAACTTTTCTTTTTCCTTTTTTTTTTATTATTACATTTTTGTTTTTAAGTAGGTACGTATACACGACCTTGTTCTACAATCTGACAATAAATTTTTAGTAGGATCTGAACAAAATTTTAAATGGCAAAACTAATGTGTGATAAAATGATTAAAATTTTTTTTGTTGATACATAGAAAACGAGGGGTGTTCAGAAATTTTTGTTATTATTTATAGTTTTATATGATGTTATTATAGATCTGACTTAGGAATTGAATGTCTGTTCTGTCATTGATACTATGTTCATTCTTTTTTATGTGAATCATCTCCAGCATTTCCCTCTTTTTGTTATTGGCCTCCTTTAATAAAATTGAAGTGGCATCAAAATCAAATTCATAGTTATAAGATTCAATGTGTTTTTTAAGAGCTGTTTTACCGGTTTTGGGATTCCTATGATTTGCAAGACGCTTCTCGAGATATTGTTTTGTTTGGCCAATGTATACTCCTTCGCAACCCTTACAAGGTATTTCATACACAACATGGGTATTTTTAATTTTTGGAGTTTTTGATTTTAGTTTAGTGTATACTTTTGATTTTAGAGTATTATTATTTTTGTGGCAGACAGAGAATTTTTTATAAGTGCATTTTTTGCTTTAGTAATTGCCTCTTCTCGATATTCGGGATCTGTTAACTTGATTGCTCTGTCAGCAAGTCCAATAACAACACTTTTTTTATGGCTAAACGAATGTCAAGTGTTATAGTTTACATATCTTTGAGATCAAGTCGGTTTGGTGTACCACATCGTTCGAATTTTATTATTTGTTCTAATAAGAGTGGTATCGAGAAAATTTATTTGGTTGTTGTTTTCAACTTCTATTGTGAATTGCAATTTTGGATGATAGGAATTGAATACGTTTAGGGTGTTATTGATGTCTTGCTCGGGGATCAAAGCAATACAATCATCAACGTATCTGAAAAAGAATACCGGCCTGGAGTGGAGTGACTGGATAACAGTGCTCTCTAAATCCTCCATCACAATTTGCGCTACAACGCTCGATATGGAAGCACCCATAGCAACACCATCAACCTGTTTGTAAAGTTCGTTTTCAAATTGAAAATAAGTGGTGGATAAGGTAAACTCTATTGCCTTTTTAAATTCAGGGAGAGGAATGTCTGTATGTTTTTTTATTTCATTCCATTTTTTCTCGATTATTTGGAGAGCAAGGTCTATGGGGATATTTGTATATAAGGACACAACATCTAGCGATATGAGGACGTGTTGATCTGGTACGTTTATATGGTTTATTTTCCTTTTGAAATCCCACGAATCTTTTATGTAGTAATCATTGTCATTAATTATATTTTGCAAAATATTTTTTAAGAAGTCTGCTAGTGGCTTTGTCAGAGCTTGTGTACACGATACGATAGGTCTCAATGGCACGCCGGCCTTGTGTAATTTTGGCAAGCCATACAACTTTGGTGGTAAGGAGTTGTGCGGTACTAATTTTTTTGCCAGAATCGGAGAGATGTTACCTTTTTCCTCCCAGTCTTTTATGAATTTATTTTGTTTTGTTTGGAAAGACCCCGTTGGATCGCGGTTAATTTTTTGATATGTGGAATCATCGGTAAGTAAATTATTCATCTTTTGAATGTATTCAGTTTTTTCCATGATAACAGTTTTATTTGATTTATCTGGCAAGAGAATGACAATATCAGGATTGTTTCTTAAGAATAGTTTAGTTTTTTTAATGTTTTGTTCTAATACTTTTTCATTTTTATTTCTACGAGGTTTATTTCTGGTTTTATGATTTGTTATTGTGTTGGTCACATCCAGTCTAATTTCTGTTTTTTGAGCGTTTGTAAGATTTGTAATAGAGTTTTCAATGCCTGAGTCCTAATGCTAAAACTCCCTGTATCTCCATTGGTATTACAGTGTTTGTTAAATTTTCTAAAAAACTTTCCTGTACTTGATTACCATTTTCAGATCCTACCTTTAAATTTCCAATCTTTTTAATATTTTTTTGCTTAATCTTATAAAATAACTTATCATATTTCATATTTTCTTTCTTATCATATTTCATATTTTCAATATCCATATAAAATAAAAAAAAAAGGAAAAAGAGATGTTTGTGTATTGGAAAAGAAAGGTAATGTAATTTTTTGTATTTGTTTGTGTTAACGTAATGGTTTATACTTCTATGTAATTGCATGTATTGTTATATTTTTAAGTGTTTTATGTTACTGATTGTAGACCAAATTTCAGAATTTCTTGAAAAAGACTAGCCGAGTCTAGTCGAAACGTTGGAAAAAAAATGACATGAAACGATTAAAAAAATAGTTTCAAAAAAAAATTATTTTTTTAAAATTTGTGAACTTCATCCCAAGAAAAGGAAAAAAAAAAAAGAAAGAAATTGAAGAACAAGGTTCAAGAATAATAAATAAGAAAAATTATATGGCATGGGTGAAAATATGCCAATGTCTATCTATTCTACAATCAAGCAGCAACATGGAGAACAGGTATTCAAAATGTGTAACGATTTTTCAAAACACTTAAAAGAAAATCGCTAATCAAAAAAATAGGAAAATATTTCTACTACGTTGTAGATGCGAAAATCTTAGTTCCTAAAAACCAATTTAATACATTTCCAACCAATAAATAAAAGTTTACAGCATTGTTTTAAAAACTTATTAAATGATTTTACAAGTAGAATTCTAAACTTACTAATTTCCGATAATCATTACAATCTAAATGTTCTGCTCAATACTAAAGAAAAAATCAAAGAGAATTTACGCACTAATTTGCCTGCTAATATTTTTAACCAATATATGGATATTGAAAATATGAAATATGATAAGTTATTTTATAAGATTAAGCAAAAAAATATTAAAAAGATTGGAAATTTAAAGGTAGGATCTGAAAATGGTAATCAAGTACAGGAAAGTTTTTTAAAAAATTTAACAAACACTGTAATACCAATAGAGATACAGGGAGTTTTAGCATTAGGACCTAATTTTGGGTTAAATTCGGAAAATGTTCGAGAAACTGACTGTCATCAAATTATCTCTAGCATTGAAAACTCTATTACAAATCTTACAAACGCTCAAAAAACAGAAATTAGACTATATGTGACCAACACAATAACAAATCATAAAACCAGAAATAAACCTCGTAGAAGTAAAAATGAAAAAGTATTAGAACAAAACATTAAAAAAACTAAACTATTCTTAAGAAACAATCCTGACATTGTCATTATCTTGCCAGATAAATCAAATAAAACTGTTATCATGGAAAAAACTGAATACATTCAAAAGATGAATTAATAATTACTTACCGATGATTCCACATATCAAAAAATTAACCGCGATCCAACGGGGTCTTTCCAAACAAAACAAAATAAATTCATAAAAGACTGGGAGGAAAAAGGTTACATCTCTACGATTCTGGCAAAAAAATTAGTACCGCACAACTCCTTACCACCAAAGTTGTATGGCTTGCCAAAATTACACAAGGCCGGCGTGCCATTGAGACCTATCGTATCGTGTACACAAGCTCCGACAAAGCCACTAGCAGACTTCTTAAAAAATATTTTGCAAAATATAATTAATGACAATGATTACTACATAAAAGATTCGTGGGATTTCAAAAAGAAAATAAACGATATAAACGTACCAGATCAACACGTCCTCATATCGCTAGATGTTGTGTCCTTATATACAAATATCCCCATAGACCTTGCTCTCCAAATAATCGAGAAAAAATGGAATAAAATAAAAAAACATGACATTCCTCTCCCTGAATTTAAAAAGGCAATAGAGTTTACCTTATCCACCACTTATTTTCAATTTGAAAACGAACTTTA
Organism: Apoderus coryli; assembly: GCA_911728435.2. NCBI lineage: Eukaryota > Metazoa > Arthropoda > Insecta > Coleoptera > Attelabidae > Apoderus > Apoderus coryli. Next base: position 1,107,766 of record OU452206.1, on the reverse strand, counting down.
CAAACAGGTTGATGGTGTTGCTATGGGTGCTTCCATATCGAGCGTTGTAGCGCAAATTGTGATGGAGGATTTATAGAGCACTGTTATCCAGTCACTCCACTCCAGGCCGGTATTCTTTTTCAGATACGTTGATGATTGTATTGCTTTGATCCCCGAGCAAGACATCAATAACACCCTAAACGTATTCAATTCCTATCATCCAAAATTGCAATTCACAATAGAAGTTGAAAACAACAACCAAATAAATTCAATTCAATTCCTATCATCCAAAATTGCAATTCACAATAGAAGTTGAAAACAACAACCAAATAAATTTTCTCGATACCACTCTTATTAGAACAAATAATACAATTCGAACGATGTGGTACACCAAACCGACTTGATCTCAAAGATATGTAAACTATAACTCTTGACATTCGTTTAGCCATAAAAAAAGTGTTGTTATTGGACCTGCTGACAGAGCAATCAAGTTAACAGATCCCGAATATCGAGAAGAGGCAATTACTAAAGCAAAAAATGCACTTATAAAAAATTCTTATCCACAAAATTTAATACAAAAAATTTTCAAAAAAAGAATTCACAAATTCTATAAAGAGAGTCCCAATAGCAATCTATTTGCAAACAGTAATAACAAAGATTAATCTACACAATAGATAGTCAGCCCAATGCATTAAAATCAGAACATCTCTAAGTATGCCTGCCACTACGTGGCGTATACTAGCGTGTACAGCATAGAGCAGTATTGTCACAGCCAGAAACCGTTTTGTAGTTTATTAATATCAGAAACAAAACGCAACGTATAACAATTATTTACATCATTTGCAACAGATATGCACCGGCAATGCTGTATTGTCAGAGAGAGAAATTGATGAAATTCTGTATTAATCTGGAGGGGATACGCAGGGAGGGTAGAAAAAAAAACAAGCGAATGTGGTGTGTGTCGTGCTGTTGCCGATTCGTCGGTTTACCACAAGAAACACACAGGGTGATTTATTACAAGTACAGTATTGAAATAAAAGCCTAATCTCTATGAATTAAATTTAATATAATAATATTTAATCCATGTCATACATGTTTCAAGACTAGACCAGTCCCATGATCAGTGGCGAACAATCGTTAAATGAAAAGCTTTTAGATAGAAACATACTTTTGACTCCATTGTAATAATTTGTTGATGAATATAAAAAAATCTAAATATCTAAAAGCTAAAAGATTTTGATTTAATTATTGCTCGCCACTGATTATGGGACTGGTCTAGTCTTGAAACATGTTGTATGGCATGGATTAATGATTATTAAGTATAATAAATTGATTTCGTGGATATTAGACTTTTATACCAATACCGAAATCAAGTAGGTATTAATGTACATTATTCTTTGTCAAAATTATAACTCCACTTAAGAATGGACTAGGTACTTTTTCAATTTATTACATATATTTTAAATATTTCACGAAGACAATGTGGCAAAGATGTAACAAGATTGTTGTAGATCTTATAATACCTATAATAAAAAATTATCAGTGCTACCTATATTATATTAGGTATACCTATTATAATAGTATGTCTCTGTTATTGTGATTTTCATTGTTTTCATACCTACTGATTTTGTTTTGAAGAGAATTAATATATTAAATTAAATTTAATCTTTGGCTGCGTAGTTATTTTTTTGTGAATATTTTTTAACTTATTTTGTGTTTTTCTAATTTTAGACTAATTATATTATTTTGTGTTGTGATTTTTTTTTTATTTGAGAAACTTCCTAGTTAGTGACTAAATAATTTTTGAGTGTTTTGTGAAAATGGAAAGAAACAATTCGAAATTAAGTCTTAACCCATGTGCTTTTCGAAATTGTAACAACAGTTACAGAAACAATCGAGAGGTACATTTCTTTCGATTTCCTAAAGAAGAAGATCGTTGCAGAAAATGGGTTATAAATTCAGGTATAAGTTCCACTTTATCGGTTTAGGTACTTAAATTTTACTTCTTTTTAATGTTTCTTCGGGTAAATAATAAGTTCGGTAGGAATAGGGCTTTGGGTATCAAACAAAAAAGATAGAAAATAGAAATTTGACATAGGGGTAGTTCTAAGCATTTACAAGTTTGTGACGTGTAGCGATTTTCGATTCCGGAGGTATACATGAGGGCGGCGCAATGCCGTTTTACATATCTCGTTTCGCTTTCTTGGAAAATAAAAAATTATAACTGATAACTGAAACTTAGTACTTAATACGAGGGCGTAAGAGGTAAGCTCACTTCACAGGTCTCTATTAATGAAAGAAAGTTGACATTTTGAGCATCTGCGTAAAATTAAATGTATCCGTTTGGTGGGTAGTTTTGATTACAATAAGTCGGTGCCAAGCCCAAGCCCGAACCAAAATAAATCTATATTTACATACTACCTATTTGGCTTGGTACCGACTATTATCTGCATTGTTGTCTTTTGAATGATATTTGTATTTTGTTATTTTTCGTATTTTTTATTAGTTCTTTTGACAGCTCTGGTGTCATCAATACACCTGTATCCCGAATTGCACCAAATTGCGATGCTATTGAACAAGCATATAATCCTAAATATAATATTCTTTTTGAACTACCTGTATCTCGAAAACCAAGCCGTAGCGGACCCATGTACATATGAAATTTGTATCTTAAAATTAGTCAAAGAATCACCCTTTAAAGTTTGTACAAGTACTTATGCAACACCCTGTATACATAGATACTTTGATTTGCAATTTGCAAATCTGTCAAACTAGGTAATGCTGTTTTTTTTTATTTACTTTCAAATATGGTGTTATGTAATTGTATTCAAATTAAAGGTTTGGGGATGATATTTACGAGTTTTATTTTTTTTATATAGAGAAACTGTTATTCAGCTTTTAAGGATCAATCTGAAGCAGACGATTGTACTTGTTAAAACATGAAAAAAGTTATTGTCGTGATACTTTTAACACCCTGTTGGTGGGTTTTTAAAGCTTTTTACGAAACGTGTTAACAATACAATCTACATAAATCGTTAGTTTTTTAAATTTGTATGATCATTGCACAAAAACCAATATTAGGGAGGCTGTAAGTTTTTTTTCAAATCGGCGTTGCAGAATTTGAACCTAATTGTGATAATTATGTTATTTTACTATTATAGATATTTTTGAGTAAATTAATTCGGTTATAATCGATGAGTAGAATCTTTGGAGTAAAATACATTTCACAAAAACCCTGAACCATATTTCTCAATAGATTTAAATTTTCATTAAAAACAGTTTAAAAATTCTAATTTTTTACATCCTCCATTTCGAAACCGTATTTTTTTAAATAATTATTGTCATGCTGGAAATTTCAAACCTTATTTACTTCAGCAACTTGTAAAAAGCACAGCCTTTTTAATATTAACATTTCTTAAAATCGATATTACGCGATAACGATGACTTTCTATCAATATCACAGAAGGATACATTTATTACGTATATAATTTGTTAGATTTTACATCTCCGAATTGAAACACACGCAAAAGATGTGCAACCGCCTTGGTTTTCTTGTGACATAATTAGAAATGTTAAAATGAAGGAGAAATTATTTTCTAAATATAAAAAAACAGGAAATGTGTGTGTCTTTAACGAATATAAACTCATAAGATCGACTATTAAAAACGATATTCGGGTTGCCTATAATGATTATATTGCTAGGGTGCAGAACAATGTGTCCGTTGATGCGAGGGAATTCTGGAAATATTTTTATTCTAAAAATCGTAGCTCAAGGTTACCGGGCGTTATGTCGTATGAAGATGTTGATTATGCAGATCCACAGGAGATCGTGGATGCATTCGCAAGTTTTTTTAAGAGTGTATTCTTGAGCCCTACTCCTTCAGCTGACAATCGTTCAACGGCCGTGATCCGGTGCTTTGACAGTGTTGGTGCTCCCAGTATCTGCGAGGAGGACATCCTAAAAGCTGCCAAAAAACTTAAAAACAAGATGACTTCGGGTCCTGATGGTCTGCCTTCTTTCTTGGTGAAGGACTGTGTGATGGTATTGGCAACTCCTTTGTGTTCTATCTTCAATTTGGCACTAAAAAATTACAAGTTCCCTGAGCAGTGGAAAATTGCAAAAATAATACCAGTTTTTAAATCGGGTGATAGAGCTCGAATTAATGATTATCGTCCAATATCAATTTTGTCAAATTTCGCAAAGCTATTTGAGACTGTGCTATATGATTATATTTATCCATGTGTTAGAAACTTGATTACACCGAATCAACATGGATTTATGTCTAGGCGTTCCACTGTTACAAATCTTGCATTGCTTTCACAACAAACTACCGAAGTGTTGGATGGTGGCGGGCAGATGGATGTAATTTATACGGATTTCGCCAAAGCCTTTGACAGAATGGACCATGTTGTTCTAATCAAAAAGCTTGATGAACAGTTTGGATTTCGGCATGATCTTAAGATCTTTTTTAGTTCATATCTACGCAACAGAGAGCAATACATCTTCTATAATGGTCATAGATCCTGCAATTACACTGCCACCTCTGGAGTTCCCCAGGGATCGAACTTGGGACCTTTGCTTTTCCTTTTATTTATTAATGATCTTGATGCCCGACTCAATTGTCATAAGTTATTGTTCGCAGACGACTGCAAAATTTTTCAATCTATAAAAAGTTATGACGATTGTGTGCAACTCCAGTCTGATCTCTCTTGTATTGAGGAATGGTGTATTCAGAACAGGTTAAGTTTAAATGCGGACAAATGTAAATACATAACATTTTCACGAAAAAAAGAAATAGTTGATTATGACTATGCCGTGAACCGAACTCAGATTTCTCGCTGTAGCACTGTTACAGATTTAGGTGTTGTGTTTGATGAGAAATTTTCTTACATTGACCATATTAATGCCAAGGCTTCTGAGGCAAGCAAAATGTATGGATTTATTGTGCGTAATTGTAGAGGTTTTGATAACATTGATGCCCTCAAAATGTTGTATTACTCATATGTTCGTTCCAAACTTGAATATGCGTCGCTGATCTGGTTTCCGATATATGATGCCCATAAGTTCACTGTGGAGAGACTTCAGCGTCGTTTCCTAAAATATTTATCATTTAAAAGAGATGGCGTTTATCCTGAGAGGGGGATCGATTATGGGTACCTTCTGAGTAGGTTTCAGTTTAGAAGTCTTGATTTTCGAAGATCTTTGTGTGCATTGTGTTTTCTGCATAACTTGATTTGTGGAAGGGTCGATTGTTCGGGGTTGCTTTCTGCATTAAATATAAATGTTCCGAGACTGCACAATCGCACTAGTCGTGTTTTCTACTGCAATCGAGCAAGAACTAATATTTTAAAAAGGTCACCGGTGAGCATAATATGTAGTCATTTTAATCTCATTTGCGAAGATTGTGACTTATTCTTTTGTTCTCGAAGTGAACTCATTAACGTTGCGAACAATGTTTTGCCCCTATAATTATTATGGTTGTGTGCTATACAGTTGTATATTTTTAAGTTTAAATACGGAATTTATGTTTGGTTGTTCGTTGGGTTGTTATATTGTTTTGTACCGAGAAATGTTAAGTATAACTAAGTTTATTTTTCTATGTATTTTGTCCTGTAAATGGTTATCTAACTGTTGGACAATAAATGCCTTTATTTATTTATTTATTTATAAAAAAGTTAGGGTAGCATTTCACGCCTGTATGCCCCTTTAATTTACCCGCCTCTGAGATTTATTTTTTCATAATGTTAACGACAAGTTGAATCTGCTGTTTGAGTTTGATCCTTAAAACTGAATCAGGTAATAACCGGAAGTCCTATCTATAACGCCAAATTTCGTTAATTTAAATATAACTTTTTGATGCATCCTTATATCCGAAATTTAAAATTAAATGACTAAAATAATATTATTTTAGTCATTTAAAATTATTGTCTAAAACATTTAATGAACCAGCCCTGTATATTTATACTATTATAGTAATTTCTTTTATTTTCGTCCATACACATTAATCTTTGCGTAGATAGGTATACGTATACCATATAATTTTATATTACCCGACAAAAAACACTGCTGCACAGTAGTACATATATGATACCTATAATATAAAAACAAACTCCCACCTCGTAGGGGAAAGTATACTCGTCCTTGTCTAACATTGCCCATATGATTATTTTATTTCAACACAATACATATAACGCCATCTACAATTTCCATGGTTGCATGTTTTTCTAATAGATGTAGCTCGTGTCGAGACAGTTTCAATTTTTGTTTTATTTCCCATATACGCTGACTATCTATTGTGTAGATTAATCTTTGGTAATAATAATTATGTGTCGCTCCCTTATGTTAAAGGATTATCAGAAAGTTTAAAAAATAAATTAAAAAAACATAACATCACTGTCTGCCACAAAAATAATAATACTTTTTTTTTTTTTTTTTTTTCTGAAGTAATCCATTTATCGAGGAGTGAATGATAATGTTGAATAAAACTGCGTCTACTCCACAAAAAGATCTTTATATACACGTTACAATTCGTGCAGGCTGCCAGACATGTTTCGGACTATATGTCCATCATCAGTGGCTAAGAACCTTGTACAATGTCGTTACATGTAGGAATTATACGTCATATGGACTTAATATAGAAATTGAAGAGTTACAGGATTAAAACGTCTATACAATATCTGTAAAATAATAGCTTAATTAGGATGTGATGTAATATATAGTATTTGTTGAAATCTCACCATTTTGTGGAAAAGTGTTTACATTAAAGATTAAATGACTTGACTTAAATTATTATTACATAATGTTGAACAATATTATTCGAAAAACATTTCTTTCCTTTTCTTTCCATTTAATTTTAATTTTCATTTTTGGAGAAATTTTTTTATTTTAGGAAATTTCCAACTACTGCGTTGTAGTGTGGATGACAAATCAGAAAGACAAGATGTCGAGTGGTAAATGTGAAGATAGTTGTGTATAATAGTATGGTTTCAGCCAAAGCTACACATTTGGTGTTTTAGGTAAGGTGAGGAGGTCAAGTGAAGTGAGTGTATGTTGTTGTTTGGTGTATAATGAATTGAATGTGAATCATAGGTAAGTAGTTGTAGGAAAGTATGTGTTATATGTACATTTTATTCTGTAATGTCTTTTATATGTTATGTAAGGATATATAATTTTAAAGTTCAATTTCAATGAAATGGGGTTCTGGGTTGATGACTTTTGTTTGTGTCAAGGAAGAGGTGATGTGTCATGTCCTAACCTAATATTTGTTATTTTGTTGATGTTGTTTGTAGGTTATGGGGTTTGTTTATGGAAAGGCAGAGATGGATAGTTACACCGAGTTGAATTTGAGGGAATTGAAGAAAGGGAGGCAGTCGAATTCAAGTTGGTCGTTCACACAGGTGTATTTGGTGTTCTTTTTATATAAGTTAATTTCCATAGCTTCCAAGACATTCAGCATGGTGCTTTTAAGGCAGGAGTGGAGCATTTCAGCATTTTGATCGATGGAAAAGGAGTGGTGTTCATTATAGACATGGTTGGCAAAGGCAGAGTTACTGTTAATTTCGTCCGCATTTTCTTGGGTGGCCTTTTCAATGATTTTATGGTGTTCTTTTATACGCGTATTAAAGTTGCGGCCTGTTTGACCTATGTAGATGGTGTTACAGTTTAAGGTGCCACATTTTAGTAAGTATACTCCGGATTTTTGAAGCCAATTAACTGGTGATTTGCTGTTGTCAAGGTAATTGCCTATTGTATTTCTAGTTCTGAAGCAGATGTTAATGTTGCAGGAATTAAATAGTTTTTTAATGGAATTCATAAATGGACCGATGTACGTAACAGGGTGGAAGTTATTGTTTGTGGGATTTTTGATGGTGGTAAGTCCATTGAATGTGTGTTTTATTAGGTGTTTATAATATATTTTATTGATTGTAGATATTGGATAGTGGTTTACTCTGGCTATATGGTAAATTAATGATAATTCGTTATTAAAGTTTTCGTGTGACATGGGTACGTGGAATAGTCTGTGGAAGTATGATTCGAATGTTGAAAATTTGTGTGTGGAAGGATGGTTGGAGTGGTAATTGATAATAGCGTCAGACGAAGTGGGCTTGTGGAATATTGAGAATGTGAGTTCGTTATTATGTCTGTGTATAGTTAAGTCAAGATAAGCCAATGAGTTGTTTGTTTCAGATTCATGGGTAAACTGAATACGTTCATGTATAGAGTTCATGAAGTTAAGAGTTTGGATAACTTCGTCTGTGGTTCCTATGTATATAGCAAAGACGTCATCCACATATCTTTTTAGGCATAGGAATTTTGGACCATGGATGTTGTTTGATAGAATGGTTTGGTCTATTTTTGACATGAAGATTTCAGCTAGCAAGGACGAGATGCCATTTCCCATGCTCAGGCCATCTATTTGTTTATAATATTTATTGTTAAAGTGAAAAAAGTTTTGTTCAAGATTAATTTTCAATAAACTGTGTATGGCGTTGATGTCTGACATATTTAAGTTGGAGTTATTTATTAGCAAATCTTTGACTATATCTAGGGTTTCGGTAACAGGGACACTACTATACAGGTTTTTGATATCGAAGGATATGAGTCGTGCATTCTCAGGACATTGAATATGTTTAATTTTATTAATTAAATCGATGGAATTCTTTACTGAATGTATTGATGTAAAGTTGGTTTTATCTCTAAGAACGTAGTTGAGCCAGTTGGAGAGTTTTGATGCTGGGGTTCCAGAGAAGCAGACAATAGGACGGGCGGGGATCTCCCTTTTATGAATCTTAAGGAGTGCACGTAGTTCGGGTGTCTTAATGTTCATGCACGATAGTTTAAATTTGTTGGTGCCTAGGGATTCGAGTGATTCTTTGTGGAAGGTAAGGGCTTTGTTGAGTTTAACGTGGTATTGTTTGGTGGGGTTGTTTGGGATTTCGCGGAAATCTGGATTATTGAGGAAGTCTTCAACTTTCTCAACGTACAACTGTCTTTCACATATTACTATGGTGTTGCCTTTATCTGCGCGGGATACTGTGAGATCATTTTCTGTCAATTTCTGTTTTATTGATTTTAATGTATTCATTTCTAGGGTGTTACCTCTGTTGGCATACTGTCTATAGTAGTCGTATGCGTGATTTAGATGTTGAGAGATGTTAGATCTTATGAATTCCTTGTTAGGGGGGTTGACTTTTTCAATTATGGATTCACATTCAGCGGCAGTGATGTTTAGGTGTTTATTTGTGATGGGAAAGAAGTTATTGAACTTGAAACTACGGTTTAGGTAGTTGACTTCAGGAGCTGTGAAGTTGACGTTGGAGAGATTGGTGACTCTGTTGTGAAACTGGAAATTGTGTGTGTTGGCGTTGGTAGGGAATTCAGTGGTGAAGTTGTCATTGTCGAATATTTCATGGTCGGGGTCATCTGGCGTTGCGTCGGGTGGGTTGTTATTGTGTGAGTTGGTGTTATTGTGTGAGAGTTGGGTGAATGCTGTGTGGTTGTTGGTGTAGTTACTGGTTAGTACGTTGTTGGGTGTGTTTGGTAGAGGGTTTGTGTTTAGCATGTTAGTGGGGATGGGGTTGTTGTTATATGAGGAGGATAGTGGGTTTGCATGTTTGTGTGACTGGGAAAGTAGTTGTAGTTTTGAACGTAATCTGTGTAGCTTTGACTTACCCTTCGCCTGTATGTCATCGAGGACATCGTTGTAGAGAGTTTCCAGCTCGACAGGATGTCTGTAACATAAACTGTAACACCATCTACATAGGTCAAACAGGCCGCAACTTTAATACGCGTATAAAAGAACACCATAAAATCATTGAAAAGGCCACCCAAGAAAATGCGGACGAAATTAACAGTAACTCTGCCTTTGCCAACCATGTCTATAATGAACACCACTCCTTTTCCATCGATCAAAATGCTGAAATGCTCCACTCCTGCCTTAAAAGCACCATGCTGAATGTCTTGGAAGCTATGGAAATTAACTTATATAAAAAGAACACCAAATACACCTGTGTGAACGACCAACTTGAATTCGACTGCCTCCCTTTCTTCAATTCCCTCAAATTCAACTCGGTGTAACTATCCATCTCTGCCTTTCCATAAACAAACCCCATAACCTACAAACAACATCAACAAAATAACAAATATTAGGTTAGGACATGACACATCACCTCTTCCTTGACACAAACAAAAGTCATCAACCCAGAACCCCATTTCATTGAAATTGAACTTTAAAATTATATATCCTTACATAACATATAAAAGACATTACAGAATAAAATGTACATATAACACATACTTTCCTACAACTACTTACCTATGATTCACATTCAAGTCATTATACACCAAACAACAACATACACTCACTTCACTTGACCTCCTCACCTTACCTAAAACACCAAATGTGTAGCTTTGGCTGAAACCATACTATTATACACAACTATCTTCACATTTACCACTCGACATCTTGTCTTTCTGATTTGTCATCCACACTACAACGCAGTAGTTGGAAATTTCCTAAAATAAAAAAATTTCTCCAAAAATGAAAATTAAAATTAAATGGAAAGAAAAGGAAAGAAATGTTTTTCGAATAATATTGTTCAACATTATGTAATAATAATTTAAGTCAAGTCATTTAATCTTTAATGTAAACACTTTTCCACAAAATGGTGAGATTTCAACAAATACTATATATTACATCACATCCTAATTAAGCTATTATTTTACAGATATTGTATAGACGTTTTAATCCTGTAACTCTTCAATTTCTATATTAAGTCCATATGACGTATAATTCCTACATGTAACGACATTGTACAAGGTTCTTAGCCACTGATGATGGACATATAGTCCGAAACATGTCTGGCAGCCTGCACGAATTGTAACGTGTATATAAAGATCTTTTTGTGGAGTAGACGCAGTTTTATTCAACAAATAATAATACTCTAAAATCAAAAGTATACACTAAACTAAAATCAAAAACTCCAAAAATTAAAAATACCCATGTTGTGTATGAAATACCTTGTAAGGGTTGCGAAGGAGTATACATTGGCCAAACAAAACAATATCTCGCGAAGCGTCTTGCAAATCATAGGAATCTCAAAACCGGTAAAACAGCTCTTAAAAAACACATTGAATCTTATAACCATGAATTTGATTTTGATGCCACTTCAATTTTATTAAAGGAGGCCAATAACAAAAAGAGGGAAATGCTGGAGATGATTCACATTAAAAAGAATGAACATAGTATCAATGACAGAACAGACATTCAATTCCTAAGTCAGATCTATAATAACATCATATAAAACTATAAATAATAACAAAAATTGCTGAACACCCCTCGTTTTCTATGTATCAACAAAAAAATTTTTTAATCATTTTATCACATATTAGTTTTGCCATTTAAAATTTTGTTCAGATCCTACTAAAAATTTATTGTCAGATTGTAGAACAAGGTCGTGTATACGTACCTACTTAAAAACAAAAATGTAATAATAAAAAAAAAAAGGAAAAAGAAATGTTTGTGTATTGGAAAAGAAAGGTAATGTTATTTTTTGTATTTGTTTGTGTTAACGTAATGGTTTATACTACTATGTAATTGCATGTATTGTTATATTTTTAAGTGTTTTATGTTACTGATTGTAGACGAAATTTCAGAATTTCTTGAAAAAGACTAGCCGACCCTGTTGAAAATACCGTATAGAATCATATTAAAACTTGATCTGGATCTATAAGTATCTATAAGTGAATGTAGGTTTTAATCTGGCTTTGACAAGCTCTATGTTATTTTAATAGTAATCTTATATGATTCAATATGGTTTGGGTTTATTTGGATATACATATAAAACACATCAATGGAATTGTATTGGTCTCTATAAGTTTTAAATATGATTAGATCTAATATGCCATTACAGATTCAAAACAAAGTGGGTTTTATACGGATTTAATAGGTTAAAATGAATAGTGTTTAATATGGAATTACTGAATAAAAATTACCATGGAACGAATTGGTTTCAATATGGATTAATAGGAAATTCTTTATTTGGAATTTATTGGTTTCAATAAGGTATTCCAAATCAAATGTTTAATTTGGTTTTATCAGTTTGAATTAGTTTTTATGCGGCATAAAACTGCTTATTTCAATTGCGTTTAATATGGAAGTACTGAATAAAAATTACCATGGAACGAATTGGTTTCAATATGGATTAATAAGAAATTCTTTATTTGGAATTTATTGGTTTCAATAAGGTATTCCAAATCAAATGTTTAATTTGGTTTTATCAGTTTGAATTAGTTTTTATGCGGTATAAAACTGCTTATTTCAATTGCGTTTAATATGGAAGTACTGAATAAAAATTACCATGGAACGAATTGGTTTCAATATGGATTAATAAGAAATTCTTTATTTGGGAATTGTTGGTTTCAATAAGGCATTCCAAATCAAATGTTTAATTTGGTTTTATCAGTTTGAATTAGTTTTTATGCGGCATAAAACTGCTTATTTCAATTGCGTTTAATATGGAAGTACTGAATAAAAATTACCATGGAACGAATTGGTTTCAATATGGATTAATAAGAAATTCTTTATTTGGAATTTATTGGTTTCAATAAGGTATTCCAAATCAAATGTTTAATTTGGTTTTATCAGTTTGAATTAGTTTTTATGCGGCATAAAACTGCTTATTTCAATTGCGTTTAATATGGAAGTACTGAATAAAAATTACCATGGAACGAATTGGTTTCAATATGGATTAATAAAAAATTCTTTATTTGGGAATTGTTGGTTTCAATAAGGCATTCCAAATCAAATGTTTAATTTGGTTTTATCAGTTTGAATTAGTTTTTATGCGGCATAAAACTGATTATTTCAATTGCGTTTAATATGGAAGTACTGAATAAAAATTACCATGGAACGAATTGGTTTCAATATGGATTAATAAGAAATTCTTTATTTGGAATTTATTGGTTGCAATAAGGTATTCCAAATCAAATGTTTAATTTGGTTTTATCAGTTTGAATTAGTTTTTATGCGGCATAAAACTGCTTATTTCAATTGCGTTTAATATGGAAGTACTGAATAAAAACTACCATGAAACGAATTGGTTTTAATTGGGATTAATAGGAAATTCTTTATTTGGAATTTATTGGTTTCAATAAGGTATTCCAAATCAAATGTTTAATTTGGTTTTATCAGTTTGAATTAGTTTTTATGCGGCATAAAACTGCTTATTTCAATTGCGTTTAATATGGAAGTACTGAATAAAAATTACCATGGAACGAATTGGTTTCAATATGGATTAATAAGAAATTCTTTATTTGGGAATTGTTGGTTTCAATAAGGCATTCCAAATCAAATGGTTAATTTGGTTTTATCAGTTTGAATTAGTTTTTATGCGGCATAAAACTGCTTATTTCAATTGCGTTTAATATGGAAGTACTGAATAAAAACTACCATGAAACGAATTGGTTTTAATTGGGATTAATAGGAAATTCTTCATTTGGAATTTATTGGTTTCAATAAGGTATTCCAAATCAAATGTTTAATTTGGTTTTATCAGTTTGAATTAGTTTTTATGCGGCATAAAACTGCTTATTTCAATTGCGTTTAATATGGAAGTACTGAATAAAAATTACCATGAAACGAATTGGTTTCAATATGGATTAATAAGAAATTCTTTATTTGGAATTTATTGGTTTCAATAAGGTATTCCAAATCAAATGTTTAATTTGGTTTTATCAGTTTGAATTAGTTTTTATGCGGCAAAAAACTACTTATTTCAATTGCGTTTAATTTGGAAGTACTGAATAAAAATTACCATGGAACGAATTGGTTTCAATATGGATTAATAAGAAATTCTTTATTTGGAATTTATTGGTTTCAATAAGGTATTCCAAATCAAATGTTTAATTTGGTTTTATCAGTTTCAATTAGTTTTTATGCGGCATAAAACTGCTTATTTCAATTGCGTTTAATTTGGAAGTACTGAATAAAAATTACCATGGAACGAATTGGTTTCAATAATGATTAATAAGAAATTCTTTATTTGGAATTTATTGGTTTCAATAAGGTATTCCAAATCAAATGTTTAATTTGGTTTTATCAGTTTGAATTAGTTTTTATGCGGCATAAAACTGCTTATTTCAATTGCGTTTAATATGGAAGTACTGAATAAAAATTACCATGGAACGAATTGGTTTCAATATGGATTAATAAGAAATTCTTTATTTGGAATTTATTGGTTTCAATAAGGTATTCCAAATCAAATGTTTAATTTGGTTTTATCAGTTTGAATTAGTTTTTATGCGGCATAAAACTACTTATTTCAATTGCGTTTAATATGGAAGTACTGAATAAAAATTACCATGAAACGAATTGGTTTCAATATGGATTAATAAGAAATTCTTTATTTGGAATTTATTGGTTTCAATAAGGTATTCCAAATCAAATGTTTAATTTGGTTTTATCAGTTTGAATTAGTTTTTATGCGGCATAAAACTGCTTATTTCAATTGCGTTTAATATAGAATTGCTGAATAATTTCCACGATGCGATTGGTTTCAATACGGATTCAATAAAAAATTTCATTCATGTCCGTTATCCTAAATAATGCAGATTTCTTGAGCTCCTTATTTTAAGAAATTATTGCATAAAACAACACGGCGTTTTAAGTTATTAAAATAAAATATATACCTAAACATTAATAATATAAGGGTTATTCTTTCGTACTGAACTAAGTGAACAATCTGAAAATTGTCAGTTCATTCACGATTGTGCGTATTCTTTCGACATCGGTCACTTCTAACAAACTGATTAAAATTCCTACCCCCCTTGCCGCTTACTTATCAACCTCTAGGTACCGGTTAGTTCGTTCAGTTAACAGTTAACCTCTAAAAGTATTGAGAGATAATAATTGGCATATGATTTCGAATCAAACCAATAAATTGTAAAAGTTTAAAACATGGATAATAATATCATGGAAGAAATAATTTTCCAGTTTTCAGAGCAGATTTGGTTGTTTTCGAGGTTAAGTGAAAGACAATCACAAAAAAGATGATCTTTCGGTTTCGCCAAATATTCAGTTCAGTATAATCACATTCAGTTTAATCACATTCACTTGTTCACACCAATCACTACGAAAGAATAACCCTATAGATAGGTGAGGTCATTGTCTTTATAAAGACAACTACTACTTTGTTTTTTGTGTGTTGACAAAATAGTTATGATTTTCTTACCGTATCCACTGTTGCCGATAACATGCTTAAACATAATATTATAATGTTATAGCTGCTCAGATTTTACAACATATTATGTTACGTCACCAAGAAAAAAAGGTCAATTGTTGGCCAATTTAGTATATAAAAAATCCTAGTACAGATTCATTAAATTCATCTTACAGTACAAATTTAGTACCAGATTTAGTGCAAAATTGTAATAATAATTATTATGTTACAACCGGCAACGCTGACCATTTACTAATACTCAGTGTTGCCGAGGTATAGCCTTCACTATTACCAAAGACATTAATCTTTGATATTACCTACCTACCTATATACATAGTAATTTTTACTAACGCACAGATAGGTATTCAAAATTTAATTATTTACATAAGAAAAGAGAAAAGATAGCAAAGTATATCCAAAGAGTCACAATTGCGTTGGCATGAACATACATTTGCTCCTGGTTTTGCCTATGACATGATAACTAAATAAATAAAAAAATAACTAATAAGAAAAAAACTAAAATTGAAATAATGGACAACCTATAATATATATCACCATTTATATTTTAGTTTATAATAAATATATCAAATATATATGAATATTTTATTAAGAAAATCGCGACAAAACTGCGGATTTGACCTAAATCTGGCAACTAGTAAGTAGGTATAGTGGTTTATGCTTGACGCTTGTGAATAGTTCAGAGTTCAGTGTTGTCGATTGCAGCTGACTTCTGACACGGTATAGAATTATATCATAGTATATTTCAAAATTATTATAGAATGGGTGAAGACATGAATATTAATACAATCACATCCAGAAGTGTGTGTGAATACAACATGTATGTCGTCATAACTCAATTTTGGTAGCTTATTTAATACCTACTATTCTCTATCTATAACAATAATAGCGTATATTTATATACCTATTATCTATTATTATATTAATTGCTATAGTGCATATTTTGTTATTGCCTTTATATAAAAAGTCAAAATATCTAAATGTAATTAAAACATCTGTTACAATCTCTATGTCGTCATTATATATATATTCCAGAAAACAATAAAAAACTATCGTCAACTGAATAAACTCATGCATAATAATCAGACAACAAAGTCTGTAATAATCTTGATTTTGGAATTGTCGAATAAAATATGTTACAATTTGATAATTCCCTATGACAACACTGCTGCGGTACAATATTTTACTTAATCTAACCTAGCCGGACCATACCACACAGCCACACACAAACAACAAAGGGGAATTCCCAAATTCCATTTCGTGTTTTGTTATGGCGTCGGTTTATGTTTTGTTTTTCATTATCAATAATATGTTAATTACTCTATCTCAATTGTGTAATAAAATAAGGGTAAATGCTAACCTAAATATATATTATAATATCTTTCATCTATGACTATCTAACAGCATAAAATAACTAAATAACTTTGTGTTGTGATTTGTTAGCGACGATGTGATAAAATTGATTCCGAATTATAAGAAGCAGGTAAGCAAATAAATTATTCTTTTTACCAAGGTATATCATTGTCTTTATAAGGAATAAAAAACATTGCCTATGCTCTGCTAATATAATATTATAGTAATCATTATCATTAGTACGCACGCAATGTATTAGATACACAGTATAGGCAAAGATTAATATAAATAATATATTATGTATATTAATCTTTGGTACCTATGGTTATTTGTATAAGATACAGGTTGATTGCTGGTCGATGGTATATTGGAAGTTTTGCGACAAGTAACCATACGATTGTTTTGAAAATGTAAGTGATTATTCAGATCAACCTAATACGACAGCTAATTGTGTGTATTAGCTGTACTAATACCTAATCTATCAGCATACAATAATATTGTCACTATAATATGTAATTTGGGTGAAGTGGTAGAATACATTTATTCTTGTGAACTTTATCAACGTTAATAAAGAAAAAAACGTTTTAATAGTTGTCTACCTAATTAACTATATCGAAAAAATCCAACTTAAGTAATTACTTACATTTTCAAAATATTCGTACTTAGTTACTTTTCCCAAAACAACAAAACAAAGTGTATACCATCAACCAGAATACACCCTGTACATATAGGTACTGTAATAATAGATATTTCACCACAATCAATTAATAAAACAAATGTGTTAAATTTTCCAAAACGGTGAAATATGGAACATTATTCGTAGTTATTTTAACAATTTTTATTTTATTAAATTTTCTTCAATTTATACACACATTTAAGACTTTTGGGAGATGAAAGAAGATCTAAAGAATTAATGATAATTTATTATTATATTAATAATTGAGAATTAATGACAATATTTAAGAACTTTTTACTCTTTTTAGTATGGGGTATGCTTATCTCAGATTCCTTGATGATGATATAGTACAGGAGATTGGAATCACCGAAGATATAAAAAACTTACAAACCTTTGTATTTTATGTATTGAAGGTATTTTTGCTAGTTTTATTATTGATTACTTTTTAAATTTATATTCGTCTGTAAATCTAAATAAATCATGTTATTTTAGACGATATTGATGCTCTGAAAACGCAGATAAGCGAAAAAAACGCAGATAAGGGAAAAGCGAATTAAAATGTTAAACCCAGAGGAAATTCTGAAAGAAAATTCACGAAAGCCAATGAGACTAAATAATTTGAGGGAACAACTGAACGCAACAAATGAGTTATTAAATGTTCAATGGTTGCAAAAAATGTCTTCGACGTTGTTTTAAAACTAAGTAAGAGTGAAATCATATTATTTAGCTTTATCCATCTAGTACTTACTAGTTTATAAAGTGTTTGCTTGCTATTTTTGTAGAAACTGTGTTCTTGGTCCTTACCAAGAACACAGTTTCTCCTTAGAAGGTAGCTTTGGTATTTTGAAAACCGTATAATTTTGAACGTTCAAGTATCATTGATATCATGACGAAAATAGAACTTTTGGGTTCTCACTTGCTACCGTTTTATAGGTTTCATTATGATCATGAGGCAGATTTTCCTTATGACACAAAGTTAAAAAAACCAATTCAGGAAGTTTATTTTATTTCCACACCAATAATTTAATTTATTATTCTTTGCAATGTTTTTAAACAAATTTTGTATTCAGTGCGATAAGAAGTCTGCCGATGTTCTATGATTCTTATACGTCTGCAATTTAAGGTTTTGTTTGTGGACAAATTTGTCAACTGGAAGATTCTTTCTATATTTCAATACTAATCTTCAAGTACATTTCTGTCTCATCCACCTAATTATAATACCTCTTATTCAGTCTGGAAAATTAACAAGAACCCTGTCCGAGGACATCTCCAATTTTTTTAGCACCATGATTCTAATAATACTTTAATTATCAATGCAGATATTAGTCGGAATTACTATATAAACATGTTTCCGTGATATATCACTCACATCATCAGTCTGTAGCAATATAAATACCGTTATTACAATTTACAATGTTTGTATTGTAAATACTTACGTTTTACCATCTAAACTCTTAAATGCTCCCTAGTACAGGTTCTGCATTGAAATGTGAAAGTTTAATTGTTCGGTTTTCCAGCACTAGGTTGCTGCAGGCTAATGATAAGTGTATTATACTCTCGAAACGTGTCTCTATAAAGGCGTTAATATAAAACATATTTGTGGTGACATTTGTTTTTTACTTTGCTATTAAAATTGCACACCGCTCGCTGTAAGAATGGCCTATTTATTCAAATTTTATTTCTGTTTGGGCATATTTAGATGGCATATTTGAAGCCAATACATGGAACTGATTCGTTTTGCATTTTCAGATATTACAACATTTTATTTAATTAAAAAAGGGACTGATGAATTCGCCATGCGTACCCAGTTATCAAAAGTAAATACCTGGATTGGGATAAAGATATCCGATATTAATAGGGCGCCACGGCAGAGCTGTACCAATTAACTAAAAGTATTGTTTATGTAATGAACTGCTTGACAGTATTTTCATAACTGATATTTTAATATTCCAATGTCTAACTTTTCCACAAAAAGTTAGTCATGACTTGAAATTTTTTTTAGATGGGATGAAAAATAATAATTTAAAAGAGAATACGGAAACCTCTGAAGAAATAAACGTAGAGAGTGAAGATATTTTAGACAACAAGACATGAGGAACGGAAAGTTAGTATTATTCAATAACAATTTTATGTTATACTTTTTTCTATAAAAAAAGGCCTAACATCTTTATTTTATAGTCGACAAAAATATTGGGTTTACTTTTTATCCGTTTTATACACTTTTCACGGGATTCTCTAAGGCACTAATTTTATATCGCGTATGTAGACCAAGTTTACTATGTGGCTATGTGGTGTATCTGCTGTCTTCAGGCAAGCCCAGTAAGATTTTTAGGTAGTTATTTTTTTTTTTTTATTTTGCCAAAAGTTCAGAACTTAGAAATGTTCAGTAGTATGGCTTACCAAATTTGGTTCAACAAGTACTTATTTACGTATAAAATGACCTAAAACACTTATTTATGATAACATTCCAAAAATAATTTTCATTAAACTTAGCCGCTCAATATATTATGGAGCCCTAAAACTTAAATGGCTACATATTTAGTTCGCAATATCTATCTTCTAAAACATTTCCATACTCAGATTATTATTGAAACCCAAGACAAGACGTCTTTAAACTTCTTTACGCCTACGTCAGTTTGGTGTTTTTAAAAGACCAGACACTTGCCTGATATAAATTAAATAATTAGGTATATTATGATTATTCATTTCGCATAAAAATTTAGTATTCATCATTTTACATAATATATGATGACAAAAAATATATGTTAGTTCGAAGAACTATTAATATGTTCTAAATAAAACATAATTGAATTATGATTTTGATATCTTTGTTTTCGTATGTACCTAATGTTAATGATTACAGTTTCTACTTACGAAACATGTTTTGCCACCGTGTTTATGTCATTTGATAAAACTGACGTTGTTTGTGTTATTACTATACTACTACTACTATCCTGCGCGAATAAACTATTTTATTAATTGTAATTATTAGACAATCAAACACACGTCTTACCACTTTTATTTTATTTTCAAGTGATGTTGACTAAGCATTTTAGTTCTCTTTTGAAGATGCTAACATTGTTACCAAAACGCGCCTATACATTAAAAAAATTATGTTTGCTGAAGTGATAAAACGTGCTTTTATTTGTTTCTACTCATCGATTAAGTAATATTAATATTTTGCTATATAAAATATTTTATATTTTGTTTTAGGTGAACATTGAGATAAATATTGACATGCAATTTTAAAATAGAAAAAAAGTACATGTAACCGAGTGCAGACTTTTTTTTGTTTCCACAAATCCCAAAGTTATGGTTTTTTAAAACGATAATTCTAAACATATATAAAAAATAATAATAATAAATGACAATTAATTCGACAAAGAGGTAAGTACCTTAACGTTTTTCAACAAAATTGAATAGTTATAATTTATTTATAATAATATACAGGGATTTACATTTAAATCCGTTCTAGATTTAAACACGTTCTAGTGGACAATCCTGATTGAATCTGATAACTACAAATTAATCCCAATAGCTTTTGCATTTGGATTTGCTTATAAAACCATATTAAATCCGTTCTAAATGTAAACAGGTTGTATTGGGCAATCCTGATAAATAAAAATTAATCCCAATAGCTTTTGCATTTGGATTTGCTTATAAAACCATATTAAATCCGTTCTAAATGTAAACAGGTTCTATTGGGCAATCCTGATAGAAACTGATAACTACAAATTAATCCCAATAGCTTTTGCATTTGGATTTGCTTATAAAACCATATCAAATCCGTTCTAAATGTAAACAGGTTCTATTGGGCAATCCTGATAGAATCTGATAACTACAAATTAATCCCAATAGCTTTTGCATTTGGATTTGCTTATAAAACCATATTAAATCCGTTCTAAATGTAAACAGGTTCTATTGGGCCATCCTGATAGAAACTGATAACTACAAATTAATCCCAATAGCTTTTGCATTTGCTTATAAAACCATATTAAATCCGTTCTAAATGTAAACAGGTTCTATTGGGCAATCCTGATACAAACTGATAACTACAAATTAATCCCAATAGCTTTTGCATTTGGATTTGCTTATAAAACCATATTAAATCCGTTCTAAATGTAATCAGGTTCTATTGGGCCATCCTGATTGAAACTGATTACTACAAATTAATCCCAATAGCTTTTGCATTTGCTTATAAAACCATATTAAATCCGTTCTAAATGTAAACAGGTTCCATTGGGCAATCCTGATAGAAACCGATAACTACAAATTAATCCCAATAGCTTTTGCATTAGGATTTGCTTATAAAACCATATTAAATCCGTTCTAAATGTAAACAGGTTCTATTGGGCAATCCTGATAGAAACTGATAACTGCAAATTAATCCCAATAGCTTTTGCATTTGGATTTGCTTATAAAACCATATTAAATCCGTTCTAAATGTAAACAGGTTCTATTGGGCAATCCTGATAGAAACTGATAACTACAAATTAATCCCAATAGCTTTTGCATTTGCTTATAAAACCATATTAAATCCGTTCTAAATGTAAACAGGTTCTATTGGGCAATCCTGATAGAAACTGATAACTACAAATTAATCCCAATAGCTTTTGCATTTGGATTTGCTTATAAAACCATATTAAATCCGTTCTAAATGTAAACAGGTTGTATTGGGCAATCCTGATAAATAAAAATTAATCCCAATAGCTTTTGCATTTGGATTTGCTTATAAAACCATATTAAATCCGTTCTAAATGTAAACAGGTTCTATTGGGCAATCCTGATAGAAACTGATAACTACAAATTAATCCCAATAGCTTTTGCATTTGGATTTGCTTATAAAACCATATCAAATCCGTTCTAAATGTAAACAGGTTCTATTGGGCAATCCTGATAGAATCTGATAAATACAAATTAATCCCAATAGCTTTTGCATTTGGATTTGCTTATAAAACCATATTAAATCCGTTCTAAATGTAAACAGGTTCTATTGGGCAATCCTGATAGAAACTGATAACTACAAATTAATCCCAATAGCTTTTGCATTTGGATTTGCATATAAAACCATATTAAATCCATTTCAGATTTTATTGGATTCTTGTGGGTATTCCTGATTCATACTAATTATTTCAAATATGTTTTTAATTTGGAATTGCTGTTTCAAATACACACTATGAACCGTATTAATCCATATTAAATTTTTTTTTATATGGTTCTATCTGGCATTTTCAACAGGGGAGTCTAGTCGAAACGTTGGAAAAAAAAATGACATGAAACGATTAAAAAAATAGTTTCAAAAAAAAATTATTGTTTTTAAATTTGTGAACCTCATCCCAAGAAAAGGAAAAAAAAAAGAAAGATTCTTGTTATTATTTGTTACTGTGTTTTCGAATTTCTGACTGATTTTTGTCTTTCGTTAATTATAAAATAAAGCTTATACTGACGGGAGACTATGAAAAACCCCAACAATATTTGGAAAGGCTATTTGAACAAGTTGACACTGACCCGGAAGTTGAGCCAGATGACAACGATAACAGTTTATGTCATGGTGCGGTGGAGAATCAAGACATCAACACTGACTTAATTGTCCCTGATGGCGAAATAACTTTTGTTGTGTGACGATGACCAATGACTTGGGGCATCGTCACAAAATTCCAATGTTTTTTGGACTAAATGGCAAAAACATACGTCTGTAAAAGCTGCTGTTCGAACTCGTTCACAAAACATTGTGACACAATAGCCTGGTGTATGACGAGCTGCTCGGCAAATGAAAACCTCATTGTTGGAAAGAAGAATACAGCATTCAAATATGTATATACTGCATATAAATTTTGTTTACTGATAATAATAATAATAATATAA
This sequence comes from Apoderus coryli, assembly GCA_911728435.2. Taxonomy (NCBI): domain Eukaryota; kingdom Metazoa; phylum Arthropoda; class Insecta; order Coleoptera; family Attelabidae; genus Apoderus; species Apoderus coryli. Next base: position 1,084,656 of record OU452206.1, on the reverse strand, counting down.
TATAATAATAATCATTGATTGTTTCTGAAGGTTACAAACCTTATAACAAGAGAATGGTTTAACAACAAAAAAAAATACATTCTAACAACAAAAATACAAGAAAAAATAATAATAATAAAACGAGCCAATGACATATCACAATAGGTAAGTGGTACAATTACATAACTTATATAAAAAAAAATAATTCAATTAATTCCTAGAGAATTTTAAAATTTCAAATCAAATTAAAAATCATTCATTTAGTAAGAACGATCTCAACTTCAACATGGCCACCAAAAATTTCGCTATCCTGGACAGGCAAGCAAGTGATTCCGATGCCAAGGCGGAGATCAGATCAGTAAAAGTTGCCACATCTGACAAAAAGTGTGCTCTTAAATGTGCATACAAGGGACACTCAAAGAAAAGATGGTCAACTGTCTCTGGCCTGTGCTGATTACAAATTGTACACAACTCGTTCATTTTGATCGAGTAGGCTATACCATTATAAGTCAACCGTAGATAATCCCGACCACAAGTTCTAATTTGTGCAATAAGTCTTGTTATATATATTGGGACTTTGAAAGATAAATAAGAAGACAGAACATTGTATGAAAAGAAGTTGGACAAATAAGGAAAAGTTGATACCGCCAATCTATTAATGTCATGTTGTTTTAAAAAATCGCTATACATGTTAAGAATCAAATCACTATTAGCAGATTCCCATAAAAGAGTGCCACCACAGACGTTATAAAAGTGCTTGATCGGCGAAACCCAGTTAAATTTTACGGCTGAACAACTACTTAATGCTAGCAGCCTCTGATAACAAATCTTAGGCAGGCGCGAGTCGTCCATCTGTTCAAGTTTCTTACGCCAAGTGAGTGCCATTTAATAGTATAGCTTAAACCAATTACGTCCATCTCCAACCGCACTACATAGTCTGGTGTATTTCTAGGCAAAGAAAGAAGCTTTTTAAAAAATCCTACCTGAACCCGCTCCAAGACATCCTGATACCTCAGTCCCCAAACTCCGACAGCATAAGTTAATGATGATACAATGATGCTATGATACAGTTTCATTCTTGCGTCCCAGGAATTTACTTTAGTGCGTGCCAATAATCCCATGGTAGAGCCTATAGCCTGTTTACATTTAAGCACCGTTCTCCCAGACATTTGATAAAATAAAGCAGAAGAAGTAAATTCAACCCCTAAGTAGGTATAACTTTTTGCGATGTCTAATAATGAGTCATTAAAATAGAGTTTATGATTTTTATAATTTTGTTGGTAACCTCCTCTACCAAAAATCATCACCTTAGTTTTTGAGGTGTTGACAGATAAATGATTTATATTACAGTAATCCTGTAACGTTTTTAATTTACGATTTAAGTCAACTTGCGAATCACTTAAAAGAACAAGGTCATCCGCATTCAAAAGCATAAGTAGATTGTTCCTGTTGTCAATATTTATGCCAGTATGTCCACATGATATGAAAAACTGCTCGATATCGTATAAGAATATGGAGAAAAGTAGAGGACCAAGTGATTCACCTTGGAGAACTCCCTCTGTTATTTGATATGCTTTTGTGGTTTCACCATTACATCTGACGCACATTTCCGCCTTATCATAAATATTCTTTATAATTCGTATCACCTTACTAGATATGCCCACCGCATGAAGTTTTGACCAGAGTAGATTATGATTAACACAATCAAAAGCGCGCCGAAAATCTATAAAAGCGGCAAACACTTTTCGTTTCTTAAGCCTTAAGTGTATTTGTAGAATCGAAGTTAACACGAAAATATTATCGGTACAGCCTGTACCCTTGCGAAAACCAGTCTGGCACTCAGGTATAATTTTGTGATAATCACAAAAATGCGTCAACCTTTTCATTATAATTGACGTAAATAGCTTCATCACACAGCTAACTAAGGAGATAGGTCTATAGTTCGATGGATCGTCTCTACTACCTTTTTTATGTAAAACACTGCAAATCACCCGGTGCCACGATGACGGAATCTCCTCGGACTGCAAAATTTTATTAAACAGATGAACCAAGTATAGATGCCAATTCTGAGGTAGATTTTTCAGAAATTCGTATGATATCTCGTCCACACCAGGGGATTTATTATTTTTGGTTTTTGTTACGATCTCCTGCACATCCTCAAGTGTTATGGCACCATCCATTAATTCGTCACGGATTTCAGGAAACTGAAATTCAGAAATTATTCTTATTCTAGAAAGGCTGTCGTGATATTGTTCCCAGGTTCCGATTGATATAGGACAGACATTAGAACGTTGTTTAAATCTCTTAATGGTGCTCCAAAATTGTGATTGATTACTAGCAGAACTAAGGGCAACCACAACATTCCTCTCATGTGCCTCCCTCTTACTCTGTAGCATCCTTTTATATGCGTTTTTTGAGTTAATATAATCAGACTTAAATGGCTCTGCAAAGTTATGTAACTTACAAATCCTCAGCGACTCTCGAACGCCTCTTTTTAAAGAGTTGCAATCAATATCGAACCAAGGTTTATTTTTATATGAAAGATGACGCATTTTTAACCTAGTCAATCCCAGTTCACCTGCGACATAGTGTATAGTAGACGTCAAATTATCACTGAGAAGCTGAACGTCCTCATGTATAAGCCAAACGTTAGGAGACATCATCATGGCACTCCTAAATGCTTCACGTTTGCCCTCATCCCAAGACAGGGCTCGTGATTGATCCATAACACCCTTAATAGGTGACAAACGACCTTCATTATCACCACCTTGAAAATATAGAATAATAGGAAAGTGGCAAGACGGAGTTACGTAGTTCAAAACTGAAAAATTGTCAATACATTCCAGCGAACTACTCTTACAGAATATTAAGTCTATCACACTTGCACCACGAGAATTGCAGAAAGTATAGCTCGCTGGACGGTCCAGCGAGGTAAATCCATTAATCAGGTAAAAGTCATTATCACACATGAAATTGATCAGTAAGGAGCCCCTGCTGTTGGCAACGGAATCCAAGCTCAGCATGTCAGTAAATAGATTTGTGTTACATACAACTTCCTGAGGTATTGCTGCTATCTGACCCAGCCTTGCATTGAAATCGCCGCAAACAACAAAAATGTAGTCATCGTATATCTGTGAAATTGAATCTAATACTACTTGTAAATTATCTAATAAATCTATAATATCTAATGAAGGTCTAAAGTAGGCACACATAATAATATATTTCATAGAATCAGTTACAAAAGAGCAAATAATCCACCAAGGAGAAATGTCGAGGACATGTGGTACAAATGATTTTCTGTAAATAATTGCCAAGCCTCCACTTGCTCGTCCTCGAGACCTCTCCCCAATGGCAGGTGAAGATAACACATTGAAATCGCTCAAGCTAACCGGCAGTCTGACGTCGTTCACTAACCATGTCTCACAAACACACAAAAAATCAAAGTCAACACCATGTTCCTTCAGTAAACAACCCAAGTTTTTGTAACCCTCAATATTCCCGAACACTACGGACGGCCTCCTGACGCTACAGACATCTCGTTTTTTTTCCTTGCATCCTGATTTGGTGAATGTACCTCTTCTCTCGGGCGTTTATTTCCCTGTACTATTCTGGGAATATTATTAATATAACGAATGGATACACTTTCACCCAACTGTTGTCGAGATTTTAGTTCTTCGTATAAAGATTTTATTTCTTGCCTTTGACTTGGGGTTCTGTCATTTTTAAAACGAATATTAGGAAAGAGCTGGGTAGATAGTTTGTTCTTATTTTTCAGCACCTCAGCTGCCTTGGCACAACTGTTAAAGACAGCTTTTACGGGTCTTGATTGTTGACCGGGTTTACCCATTCGATAACATTCTTGTACGATTGGAGTATCCACAATCCTTAAGTGATCGACCACCTGCTGTACTTCCTTTTTTAAGTCTCCAACTTGATTTTCGGCAAGGCCGAAAATTATTACGTTTTTTCCCTCTCAATTCGCGATCTGACTTCTGAATACACATCGGACGATTGACTTTGAACCTTCTCTTCAAGTTGCTTAACTTTTTCGTGAAGTAATTTGTTTTCTTCTTGCAATGAAAGGATAGTCTGCACGCAAGAATCAATTTTTTCTCCCTGTGCAACCAATAGATTATGAATATTACCCACACTTTGAGTTAATGATCCTAGTTGTATCATAATCTGCTGCAATTGAATTCGCATATCGCTAGTTGAGTCCGCCCCTGTGCTAGGCGCGCTAGACAGCCGTACGTCCTCTGTCACTGCCGCAGAAGTACTAAGTTGAAAATTAGACATTTCGTATCGCACAATCTTAAATAGGCACTAGGTGATAAATATATTAAAGTACTTACAAAGATGGACGTATATGTCGATACACAATACAAATATTTATCTATATCGAAATAGAGATTTCAAACATAACCAGTTAGTAGCACAAATCCAGTTCACCAAAAACTGCCTGTTTATTAAGTATATGAAGCTGAGTACTCTTTCAATTTAAGAATATCACAAATAAATCAGCAAACCACCAAACTACTGAGAGAATATTTAAACGTGTGTATATTCAACGGCTGTTCAAACCACACTCACTGAAACACCCTGTAGATTTTTTGGTACAAACTGCTTAAAAGACAAATAATAGCCACAATTCTTATACTATTATGTTTTGCTAATAAAAACTAGGGTTTAGTAAGCGATATCTTTCATTTCCATAAATTGTATATTTGTGGTCTCACAGACCGACGTTAGTGAAGTTGTGATTCTCAGGCACGTTAGTAACGGCGGGTTAAACCGTGCAAGATAGAGACTTAGTTAAATTAGACAAAAGTGACTGTTTTCGATGCCTATTTACTTTCTCTCTACTAGGCAAATCCTTTTTAGTTTCTGAAATACAGGGTGATTTGTGAAAAACACCGAATTTTAATTTCTTAAATAATTTGAAAACTATTGATTTTCGACACAAAGCTTAAAATCTGGTTCTTATATGTCTACAACTTCCAAAATTAACGTCCGCCGTTTTGCCTTACAGCTGCCACCATCAACCATATTTCTGAAGCTGACTACGCTCTACGTAGAACTACAAAGAACCAACCTTAATTTTATCATGAGGTTCTACTCGTATTTATTGATGAGGCTGGCTTTACTCGTAATGGTGTTATTAATTCGCATTGCACCTTATATTATTTATGGCACTTTAAATTCAGAAAAATATCTCACTTTTTTTACACGAGGAGTATAACCCACTATTACAAGTGCATATTCGCCGGAATATGTGGCTAATGCACGATGGAGCGGCTCCCCATTACGGCAGAAATGTAAGGACTTATCTCAATAATACATGGATAGGTGGTGCTTTTCCATGGCCGTGTCGATCGCCTGATCTGAATCCTCTCGATTTATTCCTTTGGGGCCATCTTAAGAGGTTAGTTTACAAAACTCCAATCAGTACCAGATTGCTGAATAGCATACTTACCTGTGCAGATGCCCTTAAGAACGATGACCACATGTTATCTCGAATAAAACGTAGATGTTTACAATATTTCCCACAATGTATTCCAGTTTAAGGTGCACGTATTGAAAAACTTTCATAATACTTTCACTTTGTTTTAATTATGTTAAATTAACTGTAGAAGAAAATAAAATAAAATAATTCACTATACCATAGGCATGTTTTTATTAAAATGCTATTTTCTCCGAAACGGTACAAAATGTCAATTGAGATCTGATATATCTTTTTTATTGCAAAGTGATATAGGAATCATATATTTTAAAAGTGCGTACATTAAGCCAACACATGGAATGAAGGACTGTTATGCGATAATATATTGCTCAAATTTTCTTGATACCGTGTTAACCGTTTGAAAGTTATCAACTAAAATAGTTTTTTAAAGCTTGCTAGCCAAATAACGGTTTATGATGTTGGTGTGTTCTTTTACACGTATACTAATCTTCCGTCTCGACTGGCCTATGTATTGAGCTCTGCACATTGAGGTGGGGGGAGACGCTCTAACGTGGCCAAAAGCGGGTGCAGGTACGCCATATTGGTATACGATATATATCATTTGTCGTGCTTTCAAGTTTATAGTGTTATTTACGAGTATTTTACAAGTTTATTTAAGTTTTTCGTGTTTTTTGGACGGTTATTTGACAATAATACTATAATGGTGTCCTGTGCTGTGCGTAGTTGCAGTAGTAGAAGTGAAATCGACCAAAAAATATCAGAAATAACGTTTCATAGGTATGTACCAAATATTGTAAACATTGTACATGGACGTATTTAGGGTTTTTTTTAGGCGAACTTATTAAAACACATTATTATAGGAGTCTGGTAGCATTCTCTTTCTGCACTGAACAATTGATACGTGCATTGTAGTTTATTTTTTTTTACAAATTCCTTTACTTGATTTCTACTCTCAAACTCTCTACTTTTTCATCACTTTCTAGCAAAAAAGACCCCTGTGTGTTAAAAACATATTCTGGTTTTTAGATTTCCTAAAGATCCTGCTCGTAGTCATATCTGGACAGAATATGTGTCTCGAATTAATTGGATACCAACGAGAAATGTACACAAATATAATTTATCCAGATCATTATTATCTTCCTGGACCATTTTCTGAATTTTCGAAATTCATTATTGTTTATATTGCTGGATTTGTTGTTTTTAGTTTAAAGAAGCAAATTATTTGCAGAGAATTTCGAGATGCATTAAAAAGTGTTATTCTTTTATTAAAATGAAGGCAAAAAAAGGATTTACAAATTCCTTCAAAAGATGTTTTAGACGTTTGCTTCCAATCCGAAAAGATCATAAAAAATCATGTAGTAGCTACTAAAAAGTTGTCCGCAGGATTCATAATAAACCTAGTTTTAAAGGAATTTGTAAATAGTAATATTTTTCCTAATTTAGTTGTGCACGGTTTTGATAAAATCAGTGTTTGATAACCATATACATTTACTGATCAAATCTATTGCGACTAAATATGTTAATACCAGGATGTATTATTTAAGTAAAAATAAAGTGGATAAGCATAGTACAACATTTAAATAAAATTGTTTTGTTTAAGGGTATTAATATATAATTTATGAAGTACTAACGTCTTTTATTCCTGGATTTAGGTATCAAATATCAATAATTACCTATATTTAAGTATTTTGTACACTGCATAATATTTCAAAATAAAATATAAACCCAAGCTGCAAATTAAAAACAAAAACGTCAACAAAAATAGTTAGTCCGGCTCTGGAGAATTCGCCATATTGGTATGCGCTTACGCCCCACCCAATGCACCCGTTTCTGTACAATGTAAAATAATGCTTATAGCGTCTCCTTATATCTCAATGGCTCTGCACCTTGGTTCCGATCATCATAAACTGTAAAGTTTTGTTTTAAGACATCGTCTTAATCGCCAGTCAAGAGCTCTGACATTGGCATGATTTTCAAGTTTCTATACAAGGTATGTAAATTTGATTTTTATTTCTAAACAATTTTATAATTTGTACTTTTAGGCTGATGATGTAGATTAGTGTTTTATTAGTAATTTAAAGCATAAACCAATTTAATAAAAAATATACTTCATTTTGTATTATGATTTCAATTCTATTTAAATACCATAGATCTATTGATTAACACTAAGATTAAGATCTGTTTTGAACAAGCTGATTTGGATTTTTTGCACTAAATTCACAACAATCCGTTTGATATGGATAATAGCAATTGAGAATATTTTTATTAAATATTAGTCCATTGGCACAATGCATCACATTTGCAGTTGAAGGACCACACAATAGGTAAGTTCTGAAAATAAAAAACTGAGAATTAATAATAATGGTAATAACAAAATGTTAGAAAACTTCTACAGGCAACTAAACTTCTGAATAAAACGCAGTTAAATTTCCGTTTATCCGTATTGACACAAACTTAGAAGCTGACAGGATGATCAGCGAAACGTTAGCTAGTTTAAATTAACGCAGGATTTATCTAGAATTATCGTTTCTATACGTAATAATAAAGGTCTCTATTAAACAGATAATAAGAGGTCTTAGTTATTTACTTTTTGCTAATTTATACAAGGTGTTTCATTAACAATTGGACAACCGCTAACTGGTAATAAAATTTGCAAGAAAAACAAAACAACAGTACTTCTTGATCGCCTCTGATTTTCGCTTCCCGCGGGTACTGCCTATCGGATCAGGGATCGTCTAAATTTTATATTTTTATAAGGTTTTAAATTTTTGAAAAGTAGACTAGACTACGAGGTGCCACTCATATATATTATACCTAATACACACTGATGAAAGCCATCAAAGAACATAAACTACTTAAAAAATTTATGTCTCACTAAAGGAACGTTCCCACAAAATTTCAGGAATCAGGAAACACTAGCAAAAAGTTATTGATCCATTAGTCTAATTTTCAATGTTTGCAAAAATTTCCAAAAAATAGTAAAAAAAAAGCTTAATAATTGTTCAACAAATAATATTATCTCTTCTTTCCAATTCGGATTTTACGAAAATACGAGTACTAGTGATGCCATAGCTCTTCTAACTGAAAAAATATATGCTTAGATCAGGGACGACCGCGTACAGGAGTTTTTATAGATCTGGTCAAGCCATTTGGCAGTGTCAGTCATTAATTATTAATACAAAATTAGATATCATCGGTGTCAGGGGTAATGGTGTAATTTGTTTATCAGCTATCTGCAAAATTGTAATCAAGTAGTAAGGATAAATAACACACTAAGTAAATCTGTACCTTGCTCTTATAATATACAAATAGGTTGTTCTTGGAAATAATGCACATCAACAAAACACCGAATGTTATAAATTTTTACTGGTAACAGGAATTGTCGGTATTGGACAAATAAATAAAACTTTCTAAATTTCAGGCAACGTTTCGTTCACTGTACGTGAACTTCTTCAGGGCCTATATAATCAAATACAAATAAAATCAATACAATACAATAAGAAATCAGTCAACTAATTACCTTATTTAGTCATAATCTAAGAAAAACATACACATAACAACAACATTAAATTTAAAATGGTACAACACATATACATCACAACATGTAGGTATAAAATATCTCATAGGTATAGCTGCACTATTGGAATAAAATAAAATAGAATTGATTTTTCTTTAATTTACAAAAACTCAAATACTTTTAAAAATTATCATCTAAGGCAGGTGGACTAGACATAGTAGGTACTGCTATTCATTCAATATATATGAGGTACAATCAAAAAATAAAATAACTATACACTTATATCCAAAACAAACGAGATCTGAGTGAACATCCATAAATCCGTTATCATGACAACAAACCTGAATAGATAATGCTCAAATGCATTGTATCAGTTCTATAATTTAGGGACTTGTCCCGGAACTTATTAATAAAGAGCATTTCAGACAATGATCTTTTTTGGTAATTAACCTCACGATCAAGGATTCTAACGCTATTGAAGTCAAAATCGTGGTGTGTCTCAAAGTGGTGTGCTGCAAGGGCTGTCTTTGAAAGAGAATCTATCTTACCAGGATGACAATCATTTGCATGCGTCTTTACGTATACATCACTGGCTTTGCCTTAACTCCCTATTACCATTGTCTTTATAAACATAGTCTGCCAGCGCTTGATTAGTACCTGTCTAAAAAAACCAAACGGCGTTGTCGTAAAATGTCGTTCATTCAATAATTTGGGCTTATAGTAAATGTGTAGCAATCTTGGTGGAAAAGTGGGGGAGCCATGTTTTTCGACCAATCAGGTCGTGATTTGAACATACGGACATGTATAATAAGTTCACGTATTTTTCTTTCGCTTCCAGCCATAGACAATGTTGCCAGCCGTCACATAATTATCAGATGCTACCTTATTTTTCATTTTATAAATGGTTCCAACATTATTTTTTTTGTGACGAATCATTCAAAAATATAATTAAATGTTATTTTGCTTGATCTGAGTTTTCCACATTTATTAACTTAGTTTTAACGATATCTATTATAAAAAAGTTTCTTTGACTTCATTATTTAGGCGATCACATAATATTGAGTCGTCATAGTCGCAACACTGTATCTATTAAAAATAAAATAAGAAATAAATGCATATATAAGGTAGGTCCTACTCGTACATAAAAAAATATACGAAGTTTTATGCTTAACAGAGATAGCTATATAAATATATTATCATTATTATTTATCCTTTTTCTCTATGAAATAATATTTAGCGTGATTTTAAATTTTAAAGTTAAAAAATATTTTAAGTCTTGTTTTGTTAAACAAGCCCATTTTAAAAAATATTGTTTAGTGGAAATTTAAATTCAGTGTTACTTATTGTAAGAGTAAAAACAATAGTGCTAATTTTTTGTGTTGATTATAGGTAATTTCCCTTTACGAGATACAAAGCCGAAAGGTAAGTTCTGATCCATTTTTTTATAAAATACTTAATAGCACAAAAAATAATTTACAATGATAATCGAATGAGTTTTCAATGAGCGATAGGATTTTCTGGAGTTTGTAACTAAAAACATGTATTGTTATAGATGTCTGGACAGAAGTGTTCGTACTTCGCTTGTGCACATTCTAGATGGAACACTCCTGGACTACGGCAATTTTTCTTCCCAGTCAAGGACTCTGCCAGATGTCAAGAGTGGATCATAAATTCAGGTAAATAATTAATGAACGATTAAGTAGGTAATCTTTTATATCTAATTGTGTTTGAGACTGAGACGTATAAAGACGAGAATAACCACCCCCGCAAGACCAGTATAATAATACACCAGGTCATTATTTTTATAAAGACAATGGTTGTGTCTTGCTATCTGCGATACTGTAGTGACGTTACCAGAGGCCAATAAAATAATCCAAAATATAGTTGAAAAAAAAAATGTAATTGTTATTTATACTTCAGCTATATTATTTTTCCGAATTGCTTGTTACATGTAACAAGACTTTTAGTTATGTTGGAAATTTGTTTCACACTACCATGCTTTTACCAGACGGGCCGTTTCGTTGATCCACAACTCACCAGTGGTGATCGGCAGGCAGTGTGACGCAAATTTCCAACGCTAGATGTCGCCGAAAACAACTCTTTGTCACTATATTTTTTTTTCTGTTATAGAATTTTGTTGAAGCTGTGGGAAATAGGGCTACTGCCGAACCACCCACTGAAAAAAGGTAACGCGCCGTTAGCAATACTTCATGAGTGGTGTGGAAATTTGTTTTCAATTATAGTGCTCTATGGTTGGAGATTATGAATAATGGTAGGAAATGGAAAAGAAAAGTCGCTGAAAGATTTTGTAATCCGCTCCATTAAAATATATTAGCTGATGCACATTATTTGTTATTTATACCTCTATTTTTGTATGTTTTCTAACATCCTTATTAATTTCTACTGTTTATGGAATAAACAATGTTCTTTAGTAATTACAAAGTTGTTTGTTTTGTTAAAACCGATACGATTCATTTTAGAGCCAAATTGAAAATTGGCAATAATGAAGTATCTTACTGTACAATAATGTTTACTTATTAAAAAGAAATCTTCAAAATTGACACAAACGACACACACTGTGCCCCAGTATGATAAATAACATCATTTGAATTGATTTACAGGGCCGGATTTAAAAATCTGGCATATCTGGTTCATCCCAATAATTCACCCGGTATGTAACTTTTTCCACCCGTAATAGACAGTAAACAGATAAAAAATGATTGTAATAACCTAGTTTTGTTATTTGTTTGAGGAAAACTCATGTGTTTAATTATTTTAATCGGAATGAAATGAACAAGCCAGGGAAATGTTTATTCATAAATTAAGAAATAAAATAAAAAACAATAAGCAAACAATAAAACAGTTTCAACAATGTGGAACAAAGTAAAAAACAATTTAATAAACATTACAATTATAAAAGATGTTCAAAATGATATCCATCTGCCTTAATACACTTTTCTTGACTAATGTTTAAATGTGTAATGAACTTTCTGATTGTCAGTGTGTCATTTCTGGTAATATTGCAACAGTGAATAATTCTGTTAATGAGCTGTTGTGTTTTATAATCGTAATGTTTATTAAATTGTTTTTACTTTGTTCCACATTGTTAAAACTGTTTTATTGTTTGGTTATTGTTTTTTATTTTATTTCTTAATTTATGAATAAACATTTCCCTGGCTTGTTCATTTCATTCCGATTAAAATAATTAGACACATGGGTTTTCCTCAAACAAATGAAAAAACTAGGTTATTACAATCATTTTTTATCTGTTTTCTGTCTATTACGGGTGGAAAAAGTTACATACCGGGTGAATTATTGGGATGAACCAGATATGCCAGATTTTTAAATCCGGCCCTGTAAATCAATTCAAATGATGGTATTTATCATACTGGAGCACAGTGTGTGTCGTTTGTGTCAATTTTGAAGATTTCTTTTTAATAAGTAAACATTATTTTACAGTAAGATACTTCATTATTGCCAATTTTCAATTTGGCTCTAAAATGAATCTTTAATTGGCAGTGTGACGTGAGTGTAACAAAAAATTCATATACCCAGGTCTAACTGCCTATTTATGCTCTCTGAAAAAATTATGTCAGATTTTTGAAAAATCATATACAGGGTGAAGTGTTGAATATGAAGCAGTCCCACAAATTTTCTCGAAGACGGACCTGGATTTTTTCAATTCTGAGTATGTCAGTTACTTGCCAGACACCAATACACACTTTTATAAAAAAATGAGATAAATCGACTTAATCATTGAAAAGATATGACGAAACATTGTTTTTGTGAAAATCCATAATTCACCCTGTATATTAATAATGAAAACAAGGAGCCATTTTTTAATGGTCATTTGATAATCCCCTAACGTGCCTCTACTTATGGTAGAAGTATGTACAGTTCCTCGTGACTCACCCTGTATATTATATATCTTTTTCCAACAAAAATATTACTCAGGAAATTCAAGGACGAGGTCCATAAAATTACATATTTTTAAGAATTATATCATAACGTGATCAAAATACTTCGGTATTTCTAATGCAAGAAGACCGCAATATTCGAAAGTCGTAGTTGCTCGTCAGATTTGTTTAGATGAAGTATTAAGAAACGCCCGTCGATATTTAATTTATTTGCTAAATAAAGAAGCTGTAGCATTAAATGGGAATGATGTATATACATTTTAAAAATTGTATTTTACAGTACTCTAAATAATCATTATTGTTCAAAGGTGGTAGGAGTGCTTTAAAAAGGGGTAAACATTAAAAATATTTATGGAAAAGAGCCTGTAATATTTTCTGTTATAAATATATATTGTTAAAAAAAATTGCAAAACATTAATATGCAGTGTGTTTCTTATGTAATCTAAAATATTCAAGGAGTAGCAAGACATTTGCATGCGAACGTTACCCAGAGAGATGTTTACCTAGTTATGTGACAATAATTACACGATTATACATCCGTTTGCAAGAGACTGCAACGTTTGTAAGTAAGAATCTACCTGGAAGACCTTTGTCGATTACAACTGTGGAACTTGAGAAAACGATTCTTGATAGCGTTTGGGAACTCGCCAGGTATCAGCACGAGAATTTCAAATGACATGGGAATTAGTGCATAAACAGTGTGGACAATCTTAAAACAAAACCCGTTTTAACCGTAAAATGTACAGCTTGTAGGCTCTATTGCCAAATGATTCTTCTGCTAAACTTAACTGGTATCATGAGTAATTTTAAAGTGTTTAATGTAGAAAAGCGTCTAATGTATATTGGTATAAATTCGTGAGCATTTTTAAACTGTAAACGGTTTGAAAAGTGGACTCGATAAACCGGCTAAGTACCATTTTTTCACATATCAGTATTTTTACTTGAAAATAGTCTAAATGGCTAGACCGATATAACCTAAAACAAGCTATGTGCCAAACTTAGTATTCACCTTAGTCACCCTACTAAGATCTCATAGCTCAAGCCATGTGCCATCGGAAGTTTCGTTTAAAATTAGCTAAGTTCCAAGAGTAAACCACGTGTACCACAACTGTCTGTTGTATTAGAAAGCAATATTTTGAATCTTTATCAGTATTAAACCGTAAACGATTTGTTAGCACGTGCTCTGTCAATTTGGCGGGAAATATGGAAAACTCCACAAATATTAGTCTTAGTAGGGGCGGCAGACGCCCACATGTTCAAGCACCTGTCGGTGCGATCACGGTAGTCAAGAACCTGGTCGCGCGGATAGTGATTGTATGGGTGGACGGTGCTTTCAGTCGAATCGGTAGACCTGCCTATGCCAAGTAGTTATTGACTAGATAGTCGTGAGTGCTGGCGAATGGCAGTCAAAGACCGTGGTTCGGATTCCATGCTAAACTGTAGGTCCATACTTACGCTGCGCTGGTTGAATGTCTATCATGACAAGATTCCAATAATACAAGAAAGCAAAGCGTAATAGTGAGTAAGCAAAAAAGTAGTTCAGGGTCTTTTATAAGAGACAAAAAAAGTTGCGGATCAGTGGAAAAGCTTATAAAACTGGAACGGAAAAACGACCACCTAGTACAGCAGCGGTAAGTGGCGTGATAGGTCACTGATACAAGTGAAAAAAATGGTATAGATCAAAAATGCTTCATAATTCATGCGTACCAAATTTCCGATAAATATTTAAAGCAGTATTGTAAATATACAAAAGAAATGAAGACGTTTACACATTGTATCTCCCTCATATGATGATTTTTTTCTTAAAATTGTTCTAAGAATCACATCTTTAAATATTTTAGATTACTTAAGATACACCCTGTATAGTTATGTTACGACCACTGTGAAGTTTGTCCTCGATTATTGTGAAAAATTTATTTTCATTGAATTCAAATATTAACCATTTTAAGTTAAATGTCTCTTGGCCAAAATAGCTGCAGATGTTTTTTTTTTCCAAATATGGTAACAATCCATTTATATGAGTTTTTGACAAGCAAGTGATTCCAATCGCATCGCATATAAATGGATTGTTACCATATTTGGAAAAAAAAACATTGCAGCTATTTTGACAAGCAAGTTATTCGATAAAACCTTAAATACATAAATAGTTCATTTCTTATATTTGGGACACCCTGTATAGATATGGCGTGAATAACCCTGTACCTATATCCAGGGTGTTAGTAAATAACTGCGACAAACTTCAGGAGGTAATTCTGCATGAAAAAAATAATGACAGTTTGCTATATAAACACATGTCCGCAAATGCTTCATTTTCTGCTGAGCTACAGTTAAAGTTCTTCTTAAAAACGGAAGATTTATTGATTGCTCTGGTGGAGATATCCAAATGAAGTTTAGGGGGTGTTAAAAGGTAGTTTTATTTATATATTTTTTGACATGCAATTAAAAATTTTATGTTCATCAGTGGCGCGCATACAGGTAATGATCTCAATTTTTTTGAAGAAAAAAAAAGGTACGCCACTGGAATTTTTCAAATTAAAAATCATTTTGGAATTTCTCGTACAATTTGTGATAAAAAATCTCTCGTGCTTTTTTATCGTAGAGGGCATTTGTGCAAAAAAATAAAACATCTCGCCGCGACGCTAGTAGGCTACTGTCAACATTCTGTTATACGAATATTTGAACGAAATGTCAAATTAGCGTGTCTTTATTATTAGTGTTATTTTCTCTTATTGTTTTGGTTTGATGTTTATTGTATTAGATAGTTCTTGATAATGTATTAAAGAAATGAAAAATACGGGGTAAGATGTTTTAGTTTTTTGCACAATGACAATGCCCCATATGATAAAACAACAAGAGAGATTTTTTATCACAAATGGAACGAGGAATTACAAAATGATTTTTTAGTTGAAAAATTCCAGTGGCGTACTATTTTTTTCTTTAAAAATATTGAGATCATTACCCGTATGCGCGCCACTGATGAACATAAAATTCTTAGTAGCTTGCCAAAAAATGCGTAATAACTACCTCTTAAAACTCACTAAATTTCACTTGCATATCTTTACCGGTTTCAGAGCAATCAATAAATCTTCAGTTTTTAAGAAAAACTTTAACACCCCGTATCTCAGAAAACGAGGCATTTGCGGACATATATTTATATAGCAAACTGTCATTATTTTTTCATGCGGAATTACCTCCTGAAGTTTGTCGCACTTATTTACTAACACCCTGTATATACAATGTGGAAGAGGAAAAACTTTTTTATTTGTCGATTTAGAAGAAAAAGTCATTCTTTATAAAAACGTCTGCTTGTGTCGAAACTACAATTTCAAATACCAAATTTACGATTACTATACCAGGGTATATCAAAAATAACATTTTTAATGATTTTGATTTTTTTGTTTTTTTTTTTAATTTTATGAAAATATTTTCAAAACAGTGATTTATTACACCAACTGTGCAAAAAACATTAATAAACTTTTTTCTCAAAGTGGTTAAGTTCATAGACCCTATTAAAATAATAAAATTAGAAAAACAAGAAAATCAAAATCATTAAAAATATTATTTTTGATATACCCTGTATAGTACTCGAAATTGTAGTTTTGACACAAGCAGACGTTTTTATAAAGAATGACTTTTTCTTCTAAATCTACAAATAAAAAAGTTTTTCTTCTTCCAAACTCTCTCCAATGTGTCCACGGATAGCAAAAACTTTTTTATTTGTGGATTTAGAAGAAAAAGTCATTCTTTATAAAAACGTCTGCTTGTGTCAAAACTACAATTTCGAGTACGAAATTTACGATTACTATACAGGGTATATCAAAAATAACATTTTTAATGATTTTGATCTCCTTGTTTTTTTTTTTGAATTTTAATAGTAGCTATGAAATTAACCACTTTGAGAAAAAAGTTTATTAGTGTTTTTTGCACAATTGGTATAATAAATCACGGTTTTGAAAATATTCTCATAAAATTAAAAAAAAAAACAAAAAAATCAAAATCATTAAAAATGTTATTTTTGATATACCCTGGTATAGTAATCGTAAATTTGGTATTTGAAATTGTAGTTTCGACAGAAGCAGACGTTTTTATAAAGAATGACTTTTTCTTCTAAATCGACAAATAAAAAAGTTTTTCCTCTTCCAAACTCTATCCGTGGACACATTGTATAATATATTTTTTCCAACAAAAATATTACTCAGGAAATTCAAGGACGAGGTCCATAAAATTACATATTTTTAAGAATTATATCCTAGCACGATCAAAATCCTTCGGTATTTCTAATGCTATTTGCTCGTCAGATATAATTTGTTATTTGGTAACAATCCATTTATATGAGTTTTTGACAAGCAGGTGATTCGATAGAAATTTAAGGTTCTATCGAATCACTTGCTTGTCAAAAACTCATATAAAAATGGATTGTTACCATATTTGGAAAAAAGCATGTGCAGCTATTTGCAAGCAAGTGATTCGATAGAACCGTAAATACCACTGATTTATATTTAGAACGACCCAAAACAGTATTTTGGAAGAAAATTAATATTTTTTGCATGATATCATTAGCTTCTTCAATTACGCATATTTATAAGAGCTAATAAGTATACAGGGTGACGGCCCTTTAAAATATTTCGGAGACTACTTTGAATTGAATTCGGAAAATTTTGATATATGTATTGCCAATTATGGTCTATTCATATATCATAATGCCAACCGCTTAGCACTTCTGGATATACCGGAAGTTGATAGTAACTTTGTTATTTTAAACGGAACACCCTATATATTATGACATTTTTGGATTCCACATAAGATTCTAGACATGTTTCATGTATCGCGTCCTATGCCTAAATCCAGCCGTTTTTGACGTATATCAAGATTTATGTCAAAACTGACATTTTAGGGCTCCATAATAGTCACATTTTTTTCTTATCAAGAAGCCTTTAATTATCATTTCGCAGGCGTTTTCTCATTAAATAAGGTCTCCTTTTTCCGATACGTACGACATTTTCTCATTTATTCATACAGGGTGGTCAAAAAATTATGAAGAAAACGATGTTATAAAAACAGTCGAAAGTCTGTTTTTTCAAATGGAACAGGTATATTTTTATAATTTTATCTTACGTATCATTAAAAACTAGAGAAACTTTCTAATAGGTTACTGATTTCAAAAATGCATAGTTTACGAAATATCGGTAATTCAACATTTTTGAGCATTTTCACTATTTTCGTATATTACTTTGACTAGCTGCAGGCCCATAAACGTCAAATCAAACATCAAGTGTTAATTGTTGTTAATCAAATAGTCGTAATTACGCAGTCATTTTGAAAGGTAAATTGCTGAAAAACTTTATTATTTTCATGTCACACTAAATGAATTAGTGAAAGTACCTAATATGTATTTATTTATTTAAGATACAACTGCCCAGACAGATAAATATCCAATTAAAGGGCAGGTAAAATTATAAATAATACAATAACATCAAAATAACAATAATAACTAATTAATAACTTAAACTAATTACTTAAAAATAAACGTTTTATACATGACAGATTTGATTCAAATATATCCAAACCATTAGACATACGGTTACAAATATTACACATTACGAACAAGGGAGAATGCAACAACAAATTAATGCGCGCTCTTGACAAGTAAAAAACAGTATTATTATTACGAGAATAGTGAAAATGCTCAAAAATGTTACATTGCCGATATTTCAAAAACTATGCATTTTCGAAATCAGTAACCTATTAGAAAGTTTCTTTAATTTTCAATGATACGTAAGATAAAACTATAAAAATATATCTGTTCCATTTGAAAAAAACTGACTTTCGACTGTTTTATAACATCGTTTTCAGTATAATTTTTTGACCACCCTGTATGAACAAAACAGAAAATGTCATACGTATCGGAAAAAGGAGACCTTATTCAATAAGAAAACGCCTGCAAAATGATTACTAAAGGCTTCCTTATAAGAAAAAATGTGATTATTATGAAGCCCTAAAATGTCAGTTTTGACATAAATCTTGATTTAAGTCAAAAACGGCTGGATTTAGGTATAGGACATGATACATGAAACATGTCTAGAATCTTATGTGGAATCCAAAAATGTCATAATATATAGTGTGTTCCATTTAAAATAACAAAGTTACTATCAACTTCCGGTATATCCGGAAGTTCTAAGCGGTTGGTATTATGATATTTTAATATACCATATTCGGTAATACATATACCAAAATTTTCAAAATTCAATTCAAAGTAGTCTCCGAAATATTTTAATGGGCCATCACCATGGGACACCCTGTATATATTTTATTTGGCGAGTTATTTGATTGTAGTAATAACAGCAATTTAAACAATAACCATATTATTAAAAATAAAAGCAACTAAAAAGTTCACTAAACTATAATTTTTTAAACATCTACCTGTTGTTCATAAATATTATACATTAATCATACCTGCAGTCATATTTATTCTCTGAAATTCCCAGCTGACCCCTACACATATTTTGGTCATTTTTTGTCAAATTTAATTGCAGCATATTTAAAGAATTGCATATAAACTGACAAGTTAAGCTATTTTTGTCGAAATATGCGTTTTGTGGACATCTAATAACATTTGTTTGATTATCCGTCAATGTACGAATGATAGATGATTCATCCCCGGGATTTAGTTTCTGAGTTGGAAATATAGGATCAGTCTTATCCATGATAAAACCGTTTACGACGATAAAACCGTATATAGAACCTACAAATTAAATTAATTCAAACCAATATTTGAGAATTTCGGGAAATTTGATTTACTTACATAGCAAACAGATAAAATTAGTTTTCATTTTATGAACTTATTTATTTTCTTGAAATATATGTGCAGTTCACAAAATATATGGTATTTTTCAATAACTGATAACAATATCAGGAGATATATCAGTAATCAAAGATTAGCTATTCTTGTCGATATTACAAACATTTTTGGGGAATAAATATTTATTATTATTATTACTTGACATTTCGCTGACACGTGTTATGGAGATCTCTAGAAAATATCGGGTTGTGTTCAATTCACTAATGAGTGAAGTGAAATAAATACAGGAAGGTACCACTTACTCCTTCCTGTTCGCGTAACGTTGAGAACAAACTCTACAATAAGAATATGACTTAAATATTTTAAATATGAATAAAAAATAATTTTGTGGCGTAGCGGATAAATATATTTTTGGTGGGATATGCACTACTATGTGTGTATGTAGATGGTACTAGTTTACATATATCTACTGTTGTATATCTCAATGTGATTAAATGCAGGCCTATATTGTAGATGGGCAACGACTACTCTGACGAGCTCATAATATGCGCGAAACGAATTCGTCAGTATGTGTCCCTGTGTAGGTAAAACCCGTCATCTTGTCCGCTACACCACAAAATTATTTTTTATTTATATTTACGGATACAAATTCATTTTATAATTTTAAATATGGTTGGAAAGCGCCTTCTACAAGAAATTTTTTATTTATTTATTTATTAATCTACGGACAAAGTCCATTATTACAACATGTACAAAACAATAGCATACAACATAATACAGAAATTATAAAACTTACTTAACTCTAGACTATCCATTACAATTGAACTTAATAACAAAAAAACAAAAAACCAGCAATTGCGCGACATACAACAGCTCGCAGGACTCCAACGCTCGCCGATGTTAAGGAATTAATGAATGCTAAATTATTTTAAATTTTAAAAACAAGGAATTAGGGAAACCATTCATCTCTAGACCCCCTCCTCAAGCGACCGGCGAACTCACCAAATGGTGCAAAGAAATCGATGTTATGATTAGAACAACGATTCGCCAGTCGCGCCACTCTGGTGACAAAGGTATTCATAGCGTAGTTCGCGCGGTGGAACGAGACGTGAAAGAGATCAGAACTTCTTCTTTGTCTAGGGGGAACACGAAAACCAATCTGGGATAAAAGACTAGAAGATAAAAGAGTATTGTTTAAAATTTTATATAGTATAGTCAGATCCCTGACAACCCTGCGGGCGCCCAATGTAGCCAACTCCAGCTCACTCAGCAATACGCCGTAGTTGAAGTTAAAATTAACGGGTCGTTCACGGCCGAGTCTAAAATGAACGTACCTCAGAAAACGGTGCTGAACCCTCTCGATACAGACAATGTGACAAACATAAGATGGAGACCACACCGCAGAGGCGTACTTCAAATGCGGCCTCACAAGGGATGTGTACAGGGCCCTGAATGTACCAATCCGACTGAAATCCCCCGAACAACGTCTGATGAAGCCCAACATCTTAATGGATGGTATTGGGACAAAATCTAAACTCAGTATTTCTGAATTTTAAATTCTATTGCAACGTTTCGTGCAATATATGCACATCATCAGGCTACAAAAAACACAAAACCTCAATAAAGTAAAAGTTATATAAATAAAAACACTCAACAAAAGGACGATGACCAAACAGACTAACATAACATTTTAAAAAATTAGATTATATTGACAGTCTAATACCTACCATAGAAAATCTGGTCAAATTCCCTAAAAATATTAACATTGTTTTCGAACCTATAACAGCTAAATAGAACAAAATATAATAAAATTAATATTCACAGTGTCAATGAGAGATGGGAATTCTCTCACCACACAGATCATAAAAAAGTAAGTAGATAAAATAGATATCATAAAAAGAACTAAAGTAACTCATAGGCGTAGGTCAACCATTTTGTTATGTTTTAATTAAGTTAGTGTAAATGACACTCAAACCGTTAATGTCTCTCTGATTATTAATGGCATCAGGCTCCTTATTGATGTACACCATTTCCTTGAAGAGTCTCGATCTTTCTTTGTGTTCAATGCCCAATATCACATAGTTTTCAAAATCAAATAAGTGCCCCGTATCACTATGATGTTCGGAAAGAGCGGTACAACTTTTTTTGTAGCGACAGTCTAAACGGTGTTGATTGATACGATCCTTGATATAAGTTTTCGTTTGACCCATGTATTTACCTGAACATTGTGTACAAGGTATTTGGTATATAACATCACACATATGTTCCTTCTTTGGTCTGTCTTTAAGTTTACTGAAGACAGTTTCAATAAGGATAGTTTCTTAGGGTTTGAATGTTAGCGTTCTATAGTCCAATACCGAGCAAAAGCATCAAAAAATTGAAATTTTTCCGGTGCCTGAAGGGCTGTGAATTTTAGACAGGACGATGATATTATGAAGGGCTATTTGCATGCCAAACGACATGCGAAGACATTGTCATTAAGGATAGTTTCTTAGGGCTTGATTGATAGCGTTCTATAGTCCAATACCGAGCAAAAGCATCAAAAAATTTAAATTTTTCCGGTGCCTGAAGGGCTGTGAATTTTAGACAGGACGATGATATTATGAAGGGCTATTTGCATGCCAAACGACATGCGAAGACAGTGTCATTAAGGATATTTTCTTAGGGCTTGAATGATAGCTTTCTATAGTCCAATACCGAGCAAAAGCATCAAAAAATTGAAATTTTTCCGGTGTCTGAAGGGCTGTGAATTTTAAACAGGACGATGATATTATGAAGGGCTATTTGCATGCCAAACGACATGCGAAGACAGTGTCATTAAGGATAGTTTCTTAGGGCTTGATTGATAGCGTTCTATAGTCCAATACCGAGCAAAAGCTTCAAAAAAATTAAATTTTTCCGGTGCCTGAAGGGCTGTGAATTTTAGACAGGACGATGATATTATGAAGGGCTATTTGCTTGCCAAACGACATGCGAAGACAGTGTCATTAAGGATAGTTTCTTAGGGCTTGAATGATAGCGTTCTATAGTCCAATACCGAGCAAAAGCATCAAAAAATTGAAATTTTTCCGGTGCCTGAAGGGCTGTGAATTTTAGACAGGACGATGATATTATGAAGGGCTATTTGCATGCCAAACGACATGCGAAGACAGTGTCATTAAGGATAGTTTCTTAGGGCTTGATTGATAGCGTTCTATAGTCCAATACCGAGCAAAAGCATCAAAAAATTGAAATTTTTCCGGTGCCTGAAGGGCTGTGAATTTTAGACAGGACGATGATATTATGAAGGGCTATTTGCATGCCAAACGACATGCGAAGACAGTGTCATTAAGGATGGTTTCTTAGGGCTTGATTGATAGCGTTCTATAGTCCAATACCGAGCAAAAGCATCAAAAAATTTAAATTTTTCCGGTGCCTGAAGGGCTGTGAATTTTAGACAGGACGATGATATTATGAAGGGCTATTTGCATGCCAAACGACATGCGAAGACAGTGTCATTAAGGATAGTTTCTTAGGGTTTGATTGATAGCGTTCTATAGTCCAATACCGAGCAAAAGCATCAAAAAATTTAAATTTTTCCGGTGCCTGAAGGGCTGTGAATTTTTGACAGGACGATGATATTATGAAGGGCTATTTGCATGCCAAACGACATGCGAAGACAGTGTCATTAAGAATAGTTTCTTAGGGCTTGAATGATAGCTATTAACATGCCAAACGACATGCGAAGACAGTGTCATTAAGCATAGTTTCTTAGGGCTTGAATGATAGCGTTCTATAGTCCAATACCGAGCAAAAGCATCAAAAAATTGAAATTTTTCCGGTGCCTGAAGGGCTGTGAATTTTAGACAGGACGATGATATTATGAAGGGCTATTTGCATGCCAAACGACATGCGAAGACAGTGTCATTAAGAATAGTTTCTTAGGGCTTGATTGATAACGTTCTATAGTCCAATACCGATCAAAAGCATCAAAAAAATTAATTATTCCGGTGCCTGAAGGGCTGTGAATGTTAGACAGGACGATGATATTATAAAGGGCTATTTGCATGCCAAATGACATGCGAAGACAGTGTCATTAAGGATAGTTTCTTATGGCTTGATTGATAGCGTTCTGTAGACCAATACCGAGCAAAAGCATCAAAAAAATTAATTATTCCGGTGCCTGAAGGGCTGTGAATTTTAGACAGGACGATGATATTATGAAGGGCTATTTGCATGCCAAACGACATGCGAAGACAGTGTCATTAAGGATAGTTTCTTAGGGCTTGAATGATAGCGTTCTATAGTCCAATTCCGAGCAAAAGCATCAAAAAATTGGAATTTTTCCGGTGCCTGAAGGGCTGTGAATTTTAGACAGGACGATGACATTATAAAGGGCTATTTGCATGCCAAACGACATGCGAAGACAGTGTCATTAAGGATAGTTTCTTATGGCTTGATTGATAGCGTTCTATAGACCAATACCGAGCAAAAGCATCAAAAAATTTAAAATTTTCCGGAGCCTGAAGGGCTGTGAATTTTAGACAGGACGATGATATTATGAAGGGCTATTTGCATGCCAAACGACATGCGAAGACAGTGTCATTAAGGATAGTTTCTTAGGGTTTGATTGATAGCGTTCTATAGTCCAATACCGAGCAAAAGCATCAAAAAATTTAAATTTTTCCGGTGCCTGAAGGGCTGTGAATTTTTGACAGGACGATGATATTATGAAGGGCTATTTGCATGCCAAACGACATGCGAAGACAGGGTCATTAAGCATAGTTTCTTAAGGCTTGAATGATAGCGTTCTATAGTCCAATACCGAGCAAAAGCATCAAAAAATTTAAATTTTTCCGGTGCCTGAAGGGCTGTGAATTTTAGACAGGACGATGATATTATGAAGGGCTATTTGCATGCCAAACGACATGCGAAGACAGTTTCATTAAGGATAGTTTCTTAGGGCTTGAATGATAGCGTTCTATAGTCCAATACCGAGCAAAAGCATCAAGAAATTGAAATTTTTCCGGTGCCTGAAGGGCTGTGAATTTTAGACAGGACGATGATATTATGAAGGGCTATTTGCATGCCAAACGACATGCGAAGACAGGGTCATTAAGCATAGTTTCTTAAGGCTTGAATGATAGCGTTCTATAGTCCAATACCGAGCAAAAGCATCAAAAAATTTAAATTTTTCCGGTGCCTGAAGGGCTGTGAATTTTAGACAGGACGATGATATTATGAAGGGCTATTTGCATGCCAAACGACATGCGAAGACAGTTTCATTAAGGATAATTTCTTAGGGCTTGAATGATAGCGTTCTATAGTCCAATACCGAGCAAAAGCATCAAGAAATTGAAATTTTTCCGGTGCCTGAAGGGCTGTGAATTTTAGACAGGACGATGATATTATGAAGGGCTATTTGCATGCCAAACGACATGCGAAGACAGTGTCATTAAGGATAGTTTCTTAGGGCTTGAATGATAGCGTTCTATTGTCCAATACCGAGCAAAAGCATCAAAAAATTTAAATTTTTCCGGTGCTTGAAGGGCTGTGAATTTTAGACAGGACGATGATATTATGAAGGGCTATTTGTATGCCAAACGACATGCGAAGACAGTTTCATTAAGGATAGATTCTTAGGGCTTGAATGATAGCGTTCTATAGTCCAATACCGGCAAAAGCATCAAAAAATTGAAATTTTTCCGGTGCCTGAAGGGCTGTGAATTTTAGACAGGACGATGATATTATGAAGGGCTATTTGCATGCCAAACGACATGCGAAGACAGTGTCATTAAGGATAGTTTCTTAGGGCTTGATTGATAGCGTTCTCTATAGTCCAATACCGAGCAAAAGCATCAAACGACATGCGAAGACAGTGTCATTAAGGATAGTTTCTTAGGGCTTGATTGATAGCGTTCTATAGTCCAATACCGAGCAAAAGCATCAAAAAATTTAAAATTTTCCGGTGCCTGAAGGGCTGTGAATTTTAGACAGGACGATGATATTATGAAGGGCTGTTTGCATGCCAAACGACATGCGAAGACAGTGTCATTAAGGATAGTTTCTTAGGGCTTGAATGATAGCGTTCTATAGTCCAATACCGAGCAAAAGCATAAAAAAATTGAAATTTTTCCGGTGTCTGAAGGGCTGTGAATTTTAAACAGGACGATGATATTATGAAGGGCTATTTGCATGCCAAACGACATGCGAAGACAGTGTCATTAAGGATAGTTTCTTAGGGCTTGATTGATAGCGTTCTCTATAGTCCAATACCGAGCAAAAGCATCAAACGACATGCGAAGACAGTGACATTAAGGATAGTTTCTTAGGGCTTGATTGATAGCGTTCTATAGTCCAATACCGAGCAAAAGCTTCAAAAAATTAAATTTTTCCGGTGCCTGAAGGGCTGTGAATTTTAGACAGGACGATGATATTATGAAGGGCTATTTGCATGCCAAACGACATGCGAAGACAGTGTCATTAAGGATAGTTTCTTAGGGCTTGAATGATAGCGTTCTATAGTCCAATACCGAGCAAAAGCATCAAAAAATTGAAATTTTTCCGGTGCCTGAAGGGCTGTGAATTTTAGACAGGACGATGATATTATGAAGGGCTATTTGCATGCCAAACGACATGCGAAGACAGTGTCATTAAGGATAGTTTCTTAGGGCTTGATTGATAGCGTTCTATAGTCCAATACCGAGCAAAAGCATCAACAAATTTAAATTTTTCCGGTGCCTGAAGGGCTGTGAATTTTAGACAGGACGATGATATTATGAAGGGCTATTTGCATGCCAAACGACATGCGAAGACAGTGTCATTAAGGATAGTTTCTTAGGGCTTGAATGATAGCGTTCTATTGTCCAATACCGAGCAAAAGCATCAAAAAATTTAAATTTTTCCGGTGCTTGAAGGGCTGTGAATTTTAGACAGGACGATGATATTATGAAGGGCTATTTGTATGCCAAACGACATGCGAAGACAGTTTCATTAAGGATAGTTTCTTAGGGCTTGAATGATAGCGTTCTATAGTCCAATACCGGCAAAAGCATCAAAAAATTGAAATTTTTCCGGTGCCTGAAGGGCTGTGAATTTTAGACAGGACGATGATATCATGAAGGGCTATTTGCATGCCAAACGACATGCGAAGACAGTGTCATTAAGGATAGTTTCTTAGGGCTTGAATGATAGCGTTCTATAGTCCAATACCGAGCAAAAGCATAAAAAAATTGAAATTTTTCCGGTGTCTGAAGGGCTGTGAATTTTAAACAGGACGATGATATTATGAAGGGCTATTTGCATGCCAAACGACATGCGAAGACAGTGTCATTAAGGATAGTTTCTTAGGGCTTGATTGATAGCGTTCTCTATAGTCCAATACCGAGCAAAAGCATCAAACGACATGCGAAGACAGTGTCATTAAGGATAGTTTCTTAGGGCTTGATTGATAGCGTTCTATAGTCCAATACCGAGCAAAAGCTTCAAAAAATTAAATTTTTCCGGTGCCTGAAGGGCTGTGAATTTTAGACAGGACGATGATATTATGAAGGGCTATTTGCATGCCAAACGACATGCGAAGACAGTGTCATTAAGGATAGTTTCTTAGGGCTTGATTGATAGCGTTCTATAGTCCAATACCGAGCAAAAGCATCAAAAAATTGAAATTTTTCCGGTGCCTGAAGGGCTGTGAATTTTAGACAGGACGATGATATTATGAAGGGCTATTTGCATGCCAAACGATATGCGAAGATAGTGTCATTAAGGATAGTTTCTTAGGGCTTGATTGATAGCGTTCTATAGTCCAATACGGAGCAAAAGCATCAAAAAATTTAAATTTTTCCGGTGCCTGAAGGGCTGTGAATTTTAGACAGGACGATGATATTATGAAGGGCTATTTGCATGCCAAACGACATGCGAAGACAGTGTCATTAGGGATAGTTTCTTAGGGTTTGATTGATAGCGTTCTATAGTCCAATACCGAGCAAAAGCATCAAAAAATTTAAATTTTTCCGGTGCCTGAAGGGTTGTGAATTTTTGACAGGACGATGATATTATGAAGGGCTATTTGCATGCCAAACGACATGCGAAGACAGTGTCATTAAGGATAGTTTCTTAGGGCTTGAATTTCTGTAAAAAAACTCGGAAGTTTTTATAATTCTGTCTTTTTTTTGTAGAATTCTGTAAAAAACTCAAATTTTTTTATAATTCTGATTTTTTTTTGCAAATTGTGCAAAAATCTCTGATTTTTCTGCCTTCCTTTGCAGAATTCTGAAAAAAATTTGGAATTTTTTATCATTCTGACTTTTTTTTTGCAGAATTCTGTAAAAAACTCAATTTTATTTATAATTCTGACTTTTTTTGCAAATTGTGTAAATATCTCAGATTTTTCTGTCTTTACAGAATTCTGTAAAAAAACTCGGAATTTCTATCATTCTGACTTTTTTGCAGAATTTTTAAAAAAACTCGGAATTTTTTTTCAATCTGGCTTTTGCAAAGTTCTGTAAAAAACCCGGAATTTTTTATAATTCTGACTTTTTTTTGCAAATTGTGTAAAAATCTCGGATTATTCTGTCTTTCTTTCCAGAATTCTGAAAAAATTCGGAATTTTTTATAATGCTGTCTATTTTTGTGGAATTCTGTAAAAAACTCAAATATTTTTATAATTCTGACTTTTTTTGCAAATTCTGTAAAAATCTCGGATTTTTCTGCCTTTCTTTGCAGAATTCTGAAAAAAATTCGGAATATTTTATATTACTGACTTTTTTTTGAAGATTTCTGTAAAAAACTCAATTTTATTTATAATTCTGACTTTTTTTGCAAATTGCGTAAATATCTCAGATTTTTCTGTCTTTGCAGAATTCTGTAAAAAAACTCGGAATTTTTATGATTCTGACTTTTTTTCCAGAATTCTAAAAAAAAAACACGGAATTTCTATCATTCTGACGTTTTTTGCAGAATTTAAAAAAAAAAATCGGAATTTTTTTTCAATCTGGCTTTTGCAAAGTTCTGTAAAAAAACTCGGAATTTTTTATAATTCTGACTTTTTTTTGCAAATTGTGTAAAAATCTCGGATTTTTCTGTCTTTCTTTGCAGAATTCTGAAAAAAATTCGGAATTTTTTATAATGCTGTCTATTTTTGTAGAATTCTGTAGAAAACTCAAATTTTTTTATAATTCTAACTTTTTTTGCAAATTGTGTAAAAATCTCAGATTTTTCTGTCTTTCTTTGCAGAATTCTGAAAAAACTCGGAAGTTTTTATTATTCTCACTTTTTTTTGCAGAATTCCGTAAAAACTAGGATTTTTTTATCGTTCTGACTTTTTTTTTGCAGAATTCTGTAAAAAAACTCGGAATTTTTTATCATTCTGGCTTTTGGAAAGTTCTGTAAAAAAACTCGGAATTTTTTATAATTCTGTCTTTTTTTTGTAGAATTCTGTAATTTTTTTTATAATTCTGAGTTTTTTTGCAAATTCTGTAAAATAATGATACCATTAACCGCGGTCAGACGGTTGCCACAAAAATAGCTATAAGATAGTGGATGAACAGCGAAGTGCCGAAACTGGAAAAATACAATATATTGGTATCAGGTAGCGTTTCAAAACAGGTAAATATTAGTCCCTCCATCAACTAACTATCCGTAGATACCCACTCATGAAGGTGCCACAACGACACATCTGACAACAGAGGCCAGAATGCCACCAGCACTTAGATAACCCTAAATGTGGCTGTTACGTGAACCAGACAGCTACTAAGACTAACAAACTAACTAGTTTTACCCCAGAGTGAAGCGGAGGAGACATTGGACAGGTAAGTACAATTTATTTACAACTAAATATGGATAATCGAAATTTTGCTTGTCTTTCTTTTATAGGAAACTTCCCGCGCAAGGACAAGGAGCAACTTGAGGGCTATTATGTGACAGAATAACGTATTAACTAACAAGCCTATCTGTAAGTAATTAATAAATAGGGAACGAATGTATTTTATTAAGAAAGTAATGCAAAATACGCAAATATTTAACGGTGAGTACTAAATATCTATTCTTTAGATTAAATTAAGAAATATCTGTTTTTTTAATACGCTAGATGACACGCTAATCGTAACGGTTCAGATTTTAACGTTACAACGCATCACCTTACTGGAAGTCCTTGTTTATCGCTGTTGCCGTTGTAGTACAAGCATCGTCTCAAGCAATTGGCAAAATCTTTTTTATATGCACGATTTTTTAGAGAATTTTAAAAAAGCCACTCGATAAAAAAATGCAGCGGCTGGAACATTAAAATTATTTAGGGATAAAATGACTTCTGATATGGTTGATTTTTAATTCGCCGGATATTTATTGATATCCTTTCAATTAAAACTACTAATTGTTATTTTTACAACTATAATTCTCTTCATATATTTCTATAATAATGGCAGCTCTGCTTTACACAGTAAATATTGTTTGCGTTGTCGTTGAAGTTTCTTTGTCAGTTTGATTTCTAATTTTGATTTTGGAACAAATATATCCGAAGCCTTCTGCTGGTGGTATTATACAAGTTTGTACGATGAGGACAATGAAGCCCTTCAGACATCCACAGAAAATTTTCCATATTCTTAAACATGGAACAATACACCAAATATGCTAAAATAAACAATTAATCAAATTAATAATGAAATATCAAGTTTATATTTTATAGAAATGGCTAGGAGAAATTAATTCCAAAGCAAATTGCGTCAGAGTAATATGTATTATGTACCATAATAGTGATCAATAATTTATTACAGAATTCTACAACAAAGTGCAGTAACCATGTTTTCGGAAACTAGATTTTCCAAATTTACTGCTACTAGTTTTGACTAACTTTTTATTGTTTAAATAAACTAAAATTCTGTAAAATTAGTAAGTAGTATTTCTATACAAATTATTCAAAACATTATAGAACCCTTCATTGTTTTAGTGATGAATTGTTTAACTGTTTTAACACTATTTTCGGTAGCGACATTTGAAGTTGGACAAAGAGGAGATGTGACATGTTCGATACCATTATTTATCACAAATAGTTTCAAGTATTGTGAAGTAAATGAGTCACCATTTTCAGACACAACAATTGTACGAGAAGAAGCAAACTGAATGAACAGCCCCGTAATTTTTAAATACTAGGTAGTAGCTAAATTTATTGATGTCAAAAAAATTACCTCTAGCCATTTACCCAGTATACATACATACGTTTTTTAAACGTAAAATCAACGTATCATTGGTTGATTAAACGTGTGCGTTTAAAAAAATAACCGTTTTATATTGATACAAAATAACACCGTTTTAATTCTACGTTTTTAATACGAACATCTCTGACCATAATCAGGTAGGTCAAATAAAATTAACGTTTTTTATACGTTTAAACCAATTAATAGAAATAAAAACGTTATAGTCGTATTTTTCTGACGAAAATTAAAGTCATGTTTATGTTAGAATAATGTACAAAGCGGATCGCATGTTTGACGTTTATCAATACGGGTTTTTAACGTTTCTCGTGTAACGAAGTTACTAAATTGTATAGGTATATGCTATTATCTGCCCCGGCCGACTTAACGACATAGTAGGTATTTGCTCCATCCTGCTAGCATTCATAGCAGGCCCCACTTCTGCAGTGGGGTATAAAAGAGCGAGCCGTTCAATGCAAAAGGGACTCTGCACTCGAGCGCCGAACAGAGAACAACTACCTACTACTGACCAGCAAACCGACCGACCTACCAGCAGTAGTAGAGTAAGTTCACCGTTAGTGCAGTGTGGTACCAGTGTGGGTAGCGGTGGGAAGCCCTGCGTAGGCGGACATCTCACCACTGCTTAATAAGCGCCGAACTCCGGTATCGGTTCGGAGCCCTGCGTAGGCGGAAACCCAACTTATGCTGTCAGTGGCGTACTGGTTTTTCACCCTGTACCGAACCAGTGTGGGTAGCGGTGGGAAGCCCTGCGTAGGCGGACATCTCACCCCTGCTTAATAAGCGCCTAGCTTCGGTATTAGTTGGGAGCCCTGCGTAGGTGGACACCCGGCCTGTGCTGGCAGTGGCGTACTGGTTTTTCACCCTGTGGTACCAGTGTGGGTAGCGGTGGGAAGCCCTGCGTAGGCGGACCCCCGACCTCTACTGCCAGTGGCGTACCTGGTCATTCTGCGGTAGCGATGGGAAGCCACGCGTAGGCTGACATTTCACCCCTGCTGCAGAGCGCCGAACTTGAGGATCTGGTGGAGAGCCCTGCGTAGGCGGACGCTTCACTTTTTTTCTGCCAGTGGCGTAACTCCCGTCCGAAAGCAAACCGTATCATAGTATATAGAAAGGCCGAGTTCTCAGAGGTTTCCGCATATAACACCGTTACCCCCTTATACCGTTTACATTGTTTATTTATAATTATTATTTTTTATTTTCTTTATTGTATTTATTAGAGTAAATAAATCAAAGTTTATTTTATACCGACTCTGTTATTTATCTGGCTCTCAAAACTTGACCCCTGGTATAATCATTTCTTCGGTTAACTGCCCGGAGCAATACAGTGTTGTCCTTTACACTTTAAAATAAAGGACTGCCGCCCGAGAAGACCGAATAGCACCGAAACCGACACTCAGGAAAGTAAAGCGCCATTACACTCGAAACCAATTTCTAAAATATGTGAATAGTATTATTAAATCTAAAATATGAGTATAGTATTATTAAAACATATTGATCACGTTTCTATGAACCAACAACTCAGGCATTATAATAAACCAAAGCAAGCATTTGATTGGTTGACCACATACAAACTGTTTCCTGAATTGATTCTATAGGACCTGCCGCGCTCAAATGCGTAGAATCCGGAAGATTCTTTCCGACTTGTGTAGTGCACAAAACATACCCCTTAGAAGATTAACTTAAATGGCAGAGAGTGGGACACTGTTTTTAACTATGCGAAAAGTCACGAGAGGCGCTGCAAACGAAAAGTGAAGAAAACTGTCTGTATTACTACGTTAAGTTTGACTTCCTATCGCTAGGTGTCGCCAAAAAAATTTCCATTTTAAAATCACAAAACATCCCCCTATTTTATGTTTAAAATATTTTGGTATTCCCACAAAACATATGTTATAGTGATATTTCCCACAAAAGGGTGTGGCATAATTTCAAGTCTTATTTTAATTTTTTGCGTTAAGAGTTTGAAAAAAGAGTGCGGTTAAAAGTTTGTTTAATTGAAAATTGTGCATAAAAATTGCGTTCAGTGTGTGTTATTTGAATTATTATGGCTCTTTTTGTTGGAGAAGTTCGACCGGCAACAAAAAATGTTGTGTTCCCA
The DNA here is from genome assembly GCA_911728435.2 of Apoderus coryli. Taxonomy (NCBI): domain Eukaryota; kingdom Metazoa; phylum Arthropoda; class Insecta; order Coleoptera; family Attelabidae; genus Apoderus; species Apoderus coryli. Next base: position 1,051,702 of record OU452206.1, on the reverse strand, counting down.
ACTGTGAGACTACTGGTAGTTTTTTTCCGATTTCCGAACCCTAATAAAGAACCAGAAATGCTAATTAAGTGGTTGGCAAATATAAATAACCCCCGTTTATTTAACATTCCTTTTGATAAACTACTTAAAAGTTATCTAGTGTGTGCGAAACATTTTGTTCCGGATGATTTACAGTTTTGGTGTCGAAGAGGCCTTAAATGGGATGCAACACCAATATTACATCTTAATACAGGTAAGAAAACAACGCACCTCTATTAAATGTGGTACATGTTTTTATGAAATAATTGAATTTATAGAGGAGGCACCTGGTCCAAAACGAAGAAAGTTGGAACCCTCTAGTTGTGACATAGACATAAGTAGTGGACCTACCACATCAAAGGAATCCGTCGGTGACCCTAGTATAAGTTACCCCATGGTCATCGATGACATGCCTAGCCCTAGCACATCGAAAGAATATTCCAAGAACGTAACTAGTCCAAGCTGCCTCATGGAGATTTGTTGTTTTATTTATTTTTATAAATTATAAACTTTATTGTGTAGCTACTACCTACTTTTTGACTAAATTAAAATGTAAAATAATATTGTTAATTGTGCGTTTCTATTTTAATATTAAATGTTTTATAATAATAATTGTTTTTTTTCGATCCCATTAATGTTATGTGTCGTGTAACATATAATGGTGCAACTTTTTTTGTAGTTTTTCAAAAATATTTTGAACACTATTTCGTTTTAATAATTTTTTGAAAAACTACAATTAATAATTGCATCATAATATTATGTAACTATTTAAATTTATTGGAAATATTCCTCACTAATATTATTTTAAATTTCCCGCCAAAACTAATTAAGTATGCGACACATCCATAGATGGCGCTTCTTTTAGTCCAGATTGTTACCATTGCAGTGCGTATTCTAAAAGGGTATGTTTTTTGGTGTACAGATAAGAAAGGACGCCGGCTTTATCTTGAAAACTAATGATGTTACGGTTTTAGGATTTTTTTGTTTTAGTAAAAGAGAACAAGGGAAATCGCTGGAAAATAGTTTTAGTTTCCTAAAATGTCCACTAGAGGGCGTAATTCTAAATTGAAAAACACTGTTTACTTAAAAATATACATATATTACGTAAATGTTAAACTTAATGAGGATGATCTAAGTACAATTCTAAAACTTTTTCATATTAACGTTTTTTCCCTATCTTCGTGGAGGAGCCGGAGAATGTGTGTAAAAAGTGGTCTAATTTTCTTATGGATAGTCCGATTTTAATAAAATTAGGCTCAGTATAAAGGTAATAAAAAAAAAGTATTGCTGCTTCTATTTGTTTTTCATATATGGCCGCTAGATGGAGATATATAACAATGTTTCCGATTTTGTCAATTTTCTTAGAAAAAACAAATGGAATGGTACTATTAGTCTTCACTAGATAGAAAGAGCATATAAAACTGAAGAAAACAGTGAAAACCGGAAGTCTCTATCTTTTTCCTGTCCATCTCACTTACTGAATATATGTTTGCCTAAATTTAACATTCAATAAATTATTAGTGTAGTATTTCAGGAATCTCACTGTGGATTCGTCTAAACTTCTGAGTATGATCGTGTTTATGTGTATATAAATTATTTACTTCATATTATAACCCTATTAACAGATTTATTTACATTATTAAACTTCTTTATTTTACTGAAAATTTGAGGAGTGTTTTGGCTTTGATTGTTCGCATTTCTTTTCACGCTGATTGGTACCTATAGGCTGGTGTGTACTCAAGAACGTAAGGTCTGACTTTTTCCCGCAATTAAGTTAGTGGCGCCGTAACCCACCCCACTTATATACCTCTTTTTTTAGTATGGTGTGGGAGTCTAAAATTTTTCACTGAGCTAGCGGAGCTTTATTTGCTGCTCTCTTGCCGCGCCGACTATAGGGAATCCAACTGTTGTGTTTTAATTTTTTTTTGATAACAAAAAAAAAAAAAAAAGACTCCGACAAATAAGAACGTAGCACTATCCATAAGAAAGTTAGATAACTTTTTACAAAATAACATTCTCCGGCTCCTCCACCATTTTTTTAAGAAGTTTTATATGAAAAAGTTTTAGAATTGTACCTAGATCATCCTCATTAAGTTTAACACTTACGTAATATAGGTATATATTTAAGTAAACAGTGTTTTTCAATTTAGAGTTAGATTTACGCTCTCTAGCGGACATTTTAGGAAACTAAAGCTATTTTCCAGCGATTTCCCTTTTCCGCTTTTACTACAACAAAAAAGTCCTAAAACCGTACCATGAATAGATTTCGAGATAGAACCGGCGTTTTTTCTTATCTCTACACCCGGTATACTCAAGTTTCCAAATTCGACAGCGTTAGTGACTGTCACTGTCAGAACCAATACGATGATTTCCCACCTTTTAAAAAACGCCGATTTATTAACAGTGAGAAAAACGTGTTATAAAAATAATGATTATCTTTTTCGTTACGCAAGTCACTAATTTTTGATTATATTATAACTTGTCGGGAAAGTTTTGGGGTGACACAATCGATTGTTTTTATTGTGGGTTATTTTACCTTAAACGATAAACAGGCGAAGCTCATTCCAATCAAACAAGCTGCTATTGGCGCACCAAGTACTGTAAAACATATGTAAAACCCACTTAAAGAGTATCTAAAACATAATTGACTAAATCTCCATGCACACTCTGGACTTCTAATTCGGTTGGGTTCACCAAATATATCACTCCATGATACCTGAAATATACAATAGAACCGGATATATTAATACTAAGTCTATAACTTAAATCTGAATGAAAGTTAATTTGAGGCAAGTTTTCTTAGAAATTAACAAAATGAAGAATATTAGGTAGAAATTATACAACAAAAATCCATTCTCTCTATATTGGATATTTCAAAAGTGAGAAATTGAATCTTGCAATAAACCAATGGAGCGGCACTCTGTAACAAAATAGCGATAGAGATTCCGTTCGCTTCGCTATTTCGTACTCTGTAACCAGATTCGGTATTTTCCGTGTCTAGCTGAACATGACCGAAGGGGCGATAGAGAAGCGAATGATAGAGACAACGTGAAAGGTGTTTTTATGATCGTTCTGTCTCAGTCTATTCAATGCATGCATGAGTTTTTTATCTTTCTTCATTCAATGACAATAAAATTAAAAGAGGTTAGGTTATGGTTGTTTGTATTATGATTTTCAGGTGATATTATTTATTTTTTAGGTAAACTTCTTACAATAATTATAAACATTTATCGCGAAAAAGGTATAAAGGTAAGCATTTAATTTAAGCCATTTTAACAAATATCATTTTTGAGAGGGTTCAAAATTTTCGATTTTGTTACAAGAAATCTTTGCAGTGGCAACATTTTTATTAATCACATATACAGCGCTTTTTGTAAAACCAAATAAAGAACTACTAAACACTATCAATCTATCAAGATTAAGCCCAAAATACAAAGTAAATAAATAAACAAAGGAAATGTGAGGTTAATGTCAATTAAATATCTTCTTATTATCGTATTTTTTCATGGCTTTAAGCAAATTTGTCTTATGTTTTCTAGGCGCTTAGTAGTATTTTCTCTGTCCGATTGAAACACGAAACTTGTCGAACTATTACCGAGGCTATAAGGATTCGCTTACAGAGTACCAATAATGAAGTAATAGCGATCCTTATCGCTTGCTTATTCTCTATCTCTATCCTTAAAATTCATATTACAGAGTGCCGCTCCTGGTGTTGCAGCTCTAGCTTACTATCTCTAATACCATTTAAATTACTTATACCAGACTGCCACATAAAAAGAGGTTGATAGATAATTGAAAATATGCGATCGCGACTGCTTAGTGACAACGGTTGTGAAATAAAGATCTCGAGACCAAATCTAATTCCGAATTAAAGAATGAGGCTGCTGAAGGAAATATCATGATTTGGCATCTTCGAGTACTAAGGGTGAAACGGACTTAAATTAAGAAGGGGTTATCTCTCTTCAATAAATACTCCATCCTGAAGGTTAATACTCTTATTTAAATTAATAATGAAAGTAGATGGGAATAATAAAATGTGAACCAAAGTGTAACTCAACTGTGTGTGAAATTTTAATGTAGCAATATGATTTGTATTGTATCATAATAATTCATATTATCTCTAATTTTAGTTTTATTTTGTAGACTATTCTCAATTTTCTAAACTTTAAACTTCTTCTATTAAACTCGATATTCTCAAACTTGGCAGAAACAAAAAAAATTGTTTATTTAATATAGGCAACGATTTGGATGTCTCTATCTAAATATATATTATACTTAAATATATATTATACCTAATAAATGTGCTAATTCTAGAACCAATAATATTCATAATAGCATTTTAAGTATCAAGGGCGGTAAAGCATTCATTTACCGCCAGTGGTGCTTACAACTGTTTTTCGCCTGCCTCTTCATAAATTGGAACTACAATATAAAACCCTTGAAATCTTATATTATAATAAAAGTGTAACGGGTATGCAGAGTTTTCACGAACTACGCATGCTCCTCAGTAACTTATTTTCAGTACAGAGCTGCCATATTTAAAACTATTTTGTCGTTCGCCTTACAGAATTTATGCGACATATCTGTTTTATAAATAAATCCATATGTTGCGTCATACAAAACTGCTTGACAAAATCAAATAATTAAATGTTATCGGTAAAATTGCATACTGTTTAGTTTTCAGCAATATGAACGAAACATTTTGTTCCAAATCTTATTAAATTTAGGGGATTTCGCAACAGCGTCTGTTTTCGCAAATGACATTTCTCGTAGTGGGAATATCTGTCAGAGTCGGCTTCACAACAATTCAGATAGGTTTTATAATTGAGTTATGGGTTTATGCGTGGTATATTTTAATTGTTGATAGATATACCTATTTGTGATTAAAATTGTTTTTAATATTTGTTATTTTGGTTTGGTAGTTCGTTTATTTAACAAACAATGAGGTGTATAGTGTTGTGGTGTAAAAATCAAGGTCTCATTCCTGGTATTAAATATTTTCAGTAAGTTATTGTTTCGGGTTTCTACCAGTCTCAGTTTGAGTCAATATGATACCATTGACATGATACTCATTTTTAGCTTGACAAAAAAAAGACATGATGTTTGGATGCGGGCATTGGGATCCTAGTACAGAAAATGTATGTGATGGGAATGTCATATGCAGTAAGCATTTCGCTGCAGAAGATATCATTTGTAGAGAAGACGGCAAGAGGATCACCCTCGTACCCGATGCAGTTCCCAAACTTTTGTTGAAAAGAAGAGATTATGTAAATGAGAGTGGAAGTTAAATTCTTAATCGTTTGATATCAAGACACTGTTTACTTAAAAGCAGTCTGTCAAAAATGCATGATATGTATGTCAAGAATATATTTCCTACGTTGTGTAGGTATACAAAGTTCGTTTGAATTCTGTTGTTAAACTGGAATATACTTAATTATAGAATCCTCCATCAAATTGCTGAGAATAAAAGTTATACCAACCATGTTTTGTCACAAAATACTATTGCGAGTAGTACGGATGATATGGAATATGGACACGGATAATATTCGTGAAGTCACTGTTTCTTGCACCCCTTCTTTGAAGGCTGTAGAGAGGTAAGATGCCTAAGGTGGTTGTATAAACAAACAAATATTATATAATAATAAAATAAATAATTAGAATGCTCAAGTCCTTACGATATTTTCCAGTATTAGAATTTTTACTTATTTCTCTTTTCTGCTTAGATTTATTATTATTAGGTTGTACCTGTTAGACAATAAAGTATTTAGATATTTAATGTAATTTTTTATTTCTTAAATTCCTTTATACCATTTTTTTATTTGAATTACCAAATGGTAAAATTTAATTTTAAATATACCTATAACAGTAATATTACATTTAATCAAAGCCGGTCCTGTTGAAAAATAAGTGACTGGTGATCATGCGCATTATGGACAGCTCTACACTTTTGGTTACATTTTTGTACTATGGGATTATCATTCTAGAGTATATATATATATATATATATATATATAGTAAAATTTTTTTAATAATTTGGGGTATAGGCTATATCTTGGATTTAGTAGTACCCTGTTGAAAATACCGTATAGAATCATATTAAAACTTGATCTGGATCTATAAGTATCTATAAGTGAATGTAGGTTTTAATCTGGCTTTGACAAGCTCTATGTTATTTTAATAGTAATCTTATATGATTCAATATGGTTTGGGTTTATTTGGATATACATATAAAACACATCAATGGAATTGTATTGGTCTCTATAAGTTTTAAATATGATTAGATCTAATATGCCATTACAGATTCAAAACAAAGTGGGTTTTATACGGATTTAATAGGTTAAAATGAATAGTGTTTAATATGGAATTACTGAATAAAAATTGCCATAAAACGAATTGATTTCAATATGGATTAATAAGAAATTCTTTATTTGGGAATTGTTGGTTTCAATAAGGCATTCCAAATCAAATGTTTAATTTGGTTTTATCAGTTTGAATTAGTTTTTATGCGGCATAAAACTGCTTATTTCAATTGCGTTTAATATGGAAGTACTGAATAAAAATTACCATGGAACGAATTGGTTTCAATATGGATTAATAAGAAATTCTTTATTTGGAATTTAATGGTTTCAATAAGGTATTCCAAATCAAATGTTTAATTTGGTTTTATCAGTTTGAATTAGTTTTTATGCGGTATAAAACTGCTTATTTCAATTGCGTTTAATATGGAATTACTGAATAAAAATTGCCATAAAACGAATTGGTTTCAATATGGATTAATAAGAAATTCTTTATTTGGGAATTGTTGGTTTCAATAAGGCATTCCAAATCAAATGTTTAATTTGGTTTTATCAGTTTGAATTAGTTTTTATGCGGCATAAAACTGCTTATTTCAATTGCGTTTAATATGGAAGTACTGAATAAAAATTACCATGAAACGAATTGGTTTCAATATGGATTAATAAGAAATTCCTTATTTGGAATTTATTGGTTTCAATAAGGCATTCCAAATGAAAGGTTTAATTTGGTTTTATCAGTTTGAATTAGTTTTTATGTGGCATAAAACTGCTTATTTCAATTGCGTTTAATATGGAAGTACTGAATAAAAATTACCATGAAACGAATTGGTTTCAATATGGATTAATAAGAAATTCTTTATTTGGAATTTATTGGTTTCAATAAGGCATTCCAAATGAAAGGTTTAATTTGGTTTTATCAGTTTGAATTAGTTTTTATGCGGTATAAAACTGCTTATTTCAATTGCGTTTAATATGGAATTACTGAATAAAAATTGCCATAAAACGAATTGGTTTCAATATGGATTAATAAGAAATTCTTTATTTGGGAATTGTTGGTTTCAATAAGGCATTCCAAATCAAATGTTTAATTTGGTTTTATCAGTTTGAATTAGTTTTTATGCGGCATAAAACTGCTTATTTCAATTGCGTTTAATATGGAAGTACTGAATAAAAATTACCATGAAACGAATTGGTTTCAATATGGATTAATAAGAAATTCCTTATTTGGAATTTATTGGTTTCAATAAGGCATTCCAAATGAAAGGTTTAATTTGGTTTTATCAGTTTGAATTAGTTTTTATGCGGTATAAAACTGCTTATTTCAATTGCGTTTAATATGGAATTACTGAATAAAAATTGCCATAAAACGAATTGGTTTCAATATGGATTAATAAGAAATTCTTTATTTGGGAATTGTTGGTTTCAATAAGGCATTCCAAATCAAATGTTTAATTTGGTTTTATCAGTTTGAATTAGTTTTTATGCGGCATAAAACTGCTTATTTCAATTACGTTTAATATGGAAGTACTGAATAAAAATTACCATGAAACGAATTGGTTTCAATATGGATTAATAAGAAATTCTTTATTTGGAATTTATTGGTTTCAATAAGGCATTCTAAATCAAATAATTAATTTGGTTTTATCAGTTTGAATTAGTTTACTGCTTATTTCAATTGCGTATAATATAGAATTGCTGAATAAGAATTTCCACGATACGATTGGTTTCAATACGGATTCAATAAAAAATTTCATTCATTTCCGTTATCCTAAATAATGCAGATTTCTTGAGCTCTTTATTTTAAGAAATTATTGCATAAAACAACACGGCGTTTTAAGTTATTAAAATAAATTATATACCTAAACAGTAATTATATAGATAGGTGAGGTCATTGTCTTTATAAAGACAACTACTACTTTGTTTTTTGTGTGTTGCCAAAATAGTTATGATTTTCTTACCATATCCACTGTTGCCGATAACATGCTTAAACATAATAATATAATGTTATTATAGCTGCACAGATTTTAGAACATATTATGTTACGTCACCAAGAAAACAGGTCAATTGTTGGCCAATTTAGTATATAAAAAATCCTAGTACAGATTCATTAGATTCATCTTACAGTACAAATTTAGTACCAGATTTAGTTAAGTGCAAAATCATAATAATAATTATTATGTTACAACCGGCAACGCTGACCATTTACTAATACCATTGTGTTTATTATAATATAGTGTCTCAGCGCTTGGATAGTACCTGTCAACTAACAACAGATGGCGTCATCATATACCAGAAATTTATTAATGAACGACTGAAGTTGATAACGCCATCTGTTGTTAGATGATGGTACTAACCAAGCGCTGACACACTATATTATAATAAACACAATGCTAATACTCAGTGTTGCCGAGGTATAGCCATCACTATTACCAAAGATTAATGTACATTAATCTTTGATATTACCTACCTATATACATAATTATATACCTAGTAACTTTTACTAACGCACAGATAGGTATTCAAAATTTAATTACATTTTTTCCATACGAAAAGATAGCAAAGTATATCAAAAGAGTCACAATTGCGGTGGCATGAACATACATTTGCTCCTGGTTTTGCCGATAACATGATAACTAAATAAATAAAAAAATAACTAATAAGAAAAAAACTCAAATATATATGAATATTTTTTGAAGAAAATCGCGACAAAACTGCGGATTTGAACTAAATCTGGCAACTAGTAAGTAGGTATAGTAGTTTATGCTTGACGCTTGGGAGTAGTTCAGAGTTCAGTGTTGCCGATTGCAGCTGACTTCTGACACGGTATAGAATTATATCATAATATATTTCAAAATTACTATAGAATGGGTGAAGACATGAATATTAATACAATCACATCCAGAAGTGTGTGTGAATACAACATGTATGTCGTCATAACTCAATTTTGGTAGCTTATTTAATACCTACTATTCTCTATCTATAACAATAATAGCGTATATTTATATACCTATTATCTATTATTATATTAATTGCTATGGCGCATATTTTGTTATTGTCTTTATATTTATAAAAAGTCAATATATCTAAATGTAATTAAAACATCTGTTGCAATCTCTATGTCGTCGTTATATATTCCAGAAAACAATAAAAAACTATCGTCAACTGAATAAACTCATGCATAATAATCAGACAACAAAGTCTGTAATAATCTTGATTTTGGAATTGTCGAATAAAATATGTTACAATTTGATAATTCCCTATGACAACACTGCTGCGGTACAATTTTTTTCTTAATCTAACCCAATACCACACACAAACAACACGTGTTTTGTTATGGCGTCGGTTTATGTTTTGTTTTTCATTATCAATAATATGTTAATTACTCTATCTCAATTGTGTAATAAAATAAGTGTAAATGCTAACCTAAATATATATTATAATATCTTTCATCTATGACTATCTAACAGCATAAAATAACTAAATAACTTTGTGTTGTGTGTTGTGATTATTATTATAAGAAGCAGGTAAGCAAATAAATTATTCTTTTTACCAAGGTATATCATTGTCTTTATAAGGAATAAAAAACATAGCCTATGCTCTGCTAATATAATATTATAGTAATCATTATCATTAGTAGCACGCAATGTATTAGATACACAGTATAGGGAAAGATTAATATAAATAATATATTATGTATATTAATCTTTGGTACCTATGGTTACTTGTATAAGATACAGGTTGATTGCTGGTCGATGGTATATTGCAAGTTTTGCGACAAGTAACCATACGATTGTTTTGAAAATGTAAGTGATTATTCAGATCAACCTAATACGACAGCTAATTGTGTGTATTAGCTGTACTAATACCTAATCTATCAGCATACAATAATATTGTCACTATAATATGTAATTTGGGTGAAGTGGTAGAATACATTTATTCTTGTGAACTTGATCAACGTTAATAAAGAAAAAAACGTTTTAATAGTTGTCTACCTAATTAACTATATCGAAAAAATCCAACTTAAGTAATTACTTACATTTTCAAAATATTCGTACTTAGTTACTTTTCCCAAAACAACAAAACAAAGTGTATACCATCAACCAGAATACACCCTGTACATATAGGTACTGTAATAATAGATATTTCACCACAATCAATTAATAAAACAAATGTGTTAAATTTTCCAAAACGGTGAAATATGGAACATTATTCGTAGTTATTTTAACAATTTTTATTTTATTAAATTTTCTTCAATTTATACACACATTTAAGACTTTTGGGAGATGAAAGAAGATCTAAAGAATTAATGATAATTTATTATTATATTAAGAATTGAGAATTAATGACAATATTTAAGAACTTTTTACTCTTTTTAGTATGGGGTATGCTTATCTCAGATTCCTTGATGATGATATAGTACAGGAGATTGGATTGGATTGGATCACCGAAGATATAAAAAACTTACAAACCTTTGTATTTTATATATTGAAGGTATTTTTGCTAGTTTTATTATTGATTACTTTTTAAATTTATATTCGTCTGTAAATCTAAATAAATCATGTTGTTTTAGACGATATTGATGCTCTGAAAACGCAGATAAGCGAAAAAAACGCAGATAAGGGAAAAGCGAATTAAAATGTTAAACCCAGAGGAAATTCTGAAAGAAAATTCACGAAAGCCAATGAGACTAAATAATTTGAGGGAACAACTGAAAGCAACAAATGAGTTATTAAATGTTCAATGGTTGCAAAAAATGTCTTCGACGTTGTTTCAAAACTAAGTAAGAGTGAAATCATATTATTTAGCTTTATCCATCTAGTACTTAGTAGTTTATAAAGTGTTTGCTTGCTATTTTTGTAGAAACTGTGTTCTTGGTCCTTACCAAGAACACAGTTTCTCCTTAGAAGGTAGCTTTGGTATTTTGAAAACCGTATAATTTTGAACGTTCAAGTATCATTGATATCATGACTAAAATAGAACTTTTGGGTTCTCACTTGCTACCGTTTTATAGGTTTCATTATGATCATGAGGCAGATTTTCCTTATGACACAAAGTTAAAAAAACCAATTCAGGAAGTTTATTTTATTTCCACACCAATAATTTAATTTATTATTCTTTGCAATGTTTTTAAACAAATTCTGTATTCAGTGCGATAAGAAGTCTGCCGTTGTTCTATGATTCTTATACGTCTGCAATTTAAGGTTTTGTTTGTGGACAAATTTGTCATCTGGAAGATTCTTTCTATATTTCAATATTAATCTTCAAGTACATTTCTGTCTCATCCACCTAATTATAATATCTCTTATTGAGTCTGGAAAATTAACAAGAACCCTGTCCGAGGACATCTCCAATATTTTTAGCAGCATGATTCTAATAATACTTTAATTATCAATGCAGATATTAGTCGGAATTACTATATAAACATGTTTCCGTGATATATCACTCTCATCATCAGTCTGTAGCAATATAAATACCGTTATTACAATGTTTGTATTGTAAATACTTACGTTTTACCATTTAAACTCTTAAATGCTCCCCAGTACAGGTTCTGCATTGAAATGTGAATGTTTAATTGTTCGGTTTTCCAGCGCTAGGTTGCTGCAGGCTAATGATGAGTGTATTATACTCTCGAAACGTGTCTCTATAAAGACGTTAATATAAAACATATTTGTGGTGACACTTGTTTTTTACTTTGCTATTAAAATTGCACACCGCTCGCTGTAAGAATGGCCTATTTATTCAAATTTTATTTCTGTTTGGGCATATTTAGATGGCATATCTGAAGCCAATAAATGGAACTGATTCGTTTTGCATTTTCAGATATTACAACATTTTATTTAATTAAAAAGGGACTGATGAATTCGCCATGCGTACCCAGTTATCAAAAGTAAATACCTGGATTGGGATAAAGGTATCCGATATTAATAGGGCGCCCCGGCAGAGCTGTGGTAAGTACCAATTAAATAAAAGTATTGTTTATGTAATGAACTGCTTAACAGTATTTTCATAACTGATATTTTAATATTCCAATGTCTAACTTTTCCACAAAAAGTTAGTCATGACTTGAAAGTTTTTTTAGATGGGATGAAAAATAATAATTTAAAAGAGAATACGGAAACCTCTGAAGAAATAAACGTAGAGAGTGAAGATATTTTAGACAATAAGACATGAGGAACGGAAAGTTAGTATTATTCAATAACAATTTTATGTTATACTTTTTTCTATAAAAAAAGTCCTACCATCTTTATTTTATAGTCGACAAAAATATTGGGTTTACTTTTTATCCGTTTTATACACTTTTCACGAGATTCTCTAAGGCACTCATTTTATATCGCGTATGTAGACCAAGTTTACTATGTGGCTATGTGGTGTATCTGCTGTCTTCAGGCAAGCCCAGTAAGATTTTTAGGTAGTTATGTTTTTTTTTTATTTTGCCAAAAGTTCAGAACTTAGAAATGTTCAGTAGTATGGTTTACCAAATTTGGTTCAACAAGTACTTATTTACGTATAAAATGACCTAAAACACTTATTTATGAAAACATTATGTTTGGTGAAGTGATAAAACGTACTTGTTTCTACTCACCGATTAAGTATTATTAATATTTTGCTATATAAAATATTTTATATTTTGTTTTAGGTGAACATTGAGACAAATATTGACATGTAATTTTAAAATAGAAAAAAAGTACATGTAACCGAGTGCAGACTTTTTTTTGCTTCCACAAATCCCAAAGTTATGGTTTTTTAAGACAATAATTCTAGACATATATAAAAAATAATAAAAATAAATGAAAATTAATTCGACGAAGAGGTAAGTAATTCTATAATACTATAGACCTTAACGTTTTTCAACAAAATTGAAGAGTTATAATTTACTTATAATAATATACAGGGATTTACATTTAAATCCGTTCTAGATTTAAACAGGTTCTAGTGGGCAATCCTGATTGAATCTGATAACTACAAATTAATCCCAATAGCTTTTGCATTTGGATTTGCTTATAAAACCATATTAAATCCGTTCTAAATGTAAACAGGTTCTATTGGGCAATCCTGATAGAAATTGATAACTACAAATTAATCCCAATACCTTTTGCATTTGCTTATAAAACCATATTAAATCCGTTCTAGATGTAGACAGGTTCTAGTGGGCAATCCTGATTGAATCTGATAACTACAAATTAATTCCAACAGCTTTTGCATTTGGATTTTCTTATAAAACCCTATTAAATCCGTTCTAAACGTAAACAGGTTCTATTGGGCAATCCTGATAGAATCTGATAAATACAAATTAATCCCAATAGCCCTTGCATTTGGATTTGCTTATAAAACATATTAAATCCGTTCTAAATGTAAACAGGTTCTATTGGGCAATCCTGATAGAAACTGATAACTACTAATTAATTCCATTAGCTTTTGCATTTGGATTTGCTTATAGAACCATATTAAAACGTTCTAAATGTAAACAGGTTCTATTGGGCAATCCTGATAGAAACTGATAACTACAAATTAATCCCAATAGCTTTTGCATTTGGATTTGCTTATAAAACCATATTAAATCCGTTCTAAATGTAAACAGGTTCTATTGGGCAATCCTGATAGAATCTGATAAATACAAATTAATCCCAATAGCTTTTGCATTTGGATTTGCTTATAAAACCATATTAAATCCGTTCTAAATGTAAACAGGTTCTATTGGGCAATCCTGATAGAAACTGATAACTACTAATTAATTCCATTAGCTTTTGCATTTGGATTTGCTTATAGAACCATATTAAAACGTTCTAAATGTAAACAGGTTCTATTGGGCAATCCTGATAGAAACTGATAACTACAAATTAATCCCAATAGCTTTTGCATTTGGATTTGCTTATAAAACCATATTAAATCCGTTCTAAATGTAAACAGGTTCTATTGGGCAATCCTGATAGAATCTGATAAATACAAATTAATCCCAATAGCTTTTGCATTTGGATTTGCTTATAAAACCATATTAAATCCGTTCTAAATGTAAACAGGTTCTATTGGGCAATCCTGATAGAATCTGATAAATACAAATTAATCCCAATAGCTTCTGCATTTGGATTTGCTTATAAAACCATATTACATCCGTTCTAAATGTAAACAGGTTCTATTGGGCAATCCTGCTAGAATCTGATAAATGCAAATTAATCCCAATAGCTTTTGCATTTGGATTTGCTTATAAAACCATATTAAATCCGTTCTAAATGTAAACAGGTTCTATTGGGCAATCCTGATAGAATCTGATAAATACAAATTAATCCCTATAGCTTTTGCATTTGGATTTGCTTATAAAACCATTTTAAAAACGTTCTAAATGTAAACAGGTTCTATTGGGCAATCCTGATAGAAACTGATAACTACAAATTAATCCCAATGGCTTTTGTATTTGGATTTGCTTATAAAACCATATTAAATCCGTTCTAAATATAAACAGGTTCTATTGGGCAATCCTGATAGAAACTGATAACTACAAATTAATCCCAATAGCTTTTGCATTTGGATTTGCTTATAAAACCATATTAAATCCGTTCTAAATGTAAACAGGTTCTAGTGGGCAATCCTGATAGAAACTGATAACTACAAATTAATCCCAATAGCTTTTGCATTTGGATTTGCTTATAAAACCATATTAAATCCGTTCTAAATGTAAATAGGTTCTATTGGGCAATCCTGATAGAAACTGATAACTACAAATTAATCCCAATAGCTTTTGCATTTGGATTTGCTTATAAAACCATATTAAATCCGTTCTAAATGTAAACAGGTTCTATTGGGCAATCCTGATAGAATCTGATAAATACAAATTAATCCCAATAGCTTTTGCATTTGGATTTGCTTATAAAACCATATTAAATCCGTTCTAAATGTAAATAGGTTCTATTGGGCAATCCTGATAGAAACTGATAACTACAAATTAATCCCAATAGCTTTTGCATTTGGATTTGCTTATAAAACCATATTAAATCCGTTCTAAATGTAAACAGGTTCTATTGGGCAATCCTGATAGAAACTGATAACTACAAATTAATCCCAATAGCTTTTGCATTTGGATTTGCTTATAAAACCATATTAAATCCGTTCTAGATGTAAACAGGTTCTAGTGGGCAATCCTAATTCATACTAATTATTTCAAATATGTTTTTAATTTGGAATTGCTGTTTCAAATACACACTATGAACCGTATTAATCCATATTAAATTTTTTTTTATATGGTTCTATCTGGCATTTTCAACAGGGTAATACTCTTTTTTGCTATATGCCAAGCTTTCGAAAATATTTATTTTCATCTTCAGGGCTACAAAATACAGAAAACGACATAATATTAGCTGTGGTTTGTTTTATACAAGTTATTCTACACTGTTGTTACCTTAGATATGCTAAGTTGAGTTTTTAAATTAAGGGAAAACTGTACATTTTATTTGGCTTATATTAGAATAAATAAAATGTACAGTTTTCCCTTAATTTAAAAACTCAACTTAGCATATCTAAGGTAACAACAGTGTAGAATAACTTGTATAAAACAAACCACAGCTAATATTATGTCGTTTTCTGTATTTTGTAGCCCTGAAGATGAAAATAAATATTTTCGAAAGCTTGGCATATAGCAAAAAAGAGTATTACTACTAAATCCAAGATATAGCCTATACCCCAAATTATTAAAAAAATTTTACTGTTGTTTTTCAACAAAAGGCTAAGAAAAAAGAAACATTTTTATTTTTATATATATATATATATATATACGTACCTATCTACCTTTAGGAAGCCCAGTACACACGATGGGCACTCAGACGCCCGGCACTTCTAAAAGGCCAGGGACATTGTATTTTGAATATAACGGTTTGATTTAATCTGTTTAGTCGAGGCAACCGGGGAGGGGTAGCTTTAAACAACATACAAAATTTTGATATTCTCCAGTTTTTCAAACTCCCGCTATGTGTGTACAACTATATGAAGCCCGTTTGTATATATTGTATATACATTAGATATTTAATGACGCCCGACAACGATGCCACTATTACATTTTAGTGACGAGATTAACGGGCATCATTAAAGCGGTATAATATAACAACATATACACATGGGCATCATATAGTACTCGTAATATAATGGGAGTCTTTTAACTTGCGAAACAACAAAACTATGATGTGATGTGTATGTGTATTTTAGTCTCCTTCCATTTAAAAATATAATTTTAATCATACAAGTTTTATTAAAATCACATAAATAAATTATTAGAGATTTACTATTTTCTCTCTATCACAGATTCGATGTTCAGTCTATTATATTACAGTCGTTTTACAAATTTTCAAATTGATCCTGGCTAACTTTCATTTATAGAAATTTGGTTCCTTTCAATTACTTAAAAAAAAATCTATATATTTAAATTTGCGTAATGTACGGGTTGTCCCATTTTCGACAGTTTAACAGGGTATCTCCGTAATTGTTAGTGCTATCAAGAAAGGAATATAGATGTCCCGTGTTCATTTTGGGTCAAACTTAAAGTGGCAAGATCAAAATTTGATCGTGCTTAAGAGATACGGGGGGAAATAAAAAAATGTCAATTTCAAAAATATACCAAAGAAATACAGAAAAATGTTTTATATAAACGTTTGTTTATAATGATTGTTGAATAATCTTGGCATTTCAGAATGAGTGTACTGTACGGGGTCGAAATCAATCATTTATTCAAAAAGAGTTGAAGGATAGGGATAAAACAAAATACTCCAAAATGGAAGGGGATTCCAAACGTATAATACTATATATAGGGTGTTCCCCTTGAAATAAGAAACTTGGTATCAACTTCCGGTATGACCGGAAGTCGTACAAATATGACAATATTATAGGTTGATAGAATAGGTTGACCATAGTAATCACTTACATTTTCAAAACAATCGTATTATTTCTTTTTCCAAAACCACTAATGTACCATAGACCAGCAATCACCCTGTATATATCATGTTGTAAAAGAAATAAACAGACTAATACAAAGAATATAAAAGATCAGTTGAGAAATGGCTTGTCAAACAAAGAACTTAATATTTAAATAAACATTCATAAAATCCACGATTATTATAATCCCAAAGAGAGGGTATTTAAAATGATCCTATAAATACCTATAAAAATGTAAATCGTTTCCGATGCTCCACCTTAAATTAAATTTGATAGATTTCTGGAAATGATTCTGAAACATTACTGATTGTCAAAAAATCGACATTTTTGGTTTAACTTTTGAATTCCAAAAACTTTTGTCGTATCGAAAAACAAATTTTTATATCGCAGAAAGCGAAATTTAGCTACCTATACAACACCGACGCCCGATACACTCTAAATATCTTCCAACGCCCGACTTGTGCGCCTAGAAGGACCTTCCACAGAAACGGTTATTTGTTTTTGTTAGTACAGTGGGGAACTACCAGTTTATGTAATTCCCTTGATTTGAGAAGAACAACATTCGAAGCTCGTTTTATTATATAGGTATCACACGGATTCTACGATTGCTAGTTCAATCAATGATTAAGTCTAATATGGGAGATCGAACTAAATTTATTTTGAACTTGGCAGAGAAAGATAAAATAGGTAAGTAATTTTAAAAAGTTACTTCTTTTCAATAAACATGTATATTTATTTAGTAGAATTATGAGTTAAATTGATACCTACGCTGTCTCACTAATCATCACAAAAGTTTCAGTTTTCTATTGCTTATAGAGCGTATTCATAATAATTGTATTTCAAAAATATAGGAACTATTACTATTTTATGTTAATCATGAGTTATAGTTTAAAATATTCTAGTATTTAGCGCGTTAACTTACGTACTCCTGTTTATAAGATATTGTTATTCTAGACATAATCTGCATTTGTAGGAGACCCATTTAATACATACATTAAGTGGTATAAAATTATTAATAAGTAACATTTCAAACCCATAAAAATTTAAAAAAGATCTACAGTATGTCCATACTGTTTCATGTTTCTCAACATACGTGTACAGGTTGGCTAATTTCCGATGGTTTTGTAAGGTACAGCCTAAATGGTAATAGTGGAAAACTAAGTTACACGTCACATTCTATTTTTGTCAGTTTAATGCCCCAATCAAATTAAATGTAACTTCATTAATTTCTTGTATACAGGAGGACGTTGATTATTTATCATTTTCTATTTTCTTTGATATTTCCGTTGCTTTTAAAGTTAACGAAATATAGTTTTCGTAAGAGATAGAGAAGCTATACGTGGAATACAGTGGCGTACTTCATGTTTTAAATATATTTAATTTTGTAAGTTATCGAAAATTTAAAAATGATCTACAGTATGGCCATAACCTTTTTCATGTATACAGGGTGGCCAAATTTCGATGGTTTTGTAAGGTAAACGGTAATAGGGGAAAACAAATTGACACGTCACAAATATAGTTTTAATATTTACTGTTTTTATAATGAAAATTTACGGTAATTTTTTACAATGCATTAAATTTAATTTTCACTAAGCAGAATTACATCATTCAAAATAAATATTGACGGTTAACAAAACAAAACTAATTTACAAAATGTTGTGTTGCTTGTACAGGCCATGCAGGCATTAGGCGCAGTTAAACAAGGGGCTTATGTCGAACTGACAAAGGACCCTATCAAAATAAAAAAAAATAATGTACAGGGAAGGCAAATTTTGATGATTTTATATAGTACAGCCTAAACCATAATAGTTCAAAAGCAAATAACATGGTTTTTATTCATTTTTATTAAGTTTGACTAAATATATAGCCACTTTCCAGACAGTGTTATATAGAAAATAAAATTTACTACTACTACACCATGACAAACTAACACGATGGTGTAGGTTTTAATGACACCATAAATAATAAAGGGAATAGAACAAATAATGATCCAGAAGAAGGCAATAACATGTCAAAACATCGACACATAATAAAATAAAAAAAAATAATCACAATTTTTGCGGTTTAACCCCATATGCAAATATGGAATAAATAAATTTTTATTTTACAATTCGAACCTAACCCGAGGAAAGTAAATAATTACAAAAAATGAAAATCACCCTGTATAAAGGAAGGAAGGAATCAAGTTAAACAAAACTCGACAAAAAGTGTAGGCACTGTAATCGAAATTTGCCCACTCTGGAGATAGATGGCAATATTATTTGCATTTAGGTAACTGGAAATTATCCCCCAAATTTGAAAGACTTATCCTCAAATTCTCACTTAAAATATGAAATAATTTATACTTTTTTATACTCGTATAAAATAATAATACAGCTTTACTTAGGAGGATAGCGGACAATGCATAAAAAGTTATAATAAGCGTAAAGCCATTGGCAATGTATCAGCTAAATCTTGGTATTACGAGTGTTCTTTGATGGCACAAAGGACCACACGATTGTTTACGATAAAAATACGAACAAAGTAAAACACATTGTTGAAGAACAATTTTTTGAGTGAACCTGGTTGTAAGTACTTGGGATACGTCTCACCGAAAAAAGCTCTTTGCATATAAAACAATTATTAGTTTATTTGTTAAAAGGAAACTTTGACTTATCGGAATTGATAGCTGTTGGATCAGATGGAACTATTGTGAAGACAGGAAGGAAAGGTGGTCTTATTCGTTACTAGAACGATAACTCGACCGCCCTATGCAATTGTTAATTTGTTTTTCCATTTCAATAAACTTCTGTTACGACACCTTAATAAAGAGCTTGCTCGGGGAACTTCAGGGCCTTAAAGGTGATATTGGACAGAAACTAGAGCATTTTGAAAGGCTTCCTGTTGTGAAACAAACTGTTAGAAAGTAATCTTCCTTAATTTTAGAATGAAAGCTGCGATTTAAGCATATGTCAAAGCTATCTCTTGGAAATTGTTAATGCTATCGTGCCGGGTAAAGTTTCTGCTCGAACCCAGATCTCATACGGGTGATGGCTTACAACAGCAAACCTAATTTTTTAAGTCTCGATGTTGCAGAATCTCTTTGTATGATAAAAAATTATATAATAAACGTTTCCGCTCCTCTCTGATTTAAAGTTAAGCAGAAACGTAACTATTTTTGCACATCATACTGAGTACTTGCTTATTGCCACGATAACTGACGAAAAAGCGAACTACAGAAAACTAGGAATACGAGCTATTGGTATGGCACGGACCGTAAAACCCAAGGAAGTACATCAATTTAATTTACTTAAAGTCAAGTTCAAAACCGAGCATTACGCGGCACCAGATTGTTTGGCATACCTAACTTTCCTTGTCATTCATAAATAAATCTAAAGTTTAACGGTTTTGATTGTTTTTTTTTAACATAAGTGTCTCCTGTTAGTCACAGGTGTCCAGTGCGTTAGTATACTTTATTTAAAAGGACGTTTAATTATATTTTATTATCATTGTGTCTTTAATAAAGAATAAATAAAATTGTCTTTTTTTATCCAATGAGGAATTTGAGGTTATCAATCAGAACAGTGTTATATAGCATTTAAATTTTTTGGACTTGAAATGTAGAAATGACTTTGTCTACTTCCTACTAAATAGAGGCTAAAACTCAGTACCTACTCTTGTAATTTTTTTATATTTTAATAATTAATCTATCAGTTCCATAAATCGCAGAGTTGCCGCACGCCGTACGTTGAGTATCTCTAAATACTTTATTATATCTGGATAGTTACAATCAGTACCTAATTGTGTTACATAATATAAAACGAGTAAGAATATACCGGGTGTGTTTCACTATCGACCGGTTGTATCTCCGAATTTATTCGTCGTAGAGCTTTCGACAAAACATTTATTAGCAAAAGCTATCATGTCAATTGACAAAAATAGTTATTAACTTTCCATACACACTACTAGAAATCTGAAAACTGCCATATAAAAAAAACAAATCTTACTTTTAATGGTCTTTAACATTCTGATATATCTCCTAAAAAATAATGTGCTAGAAAATATGTGATATCTCAGAAACTCTTTATTCTATTGCAGTCTAATTAAGCTCATTGAAAAGGTAATAATATACCATTAATTTAAAATGCAAACAAAAGAAACAGAATAACCCAAACCGGAAGTCTCTATCATATTCCAAACTTAAATTATAGCCATGAACTATTCATAAATCGTTGATCTTTAATTTTTTGAGTAGGTTTTAAGGATTTATAGTTGTTCTTGATGAACAAGTCAACGAGACTTATTCAGCTTCTGTCAAGTAAAATGAAAATTGGTTGATTTGTTTATTTGCATTTTTAAATTGTTTTACGATATTTTGTCCCGGGTCTGATACATCATCAGAGACTTATTAGGGCTTTCTCATGTAAGCGAAGAAGTTATATCCTTTGTAATTTTATTTTATCTTCAAACTGTCTTACAACGACTGGTCTTGTGTTCGAAAGATCATCAGGTACTAAAATTACAATATTTGTTTTTTTTTCCAAATATAATACGATAAAAACATTATAAACTTTAAATTCTTCTAAAAACTTTAAAAAATGATACAGGTAACAAATATTTGTTTATTTTTTAAACAGAAACATAAAATAATGTATTGATTGTATCGTTTTTAAAAGTTCCTTTATCCCCATCCCTTAACTTTACCGACATACGTCTCAACGTTCAGGAATAAAGTTGTAGACACTAAGAGTCCAAAATGTAACTTAATGTCTATCTGTCCACTTGTGTTTTTATAATTATTGCAGTATTTTAAACAGCAATCCAGCGCCAATAATTTCTCAGAAAATGCCGGTCGATAGATTACCTTAGTGAGACAGCCGGTATATACTATAAGATATAACACAGGATTCAAATAATTCCTAAACCTATATTTAACCTAGGTATTTTGCTTTAGTCATGGAACAAGTAATAGAAGAAAAAAGTAATCTATAATAAGCCGTGGAGTGTAATTTAATTACGATAAAACCACATTCGTTATCTCCACTATTTTATCAATTTAAAAGTCAACATTTAAAAGACACTTTTCGGAGAAACTACTTCATCATCAACTTCAATAAGATCCTAATTTCAAAATTGAGTAAATATTTCGAAATTAAGGTAGTTTATTGAGGCTGATGATGAATGATGAGGTAGTATCTCCGAAACGTTACCCTCAAATATGGATTTTACTTGTATTTATTGTCTGGGTTTTTATAGTAAAAGATTATTACACAAACACACAAAAACATGCCACAGCAAACCAGAAGATATAAAAAATTCAAGTCGAAACTCTTTGACTGAATCGCAAACATTTATGGCAGCAGTAACATGGAAAAACCAAGACTTTTTACGAACATCTCGAATTAAATATGAAGTTTTTAATATTATGCGACCAGACAATATAAGCTTTGTGGCCAAAAACGATCCCATAATATGTCTATATGGAGAAATGCTTCTTAGTAAACACAAAAGGAAACAAATAGCAACCGTCGTGTCTAATAAAATGAGAGAAATGGCAAGACTGTTAATCGCAATTAAGTCATTTGATAACCAGGTATCTGGCATATTTGACTTGCTGAAGCCAGATCACTTTCAAAACCTTTTAAAAGCAACAAAAATTATTAGTAATTATAATGTTGAAACCAAAACTTTTCAATCGCCCTCACTTGCTTTGCATATGGGTACTAACTTAAAAACTGTTTGTGAAATCGCAGAAAAGGTTGTTATACAGAACATGATTGTCCCAAAAATTAGATACGATAATAAAGATGAAACAAAAAAAAATATTAAGGAATTAAAGAAGTTGATTGTTTCCCATTGGTGCAATGATATATCTAGTTTAGCTTTAAAAGATCTTAAAGAAAAGCATTGGCAAAAAACTGTTCAGCTTCCCTTAACAAAAGATATAGAAATTTTCCAATTATTCCTTAACAGATCTGCGGATGAAGCCTGTCACATTTTATCTCAAGAAAACCAACACTCAAAAGCTGCCTATAAAAGTTTAAATGAATGCGTTTTCGTGTTGACAGTTATGTTTAATAGAAAACGAGTAGGTGATGTTCAATACCTGAAGATAGAAACATACCTATTTAACAAAACAATAGAGATCCCGGAACACTTCGAGACATCACTTTCTTCTGTAGAAAAAATTTTAAGTACCAAATTTAAAC
The DNA here is from genome assembly GCA_911728435.2 of Apoderus coryli. Classification (NCBI taxonomy): domain Eukaryota; kingdom Metazoa; phylum Arthropoda; class Insecta; order Coleoptera; family Attelabidae; genus Apoderus; species Apoderus coryli. The sequence continues at coordinate 1,028,286 of OU452206.1, read as the reverse complement.
GTGTAATAACGGGTGGAAAAGGTTCTAAGCCAGTCCCAATACTATTTTCAACTCGACTTCAAAAGTTCATTTCATGCCTACTTGATGTTAGAGAGAAAAGTGATATTGTTTCTAAGGGAAATCCATATTTGTTTGCTAATCCTGGCTCCACAAATAGGTGGATAAGTGGAGCTAATGTTATTAGTCGTCTTGCCAAAGAATCTGGCGCTGGAAATCCATCGGCGTTGACATCAACTAAATTTCGAAAGCACATAGCTACGACTTTGCAATTAATGAGTATGGATGAAAATGACATGGAACAAATTGCAAAGTTTATGGGTCACATATCAAAAACACATAATGAGTTCTATAGGTAATGATCTTCAAAATACATAAGTAATGGTTAGGATAAATTCCGATTACTAATAACATCAACAAAAAAAATTATATATATAATTTATGTACAGAAATATATTGCAAATACCTTAGATCTTTGTTGTAGCTCGAAACAATTATGGCTGATTATTTGGGTATTTCGCCACTAATTATGTGGCCAGCATTAATTCTCAAAGTAACCTTTTCGGATTAGTAATAAAAATTAATAAGGAAAAGAATCTAAATTTGTCAATGGTTTTTAATGCATCGAACTTTGTTCCGTTCATTTCTTGACTTACGCGAGCCGTAATTTGAATTCTTTAGTGCACGTTTCTTATTATTTATATTATAATAATTCTGTCAATTCTCATCTGATTTCTAAAAACGATGCATCACTATTCGTAATCTTTAAACTGATGTATCACAAGTGCTGTAGTTCCATTTGAAATTTTAAAGTTCGGGTTGACTGTCAAAAAAGCTCCCTTCAAGAACAAAAATCGACAGACAGATTTCTAATTTTAGGGGGAGGGGATCAAGTTTTCGTTGGAATGCCCGGTATAGTTGCAATGGATGTGCGAATACAAAATACTAATTTAACGTTTGACAACTTCATATTATATAATAAATTAATTAACAAAAACAAAATAAGATGTTATTAGCTAAAAGTTGTACGTAATGTCGATATATATATTCAAAACGAAATATGATAATTTCCCTCAATATAATTTCATAATAAGTTTAAAGTTGAAAAAACAGTAAGAAGATAATATTGACTGAATGTGCTATATTATTTCAATTTCATTTACAATTTATTAGTTAATGTGCGCTCTTTACAGTTTTTTTTTAATATTTTTAGATTACCACAGGATATATTTCAAACGGCAAAAGTCGCAAAAATTTTATTACTATTAGAAAAAGGGAAGGGTCACAAATTTTATGGAAAACATATTAACGATATCGACTTAAATGGAGATGTTTATTATAGCTCCGAATCTGAAAACGATGAGGATGATACGCCTCTTTCAGAACGGGTGCTTAATCGCTTGTCGAAGAAAGATAAGTTTAATAGAGCAGCTAATATCCCCGAAATAACTGAGAGGGAAGCAAAAACAAACAAACAAAACATCGGTAAAAAGAAAAGTTATTAAATAATATTAATTTTTATCTAATTGTCATACTAATTCCGTAGGTAAAGAGATTGATATTTCTCAAGGAATAAATACTAAATCACAGAATCAGAAAAAGAAAGGTAACACCTAATATATTATATTATTTATTTGTATCTCTGGAAATAGGTTCTTTAAAACATAGCTATTGAAAATGAAAATTGAAAGTTTTCATTTCTGGGGGAATCTTCCTTTAAGTTATACCTTTAAGTTATACCACAATTAGTAACCAACATTTATCGTCATTTCACTGAGTGTAATAATAATATACTTTATTTCCCAAAAAGACAAAATAGAATATGCTATTGTATAGGCATAGTCAAGAAATAAAAACTATGAACTCAAGTAAAATTAATAGAGTACCTAGTTATGTAGTAAAAGCTGGAATAAATAACTTAACACTCTAGGTAACAAAATCTTTAGAGCACTAATTCGTTTTCCTGAATTAAAACTCCCTCAATTTATTTTTAGATACCTTTAAAGTGGTGAGAACTCTAATACTTAAAGGTAACTTATTATTGTACATTCTGTGTAACTTGATGCATGATTAAGGGTTGTCTGTAATCAGATTGGTTCATTTTTGCTCAAAATACGTTTTCCTATTACTTAGACCTGCTTCTTTATACTATTTCAAAAAACTAGCAGGCTCACATACATAGTCAGATGACGTGAGTTAATTTAAAAATAATAGATAGTGTAATTTATTTCTTAAAAAATTTAGCGTCATCTGACTTACATTTTTGTTGTCAGCCTACTATGTTTTTGAAAAAATATCAAAAAATCTGGTCTAATAGAAAATCGTATTTTGAGCAAAAATAAAACGATTTAAATACTGATAACCTTTAACAATATTCATGTAGAATTAAAATCCACATCTGGTCCAAGCATAACTTACACATTTAAAAAAATCACGTTACACTACTTATTTAAATTGGGGTAAATTTTTGTTACTAATTGTGAACACAGTTTTTCTTGAATTTTAATAACACCGACTTTCAGGCTCACCCTGTATAATTGTGTTGTCTTTCTTGAGATATTCCAATAAGCTTCATAAAATGCTACTTTTAATAAAAGAATATAGCCATATATTTTTGTAAACCTAAAAATGTTATTATACTACTTATATTAATTGTGGAAACCTCTTCGAACAAGCGATGAGCTTTTAATGAAATGAAAAATTGTTAATTCTAGGGTTTGAAGGGCGGCGACATTGGACTCCAAAAGAAAAAAAACTCGTTTTAAACCACTTTAAACATCATATAAAAAAACATATCGCACCTAACAAAACAGAATGTCAAAAACTTATTTCGGAAAATCAGGAAATATTGCGAGACAAAGACTGGGTCAGAGTAAAAACATTAGTTTACAATACATATAGACAAAAATAGTGTATTCAGGAATATGATTTCTTACCTTAACTAAAGATTATAACATCTTTTCCTTAACTAATACTCTTTTGAATAATATGACTATGATTTTTAATTTCTTAATTCTGAAGAACATATTTTTTTAGTTGTTTATATTTTATTTTATAAAAAAAACTTAATTTCTAATTATGAATTTAATAATTCGGTTCGATAAATGTTGTAATTGAAATGAATAAAGTTATTTTATAAATAATTCGTTGTTTTTTTTATGGATCATGTTATAAAAATAATTTATTTTTTTTACGATACGCAGCATGTTGCAAGTAAAAAATAAACCACCAATCGATATTATGATCTGCGGGGTACTCACGTAGAGCACATGCCTGCATGCACAATAGTTTAATAAAAGTTGCTTTTGTATTATTTTCTATAGTTTAGCTAAATACCTTAATAAATAGACCTGGACATAGTGACAGATTTGTATATGCAATTTAGCCCAGTATGCGAATCATAGAGTATTAAGAGATGCACATTCTAATGGTAATAAACAATGAATAAAAGCGCCCCCCTTTGATCTTCATATCAAAAAATGAGTTTAATGTTTTTTATTTTGCTACAAGAATGCCTGTGAAGTTTAAGAGAACAAATCCTAGGAAATCTGTTGCCCTGTTGGAATATGGGTATCCTCGGTCGAGAGTGCTATTTTAGCCACATAAACTTGATATTGAAAACCATTTTTATGACTTTACTCAGGCTGCCTATAGCATGTAGGCAATCTCTTGTTACAAACAAGCAGATAAAACAATGCAATATTGGTTGGATATTGTAGCAAAACGCATTTGTTGCGAACAATTAGACACTCATTTTTTCACTGAAGAACACCTGTTTGATTGCTTATTATCATAACTTATTATATATATATTGCTTATTGTCATAACAATTTACGCCTCTTAATACCATATTAATGGCATATAGGTCTAAATCGGGTGCGAAAATCCGTCACTATGTCGCGGTCTATGCCAGAAATGATTAACCATGTCCAGGTTTGTCGTAAATCTTCGTGGTGTTCATAGTAATACATCCTGTATAATTATCATGTTGTAACTAAGAAAAAATAAACAAAATAATATGAAGAATAGAGAAAATCAGTTGAGTAACATTCTATCAATTTAATACAGAGAACTGGATATTTATGTGAACCGCAATAGGGACCTTGCACATATTTTTTTATTACATTAATATAATATAAAACAGTGTGTGCAAATTTTACATTTTGAGTATTATTAATTACCTTAAATAAGATATTAAAATTTCGCGCCACCTTATGAGCGCGGAATTGCTCGTGAGGTCATATCGTATAAAAATATAAGATTTTCTGACATACTTACGCGTTAACTATCTTTTTTTGATAACATTTCCTACTTTTTTTAGGCAACTATCCAATAAATGCAGAACTGAATCTGAAACATCTTTATTGTCAACAAAGTATAAATTTTTATTCTAAAAAACTCAAGAAATCATATCTTTTATATGGTTAATAATTTAAAAACAGTACAAAAAACAAACTAACGATACAATCATTTTCTGTGTACCTATAAATTGCGTATTGATTTTGTAATACAACTAATTTAGTCGACATAATATATTTGTGTCCGACACCAGCACGAATATCCGTTTAACAGCTCCTTGGAATGCTCCGAATGATCCTTGATTAACGCTTCTTCTCACTGCTGGAAGGTTTGGGTACGTATGCACGCTTACGAATACGTCTATCCAACAATCGTACGAAATAGGATATAAGTGAGAAACATCTAACCCAAGAGTAGTTGGTAGATCACTTGGGATTAGGATGCTAATACGCACACCAAAGGACTAAAATATATTACATATTTTTCAGTCCTTGATTTGAAGCAGTTATTAGTTGTTAAGGCCTTGCTCGATGCGTCTTTTGAATTGATGTGCCTTTCTATAATTATTCCACAAATGCTGAACAACAGAAAGGCTACAATTACATATTCTTGCAACTTGTTTAAAACGGAACCCGCTCGCACGAGCAATTCCACTTCTCTAAGCTGTCGCATTTTATTTTTCTTACGTCTGACTTTTTAACATATTAAATTAAATTAAATTCATTTCGATAAATAAAAACATTTTTTAAATTTCCACTAATAATATTTAATAATATTATTTAATATAGTAATATTAATAATAATAGTGGAAATTTAAATAACGAAAGTTTTTATTTATCAAAATTAATTTAATTTGATACGAATTTCCATCAAGTTTTAGTCACAATGCCTACTGCAGGTCTCAACTAAATATTGATAACTCTATCATTATTTTCTTTTTAGTAAAATATTTAAATTGTTAACCATATTTTAGAATAAATGCTTTCCTTTTGTTTCAGTTTATAAATTTATTGAGGGAAAATATGATTTAAGATTTTGAAAGTGTCAAATCTATAACTTTTTTACTTAAAAGAAACTTAAAAAAAGTTCCTCAAATTTCTTTGAGCAGTGAATTTAACAAATACCTCGATTTTCTCAAATATCGCTGAATAAATGCTGTAAAATCGCTCAACAAATAGAATACAAATCCCGAAGCATAAAATAATATAATCTACTTTAAATCAGAATTTGGATGAATAGTGAAAGAAAGCTTTTAACTTTATTCGAAGTATTTATATTTTCTATACAAACTAGTTAAAAACAGTGCACTATTTATCATATATATCAAACTGCTGTATAGTAAGTACCCTAAATGATTTGTAGAGTGTAAAAATCTTACTTGTACCAGACGTTTCATTTAAAAGTCTAATTTCCATAGAATTTCTGATAACTTATTTAAGTTATCAGAAATTATTAATCGACATAGTATTTTCTATTATTTCTAGAAAACGGAATATTTAAGTTTCAAATATCTATCTTCTCGTTTCAACTTTCTGTCGTAACCCGGTATAAATTGTGATGTTGAATATAAGCAAATAAATGTACAAATACGATTTAATTTATTTATTCAAGTAATAAAAGTTATACCTTACGGTGTTGCCAGGCGTTCGGGCGTCGCATAATACGCAATATGATGTGGGCTTCCTATCATGCGGTGCGTATAAAACACTATACAGGGTGGTCCAACGAAAAGTTTGCACCTAGCTTTTCTCTTTTTTTTGTAGTCGAATGCGAAAATGCTCGGACACGTCGATTTTGCTTTTGAGGGGGACACATTTTAAACATATTTTTCGATCTGCGCCTTTAACCCCCTAGCGGGGGTGAGTAACAACCCTAAAATTTTAAATGGAAAGAGGGGTCTAATGACATATCATTTGAAAGGACACAAAATTGTCTTTCTAATGATACCCTATTTGTCGAATTTTACTAAAACAGTTAATACGAAAACGACTTTAAAGACATTAAGCCGATAATTTTGGTATTAATGAGAAATACAAATAAGTTTTAATTATTACGACTGAAAACAACTACAATCATTTCTAAATTATTTACTTTGAAGAAAAACGGGATTTCAAAAACACTATCTTATTTATCAGAACTAAATTCCTCACTAATCGTTTGCGTTTTTTGTTGAAATAAAAACTTCAGATACGTGTAGGAAAAGAATTTACACCGTTTATTTTAGTCTTTTCATTGATTCAGTTTGGTTGCTTCTCAAGTTATTTTACTTTTACCGTACAAAATGATTTATTCCATTCTAGAACGAGTTGAAATTGTTAAACTTTATTTTCAAAATAATAGTAGTGCTAGACTTACGGCTCGCTTATTTAATGAGAGACATCCCGATAAAAATGTGAATGATGTGTACGTTGGCAAGTTAATTAAAAAGTTTGTAGATACCGGATCTGTCTGTAATGTAAAACACCAGCCGCAGAAACCGATCAGAAATGAAGCTGTGGAAGTCGCTGTTTTAGGGCATGTTGAAATGGATCATAGTCAAAGTACCCGTCAACTAGCTGAAGCCTCAGGTGTCTCCCGTTCGTCCATAATACGAATTTTAAAAGCGTACAAATTTCATCCGTACAAAATCAAATTAGTACAGGAACTAAATGAGGATGATCCTGATAGAAGGCTGCAATTTTGTGAAGCAATGAGCCAGCGTTTAATTGAAGATCCGCAATTATTATTTAACATTTGTTTTTCCGACGAATGCACATTTTATTTGAATGGAGCTGTAAATAGGCACAATTGCCGTTACTGGGATGACAGTAACCCACATTTATTCCGTGAGGTTCATACCCAGTATCCTCAAAAAATAAACGTCTGGTGTGGCATATTAGGAAATCATATTATAGGACCACTTTTTATTCCTGGAAATTTAACTGGTGAAGTGTACCTAAACATGCTTGAAGACACAATTGATCCTTTAATAACACAAATAATAGAAGATGACCAAAATCATACTGCTGATCGGCTTTATTTCCAGCAAGATGGAGCACCTCCGCACTATGTGGCTCCTGTAAGACAGTTCTTAGATGACCGGTTCCCTGGACGGTGGATTGGAAGGAGGGGCCCAATTGAATGGCCTGCCAGGTCACCGGATTTATCGCCTTTAGACTTTTTTCTTTGGGGGCACTTAAAAAATAAATGTTTTGCCACGAAGCCCGAGTCCATAGAAGATCTTCGCCAACGCATTACAGAAGAGTGCAGAAACATAACACCTGATATGCTACAAAATGTTAGAAATAGATTTGAACAAAATCTGTATTATTGTATGGAATCAAATGGGTCACATTTTCAACATTTGTTAATGTAACGTTTTAATAAATCAATTTAACAGCTTGTTTACTTTTTTTACAAAGCAATGTTAAAACTAACAAACATTGGAATGTACTAACGATTGCAGGTGTTTTCACTCGCAATAATTAAAACTTATTTGTATTTCTCATTAATACCAAAATTATCGGCTTAATGTCTTTAAAGTCGTTTTCGTATTAACTGTTTTAGTAAAATTCGACAAATAGGGTATCATTAGAAAGACAATTTTGTGTCCTTTCAAATGATATGTCATTAGACCCCTCTTTCCATTTAAAATTTTAGGGTTGTTACTCACCCCCGCTAGGGGGTTAAAGGCGCAGATCGAAAAATATGTTTAAAATGTGTCCCCCTCAAAAGCAAAATCGACGTGTCCGAGCATTTTCGCATTCGACTACAAAAAAAAGAGAAAAGCTAGGTGCAAACTTTTCGTTGGACCACCCTGTATACGTATATAACGACGCGCCACCTATATGATTTTTTCTTGAACTATTTCCATATATAATGTTCATGTGTATATGACTATACGACGCCCACCCTAAAATTCGTCTATGGGTTGGTAGTGGCCTATAGAACAACATATCAAGAATATACACGTGAATTTTTCCAACGCCCGCGGTCGGGCGTCGTAACTCCAAAATGGCGTCGTATCATCCGAGAAATGTAGCGCTCTGGGCGTCGTATCATACGATTGGTATGTATATATATATATATATATATATATGCATAGTGTCAAATTGGCCTACGTATCAGTACATTCGCTGAACGAACTTGCCTCCAAAACGGAGGCAACTGCGAAATTTCGGAGGCAACTCAGTACCCCCGTGTATAAGTAGTTTAAATGATTAGAATAGACCCCAGGAGGCCACTGCCGAAAATTGTGGTGGAGGCCAGTTCGCCACTTACACATATACAGTTATACAGTTTAGTTCGAGAAAAAAAGTTCAGGTGGCGCCCTGGAGATATACACATATACAAATTATATGTGAGCTGAACGAAGTTGCCTCCATACATCTAATGGACCTACTGGCCTCTGAGATTTGGCAATCACGCATTTGAAACAATAGTGGTATTAATATACTTGCATTACAAGTGTAAGATAGGTGGTGGAGGCAGTTACGATATTTGAAGAGTCTGATAATTTAATAACACCGTTGGTGATTCGGAAAAATAGGATAAGGGTTGGAAATTCAGGTTTTTTACGTAAAATGAAACAACTTGAAACATTAAGAAGCTGTATATGTTTTCTCTTTGAACTAAAAAGTTTTTTAAAAAAGGTAATTAACATAAAAACAAATATCGTCAAATTCAAATAAATTCTAGCAATCAAATGGTAATATTTTGGTTACTATTATTTAGGCTAAACATAATAAACTGTTACATTATGTAAGGTAAGTATCGTATGTCTTCATTCTAACCCAGCCCTTATTGCTCAATAAATTAGGATGTTTCCTAATCAATTCTTCATTTTTCTTTTGAATATGGCTCTTAAAGTATCGTTTTACTAATTTAGATTGCTCTGCCTACAATAGAATTTTGTGTGTTAGTGTTTGTTTTGATGCTAAAATAAAAGAGACTCATGATACAAAAAGTTTAAAATTAACCAAAACATGTAATCTTTACTCAAAGTGGAATCAATAAATCGGAAATGGAACTCAAAATCCAAATCACTATTTTAATTATTGAAAACACCCTATCCAACAAACCGACGGACAAAAGTACATGTTTCGAGAACAGTGGTTCTCATCATCAGCTTTAAACGGTCCAAAGCGATAAAATTAATAAAAGTAAAATAAAAATGTTTGAAAACCTCTCGAAACGCTCACAAGTAATTAATGGCACTGCTAGTTTTCTTTCGTTTATTACAAAGTTTGCAGCAGCAGTTCTAATCAGCAACGGACCGGGAGAGCCCTTTCCCATAACACTGGCGTAAAACAGGGTTGTGTCATTGCACCGATTTTGTTTTCGATGTTTGTGGAAACGGTCACTCAACTTGTTAAGGATGAACTACCGGGGGGAATAGAGATCGTCTACAGATTTGATCGCGGCGGACTCTTCAAGCTTCCTAGACTGCAAGCTGAGACAAAGATCGTATCCACATCATTGAGCTTCAATGGCAGGATGACAACGTTGTACTAGCTGATACAGAAGGGGATCTTCAATATATACTAAATGCATTTAACAGCGCATACAGGAGATCGCGCATGAACTAAATATAAAGAAAACACAGATTCTCTGCCAGCCTGCACCAAACAATAGGGCTGTCCCACCACATATTCAAGTTAACGGAGACAGACTTCAGAACATCGAGAGTGTCTCTTACCTCGGCAGTATTCTCGCGGCGTACGCAAATATCGATGATGAAATTCAGCATCGCAGAAGATGGGCAAGCGCATCTTTTGGCCGACTGAGGCCGAGAGGCTTCCATAATCAGAACATCGACGTTCGAAATAAATTGCGAGTGTATAATGCTATTGTAGTTCCTACCCTTACGTACAGCTGTGAGTCTTGGACCACTTATCGGAGGCATTTAAGACCCTTAGAGAAGTACCATCAACGATGTCTTAGAAGAGTTCTTGGAATCAAATGGCAGGACCGACGAACAGACATCAGCGTTCTAGAGGAAGACAAAAAACTGGCATTGAGGCGATGAATGTGAGCCACCAGCTGCCACGTAATCTGCATGCCAACGGAACGCCTTTCAAAGAGAATCCTTTGTTCACAACTTAAGGTCGGCTCACGAAATCAAGGAGGGCAGCAAAAGAGGTACAAGGATGTTCCTAAGACCAACATAAAGAAGTATGGCTTAGATATAAAGAGCAACTGGGAGCAGATCGGGAACGACCGACCGAGATGGAGGCGTACCATTTACTAGGGTCATCAAGTTTTTGAAGAGCAGCGTCGGCGACATGAGGGTGCAAAGAAACAGCATCGAAAAGAGAGAGAACGCATCGATGGGGCAGCACATCTACAACAGCCGGTAAATGTTGGCGATTGGGTGTGTCAATTTTGTGATAAGGTTTGTGGCGCGATGATCGGTCTGTTTAGCCATCTTAGAGTTCACAACAGAAATCCCGGGGATGGAATAATTCATACTCATTAGCGAGTGAATGCCGATTTTGCGAGTGAGTGCCGGTTTTGCAATCCACAGTTGTGAGCGTTCCACCAGCCAATGGAGGCTTTTCAAACCATTTTCAATATTGACTTTTTATATTGATTTTATTGATGTATCGTTAAAAGTTGATGATGAGAACCAGTGTTCTCGAAATGTACTTTTGCCCATTGGTGTGTTTGATAGAACGTTTTGAATTAAAATAGTAAATTGGACTCTGAGTTTCAATTTCGAGTTAATATTACCGGTTATAAGTGCGAAATTATGAAGTATCTAGATGTTTAGGTTAAAAGGTATTTAAACATTTTCCGTAAAAACTATTGGCCAATAAGCTGAAACAGGTTTTTCCTTTTCTCCATAAAAAGTCTATTATAGTCCGTATAAAAGGTGATTATGATGCAATATTTTAACGATGAATTTACAGCATTTTAGCGATGAATTTACAGCACTACTGTAAAAATAATCCGAATTTAGACAAATTTAATGTTCAGTATTGAAAAATAAAAGTCCAATCTCAACGAAATTATTTTTATTTTATTTTTCATTACTGAAATTATAACTCCACTTAAGAATGAACTACTTTTTCAAGAAATTTATTTATATTTAACCAAAAATCAACATTTAATAAATAATTATCTAACAGATCATTGTTATTATTTTATTATTTTAATTAGGCTAACATTTTTTTTTTTCATTTCAGTGTTTATAAAATATAATCAAATTTTAACGGAAATCTCGGATCTTTAAGTTCGAGAAAAAATCAGTAGTTTTGTTTAGAGCCTGTAAATTTCAGTATCGATTAAATTTAAAAAATCTACAGTCATGGCTCTAGTCACATAATGGTTTGTCTTTAATCTCCTGAAAATCACATGTCCGTATCTCTTCTGGTTATTAAAATATTTGACTTGTCAAGTCTAAACCAATGAAATTGTGGAATAACAAATAGGGCTTTCCATTTAAAAAAACGTAAGTTTGGTTCATCCTGATGAGATGAGCCACCCTGTACAAATATCAATAATTTTAAAATACGTACTTTATGACTACCTAAACACTGGCTGCTTAGTTATGCGTGAAATTTTTGGTCTTTGAGGTTCAACGCACTAATAACTCACCGTGTATATAATTTTAGTTAAAATCATTTTTACTTTCCATATTATACCTTTTTAATGGATTTCTACCCGTTATGTTAACATCCAAGTAACATTCAGGCTCCGGAAATATTGAAAAGATTTTCACACACTGACATTTGAAATTGAATAATAGACAATTGAAGGGGGTAAAAAAATCACAAAGTTTCACTCCTACACATGCGATTCTTTTTTTGTTGTGCAGGTTTCGTCACGCAACAGTCGAGGTCAAACATCAGAACTTGTACAAACTGTTGTTTATCTCAGACTAATATGTTTCTTTCTTATGAAAGTTGAAGATTAGCTGCGCTATAACCAACCCTTGAGTAGCCTAATTCATCACCTCTTTCAACTCTCTTATTTATCCGTGTAATTTTTTTTTATTGAATGCTTGCAATATTGATGTTAACTGTCCGTCCGTACGATATGTGCATATTGTTTATGTAGTTGTTTATGATCCCTTTCCTTGTTAACTTCGATTACTGTTTAGCTGCCACGACTAATTCATTAAGTTTGTACAAATGACTCACGCTGTTTAAAAAATATTTCTTAAACCGATAAATGAAAAATTTAAAAAAACTTCAAAAATATGTTGAACTAGGATACGCAATCTTTTTATCATTTGAAATAATAGCTCGTTTGGTTGTTTCTTAAGATAATTCGCTAAATTTTTTGCATAGGTACAAATCTATAAGTATAATCATAATTTGACTATAATCCATAAATCAATCTATTTAAATGCAATAAAATATTAATATTATGTAAAGGAATCGCAGTAATTTGCTTTTCTAATAAGATATCGAAGCAATTTGAATTTTGTCATATACGAGGCCTACTTAATCTTGAAAAAAAGAGGAAAAAGCCATATTTTCATTTAAGTTCCTGTAAAACTTTCTTTTGGTTTAGATTTTGGAGAAAGTGAAATTTCAGTTACATATTTGGTTATGCAAAGCATAACTATTAGTTCCTGTCAATCTTAGATCAATTAAAAAAAATCTACGCTACCTCAGCTAAGGTCCTTGTATATATTTTTAAGTTTTGTTATTTAATTTTCATTTACCTTTTTCGGCCTGTTTGTTGCCATTGCGACCAATCTTTTGCTTCGGCCAGTTATGACTCTAAAAATTCAATTACTTTCGTACCACAAATTCTTACAGGATATCTGCTCGAAAAATATGCATATTTACCTGCTGTAGCGATCGCCGAAACCGAAAGTTTTTTGCCTAAATCTGCAGTTAGTTCTTCAGACAAGCCAATATTTACAAGAATTGGTACACGGTTAAAAAAGTTACAATGCAAGTACAAAATATTATTATTATATTTTTTTTGGATCACCTTTAATGAAGTTAATAACATAATTAAAACTCGAGATAATTCTGTATCTTTCGCACCAATACCACGTAATCGTATCTATATACTAGGTATTATAGTATAGTATTAAGTAAGGTATTAAACACTTTTTTATTCATCGTCACATACATAAGCTCAAATATTTCACTGAACTATTTCGGCGACGTAAAAACAATCAAATAAATAAGAGGGGAAAGCGTGCAACAGCGCTGGAGGCCACTGCGTCGCATCCGTGTTGTTTTATATACACACTGGAGGCCAATTTGTCGCTACGTGTATGGAGGCCATTTGCTATCTTGTGTTTCATTTTTATTTGTATAAGTTTTATTTTGTATTTCCTTACCCCTCTCACCGTGCCCTTAATAAGATGGCAAATGCGAACGTCTGGTATATAATATACAGCTGTAGCATTAGCGGAAAGGGTGGAGGCATGTGCGTCTGTTATATGTGTGGAGGCAAGTAAGATAGGTAGGCCAATATATATATATATATATATATATATATATATATATATAATATAAGATTTCTGTGTATAAAACCAAAAGAGCTTTATTTTAATAATTAATTATGAACTGACAGTTTTTGACAGTAATTAATGGGAGTATTTTTTGACGTACATGATAATAAGCGTTATCCTTTGACAAACTCAGATCAGATATACTTATGTGACAGGCTCACATGTCAGTGTTGAGTATTTTAAATGTAGAAAGAAACTGTCAAATTATTATCTGAGCGTGTACGCTATAGAAATTTGATTTTAGAATCTTAGGTATATTTCGGTACTACAATAATAATTAAAAAGTGATTACTAATTAATAATGGACAGTTTTAAGTAATTAAATGAGTTTAGCGGAATGGCAGACGACTACCTAAGTAAACTTTCTCAATTAATTGTCAACTTATCCTCTAGATGGAATGCACATTAAGTTAAGTGAGTGAAAACTACTGATGTTAACGTTATTATTGGAAATCTAACAGTAGCGCCATCTATGAAAAGAAATTAAAAAGAGCGGGCGCGAATTGGTCAACTCTGTTTAAGTGCAGGCAGCCGAGAAAATAAATTAATCACGTGAATTGGTATTTTTAGCTCTCCATATCATATATGTGATATATTATGTATATATGGAGACTATTAGTTTCATGAAAAAAAAAATTTTTTTAATTTCACCGGAAATACTTCTTTTTGGTCATTTTATACATAAATAAGTAGTTTTAAAAAAATGTCTGTCTGTCTGTCTGTCTGTCTGTCTCTCTGTCTGTCTGTCTGTCTGTCTGTCTGTCTGTCTGTCTGTCTGTCTGTCTGTCTGTCTGTCTGTCTGTCTGTCTGTCTGTCTGTCTGTCTGTCTGTCTGTCTGTCTGTCTGTCTGTCTGTCTGTCTGTCTGTCTGTCTGTCTGTCTGTCTGTCTGTCTGTCTGTCTGTCTGTCTGTCTGTCTGTCTGTCTGTCTGTCTGTCTGTCTGTCTGTCTGTCTGTCTGTCTGTCTGTCTGTCTGTCTGTCTGTCTGTCTGTCTGTCTGTCTGTCTGTCTGTCTGTCTGTCTGTCTGTCTGTCTGTCTGTCTGTCTGTCTGTCTGTCTGTCTGTCTGTCTGTCTGTCTGTCTGTCTGTCTGTATCCACGAAAACGCAAAAACCGCTTAACAGATTTTAACCAAATTTGGTACAAAAATACTATTGGACATGGCAAGGAGCTGATTAGATTTTGGGAAACATTGAGCGTAGGCAAAGGGTTTAAAAGAGGGTTCAAAAATTAAAAAAATTCATAGTTCTTAAACTTATCCGAAATACTGCATAATTTTTTACGCATTTAATTGAATATAACCTAAAATATTGAACATAAAATATTAGACCACATTGGCGTTCGAAAATAGTATAAAATGGGGTAAAAAAGATTAAAAAAAAACGTATTTCTTAAAAATAGCAGAAATATTAACTAGTTATTGATAGTTTTGATAGAATATAACCTATAAAATGTGTCATGAATAACTTACTTTCATAGGCGTTCGTAGTGGAAAAGGGGTCAAAATATAAAAAATATATATTTCCTAAACTTATTCGAAATATGGAATAATTTTTCATAGTTGTGATACAATATAAGCTAAAAAATATTCCATAAAAGAATTGGTTCACACAGGCGTTCGAAAATAGTTTAAAAAAAGGGTCAAAAACGAAAAAAAAAAACGTTTCCCAAATATACCAGAAAAATTGGCTAATTATATATAGCTTTGATATAAGATAACCTAAAAAATGCAGCATAAAATTTTTATTCACATAGGCGTTCGTAAATAGTAGAAAAAGGGGTAAAATAAAAAAAAATTAAAATGTAAAAAATACACGACAAAAATTAATGTACCATAGGCGTCCGTAAAAATTCTATAAAAGGGTCAGAAAAAATTTGTATCCGTGATAACTCAAAAACCACTTAACGGATTTTAACCACATTTGGTACGAAAATACTACAGGATAATTATAGGTGGTGATTAACATTGAGCGTAGGCAACGGGGTTAAAAGAGGTTTCAAAAATTTAAAAAATCAAAGTTCTTAAACTTATCCGAAATATTGAATAATTTTTTATAGTTGTGATAGAATATAACCTAAAAAATGTTACATAAAAGAATTAGTTCACACAGGCGTTCGAAAATAGTGTTAAAAAAGGGTCAAAAACGAAAAAAAAATGATTCCCAAATATACCAGAAAAATTGGCTAATTATATATAGCTTTGATATAAGATAACCTAAAAAATGCAGCATAAAATTTATATTTACATAGGCGTTCGTAAATAGTAGAAAAAGGGGTAAAATAAAAAAAATTAAAATGTAAAAATTTTTATATTTAACTAGTTGAGTTGGTGTTAAAAATACACGACACAAATTAATGTTCCATAGGCGTCCGTGAAAATTCTATAAAAGGGTCAGAAAAAATTTGTATCCGTGATAACTCAAAAACCACTTAACGGATTTTAACCACATTTGGTACGAAAATACTACAGGATAATTATAGGTGGTGATTAACATTGAGCGTAGGCAACGGGTTTAAAAGAGGTTTCAAAAATTTAAAAAATCATAGTTCTTAAACTTATCCGAAATATTGAATAATTTTTTATAGTTGTGATAGAATATAACCTAAAAAATGTTACATAAAAGAATTAGTTCACACAGGCGTTCGAAAATAGTGTTAAAAAAGGGTCAAAAACGAAAAAAAAATGTTTCCCAAATATACCAGAAAAATTGGCTAATTATATATAGCTTTGATATAAGATAACCTAAAAAATGCAGCATAAAATTTATATTTACATAGGCGTTCGTAAATAGTAGAAAAAGGGGTAAAATAAAAAAATTAAAATGTAAAAATTTTTATATTTAACTAGTTGAGTTGGTGTTAAAAATACACGACACAAATTAATGTTCCATAGGCGTCCGTGAAAATTCTATAAAAGGGTCAGAAAAAATTTGTATCCGTGATAACTCAAAAACCACTTAACGGATTTTAACCACATTTGGTACGAATATACTACAGGCTATTTATAGGTGGTGATTAACATTGAGCGTAGGCAAGGGGTTTAAAAGAGGGTTCAAAAATTAAAAAAATTATAGTTCTTAAACTTATCCGAAATATTGATTAATTTTTTATAGGTGTGATAGAATATAACCTAAAAAATGTTACATAAAAGAATTAGTTCACACAGGCGTTCGAAAATAGTGTTAAAAAAGGGTCAAAAACGAAAAAAAAATGTTTCCCAAATATACCAGAAAAATTGGCTAATTATATATAGCTTTGATATAAGATAACCTAAAAAATGCAGCATAAAATTTATATTTACATAGGCGTTCGTAAATAGTAGAAAAAGGGGTAAAATAAAAAAAATTAAAATGTAAAAATTTTTATATTTAACTAGTTGAGTTGGTGTTAAAAATACACGACACAAATTAATGTTCCATAGGCGTCCGTGAAAATTCTATAAAAGGGTCAGAAAAAATTTGTATCCGTGATAACTCAAAAACCACTTAACGGATTTTAACCACATTTGGTACGAATATACTACAGGCTATTTATAGGTGGTGATTAACATTGAGCGTAGGCAAGGGGTTTAAAAGAGGGTTCAAAAATTAAAAAAATTATAGTTCTTAAACTTATCCGAAATATTGAATAATTTTTTATAGGTGTGATAGAATATAACCTAAAAAATGTTACATAAAAGAATTAGTTCACACAGGCGTTCGAAAATAGTCTTAAAAAAAGAGTCAAAAACGAAAAAAAAATGTTTCCCAAATATACCAGAAAAATTGGCTAATTTTATTAGCTTTCATATAAGATAACCTAAAAAATGCAGCATAAAATTTTTATTTACATAGGCGTTCGTAAATAGTAACAAAAAGGGGTAAAATTTTATATTTAACTAGTTGAATTGGTGTTAAAAATACACGACAAAAATTAATGTTCCATAGGCGTCCGTGAAAATTCTATAAAAGGGTCAGGAAAAAATTGTATCCGTGATAACTCAAAAACCACTTAACGGATAACCTACAACATGCAGCATAACAATTTTGTTTACATAGGCGTTCGTAAATAGTAGAAAAAGGGGCAAAATAAATTTTATAATAAAACTAAAAAAAAATCAATTATTTTGCGTACAAGAATTTGGCCTAGATCTGAAATATAAAATATCTGCGTATAAATAGTGCCTCCAAAGAGAAGAAAAAGGCACAAAACCTGATACAAAAAAAAAAAAAAATAGCTGATGTCTAAAACAAAACAAAAATTTAGATAAATGACAAAAAGGTCATAAAATTATTACTTTTACACTTAAATATGGAGAGCTATTCGTGCCTCGAGGGCAACAGCTAGTTTGACATATGGTCAAACTTGTATTGATAGTTGATAGATCCCCCTCACCGACTCAGATAAAGTTACAAGAAATACTTTGTATAAATCATTTATATAAGTATATATAGGTACATTATGTATATTTATTTTACTTACCTCTAGGTTATTGCTTAGTCCACCTGGATCACGATCTTCTAATTCTAGAACTTCAATATCTAATTTTCCCATTGCCTTATTTTATACAACTATACTAAACGTAAGAGGTCAGTATACTTTAATTTTACTATTATATTGAAACACAACCTCGTTTGGCCGAATATTAACTCCTTCAAATGGACACGCTAACATTTTGCTCAACAAGTATTTTTTTTATTTTCTATATACGCCGGCGTTAATAAAGGGTATTTACATTTTAGTACGGTGAAATTATCGATTTTCTTTCAAATGCAAAATAAATAATTCCTTTTAAAGGTGAAACATAAAAATTACTTGAGTTGGACATGCATATTTCTACATATTTATACCTATATTGGTATAGAACCCAGAGTGATAAATGGCGTCTAGTGAAGTAATTACGATAGCTTGCTTTTTATTTGCTAGGCCAGTGTTTACTGATAGGTACAAAATTAAACATTGCTTTTTCTAATACAGTTTTTCCATTGAAAATCTTAATTTACATTCACTGTAATGCAGAGGTTGAATTAGTAGTTGTGTTCATTAATATGTACATGCACAAATAATAAAGCCAGTGATTTTCTCCGCTATGGAAAAAAAATCGGTTGTGTCGCCCCAAAACTTTCCCGACAAGATATATATAATATAAATGTAAAAATATATGACCTGCGTAAAGAAACAGAATTGTAAAAATAATAATCATTATTATTTTTGTATTATTATTATTATTTATTTATTTATTATTTTCCAATAACCTAACGTAACAAACTAACTATTTTATTCAAAAATTGGAAGAAAAAAAAGTATCGCCAGAGCTGGGATTCGAACACCTAACCTTCCGCATACATTTCTTTATTGGCCATTAATTGGTATAAAATGTATACATTGGCAAGTCAAATAATTTTTTTTTTGTTTTCGTTTTTTATAGGGTTTGTTTAGTTTAGATTAGCTAAAGTTGTGAATAGGTTAAGATAGGAGGCTTAGCCTCAACTTCGCCTTTTGTGTAATTAACTTCACACAATAAAGTCATTATTATTATTATTATTATTATAAATAAAATTTTAAATCTAACACATAATACACAATATATAAAATACTCGTATAAGATAACCGACTGAAACATATAAATAGTGGGAATTGCTTGTTACATAAAGTAACGAGACTTTTAGTTATGTTGGAAATTTGTTTCACACTACCATGCTTTTACCAGACGGGCCGTTTCGTTGATCCACAACTCATGAGTGGTGATCGGCAGGCAGTGTGACCCAAACTTCCAATATTTACGTTTAGAAGTTTGGGTCACACTGCCTGCCGATCACCACTCATGTACGAACAGGAAAATGTGAGAATAGGATTTAAAAAATTGTGTATTGGTGAATATTTCTATATGTCACAATAAAAAAATTAAAATAATTGCGGTTTATCGCTCCCCTTCTGAGGATCCTCATGAATTTAATGTTAGTTTGGAGAATTATTTAACTACTATATATTATAATTGTGTGTGTGTGTGTGCGTGTGATTTTTGCTTGCATAATTTCATAGTAAACTCAAAAAGTATAAATTCTAAATGGTGTAAAAAGAAGTATCACTTCATGTGTGTATCAGTGAAAGGCTCGTCAAAATATTGAATACAAAAATATTGTCTGGCTGTGTAATGAATGCCTGAATCATGGCGGCGCAATGAATAACAACAAGGAAGAAGAAAGGAACGGAAGTGACATCTTAAGCGTGAAATCGATTTATTGAATAAACTGGTATCGGAAATGGAATATTCCAATTTGCTGCAAAAAACAGAAGTTAAAAGCAAATAGGTATAAGTAGGGACAAATCCCGAGAGGCTAGATGTAGATTTCAATTCCACTAATGCAGCACAATAGTGGTCACATTGGTATCGTTCGTTGGAAAACTTTATTGATGTTGCTGACGTGAATGAAAATAAAATCAAATTGAATTTGCTCATCAACTATGTAAGTCCCCCAGTTTTTGAAATAATCAATGAATGCACAACCTACGACGAAGCTATAGAAATATCGAAGAACGTTTATATCAAGCCGAAAAATGAAATTTTTGCCCGGCACTCGTTAGCTAAAAGACGACAACAATCCAGTGAGTCAGTTGATCAATATTTGCAAGTCCTGAAAACCATGGGTAAAAACTGTCAATTTAAAGCTGCTAGTGCAGAAAAATACAGAGACGAATTTGTACGTGATTCATTTATCAATGGTTTAAGTTCTTCGCATATTAGGCAGCGTTTGCTTGAATCCAATTCATTAAGTTTAGAAGAAGCGTTTGATAGGGCTAGAGCAATAGAATCTGCTCAATATCCAATGGGATATACTGCTTCAGCTGTAACGCAAAATGTAGAGTTCATGCAAGTTACTCAAACGAGAGCTGAGACGGAAAATTCTACGAGTGCTGCTTTGTTATCAAAATGTTACTTTTGCGGAAATAATATACATCCTCGTGAGAAATGCCCCGCCAAGAATTCTATATGTCATATATGCAGCAAGAAAGGACATTTTGCTAAAGTATGTCGTTCTGGTATCAAGATTAAATCAAAGGCATCGGCTGCTCTGCTATCTACAATATCTGCTGCATCTCCTGGGTGTTTAGCAAAAGCAACTATAGAAATAGAAGTCAATGGACTTCGAACTACAGCTTTAGTGGATACCGGCGTTCTGATAGTTACATCTCAAGCACCATTGTCAAAAATAGAAAAATCAAAGTTCTTCCAGCAAAAGCCAATGTAACACTGGATCAACTTCATTCAGTGCACAAGTCACATGATCGTGTATAGTTTGTTTAAGAACTCAAAATCACTGGTACAAAAATGTCAAACTATTAATCATGGATCAATTATATGCGGATGTTATTATTGGTCACGACTTACTAAAACATCATTCCGGTGTAGAAGTTTTCTTTGGTGGAGAAAAGTCAACAATTTCAATATGTAATTTGGCTGTTGCAAATATTGACCCTTTCCCTTTATTTGCAAATCTTCTTCCAAATTGTAGTCCAACCGCTGTCAAATCCAGGCGTTATACAGCCGACGATGGCAAGTTTATTGAAAATGAAGTTCTGAAACCTTTAAATCAAAACATAATCCATGGAGAGCACAATCTTTAGGCACTTCAAATGAAAATCATAAGAAGCGTATGGTAATTGACTACTCTCAAACAATAAACAAATACACTTTACTGGATGCGTACCCTTTGCCAATAATTGAAGATCTGGTTGGACGTATTTCAAAATACGGAGTGTATAGTATTATCGACTTGCGTAGTGCTTATCATCAAATACCCATAAAGGAATCAGAGAAAATGTATACAGCTTTCGAAGCGGCAGGCAATCTTTATCAGTTTACTAGGATTCCATTCGGTGTTACTAATGGAGTCGCATGTTTTCAAAGAACTATTGATAGTATAATCAAAAATAAAAATCTTCAAGATACTTTTGCTTATTTGGATGACTTAACGATTTGCGGAATCGACAAAACTCAACACGACAAAAATTTAGAACGGTTTATGGAAATAGCAAAGAATTACAATTTCTCTCTGAATAAGGACAAATCTAAATTTTCTCTAACGACAATTAATATTTTGGGTTATACAATAACAGGAAAATCTATTAAACCAGATCCAGATCGACTTCGACCATTATTGGAATTGCCTGTACCGACAAATATTGCGTCGCTAAGACGAATTGTGGGCATGTTCGCTCATTATTCAAAATGGGTAAACAAGTTTTCTGAGAAAGTTCATCCACTTGTCCAGTGCAATTTCCTGTGTGTCAAGATGCCATAACTGCCTTTAAATTTCTAAAAGAAGATATAGCTAAATCAGTTGTTACATCTATTGATGAAGTTGAAATTCCATTTACAGTACGCTATTGCTGCTCAACTCTCTCAGCTTGGAAAACCAGTAGCGTTTTTTTCAAGAACTTTGTCTAAATCCGAACAACGTCATTCTTAAGTTGAAAAAGAAGCATACGCTATTGTCGAAGCTTTAAGAAAATGGAGGCATTTTCTTATTGGAAGAGTTTTTCAGTTGGTTACTGACCAACGTTCCGTATCTTTCATGTTTGATAATAAGATTTCTTTAAAAATCAAAAACGAAAACAAATTACGTTGACGGCTTGAACTTTCGAGCTACTCATACTATATAGTATATCGCCCTGGTGATCAAAATACCGTAGCTGATGCATTTTCTCGCATAACGGCATCTATCTGTAATGATCAAAAGTTGATCGATATTCATAATTCATTGTGTCATCCTGGTATTACGCGTCTTTACCACTGGGTGCGATGCAAAAATCTTCCATATTCTCTTGAGAACATTCGAAAAATTACTTCAGCTTGTCCTGTTTGTGCTGAAATTAAACCTCGTTTTCATAAACATCAAGGAAAATTAATTAAAGCTACTAGTCCTTTTCATTTTAAAGGTCCAGTACCTTCATCTACCAACAATAAATACATCCTGACGGTCATTGACGATTATTCTAGATTTCCATTCGCTTTTGCTTGTTCAAATATAAATTCCTCTACCGTTATAGAATGTCTTTGTCAACTATTCACTATTTTTGGTATTCCTTCATATATACACTCTGACCGAGGATCATGCTTTTTGTCCCACGAGCTAAAAACGTTTTTAAAATCTCACGGAATCGCTTCAAGTCGCACTACTCCATACAATCCTCAAGGAAATGGACAGTATGAAAGATATAATGGAATTATTTGGAAAACTATTCAACTTGCCCTCAAAACTCAAAAGCTGCAAGTCAATCAGTGGGAACTTGTATTACAATTATTATTCTTTACATGCAATTCACCATTAATACCACTCCTCAAGAGCGCATATTGAATCATTCCCGAAGATCTTACAATGGGTCTTTTATTCCTACTTGGTTAAGTCAACCAGGACCTGTTTATTTAAAGAAATTTGTTCGTGCCAGCAAGTATGAACCAGTTGTCGAAGAAGTCGAACTAATTCAAGCAAATTCGGAGTATGCACACATAAGGTTGAATAATGACAATGAAACTACGGTATCAGTTAGACATTTGGCTCCAAGAGGTTCTGTTTTAATTGAAGATAAACTGAATTCCACAACTGAGGAGGAACATTGTGTAGACGACTCGGTTGACGATTCATCCACGAGCCTGGAAATTCCTGTGGATGAAAAATTGGCAGTTGAATCTTCAACAATAGTCGTTATTTTTTGGAGACCTAACGCTGGCTTCGATAAATACGTCTCCCTCGAATCCGTTACTATAAACGGGTAAATTTCCCCAGTGGTTTGGCAACAATGTAAAATTTTCAGTAATGCGTAAAATTACTTTACACTTTCGTGCCTTGGTTTCTATTGCAGGTAATTGTGGTTCTCGTAATTGCTTAAAAATTTATAATCACGCATCATCCTTAACTATACCAATATACTAGGTTTCTCAGTAAAATTTCTTCCTAATAAAATTGGGACATCTTGGGCTGGATTTGGAAACGTGGAGGATTGACTTTCCTCTCTACATTTTATAGGTGGAATTGTTATTTAGTAAGTGTAACATCTTATCGTCATATAACTGTTTAGTTTGATTTGTCTCACCTTGTAACAATTAAGTTGGGTTTATCCTGCACACATTTTGTTGTTTTTAGAATATCTCATAATAATAAACCCAATTAAGAATGTAATTAAAGAAATGTTGAAGATCAAAATATCGGTCAATGGAAGACTCGGACAATAGAAATAAATTTAGATGAAGACCTTGATATTTTACTTTACTTTCAATGTATTAATATTTTGTCAATTTAGATCTAATGGATATTTTTATCAAACTGTTTCGAGAATTAGAATGATATTTTTGTAGAAAATCTTGAATGTGCGCAACCCAACGAACCCTAATTGTTCCGGTTCCAAATTGAACACATGACCTTGAAAGCCAGAAGCTTACGTTTTTCACTGAAATGTATAGACGATGTCAAAAATATGACGGGTTTTTAAACACAATAATATTGACCCATGAGGCGTCTTTCTCAACAGCGGGAGAATTTAATCGCAAAAATAAGTATTTTTGGGCAAGAGAACATCCGCACCCAAATTAGGCGGTTAAGATACAGGGATGTAGATCTCTTAATGTATGGTGTGTTATTGTAAAATATGTAACCTCAACTGAATATTGTTGACACAATAATGTGTCAATTGTTATCAGGGCACACTTGATTATTTTCCGAACAATATGGTTAATGATTTCCAGTACCTAACCAAAATTTGAAGTTTTAAACTGAAATATCTCAAGAACGGCTAAGGGTAATAGGTACTAATAATCCATACTTTTTTGAACTTATAATAATATATTTCTTTTTGCTTATAATACATATGGTGTTCCATTTAAAATGTAAAGTACATTTTTTCAATTTTGCAAACTACATTTTTTGATATCAATAGTTTTAAAAGTGACCACAGCATAATCCGTAAAACTTTTGTATTCAAAATTGGTTGCTATCATCCATTTTAATGGTTCTAGGTGGCTGTGAAAATATAATAAATGACCCCGTACATGTGCGAGAGCCAAAATAATAAAATTCCCTCTTGATCAGGGGAACATTGCTGTTTGAAACATATTGTGTTTTTTAGACAGAAAACTTCCAGGCAACTAACAATACAATAATCCTGGATAAATCCTGAGTCAAATTTATATTAGCTAAATTTTGATCAGCGAAATGTCTATTGTTTATAATATATTATATTGTGTTTTCACGTAAGTTATTTTGTATAGGTGTTATATTTATCTAATTTTGTAGTCTTTTCTTGTGTGTCCTTAAACCAATATAAATATGCACTGTATATCTAATTACATCTCTATACATTATGTATAAAAAAGTAGTTTATATTGTAATGTAGTGGTGTGTTCAATCTAGAACCATAAATCTCTTCCACAAAATATCTTTAAAAATATAGGGTTCTTCAATTATTTGTTAAATTAACCATTATACAGAACTTTTCTAAATTAAATAAAAGCAATAATGATTCAAATTGTTAACAATGAAGAACAATCCCCTATATTAAAATATCTTAAAAAAATTTATATTTTCTCAAAAAGTGACTCTGATAAGGGACTGTTCTTTATTGTTATCAATTTGTATCAATATTGCTTCTATTTAATGTTGAAAAGTTCACCAAATAGTCTAATCAAGAAATATTATTACATAAGCTATCAAGATGTTTAGTACTAGCATAACAACAAAATTTATCTATAAAATTTATTTACTTATCATTTATTTTAAGAGACTCTTATAATGTAGCTATATAATGTTGATAGAAGTTACTTTAAGTGGCAGTATAGATAAAACATGGTGTTAGCTACACACGTGAATTCTATTTCGGCAAGTTTGCCTACAAATTATGAATACTACACATCTGGAGGCATTATAGATGGCTTAAATGCTGACCAAAGTTATTTTACGTTGAACGACAAACTTGTCAGAATTTATAGCGGTGCAATGCATTATTTCCGTGTCCCAAGGAAATACTGGCGAGACAGGTTGAAGAAAATAAGAGCGGCCGGTCTGAATACCGTTGAAACTTATGTACCATGGAATTTGCATGAGCCCTTACCAGGTATATACACAACAATATTAGAGTAGAGATTTCATTCCAATTAACACAATAAAAGGATATAAGTTAAAGCACTGATTTTTGGGAAAGGTGCAATTATTTCTATATATTATTGAATGAAATATATACACGTATATATTATGCCTAGTGAATAATATTTTTTTATTAGTTGGAAATTCAAAAAAATCATATTATGACACCTTATTATTTTTGAAAACTTATATTAAATTTGTATTGATTTTTGGTTATAATATAGGGTAGGTAATAAAACTTAATTTAATTTTAAAACTAAGAATATTCTGTAACGAGCCACATCTGCTTTTATTAAATAAGAATAATAATCTTTTATTTGCAATCAAGCTAGTACACATTATGTTTATCAAACTTAATACTCACAATAAATTCGATTGATTACAAAATGGGTCAAAAGTGACAGTAAACTGATACATAGTTTTGACCCTAGAAAAAAAAATTAAACTAATGAGTATAACAATTAGGCACATAATCAACTAACTAACGATTTCGCCGTAAATACCAACATTACGAAGATGTTGAATATCAAAACACACCTTGCAAAAAAAAATTAGATACAGAGTCACATTACATAATACAGGTACAAAATATATACACAATTCCAAACCCTAATAATTAGTTAACCAATTATTGAATACACGTTCATACCAAAAACTATAAACATATAAGAAATAAGGAAAAAAAAAAAAAGAAAAGAAGAAGATATAAATCATTGATCTCTTGACAATATTTCTTTATAGGAATTTTTGAAAGCTGGCAAGCTTAGGAATTTTAATATTTCGGGAAGATTATTATACACGTACACGTCGTATCCCATTAAATGTGAATCACCTTGTAAAAATACTTGTAATTGTATTGTGGCCAAGATGTGATAAATATAAAATATTAGTTAAAAAAATAGTATATTTAATATTATTATAGTAGTATTATATATCGAGCAAATACTTATTAATAAAATTCAAAATAATTCGTCAATACAAATTACTTTTAATAGTAATATTTGCAATCGGAAGTGGTTTCGGCTAGTTGATTGAATAGGTGGCCGGTAACGTATCTTCTCCAGGCGACCCATTGGCGTTGAAAAATGTTAGGAGACGTGGTTCTATTTGAATTGTATAGGATGTTTCCGCTGGAAATAGAAAAAAATTGAGGCAAGCCCCCAGGATTAATTTTTAAGAATAACTACTGGTCTAAGCATAATGTCTCGAACCGCTTAGTCAATAGAGGGTGATTCTCGATTTCATGATAGATAACTTTTTCGATATTCTATGCAGATAATTCATTTCTAAAAACACTTCGAATAGTTATGTTCAGTGTCTTTCAATGTTGTCTTTGATGCGTGCCGCCTTCGTTTTAAGGATGCACACTGACCCATTGCAGGTACGCTCTCTCATATCCGTCGATTCCCGAGTGCTATGGGATCCTTATCAGGTTATATCTATTATGTTCCTCCTAGGCCCTAAGTTCTCTTTGACATTCGCACATCAGTTTAGTTGAGACCTTAAGATTCTCTAGAGCCCTTTAAGCCGCCTAGTTGTCTGGAAATATAGGGATTAACTTATTTGTGTGGGCTCTAAATACAGGGTGAGTCACGAGGAACTGTACATACTTCTACCATAAGTAGAGGCACGTTAGGGGATTATCAAATGACCATTAAAAAATGTCTCCTTGTTTTGATTATTAATATACAGGGTGAATTATGGATTTTCACCAAAACAATGTTTCGTCATATCTATTCAATGATTAAGCCGATTTATCTCATTTTTTTTATAAAAGTGTGTATTGGTGTCTGGCAACTAACTGACATATTCAGATTTGAAATAATCCAGATCCGTTTTCGAGAAAATTTGTGGGACTGCTTCATATTCAATACTTCACCCTGTATATGACTTTTCAAAAATCTGATATAATTTTTTCAAAGATCATAAATAGACAGTTAGACCTGGGTATTTGAATTTTTTGTTACACTCATCTCACATTTCCAATTAAAGATTAATTTTAGAGCCAAATTGAAAATTGGCAATAATGAAATATCTCACTGTATAATAATGTTTAGTTATTAAAAAGAAATCTTCAAAATAAACAGAAACGACATTCACTGTGCTCCAGGATGGTAAATACCATAATTTGAATTGATTTACAGCGCCGGATTTAAATATCTGGCATATCTGGTTCGTCCCAATAATTCACCCTGTATGTAACTTTTTCCACCCGTAATAGACAGAAAACCGATAAAAAATGTTTGTAATAACCTAGTTTTCTTACTTGTTAGAGGAAAAATTATGTGTCTAATTATTTTAATCGGAATGAAATGAATGAGCCATGGAAATGTTTATTCATAAATTAAGAAATAAAATAAAAAACAATAACTAAACAATAAAACAGTTTTAACAATGTGAAACAAAGTAAAAAACAATTTAATAAACATTACGACTATAAAACACAACAGCTCATTAATAGAATTATTCACTGTTGCAATATTACCAGATATGACCCACTGACAATCAGAAAGTCCATTACACATTTAAACATTCGTCAAGAAAAGTGTATTGAGGCAGATGGATTTCATTTTGAACATCTTTTATAATCGTTATGTTTATTAAATTGTTTTTTACTTTGTTCCACATTGTTAAAACTGTTTTATTGTTTGGTTATTGTTTTTTATTTTATTTCTTAATTTATGAACAAACATTTCCCTGGCTTGTTCAGTTCATTCCGATTAAAATAATTAGACACATGAGTTTTCCTCAAACAAGTAAGAAAACTAGGTTATTACAAACAATTTTTATCGGTTTTCTGTCTATTACGGGTGGAAAAAGTTACATACAGGGTGAATTATTTGGACGAACCATAAATGCCAGATTTTTAAATCCGGCCCTGTAAATCAATTCAAATTATGGTATTTACCATACTAGAGCACAGTGTGTGTCGTTTCTGTCTAATTTGAGGATTTCTTTTTAATAACTAAACATTATTGTACAGTAAGATACTTGATTATTGCCAATTTTCAATTTGGCTCTAAAATGAATCTTTAATTGGAAATGTGAGGTGAGTGTAACAAAAAATTCAAATACCCAGGTCTAACTGTCTATTTATGCTCTTTGAAAAAATTATATCAGATTTTTGAAAAATAATATACAGAGTGAAATGTTGAATATGAAGTCGTCCCACAAATTTTCTCGAAGACGGACCTGGATTTTTTAAATCTGAATATGTCAGTTAGTTGCCAGACACCAATACACACGTTTATAAAAAAATGAGATAAATCGACTTAAACATTGAAAAGATATGACGAAACATTGTTTTGGTGAAAATCCATAATTCACCCTGTATATTAATAATCAAAACAAGGAGACATTTTTTAATGGTCATTTGATAATCCTCTAACGTGCCTCTACTTATGGTAGAAGTATGTACAGTTCCTCGTGACTCACCCTGTATGTTTAATTTTGCCCAGTGCAAACACTTCCGCTTGAAATATATATGAGTTTTTGCCAGTGAGGATTTTAGATTTGAGTTTCTCGTCTCACTTCCACTTTCGGTCTTCCACCCGTCTGTAAACCAGGAGAAACCCGTATTCCGTCTCGGTTTAGAACATCTCGGTCAATGATATGCACCTCCAAGTTTATATTGAATTGAAAATTGGATGTGATATGGTCCACGGTTATGTCTATGATACCCTCCCCTAATTTTTGTATGTCCCCGATGGGTGGAGAGTTTAGCATGCACAATTATTAGTAAATGATCTACCATCGCAGTAGGGAGGGAGTAGCATTTTTTCCGTTATACCTGCAAATTAATAAATTGAGATCTAGGTCCTTGATTTACCGTGTATTTGTACATTTAACGCCCCTTTTAAAAATTGTTATTTATGTACTCATAATAGAAATCGTGAGAAGCAATTGTACTTCGGTTAAATATAATCCATGTGTTCTGATTACCGAAAAAGCAGGACGCATTAACTAGGTACCAAAAGTCCAATACCTTTTGCAGGTGTATTTGATTTCGGTAATGGAAACTCGGAGATGGAAGATTTTTTGCATATTGAAGAATTTCTAACAACTGCCAAAGAAGAAGATTTATTTGTGATATTAAGAAGTGGACCACATATCACTTCTGAATTTAATTTTGGAGGATTGCCTAGTTGGT
Source organism: Apoderus coryli (assembly GCA_911728435.2). Lineage (NCBI taxonomy): Eukaryota > Metazoa > Arthropoda > Insecta > Coleoptera > Attelabidae > Apoderus > Apoderus coryli. Next base: position 998,267 of record OU452206.1, on the reverse strand, counting down.
TGTTAAGGGAAAATCCTATTGGCATGAGAACATCAGAAACAAATTATATGAAATGTGTATCAAGGTACGACAAAAATTACTACTTCGCATTACATAATTATTTAAAAAAGTTGGAAATAAGTTTGACAGGTATATAAATTCAAATTCAATTATCTATAAATAAATTTTAGGTTCTTCAACATGCTACTACCAATACTTGCAGCTTTTCAATTTACAAAAGGTGGTCCCGTAATAGCATTTCAAGTTGAAAATGAATATGGTTATCAACTTTATAATGAACATCAACCAGACAAAGTTTACTTGGAAGAACTCTACAATCTGTTTATTAATAATGGAATAGTAGAGTTATTAGTTACCTCAGATAATCCAGTAATGGGAACATTGGGTAAGTATATACAGTATGTCGAAGGATGCGGTTAACAGGAGGACAAATGGACCAAAAATTGAAAGATACAAAAAAAGTTATTCTTGATACAAAATTTTGCTTGTCGAAAAAATAGGAACTACTATGAAAAAAAATATTTTTATTAAGCAGGTCGTCTCAAAAATGCATAAAGATAAAATTAAACAAGAGCAAACAGTCATTTTTTGGTCTCTTAGCGTAAAATGATAAATAAAAAAATGCTCCAAATTTAATCCTAACCCTGATTCCCGAGTTACAGAAAAATATTTGAATTTATGATTTTTTTTTCTATGTGTGCATGTCCGCATTGTACTACTTTGACTTAATTATTACCTTTACATTAGGTACCTTATAATCTTTGTAGTAGTTGTCTTGTCAGTGTTAAAGGTATTCCCCAAAATGCTGACCGGTAGAACAAAGAGTTTTTATAGTGCAATGCTATGGAAGCAGTCACTGCTCTTATCGCTATGTAATGAAGGAATTCCACAGCAAATTTCCTTTGCTCTTTGTTCTACGGTCAGAATTTTGGGGAATACTTTTATCACTGACAAGACAACTTTTTTTGACATTGACAACTACTACAAAGACAAAATGGTAATAACTAAGTAAAAATAGTAAAATGCGGATATGCACACATGGAAAAAAAATATATTTTTTTTAAATTCAAATATTTTTTTGAAACTCTGGAATCAGGGTTAGGATTAAATTTTGAGCATTTTTTTATTTATCATTTTACGCTAAGATACCAAAAAATGACTCTGCTGTCTGCTGTTGTTCATCCTACAATTCCCCCAAACTAATTTACCAAAGATCAATTGGTTGAAGCATTTACGCACTATCGTGGAAGAATACATACAGACAGACTTCTATCTGGAAATGGTCTTAATCGCAGACAACTTCAAAATGGTTATATCGGCCTTTATCTAATTTTTTTTCGCGTTCACAATCCTTTGCCTGGGTCTGGAAACTAATTATATTATAATATGTCATATGGACCTGTACTGGGTATAGAGATAGAAAAAATCTGGACTGCATTGTCAAATTCATTTTTCGACAAAGTAGCAATATCCAAACCACATTTTAGCTACTTGATTGGTATTGAAGTTCCAGGTTGATCCTTGAATTTTCCCAGTTTAATATATGACCTCTAGTTTGTTTATGTTTCATCCTATCCAAAAACTATAAAAACCTTCTTTCTCTTAGAGAAAAAGCATTACCGTGCTCAGATTTTTTCCTAGTTGTGTTTTTTTTAAATAGGACATACTGTAGCTTTATTGGCGTTTTTTCCTAATAAAATTATATATAACACTTAATATTAACCTTAATAAAAACTAAAAAAATCTGTTGTGTCTCCCCAACACTTTTCCTAACATTGAACTATCAATATCGTCTCAATAATTTATAGTGGAGTTCATTGGGGAAGCTGTATATATAATTATCTAAAATATGATCTAACGTTTTTCTCGGTTCGATGTGTGAACTACTAACGAGATTTGAATTAAAGCTAATATTTATTTACACTTAATTAATAAACACTTAAATAAACTAATAACTTAAAAGAACTATATTTATTTCTACTATTTATATTTCACAAAACTGCACACTTTTTTTTTAATTCTCGCTGTTTAGCCATCCATTTCGATTATCTCCAGAATACACTAATATTATTAACGAAAAGCGCATCGATATTTGTTGCTTTCCTACATAATATTTGCGGACCCTGTAGTACATTACATTACAACATTGTTCTACTTGAAGTACCTTCTCCATTCAATAAAGATCGGCAACAATCTTGGTAAATATTTAAGTATGTATTTTGTTTGCACTTATTCTTTCCCTAACGTTACGTGCTGTCTAAAATTGTTGCCATTTCAATACAAGGACTAACTATCATATGAGCTAAGTATTGGTTTTGCGAAAAAGGCTGTTTATTACATAATGTAATTTAATTTAGCATCATAAATCCACAATCGACAAAGGACAGCTTATTCGGACACACTGTATAATTATTATTATAATATAGGCATTACTGTATATTTATTCTAGTCTGGTATTATTAATTGCTTTTAAGGTAGCTAAAAATAGAGCCTAGTACTGCTTTTAATATTGTGTTTATTCTGTATGAATGCTGTTCTTCTTTTTAAACTATGATTTTAAATGTGAAATCGTTAATTAATATTTTAAATATTCCCATTACTCTTTTTTAATATTAGTAGTACTGTTTAAAAATATTTGATTAATACATAATTTTAATTAGATTTTGTACTAAAAAAAAAGTAAGTATTTTATTAAGGTAAAATAATATTACAGCTTAAATTAAAATGTTCAAGCATTTTTTTTGTAGACCCCGTAGTATATCATCGCCGTGTAACGTAAACATTTTGCGATAGGTGACCTCGTACATGTCCCTACCAGCACGTTCGTCGGCAAGCGCTTTGTAACCGTAAGATGAAACGGCCGACAGCCAGTGACACTACTTATTTTTATATCTACGGTGCTTCTAGTCGTAGTATATTTTCGATGAGCATACTAAATCTGTATAGAGTCGCCTCTCGTTAGTTTAGGTCGCGAGCTTTGCAGAACATATCACGTAATTATTATTGTATAGCCAACGCGGTGTTGCCGAATGTATTTATTTATCTCTAAACATAGGGGACATTTTAATATTCGTCACAATACCTATCACCTGGGTAAAATCAAATATATACAATCTAAAAAATACACTATAATTTGTATTTTTATAATTATACATTTTTTTTTTGAAAGGTTCCGTACGACTTTAGTCCCCGGTTTCACTGCAGCCTCATGGGCTTATTGTGAAAATCCCCGTATATTATGCCACCCAATCCAGCAGCCCTGTACCCTCCACTAACGTATGGAGTTCAGTTATGTGTTGGGTGTCAATATCTGCTGGCGCAATCAACGCATGCCCAAAAATAGCGTGTCGTCTTCGTATTATAAAAATTACTAATAACGAAAATTTATTACAAAACATTCCACCTTTTTACAAATACAATCCGGCACCAGTATTAGAAAACAGAGAACGCAAAATTTATTTGAATTTGGATACCTAAATGGCTAATCGGGTGCAACCCAACACACCTGACATTGTTGTGTTCAACAAAAAAAAAACCTGTGTTACATATTTGACATCGATGTTCCACTGGACCACAATTTGCAGAAAACAACGGCAGAAAAAATATCAAAGTATACAGTCCTGGCATACGAAATAAAATAAAAACCATAAATAGGGTAAAACAGGTTAACATTCTCCCATTTATTGTTTCATCAAACGGCTTGATCGAGAAGACGTTCCTTAATTCGTCGCAGGAAGTACTAGGAACCACAAGAATAAAACGTAGCGTTCTAGATAGGCCTTGAATTGAAATACGAGTAGTAGGAATATAGCGATTTGCGTCCCATAAGCGTTCTTCCTGCACTCTTAAAAATTATGAAGAAGCTCATGGAGATGCAATTGCGTACTTACATAGACAAGCATCATTTGTTGCCTTCCACATAGTCTGGATTCCGTCTGGTTACAGTTGTTCTACTGCACTGTTGCACGTTGTGGATGACATTGTCACGGCTGCTGATGATGGCACAAATTCTGAGCTCATACTCCCGGACTTTAGTAAGGCCTTTGATACTATTGACCATGGGTTAAGTGGCAGAGCACCTTTGGTGAACTTCCCCTGATTTCTCAATATCTGTTTATGTTTATTTTTGAATGTGTAATTTTCCACCTATTGTAACTTGAATGAGAAATAAAGACAATTATTATTATTATTATTAAATGCCGGCCTCTGGAAAAACAACCGCATTAATTGTGAAAAAAAAATAACAATAACAACATTGTAAACTATCCCAACTACTTTATTCAAAAATTACAAATAAAAAAGTAAAAATAATAATTAGAATATGCTAAACTAACCCAACTACCTACCTAACTACTTTGGTCTAAAATTAGAAATAAATAAATTGCAAGAGCATGGATCGAACTCTGGACATTCCGCACCCAAAGCCACGAAATTACAGCATACGTTAATTTCCTTTTATACCGAGCCAATGGGAACGTTCGCCCTTGGCTCGTGTTTCCGTGGGTGGCCGTCGCGGATCAATGGCGTGCATTTCGCTTTGTTTTTGCTGTTTGAATATTTTGGCGCCATAAGCTAGTGCTCTGAATAATATAAACAACTGAATGATAAAAAGCAAAAAGAAGCTCGTTTATAACAGCAATTTTTATTGCTACATATAAAATAATAATTTATAATATTTTATTCCTCAGTTATTAAATTTCTTACTTGATTACCCTCACTCACTGAAACCTCACCTCACTTCTTATCCATTAATCAATTATTTTATCTTTATTATTAAATACAGTTCATTTAACAAATTGTCCACCTAATTATATCCAAACCCAATCCTTTTTCAAAGGAGATTTTAATTATAAACCTTAGTCTGCAAAATAACAACACAATATAGAGAATTTAATTGTAAACCTTAGACCACAAAATAACAACACAATATAATCACTTCATTTCGTTTATTGTTTATAATATTACAAAGGTTTGATCTGGCTTCAACTACAATTAGATTTAAGAAGAATCTGTATACACATAACCTCAACACTTTGTTATTAACAATTGAATATTATTTACTCTATCCATGTTACAACATAAAAGCTTTTGAAGAATTTTCTAAAAATTTAGATCATCCGTAATGATATATAAAAAGAAAACACAAGTAAAGGCATAATGCCATAAAATAATTCTGATTTCGAATGTATTTTTTATTTTTATTTCATTTTAAAATTTTTATGTAAACAATGTTTTGATTTTGATAAAATATTCACAAAAATTTTTTCACAAAATGGTAAGAAACATTTACTGTTCAAATTGTTGTGCTCATTATAAAATTTGTTTATCTCTAATTTTAGAATATGTTATATTGATAACACTAGTATTTGTTAATCTTGTGCTGAAAGTCACTGATGATGAGAATATTTGATTTCTCGAAACATGTCTGACTGACATAGGCAATGTGCCTTGACCTATAGTAATATAAATATATTGATTTTGTGGAGCAGACGCCGTTTGATTTATACAATAATTTATAAGTTATAGTTGCGAATATTTTTTTACCCACGATCTCCACAGTAAAAGTTGCGAATATTATTACATTATGGAATCGAAAACTAAAAGGTATGTATATTAAGCATTAATAATACGAGAAGGAAACTTGCTAATTGTGATGAGGTTATAGTCTACAATTGTAACAGAACTAATTCTAAAGGTTTTTATGCCTATGTGCTAAATAATTGATAACACAATGCCATTGTTTCATGTTAGGCTATACCAGCTTGTGTAAAAGTGGCAGTATGAAAGCGGGTGGTAGTATACACATTAACGGAACATGCCCTTCTAGAATTGTGGTCCGAGTCTTACTAAATGGTATGTAATTCAAAAATCATGTATACCATTTGCAAGTCTTCATTGGTTATTTTTCATTACCTAAATTTATTAGGATCCGTTAGAGGTTTATACAACATAAGCATACTTATAAATTAGTTTAAACAATATGAGCAAAGATTAATGTACATTAATCTTTGATATGAGTAAGCGAATGTATCTACTTTTAAGTTTTAGAGGATCTACAGCTGAATTTCTTAATTCAAAATTTGTGTTTTGTATATTGCACATTATAATTTGTTAATTTACACTTACGACTAGGTATATTAGCGTTATAACTGACTCTTCTAACGGTGCCTATGATTACAATGCATTCAACTTTTGTGATTATTATGCATATATTTATGATTATGCTGTATAAACCCGGCTTACAACAAGCAGACGCGCGCACGATAATTCTCATTGGCTCGGTATAAAAGGAAATTAACGTATGCTCGAAATTACCACTGGGCTACGGCCGACGTCGACGTTAAAAGAAATAAAACCAAATTGCATAAAAGTCTGCGGTCGCCACACTACATATTTGTAACTTTTAAATGCAATTTTCTCGAGAATCATGGAGGCAATATCAAAATTAAGTAGGCAGATAAAAAATGTTTTCTGACGTCTTTTTTTCACGAGTTGAAACATTTCCTACTTCCCATGTACTCACATACATCGGCACACATTTTGCTCTATGCTATATGGCTTTTCTAGCCATACTGATGAGAACTGTCTGAGTTCGTAAGCAGATAGAATATCCATCCCAAATGTGTGACCCTATAGTGACACGCAACAGAAAATTGTTTTGGACATTGTCCAATACGTTTTCCATGCACTAACTGGAAATATCCAGCCAGTCAAAGTTTTGCACTTTCTGTTGGAGAAGACATCATTCTACTTTTTCGACTTCGTTTCGTCTCTTCAGTTGAGGAATACCGCAAGACACCGTTAATTGCTTAAAAAGTTAAAGATACCGTCACTGATTATTCTAGATTTGTCGTCATCGTGTTAAGCGTATCGAAATACCAAGTACAGACATCTGTTCTTCTCTCAGAGTCACAGCTTTCTACGTTTGTAACATCTAAATTTGTGTTTTCTTTCAATTGCGTAACGCTGTAGTTTTTGACATGCCCAAGTCGCTTTGTATTTCTCCTCGCGATGATGTAGATGGTTGCAACGCTAGCAAGGGCAGAACTCTTTATAATCGGCATTTTCTTTTCCAAAGACAGTCGACCTTGTCATATTAGGCACTGAAATTAATAAGTTGTTCTTTAATCTTCCAAAAATCTTACTATGTGCTTGCCGCCTTTCGGGATAACGTTGAAAATATAGATTAGAGGCGATTATGTTATTTTTTGATTTTGGTGGTGATAACATTACAACATATTTTTTTTTTTTTTAATTTTTTAAATAAACTTAATACTCACGGGTTATATAGATACCTATAGGTATAGTATTTTAGTAAACAAAAATAACTTTGACAAAAAATCTGTGATATTTAATATCTTCTACATAATTACTAAAAAAAATATACGAGACCTGTCATAATTTAATATTCTTTGCATTGTTATCTATATTATTTTGTGTGTGAATATAAATATATCCACTTTATTTTCAGTACTTTTTACCTTGTGTAAAAAATATGATTTTTAAACAGTTAACAAGTTTTAACAAATGGTTTTTGTTGTGTATTCACTATGAATAAAATCCCGAATAAACCTTCAATTAGTTATTTCTAGTTTATACAATTAATCCTAAATATCACAGTCGATTATAACACAATATTAATTAGTTCATTAGTGTGGGATATATGCGAAATTACATAAGTACTCAATGTATGATATTGTAGACGAATTAAATTATTGACTTAACGGAATGATGACCAGATGTAGACTCTTGCTCAGCCTCGTTTCCCTACGCGTCTCTCATTCCAAGCTTCTGGATTGTGATTGACTGGTAATGTTGCCACATTGAATCTATTTCTATGCATTGATAGATACATAACACTCGCACTTAATCTGTAGTTCGAGAGCTTTCTCCGCTTTAACAAAATCATCGTTTAAAATGTGTTTTAAGATCCCACACTTCTGAAACATACATACTGTTATTACGAATACTAATTGTTTAAAAACACAATAAAAATTACACATGAACAGAGATAATATGCAATCATACAATTTATTTATATTTGTCATACGGACTTACCTATTTATATTTACATTTTTATAATCGGAACTATTTGAAAATATGATAACTTATCATTCGTCAGAGTCTCCTATGACGTAGTCATTTATATAACTAGGTGGTTTAGTTAGTCTACCTGAACGTGTAGAATCCTGTCTGTTAGTTCCTACATGCAAACTTAAATCTCCTGTTTCAGAAATGTCACTTAAATGAAGTTTCGCGTCGATATCAACCCGCGAAGAACCTGCACTAGCACCGTCGCCAAACTCACTACTGCTTGGTGTATTTTGAGCAATTGACGTATTACTAGTTACATTATCTAAATTTGAATTAAAATATTCAGAAAATGAACCTAAATACCTATTGGATCCAGCAACATTGGAGAGATTTGATTCTATTGGGGAATCATGACTAATGTTTGAGTCTTTATGATATGATCTAATTTGATTTAAATGTCGCTTCCATATTTTACCGTTCGACAGTTCACATAAAAATACTGACCGACCGATCTGTTTGTAAATTGTTGCATAACTCCAGAGCGCATTGTTTTTATTTTGATACGATCTTACCACAACTTCATCTCCCACCTCAAACTTTTGAGTACTGCCCTTATTCTGAATCTGCTGATGTACGTTGCCCGTGTCATGAGATGCTGATGCTGGCACTTCATCGTCAACTGGAATTTCTTTTAATAATTGCCATGTTGTCCTTAGTTGTAGCTGGAACATCATTTCTGCCGGTGTCTTTCCTGTTATGCTATGCTCTGTATTCCTATACGTAAACAAAAATCTGTTAACTAGAGTTGTCAATGGTATTCCCTTACTTCGTGGATAAGAAATAGCAACCTTGATCTTATCTTTAAATATTTTAACTGCGGCCTCAGCTGACCCGTTACTTTGTGGATTGTAAGGGGGTGAAAACATTTGTTTGACACCATTTTGATTAAAAAATTATTTTAAACTTTTACAAGTAAATGACGCTCCGTTGTCACTGACCACTAGCTTTGGTAAACCAAACCGTGCAAACAGTTTCCTCAATTTCTTTTCAACCTCAAAAGCTGTAATATTCTTTATTTTAAATACCTCAATCCATTTTGAAAAAGAATCTATCATCACTAAATACATTTTTCCTTTTAATGGCCCAAGAAAATCAATGTGAATTCTGTCAAAAACATTATGTACTTCAGGCCAAGATGTTAATGCAGCCTTGGGTGGATTAGGTTTATTCATCAGACATGCATGACATGATTTTATACTATTTTCTATATCTTGATTAATATTTGCTTAACAACTTAGGTATCACCATTCTATGACCCCACAATAAAATGTTTCCCTCAACCGTTAACTCGTGTTTTCGATCGTAATAAGGTGTTAGTTCCTTGTCGCCAACCTGCCATATATTTGTTTCTACACATTGAATAACCTTTTGTAACTCTTCATCGCTTTGCGTCTGTCTTGCCACTTCTTTGTTGTCGATAGGCCAACCATTTATTGTCTCTGTAAAATTTATAAATAAGTCAGCTTCTTCATCATTAATTGCATTATTAATGGGACTTCGACTGAAATAATCCGATACCACATTATGATGACCTTTAATATAACGAATCTCGTAGTCAAACATGGAAAGAAAAGCTGCCCATCGTTGAATACGGCTTGATGACATTTGAGGTATTGCTTGATGTTGTCCAAATAATGTCACTAAAACTTTATGGTCTGTTTTTAATATCAATTTATTACCACACAAATATTGAAAATTTTTTTGACAAGCCCAATACAGGCTCAAAGCTTCTCTCTGACATGTCGAATATTTCATTTCAGCGGCTGATAATTTTCTTGAAATACAACCTATCAATTTTTCATGACCATCTATTAAGTGTGCAAGCGTTGCTCCTATACCTATGCCGGACGCATCTGTTGTCAATATTATAGGCAATTCTGGATCGAAATGTACTAAAACTGCATCTGAAATCATGACTTCCTTCAATTTATTAAAAGCACTTTCACATTTCTGTGACCAATAAATTTTTTTATCTTTCTTTAATAAATCATACAAAGAACTTAAAATTTCTGCCAATCTCGGTACATAAGAAGAATAATAATTTACCATACCTGCGAACCTTCGTACTTCAGACACATTCTTGGGTGTCGGTGCATCTTTTATCGCTCGTACCTTGTCATCAGTCTTACGGCGGCCATCCTTACTGATCCTATGTCCCAGGTATATAATTTCTTCTCTAAAAAATTCACATTTGTCCTTCCTTACTGTAAATCCTGCGTTCTCTAACTTGCTAAATACTTTTTCCAAGTTTTCTAAATACGATTCATCTGTTTCACCTGTCACAACGATGTCATCGAGAAAATTCACTGCATTAGGTACATCCTGTAATAACTGCTCTATTGTTTTCTGAAACAAAGAACTGGCTGGTGTTATACCGAATGCTAACCGATTTACCCTATATAAACCCCTGTGAGTATTCCACGTTAAAAGATCTGAACTAAATTCATCAACTGGAATCTGGTTATATGCTAATTGCAAATCGATTTTTGAGAAATATTTGCCCTTATTTAACTTCGTAAAAACTTCCGAAATTCTGGGTGAAGGATACTTGAATTCTTTAAGATGTTTATTAAGAGTGATTTTATAATAGCCACATAAACGAACCGTTCCATTTGGCTTCAAAACTGGTACCAAAGGACTAGCCCATCAGCTATTTTCCACTGGTGTTATAATTCCATTCGATTCCAACCTATCTAATTCCTCCTCAATAATTTTTTTATAAACAAAAGGCACTGGTCTGTATTTACAAAATATTGGATCCACACCCTCGTTCAATCTTAATGAAACAGTGTCGTATTTGTATTTACCTATTTGATCACTAAAAAGTCGCGGATGTTTTGCAACAATTTGAACAATTTTATTAGTTAAAGAGATATGATTTATTAAGTGAACTTTAATATCAAACAACTCTAACCAATCTCTTCCAAGTAATGCTGGTCCGCCATTCTCGACTACAAAAAATTTCATTTCTTTAATGTTGTTATTATACTCTACAAATAATTTAAAATACCCTTCTGGTGCAAATGTATCACCAGTATACCCGTGACTGGCAATGTTGCCACATTGGATCTATTTCTATCCATTGATAGATACATAACAGTTTTAATAGGATTTAGTTATATAATGGGTATCGAATACCATGTAGCCAAACAAATTACTCTTTACTTTTTTTAGTTCCTTTAATAAATTCAAACATTTTGGTTTAAATGTCTTCTAAACCATATATTAAGACAGATTCTTAAAAGAACCGACATGCGCAAGTATATTTATAAAATTAAAGATCGGTAGCATTTTCGACTCGTTAAAAAGGGCAAATATTTTGTATCTCTATTGTCACCTATTAATATGGCGTGAGTAATAATGGAAGCTGAATTAAAAAGTTATAATTAAATACGATAACGGTGTGGTGTTTAAGAATTCTATTTTCGTTTTTAATCATTTACTCGCTTGGCTCGTAGAGATACTCAAGAATCGCCCACGTGCATCACACTCACAAAAAGAGAATCTAAAAACCCATTAAGGACGAAATTATTTTTTTTAGATTTCGATAATTTTCCTTAAATAACTATGAAAAATGACTCCCTGAAACGAAAAGATATTTTCCAAAAAATATCCGAAATGTAGTTTTTGAAATATAGGCTGTTGCCATATGGCAACGCTAGGAGCTTGTGAGGTCAAAGTGTTTTATAATAAGGAATCAAAAAGGTTATTTGGAAAGCAATGAAAAGTGTAATATTGGAAAGTAAATACCTATTATTTTCAATAATATAGCAATATCACATGATCCTACCGGCAATGGAATGACTAGAAACAATCAATCAATACATATATGGTTTCGTGACAAATATTTCCAAATTTCATAAAGATCCACCGTCTATAGTTTGCCAGCAATTGGAATGTAAAAATTTACAAGTATATGGGTTTTTCTCAAAAACAAAGTTTTGGGAGTGGCTCCCACCTAGAATATTAGGTGCAGCGTAGCTTTACGAAAAAAATTTTCAAGTTTCAGAAAGATCTACTATTCGGTTTGGTCCCAGTTAAATTTTGATTTTGTTGAAAACATATTCTATATTTATTTTTTTTTTTAATACGGTATATTTATAGTTTTCCTAAGAAAATTTGGCCTGTATGCTGGAGAGAGTTAGTATTATCTGAAACACGGCTATCTGAGGACTCCAACGAAGCAGCATATCATCTAGCTCCTTTAGGACAAACTTGAGACCTACACAAGTATGTAACCGTATTGTAATTAGCGGGTGTTATATACATTCAGCAAGAATGCTAATTTTATAGCTCTAACCGAATGAACCCCAATATGCTATTTAATTGGTCACGGGTTCGATTCAATATTTTACGAGCGGTTTAAAATAAAGAAGAACAAACAAAGAATATCAACTTGAATAATAACAGAATCAAATTATTATATGAACAAACAACTAACTAAAATAAGCTTTATTAATCTGTATTGAAGTAATGCAAAATTTACTTACCAATATAGTATTTATCACTATCGGTCACCGACTTTAATTAAAAAGAATAATTTAATTGGTTGACCTTTTTGTCACTAATTTATTGATAACTTTATTAGAAATGAAACACATAATTTTCGGGCTAAAAACAACTAATTTAATAATTAAAACTAATTAAAGAAATTTAATAACATTTAATAACAATAAAGAAATAAATATGTATAAATAAAAGAAAGAGAAAGAATAAAACAATTAAGCAATAATGAGAATTCAAAAGAAAATCGTAGTTACCACTTGTACTACTTAAAAATAGGAAAAAATTAATATAACTCGAATAATTATATTAACTCCTATACGAGACTTTAACATACTAGTGAAAACGGAATTTATTTCAATTACCAAAGAAATAACTTTAAACTTTGTATAACAAAAACTGATTAAACAAAAAGGCCTTCAATTAAAAGTATATCAAAACTTACGGAACTTTATACAAATCACAATTTCCGAATGAAAAGAAATGAACTTAGTCTTTAAACAAAAACTAGAAAATAATTCTTAACTGATAATTTACTAAGTTCAAAAACAAATTCAAATATTTAGTTTAACATTTATAATTAGAGAAAACACTTCTTTATTCAACCAAGACCAGAACCCTTCTGACCTTAAAGTCTTATTCCTTTCTAGCATGCCTCATAAAAGTTAAATACCAGGTAATACAAAAATGAATCAACCAATCAGAAAAAGGCATTCTAAATATTAGGCCAACGGTTATTTCAAACATGTCATTCTTCGAATAAGAAAAACACGGTCTATCTGTTTCTAGTCCTATTTATCTTTACAGAGTCTTTATTACTTTTCAACGGATATTAGACAAAAAAAAAGGTTTTTTTTTTCTAGATAATTCTTTATCATAGGCACTTTACTTGCACGGGTTGTAAAACCCATATCAAAGGAAGACAAGATAAACAGAAATTATACCCTTACACTTTTATGACTGAGTTTAAAATATTTGTATATAATCTACCCAAATAATATTCCCAAACTAATATAAACCATAAAACTCAGACATAACCACAGGGCCGGACAACAGGAAATTCCATTGCCCGTTCGTTTTATTACAAGTACACATTGGCAACTAATGCAATATAATTGAGATACTTTTTGTGATCTTCATATTTATACAATATCCACCTGTTCTGCATTGTTACATCTAACATCCATGTAAATAATGACCAGTACCTTTTCTTGCCCCTGATTCCAATGCGATAGCACCCAAGATTTTGATTCATTGATCCCTCCCATGTATGTATTATATTTTGCCACAACTTTTGACCGTTGAATCAATATAGTCTATTTTTTGTCCAACCTCTTGAGGGCCACAAGAAGACAAGATCATGGTAACCACTGCGTTATCCATCCACCTTATAATATAGGGTATATAAACGACCCATAAGTCTTTTCCATTGCCGTTTCAAATACCCTCGATCTTTTTTTGCAAATGATGTCTTGTTAGTTAGGAGGCACTGTGTTGAATTCTATTTTCTATAATTGTCCCAATGGCAGAATAGCCGCGAAATTTCATAAATATATCCTTCAATAGCAATGATTTCCTAAAATTGAAAAATAAATAATATTTACTGAGTGTGAGCGCCTAGCGTTGCTATATGGCAACAGTCATGTTCACGAAAGTGTAAGTTAATTTTTCGTAAAATGTCTTTATATTTTGTCAATGAATACTCTAATATATTGTATGCATAAAAAATATAAATTCAAAGTAACAAGAATATGTCACGCATAAAAATAAAAGTACTTACTCAAATCGAGGGTCCATTTTTTCGATGATTTATATCAATGGTATATTGTAGCACTGCTCTTATTATAACAATGAAATGCCAACTAAGCTTGCCGGTAGGAATGTATTTCAAACAGTAATACGTCGCTCATCAGATGCCTACCATAAACAAAATAAAATCCCTAAGAAGTCAGGACGCGTCGAAAAGAATTCCTGCTATGCGTTGCCATACGGCAACGCTAGCTAGGCGCTAATGGGTTTGATTCTCCCTCGTAAACGGGTGACGGTCTGTATTCGAACAGCGTTTCCCAGTTAATCGATACTGTATTAGATTTAGTAAACTAAAAAGGAAAGTCAAATGTATTTTTCTATTATTTATTTAATCATTTATATACTTATATAAGAAAATCAATTTAATAGAAAATGAAAATTATTCAAAAACTAGTAAATGCAATACTAAAAATTTGTAAACATAACAATCTTCGTTGACAACACAGCTGAACTTTTTAGTAATTTTCACTTTCAAAAATATTTAAAATTATAATTAATACTATTAAGTTAAACGCGTTATTATTAACGTCGGTTTATACCGACTACTCAACGAAGGAGAATCGTGCTTTTTGTCGCTTCGAAAACGCGGAGTTTACGTCGCCGAAGTTGGAGAGAAGACCCCTTTTTTTCCTTTTGCGTAAAAATGTATACATTTTGCTTTTTTCCACTCTTTTAAATATCAACCAATGAAATTGTCTATACCTAGCGTCGCGTTGTACCGCTGTTGTGGAAAAATGTCAATCAGCAAAATTTGTCTATTTCGTAGATACAATAACGATGTTAGAGTGATGAACTTTTATAAATTATTAATCAGGGAAAATACTTAGTTTGAGCAGATGCAAAATTTTTGTTACAATATACCGGGTGTGACAATATGTCATTTTATTGGGAAAAACGCTACAGGATGTCCTATTAAAAAAAACACACATAAATTTGTATTATATGTCGTTTTTGACCCCCTTAGAAAAAATTTCATTAATTTTGCTATAGAAGATGCTATAGAAGGTTTTGATAGTTTTTGGATAAGATAACGGATGAAAAGGCTAGAGGGAATATTCAAATCTGGCAAAATCGAAAATCACCCTGTAACTTCAATACCTATCACGTTAGCGAAAATCTAAAAGAATCTGAGGATGCTGCGTGCCAGTATTTTTCTATCTCCTCTAGTTTACAATATACCTATAAAAGAGATAATAAAGCAATTTGGTCCAACCTGTACAATAATAATACAATTGATTAAAAGCATGTGTAACAGTTTAACACTAGGCATTTTTCATGAAGAGTCTCTAATATGTTAGGGAATAATGGTAGTAGGAAGGTTCCTAAAGACTTAGTATCTAGGACTTTTCATATAAAATCATACCCTATGCATGCGTCCTTGCCATTTTTGTAATCGTCCAGTAGTAAATCCTCACAGCAAAGTCCACTACAACGCAAAGCTTTAATGCATTTTCATCTATAAAGAAAGTTTGTGCACTGTTTTATGATTGCCGTATCAAAATGAATTATTCGCATTACATAGTTTCAGATTGCCCAAAATAAATAAATATTTCTTACTGTTGGATTTTTGTTGTAGTGGACTGTATTTTTCACCTTTAACTTTATGTGATCAATTTGATTCACCCTTTTTGTAGTTAATACTAATTAAAACGACCTTTTTGAATAAAACAATTAACATATAATATAATCAGATGTTTACTACACGAAAGTTCGAAAGTGAGTGAGATAAAAAATGATTAGACAAAACAAAATAGAGCGCACACAAGTCCTTTTCTTCTCTTTTGCTCTTTCAGGTTATACAACACAATATACACTAGTAGCACAATACAAAAATTGCAATGTTGCCAATAATTATAATTTCTCATATAATAAAATAAAAACTAAACACTTACTATTAACATAAACTATTAACATAATAATTAATGATAATATCATACTTAAAGTTCGTTTCTTCCCTCCTAGACCACCTCCTTCTATAAACTGAATAACAATATGGAGGTTATTTACAGCAACCTGCAATACATTTCAGGAACGCTACCAGACAAATATTTTATGACTGGTAATTTTGGCAGTGATCCAGATGTATATTTAGACGAATTAAAAAATTTGCAACCCAACCGCCCACTAATGGTTATGGAATATTGGATCGGATGGTTTGACTATTGGGGTACCGATCACTCAGGTAAAAATGACACGTATGCGCGGTATGTCTATGAAAGGATTTTAGCTCGAAATGCTTCTGTCAATATTTACATGTTTCATGGTGGTACTAATTTCTGGTATAACAGTGGAGGCACACTCAGTAAGTATTTTTATTATATAGGTATATTCCCTGAAGTAATCCATCTATCGAGGAGTGAATATTACTATTGAATAAAAGGCGTCTACTCCACAAAATGATTTATATATACGTTGAAATTTCTTATTTTCATCTGCCAGACATGTTTCGGACACGTACGTCCATCATCAGTGGCTTAAGGAACCTTATACAATTTTTTTTTTTTTTAGAAATGTATCCATACTGGCGAGGAGTTGATAACATATAAATGAAAAACGTCTACTCCACAATATGTGCATATCTTGACTTAACCATACACAGACATAACAACCAACTTACCTTCTCAATATACCATAAACCCACTTCGTCAGATGCTATTATCAACTACCACTCCAACCACCCGTCCACACATAAATTCTCAACATTCGAATCATACTTCCACAGACTCTTCCACGTACCAATGTCACATCAAGACTTCAATAATGAATTGTCAATAATTTACCATATAGCTAAAGTTAACCACTATCCAATATCTACGATCAATAAAATATATTACAAACACCTAATAATGTACACATTTAACGGACTTACCTCTTTCGAAAATTCCACAAACAAGAGCTTCCACCCCATCACATACATTGGTCCATTTATGCATTCCATTAAAAAACTGTTTAATAACAACAATATTAACGTCTGCTTCAGAACTAGAAATACTATCGGCAATTACCTTGATAACAGCAAATCCCCAGTCGACTGGCTTCAAAAATCCGGAGTATACTTATTGAAATGTGGCACCATAAACTGCAATACCATCTACATTGGTCAAACCGGTCGCAACTTTGGAACTCGTATTAAAGAACACCAAAAAATCATTGAAAAAGCCACTCAAGAAAACGCTGAAGAAATAAACAGTAACTCCGCTTTTGCCAACCACATCTATAACGAACACCACTCCTTCTCCATCGATCAAAATGCTGAAATGCTCCATTCTTGTCTTAAAAGCACAATGCTAAATGTCTTGGAAGCCATGGAAATCAATTCACATAAAAAGAACACCAAGTACACTTGCGTAAATGACCAACTCGAATTCGACTGCCTCCCATTCTTCAATTCCCTTAAATTCAACTCAATAGAACCCACCACCCCAAGCCTCCCATAAATAAGCCCCATAACCTACAAATATAAATAAACAGCAAACATTAGGTTACAATTTGACATTTCACTTCCTCTTAGACACAAACAATAGAGCCATTAATCTACAGACACCACTACTTTTAATCGAACATTAAATTTAGTATACCCTTAAGTAACAAATATAAAAAACATTAAAACCACAGACTTAACAAATAACAAATAACTTCTCTCAATATCTTACCTTTATTCATTCACCTAATACACTACTGATTAACCAACCTTCATCTACTCACCTCATTTAACTTACTCACCTCACCTCACCTCAAACACCAAATGTGTAGCTTTGGCTTAGACCTTGATATGCATATAACTATCTTCATCCTCGCCACTCGACATCTTGTTTGTCTGATTTGTAATCCTTCAGCAGCCGTAGTATTGTAGGCTCTTACCATTTAATTATTTAATTATTAAAAAATTCAACTTGTTCATCGAAGATGATTAAAAAGAAAAAGTCAAGGATACAAATAACAAAAATTTACAAATGTTCAACAATATTTTAACTTCATTTTTACCTTAATTTTATTAATTTGACCAAAAAAATTTTTTCCATCAAAATGGTAAGATTCCTACAAATATAAAATATTATATCGCATCCTAAATAAGTTATTGTTTTGCAGCTTGTATAAACGTTTAAATCGAAACCCATGTAAATCTCTCTGTTCAATTGTATGAAGTATACCCTCACATGTAACAAATTGTATAAGGTTCCTTAAGCCACTGATGATGGACGTATGTGTCCGAAACATGTCTGGCAGATGAAAATAAGAAATTTCAACGTATATATAAATCATTTTGTGGAGTAGACGCCTTTTATTCAATAATATAGGTATATATTGTTACTTATGTTAGATGCTAATATATTGTTGTATAGTATATAAGGTGATTGCTGGTCGCTGGTACATTAGAAGTTTTGGGAAAATTAACCATACGATTATTATGAAAATTTAAGAGGTCATTTGTACGACTTCCGGTTATATTGGAAGTTGATACCAACTGTCTTATTTCAAATTGAATATTGTATATACAGTGTGTCCCAGGATAGATGTAACAAGAGGTGTGAAGGACAAAAAAATTTTGAATTTTGGAATGACATTTGAGGAATGAGTCCTGCTTGCTTTAAAACTAAGGTACCCAAAAAATGAGTGAAATCCATGTTGTACAGGGTGTTTTATAAACAAATTTATAAAAATCATCATCAACGGAGTGTCTTTATATTACAATATACGCCAAAATTCTACTAAAAAAAGTTGTTTAGAATTGAATTTCATATCCCCGTACCAAATTTTGAGGAATACAAAAGCATATTTTTGGAGAAAATACTTTTTTGTAATAATTAATATTTTCATTTGAATCATAATATGACAAATACTTTTTATTTAGAATGTGATGTTATTTGTGCTTATGAGGTCGTCTCAAACAGTTGGTTTATGCTGAACCACAGCAATATTACGGGAAAGGATTATTAGAAATGCTGCAAACTCGTTAATTTTAGAACAAATTTCAGAAAAGTTTGAAGGAAAATTCAGAGGAAGGATCGAATGATGTGCGGATATGGGCGGTGATTATATTGAATAAATGTTTATTACAAAATATTAAACCTATTGCTAATTACCCAGTTTGTTTATACGTTTGTTGTCTCAATTTTGATATTTATTATGTGTTGCAATGTTTATGTGGCGTTTGTTGTAAGATACAAAATAAAATAGTACGAAGTATTCTATGATAATACTATTGATTGAAAACTAGTATTTTTTCCAAAAATATGCTTTTATATTCTTGATATTTCGTGCGGCGATATAAAATTGCCTTAAACAACTTTTGTTAGTAGAATTTGGCGCAAATTGTAAAAAAAAGACATTCCATTGATGATGATTTTTATGAATTTGTTTATAAAACACCCTGTACAATAGCGATTTATCTCATTTTTTGGGTACCTTAGTTTTAAAAAAAGCAGGACTCATTCCCCAAATGTCATTCCAAAATTCAAAAATTTTTTGTCATTCACACCTCTTGTTACATCTATCCTGGGACACACTGTACCTATATTATTATATAAATAATTTATTTTGTTTTTTTTTTGCACAATACAGGTCTACGGAAAATATTCGTCATTTTGCCGTTTGAATAGGCAGAACGCTGTCATTTTGAACGTAGTTCAAAAACATCTTAGGAAAATTAACTATCTTAGCAGATTCACACTTCAAATGCCAGGGTAGTCGAAAATTACTGTAGTATCGTCTACTACTATAAATAATCATACGTTAATATAGAACACCCTGTATTTTATCAAATATTCGGAAAGACAATCAAATTCAATTTCAAAGGATATGTAACGTTTTTATACCTAATAAATAATCTAAATATTTCATGTTGCTGTTCGATAAATTATGTATCTAAGTGATATGTAAGTTATATGGGAAAAATTGTTTATGAATAATTATATAATGTATTCCCTTATAGTTTGCTGTGCCTGATGATGCTGTGCATATTACAGCTAAACCGGTAGCCATAAATAAAGCAAAAATTGTGAGATTAGGTCTTGATTATTTCATTTGAAAATTGATTTTCTTAATTCGTAAATTTTTGGTGGGATAGAATTGTGAATTTCTAATAATTTCGATTTTTTTTATCTAACTGTCCCACCTCAAGCAGCTCGTCACCAATCTGTTAGCTTTAGTCTGAAAACTGTTTGTTAGATCACGTGTTATGCATTTATATATCATCAGATCATTATTTAACATTTCTCTCATTTTTACATCATATTCAGATTTATACATTAACACGGTCGAATTTCTAATATCAGATCTTGAAATCATAATATCTGGGTTATGTTTTAGAAATGAGCGTGCCTCACTACACAATTCGTTTAAATATTTCGCTTTGTCACCGCCAACATTACGCTTATTATAAAAGCTCTGTATTATGTTAGTTGACATGACATTTGATTGACGACCATCTAAAGACAAACCCCATATGCACAACTCCAAGTCTTTAAGAATTGTTGGAATACGCAAATCAGATGCATCATGTAACGGCAAACCAAACTTGAGGCCTAAGCTTAGTATAGTTTTTACACCCACAGGAATATCTGTATAGTGATCTCAAGGTTTAAAATACCCTTTTTAAACTTCTGGATCAAGCGATCCACCCTACATACAAATAGATGGATGTTCATCCATCATACTATACCAACATACTATAACCAATTGTGTACTCAGGCATGCTCATTTCTGAAAGATAACCCGGATATTATGGTTTCAAGATCCGAAAAGGGAAATTCGACCGTGTTAATGTATAAATCTAAATATGATGTAAAAATGAGAGAAATGATAAATAATGGTCTTGTAGGTATATAAATTCATAACACGTGATCCAAGAAATAGTATTCAGACTAAAGCTAACAGATTGGTTGACAATTTGCTTGAGATGGAACAGTTAGATCAAAACAAATGTAAATTATTAAAAATTCACAATTCTATCCAACCAATAATCTACGGATTAAGAAAAATTCATAAAAATGAGTTTGCTATGCGTGCGATTGCCAAATGTATCGGATCTCCTTCGTATAATATAGCTAAATACGACTTTTATTCATATTATTAAAAATTCGGTAAAGATATCAGAATACCGGATGATTATGAGCTAATTTCGTTAGATGTCGTTTCTCTTTTTACCGACATACCTAAAGAGCTGGTTTTGTCAATCATTAAAAAGAAATATAGTTTTATTTCTGCGTATGTTTTAGTCTCAAAGAATCTTCTATTAGAGATTTTAGAGTTTTGTTTTGAATCCAGTTATTTTACTACACTTGCAGTTATATGGAAGCGCTATAGGAAATCCTGCGACTCCTACACTACATAGTGATGAACGATTTAGTAGAAAGTGCTTCTATTTCATATACCGTTTATTAACATTTATGTTGACCACACTCTATTGGCAGTCCCAAAGAACTCTTTTTGAATAATATTGCAATATTTTAATAGCTATCATCCGAACATGGAATTTGCAATCGAATCAGAGTATAATTTCTGTATTCCTTTTCTGGATATTATAGTTAATCGAAACTCTGACGGTTCTATGACGACAAACTGGTATCAGAAGCCTACAAGTTCTGGTAGAGTCCTGAACTATTATTCAAACCATCCTGTTAAGCAGAAAATGGCTGTCGTGCTATTGAGGGCTTATCGCAAAATACTACGGCGTGTTTCAGAGACACGTCAGTGAACTTGGCTTTCTATAACTTAAAAACTATAAATGGAGTGTTCCACACCAGATTAAAAGATAAAACTCCAACAGATAGGCTCTCAGGTGTTGTGTACGGAATCCTATGTGAATGTGGTAGGTAAAATGTACGTTGGACAGACGAATTAATTCAGAGGAGATTTCGCCAACATATGAGTGACTGTCGCGATAGTAACACTCCGCTCTGTTCCCTCATAATTTTGAGACTGGTCACAGTTTTTTGTTTGACGACTATTAGATAGAGAAAGTCACTGGCTGAAAAAAAATATTTGAAATGATTCATATTCAATTAAATGACACAATCAATCTACGCACGGATACCCAGAATTTGAGCAATATAGTAATTTTGTAGAAAAGTATAGGGTTTCGAGTACTTGAAACAGAAGAAATGTTTGTAGTTTATCGTCCTACTTTTGTTGGTTTGGCTGTTCGGTACTTTTACGATAACCCATGTAATATATTATATAGCTTGCACTTGGTACACATATTCAGTGGGTATATATTTATTTATCAATTTTAATTTTTTATATAAAAAGAAAAAAATGTTTGTATAATTGCTATGCGATACCTAAACTTAAGTGAAAAATTTTGTCTATAATATTAGGATTATGAATTATTCTCATAGTGTGTTGGTACGTTTCGGAAATGTGTTTCATGGAAGATTATTATTGTTTGTACCTGTCTAAGCTTAAGGTAATTTTAATTGTTGACGTTTTTATATATTTTTATATATTCTTTCTGTGTAGTAATTTAGACATAGTGAATTCTATTTTAGTATACTTAGTTGTAAGTTTGTGTTATTTGTGTATTTTCATTGTAGTGCCTGAGGAAGCAGCAATATAGCTGCGAAACGTCGCATTTTCAAATATCTCAGGAAGTACCCGAGGTGTCACCATCAAATTTCATCGCACTTATGAAACGGGGCTTACATTAATCAGAAAAAAATGTATAACAATTGTTCATGATGTTTAATGACAATTCATATGGCTATCTAATTAAAACATAACAAAATAATAAATTTTACTAGAAACTTGGTTTCATTTTAGAAACCTTAGGTATAAAAACATTACATATCCTTTGAAATTGAATTTGATTGTCTTTCCGAATATTTGATAAATTACAGGGTGTTCTATATTAACGTATGATTATATATAGTAGTAGATGATACTACAGTAATTTTCGACTACCCTGTCATTTGAAGTGTGAATCTGCTAAGATAGTTAATTTTCCTAAGATGTTTTTGAATTACGTTCAAAATGACAGCATTCTGCCTATTCAAACGGCAAAATTACGAATATTTTCCGTAGACCTGATTTGTGCAAAAAAAAACCAAAATAAATTAATTATATAATACTCGTATATACCACCGTAACGAGTTGTTTTATTTACAACTTTTTTCATAGACCAAGCACACTTTATTATAAAAAAACAAGCGGCCAATAGACTCAGTTGCAGTCCTCCAGGGAATCGTTCATCCTTAAAAATATTTTGCTTCGCTTGTAGTATTAGTTTTTTCTACTAATATAGGCTTTAAAATGGAGATCGAATCGAATTATAGCGATACATTTCTTACATCCCTATTAACGAAAGAAAGTTGACCATTTGAGCGTCCGCGTCAAAATAAATGTATCCGTTTGGTGGACCGTTTTGTTTACAATAACAATAGTCACGTCAAATACTAATATATTCACATTTTTAAATTTTTCGCGTTATACGATAACAGGAGATAAATTCATATCATGACTGTGTAATTAATAAAATATTTTGTAAAAAGAATTTAGTAAACATTTTGTCACTTGACATATAGACCAAAAGGTAGATTGTTTTTTTAAACTTGTCGTTAAATGCAGATGCGCAGAACCTAGATGATCACGACGGTAAAATAGGCATAATCGAAGACAAATTTGGCAACTTCTGTTCTATTTAAACATTGTTGTATAGTCTTAGCAATAATTGCTACCTATATTTAGTTGTTTCAAAAAAATTGCACGTTTTACTAAAACAAACATGAGAAAATAAGATATGTTGAAATTTACAGCTGGCCTGCTAAATGATAATTCGGAATTTCAAGCAGTAACAACAAGTTATGATTACGACGCTCCAATAGCTGAAGATGGGTCATATAGGCAGAAATACTACATGGTACAAGAACTTATTAATGCTACAAATCCGGTTCAGTTATTGACTCCAGATATGCCAAAAGAATCCGAAGTAGTTGCTTATGCCACAATACCCATTATGAGTCAAATCTTATTTGACAATTTAATACAAAATAATAGTCCGCTAGTGTTTGATAGTACTGATGTGATTGCAATGGAAATGCTTCCTATTAATACGAATTCTGGACAAGCAAATGGATTTATTTTGTATCGAAAAGTAGGTATTGATTTAATGGAGGGTGACGTACTAAAAATTGGAGGTAATACTTTTTTAATTTCGTATATTATAATAATATAACTGAATGCGAACAATACATTTCACACAAACTGTATATAAATACAAGTTCAACTCCCACCAATAACTATATTTTTATATTCTGCTTTTTAGTGTCCTTCGCACATACGAATTGTTAGATTATTTCATAGGATAGAGGACAAAGAAAGCACCACAACTATTCAAAAATGCCACGTTTCGCAGCTATATTGCTGCTTACTCAGGCACTACAATGAAAATACAGAAATTACACATTTATACTTAATTGTAAGTTTGTGTAATTTGTATGTTTTCATTGTAGTGCCTGAGGAAGCAGCAATATAGCTGCGAAACGTCGCAGTTTTGAATAGTTCTGGTGTTTTCTTTGTCCTTTACCCTATGAAATAATCTAACAATTATATTTTTATATTACCTTCATCGTCGATATATCTCCGTGCCTTTGTTGGAAATATATTAAATACATAATATGTATTTAATATATTTAACTGAATAGATTCATCGAATATATTCATCCAGAACTTACCAAGTTTATGTACGCAAAATTATTACACCAATCTTTACTGTATTAATGATAAAAAAAAAAATACCATCAATCTTTTATATATTCATATTCTATTTAATTAGAATAATGCTTAAAACAAACCTGAGCGTTCTGGCTTTAACCCTATTCTCCTTTTAATAGAAGAGACACATGTAAATAATTATATTTCACAATCTCCTCCTCAAGATTACATAACACATGTAGTTTCCATTTCTCCCGTGTGTGACCACAATGTTCAAAGTATAAAGCATTTTAACATACGCCCCTGTATCTATCCGGCCCGATCCCCCACTCGTCGGTCATCGTAATACGCTTCAGTTCATTTCTTTGTGTTGTGTGTGCTACATGTTTTATCCTGCGTTCCGGTTTATAATGGACCTAATATCTAGTAAGTACCTAATTTGCTATTTTATTATTTTACCTACTATAAATAGGTATCGCTGTAGCGTAGAACAATACACGTTTACGCTATCGATCGGTCGAGTGGTGAAGCGCGGTGTTTTTTGTTGACTTACGTTTTTTACGAATTGTCGTGAAGTTGAAAATTTATTGGCATGAATTGTTTTTGGTACTTATACAACCTCGGCAGAACATTCTGTCCTGTAGGTTTAAAGTAAATTATAGGTATATACCCTTTGACTTAAAAATCGGCAAAACATTTTGTCCGATACATAAGTTTTCTATAACGTTATAGGTCAAGACACGGCAGAACATTATATGAGCTGAGTCACATGACTCACTTTATAAAACATTTTACAAGGTTTTGCTCTTAAGTTTATGGAAATGTTGTTTTTTCATTCTCACATAATATTATGTGGAGTTTGAATGCAGACTTCTTATTCTGCCTTTAATTACAAAACATCAACATTGTAATTTTTTATTGTTTTGCTATCAGGTTCTGACTCCTCAAGCGGCGATACGTATACATCTTCTGATAAATATGAAAGCCATGAAGATGATAGTCCGCTAAATCATCAGAATAATTCTACAGGCAATTTGATATTGCCGGACCAGATGCATCTTCAAGAACCTTCTATACTTCCAATTAGTGAGGACATTCGCAAATTACTTGGAGATAACCGTAAATTGTCAGATAATACAGGTCCGGAACTTCATGAAGAAATTGTAGGCAGATGATCAGCAGTTCTAACAGGGGGATTAGAAAAAGAAGTTCGGAAAGCTCTCTTGGAGAAGTACCCCATTAGCAAAAATTGTCCTTTGCTAAGGGGTCCCGTATTAAACGAAGAAATCCAAGCATGTATATCAGAAGCGACAAACAAACAAGATAGTGTTTTAGCGCGCATTCAAGACCATATCGGAAGTGCCTTAAGTGCCATAGGCATTCCTATGAATGATATGATCCTTCAAGGTACAAACGACAGTACTCTTTTGCCGGGTCTTATTGATACCAGTAGGCTATTGACTGATTTACATTATTCGATGTTTATGCATAGAAAATTCTTACTTGGACCTTCTCTAAATATCAGCTTGAAAAAACTAGTTGAAGAATCTCCTATTGATGGACATCTTTTCGGTTCTAATTTGTCGGAACGTATCAAAGCAAATCAGGCGATTAAGAAAGCTGGTGCAGAATTAGTCAAGACTTTTCTGAATAAACATTTAAACTACAAGCGCCAAGTCAACAGAGTTCGTCTGAAAACGGCAGGAGGGAAGAAATACCCACCTTCAGAGCGTCTACCAGTTGCAAGGAAAGCCACGTCAAGCAGCATCAGGAAACCGGACAAGAGCGGTTACAAGAGCAGGAGCAGCAGCCGGACTTATCGTCGTCATTAACGGTACATAATATTAAGTTATCGGGTAGATTAAAATATTTTTTACCTGAATGGTACAAGATTACCAACAATTCGTATATCTGTAAATGGGTTTCAGGTTATAAAATTCCTTTTGATAAGAAACCCACTCAGAAATACGTACCTAAAACTATTTTTAATAGGTCTGAATTGAAACAAATAACAGAAAGTATTAAAAAACTTATATCTATCGGTCCCATCTCACCTTCCACAAGATCTAAAAGTGATTTCTATTCTAGGTATTTTTTAGTTCCTAAAAAAGATGGATCTCACAGATTTATTTTAAATTTAAAAAACTTGAATAATAAGTTTTTATGTCCACCACATTTCAAATTAGATGATTACAGGACTGTTTGAAAACTTATGCACAAACATTTATTTTTCTCGCTTATAGACTTAAAAGACGCATACTATTTATTGCCAATGCATCCTCAGTCATGCAAATATCTAAAATTTGTCTTTAATGATCATATTTTTCAGTTCAACTGCTTACCTTTTGGTCTTTCAACTGAACCATTTATTTTTACCAAATTGTTAAAACCTATTTTAAAACATTAACGAGAACAAGGACTCACGGTGTTAGTAGTAATAGGACGAAATTATGTAGTATGCTCGGAATATTCTGACATAGTTATTGAACAGTTTTTGAAATTGGGTTTCCTCATTAACAAAGAAAAGAGTAAATTAATTCCTAAAAAATACTGTACATATTTAGGTTTTATTTTTGATTCTCAAGCAATGACACTATCATTGCCATCGGATAAAAGCGATTCGATTCTTACTCAAACATTCAAAATGTCTATTATGACGCAGTGCAAAATCAGAGTTTTTGCCTCCTATATTGGACAATTGATAGCAGCATGTCCAGCTTTAGACTATGGCTGGCTTTATACCAAAATTTGCGAAATGGTCAAAATTAAAGAATTAAAAATTAATAAAGGTAATTTTGATGCCCTAATGTCCTTACCACCGTTTTTACGAAATGAATTTGATTGGTGGATAAATAACATTAAAAAAGCGCATAGGAAAATTAATAAAGATAATTTCAAATTAACAATTACTTCTGATGCATCCCTTACGGGGTGGGGTGGTTACTGTAATGGGGAAAAAATCCACGGTTTCTGGAATATGTATGAGAAAGAAAACAATATACATTTTTTAGAACTCTTAGCGGTATTTAATGTGTTGAAATCCTTCTGTAAGAATTTGAGAAATTGTTGTGTATTACTTAGGTTAGATAACAATACAGCTATTTCTTACATTAATAGAATGGGTGGAACTAGATTTAAATATCTAAATAACTCAACTAGAACTTTTTGGGAATGGTGTCAACATAAAGATATTTTTGTTGTTGCATCTTTTATTAATACCAAGGATAACATATATGCGGATTCTGAATCACAATCTTTAGCCATCGGAACAGACTATGAACTTTCTCAGAAATATTTCACACTTATATGTGATTTGTTTGGGAAACCAACAAATGATCTCTTTGCTACTAAATTGAATAGTAAATGTTCTAGATATGTTTCATGGCACAAAGACCCTGATTTCGTAGTCATTGATGCGTTTACAGTTAATTGGAATTTAGAATTTTTTTATGCTTTTCCCCTTTTTGTTATAATTACAAAAGTTATTCATAAAATTATTTCAGATAGAGCGAAAGGCATTTTAGTCGTCCCAGGATGGACGTCGCTCCCTTGGTACCCAATATTTTCTAAAATATTAACTAGAAAACCACTTATATTTGAGCCTGAATATTTTCTTGGGTTTTCCCCTTTCAGGAATCCACATCCCTTATGGTAAAGCCTTTCCCTGGTGGCAGGGAGTGTATCAGGGAATCTTTTTTATCAAGAAATTTCCCAATAGAAGCTATGGATAGTATTATCGCATCAATATCAGAAAACACCTTAAAACAATACTCTACGTATTTGGAAAATTGGTGGCTCTTTTGTACTAATAACCATAAGAATCCGTTTGTTTTAAATTATCTCATTTTGTTCAATTTTTAGATTCTATGTCTAAAACTGGCTGTTCTTATGCATTAGTTAATTCATGTAAATCAGCATTAAGTTTAATTTTAAATATTAAAGAAGAAGACAAAACATTTCTCAAGAGATTTATGAAGGGTATTTATAACCAGATATCCAGTGCCCCCCGATATGAGAGCACCTGGGATCCTTACCCTGTTTTAGAATTTTTAGAAACGTTATATCCTTTGAATACTCTTAGTTTGGAGCAATTGTCTCATAAATTAGTAGCTCTATTAGCACTGACATCTGGACACAGACTCCAGACTTTTGCCACAATCAGACTAAAAGATATTTGTATTAACTCCGATACTGTTATAATAAAGATTTACGATAGATTAAAAACTTCAAAAATTAATCAAAAACAACCTATGCTCGTTTTTCCATTTTTTAAAACTAAACCTGAGCTCTGCATTGCCACTACAATTATTTCGCCCCCAAGGAGAATCTAAGTTAATATTGACTTTTAAAAAACCTCATAATGCAGCTACATCGCAAACTCTAAGTAGGTGGTTAAAATGCGTTCTGAAAAATAGCAACATAGATACAACTATTTTTAAGGGTTACAGTTTTAGACATGCATCAACCTCAGCGGCATTACGGGGCGGTACAAATATACGAGGCATGTTTTTTAAGTAAGTACCGTTTTGGAATTAAAAAAAGATGTGCAAAGATATCGCAATAATTTTATTTTTACATGAAAGCCTGTACCTTAATCTACTTTTCTACATAATTTCCGTGAATATTGAGGCACTTGTCATAACGTGGAACCAGTTTTTGAATACCCTCCTCATAAAATTCTGCCGCCTGACTTGTTTGTTCCAAAAATGTTGACGGATTTGCACAAAACCCAACGTTTAGGCAGTGCATTGACTTTCCTTGAGCTGTACCACAATGAAGGTGAAGATTTTTTAGACCAAATTGTTACTGGTGACGAAACAAGGGTGGCCTACGTCACACCAGAATCGAAACAACAATCTCGTAGATACCATTAGGAAATCCGCAGGCTGGACAGAAAAATCAAATATGTTCAATCGTTTTTATAACCGTCCAGTTGTTGCAAAAACGAATTTCATAGAGGGGGTTTTTAAAGGATCTAATATAGTCCGAGGATGATGTCGTAACAGACTAACGATGTAGTATTTAATTTGTATTATTATATTAAATATTATGTAAGATTGTATTCAAGTATTTCATTATTATATAATTGTTAAAATATTCTTTAGTCAATAAATATGTATTTGCTATTATATACTAAATAGTCGCTATCTTTAAACATATACATGTGTTATGTAATCTTGAGGAGGAGATTGTGAAATATAATTGAAAAATTAATCGACTTACCTGAAGATTAATTTAAATTATATGAACAATCTCCTCCGAAAAGATTACATACCCATCCCTCCCCAAAATGTTTCCCCTTTAGCGACCTATTTAGGTTGGCGAAATGAACTGAAGGGTATTACGATGACCGACGAGTAGGGGAACCGGCCCGATAGATACAGGGGCGTATGGTAAAATGCTTTATACTTTGAACATTGTGGTCACACACGGGAGAAATGGAAACTACATGTGTTATGTAATCTTTTCGGAGTAGATTGTTCATATAATTTAAATTAATCTTCAGGTAAGTCGATTAATTTTTCAATTATTGTTCCAATGCGTTATTTATAATTTCTACGGTGTCACGCTACACATAAGGTGTACCCAGAGATATATATCTCTGGGTGTACCTTACTTACAACCTTTCGCTGCGGTGCGTCTAATGAAGAGGTCAGTATATGCGGACCTATTATATTTTGCAAAAATTAAAAAAATGTACTTGGAGTCTATTAATAATAAAATTACAATAATTATGAAATTTTTTTTTTATTTTTAACCACCGCACATTTTTATAAAACTTTATCGTTGAGCGGAAGACGCACATGTGCTCCAACGTATTATTGTACATACAAATTGTTCTTACTATAATTATTATGAACCAAAATTATATTAAAAACGTACTAGAAAATTAAATAATATTTTGCAGCTTTATTCCTTATGGTAAGCTTGAAAACATATTTCTAAGCAAAGGCCAGGTTTTTCTGGGCATGATGGGAGTGGAATACTGTGTCTCTTCTTATTTTCTTAGAAGCACACACTCGACACCTTTTTCGGAGAGTCTTTCCCAATTCGTTTGCAGCGGATATTTTGAATGGATAATGATCTGTGATTGGGGTACTTTGTTTTGATAATGGTTCTGGCAACATCGCCTTTATAATAGCTATTCTGAAGTCAGATAAATATAATTTCTTACCCGAATATTTAGGTATTATATAATAGATGGGCATTTAGGAGCAGCTGTTGCAAAACGTGGATAAAGAGTTTTTTTGTACCAGCGCAAAGTTTTCCTGGAAGCTGGGTAATAGGACATAAGCTGGTCTTGTAAATCGACTCCTCCCATATTTAGATTATAATTTACTATTGGCAACGGCTTTATTACTTCTGTACCTCTTCGAGTCCGTACAGACACCATTTGGTTAGAGAATTCGCTTGATATATGTGTCAATGTCATTCCATTTACCAATTACAATACCATTTAAATATTTGGCTTTGGTTTCACCTTTTTTCAGTTTGGCTTGGATAACATCCCTCGGATTTCCCTTCCTATCCGCCCGAAGAGTTCCGGTACAAAATGCATTTTTCTGCAATAGGTTGTTAGCTAAATCGTAGCTATTGTAATAATTATCCATGAATAATGAATGTCGACAATTTAATTTATTGCGCATCAAATGTAAAACTAGCTTTTGTGTATGACCTTTTCCTCAGATTTCATCAAGTTGTCCTGTATATAGGTACAGCAATCCAAAATCAAGCGATTAGGTTCCGTTAACATGTAGAGTTTTAGACCATATTTGTGTCGCTTGGTAGCAATGTATTGTCTAAAAGTAAGTCTGCCTTTCCACAAAACCATGCACTCATCTAACGATAAATTTTTACCAAGGTAATACAATTCTTCCATTTTATTATGGAAATAGTTCAAAATTGACCGAATTTTGTATAGACGGTCCTCTGGCCGCTGGTCAATTATTTCAGGGTTTTTGGAAAAATGTAAACAACGAAGTATCAATAAATAACGGTCTCTGCTCATGTAATTTGGAAAACATGTCGAAAATAACCTATGGGTTTTCCAATAATCTTGTATTCTATTGATTTTTATAGCTCCCATATGTAGCGTTAATCCCAAAAAATACCATTAATTCTGAAACAGTCAATGGCTTCCCTTCCGATATTCTTGATCTCGCAGATCCACTACTGCTAGCTAATACATCAAACGCATAGTTATTGGTTTCCGCAACTATTAACTCTAATATTTCATTATCCAGTAACATTCTAAACCAGTCATATGGATTAACACTAACCGGTCGATCCACTAATAATTTATTATCCCGAATAAAAGGAATATTTGACATTTTACTGAAAGTATCTGGCCAATCGGTTTCCGCTAAAGTGGCCTGTAGCGCTATTCTGTACACTGTATCGATAATCGTCGGTATCGGTAAGTTACCGACATCCAACGGTTGCGCTACCGATGGAATCAAAACGACGCTATTCTGTATGTCACGGTTACCGACAGTCGGTAATGCAACCGTCAACTATCGGCTTGCAAGTGACATCACTCGAATCGGTACGTTCAGCCATTGAGCGTTGAGATTTTTGTAAATAAATAACAAATATTTTGTTGTGCTTCATTTCTAATTTGTGTGTCGTTTTAAGTTTGAATTTTTCAATGTAAGATGTCTGCAAGAAGTAGTAGATAAGTGAAAATTATTATACCAAGATAATAAATAGTGACACATCTTTTAGAAGTATTTTACTACAAGAAGGAAGGATATCCTTTGTTTTTGTTGTCAAGTGTTTGGTTAGGCTATATGTTTAAATTTGTGAGGGTACTGCAAAATCTCACAATTTTAATAAAGCACTAGACACTAAACTGTAAAATCACTCTATAGTCCAAACATAATAATATATAATCCGCAATTCCAACCAAAACATCAATAATTATCCAATAATCGCTCAACAAACATCGGTAACGTCCACCGTGGGGTGAACGAGGGCACGGTGAGATACCGATCTTTGTCGACTCAAATTACCGATATCGGTCGGTATTAGAGCATACAGAATGCCGCACGAAGCGACTTGCCGACGGCTGTCGGTAAGTGGGAATTACCGATACCGACGGCTTTCGGAAACGTGTACAGAATAGCGGTACTGGTCAGCAGTTTCTTCCAAAGCGTCGTCAACATCAGCTAAAAGAAAAACTAAATAATTAATAATGGAAAAAAGAACAAAATTTAACTTACAAACTTCATCTTCATCATCGCTAGCAACTTGTAGATCATAATCACTTTCATCTAAATTTGAATCAAGTAAGAAAGCGAGCTGTTCTTCTATAGTAAGATTTTTGGGATCTCTTACTTTTATTATTTTTCGCTTTTTTATGCCTGTAGGACCCGGTAAGTTACTCATTTTAAATACAATAGACAACACACACAATATATACGAACAGCTGAAAATAAAAACGAAAGCTGTCAGTGTTAAATATAGACATTTTCCAATACGCGGACAAACACTAGTGTTCTTTCTACAACTGCGGAATATACAGTAGGCCTGTAAAGTTATGCCAGAGAACAACAGAGAATGTGATCTTGCTTGTGGTGGAAGATATTGCGCATATTATTGCGCACTCAAAATCGCCATATTTTCTTATACCCTCATTGTCGTCGGGATATTTTATTTGTGCTTTGCCATTTCAAGTGATTTGTTTTCCAGTGCCGTAGTATTCTGTGTGTTATATAGTTATATTGTGTGTTTTTGTTTTATAAACTTTTGATAGTGATATTGTTTGTTTTGAAATGCAAAAAAGCAGAGGCGGAATGATGTGTGCTGCGAAGAATTGCAAGAATAAACATTATAACTGATATTTATCATTCTTTAGTTTCCCGATGGATAGTAAAAGGTAAGATATTTATGTAGTATTTGAATTAGATGCATATAACATTAGATTAAAATAATATCACATAGGTACATTAAATCAAATTACCAATTGTTATTTTGAAAAACAAATATTTCTAAACAAACTGGTTAAAAGATTGAGCTTACTTGCCTAAAAAATCAGACAAATTTTTTAAAAAACATGAATAACTTCGCTTAATTTCGCAGCACAATGGCCCTTATCTTTTATAACTTGGTTCAGTCTATTTGCCCATAAAAGTCCAATACATCTTAAGCATTCTAAAAAGAGAGCTTAAAAATCTTACTAGATGAGTGCAAAAATTCTATTAAATTCTGACAGTGTTTATTAAATTTGAATTACATATTTTAACTATTATAGATATTAGCAGGTAGTAAATTCACGTCTCAGGTTTTATTGTCCATTTATTGGGGGTGATTTTAGCATGTTTTGTAGGTATATAATGGGAAATTCCCAACATGTGTGCTTGCGTTGTTTTTCTGAAGGCCATAAACAGGTAAAATATAATACATTCTCAATTATACTTAAGGAATTGAAAATCATCATCACATTTTACAAAAAAATTTTCAAAAATATGTATGTGGATATCTAATAAAGAAATGCATTAAAATACAGATCTGTGATGTATGTACGAAGTACGCTAAATCAGTAGAATCATTAGATGAGTCTTCGCTGTTTTGCTACTTCAAAGCATACGAAAATACAAATTTGTATGGTAATTTAATGATGCCACATGACAATTTTGTACAATACGTTTCCACATTAGCAAACATATTTGAAAATTGTTTAATCAAGTTCAATATTATTAATAATTTTATTAATTTAAGCAAAAATGTAAAGTTTAAACATCCATGTTCTAATTTCCCAAAAAAAATATGTTACCAAATTATATTTTAGGTTAAGGTTATTTTATACATTAAAATTAATCAATAGAAATTTTACAAATATAAATAAAAATAAAATGATTATATGGAAACATGAATAAAAGTAAAAAAGTATTTGTTTGTTTTTATAATTAATAAAGATGTAATTCTATTATAAAATAATTCTATTACTCCCCTGTTCTTTACCTATCCTGTAATTTCAATAAAACGTAAATACGGATCTGTCGAGTATATTAAAAAATGGCTACCACCTGCCTCGCACAGGACAATAGAAAGTGGTGGAAGTTCATATTCTCTGTTGTTCTCTGGTTATGCTTCCTTAGGACGCATAAGAGCACTCGCCGCACTTAATGAATTATTGAATGAGACGCACATGTGCGGCCTCCGCAGCGAAAGGGTTTGTCAAGACTCCATACGTATTTAGATTTTCCGTATTGGACACTTAAATCAAAATATTTGTAAGCCATTGAACTCCGAAATATGTTTGACAATAATGTGAAGTTTATTTGGTAAATTTGAACATTTATATACAGGGTGGTCCAGTTTCGAAAGCGGAAACTTTAGAGGCAGACAGAGAGTCACAAAATAATATCAGTTTACAAACTGGTTTTAAACTATATTAAAAAAAAAAAAATTAATACGGAACTAGCGTAGACTTGATCTTTAATAGTGCCCCAAACGTAAAAGTGT
The DNA here is from genome assembly GCA_911728435.2 of Apoderus coryli. Lineage (NCBI taxonomy): Eukaryota > Metazoa > Arthropoda > Insecta > Coleoptera > Attelabidae > Apoderus > Apoderus coryli. Next base: position 962,744 of record OU452206.1, on the reverse strand, counting down.
AGGGGATTAGATAGAATGGGTACATCCTCTAGGTTGTCCAGCAGATTATTTTTAAGAAACTCCAAAAACAATTCCGAGTTCAACATTGGGGTCAATTTTTTTCAGAAATCAGTAGGTAGGTATTTTAATTCTTTACTTGCAAACAATATGTCGAACGAAAACAATTGATGAGTCTTTTTTTGTTGCAAATTCAACAAGGATTCCAGAAATAATTTTTATAAAAAAAAAACAGTGACGAACCATTTTTTTTTCATTAAAATTGCCCGAAAATGTGTCCCTACGCACTACACTGATAGGAGTTTAGTAATCTGGTTTACATTAAAAGATGTATTTAATTATCTAATCAAATATGCTAAATTTTATTTAAATATCTAATATAGTTTTAAAAATAATATTAAATTTGAAATTTTTTTATCAACATTTTGACACCCTGTATCTTTGTAACGAAGCATTTTTCGATATAGGTTATGATACAAACTGATATTATTTTGTGGTTTTCTGTATGCTTTGGAAACTGGACCACCCTGTACAGTGCTTTCATTTTAAAACATGAACCCAAAATAACTCGTCATCTGAAGTAGGCACGATTTCAGCAAAAACACGTCGATTTTGCTTTTGAGGGGGAACTACACAACTACTTTTGGTTGAATTTTGTGTTCCACCCCTTCACCCCCAGCATACATTATAATTTTAAATAGCTTGTGACATATCATTTTAAGTAGATTAAAAAGTTCTATCCATATACGATATGGTTCTGAGATAAAGGCATAAATTCTCATTAACTATTTTATATAGCTTAGAGAGAAAATCGACTGCTCTTTTCTGCTATCTTGCTTGAATTTCTTAGTCCCTAGGTTAAACACCAGATCGAATATAACATTTCACTTATACAGAGCTAGAACCAATGCACTGTTAAGATCGCCTGTTCATGTCATGTGTTATAACTTTAAGAGAATTTGTGATAGGTGTGACATTTTCACAACTACAATTGATCACTTGAAAATGGTAGCTGCAGAGACATTTGTTGTTTAAGTGTGTGTATGTGTGCATTATTAATTCGGATTTAGTCTAAGTTTATTCATAAATTTATTTAAGCATTTAATTTTTTAGTTTTTATAATTGTCCTTTAAATGGGAAACTGTTGGGCAATAAACGCTTTATTTATTTATTTATAAATAAATAAACTAGAGTCCAAACAAAAATCTATATCATTCATTGACCTGAAGGTCACACAAAAACTTAGCACAATAATCGTAATATACTAATGCGGCACGTAGTGGATTCTGATAATAATTTTTGTTTATATCATGAAGAGTGTTACAGATAAAAGCTGATTCTAATTTAACTACTAGTAACTTCGTTTTCTCACATGGAACTCCGCAATTTTTTTTTCAGAAATCAGAAAATTTTATATCTATCGATATAGGTTTATATTATTTATTTATTATTGTGATGTATTATCACAATTAAAATAATTAAAAACGTGTATATTTTAAATATTGTTTTCATGTCCAAATCCATTTACAAACTAAACATATACATTTTTCTCTGTACCTTTTATACTTAAAAATAAATAGTAAATATTCTCGAATAATTTAGAATATACTAAGATCTATTTATTTATCAATGTTTTAAATAGGTATAGGTAGGTATACTACACTGTACCCCCTAAAAATAAAATAAAAAGTTAACAAAATTATTTATCATACATACTTATAATAGTATACAAATATTATTTACAATCATCAGTTAACAATAATCAGAAAAATCAAATCTTTTAACTGGTTTAATTTGCCTTTTTGGCCTAGCACTATCATTATCAGAGTTTTGCGGAAAATTAATCACTTCATTCACTTTCAGTTTTAGATTTTAAAGTTTCACTATTTACATTTTCTTCAGTTTCTGTACAATTAGTACTGGTCGACGCTTCGGAATTATTTATAGGAAGTCTTGGAATATTTCCAAGATGTTTTTTGATTTGATTCACATGTCTTTTCCTCCAAGTTTTTTGTAATTCCGGAATTTGCACCAAGTACGTTTTTTGACCAATTTTCTTAACTATTTCACCACTAATAAAAGTTGGTTTATTGACATAAATATAATCTTTGACTAAAACTATCTCGCCAATATCAAAATTTACATTAATTCTACCTCCGGAATATTTTATCTGCTTTTCTTGACATTTGGTAACATTACTAACTAATTTATCTACATTAACATTTTTACAATTATTTACATTATTTTGAGGTAATAAAGCCGAAAATTGTGTTCTTAATTTTCTGCCAAACATCAGTTCTGCAGGAGACACCCTCGTGGTAGTGTGTGGTGTGTTTCTATAGTCGAATAAAAATCTACATAAAGCTAAGTGTGTATCTTGCCCTGAATTAAACGATAAAGACTTCTTAAGCGCAGCTTTAAAAGTCTTTACTGAGTTCTCTGCAGCACCATTTGAGGAAGGCGAGTAGGGTGGACTAGTTATGTGTTTAATATTATTTTTTCTTAAAAAATATTCAAAATTTTCTGACACAAACGAACGTCCATTATCAGAAACAACTAACAAGGGTAATCCAAAAGTTGTAAAAAGTCGCCTTAAAACTTTAATAGTTGAATCAGTAGTAATAGTTTTCATTTCAAAAACTTCCAACCATTTAGAAAATGCATCAACTATTACAAGATAATTTTTCCTATTTAACTCGCAGAAATCAATATCAATTCTTTGCCAAGGCCCTTCTGGTAGAGGCCAAGGCGATATTTCCGATATAGGAGGATTGTCAGAATGCAAAATACAAGCCGGCCAATTCTTAACAATTTTTTCAATCTCAGAATCTAAATTTGGAAACCAAAAATAGCCACGAGCTAAATTTTTCATCCTGACAACTCCCATATGAGTATTATGTAATTGCTCTAAAACATTTAATTGTAAGCTATGGGGAATAACCAATCTGTGATTCCCAAATATGCAATTATCCCTAATAAAAAATTCAAACTTTTTAGCAATATATGGTTGGTGGAGTCTGATCTTTTTGTGTTTCCTGTTCTATTTTTCTAAAATTCAAATTAAATTCTGTATTGTTAGAAAAAAAATAACAATAATCCACATCTAAGTTATCATCTCTGAAAAAATGATTGTCTTTATCTGACGGTAGACGTGATAACCAATCTGCCGTGTTTCTAGAACTTTTAATATATTCGATTTCATAATTATAACCTGAAAGTATAATCGCCCATCTTCGCAATTTATTAGCTGAAAATTGAGGAATACTTTTATTTTGTCCAAAAATTGAAACTAGGCTTGTTGTCAGTAACTAATTTAAACTTGTGTCCATATAAATATTGATTAAATTTTGTAACACCGTAAATTATTGCAACAGCCTCTTTATCAATGTGCGAATAATTTTTCTCAGCACTTGTTAGAGTTCTAGAAACAAAAGCTATTGGTTTTTCGTCTCCATTTGAGTATTTGTGGCTTAAAACTGCTCCTACCCCTACTGGAGATGCATCAACAGTTAAGCGCAACTCTAAATTTGGATTAAAGTGAACTAAAACATTAGGAGATACTAAAATTTCTTTAATTTTATTGAAAGCTTCGTCGCATTTAGAAGACCAATTAAATTGTACCTCTTTTTTAAGTAAATTGTATAATGGGTTCAGTATTGTTGACATATTTTTTATAAATCTACCATAATAATTTATACTACCTAAAAATGATTGTAATTCTTTAAGATTTTTAGGTCTTGGAGCTCTTTCTATAGCTAAAATTTTTTCTTTTGAGGGACGCAATCCGTTTGCATCTAAAAGAAACCCTAAATATTCAACTTAATCCTGAAAAAATTTGCATTTTTCATAATTGACTTTTAAGCCAGAATTTTTTAAAATATTTAGTACAATTCGCAAATTTTTCAAATGAGTTTCTTTGCAAGACCCTGTAACTAAAATATCGTCATGAAAAACAACAACTCCTTCTAATGAACTAAATAATGAATCCATTATTTTTTGAAATTTAGCAGGGGCACAAGAAACACCAAAATTCAATCTATTATATCTGAACAAACCTAAATGGATGGAAACAGTCAGCAGTTCCTTACTTGCATCATCAACCTCGATTTGTTGATAAGCTTGAGATAAATCGAGTTTCGAAAACTCTATTCCTCCCTGAAGCTTGCAGAAAAGCTCCTCAATTCGGGGTAACGGATGTTGATCAATGTTAATGACAGGGTTGACAGTTACTTTGAAGTCACCACAAATTCGCACTTGTCCATTTTTTTTGAACACAGGTACCACGGGTGTCGCCCAAGAACTGTGATCCACAGGACAAATTATACCAAGAAGTAACATTCTATTGATTTCAGATTCAACTTTTTCTTTAATAGCAAATGGTATTGGCCTAGCTTTAAGGAATTTTGGTATAACATTATGATTTTTTAAATAAATTTTTTCAACACCATTTTTATATAATCCTAGGCCTGCAGAAAAAACATCTTTAAATTCATTAATTAAGTAATCAAGATTTTGTTCTATAAAATTTACGGTAGAAAATCCAATGTTATACATACCTCCATTGAGCATTACGTAAAATATTATTTGATTTGAAATATTTTTATATATAATATTCAGCCTTAAAGTACCAACTGGTTTTACTTGATCAATCAATGTTTTAACGGTGTAAATTTCTTAAAATTTTTTAAATAAAAATCGTACGAAAAACAAGATATGCCGCTACCAGAATCGATTTGAAAATTTATTAAAATATTTTCAACAGAAATATTTAATTTATATGGATCATTTATTGAGGAAAAATTATTTTTCGTAATGTTAAATAAGCAATCATCTTCAATTGTTTCATTGTTTACAGATAATTTAGTTTCCTCATTATTAGATATGAAATTATTTCTAAATTGATAAGTTTTATTTATTTTTTGTCGACATACGGTAGCAAGATGACCTTGTCTTTTGCAGAAAGAACAATTATAATTTTTGTAAAAACACTGATTTTTTGCATGACTTGTCTTCCCGCAAACATCATATTTTCCATGTCCCACATTATGTTGTTGTGGCTGACGTCGTCCATTTTTTCCAGGATACTTTGCCACATGTTTATTTGCTCGCTCGGTACGTACATGATTGAGTGGTTCTTGCTTCACAATGACTTCTTGGACTTCTCTGGCTGCCATCTTAGATGCTGCAATTTTCACCATATTTTCGAAACTTGTCGTAACATTTTCTTCCATTAATCTGTCTAGCACGGGCCCTTTTTCAAATACAAAAACGTATCTATCTCTGAGGCACACTAGAAGTTCACTACCAAACTCACAGCCGACTGCTAAACCACGTAATCTCGCAGCCCATTCATTAGCAGATTCACTATGTTTTTTTTTTTGGCTGAATAAAACTGATAACGTGACGCAAACACAGTTTTCTGGGGCTTACAATGGTCGTCAAATATTTTTACTAAGTCTTTGTAAGACTTATCTTCTGGTTTTTGAGGGCTCACTAAATCAAAAATCAGTTTGTAAGCATCTTCGTCCAAGATATTTAATAACACTGCACGTCTCTTTTCAGCAACATCTGCACCTTGCAAATTATTAGCGATGAAATAATTACCAAGACGGGCTTTAAAAATAGTTCAGTCTGTTTTTTTAGTGAAAACTCACGTAAATGTCCAACAATATTGGTACTTGCTTCTGCCATTTTTTTATTTTTATTTGCGTGGATAAAAAGTGGTTTTAGTGATGAATTAATTAATATGTTAACAGTAACTTATTGCACTGAGAAATAATTAAATTTTTCTGTCACTAAAACTTTTACAAATCCTCGTCCCCAATTTTGTGATGTATTATCACAATTAAAATAATTAAAAACGTGTATATTTTAAATATTGTATTTATTTCCAAATCCATTTACAAACTAAACATATACATTTTTCTCTGTACCTTTTATACTTAAAAATAAATAGTAAATATTCTCGAATAATTTAGAATATAAAAAGATCTATTTATTTATCAATGTTTTAAATAGGTATAGGTATAGGCAGGTATACTACAATTATCATGTTTCATTGTACAATCTAATAGGTATGTGTGTTAGTGTAGATAAAAGAAATAAAAGAAAATTGTGATGGCCACATTAATTAATGGCCTTTTGAATATTTCTTGAAAATTTTCCACTTGGTATAGTGAAAAATGTAGCTCCAATTGGAGGGGGAACGTGTTTGTTTATTAAACAAATATGATGAACGTTATAAAAAAACAATTTGTTATTTCCAAATTATTGATTATGGTTATGCAAAAAGAATATACCAATATCTAAAACTAATCAGAAGAAAATAAAATTTTATATTTTGTGCATTAAAAATTCATTGGGTGATCCTTTTGAGAAAATTGAGTTACTAGTAGTTAAATTAGGTAACTACCCATTGTATCTTTAATTACAGACACCATGTAGGAAAGTTGTCTTAACCATTACTGTGATTCACCCTGTATGTTGGTCCGAAATAATATTTTCTTGTTTTGTATTATAGGACATGTGTGCGACAGTGTAAGGGTTTTAGTTAATGGAAAAGTGATAGGACCTTCTAGTATAAATTCCACTACTGATTTAGAGGGCTTCGGATTTTGGAAACTAAAAGACTCCAGTATTACTTTAGCCAATAAAAATATGACCAATGTTACACTCGACTTGTTAGTGGAAAGCTGGGGAAGAACTAGTGGAGGATACTATTTTCAATATAACAAAACTTTTAAAGGCCTTTGGCAAGGTAAGATTTATTGGATATTTTGCAAGAGAAAATATTAACTAATATTTATGTAAAATGCTACATTTCTACATGGCAGTTAGTGATGTAACTAAACACCTACAAAATTCATTTCAAACTACATGAGTGCTAATTTATTTCACCTAACATGGGCAGCATTATAATTATCAGTTCTTGGTATATTTATATTTAATGTGTTTTGACTTTTTTGTTTGCAAATTTAATTTTGAGTGTGTTTTTCCATTTTCTTATACAAACTGTGTTTATGTTATTTTTCATTTAAACTTAAAAATATTTTATATCTCAGTCCAGAAATGTAAGAAATTCGCCACAGAAAACATAGTGTATCATAGGAGTTGTAATTGTAACATTTACATAGGCAGTAATTCTGTAGCTTTCATTGTCATTAGTCTAATTATTGTTCTAAAGGGTCTCAGAAGACGCACTTCCATTATTACCATATTATATTCTTCGATGATTTTGTTCTTGCCCATGCACAAAATTCAACACGATTTAAAATCAATATTGAAAAGTTCTTGATGCAGTTACACTGTGTTTGTGTGGTATCTTTCGTTAAACGGCCTTAACAGTCTCTCGAAGACCACTTTTTTAGGATGATTTTGCGCCGGGAACTTTTGAGCGTAAACTCGCGATGCCACTAAAGCGATTTTGGACCATTCTCCCAGAATAAAAATAATGTATATTCTCTCTCCTTTGGAATAGATTCGCATTTTTGGTTAAAAATTGTTTTATGAAAAATTCCCAACTCTTAGGTAAGAATTTTCAACAGACTATTAAATTAAAAAAAAAAATGTATTCTGTCTTTTCAAATTCTCATGACTGACTTATATTATAATTTTGAAAATTCTTCCTATTATTACCAATATGTGTGCCTCTTCCATGCAAAATTAAAGATATACATGTCTATAGGAAAACTTTACTATAACTTTAATTTTTGCGTCGTCAAATACAGGGTGGTCTACATGAAACTAAGAGATTCAATTAAAAATTCGCCTAATATTATGAATTATGAATATGTGCATTTTCCACGAAAACTTCAAGAGTTATCCATAGGAAAGAAGAATTTTAATATTTGAAAGATAATTACTTTGCGCATCTAATTTTAACCTCATATACAGGGATTTGAAATAAACAAGTTATTTAGAATTAAACTTTACGTTAACTTATATTATTGGTATTTAGTATTAGAGGTTTTTTATATTTGGCGTAACAAGTGATGAGTGGGTATATTTATCAGCCCATATTGGCTTAAAAAGAACAAACGATTAGGTGTGAAATTTTTTAATTAAAATTATGTCTATATTTTTATAAAAATGAAAATATTAAAAAAACTGTCAGGTTTAGGTCACATATACTCGTACTTTATTGAAAGTGACGTTTATTTTGATCGGGTAATCTAAAAATATATTCATATTGTCACACATAGAATAAGATAGTATAAGAAAAACTCAATTTATGTCGCAAATAGAGAATTAGAAAATAAGTGTAGAGCCTCCCTCATGTCTTTATAGTATTTGAAGATTCAGGTAAGCGTGCTCTACTGAGTTAAATCTTTATATAGATTTTAGAGAAGGGTTTGAATTTTATTAAGTTACTCGCTTGGCTTGTTGAGCTACTCGAGAATCGCCCACTTACATCACGCTCATGAAAGAGGATCTTAATTTAATAGTTACTTAATTTGATTTAGAAAACTATTTAAAATTAAAAGGAAAGTGAAATATATTTTACTATTATTTATTAAATTATTTAAAGAATAAGAAAATCAATTCTGTGAAAAAGGACAAGTTTCAAAATAAAATCATCAATTACAATATATAAAAATTAGTACTCACATTACAATCATTTTTGACGACACAGCTGATCTTTTTCTGTAATTTCACTCTCAAAGAATATTTAAAATGTATAATTAAGATTAATATTATATACACGTTAAATAAACTTAAAAGACACTACTCAAGAACCCCCAAAAAGGGAGTTTTGTGGTTGGAGAACTTGGAGGAGCATTCGGACACATATGTGGTCTAACGCGGGGAGACTTCATGGTCCGAGCAGCTAAGTCTCCAACCACTCTCTTCAAACTTCAAACTTTACTATACCGAAGTGCAAATCAAAGAATAGACAATTTCATTGGTCGATATTCGTAAGAGTGGAAAAAAGTAAAGTTATAAATTTGTATGTAACAGAAAGTTACAGAGGATAACTTTCTGTTACATAAAAATTTATAACTTTACTTTTTTCCACGACCAATAAAATTGTCTATTCTTAGTGTCGGTCGTACCGCTTTTGTTAACTTTGAAATTTGTCTAGTAGGTACAATACCGATGTTAGAGTCATCGCTTTTTATAAATTATTAAATCAGGGTAAAATACTTAGTTCGACCGGATGCAATATTTTTATTACAATATACCGGGTGTGACAATATACAGCGCATTCCATTTAAAAAACACAACTATGGTTAATTTCTTATATTTGGGACACCTTGTATAGACTCACAATATTTTTAAAATGTAGCCATAAATCATTTTTATCGAAACGATGAATAAAACTTTTAGGAAATTGAATAGTTTAGCCACACTATTCCGTGTCGTTTGGCGTGAATAACCCTGTATAATAATATACTAAATATTTATTTCAGACAGTGTTTACATAAATAATAAAAAACTGATGGACTGGCAGATAATACCATTAGAATTTAAAAGTCTTTGGGTATCACATTTGGTTGGATGGGAAACCTACACCCCAGACAATTTAGGTCCAGCATTGTATTCAGTCCAACTAGATGCGGGCGATACTCCAAAAGATACTTACATAAATATGGACGGATGGGGAAGAGGTAAGCTGATTAACGGTTGTTATCAATTAATATTTATTTAATGTACGACTAATACAGAATTTGCCACAGCGATCGGCGGCAGAAATTTATCGAAATTGGTTTGGATATTTATTGCGAAAATGACGGACGTCTGCAAACAGACATTTTTCGTATACGATTATATAGGACTAGCTATTCTATGTGGGTTTTCATGTTAACTTAATAGACTGTGTATCATATTTTGACGACTATTAAAACAGGGTGACCAAAAAATATTTATTTTAAAGAAATGGGTCATCTTTGAAGTGTACCTGGTTAGAATTTATAGAAATCATACGTGCACGAAATAAATTTAATAGAAATCGCTATCAATGATCATCAGTAGTACATATTTTAGACATTTATTTCAACAGGAGATGTGCTTTTTGTTGGAAATCAATAAAATCATACTTTTCTAACCCTTTTGGCACATCGTTACTAAATGTATGCAGAATAACAAAATAGGTGTTCAGTTTCAAATTAGTTACATTCACCATCATCATATTTGAATTTTTTTAGTTTTAGATCGGTTTAGATTAGTTACTAGATAAGTAATGATAATGTTCAAACTTATCTCTTAACTGAGTTATAAAATCAGTTATACTTTTATGTTATTACTACTTGATGCAAAGCAATGTTAACTTTTTGTATAATTGTGTAACTTTTATTAAAAAAGGAATGATTGTGATTCCAGAAAAACGTTGAAAGGACAACCTCTAACGTAGGTACATAGTTTTTTGTGTAAACTTTGAGATTTTAATTTAAATGTTGCATTTTGTGCACTCTCATCATTTGACATAATATCCTTTAAAACTTTTTGAAATTTAATTTTGCACTACCCATGCTATTATTATACATTTCAGTTTTAAAAACTAGTAGGCCATATCATATTATTGTATTTTAAGTTGCATAAGGTTTGTTTGCCTTACCTATAGACTGGAGCCAGGCACAGAAATCTTATATTGTATATATATATATATACTCTAGAATGATAATCCCGTAGTACAAAAATGTAACCAAAAGTGTAGAGCTGTCCATAATGCGCATGATCACCAGTAACTTATTTTTCAACAGGACCGGCTTTAATAAAATGTAATATTACTGTTATAGGTATATTTAAAATTAAATTTTACCATTTGGTAACATTCAAATAAAAAAATGGAATAAAGGAATTTAAGAAATAAAAAAGGTACAACCCAATAATAATAAATCTAAGCAGAAACGAGAAATAAGTAAAAATTCTAATACTGGAAAATATCGTAAGGACTTGAGCATTCTAATTATTTATTTTATTATTATATAATATTTGTTTGTTTATACAACCACCTTAGGCCTCTTACCTCTCTACAGCCTTCAAAGAAGGGGTGCAAGAAACAGTGACTTCACGAATATTTTCCGTGTCCATGTAAACCACTTCCATATCATCCGTACTACTCGGAATAGTATTTTGTGAAAACATGGTTGGTAGAACTTTTATTCTCAGCAATTTCATGGAGGATTCTATAATTAAGTATATTCGAGTTTAACAACAGAATTCAAACGAACTTTGTATACCTACACAACGTAGAAAATATATTCTTGACATACATATCATGCATGTTTGACAGACTGCTTTTAAGTAAACAGTGTCTTGATATCAAACGATTAAGAATTTAACTTCCACTCTCATTTACATAATCTCTTCTTTTCAACAAAAGTTTGGGAACTGCATCGGGTACGAGGGTGATCCTCTTGCCGTCTTCTCTACAAATGATATCTTCTGCAGCGAAATGCTTACTGCATATGACATTCCCATCACATACATTTTCTGTACTAGGATCCCAATGCCCGCATCCAAACATCATGTCTTTTTTTTTGTCAAGCTAAAAATGAGTATCATGTCAATGGTATCATATTGACTCAAACTGAGAATGTTAGAAACCCGAAACAATAACTTACTGAAAATATTTAATACCAGGAATGAGACCTTCATTTTTACACCACAACACTATACACCTCATTGTTTGTTAAATAAACGAACTACCAAACCAAAATAACAAATATTAAAAACAATTTTAATCACAAATAGGTATATCTATCAACAATTAAAATATACCACGAATAAAACCATAACTCAATTATAAAACCTATCTGAATTGTTGTGAAGCCGACTCTGACAGATATTCCCACTACGAGAAATGTCATTTGCGAAAACAGACGCTGTTGCGAAATCTCCTAGATTTAATAAGATTTGGAAAAAAATGTTTCGTTCATATTGCTGAAAACTAAACAGTATGCAATTTTAGCGATAACATTTAATTATTTGATTTTGTCAAGCACTTTCGTATGACGCAACATATGGATTTATTTATAAAACAGATATGTCGCATAAATTCTGTAAGGCGAACGACAAAATAGTTTTAAATATGGCAGCTCTGTACTGAAAATAAGTTACTGAGGAGCATGCGTAGTTCGTGAAAACTCTGCATACCCGTTACAATTTTTGGTATTCGGCTGGATTTAATTAGCATTCTAGAGTACATATATAATATAAGATTTCTATGGAGCCAGGTCATTGAGTGTTATGCGCGTTGGAGTTTTTATTTAGTGTTCGTGAAGAGGAGAGAAATCAAGTGGCAACCCAACCCAATCCAATCCAGGAGTACAGTAGGTACTCGACATGTTGGGGGTCTTGTGAATGGGCTGGTGAAGCGCACACTGGTGGCGAAGGTCATAACGGAGACGAAAGAACGAATATAAAAAGAGTTCATGGATATTTTAAATGCTTTTGGCAAATTCCGAATTGTGGAGAAAGCATACCTACTCGTGTATGACACGGCTATTATTCATACTATTACCAAAGATTAATCTACACAATAGATAGTCAGCCCAATGCATTAAAATCAGAACATCTCTAAGTATGCCTGCCACTACGTGGCGTAGACTAGCGTGTAAAGCATAGAGCAGTATTGTCACAGCCAGAAACCGTTTTGTAGTTTATTAATATCAAAAACAAAACGCAACGTATAACAATTATTTAGATCATTTGCAACAGATATGCACCGGCAATGCTGTATTGTCAGAGAGAGAAATTGATGAAATTCTGTATTAATCTGGAGGGGATACGCAGGGAGGGTAGAAAAAAAAACAAGCGAATGTGGTGTGTGTCGTGCTGTTGCCAATTCGTCGGTAAAAGAAACACACAGGGTGATTTATTACAAGTACAGTATTGAAATAAAAGCCTAATCTCTATGAATTAAATTTAATATAATAATATTTAATCCATGTCATACATGTTTCAAGACTAGACCAGTCCCATGATCAGTGGCGAACAATCGTTAAATGAAAAGCTTTTAGATATAAACATACTTTTGACTAAATATTTCACGTAGACAATGTGGCAAAGATGTAACAAGATTGTTGTAGATCTTATAATACCTATAATAAAAAAATTATCAGTGCTACCTATATTATATTAGGTATACCTATTATAATAGTCTGTCTCTTCATCAGGTATAAGTTCCACTTTATCGGTTTAGGTACTTAAATTTTACTTCTTTTTAATGTTTCTTCGGGTAAATAATAAGTTCGGTAGGAATAGGGCTTTGGGTATGAAACAAAAAAGATAGAAAATAGAAATTTGATATAGGGGTAGTTCTAAGCATTTACAAGTTTGTGACGTGTAGCGATTTTCGATGCCGCCCCCGGAGGTATACATGAGGGCGGCGCAATGCCGTTTTAAATATCTCGTTTCGCTTTCTTGGAAAATAAAAAATTATAACTGATAACTGAAACTTAGTACTTAATACGTGGGCGTAAGAGGTAAGCTCACTTCACAGGTCTCTATTAATGAAAGAAAGATAACATTTTGAGCATTTGCGTAAAATTAAATGTATCCGTTTGGTGGGTAGTTTTGATTACAATAAGTCGGTGCCAAGCCCAAGCCCGAAACAAAATAAATCTATATTTACCTACTACCTATTTGGCTTGGTACCGACTATTATGTGCATTGTTGTCTTTTGAATGATATTTGTATTTTGTTATTTTTCGTATTTTTTATTAGTTCTTTTGACAGCTCTGGTGTCATCAATACACCTGTATCCCGAATTGCACCAAATTGCGATGCTATTGAACAAGCATATAATCCTAAATATAATATTCTTTTTGAACTACCTGTATCTCGAAAACCAAGCCGTAGCGGACCCATGTACATATGAAATTTGTATCTTAAAATTAGTCAAAGAATCACCCTTTAAAGTTTGTACAAGTACTTATGCAACACCCTGTATACATAGATACTTTGATTTGCAATTTGCAAATCTGTCAAACTAGGTAATGCTGTTTTTTTTTTATTTACTTTCAAATATGGTGTTATGTAATTGTATTCAAATTAAATGTTTGGGGATGATATTTACGAGTTTTATTTTTTTATATAGAGAAACTGTTATTCAGTTTTTAAGGATCAATCTGAAGCAGACGATTGTACTTGTTAAAACATGAAAAAAGTTATTGTCGTGATACTTTTAACACCCTGTTGGTGGGTTTTTAAAGCTTTTTACGAAACGTGTTAACAATACAATCTACATAAATCGTTAGTTTTTTAAAGTTTTATGATCATTGCACAAAAACCAATATTAGGGAGACTGTAAGTTTTTTTTTCAATTCGGCGTTGCAGAATTTGAACCTAATTGTGATAATTGTGTTATTTTACTAGTATAGATATTTTTGAGTAAATTAATTCGGTTATAATCGATGAGTAGAATCTTTGGAGTAAAATACATTTCACAAAAACCCTGAACCATATTTCTCAATAGATTTAAATTTTCATTAAAAACAGATTAAAAATTCTAATTTTTTACATCCTGCATTTCGAAACCGTATTTTTTTAAATAATTATTGTCATGCTGGAAATTTCAAACCTTATTTACTTCAGCAACTTGTAAAAAGCACAGCCTTTTTAATATTAACATTTCTTAAAATCGATATTACGCGTTAACGATGACTTTCTATCAATATCACAGAAGGATACATTTATTACGTATATAATTTGTTAGATTTTACATCTCCGAATTGAAACACACGCAAAAAATGTGCATAAAAAAGTTAGGGTAGCATTTCACGCCTGTATGTCCCTTTAATTTACCCGCCTCTGAGATTTATTTTTTCATAATGTTAACGACAAGTTGAATCTGCTGTTTGAGTTTGATCCTTAAAACTGAATCAGGTAATAACCGGAAGTCCTATCTATAACGCCAAATTTCGTTAATTTAAATATAACTTTTTGATGCATCCTTATATCCGAAATTTAAAATTAAATGACTAAAATAATATTATTTTATTCATTTAAAATTATTGTCTAAAACATTTAATAAACCAGCCCTGTATATTTATACTATTATAGTAATTTCTTTTATTTTCGTCCATACACATTAATCTTTGCGTAGATAGGTATACGTATACCATATAATTTTAAACAAAAAACACTGCTGCACAGTAGTACATATATGATACCTATAATATAAAAACAAACTCCCACCTCGTAGGGGAAAGTATACTCGTCCTTGTCTAACATTGCCCATATGATTATTTTATTTCAACACAATACATATAACGCCATCTACAATTTCCATGGTTGCATGTTTTTCTAATAGATGTAGCTCGTGTCGAGACAGTTTCAATTTTTGTTTTATTTCCCATATACGCTGACTATCTATTGTGTAGATTAATCTTTGCTATTACTATATAATCAATATTTATTTCATTATCTGTTTTTGCGTTCTCTGTAGAATTTGTTGTTGATATTTGTGACTGGGATAAGTGATACATTTATTTCGCTATCTAATTTTTTCATGTAGTGTAGACGGAGAAACTTGAATATATTCAATATTTAGTTTCAATGGCGACAGTGCTTTTTTTACAGAAGTGTAGTGATTTAGGAACTTTGGCTTTTTTTTAATATTTTTCTTTTGCCTGTTTACTTTTATTAGCGCCGCTCTCATAAATTTGCATCATAACTAAACATTTTGCATTTTTATAGAAATTTGGATATGAGTTTTTCTGTATAGTATATAGTATTAGGCGCCACATATATTAGGAAGCGCATAAAACTTTTATAAATTATCGTTATCAAGAACCTCGGCCCGCAACGTAAACGTGAGTAAATGACTGAGAGAAACTGAAACTGTCGCCCTTCGCGAACCGCTATGCAATGACTACGACAACAACCTTCGATGTCGTGTCGTGATACATAATTTTTTCCACTTTCTTCCAACCAAATCAGGCGCCGACTTATACCGCTATACTTATACAAGACATATCAACTTAAAAATACACCTACCTTAAATATTAAGACGGTTATGGCAATAACTCTTGCAATTAAACCAAATGGAGTCAAATAACTGAGAGCTCAGATCAGAAGTTCCTATACAATCGAGAGAACTTCCACTAAGTTGAGAGCATACGTATAGTATAAATATAGTAGTAATAATGGGTATCCTCAACATAATATTTAAACAAAAATAATATAATATTCTAACGTCTTTGATGGACCACAGAAGAAATAGGTGATCAGGTAAATTACAAGAGACTCCCTTTCATAAAGATTTTGATACCAGCGGCAGTATGCGTTTTGAAGCTCGTTCGACATATACAATTGAAAAATGCAACTTAACTACAAATGAAAACCTTTTTTTTTTAAACTGTTAGGTACTCCATTGTCACATAATAATAACTTTATATACAACATCCCGTGTTTGGGTTGCCAAAGCTGCTATATTGGTCAAAGTTCCTAGAGGTTTCAACGTCGTATTACGCGACAGAGAAGTGACTACGGCACTAACTTTGATTATGGTAAGGCACAAATTTTATGTCATTCAAATAACTATAAAAACAAATTGTTTCTTGAGATGTGCCATATTTGTCGTCCAGAAAACAGCGTTAATCATTAGTCTGATATTTTACCTAGGAATTTATTGTAACATTATAAAGTTTTTTTAATTAACACAAATTCTCTGACACCTTATGTATGTTTGATTTGCAGATGTTTTATGCATTTTAGGTAAACAAGAACCCTTTCTGTGTGCACACCACAAATGTTATTTGATATTTAAATTCTAAGCAGACCAATGAAAAATTTGATTGTTCTTTAGAAATATTGTTTCATAGGTGTGTGAGTGATGTTTTGTAATAATCACTCTATTCTGACAGTGTTATGTTTTTATTACGCTTTTAACTTCTTGTCAGTGTTTTGTTTAGTGAATTTGTTTGTATGTAGTATGCTCTTATTGAATACCTACTTTTAACGTTTTTTTTGCGTACGCGCTGGGGCTGCCTCAGCCTCCGGGGTCCTATGGCAAGTGCACTTTTTGCTCTATTCTACATCCGGCAGTGGAAACATGCCAATATCATAAATCGCCTTTTAAAGAACAATATTGTTCTAATAATTATGACTCACCTTCTCTTTTGCAAATCAGGTCCTATACAATAATAGTTTCTTTTACGTCAGTTTGGGACTAATTGTCGTTCATGTGTGCGACTTGGGCGTCAAACTGAATTTATTGGAGATATTGGAAATTTATAAAGCGGTAAAAAATGAGAACATACTTTGCTTAAATGATCAACAAAAATG
The DNA here is from genome assembly GCA_911728435.2 of Apoderus coryli. Classification (NCBI taxonomy): domain Eukaryota; kingdom Metazoa; phylum Arthropoda; class Insecta; order Coleoptera; family Attelabidae; genus Apoderus; species Apoderus coryli. Next base: position 945,515 of record OU452206.1, on the reverse strand, counting down.
TTCAACTTGTACTTTTTTCGATTATTTGCTCCATACCTGAAACAGAGGTAGATCTCTAGCGCCCATCCTATCATTTTATCTTTTCATTATCAAACATAATTCTACAATATTTGTATGAAAATAATTGATTTTTTTTGTAATAAAATTTATTTTGCCTCCTTCTCTACTATTTACGAACGCCTATGTAAACAAAATTGTTATGTTGCATGTTGTAGGTTATCTTATATCTAAGCTATATAGGTATAATTAGCCAATTTTTCTGTTATATTTGGATTTTTTTTTTCGTTTTTGACACTTTTTTACACTATTTTCGAACGCCTGTGTGAACCAGTTCATTTATGTAACATTTTTTAGGTTATATTCTATTACTACTATGAAAAATCATTCCGTATTTCGAATAATAATAAGGAAGTATATATTTTTGAATTTTGACCCATTTTACACTATTTACGAACGTCTTATGAAAATAAGCTATTTATAACACATTTTATAGGTTATATTCTATCAAAGCTATAAATAACTAGTCAAAATTTCTGCTATTTTTAAGAAGTACGTTTTTTTCTAACCTTTTTACCCCGTTTTACACCTTATTCGTATGTCCATGTGGTCTAATTGTTTAGGTTAGATATTTTAGGTTATATATAATTAAACGCACAAAAAATTAATCAACATTTCGGAAGTATAAGAACTATGTTTTTTTTTTAATTTTTGAACCCTCTTTTAATCCCCTTGCCTACGCTCAATGTTAATCACCACCTATAAATATCCTGTAGTATTTTTGTACCAAATGTGGTTAAAATCCGTTAAGTGGTTTTTGAGTTATCACGGATACAATTTTTTTCTGGCCCGTCCATAGAATTTTCACGGACGCCTATGGTACATTAATTTTTGTCATGTATTTTTAACACCAACTCAACTAGTTAAATATAAAAAAATTACATTTTAATTATTTTTTTTATTTTACCCCCTTTTCTACTATTTACGAACGCCTATGTAAATAAAAAATTTATGCTGCATTTTGTAGGTTATCTTATATCAAAGCTATATATAATTAGCCAATTTTTCTGGTATATTTGGGAAACGTTTTTTTTTTCGTTTTTGACCCTTTTTAGACTATTTTCGAACGCCTGTGTGAACCAATTCTTTTGTGGAATATTTTTTAGCTTATATTGTATCACAACTATGCAAAATTATTCCATATTTCGAATAAGTTTAGGAAATATATATTTTTTATGTTTTGACTCCTTTTCCACTATTTACAAACGCCTATGAAAGTAAGTTAATTATAACACATTTTATAGGTTATATTCTATCAAAACTATAAATAACTAGTTAATATTTCTGCTATGTTTAAGAAATACGTTTTTTTTTTTTTAAATTTACCCAATTTTACACTATTTTCGAACGCCAATGTGGTCTAATATTTTATGTTCAATATTTTAGGTTATATTCAATTAAACGCGTAAAAAATTATGCAGTATTTCGGATAAGTTTAAGAACTATGAATTTTTTTAATTTTTGAACCCTCTTTTAAACCCCTTGCGTACGCTCAATGTTTCCCAAAATCTAATCAGCTCCTTGCCATGTCCAATAGTATTTTTGTACCCAATTTGGTTAAAATCTGTTAAAAAAATTTTTCATGAAACTAATAGTCTCCATATATACATATAGTACATACCTATATGATATGGAGAGCTAAAAATAATAAAAATATATTATTTTTCCAACCATTTTAACGGTCATTATTCGTAAATAGTGGAAAAGGGGTCAAAACATAAAAAATATATATTTCCTAAACTTATTCGAAATATGGAATAATTTTTTATAGTTGTGATAGAATATAACCTAAAAAATGTTACATAAAAGAATTGGTTCACACAGGCGAGGCGTTCGAAAATAGTCTAAAGAAAGGGTCAAAAACGAAAAAAAAATGTTTTCCAAATATACCAGAAATATTGGCTAATTATATATAGCTTTGATATAAGATAACCTAAAAAATGCAGCATAAAATTTTTATTTACATAGGCGTTCGTAAATAGTAGAAAAAGGGGTAAAATAAAAAAAAATTAAAATGTAAATATTTTATATTTAACTAGTTGAATTGGTATTAAAAATACACGACAAAAATTAATGTACCATAGGCGTCCGTGACGGTCATTATTCGTAAATAGTGGAAAAGGGGTCAAAACATAAAAAATATATATTTCCTAAACTTATTCGAAATATGGAATAATTTTTTATAGTTGTGATAGAATATAACCTAAAAAATGTTACATAAAAGAATTGGTTCACACAGGCGAGGCGTTCGAAGATAGTCTAAAAAAGGGTCAAAAACGAAAAAAAAAATGTTTCCCAAATATACCAGAAAAATTCGCTAATTATATATAGCTTTGATATAAGATAACCTAAAAAATGCAGCATAAAATTTTTATTTACATAGGCGTTCGTAAATAGTAGAAAAAGGGGTCAAATAAAAAAAAATTAAATGTAAAATTTTTTTATAATTAACTAGTTGAATTGGTGTTAAATACACGACAAAAATGAATGTACCATAGGCGTCCGTAAAAATTCTATAAAAGTGTCAGAAAAAATTTGTATCCGTGATAACTCAAAAACCACTTTTTAACGGATTTTAACCACATTTGGTACGAAAATACTACAGGATATTTATAGGTGGTGATTAACATTGAGCGTAGGCAAGGGGTTTAAAAGAGGGGTCAAAAATTTAAAAAATTATAGTTCTTAAACTTATCTGAAATATTGAATAATTTTTTGTGCGTTTTATTAAATATAACCTAAAATATTCAGAATACGGAATAATTTTTCGTAGTTGTGATAGAATATAATCTAAAAAATGTTACATAAATGAACTGATTCACACAGGCGTTCGAAAAAGGGTCAAAAACGAAAAAAAAAAAATATTTTTATAAATATAACAGAAAAAGTGGCTACTTATATATAGCTTTGATATAAGATAACCTACAACATACAGCATAACAATTTTGTTTACATAGGGGTTCGTAAATAGTAGAAAAGGGGGCAAACTAAATTTTATAATAAAACTAAAAAAAAAATTATCTTGCGTCCAAGAACTTGACCTAGAAGATCTGAAATATAAAATATGTACGTATAAATAGTGCCTGCAAAGAGAAGAAAAATGAACAAAACCCGATACTTCAAAAAAATAGCTGATGTCTAAAACAAAACAAAAATTTATTAAATTTAGATAAATGACAAAAAGGTCATAAAATTATTACTTTTACACGTATATATGGAGAGCTATTCGTGCCTCGAGGGCAACAGTTTATTTTTTAGTTTGTCCCAATATTGTTCATTTTCTTATAATGCATCCTTTTTACATAATTTTTAAGTGCGTGGCTTTATTATATATTTTGCATCCCAATATTTGCACTACCTCGCATTGGCCGTTTTTAAACTTCTAATCTAGTGACAAATTTTGTTGAAAATAAAGGATTTCAGGTGATTTATAAAAACCATGTTATGATTGTTTTACTGTTAAAATCTACATATTTTTATTTTTGGTTAATTTTAGTTCATGACATTGATATTTGATTGCCTTTAGGTTTTTGCTTTTGTGCTAAACTATAAAAATATTTTGTTTCAGGTCTAGTATTTGTCAACAACTTCCTGATAGGAAGATATTGCGCTCTTGGTCCGCAAGTAACCTTATACCTTCCAGCGCCATTTTTAGATTCGGTAATAAATGAAATTGTAATATTTGAACAGTTCGCACCAAACGTGAACGGAACAATTAGCTTTTCTGAAAAGCCAATTTATAAAACAGTAGTTTAATATTATTAATACATATTTAGGATATGTACGTAACTTTGTCAGCAAGAAAACTTGTAGCATTAAACTAATATTGGTAATAACAAAGGATATGTTTTATTCATTTATCTTACATATACCTGTATAGTTAAACAAGCCTCAGTCGCATAACGAGAAATTCAGGGCCTCCCCGCGCAAATCGATTTATGCAGTGGCCTATATATACGGTGCCCCTCCGGGAAAGACCGCGGAGAGTATCGAAAAACCTATAATTTTTTTAACGATCTTAACAATCTGAGAAACCGTTTGTGAGTTCATTTTTAAAATCAATTTTCAAATGAAATAATCAAGACTTAATCTCACAATTTTTGCTTTATTTATGGCTACCGGTTTCGGTTTCCCTTATAGTTTGCTGGCCTGATGATATATATATTGGCGTACCTATCTTACTTGCCTCCACACATATAACAGACGCACATGCGTCCACCCTTTCCGCTATTGCTACTGGTGTGTATTATATACCAAGCGATTTGCATTTGCCTTCTTATTAAGGGCACGGGGAGAGGGGTAAGGAAATACAAAATAAAATTTATACAAAAAAAAAACGAAACACAAGATAGCAAATGGCCTCCATACACGTAACGACAAATTGGCCTCCAGTGTGTATGTACAACAACACGGATTCGACGAAGTGGCCTCCAGCGCTGTTGCACGCTTTCCTCTTATTTATTTGATTGTTTCTACTTTGCCGAAATAGTACAGTGAAATATTTGAGCTTAAGTATGCGACGATGAATAAAAAAGTAAGTGTTTAATACCTTACTTAATACTATACTATAATACCTAGTATATAGATACGATTACGAGATACTGGTAAGATACAGAATTATCTCTAGTTTTAATTATGTTATTAAATTAATTAAGGGTGATCCAAAAAAAAAAACAATAATAATATTTTGTACTTGCATTGTAACTTTTTTAAACGTGTACCAATTCTTGTAAATATTGGCTTGTCTGAAGAACTAACTGCAGGTTTAGTCAAAAAACTTTCGGTTTCGGCGATCGTTGCAGCAGGTAAATATGCATATTCTTCGAGCAGATATCCTACGAAAGTAATTAAATTTTTTGAATCATAACTGGCCGAAGCAAAAGATTGGTTGCAATGGCGACAAACAAGGCCGAAAAAGGTAAATGAAAATTCAATAACAAAACTTAAAAATATATACAAGGACCTTAGCTGAGGTAGCGTAGATTTTTTTAAGTCATCTAAAATTGACAGGAACTATTAGTTATGCTTTGCATAACCAAATATGTAACTGAAATTTCACTTTCTCCAAAATCTAAACCAAAGTTTTATAGGAACTTAAATGAAAATATGGCTTTTTCCTCTTTTTTCAAGATTAAGTAGGCCTCCTATAGGACAAAATTCAAATTGCTTCGGTATCTTATTAGTAAAGCAAATTACTGGGATTCCTTTACATAATATTAATATTTTAACGCATTTATATAGATTGATTTATAGATTATAGTCAAATTATGAATATACTTATAGATTTGTACCTATGCAAAAAATTTAGCGAATTATCTTAAGAAACAACCAAATCAGCTATTTCAAATGATAAAATGATGCGTATCCTAGTTCAACATATTTTTGAAGTTTTTTAATTTTTTCATTTATCGGCTTAAGAAATATTTTTTTAAATTTTTGTTCGTTGACGCAAACAGCGTGAGTCATTTTAACAAACTTAATGAATTAGTCGTGGCAGCTAAACAGTAATCGAAGTTAACAAGGAAAGGGATCATAAACAACTACATAAACAATATGCACATATTGTGCGGACGGACAGTTAAGAAACATCAATATTGCAAGCATTCAATAAAAAAAAAGTTACACCGATAAATAAGAGAGTTGAAAGAGGTGATGAATTAGGCTACGCAAGGGTTGGTTATAGCGCAGTTTGTACAAGTTCTGATGTTTGACCTCGACTGTTGAGTGACGAAACCTGCACAACAAAAAAAGAATCGCATGTGTACGAGTGAAACTTTGTGATTTTTTTACACAATTGTCTATTATTCAATTTCAAATGTCAGTGTGTGAAAATCTTTTAAATATTTCCGGAGGCTGAATGTTAAATGGATATCAACATAACGAGTAGAAATACATTAAAAAGGTATAATATGAAAAGAAAAAAATATTTTAACTAAAATTATATATATGGCCTTAAAAATATTAGTTCAATTTTGCCACTTGACCCATTGGGTAAGAATATATTTTTGTTATTTTTGGTATTAACGACCCGCTGTTTAATTCGATAGGTATGGTTATGTGGATTTTAGGTCGATCAATTACTACAAAATAATTTTAGGACTTGCCAAGATTTCTCCCCAACATTGAGGCATCTTCAGGGCTCTTTCTTGTATTGGGTTTTCTGTCGGAACCAGTCATCTAGAGATATTTTTATTTCAGTTTGATGTAAATAAAAAATTAATATGAATATTTTTGTTGTTTAGGATGGCGTTTAAATTAATAATAATTAAGAACAGTTAAAACTTTGATAAATTATCAAAATTCAACCAATTAAAGATATCACGATATTAATCCATACAACATAATAGAAGAACAGTAATAAATTATATTTTGTGGAGTCGACGCATTTTATTTGAAATTAAAGATATCATTCGGGATGCTTTTTAAAATTTATAAAAAAATTCTGATTTAATTTAAATAAACGGCTGGCCAAAACAAGGGGACCGCACCAAATTTTGCCTTAATTGAGTAACCAGAATAGATACCGACATGTGATTTTCAGGAGATTAAAGACAAACCATTATTTGACTAGAGCCATTGCAGTAGATTTTTTAAATTTATTCGATACTGAAATTGACAGGCTGTAAACAAAACTACTAATTTTTTCTCGACCTTAAAGGTCCGAGATTTGCGTCAAAATTTTATTATGAAATGAAAAAAAAATGTTAGCCTAATTAAAGATAATTATTTATTAAATATTGATTTTTGGTTAAATATAAATAAATTTCTTGAAATTATTTTTATTTTATTTTTCATTACGGAAATTATAACTTAAGAATAGTTATAATTTCCGTAATGAAAAATAAAATAAAAATAATTTCGTGGAGATTGGACTTTTATTTTTCAATACTGAACATTAAATTAGTCTAAATTCGGATTCCTTTTTCAGTAGTGCTGTAAATTCATCGTTAAAATGCTCTAAATTCATCGCTAAAATGCTGTAAGTTCATCGTTAAAATATTGCATCATAATCACCTTTTATACGGACTATAATAGTTTTTACGGAAAATGTTTAAATACCTTTTAACCTAAACATAGATACTTCCAGTGGCGGATTGTGGCAGTTTAATGTGGTGAAGCATAACATAAAATAAATTCATATACTTCATAGGTAGCTAAAATTAATAGTGATATCCCTACTTCGTCAGCTGCATAAAATATAGGTTATGCTAATAAGTAGGTACCTCACCTAAGTATTGTTTTCGTAGAAAGCTTAATTAAAGTGTAATTAATATCTAGAATATATTTATCTCAGAAAAATAAATAAAAATAGAAGTGGCATAACAAGAAACTAATTGTTTAAATATACTATACACCTAGTTGCAAAATAGACAGTAATACAATAAGCACAATAATTGTAAGTTCATAATATGCTTTATATTTCATAATTTCTTAATAAATAGTAGCATAATATCTTCATGCATGTATAATGATATGCACAGACCTTTAAGTAAGTACCTTACGAAAAAGAGAAGATATGGAATGTGGTGCAAGTGGGCATTATGATCCTATATATTCATTCATAGCACTTATTCATGTTTTATTTATACTTTTGAAAGGGTCACTAAAAGTTCTCACAACATTTCAACCAAAAAGACATTAGAATTTTTGGAACACAAACATGCATATCGCACACAGCCATTCCTGTTCGCTATGTTCAGTAAGTTAATATTTTTGTGCAATTAGAAATATTACAATTTATTGAAAATATTTTTTAACAGATTATCCTCTGGATTATCGTCTACAGCTGAGGTTGCAAAAAATATGACATAAATGTAAACAGCCAGTTCTTCAGAATTTCTGTCTGCGTCCGACGTTGAGGATGAAAAGTATGTGCAAAACTATTCTTATCACATACATACTGGTCACCGCAACAATGAATTAAAATTTGTGTTGTTTTTTTTTTTTCAGTGCGACCCAGCATAATGTGGAGGTCATGGACACATTAACAGCAAGTTCCTCTGAAACCCTATCAGTCTCAGAAATTGAAAAAGAAAAATATGCACATTAAACAGATTCAGCTTCTCAGGTCTAGGACAGATAAACTAAGTTTTTTGAGTTGGTTTCATAATAATTTTTATCTTGTCTAAACTCGGTAGACACAGATTCAGTTTCTCAGGTCTAGGAAAGATAAACGATTCATTTCAAATATGGTTTCTTATAATTAGTAAATGTTACAACAAAAATTCATAATTATATACCTTTGCGTTTAATAATAAATATTTTCATAATATAGAAAGTGTTTCCTTTTAATCCCAGACATCTATTATTTAATAAATTATATTTGAAAAAAATGCGACAGTTCCTGCGTAGGTATGTATTTATTATTGGAAACTACAACCACGATTTCAAAAAAAATATACTACGCCACTGGCTTTTGTTTACATGCACTCCTTCTGTCATTAAAAAGTAAATATTGACCTTTATGTTATGAAGACAAACATTGAAATTAGATGACATTTCTATTTTTATTTATTTTTCTGAGATATTTACCTACTTCATAATAATACTAAATAAAACACATTTTATGAAACTATCATTCATTTATACTGAGTAAGCTGCTGTTAATAAGTTAAATTGTTAAACAAATATGGTTTAACAATTTGTTGTTGATATTTTAATTGCCTAGCAACTAGTGGGAAATATTATTACGCACGGATAAAATTTCCTGGTAATGAGAAAAGTAGCGGCGATCATGAAAAATCACCATAGCAACGCCGGAAATACAAACACCAAATTGACAGTTTTGGTATTTATAATTAATAATAATTATAATTAAGTATTTCAAAGCACATAAACAGTGATAATGAATATAGTTTAACACCATCTAGTCAATTTAATACCTCTAGTTTATCCTATTTAGGCTTATACGTTAATAGGGGTAAGTTTCGAAAAACAAATATTTTCCTAAAAATTATGTTAAATTTATTCAAAATCATTAAAGCAGTCGTAGAAAAAGTATAGTGTGAAACTCACATGAAATGACATATATTTCCTACGAGTATGATCGTTCATACGAGTAGGAAATGGTCATTTCATGTGAGTTTCAGAGCAAAATTACCTAGAACTTTCTCTATATTACACACCGAACTAGTCGCATCAAATTTTCTTACTAAACCAAGTACGTACTGATTATTTGTATTTTGACCAGGGTGTCTAGCGTTGAAAACTACTGATGTCCTACGAGTATAACGATTTTCACTTCCGTAAATGTAGATTATCTCTGCCAACGTATAAAGAACTTTTGAAGAACTCTTCACTGTTTTATTCATAAAGCAATACTAAGCATTAAATGATAAAGTATGTACCAGCGTTTTATACTTTTTTTATTGCTATTCCTATTTTATTTTAATGTTTAATATTTTTGCATGCCAATACAGCATTGCCGGTGAATCTTTGTTCTAAAAAAGTCAACAGAATTGTTATATGTTGCGTTTTGTTTCTGATATTAATAAACTACAAAACGGTTTCTGGCTGTGACAATACTGCTTTTTGGTGTACACGCTACCATGCGCCGCATAGTGGCTGGTGTACTTACGATGTTCTGATTTTAATACATTGGGCTGAGCTCCGCAAATGCTTCGGATATCTCTTCACACTACTTACCTAAATTACTACACAAAGAATAAAATTTCCTAGTAATGAGAAAAATAGCGGCGAGCAAAATCACCATAGCAACGCCGAAAATACAAACACCAAATTGACAGTTTTGGTACTTATAATTAATAATAATTATAATTAATAAATAAACAGTGATAATGAATATAGTTTCACACCACCTAGTCAATTTAATACTTCTAATTTATCGAATTTAGGCTTATACGTTAACAGGCGTAAGTTTCGAAAAACAAATATTTTCCTAATAATTATGTTAAATTTATTCAAAATCATTAAAACAGTCGTAGAAAAAGTATACTGTGAAACTCACATGAAATGACTCGTATGATTTGCAGCACTCGCCTGCGGCTCATGCTGCAAACGATCATACTCGTAGGAAATATATGTCATTTCATGTTCGTTGCACAATATACTATTCTGCCGACTTCATCGTTATTGGTTTGTGTGTTTGGAATTGTTGCTGTGTACCGGCTGTCCTCATAAAGGTTAATGTTTGTGGAAATGATGAATGTAGCGAAGTTATACGCGATGATGAGAAGTTTGTGGTATGTGATAGTTGTAGGAAAAGGTTCCACTACGGATGTAGCGACCTTACGTCATCCGAATTAAAGGCAATTGAATTAAAAACAAAACGAAGTCCTCAATACTTTTGCCCTGAATGTGAAGAGGGTTTAAAGGCTGTGCCATTACTTAAACAACGGATAAAATCTCTGGAAAAGAAGATTGACTCTATTGTTTGTAAACTCGAGTCGTCACCGATTTCCAGGCCGTCAATTGGCGGGCGCAGAACAAATATCGGGGTGAAGAAATATGATTCTGGTTCGATAGTATCTGAGGTTGGTGATAGACATAAGCGCGCAAACAACTTGATGCTCTTTAATATGGAATGCAACCAGGACCGACCGCCCTCTGACGTAGTTTCTGCCTTTTTCCGATCTATAGCTGAGCGCCCTATTGGGGTTTCGAAGGTGTCAGTTAGTGGTAAGCCTAATAAAAATGGTAGAAAAGCTATTAGAGTCCAGCTGAATGGTAACTCGGACGTAGTTGTTCTGCTCAAGAACAAACACAAGGCTAGAGCAAAGCAAGTATACATTGAGTCAGATAAGACTCCCATGCACCAAACTATGCTGCAGGAGGCTAAGGAGGAATTGAAGTTGCGCAGGGATGGTGGAGAGACTGACCTTGTGTTTGGTTATCGGAACGGAAACCCAATAGTGCATAAAAAACTGATTGAAGACCATTCCATCCCAACTGTCGCTCGCGTGGTTGGTTCCTTGTGCCTGTGTTACCAAAATGTTCGAGGTCTTAATAGTAAAACTAATGAGTTTCGGGATTCTGTTGCTGTTTTCGGTATCGATGTTGTAACTATCAGTGAAACGTGGCTGAAAGATGATGTGTTAAACAGTGAATTGTTTCCAATGGAATATGTGGTATATCGTGCCGATCGGAAATTTGAAACGTTAAATATCCACGTGACATATTGGGGTGTACTGATAGGGGTAAATAATAGGGGTAAATAATAGGTGTAAATAATAGGATACTTTCTCAACTGGTAGACCTGTCATCTTTATGCAATGTGGTTCCTCTTAATGATGTTATTAGTTGTAAGTTAGTTTTAGGTAGCGTTAATTTTTATCTGTTTGTTTTTTATATCCCACCTAATGTAAAAGCAGAAGAGTTGGAGCTTTTTCTGAATGTGTTCTCTTCTCGGACTTTGCTCTTAATCTGGGTACGCATATTATTATATTAGGTGACTTTAATGTCCCCCTATTTTCAAATGGAGATCGATATGACAGAAGGTCGCTGTGCCTTTATGGTCTTGCTGATATTCTTAACGTTGTTCAATATATACAGTTTTAAACGGTAGCGGTCGCCTTCTTGACTTGATTTTCTCAAATATTGAATGTAATACTGTAAGAAATGACGTTCCGCTTGTCACACAGGATTTCTACCATCCATGTTTGCTCATATATTTCAACATTAATGGCGCTAAAGTGAAGAATTTTGAGGTAAGCTATTCCAATTCTCCGCAACTCAATTTTCGAACAGCAAATTTTCCTTTAATGTACAACCTTTTTGCCATGCATGCATTCTGCATACTACAGTTCCAGCAAAGATAAATTTTAAACAACGTTTTCAAAAGAAAAAGCACATAAAAACTATATAAAATTTGGTATGGAATGTTGCCGATCTGAGTTTGTGAGACTGCGACGATTAATAAAAATACAGATTCGTGAACGTTATCTGTCCTTTGTCAGGGAAGTCGAGCGAAATATAGCAACCGATCCTAAAAGTTTCTGGTCAAAGGACCAGAAACTCCCACCCGGAGTATCATAGCTAATACCTTAGTGTTATAAAAGTATAACACTAAGAAAAGTCACTCTAGAATACTCGGGTTAATGGTTCACGATGGTATTAGCTATGATACTCCGGGTGGGATTGTTGATGCGTTCACAGATTTTTTTAAGAGTGTGTATGTGGATTCTGATCTCCCTTCGGAGGTGATTTCGGATGACTTTGGTATTTACTCCGATCAAATTACACTGCCGCATATTGATGAGGATATGATTATAAAAGCTACGAAGAGGCTTAAGCCAAAGTTAACTGCTGGAACTGATGGAATTCCGTCACTTATTGTTAAAGATTGTATCGGTGCCTTGGCTGCCCCTTTATTGCATATTTACAGAAGCATGCTTGCGTCTTGCCGTTTCCCTGATATATGGAAGGATGCCAGTGCTGAAGAAGGGTGATAACAACTTGATATCGAATTACCGTGCCATATCGATACTCTGCAATTTCTCTAAGCTATTCGAGATAATTATCCATGAATATCTTTCTCAGCGGTTGGGAAGAAAATTGGCTAGTGACCAACATGGTTTTATTGCCGGAAGATCATGTACGACGAATTTGGCTGTTTTATCACACCAGACATGTGTTGCCATTGACAACGAGCGCAGCTGGACGTTATCTATACTGATTTCCAAAAGGCCTTTGACCGGATAGACCACTATGTTCTCCTCTCGAAGCTCTGAACGTGCGGATTGTCAGTTCCATTTGTGAATCTGGTTCAGTCCTATCTTATGAGTAGATCGCAGTTTGTTGAGTATGAAGGTCTTAAATCTTACAGATTTACTCCCAAATCCGGGGTGCCCCAGGGATCTAACCTTGGTCCGCTACTCTTTTTAATATTCATAGTGTCTCTAGGCTTGCATTTGCAGACGATCTTAAGTTATTCGCTGTGGTGGATTCTTTGAGTGATTGCGAAGTGTTGCAAGAGAATTTGAATATCGTGAATGACTGGTGTGGAATTAATAAATTATTATTATCCAAATGTTGCGTGTCAACGTTTCATAGAATTAAGAACCCAATTCTATAAGATAAATAACGATACACTGAAGCGCGTGTCCGAAGTCACTGATTTGGGTGTTGACTTCGATACCAAATTCACATTTGCACCACATTATTCCTCTATGATTCGGTCGGCCTCTAGAGCGCTTGGTTTTGTGTTGCGGAATGGTGGAGACTTTGGTGTATCCACTTTGAAACTCCTCTATTATGCATTTGTTCGCAGCAGATTGGAGTTTGCTTCATTGATTTGGAATCCTATGTACGATTGCTATGTTGGAGATGTGGAGTCTGTGCAGAGGCGATTTCTAAAGTACTTGGCTTATAGAGAGGATGGCATTTATCCTGCAAGGGGTTCAAGTCATCAAGACTTATTGAACAGACACGGTATGCGTTCTCTTAATCTACGCAGAGATATAAACTCCGTTAAGTTTTTATAGAATTTAATTCACAACACAACAGACTGCGAGTATTTGCTGTCTATGTTGGATTTTCATATTCCGCGTCCTGGAGCCAGGAGTCGTCCTACTTTCAGATTGAGCACGCCCAACTCTAATGTTCTTAGTCAAAGTCCAGTTTTTTGTATGTGTAATTGTTATAATTCAGTTTCTAGTAGTTCTGAAGCTGATCTGTTCAGTGATTCCATTGGACAAATAATCCAAACGTTTAATGCTTAGTTTTTATTTTTTTTTGTGATTTGTGAATATTGATTTCCTCTTTCTTCTCTTTTAAGAGAATTCTTAATTTTCTTAAATTTAATTTATTTTTAATTAAAGTATCTTATTACTTAGTTTTAGGTATATGTATTATTTTGAATATATTTATAATTTTTATTTCCTGTTAGTGGGCCAATGGCCTGTTGGATGAATAAATATTATTATTATTGTTATTATTTTTTATTTAAATCTGGAACAGGTGTGTCTGTATATTTCTAATAAGATTTTTCTGTTCTTAAAAGGAGTGTTGATTAAAAAAACTTAGCTTTAGTTAAAATTTAAAAATAAACTATCATTTTTCATAATAACTGCGCTTACCTGACCTCAGCGTAAATATAATTTACGCTGCTGATGTGTACTACTTCCACTTGCTTCTTCCATATTAAAGTATGAGATATTATATATTATTTTATTAAAAAAACAATATTTTACGGTACCTACCCATTTATTTTTGATAAAATAGGTAGGTACAGGGGCTTCAATTATATCAGAATGGGATTCTCCTGCTTCTGATGCAGTTTCTGTCACAGAACTGGTTGAACCCTTGTTGGGTTCTAATGAAACTGGCTCTGGAGTTGCCAGGAATAGATTTAACAATTATACTTTGAGACCTAAAATATGTATTAATTCAATATATCAAAATATTAAAAAGCCTTTCTAAAGGATACCTTTTGATTAGGGACCCCATATTAGCGGTTGAAACAGTGGACTCCATAATAGTTTTTTCTAAGAATAGCTGAGCAATCCTAAAAATGGATATAAATGCGGTTAATGCACATACCTACTTAGCTAGTTTAATTTTATCCAAAAAATAATAATAACAGAACTTACTTAGGATATTCTTTCGGTATTGGAGGTGTTCCAAAAACAGATGAGTCCACAGACCTAACATCTGTGATTGAGTCAGAGCTAGAAGAATATAAATTATTATTACAATATAATAAATATAATTATAAATATTTTTTACCTAGTGGATGCATCATCCAAAAATAAAACACCTTCACACCGTCGAGGATTTGCACCCTTTCTAACGAATCTTGCTCACTTAGATTTCGTTGCCAGATCCTCTGGGAAAAAATGATCCGAGCATAACCATGGATTTTTTGGCAAAAGTGGTCCTTTAGCAATGCCAACTAAAGAAAACCAGAGTTTTCGTTTATCCGGTTCCTGAGGAAACCTAATTTAAAAAATACAATATAAGTACCTAATGTAAAAAGGGTATAATCAGCCTTATACTCCAGAGCTAGGGAGGTAATATCCTACGTAGATTTACCACTTACTTCTTTAATGCTGCTTTGAATTACTAAGCGGTTACATTGTTGGGCGTAAATGAACCAACATTATTTTCAGAAAGTATCTGTTTGCTTTTGTTACTAATAATTTAATAGAAATAAAAATTCAAAATGTAACAAATTTATCATATAGAACAAACCCCGCCACTGTGTAAACTAACACCAAACACAAACAAATTTCCAAACATAACCACACTTACCTGTGAAAAGTTAAATCTGGAAATAAACTATCCACGTTTCCACAAACTACACAACCAAAAACCATAGTTATTCAATAAATATTTAAAGTTTAAAAAAACACACACAAGAATATCGCAAAACAGGAAAATACTTCAAAAAACGATGAAAAGCGCTAATGACATGAGTGTTTCTCAACGTCAACGTCGCAAATTATAATTTCATTCATAACGCCGTGTTCTGTCGTATAAGAAGCGTAAAGTGGTAAACGATGTTGCCGTAGTGCGCTTTTATTTTACTATGAGAATAATTCCTAAAATAAAATAATTATCCCGTTTTGTACAATTTAATCTTAAAATGAACTAATTTATAACCTAAGTATAGTAATAAAAATTTTTATTAACATCCTAGTTACAAATAATTATTTACATCGCTCATTTTTTATTTGTTGTGACAAAAATTTAAAGATATTCCAAATACATTTTTAAGTCTGGCAATGCTTGTATTAGGATAAATAGAGGAAGGGACGATGTTGGCTAACCCTGAAAACGTAAACAATGTGGTCTCCTGTGTTATTAAGGTCTTTGGTCCCATCCAAATTGAACGTAGCTGATGACGCCACACGAGGCGACAAAGATACCGATTTTAATATTGGGGGGTCGATGGTTTAAAGGTCCGGAATTTTTGTCTTTACCACCATTATTCTGGCCTCAGGGAAATGAATGGATGATGAAAGTGATGAGGCACCAGAGTTAGACATTCGAACAAAGAAGCCGATAATATAAAGCAATAAACATCGTTTCAACAAACTAATAATACGACATTATCATGAAAAGAACAAACATGCCGGCTTACAGCTAGTACTGAATGAGATTAGACAACGTTATTGGATTTTACAAGCAAGGAAAGCTATAATAGGTGTAATTAATGAATGTAATTTTTGCAAAATCCGAAAATCAAAACCAAAAGGTCCCATAATGGGTAACTTACCTGTTGAACGACTTCAAAAACCTCCAAGAGCCTTTTACTACACTGGTATTGACTATTTTGGACCAATGGAAGTTTCCATAGGAAGAAGAAGGAAAAAAAATATGGTGTTCTCTTCACATGTCTTTCGATCCGCGCTATCCATATAGAAATTGCTGACACCTTAAATACTGAATCAGCACTGCTAGCAATTCGCAGATTTATTGGCCGAAGAGGACAACCACTAGTCATATGGAGTGATAATGGAACAAATCTCACGTCAGCGAATAAAGCATTAATAGAAGCTCAAAAACATATTGATTCAAATTATTTGGAAAAGAAACTAGTCGCAGAACAAATACAATGGAAATTTTTACCTCCAGCAAGTCCCCACATGAGTGGAGCGTGGGAGCGAATGATAAAAACCGTTAAACAAACTTTGAAAATAATTTTAAAAGAACAGGTGCCCAAATTTGAAGAATTGAGAACACTCATGATCGAAGTCGAACATACTGTGAATAGTAGACCGCTAACATGTATCAAATAATGATACGGTTATGGAAAGCATTACTCCCAACCATTTTTTGATTGGAACATTCAAAACCAGTAGGCATATTTCCCGGAAAAGTAGGTCTTCGCAAACAATGGAGATATTCACAACAACTAGCGGAACAGTTTTGGAATAGATGGGTGAAAGAATATCTGCCAACACTATTAACTCGGTCAAAGTGGTTAAGTGAACAGCGACATATAAAAATTGGAGATATCGTGGTAGTAGCTGATAATCAGTTGCCCAGAAATAACTGGCCTTTGGGAAGAATAAGTAATATTTATCCTGGCAAAGATTGCAAATTTCGGGTAGTGAATGTTCAAACAAAAACTGGAGTGTACAAACGACCCGTTACCAAAATATGCCCCACCGATTTATTGGAAGACACTAGTTTAAGGGGGGAGAAATGTTAGATTTTGTTAGACTCTGTATATTGTGTTAACTGGTTTTGAGATATATATATATAAAAATGTTTCTTTTTTCTTAGCCTTTTGTTGAAAAACAACAGTAAAATTTTTTTAATAATTTGGGGTATAGGCTATATCTTGGATTTATTAGTGAAGATTCCTTTTTGAAAAAATAAAATTACAATTATATTCGAATATAAGCCAAATAAAATGTACAGTTTTCCCTTAATTTAAAGACTCAACTTAGCATATCTAAGGTAACAACAGTGTAGAATAACTTGTACAAAACAAACCACAGCTAATATTATGTCGTTTTCTGTATTTTGTAGCCCTGAAGATGAAAATAAATATTTTCGAAAGCTTGGCATATAGCAAAAAAGAGTATTACTAATAAATCCAAGATATAGCCTATACCCCAAATTATTAAAAAAATTTTACTATATATATATACATACCAATCGTATGATACGACGCCCAGAGCGCTACATTGCTCGGATGATACGACGCCATTTTGGAGATACGACGCCCGACCTCGGGCGTTGGAAAAATTCACGTGTATATTCTTGATATGTTGTTCTATAGGCCCCTACCAACCCATAGACGAATATATAGAAACACATGGACATTATATGTGGAAATAGTTCAAGAGAAAAACGTGTAGGTGGCGCGTCGTTAAATACGTATATAGTGTTTTATACGCACCGCATGATAGGAAGCCCACATCATATTGCGTATGATGCGACGCCCGAAAGCCTGGCAACAACGTAAGGCATAACTTTTATTATTTGAATAAAGAAATTAAATCGTATTTGTACATTTATTTGCTTATATTCAACATACCGGGTTACGACAGAAAGTTGAAACAAGAAGATAGATATTTGGAACTTAAATATTCCGTTTTCCAGAAAAATTATTAATCGACATAGCATCTAAGTTATCAGAAATGCTATCGAAATTAGACTTTTAAATGATACGCCTGGTACAAGTAAGATTTTTACATTGTACGAATCATTTAGGGTACTATACAGCAACTTTTAATACCTAAATTTAGAATTGACGGATTTGATATATGATAAAAAATGCAATGTTTTAACTAGTTTGTATAGCAAATATATAAACTTCGAATAAAATTAAAAGCTAAATTCGTATCAATTCTTTCATGGTTTTTTAAATGCACACATATAATTTATAAAGGGCAGTTCTTCTAAAAATTTGACACTCAGTAAAATGTTGAAATACTTTTAATTAAAAAAAGCTGTCATTATGAAAACAGCCCACTCAGTATTCCTGAACTACATTCAAAATTTCAAGAGTCTGTTTATCCCAGTCATGAAATGGATAAAATTTTCCGGAGACCTGTTTTGGATTAAAAAAAATCAAAATAAATAATTTATTCAAAAAGAGTTGAGGGAATGGGTTAATACTAAATACTCCAAAAAGGAGGGGCAATCCAAACGTATAATAATATATAGGGTATTCCATTTGCAATCAGAAAGTTCGTTTCAACTGCCGGTATAACCGGAAGTCGTACTACTATTATTACTTTTCCCAAAACTTCTAATCTACCGGCAATCACCCTGTATATATCATGTCGTGAAAAAATAGACAGAATAATATGAAGAATAAAAAAGATCAGTTGAGTAACGTCTTGTCAAATAAAGGACTTGATATTTAAATAAACATTCATAAAATCCACAATTATAATAATCCCAAACAAAATGATCCTATAAATATAAAAATGTAATTAATATCCTATGCTCCACTTCAAATTAAATTTGATAGATTTCTGGAAATGATTCTGAAACATTACCTATTGTCAAAAAATCGACATTTTTGTTTTAACTTTTGAATTCCAAAAAACTTTTGTCGTATCGAAAAATAAATTATTACATCACAGAAGGCGAAATTCAGCTACCTATACGACACGACGCGACCCCCATACACTCTAAAGAGCTTCCAAGGCCCGACTTGTGCGCCTAGAAGGATTAGGAGAATACATTTTTGACAGGAACGTTTTTGTTACTACAGTGGGGAAATACTAGTTTATTATGATTCCCATGATTTGAGAAGAACAACTATACGCAGCTCGTTTTATTATATTATATTACGCATATTTTACGATTGCTATTTCAAACAATCCATGTTTATGATTATAATAAA
The DNA here is from genome assembly GCA_911728435.2 of Apoderus coryli. NCBI lineage: Eukaryota > Metazoa > Arthropoda > Insecta > Coleoptera > Attelabidae > Apoderus > Apoderus coryli. The sequence goes on along the minus strand of OU452206.1, from coordinate 926,188 downwards.
TTTATTTTGAACTTGGCGGACAAAGATAAAATAGGTTAGCAATTTTAAAATGTTACTTCTATTCAATAAATATACACTGTGTCCAAGATAAGAATGGGATAGCATTGGAATCTTGGAAACGGTAGGAGTTACAATATCGGTTAAATTAGAGAAAACTTGTACAATTTAAACACAGTTTAAATGGTGTTCTTAAAAGTAAAGTGACTTTAGCCCTTTTCGAGAATTTTTGAAAAAACTATTTTTTGCGATTTTTATTTATTTCAGCCATTACTTTTACAGATATAAAAAAATCGAAAGCACTTCCTCATTGTTACTTTTTGAGGAGAATAAGTTAGAGTTTACAAATTGTCACTACGGCGTTTCGTTTTCGAAAAACCATCATTAACTTCGTTTTTTAAAATACGGCCCTGGATTTTTTATTGTTAAATTTAAAGCCATTTTCAATTCAAAAATAGGTGGTATATCACACGTAATGGTTTAAACAAGTTTTCAGTATTTTTAGCTGTTATTTAAAGTTATTCAAGAAAAATCGCCATCGTTTGGCACTCAATTTGCGTAAAACATTCATCTGAGAAAGGCGTTTTTTTAATAACCTCAAAAAGCACAAAAATTTCACCTAAATTTAAAAAGCCGCGCACAGAATAAAATATTGTACTGAGACAGAAATAAATTGTAAAATAATAATAAATAATTGTGAGTAACGACGAAACAATGTTTTTGGTAAACCTACTACTCTGCATTCAGTCAGCAGTGGCAAACCATGGCGATTTTTCTTGAAGAAGTTTAAATAACAGCTAAAAATACTACTACGTGTTTACATCATTACGTGTGAAATACCACCCATATTTGAATTGAAACCATTTTCAATTCAAATAAATTCAATTTTACAATAAAAAATCCAGGGGCGTATTTAAAAAAACGAAGTTGACGATGGTTTTTCAAAATCGAAAAGTCGTATTGCAAATTTGTAAACGCTATCTTATTCGTCTCAAAAATTAACAATGAGAAAGTGCTTTTTTTGATATCGGTAAAAATAATGTCAGAAATAAATAAAAACTAAAATCGCAAAAAATAGTTTATTCAAAAATTTTCGAAAACGGCTAAAGTTAAAGTTTACTTTTGAAAATATCATTTAAAAGGTGTTTAAAAACGAATCTTGACGATTAACAAATCAAAAACAAATCTTCAAAATGTGGGGCTAATACTCCTCATACACAAGTCATATCTTTTATGGATAATGTTAACAGCATTATAAATATGAGTATTAGAAACGGAATTGATACAATGTCTAAAATTTGCTTTCAATTCTGCAATATTCCGGGGTGTCCCGTTAAATAAACAAACAAAGTTTATAGTGATAACTAAAATTTTTCTGAGTACGCTACTGTACTCTACGTATAAGTCCCCCCTAACTTTTATTAAAACTATTTTTAAAGAAAATATCTAAGAAAAAAAAAATGGCAAATAATGCAAATCACCCTATAGAGTGATTAGTTTCTGGTATGTATACTACTTAAATGAGCCTGATTGGTACAAATGATTTAAAACAAAAAGGTATTTTCTCTGATCTTGTCTCTAGATGGCGTCTGTACATGTTGCTTTGAGAAGATGCAGATTTTAATTTTGCCTGAATTTTATTAAGGGTTGTCAGTACTCAAATTACTTTATTTTTGGCTCAAAATACGATTTTCTATTACTCAGACCTGATTTTTTGATATTTGTTTAAAAACCTAGAAGGCTCATATCAAAAATGGTTTTTAATAAACAAAACACGATTTGGTTAGTTTGGGAGCGGATATTTTTAATTTGGTTGATTAGTTCAGTAAAAAGTATTTATTTATATTTTGGTTAATTTTGTGTAGTCTGAATTTAACTAACAGTGTTTTGTTTATTAAAATATTTAACATGATTTCACTCATTTGAAAGAAATATCAAAAAATCAGGTCTATAGCTGCTAATAGTATTGTTTTATTTGAGAAAATCAGGTTGCACTCATATAACTGGCAATAAACTTTGGTTACTAATTGTGAATCTGTATACTTGCATATAGTTTTTGCAGAATATGTGGCGTATTAGATCTACCATTAAAGAAAAAATCATTTTTAATACAGTAAAACGACGTGTCTTGCTAGACTCACCCTGTATGTATATTAAAACACAACATTCATATGCCACTTTTTTGAAGGAACCCGAAGATCTGATAAATATGTCCTGAATATACATAATGCTGGAGAATCATTTATTTTTGCAGATAAAAACATAAACAATAAAGTGAAAATATTATTTTTTTAATGGCCTACTGAATTAGATAAAGTACAGGGTATCCCATTTCGAAACTTTTATTGGATATCTCCGTAATTATTAGTGCTACCAAAATATAATATAGATGTCATGTGCTTGCTCTCTTTGAGTCATACTTAAAATGGTAAATTAAAATTTGAAAATTTTGTCACAATTATATTTTAACAAAAATATTCCATCACAAGTAAAATTCAGTCTTTCTACTGATTCCTAATTTATAAAATTTCAACACTCTACCATCGGTATTGTACGAAATATACAAAATTGGCTGATTGACATTTAGTTGTTTAGTTTTTTAATAGTGAATAATTAAAACCAAAAATATAATTTCTATTAAATAGCAGTTATTGATTTGAATTTATAAATTAAGAAGCAAATAAATAAAGCCCAAAGTAAACCTCTTCTCTTATCTTTTTATTATTGTGACAATTTTCGCCCGCAAGAGATCGGCGGAAAATAAAAGTGTGAATTTCAAAATAACCCTATATTATCTTAGTTAAAAGAGACAAAGGAAAATGTTTTATGCAAAAATTTCTTTACAACGAATGTTGAATTATCTGCCGATATCAGAGTGAGTATAGTGGGTCAGGTAAAAAAATTATCGGACCTAACCCCGTTTTTTTGAACTGGGACAACCTGTATATTTGATTCTAAGAAGATATAATTTTAAGTTATCTTTTCAAAAATATAGCACCCCATGATATTGGTTTTCTATGCGATTTATTTCAACTGTATTATTTTAAACCACAGTTAGTAGTCAATGAAACAAAAGCTAATATCCTAGAAACAAAACTATGTTGATATTAAAACGAAATAAAAGATTCAGATAAAGCTATTGAGGTATTGGGATTTTAAGGCATTCATGATGATCAAGTTGCTCACAAGTTAAGATGACTTCTTTATAAATTTTATTTTCCAACACTCCCCAAAGAAAAAAAATCTGGAGGTGTTAGATGTGGAGATTGTGCTGGCCACCTTATAGGTCCGTGTGTTCTTATCCAACGGTTTCTAAAGTGAGTATGTAATTACTCTCTTATTCGAAGAGCGTTATGGGTCGAGGCGTCATCGGTGAAAGTAAATCTCTCGTACTTCATTTAAGGGAACATAATCAAGGATATTGAAAAAGTTTGATTAGACTATATCCAGATATCTATCTGCATTTAAATAAATAATAATAATGAAACGTAATTTATTGGTACAAAACTCCAAAAGGCCATTGACCGAAGTCTTTCAGCCTAGCATTTAAATTTTCTTCAAACCAGTTACAAAATTCTATCATCCCACATCATCAAATATTGGGTAATACAAACATAATAAGGTAAATATTTATTGGACCTCAAAATTCTTTGCACCTTAGATTTTTAAATTCCAATTTTAACTGACCCCGTATACTCATTCTGAAATGCGCAGATTATTCAACAATCATTATAAACAAACTTTTATATAAAACATTTTTCTATATCTCTTTTAGCTAACACATTTTTTTATTTTCCCCCGTATCTCTGCGAGATCAAATTTTGATCTTTCAATTATAAGTTTAAACCAAAAAGAACACAGGACATCATCTATATTACTTTCTTGAGATTTTTTTTTAAGTAATTGAAGGAAACCAAATTTCTATAAACGAAAGTAGTTATCGAGGATAAATTTGAAAATTTGTAAAACGAATGAGTGAATTGACGGTGCAGTGTGTCTTCAAAATGAAGAATTTTGAATGAATTAAATTATTCGAAAATAATTTGAAAAATAGATTTCAAAGCAAATAGAGAAACGAAAACAATACAAGAATCTTTCATGACATAATATAATAGAGGTTCACTGAACATCGAATCTGTAATGGAGAGAAAAGAGTAAATCCCTTATAATTTATTTATGTGACTTTAATAAAACTTGTATGATTAAAATGATATTTCTGCATGGAAGCAGATTATTTCCTTTAAAAACACTTACAATTACATAATATTTTTGTTGTTTCGCAAGTTAAAGGACTCCCGTTATATTAGGAGTACTATATGATGCCCATGTGTGTATGTCGTATAATATAGATTCTACCGCTTTAATGATGCCCGTTAATGTTGTCACTAAAATGTGATAGAGGCAACGTTGTCGGGCGTTATTGAATATGTAAAATATATACAATATATACAAACGGGCTTCATATAGTTGTACATACATAGCGGGCGTTCGGAAAACTGGAAAATATCAAAACTTTGTATATTGTTTAAAGCTACCCCTCCCAGGTTGCCTCGACTAAACAAATTAAATCAAACCGTTATATACAAAATACAATGCCCCTGGCCCTCTACAAGTGCCGGGCGTCTGAGTGCCCATAGTGTGTACTGGGCTTCCTAAAGGTAGATAGGTACGTATATATATATAGATAACTTAGTGTCTTGGGTTGATCAGCAAATATTTTTGATTAAAACTCTTTTACGTTATGCCAAGCTTTCGATATATTTTTATATCTTCCTCGGGGCTACAAATATAAAAGTAAGCTAAGTATAAATATTTATAAAATTTAAAAATATGCCACGAAATTGTTTTCATTTGTTTAAAAATATGTTTACCTTAGTATACGCGGTAAGTTTTACATTAGTAAAAATAATATAAATTGTAAATTAAAGAACATTATTATATAAATTTTTGTAAACTTTGCAAAATAATAATTAACATTTAACATTTTTGAGTTAATTGAATTTTTTTTGTGATTGACACTGACATGTTTATTCAAAAATATTTTGTTTAGTTAATTTGTGGTAAATTGTTTTTTAAGTGAAATGTCAAGTTTTTTAATTAGGTTAGAAAGTAGATTCAAAAGAAATATTACTGTCATCATGGGTGTTATTATTAATAGTAAATAAATATGAATATATATTACTGATTTCATTAGAGTCTTTCTTTTTGTTTAACGTATTTTCGGTATTATACGTTTCAAACATTTCAATGAAAAGTCTTTTATTTTGATTTTGTTCACAGGCAAGGATTTTTACATTATTTAAGTCTGGAAAATGATTTGTATTGATACAATGTTCAGCCAATGCACAAGTTTTTTTGTTAAGTCGAATATCACTTTTATGTTGGGTAATTCTATCTTTAAAAACTCGGGAAGTTTGTCCGATATATACTTGGTTACAGTCTGAACATGGTATATTATAAACTACGTTAGATTTTTTCAAAATGGAGTCTTGATCTTTAGTTTTTGTATATAAATTGTTAATCGTTTTTGATGACTTGCTGACAATTTTTAAATTTGGAAGATCTTTTTTTATAATTTTAGTTATTTTTGGGGTTATAAATTTTATATTTGGAAAAGAAATATAAGAAATTTCGTTGTTAATATTAGAATCATGATTGTTTCTAACTTGAACATTTGTATTCTGATTTTCTGGTGTATTATATAATAATTTTTGTAGTAGTTTTCGTGGATATGAATTATCGAGTAGAATATTAAACAATTTTTTGTAGTTCTCTTCTTTGAATTGAGGATGACAAATTTTGTTAATTCTGTTTTTTAACCCTAATACCAAATTTATTTTCATTTTTTGTGTGTGGTATGAATAATAATTTATGTATCTTCCCGAGTTTTTAAAGATAGAATTACCCAACATAAAAGTGATATTCGACTTAACAAAAAAACTTGTGCATTGGCTGAACATTGTATCAATACAAATCATTTTCCAGACTTAAATAATGTAAAAATCCTTGCCTGTGAACAAAATCAAAATAAAAGACTTTTCATTGAAATGTTTGAAACGTATAATACCGAAAATACGTTAAACAAAAAGAAAGACTCTAATGAAATCAGTAATATATATTCATATTTATTTACTATTAATAATAACACCCATGATGACAGTAATATTTCTTTTGAATCTACTTTCTAACCTAATTAAAAAACTTGACATTTCACTTAAAAAACAATTCACCACAAATAAACAAAATATTTTTGAATAAACATGTCAGTGTCAATCACAAAAAAAATTCAATTAACTCAAAAATGTTAAATGTTAATTATTATTTTGCAAAGTTTACAAAAATTTATATAATAATGTTCTTTAATTTACAATTTATATTATTTTTACTAATGTAAAACTTACCGCGTATACTAAGGTAAACATATTTTTAAATTTTATAAATATTTATACTTAGCTTACTTTTATATTTGTAGCCCCGAGGAAGATATAAAAATATATCGAAAGCTTGGCATAACGTAAAAGAGTTTTAATCAAAAATATTTGCTGATCAACCCAAGACACTAAGTTATCTATTAACTAGTCAGCAAAGACTACCACTCAACTTATATATATATATATATATATAGATAACTTTGTGTCTTGGGTTGATCAGTAAATATTTTTGATTAAAACTCTTTTACGTTATGCCAAGCTTTCGATATATTTTTATATCTTCCTCGGGGCTACAAATATAAGAGTAAGCTAAGTATAAATATATATAAAATTTAAAAATATGTTTACCTTAGTATACGCGGCAAGTTTTACATTGGTAAAAATAATATAAATTGTAAATTAAAGAACATTAATATAAAAATTTTTGTCAACTTTGTAAAATAATGATTAACATTTAACATTTTTAAGTTAATTGAATTTTTTTTTGTGATTGACACTGACATGTTTATTCAAAAATATTTTGTTTAGTTTATTTGTGGTAAATTATTTTTTAAGTGAAATGTTAAGTTTTTTAATTAGGTTAGAAAGTAGATTCAAAAGAAATATTACTGTCATCATGGGTGTTATTATTAATAGTAAATAAATATGAATATATATTACTGATTTCATTCGAGGCTTTCTTTTTGTTTAACGTATTTTCGGTATTATACGTTTCAAACATTTCAATGAAAAGTCTTTTATTTTGATTTTGTTCACAGGCAAGGGTTTTTACATTATTTAAGTCTGGAAAATGGTTTGTATTGATACAATGTTCAGCCAATGCACAAGTTTTTTTGTTAAGTCGAATATCACTTTTATGTTGGGTAATTCTATCTTTAAAAACTCGGGAAGTTTGTCCGATATATACTTTGTTACAGTCTGAACATGGTATATTATAAACTACGTTAGATTTTTTTAAAATGGAGTCTTGATCTTTAGTTTTTGTATATAAATTGTTAATCGTTTTTTATGACTTGCTGACAATTTTTAAATTTGGAAGATCTTTTTTTATAATTTTAGTTATTTTTGGGGTTATAAATTTTATATTTGGAAAAGAAATATAAGAAATTTCGTTATTAACCCATTATTACCTAGCGTGCCATATATGGAACGCATATTTTCTAATATTTTATAAACAAATATTTCAAATATTCAAACATAAATGTTTGCAAACAGCAATATATGACGTTACATTAATTGTTGACTAACCAATAACATTAAAATTGGCGCCAAATATTTGTATGCACTACAAGTTACAACTTCAGTTGTAAACAGATGTTCGGTAGAACTGAATGTGAAAATGAGCCAACATAAACCGTTAGTATTATTTCAAAAAATTTGACTAAAATAAATGCTTGTGCTAGTCTATAAATATCTCAATACTCTTAAGGCAACATATTTATCATAAGAATAATAATTATTTGTTGTTTTAGGTTATTTTTTATATGTTTATATTTACTGTACCATATATGGAACACTAGGATAATAAGGTACGTTTTTTTTTTAGGTTAACAGTGCAACAAATGGCTGATATGTTAGAATCCGATGATTTTTGGGCAAGTGATCCAGTGGATAAAGTTTATATTGCACCCCCCGAAGTAAATATTTTGTCTGATGAGGACTCCGGTGATGAAGATACCGGCGGCATGCTAGATAATTTATCTAGTAAGCAATTGCAAGCAGAAGCTGAAGCTGTAACAGTTAGTGGGAGGAGAATAGTATCTGATGCTGTACAGAATTTGAGCCCAACCATTGAAGCACCGGTTGAAATAGACCCTACGCCGGATTTTGATATAGGTATGTCAGATGATGAAGATAACCTACCTCTGAGTTATTTTGTAAAGAATCAAGAAAAACCTGTCTTGTCTTGGAAGAAAAATAAAGATATAGTAGAAAAAGACGACATATTTCCTGACCAAGACTATTCCGCTTATGGTGAAAAGAATGCTGTAGAATTAAAAAGAATGCTGTAGAATTATTAGAATTATTCTTAGACGATGAGGTTATAAACTTTCTTGTCGATGAAAGCAATAAATATGCGTTATTTATAAATTGTGCATGTTAATAATTACCGGGTCGGATTTAAAGGCAAAAAATGGTGGTGGTCAATTTTCACATGGCTGATTGACGTTTGCATCCAAAATGCCTGGGTTCTAAGCAGAAAAACTGGCCGCAAAACAACGCAGATTCAGTTTAGACGGGAAATTGTTCAGTGCTATTTAACTAAATATCAAGTGCTCCCTAAATCTGCTGGACGATCATCTGCTACGGGTGGTAATAGTAGAGTCCATGACTTTATTCGATTTGACCGCACCGACCATTTTGTTGAGTATATCTCAGATTCAAAAAGAAGACGATGTGCAGGTGATATACACGGTCCCAAAGCAAGTGCCGTTCGAACGCAGTGCAAGTAATGCGACGTAGGTCTTTGCATTGCATGTTTTGTTCAATTTCACCGAAAAAAAAATTAAATATTAAAACATATATCTATTCTTATATTGTTTAATGTAAAATATTTTAAACTTTTCTACAATAAACGTTTTTCTTTTTGTATAACATTTTTTTTTATTTAATCATAAATACGTACCCCATATGCCTAACGTACCATATATGGTACACCACTTTACTGACATTCTATGACTCACCCAAGTAAAAAACAAATGGTAATAGTTTTAAAGGATAAAGTTTAGTGCAATTATGTCAAAAATTTTACTTATTTCAGAAAAAAAATAATTCAGGCATTAATGGGTTAATATTAGAATCATGGTTGTTTCTAACTTGAACATTTGTATTCTGATTTTCTGGTGTATTATATTCACAATTGAGGAAGAAAAAGACAGATTTGTACCGTTCTTAGATTACTAAAGTACTAAGAAACCCAGAAAACCAAATCATTTTAGATTGGTATAGGAAACCTACTAATACAGGTAGATACATAAATTATTATTCATACCACACACAAAAAATGAAAATAAATTTGGTATTAGGTTAAAAAACAGAATTAACAAAATTTGTCATCCTCAATTCAAAGAAGAGAACTACAAAAAATTGTTTAATATTCTACTCGATAATTCATATCCACGAAAACTACTACAAAAATTATTATATAATACACCAGAAAATCAGAATACAAATGTTCAAGTTAGAAACAAGCATGATTCTAATATTAATTTCTTATATTTCTTATATTTCTTTTCCAAATATAAAATTTATAACCCCAAAAATATCTAAAATTATAAAAAAAGATCTTCCAAATTTAAAAATTGTCAGCAAGTCATCAAAAACGATTAACAATTTATATACAAAAACTAAAGATCAAGACTCCATTTTAAAAAAATCTAACGTAGCTTATAATATACCATGTTCAGACTGTAACCAAGTATATATCGGACAAACTTCCCGAGTTTTTAAAGATAGAATTACCCAACATAAAAGTGATATTCGACTTAACAAAAAAAATTGTGCATTGGCTGAACATTGTATCAATACAAATCATTTTCCAGACTTAAATAATGTAAAAATCCTTGCCTGTGAACAAAATCAAAATAAAAGACTTTTCATTGAAATGTTTGAAACGTATAATACCGAAAATACGTTAAACAAAAAGAAAGACTCGAATGAAATCAGGAATATATATTCATATTTATTTACTATTAATAATAACACCCATGATGACAGTAATATTTCTTTTGAATCTACTTTCTAACCTAATTAAAAAACTTGACATTTCACTTAAAAAACAATTCACCACAAATAAACAAAATATTTTTGAATAAACATGTCAGTGTCAATCACAAAAAAAAATCAATTAACTTAAAAATGTTAAATGTTAATCATTATTTTACAAAGTTGACAAAAATTTTTATATTAATGTTCTTTAATTTACAATTTATATTATTTTTACCAATGTAAACTTGCCGCGTATACTAAGGTAAACATATTTTTAAATTTTATATATATTTATACTTAGCTTACTCTTATATTTGTAGCCCCGACGAAGATATAAAAATATATCGAAAGCTTGGCATAACGTAAAAGAGTTTTAATCAAAAATATTTGCTGATCAACCCAAGACACAAAGTTATCTATTAACTAGTCAGCAAAGACTACCACTCAACTTATATATATATATATATATATATATAAATAAATCCGCATATCTATTTTGATTCCTTTCACATTGGAACCTTTCTACATCCCCTAGAAGGAGTGGGTTTAGAAGAAAACTATCCGCGTATATTGGATAACCCGCCGATATGTGGCGCAACTGACTACTTTTGATGTCTAAATTGTAAAAATTGAAATATACATTTTTTCACATATAGCATCTTTTTGTATCTTTACAAAAGAAGGTTTTCTTGATTCCCGGCTGTATATTTCCTTTCATAATCCGCACAATTTTGTGTCCAATTTTCAATATATTTTTCATTTTACAAACTATTTTGAGTCTGGCGTTGTTGCCAAGTGATACACATTTCTGTTAAGATTAAATATTCATACATGATACGTTTTTAACTCTATTTACAGTATATTTGTATTTTTTGGTAAAAATGATTATATCTTTAAAAATTAAGCATTAAATTTGCAAATGTACAGTGTGGTCAATTTATCTTGATATCATTTTGATTATTTGATGTATTTTTTTATTTTCAAAGATAGAATGCACAACGAAAAATGTATTGTAGGGTATCTTGCTAAGTTTTTTGCTAGTAGAAAACCAAAATACTGTCATTTTGGAACAGATACGAACACAAGTGCGTTTTTTTAACACGCAGAATATTGAATGCTCGTTAAAGACTGTGGTTTATTCTGATTTTATTGATATATGACACTTTATGTATTGTATCAGTAGTTTTGCAAAAAATGACCGAAATGTTAGCACTCAGGCCTATGGAATGATAAACGTCAGTTTGAGACACATTTTGTTGTAATAATTGTACGTCAGGTTATATGAACTCAAAATAGTATGCCGTATCAAACGGCATGATTACTAGGGTGGGCCGAAAATATGGATTTTTAAATTTATTTTCGGAATTGTGAAAAAAAGTTGTATTTTGTTATTACAAAGTAAAAGTTAATAAAACGTTTTTTGATTGAAGTGCATCTTCTGTCCCCTACCATAACCGAAATTTATAAAAATGTCTGAAATTCAAAATTTTGTATTTCGAAATGGAATAGCTCGAAAGTGCTTGCTTTGGATATGTTAATCAAAACATGTATGTAAACTTTTTGACTATCAGTTCATATTCTACCCCCTACCGGCCCTACAACCTTAGAAAAAAAAATAACGACCTTTTTGATCGAACGAGGTTAAGTAGCAAATGAGCTGCTGAGTTTTCCTGGATTCTGGTTCGCTAAGCCCGCCGAACAATGACCTTAAGATATTGCGAGGCAAATTTTGTTAAGGTATCTCTGATCAGTACTTATGTCGCAAATATTTACTTCTGGTAATTTGCAGTCAATAATTTCATATTTTATAACTGGTAAATTTTCACAGTGGGCTGTAAGCTTTCCCAGTCGCACTGAAATCGCCTTAGGACCCGTTGTTTGTCCATCATTATGGTGAAAAATATGTCTTTTTTAAGGGTAGCTCATTGCCATGAAGCTGACAGACGACTCGTTTGAAAGGATGTCCTAACTTTGATTCAAGTTGAGCTATGACTCCATTTTTTGATTCGGTGTTGACCTGTACGAATTCAACTATACGTCGACAGATATCTTTTGCTGATCCAGAAGAAGGCATTGTGTGACCCAGAAACACAGAACCTGGCTCTTGCACCAAAGAAGCATGTTTTTCCACTAACGTTCTTCTGTGAAGCCTGCCATCTATTTTTTCAAAAGACAATGTTTCATCTTTTCACCCGTCAAGGTAAATGGAATTTATTGCTTGCCCGGATTTTGAAAACTGTATGCAAAATTTCATTTCTTAAACTCTCTCTAGCTCTTTATAATTTGTTTGTATCTATTACTTGCACTGACCATTTTTTTTATTACAAAGGCAACATCTTGTAAAATAGGCGATGCAACTGCTACACCAGATCTGTCTGACAAACCATATCTGTCAAACATTTAAGCGGGAGTAGGTAGTTTATTTCTACTTTTAGAATTGATCTAAAGTTTGTAAAATATATTTCCCAAGCTGCATTGAAGTTAAACAAATTAGAAGCTAACGTTTTACTGTTGATAGTGTTCGTCTTCGAATAAATATTTTGTCGTTTTGCGTGACTATAAACTCGTAAACAATTCTTTCCTCCCTTGCATTTTTTCAAATCTTCTAGCGTTGTTTGTTAATTTTTTGGCTTGCTTTTTTGGATCAATACCCCCTATAAATATGTTTCTTGAACTCCTCTGCTCTTGGAGAAAGTAACGTTCTTTTAACGGTAGCTGTCAGAACAACCCTACGATGGACAAATAACATTTTAAAGTAAAATAACAAAAATCGTACGTCGTTACAAAAGCTTTAAATATCTATCGTGTTGTGTTTTGATCACTTGCAAAACACGTTCATGGATTACTGTAGGATTTGCCGCTTTCTCCCACAAACTTAGAACCTTGTCAGCTAGTATATTAGACATTTGGGAAACTATTGCCTCTTTTCCACAGTGCGGTGGTTATAGACTAAGCCTTATCCATAAAAAGCACTTTAACAAATCTTCTTGGGTAGGAAGAGTATTATCTTTTAAATCTGAAGGTGATCCCACTAACGGACACTCGGTGCATCGTCTTGGGTAACAAGTTTTTGAGAAACTCATAACTCTAATATACTTCAAAGAAAAACATCTCATCTAACAACTGAAGACTGAATAGAAATACAATAATCACTTGCTTATGAGCAGCCGTCGATATCACGATCCGCTGCTATTAATCGTTTTCAGGCTAGCTGTTTATAACACATATTATGAAGGTTTTAAATTTCTATAAAAGTAGCGATGAGTTTTTTATAGAAATTTAAAAACTTCATAATATGTGTTATAAACAGCTAGTAGTGATGAGTTTTTTTTTCAAATACTAAAGTATATCTTCCGGAAAAATAAACCAAAAAGAACATTACAAGCTTATCTTTAAGGGCTGGTAGGCGACATAAGACAGATTACAATAAAAAAAACCGTTAATAAAATATTTTTTGTAACAACAAAAGGCATCTTTTGTGCCCTATTCCAAAACGAAATTCCAAAAATTAAAAAAAAAATGATTTTTCGGCCCACCCTAATGTATACTATATAAATATACAGTTTGTTTCAGATGGCGCATTATTTTGATACCAAATATCTTACATGGAATCAAAATAGTGCAGCACATGAAACAAAATATATATTAGAACCAAAATAGTGGGCCGTATCAAACGACATGTATATTATTTCAATATAAATTTCGTTTTGTATGACGCATTATTTTGATTCCAAATATCTTACATGGAATCGAAATAGTGTAGCACATGAAATAAAATGTATATTGGAATCAAAATAGTGTACCTTATCAAACGACATGTATATTCTGTCAATATACATTTCGTTTTATTTGACGCATTATTTTCATTCCAAATATCTTACATGGAATCAAAATAGTGCAGCACATGAAACGAAATGTATATTGGAATCAAAATAGTGTGCCGTATCAAACGACATGTATACTCTCGCAATATACATTTTGTTTTATATGACGCATTATTTTGATTCCAAATAACTTACATGGAACCAAAACAGTGCCGCACATGAAACTAAATGTATATTGGAATCAAAATAGTGTGCCGTATCAAACGACATGTATACTCTCGCAATATACATTTTGTTTTATATGACGCATTATTTTGATTCCAAATAACTTACATGGAACCAAAATAGTGCAGCACATGACACGAAATGTATATTGGAATCAAAATAGTGTACCTTATCAAACGACATGTATATTCTGTCAATATACATTTCGTTTTATTTGACGCATTATTTTCATTCCAAATATCTTACATGGAATCAAAATAGTGCAGCACATGAAACGAAATGTATATTGGAATCAAAATAGTGTGCCGTATCAAACGACATGTATACTCTCGCAATATACATTTTGTTTTATATGACGCATTATTTTGATTCCAAATAACTTACATGGAACCAAAACAGTGCCGCACATGAAACGAAATGTATATTGGAATCAAAATAGTGTGCCGTATCAAACGACATGTATACTCTCGCAATATACATTTTGTTTTATATGACGCATTATTTTGATTCCAAATAACTTACATGGAACCAAAATAGTGCAGCACATGACACGAAATGTATATTGGAATCAAAATAGTGTACCTTATCAAACGACATGTATATTCTGTCAATATACATTTCGTTTTATTTGACGCATTATTTTCATTCCAAATATCTTACATGGAATCAAAATAGTGCAGCACATGAAACGAAATGTATATTGGAATCAAAATAGTGTGCCGTATCAAACGACATGTATACTCTCGCAATATACATTTTGTTTTATATGACGCATTATTTTGATTCCAAATAACTTACATGGAACCAAAACAGTGCCGCACATGAAACGAAATGTATATTGGAATCAAAATAGTGTGCCGTATCAAACGACATGTATACTCTCGCAATATACATTTTGTTTTATATGACGCATTATTTTGATTCCAAATAACTTACATGGAACCAAAATAGTGCAGCACATGACACGAAATGTATATTGGAATCAAAATAGTGTGCCGTATCAAACGACATGTATACTCTCGCAATATACATTTTGTTTTATATGACGCATTATTTTGATTCCAAATAACTTACATGGAACCAAAATAGTGCAGCACATGACACGAAATGTATATTGGAATCAAAATAGTGTGCCGTATCAAACGACATGTATACTCTCGCAATATACATTTTGTTTTATATGACGCATTATTTTGATTCCAAATAACTTACATGGAACCAAAATAGTGCAGCACATGACACGAAATGTATATTGGAATCAAAATAGTGTACCTTATCAAACGACATGTATATTCTGTCAATATACATTTCGTTTTATTTGACGCATTATTTTCATTCCAAATATCTTACATGGAATCAAAATAGTGCAGCACATGAAACGAAATGTATATTGGAATCAAAATAGTGTGCCGTATCAAACGACATGTATACTCTCGCAATATACATTTTGTTTTATATGACGCATTATTTTGATTCCAAATAACTTACATGGAACCAAAACAGTGCCGCACATGAAACGAAATGTATATTGGAATCAAAATAGTGTGCCGTATCAAACGACATGTATACTCTCGCAATATACATTTTGTTTTATATGACGCATTATTTTGATTCCAAATAACTTACATGGAACCAAAATAGTGCCGCACATGAAACGAAATGTATATTGGAATCAAAATAGTGTGCCGTATCAAACGACATGTATACTCTCGCAATATACATTTTGTTTTATATGACGCATTATTTTGATTCCAAATAACTTACATGGAACCAAAACAGTGCCGCACATGAAACGAAATGTATATTGGAATCAAAATAGTGTGCCGTATCAAACGACATGTATACTCTCGCAATATACATTTTGTTTTATATGACGCATTATTTTGATTCCAAATAACTTACATGGAACCAAAACAGTGCCGCACATGAAACGAAATGTATATTGGAATCAAAATAGTGTGCCGTATCAAACGACATGTATACTCTCGCAATATACATTTTGTTTTATATGACGCATTATTTTGATTCCAAATAACTTACATGGAACCAAAATAGTGCAGCACATGACACGAAATGTATATTGGAATCAAAATAGTGTACCTTATCAAACGACATGTATATTCTGTCAATATACATTTCGTTTTATTTGACGCATTATTTTCATTCCAAATATCTTACATGGAATCAAAATAGTGCAGCACATGAAACGAAATGTATATTGGAATCAAAATAGTGTGCCGTATCAAACGACATGTATACTCTCGCAATATACATTTTGTTTTATATGACGCATTATTTTGATTCCAAATAACTTACATGGAACCAAAACAGTGCCGCACATGAAACGAAATGTATATTGGAATCAAAATAGTGTGCCGTATCAAACGACATGTATACTCTCGCAATATACATTTTGTTTTATATGACGCATTATTTTGATTCCAAATAACTTACATGGAACCAAAATAGTGCAGCACATGACACGAAATGTATATTGGAATCAAAATAGTGTGCCGTATCAAACGACATGTATACTCTCGCAATATACATTTTGTTTTATATGACGCATTATTTTGATTCCAAATAACTTACATGGAACCAAAATAGTGCAGCACATGACACGAAATGTATATTGGAATCAAAATAGTGTGCCGTATCAAACGACATGTATACTCTCGCAATATACATTTTGTTTTATATGACGCATTATTTTGATTCCAAATAACTTACATGGAACCAAAATAGTGCAGCACATGACACGAAATGTATATTGGAATCAAAATAGTGTACCTTATCAAACGACATGTATATTCTGTCAATATACATTTCGTTTTATCTGACGCATTATTTTCATTCCAAATATCTTACATGGAATCAAAATAGTGCAGCACATGAAACGAAATGTATATTGGAATCAAAATAGTGTGCCGTATCAAACGACATGTATACTCTCGCAATATACATTTTGTTTTATATGACGCATTATTTTGATTCCAAATAACTTACATGGAACCAAAACAGTGCCGCACATGAAACGAAATGTATATTGGAATCAAAATAGTGTGCCGTATCAAACGACATGTATACTCTCGCAATATACATTTTGTTTTATATGACGCATTATTTTGATTCCAAATAACTTACATGGAACCAAAATAGTGCAGCACATGACACGAAATGTATATTGGAATCAAAATAGTGTGCCGTATCAAACGACATGTATACTCTCGCAATATACATTTTGTTTTATATGACGCATTATTTTGATTCCAAATAACTTACATGGAACCAAAATAGTGCAGCACATGACACGAAATATATATTGGAATCAAAATAGTGTGCCGTATCAAACGACATGTATACTCTCGCAATATACATTTTGTTTTATATGACGCATTATTTTGATTCCAAATAACTTACATGGAACCAAAATAGTGCAGCACATGACACGAAATGTATATTGGAATCAAAATAGTGTGCCGTATCAAACGACATGTATACTCTCGCAATATACATTTTGTTTTATATGACGCATTATTTTGATTCCAAATAACTTACATGGAACCAAAATAGTGCAGCACATGACACGAAATGTATATTGGAATCAAAATAGTGTGCCGTATCAAACGACATGTATACTCTCGCAATATACATTTTGTTTTATATGACGCATTATTTTGATTCCAAATAACTTACATGGAACCAAAATAGTGCAGCACATGACACGAAATGTATATTGGAATCAAAATAGTGTGCCGTATCAAACGACATGTATACTCTCGCAATATACATTTTGTTTTATATGACGCATTATTTTGATTCCAAATAACTTACATGGAACCAAAATAGTGCAGCACATGACACGAAATGTATATTGGAATCAAAATAGTGTGCCGTATCAAACGACATGTATACTCTCTCAATATACATTTTGTTTTATATGACGCATTATTTTGATTCCAAATAACTTACATGGAACCAAAATAGTGCAGCACATGACACGAAATGTATATTGGAATCAAAATAGTGTACCTTATCAAACGACATGTATATTCTGTCAATATACATTTCGTTTTATTTGACGCATTATTTTCATTCCAAATATCTTACATGGAATCAAAATAGTGCAGCACATGAAACGAAATGTATATTGGAATCAAAATAGTGTGCCGTATCAAACGACATGTATACTCTCGCAATATACATTTTGTTTTATATGACGCATTATTTTGATTCCAAATAACTTACATGGAACCAAAACAGTGCCGCACATGAAACGAAATGTATATTGGAATCAAAATAGTGTGCCGTATCAAACGACATGTATACTCTCGCAATATACATTTTGTTTTATATGACGCATTATTTTGATTCCAAATAACTTACATGGAACCAAAATAGTGCAGCACATGACACGAAATGTATATTGGAATCAAAATAGTGTGCCGTATCAAACGACATGTATACTCTCGCAATATACATTTTGTTTTATATGACGCATTATTTTGATTCCAAATAACTTACATGGAACCAAAATAGTGCAGCACATGACACGAAATATATATTGGAATCAAAATAGTGTGCCGTATCAAACGACATGTATACTCTCGCAATATACATTTTGTTTTATATGACGCATTATTTTGATTCCAAATAACTTACATGGAACCAAAATAGTGCAGCACATGACACGAAATGTATATTGGAATCAAAATAGTGTGCCGTATCAAACGACATGTATACTCTCGCAATATACATTTTGTTTTATATGACGCATTATTTTGATTCCAAATAACTTACATGGAACCAAAATAGTGCAGCACATGACACGAAATGTATATTGGAATCAAAATAGTGTGCCGTATCAAACGACATGTATACTCTCGCAATATACATTTTGTTTTATATGACGCATTATTTTGATTCCAAATAACTTACATGGAACCAAAATAGTGCAGCACATGACACGAAATGTATATTGGAATCAAAATAGTGTGCCGTATCAAACGACATGTATACTCTTGCAATATACATTTTGTTTTATATGACGCATTATTTTGATTCCAAATAACTTACATGGAACCAAAATAGTGCAGCACATGACACGAAATGTATATTGGAATCAAAATAGTGTGCCGTATCAAACGACATGTATACTCTCGCAATATACATTTTGTTTTATATGACGCATTATTTTGATTCCAAATAACTTACATGGAACCAAAACAGTGCCGCACATGAAACGAAATGTATATTGGAATCAAAATAGTGTGCCGTATCAAACGACATGTATACTCTCGCAATATACATTTTGTTTTATATGACGCATTATTTTGATTCCAAATAACTTACATGGAACCAAAACAGTGCCGCACATGAAACGAAATGTATATTGGAATCAAAATAGTGTGCCGTATCAAACGACATGTATACTCTCGCAATATACATTTTGTTTTATATGACGCATTATTTTGATTCCAAATAACTTACATGGAACCAAAACAGTGCCGCACATGAAACGAAATGTATATTGGAATCAAAATAGTGTGCCGTATCAAACGACATGTATACTCTCGCAATATACATTTTGTTTTATATGACGCATTATTTTGATTCCAAATAACTTACATGGAACCAAAATAGTGCAGCACATGACACGAAATGTATATTGGAATCAAAATAGTGTGCCGTATCAAACGACATGTATACTCTCTCAATATACATTTTGTTTTATATGACGCATTATTTTGATTCCAACTACCTTACATGGAAAGAAAATAGTGCCGCACATGAAACGAAATGTATATTGGAATCCAAATAGTGTGCCGTATCAAACGTTGTATACTCTCTCAATATACATTGCGTTTTATATGACGCATTATTTTGATTCCAAATAACTTACATGGAACCAAAATAGGGCCTCATATAAAACGAAATGTATAATCTGTCAATATACATTTCATTTTACATGACGTACTATTTTGATTTCATTTATGTAAAATATGCATTTTGATTTTTATACGCATTATTTTGATTCCACGTATTCAACTAAAGAAATTTCTAAATTAGGTAATGGGAAATATTTTAAAGGGTTATTTTGCAGCAAAAAATAAGCAAAGCTAGAGCCCATTAAGGTTAGGGAAAAAGTTGTTTTTATTTAATAACTCGACTATGGAAGAATTTGGAAGAATTAAATGTAACAGTTAACTTCTAATAAAATGTGAGTTGCTGGTAGTTTTCATAATACTTATTCGAACTACTATAGCGTCTCCTAAAATTGACATGTAACTAACTAAAATTCCTAAAAGAGCTCATCTCAATTATTAGAAGTCATAGTACTTTATATAATTTAATATTGTGTACAATAGTAAATGAAATAAAGTAAACGTCTACATATGCTATTCATGTCATAAAGAGTAGGGAAATAAGGAACACGTTCAAGGTTTTTGATTTACTTTAGTCAATATATCATCCCCGGGGTGGTATTGGAGCGTGCATATTGGTGATAGGGATGAAGCTTCCACATATATAATTTTTATAATGTTTTAATTATAATCTGAAAACTAAGCGTTTTTTTGCGAGAAAAGTTGACTGAGATATCATCGCTAAAAATGTGCCAGTTTTTTTAGTTCGTTTACTTTAACATCATTGTTATTTACACATTTGACAAGACGATAGGTTTTTACTCAAGTTAACTTGTTAATAATAAATAGATAATATTTTCGCATTTTTAACGATTAATTATAATTAATGAGTAGAGCCTTTGGTGTAGGTAGACTAATTTGAACAAAACGTTTTATAAACCTTCACCACAACACTTTTTTAAAACTCTACGAATTAATTATTATAGTAAAATAATCGAGGTCTTTCGTTTCACAAAATTATAATTTTAGTAGGTATCTATATTTGAGGATTTTGTTAAATAAATAGATACGGAATTAAATATTTTCGTACATTTGGTTCTAGCTCTTTAATCATTTTCTCAATAATATCTCATCCTCTAATATAATAAAATTTAAATATTTCTAATAAAAAAAATACATATCTATGTACATAATATCAAATAGGCACAAGATATAGTGTAATTAATTCATTTCAAAAGCAATAGAGTTTTACAGAACTGTGAAAATATTTATGTATTGTTATCAGATTAACTTGAAATACTTTGAGTGAAACTTAATTATCTAGTAAAAAGTTACAATTAAAACTATTTCATAGTGAACATCAGAAAATAAAAAAAAAATGACTAAACTTGTTGAAGACACCATGTGAACGGATAGTATAAATTTATTTTATTTAGTTTTAATTAATTCTCAATACCTATACCTATGTCTGCTCAGATAAAAGATACGAGCAAAAAACAACCAAAAAATAGTATTTTCCTAGTTTTTAAATTGTTTTAGAATATTTTTGCATAAAAAAATATGGAAAATTAGTTTCTCTACAAAAAGTTTCCTATTAGCTATACCTGAATTTTTCTTACTTTTCGAATTATAATAATTATTGTATTTCAACCCTATCTCCAGTATGCAGATTTATTATAGGAACTGAGAATTGATAAAAAATTGTATTTCTTATAATTTTAAAGGAATCAAAATAACGCGTAATATTGTATTGTAGAGTATATTTTTTTGTTTATAAGGAGCACTGTATTGAATCCTTTATTTCAACCACAGTTACAAAACATGACAACACTGTTGTTGTATATAACTTACAATATTACGCGTTATTCTGATTCCTTTAAAATTATAAGAAATAAAATTTTTTATCAATTCTCAGTTCCTATAATAAATCTGCATACTAGAGATAGGGTTGAAATACAATAATTATTATAATTCGAAAAGTAAGAAAAATTCAGGTATAGCTAATAGGAAACTTTTTGTAGAGAAACTAATTTTCCATATTTTTTGATGCAAAAAATATTCTAAAACAATTTAAAAACTAGGAAAATACTATTTTTTGGTTGTTTTTGACTCGTATCTTTCATCTGAGCAGACATAGGTATAGGTATTGATAATTAATTAAAACTAAATAAATGAAATTTATAATATCCGTTCACATGGTGTCTTCAACAAGTTTAGTCTTTTTTTTTTTATTTTCTGGTGTTCACTATGGAATAGTTTTAATTATTATCTACTTTTTACTAGATAATTAAGTTTCACTCAAAGTATTTCAAGTTAATCTGATAACAATACATAAATAATGATAAATCAAAATTCGTCTTCTCCACAAATAAATCTCTTTATTTTGTTAAAAATTGTGTCATTACATTATACAACCATACATGTTTCGAGACATAATATTCTCATCCTCAGTGGTTAATATTAGGGGGGGTAAAATTTCTTTTTATTGAATACAGAAGTTATTTAATTGTCAATGGGGGGTTTTTGATTCATTTGTAGAAAAATTTTTTATATTAATTTTTCTGTATTTTATATCGATTCATAACATTATAATCATCTTAATTATTATTGATAAATTGTATCAATAAATTTATTTTTGTTGTAACATTTCAACTTTTTGGTTTTATTTTTTGGTTTATTTCTTCTTGTACTCATTTTATTTGAAATTTGAAAAATTGTGTGTCTATAACTGAAAACTATGCAAATGGCGATTATGGCATAGTTTTCAGTTATAGACACACAATTTTTCAAATTTCAAATAAAATGAGTACAACAAGAAATAAACCAAAAAATAAAACCAAAAAGTTGAAATGTTACAACAAAAGTAAATTTATTGATACAATTTATCAATAATAATTACGATGATTATAATGTTATCAATCGATATAAAATACAGAAAAATTAATATAAAAAATTTTTCTACAAATGAATCAACAACCCCCCATTGACAATTAAATAACTTCTGTATTCAATAAAAAGAAATTTTACCCCCGTAATATTAACCACTGAGGATGAGAATATTATGTCTCGAAACATGTATGGTTGTATAATGTAATTACACAATTTTTAACAAAATAAAGAGATTTATTTGTGGAGAAGACGAATTTTGATTTATCATTAAATGATAAACTCCACGCACCATGGACTATTACTATAATAATACATAAATATTTTCACAGTTCTGTAAAACTCTATTGCTTTTTAAATGAATTTATTATACTATATCTTTAATATTATGTACAGAGATATGTCTTTTTTTATTAGAAATATTTAAATTTTGTTATATTAGAGGATGAGATATTATTGAGAATGTGATTATAGAGCTAGAACCAAATGTATGAAAATATTTAATTCCGTACTTAAAATCCTCCAAAAATATAGATACCTACTAAAATTATAATTTTGTGAAACGAAAGACCTCGATTATTTTACTATAATAATTAATTCGTAGAGTTTTAAAGAAGTGGTGAAGGTTTATAAAACGTTTTGTTCAAATTAGTCTACCTACACCAAAGGCTCTACTCATTAATTATAATTAATTGTTAA
Organism: Apoderus coryli; assembly: GCA_911728435.2. Lineage (NCBI taxonomy): Eukaryota > Metazoa > Arthropoda > Insecta > Coleoptera > Attelabidae > Apoderus > Apoderus coryli. The sequence goes on along the minus strand of OU452206.1, from coordinate 902,554 downwards.
AAAAACTATCACAATTTACTTGCGAAAATATTATCTATTTATTATTAACAAGTTAACTTGAGTAAAAACATATGGTCTTGTCAAATGTGTAAATAACAATTATGTTAAAGTAAACGAGCTACAAAAACTGGCACATTTTTGGCGATGATATCTCAGTCAACTTTTGTCGCAAAAAACGCTTAGTTTTCAGATTATAATTAAAACATTATAAAAATTATGTATGTTGAATTTTCATCCCTATCACCGATATGCACGCTCCAATACCACCCCGGGGATGATATATTGACTAAAGTAAATCAAAAACCTTGAACGTGTTCCTTATTTCCCTACTTTTTATGACATAAATAGCATATTATGTAGATGTTTGCTTGATTTCGTTTACTATTGTAGACAATATTAAATTATATAAAGCACTATGACTTATAATAATTGAGATGAGCTCTTTTAGGAATTTTAATTAGTTACATGCCAATTTTAGGAGACGCTATAGTAGTTCAAATAAGTATTATGAAAACTACCAGCAACTCACATTTTATTAGCAGTTAACTGCTACATTTCATTCTTCCATAGTCGAGTTATTAAATAAAAACAACTTTTTCCCTAAACTTAAAGGGCTCTAGCTTTGCTTATTTTTTCTGAAAAATAACCCTTTAAAATATTACCCATTACCTAATTTAGCAATTTCTTTAGTTGAATACGTGGAATCAAAATAATGCGAATAAAAATCAAAATGCATATTTTACATAAATGAAATCAAAATAGTACGTCATGTAAAATGAAATGTATATTGACAGATTATACATTTCGTTTTATATGAGGCCCTATTTTGGTTCCATGTAAGTTATTTGGAATCAAAATAACGCGTCATATAAAACTAAATGTCTATTGAGAGAGTATACATGTCGTTTGATACGGCACACTATTTTGATTCCAATATACATTTCGTTTCATGTGAGGCACTATTTTGTTTCCATGTAAGATAGTTGGAATCAAAATAATGCGTCATATAAAACTAAATGTATATTGAGAGAGTATACATGTCGTTTGATACGGCACACTATTTTGATTCCAATATACATTTCGTTTCATGTGAGGCACTATTTTGTTTCCATGTAAGATAGTTGGAATCAAAATAATGCGTCATATAAAACTAAATGTATATTGAGAGAGTATACATGTCGTTTGATACGGCACCCTATTTTGATTCCAATATACATTTCGTTTCATGTGAGTCACTATTTTGTTTCCATGTAAGATAGTTGGAATCAAAATAATGCGTCATATAAAACTAAATGTATATTGAGAGAGTATACATGTCGTTTGATACGGCACAGTATTTTGATTCCAATATACTTTTGTTTCATGTGCTGCACTATTTTGATTCCATGTAAGATATTTGGATTCAAAATAATGCGCCATCTGAAACTGTTAATATAGTATACATTAGGGTGGGCCGAAAAATCATGTTTTTTTAATTTTTGAAATTTCGTTTTGGAATAGTGCACAAAAGATGCCTTTTGTTGTTGCAAAAAATATTTTTATTAACGGTTTTTTTATTGTAATCTGTCTTCTGTCCCCTACCAGCCCTTAAAGATAAGCTTGTAATGTTATTTTTGGTTTATTTTTCCTGATGATCTACTTTAGTATTTGAAAAAAATCTCATCACTACTTTTATAGAAATTTAAAAACTTCATAATATGTGTTATAAACATAGCCTGAATACGAGTAATAGCAGCGGATCGTGGTATCGACGGCTGCTCATAAGCAAGTGATTATTGTATTTCTATTCAGTTTTCAGTTGTTAGATGAGATGTTTTTCTTTGAAGTATGATATAAAAACTTGTTACCCAAAACGAAGCATCGAGTGTCCGTTAGTGGGACCACCTTCAGATTTAAAAGATAATACTCTTCCTACCCAAGAAGATTTGTTAAAGTGCTTTTTATGGATAAGGTTGAGTCTATAACCACCGCACTTTGGCAAAGAGGCAATAGTTTCCCAAATTTCTAATATACTAGCTGACAAGCTTCTAAGTTTGTGGGAGAAAGCGGCAATTCCTACAGTAACCCGTAAACGTGTTTTGCAAGTGATCAAAACACAACACGATAGATATTTAAAGCTTTTGTAACGACGTACGATTTTTGTTATTTTACTTTAAAATGTTATTTGTCCATCGTACAGTTGTCCTTACAGGTGCCGTTAAAAGAACGTTACTTTCTCCGAGAGCAGAGAAGTTCAAGAAACATATTTATAGGGGGTATTGATCCAAAAAAGCAAACCAAACAATTAACAAACAACGCTAGAAGATTTGAAAAAATGCAAGGAGGAAAGAATCGTTTACGAGTTTATAGTCACGGAAAACGACAAAATATTTCTTCGAAGACGAACACTATCAACAGTAAAACGTTAGCTTCTAATTGGTTTAACTTCAATGCAGCTTGGGAAATATATTTTACAAACTTATAGAGCAATTCTAAAAATAGAACTAAACTACCTACTCCCGCTTAAATGTTTGACAGATATGGTTTGTTAGACAGATCTGGTGCAGCAGTTGCATCGCCTATTTTACAAGATGTTGCCTTTGTAATAAAAAAAATGTTTAGTGCAAATAATAGATACAAATAAATGATAAAGAGCTAGAGAGAATTTAAGAAATAAAATTTTGCATACAGTATTCAAAATCCAGGCAAGCAATAAATTCAATTTACTTTGACGGGCGAAAACATGAAACATTGTCTTTTGAAAAAATAGATGGCAGGCTTCACAGAAGAACGTTAGTGGAAGAACATGTTTTTTTGGTGCAAGAGCCAGGTTCTGTGTTTCTGGGTCACACAATACCTTCTTCCGGATCAGCAAAAGATATCTGTCGAAGTATAGTTGAATTCGTACAGGAAAGGGTATATGACTTACTAGTTGTGGCTTGTGATGGCACAGTAGTCAACACCGAATCAAAAAATGGAGTCATAGCTCAACTTGAATCAAAGTTAGGACATCCTTTAAAACGAGTCGTCTGTCAGCGTCATGGCAATGAGCTACCTTTAAGACATATTTTTCACCATAATGATGAACAAACAACGGGTCCTAAGGCGATTTTAGTTCGACTGGGAAAGCTTACAGCCCACTGTGAAAATTTACCAGTTATAAAATATGAAATTATTGACTGCAAATTACCAGAAGTAAATATTTGCGACATAAGTACTGATCAGAGATACCTTAACAAAATTTGCCTCGCAATATCTTAAGTCATTGTTCGGCGGGCTTAGCGAACCAGAATCCAGGAAAACTCAGCAGCTCATTTGCTACTTAACCTCGTTCGATCAAAAAGGTCGTTATTTTTTTTTCTAAGGTTGTAGGGCCGGTAGGGGGTAGAATATGAACTGATAGTAAAAAAGTTTACATACATGTTTTGATTAACATATCCAAAGCAAGCACTTTCGAGCTATTCCATATCGAAATACAAAATTTTGAATTTCAGACATTTTTATAAATTTAGGTTACGGTAGGGGACAGAAGATGCACTTCAATCAAAAAACGTTTTATTAACTTTTTCTTTGTAATAACAAAATACAACTTTTTTTCACAATTCCGAAAATAAATTTAAAAATCCATATTTTCGGCCCACCCTAGTAATCATGCCGTTTGATACGGCATACTATTTTGATTTCATATAACCTGACGTACAATTATTAGAACAAAATGTGTCTCAAACTGACGTTTATCATTCCATAGGCCTGAGTGCTAAAATTTCGGTCATTTTTTGCAAATTAATCGAAAATTACTGATACAATACATAAAGTGTCATATATCAATAAAATCAGAATAAACCACAGTCTTTAATGAGCATTCAATAATCTGCTTGTTAAAAAAACGAACTTGTCCTCGTATCTGTTCCAAATTGACAGTCTTTTGGTTTTCTACTAGCAAAAAACTTAGCAAGATACCCTACAATACATTTTACGTTCTGCATTCTATCTTTGAAAATAAAAAAAATACATCAAATAATCAAAATGATATCAAGATAAATTAACCACACTGTACATTTGCAAATTTAATGCTTAATTTTTAAAGATATAATCATTTTTACCAAAAAATACAAATATACTGTAAATAGGGTTAAAAACGTATCATGTATGAATATTTAATCTTAATAGAAATGTATATCACTTGGCAACAACGCCAGACTCAAAATAGTTTGTAAAATGAAAAATATATTGAAAATTGGACACAAAATTGTGCGGATTATGAAAGGAAATATACAACCTGGAATCAAGGAAACCTTATTTTGTAAAGATACAAAAAGATGCTATATGTGAAAAAATGTATATTTCAATTTTTACAATTTAGACATCAAAAGTAGTCAGTTGCGCCACATATCGGCGGGTTATCCAATATACGCGGATAGTTTTCTTCTAAACCCACTCCTTCTAGGGGATGTAGAAAGGTTCCAATGTGAAAGGAATCAAAATAGATATGCGGATTTATTTATATATATATATATATATATATATATATATATATAAAGAAAAATGAAATAAACTAACTTGTACGAATCAAAAAAATCTCGTGACACAAGCTGGATTTGAACCAACATCTCCCAATTGCCGGTCAGGTGTTTTAACCAATTAAACTATCGTGGCACATGAATGAAACTTCTTTAATTCGTACATGCCCTGCTTCCTATGTGCTGTGCTACGCCTCGACCTTTTAATTCAAAGGCAACATAGACTACACACTGCCATAATGCAATGTTATTTCTCTTTTGCTCATCGCAAATAAATATAAATAAACAAACAAACAAAGATATTCAACTAAGTTGACAGAGTATAGTATATCACCGATATACAAAGAAAAATGAAATAAACTAACTTGTACGAATCAAAAAAATCTCGTGACACAAGCTGGATTTGAACCAACATCTCCCAATTGCCGGTCAGGTGTTTTAACCAATTAAACTATCGTGGCACATGAATGAAACTTCTTTAATTCGTACATGCCCTGCTTCCTATGTGCTGTGCTACGCCTCGACCTTTTAATTCAAAGGCAACATAGACTACACACTGCCATAATGCAATGTTATTTCTCTTTTGCTCATCGCAAATAAATATAAATAAACAAACAAACAAAGATATTCAACTAAGTTGACAGAGTATAGTATATCACCGATATACAAAGAAAAATGAAATAAACTAACTTGTACGAATCAAAAAAATCTCGTGACACAAGCTGGATTTGAACCAACATCTCCCAATTGCCGGTCAGGTGTTTTAACCAATTAAACTATAGTTTAATATATAGTTTATATATAGTTTAATATATAGTTATATAGTAAACTATAGTTTAATATATAGTTTAATTGGTTAAAACACCTGACCGGCAATTGGGAGATGTTGGTTCAAATCCAGCTTGTGTCACGAGATTTTTTTGATTCGTACAAGTTAGTTTATTTCATTTTTCTTTGTATATCGGTGATATACTATACTCTGTCAACTTAGTTGAATATCTTTGTTTGTTTGTTTATTTATATTTATTTGCGATGAGCAAAAGAGAAATAACATTGCATTATGGCAGTGTGTAGTCTATGTTGCCTTTGAATTAAAAGGTCGAGGCGTAGCACAGCACATAGGAAGCAGGGCATGTACGAATTAAAGAAGTTTCATTCATGTGCCACGATAGTTTAATTGGTTAAAACACCTGACCGGCAATTGGGAGATGTTGGTTCAAATCCAGCTTGTGTCACGAGATTTTTTTGATTCGTACAAGTTAGTTTATTTCATTTTTCTTTGTATATCGGTGATATACTATACTCTGTCAACTTAGTTGAATATCTTTGTTTGTTTGTATATATATATATATATATATATATACATCTTGAGACTTTACTGCGTCTTTACATATTCCAACCTTATGGCGTCCCCTGGAAGGGCTATAGTTAGAGCAAATCTGATTCAAGTATATTAATCAGCGAATTTTTTTATCGGGGGAAACGGATTTTCGTATTGATTGGAGCAACTTTTAATATACAAATTTTTAGGTCGTGCTATCATTACTAGCTCCTTTCATCTTGCTATCATTATCAACTCCAAAATATATTTTTTCCTCGTTTTTACGGATATTGCAGCGTCCCACAGTGCTGCCGCATCGTTATTTTCCCTCTTTTTCGAGGGATTTTAAATTAGTAGACCTATAAATTAACACGATTGTATATAATACTGCGTCCTTCAAGAAAATATATTATATATAATGAAAACCTACATAACATGCATACAATATTGCATCCGTTCATGTTTCGACATGTCAATGAACAATGTTTTTTCTAAGTTATTTTTTGCTGATATGTTACGGCGCCCCAAAAATATATATTTAAATTGAGGTTATGTTTAGTCTAGGTTAGCCTTATTCAATTATTTACTTACTTACGTACTTTGCTGCATCAATTTGTTAAATATATTATATATTATAGCCAACATAACATATTCTACACATAATACTACATCCGTTCTAAAAATAGAATAGTTTTTTTATAAGGGTTTTTTTTTTTATAAAATGCAAACAATCCCTACTATACTACTTTTAAATTTGAAATTTGTTGTATTTAACATGTTCCAGCTACATACACTCTTGCGTCCAAATATAAATTGATAGATTAGGTTTAGCATAGGTTAAAGTTATTCAATTATTGGCATGCTTTGCTGCGTCTCTTTGTTAGATATATTGTATACAATAACCAAAATATCATATTCCACATAGAATACTGCATCCGTTCTAAAAATAGGTTAGTTTTTATATCATTTTTTTTTTGTTACTAAACTTTAAAAAATTCAAAATTCTTAGGTTAGGTTTAGCTTGGGTTAGAGTTATTTAATTATTTGCATACTTTGTTGCATCCATTTGTTAGATATATTGTATACTATAACCAACATAAAATATTCTACATATGTTGCTGCATCCGTTCTAAAAATAGAATAGTTTGTTATTAAGTTTTTTCTTACTAAACTGCAACAATCCCTACCATACTTTTAAATTTGCGATTACTCTGCATTTAACATGTTCCGACTGCATACACTCTTGCGTCCGATTAAAAATTCTTAGGTTGGGTTTAGCTAGGGTTAGAGTTATTACATAATTTGCATACTTTGTTGCATCCATTTGTTATATATGGTGTATACTATAACCAACATAACATATTCTACATATACTACTGCATCCATTCTAAAAATAGAATAGTTTTTTATGAAGTATTTTCTTACTAAACTGCAACAATCCCTACCATACTTTTAAGTTTGCGATTAGTCTGCATTTAACATGTTCCACCTGCATACACTCTTGCGTCCAAATAAAAATTCTTAGGTTGGGTTTAGCTTGGGTTAGAGTTATTTAATTGTTTGCATACTTTGTTGCATCCATTTGTTAGATATATTGTATACTATAACGAACATAAAATATTCTACATATGATAATGGATCCGTTCTAATTGAATAGTTTTTTTATCAAGTTTTTTCTTATTAAACTGCAACAATCCCTACTATACATTTAAATTTGAGTGTGGTGTCAATTTAACATGTACCACCTCCATACACTCTTGCGTCCAATTAAAAATTCTTAGGTTAGGTTTAGCTTGGGTTAGACTTATTTAATTATTTGCATACTTTGCTGCATCCATTTGTTATATATAGTGTATACTATAACCAACATAACATATTCTACATATAATACTGCATCCGTTCTAAAAATAGAATAGTTTTTTATCAATTTTTTTCTTACTAAACTAAAACAATCCGTACCATACTTTGAAATTTGCGATTAGTCTGCCTTTAACATGTTCCACCTGCATACACTCTTGCGTCCAAATAAAAATTCTTAGGTTGGGTTTAGCTTGGGTTAGAGTTATTTAATTATTTGCATACTTTGTTGCATCCATTTGTTAGATATATTGTATACTATAACCAACATAAAATATTCTACATATGATACTGCATCCGTTTTAATAGAATAGTTTTTTTATCAAGTTTTTTCTTTATTAAACTGCAACTATCCCTACTATACATTTAAATTTGAGTTTGGTGTGCATTTAGCATGTTCCACCTCCATACAGTCTTGCATCCAATTAAAAATTTTTAGGTTAGGTTTAGCTAATCACGTTCTTGAGTGGAGAGTAAACCAAGTCAGTGAAGCAATAATGGAAGCTTTTGACTCCAATTGCCCACTCACACTGCAAGCTGTTAAAGCAAGTAAGGACGCTCCTTTGTGGAATGACAAACTGTCAAACCTCAGGCTTGAGGTCCGTTGGCTTTTTAATAAAGCCAAACGTGACGGAAATTGACAGGGTACACTAACCGGTTAACTTTGAATAATAAAAAAAATCAGGAAGGTCAAAAGATCTTTTTTGAAAATATCGCTTCCAGTTCTACAGGGGCGAAGAAACCCAACGGTGGTACTTAAGAAACCAGATGGGATCAATACGGAAGGGGGAGAGGAGCGAGCCATCCTACTCCTTGAGACTCAGGTAGTAGATCAAACCCCTCAAATGAATTAGAAGCGGAATCCACCAGAAATACTCACAAGGAAGATAGAAATTGCTAAGAAAATCTTTACGAACATATGACTGAATGTCTATACATTCAGTCATTGCTAAGAAAATCTTTACGAACACATGACTGAATGTCTATACAAGAAAAAAAGTGTGAAATTCGTAATAATAGTCTACAGTGCTCTAGTTGGACACGTTTATCATAGCCCCACTAATGCATATGCCTCCTAGTCTTTGTACCCTATCAAGTTTTCTCCTTGTTGTACTTTGTTCTGCCTTAGAACCCAGACTATTGCCGCATATGTTATGATAGGTATCACAATCACGATGTACATCCACCGCAGTATTTTGGAGTAACAACCCCTAGTCTCCCAGATTTCTGAACACCATCAGAGCTTTTGTTGCTTTATACTAACCGTTATTTCAACATGCTTATTACAAAGAAGTTTAATATCAAGGGTGATTCCTAGATATTTTACTTCCAAATTCTGTTCAATGACCTCACAATTCAGGCTAATTCGTCTGATATTTAGAGTTCTAGTGAATGTTATAATTGCGGTTTTTGCTGAATTTATGCACGGCCCCACAGATATACACCGTTACTCAGTTGTCCGGAGACACTTTTGTATTATGTTACCCAAAGTGCCTTCAATTTGCCCCAAGCTACTATGACAATATCACATATCATAGGATATGCTGACGATATTGCTAAGAAAATCTTTACGAACACATGACTGAATGTCTATACATTCAGTCATGTTTTCCAAGCGGAAATTCACGCAATCGGTAGATGCGTACAAATTAACCTTTACGGTGCGACATTGTGATCCACACAACCGACAACATTATCGCTGAGTTCATATGTTATTAGCTCAAAAATGGGAATGCTTAGCAGGTCTTCTAACTTAGCAAGAATAACAGAGTTTCCCTTGTTTGGATACCCGGACATTCTGGTATCAGGGGAAACGATGCAGCCAATAAGTTAGCAAAACAGGGTGTGTCAATCTCTTTTGTAAGGCCTGAAGCTTTCTGCGACTTATGGAAACCTCAACCAAGAAAGATCGAAGATCTGTTTGGATCTCGGGCTACGTATTCTTACAGGACATTGTCGCCTTAGGAAACATATGGCAAAATGACGCCTAGAAGAGATCGATGACTACAGATTCTGTAGGGAGGCTAAAGAAACTCTTGATCACCTAGTGCCAGAATGCACCGCTTTCAGAAGCCAACACAAGAAATACTTGGGGCATGAAATCGTGCAAGATGGAGACGTGTTGTCCCTAATAACAGCCAAGGTACTTGAGTTCAAAATAATTCAAAAGAAGTACACAATCAACATTCAAATTAATTACGCATAAATTGGATAACAATATCATAACATTCTACACTATTACAAAGCAATATAAGACAATACAACAATTAGGTATCAAATAAGTGCCTTACTGAGCCCAAAAAGGTTCTTCTCGGGACAAAAAAATAAAAAAAGCGTCACCTCACTGTCATTGGCAAGACGAACCGAGCGCGCCAAGAACGAATTGCAACCATAATTTTTTCTGGAATGTGTTTGATGACACCACGGCTCGCAAGCGTTGAACGATATGAAACACGAATTTCAATTTTGCTTAAAAGATCAGGACAAGTCAACCTTCCATTGATAAGATAGAATTAAATCAAATAATGACGTTGACCACTCAGCGTGTCAATGCCAAGATAGGACTCTAAGTCAGCATATAATTCAAAACGATCATCAAATACCAAGTCAATATACAGTTTGTAGGCAAGGTATCTGAGAAATTTGTGCTGAACAAGCACAATTTTCACTAGTTATACAGCATAATGTGGAGACCAAACGCTGAGGCATACTCAAGGCATGGTCTGACCAAACTTGTGTAAAGAAGCTTCAGAGAATTAACATGCGTAAACCCCCGTGACCAGCGTTTAATTCAATTATGTATGTGGAATACAAAAATCCAACCATTATCAAGCAACTCCCATATCTAGTTTAGTTATTTAAAGGTTGTTTGGTTCAGTGAGTAATCGAAAATACTAGCCTGTCTTGATCTCAAAAAGGACACGAAAGAACATTTATCACCGCTTTCCTATTAATTCAATAATTTCAGATGTAATCCAAGGTTTTAGTTTTATTTTAATTTCTGAAGTAGCTCGGTTTATGTTGTCATTTTTGGTTTGTATAAACATTTCAGTTTTGGTGTTAATATTGTTATGTGAAAGAATGTCGTGCCAGTTTATGTTTTTTATATTTGAACAGAAATCTTGATTGGGTTTTATATTTTGTAAAACACTTATATTTAATTAATCCTTCCTAATCAATATCAAAATATTTTTTTTTGTCTGTCTAACACGATTCCCCTAAAAAATACTAGTAAATAATGTAAATATCATATCCAACTTGTTCGAATGAAATAAATGTTAAAATGCAAAAGGGTCAAAAGAAAATAAGCAAACAATGTTGCCACATCAGGGACGCACTAATGTATACTTTCCCATATATAATTCTTTAAATGTATATAACATCAGAGCCCTCTACGGCAACACGCTGAACCTTCATAGGAATTTTTGCATGATGCTGCGTCCCTTTTTGTTCCAATTTTACAGTCTTCTGCAGATCTACCGGAAAATGTAATATCAAATATATTCAAGCTGAGTAGCAATCCGACGAGTCCATCTAAAAATCATAGTCGTATCTGCTCACAGAGCGAAGATATAAGGCCGTGACTTTAGTGCGTCCTATATACGGACGCAGCAATTCTTTGGACGCAATATTAACCGTAAAAGGGCGTAATACGGACGTAGCATTGATAGCAGGATATATATATATATATATATATAGTTTGTTGAGAGTTGTCAATATAGAAAAATACAGTCCACTCATAGTCTATTATTATAACATAACATATAGTAGAATAGAGTAAAAATAACAATGACTAAGTACAATTCTAAAACTTTTTCATACAAACCTTTTTTCCCTATCTTCTTAAATTAATGGTGGAGGAGCCGAAGAATGTTGTTTTGTAAAAAGCTAACTTTCTTATGGATAGTCCGATTTTAATAAAATTAGGTTCAGTATGAAGGTAATGTTTGAGAGTATCAAAAAAAGTATTGCTAATTTTATTTTTTGTTTATGGATGGTCGCTAGATGGAGATATATAACAATGTTTCCGATTTTGTCAATTTTCTTAGAAAAATCAAATAGAATGGTCCACACTAGATAGAAAGAGCATATAAAAATAAAGAAAACTGTGAGAACCGGAAGTCTCTATCTTTTTCCTGTCCATCTTAATGATCTAAATTTAACATTCAACAAATTTTTATAAAATTAATAGTGGTCTGTCTGCCTGTCTGTCTGTATCCACGAAAAGGCAAAAACCACTTAACAGATTTTAACCAAATTTGGTACAAAAATACTATTGGACATGGCAAGGAGCTCATTAGATTTTGGGAAACATTGAGCGTAGGCAAGGGGTTCAAAAATTTAAAAAAATCATAGTTCTTAAACTGCATAATTTTTTACGCATTTAATTGAATATAACCTAAAATATTGAACATAAAATATTAGACCACATTGGCGTTCGAAAATAGTGTAAAATGGGGTAAAATAGATTTAAAGAAAACATATTTCTTAAACATAGCAGAAATATTAACTAGTTATTTATAGCTTTGATAGAATATAGCCTATAAAATGTGTCATAAATAGCTTATTCATAGGCGTTCGTAAATAGTGAAAAAGCCATCGATGTATTAACTCTAAGAGAGAGATATCACATTTCATTCATAAATTATAGTTTGTTTGGGCGCAGACAATAACAAACAACTACATGGGAGGAAGCGAGGAAAAACATCGGACTTTCTTGTCACTCCGAATGTTTCTTCCACCGTTGCGGCAACGTCGCTGTTTTGATTTTGACAAGATGCTACATGGAAATATTAATACCAGTGGCGTATCCCATAATAATGCTTTTACATTATATTTATTTATTTTATATAAAAAAAAGTTATATTTTCACTTTCTAGAAGTGAAAATAGCTTCTGTATATTAAACAAGAATCTAGATAGATTTCATTTTTGTTATGTATTTCGGAGGACCCAAATTTTGTGTAAATTGTTATATTTCAACGTTACACGTAGGTATTTAAGTTAAAAACTACGCATTGTGTGTCCTCAATACATAATAAAATTAAAATCTATCTAGAATCTTGTTGAATGTACAGAAGCCTATTTTCACTCCTAGAGAATTAAAATATAACTTTTTTTGTCATGGTAGAGATCAGAATGAAGGCATATAAACAAATGCCGTACTTCATTCTGATTGGTTAGAATTCTTAAGCCTTATTCCTTCAATTTTAATTGTTTTTATGTGTCTTTAGCAGCAGCTACGTGTATTTTTGGATTACAATCAATAAAATAAACAATATTAAGATCAAACGTTTTGATTACTTCAATTACAGCACATAATTACGTAACCTATTTAAAATTAAGAAAATATTAAATAATACAGTTATATATAACTATAGAGGTGTCTCTGTGTTGTCAGTTTTTTCAAAGGTTTTTGAAAATGCGTACTACCGACGACTTGTGCAATTTGTAAACAAATACAACATCATTGGTGGAAACCAATTTGGTTTTAGGCAGGGTTTATCTACCCAGGATGCCATTATTCAGTTCGTCGGTGGCGTATTGAGGACATTGGAGGAAAGGCTGAAGTGTTCGGGTTTATTCTTTGATTATACACGAGCTTTTGAGACGGTAGATCAACAGACAATTTTATCCAAATTTCATAGTTTTGGTGTTGTGTTGTGTTGTGGAACACCTTTACAATGGTTAGCATCTTACCTTACATCGAGAAAACAAACAGTCAGTCTCAACCGTGGCGGTAAAACTGTAGAATCATCAATTCTGGAGTTAAATGTCGGTGTTCCGCAAGGCAGTACGTTGGGACCCCTGATATTCATATTGCTTATTTCCGACATATCCAGATACATAGACTCCACAGAACACATAACGCTTTTTGCAGACGATACCTCAGCGATATTATCTGCTGATAATGTTGGGGATCTAAGATCAAAGGTACATGACTGTTTAGAGCAGATGCGAGGTTATTGTAACACTAATGGTCTGCTGCTGAATTTGGGGAAGACAAACCATATACACTTCTCGGCTAGAGAGGTGGACTATAGCATTAGAGTTGGGAATGGCGATCATCGGCTTGTACAAAAATCCTGTGTAAGAATCTTAGGCGTGGAGATTGACTCACAATTAAATTGGTATAAGCAAATCGAGGCTATTTCGGGCAAACTTTGCAGGTTTTCCTTTTTAATCTGGAAGATGAGAAGCTTTGTTTCCGTCGATGTATTGCGGTCGTTCTATTTTGCTAATGTTCACTCTGTTTTATGTTATGCTATTGTGTTGTGGGGTAACTCACGACGCATAGATGAAATACTTCTATTACAAAAGAGGATCATTAGAACGATGACATTTAAACCTGCAAGATACTCCTGTCGTCAATTGTTTAAAGATCTGAGGATATTAACAGTAATCTCAATTTATATTTTACAATGTGTTTTCTATGTATATTCACATATCAGTAACTTTACAAGCACTAATCAATCATCGAACTATGAACTTAGATGTGGGTTGAATTTAAAATTGCCGATGCACAGACTCTCCCTTTCAGCGAATAGTTCTTATATAATGCCCATAAAAATTTTCAATAATTTGCCTCTGCGCTTGAAATTAATAAATACCGCCAGTAAATTTAAAAATGAAGTCAGAAATTGGCTGCTGGATAACAGCTTTTATTCATTGAGTGAATATTTTGATTGTTCAATTCATGCTTGACTGTGTAATTTAATTTTAATTTTATAATATGTGTGTCTTTTATACAATTTGTTGAATTCGTGCTTGATTCTGTAATGTAATTTTACAATATTTGTCTTTTATACAATTCTATTTTTAAATGTAATTTCATTCAATTGTTGACGCATTCTATGTACTTATGTATGTACCTTATGAATAAAGAGTGTTATTATTATTATTATTATTACAGTTAGTATTAGGAAAAAAAATAGAATAGCTAGCTCAGAGCTTTGTCTGTAGCAACATATCCTAACTTTTCACTTTACTGAAGTTTTACGTGTCGCTCGCTAAAGTCAGAGTTACTTTTAAGGTAGTCGTTACTTTAAGTAACGGTTATTTTGAAGTTGCAGTTACTTTAAGGGGTAACAAGTAGTTACTCCTGAAGTAGACTTTACTTTATACGTAACTAGTTACTCTGCAAATGTACAAGTTACTTTTGACATGTATTCAAGTTACAGTTACTTTTTCGTGTTCAAAAAACTTACTTAGTTTAGGAAAACTTTCGTCTTAGTAGTCAGCTATTTAATCTAAACAATACATTTAATTAAGCACTTACAAATTCTTAAGTGCATTATGCTCAGAAAGAAATTGAAATACAATGGAAATAAGCACCACGACGTGAATAGTACAATAATATAAACACATATTTATAAAATTGAATTTGCTTCGCATTGATAAATATTCATTTTTAAAGCAGTAGATATTTTTGTAAATACAACATAAAATATTCAAGAATGAAAACTTCCAATTGCAATTAAACTTATAGAAACAATGCTTCTGAATAAATCCTTCATCAATTTATACTATCTAACGTTGCGCTGAGCATGTCAGCTTCTTCAGAGCAACGTTGATAAACTGAACGCCTCTATTATGGAGAAACTAACTGTTAATATTTTGAAAATGGTAAAACGCATTGTCAATAACAGGACTACCTAACCAGATTAAGAAATCTGTCCGTCTGTGCCCTAGAAGCTAATAACTTAATTCGATGCGAGGCTTCACGCCTGAGTGTTGGCATAATAATAATAATTGGCCAGTATTGGGTAGACATTGGCAAGTCCAAAAATATAAACGACTACTTTACATTTACATAGGTAATTAAAAATAAATCTAAACAATACAAGTGTATAAATAAAATACAAAAAGATGTATAATATAAAAGACAAGAAATACACATAATTACACTATAGAGTAATAAGAAAAACGCACACACTGGTTGAAATACTTATCGCAGCCTACAGAGCAAGTCATGACACGTTAGAGCAAGCCACAACATACTCCTGTAACGTGTAGAAACACTTCTTGATCAACTAGGTATAATTCTGACAGTTTGTCGTTCCTTTTTCAACTAAAATAGAAGTGAGATGAGAAGCAGGTGGTTATGTCAAGTCAGTTCAGCTGAGCTGATGTGTAGAAGAAAAACGTAAAATTTAAAGCAGCTTTACTCATTTTTTTTTGGAGACACTGCACTAACTGTTGAGTCACAGCTGAAAAAAAGAAGAAGAAATAAATGAGCTTGATGTGTACTACATAAACTTTACAATTACGCCGAGGGCGTTATTTTTCAATTAATATGTGCCGTGACAGCGACGGACATTTTACGACAATCCCCGATTGTATTTATTGACAGCTATGTAGAACTCGAACATTAGGTCCTAAGTAAAGGATCAGGAACAATTTTTCTATTTAAGAAAATTTCACACATTTTTAAGAAAAGTCTTCTAAACATTAAACTGGATAACATTTTTCGATCATGGATCAGTAATCATACCAACATTGTTATGATTTTGAAATATTACTGATCGATGATCGAAAAGATTGTACAGATTAATGTTTAGAAGACATAGACTGTGATTTTTTTTTTAAGTAAAAATGGTATTGATACAATTACGCCGAGGGCGTTATTTTTCAATTAATATGTGCTGTTATGTTGGGGCAATTTAAATTGTTTCAAATTGACCAACACATCTTTTTTGCATGTTTGTTGCTATTAAAAACACTTATTCTGTTTAAAAATGACTATTTTATGTATATGTTTGACAAGTGGACTGTATTATATTTTTGACAACAACTAATTCTCAATGACAGTAAAATTCCATTGCATATTAGAAACAGTGTTACAGGATGTTAACAAATATGCGTTTAACATGCCGCCCACCTTGAAATAATACAATATTTCCATAAAAATAATTAACTTATACTAAATTACAATGTCTTTGATCAAGTTAACATCTTATTTCAGTGAACAAATTGAAAATTAAACGAAAATTATGCAATCATAACATATTAGTCGGTAGGAAGTACACATAATTTATTAATAGCACGTTTCACCACACCATTTTTTGTTTTAATAGACACTACTCGCACTACATTATCTTTTCCTGAATGAACATTTTCAATGCGACCTAGATGCCATTTCAAAGGCGGTAAATTATCGTCCTTTATAATTACTAACGTTCCTGGTTTGAAATCGTTCTCCAAACCTTGTGTCCATTTGGTGCGTTGGTTGAGACTTCCAAGGTATTCCGTGGACCATCTATTCCAGAAGTCTTGTAACATTTTTGTGAGTAACTGAAACCTTTTCAGTCTACCTGGAGTTTCGTCTCTGTAGTCTGGTTGTGGAATAGCCGTTAATGGTTCACCAAATAAAAAATGTCCAGGGGTTAGGGAATTATAATCAAAGGGATCTGATGAGAGGGAACACAACGAACGGGAGTTAAGACAGGATTCAATCTGGACGCATACAGTGTATAACTCTTCAAACGTAAGTTTTGTGTTGCCTACAACTCGACGAAGGTGATATTTAGCAGATTTAACCGCTGCCTCCCAAATGCCTCCCATATGTGGGGATATTGGAGGTATGAATTCCCACCTCATTGAACGATTTGTCAAAAAGTCTGAAATATGGTTTTGAGTAGCTTCTTTGAGGAACCAAGAGAAGAAATCATGTAACTGATTTTTTGCACCGATAAAATTTGTAGCGTTATCTGACATTATTTTAATACACATTCCCCGTCGACCAATGAACCGCTTCAGTGCATTCAAAAATGCCTCAGAAGTCAAATTGCTGACAATTTCTAAATGTGTTGCCTTGGTGCTCAAACAAACAAATATACACAGGTAGGCTTTCGCTGTCACATTTCTAGATACCCGTATTTCAAATGGACCCGCGAAATCTACACCAGTGTTTAAAAATGGCCTGCCAGGTATCACTCTTGATTCGGGAAGGTTACCCATTAATTGATTTCGGAAAAGTGGCTTGTTTCTAATACAAATTGTACACTTTCGTAAAACCCGTTTAATGGCATTTTTGCCTGTTAAAATCCAATATTTATTTCTAATAGAAGATAGAAGTGCTGTAACACCTGCATGAAGATTACGAAGGTGTTCATGTCTAATATTCAATTCTGTGAGAGGATGTTTTGCAGGTAAGATTGCTGGGTGTTTTTGATCGAATGGTATGTGAGCATTCAACAATCTACCGCCCACCCTAAGTATTCCAATTTTATCTACGAACGGATTGAATGATAACAATTTACTTTTTGACTTTAATTTCTTATTGGAGTTCAAATCTATTATTTCGGTCAAAAATTCTAATTGAGCTAACTTAATTAAACAGGACATTGCTTGCTCAATTTCTATGACTGACAACCTACCAGTTAATTTCTGTGCAGGTTTTCTTGAATTATGTAAAAATCTAAGAGAATATGCAGTGATTCGCTGTAATTTCAGCAAAGAAGAATATCTAGAAATTATACTATCATTTGCAGTTGAATGCATAGTTATAATTTGTGATTTTCTCTCAGGTATTTCTACAAATGAATTTTGGGAACTTACAGGCCAATTTTCATCTGAATGCATTAACCAATAAGAACCATGCCACCATATCTCACTTCTGTGAAGTTCCAATGGAGTTAAGCCTCTACTAATAACATCTGCGGGATTGTGTTCCGATTGAACATGACCCCATTCACAATGTTTTGTCAACCCCTGTATCTCACATACACGATTTGCAACAAAGGTCTTCCATTGGCAAGGTTCACCTTTGAGCCATGTGAGTACGATAGTTGAGTCGGTCCAACAATATATTTTTTTTTATATCAGTTATTAGGTTTTGCACTGTATCTAATAATCTAGCCAAAACTAAAGCTCCTAACAGCTCTAGCCGAGGAAGTGACACAATTTTCAAAGGAGCGATCTTCGATTTAGCACACAACAAATTACTTGAGTATCGATTATTTGGATAAATTGCTCTCAAATACAGACATGCTCCGTAAGCATATTGAGAGGCATCTGAATACCCATGAATTTCAACTCCTAAAGGTATATCATGAAATACATACCTTGGTATTTTAATTGCACTTAATGTAACAAAGTCTGAGCTGTACCTTTGCCATAATGTAAACAATTGAATAGGAATGCTCTCATCCCAACCAAGTTTCAATTTGAAAAGTTCTTGTAATATTACCTTACTTTGAACAATGGCTGGACCCAGAAGTCCTAATGGGTCATAAATTTTTGCAATTGTAAAAAGAATTGTCCGTTTAGTCACCTTATTATCAATTGAAATATTTACATGATATTGAAAAATATCGGAATGTGGCACCCAACCTATTCCTAATGTTTTGACCTCGTTTCCACCCAAATTACACATAGATTGTGATTTTTCTGAAGCCATCATATTTAATAGTTTAGCGTCATTAGAATACCACTTTCTGAGGTTGAAGCCTGCACTATAAAGAATAGACCTGACTTCTGACATACTGTCAGTTAATAACTTAATATCGTTGCCGCCTGTCACCAAGTCATCGACGTAGAAATCATTCAAAATGATACGCGATGCTTCTGGAGAAACTTGTTTATGTTCAAATGCCAACTGTTGTAAACATCTAATTGCAAGAAAAAGAGCACTGGTTGTGCCATAAGTGACAGTATTTTCAAAAGTTTTTATCTGATCACATGAATCTGGTCTCCATAACACCTTCTGAAACCTTCTGTCACCTTCATCAACCCAAATGCATCTGTACATTTTTTCAATATCCGAAATTATGGCAAACTTATTGAGACGAAATTTTAGTAGGATCTTAAACAAATTCTGTTGAAGAGTAGGACCCACACTTAGCAAATCATTTAACGAATGGCCTGAACTGGTTTTGCATGAACCGTCAAAGACAACACGGAGTTTTGTTGTTTGACTTGTTTCCTTTAAAACTGCGTGGTGAGGTAAGTAAAACGAGGTACAATTATCTAAATCTGTCTCTTTCACTTCCGTCATATGAGATAATAACGAATATTCCTTCATGAAATCATTATACCTATTTCTCAATTGTGGATCTTTTGACAGCTTACGCTCTAATGAAAAAAGTCGCGTCTGAGCTATATCTTTTGAGTCGCCTAACATGGAGCTTGAAGATTTAAATGGCAATTTAACAACAAACCTTCCTGATTCGTCCCTTCTGTGTGTTGTTTGAAAATAATTTTCACACCACTCTTCCTCTGCTGTGAAAACTGTGGCACTTTTGCACTCCTCAATCTCCCAAAATTTTGAGAGTTGATTATTTAGTTCTATATTGGAAACATGACAAAATAGTTTTCCCGACAATTTCTTCGGAATCGAACCTGACCCAATCCAACCAAGTTTTGTTTTCTGCAAAACTGGTCCTGGTTTAGAAAGAGCAATCTGACCTACACAAATTAGATCCCAGAATATTTCTGCACCAAGTAATGCATCAATTTTACTTGGTGTTCTGAATGAGTGATCTGCAAGGACAACATTCTTTGGGATGTTGAAACTGTTTGGGTGAATTGACATTACTGGAAGATTTTCAGTAATTTTTGAAAGTACAAAATATTTTAATTCAACTTGATACTCACAAATTTTTGATTTTATTGTCGTGACAACATACTCGACCACATTACTTGTGGTTTGGTTAATACCACCAATCGACATGCTTGTACTGAAGATGTGTGATTTTAACTTGTGTACTAACTCTCTACTAATAAAATTTGCCTGAGAGCCTGAATCCAAAAGTACTCGACATTCTTGCCATTGCCCTTGATAATCTCTTATATAGACTTGAGCGGTTGATAACAAAGTCTGTGAAACTTCCTTCCCTACATGTGATACTACTTTATCAAAACTTTCAACCTCTGTCTTTGTAGGTTTAGTTGGAGTTTCATGATCTCCCTTTGTCACAGAAGAACCATCTGAATTGCTTTGGCCTTTTGAAATGAAATGCAACAGGGAATTATGTTTTTTCGAACACACTTTGCACCCACCTGACTGGCAATTGTTGGCTAAATGATTAGGTTTTAGACAATTTATGCACAGCTTGTTCTTTTTTACTTCTGAAAGTCTTTGAGAAATTGACATTTCACGAAAGGTCTGGCAACTGAATAATTGATGTGGTTGATTGCATATTGGGCATGAATTACTGCTATTTGAAACATAAGCAACTGCATGTTTAGTTTTATTTGAATATGGAACAGATTTTGAACACTGGGGCTGTTTATCTGAATGCAAACTTTCTAATATTTGGCACCGAGATATTAGAAATTCTTGAAAATTAGCAATAGTAGGCACATTCTTTGGATATTTGTTGGCTGAACACGATTCCCACTCACGTTTTGTTGCGTTATCTAATTTACCACTAATTAAATAAATTAAAACCGTGTCCCATGAGTCAACTGGCAAATCCAACAATTTTAAACACCTAGTATGTTTCAACATATTATCAACCAAACTTCTTAACCCTGTGTATGATTCCTTTGTTAACGCTGGATATTCAAAAATAGACTTTAAATGATTATTTATCATTAGTTTTTTATTTTCAAATCGATTTTTGAGTAACTGCCACGCCACTGCATAATTTGCAGCCGACACCTGTATAGAATCGACAATAGCTAACGCATAATCTTTCAATGATGATTTCAAATAATGAAATTTCTGAATGTCTGATAATTCTGCATTTGAATGGATAACTGACTGAAATGTGTCATAAAATGACATCCACTGATCATAATCACCGTTGAAAGTTGGTAAACTTAATGTAGGCAACTTAACATTTGTTAACTGAATAGCACTTTCTGAATGCTCTGAAATGGTAACAGGTACCTCACTCCTATTCTGAATAATTCGCGTTGCTTTAGCTAAACAATCGTAAAAACCATTTTCAAAAGCGTCTGTCTCAATTTCCTGTTGATGGCTATCATCTAAGAAATTTATTTCACCCTGTATGTCTGAAAATTCTTTTAACAAATTTTGAAATCTATCTACCCTAAGTTGTAATTGTATTACATCACCTGTATGCTCGTCAAAATCTGCTAAATATCTCGAAAATCGAGTTAATTGACCTTTAACTAACCCGCGTTTTTTTACTAGAGTTTCCATTGCCACTGTTTATACCCAGATTAACGGAAAATACTTAAAGGATAATGTAAAGGACTGGTCTTACGTTTGCACAATAATTCTGTGTTGAATTCGTTCAATTTGCGCTTGACCTGCTCCTAACTATCGCTTCTTTATAGAAGAAGCGATAGTTAGGAGCCCTCCAATTGTTGAGAGACGGCGTCGGTCGTCTGATGTTGCTCCGCGTCACTAAGTAGTACCAATTGCACACAACTTGTGTTTGGCAAGAAATCCGGCTTTAAGGACCAAAATGTTATGTTGGGGCAATTTAAATTGTTTCAAATTGACCAACACATCTTTTTTGCATGTTTGTTGCTATTAAAAACACTTATTCTGTTTAAAAATGACTATTTTATGTATATGTTTGACAAGTGGACTGTATTATATTTTTGACAACAACTAATTCTCAATGACAGTAAAATTCCATTGCATATTAGAAACAGTGTTACAGGATGTTAACAAATATGCGTTTAACATGTGCCGTGACAGCGACGGACATTTTACGACAATCCCCGATTGTATTTATTGACAGCTATGTAGAACTCGAACATTAGGTCCTAAGTAAAGGATCAGGAACAATTTTTCTATTTAAGAAAATTTCACACATTTTTAAGAAAAGTCTTCTAAACATTAAACTGGATAACATTTTTCGATCATGAATCAGTAATCATACCAACATTGTTATGATTTTGAAATATTACTGATCGATGATCGAAAAGGTTGTACAGATTAATGTTTAGAAGACATAGACTGTGATTTTTTTTTAAAGTAAAAATGGTATTGATGCTTTACCTAGTAATGGTCGAGTTCTTCTTCTGTCAACTATTATATTTTACCGGTAACCATAATCATTGTTTTTGTTTGTTTGTTTTGCTAACCTGTTGCAGATAATCATGCAAATATATAGAAAATGTGGGAGATTTACCTTGTTTCTAACGATACTATCACGGTACATCTTGTGAAAAAATGCAGGTGATTTCTTCCACATCCTTGACCCATATCATCCGATGATATAGGTATGCCACAGTCCATATTACGAATGCAATTTGTAAAACTCATTCTTCTTGTGGGCTTCAAAACTGTGAAACTCACTATCCAAAGAAAATGCTCCTGAACGATATACCGTCCAGCTTTTTGAAAGCGTTATTTCTTCTTCACATAATATTTTCTTTTAATCGCAGAGTCACTGTGAATTCTCCTCGCAAAATACTTAAAACTTATTTCTATCTTTGATTGTAACTCAAATCGTTCGCAATACGTATATGAATAAAACAATAGTATTTTTTAAAGCCTATAGGTATCTCGAAAGCAAACACATAGTACAAATTAAAAATTCTCATTACTTACCTGTTGCAAACAAAAAATTATGACATGGTAATGGGGCTGCCTCTGGTTTCAATGCTTTTACTTGATTTTGTAATAATATCATTCGGCGCAAAATGATCTGAACAAATATATGAAAACTTAGGAAGCCTTTTAGCATCATTCCATCCAAGGACAGAGAACCAAGTTTTCCGTCTTACATCATTTGGAAACCCTAAAAATTATAATATACTTAAGTATACTGTGACCAAAACAAATTTTTTCGTAATTTGCAGCTATTTATTTCATTCTTTACAAGAAGAGGTATGTGAAGGTATTTTATTATTACCTACTAACCGTTAAAGTTGCAACATAATTATTAATTAATGTACCTAATTATTCATTGAAATTAAAAGCTTTAAACATTATAATATGACTATAATGTAAGCTTGCTCAGAATATTTAGGTATTCTGGTATTCTAATCCACATAAGAGAATTTAAAAATTATAATTAAGTAGGTAAGTACGTATCTACCTATTATATTATTCCTAACCCAACTAGCAATTCGACATTCTTAAAGAACTAATATATTTTATAATTATTTTATTGCCGCTTAGTTAAAACTTTTTTGTTGTTTAAAGTTTCGTTTCGTGACTAAACTGCTGTGTTAAACTTTTCTGTGAGAAAAATTGTTTTAAGAACGTTTTTACAGCAAAATAATAAAATAGTTATAAAATATGATATTGTAACAATTTTATAAACGTTTATAAAATACTTTTTGTAGGACGAATTTGTTCCGAATGATAAATGGTTTTAAAAGCATTTTGTAAAAGTACTAGTCTGGATTAACTTGTTCCGTTAAAAACAATTATAAAATTATTCTGTTAAAGTACATTTCGTAATAATAAAATAGTTTTTTTATTGTCGTTATTAAGAGCGATTTGTTTTCTGCAGCAAATTTGTGCACAAATTAATAATTACAAAATTGTTTTTTAGTTATTTTATTAAAAACAATAAAAAAATAAATATGTTGCCAATGCATATTTTATAAAATTAAAATGCTGTCATAAACATTACCTCGAACTAATATATAACATAGTCTTATTTATTTTCAACTGATATTTATTGTTATATCATACACAGGTTTAAAATGTTGTCCAAACGAAAAGCAGTTGTGCATTTATTAGAAAATTAATTACAATATTATAAATTATCAAAGGCAAAACATTAGTGACTATAATAAAGAGTAGCAAACTGTAATGGAATCTAATCAAATTAATGACAATTTATAAGACACCAAATATTTTGGAGACTGATAAATTCTCAGGAGGAATTATTACTAGATGGTGAGCGGGTAGCCGAAATAGAGAATTGGTGATCAATATCATGCTTCAAGCACAAGTGAGCTAGAAAAAATGCAAAACTAAGAGAAAACATGCGAACATGGGCATTATCAAATAATGTTCCGCATTTTTCCCAAAAGAAGCTTTTTGCCTATACTCAATAAACACATGCCAAATTTTCTACCTCAAGATCCTCCAACTCTCTTAAAGACACTCAACAAACCGTTTTAATAACGGCAGTTATAACATACATAACATAAACAAAGGGCTCAATTTAGGTTATGTTTAAATTACTCCCGTAAAAGCTAATAAGAGAGTAACTATAAAAGCATTTTGTTTTATAAGAACACATTAAAAGCTTTTATAAAACATATGTTAAACTTTGTTTTGTAAAACTCTGTTTACTATTTTATTATTATTCCAATATTGAGACGATGCGACACACGGCGGCGACTCACACAAACATCAAAGTATCAAGCACGAATACTTCAAGTAGACAGGACTAGACTTGATTAATTTCTATACATTTTATCTTATATATTTTTTGCAGCACCTTTTAATTAAATTTTGATTTTTAGAGCATTTATATACAAGCTTGTTTTACTATTAATTTATTTTAAATAACGGCAAACGATTACTAAATACATAAAACTTCAAGAAAAATAGTTGTAATTAGCTTCATTATTCATTATCAAGCTTAGTGATCGAAATATATTTTTTTTACACCATAACTGGTTTATAAAAAATTCTTCACGTTTACGTAAAACATAGGTACCTATAGTACGACACAGTTAATATACGTTTTTAAATGGGCTATCCATATAAAAGTGTATCATTCTTAACTGTGTCGTACTATACCTACTTATATTTTGGCTAGTATCCATATGATAGATATAAAAGAATCATATCATTCTTTCTTATGCTATCAAAGGGGTTTCAGGTAATATTAATTTTATATTACATTTTATTTGCACTTAAAATATTATGAGATTTATGTTTCTTAACGAATACACCCCTGTATAAAACAAATCTGCAGTTATTTTGTAATAGCTATCTAAAGAGCATACTCGTCTGGGTTGAGATAATTTTGTTGTATAAGCATCGTATAAGGAAGAAGCCATTTTTGGTTTCTTTAAATTGTTGGCCATGTTGACCAAACTTTTAAAATTAATATTTTTTATACTTTGTAAAATTATCTTAGCTAATAAGGTATACAGAATCAGTCATTACATAATGAAGGATATCCCAAAAGATTATTTTCAACAATAAGTGACAATAAAAAAAATATTTTATATAATTTATAAAATCTAAATTCATTAATTTACATAATTCGCGAGGCGCATTAAAATTTTAGTAATAATATACAATATATTTAACAGTAAATTTTGTTTCGCAGCCAAATCTGCTCATGGGTGAATTTTATCTGACTTATCTTATTATTCATTATTGGGTATTATAGCGTTTTATATTATTTTTACCTCCATGATTATTCAGATTTTATTAATGTGTACCAACAACAATGCATAATAATTATAAAATACTTTTGTGTAAAAAGGTATTTTAAAAAACATTTATATCCTTTAACTGTTTCCGTTGATAGCAAAAATGTTGAAATTGAGGCTGTTATAAAAGAGTTATAAAATATGTTTGTAACAGTTTTATAGTAGTTCTACAAATTTGTCGTTTTGTTCTAGTAACAGAGCTATAATAAAACTGTTTTATAACAGTTTTATTTGATTTTTATTAGGTATTTATAAACGTTCTAAAAACTATTGTATAATAGCAACAAGCAACATTTATAGAACCGTTAACGAGTCGATTTGTTTTATAAATCTGCGCCTTTTTCGTGTTTATAAGGCGCGTAAGAACGTTGTGAAAATGTTTATAAAACAATGGATGTTTTATAAAATATATTTTATAAACGTTCTTACAGCAATTAAAAAAGTTAAATTGTTAGTTGGGAACTATCGGGGAACATGGTGTTTGGCCAGATAATGCTAATATTAATTAATTACATACATATCTTTGTATTTGGAAAGGTTTTGTAAATTTTCATTTACATTAATTTGCAACAAATATGCAACCTCGACGGCACTGCTCTATATTTACAAACAGAATAATGGCTTACCTGTGAAAACTTTTGTCCGGATTTCTGATATCTAATATTTTACATAGCTGACACTGACGAACCATTTTAAAACTTAATATAGTCTTATAAATTCACACAAATTCACACTTTTTAGTCTTATAATTTGGATAAATAAAGGAAATCAAACATAAACAACACACAAGATAATGTGTCCTCTATGCCGACAACACCGTTCCTTCATTTACTATAAAAAAACAAAACATATTACGTTCCTTACGCTAATTGGTCAAATCACCCCGCCTGATTTTACGACGATGCCGTATAACGATCATATTTATCTTTTCAAAAACTTTAATAAATAATTTAGTTCCTTCTTTTAATATTTTCATCATTAAAATCCTCACGTGTAATGTGAAATATATTAATTCAGTGACAGAAGTATATTTTATAAGCATTAAATTTAAAATAATTATATAATGTGAGTAAACAACTGTATTAAAAATATAACAACGGACAAGCTGACAACATGTGAGGATTCCCTCCACTCCTAAAAGTATTACAGTCGCCCAGACTTATAGAGTATATGCTATTTTTTTTAATGTATGGGGCATTTTATATAGTAAATAGTTATATCTTTTGCTAAGTTTTTTTGACCTTCTGTTAAATATTTAAGTAAGTTTTCTTTATTTGGGTTGTAGGTCGTAAACAATAAAACTCAGTTTTAAATATCACTACTGATATTTAAAACTGAGTTTTATTAACTAAAGAGATATAACTATTTAAGTAAGTTTCTTTTATTTGGGTTGTAGGTCGTAAACAATAAAACTCAGTTTTAAATATCACTAGTGATATTTAAAACTGAGTTTTATTGTTTACGACCTACAACCCAAATAAAGAAAACTTACTTAAATAGTTATATCTCTTTAGTTAATACATCAATGGAAAAAGCGGTCCAAACATAAAAAAATATATTTCTTAAACTTATTCGAAATATGGAATAATTTTTCATAGTTGTGATACAATATAAGCTAAAAATATTCCATAAAAGAATTGGTTCACACAAGCGTTCGAAAATAGTCTACAAAAAGGGTCAAAAACAATAAAATGTTTCCCAAATATACCAGAAAAATTGGCTAATTATATATATACCTTTGATATAAAATAACCTACAAAATGCAGCATAAAATTTTTATTTACATAGGCGTTCGTAAATAGTAGCAAAAGAGGTAAAATAAAAAAATATTTAAAATGTAAATTTTTTTATATTTAACTAGTTGAATTGCGAATTGTATTGAAAATACATGAGAAAAATTAATGTACCATGGGCGTCCGTGAAAATTCTATAAAAGGGCCAGAAAAAATTTGTATTCATGATAACTCAAAAACCACTTAACGGATTTTAACCACATTTGGTACGAAAATGCTACAGGATATTTATAGGTGGTGATTAACATTGAGCATAGGCAAGGGGTTTAAAAGAGGGTTCACAAGTTAAAAAAATCGTAGTTCTTAAACTTATCCGAAATACTGAATAATTTTTTGTGCGTTTCATTAAATATAACCTAAAATATTTAACCTAAACTATTAGACCACGTTGACATTCGAAAAAAGTGAAAAATGGAGTAACAAGGTTAGGAAAAAACGTATTTCTTAAACATAGCAGAAATATTGACTAGTTATTTATAGCTTTGATAGAATATAACCTATAAAATGTGTTTAAATAACTTGTTTTCATAGGCGTTTGTAAATAGTTTTAAAAGTGGTCAAAATAAAAAAATATATATATATTATTCGAAATACGGAATATTTTTTTTTCCTTTCTTTTCTGTTTTGGACTCTACTGTAGGTAATACAGCCATTTTTGTAATTCTTGGATCTACTGGAATCCGAACCACGGTCATCCACCACCAGATGCCAGCACCCACGACTATATAGTCAATAATTACTTGGCATAGGCCGACTCGGCCGGGAGCACACCGTCCACCCATCCAACCAATAACGCGCTTGCACATGTGGGCATCTCCCACCCCTCGGAATAATTTTTCAAAGTTGTGGTAGAATATAACCTAAAAATTTTTACATAAATGAACGGGGTCACACAGACGTGCGAAAATAGTATGAAAAATTGATATTCGTATGCACCAGGACATCCTTTGCTATCTCCAAGTCGATCTGCGATGGACCCGTACCAGACTTAGGAAGACCAAAAACCATAATATTGTTCGCCCGAACTTGCCTATCGGACACTTCAGACAGTAAATCATCAAAATTTAGGTTTGCAGATTACCCTTAGCTAATCCAGAAATCTCGGCAACTTTACTTTCCAATCTGCGTACCTTTGTTGAAAGCAATTGATTTTCATCACGGAGCGACACATTTTCGGCCACCAAAGAATCGAACCGTTGTTGCAGCGCCTCAAATTTACGATCCAGTTCCTGTCTGAATGGCATTAAATATTTAATGAATATTGTTTCCAAATTTTTTAGATTAAGAGGCTGATCACTGGTAATAGTCGTATTATCTACAGCAAAATTTGCTCCCGGAAGCGCTGAGCTAGCAGGACACAAATGACAGTGCCAACGGCCTTTACGTGTTTTTATGGCCGTATCAATGTAATCTCTTTATTAGAGAGTCCTGTGGCGTATTCCACATCTAACATTATTTATGTTAATTATGTTTATATTATAAGTTTTAAACCCTCGATATTATCTTTTATTTTTATTATACATATACCCTTGGATTGTTTTCTTATTATGTTGTTAATACATATAAAAAATATATTTTGGTGACGTCTTATCAGAATATTAAAAATTTGTCATTGATAATAAAATTCTTTTGAGGAACAAAATTTAACTTAATATTATGAAAGTTTAACAAATAACTTGCGGGTATTAATTATAAAACCCACTGGATCTATCTTCGATGGAATGAGCCAAGACACACATAATACGCAATGTACGCCAAATTACTCTGAATCTGTGTACAACAACCTTTACATAACATTGTTAATATGAATAGTCACTCGCCAAGAATGTATCTAGCACGCCACTGCAACGTAGGCAATGCCGAACAGAAGCACTTATGATAAGATGCGCGTGCACGTAGAGATAAACCTATTGATGGTGTTTGTGTACAATAATTTAATATTCACAATAAAAACTAGCGTGCTGACCATAAAATCCTCTAGACAGTGGTACAAGTCTTATAATAACACAATACTTTTATACCTGTAAAACCTCTTAGTAAAGACAAAGGAAATCACCAACACTTCTCACAACAAATATATAGAAATTAAAATAATTTAGATTTTTTCAATCGATCTGTCGTCCTATCAATATTTTAATGTATGAGTTTCCAGAACAAAGCAAAATAACTACTCCACGGGATAAAACCACGACAGGCATTGAATTACAAGCACAACAGTAAATTATCTAGATTCATCAAACAAAAATAAAATTTCATTCAAAATACTTTTGTTGTTGCACATATCTCTTAAAGCGTTAATTTTTTCGAGTTGTCACAAGAGGACGTTTTCCCTTTGAAATGGTTGATGAATCTAGCTGTCATATTTAAGAGTAAAAAAACAACGAAGCGCGTAAAGCACAAGTTTGATAATATGAAGTACTGTCATATTTTCGAACTTCTGTTGTTATCTCACAAGTTTTGGGTTCAAACTCCTGGTGTAGAATAAACATCACGATGCACGAGAGGTACTGGTAGCTATTATTAGTTGTAAATCAAATTTAACACTTTAACTACCATGTGTACCCAATATGGTACACAACTATCTTTTATGAATAAACTGTGTGACCATATATGACCACAAGCACTGGTTACATTGAATCCGATGTGTACACTAGGCGCTCACGCTATCTATTAAAATATATGTACATTTCGTTTGCTCTAGTTTATGACTAAAGTTTGGCTAAATAGTTTCGCTACCAATTCAAAGATTGAAGCACTATTCAGACTTGTTGATTGTCATTTTGTTTACATATTTATTTTTATTATTTTCTGCCATTATTTGTGTTTCGTGTCGTGTATGAGTCGTATGTTGAATGGAAAAATGAGTCGAAAGTTTTTAAACTGTAACGAGTTGGAAGAAATTGCGGACAATATGAGTGATATTGAATATGAGTGGGACACCGATGACTCTCCACGAGACTCGGATTATGAAAATTCAACTTCATCGGAAAGCTCTAGAAGTGAAATCGACGTTGGTTTAATTAACTACGCCACTGGTGTACGACGCGGTATAAACTAGTATAGAAAGGTTGCCATAGAATTACTTACAAATACTGCTCTGGTAAATGCTCATATAGCATTATTACGAAGAAAACTATCTGCATAACGAAGTTTAGAGAGGCGATTGCAAACAAAATTTTTTGTGATAGAAATAGTGTGGTGAATATTCCCACTCAAATAATTTCTAGAAGTCATAAACTGGTTAAGTACCATCAAGGGGTAGATGTACCAGATGCTATAAAGGAAACAGTGAAAAAAATGGTCGGGCCTAAGCAATGGCTAACACTTCTCGAGTGAAGATGAATTGTCAAGGGTGTGAAGACAAATTTTTGTGTATGAAATGTTTTTTGATACCCACAACTGCAATTTGCAGAAATAAAAAGCGTGACAAAACATGGTACACATAGTTTGAAGTAATTAAGTAGAAATTTTTGTACCTAAACTGCATGTACCATATCTTGACACACTCAAAAACTAAATTTGTTTTTCTAAAAATTTTATTTTTCTATCTTATTTGTATGAGTACTAGAATAAAATATAGTTTTTTTGAAAAAAATCTGTTTCCGTAATTTTTGTCCACTTAGCAAGAGAACATGCAGTAGTGAAAGTGTTAAAAAATATCAACCATCGTATAATTTCCAATGTTTCGTGCAAACCAAGATAATGTCATATTAACTGGAAATCCTTTTTTGTATCATCCCAACCCAATATTTCTGTAGCCTATCGTTTTTATTTATTAAATACAACGATCGGGACGATTCTCAGAAGAAGTATTAAAATGTATGTATTTTGTACGTTTATTAGGGTGTAAATAGATTTGGTACTTACTCGTATTTTTTAAGCCGAAGCGGTCAATCTACTTTATGGACGACAATCGGAAGTGCAAGTAACGATACAAAGAAGAACCGAAAATGAAAGTGGTATATAATATGTGGTTCACAAAAAGAACATAGAATTTTACGTACCAAGAATACGTATCCAACCATACCTTTGCCTCCTTGAAATGGAATTGAATAATTGATTTCTACAAACAACTATGTACCTATTTTTACTGCGTTTTCATAAAGGAAAACCCAGCAAAAGAAATTAATACTATCACAGGCCAACATCATATTTCCAGTAGTAACTGTGGATGTATAGTACGACACAGTTAAGAATATACGCTTTTAAATGGGCTATCCATATAAAACTGTATCATTATTAACTGTGTCGAACTATAATTTGTCCATTATTAAAACTTAATATTATTATAACCTATTTGTTATATTTCAAAAGATTGTATTATATTTACAAAAAAATATTTAGCTGTGCGGTTTCCGCTTAACTTTAATATTTTATTAGAAGTCTATATTTATCAAGTCATATTTCATAAAAATATGTTGGACGGAGAAAATGGGTTACACTAGTTATAAAAATATAATTTTTCTTTTTGATAATTCTTGGCAGTCTAGCCAATTCATGTATTCAGGGTTTATGTCTTTTTAAATGCAGATATTTTTATGTCAAATATTGTTTCAATGTCCGGCCCTTAATAAGTAGTGTAGGCAAACTACCGAGATAGTGAAACGGAACTGAATATAGAGTAGATTAAGTTCAATGTAAGTCATTTTTAAGATACATTTGATTATATCAATAAAATGAAGATACTATACATTTTAAGGTTTGTTAGTCAAAATTATTAATAATAGGTATTGTAATATGTACAAATAGACAAATATATAAACTGTCTATTTAGTTAGGTATTTGTTAAAAATATCAAGTGAAATGTGGAATATACTGAAAAAAAAAGCCGTACCTTGACCATATGCCTACACAATAATAGAGGAATATCGATGAAGGGCATCATTTAAATTTTATTACACTTAAATATCACTAGTGATATTTAAAACTGAGTTTTATTGTTTACGACCTACAACCCAAATAAAGAAAACTTACTTAAATAGTTATATCTCTTTAGTTAATACATCAATGGAAAAAGCGGTCCAAACATAAAAAAATATATTTCTTAAACTTATTCGAAATATGGAATAATTTTTCATAGTTGTGATACAATATAAGCTAAAAATATTCCATAAAAGAATTGGTTCACACAAGCGTTCGAAAATAGTCTACAAAAAGGGTCAAAAACAATAAAATGTTTCCCAAATATACCAGAAAAATTGGCTAATTATATATATACCTTTGATATAAAATAACCTACAAAATGCAGCATAAAATTTTTATTTACATAGGCGTTCGTAAATAGTAGCAAAAGAGGTAAAATAAAAAAATATTTAAAATGTAAATTTTTTTATATTTAACTAGTTGAATTGCGAATTGTATTGAAAATACATGAGAAAAATTAATGTACCATGGGCGTCCGTGAAAATTCTATAAAAGGGCCAGAAAAAATTTGTATTCATGATAACTCAAAAACCACTTAACGGATTTTAACCACATTTGGTACGAAAATGCTACAGGATATTTATAGGTGGTGATTAACATTGAGCATAGGCAAGGGGTTTAAAAGAGGGTTCACAAGTTAAAAAAATCGTAGTTCTTAAACTTATCCGAAATACTGAATAATTTTTTGTGCGTTTCATTAAATATAACCTAAAATATTTAACCTAAACTATTAGACCACGTTGACATTCGAAAAAAGTGAAAAATGGAGTAACAAGGTTAGGAAAAAACGTATTTCTTAAACATAGCAGAAATATTGACTAGTTATTTATAGCTTTGATAGAATATAACCTATAAAATGTGTTTAAATAACTTGTTTTCATAGGCGTTTGTAAATAGTTTTAAAAGTGGTCAAAATAAAAAAATATATATATATTATTCGAAATACGGAATATTTTTTTTTCCTTTCTTTTCTGTTTTGGACTCTACTGTAGGTAATACAGCCATTTTTGTAATTCTTGGATCTACTGGAATCCGAACCACGGTCATCCACCACCAGATGCCAGCACCCACGACTATATAGTCAATAATTACTTGGCATAGGCCGACTCGGCCGGGAGCACACCGTCCACCCATCCAACCAATAACGCGCTTGCACATGTGGGCATCTCCCACCCCTCGGAATAATTTTTCAAAGTTGTGGTAGAATATAACCTAAAAATTTTTACATAAATGAACGGGGTCACACAGACGTGCGAAAATAGTATGAAAAATTGATATTCGTATGCACCAGGACATCCTTTGCTATCTCCAAGTCGATCTGCGATGGACCCGTACCAGACTTAGGAAGACCAAAAACCATAATATTGTTCGCCCGAACTTGCCTATCGGACACTTCAGACAGTAAATCATCAAAATTTAGGTTTGCAGATTACCCTTAGCTAATCCAGAAATCTCGGCAACTTTACTTTCCAATCTGCGTACCTTTGTTGAAAGCAATTGATTTTCATCACGGAGCGACACATTTTCGGCCACCAAAGAATCGAACCGTTGTTGCAGCGCCTCAAATTTACGATCCAGTTCCTGTCTGAATGGCATTAAATATTTAATGAATATTGTTTCCAAATTTTTTAGATTAAGAGGCTGATCACTGGTAATAGTCGTATTATCTACAGCAAAATTTGCTCCCGGAAGCGCTGAGCTAGCAGGACACAAATGACAGTGCCAACGGCCTTTACGTGTTTTTATGGCCGTATCAATGTAATCTCTTTATTAGAGAGTCCTGTGGCGTATTCCACATCTAACATTATTTATGTTAATTATGTTTATATTATAAGTTTTAAACCCTCGATATTATCTTTTATTTTTATTATACATATACCCTTGGATTGTTTTCTTATTATGTTGTTAATACATATAAAAAATATATTTTGGTGACGTCTTATCAGAATATTAAAAATTTGTCATTGATAATAAAATTCTTTTGAGGAACAAAATTTAACTTAATATTATGAAAGTTTAACAAATAACTTGCGGGTATTAATTATAAAACCCACTGGATCTATCTTCGATGGAATGAGCCAAGACACACATAATACGCAATGTACGCCAAATTACTCTGAATCTGTGTACAACAACCTTTACATAACATTGTTAATATGAATAGTCACTCGCCAAGAATGTATCTAGCACGCCACTGCAACGTAGGCAATGCCGAACAGAAGCACTTATGATAAGATGCGCGTGCACGTAGAGATAAACCTATTGATGGTGTTTGTGTACAATAATTTAATATTCACAATAAAAACTAGCGTGCTGACCATAAAATCCTCTAGACAGTGGTACAAGTCTTATAATAACACAATACTTTTATACCTGTAAAACCTCTTAGTAAAGACAAAGGAAATCACCAACACTTCTCACAACAAATATATAGAAATTAAAATAATTTAGATTTTTTCAATCGATCTGTCGTCCTATCAATATTTTAATGTATGAGTTTCCAGAACAAAGCAAAATAACTACTCCACGGGATAAAACCACGACAGGCATTGAATTACAAGCACAACAGTAAATTATCTAGATTCATCAAACAAAAATAAAATTTCATTCAAAATACTTTTGTTGTTGCACATATCTCTTAAAGCGTTAATTTTTTCGAGTTGTCACAAGAGGACGTTTTCCCTTTGAAATGGTTGATGAATCTAGCTGTCATATTTAAGAGTAAAAAAACAACGAAGCGCGTAAAGCACAAGTTTGATAATATGAAGTACTGTCATATTTTCGAACTTCTGTTGTTATCTCACAAGTTTTGGGTTCAAACTCCTGGTGTAGAATAAACATCACGATGCACGAGAGGTACTGGTAGCTATTATTAGTTGTAAATCAAATTTAACACTTTAACTACCATGTGTACCCAATATGGTACACAACTATCTTTTATGAATAAACTGTGTGACCATATATGACCACAAGCACTGGTTACATTGAATCCGATGTGTACACTAGGCGCTCACGCTATCTATTAAAATATATGTACATTTCGTTTGCTCTAGTTTATGACTAAAGTTTGGCTAAATAGTTTCGCTACCAATTCAAAGATTGAAGCACTATTCAGACTTGTTGATTGTCATTTTGTTTACATATTTATTTTTATTATTTTCTGCCATTATTTGTGTTTCGTGTCGTGTATGAGTCGTATGTTGAATGGAAAAATGAGTCGAAAGTTTTTAAACTGTAACGAGTTGGAAGAAATTGCGGACAATATGAGTGATATTGAATATGAGTGGGACACCGATGACTCTCCACGAGACTCGGATTATGAAAATTCAACTTCATCGGAAAGCTCTAGAAGTGAAATCGACGTTGGTTTAATTAACTACGCCACTGGTGTACGACGCGGTATAAACTAGTATAGAAAGGTTGCCATAGAATTACTTACAAATACTGCTCTGGTAAATGCTCATATAGCATTATTACGAAGAAAACTATCTGCATAACGAAGTTTAGAGAGGCGATTGCAAACAAAATTTTTTGTGATAGAAATAGTGTGGTGAATATTCCCACTCAAATAATTTCTAGAAGTCATAAACTGGTTAAGTACCATCAAGGGGTAGATGTACCAGATGCTATAAAGGAAACAGTGAAAAAAATGGTCGGGCCTAAGCAATGGCTAACACTTCTCGAGTGAAGATGAATTGTCAAGGGTGTGAAGACAAATTTTTGTGTATGAAATGTTTTTTGATACCCACAACTGCAATTTGCAGAAATAAAAAGCGTGACAAAACATGGTACACATAGTTTGAAGTAATTAAGTAGAAATTTTTGTACCTAAACTGCATGTACCATATCTTGACACACTCAAAAACTAAATTTGTTTTTCTAAAAATTTTATTTTTCTATCTTATTTGTATGAGTACTAGAATAAAATATAGTTTTTTTGAAAAAAATCTGTTTCCGTAATTTTTGTCCACTTAGCAAGAGAACATGCAGTAGTGAAAGTGTTAAAAAATATCAACCATCGTATAATTTCCAATGTTTCGTGCAAACCAAGATAATGTCATATTAACTGGAAATCCTTTTTTGTATCATCCCAACCCAATATTTCTGTAGCCTATCGTTTTTATTTATTAAATACAACGATCGGGACGATTCTCAGAAGAAGTATTAAAATGTATGTATTTTGTACGTTTATTAGGGTGTAAATAGATTTGGTACTTACTCGTATTTTTTAAGCCGAAGCGGTCAATCTACTTTATGGACGACAATCGGAAGTGCAAGTAACGATACAAAGAAGAACCGAAAATGAAAGTGGTATATAATATGTGGTTCACAAAAAGAACATAGAATTTTACGTACCAAGAATACGTATCCAACCATACCTTTGCCTCCTTGAAATGGAATTGAATAATTGATTTCTACAAACAACTATGTACCTATTTTTACTGCGTTTTCATAAAGGAAAACCCAGCAAAAGAAATTAATACTATCACAGGCCAACATCATATTTCCAGTAGTAACTGTGGATGTATAGTACGACACAGTTAAGAATATACGCTTTTAAATGGGCTATCCATATAAAACTGTATCATTATTAACTGTGTCGAACTATAATTTGTCCATTATTAAAACTTAATATTATTATAACCTATTTGTTATATTTCAAAAGATTGTATTATATTTACAAAAAAATATTTAGCTGTGCGGTTTCCGCTTAACTTTAATATTTTATTAGAAGTCTATATTTATCAAGTCATATTTCATAAAAATATGTTGGACGGAGAAAATGGGTTACACTAGTTATAAAAATATAATTTTTCTTTTTGATAATTCTTGGCAGTCTAGCCAATTCATGTATTCAGGGTTTATGTCTTTTTAAATGCAGATATTTTTATGTCAAATATTGTTTCAATGTCCGGCCCTTAATAAGTAGTGTAGGCAAACTACCGAGATAGTGAAACGGAACTGAATATAGAGTAGATTAAGTTCAATGTAAGTCATTTTTAAGATACATTTGATTATATCAATAAAATGAAGATACTATACATTTTAAGGTTTGTTAGTCAAAATTATTAATAATAGGTATTGTAATATGTACAAATAGACAAATATATAAACTGTCTATTTAGTTAGGTATTTGTTAAAAATATCAAGTGAAATGTGGAATATACTGAAAAAAAAAGCCGTACCTTGACCATATGCCTACACAATAATAGAGGAATATCGATGAAGGGCATCATTTAAATTTTATTACACTTATGGAATCAACGACAAATTGTGGAAACGACAATACTGAAATATACTGCCAGAAAATATAGTGTCCTGAATTACACTATACTCGCCCCAGGAAAATAGAAGGTTGTGTCATGCACCGTAAAATAACACGTTCACATACACTATATAATTAGTACTTACTACTATAAAAAGAACAGATAAATCAATGGTGTGGCAATATATATTATAATCGATGACGTGAAACAAGTGATTATTTCGAACGCAATGTCTTTAAATGCTAAACTAATAAATTTCGGTGTAAGGGATTCTTTTTGTTTGAATATCGGTCTGGGGTGGTATATACAAAAGTAATACTGAGTGCCTAAGAGTAACACAGACATTTTTCATGACTTACTTCTCATGAATATCACCTAGTCCCTACAAAGCCTTTGTTTGATAATTTAAAAATTCAGAATTTTTGGCAAATATACTGTCTGTAAAGCGCTAAAAATTTATTCAAATCTATTAAACACTGAAGAGTGTTTAAACGTTTGAGCTGAAAAATTCTTTAAGATTCCATTTGTTAATAAAACAATTTACTCAAATATCATTTGCATACCCAGCCTTAAAAATGTATAATGATCTACCGATCTCTATTAAGAATATGGAAACATATAAGTCTATGAAAAATGTTAAAAAGTACACAGAAAAAAAAACTTGGTTTATCCAAATAAAAAATATTATTTAGAGGTGAATTTGCTAGTTTTCGCAAAATTTTTGTTAAAGTAGTAAATGTAGTTATCAAGTATGAGTAACTACATTATCTAAAAACGACAATTTTTCCTGCTAAGCTGATATCTTCTCATCTAAACGAGACTTGTATGTGCATTAGTTAAATAAGATTTCAAATTGTGAACCTATATAAAATTTTATTTGCGCTAAATGAGTTCGGTATTCTGTTTGAATTAGGTACCTATTGTACACCTACAGATTTCCATACGTACCCACTTAGGTGTAGCTATTATTATTAAGAAAATACTTAATGAGGTAATTAGGTAGGTACCTATACGTACCTAACTATTCTCAAAAATCGTTTTATGAAACCCAAAACTAAATTAGTTCTAATAGGAACATATACCTACCTACCTATAAATTTTATTTATCTGCTTTAGTATATTAATGGACCTAGGTATGTGCATTATAATATTTAAGTATAAATAAGATTTTAACAACTAAGTACATAGCTAAAATAGGCACTGATTTAATTAAATCTGTGTAATAGTTATTTTACCTAATACTTCTCATTTACGAAATTTCTATCCTCCAAAATATCGAATTATTTTATCTGGTAGAGATAGGAACCTATAGTTGTCTACATAAGTGTCATTCTATTCCAGCCAACGGTTATTCCCCGTTCTACCTAATGTGTTTGTCCCCGCTGCTAGTCGACGTACCTAAAACCCTTTGTAGAGCGTGTGCCGACAACAACATCTTCTATGTGTACCGCCTCTAGCCTAGCGCGTCTCGCTTGGTGTAGAGGGAGGGGGTTTCATTTTGGAATTTTTTGATTACAGTCTTGGCGTCGCTCTAACTAGGCTTTAGTTATTGTGCGTTTTGTGTTCTAATCTGAAGATATTTAAATTTCAAAATTTGATCTATTGATAGTATATACCTAGGTATTGATCTCCCAATTTCTACAAGTGGTGAGGACGGACTATACAGATACAGTATCAGATATTAACCAATGTGCATCCAACATAATTAAGTGTAGTGATTAGTGATTAGTTTGGCGTGTTGAGTTTTGTTAAATATATATTATTAATATCTATGGAGGAAACAAAAGAAATATTAATTAGCTGGAATCTGGGGGAGCTCGTTGACACTTTTCTCGGTAAGTAAATTATTATTGTTTAATTATTTATTTTTATAATTTTACGACCAATGCAAACAATGTTATTTCATGGCAATAGCAAATATTATAACTTTTGGCAATAGATACCTATCTACAGACGTATTATTTAGTGGTTACTTAATCATAATTTAAAATACTTTTTCTAATTTAATCATTTTTAATATGGTGGAGGCAAAATTCCTTATCATTTACAGCAACTGAACAATAGTTTAGATGGGTTCACGATAATATATTTAATTTGCCAGGGACTTTTTTCTTTCTTTTGTAAAGGTAGGTATGTATTTATTTGTTTACCATTTTACCAATGTCTGTGAATTAGGAGTTGTGGATTGGAATTGTCTTATCATTCCTCGTACGTACCGGTAGAATCTGTTATTTTACTTAGTTTCCTCATAAGGAATCTAAAGTTTCTTTGATAATTTTTTTTTGTTTCAGCGTCATTGTTTTTCGGAAAAACTCGATTTTTTTTTAAATAGCCAATACATTTTAGGTTTATTTGTCCCCAAATTAGATAACTACCTAGTACCTAGTTAGTAGATCTTGAAATGTATAATATTTATAGTAGAAAATGAATTAGGTATAAACTATATTTTACAAGGCCGTATTTTTTTTTAAGAAAATGCAATTTTTTTGCGATTTTAGTTTTTATTGATTTCTGACATTATTTTTACTGATATAAAAAACTTAAAAGCTCTCATTGTTACTTTTTTATGAGAAAAATATAGCGTTTACAAATTTTCATTACGACGTTTCGTTTTTGAAAAACCATCAACTTCGATTTTTTAAATACGGCCCTCGATTTTTTATTGTTAAATTTAAAGCCATTTTCAAAACAAAAATAGATGTAACGGAATGGTTTCAACAAGTTTTCAGTATTTTTAGCTGTTATTTAAACTTCAAGAAAAATCGCCATAGTTTGGCACTTATTTTGCGTAAAAGAAAGAAAGGCGTTTCTTTAATAATTTCAAAAAGCACAAAAATTTTAACTAAATCTAAAAAACTGCGTACAGAATAAAATGTGCTGACAGAAATAAATTGACAAATAATAATAAATAATTTTGATTAACGTCGAAAGAATTTTATTGCAAAAATTACTAATTAGGTATATACTCTGCATTCAGTCAGTTAAGTCCCAAACTATGGCGATTTTTCTTGAATAAGTTTAAATATCAACTAAAAATATTGAAAAGTTGTTTAAACCACCTATTTTTGAATTGAAAATGGCTTTAAATTTAACAATAGAAAATCAAGGGCCGTATTTAAAAAATCGAAGTTGATGGTTTTTCGAAAACGAAACGTCGAGTCTCCTCAAAAAGCAACAATGAGAAAGTGCTTTTCATTTTTTTATATATCTGTAAAAATAATGTCTGAAATCAATAAAAACTAATATCGCAAAAAATAGATTTTTAGAAATTCTCGAAAACTGCTAAATTTACTTTACTTTTGAAAACACCATTTAAAAGGTGTTTAAATTGTACAACTTTTCTCTAAGTTAACCGACATTGTCACTCCGACCGTTTCCAAGATCAACCAACCCTAGTTGTTTATGTGCTGAGCAATATTCTCAGCAATTCCGGCAAAGGATTCAGCCGCATTATACCTACCCACTTTAACATGTGTAGATTGAAGTTTGACTATATATACCTAGCTTATATTATACCTAATACAAGATTTTCAGTAGGCTTAAGTTTATTTTAAAAAAATAAATAAATAAGAGTCGCACTAAAAACCTGATGGTGGTTTAGATAAAAAAAACGTAAGCACCACAGGGACCCCCAAATCTTGTCTACCCCTTCTAGAAAAAATTAGTAGAAGAGAGAGCCAAACACTATTTGTCATTTAAATAAAAATATATTGTATGTTAGCAAAGTGTATTAGTTATTTTAGTAATGTAGAAAAATTTACTGGATAGACATTAAACGAGTATCATCACTAAAATAACTAGTAAACTTTGCTAGCATACAATATACTTTTATTTAAATGACAAATAGTGTTTGTCTCTCCCAGACAAGGAGCATATGTAAA
Organism: Apoderus coryli; assembly: GCA_911728435.2. Classification (NCBI taxonomy): domain Eukaryota; kingdom Metazoa; phylum Arthropoda; class Insecta; order Coleoptera; family Attelabidae; genus Apoderus; species Apoderus coryli. Next base: position 860,735 of record OU452206.1, on the reverse strand, counting down.
CTATTCAAGAATATTATCTAAATGACATAATGTCTATCCAGTAGATTTTTCTACATTACTAAAATTACTAATAAACTTTGCTAGCATACAATATACTTTTATTTAAATGACAAATAGTGTTTGTCTCTCCCAGACAAGGAGCATATGTAAACTATTCAAGAATATTATCTAAATGACATAATGTCTATCCAGTAGATTTTTCTACATTACTAAAATTACTAATAAACTTTGCTGGCATACAATATATTTTTATTTAAATGACAAAAAGTGTTTGTCTCTTTTAGACAAGAAGCATATGTAAACTATTCAAGAATATTATCTAAATGACATAATGTCTATCCAGTAAATTTTTTTAGAAGGGGTAGACAAGGTTTTGGCTGTCCCTGTGGTGCTTACGTTTTTTATCTATCTGAACCAAGGTTTTTTTTTTCTGTGTGCAACACAAATTACATGGTTAGATCGTTACATCTCCCTTATACAAATTTAAAGAAGAAACAAATGATTAAACATAACCTATTAACAAGTAATACACTCCTTTATTTTTAGGTTAAATATGAAATGTAAACATACTATAAACCAAACTGAAAAGCACTATTTTTACACAGAAAAAAAAACCTTGGTTCAGATAGATAAAAAACGTAAGCACCACAGGGACAGCCAAAACCTTGTCTACCCCTTCTAGAAAAATTTACTGGATAGACATTATGTCATTTAGATAATATTCTTAAATAGTTTACATATGCTTCTTGTCTAAAAGAGACAAACACTTTTTGTGATTTAAATAAAAGTATATTGTATGCCAGTAAAGTTTACTAGTTATTTTAGTAATGATACTCGTTTAATGATAAATAATTTTTCTACATTATTAAAATAACTAATAAACTTTGCTAACATACAATATATTTTTATTTAAATGACAAATAGTGTTTGTCTCTCTCTTCTAGTAATTTTTTCTAGAAGGGGTAGACAAGATTTGGGGGTCCCTGTGATGCTTACGTTTTTTTATCTGAACCACCATCAGTTTTTTAGTGCGTCTCTTATTTATCTATTTTTTTAAAATAAACTTAAGCCTACTGAAAATCTTGTATTAGGTATAATATAAGCTAGGTAAGTATATATAGTCAAACTTCAATCTACACATGTTAAAGTGGGTATGTATAATGCGGCTGAATCCTTTGCCGGAATTCCTGGGAATATTGCTCAGCACATAAACAACTAGGGTTGGTTGATCTTGGAAATGGTCGGAGTGACAAGGTCGGTTAACTTAGAGAAAAGTTGTACAATTTAAACACCTTTTAAATGGTGTTTTCAAAAGTAAAGTAAATTTAGCAGTTTTCCAGAATTTCTTAAAAATCAATTTTTTGCGATATTAGTATTTATTGATTTCAGACATTATTTTTACAGATATATAAAAAAAATGAAAAGCACTTTCTCATTGTTACTTTTTGAGGAGACTCGACGTTTCGTTTTCGAAAAACCATCAACTTCGATTTTTTAAATATGGCCCTTGATTTTCTATTGTTAAATTTAAAGCCATTTTCAATTCAAAAATACGTGGTTTAAACAAGTTTTCAGTATTTTTAGTTGTTATTTAAACTTATTCAAGAAAAATCGCCATAGTTTGGGACTTAACTGACTGAATGCAGAGTATATACCTAATTAGTAATTTTTGCAAAAAAATTCGTTCGACGTTAATCAAAATTATTTATTATTATTTGCCAATTTATTTCTGTCAGCACATTTTATTGTGTGCGCAGTTTTTTAAATTTAGTTAAAATTTTTGTGCTTTTTGAAATTATTAAAAAAACTTCTTTCTCAGATGAATCTTTTACGCAAAATAAGTGCCAAACTATGGCGATTTTTCTTGAAGTTTAAATAACAGCTAAAAATACTGAAAACTTTTTGAAACCATTCCGTTACATCTATTTTTGTTTTGAAAATGGCTTTAAATTTAACAATAAAAAATCCAGGGCCGTATTTAAAAAATCGAAGCTGATGGTTTTTCAAAAACGAAACGTCGTAATGAAAATTTGTAAACGCTATATTTTTCTCATAAAAAAGTAACAATGAGAGCTTTTAAGTTTTTTATATCTGTAAAAGTAATGTCAGAAATCAATAAAAACTAAAATCGCAAAAAAGTTGCATTTTCTTAAAAAAAATACGGCCTTGTAAAATATAGTTTATATCTAATTCATTTTCTACTATAAATATTATACATTTCAAGATCTACTAACTAGGTACTAGGTAGTTATCTAATTTGGGGACAAATAAACCTAAAATGTATTGAGAGAAAGATGTTTGTGGCGACACCTAGCGTGTTCTAAAATGTATTGGTTATTTTAAAAAAAAATCGAGTTTTTCCGAAAAACAATGACGCTGAAACAAAAAAAAAATATCAAAGAAACTTTAGATTCCTTATGAGGAAACTAAGTAAAATAACAGATTCTACCGGTACGTACGAGGAATGATAAGATAATTCCAATCCACAAATCCTAATTCACAGACGTTGGTAAAATGGTAAACAAATCAATATATACCTACCTACAAAAGAAAGAAAAAAGTCATACCTACCTAGCTAAAATATTTATGTAACTTCTTTTGAAAAACTGCATTAATTTGCTAAAAATTAATCCGTCCCTGGCAAATTAAATATATTATCGTGAACCCATCTAAACTATTGTTTAGTTGCTGTAAATGGAGGAATACCATATTAAGATTGATTAAATTAGAAAAAGTATTTTAAATTAAGATTAAGTACCTACTAAATAATACGTATCTAGATAGGTATCTATTGCCAAAGATTATATCTGATATTGCCATGAAATAAGATTGTTTGCATTGCTTGTAAAATTATAAAAATAAATAATTAAATAATAATTATTATAATTTACTTACCGAGAAAAGTATCAACGAGCTCCCCCAGATTCCAGCTAATTAATATTTCTTTTGTTTCCTCCATAGATATTAATAAATATAAGTTGATGGTTTTTCAAAAACGAAACGTCGTAATGAAAATTTGTAAACGGTATATTTTTCTCATAAAAAATTAACAATGAGAGCTTTTAAGTTTTTTATATCTGTAAAAGTAATGTCAGAAATCAATAAAAACTAAAATCGCAAAAAAGTTGCATTTTCTTAAAAAAAATACGGCCTTGTAAAATATAGTTTATACCTAATTCATTTTCTACTATAAATATTATACATTTCAAGATCTACTAACTAGGTACTAGGTAGTTATCTAATTTGGGGACAAATAAACCTAAAATGTAATGGTTATGTAAAAAAAAGAGTTTTTCCGAAAAACAATGACGCTGAAACAAAAAAAAATTATCAAAGAAACTTTAGATTCCTTATGAGGAAACTAAGTAAAATACAGATTCTACCGGTATGTACGAGGAATGATAAAATAATTCCAATCCACAAATCCTAATTCACAGACGTTGGTAAAATGGTAAACAAATCAATATATACCTACCTACAAAAGAAAGAAAAAAGTCATACCTACCTAGCTAAAATATTTATGTAACTTCTTTTGAAAAACTGCATTAATTTGCTAAAAATTAATCCGTCCCTGGCAAATTAAATATATTATCGTGAACCCATCTAAACTATTGTTTAGTTGCTGTAAATGGAGGAATACCATATTAAGATTGATTAAATTAGAAAAAGTATTTTAAATTAAGATTAAGTACCTACTAAATAATACGTATCTAGATAGGTATCTATTGCCAAAAATTATATCTGATAATATTGCCATGAAATAAGATTGTTTGCATTGCTCGTAAAATTATAAAAATAAATAATTAAATAATAATTATTATAATTTACTTACCGAGAAAAGTATCAACGAGCTCCCCCAGATTCCAGCTAATTAATATTTCTTTTGTTTCCTCCATAGATATTAATAATATATGAATATTTAACAAAACTCAACACACCAAACTAATCACTACACTTAATTATGTTGGATGCACATTGGTATAATACATATCTGTTACTGTCTGTATAGTCCGTCCTCACCACTTGTAGAAATTGGGATATCAATATCTAGGTATATACTCGTACTTACTATCAATAAATCAAAATTTAATATATTAAATTAAAATATCTTCAGATTAGAACACAAAATAACTACACAAACCAAAATGAAACCCCCTCCCTCTACACCAAGCGAGACGCACTAGGTACAAGTTGGTACATACATAGAAGATGAAAGTTGTCGGCACCCGCTTCTACAAAGGGTTTTAGGTACGTGGACTAGCAGCGGAGACAAACACTTTAGGTAGAACGGGGAATAACCGTTGGCTGAAATAGAATGACGACTTATGTAGACAACTATAGGTTCCTATCTCCACCAGATAAAATAATTCGATATTTTGGAGGATAGAAATTTCGTAAATGAAAAGTATTAGGTAAAATAACTATTACACAGATTTAATTAAATCAGTGCCTATTTTAGCTATGTACTTAGTTGTTAAAATCTTATTTATACTTAAATATTATAATGCACATACCTAGGTACATTAATATACTAAAGCAGATAAATAAAATTTATAGGTAGGTAGGTATATGTTCCTATTAGAACTAATTTAGTTTTGGGTTTCATAAAACGATTTTTGAGAATACTTAGGTACGTATAGTTACCTACCTACTTACCTCATTAAGTATTTTCTTAATAATAATAGCTACACCTAAGTGGGTACGTACGGAAATCTGTAGGTGTACAATACCTAATTCAAGCAGAATACCGAACTCATTTAACCCAAATAAAATTTTATGTAGGTTCACAATTTGAAATCTAATTTAACTAATGCACATACAAGTTTCGTTTAGATGAGAAGATATCAGCTTAGCAGGAAAAATTGTCGTTTTTAGATAATTTAGCTACTCATACTTGATAACTACATTTATTACTTTAACAAAAATTTTACGAAAACTAGCAAATTCACCTCTAAATAATATTTTCTATTTGGAAAAACCAAGTTTTTTTTTCTGTGTACAGATCTAACCTGTCCATAGGTTTGATTTTTCTTCCAAACCTAGTTGTGTAGGTAGTCTCTGGAATGTCACAATTTTTAAATGTTTCTCTAATTTCAATTCTGTCTGGTTCAGTCTTTGATGGTGTAGTAGTTTCTTCTTGACTTATTTTTGAAGCAGTGGCGGCTCGTTGGTAATTTAATTAGGCAGGCACTAATATAAAAAAATGTATATGAAGAAACTTGCGCCGTAGGAAAAAGTTTTTAGATTGTCAAGGTCAAGCGCCTTACATGAAAAATAAAAAATTATCAAGGTAAAATAGAACACGTTAAAATACGGGTTATATATATATTTTTGTTCGTTTTTTTTTTTGTTCAAAACTGTATCGCATTAAGCTATGCGTTTGACATTTTCTTATACTTATATATTAACTAGAATAGAAAAACTAAAGGTTTTTATAAATCAATTCAATTTGTCGATTTTTACTACCCGCAAAATGATTTAACACTTATGTGAATGTGAATGTGTAATGAAATTCTGAAATTAACTGTAAATCTTTCAAAAGGCCGCTTTCGATTTATATTAAACCCAAGTTGTTTAAACGAGATGCTTCAATTTTATCGCGCAAAAAGGTTTTTATTCGTTTTAAACACGAAAAGTTTCCTTCCACGGACGCAGAAGCCACTGGAATAGACAGTATTACATTACATAATTTAAAAATTTCTGGCAAAGCAATAACTAAATTATCATGAACAAAAAACTGTAAAACATCAGATAATTTGGATTTTTAAACATTTCAACATCGGAATGTATTACTCTTAGTTTCTACCCAGTAAACACATATACGTAAATTAAACGTTGATTTAACGTGTCAATCGTTGATAATTGGTCTTACGTTGGAAAAGTGACGGTTTATTTTAAGTTTAATTTTACACCGTTCAATTTAAACGTTATAGACACGTGTTGTTATTTTCTAAATACAACTACGTACATTTATTATGTTTAAGTAACGTTATATATGTATTATAAATAAACCATAAAATAAAAACGTTTGTTTTAGGTGTTTTTTAAACGCGTGTCAAACATTGTCAAAATTAAAAACGTTTATAAAACGTTCTTTATGTAATTTATAATAAACCGATATTTATAGCTAAAATAACGTTAGAAAATGTTCATTAGAATCGCATAATTTTTAGAGGCGACAATGAAAACGTTAAAATGACGTTTTTTAAGTATTTTATAATAATTCTAAAATTACAGTTAAGGTAACGTGTAAAATATCCCATAAAAATTCTTATTGCTTAATATGGGAAAATTCAAAACGTTTATATAATGTTTATAAAGTATGTTATCACAATTCCAAATGTACCTACAATTAGAAGAACGTGTTAAATTATTTTTAAAATGAGCAATATTTAAAGTGTGAAATTTTAAAACGTTGATTATTACGATTCCAAATACTTTTAAAAAATGTGTCAATGGATCGTTTGATGTAAAACTAGAATTATTGAAATAACAACGAATATTAAGTACGTCCTAAATGTATTTTCAAAAATCTAGAATATATAAAGGTTTAACCTTAATTTACCTACCAGTTGAAACAGTAAAACAAACACTTTATAATATGTAAGTAAATCCCTAATATACCTATTTAGTTAGTTACTTTTGAAAACACCATTTAAAAGGTGTTTAAATTGTATAACTTTACACTAATTTAAACGACCTTGTAAGTCCTAACGTTTCCTCGTTTCCAATGCTATCCCATTCTTATCTCGGACATAGTGTACATAACAAATTCAAAAAAAAGTGTTTATCAAAAACTTCCTACTACAACTAGCTATACCTATCGGTATTCTAAGTTTACAAGAGTAATGCGAAATATTTGTTAACAAGTTAATTAAATCTTATAATGATTTGTTGGGTTTTTCTTTTTTTTTATGCAAAAATATAAGTTTCAGAATAGTTTTACAACATATTTTTTCCAATCTTGAATACGAAGTTAAAAATAAGTGGTATTATACCTACTTAAATACATAGTAACCGGCCCAAGCAATCACAAAAAAATGTTTTTCTACGACTGTCTTTAAATGCCTTTATTATATGTTCAATCATGATTTGACAATGTAGTACATTGTAATGCTGTTTATCATTTATCCGTGCGTAATAATATTTCCCCCTAGTTGCCTAGCAACTAGTGGGAAATATTATTACGCACGGATAAAATTTCATTGTGTAATCAATTGTAATGACAAAAGTAGCGGCGGGCATGAAAAATCACCATAGCAACGCCGAAAATACAAACACCAAATTGACAGTTTTGGTATTTATAATTAATAATAATTATAATTAAGTATTTCGCTAATTTCAAAACACATAAACAGTGATAGTAAATATAGTTTAACACCACCTAGTCAATTTAATACTTCTAATTTATCGTATTTAGGCTTATATGCTAACAAGGGTAAGTTTCGAAAAACAAATAATTGCCTAAAAATTATGTTAAATTTATTCAAAAGTATTAAAACAGTCGTAGAAAAAGTATAGTGTGAAACTCACATGAATAATACATTTACAATATCAGCATATGAATAAATATTTTCCATTTTGTAATGGTCACAAATATTGATAAATAGCAACAACTAATTTCATATTTAGTTTGACGTTTATGCTAATTCAGAGAAATGTCATTATTTTCATGGCTAACTAAATTAATTAGCTAGCTTCCAGAGAGACAACGGTAGGCGCTGCAGAAAAATTTAAAATGACGATATTTTGAAAACTATGCATTTTAGAAAATGATAACCTATTACAAAATTGCAATATTTTTTAATGCTAAGGAAGATAAAATAATAATAATATACCCATTCCATTTGAAAAAATTGACTTTCAACTGTTTTTCTTGAACCGTTTTTAATATAATTTTTAGACCACCCTGTATAAACTAATCAGAAAATGTCTTGTCAATTCGAAAAAGAAGATCCCACCTGATAAGAAAATACCTGCAAAATAATTATTAAATACTGATTTACAAGGAAAAACGGAATTCTTATGGAGCCCTAAACTGTCAATTTTGACATAAATCTTGATATAAGTCAAAAACGACTGACGTTAGGTATAGGACATGATACATGAAATATGTCTGAAATCTTATTTAAAATCCAAAAATGTAATAATATATAGGGTGTTCGATTTAAAATAACAAATTTGCCATCAACTTCCGGTATAACCGGAAGTGCTATGCCGTTGCTATTATATTATTTGAGTAGAGCATATTTGACAATATAGACACTGAAATTTTCAAAATTCAATTCGAAGTAGTTTCTGAAATAATCTAATGGGTTGCCACCGTAGGACACCCTGTAGGTACCTACAACAAAATTAAAGTTATCATCTTAGTTGTCCAACAATACTTAATAACTACTAAACAAAATATAGTTAGTTAATATCGTATCTATCATATATCCCAATTATCTAAGGGGTGTTAGTAATTCTGACATATATTTTTGATACGGACATAGGGTTGACTACTTACACTATAAATTTCAAAAATGCACGCTTTGCCAGTTTTTAGATATGAGGTCAGCAGTTAAAAGTTGCAGCCGAAAGAAAAAAATATATATAGTACGGCCCTGACGGGGTGTTAGTAATTCTGACATATATTTTTGATAAGGACATAGGGTTGACTACTTACACTAATAATTTCAAGAATGCACGCTTTGCCAGTTTTTAGATATGAGGTCAGCAGTTAAAAGTTGCAGCCGAAAGAAAAAAATATATATAGTACGGCCCTGACGGGGTGTTAGTAATTCTGACATATATTTTTGATAAGGACATAGGGTTGACTACTTACACTATTAATTTCAAGAATGCACGCTTTGCCAGTTTTTAGATATGAGGTCAGCAGTTAAAAGTTGCAGCCAAAAGAAAAAAATAAATAGTACGGCTCTGACGGGGTGTTAGTGATTCTGACATATATTTTTGATAAGGACATAGGGTTGACTACTTACACTATTAATTTCAAGAATGCACGCTTTGCCAGTTTTTGGCTATGAGGTCAGCAGTTAAATGATGCTGGCGGGGAAAAAAATAAATAGTACGGCCCTGACGGGGTGTTAGTAATTCTGACATATATTTTTGATACGGACATAGGGTTGACTACTTACACTATTAATTTCAAGAATGCACGCTTTGCCAGTATTTAGCTATGAGTACAGCAGTTAAATGATGCTGGCGGGGAAAAAAATAAATAGTACGGCCCTGACGGGGTGTTAGTAATTCTGACATATATTTTTGATACGGACATAGGGTTGACTACTTACACTATAAATTTCAAAAATGCACGCTTTGCCAGTTTTTAGATATGAGGTCAGCAGTTAGAAGTTGCAGCCGGAAGTAAAAAATATATAGTGCGGCTCTGACGGGGTGTTAGTGATTCTGACCTATATTTTTAATAAGGACATTAGGTAGCTACTTACACTATTAATTTCAAGCACGCTTTGCCAGTTTTTAGATATGAGGCCAGCAGTTAAAACTCGCGTGAACATATAGCATAGAGTACGGCCCTGGATCAATCAATGAAACATTTATGTTATTTGTCTGTAAGGGTATATAACCATATTGAATCTAAATCTTTTATTTGACTACATATACCTACTAATTTCAAATATGTTATGTCGATTTACCTATTTATTGAAAAAAAAATATTGCAATATTAATATTTAATAAATTTGTTTTATTGATATTAATTATTATATATTTGTAATACATTTGTGCTCGTGTAATATACGTTTAAAGTGTATATTATTATGAATTATCAATCGCCCCCGTATACCCCATTCGGCAATGTTCGGAATTAACTGCTAGAATTTTAACTGCTGTCTTCACACTGGTACACACTAATGGATCACCTATTTGGATTGCTGATGGTTCTGTATTCATGGGGATTGGAGTTGTGTCTGTTCACGAGGCCATTCTTGTGAAATGTATATTCGTGACTAAATAACACATTATCAAAAAATGTTTCTATTCTATTGTCCAAATAATTTCCATACAGCTCTTGACAAAGCTGAATTTTATAAGCATGAAATTTATGTTTTTTTTTTTGTAAATAATCTTCATTTTAATAAAGCAACACCAAAACTAACAATTGTAAATCAATAACATTAGTAAATCATGAACAACAATTAAGTTGATAGATACAATAATTTATGACATTTCTGATTCCATACCTTACTAGATATATTAAAACGTTTATTTAAAAAACACCAAATGGTATACAAAACAATTATTTGGCGTTTTCTGCCAAAACGCGCAGACTTAACTATAGTACACCCTAATACCATTCGACAGGTAATTAGTAACTACATTGCTAGGTAAGTTGAGAAATATGACGTTCCATTTAAATTAATGACTTTATAGCAACTTAAAGTTCTTATTTGGGTAGTGTCAATTTTTGGACACCCTGTATAAGATTGCAAGTTTATTGCAATTTGAATACCAAATATGATCTATTATTACACTTTAGAGTTAATTTGGTCAACATGACTTAAATACTTCCGAAGTATTTGAAAGATGAAAATTAGGCTAGATTTTGAGAAAAATCAATTTATTTTTTTTAGGTATTATAAACCTTAATGAAACAGACAATTTGATCAGAGGATCTAAAAGTGCAATAATATACAGGGGATTCCATTTAAAAAAACACAACTTTGATACGTTTAGGTTATTTAGGACACCCTGTATAATATGAAACCAATTTTAAAAAGTAGCTATAATAGATGCCTACACGTCCAATAAATCAAACTTTTTGAAAGTCACGCAGTTTCACCAAAATATTCCGCGCCATAAAGCGTGAATAACCCTGTATATATATATAGATATATAAACTTTTGAACTGAGGTCATTTTTAGGATCCAGGGGTCATGAAATGAAGTACTGCATAAAAATTTTTCAAAATTTCGGTTGTGTCGATCTCCTGAATAGTTAGATTTTTTTTTAAATCTACTAAAATTATAAGCATGCTACCAGGTATCTTTTATTCAGAAAACATGCGATACAGAAAAAATATCATTTAAATGGTAGGTTAACGCTCCTGTTAATTAAAGTGACAATCTTCTATAATAATTGTGTCCTATTTGCGGTAGGACCATATTTTAAATATATTTGAAAGTGGGAATCGCGTCGAAACGCGTCGATTCACGAGACGACGCTAGCTCGCGTTAGTCAGGTTGTGGTTGTTGTGTTTTCAACCAGTGTCCGCGCGATCTTTTTGACAAGTGGATGTTAGCAGTAAGATTACCGGAAGTCAGTTGTTTGGCCAATGTAATAAACGGCGAAAAACTACAATTATTGTGCTGGTGTGGGTTTATTCAGTTAAATAAAATGAATTACGTTTTTTATTAATCAAATTATAAAATTAATTTCTTTTTTGTGATCGTCATGAATTTAGTATCAAGTTAAATGTTTTCTTTTAAAGAAGTACATAAACTAATTGTGTTGAATTATTTATTTAAATTTAAAAAAAATTATACATTAATTTTAAATAACCATTTTAGTGCTCATGCCAATTTTGTGGATTCTGAAAATCTATAACGACATTACAACTATGGATGTGCGTTTTGTAAAAATTGTATTACAAATGGCAATCTTAACAGGTTAGTTTTAAACTTACTACAAAGTTCTCTTAGGGATGGTATATGTTAGGGTGATACGACCTACATAAAGTGAAAGTAAGGGATAGATTTAATTTTATTTCAGTTCAACAATTTAAGTTAGTACCTTAGAACCCTTTATGCGAAATAGTTTACGCATAAAGAGTTCTGCACATGAACGTCCCAGTTTATCCAAACAACAAGACGGAGCTCATGCACTAAATGCGCAAATTATAAGAGCTTAATGCGACTTTTCCTAGATAGTGGATTTGAAGGTTGCCACCGAGATTGCCTGGCTTACCAGTGATGGATTTTTTGTGGGGCTATTTACAAAATAAAATACACTGCTCAAAAAAATTAAAGGAACACTTTAACTTATTAAGTGATAGTTATATACAGATGAACACTTATATTCTGACAGACACACATTTTCTTCCAATAAATCGATTAATAGAACTTTCAACTAATCCTTTATTCGTAAACTAAGATTAACAATTTAAAAAAAAATGCGAATAACAAAAAGAAAAGATTTTTTTTTAATGGCAATGTTCCGCTATCTGAAAACCAATGTGTTTTAGTATCGCGTGTGCCCTCCAGCAGCACGATTGACTTCTTGACATCTTCTTGGCATACTTCCGTTAGTTGCTCAAGGGTTTGAGGTGGATTTGGACGACGTCGAAGACGTTTGTCCAATATATCCGATAAGTGTCCAATTGGATTAAGGTCAGCGAGTGATTAATTACTGAATTATTATTACATATTGCTGTTGGTAAAAAAATAAATAAAATTATTTTACAGTTAGTAGTCATAAAATATTTATTTTCGGAATTTTTAACTGTTACCAATGGTAACAGGGGTTACATGGACGCTTCGCCACTGAAAATTTGTTTTTCTTGAGTTTCGTCAAAATGTCTTCAAATTTATATTTTCACTAAAGTTCTTGTTTAAATAAGTAAAGGTTATTTCAATTCTCAATTTATCGACATTTAATAGCAACAATAACAACTACTATAATACCTATACTAATGTAAACCTTCACACAATATATAAGAGATATTCAATGTTCAAAGGTCCCTCCGTTCATTTCAAGGCCCAGCCGATATCTTTTAGTTAAATTTTGCAATGCTTTACTTATAAATATTGATTTATTCTTATTTCAAAAATCAATTGCTGTTACAATTCTTTCCTGAATTTGTTGAAGGTATATTGGTATAAATTGTATTTTTTAAATACCCCAAAAAAAGGTGTCTATTTAGTGGCGTTAGATCTGGACTGTTTGGTGGCCACTGAATTGTCCCATTTTTACCAATACATACGTTATAATTTTGATTTAAATAATTTCTCACTGCTAGAACACCGTGAGCTGGTGTTCCATCTTGTTGCCAAATTAAATTTTTAAAAATAATTAACCGAAAACATTAATTAAAAGCATCTAAAACTCATAACATTATATTTAATATACCAATATATTACAAAAAATAGGAATTATATATTTCGAAATTATAAAATTATTTCCAGATCTCTTTAGGAATAATGGATTACAATTTAGTAAGCTTATTACACATCAATAACTCAAGATCTGCGGTTATTGATAATTTTTCAAAACCTACAGGGTGGTAAATTTTTGGGGTTCGTACTGAATTTGTCCCTGTCAAATTTTTTTGTACACCGCCACTGCTTCCTATTAAATATTAATTGAAAATCTCAGTTCAATTTAGAAACTTTTTGGTGTCTTGTATGTATTTCGAGAACTGTACTGATTTCGAGAGAAATTACAAAATAATTTATTTTGAAAAAAAAAACACATTCTTTAAACATTTAAGTATTAATTAAATTAACTGACAACATTTTAAGGTAACTCAACAAAACTAAATAATCTCAAGTTTCGAATACTAAGAACTGAATAACAACGAGCAAAGAATGCAAACAAAATATCATAAGCCTGTAGGAATAAGATGTTCATCTTCTAAAATTATATTCTATAATAAGTTGTAACAGTCCTGCTACAAAGAGTTGACTCACCCTGTACATATATGCGCTAGTAACATTTAGTTCATTATCATTCTGACTTTTTTACAGAATTCTGCCAAGAAAGTCGGATTTCAAAAAATAAAATTGTTGTATGGCCCACTACGCTTTCGTACCTTCATGTTTTTTAAAAAATTATGTATTTTTCAAAAAAAGTTGTAGATATCTTCGGCAGTCTAGAACAACTTCTAAAAGACAACGCGTCAGGCGCATATTCTGATAAATTACAGTAAGCAGAATTTATTATAACAAAATATTATTGACATTTTGAGATTGTAGCATCTCAGATAATCCTATGGAACACACAGTAGTAATTTTAGTATAATGTTAACAACAAAATGGCGCACATAACAATATACTTATTTGGCCTCCAGCGTTCCCACATAGTAATGCGATGTCATCTACCACATATATAATATTCAATTAAAGGCAAACACCTCATTATACCAAGTTGCATTATTCTCTCAATTAAAACTGATGCGTTAAAACGGCGTACCCACATACGTTATGTTTTGTTAAAAAGAGCATCGCAGAATTATACCGTGGGCCAATAATAAATTAAAATCGCTTATTTTTTAAATAGGTAATTTAAGAAGTATGGAGATCTAAATAGTTATAGAAACTATCAATTGGACCAGCAAAAATAGTATGGTTTGTTAAAGGAAGAAAACTAATTATATACTATAGCCCATTTTTAAAAATGTCTTAATATAATGATAATATTTATAAACAACGAAATTGACGACGATTCGAAATATTTTTAAATTTATAACAACTTTATATACCGACAGTCGAATAAATTCGACTATTCCAATTCTATTATCTAAAAATACTTTTTAATAACTTCTTAAAAAAAAAACTCCTAATCACTCATTTATAAAAAAAAATGCAAGACGATGTTGTAAATATATGTAAATCCAACGAAATATGATAATGTTGAATACATAGTCCATTCTGGAGTGGAGTGTAATTTATTTTGGAAAATAACAAACCAGAGTCTGTCTGCACAAAATCAATATCCGAATTAATTCGAAACACGATCAAATATCAGTTAAAAATGTTTCGGGATTCACATCCCATCATCAGTAACATATAAAACTAATTCGTGTTGCTCACAGTGGACGACGGCCTTAACCGTAACTTTAATGAATTATTAATCAAGTCACTGAGAATGCAGAGTTAATAAATCACATTAAAACAAATATTAATACTTGCTTACATAATAATGCCGATTAAGTTTTAATATTCGTTTTAATGTGAATTAATATAGGTAGGTATGTATTCTCAGTGACTTGATTAATTCATTAATGTTATGTGTAAAGGCCGTAGTCCACTGTGAGTACCACGAATTAGCTTCTCATAGTTTTATATATTACTGATGATGGGATGTGAATCCCGAAACATGTGTAACTGGTATTTGATCGTGTTTTGAATAAAATTGGGATATTTATTTTCTGGAGACAGACTCTGGTTATTTATTTTCCAAAATAATATGATAATGCATAATATTACTTTTTATAACTATTCTAAATATCGATTCTGATTACTAATCATTACCATTGCATTAAGCTTTCGAATTGAATTAAACGTGCGCGTACTTTGCATCAGTACCTATGAGTTAGGCCCATTATGATTAAAAAGAAAATGTCTGCTACACTGCGACCTAATCGTCTAATTTGTCCCCCTGTCTTGAGTTACTTCATCTGTGTCTCAAGTTACAACTCTCCATGAAGTTCTAGAGCTCTTAAGAATTCCAGTAGCTTGGCTGGTTTCAGGGACAACACGTCTCCATCTTGCACGATTTCATGCCTCAGGTGTTCCTTGCGTTGGTTTCTGATAGCAGCGCCTTCGGCGACTAGGTCATCAGGAGTTTCTTCCTGCTCCCTACGCAATCGAATCTGAGTTCGTCGCTCTCTTCTAGACCTAATCTTCGAAAACAAAGCGGGCGTGTTTCGCCGTTTTGTCCATTTCAAACCAGAAATTGCCTTGTTTCGTGAGAGATGGGACACCCTGCTCTATATTATTATATTTTTATATTCTACGCGGATGATGGTATCATGTCCTACACCAGTGTGTGTTTTTGATATTTTTAAGTTTTTATTTATAAAATTTATTATTATTAATGCTTTTGCAGCTCTAAATAAAATATATATCAAATGTTTATATATTGAAACACCAGCAACAAATCAGCTTGTTCATTTATGGTAAATTTCCAAGCCAAGCCTGTCTGGTGAAAGCATGGGAGTGTGAAACAAATTCCCAACATAACTAAAAGTTTTGATACTTTGTGTAACAAGCAATTCATAAATAAACCCTCGCCCATTAGGGAATTCGGGCGTATCTAGTGTTGGCAATAGGATTTAATGGAGTTGTTACTTCTTGTCCGGCCATCGTTTGTGAACTGTGTTTCACCGGGCATATTGCCTGCTCACAGTAGTTTATATTTGATTGTCTAGAAATACAACTGACATTTAATTAAGATTTAATTACTGTAGTTAGAGCAATACGCAAAAAATAGTCAACAAATAAAACAGCGCGAGCATACAAAACCTACTGCTTATTTTTGTTTTTACCATAATATGCTATTATGAACAGTTTCTAAATTTTAGATACACCTACTACCTATATAACAAATATATTAAACGAAATTAATAATAGTATGTATAATTATTATACAATGAATTTGTGTGCGTATATCTAATAAATGAAAATAATTTCGTGGCGTAGCGAACAAAATTACTGGCGTTACCTACACAAGGGACTTTCCTTAATTTAGCAGGGCCTCAGTCTAAATCAGTAGAACGTAACCGAGGCATGGGTCGACAGATACTGACGAATTCGTTTCGCTCTTATTATGAGCTCGTCAGAGTACCATAGTCGTTGCCCATCTACAATATCGGCTTGCATTTAAGCACAGCGAGATTTACAACAGTATATATATTGTTTCTGTCTGATGGTTGGATTGGTCCAAGCTGATAGTGGCAGTCAGACGAAGGCTAATCCTTGACCAGAATCGAGTTTTGTCCCTAGCTTGGTGTCTATACCACAATAAATTTGAATAAAGATTCCATTTCTCAGGTGTTAATAAAAACTATTATTAATAAACAATAGATATAGACAGCAAATACTACCTAATAAAATAGTTACTTGCATTTACCAGAATTTTAATATTTCGCACGAGGTCTCTCTCGCCAAAACAAAATGTTTCACCTAAGAAACAATTTTATGTTAACTTCGAAATAGTTTTGAATTGTGTAAAAGATGTTTCTTCTAGTCGTCCGACTAAAGTGTTTTTAATATCTATTATGTCGTTTTTAACTATAAAATACACCAATATTATACAACTCACCTTACATTAAAAAGGTAGGATTTTACATTTTTTTGTATTTGTTTCATCTTTTAAATTGTTTTTTGTTTTATTTATTGTAAATTGTTGTATTCACTATGTTATTTAATACTTTTCCATATTGTGATTCTAGCCCTGAGGAAGGAATAAAGTTTTCCGAAAGCTTGGAAGTAAAAAAGAGTTTCAACTTACTATAGGCTGATACCCCAAAAACCTGTTTTGAGTATTATATATATATATAAATAAATCCGCATATCTATTTTGATTCCTTTCACATTGGAACCTTTCTACATCCCCTAGAAGGAGTGGGTTTCGAAGAAAACTATCCGCGTATATTGGATAACCCGCCGATATGTGGCGCAACTGACTACTTTTGATGTCTAAATTGTAAAACTTGAACTATACATTTTTTCACATATAGCATCTTTTTGTATCTTTACAAAATAAGGTTTTCTTGATTCCAGGCTGTATATTTCCTTTCATAATCAGCACAATTTTGTGTCCAATTTTCAATATATTTTATATCCATAACAAGCACTTTAACAAATCTTCTTGGGTAGGAAGAGTATTATCTTTTAAGTCTGAAGGTGATCCCACTAACAGACACTCGGTGGATCGTCTTGGGTAACAAGTTTTTGAGAACCTCATAACCCTAATATACTTCAAAGAAAAACATATCATCTAACAACTGAAAACTGAATAGAAATACAATAATCACTTGCTTATGAGCAGCCGTCGATATCACGATCCGCTGCTATTAATCGTTTTCGGGCTAGCTGTTTATAACACATATTATGAAGGTTTTAAATTTCTATAAAAGTAGTGATGAGTTTTTTATAGAAATTTAAAAACTTCATAATATGTGTTATAAACAGCTAGTAGTGATGAGTTTTTTTTCAAATACTAAAGTATATCTTCAGGAAAAATAAACCAAAAAGAACATTACAAGCTTATCTTTAAGGGCTGGTAGGGGACATAAGACAGATTACAATAAAAAAACCGTTAATAAAATATTTTTTGTAACAACAAAAGGCATCTTTTGTGCCCTATTCCAAAACGAAATTCCAAAAATTTAAAAAAAAAATGATTTTTTGGCCCACCCTAATGTATACTATATAAATATACAGTTTGTTTCAGATGGCGCATTATTTTGATTCTTAATATCTTACATGGAATCAAAATAGTGCAGCACATGAAACAACGTATATATTAGAATCAAAATAGTGGGCCGTATCAAACGACATGTATATTATTTCAATATAAATTTCGTTTTATATGACGCATTATTTTGATTCCAAATATCTTACATGAAATCGAAATAGTGCAGCACATGAAACAAAATGTATATTGGAATCAAAATAGTGTACCGTATCAAACGACATGTATACTCTCGGAATATACATTTTGTTTTATATGACGCATTATTTTGATTCCAAATAACTTACATGGAACCAAAATAGTGCAGCACATGAAACGAAATGTATATTGTAATCAAAATAGTGTGCCGTATCAAACGACATGTATACTCTCGCAATATACGTTTTGTTTCACATGACGCATTATTTGGATTTCAAATAACTTACATGGAACCAAAATAGTGCAGCACATGAAACGAAATGTATATTGGAATCAAAATAGTGTGCCGTATCAAACGACATGTATACTCTCTCAATATACATTTTGTTTTATATGACGCATTATTTTGATTCCAACTACCTTACATGGAAAGAAAATAGTGCCGCACATGAAACGAACTGTATATTGGAATCCAAATAGTGTGCCGTATCAAACGACATGTATACTCTCTCAATATACATTTCGTTTTATATGACGCATTATTTTGATTCCAAATAACTTACATGGAACCAAAATAGGGCCGCATATAAAACGAAATGTATAATCTGTCAATATACATTTCATTTTACATGACGTACTATTTTGATTTAATTTATGTAAAATATGCATTTTGACTTTTATACGCATTATTTTGATTCCACGTATTCAACTAAAGAAATTTCTAAATTAGGTAATGGGAAATATTTTAAAGGGTTATTTTGCAGCAAAAATAAGCAAAGCTAGAGCTCTTTAAGGTTAGGGAAAAAGTTGTTTTGATTTAATAACTCGACTATGGAAGAATTTGGAAGAATGAAATGTAGCAGTTAACTTCTAATAAAATGTGAGTTGCTGGTAGTTTTCACAATACTTATTCGAACTACTATAGCGTCTCCTAAAATTGACATGTAACTAATTAAAATTCCTAAAAGAGCTCATCTCAATTATTAGAAGTCATAGTGCTTTATATAATTTAATATTGTCTACAATAGTAAATGAAATCAAGCAAACGTCTACACAATATGCTATTCATATCATAAAGAGTAGGGAAATAAGGAACACGTTCAAGGTTTTTGATTTACTTTAGTCAATATATCATCCCCGGGGTGGTATTAGAGCGTGCATATTGGTGATAGGGATGAAACTTCCACATATATAATTTTTATAATGTTTTAATTATAATCTGAAAACTAAGCGTTTTTTGCGACAAAAGTTGACTGAGATATCATCGCTAAAAATGTGCCAGTTAATTTAGCTCGTTTACTTTGTTATTTACACATTTGACAAGACGATAGGTTTTTACTCAAGTTAACTTGTTAATAATAAATAGATGAGTAGAGCCTTTGGTGTAGGCAGACTAATTTGAACAAAACGTTTTATAAACCTTCACCACAACACTTTTTTAAAACTCTACGAATTAATTATTATAGTAAAATAATCGAGGTCTTTCGTTTCACAAAATTATAATTTTAGTAGGTATCTATATTTGAGGATTTTGTTAAATAAATAGATACGGAGTTATATATTTTCGTACATTTGGTTCTAGCTCTTTAATCACTTTCTCAATAATATCTCATCCTCTAATATAATAAAATTTAAATATTTCTAATAAAAAAATGCATATCTATGTACATAATATCAAATAGGCACAAGATATAGTATAATTAATTCATTTCAAAAGCAATACAGTTTTACAGAACTGTGAAAATATTTATGTATTCTTATCAGAGTAACTTGAAATACTTTGAGTGAAACTTAATTATCTAGTAAAAAGTAACAATTAAAACTATTTCATAGTGAATCAGAAAATAAAAAAAAAAATGACTAAACTTGTTGAAGACACCATGTGAACGGATAGTATAAATTTATTTTATTTAGTTTTAATTAATTATCAATACCTATACCTATGTCTGCTCAGATAAAAGATACGAGCAAAAAACAACCAAAAAATAGTATTTTCCTAGTTTTTAAATTGTTTTAGCATATTTTTTGCATCAAAAAATATGGTAAATTAGTTTCTCTACAAAAAGTTTTCTAATATGTAAACTAATATATATATATATATATATATGTAAACACGTACCATCTACATACACATAGTAATGCATATCCCACCATAGAGAGACCGAACAAATCCATTGTATAGGTAACACCAGCCGTAAAACAATAAATGAAAATAGAATGAAAATAGTGTATACACAAAACGCTAGCAGGTGACCATTTATCCTTCTGCTAGTATCACCCAACATATTTGGGTATCAGCAACTCTTCGGACGGTGGTCTCCAAGTGTTCGGTCGTTGATGTCAAATATGTGCAAAACTATAATATGAATTTGTATATGAATATGAATCTAGATTGGCAACGACTATGGTACTCTGACAAGCTCATAATAAGAGCGAAACGAATTCGTCAGTATCTGACGACCCATGCGTCGGTCTGGTTCTACTGAATTAGACTTACGCCCTGCTAAATTAAACAAAGTCCCTTGTGTAGGTAAAACCAGTAATTTTGTCCGCTATGCCACGAAATTATTTTCATTTAGTATGTATAATATAAATTATTAATAGGTGTTAAGAAATAATATTTTTATTTTTTGGGGAAAATATTTACATCAGGAAAATTAAAATGATTAGAAGTATTATAGGAAATGTAACTAGCGAGATATTAGTAACAAAGCATAGGAGATTATAAATAGGTATAAGAAACTAAATAAAGTTTTAATGAATACAAAATCCAAAATCCGGTTCGATGAACGAAGATGCTTTTCGATATAACGTCAACATCACATTCCAATAGTTTATTGTAATCTTTTGAGTGAATCGTTCAAGATAATTGATTTTCACGAAACTACGAATATTTTCTGAAGACCTCGTT
This sequence comes from Apoderus coryli, assembly GCA_911728435.2. Classification (NCBI taxonomy): domain Eukaryota; kingdom Metazoa; phylum Arthropoda; class Insecta; order Coleoptera; family Attelabidae; genus Apoderus; species Apoderus coryli. The sequence goes on along the minus strand of OU452206.1, from coordinate 839,527 downwards.
CGAACTACAAAAATCAAAATCACATATTTATGCAAAAACAGTTGAAGATTATAAGGAAATATTAATAAATTAATCCAAAAATATAATTATATACAAGGTGTTTTATTTGAAATAAGCAATATTACATCAACTTTTAATATACCCGTAAGTTCAACAAATAGCACAATATTATGGTTCATAGACTGGATTGACGCCAGTAATCGCTCAAATTTTTTAAACAATCGTATGCTGTGTTTTCCTAAAACTTTTAATATACCGTCGATGAAAATCACCGTGTATATACCTCATAAGTTTCACCTTTTTGTCTTCTAATTATGTCAAGTGTGAACAATAAATTGGAAAATTTAGGTATATTTTAGAGGTGGTAAGGGTTACTTTTGCAAATGTTATTACTGTATATTTTCATGGCACTCTAACAATTATAGTTTTCTTTGCAATATAAATATTACTATCGGGTTTATTCGACCATAGAAGCAATAAATAAGATAACATAAATTACATTTAGCACAAAGGAAACAATAGATGTTTCAATGAAAATGTCTTTTAGTAACGTACCATATATCTTCATTATACAATAAGTTAAATTGCTGTGGACAAAATCACCCCCTGTGAGGCAAACCGATAGAAAACACTTTTAGTAGGGGTGCTCCTTCATACCATTAATTTTCTATTAGTGCGACGAACTCGATAACAAAAAATTCCCTTTACCCGATTGGCTAGGTGCCAGCTGTGTTTTCACTGGATAGTATACATTGTTGACGTTAACTGTACCAAAGATTTTGTCAATAGAGCAATATCTGAGTTGCTTACAATGGCATTCGACAATTTCAAAATTGCCGTCTAATTCGAAGAAAGGTCAATGGGGCACGGGTCAAGGCAGGAATTAACCGGAACCACAGTCTAAAAAACGCAAAAAGTGGTTGCGTTTTGTAGCTCATGTTCGATGTTGTAAAGAACGCCAAGTCATTCTCATAATGGATTGTCTTTTCCAGCAATTGATTACGAAAATGGCATTACAATGAATTAAGAAAATGACATTCAATTATAACTCTTCCACCCCATACATCTAACAAATGGCAAACTTTAGATAGGCATGAAAGCTTAGGATCGATCTACAACTCCCTCAAACATAAACTCTACATTCCACTGCACTGGAATTTAGCCGTTTGTCAAAAATATTTTTTGCAAAGAAGACTTCCCTTGCTCATTTGTCATAGACAGGATAGCACCACCAACAGGAGTAAATATAGATTTATGACCGCCATGCAGTTCTTTTGCACAGATATTACCGGATTCCCAAATTCCCGTTGAAACCCAGCGCAATCAACATTTTGTATCACCATCCAAAATAAAACTGTTTCCGAAAGCTTCAGAACGAAAACCAACTAGAAAAGATCCAGTAAAAAGAAAAACCATAATATCAACCGATATTCCAGAACACGATGAAATTGAGGAAAAGAAATTGATAAAGAAGAGACCGCTAATCGATCAAAAGAAAATAAAGAAGGTAAAGAAAAAGGTTATGAGCGAGAGGAAGAACTGATATACAAAGAGTCATCGTCAGACTTGAATTTAGAACAGGTTGACGATGAGGATGAGAACCTTACAAGACTTCAAGTTTCGTGGATGATTACATCGTCAAATTTTTAAAAAAGCAACTGGCTTCCAACCTGTTTAGACTTAGTGAATAGCCTGGAGCATTTGTGTCATAAGAAGTAGTGGATTTGAAACTGCCAAATTGTTTTTCAGCCCGAAGTGCCCGATATTTAGATATGATATATTCTCGGATATATTATATTTTAATGTCGATCTTACCGAGTACAGCATATCTTAATGTTGAAGTTATTGTTTTATAAACATTTTTTCAGCTATGTTTTTCAAATAATAATTAATATAAATAAAAATGTTAGTTTTTTTATTCGAAATATGTTTTACATAATATTTTGTATGTTTCTATAAAATGTTATCCAAACCATTCACTAAAACCTTATCGGTCCTTCTCGTATACGGTGTCCCAAATGTATAATACAAAACTTTTAGGCATTGATGAGATGTACAACCTAAAAATGTTTTCAATTATACAGGGTAGATCACAAACGTGCAGCAGACCAAACTTACTTTTTCTTAATGCGACACCCTATATATTTTAACATAAGTAAATTCCGCGGTAAAAGACAGGAAAATTTAAATAAGGGTGGATATTCCTAGGTCCCGCAGTTTTTGAAATATTTGTAAATAAGGGTGAATTTTGACATAAATTTAAAGCGTTGTGGTTACTACAGAAACCAAGAACATACTAATGTTTCGTGTCTGATGCATTTGAATTCCTTTTGTTTTCTCTGTTGTACCTACTGTTGTAAGGTTAACCATTGTTCCATAAAAATGTATTAAATATTTTATTCCTTTTAAACTTAAATTGTCCAAAAACGTGTGTGTTTAAACCATTTTACTTTTAGTTTTAAGCGCGTACATTTGCAAATTATTAAAATAATGCTGTAATTTAACTTTTTTGTTTTTAAATAGAAAAAAATAATTAAAATGACAAAATAATACTACTTTTGCTGTTCTTTTTGTTTTTATAATTTTTTATGAAAAAATAGTTAGCCTGTAATTTGATATCAATAAAAATTATATGAAAGGGACTTTATTTTTTTATTTATTTCTATTCAAATTACAAACACCATATAGGTAATAACATGTAGGTAACCCTTAAAAAAATTAGAAACTAAATAACAACATAAAATTAACACTATACAAGCAGACAATAACTTAGACTAGTAGAATTACATTTTAAAATATCTATAGATCAACTGGCAGACATTAACTGAAATAGAGACCTGATTTCATGAACACTAGTGCTGCATAAGTCGAGACGTCTACAATCTGATTGCCAATCGAACACATTGCATTCAATGGTGACAAGCTAAAGTTATCTATATGAAACATTTCCCTAGAGCTAATTCTTAACTGTATTTTAGGAACTTTGAAACATATTAGCATTATTAAATCACAATTCATTTTACTTGTACAATTTGTAATATTAAGTATATAAATATATCAAACATTGCATATTGCGCCTATCTCAGAGAGTTTGTATCTTGTATTGCGGATACATTGTTTTATATGAGATTTTAAACGGATAAACACCATGTTCCCTCTTATATATAAATCTCAAGAACCTTTTGTTGAACCCTCTCGATGTGGTCACTATGACAAAAAGCCTTTGGGGTCCAAATAACACATTCGTATTCAAGGTGAGTACGGACTAAGGTATTATATAACTTAAAAATTGTGGATATTTCAAAGTTTTTGCTATTCCTCATTATAAATCCCAACGACCTATATGCCTTCCAAGTTATGTACTGATAATGACTGTTAAACTTAAAGTTTGATTGAAAAAATACACCCAGATCTTTGATTTCGTGTTTCCTAACTAGGGATATGGAATTTAATTTGTAGTCATATGTGATGGAATCTATTTTCCTTGTGAATGTTTGTATGGAACATTTGAGTACATTTAAGGTGATTGCATTGTTTTTGAACCAATTAGATATCGAGTTCAAGTCGTCCTACAATTGTTCGCAGTCCTCGACGCTGTCTATGATTTTAAACAACTTAAAGTTATCAGCAAACCGCAGTCCACGCGACGCAAGTGCTATACTGGGAAGATCGTTGATGTAAATGTTAAAAAGTAACGGCCCCAAGTTACTGCCCTGCGGTACACCAGAAGGGTTAATGAATTCAGCTGAATGTTTACCAGCTGCTATTCTGACTGTCTGTTTTCTGTTTGTTTGGCCAGTTCCCACGTTTGTTATATTATACTTTTTGCTACAATTTTCTTTGGAATATTATCGGGATTCCTCAGCATTCGTCTTCTGGAGTTAACAATTTTAGTTTCAATTGACATTTTTGATTTTGGATTTAACTTTGGTTGTGATAGTTTGGTACTCCCTATCACCATTATGTTGACTAGGGTTTTGTGGAAAATAAAAAGTGATTACTTGATTAAAAAATTGGTGTGGAATTATTGTAGTCTTGAAGTTGTAGTTTAGCGTGGAAATTGTGAAGTGTGCAAGCCATTTTAGGATATAGCTGAGATCAGAATTTCCTTTTTTAAAGATAAGTTTTGAAATATTATATTTTTTAAATTGATTTGAAAATGCTGTCCGAAAAATTGTTTTCTTTGTCGACAGCGTATTACTTGAAGTTCATATTCTTGCATGTATTATCAATGGTAGTATGTTACTCAACTTGTTTTTAGTTAAAAGTAAATAAATATATATTATATATGTTTCATTATAATAATCCATTATTCTGGAACTGAGCAACTCTTTCATTGATAATACATTTTGTTTTTTAAAATTATATTTTCCCATAATTCCTATTAAAAGAGAAAAACTAGCTGTTGCCCTCGAGGCACGAATAGCTCTCCATATTTAAGTGTAAAAGTAATAATTTTATGACCTTTTTGTCATTTATCTAAATTTTTGTTTTGTTTTAGACATCAGCTATTTTTTTTTTTGTATCGGGTTTTGTGCCTTTTTCTTCTCTTTGGAGGCACTATTTATACGCAGATATTTTATATTTCAGATCTAGGCCAAATTCTTGTACGCAAAATAATTGATTTTTTTTTAGTTTTATTATAAAATTTATTTTGCCCCCTTTTCTACTATTTACGAACGCCTAAGTAAACAAAATTGTTATGTTGCATGTTGTAGGTTATCCGTTAAGTGGTTTTTGAGTTATCACGGATACAATTTTTTCCTGACCCTTTTATAGAATTTTCACGGACGCCTATGGAACATTAATTTTTGTCGTGTATTTTTAACACCAATTCAACTAGTTAAATATAAAATTTTTTACATTTTAATTTTTTTTTCATTTTACCCCTTTTTTTTACTATTTACGAACGCCTATGTAAATAAAAATTTTATGCTGCATTTTTTAAGTTATCTTATATGAAAGCTATATATAATTAGCCAATTTTTCTGGTATATTTGGGAAACATTTTTTTTTCGTTTTTGACTCTTTTTTTAAGACTATTTTCGAACGCCTGTGTGAACTAATTCTTTTATGTAACATTTTTTAGGTTATATTCTATCACAACTATAAAAAATTATTCAATATTTCGGATAAGTTTAAGAACTATAATTTTTTTAATTTTTGAACCCTCTTTTAAACCCCTTGCCTACGCTCAATGTTAATCACCACCTATAAATAGCCTGTAGTATTTTCGTACCAAATGTGGTTAAAATCCGTTAAGTGGTTTTTGAGTTATCACGGATACAAATTTTTTCTGACCCTTTTATAGAATTTTCACGGACGCCTATGGAACATTAATTTTTGTCGTGTATTTTTAACACCAACTCAACTAGTTAAATATAAAAATTTTTACATTTTTTTTATTTTACCCCTTTTTCTACTACTTTTACGAACGCCTATGTAAATAAAAATTTTATGCTGCATTTTTTAGGTTATCTTATATCAAAGCTATATATAATTAGCCAATTTTTCTGGTATATTTGGGAAACATTTTTTTTTCGTTTTGACCCTTTTTTAACACTATTTTCGAACGCCTGTGTGAACTAATTCTTTTATGTAACATTTTTTAGGTTATATTCTATCACAACTATAAAAAATTATTCAATATTTCGGATAAGTTTAAGAACTATGATTTTTTAAATTTTTGAAACCTCTTTTAAACCCGTTGCCTACGCTCAATGTTAATCGCCACCTATAATTATCCTGTAGTATTTTCGTACCAAATGTGGTTAAAATCCGTTAAGTGGTTTTTGAGTTATCACGGATACAAATTTTTTATAGGATTTTTATAGAATTTTTACGGACGCCTATGGTACATTAATTTTTGTCGTGTATTTTTAACACCAATTCATCTAGTTAAATATAAAATTTTTTACATTTTAATTTTTTTTTATTTTACCCCTTTTTCTACTATTTACGAACGCCTATGTGAATAAAAATTTTATGCTGCATTTTTTAGGTTATCTTATATCAAAGCTATATATAATTAGCCAATTTTTTTGGTATATTTGGGAAACGTTTTTTTTTTCGTTTTTGACCCTTTTTTTAAACTATTTTCGAACGCCTTTGTGCACCAATTCTTTTATGGAATATTTTTTAGCTTATATTGTATCACAACTATGAAAAATTATTCCATATTTCGAATAAGTTTAGGAAATAAATATTTTTTATGTTTTGACCCCTTTTCCACTATTTACGAACGCCTATGAAAGTAAGTTATTCATGACACATTTTATAGGTTATATTCTATCAAAACTACCAATAACTAGTTAATATTTCTGCTATTTTTAAGAAATACGTTTTTTTTTAATCTTTTTTCCCCATTTTACACTATTTTCGAACGCCAATGTGGTCTAATATTTTATGTTCAATATTTTAGGTTATATTCAATTAAATGCGTAAAAAATTATGCAGTATTTCGGATAAGTTTAAGAACTATGATTTTTTTAAATTTTTGAACCCTCTTTTAATCCCTTTGCCTACGCTCAATGTTTCCCAAAATCTAATCAGCTCCTTGCCATGTCCAATAGTATTTTTGTACCAAATTTGGTTAAAATCTGTTAAGCGGTTTTTGCGTTTTCGTGGATACAGACAGAGAGACAGACAGACAGACAGACAGACAGACAGACAGACATTTTTTTAAAACTACTTATTTATGTATAAAATGACCAAAAAGAAGTATTTCCGGTGAAATTAAAAAAAATTTTTTTTTCATGAAACTAATAGTCTCCATATATACATACAGGGTGGTCCAACGAAAAGTTTGCACCTAGCTTTTCTCTTTTTTTTGTAGTCGAATGCGAAAATGCTCGGACACGTCGATTTTGCTTTTGAGGGGGACACATTTTAAACATATTTTTCGATCTGCGCCTTTAACCCCCTAGCGGGGGTGAGTAACAACCCTAAAATTTTAAATGGAAAGAGGGGTCTAATGACATATCATTTGAAAGGACACAAAATTGTCTTTCTAATGATACCCTATTTGTCGAATTTTACTAAAACAGTTAATACGAAAACGACTTTAAAGACATTAAGCCGATAATTTTGGTATTAATGAGAAATACAAATAAGTTTTAATTATTACGACTGAAAACAACTACAATCATTTCTAAATTATTTACTTTGAAGAAAAACGGGATTTCAAAAACACTATCTTATTTATCAGAACTAAATTCCTCACTAATCGTTTGCGTTTTTTGTTGAAATAAAAACTGCAGATACGTGTAGGAAAAGAATTTACACCGTTTATTTTAGTCTTTTCATTGATTCAGTTTGGTTGCTTCTCAAGTTATTTTACTTTTACCGTACAAAATGATTTATTCCATTCTAGAACGAGTTGAAATTGTTAAACTTTATTTTCAAAATAATAGTAGTGCTAGACTTACGGCTCGCTTATTTAATGAGAGACATCCCGATAAAAATGTGAATGATGTGTACGTTGGCAAGTTAGTTAAAAAGTTTGTAGATACCGGATCTGTCTGTAATGTAAAACACCAGCCGCAGAAACCGATCAGAAATGAAGCTGTGGAAGTCGCTGTTTTAGGGCATGTTGAAATGGATCATAGTCAAAGTACCCGTCAACTAGCTGAAGCCTCAGGTGTCTCCCGTTCGTCCATAATACGAATTTTAAAAGCGTACAAATTTCATCCGTACAAAATCAAATTAGTACAGGAACTAAATGAGGATGATCCTGATAGAAGGCTGCAATTTTGTGAAGCAATGAGCCAGCGTTTAATTGAAGATCCGCAATTATTATTTAACATTTGTTTTTCCGACGAATGCACATTTTATTTGAATGGAGCTGTAAATAGGCACAATTGCCGTTACTGGGATGACAGTAACCCACATTTATTCCGTGAGGTTCATACCCAGTATCCTCAAAAAATAAACGTCTGGTGTGGCATATTAGGAAATCATATTATAGGACCACTTTTTATTCCTGGAAATTTAACTGGTGAAGTGTACCTAAACATGCTTGAAGACACAATTGATCCTTTAATAACACAAATAATAGAAGATGACCAAAATCATACTGCTGATCGGCTTTATTTCCAGCAAGATGGAGCACCTCCGCACTATGTGGCTCCTGTAAGACAGTTCTTAGATGACCGGTTCCCTGGACGGTGGATTGGAAGGAGGGGCCCAATTGAATGGCCTGCCAGGTCACCGGATTTATCGCCTTTAGACTTTTTTCTTTGGGGGCACTTAAAAAATAAATGTTTTGCCACGAAGCCCGAGTCCATAGAAGATCTTCGCCAACGCATTACAGAAGAGTGCAGAAACATAACACCTGATATGCTACAAAATGTTAGAAATAGATTTGAACAAAATCTGTATTATTGTATGGAATCAAATGGGTCACATTTTCAACATTTGTTAATGTAACGTTTTAATAAATCAATTTAACAGCTTGTTTACTTTTTTTACAAAGCAATGTTAAAACTAACAAACATTGGAATGTACTAACGATTGCAGGTGTTTTCACTCGCAATAATTAAAACTTATTTGTATTTCTCATTAATACCAAAATTATCGGCTTAATGTCTTTAAAGTCGTTTTCGTATTAACTGTTTTAGTAAAATTCGACAAATAGGGTATCATTAGAAAGACAATTTTGTGTCCTTTCAAATGATATGTCATTAGACCCCTCTTTCCATTTAAAATTTTAGGGTTGTTACTCACCCCCGCTAGGGGGTTAAAGGCGCAGATCGAAAAATATGTTTAAAATGTGTCCCCCTCAAAAGCAAAATCGACGTGTCCGAGCATTTTCGCATTCGACTACAAAAAAAAGAGAAAAGCTAGGTGCAAACTTTTCGTTGGACCACCCTGTATATTACATATATGATATGGAGAGCTAAAAATATTAATAACGTTCTACTAAAGTTATCAAAGTACTTTTTCTGATATTCACTTGTTTTTTGTTTGAATAGCTTAATATGTAACTGTCCCTCGTATTCAAATTATTTTTATAAAAATGTCTTAAATATTAACTTAATTCGTACTGTACACTTAAAAATATTTCCCAATTAAAAACTATTATACTCGTATATCTACCTTTTTACTTTAAAAATTAAAAATCTAAGCTTTTTGAATTTTATTATATTATATTATATCAAAGAGAAAGATTATATTATATTATATCAAAGAAACTATCTATCCAATCCTTCTAAATAATAGATATTCATACCACATTTTAATATCTATAAAATAATATTATCGAAGTACTACCTAGTATAATACAAAATATTACTAATATTATATATACAGTTTTGTCGTCGATCCTTAAATAATTAAAATTTTTGCACTTTGTCGTCAAAAAATGCAAAAAAAAATACGTTTCCCTAAAGTAGTTATGTTCTATACCTATTTATCTTACCTACTACTATACAGGGTGGTCCAACGAAAAGTTTGCACCTAGCTTTTCTCTTTTTTTTGTAGTCGAATGCGAAAATGCTCGGACACGTCGATTTTGCTTTTGAGGGGGACACATTTTAAACATATTTTTCGATCTGCGCCTTTAACCCCCTAGCGGGGGTGAGTAACAACCCTAAAATTTTAAATGGAAAGAGGGGTCTAATGACATATCATTTGAAAGGACACAAAATTGTCTTTCTAATGATACCCTATTTGTCGAATTTTACTAAAACAGTTAATACGAAAACGACTTTAAAGACATTAAGCCGATAATTTTGGTATTAATGAGAAATACAAATAAGTTTTAATTATTGCGAGTGAAAACACCTGCAATCGTTAGTACATTCCAATGTTTGTTAGTTTTAACATTGCTTTGTAAAAAAAGTAAACAAGCTGTTAAATTGATTTATTAAAACGTTACATTAACAAATGTTGAAAATGTGACCCATTTGATTCCATACAATAATACAGATTTTGTTCAAATCTATTTCTAACATTTTGTAGCATATCAGGTGTTATGTTTCTGCACTCTTCTGTAATGCGTTGGCGAAGATCTTCTATGGACTCGGGCTTCGTGGCAAAACATTTATTTTTTAAGTGCCCCCAAAGAAAAAAGTCTAAAGGCGATAAATCCGGTGACCTGGCAGGCCATTCAATTGGGCCCCTCCTTCCAATCCACCGTCCAGGGAACCGGTCATCTAAGAACTGTCTTACAGGAGCCACATAGTGCGGAGGTGCTCCATCTTGCTGGAAATAAAGCCGATCAGCAGTATGATTTTGGTCATCTTCTATTATTTGTGTTATTAAAGGATCAATTGTGTCTTCAAGCATGTTTAGGTACACTTCACCAGTTAAATTTCCAGGAATAAAAAGTGGTCCTATAATATGATTTCCTAATATGCCACACCAGACGTTTATTTTTTGAGGATACTGGGTATGAACCTCACGGAATAAATGTGGGTTACTGTCATCCCAGTAACGGCAATTGTGCCTATTTACAGCTCCATTCAAATAAAATGTGCATTCGTCGGAAAAACAAATGTTAAATAATAATTGCGGATCTTCAATTAAACGCTGGCTCATTGCTTCACAAAATTGCAGCCTTCTATCAGGATCATCCTCATTTAGTTCCTGTACTAATTTGATTTTGTACGGATGAAATTTGTACGCTTTTAAAATTCGTATTATGGACGAACGGGAGACACCTGAGGCTTCAGCTAGTTGACGGGTACTTTGACTATGATCCATTTCAACATGCCCTAAAACAGCGACTTCCACAGCTTCATTTCTGATCGGTTTCTGCGGCTGGTGTTTTACATTACAGACAGATCCGGTATCTACAAACTTTTTAACTAACTTGCCAACGTACACATCATTCACATTTTTATCGGGATGTCTCTCATTAAATAAGCGAGCCGTAAGTCTAGCACTACTATTATTTTGAAAATAAAGTTTAACAATTTCAACTCGTTCTAGAATGGAATAAATCATTTTGTACGGTAAAAGTAAAATAACTTGAGAAGCAACCAAACTGAATCAATGAAAAGACTAAAATAAACGGTGTAAATTCTTTTCCTACACGTATCTGCAGTTTTTATTTCAACAAAAAACGCAAACGATTAGTGAGGAATTTAGTTCTGATAAATAAGATAGTGTTTTTGAAATCCCGTTTTTCTTCAAAGTAAATAATTTAGAAATGATTGTAGTTGTTTTCAGTCGTAATAATTAAAACTTATTTGTATTTCTCATTAATACCAAAATTATCGGCTTAATGTCTTTAAAGTCGTTTTCGTATTAACTGTTTTAGTAAAATTCGACAAATAGGGTATCATTAGAAAGACAATTTTGTGTCCTTTCAAATGATATGTCATTAGACCCCTCTTTCCATTTAAAATTTTAGGGTTGTTACTCACCCCCGCTAGGGGGTTAAAGGCGCAGATCGAAAAATATGTTTAAAATGTGTCCCCCTCAAAAGCAAAATCGACGTGTCCGAGCATTTTCGCATTCGACTACAAAAAAAAGAGAAAAGCTAGGTGCAAACTTTTCGTTGGACCACCCTGTATACACACGCTAGACTCGACTGCTTCTTGTCTCTATATACAAGGTAATTCAATATCTATACTGAAAAATCGTTAGAAAGTCTAACTTTTTGTAGCTCGCGATCAGATTAACAGACGTAATATAAGTTTATTTTCTATTATCTCCTTAGATAAAGTTTCTCTATTCTCACATTCCATGCTTGACTAACATGTCGCCATATTGGTATTCTTCATGAAAATCTCATTTTTATTTTCATTTTAAACCTACAGATTCACTGTCTTTTTATTTTTTCGTACTACCTACGTACGTATTCTACCAGGGAAACTATCTGTCCCATCCTTCTAATATTTTTAACCTACATAATAACTGCCTTTTTATACTTTCGTACTACCTATGTACGTATTCTATCAGGGAAACTATCTGTCCCATCCTTCTAATAAAAAACAAATATCTATACCATATTCAACGGTCATTAGCTGCAATGAAACGTCTACAATTATTGTCCTTGACCTTATAGTTACTTGACTTATAGATCCTGACCTACATTTTGTAAACAATTTTACAGCTAACTAAGCTTATTTACCGCGACATCACGCGTTCCTACAATTCCACTGTCTATATTTTTAAATATTTTAAACTACATCTCATCGCAATTTGTAAATACTATTATAGTCCTTCATTTCTCATGTCATAATAATTAAATATTTTATTGTCGTTTATTGGTTAATTTGAGCCTATTCTCAGGTCGTCAACTTCATTAAATATCGCAGTGTAAAAAAAAAATATATTTTCTTTTAAAATCTCCAAATGTTAAATTACCTCGTATGAAAGATAAAAAAAAGTCAATACTAGCAAAGTAAATAAAAAATCAATACCCTAGTACAAATTAAATTTTACCCGCACAGGTAAATATCAGAAAATACTTTATAAAATAAACACTCAATAACTAGAAAAAATATATAGCAAATCTTATTATTACACAACATGTCCTTTTTCCAGAAAATTAATTAAATAATAACTAACAGACTGAGAAACGTAACGTTCAACAAGCCGTCATAAAATGTAGTGGTTTAGCGCCACCACCATGTCACAAATAAATATGAACTTTTAAGAAAAATGAAAATCAATTTAGTGAAAAAGGACAAGTACTCAAAAAGAATCAATAATTATTATATTTAAAAATTGGTACTTACATTTCAAACATCATCCTCGACACAGCTGATCTTTTTAGTTAAAATTTCTTTTTCAGAATTATAATAATTATGCTAGTACTATAAACTCGCGTTGACAAACCGTAAAACTTTAAGACACTACTCAAGAAACCCAAAAAAGAGAGTTTTGTGGTTAGAGAACCTGGCGGAGCATTCGGACACATATATGCTCCAACGCGGGGAGACTTCGTGGTCCGAGCCGCCAAGTCTCCAACCACTCTCTTGAAACTTTATTACACCGAAGTGGAAATCAAAAATCCCCTGTAACTTCCTGTTACAACAATATTTATAACTTTACTATTTTCCACTCTTACGAATATAGACCAATCAAATTGTCTATTCGTCGTACCGCTTTGAAAAAATGTCCGTCAGCTAATTTTGTCTAGTAGATACAATACCGATGCTAAAGTCATGAACTTGTATAAACTTTGATGAACTTTTTAATAATTATTAATCAGCATAAAATAGCTAGTTCGATCGGATGCAATATTTTTATTACAATATACCGGGTGTGACATTATGTTGAGTTGCCTTAAGTTGTAGAAACTTATAAAATAAGACAATGTTGTGTATTTGTCATTGATCACATCAAGAGAGTAATTTGGTAGGTTAAAATCTCCAACAATCAATATAGTGCTCTAATGAAGCATTTTTTGGTATAAAATAGACAACACATACGTAGAACACATTTCTTTTAAATTTAATTTTTACAAACAAACACTCACTGTAACACTGAACATCAAGTTCTTCAAACGTTAGATGCCAACATCACCCCTCCCCTCCGCCTCTGGTTTTGGATGACGCACGATCGTTTCTTATGACGTTATATCTTCCATCAAACAGCTCCCGGCCATTGATATTTTCATTTAACCAGGTTTCAGTTATTGCTAGCATGTCGTATTTCTCTGATATCACCGAGGTATAAAACTCATTAGATTTTGTGCGTAGACCCCTAGCATTTTGGTAATAAGCAGAAAGGTTTAATTTTTGCTTTGGCTGGGATCCACCATTTTTTCAGGTGTCATCCCACGTTTCATTAAAAAACGTGATACCAGGGCTCCGTTAGGCCAGATATCACGCTTCCAAGCCGACTTAAAATGTTCCTGTTTTATAATCACTTTCATAGAAGTGTAGACTTCAGGGTGCTTTGAGCTGTGGCTCTCACAAACAACTTCAGGGAAGTGTATGGATAACATGCCAGCTAGACTCTCTGGTGTGGTATTAGGGTGCAATCTAGTCACATGAAGAGCCACCATCTTTGGAATGGCATGAACAGAGGAGTTATTATCGTTCTTACCAACTACAAATCTTCGTTTTCTACAGCCAGTAACTGTATGAAACCCGTCCGTATCGTTCCTATTTCCTAGTTGATGAATATCTCGCATTTTCGCTTTCGATTGAATATTCATGATCGCAGTATTTACATCTCCAACAGTAATTGTTGGTTTTGTGTTTTTGAGGTTATCTTCATTATTATTATAGAAGGGTGCCTTGGTAGTGCCATTGTTGCTACTACTATTAGTGCTGGCCACTTTGCTATATGTTGCTTTTGTTGCAACACTGAATTAGCAATATTCGAAGTTACTGTTGTACTAGGCATGTTGATCAACATTGTTTGTTTATCAATACTATCATGGCCATTCCATTTGTTCACGGTTTGTAGCTTTTCTTCCATGGCTATTATTAATTTCTGTTGGAGATCACTTGAGTATTCTACTTCCTTAGGAAGCCTGTTGGTTAATAACAGTTCTTTTCTAACCGTTTCAACTTCTTTTACAAGCTCACTTTCCATGGGAATTGCATTTTTATCGTTATCAACATTCAATGACATGACATCCATTGATTTTTGGTACCTGCAGGTACATTCATCGCAAAACCACATCACATTCGTATTTTCGTTAATTATTCCCAACCAGGACTCCTTAATCGAGACACAAAGTAAATGGAACTTGGTCTTGCAATAGTTACACTATTCTCTTCTCGATTTTAAACAGATTTATTGGGTGTCCCATTTAATATTTTCCCAAAAAATACAATTTAGGAAATGTGACCACCCTGAAAAATTACAAACCAAAGGTCAAGGAAATCCACTAAAACGGAGAAAAAAAAAGGAAATTTCAATGGACCTTACCCGAAAAATTGGTATATTTTTGGTTTCTGTAGTAACCACAACGCCTGAAATTTATGTCAAAATTAAAACTTATGGACAAGTACCTCAAAAACTACTGGACCTAGGCACATTAACCCTTATGTAATTTTTCTTGTCTTTTAGAGCGGCATTTATTTATGTTAAAATATATAGGGAGTCGCGTTAAAAAAAAAAACAAATTTGGTCTGTTGGGCGTTTGTAAACTACCCTGTATAATTGAAAACATATTTAGGTTGTACATCTCTCCAGAGCCTAAAAGTTTCGTAAAGGATTTTTTTGTCTATCGCTTATAGATCGCGAGATATATTCCGCCCACACACTAATGAGTCACCCTGCATAAATAAACATTGTTGTTGACAATATTTTATATTTTTTAAAGTTACTGTCTGGCACATTTTCGGTAAAAGTCATGATTTGTTTGATCTAATTGCTGATATTGTTACGGTGATTTTCTTCTGCAAGAGTCTTAACTTAACTTTCACGGTTCCCATTTTCAAAGAAATTATTCTTATTGTCCTGTATTGTCCTTTAAATTAGTTATGCTGATGTGGTTCTGGAGTCCAAGGGTCCCAGTAAACCTAGTGAAAAAAAATAATTTTGAGTTTTTAAATTTAAGTTTGCTTAAGATGTCCTTATTTACTGTAGTTTTTGTTTTGGGCAGAAATAGTTCTATGTATTATAGTAGATACTAAATGCTTAAACAGGTTAGGATTTCAGGATTATCTATATTTTCGTTTCGTGAGCAAAGTAATTTTGATTTTTCTATATGCTATCAACAATAATGACACAATTTGAACTCCCGTTACCAGAAACAAAAATGGAAAAAAATATGTAAATATTCTCTAAATATTCTCTTGGTAACAAGCCACGGAGAAAACTCACAGACAATCCATTCATTTAGAAACAATGCAACGACTAAGAGAAAAATCACAATTCCTTTAAGCAACAAGGAAATAAGCATTTTGATCTCCCAACTTGGAGTGTCAACGATATTAAATATGTTAATCATAATATTAATTATTAGTTTTACTGTGGAGCTCGTGGGTAAAAGGACGAAATAAAGTTACAACATTTTATGTAAAAGTCAGCAACGTTTCGAGGTTTAATTTCCTCTTTTTCAAGCTACAAAAACAAGAATACACTATATATAAAAAAAAAACATGGCATTTCATTTTTTTTATACATCACAAAAATTATAACTAAATACGTAAATGTGTAGTACCTTCCTTTTCTTTTTAAAGTGTGTATAAATACATAATAAATGGTGTGAGCATTCTCGAGATGAAAGATACAGATGTATAATGTAAATTCTTAGCTGGTCAGTTCAAACGTTTAAAATATAATTTCTAGCGAAGAAGAGCTATAATTTGTACCCCTCCTGAGATTAGGGAATTAAGTTGCAGTCGTAGAAAAAGTATAGTCTGTAACACATGAGGAATCAGCTATTCTGAACTCGTGGACAAATTTCCACTCGTTCAGAATATGCCACATTCCTCACTTGTTACAGAATATACTATTAATCGTTCTTTATTCTGCAGACGTCATTTTTGACATAAAATTTCAAATATTTCGAAATTGGCTGGACATAGTTATAACATATAATGCATAAACCATCTTTAGAATCACAAGTAGAATCCAAGAAACTGTAAGTTATATAGGGTCGTATTTGAAATAAGGGAGTTTCGGGATAACCAGAAGTACTAGGTTCTTGAAAATACTTTAGCTAAATTGGCCCTGTCGACCTAAGTACTACACCAGATTTTCAGATTGGTACACAGTGTAGTTTTTCCACAATCGATCGAAACCCTTCCCGGTTGGATACCCGGTATATAAAGATTTTAAGGTTCCCTACGAAGTTCAACAATCAACAAATACATACAATATTCTATCTATCCTTTTGCTTACTTATGTTCAAACATGGGTTTATCTACGGTTGTTATTGAATACTTAAGAAATCTATTTTCAAATTTTTGTAGGTATTCTTCTTTATTTCCGGCGAAATCCTGAAATATTTAAAGATATTTTCATATACATATGATGTCTCCGAATTAGTTCAAATCAAAGAATATTACGATGTACCTACTCGAGAAAAGAAATCAATCAATTATCTACAAACACACGAGGGGGGCCTAATATAATAATTATTTATAATTTATTCATATTGATAATTATGTTAATTGTTAATTTAGTTAGTCATACTGTATTCAAGTTATATGCTACAATTCTGTTCAATGAAGATTTGCCATATTACACAATCATTTTGAGTTGCGTTTAGTACGCTTGTCACAATTTGATAGGTTTATTGGTTAGAAAGAGCAAAATTTACAAAGTGTCAAAAATGAAACAAAATTTTATTAAAATAAAATTCAGTCTCTGCTAGAGGTCTACCTGATAATACATTGGCAGAAGAACAATAGCAGAAGAATAATAAGTTTCCAAAAAGCGTCCATAAAATTTTCGAGATCGGGATATACATTTAACTTAATTTCCAAAAACATTAATGTCTATAGCGTCAGCAGAGACTGTGTGAAATCCTATTTAATAAAAATATTCACCTCTTCGTCTAGGAATATTATCCATTACGCAATACCACCAATATTTATGCACCACATTTTGAGAATATTAATTTTATTACTCTGATATTGTAAGAAGTCCAGTAAAAAATTTGAGAGTTTCTACTTGATTATGTTTCTTATAGTAGATTATTAGCTAATTCTATGAAACAAAAACTATGTTTTGGAAACTAATGGAGAAAAAATAGTTGTATATTACTGATTTATATCTTTCCGGAACTTCAAGTAACAGCGTCACATGAAATATATTTAAATAAACCATTAATAACTGCTTTCTACCTAGTAACGTTTACAGAAATAGCATTTTGCAACAACCACCATTTCCGTTTTATGAACGAATAGAAAATTTCTATTTCTGACTAGTTACACCTTCTGACAGTCTTTCATTCACGGGACTTAAGTATTTACTATAATTATGAGATTGAATTTATTTTAAAACCGCGTATGAAAGGTTATTAGTTCATTGAAACCGACCATATGCTAATATGATAGTTTAAAATTTACTCTTCAGACTGAAAATGCACATAAATGGATCAAAAGCAGTACATTACCGACGTATTTCTACCGATAGATGGGTATTGTATATTATATTAGTTTGTTTGTGTGTAGGTATTACTTAAATACAAATATTTAGAATTATAGACCTGTTATGTATCACAACATCAACAATTTTGATATCAATGCCGTGGTTTGGGATTACGATTTGTCCAACACATACAAAATTTAGCTAGACGATTAATAAATGTATTAGAACTTATAGCTTCAATAATTACAACTACATCACAATTATATGTTGGAGAACACTGTCAGGGTATCTAAACAGCTGTTGACCCATTCTTACCCACTATATTATTTTTCATAATACTGATAACTAAGACGATCCATCGAAGTCGACCCAAAATAAAATGGTGAAATATACACTCACTTAATCTTAAGATCTTGCCACAACCAATAATGTGTTACTATTAGTAAACGTCATTATTTGTATTCTTAGCAGGAAAATATACAACCACAATACTTCATATCTTCTGTATTCTCTTCTCATCGACCAATCTTGTTGCTATTTAGAATTATTGTGTGTTTGGCGCTTATCAACCATCCGTTCTAATAATTGACTTGGTTCCACTGAGACAAGGATATGGAGCATAAAAAGCAAAAACAAACTGGTTTTACAATTACTGTCAATAAAGTCAGTCGAGGTCAAGAGGTTTTACTTACTTACAATATCTGAAGTTGATATTCTGATTAAAGCATTGAAATTATTATCATAACAAATTAAATTGAACAAGTTGAGGATGTTTGAACAGAGTCACCTACAATTTTATTTGGCTTGGAAAAACCGAGGCGAATGTACTGCCCGACCCGGTATTAGTTAATTCATTAACGTCTTGGTTTTTGTTTAATGTATTCTCAGTGTTGTAAATTTCATTAAAATCTGTGACATGATTTTTTCTCATTGCAATGTTCAGTTAATGTAGAGCTTTTTTCGTTTCATGTTGTTGAATTCTTTCTCTGAAAACTCATGAGGTTTATATTATGTATACCTACCTGTTCGCAAATTAAATATGGTATATTATATACTACTCGTACATACGTATTTTTAATATGGGATCTTTATCTTATGCGTATTGTTTTTGAAAACTTATTGACAATTTTTATGTTTGGAAAATATTTTAGTGTTCTTTCAAGTTTCGGAGTTATATAATTTATCAGATACGAAATAATATAATATTATGGTCTCTCACAGGCCCGCCCTTTCTAAGAAGTTGAGAGAAGTGTATTTGAAAGCATAATTCTCTTTTATATTGAATGGACAGTTAAACGGATGTGTCCTTAAAATTTGTTTTATATAAATATATCATTTATTAAAACTTACTAGACATGCTATATCGGAACGCCTTTTTTCCGTCCTTTTGTATGTTCAATCGACGTTTCCAAACCCAGGCAATATTGCTACGTTAATAAGGCTTAATAGCGACGGTACAACGTAGGTTTGAAATGTATTGTGAAAGAAATGTACCTGATATTTATAATTCTGCTTGTAGCCATGAAGTTAAGATTTGGAAAATTAAGTACTAATTTTAATAAAGGAAGTAAAGAATACATAAGATGGACTAATTTTGGAACTAAAAATTATTCATATAAAATGGGACATATTTCTTCTCTTTTCTGTCATTGCATCAACCAAATCGAATAATATTCTATATTTTTTGCTGTATAATGATTTCAACACTGCAAACAGTAAATTTCAATCACATAATCATCATCATCATCAGCATTCACTCGCTAACGAGGATGAATTATTTTAACTCAGGGATTTCTGTTGCGAACCCTAAGATTGCTAAACAAATCGATCCTCGAGCCGCAAATCCTGTCACAAAATTGACACACCCAATCACGACCATTCACCGGCTGTTGTAGGTGCGCTGCTCCATCGATGCGTTATCTCTCCTTGCGAGGCCGTCTCTTCACGTCCTCATGTCGTCGACGCAGCTCCTTAAAAACTTGATGGCCCTCGTAAATGGTACGCCTCCATCGCGGCCTGTCATACGCGATCTGCTCCCAGTTGTTCTTCACATCTAAGCCACACTTCTTCTTGTTGGTCTTAAAAACATCCTTGAACCTCATTTGCTGCCCTCCCTGATATCGTGCGCCGACCTTAAGGTCGGCTGTGAATAAAGGATTTTCTTTGAAAAGCGTTCCGTTGGCATGCGGATTACGTGGCCAGTGCACCGCAGCTGGTGCGTGACAATCATCGCCTCAATGCTAGTTGTTTCAGCTTCCTCCAGAAAGCTGATGTTAAGGGGGTCCAAGACGCACAGCTATTGTCATCCGATACGATCTTCGTCCCAGCTTGCAGTCTACGAAGGTTGAAGAGTCCGCCGCCATCAAATCTTAGACGATCTCTATTCCGCCTGGCAGTTCATCCTTAACAAGTTGAATAAACATAAACATCGCATTTTGTTATTGGAAAGCGCTCTCCCAGTCCGCTGCTATTGAGAACTGCTGCTATCATATTCTCGTCAAGGAGGCGAAGTATCCGGATGAATTTCTGGGGACATCCGCTGAGGTTCAATATCCTCCACAGAGCTTGACGGTTAACGGAGTCGAACGCCTTGACAAGGTCTATAAAACTCATGTATAGAGGACGATTTTGTTCCCGTGACTTTTCCTGTATTTGCCTGGCACTACATATCATGTCGGCTGTACCGCGGATGGGTCTAAAACCACATTTTGTTTCCAGCAGACACCCTTGCGATAGTGGGAGAAGACGATTGGGCAATATTCTTGCAAGAACCTTTCCGGCGATAGAGAGGAGATAGATACCACGATAGTTTCCACATACGGACCTATCCCCTATCTTAAATATAGTGACAATTGAGGCATCTCGCATTTCAGCAGGAAAGGTTTCGGTGTTCTATATTTTGGTTATTAGAACATGAATATGTTCCAATATCAGATCCTCTTTCTTTAAAAAGCTATAGATATGCCATCAGAGCCAGCTGCTTTGTTGTTTTTAAGTTGTCGAATAATAGCTCTATCAACTTCTTGCAGAGAAAGTAGGTACATCTCCCAAGTGTTTTTGGGGCGGTCTAGGTGGCAACCGATTGAGTGTTGCATTATTGACATGTTTCTCCCTGTGCTGGCAAAACAAAGAAGTGAAGTGTCTGAAGGAATAATTAAGAATGTGGCAGCGGAAGGACTGTTGGCGAAATGGCAAGAGAAGTGGCCAACTGCAAACACCGGGTGCTGGACACATAGGCTGATCCCCAACATAAAGCCGTGTATAAATAGGAAATTTGGCGAAGTCAACTATCACCTCACGCAATTCCTCTCCGGGCATGGCGCATTTCAGGGCTACCTGAAACGATTTAAGAGGACCGAAAATGATAGCTGTTTGTTCTGCGGTGTTCTGTACTGCTCCAGATTCGAACGTGAGCGAAATATTCGCAATGCTAGACTGCCCATGATGATCTCGGAATTTAATGTTGTTGAGCAGATGCTGAGCTCGACTGAAGAGTGGACTGCTATCGATAGTCCGTATGGTAATGGAAACTAAATTCCAAGCAGAATTAGTTGCCCTATGAGGAATTCTTACTGTGTTAGTATCTATGGGTTTGAATGTAAATTGTGTAATTCATGTTTATGTTATATCATACTCCCCTGTTTGTATTGTATTCTACTTTTGTATGTTAATCTTTTTGCAATAAATTATAAATTATGATGAATCTAAAGACAGCCTCTATCCGAAGTAATGCTCACGCTGTTCCATATAGCGTGCGGTTCATAAGGGCCTCTTGCTCTGTAAGCCCCTATTGGCGTAGACTGCATCCTCAAAATACGAATCTCACACCTCTGCCCTTGGTGATAGAAAAATCATCAAATGAGACCATACCCAGACTGCCTCAGGAAGGAGCTGATGATGGGAGAATTAAGAATCAGAGAGCCTGTACATCTCTAATCAAACACATCTCATCTCTAAACCTTCACCACAAAGTTCAGTAACAAGAGGGACTGGGAAACGAACTTGCACATCAGGAACATTATCGGTTTAAAGAATAAAGGAGCAGGAGTATTTGGGCCTGTCACCAATACTCAGAAACAATAGGAATATACCCCAGCGTCTGCCAAGCGAAAATTCACGCAATCGTTAAGTTAGCAAAAAAGGGGCCCCCCTTTTGTAGGGCTTGAACTTTTCTGCGACTTAGGGAAACACACCTAGGGTAGGATGCTCTAAGAGTGCGCCCTTAAGGTTTAATCAGGTGTAAAATCTAAACAAATTGCGCTAAAAATATATTAATTTTTATTTAAACTTGTTAATACTTTAACAATAAATCAAGTACAGTTTTCAAATCAAACGGCAATACTTTAACAACAAAAAAAAAAAAAACTTAAAAAATTGATTTTGCGCACTCTTATAAACCTGCTTTTTAAGAGTACGCATTTAGGACTGTAAGAGTACGCATGTAATTTTATGCACATAAGTCACATATATAAGATCCAATACCCGTGTATGCACTGCACTTTTCATGCCACCATTCAGCACACGATATGCACTCAATCCAGTCCTCTGTAACAGGTTCTTTAAATGTTTCGTTGCACCCTGGACAGTTCCACTTTTTCATATGAAGCGGAGGTTTTGGCTTCTTTGGAACTGCTTTTCCACTTTTGGCAATCTTATTTGCTTGAGTGAGATTCACACCAGATTTCCTTTTTAAATTCTTTCCCAGAAGCGCTTGTGGCGATGGTATATTATCGCCCACGTTTAATTTGACAAGCCGTTTTGGATTTTTCTTCTCTTCTTCTTCAATCATTTGGTCCTTATATGGGGAGCTGGTGATAATTTCCGATTTTTTGCTTCTACGACTTGTTGATCTTACCGCAATTGATTTGGGTAACGGAGAAATTGTTGTTAATTTTATATATGTTGATGATGTTCCAGGAGTGTTCGATAAATCAAATAATGTGGCGGTTTCTGGCGTTACAGCAACTTTTTCTTGCAAAGTTGAAGTGATTGCAGATGTTCCAGGAGTGTTTGATAAATCAAATGTGGTGGTTTCTGGCGCTACAACAGCTATTTCTTGCAATGTTGAAATTATGGCAGATGTGTTGGAAACCACATCTGTAGGCTGACGTACACTGCTTTCAATCTGTAATATCATGGTCGTCGGATCAGATGTAGGTGTTTCGCTGATTATGGCATCTCTTTCATTGGCATAAATATTTTTCTCAGTAGTAAATTTTTCGAGAACAACGATTGGGATGTCAGGAACGTTAGGAGCATTTCCAGAGGAGAGATCAGAGTTTTGATGTGCTTGAGTATCAGTTTCAGACGTAGAGATATCAGCAAATTCAAATTGAATGACAGGCGCTTCTACTCCCGTAGTAATTGTATCTGTAGCTGGATTTTCTCGTTCTGTGACATAAGTGGCCATAAAGTCAGCTTCAGTAAATATTTCATTATTAAAGGGACAAATCCCTGTCACTTTAAAACCTTCAATCGCATTTGTTATAGTAGCAGCTTTAAAATATGCAGGTGCAAATATTGAAGCAATTTGGTAAACCGTAATTACCCGGCCTGCGTGGTTTGTCAACCATTTTTCACATTCGTTGGAATAAAACTTTTTTAACGGGCCGAAAAAACACCTGTCAAGTGGCTGCATACGGTGGCTACTATGAGGAGGAAGTGTTAATGCTATAATGTTATTTTGGCGAAAAAAATCAATTGCTGCAATAGAACAATGGGAAGTGTGGTTATCCATTATCAGCAGGACTGGTTGTTCCTTTGTTGGCTTAGCATGATCTCTAAAATGTGTGGCATAATCAACAAATAGTTCCCTATTGATGAAACTACTATCGGATACCATTCCAATTGAAGATGGCGGAGCTCCATCCAAAAGTTCCGCTTTCATTCTTTTACGTGGATATATAAATACTGGAGGAATATATCGTCCACTGGCACTCATTGCGCATACAACACTTACATTGGTTCCCCGTTCAGCACTGGATATTTTATTGACACACCTTTTTCCTTTTGTTGAGAAAACTTTAGGGGGCTTGTTTGGGACAGTGGAAAATCCCGATTCGTCCATATTATAAATTGCGTGCGGCGGGAATTTATATTTCTGCATTAACTCCCAGAGATTATCGTAAAACCGCTTACACTGTGGTTCATTAAACCCAACAGCCCTGGCGAGACTAGTAGCGGTGGGTTGCCTCAAAGTAACATCTTTGTGCCTTTTCAAAAATCCACGCAGCCAGCCTTTGCCCGCCATTTTTGAAGTTTTATCAAAACGATGTTCTAATTTATTTTTTTCGGCGAATTCAAACGCTAGACTTCTTAGAGCTCTAGAAGTTAATCCGTAAAACATGTTGTCAACTGTTTTTATATATATGCACAACTCTTCTTCCATTTCTGATCTTAAAGTTGTATCGAATCTTCCCAGCTTTGTAGCTACAGTAGTTCTTTTTAGCCTCTTTCTTAATGTGCTTTCTGCCATTCCTAGAGAATTTGCCACGCTTCTCTTACTTTCTCCATTTTCAAGCCTTTTTCTTGCTTCCTCCATAACCGCCGGTGAGCATAAAGCACGCTGAGAAGTTCGTTTTCTGCCAGACATTCTGAAACAAAAAAAATACTTTCTTTTTGGTGTGTATGGTTTGTAAGAGTGCGCGCGTACTCTTACAAAATAACTGACTGCGCACTCTTACAAAACGAGCTTGTTCTAAAATGCGTCAGTGCTGCCGCTATCTTGGTTAGAAATTGTACACAACGGTATGTTTTATACGATCACTTGTAGTTTATTGAAGGTATGGTAAAATATGGATACGAAATTTTTGAAAACTACAGTTGTATGCAATATCCAAAATGTCAAAAAATATTAACAAAACAGACTAAACCATTTAAACTTACCTAATAACGTTATTAACCGTGTTTATTTGCTTAAAATGCACTAGACACATACATGCACTCCACTTAATCAGTACGAACTAAAATTTTGTTGTTGTTTGTGAACCGTTCCGAGAATCGACGACTGCGCACTCTTATTGACCGCGCACTCTTAGAGCATCCTACCCTATAAGGAGAAGTCCAGAATTAAAGACGGAACGGACAGAGCAATACTCTGGCAAAATCTTCCTGGACTGATACACTCCAAGAAATTCCTTGGAAACCATCAAAGATCCAAAATCTGTTTGGATCTGAGTAAGAATGGGCTACGAATTCTTACACGGTTTCTTACAGGACATTCTCGCCTTAAGAAATATATGGCAACATTAGGCCTTGAGGAGATTGACCAATACTGATTGTGTATGGAGGAGGAAGAAACTAGTGTTCACCTAGTAAGCTTTATGAACTATTGAAGAAAGCACAACAAGAACAAACTGATCAACTGACACAATTAATTGATCAACAGAAACAGGTGAAACAAATCCGAAATAAAAGTATTGTAATATTTGGATTGAGTCTAAGCAACGAAAACCTACTGGATGCATTGGAGACATTAAATAAACTATTAGAATTCAATTTGGTACCTCGTGATATAAATAATATCTATCTTGTTGGTAAAAAATTGGCACCAAAAAAGAGACCGATTCTAGTTGAATTTACATCTTTCCTGTTAAAGAAAAATCTCTATAAAAACGTATATAAACTTAAAGGTCAAAATATTTCTATTGCAAATGATATATGCCCAGTAGACCAAGATAAGCATAAGGCTCTGGTCAAGCATATGAAACTAGCAAAAGGTCAAAATAAAGAAGCCAAAATAAAAGTTTCAAACTCGAAATTGATAAGCAACTGTTCACAATAGAAGAATTGAAAAATCTTAATGAAGGTAGCGAATACTATTCAGACATAGTAGAGTATAATGAGAGTAAAAATAGAGCAGAGACCGCGGAAATCAACCAATCTAAAGAAAAACCTAAACCCAAGAGATCTAGAAGAAAAAGGCCAAAGAAAACGGTAGCAGTAACAGCAACGACGGCAGTATATACGAGAAGCACAAAATATCCAAATCAGGAATAATTTCAATTGTTTAATTTATATGGAAATTACCCTGTAAAACTTGTACATATAGGTACTATATTCAGTATTTATGTTCGATAGCTTATTTTGGAAAGATTTATTAGTATTTGACGGGAATTGTCTATTCGTTTTCGTATTGATAGGTACATTTTATTGTTAGTGTGTAAGAAGTATGGCGGTACGTTAGAGATTTTCATGACCTAGACCACAGTATATTTAATATAGACTGTAAAACCACTATGAAATCGACCCGAAATATTGTCTCTCTCGCGCAGCATCGGTCGCCACTCTTTTCTAGAGGCAGTTGGTAGACGCGCTTGGTTCTGATATATACCGGTTGTATTGCAGCATGGACAAGAGTATTATGATACCAGTTGTACTTTGTTGTATGAGATTAAATAGTTTTTACTGAAATAAATAATAATAAGAATGATTAATTTTTAATGAAAAATGAATGAATAATAATTTGATATTTGAACAAAAACTTTGTTTTCCGCTATATTCTTAACATGAAATTGTCCAATGATTTATAAGCATGTAATTAGATATACGTTGCATATTTATCTTTGTTTAAACTTACACAAGAAAATATTATAAAATAAAATATTTACAAAATAACTTTGTGATTGTGATGTGATAGGCTCTAGTCGTACGTTTTCGTTGTAGTGTTTATCAAATTGTGTATTAGTTTGATATAAATATCTTATATTGGAATTAATATTAAAACGTTTTTTAATTTGTTATTTGATTAGTTGTTTAGTTAATAGCATACAGAAACAATTTTAATATGCCAGTGCTGTGTAGTGTGGACAATTGCAAAGCAAGGCCAGCATCAGGAAGATCTTTTTTTCGGTTTCACAAAGAAGAAGAGAGGAAAAAAATATTTTATAAATTATTTATAGCCAATGTATATGTTGTGATAGTATATTTTTGTGTTTTGTAGGCAAGTGATATTGGCTTGTATTAATTTATGCGCACACAATCAACGTTTCTTCCAAGATTTATTTATCAATGTACCACGTGTAATGTTTGGAAACAAGCCGTAGGAGTTATCAATACACATTAATATGCACACATTACTCCAACGCAGGATTACAATACGTTATGTATTTGTGATTCCCATTTTCAAGAGGAAAACATAGTAAAAAATAATTGCAAGCCTTATCTTCTTCAGAACGCATTTCCTTTATTGAAAAGTACGTGGTAAGATTTTTTAATTTTATAAAAAAATTATGGAATATTCGTATTGGATTTTTAATGTAACATTGTTATATTTTATAGGTGTTCATAAGAGTATCAAAGATGACTCAGCACAAAACTACTGAAGATTTATTAGTATTTGATACAGGTAAATAGCGAAACAAGTATAACAATTTAAAAAGTTGAACTATAGTTAAAATATTCCAAAAACGATCTGCAGTTTATTACATTTATATACCTACTTCCAGAAATTTCAAATGTTTTCATATTATACTTTAAAATTTGCCAATCGCGACCTAAGGTGCAAATCGAATAAAGAAATTCTAATAATAAAGTGGTAAAACCTCTGTAAAATTAACAATTTTGCAAAATCTTTAAAAAAATATGTGAAATTAATAATACAATTTTAGATCTTGAAAATAAATATCAAGGAACAGATCTATTAGATTTTACTATGCTATAAAACTAACAACCCCAGTTTCTATACAGAATTGGTATAAGAAACTCTAATCAAACTATATTAATTTTGGTCTAAGCAGCTAGGTGATTTAATATATAATTTATTTATTTAAATATATAGCTGATCTATTAAAGGTCTATATAAAATATATATTATTACAAATATATCTTTTCTATATGTTTTAATTTATTAAATACTTAGTTAAGTATATTATGTAATTTTGTACTTTTTCAATTTATTTTTCTTTTGTAAGTATATCTTTGTTACATTTTTTTGTTAAAAATCAAACATCGCTAATTTTGTGTAAAATAAATAAAAAAACTTTTATGTACCAATGGTTTTAATTTAAAAATTATCTACTTAATTTAAATAACAACGAATATATTATAATTTTTACCGCCCTCGTAAGAATAATTTTTAAACATGCGTGCATAGATGCCCCCGTATTACGTGGTATTATCACAGTATCTATATTGTTTGGCAAATTTATCTGTAACAGCGTCAGTAAGGGGAATGCATTTGCAATAAAACATGGCTGATTTCATTCACAGCAGCGTGCGTTGTAAACGTTTAGTAATAATTAATAAACATTTATGTGTTACTAAAAAATTAAAATTAATGAAAAGTTCTTCACGTGTTTGGTAAAAGCACCTACTGCTATTAAGCTATAACACCCAAGAAGTATTTTATTTATTTATTTTAAGTATGTAATAAAGTTTGCATACAAAAACAATCTAAAACAACTTAACGAAATAAATTAAATTACATTGGTAATCTTGCTTGATTTAAACAAAAAAATCTAAAACAACTTAACACTTATCGAAAATAATTAAAATATCTCGGATCTTTTTGTTGCTTTAAGTCACGTTTAGAAACTATAATTAACTGTTTTAAATATGTCTATTAAATATAGCGATCATAATTAGCATTACTTTATAGAAGGTGGCAATCTGTTAGATTTCGTCAACTTGAGCATCATCATTATCATCACTTTCGCTGTCGTCATCTTGCCCTAAAGTTATTATAAGGTGCTCAATTTCCTCCAAAATTCTTCTTCCGACTCCTTAACATGTCGGCAAAAACTATTCCAATCATTACTCGATATTAAGAACTTCTTTTAATGTAGTTAGGTTGAAATTTCCGGTTGTATTGCGGGTTCTTATATATTTAATTTAATTTTAAAGAAGTAGTCCATATCGAAGTGGAGTTGAATAATTAAATATTCTTGAAATAAAAGTCGACGTCCACACAATATTATTGTGAATATTTTTTTTTTACTTAATTTAAGTTTTGCGTAAGTCCTGTATTGTATTGGGTTTAACTCGCACATACACGGAGGCGTTCTAAGAGATGTTTTTTTTAAATCGAACTACCCTGATTTTTTTAGCCAATAAAATTGCATATTTTTGTTCCTTTTAAATGATATACGATTACGAGGATTTTTGGACACTCTGTAATTTTGGTATAGTGTTAACTTCTGTTACGATTACGTTGTTAATCTTTAAAATACCAAAATTATAAGTAGATTTAATAAAAATTTCCAGTTTTGATGCCTTAATAAACAACAAACAATGTGTAAGCTTATATTTCTACAAGAACAAAGAAAAATTGTTTTGAACCTAAAACATTAAAGTAACAGGACACTAAATATACAATAATAATTATTTGATATAATATTTGACAATATTGCAACTCCTACAGGACAACAAAAGTATAAATAACACCACTCTGCCACTGACTGATTCAATATTACTACGAGGGGCGGCAACAATTGCGGGGAAAAACTCAGTTTTCACCAATTGCGCCTTGAACACCCGCATGGCGACAAAACGTGCAAGGGTCTACGCACCAATTAGGATCATTCAGGCGGTATCTAACCACCTATTTTCGCGTGGTATTGCCGATGTTACAGAAGATCGTAATTTATTTTCCGTATTTTAATATTCAGTGGTAAAAATTTTAGTTATTAAATAAAAATAAAACAAACAATCACTTAAAAATGCTGAGCTTTTTTCATTATTATTATAGATCTAGTGTTTTTTTGTAGTTAAATTTGGCAATATAGGATTTTTTTTCCGCATTCCTTTCGTTGTCACAGATTGGTTTGCCAAGCAATAGTTATTATTCTATGGTATTACACTCGATCTGTTATATTTTATTCAGCATGTCTTGATAGGCGGTATCGCTTTATAAATGCAAAATAAAGGGTGCCGAAAACAGTGCCCATACTATTCCTTATTTTTACGATGCCTAGACCTAGAACATTCAACGAAAAATATTGACGACATCGCTGAATTCAATTTAAAGTATAGATTAGAATTAACAACTTTTCAGTTGTTCATTGTAATGTCCGTAGTATTAATAAAAATTTTAATGTATTTTCCATCCTTTTGCATCAATTTGAGGAAAGTTTTGATCTTATTAGTTTTACAGAAACGTGGCGAATACCAGAACTGAAATTTTTTGAGATGTATTGTATAGTGACAGGGACATAAAACGATCTGACGGTGTTATTGTGTATATTTATAAAAAATTGATATGAAAACTATTATAAATATGATGTGAAATTACTTTTAAATATGAAAATATTATCTATCAACTTACAAAATAAGGGTTTTAGTATTATAATCAATGCTGCTTATAGGCCACATGAAATACTTATTGAGGATTTTTCTATGGAATTCGTACGCTTGTTAAGATCGATGATATCAATCAATAAAAGCAATAACTTTTACTTTTTAATAGGTGACATGAATATAGACCTCAAATCAATTAAAGACCACAGTCAATATTATTTAATAGTATATTAAGTATAAAGGGCGGTAAAGCATTCGTTGCAGCCCGCTGCTGTATAGACGCACGAGTGAGCGAAGCGAGCGAGGGCAGCTATACAGCGAAGGGCTGCAGCGGCTTTACCGCCAGTGGTGCTTACAACTGTTTTTCGCCTGCCTCTTCATACTACAATATTAAACCAAAAGAACTTTATTTTAATAATTAATTATTACTGTTATGAACTGACAGTTTTTGACAGAAATTAATGGGAGTATTTTTTGACGTACATGATAATAGGCGTTATCCTTTGACAAACTCAGATCAGATAAACTTATGTGACAGGCTCACATGTCAGTGTTGCGTATTTTAAATGTAGAAAGAAACTGTCAAATTATTATCTGAGTGTGTACACTATAGAAATTTGATTTTAGAATCTTAGGTATATTTCGGTACTACAATAATAATTAAAAAGTGATTACTAATTAATAATGGACAAATTTAAATAATTAAATGAGTTTAGCGGAATGGCAGACGAATACTTAAGTAAACTTTCTCAATTAATTGTCAACTTATCCTCTAGATGGAATGCACATTAAGTTAAGTGAGTGAAAACTACTGATGTGAACGTTATTATTGGAAATCTAACAGTAGCGCCATCTATGAAAAAAAATTAAAATGAGCGGGCGCTAACTGGTCATTTACCGCCCGCATATGCGGGCGGTAAAACTCTGTTTTAGTGCAGGCAGGCGAAAAACAATTTATCAGAACTAGGGTATGTATCATCGAGTAACGAGAACACTAGAGTGGATGGTGGATCGAAATCACGTATATATCATATATTTGTTAGAGGTCCTACAAACACTGACTATAAATCTTTCATTTTAAAGGTGAATATTACAGATCATTATCCAATTATAGCGGTGATTAATAAAAATTTGAAACCTGCATATAACTCAACTGAATATAATAACTTAAAAGAAATAAAAAGCATTATTAACATGAAACACCCAAATATTCGAAAATAAAAATTGAAATAATATTTTTGATATAAATACCGCTGCAGACATTATGGAGGGGATTGCTGGAGCAACCCAAACTTTAAAACTTAAAAAAAAAACAAAAAACAAAAACGGGATCCTTAGATTACTACAGCTTTAACCACCTCTATAAATATCAAGCAAAACCTTTACAAAAATACTTTAAAATTTCCCAACAATCGCGATGTAGAATCAGAATATTTAAATTATAAGAGAAAACTAGAAACGTTAATTACTGCAGCAAAATATAGTTAGTATAAATCAAAAATTGATAATACTCGTACTATACAGATACGAAGCTGTTGTGAGACACTATCAATAATTTCTGTAACAGCAAGAAGAGAAAGAGTAAAATTAAACGTATTAATGTACACAATGAAATTAGGACAAATAAGCAGGAAATAGCAAAAGAATTCAACAATTATTATGCAAAATTAGGAAGTGAAATGACTGAAAAAATAAATAAGCCTAAAATATCTGTTATACAGCGCAATGTTTTGAATCAAAATATTTATTTCTACCCTGTAGATCCAAAAGAGATAGAAACTTATATCCATGAATTAAAGTCAAACAAGGCACCTGGACAGGACCAAATTTCTGCGAATCAACTAAAATTAATTGCAACTTATATAGGTAAAGGAACCACTATGTTTTTCAATTAATAAAATTTTCGAGTACGGAAGTTTCCCAACAACTTTGAAAATAGGCGTGATCAAACAATTACTAAAGAGTGGTAATAAAGAAACAATATCAAATTATAGACCAATTACATACTTATATCAAATATAGCTAAAATTATAGAAAACGCGATTACAAAAACAATCATATCATACACAAACAAATTTCATATAATATTGTCTAAGCAATTTGGTTTCAAACAGGGTGTGTCAACAGAAGATGCCATTACGTATTTGACTGATAATATTTATGCATCACTAGACAATAAAAAGACAACTCTATGAGTGTTTCTAGACCTAGCCCGCGCTTTTGATACTGTTGACCATAAACAATTATATTTATAAAGTCAAGGAAGTTATCGGATTTAGGGGTATAGGTCCGAATTTGATTAAATCGTATGTCTCAGGAAGAGTTCAGTACGTGGCGATTGATGAGCAACTAAGTCCACCGCAAGACGTTCAGTGTGGTGTTACACCGGGCACTGTACTAGGGCCAATTTTTTTTCTACTATATATAAATTGTTTATATAATTTAACTACTGAAGGGCATATATCTTCTTTTGCAGACGACACTGTTATCGAATACAAAGGCTTAAATTGGAACGAGGTAAAACTTATTGCTGAAAGGGATTTAGCCTATTTAAAAACATAGTTTGACCATAAATTTTGAAAAAAACCAAATATATTTTGTTTTCAACGTATAAAATTAAATTACCAGAATTTCATGAATTAAAAATTGCAATAGGCTCTAAACACCAACCAATAAAAGAAGTTGACAGTATGAAATGAAACCACAGATTGTTGGTTTCAGTGGTTTTTCCGCATTTATTTTGAATATTTGTATATTGTATGTTGTACTAATGTTATATTGATAAAAATTGAAAATAAAATATTATTATTATCTCTCACCCCGTCTACCCTCAACCTACCAGTTAAATCGCGTGAGCATCAATATTACTTCAAATTACTTCAGGGAAATAGCGTAATATGTAGATTTGTGCAAATAATAAATAATCTCTTTTTATGATATTGTGGTGCGCATCATTAACTGACGTGTAGAATCACCTGATTTTCCCCTACTGCAAATACGCTTTGTCTCCTATGTATAGCGTTAGTGATTCCTTACGCAATACAATTTTAAATTGTATTTTTAAGTAAATGTATTATCAGTATTGATACATACATCATGAGTGCCTATTTCGTTAGAATTTAAAAATTACGGTCAATTTGCCAAACTTATTTAATCCTTTTTCTGTTTCAGTTGTACGAGCTTTGAAGGACGTTGCTGTTATTGTGCCTCTGGCTGTTAGAACTATGGACACGGTAAGCCTCCAGTGTATATTTAATCTCGAAGGAGAACCATTATATACAGTGAAATGGTATAAGGGTCAGCAGGAGTTTTACAGATATATTCCGAAGGAACATCCAAATACGCAGGTGTTTCCCTTGTCTGGAATCAATATTGACGTAAGTTTATAATGCTCTTCATATTGTAACGTTTTTCGTGGTTCGTAGTGTGAAATAATAAGCGCTCTAATTAAAACTTATTATATTTTGCTGTGAATTTTCTTGATTTTAAGTCAGGATTTTGTAAAATTTTAACTACCACATAATATTGTAACAGTCTGTTATGACGTTTCGATAAATTTTTTCGATGTTTATTAAATATCTAAAATATTGAGAAACAATTTCGTCAAACACTAAGTTACAACTGCAACACTTACACTTACCACCCTCAGCGTGGATATCATTCCAAAACATTAAACATATAAAACAGTACTTTTACATCAAAAAATAATGTATTAACACCAGAATATTTGTGTATTAATTTGTCAGGGTATTTTAATACATCTCTGAATTAAACTATAGTATAAGTACCCACAATATTTTCTGGTCGAGTCGTTAAACTACAAAATTTCTAAAAAATAATAAACATTTGAAAATTTTAAAATCTAATAAATCGAATAAAACTGTTATTATGGACACATCTGAATATAACAAAAAAATGTTAGATCTACTTTATGACCAATCTACATACAAAGAAATTAAACGAGACCCCACTAATATTTACCAAAAACAAGCTAACAAAATGATTAAAACTTCCGAAGACAAAATGTATATTTCGCCACAGACAAGTATATCCCTGAAAATCCTCAATGCAATTCCTGCTAAAATATATGGTCTTCCAAAATTCCACAAAACAAATAGGTATACCTTTACGACCTATTGTATCCAGTATCCAAACACCTTTCACTCCTTTGTCCTATTTTCTAAAAAACATTTAAAAGAAATTAAAAATATTAACATTCCTAATAACTATATCGATGCACTTTTGCCAAACTAACGTGACATTTTTGACCAAACTCGTTTTTTTGCACTAACGTAAAGCTTGTATTGTTCACAAGGCACTGCCAAAGTATAGTAAGCGTACAATTTCATTTTAACCATTTTTTTTAGAATTTTTGAAAACGTATGTCCACATTTTTTGTAGACATTCCCGTAAAAGAGACGCAACTCCAACCCATTTTCGCCATAATACGGTAAGGTAACTTTTTTGCCGCCATAGTAACGTAAGTCTCAGCCAGTTTCTGCGACGTACGTCTAGTTCTTGCAGTTAGCGTTTGGCTTACGACATTGACAGATTCGTGCTACAGGTGAAAAATAATAATTATTATTTATTTTACGTAAAGTAAAAAGTAAAAGTGTAAAAATGACGAAAAACCTCTTTTGTAAGTATAATAAATAATATTTCAAAAAAATATTTTACTTATATTCAAGTATTTTCGGAGCATTCATCCTCATTGTCATCTTCTGCATCAGTCTCAGGTAACTTGTCTCTGGCAGAAGACTTACACGTTAAATCTAAGTACTCTACTTGTGACATCTGGCAGGAATAACGTTCATATTACAGAGTTTTTCCAAATCTCATTTTTCAGATCGGATATTGGAAGTTTTTTTTATAAATTTGTTCCGCTTTAGAGATGGCCTTTCTTGTCGCTTTCGACCCAAAACAATAAAAACACGTTAAGGCAACCAGCCTATTTTAATGCTATGTTGGTTGAAATTTATTAAATAACCGTATGTAAAAGCTTTGATTTTTCTTGTGCTGGTCGGTTCTTATAAAAAATTTTATTACAAAACAAACATAATATCCATTTTTAAATTGCATCAAATTACTTAAATAAAATGAATAACGACGTTTCGTTACTAGTAACTTCTTCAGGTTTGTCAAATCCATATTTATAAAATGAGTTTTAAATGTTTGAATGTTGTGTTTTTCATAATAAAGAAAATTGTTGGTTATTTTTGATGTGGATATGTTGGCATTTGTGTTAGAGAGAATCAAGGCGCTCGGACCAGACCAAATTCCTGCTGAACTGCTTAAACTTCTAGACTAAGAGAGTATTACTTGCATAACCACACTTTTTAATAAAATATACAGCGAAGGAAAAATACCAGACGATTGGCTTGAATCACTTTTCATAACATTACCAAAACATTACCCACTAAATGCAGCGATTTTAGACTTATTAACCTGATGAGTCACACGTTCAAAATCTTTTTGCGACTAATACAAAACCGAATATTCCTACTATGCGAAAGTAAAATGAGTGACAAACAATTTGGATTTAGAAGTGGTCTGGTGACCAGAGAGGCTTTATTTTGTATGCGAATTCTACTCCAAAAAAGCTGTGAAAGAATGTCTGCTTCATCGACTTCGAAAAGGCATTTGACCGAGTACATACAACACGACCCACTTTTTAAATACATGGAAGCAGCAGGACTAGACAACTATGATATTAGACTACTAAAATATCTATACTACAATCAAGTAGCCTCCGTCCAAATTGAAGACAATCACACTCAAAAACTGCCCATTAAACGTGGAGTACGACAAGGCTGTGTTCTATCGCAGAGCGTTTTAACCTGTACTCAGAAGAAATATTCAAAGAAGCTTTAGATGACAGACAAGAAGGTGTAAGACTCGGCGGAGAAACAATCAACAATATTAGATACTCTGACGATACAGCCATTCTGGCAGAGAATCTGAAAGACCTCCATACATTAGTAAATCTAGTGAATGAAGCAAGTCGTCGGAGAGGTCTCAAAATAAACATTACAAAAACAAAGTGGATGGCAGTCGGAAACATAAATGTATATCCGCGGCAGATTCGGATCGGTGGTGAGGATATAGAGCGTGTAGACCATTTAAATATCTGGGCAGCTGCCTTAATGCGAATGCGGACTTTGATGAAGAGAAAACAACACGGATTGAAATATCACGCAAAGCCTTTATGACATGGAAACCAGTTCTACGTAATAGAAATCTGTCAATGCATCTTCGTAAAAGGGTCTTAAGATGTTATGTGCGGTCTGTCCTACTTTATGGTTGCGAGACATGGACACTAAAGGTCACAACGGTGGATAGAATAAAAGCATTTGAACTGTGATGCTACCGCAGGATGCTAAAAATATCGTGGGTCTCGCATACTACCAATGAGAATGTCCTCAGAATGATGGACACGGAACGACAACTGCTAAACACTATGAAGAGGAGAAAAACGGAGTACTTTGGACATATAATCAGAGGACCTAAATACCAGTTGCTGCGCCTCATAATACAGGGAAAAGTGGAAGGTAAAAGGTGGATAGGCCGAAAAAAGCTGTCCTGGCTACGCAATATCAGGCAATGGTGTGGTCTTTCGGCCGAAGAACAATTTCGCGTGGCAGCCGATAGGGAAAGATTTCAAGAAATCATAAACATGATGATAGCCAACGTCTGAAGACAGACAGGGCACCAGAAGAAGAAGAAGTTCTGTGAACCAGTAAAGTAATGTAAGTATCATTTAACGAGTAAAAGTATAGAAATCCCTAAAAAATATATATTTTTTTTATTTTAGTTATACCTCAGAGAAGTACCCAGGTCAATTTTATACATTTTTCATTAATTTATCCTGGACCAATAAAAAAACACGTTTTCTCGAAAAATTGGTTTTGGTCACTTAAGTTAGTTTGGCAAAAAATCATTGACATAACACTATATGATTTTTTTTATTTTAATAAACGATAATTTTAAATTCTTTCCAAAGTACTTTAAGTGCTATAATTTTCCGCCAAAGTAACCCATCTGTGTACTTAAGTTACACTTTTAATTATTGTGTTCGGGTTCTGTGAACCAGTAAAGTAATGTAAGTGTCATTTAACCACTAAAAGTATAGAAATCCCAAAAAAAAAAACACCTTTTTTTTATTAGTTTATTTTGAACCAATAAAAAACACGTTTTCGCGAAAAATTGGTTTTGGTCGCTTACGTTAGTTTCGTAAAAATGCATCGATACACTAATTTCTTTAGATGTAGTCTCATTGTATACAAGTATCCCTATAACAATAGTTAGACATAATCAAAAAAAAGTGGAATGAAATAGAAAACTATACCGATATCCGCAAGAAGATTTTATTATTGCAGCGGAGCTTACGTTCTACTTATTTCCTGTTTAACGACAAGTTATACAAACAAATTAATGAATGTGCAATGGGAGCAGCTATCTCTAGTGTTATCTCCCAAATGGTAATGGAGGATCTCGAGGAAACCATACTTGGTGATCTGGAATTTGAAATACCATTTTTTTCCGTTACGTTGATGATTGCATATATGTGCAATACCAAATGATAAAATAGACCTTATATTAAACAAATTCAATTCCTATCATCAACGTTTACAATTCACTATTGAAGCTGAAAGTAACAATAAAATAAATTTCCTAGACGTAACGTTACATAAAATCAATAACAAAATTAAAACCTCCTGGTACACCAAACCTACATGGTCGTCTAGGTATTTAAATTTTAAATCAAACCATCCATCAGCACAGAAGAGATCAGTCATCATAGGATTAGCAGACAGAGCCTATTCAATTATCGGATCCAGAATTCAGACCAAGGGCTATTGAAATTGCGAAAAATGCACTAATTAAAAACAACTACTCAATTAGCTTAATAAATAAAATATTTAAAAAAAGAATATACAAAACATAATATAACAATATAACAAATAATCAAAACCAACATAATAAATAAATCGCTGTCTCTTCTTGCCATATATAGAGGTATTATCGCATCAGCTTTCAAATTATTTTAAAAAATATAATATTGTGGTTTGTCATAAAGGTCATAACCTATTCTCAAGGTTCTTTGGCAATTTAAAATCAAAAACTCCTAAAAACAAAAAAAGTAACTTGATTTATGAAATACCTTGTACAAATTGCTCATCGATATATATTGGACAAACATCTCAATATTTAGAAAACCGGCTAAAGAGTCACAAGTATGACAAGAAAAACAAAACAGCATTAACCAACCACGACACACAAAAATTTTGAGATGTGAACAAAATGTAAAATAGAGCGAGTTTTTAGAAATGGTATCTATACACCAAAATTCAAATAGTATAAATGATGATGTCGGTACTTATATTATAGTTTAATTCAGAGATGTATTAAAATACCCTGACAAATTAATACACACATATTCTGGTGTTATCCTGTGACAATGTAATTAGCAAAATTTAATACATTAACAACAAAATTTATTTTAAATGTGCGATACCGTTTGTGATGTAAAAGTACTGTTATTATATGTTTGATGTTTTGGAATGATATCCACTCTGAGGGTGGTAAGTATAAGTTTTGCAGTTGTAACTTAGTGTTTGACGAAATTGTTTCTCAATATTTTAGATATTTGATAAAGATAAAAAAAAGATGATCGAAACGTCATAATAAATTTTCACAATATTATGTG
Source organism: Apoderus coryli (assembly GCA_911728435.2). NCBI lineage: Eukaryota > Metazoa > Arthropoda > Insecta > Coleoptera > Attelabidae > Apoderus > Apoderus coryli. Next base: position 800,631 of record OU452206.1, on the reverse strand, counting down.
GTAGTTAAAATTTTATAAAATCCTGACCTAAAATCAAGAAAATTCACAGCAAAATATAATAAAGAAAAGGTCAAAGAAAAATAAAAACAAATTTATATTAAAACGAATTGACTTATACTTAATAACTAAACACATAAACAAATTAATAACAATAACGCACTAATAATATTTATTTTTTTGTACTATTTATTTCACTAATATTTATATGTCACAACACTGTTATCAACTATTAACTGTTCACTTCATAACTGTCTTCTGTCCCTGTTACGTTGGGTTGGCTTCTTTCTCTAACACTTCAAGTGAGTAGTCGAACATTCTGGCGCAGTTATGTCCATTCTTGATCCACACGGTCAGCACATCCTACCACATTAACACAGCGCTGCCCCGGACGAGCTACAGCCTACTAAATTTGTACAGAGTCGCCTCTCGTTGGTTTGAGTCGCGAGCTTTCGAGAATAATTCATCTGATTACTATAACTCAGCCAACGCGGTGTTGCCGGATGTATTTATTTCTCTCTAAACGTTCGGCACATTTTTATATTCGTCACATTGCCCCCGGTTTTCTCTACGGGATTTTTTCCAGGATTCCAGGCACATACCAAGAGTTTGATACCCGTAAATCTGAACAGGATATCTATCATATTCTTGATTATTTGCCAATCCTGACCATCCAAACCGCATGAAATCTTCGGAATCTCGAGTTTTGTGATGTTCAGACTCGTAAATTAGTCAAAGCAGCCCAAACACGATAGTAGGTAGAAAATCTTCCTTTGCTCTTCAGGTTCCTTATGATCAATTTCCAATACTTCGCGAACTTCCGGATTCATAAACTTTACCAAATGTATTTTTGAAGGTAGGTAGGCTATTCCTTTGCACATTCGCAGGCTTTGGCTACGCAATGAGCCAAAGCATACTCCAAGGGGACCCCAAACAGGTTGCGTTTCTTCTCTTGACTAACTCCGTACCTTACGTTATGACCGGACGAATACTGTGTCATATCGTCGAATGACCATTCTGAGTTAGGGGGCTGAAGACTTCGTATTTCACCGTCTTGTTCTTCACACCCGTAAGTAGCCAATCTATTGAAGTGAACCACCCTGAGCTTTCCATGACCTGTGTTCTTAATGCGGTTGATTTTTGTCAAGATTTTGTAGGGACCTTCCCATGCCTTCTGTAGTTTCGGGGAATGTCCACGTCGTCGTTGAGGTTTGTACATTGTACAGCCATACCAAATCATCAACCTTGAAGCTGTCTGCAGAAGCGTTTATGTCGTACCTTTCCTTCATGCGTTCGCTAGCTTTTTCGATGTTAATGGCACTTGCTCGTGCGCGTCATCTATTCCAATTCGCAAATCAGACAATAGTCTTCACCCGAGGTGTCGGTTCCTGGAGTGCACCCAAACTTCAGATCGCAGGGCAGGCGTAATTCTCGACCAAATACGATACTTGCCGGCGTCTCTCCTATTATTTCTGTTACATCCTGTTTATATTTAATAATTGTTATATTTATTTTGAATTGTATTATAATTGATGATGAAGTCAGGTTCAAAAGTAAAAATAAATTTATTGATATATTCAAATTACAAACACCATAAATATAGGTAATAACATGTAACCCTTAACAAAATTAGAAACGAAATAACAACATAAAATTAACACTATACAAACAGGCAATAACTTACATTAGTAGAATTACATTTTAAAATATCTATAGATCAACTGGCAGACATTAACTGAAATAGAGACCTGATTTCATGAACACTAGCGCTGCATAAGTCGAGACCCGTAACGTCTACAATCTGATTGCCAATCGAACACATTGCATTCAACACGCTAAAGTTATCTATATGAAACAATTCCTTAGAATTAATTCTTAACTGTATTTTAGGAACTTTGAAATACATTAGACTTATCAAATCACAATTCATTTTACTTGTAGGTATAATTTATAATATTATATAAATATATCAGACATTGCATATTGCGCCTATCACAAAGAGTTTGTATCTTGTACTGCTGGTACATTGTTTTATATGATATTTTAAACGGATAAACACCATGTTCCCTCTTATATATAAATCTCAAGAACGTTTTTAAACCCTATCGATGTGGTCATTATGACAAAAAGCTTTTGGGGTCCAAATAACACATGCGTAGTCATGGTGCGTACGGACTAAGGTATTATATAACTTAAAAATTGTGGATATTTCAAAGTTTTTGCTATTCCTCATAATGAATCCCAACGACTTATATGCCTTGCCAGTTATGTACTGATAATGACTGTTAAACTTAAAGTTTGTTTGAAAAAATACACCCAGATCTTTGATTTCGGGTTTCCTAACTAGGTATATGGAAATTAATTTGAAATCATATGTGATGAAATCTATTTTCCTTGTGAATGTTTGTATGGAACATTTGAGTACATTTAAGTCATTGCATTTTTTTGAACCAATCAGATACGTCGTCCTGCAATTGTTCGCAGTCATCAACGCTGTTTATGACTTTAAACCACTTAAAGTCATCAGCAAACAACAGTCCACGCGACGCAAGCGCTATACTAGAAAGATCGTTGTTGTAAATGTTAAAAAGCAACGGCCTTAAGTTACTGCCCTGCGGTACACCAGAAGGGTTAATGAATTCAGCTGAATGTTTACCAGCTGCTATTCTGACTGTCTGTTTTCTGTTTGTTAAATAGGATTTAATAAATTAATCGATTGATCAGAGAAGCCCATCTTTCCAAGCTTATACAACAACAGCAACGTATGGTTCACTTTGTCAAAAGGTTTAGCGCAATCCGTGTATACGACGTCCAGCTGTCTACCCCGTCGAATAGGCATAGAAGCATACTCCGAGAAAACTAGTAGAATAGTGATGGTAGATCTTCCATTTATGAAGCCGCGTTGATAATCACTGATGTTCGGTTTCACCCATGCATAAATGTAAATAGAGAATGCGCTCGAATATATTTGCTATGGTATTAAGTACAGTTAGAGGGCGGTAATATATGGATATGGTTGATTTTACCATTTTTATGTATTGGCGTCACCACACCAATCTTTCAATAAAAATAGAGTTGTCAAAAAGAATTTATTAGCAAATATAGTTAATTAGATTTTAATTATTAAAAGAAGAATCTACAGTTTCATGAATGACTGAGCGGTAGGCCAATAGGAATAGTGGCAAGTGACGATCCCAGTCGCGTTGGTTATCCGCAATAACTTTCGCCAGATGTCGATCAATGGTTTTGTTCATTATCATTATCTCAACCATTCCGTCCGACTGCGGGTGTATTGTTGAGGTTCTAGTTTTCCGACTCACCAATCTCTTACATATTTCTTGGAAAAGGCGCGACTCGAAGTTGCGTCTCTGATCTGAGTGCATTTCTAATGGTACACCAAAGCGACATATCCATTCTTTAACTAAGGTTTCGGAGACGATGACAGCATCCTGATTTGGCAACGCATAAGCTTCTACACATTTACTGAACTAGTCCGCCACAACGTATATGTATTTATTTCCCTCTTCAGACTGTGGAAATGGGCCTGCTATGTCAATAGCTATTCGTTCAAATGGACTACCCATGTTGTATTTCCTTATTATAGCCTTTTTGCGGCATTGTAGTCCATTAGTAGCCGTGCATGTAACGCATTTCCTACACCACATTACACCTACATTGAGTGGAGCCCAAAAAAAAACGTTCACCAACTTTTTGCATCGTTTTAGTCACTCCCAGATCACTTCCTGATGTTCTATTATGTATCTCTTCCAAAACTTCTTGTACCTGGTTTGGATGAATTGTTAGGTTTTGGAGTTGGTTAATAAAACATTATTTAAATTTGTACATAATTAATATTTATTCACTAGTTATTTGTCACAGATTAGAGTAGCATTCTTAATGTTAGCGGTACATTCATTCCTATTTAGAATGGGTTATATTTAGTGGATTACTAGTTCAAACGAGGTTAGATGTGAAAGAGGCGTGGCCACTCAACTCCTTAAATGTGGATGATATACTGCAAAGCGCATGTGCGTTTTGCGTGACTTTATATGAAGACGCACCACTTCTCCGCCTTTACTTTTTTTCTAATGGATTACTGTAAGTCTCAATTAACTATTCCCTAAGTACACTGTACCTAAGTACATTTCTACATTTACTACATTACTCAATACAATGCACTTGGCAACTTTCGAGAATAGCCTATTACGCTAATTGCTTACAACCTCATTCTACATTGTGGTAAGATATACTAGAAACACTATGTACCATTTCAAACTCGTATCACATTTAAATAGACAAACTTGCAATTTCTAAAGAACTTACTAATGTACTCATATGTTGTTTTATTTAATATAAATCTTGCTGTTTTGGCCCAATATAATCATTTTGAGTTGTAAAATAGGCGTTAAATTGAAGTATAATTTGTGTTTATTGATATATGTATAATAAAAGCTGATTTCCATTTTTTCCTTGTTCTATCCTCTTGCTCATAATAATAAAACAATCAGCTAAATGATCGGCGTATTATCAACAAAAGAAACTGGTAAGGACATACAAATTAATAATAATTAATACAGTCCACTCGATAAACTTGATAGTAAAATTAATTCTATTGCCTGAATTTGACTGATTTGAACTTGCATTATGCAGGTCAACATTTCCGACGCTCTCGACCCTATTTTCTCTAGAGTCTCTGTTACCGATTGCCTGCTTTCGTTAGCAGCGGCGCTGACGGCTTCCTTTCCATTGTTCCACAGAGTCCAGCTCTCCATGCCAATTCGGACGGACCAAACCCCCTACATCCGGTTGCGTATCTGGCATTGGAGAAGGTTGCGCTAATGAAACTTGAACATCATTGCAAACATACATGTGCAAAAAAGCATAATCATTCAACGAGTTATTAAAATTTGACTTATATGAGTTAGATGCCTAGTCACACGCATGCTTCCTCTCAATAAAAGCTAAAATTTGGTTTTGATGGCGCTTCCAAATCTGACCTGATGGTAAAGTACATAGATGGTAGCTCTTCGCACTCTTTTGTTAATTTTCGCGGTTGTCCATGATTTTTCATTTCGTTGTATATAATTTCACACCATTACTGATTGATCTATTTGAAACTCTCGCCTCGTCATGTTGGTCTTGTCTTTTGCTATCTGCACTCTCGTGAAGCATCGCGAATCTCGTTCTGTTGAACATCAGTTTGTCCGGCACCAGTCCATTTGTTGTGAGTTGCGTATTTCTATATGTCAACAAGTATCTTGCTATCAACACTGACAGACGTACCTGGTTGTTTCTGCTGTCATCCAACGCCGACTTGAATTTATTCCTAAATGTCTTCACAAATGCCGCGGCGGCTATATTGCTTTGTGGGTGAAATGGTGGAGTTGGCATATGCTTAATACCGTTACTTCTGAGGAAATCCGACCGTTGCCTTCACACTAATTGCGGTTCGTTGTCAGACACTATCAGTTTTGGTACTCCGAACCTGGCAAACGTTTCGCGTAGTTTATCAAGACCTATTTCCTATATGCGTCCACCATTATCAGGCACATTTTGTCATGCAGCTGCAAAAAGCAATATGAACTCATTCAAATACCTCAGTAGCCTCCGGCCAATGTCATTGTGTTTTTACAAGTTTAGGTGGATCCTGCTTATTTAACATACACGGCCTACAACCCTTAACGAAGTTTTATCGGTCTTGAACGATGTCTGGCCAATGCATATACGATCTTGCCAAATGTTTAAGTTTATTTATGCCAAAATGCGATGTATGTATCTACCTCAACATCCTCTCTCGCAGTGAGGATGGTATTAACACTCTATGGCCCTACAGTAATACTCCTAAGTCTTCCACTAATTCATCCTTCCTCCTATGGTACGGAACTAGCTCGATTTTCCTTGGCCAACAACCACTAATCACAAAGGGCAGAACCTTCCTGAACTGGGTGTCCTTGAGTGTTTCTTCTCGAACCTTGTCGTTGTTGATTGGTTGATTGACCACTCTTCCAATGTCTCGGTGAAATTTATATGCCGAATATTTATGATACAATTAATTTTCAATAATCCGCTACGACATTATCAGCCTCTTTAATGTACTGGATTGAATAATTAAACCCGCTTCAATAAATGCTCCACCGCAACAATCTATCAGCCGTCATTTTAGTAAGATCCTTATGCTCACCATATAAGGATATACAAGTGGTTTATGATCAGTTCTAATTACGAATTTATTGCTCACCAAGTAATGATATCACTTACAAACTGAATAATAAATTGGTAAACTTGCTGAATCTAAAATAGGCCATTTGCTTTCCGCTTCGTTTAATGTGCGTGACACAGGCGATCATTTTTACTGACCATCAACTAAGTGACTCAAAACTCCACTAATCCCTACACTACTAGCATCGCACGTTAAAGCGATAGGTAAGTTCGGATTAAAATGTATTAAGCATTCGTCTGCCATTATTTTCTGTTTAATATCCCTAAATGCTGACTCGCACTGCCTAGTCCAACAAAACCCTGAATCCTTTCGCAATAATTTATAAATTGGATGTAAGACCTGAGCTGCATTGGGAATGAATTTATGGTAATAATTAACTCAACCTGTCCATTGCTTTACTTCTGTCACCTTAGTAGGCCTGGCTGCATTTATAATCGCTGCCACTTTGTCATTTGATTTCTTTAACCCATGTTTAGAAATCTTATCCCCTAAGTAGATTTTTAAAAAATTCACACTTCTTCGCCTTGACCGTTAATCCTGCGTCAGACAATTTTTTGATGACTAATTCTAAGTTATTTAAATGCTCTAGATCAGTTTTTCCTGTTAGTAATAAATCGTCTACAACATTTATAACTCCATCCATACCCTGGAACAAAGCATCCATATGCTTTTGAAAAATACTACTAGTAACCTTTATTCTGAATGGTAATCTCAACATTCTATATAAAACCCTATGTGTGTTTATCGTTAAAATTTAGCTAGTTTCCTCATCTACTTTTCGGGGTTTCGACCTATTACTCGTATCCACGGGCACTATTACATTGTTTGATTCCATCCTATAAGTTCCAAATCTATCAGCCTACGATACGTCTTATAGTTAATAAGCACAGCACTAAAATTTTCTTTTAAATAAAGTTTTACTGTACCATGCTTAAAATTTCCTAATTGTTCACAAAAAACGTTTGAATACTTACTAATAAGTTTGTTTACTTCCGCCTCCGTCGTAATCTGATTAATAGGCTCAATTTTTAAATCATAATTGCCCAGCCACTGACGTCTAAGTAGGTTTGGTCCTCCTCCAGAAACAATGAAACACCAAACCGGCTTCACAACTCCTTGGTACTCCACATTTGCCCAGAAACTGGCTTTAGGCACGAATGTACTTCCGACATAGCATCTCCGCACCATTGCCTGCGAATCAACCCTATAACGTGAAAAATGCTTAAGATACACATCATGATTTATGGCACTAACAGAACTTCCAGAATCAATTAACATTTCAAAACATTTATTTTCTATTGTAACATTTACCATACATGGATTGTTTTGCTTTATATTGGAACAACTTAATAATTGTTTGTTATTACTATCGTTTTTATCCATAACTGTAACAGAATTCGAGTTAATTTTCTTGATGTATACTATTGATTTGTCCCTTGTCTGCCCTATCAGCATCAAATATTTATCATCACCCTCAACAAAATTTATTTTATTTTTAAAATAACCCCGCTTTGAATTCCCTATCTTCCTGCAAATATCACATTTCCTAGTTTTATAATAACAAACTCCTTTATGTTTAATCCTGCAAAACTTACAAACATCTTTACAATTGCTTTGATTGCTGTGAATTAAAAATTTGTTTTTATTTACATTAAGCGTGAACATTTTTGAGGAGAAAGTACCGGTCACGAATGTATCTTTTAACACTTTGGCAAGCTATTCACCAAATTTACAATCTACTGCACTACTTCTAGTTTTAGCGTACCAATCCCCACGATCGTTTGATGATTATTTTGAAGAAGTTCGTAAAATTTTCGAAGTTCTCGCCATACACTTTTTTGTATGCAGAATACGTTTTTTAAATGATTACATGGTTCTTCGGATGATTAATCTTTAGGTAATACGCGGAAAGTTAGATCACGAAGCAATTTGTAGATCGATGCACCGACTGAAATCGCTATATTTATTTTATTTTCCGTAATCGCGTTAGCAGCAAAATGTTTTTCGAGCCTTTCATAATAAATATCGAAGTCGTCGTGCTTTGGAATGAACTCCTCAAATTTTGGCACTGCCATGTTAACTTTCTTTTTATTTATTAACTAGTTATTTATCACAGGTTTGAGTAGCATTCTTAATGTTAGCGGTACATTCATTCCTATTTACAATGGGTTATATTTAGTGGAATACTAGTTCAAACGAGGTTAGATGTGGAAGCCGAGTGGGGTAACTCCATAAATGGGGTAACTCCATAAATGATATGCTGCAAAGCGCATGTGCGTCTTGCGTGACTTTATACGAAGACGCACCAGAAATGATTAACTGTCTCTTTTCCTCGGTACCATCTTGTTTCAAAAGAACACGTTTCAATAGGCCATCATCAACAACGATCGAGTCACATTCGGCCCAGTACGTCTTAAATACAGGTGAAAACTCGGCTACGTATTGCCACATTGGTTTCTCGCTAGTTTGCTTCCACTCGAATACTTTTTTTGGGGCGAATTCCTTATGCTGATCGTCTTGCAGGTTATCTGTTGCCCAATCATCACAATGTACCGTTGCTTTCCTCACTATCTAATTCTTCTGCACGCGACCAGTGCTTGCAGTTTATTGGACATAGTCTTATCGAGAAAGCATCCGCGTTGACGTGAGTTTTACCGGACCTATGTTCCGTGTACAAGTCGAACTCTTGCAACCTCTCTATCCATCTTGCTACTTGTCCTTCAGGGTTCTTGAATTGTAGCAACCATTTCAGAGAAGCATGATCAGTCCTTATGAGGAAGTTGCTACCGTACAGATATTTATGAAAGTATTCCATAGGTTTCATCATAGCCAACAGTTCTCGGCTTGTAACACAGTAATTTCTCTCGGATTTAAATAATATTTTGCTGAACTATGCAATAACTTTATATTGACCGTTTTGAATATGTAATAAGACAGCTCCAATTCCTACGATGCTGGCATCCGTATCTAGTACAAACTTTCCTGGAGTATGAGGGGTAGCCCTGGTTTTCGCGAAGGGCGAGAAACAGGGTTATTAATACAATACTTCGGAGCTCAGGAAGATAGATGGTACCAAGGTAGATTTCAATAATGTCAACAATAAGCGAGACCTTTTAGTTCCTACCTTTTGTGTAGTCGGCCGTCCAGAATCTGCAGCTGGCCAGCTTCCATAGGTCTTCTTGGTCTGCCAATCTTTCACACACACACACGAATATATAACATATAAAGCGAGCGGTTTTTATTATTATTATAATATATATTATAGCGGGTTAATTTCGACAGCGATGAATCAATCTCAATAGCCGAAAATTGACTGTTTATTTCCACTTCCACGTAGGGAGTGTAGCGGCGGCGGTACTAAACTAAAAGGTCATACAGCCGCGAAGATTTGTCTGATGCAAATAAGAATAAAAAGGGAAAAGGACAAATCTTATAGATTTTCATTATTTTTATGAAGATTATTAGATTAAGTACGAATTAATAATTAACGGAATTAAATAGAAAATAAAAGAAAGATTATAACTATATACAATGCTGTGGACGCAACATTTCCATTAGGTATCGGATAGCTTAGCACCGGTGCTTACGTCAAGACATCCTTCAGCTGATCAAAATCCTGCTTACAATTTTTGTCTCACACAAATTTTCGTTTGTCTTCCGTAAAGCAAGTCAATGGCTCGGCGATATTTGCAAATCCAGGAACAAATCGTCGATAGTAAGTGCACAATCCCAGCAAACTTCTTACATCTGTTTTACTGGTTAGAATGGGCCATTCTTTCACAGCTAGCGTCTTCTGTGGATCAACTGTAACACCAATGCCGGATACAATGTGACCCAAGTACTGAACATCTTTTTGCAGCAGATGACATTTTTTTGGACTTAGTTTCAAGCTAGCACTTCGTAGTCTCCTAAATACTTTTTCTAAGTTTTGTAAGTGGTCACCAAACGTTTTCCCAAGCACGATGGTCTAAAATGTATGGGGCTTAAAATAAAAGCAGTAGGGAAGGCCGAAGTTTCATTTATGAAAATGTCTATAATTTTGGTTTTATTCAACAGAATTTATCAAACTAGGTCTTGTTAAAATTAACCCAAGTCATAAAGGTTTTTGCTGATGCGTTAAATGGCGCTATTTAGAACGACAAATCAAATAACTGAATAACTCAAATAACTGCATAACTCAAATAATTTCACGAAGAATCTAACTTAGGAAATGAACTGGGTGACATCTTTTCAATTTGTTGTTTGTCTCTCCATGGAAACTTGCCCATTTTGTTTCATGGGTATCTAGAGATGTAGGCCTAATTACTCTTTTAACGAATTTGATGCAGAGCTTTCATCATTCATTCATTATCGTTATTTCTATGGTTTTCAATATTCCGATTACTTACCTAATTAAATTATCTTTGATATTAAAGTTAAAATCCGTTTTTTTATTTCTCATGGCCTGTTTGAACACGGCAAATTGAAAAATAAACTATTTTTAACAAATTTGATGAAAAACATTCTCTTGGCGAATAAAGATATTGATATGCGGTTTAGGTTTTTTTGTTGAAAATTTGAGTTTTTGATGATATTTGTGTAATTCGATATTCTTATATAATTTCATAGAAAAATTAGGAAGATCTTACGCCTTCAAAATAGCGCCATTTTTACGGAGCAGCCAAACGTAATTATGACTATTTTTCTTCTTAATAAATAAGGCATTTTTATTAAACAGGAGCTAGCTTGATAAATTATGTTGACCTAAATCAAAACAAACATATTTCTTTTACAGCGTGTAGGGATATAAACACAGCTAAATTGAAAGCCTGTCAACTACTCACCGATTATTACTGTGTTGTTGTAGTTACATTTTCATAAGTAAAATTTGGTCTCTCCCTACTGCACTGCCTTAATTTAAATTCTCACATCGAATAAAATTTAAAGGGCTTGATTGTGGTTTTTTACTTTATTCTAAATGTAGAATGTTCTTTATTCAGTTATATATTGTCTGGGGAGTCACACTATCACATTTAAAAGTCGAAAAAAAAAAAACATTGATGAAAAAATGTACACAATTTACGGAAGTCAGTACTTGAGTGCACAAAGGTAATAGCTTAGTTTATATCGCCATGAGGTGTATATTTATGGTGTTTATAATAATTGGATAATGTTTTAAACGTCGAGTTTAAAAAGTATAAATAAAAACTATTTACAATTTCTAACCTTGGAGTCCTGTAAGTCTATAACGAAGCGCGTAGCTGACAAATTTTATATGGCATACTATAATTATTATCTTATAACTTTTGTATACTCCTAATATAATATATTGGAGAAGGGAGAACCACATAATGTTTTGTACTATATCGATACCTAACCCTTACCTTTTTTTTTAATCATCCTTCTGGTCTTCCACTCGCACACATCGGTACGCACTTAAGCCTCCGGAGTGGACGAATGGTGTACTTCAGCCTTGAAGGCTTATTGTGCCTTTTCAGGACCATACTGCACTCACTAAAATTCTACTACCACATTCATTTTTCGCCTAGATGGGCCACCAACAGGTACCGTCTATAATGAACCCCCTAAACGGTCACCCACCACGCGACCCCTACCTTACTCTGAACTTAAACATAAAAAACAGAATACAAAATGAGTAGTTAAGTATTTATTATATAAGATGTTAAAGCTTTTTACCGCCATGTGCAATATTCTATTTTATTCTTGAGCGGAAAAATTTACTAGAAACGATTATAATGGGATCTGTTTAGACTATTATTTGAAAATAATTTGAATGTCTTACAATACACGATGATATAATTGTTTTTTTATTTATGATATTGGAAAATAATTATTACCAAGTTAGTATTTCAAAAGTATAATAATATAATAATTAGAAAAATTGGAAATACAACTAGGCAATAATTACTTACGCTACAAAATATAATAGTTAACTCTAGCCAAACAACGTACATCGATATTATTTGTGTTCTGCTTATACTCTGTGATATCGTTGTACAGAAACATCGAACTAGTTTTTATTTTTCAGGGATTCTTAATTTACATTGTTATTCTGAAACTCATCCTTGTTTGGATTGCGTTTTTTAGAAGATATTATGCAATAGATTTTACGATTCTATCTAGACAATAATTTATTTTAGGAAATTTTAAGCTATTCCCTCCCACAAGTGTTGTTGGTGCTAGTCAGTCTTTCCTTAATTATTTAATCTATAAATTTTTAATGCTAGAGTTGAATTTCGCGTAGTGTATCTTAGGTACATTAGCCTAATTTACAAATACGAAAAATATACAGCATGGGTTTGATGTTATATATGTGTAATAATTAAACAGAACAATACCCAAATTTCACGTCACAATATGCTTCATATTCGTAATCGTAAAGTGTAGTGTAACATTTTTGTATAGCAGTAGGGGAATTGTGCCTAAAACGACATACTAGGGTAATATGATATAGCAACCGATTACATTTCAAATATTCCGCGAAAATCTCCCGCATCTGATTGGCGCATGCTCCTAGCGCTAAAAAACAGTATGGCGTAAACATCTGGTAAGTGCATTACCGTGTATCAAGATTTGATGAAAAACGTGTTTTATGTAAGCTATAAAATAATATTTATAAATTTTTTACTTGCTATTTCGGTTGTTATGCATGAATGAAGTTAGGTCACTCATAAATATCGAAGAAGTGCATGAAAATTAGTTACTTTTTATCGAGTGAGGTTAACCATAGAGTGCAGTATAAAAACAGGAATAGGAACTTAAGCGTATAGTAACCGTTAGGGCAAAATAACATACCTAGTATCCGCCTAAAATGACATACTATGTCGTTTTGCCTTAACCAACAAAATTGGTCAGAAGAAAAATGTAAAAATTCACTCACTTTCCAAATGTATGTATTTTTGGTTTAAAAATTACTTGTTCCTTATATGTACCATTATATAATACACAAGATGACACCGATCTCCCTTTATGCCGGGTCAGCCATTTTATTGCAAAATTACTGTCGACAGCTTTATTTATAAACAACATATTTGTCGTTGTGCCTTTTTAGGATGGTTTCGAACTACAAGCGTCAAACTAACCGACAAAATTGGTCAGAAGCAGATATGCAGGCAGCAATTGATGCAATCAATCGTAACGAGATGGGTTGGTTAAAAGCTTCAAAATTATTTAATGTTCCACAAGCTACACTACGTAGAAGGGTTCAGGATACAAATAAAATTGTGAAGGGCAACCAAAAAGGCTTAGGAAGTATTAAAACCAGCTTACCATTTCACGCCGAATGCGAACTTGTTAACCATATCTTAGAGTTAGAATCTCGATTATTTGGATTAACAACTAATGAAGTTAGAAGACTGGCGTATGAATTAGCATTATTGAAAGGATATAAACATAATTTCAATAATGAGAAAAAAATGGCCGGATGGGACTGGTTGAAGGGTTTTAGAAAGCGACATCCTAAACTTAGTTTGAGGAACCCCGAACCTACATCTTCCGCCAGAGCCAGTGCATTTAACAAAGTACAGGTTGATAAGTTTTTTAAACTACTTGATGAAACAATGCAAAAAGAAAATATTACTGCAGAGCGACTATATAATATGGATGAGTCAGCCCTCACTACCGTGCAAAAACCACCCAAAGTATTTGCAATGAAAGGGAAGAAACAGGTGGGAGCATTAACCAGTGCTGAGAGAGGGATACATGTATCAGTTGTAGCATGTGTTGGTTCTACAGGCACTTATGTTCCTCCTGCAATAATAGTTCCTCGAAAAAACCACAAGCCTGAGCTTTTTGATGGAGCTCCACCAGGAACATTAGAACTTTGTTATGAGACTGGTTACATGGTGGGTGAGTTATTTTGTCAATGGATGGACCATTTTATAAAAAACGTACGACCCTCAAAAGAAAACAAAGTATTACTAATTCTTGATGGACATGCGAGCCATAAGAATCTAGCAGGTTTGGAGAAAGCCAAGAAAAATGGTGTCGTAGTTATCAGCTTACCACCCCACTGTACCCATCGTCTCCAACCTCTAGACGTGGCGTTTTTTGGTCCCCTTGAATCATACTATAATTTAGAAGTGACAAGTTGGCTGAAAAATCATCCGGGTCGAACAGTTGGTCTTTATCAAGTGGCATCTCTCTTCGGTGCTGCATATTCTAAAGCCGCAACAGTTGGCAATGCTTTAAGTGGCTTTTCAGCAACTGGAATAAACCCGTTTAATCCAAATATATTCCCGGAACATTTATTCGCACCTAGTGAAGTTACACATATCCCATGTCCAGTTATAGAAAAGAAAACGTCAAATAATTTTGACGATGAGGAAATTAACGATCTTACAAATAAGGATGAAAATTACGAGAACAAAATTGAAAATAACCCAAAAGATAATAAAGATGAGACGCAAGAAAATCAAGACAACGAAGGAGACACCAAAAATAAAGAAAAACCTTTAGAAACTAGCATTGAAATAGAGAAATGCATTAAAATATTATCTCCGTTACCTTCCTGCAGTAACACATCGCTCGATGGAAAAAGAAAACGAAAATCTGAAGGTAGTTGCGTTTTAAATTCGAGCCCTTACATGGAAGAAGTCAAATTAAGAGAAGCCAATAAAATAAAAAAGGTAGGTATGAAAAACGGGATATTTGAAAATAGTAGCCGTTGATACTTATTGTTGCAGGTGGTTAATAAATCTAAGCAACGTAAGGTCACGCGTAACATAGCGAGCACTGAATTTAACAGCAAGGGGCAGAATCGTGAAAACAACGGGAATAAGTTAAAAGAAAGAAATCGTTATTGCATCCCTTATCCCATCGTATTTAATAATATTTTTCTAGAGTGAAAAAATGTTAACACGAAAGAAAATACGGAAATATAATGACAGTGACGAAGAAAACATAGATCATGTATACGAAGACAGTGATGATGATGTTGCATGTTTGTTTTGTAATGACATGTTTAAAAGGTCTAAACCAAGAGAACAATGGATAAGTTGTCAAACCTGCAAACAGTGGGCTCACACCGAGTGTGCAGATGTTTCTCCGCGGTGTAAGATGTACATTTGTCCCTTGTGCAAAGACTAAAAACAAATTGCAGGTAAAATGATATACCCTATGTCATATTGCCTACTATGGCAGGGCAAAATGGTTTTTCGTGTTGCTGCGATTTTTATATATTTTTTCAGTTTCTGTTTTGATTTAGTCTTGTTCGTTTAAGTTTTTATGGACGATATTTGTTTTAAGAAATAAATCAAACAAAATATTCAAAATAAAAACATATTTGGTATTATTATTCTAATTTTGAAGAAAAATATGTCATTTTAGGCACAATTCCCCTATACCTAAGATATCCAAGCGTAAACCAAAAACACGATTTTTTTCAGCTCAATAAAAGTACGCCTAACGAAGTTGTATTAAGAAATGTGCAACCAGACATTAGCGGACGATACAAGTGTGAAGTGTCAACGGATGCACCAAATTTTTTTACTCATGTAGTTTCAGCATATATGCATGTTGTGGGTAAGTTTTAGTATAGTTTATAAGAATGCATACAATTAAATACTGTTGTCAATCTTTAATAATAGCAACTATATGAACTATAAATTGAGCGTAACCGATTGCTCCTAGGACTAGAAACGTATCCCAACTCATATGTTCAAAAATACTGTTTTACAACAACGTAGTATAGTCTTTCTAATTTTAGTTTAAAATGATATAAAAAAACCACATCTCGATATCCCTTTCCAATGTCAATACCGACCGTAGCCGTTCATTGGCGCACCCTTTTAACTTTCCATCACAATACGATATTTTAAAAATCCTTTATGTATTAACAATTGTATGTTCTTAAGGGCAACATGTTGCATTTCATACATAACTTCCTCAGCAATAGAAAATTCAACGTTAGAATAAACGGAATTACATCAGGAAGTAAAAAACTTGAAAACGGAACTCCACAAGGATCTGTTTTGAGCACAACGCTGTTTTTAATCGCAATAAACAATCTAGTAGAGACTTGTGATAGCCCTGTAAAATGTAGACTATATGCAGATGACTTGGTTGTTTACATGAGCGGAAAAAAATTAACTTCAATCCAGGAAAAACTTCAGAGAGTTCTCGGAAAAATAGAGGAATGGTCACGACTAACAGGCTTTCGTTTTTCACCGGAAAAAACAAAATGTATTTTATTTACAAAAAAACATTGCCGTACCTACCCAAGTTTAATTTTTCAAGAAGAAAGGGTAAAATATGTAACCACAACAAGGTTTCTGGGTATGATATTCGACCAAAATTTAAACTGGAAATGTCACGTATCTGAACTTATTAAATCATGTCAGTCAGCAATCAACTTAATAAAATCCCTAAGTCACAAGCAATGGGGAGCTGATCGCATATCACTATTGAGAATCTACCAAAGCCTTATCAGATCAAAAATGGACTATGCTTGTATGGTCTACGCATCAGCAAAAAACTCATGCTTAAAGAAACTCGACGTACTACATAATAAGGCTTTAAGAATTATATTAGGAGCATATAGAACAAGTCCGACGGAGAGCTTACATTGTGAATCCGGAGAAGCCAACCTAGCCAGAAGACGTCAGTACCTTAGCCTATCATACGCAGCAGCTATGTACACTAAAAGAGAAAATCCTACATATTCTAACGTTTTTTCAAATAGATTCAAAACAACATTTGAAACAAAACCCCACCTCGATCCTCCATATTACCATAGAGTCAACAAATACAAAACCTCATTAAGCATTGAATTTCCACAATTATTACCCACAACCTTACCATCTACACCACCATGGATAATCCCTAACATTACAACCAACACCGACCTACAAAGATACGACAAAAATTATACCAATCCAAAAATAATTAACAACGCTTTCAACGATATTTTGAAGAGATACGGAGAATATACTCAGGTCTATACGGATGCATCTAAATCGGCAGACGGCGTAGGCGTCGCATTCTATTCTCAAGATCGAAGCTGCTCATATAAAATTCCAGGTATGTGCTCTGTGTTCACTGGAGAACTATTTGCAATTTTGGAAGCTCTTCGGTACATAGAAAATTTCCCAAACAAAAAATTTCTAATTATATCTGACAGTCTTAGCGCAATACAGAGCCTAACAACAATATATTCTACGAACCAAATAATTATTCGCATAAAAGAAAAAATAAACAACATTTCCAAAAACAACATCGAAACAGCGATAATCTGGGTACCCTCACACGTTGGAATCCAAGGGAACGAAGAAGCTGATCGGTTAGCCAAAGCAGCGACTACACAAAACACAGTGCGTAATAATATTAAAACCCCACTAAGTGATTTTAAAAATTATATAAAACATAAAATAAAAGAGCAGTGGCAAAGTGAGTGGAACCTGTCAACCTCAAAGTTATCCAAAATAAAAAAATCAGTGAATCCATGGACTCAAATCCCAAATAATCGTAAAGAACAAGTAATAGTGACACGTCTAAGAATAGGACACACAAATTTAACGCACCAACATCTCCTAAACAAATCTCCACAACCTACGTGCAATACATGTAATATCGGTATGTCCGTAAAGCATTTCCTAGTGGAATGTCCACAGTTTTCTGATTTGCGTATAAAATACGATATACCTTTAGAGTTAGAAAAAACACTTAATGATGAATCTACAACTATACATAAATTAATTAAGTTCCTTAGAGAAACCGACCTGATTCAGAAAATTTAAGTAGATAATACATCTGACAATTTCATTGTAATGTTACTATATGTTATGTAAATTAAATAATTGTTATAGAAATCCGTAATGTATATAGAAATGCCGCTAATAACCAAAATGGTTGATGCGGTTAATGAAATAAAAAAAAAAAAAAAAAAAATTGTATGTTCGTTTGTATAAAAGTATACTGTATTTTTCCTTGCCGCTCCAACACGGCAACATATAAACCTACGCTGAAAAAGACTGTTTTTATTTTTAGAAGTTTAGACATAGATGCACACGTACCTAGTCCGTGTTCGAACAGTAAGAAACATACCTTTATAATAATTAATACTATTGTTAATACATATAAGTATATACATTTATAATAATATGCTTCTGATATTATAAACTAACATCAAATTTTACTCACTTAGTCAGTGACATTTTCTATAGAACGTAAAATTTTTATAATATGTGTATTCGTCACTTCATTATTTTCAAACCTTAACTGATGATAAATATTTAAAAGAAGACGCTGGCTTTGCACATATAAATCTTGATGCTTAAATTCCCAACGTGAACACACGTGCTCGTGTCGTAAACTGACCGTGTCTGATATATCTGACACTGTCACTGTATACAGTGACTGCAAAAAGTTTCCACCGTGTTTTACTGTCGGACACAAATTATCTTGTTTAAATTCCACATTAACTCTTTGCCATACCATTATGATGTCCATCCGATTATATTTAGATTAATCTGAGAAAATAACACATTGCCAAAAATTATTTGTTTCATTCATATATTTATTTGCAAACTCTTTTTTTTTTCTATTAATTATTAACCCAATAGTTTTTCCAGTCACTGTATTTATTTTTATTACTGTTGGTATCCTTTGGCAGTCTTGATTAATTATACGTCTTATATACGCGGGAGAAATGTATCAAAAAACGCTGCATTCGATCCCCTTTTATAATGTAGAGAGGCGTGGGAGCGGATAGTCCCGATAGAATCGTTAAATGTATATAGTTTAAATTATCTTTGGATAAACTATACATTTTTCTGAAACTGACTTAATCAACAATGTTTTCATTTCTTATTTTCCTTAGTCACAATAATTTATACGAACAAACAAATATTTTGCATAACCCTAAACAAGCAAAATACAGGATTATATCTTTATGTTTATTGTTGTCAATAATAACCATAAACTTGCGGTTGATGTACGCTAGGGAAGTACCACCTCCCCCCTAAATGGAAAATAATTTTAAATATTTCAATGATATTTATTATGATTGTTTTCTACATTTTCTTTAATCTTCCTAATGTTATTCTGTAGCGATTGTTAAATTGCCATACTGATAGCTTATCATATTTCCCACCGCTTTTACAGTAACCGAAATATTCACGTAAACTGTAGGTTTAACGTTGAGGTTTGTCCTATGAATGAGGTGCGATCAGCGTGAATAAAGAAAGCTTCTTGACTTTCTGAAAACGTTTGTTTTTAAGTTAGTTGCCATATAACGAAAAGAAATATTCACCTGAAGTGACTCAACTAATGTAGTTGATTTTAACGTATATAATATATTCATCCAGCCAACGTTATCAAACCAGAAATATTATATGGTCTCTCACAGTACTACCCTTTCTCAGAGGTTTAGAGAAGTAGTGTAATTCATAGCATTTGAAAGCATTATTTTTGTTTATTGAAGGGACAGTTAGAGGGGAAAGGTCTTAAATTATATTTTGTTAAGATATATAATAAAGCTTACTAGAAAATACTTTAAAAATATTGTGAAAGAAACCAAAGAGATATAATTTTGCTTGTAGCCATGAAGATAAGATGTAAATATTATGTACTATTTTAAACTAAGGACGTATCTAAGCTATAAAATGCACTATGCATTTTATTATTAAAACAAGAAATCCCTTGAGGGATTTCCCAGTTGTTTTGTGGTACTCTTATCTATGACAAAAGTTATTGAGGGTTATATAAAAAAAAACCGAAAATATGGGTTGAAAACCTAATCAAATAAATAGAATTACATTTCAGACACCCTGTATATAAATAAATTTTATGATATTATTCTAACAAACTAAGAAAACTCAAAGTTTTTACTATTAATTAGGTTTTGAGTTCCCTTGTTCTAAATTGTATGTATAACTACAAAACTTAAAAAACCCCTCTGTATATCGTGAAACTCTAAAAAATATCAAAGAAATCAATTTTTTACAACCTACATCGCTAATTTATTAAGGGCATTAATAAATGAGTGAGAAATGTTTTGAATTACCCCGTAGATAACCTTTAGGAGCTTATAGTTTAACTTTAAAAAAAATGACTCAAAATATTATTTTTTTGTCCTTAACAAAATAAAGAAATACATTTTTGACTCACCCCGTATATATATTTAATGTGTATGCTAAAAATTTCGAAACATTTAAAAGTTATTTGGAAAATTTGTTAAATGTGGGCTAATTAATGTTTTTTTTTGTATCACCCTGTACATGGTGCTTATTAATTAATGTTGTTATAATCTGATAAATACTTAATTTAAATAATAAAGCTACTTGTCAAAATCAAAAACCTCATAAAATTTTATACTAAATACCTACTGTCAATGTATTAGATAGGTATTTTTAATCAGCTAGCCTCAAAATGGCTGCCCACCTCTAGTGACGCCTCAGATGTTATAACAACGTACTACCATATCTGTCTATTTGGAAATTCGTTGGTTTGTCAGGTTTCTTTAGCCTCCAAATTGCCTTCCTATAATATGGTTGTCATATGTAGGTGACAACTCTGTCACGTCATAAATCTGGAAGGTTAGGTTTAGTTGTCACCGAGCTCTATATAAAAGGATCCTCTGCGTGAAGTGAGATATTTTCAAATAGAATTAACGAATATTTTTAAATAGAATTAACTAATGTGTCCGTTATTCTTTGATACGATTGTGACTAAAAATATACGAAATTGCTTGCCCCATATGTTCTGCTAAGAATATTGTCATGGAAATTGTTTTCCAAAAACTAGCGATAGATATCAATGTAGGTGACACATCTAGTTCACGTCGGTAATATTTTTTCCTAATGTTATTTTTGCATAATAGTTCCTTCTGTCAAATAGTTTATTTAATACCTCAGATCAGCTGGGCTGATGTCACATTATATATATCATTTCACTAATTTTTCGCTTTTAAACTTCTTGACATAGCAAACTGAGAAATTAATCTATAGATAGATAGATAATACTTTATTCGCTCAAAACAAAAACTATTAGTATAAGTTAATGATGTTTAATAATTGTTTTTGTTTATTATTTATTATTATACTTTATTAACATATTAATCAAACATACAACACATTACACGAGATTAGACAACTAACTCTTATTTCTAGGTTATGTCTAGTCTATTACTTATGACTAGTTATGGGCATATTCATAAGAGTAGTGATGATACATTATATTAAACATCTTCCCCCTAAAGACTATTACCCTAAATATCAAGACGCTGTAAAGGCTTAATTATTCGTCCAGATCTAGATTTTTTTAGTCCATTATTATCACTACTTACACTTGCATTATTAGAACAATTTGGAATATTAATTTCGATATCTGGTTCAAAACTCACTATTACATCGTTATTACTATTTTGGTTTATATTGGTTTGTTTACTACATAGGTTCATTGGTGGTAACAATTCAGGTTCAAAGGTTCTATCTTTAAAGTCTGTGCTTGTTATTGACGGTTTAATTTGTCTTGTGTTACGCCTAATAACTTTGTTATCACATTCCTTGCGCAACCAATAAGATCTAGGTTCATTTGCTTTTTTCAAAATAGTGGCTTTTAACCAGACTTTATCATTTTCAGTTTTGGTAACTACGCGATCTCCTTCCTTATATTCAATAGGTTTCTTTCTACTATGTGCATCGTAATAAAGCTTAACTTTAGTTTTTTCTGAGCATAAATATTTATATACATGAGTTTGAATTTTAGGCTCTAGAATATTTTCTTTAACTGGCAACTGTGTGCGTAAATTTCGACTATTTAAAATTTGAGACGGAGATGCATTTAAGTTAACTATTGGGCTATTATTGTATTCTAATACTAAATTTCTGTAATCAGAATTTTCTTCATAACTTTTTCTTAAAATTTGTTTACATATATTTACTGCTTTTTCAGCCAAACCGTTACTTTGGTGATAATGAGGAGAACAAGTCAAAATAGTAATATCTTTTTCTTGGTAATAAGATTTACATTTAAAAGAAATAAAAGGTAAATTATCAGCAATTAAGTATTGCGGATATCCAAACTTTGTGAATGTACTCTGCATAGCATCGATTATTGACTCCAATGTGAAAAGTAGTCAACGCTTACTAGGTATGCAATTGCTCCAAACTCCAAAATATCTGCTCCTACTTTATTGAATCTTAATCTAGGGATTGAATGAGGTAACATTGGCTCTTTAAAATTGTTTGAACTATATTTTTCGCAAGTTCTACATTTTTTAATAAAATTTTCTAGATCTTTATTTAGGTTAGGCCAAAAAAATAATGATCTAGCCTTATTAATAGATTTACTAATCCCTATATGGCCTTTATGAGTTTTATCATATCTTCTTGTAAAGATTGGGGTACTATAATTTTATTATCCAGAAAGATTATTCCTGCCTCAGCATAAATGTCATCTTTAATAGCATAAAATGGTTCCACAGTAGAATCTACTTTATTTCGTTTTGGCCATCCGTTATAATAATAATCAACAATTTTCGAAAGAACTTTATCTTTAACTGTCTCGCTACAGAATAGTTTTATCTTCTCTTTACTCATAGGTAAGTGACTAGTAACTAAATGTACCATATCAAACATTTCCAAATCCAAAGTATCTGTCTTTAAACTAGCTCTAGATAACATATCTGCAAAATGAATACTTTTACCTGGTACATAATAAACATTTAATGAATAACTTAATAATTTCAAACGTAAACGTTGTAATCTAACTGAACCAATTTTGCATATAGGTTTTTCCATTATAGAAACTATAGGTTTATGGTCTGTTTGTACATCGACCTCAGCACGATATATAAAATTATGAAATTTTTGTGTACCGTAATAAATTGAAAGAAGTTCTTTTTCAGTTTGGCTATAATTTATTTCGTGTTCATTCATAGAGCGCGACGAACAAGCTACTAGCTTCAGTGTATCTTTATCATAAATTTGAAATAAACAACAACCTAATCCATTTTTCGAAGCATCACATTGTAAAATTATTTTTAACTTCGGGTTAAAAGGAACTAATGCTGGTGAACTAGTTACAATTTTCTTTAACTTATCAAAACCTTCTTGATGTTTCGGCAACCACTGCCATTCTACATTACTTTTTAACAATTGACATAAAGGATGAATATGTTCAGCCATATTTTGAACATATCTTCGAATATAATTAAATGAACCAATAATTCTTTGCAATTCATGCTTACTTGTTGGGGATTCCAACTGACATAAAGCTTTAACTCTATCAGAATCTACTTTCATGCCATTTTCGGAAAAAAGTTGACCCATAAACTTAACTTCTTTTTGACAGAATTGTAATTTATCTTTATTAAATTTGACTCTTACCTGTCTAGCACGTTCAATTATTTGTTTAACTGCGATATCGTGTTCATTTTGATTTCTACCTGCTACAATCATATCATCATGACATATTATTACATTTTCGATGTCGCCAAAATTCTTTTCTACAACATCTTGAAATAAATCTTGTGAGTTTGACAAACCATAAGGAAGTACTATAAATCTATAAATGCCAAATGGAGTTGAAAAACAACATTTCCACGAAGAATTTTCATCAATCTCAAGCTGATGATAACATTCAGACAGATCAAAAACAGAGAATATATTTTTATTTAGTAATTTTGAACAAATTTCTTCAATAGTTTCTCCTACTCTAGGTTTTCTAACAATTTGTTTATTTAAATCTGATGGGTCTAAACATAACCTCAAACTACCATTAGACTTTTCCACGACTACCATCCTATTAATACTTGCGCGTGGATCAATTATATTAACTTTTATTATGGCTTTTCTTTTAACCAACCTATCTAATTCGGATTTCAGTGCATTTCTAATGGCTATCGGTACTTTATTAGGTGGGTGATACACTGGTTCAAAATTTGCTAGCGTAGTAATTTCACATTTATCTGGAAATTTACCTGACCCTGTAAAAATATCTATATTATCATTTACAAATTTTTCTATAGAATTCGAAATATTATTTATATTGTTTACTCTTTTCAATAAATTTAAATGTAAACAAGCTTGAACACCGATTAGAACCTGAGTTGCTCCATCAACAATTACAAAATCTTCAAAAATATTCTTATCTTTATACTTAATATTTAAATTAACGATTCCAGTCGGCTTAGTAACACTACCTTGAAAAGCTTTTAACATATATTCAGTTGGTCTTATCTCTAATTTGTTCTTAAATTTCTGAAATATATTTAGCGGAATTACATTTACATCAGCCCCGGTATCCAACTTAGATAATATTTTTGTATTTTCAATAATTAAATTTTCTTCAAAAAAGTTTCTATACTTACATTTGCATTCATGTACCTTACATTTACAAATATCTACATTTATATTTCCTACAAATAAATCACTTGAACCACTTTGAATGTCATCGTCATTTTTCTCGGTATTTCGAACATTCTTAACTTTGCACGCAACTGTGAAATGATTCTCCTTGCCACATTTATTGCACTTCTTTCCATATGCAGGACATTCTCTCGGCCCATGTGTTTTTTGACATCTTCTACACGTAAACTTTTCACAAACATTTTTGTTGCCTTGAGGTTTTCTATAGTTATATTTCGGTTTTTCGTTCTTTCGGACTCTAAGAACATTTTCTTGCTGAAATTGTAAGTTTTGAGATTTACTTTGCTCTGTTGTTCTACAAAATTGTATAGCTTTCTCTAGCGTAAGTTGATCAACCCTCAATAGAGCTTCTCGTGTCGTGTGGTCCTTGATTCCCATGACAATTTTATCTCGAAGAGCTTTATCTTCAGCACTTTCATTAGGATCATTCATATTATAATTGCAACTTCTTATTAAATATTTACAGTCGGTTAGAAAGTGTTCAAAACTCTCACCTTCTTTCTGTGTTCGTTTCAAAAAATTATACCGTTCGAAACATTCATTAATTCTAGGGTTTACATATTTATCTAGCATATCCATTGTATATTTATATTTGTTCTGCTCTGCCTCTGGAATTTCGAATGTAGACATTATTCTTGCAGAATTAATACCTATTATATTTCTTAAGATTGATAATTTAACAATATCAACAGCCTCATGTTGACCAGTCGCAACAAGATAATCTTCAAACGAGGTTTTCCAAAATTTCCATTCTGAGGCGGCACTTTGTCCTTGAAGGTCAAAATCTGGCGGTAACTTTACCGGACCATGCATTGCCATTATACTTATATACACTTAAACTTGCGTATTTTGCAAAAAAAAAATTATACTTAATACTTGTAGGTTCTTGGTATTTAGATTTATGACTATGACTGCGCCATGTTTAATAATTGTTTTTGTTTATTATTTATTATTATACTTTATTAACATATTAATCAAACATACAACACATTACACGAGATTAGACAACTAACTCTTATTTCTAGGTTATGTCTAGTCTATTACTTATGACTAGTTATGGGCATATTCATAACAGTAGTGATGATACATTATATTAAACAAATGACTCCCAAATTTATTATCGAAATAAAGTGATTTTAGGTTTCAAAATAAAAAATGTAGGCCATATTAAGTAAAGTGAATTGAATATTATTCACAATAATAGACTAAATTGAACACCTTTTGGAAATCAACAAAATAGAATGCTGATTTATTGTATTTTCAGTGTTAGTAGATGCATGAAAACTAAACATCGGTAGAGTGGTATTTTTCTAGTTAATTTGTAGTAGGTATCTGCAATGTAAAATATTAAATAGGTATAATTACTGATTAATAATGTGACGAATATTAAAATGTCCCCTATGTTTAGATATACATAAATACATCCGGCAACACCGCGTTGGCTATACAATAGCACATAATAACAAACAATCAGAATACCGACACAGAGCCGCTACCATTGAAAATGCTGTATGAACAGACGCCATTTTGCGGGAATAGAGCTCAGAACCATACTCGCCTATTCGATCGGAAAACTTTGGCATGGATGGTGAAAAGGAACATTTTTACATTTATCATATAAAACGCGCATGACACTGCCTAGTGCACTTTCTTCAAAATATTTATGAAATAAATAATCTAAACTTGAAACAAATTGAACGAAGTTATTATGCGGCATTAGTAAATTTCCAAAAAAATCTGAATGTTCGTTTTGATAAGCCCGGAAATGACAATAGAGCGTAGAATCATCTAATTCTTGATGGGCCATGCCATACTTCAAGCAAGTATCACATTTATGTATTAACAAACATTTTCGAATTAAATACCGCAAACATACCTACTGAAATTTCGTTGTAAAATGTCGTTATTCTGGTAATCTGTTTCAGAAATAAATATACGTTCTATTTCCTCCAAATTTCTTGTATTATCAATATTCTCATCTGCAGTTGGCGTTTCCATTACATCAGATAGTTTTAATAACATTTTATCTGCGTCTCCTTCACAATTTTCAGTTCCAGAATAAAGTAACTTAAGATACATGAGTTTTTTCGACGCTCTTTGAAATTGAGTTGCAGTGGGGTTTATGCAATTTCCATTCTGTTGTCGTATGGAACCTAAATGATTTTCGATCCCATCTTGATTAAGTCTTCGAGTGAAGAAGTATTTATAACTATAATTATCTTTTAGAATATCCCACAATTCAATTAAACCATTTATTGTTACCTTGAAATATTTCAAGCATTTAAGTCTCTTAGTCACATTCTCGCCATTCTTTTTTAAAACTTGCACAGAATTAAAGAAAACTAAACATTCATGCAAGAAATTGATTTGATAATCCAAGCCCTTAAAAGCTCGGTTAAACTGCTTTTTTGCACATGTTCTAGAAGAGTTTAGAATATCAAACAATTTGTCAACTCTATCGACAAACTCTGCAGTCGCTAATGCTTCGGCTGGAAGTGCCCCGAATCTGATGAAGAGACTCATACCGGCAGAAACGGTAGCACTGAATACCTGAACAGCATATCGGACCTTCATTCTCTCGAAATTATTAGGAAATATATGGGAGTCCGTAAGTTTTGGTGCTGCACGGGGACTATAGTTTTTATCATTTTCATAAAAATGTTTTATATGTTCCCAAGATATGACCTTATTTTCAAAAACAAAATTGTACTTTAGCAACATATTCCTTAGTGCTTTAATTAAATGTGGGACATCAGGTAAATAAATTATTTTTTGATCGTTCAAATAGAAAAATGGAGTTTCAGGGGTTACATTGAACTTTCTGGCCATAACCAAATTATTTGATCCCATGTCTGATACAACAGCAACAACATTTAGTCCAATTGACTTTAACTTAAATATAGTTTCTTCTATAATTTCTTTCATAATGTTATCTGGGCAGCTTGTAGCAAAGAAAAAATGGCCTAATAACAATTAAAATAATCCAACAATATTACTAAACATTCACTAATATTACAACACCACCGTATAACATGTAAAAATATTCTGCGCCACTACTGTGCGAGACGAAGGCTGAAATAGTAATGACCGAACCACGCCTATGAACTGACATATTCTATTCCCAGGTTAAGGTTATGTATTGTTTTGGAGGGAAACTCCGAGTCGATATTCTGGATTTTATTCTGTGACAATAGTAATTACGTGTATATGTTCTGGAATGATCGCGACTCAAACTAACGGGAGGCGACTCTGTACAGATTTGGTGTGCTGAGCCTCGTCCGGGGGCACCGCTGTGTTGATTTGGTAGAATGTGCCTCGCTTACAGTATTATGTATGGTATTGGTATGGAATCGACGAACGCGCGCCAGAATCTTGAAGAACGTCACAGAATCGAACAGAAAAGAATGGAAAGAGAGGAGAAAGCTCCAGAACGTTCTTGTAGAAGACGAAATGATATATAAAGCCAGCATGAGAGTGAATTAGACAACTAGTAATGAAGTGAGTAGTCTATAGTTAAAAACAGTGTTGTAAAATATAAATAGTAGAAATACATATAGTGAAAATAAATATAAATAGTTCTTTTATATTATTAGTTTATTTAGGTGTTTAGTTTTTTAAGTGTTAATAAATTAGTTTAAATTAAAACTCGTCTTTTCACACTATGAACCCAGAAAAACGTTACAATAATAATACGTGGCGGTTAATCGATTCTGTTGATTTTTCAACTTTTCAATCAAATAAATTCGTTTGTAATTAAGGCGTTTGTTTAGCAGGACTCAGATGCGAATAACTATGGGACTCCTCACTGGGCATTGCGCTCTGAGAGACCACCTAAATAAGATGGGGCTGTACAATGGGGACCTGCAATGCTGATTGTGTAATGGGGCAGTTGAAACAGCTTACCATGTAATATGCTGCTGGATTGGGTGGCATAATATACGGGGATTTTTCACAATAAGCCCATGAGCCTGCAGTGAAACCGGGGACTTAAGTCGTACGGACCCTTTCAAAAAAAGAAAAGTAAAAAAAGGCGTTTGTTTACAAGCCTTCTTCAAGATTAAATACATATTATTCTTAACAAAAATTAACCTTGTCTATTTTTTCGAAGACGAATTTTGTTAAAAAGCGGAATTTCCAGTTAAAAAGTGGAATTTTCAGTTTTAAAGTGGAAATAAGAAGAAAAATACCATGATGGCTTTTTACGCTGTTGTATAAATTGTCAAAAGATTCCTTCCTAGCCTCTTTGGAAATTATTAAATTTTATCTAGCATCTGTCCAAGCTGTTTGTAACCTAAACTTAAATTCATTGGGGTAGATTACTTAAACCTTGAAGGATGACACGATTTACCAAACACTAACTGGTAAGGGGTGTATTGGGTAGATGAGTGAACTGTGTTATTATATGAAAAGCACTAATATGGAACCCATGAACTCCAATCATTATTGGTGGCTTTAGAAACAGCATGCGCAGATAGGCAAACAGAGAATACTCTAGAGCACCTAACGTCTCATGGTGATAGGCTGTTGAATTTAATGGTTTAATATTTAGTAATTTACAAGTGTTTCTAAAAATATTTGACAAAAATTCAGTTCCTTGGTCAGTAGCAATTTCTTTATGTGTTCCGTACCGTAATATAAAATTATCTACGAAAGAACGTGCTACACCTTCGGACTCCTTGTCTTTTTACGGGTAACACTCTACAAACTTTGACAGTTGTAAACTCAATATATATTTCTTATTTTCAATGTCAACAGGAAGGGGAACTATTATATCAAGATACACTTTCTTAAACGCTGAACCTGCCGTTGTGGTTATCGTCATAGTGTGTTTAGGTAATAGAGAGTATTTGCATCTTTGGCAATTATCGCATCTTTTGACGAAATTCTAGGAGTCTAATATTTCTGTGATACAATGTCCTTTTTTGCTGTAATAGTTATCGAATTGTTACAATCTGCCGTTAAATGCGATTTTAATTACAAAAAAAGACACATTTCTTTAATACCGATCGACAACCCTGCTGCCGTTTATTGATTACCGCTACCGCTTTCACTTCTTTTTCCGTTAGTTTGAAAACGCGTAGGCTTCCTAAAGTCTTTTATTGCAGAGTTATTGGATGTACAGTTAGGTTGTTCTACTTTAATGAACTGTAAAAGATTATTAATTTTGATCACGAAATTACCGCATTTATCGTTAAACCCGCTCGCGGACGCTACTGACATATTATCGGCCTGATCACGAGAGAAGTCCGATTTTAATGTTTGTTTTTTATATGCCACGCGCATATTATACGGTAATGCTTTAAAAACAAGCGACTTTACTAATAAACCATATTGATCGGCAGAAATTCCTAGAGTACTTACTGATTTAACAATAGTAGTCACTGTATTAAACAATTTCCTTAACGCGAAAATTTCTTTCTCGTGTTTTACACTAGGAATCGATAAAAGTTTTTGTACATACGTATCGACAATTTTTTCGCTATAAGCATATTCATTTTCCAACAGTTCTATAGCATTATCGCAGGTATTCGAACCCGCTGCTAAACCCGATATTGTAATTAAAGCTTTACCCATTAAATACGACTTTAAATATGCAAATTTGGCGGTATTATTTAAGGACTTATTTTGGTGAATCGGGACGTTAAATTGTTCCCAAAATTCCGGCCACTGTGAAACATCTCCATCAAATTTAACAATATCTAATCTAGGTAATCTTACCGTACTTTCCAGATTGTTTTGAATGATACCCATATTACCCGATCGGTCCTGAACATGCTGATTTTGAGCTTGTGAAGCCTCTGGGCTTACCTCCTCCAATTCATGACGCAGTTGTTCACGAATATGCACTTCAGACGTTATTTTTCGCTGTAGTTGTTCCACTGCCGTGGTAGCATTGTCTTCATATTCAACTATGTTTCGGCACTCTTTTTCCAACTGCTCCCCTTTGAATGTGGGATCTAATTTAATTTATCGCTCTCTTCCTCTTTTTCGTTGGCATACTCGCGGCTGACTAGGTTTATACAACTGCGCATACTATTCGTCAGGATGTGCTGCATTTTTAACAATATCAAAGGCAATATTTTTTTCATCAACATCATTCGCATTTTCCGGATGACCAAACACAATCAAATTCCTCTTGCGCATTTCGCGATCGCTGTGCTCACGGAAGAAGTAATTGTAATTTTCACCATTTAACTGATGGACCTGACCCCGTCGCTGACTTTCAAGAACGTTAACTCTTTAATGCCCGTTTGCACCACATACCGTTTAAGTCACGATTTGTTCTAAGAGGCGCTTAGCATCTATTTTTTATTGCACCGCGTTAAAACGTCACTTTAAATTTGCCTAAGTGTCACTTAAGTGAAGTGTTGAAGAATATCTTCTTAATGCCCGTTTGCACCACATACCGTTTAAGTCACGATTTGTTCTAAGAGTCGCTTAGCATCTATTTTTTATTGCACCACTTTAAAACGTCACTTTAAATTTGCCTAAGTGTTCCTTAAGTTAAGACTCGAAAATTCTCTTCTTAAATGGAATACTAACCTCAATTATTGCTTTTATATTTTTCATTATTGGGTTGTTTACATTGTGTGGCGATTAAAAATATGGGATTATTGGATGATGATCTTGATGTTTTCGAATTAATTGAACATGGATTTCCAAGGAGGGTTTATGAAAGGCCGAATTATTTTTAAGATATGGAAAATTTAAGTTTTTTTCAAAGATTTCGACTGACGAAGCCTACGATTCGGCCTATCCTAGACCAAATTGAGCATTTTTACTAGAATTTGATGAGATATGACAGCTTTCATTAGAAGATAAAGACCGGAAAGGGTCTTTATGCTTAACATACCTATTACTATTATATAGAGGTATAAATTATTGAGCTAGGGTATCAACAACAATAAATTAAAACCATAACAACTTCACGTTTACACTTTATTTAATTATGAATCCACAAAAGAATAAATAAGGTAACAACTCTACTTCCCAGGTAAATAATAAACTAAAACTATTTTTGAATATAAATCATAAAATATGTTAGTAGTAGTAGCACTCATCTAGATCTAGCTAAATCTTATAATAGAAACAGATCCAATACTATGATATGGAATAAATACATTTCAAATATATAACAATAGATAAATTTAACAATGGAAAATAATAACAAAAAGTTAATTTTATTAATTTGAATGATGCCACAATTATGATCCAACACTATCGATAGAAGAACTTCTTTCTCGTTGGAAGTGTAGTTTGGAGGTCTCTTTTTTATGTATCACTAACTTCCATCGTAGTATATTAAAAATGTATTTAATAATAAAAAGAAAATAATTTTGTGGCATAGCGGACAAAATGACTGGTTTTTCCTACACAAGGGACTTTGTGTAATTTAGCAGGGCCTCAGTCTAAAGTCTAAACACACAAGTCCCTTGTGTAGGTAAAACCAGTCATTTTGTCCGCTATGCCACAGAATAATTTTGTTTCTATTATATTTACGGATACAATTTCACTCTAGTATTTAATAATTTTCGTTCACATCCACAATCAAAATTTATGTTTACATTATGGATTTATTATGAAAACAAAACTGATGAGGTTAAAAGTTAAAATATTACCTACTGCCCGACCAAAAAACTCTGCTCCATTGGCGGCTAACTTAAATTTGCTATGTTGACAAATTTACCCGATACTTAACTAAGTGCTATCTACTCATGATTCGGTGCAATCAATTCCGTTCTTAAAATTTAGGTGACCCTTAACTATTCTCTACTTAAACTGTATGTGGTGCCAACGGGCATAAGTTAAGACTCGAGAAATCTCTTCTTAAATGGAATTCTAACCTCAATATTGCTTTTATATTTTTCATTATTGGGTTGTTTACTGTGTGTGGCGATTAAAAAATTAAAAATATGGAATTATTTGATGAGGATCTTGATGTTTTCGAATTAATTGAACATGGATTTCCAAGGAGGGTTTATGAAAGGCCGAATTATTTTTAGATATGGACAATTTAAATTTTTTTCAAAGATTTCGACTGACGAAGACTACGATTCGGCCTATCCTAGACCAAATTGAGCATTTTTACTAGAATTTGATGAGCTATGACAGCTTTCAATAGAAGATATTTTAGTAGGAAAGACCGAAAAGCGTCTTTGTGCTTAACATACCTATTATATATATATATATATAGAGGTACTGAGGAAATAGTCGATATTAAAAAATAATAATAGAGGTATATATGTATTAAAACCATAAGAACTTCACGTTTACAGTTTATTTAATTATTAATCCACAAAAGAATAAATAAGCTAACAACTCTACTTATGTTCCCAGGTAAATAATAAACTAAAACTATTTTTGAATATAAATCATAAAATATGTAAGTAGTAGTAGCACTCATCTAGCTAAATCTTATAATAGAAACAGATCAAATACTATGTATATTATGTAATAAATACATTTCAAATATATAACAATAAGAATAGATAAATTTAACAATGGAAAATAATAACAAAAAGTTAATTTTATTAATTTGAATGATGCCATAATAACTATGATCCAACACTATCGATAGAAGAACTTCTTTCTCGTTGGAAGTGTAGTTTGTAGGTCTTCTCTTTTTTTATGTATCACTAACTTCCATCGTATTAATAATAATAATAATAATAATAATAATACACATTTATTTCAGTAATATGTAAATACATAAAATGAAACAAGTCCTCGAACAGAAAAAAAGAGAGAAAACAAATCAAAATATAATAAAACTAAAGTACTTAAGTAAATCTACTCATACAATATATCATGTGTTCCCAATCATGTAAGAATCATACATATACATTACGATTACCATAAATACACACAACAAAACAAAAATTACCACACTGCAAAAAGATAATCATTTATACTATAAGGTTCAATCTCCAGAAGTAGAGCTTTAACCTCCTTTTTGAAAACATTTAGATTTCTAGTTTCCTTCATTTTCTTTGGCAATTTATTAAAAAGTTTTACACACATAAAATGTGGACACGTTTCAGTCAGTGTAAGACGATGTATTGGGTATAATATATCAATTGATCTGGTGTTATATGAATGATCCACAGAAGTTTCAAAACTATTTTTATTTTTAAAAAAGAACATCAGGCACTCATACACATATAGCCCGTAAATTGTCAAAATTGATTCCTTTCTAAAATGATTTCTACAACTCTGTCTATATGTAAGGCCAGTTATAATTCTTAAAATTCGTTTCTGAGCAACGAAAATATTTTGAGTTTCTCGGTCTTTTCCCCAAAAAATTATTCCGTAACGAAGCAGTGATTCAAAGTTCGCATAATAAACAATTTTAAGACAGTGACTATTTAGATATTTGTTAATTACTCGCACAGCAAAACATACAGAATTTAGTTTCTTTAACAGAGATCTTATATGTTCCGACCACTCTAAAAATTCATTTATTTGGATACCTAAAAGTTTTGCAGTACATTCTATCTTGAAATTATTTCCAGCAATGCACATACTTTCTGGTTTCTGAACTCTGGAATTCTTAGTTCTAAAGAGAACGACTTTTGTTTTAGATTCATTAAGTAGTAATTTATTTTTAGTGAGCCAATCTGATGTTTTTTCATATAGTGTCGAACATTCACAAATTACATTTGCCAAGATATTTTCTCGAACTAGCAATGTTGTGTCATCAACATAATTGATGATATGCCACGAGTTTCTGTCCACACTATCGTTAATATCATTAATGTAAATTACAAACATAATTGGTCCCAATATGCTTCCCTGAGCAACCCCATACACTGTAGGCAGCACATTCGAAGAAAAACTACCGCCAACATCATTAATATCTACCCGTTGAAATCTACCAGTCAAATAAGATTGGAACCACTCCTTTGCTTGTCCACGCACTCCATATCTATCCATCTTATCGATAAGCAACGCTCTATCTAAACAATCATATGCCTTAGAGAGATCAAGAAAAATTCCAGCAGCTAAATTTCCGCCCTCCAATCCATTCAAGATTGCTCGAACAAATTCAAACAATGCAGTGAATGTGTTTTTACCTTTAATATAACCATGTTGATTTTCATTTAATAGCGAATAAATAGTAAAAAAATTTATCAACCTATCAGACATGGCCATCTCGAAAAATTTCGAAAAACCGGACAAGATATTGATTGGCCTATAATTGCTGAACTCGCTCGCATCCCCATTTTTAAAAATTGGCCTTACAACTGCATGTTTTAGCTGGTCCGGAAATATTCCATGTTTAAACGAGTTATTTATAATATAACATAGTACCTTAGCTATATCGGGACTGGATAATTTTATTAAACTAGTAGGTATGTTGTCGATGCCACATGAGTGTTTATTCTTAATACGTGACGAATAGTTAAGAATCTCAGAAACGGTTGTAGGGCGAAGAAACATTGATTTATTATTTATAGGGAACGTCAGTGTATGATTACTAGCCTGAATCTTACCTAAAATGTTGGGAATTATCTCTAATAAATATCGATTATAATTATCCGCTGTATTCTTACCCCCGTCTAAATTATGAACAGTAGGTGATTTCCCTTGAATTTCACTGCAAACTGACCACATAGATTTCATTTTATTGTCAGAATTATTAATTTTGTCTTGATATGATTTTGCACGTGTCGACCTCAATAAACCATCATATTCTTTTTTTGTAGAAACATAAAGAAGTTTATATTTCTGGTCCACTCTATAAGCAGTATAAAGAAAATCTAAACGTTTTTTACATTCTTCTATTTCTGGAGATGAAACCTTCTTATTTCTATTGACCGATTTAATTAATTTTTCAGGAAATGTTTGTTCAAATAATTCTGAAAACTTAGAAGAAAACAACTCCCATTGTTTATTAACATTATTTTCATCCACTTTATAAACAGGGGACCATTTTTGTTCTTTTAATTTTGATAGAAATTTTTCTTTATTTTTCTGATTAAAATTTCTCATAAAAATAGGATTAACATCTTGTACAATTTTTGTTGCAAAAAGTATTTTTTGAGCATTGTGATCCGACACATGATTTTCTATAATTTTTACCTCTATATACTCTAAATTGGTAAATATATTATCGAGACAACTTGCCGAACTCCCTGCCAGCCTTGTAAATTCTCCAATGACAAAAGGGATGTTAAAAGTTTCTGTTAATGCTAGTAGTGAAGTTCTATTTCTGTTTTCTTTCAAAAATTCTATATTAAAGTCTCCTGTAATACATAGTGCATGTCTTATATTAAAAAGAGAGTGCAGCAAGTTCTCGAAGATATCCAAAAACACATTTATGTCGCCTGCGGGTGGGCGATATATATTAACAATAAAAATTTGCAATTTACCTAAGATACACTCAATTCCTGCAATTTCAACAACATTTCTTACTGACATTTCATTTACAAAATTTACAGGCTTACATTTAATTTCACTCCTAGCATAGATAGCTACACCACCATGTTGACCCTCATCCCTGCAAAAAGCTGACACAAGTCTAAAACCACACAAATTATATTTTGGTAATTGATTCTCACTCTTCCAGTGTTCAGAGACACAAAACACTTTGCAGTCCTCATGTTCTTGCATCATATAGTTAAGTTTATCCACTGAATTTCCTATTGATTGAACATTCTGATGTATGATCGAAATGTACGCATTACTTTCGCTATTACCATCAGTCGCTTGGTAATTTCCAGTGTTTACTGGTTGTATTTTAAAAAAATCGAATCATTACAATTTGTAAAGGCCTTAGATTTAGCTATCTTCGATTGGTATACTGGACATGTCACGCTTCTTGCTGAATGTTGTGTAACATTGTATTTCATTTTTGTACAATTAGGACATTTATATTCATCTGCCTTTTCAATAGGACAATCTTGTGAAGAGTGAGGTTTGCTACATTTTGGGCAGCACTCCTTGTTTTTACAATGTTTTGCTACATGTCCAAAAGTGCTACATTTGAAGCATATGGCTACGTTAAAATATTCTCGTACATACACTTATTTATATTTTATATTAAAAAAATGTATTAAATAATAAAATGAAAATAATTTTGTGGCATAGCGGACAAAATGACTGGTTTTTCCTACACAAGGGACTTTTGTGTAATTTAGCAGGGCCTCAGTCTAAACAAAGTCCCTTGTGTAGGTAAACCCAGTCATTTTGTCCGCTATGCCACAAAATAATTTTGTTTCTATTATATTTACGGACACAATTTAACTCTAGTATTTAATAATTTTCGTTCACATTCACAATCAAAATTAATGTTTACATTATGAATTATTATGAAAACAAAACTGAAGAGGTTAAAAGTTAAAATATTACCTACTGCCCGACCAAAAAACTCCTCTTCATTGTCGGCTACCTTAAATTTGCTATGTTGACAAATTTACCCGATACTTAACTAAGTGCTATCTACTCATGATTCGGTGCAATCAATTCCGTTCTTAAAATTTAGATGACCCTTAACTATTCTCTACTTAAACTGTATGTGGTGCAAAGGGGCATAAATATACTTAATAATAGTTTCTAAATGAATGGTTCAATTTGACTTGTATCACAGTTGGTTCACTATTAAACATCGAATTACATATAATTTGTTTTCATATTAGTTACCAAATTATGATTAATTTTTAAAATAATGTAATCTATAATAAGCAGACCATATTATACATACAGTGTATTCGAAAAAGATTGTGCTAAACTTAAGGAGGTTATGGGGGACATTGTGGTGAACAACTTTTCTGTAGAGACCCCTAGTCAAAAATGAGTCGTTTTGGCTCTAGAGTCATTTTTGCTTCAAAAGTTGTCGTTACCTCCTTTAAATCGGAATTTCGCGGTGGCCACCCAACAGGTCCTCCTCTTCCAATCCATCGCGCAGGAAATTGTTGGTTTAGGTGATTCTGTACAGTACAGGGGAAATGTGCCGGTGAACCTTCATGTTGAAACCATATTCTATCTGTATCTCTTTCTTTCTCTTTTATCTCTATTACAATGTTACATTATTATCTCATCTAATTTTTAGTTTGTACTTGGTGATTTCTTTGATTTTTCCTATGAGAGTTGCAGACGGCAAGCTTGAAGGTCCGATTCTATCATAGTGAAGTTACTTACCTTTTTCACCAACTCACTTTTTTAGTGTCTTCATTATGCTCATACCATTAGACCCAGAAGGCAAACATTCTGTTTCCATGAGGTAGATATTCCAAGTTCATATTAACATGATATAAAAAATATTCGAAATTACGAGTAAAAAATAATTTTTCTTTTAAATAGTCAATTTTGCAAACTTGTTGTGCATATTTTGTTTTGTGATTTGCAGATGTTCCTGATGAAAATCCACAAATGACTGTTACTAAAGAAATGTTGGATTATGGTTTTCTACTTCACGCAAGTTGTATATCACCTTTGTCATTTCCACCAACGAATTTATCCTGGTTTCTTAATGGTATAAAGGTAAGATCATAAAAGTTCCGAGTTTAGTACGCCAGTGGCTTTACAACCTACTTTGTAGATAACCATTAGGGTACATTGTTACTTTAGTATCTCACACTATTAAAGAACAATATTCTCAATTCACAACTTTCTAAGAATGATAAATTTTCATTTTAGTGTAGCGACTTTACTTGAAACTCTTTCAGTCGAATCCCAAATATATTTTTTTTAAACAGTTTTAATTATTAATTACAGATTTTCCATTACAAAATATTTGTATTTATTGTGTACCTACCTGGAGTACGTTCTTACACTTAGTATCAAAAGTAACATCCGAAAATATTGGGGCAATTTAAAAAATGGTTTGTAGCTTTATGGTGTTGGCGAGGAGCGGGAAGGCCTAGACTGATTATTAATTGTTGGGAATAGAAACGCCCAGTATTCATATTTTGATTGTTTTACTTATATTGCCACCATATTTTTGTTTAACACTTTTAATTGTATTTTTGATTGTTAATGTCATTAGAATTTAATAAAAAAATCAGTCGGTCGCAATGTATTTTTCTTAATATAAAATAGAGACAAGACATAACAATTGGCATCCCTTAATTAAATATGTCGAATCTTGTAGCATTAAAGAAGATCCGCAGTCAAACAAGACGATTTTTTACAAACAAGGCCAAAGAAGTCGATGCTGCAACCCAAATTAGAGGGGTAGATAAAATCTGACTTAAAACGCTAATGGTGCAACTTGAAGGCAAATTTAAAAGCCTATGTGAATTAGACGAAAAAATCGTAAATTTGATGGTATCTTCCGAAACTACATCTGCCGACGATTTAAGTTCTGAGATGGAAACTGCAGAGGAGTATAAGAATGATTTTCTGCTGTATCAAGTAAAAATTCAAAATCTTATAAATCCGATTTCTGTGACAGTTCAACCATCAACTTCACAAGACAGGGTGGATTATATTACGATTCAACAAAGAGAAGAAACAAATAAAACGCGATTTTACCTACCAAAGTTAGAACTGAAGAAATTCAACGGCGACGTAAAAAATTGGATTGGTTTTTGGAGCCAGTTCAAGAAGATGCATGATGATCAAGAAATGGATACCGATGACAACTTTATTTAATCCAATGCATGGACGACAATTCACCAGCAAAAGAATGGTTTGAAAGTTTTCCACCATGTGGAGAAAATTATGAAAAGGCCATACATCAGTTCAAAAACAGGTTTGCCAGGGATGAATTCCTAGTCGAGGTATATGTTCGCGAATTATTAAATTTAGTACTACAACAAGCAACTCACAACACGGGTATGTCTTTATCAAATTTATACGATAAACTCGAAACTCAGTTGAGAGCTTTGTAAACCTTAGGAGTTACAAGCGAAAAATATGGAGTAATGCTTTGCCCGTTAGTAGAGTCTTCTTTGCCAGAAAATATTTTAAGAACATGGCAAAGACATCGTACAAGCTATAAAAATATGAGTTCTGCATCAACTTAGCTAATAACTGCCTTAAACTTTTGATAGAGTTCGTGAAAACCGAGGTCGAAAACGAAGAAAGAATAGCATTAGTTAAGAGAAGTTTTAGACAGGACAAATATCAAGAAGACATCACACCGACAGCTGCAACAATCTTGTCTATAGGTCAGCAAACGAAGTGAGCAGGTAAACCAAAAACCAAAGTGAGTTCCACAAGAATTTTGAAAAATCTATTTCATGTTGTTTTTGTAATAAAAGCAATCATTCAAGTCAGGATTGTTTTAAAGCTCAATCTATGTCCTTGGAAGACAAACGCAACTGCCTTACCAACAAAAAATACTGTCATAATTGTTTGAAACCAAATCATGTAGGCAAAACTTGGAGAACTGCAGTTAAATGTGTTGTATGTGATAAAAGACACTACGCTGTCATGTGTCCTGATTTGAACGATAGGAAAAAGAAGAGTTTTGATGTTACATCTGAGAACACTCTGATTAATATACAAAAAACAGAGACCTTATTGCCAACTTTATTCGTCAAAATCGTAAATGGTGATAAAATTGAAACAATACGAGCATTATTGGATAATGCGTCACAGAAGTGATATATCTTGAGTAGCTGTGCAAAGAAGCTAGGTCTGAAGTCGTGTGGTAGTGAAACATTAATTCAGTGTAGTTTTGGTGGAATAGAAACTACTCCATGTATTCACGCCAAATACAAAATTTTCATTCAAAGTTCTGACCAAAATAAGATTTCTAATCCTATTCCCAAAATTTCAGACAAAAATCTTATCGAAAAATTAAGAGCCCAAAATATTGTACTAAGTGATAGTTTATCAGATGCCACTGAGATTTCTATGCTCATAGGATCAAATTGTCTAGGCATGTTCTGTACTGATTCGGTAGAAAGGATTTCTGATAAAGTTCTAGCTGTAAAGATTCATCTTGGCTGGACATTATTTGGACCACAATCTCTCTCTGATCTTTGGAGTCTTGATACACTCGGTATAAAAGATCCGATTAAAGTAAAGTCTAACGAATGTCTCGACGCTGATACGCTAAACTTCTTCCGTAACACGGTTGTATTAAATGACGACGGTAGGTATGAAATCAACTTTTCCCGGGTAGATAGTCATCCTAAGTTAGAGCAAAATTTCAAATTAGCCGAAAAAAGACTTGGAAGTACCACTAAAAGACTGATTTCATTACAAAAGTTGCAAGAATACAATGCTGTTTTTGAAGAGTGGTTGAACTTAAAAATCATTGAACCTGTACCCGAAATTGAAAGGCGTAATATCTGTCATTATTTGCCACATCATGCTGTGTTAAAAGAATCTGAAATAACAAATTCACGACCAAAATATGACCTGTTTTCGATGCTTCTGTGAAAGATATTAATGGTAATTCCCTCAATGATTGCTTAGAAAAAGGGCCTAATCTAATCGAACTGATTCCAAATCTTTTACTGAATTTTCGTATTGACAATAATTATGGTGTAATTGCTGATATCAAAAAGGCATTTTTACAAATCAGTATCACACCTAAAAATCGTAATTTTGTAAGGTTTTTGTGGTATGATGATCTAGAAAATCAAAATTTACAAATTTTTCGACATTGTAGAGTGGTCTTTGGAGTTTCATCAAGTCCCTTCCTACTTTCTGCCACAATCAATTATCACCTAGAGAACACTTTCAAAGAATTTCCAGAAACCAGTTCTATTTTAAAGAGATCTTTCTATGTAGATAATTATTGCGTATGTAGTATTGACAGTGAAGAAGAATTAAGGAAATTTATCAATGAAGCGAAATATTTAATGAATCTAGGAAAATTTGAGTTGAGAGGTTGGGTTTCGAATGGACTCATGAATGATGTTCTTTATGACCTTCCTGAAAGTAATTTTGTTTCCGTTTTGGGACTTCTATGGAATTTTAAATCAGATAATTTTTGTGTTGACTTAGAATTTCTAAAGAAATTATCTGAGATACCCTTAACATAACGAGGTTTATTATCTGTCGCCCAACGCATCTTTGACCCAATTGGTTCACTACCCCAGTTACGCTCATTCCTAAAACTCTACTACAAGAAATGTGGAAATTAAAAATTCCTTGGGATTGCAAACTGCCAGAAAATATTGACAAGAAATTTGTTAAATGGATGAATGAATTACAAATATTAAGGTTTTGTACTGTTCCAAGACATCTATCAAAATTTCCTATTAACATTAAAACAGCCACCATTCACGTCTTCTGTGATGCTAGTAAAATATCATTCGCTGCTTGTTTATTTCTAAGAGTTATATTTGAGAATCAAGTAACAGTACAGTTATTAGGAGCCAAGTCCCGAATTTCTCCTTTAAAGGAAACTACATTACGGAGATTCGAATTACTAGCGGCTGTGATAGGAACAAGACTATACAACACCGTTAGAGAACAAGAAATATTCAAAGATTTGAAAACATATTTTTCGAGTGATTCAATGATTGTTTTAGCGTGGATAAAAACAAAAGCTTCGTGGAGTACATTTGTTGGGAATAGAAATTTGCACTGTAAGTAAACCAGAAAACTGGAATCATGTACCTGGAACAATGAATGCAGCTGATCTTCCCTCAAGAGGTTGTAGCGCAAAAGTTGTTTTGGAATCCAAATGGTGGTATGGGCCAAACTGGTTAAGAGAAACAGAAGAAAACTGGCCGAAAACAGAAATCGTTTGTTCGAAGAATGAGTTGGAAATGGAAATAACTGTGAATACTCTAATAATACAAGAAAAAATTAGTAAAGGTTTTAATAAATTAGATAAATATTCACATATTATTTCAATGATCGGTTGGATATACAGGTTTGTTCAGAACACGAAAAGAAAGCATCATAAAGAAAAACTAAGCAAATTAAAGTATCTAACATGCGAAGAAATTGAAAATGCAGAATATAAATTAATAATCATCATTAATGATTCAGACAGAAACACTGAAAGAAAACAAAAAGTTTTTTAAGAATATGACCATTTATAAAGACAAAGAAGGTATTTATAGAGTTAAGACAAAAATTTTATTTGCAGAAGAAGATTTTAACTTCAAATATCCGACAGTTTTACCATCAAACCATAGTATAGGAAACAAACTGATTTTAGAACAGCATCAAAATTCGTCCCATGCTCGAGTTCAGATTTTATTACGACGTTTAAGAGAAAATATTGGATAATTAAAGGAAGAAAAACTGTACGACGAGTTTTAGAAAATTGTGTTATTTGTAAAAGACACCGAAGTAAACCATTGGGAATCGATTTTGCTCCTTTACCAGAAAGTCGTGTTTGTTTAGGAAAAGTTTTCGAAACTAGTGGAGTAGATCTAGCAGGGCCACT
Organism: Apoderus coryli; assembly: GCA_911728435.2. NCBI lineage: Eukaryota > Metazoa > Arthropoda > Insecta > Coleoptera > Attelabidae > Apoderus > Apoderus coryli. Next base: position 757,742 of record OU452206.1, on the reverse strand, counting down.
AATATTGAAATCAAAAGAAAAGGCATGGATTGTTGTATTTACATGTGCCGTCTATAGAGCGATTCACCTAGAACTTGTAAGAAGCATGTCAACACAATCATTTATAGAAGCTTTGCGAAGGTTTATATCAAGAAGAGGCCGAATTTTAGGATTTTATTCAGACAATGGAAGATGTTTTGTTGGTTTACATAATGACCTGAAAAATTTAAACTGGAATGAAATTATGATATTTTCTTCAGTACAAAGAATTCAATGTATATTCAATCCTCCTGCTTCGCCGTGGTGGGGAGGATGGTGGGAGCGAATTATAAGACTTATAAAAGAACTCTTACGACGTGTACTGGGTAAAGCATCCTTGTTTTCTGAGGAGCTGCTCACTATACTCTGCGATTGCGAATCTGTAATAAACTCAAGACCATTGACTTGTCTATCTGAAGATCCAGATGATCTTATTCCCCTAACACAGGCCATGTTTATCCAGGATATAACAACCAGCGATGTTCCAGATATAGACGAAATCGACAAAAAATCATTAATAATGAGATACAAATATTTACAAAAGTTAAAGGATAGTTTGAGAACTCGATTTAGGAAGGAATACCTGGCAACACTTGTTCAATATGGCAAACGAAACCCTAACAAACTTCAACCAGGAGACATAGTTCTGGTTGAAGTACAAAATTGCAAAAGAATAAATTGACCTATGGCTCGAGTATTAGAAGTATTTCCTGGACGAGATAACATTGCGCGTGTTGCAAAGATTCGAGTTAATGGAAAATATGTAGTGCGACCATTTCAGCATCCACTCGAATTAAATTCAACAAATTCATTAGTTCAAAAGGAAGGTTAAGTTGTTCCAATTCGGCAAATTGTAACGGGGGGAGAATGTTAGGAATAGAAACGCCCAGTATTCATATTTTGATTGAATTTGACTTATATTGCCACCATATTTTTGTTTAACACTTTTAGTTGTATTTTTTGATTGGTAATGTCCTTAGAATTGAATTTAATAAAAACGTCAGTCGCTCGCAATGTATTTTTCTTAATATAAAATAGATACAAGACATAACAATTAATATAAAATGATCACGGAAAATATTGTAGCACGTCCCGAGTTGAAAAAGTTGCAGAAACTTGAAAATTAAAAGCCAAGGAAGAAAAATAAATAAAATAACGTAACATAGAATAATGAATGTGAAAACTTGTCACAACCACAGAAGAAGAAATACAAACAACGCGAAGGATACGATAGGAGCCGAAAAACTTATCAATAATTAAAGTGCTACATTTGAAAGTACTTATAGGTTTTGTGCAAGATGTGAGAATAGCAAAGTGTTCACGTTCGACAATATTACGGCTGCTCATCAATATGTAGCTGTGAATCCCCTTACATCTGTTTGTGATCACAGATCACACAATCCTGCTCCCGTAGCGACACCCCGATCGCCGCAGAGCTCTTGCTGGTGATGTTTGGATTTCTCCTTCGTTGGAATACGCCTGTGCGTGAGATTTTTTAACGTGGTAATGCTGTTGCACATCAGCAATCACACGACCCCTGATAGAAACTGAAGCCCGACCCAATCGCATGATGTGTACGACGATTGGAGACTCCAGCACTTCTGCAATCTGTTGCTGGGGTGTCAATGAATGTGTGAGTAAAATGGTGGGTTCGCATCCTAGACGACGCTGAAGGGCATTGGATGGAGGCGATTGGCTTAATATCTCGCGAATTAAAAATTAGATGCTCCTTAATTTAAATTAAAGAATAGATATTTACTACTCACTAATAAACATTTTCGTATTATGCATTACATCATAATAAAACACATTCGTTTTTGTTTCGTATTTATTCATGAGCTACAGATAGGCTTGATACTTAATATCTTATTCTGTAACATAGTACCATTCAGTGTTGCTCCTTGTCCTTGTGTGGAAAGTTTTCTATAACAAGACTAGCAAATATCGGTTATCTTTATTTTCTTTGAAAATAAATTCAATTCAATGTGTCCTCCGCCTCACGCGGAGGTAAAACTAGTTAGTTTGGTAGTCTTGGTAGCTTTCTAGTTCACGTATCAGCCACATTTATGGTTATCTAAGTGCTGGTTTCATTCTGCCTTCTTGTGTAAGATAGTTTGCTATTGCACCTTCTTGAGTGAATAGGGAGTTAAGGCAAAACCAAGGACGTATACGTATCTCCATACGTAAACGTGAGATTTTGCTTATGTTTACACTAGATAAGCAGTCATTCAAAATAGAGTTAAGGTGCCATCCAATACGTATCGTATATGCGGAAGGTAAAGATAACACTTTACTTGAGAAAAAGACTATTTTAGATTTTTCTACTACCATTTACTATGTTGTTAATTTTATTGTTTTTTTAATTATTAACCAAATACCTATATATTTTATTATGTATACCTATAAACAATAACAGAAAAATGTTTATAATTGTTACAAAATAAACTACTACTACTAATAATAATAATAAAGTATTTATTGCAAAATAGCTTAGCTTAATTTTCAATTTAGATTGAGTTTTTAATGTTCTCTTCTAGATATTCGTACAAGTTCATGTAACTCCGACAACAATCGGTTCAATACGTTTAAGTTTACGATACGCGTAGAGGTACCTATGTTTACGGCCTTCGTATTGTTAAACGTATCATAAATTTAAAGAGCGCATGCGTAGATGTCAAAAGATATGTTTACGTATACGTCACTGGCTTTGCCTTAACTCCCTATTACCTACGGATGGTTAACTGATGGGTGACTAATATTTACGGGTTTTGAAACCCTACCTGATACGAATTTATTGTAATTTTGTAGCCACAGTCTGACCGCGCTTGACGGTATCACTAATACTTGATACGTGATTTCAGTACGGAAAAGTTGGTGGAAATGAGATATTGTAACGTAATATAAACAAACAATTATGTACGTGTGAAGTTGGTTTGGTTATCGTATGTCGTATGTAATGTTATTATTTGGGAGTGCGATGCGATGGCATACTAACCGATATTGTACTTACTTTTGATAGTTATTCAATAATTTTTCCCACATGTTATTAATTTAGTAACAAGATATTTATACTTTATTACCATTTAATTCAGTTCTTGGAGAATTGAGGTATGTACTGTTCCTTTTCTGCTTCATCTAGACCTAACTCACTTAACACACGTGTTATAAGTAGCCCCTTGTAAAAGGAATTTGCACTGAGGGTGAAATGAGCCACGGCATTTAATATTTGACATTACCTTAAAATAAATAAATAAATAATAATAAATTAATACTTTATTGTCTAATAGGTCAAGACCCAAAGACAATTCTAAGTAATAGACAATGAATATTACTCAATGACATATAAACTAAATAATTGTTAAACATTATCAAAAAAAGAAAAAACAGCATCAGCTCAGAGATATACACCATAAAGCAACATAATAGTTAATACACAATACAAATACAACAAAGTCACTATACGAGTGGTGTGGTATTAGCTCGGGCATTAGGTACTAATGAGCTTCTTCATATCGGGGTGTCGATATTGATTATTGGTAATCGATTATTGTTGGTCTTAGTATTATTAATTGTTGGGCAAAATTCGCATTTTAAGGTTGCAGCGTTTGATAGGGTCGTGTCCTTCTTGCCCATTTCGGATCATTTTCCTTTAGGTGGTGTATGGAACGAACAGCAAACCGGCCATCTTGACCAAATTTTTGAAAAGTTGCTAGTGCATGAACTGTTAAACCATTCGGGGATTATTTGGGGTCGTTTCCATTTTGGGATAATCAGAAGAGCTGTTAAAGCGGTTGAGTAAATGTTTTTGATTTAAATCTAGGCTGCTGGAAACGCAGGATTACGTTTGATTTCAGACCACGTGAGTAAGTGCATTATGCTACTTCTTTACTTAGCCACTGCTTACTTTGGGGTGTTCTATTTTAGCACCAAACTAGGAAATTCTGCACCATCCATCGGTGTAGAACGGTATTTCAACATTTACCTGAAAAACCCTCCGACGTGAGGTTCGTGTTATATTTTTCTGATATGATAACTTCGAACTAAAATTAATTTCCTTGTAGGGTTCTTTTTAACCTGTATTAAGAGCAGACTGTCCACATTTGAGCTGGAATTTTGAGCTGTGGAAGCTCTTCCCTTACGGGACTTGTCGACCTTGTTGATCAGGGCTACTTTCAAGCACCGAGCAGTTGTAGGTTGAATACGTGGAGTGTTTGTGACCCAAAGTAAGGGCACTGCCGTGTAATGGGAGCGACCGTCCTTGACTATTTTGGTGCTCAACCCATGTGGTTTTTAGTATGTGCCAGACCGTGAGTCATAATATGTTATGTATAAGATATTTTTTAGTGGCCTTCAGCCCATTCGTTTCTGTTAATCAGTAGTTGTTTATAGTTTTATTTTTCATTTACGTCAACGATAAGCACGTCTAGTAGTTAACAATTTGACCTTCAGTCGTTAATGTTACGGACCTTGAGTCTTCTGAGGGCTTTAAGGATTGAGCCGAAATGTATATTTTAGTTGCAATTAAGTACATAATAGGTGTATGCTAATATTTACCAACGTCATACCCTATAACGTAAACCTCGCGTACGCACGCTAGGTACCCACGGAACGTCCGTTTTGTTTTTAAATTTTACATTTAAGTCCGGTTATTTCGGACATCGCAATCGCTTATTTAACAAACGCGGTTTTATTTTATTTCGCTTGGGAGTTGTAAGCCTGGCGGCAATGACTTGTTACTATTTTAACTATTAATATGGCTATTATTGCGATGATCCAAATGTAATTGTGGTGGTGTTACTTTTATAATTTAACCTATTAGAGGAATTAACTCTATTGAGATAGAGGTTTTGATATAAATGTTTAAAGTTTGCTCTTTAAAATTTCTGATAACTTGTTTATTAATTTATAACTTAATCATTCATTCATAAACCTTCGATAACTGTCTATTAATTTATTACATATTAATTTATTCATAACCAGTTTGACTTAAACATTCAATTTTATGTACTGACCGCAAGGTCCAATTAAATTCTAAAAATTGACCTCTATGTTCCCTTGAGAATATTTCATTCAGGTACTTATTAGTATCCCTATTGTGAGATGATACTATGAGATGTTGGCTTGTTCCGGAGATTGTTAGTGGGATTTAAGATTAACTAGTAAGCATTCATGGTTCAAATAGTAGTGAATCGAGTTGGTGATCTGGCGATGTAAAATAAAATCATCTGGCGCCCCTTTTAGTAAAATTATACGACCCAACCCATCTCCACTGTTGCTGTCGGCCATCGCCAAGGTCACGCGTCTGGACTATCCGCATTAGATACTCAGGAATTATCTGAATATACCGTCACCTATTATTGCAGATGAACCCTGAATGTAATTTATAAATAGATAGAAATAAAAATTCAGCACAAGTCGTCCATTTAGCTGTCGCACTGTTGCAGATACAAGGAGTACTGCTCGCCTAGAGTATCGAAGCAGAGAAGTCATTCTCTGGCCTGACTTACGTTTGCAATAATAAAAAGTTGTTGCACAAAAGACCCCAGAGATGTTTCTGTTTAATTATATTAATTAGGTACTTTTGGATAAGTTCTACTTCATGAATTTATTTACACAATAAATAAAAAAAAATATTTTCTTTGTTGCAGATAAATGAAAGTAATCTGAAACACATACCTGCAGAGACAAGCATCATTTACATGGCTAAAAATCGAAGACCTCCTCTCAAAACGATATCGTACCTTGATATTGAAGTTAGCGAAGCTATATTTCAGGTAAAGATACAAAATTGCAAACTTATTTTTAGGTTTAAATATTGATAGAGAAAATGTTTGAAGTTATAGTTCCCATTCATTTTACTTGTTATTTTACCTAAAGAAATATTATTATAATTTTTAACTTTTAACTGAATAGATAGATATTGTAACAATGACTCAATACCTACTTTATGCCACCCAGTTCTCTATCAAGGCAGTAGCAGAGAACCATTTTTGCATTTCACTAAAATACATATATTTACAATAAGAGAAGTTTGTTTCAGTAGGATTATTTTATTTTTAATGAAAGTAGTAGTGTAAATAGGCCGGTACTGGAGAGAGCAAAGAGCAAAAGTCTCCCCACCATGCACTCACCCATTAGCCCCACCCCATCCCCCGATAATTCTTAGATAGCCGCGCCCCTGAAATAGTAATTAGGGTATTTTATTCGATAAACGAATCTAAGACACCCCTCTCTCCAATTTGGTACGACGTAAACTTCTTAAGACAGCCAAGCGTTCACACCTTAAATTTTTGATATTTAGGGTATTTTATTGGATAAACGAATCTAAGACATCCTCCCTCTCGAATTTGGTACAGCATAAACTTCTAAATGCCGCCAGGCGTTCCCACCTTAAATTTTGTTATCTAATAGCAATAAATACATTTTCATATAAGAATATAATAATTAATACTATTGTTAATACTTGTCATGCATATAAGTAGATACATTTGCATAATGTTGTATGCGTGTTGCTGACAACACTGCTAAACTTTTCTTTGAACTGAAAATCTGTACCTACTATAGGTTTATGATCTGTGGATCAAATAAATCGTCTACCATATAAGTACTGGTAAAATTTTCTAACTCCGAAGATTATACTGTAACGTTGATTGAAATATTTAATAAGATTCGGAACGCTGGTATCGTTTTCGTGCTTTGCTGAACTGCACTAGCGCATCTGTGAACGGGCTAACTAAGTTCTTATTCAAGACACAACTGTATCGATCGATCTACGACACTGAAAGTTGGATGTTGCGGTACAATAGCAACAGATGGCATAGCGGCGTTCTGCCCCATTCGATCATTTCGTTAATGAGACGTTGCCGTGAGTAGATTTTTTTCTTTTATTCTCTAAAGATTCTCTAGATCCCTAATATATTTAATATACAATTTCATGCTTAATTTATAAACGATTAAATAATATACAAGGGTTTTAAAAGAAATAAATGACTAGGGAAGTAGGGTTCAAGTCATTCTAGACGAGGAAGTAGTCGTGCGGCCCAACGAATCCTTATTTCACACATATAAATTAAAAAATGGGTTGGTAGAAAATATAAAACATGACTTAATTTTAGTTATACGGGAACATGACCAGAGTTGGTTTGATCAGTGTGGTGACCATCGTAATATTATTATTAAACAATTAATAAAAATAACATTATTTAGGGCTGTTAAGTGGGTTAGTTCTAGTAATAATAAAATTAAAGATAACGAATCAGGTAAACCACATAGGAAAATAAGAATATTACATTAGAGTTTGGACTTATAGGTATATTAGTCATCGGCCAACCTGTTTCTTATATTATGTTATGCAAATATAGTTGTATTCACGGTTAGATGGAATGGGTTTATTTTTTATTTATTTTCTCAAGTTGCTGTTAAATTTTGGTGTATTGTTTAATTATTAATAAAAACATACTGAGACTAACGAATAAAAATATATAAAAAAACTTTCTAAATTACGAGTTTCATTTTTTTTTGTCGGACACTGGAGTCCACAGGGGTTTACCAACTCAAGTGTAAAGATTGTCCAAAAGTTTAAATTGGTCAAACTGGACGCAATTTCAAAACGCGTTTGAAAGAACATAAAAATTCATATATCACTAATAATACAAATTCTACTTATTCCAATCATTTCATAGCAGATAACCATAGTTTTATTAGCAAAAAATTGACTTTACTAGAAGCACTAGAAATTAACAAATTAAGAAATACAGAAAATCTTCTAAACGACAAAACCAATATAAATAAACTGTTGCCCTCGAGGCACGAATAGCTCTCCATATTTAAATGTAAAACTAATAATTTTATGACCTTTTTGTCATTTATCTAAAATTTATATAATTTTTTTTGTTTTAGACATCGGCTATTTTTGTTCCTTTTTCTTCTCTTTGGAGGCACTATTTATACGTACCTATTTTATATTTCAGATCTTCTACGCCAAGTTGAAAATAGTTGATTTTTTTTATAATAAAATTTATTTTGCCTCCTTTTCTACTATTTACGAAGGCCTATGTAAACAAAATTGTTATGCTGCATGTTGTAGGTTATCTTATATCAAATTAGCCAATTTTTCTTTTATATTTGGAATTTTTGTTTTCGTTTTTGACCCTTTTTTACACTATTTTCAAACGCCTGTGTGAACCAGTTCAGTTATGTAACATTTTTTAGGTTATATACTATTACAACTATGAAAAATCATTCTGTATTTCGAATAAGCTTCGGCAGTATATATTTTTTTATTTCGACCCCTTTTACACTATTTACGAACGCCTATGAAAACAAGTTATTTATAACACATTTTATAGGTTATATTCTATCAAAGCTATAAATAACTAGTCAATATTTCTGCTATTTTTAAGAAGTACGTTTTTTTCTAACCTTTTCACCCCATTTTACACTTTATTCGTATGTCAATGTGGTCTAATTGTTTAGGTTAAATATTTTAGGTTATACTTAATTAAACGCACAAAAAATTAATCAACATTTCGGATAAGTTTAAGAACTATGATTTTTTTAATTTTTCAACCCTCTTTTTAAACCTCTTGCCTACGCTCAATGTTAATCACTACCTATAAATATCCTGTAGTATTTTCGTACCAAATGTGGTTAAAATCCGTTAAGTGGTTTTTGAGTTATCACGGATACAATTTTTTTCTGACCCTTCTATAGAATTTTCACGGACGCCTATGGTACATTAATTTTTGTCGTGTATTTTTAACACCAACTCAACTAGTTAAATATAAAAAAATTTACATTTCAATTATTTTTTTTATTTTACACTTTTTCTACTATTTACGAACGCCTATGTAAATAAAATTTTTATGCTGCATTTTGTAGGTTATCTTATATCAAAGCCATATATAATTAGCCAATTTTTCTGGTATATTTGGGAAACGTTTTTTTTTTCGTTTTTGACCCTTTTTTTAAACTATTTTTGAACGCCAGTGTGAACCAATTCTTTTATGGAATATTTTTTAGCTTATATTGTATCACAACTATGAAAAATTATTCCATATTTCGAATAAGTTTAGGAAATATATTTTTTTTATGTTTTGACCCCTTTTACAATATTTACGAACGCCTATGAAAGTAAGTTATTTATGACACATTTTATAGGTTATATTCTATCAAAATTATAAATAACTAGTTAATATGTCTGCTATGTTTAAGAAATACGTTTTTTTTCAAATCTTTTTTACCCCATTTTACACTATTTTCGAAGCCAATGTGGTCTAATATTTTATGTTCAATATTTTAGGTTATATTCAATTAAATGCGTAAAAAATTATGAAGTATTTCGGATAAGTTTAAAGACTATGATTTTTTTTAATTTTTGAGCCCTCTTTTAAACCCCTTGCCTACGCTCAATGTTTCCCAAAATCTAATCAGCTCCTTGCCATGTCCAATAGTATTTTTGTACCAAATTTGGTTAAAACCTGTTAAGCGGTTTTTGCGTTTTCGTGCATACAGACAGACAGACAGACAGACATTTTTTTAAAACTACTTATTTATGTATAAAATGACCAAAAACAAGTATTTCCGGTGAAATTAAAAAAAAAAATTTTACATGAAACTAATAGTCTCCATATAAACATATATTACATATATGATATGGAGAGCTAATAATTCTCCTCTTTTGAAATTGTTTCCCTGTCTTGTACCTTTAAATTTTATTTCAATGTAAAAAACTGTTATATTGGTATTTACCACTTGAGTTCATTTCTGGGGTTTCGATATATTTTTTTTATACCTTACACTATATTACTTTACTTACCTGTTTTTACCTACTAGTATAGAAACCCAACTCCAGGTAAACAAAGTAATATTGTGTAAGGTATAAAAAAATATATATGGAAAAACCCAGAAATGAGCTTATGTCAGATATTCTTTTACCATTTTAGAAGAAGCTACTGTGTAGCGAAACACGTGCAATGTACATAAATTAAAAATAAAATTAGTGGAAATTAATAACTTTAATTTAATATGAATGTCCATGGACAGTTACATAATATCAAGTTTACAGGTTGGGTAGATGGAGGATAGATACTACATAGTTTGTGGTTACTAAGATAACGTCCCATATTCCAAAAACCATACGTTTTTCAACCTATGTTTTTAGAGGTAAACCACCCAAAAATTAGTTATTCCACATTCTGTTAAAGTTCTGATGGTAAAACCACGAACTCCCTGTATAGCATACATTTTTTTTCACATTGTTACACACAATTATAAATCGATCTTTGCCATTTATTAAGAAAACTTAGATATGTCAAATAATTAGTTATATAAAAAAATTATTATCTTTTTGGCTTTTAGTAGCCTTCAAGAACCAGAATCACAAACATTTTCCTGCGGAAATGTATCATTAACATTACATTAAAACCCATTTTTGCCTTGTATTTTAGACGTTTTTATTCTCTTCAGATCGCCCATGAGGTTCAATAGGTATATCCTTAGCGAGTCGAAATCAATATAAAAAAAATTCTTGTGCATTTCCTATGGTACCATTTCCACAGTCAACAATTAACTGAATATTGAGATCTATCAATTAGCTCCAAACATGCCGTACAATTATGTTTACTCTGTGGCATACTTAGATAATGCTAACGAGCAAACTTAAAAAGAAACCAAACTTCAGAAATCAAAAATAATATTGTAAGGACAACCTGTATATACGCAAATATATAAGTATATTATTTGTTTTATGTATTTAAAATTCTGTTACTTGCTATCCTAAACAATTTTTTTTATAACTTGATTAATTTCATGCTCTACTACGTTAAAACACTTTTACAATGAATAAGCGAACAAAACTAAAAACTACCTCCGTTTATTACTACCACTACTGTTGAATCGGCAACATCTAGTTTTTCGACGGCGTTTCAATAGGTGTTCAATGCTACGACGAAGGTATTAATTCGTATAGTCGCCGCAACATATGGGATGACGCCTGTTACCGGGTAGGTTTTCTCTAGGAGAGGGGTAAGGCGAGCATAGCGGGGCGCATTGTCCTTACCCCGCAAGCGACGACCCCCTCTCGTCCGGCGTTGCGTATCTTATTAAATATTTCAATCAACGACTGTAAGCTTCTTTATCGATCTGTGAATATTTTTGTTGTGTAATAGTCAATGTTTGTGACGCGAACTGAATTGTTTTTTCGGAACAATCAGGGTATAAATCCATAATATTTAATTAGAAAAAATACTCGATATATTCCTTTGTAATGTCAATAGCGACCACATCCGTCCATAGGCGCACCCTTTTAACTTTTCATAACAATACATAGGTATCCTACGATATTTTAACAATCCTTTATGTATTAACAATTGTATCTTCATTTGTATAAAATTATACTGTATTTTTTTCATTTGCAACTCCAACACGGTGACATATTATAAACCTACGCTGAAAAAGACTGTTTTTGTTTACCTACGTTGTTTTTAGAAGTCTACACATAGATGCACACGTACCTAGTCCGTGTTCGAACAGCAAGGAACATAACTTTAGAATAATTAATACTGTTTTTTTTTATTAGAGAATAACTGCATCAACCCTGGGGGATATTAAGCAGGTGGTACGAATATGACATTACATTACATTTAGCAGATGGTACGAAATTTACATTACATTACATTTACAATTACATTTTTGTTTTTTCATTAGAAACTTTGAGAATAAATTTACATCACTATAGTACATTAATAGCGTTTTACGTTCGTATGAGTAACATTAATTTGATAATGATATTTCCACTTGTTATTGAAACTAGTATGTTCGTGTTTAGATTTCATTTAAAAGATGACAGTCTATTAAAAATTATTTTATATTGTTTGTATACTTGCTGGTATTCAGTGATTCTGATAGTGATGAGGGACAATTATTTTTTACTCTTTGAGCGGAAAACCTAGCGCACTCCATTAACACATGCTTTATTGTAACACTTGTGGAACAATTATCACAGAAGGGTTGCGCCGATTTTGTGAGCAGATAGCTACGAGTGAGTCGAGTGTGTCCAATTCTCAGCCTAGACTTCATAACTTGTTGGAGTCTGTCTGGTGGAAGATCATTTTGACGTGCGACGGATTTCTTGAATTCGGCCAACTTAGAGGTGGAGTTTTTCCATATATTCTGCTAGTGATCTATGATTTTACTCTTAATCAGGATTCTGATATCTGTTGGTACCGCGTTTTTTATTATTTCCGATGACGGGTTTATCAGGGCTTCGCTTGCCATGGAGTCTGCTTCTTCATTGCCCACAATGCCTACATGCGATGGCACCCACATAAATTGTATTTTTTTGTTTGATTCTGTATCAGTGCTAGCGTCTCCTTTATCTGTTGCAAAAGTGGATGCCTGGGGAACATTTGTTTTAAGCTAAGGATATCACTGTCGGTTATAATTAAGAATTTGGTACATGTATTTAAATTTAGTATTGATCTTAAAGCCTGTGAGACCGCACAAACTTCTGCCGAATAAATTGAGCTTTCGTTAAAAGCTTCATTTTAAGCTTTATATCTTCTGATGTAACTGCAGCGCCTACGCCCCGTTTCGACTTTGTAGCATCTGTGTAGATTACATTGTATTCTCCGTAAGCTTCTATTATTTGGTAAAATCTTTGCCTAATTTGTGGGTGTGGTATGTTTGATTTATCCATATCAAGCAGTCTGAGGTTTATTTTAGGGATAGGGATATTCCAGGGTGGGCTGTTAGCAATTTGTAATGGGACGGGTTCAAGAGAAATTTGAAGGGAATCCAGTATTTTGCGGTATCTAATGCCAATTGGTGGGACTGCTCTTCTTCGTGAGTTGAAAACTTCTAAAAATCTGTCGGATAAGATGTCGTTTCGTACAGGATTTTTTGTGTTGGCTATTGTTGTGGTACAGTATGCTAATATTAAATAGTCACTTCGAAGAAATAGTGGAGGTTCTCCAGCTTCACAGAGTAGACTTTCTGTAGGACTAGTACAAAAGGCTCCTCTAGCTATACGTATACCTTTATTGTGTATCGAATCTACTAATTTCAGTAGAGAATGTCTAGCGGTTGGGTAGATCGGTGACCCGTAGTCAATTTTGGACCGGATTACTGACTTATATGTACGTAATAGTATTTCTGAGTCCTATCCCCATTTATTGTTTGCCAATGTTTTTAACAGATGTATGCCTCTTTGAAACGATAAAATCAGTTTTCTAATATGTGCCTCCCAAGTTAGTCTTTCCTCGAAGGTCATGCCAAGAAACTTTATATCTTTCACAAATTCAAGCCTCTTGTTATTTTATTATAATATATATTATATTATATATTATAATAATTTATAAATTATTAATCAGCGAAAAATACTTAGTTTGACCGGATGCAATATTATTATTACAATATACCGGGTGTGACATCCCCGAACTCACCCAAAAATGGACCCCATTTTTGCCTTTGCTGGGACGCTGATGGTGTCGGAAGTTAAAAAAATAAAAAAAATGTAAAGACCAACACGGCAATAGGATACCTTATCTATATAAGCTTTCAAAAGTGTAAAAAGTTACAAAGAAAAAAAAAATTATTAAGTCTTTACAATAATAATTGTAAAATACAATGTTTGCCCAAAAAATTTGCTGTCGTTGAACATTGTCATCCATTTGTCCATTGTAGCTGGAAATTCTGCAATAATATCACTGGTAACTGCGGGGAGGGCGTTTGCTATCGTTTGGTCACCAGGTGTGACAATATTAAATAATTGGTGTTTTATCAGTAATTTGAAATCATGTACCTATAGTTTGAGTTTTATTTACTAGATCTTAAATAACCCTCGTGAAGAAATTACAAACGAAATGATAAATGCATGCCATATGGCATCACTGTTGTGCACGACATGCTGAACTAAATGGGTATCATAAAAAAAATATATTTATTTTATATTTATTTATATCTAGGATTATGGTTAAATTTTCCAGAGTAAGATTTATCATAACTACCAGTGAGTATATTATCATAGTTAAATTGAATATAAGGATTCTCGAGACATTTTAGAAATTGTATTATTTATGTTAAATTAATGTTATTGCATAATTTAAGTTTTTAACTTCGCTTATTCTTAAATTTTGCGAAAGTTTTATACTACTAATTTTACGTTCGTCGTAACATCTAATTTTACTATTTATACTAAAATATGCATTTTCCCGCGTTTTAGTTTTATCGACTTCAAATTTCGTTTTGTTATGTTATCAAATTTACTAGATCGTGCGCGTTTGGCTTCAATTTTGCCACCTACATCGCATCGCTTCTTTAAGAAATGAAATAAATTGTCTAGCTTTACCTCTTCAATTGAAGTTCTGTGATTTTCCCATTCACGATAAGTGTACGTATCGAATTTTCGACAAACGATATGTATTAAAATAGTATCCCATTGCTTGATAGGTTCTCCTAATGATCCTAATCCTAATGATGATGAGACATAACATTATTTTGGATAGTTTCTAGCAACTGCCGCAATTCGGTATAGGATTCTTAATTTATACTAGGAGAATCAAGGATAGAATCAAGAATACTAATTGCTTTTAGAACGCTATGAAAATAATAAAGTTATTGTTCACTTTATTATTTTCATAGCGTTCTAAAAGCAATTTCCAAGCAATTGTGTAATTGTTAGCTTCAACTTCCATTGTGGCAAGGTCTGGCAACGCCTCGAATGTGACTGAACTTTTTAAATAATACATTTTTCTATAGAATATGATAAACTTTTTATTAGAATCAATTATGTCTTTAAATATATATAGGAAAGCCATTTTTCATATTTACCGTCAAAAACTGGCAGGTTAATAGCTGGTAATTTAATATCAGATATTTGTTTTTCTTGATTAGAGATTCAAAATTGTTTGATTATTCAAATTGTGTAATATTTCGGTGATAGCACAGGGAAAAATATTTGGAATCGAACTCTGACCTTTCTCTTTCATTATCGTTATTAGGAGAATCAGAAATAAATTCAATATTATCCTCAATTTCTCCAAATCAATTAAATATAGAGGTTCTAACTTGCTTAATCTTAGCTATAATTCAGAATACAATTATTGATCTATATTGACGTTATTGACTGAATTGAAATGATTTTTTGCTCTTAAATTAGACTTGATTCTCCCCCCTTGGAAGATGAATTGAGCTAAATTTTCTGAAGACTCTGATTTTGTCGACATTATTGTTTAAATTGAATAGCACGCGATAGAATATAAATACAATAATATTATTAGGAAAATGGAACGGACGCACTTGATTTTAATCCCGTACGCCAATGGCAGCCTCTTCTTGATTTATGACCAACTATTTCAGAACCAAAAGGACCCGACGCTAGGAGTGTGCTTTGCGTAAATGCCGCCGACGCTACGCTCTGTATTGTTTTATTGTTGATGCGCACTAGACTTGCGCACGTGTCTTATTGTAAGTACTTGTTTAATAATTTAACTTTTGATTTGATTGTAATTGCCCTAATTAATTACTGTCGCATGCATATCCGGCTCGAAGGACCATATTTTATGTTAATAACATCAACTAAATGTTAAAAAAATAACAAAATTTATTTTGTTGTTTGAAAGTTTCCTTTCATGGACTTATACACAAGATATAACTAATTTTTCTCAATGGAAATAAAATAATAACACGAAGGTGATATTAAGTTAATTAGTATTAGAACTTTGAACATTACAAGAATAACAAAATACAAATTTTGCAACGTATAATCTGTTTTCACCGACAGGCGGCAGTTGAAACTAGAATCTCTCTCTCTGTCTCGCGCGCTCACTTATTTTGCATAAACACACTACAGTGATGCCAGACTGTGAACGAATTCACGAAATAAATAAAAAATGCAGCGTTGCATTAACAAATAGTTAGGCAAAAATGTCAATTATTACAATTTTATTGCTTCGTGACGTTTCATGGCTACCTAAAAAATAAAATAATCCAATTTTCCTAGAAACTTGCTTTTATTTCGGAAACCTTTCCATTTAGGGATAGGGACACCATCAATTTGTAGGATTATTCTTATTAGCAATGTATAGCATGTATCTGTAAGAGTGTAGTCTTAATTGTCTTGATACAGTTTTTAATGATAATATTGACTTAGTTAATAAATGTAGTTCATGCACTGCTTCGACATAAAGTAGAATTTCAATATCATGTAGAAATTTGTGTTTATGCCACGTGTTTTACATTCGTATCCATTATTTTTATTCTTACGGGGTAGATATTGCTTGGCAAACGAATCTGTGACAACGAAAGGAATGCGGACAAAAAAATCCTATATTGCCAAATTAAACTACAAAATATCACTAGTTCTCGAAAAGAAGTAGTATTAACTTGAAAATCGATTTTTTACAATTACAAATAATAATAATGAAAAAAAACTCAGCATTTTTAAGTGATTGTTTAATTTTCATTTAATAACTAAAATTTTTACCACTGAATATTAAAATAGGGAAAAGAAATTACGATCTTCTGTAAAATCGGCAATACAACGCGAAATAGGTGGTTAGACGCCGCTTGAATGATCCTAATTGGTGCGTAGACCCTCGCACGTTTTGTTGCCATGCAGGTGTTCAAGTCGCAATTGGTGGAAACTGAGTTCTTCCCCGCAATTGTGCCGCCCCTCGTAGTAATATTGAATCAGCCAGTGGCAGAGTGGTGTTATTATTTATACTCTTGTTGTCGTGTATGTTACTTTAGTGTTTTAGGTTCAAAATAATTTTTTTTTGTTCTTGTAGAAATATAAGCTTACACATTGTTTGTTGTTTATTGAGGCATCAATCAAAACTGGAAATTTTTATTGAATCTACTTAGAATTTCGGTATTTTAAAGATTAACAACATAATCGTGACAGAAGTTAACACTATACCAAAATTACAGAGTGTCCAAAAATCCTCGGAACAATAAATTTTTCAATACCGTTCTCGATTTTTGATATTTCTAAAACTAAAACTATTAAGTCTCGTATATCATTTAAAAGGAACAAAAATATGCAATTTAAATGGCTAAAAAAATCAGGGTAGTTGGATTTAAAAAAACATTTCTTAGAACATATGTGCGAGTTAAATCCAATAGAGTTAACTTCCGCAAAACTTAAATTAAATATGTAAGAACCCGCAATACAACCGGAAATTTCAACCTAACTACATTAAAAGACGTTTTTAATATCCAGTAATGATTGGAATAGTTTTTGCCGACATGTTAAGGAGTTGGAAGAATTTTGGAGGAAATTGAGCACATTATAATAACTTTAGGACAAGATGACGACAGCGAGAGTGATGATAATGATGATGCTCAGGTTGACGAAATCTAACAGATTGCCACCTTCTATAAAGTAATACTAATTATGATCGTTATATTTAATCGAAATATTTAAAACAGTTAATTATAGTTTCTAAACGTGACTTAAAGCAACAGAAAATCCATTAAGATTAATTATTTTCGATAATTTGTATTAGATTTTTTTTGTTTAAATCAAGCAAGATGACCAAAGAATTTAATTTATTTCGTTAAGTTGTTTTAGAATGTTTTTGTTTTTTATAAGAACGGTTTATTTTCATTTTTGGTATGCAAACTTTAGTACATATTTGAAATAAAATAAATAATTAAATAAATAAATAAAATACTTCGTGGGGGCTTAATAGCAGTAGGTGCTTTTACCAAACACGTGCAGAACTTTTCGTTAATTTCAATTTTTTAGTAACACATAAATGTTTATTAATTATTACTGAACTTTTTCAACGCACGCCGCTGGAAATTTTATGAATGGAATCAGCCATGTATTATTACCGACGCGGCGCTGTTGCAGATCAATTTGCCAAACAATACATTAAGGGCTATCTTTGTTACAGATGGGCATGGCTAGGCTTCAATGCCTAGCATCACTATTTAATTTATATCGAGGAGAAGATATGAGACATATTGAAGATGATAGACAAAGACTTCGCCCGTCGACAGTTTTAGGTATGCCAGAAAAATCAAGTAAGTTTTTTTCTATATGACTAATATGTTATATAGAGTGGATAGTATGATTGAATAAAGGTCCTTAGTATCATTCGAAATTTTGTTATAATTCTATGCAATACACAGTTAAAGGCTACTGTTTTTATCGATATTTTGATGAAGATATTTCCCATTTCTCTTGTAGGTTAAACGCAGTAGATATTTGCTAGACATTATCTGGCAATCTAGTAAACTAGTAAAAACTTTTGATTATGACTCTCTGTTAACTACTGTTTGTATTTATGTAAATATAGTTAAACGTTAATAAAGAAATGACAAAGTAAGTATTCTTGACAAAACTTAATGACATGAACTGGTATTTCTTAATAATAATAAAATATGAATGTACAGGGTATTTGATCGACCCTAACACCTCCCACTTTTAGGAAAGATCGTCTCGTAAACAGATAATCTGTTTGGCTGTCGTCTAGTTCGTTGAGGCCGTTCGCTGAAGACGTTGATGGTTCTATCGAGTTGCATGACGAAGTTGAAGGAATGGCTGCTTCTTTGATTTGATCGTTACTGGATTCGCATCTGAAGCTACAATTATTGGAAGCTTGGCATTATATGGAGTGAGCAAAAGATCGGATGTTAAAATCTTCTTAAGATTTTTGAATGATTCCTGGCATTCTTTTGTCCAATTCCATTTCACATCTTTCTTGAGTAAGATGTCCAGTGGTCCACGAAAATTTTTCATGCTGTTAACAAACTTACCGTAATAGTTAATTGCTCCCAAAAAATATCTAAGTGTTGTCTGATCTTTTGGAGGAGACATCTTTTCAATCACACTGATACGGGAAGGATCTGGTCTGATACCATTTTGATCTATTACGTGACCTAGGTAAGTGATTTTGGGCATTGAAAAATTACATTTTTCTAATCTCAGTCGTAAACCACTTTCTTGAATACGTTGTAGAACTTTAAAAAGATTTTGATTGTGTTCTTTTATTGTTCGTCCGGATACCACAATGTCGTCCAAATATGGTGCCACCATATCAATAGCGACTAACAGGGTGTCCATTATTTTCTGGAATACTCTCGGTGCTGTTTTTAATCCGAAAGAAAGTTTGTTGTATTGATACAAACCTTTGTGTGTATTAATGGTAAGTAACTTTTTTGATTGATCATCAACCTCTATCTGATGATATGCTTCAGATAGATCTAGGTTGCTGAAGATAACGCCATTTGAAATTTTCGTAAAAATATCTTCTGGAAGTGGTAAAGGATAACAATTTGATTCCAAAGCCTGGTTGAGACCTGTTGAATAGTCAGCGCAAATTCTTAGTTTTCCATTTGGCTTCTTGACAACGACGATGGGTGCTGCCCAATCAGAAAAGTCAATAGGTGTAATGACTCCTATGTCTTCTAGTCGCTTTAATTCGTTTTCAACTAATTCTAGATAGTTGTAAGCGATCTGACGTTTTGGTCGAAAACCTGGTTTTGAATTTGAATTTTAAGAACAATTCTACTTTGGTTTTGTTATAGTGACCTAAATTATCTTTAAAAACTTCCAGATATTTTTCTTTTAACATATCTAGTGCTAAAATTTCTGATGTTTCTTCTGAACTGATTGTGTTACAAATACTATTTATTGGAATATCCCACAGGCCAAATGTCTCAATCCAATCAATTACAAGAAGATTTAAACCCTTGGTTGATGAAACGAAGCAACTCATTTCTGATGATTTTTGGTTTAAACATACCTGGCATTGGATTTTTCAAAGTAATGCTACCTTTTGCTTTGAAGCGCTGTATGCAATTTGGTCTGTTTGAATGATGACAGGTTTTCCAATTTTAAATCAAGATTTTTCATTCATGATAGTGATATCTGATGCTGAATCAAACTGTAACGTAATTTGTTGCTGATTTATTTCCAAATCAATGTATTTTCTGGCTGAAAATGTGATTTGATCAACAAAAATTGTGAATTTATTGTTCTTGAAATTTTTCTTTGTCTGACTGTTGTATGGTTTTTATAATTGATTGAAACAGGAACAGTAACCTTCTTTATGACCGGTTTTACCACAATCTTTACACTTGTGTTTTGAAAAGTTACAAAATTTCATGAAATTCATACCTCCACATTGCCAACACGGAGTGTTCGGTTTTTTACATCATTGCCTGACGGATGATTTGTTTGCAAAACCTTATGAACCTGTGGTGTTGTGTTTTTCTCCTGTACAAGTGCAATGTCACTTTTCAAACTAGCTATTTTGTGGCATTCGTCATCTAGGTCTTCTAATGAAATGTCGTCCCGTTCTTATTTGTCAATTTTAGATAGCAAACGTGTTGCAATATCAGTGTATTCCATTGATTTTAAACCTATCATAAACATGAGGCATTTAAATTGATTCTCGTTCAGCTTTTTGAATTCAAAAGCTTCACATTGTTTGTTTACAATGCCAGCATAGGTAGAAAAATCATCAAGTTCATTTTTACTAAGCTGAAGACACATATCTTATGCTAAAGAGTGAAGACTGTTTGCCGAACAATTTCTTTAAAATGCTTATTGTGTTTGAAAATTTTATGTCACGTGGATGTTTCGGTAGAATAAAATTGCAATATTTTTCATGAGCGTACTTAAATTTCGAAGCAGTAATCTAACTCTAGCTGAATCATCTAATTCTGAACCATCTATTAAAAATAAATCTTCGTACCTTGTATACCACGACTCAAAGCTAATATGATTCTCTGGATCTGGCACAAATTCCGTTAGATTTCTTGTAAGTGATTCAAGAATTAGTTCGATATTTTCATTTCTTCCATCACCAACTCGTTGATTTGACATATGTAATGAAAGCATCTCTAAAATTCGGTTTTATTGCTCGAACACTTTTGATAATGCTTCAGCATCCATAATTCTCGTCGCCACTGTTAACTACTGTTTGCATTTATGTAAATGTAGTTAAACGTTAATAAAGAAATGACAAAGTAAGTATTCTTGACAAAACTTAATGACATGAACTGGTATTTCTTAATAATAATAAAATATGAATGTACAGGGTATTTGATCGACCCTAACACTTTCATTTCCATATTCTCGCTCAACCTTATTATTATTTAGAATAGTCATTAAATCTGTGACTTAATGACAAATATCTTTTAAAATGGCTTATATGAACAAACATACTTTGTGGCAGTCGATTTGTAATTGAATGCAATTTCTAAGTAGAAAAATTGTAAAAGTGGAAAAAGTAGGCTAACTTGAAAATGTCGTAATAAAATACAACGCAAACATTTTGGGGTAGGGTGTATTACTTTATTTATAGTTTTAAATATTATTTAAACTATTAATATATACTAACGAGTGATCTTCGCGTCTTTGTCTAAAATCGGGAAAAAAAGGGCAAAAGTGAGAGTAAAGGATCTGCGATTGCACCGCAATACATATGGAAACTTTATTTTTTCCTCATGGGATTAGGGTACTTTATAAAGCTGATTGCATACGCATAAGTTTTTACACGTCTACAAAAACGAAATTAGAGAGTGAGTGAGAGGTGAATAACTTTTTCTACGAGGTAAATAAAGAAAACAACAGTACAAAACTGCAAAAATGCTACTTCTAGATCAATAAATTTACATTTTTGCAACATCCACACATACAATAAAAGCATTTTGATTTATACTAGGAACTGTTCTAAACACGGGAGTGCACTTTTACGGTATGGTCCGGCCCTTTATTAGATTTTTAATTGTAAACTAAAAATGTTGAAAAATCTTCGAGACGTTGTGCATCCATCCATCTGACTTAGGTTATTGAAAAATATATGATCACATCCATCCATCTGACAGCTATCACTTTAGGTTATTAACACTTTTTCAGTAAAATTACTTCAAACACACAATGCCAACTTCTAAATTTACTACAACTATTTTTAATAAACATTTTATAACAATACAATTTACAACATGTTGATAGGAATTGATCTTAAACATGAAAATAATGCCGAAAACTGTTAGGCTATTAATGTAAACAAAGAAACTATTTGACACAAGCAATTTGTCTGTGGGGTTAGAAAAAACATCTTACCAAAACCAAATTATGACGTGAAACTAGAGGTGCAACTATATTGGAATTTGTCGATTTATTTTGAAAGCCATTTTGATGACTATATTGTAACGAATAAGAAAAGAGATTAGTATATATATGTCACAAATAAAATGAGATTGTATCAAAATATGTATTTTATAGGAACGGTGCCTTCACCTAGTCCCAATTTGAGAGTTAGAAAATAAGGGTAGAGCCTCCCTTATGTCTTTTAGTATTTGAAGATTCAGGTAAGCGTGCTCTACTGAGTTAAATCTTTATATAGAGTTTAAAGAAGGGTTTGAGTTTTATTAAGTTACTGCTTGGCTTGTTTAGCTACTCGAGAATCGCCCACTTACATCACGCTCACGAAAGAGGATTTTATTGATTCTCCCTCGTAAACGAGTGACGGTCTGTATTTGAGCGGCGTCTCTCAGTTAATAGTTATTTGATTAAATTAAAAGAAAACTATTTAAAAATAAAAGGAAACTCAAATATATTTTACTAACTATTATTTATTAAATCAACTATTTAAAATATAAGAAAATCAAGTCAATAAAAAAAGGACAAGTTTCAAAATAAATTCATCAAAATTACAATATATAAAAATTGGTACTTACATTTCAAACATCATCCTCGACACAGCTGATCTTTTTAGTTTAAATTTCTTTTTCAGAATTATAATAATTATGCTAGTACTATAAACTCGCGTTGCCAAACCGTAAAACTTTAAGACACTACTCAAGAACCCCAAAAAGAGAGTTTTGTGGTTAGAGAACCTGGCGCAGCATTCGGACACATATCTGCTCCAACGCGGGGAGACTTCATGGTCCGAGCCGCCAAGTCTCCAACCACTCTCTTCAATCTTTACTACACCGAAGTGGAAATCAAAATCCTCCGTAACTTCCTGTTATACCTTTACTATTTTCCACTCTTACGAATATAGACCAATCAAATTGTCTATTCGTCGTACCGCTTGTTTGAAAAAATGTCCGTCAGCTAATTTTGTCTAGTAGATACAATACCGATGCTAAAGTCATGAACTTGTATAAACTTTTAAAAATTATTAATCAGCGTAAAATAGCTAGTTCGACCGGATGCAATATTTTTATTACAATATACCGGGTGTGACATCCCCGGACTCACGAAAAAATTGCCTCCATTTGTGCCTTTGCTGAGACGCTAATGGTGCCGAAGTGCAAATAAATAAAAAAAAATAAAAAAAAATATTTGTAAACATCAACTGTGCCGCATACAATAGTATATCTTATATATATATACAAATGAGGTATTTAAAATAATAAATAGCCTAAAATCAGGTAAGTTTCCAGGACATGATGATTTAACTGCGGAAACACTAAAAATTATTGCTCCCTATATAACAGAACCATTGTGTTTTATAGTAAATAAAATTTTGGAAACCGGAGAGTTTCCAAAAATATTAAAAATCGGAATTATTAAGCCTTTATACAAAAGCGGAGACCATAAAATGATTTCGAACTATAGGCCTTTATCACTGATTTCAAATGTAGCCAAGATTATTGAAAAAATTATTAAATTAAGAATAAACTCGTACATTAATAAATATAATCTATTATCCGAAAAACAGTTTGGTTTTCGAGAGGGAATATCAACAAATGACGCTATTCGCGGACGACACCGTAATCCAGTTTACAGGAAATGACTGGGACAGTCTCAAAGACACTGCTGAAAAAGAAATAGAAACTCTAAAACGTTGGTTCGATGAAATGAAGCTCACCATAAATTTTACAAAAACCAAATTCATATCTTTCAGTTGCAATAAAATAAAATCAGCACCTTTTAACCAACTCGTTATCAAATCACAACATAATAATTTTAACATAGCATCCACAGACTCCATAAAATATTTAGGTATCGAAATAGACAAACACTTAAAATGGAATATACATATACAGACATTAATTAGGAAATTACGGGGCATATTATTTAAATTTAGAATACTAAAAGGTATAGGACAAAAACATTTGAAAATTATGTATTATGCTTTAGTTGAATCTATTCTTCAGTATGGAATAGTTGGGTGGGGAGCAGCGTATCGGGCACATATCAAACCATTAGAAATAATTCAGAAAGGGTTTATTAGAATTAATTTGGGAAAAAATCGTTTTTACTCGTCTGAAAACTTATATAGGGAGTCCAAGTTATTCGACATAAGACAAATGTTTTGTTACCGCATCTTAGTAATGCAGTACGAAAACAAACATCAACTGCAACATATACAATACTATTATGAAACTAGAAGCAAAGCAAAAGGAAAAATAAGATCTAAAACGGCATCGAAAACAATTGGACAAAAATCGTACTCTTACTTGGCGCCGCGACTTTTTAATACTCTCCCTGAATATATGAAAAATATAAATAGTAAAACTATGTTTAGTAGGCATGTCGGGAGGTGGTTTCTTTCGGTTCCGAGAAAATATTATTACGATCTTGTCGACTGATATGTACAATAAATAAAGTTTGTGCGCTCTTAATATTTTTGGAATTTTGATTTGTTTCTTGTGTGTTCTGCTTTTCTCATATACTAATTTTGGTGGGGGACTGATTATGCATTTGTTTTTAGTTTTGGTGTTATTTTTAATATCTCAACATATATGTTATTATTAATTTCAATGAAATTATTATGAGACTACTACTCTGTGTCTAATTCAAGATAACTTTATATTAAACATGAATATTACACCGCACACAAATCATTAAGTTGATTTCCGTGGTTGGATCTTTGTGTTTTTTTGACCAATAATAACTGCAATTGAAAAAGAAAATGTATTTTCTTATATAATTATTTATGTAGTTGTGTATCACATTGTATTATGATTTGTACATGTTGGCTAAATAAACATTATTATTATTATTATTATATATATAAATTAAAATATCTTTCAAAAGTGTATAAAGTTGTAAAGAGAAAAAAAAATATATTAGTTAAAATAAATTATTACTGCATGTCTTTACAAAAATTTTTAAATATAAAATACAATGTTTGCCATGGTTTCCTATTGTTGAACTTTGTTATGCATTTGTTCATTGTAGCTGGAAATTCTGCCATCATACCACTGGTACTTGCGGGGAGGGAGTTTGCCATCGTTGAGTTGGAAGTTGCTGACATCTCCAATTATTAATTATAATAATTATTGATTTTTTTTGAGACTTGTTCTTTTTCTATTCAATTGATTTTCATATTCTTCAAAGTCTATTTTTTTTGTGACATGGTGGAGACGCTAAAACCACTACATTTTATGACGGTTTGTTGGACGTGAAGTTTCTCAGTCTGGTAGTTTTTATTTATTAATTTTTTGGAAAAAGGACATGTTGTGTAATTATAAGATTTGTTTAATTTTTTTTTTAATTAGTTATTAAGTTTTAATTTACAAAGTGTTTTCTGATATTTACCTGTGTGGTTTAAAATTGAATTTGTACTAAGGTATTATTATTTTTTATTTACTTTGCTAGTATGGACTTTTTTTATCTTTCATGCGAGGTGATTCAATATTTTGAGATTTTAAAAGAAAATATATATATATATATTTTTTTTACATTGCGATATTTAATGATGTTGACGACCCGAGCATAGCCTCAAATTAACCAATAAAGTATATAATTATTATGACATGAGAAATGAAGGACTATAGGTATTTATAAATTGCGATGAGAGGTAGTTTAAAATATTTAAGAATATAGACAGCGGAATTGTAGGAACGCGCGATGTCGCGATAAATAAGCTTAGTTAGCTGTAACATTGTTTACAAAATGTAGGTCAGGATCTATAAGTCAAGTAACTATAAGGTCAAGGACAATAATTGTAGACATCCAGAACACTCAAATTTCAACCAACCACGGGGAACGAAAATCTCGTATAATGATGTTCCTCCTTCAGTCGAGCTGAATAGATGCAAGTGAAAAACAAACGATTAGGTGTAGACACTACACACCTAAACGATTCGATACAAATTTATCAACCTATGAGCTGCAATAAAGAGGAAGCCTATGGTCAAGCATAACGAGTAAGCAGAACCATCCAATTTGGCGCCTTAAAACAACAATTCGAGATGTCAGCAACTTCCAACCCAACGATGGCAAACTCCCTCCTCGCAAGTACCAGTGATATGATGGCAGAATTTCCAGCTACAACGAACAAAAGCATAAGATGGTCAAAGGACAACCAACTCCAGGGCAAACATTGTATTTTATATTTAACAATTTTTGTAAAGACATGCAAAAACAGTAATAATTTATTTTAACTAATATACTTTTTTTTTCTTTTTACAACTTTTTACAACTTTATACACTTTTGAAAGATATTTTGTTTATATATATATATAAGATCCGGGGATGTCACACCCGGTATATTGTAATAAGAATATTGTATCCGGTCGAACTAGCTATTTTACGCTGATTAATAATTTTTAAAAGTTCATCAAAGTTTATACAAGTTCATGACTTTAGCATCGGTATTGTATCTACTAGACAAAATTAGCTGACGGACATTTTTTCAAACAAGCGGTACGACGAATAGACAATTTGATTGGTCTATATTCGTAAGAGTGGAAAATAGTAAAGTTATAAGTATTATTGTAACAGGAAGTTACAGGGGATTTTGATTCGCACTTCGGTGTAGTAAAGATTGAAGAGAGTGGTTGGAGATTTGGCAGCTCGGACCATGAAGTCTCCCCGCGTTGGAGCACATATGTGTCCGAATGCTCCGCCAGGGTCTCTAACCACAAAACTCTCGGTTTATTTTTGGGGTCTTCTCTCCAAACTTCGGTGAAGTAAACTTCGAGTCCTAGAAGCGCTAATTCCCCCCGTTGGGTATAGTGTCTTAAGATTTATAGTTTATTTTAACGCGAATTAATATTATTAGTAGCTATATTAAATATTTATAATTTTAACAATTTTATTAACGCGAACGAAGTATCAGCTGTGTCGCCAAAAAACTTGTCCTTTTTTATTAAATTGATTTTTGTACATTTTTCTAATTAATTAAATAAATAATAGTTAGTAATATTCATCTGACTTTCCTTTTATTTTTAATATAGTTTCTTTCAATTTAATCAAATAACTATTAACTGAGAGACGCCGCTCAAATACAGACCGTCACTCGTTTACGAGGGAGAATCAATAAGATCCTCTTTCGTGAGCGTGATGTAAGTGGGCGATTCTCGAGTAGCTAAACAAGCCAAGCGAGTAACTAAATTAATTAACATAACTTAATAAAACTCAAACCCTTCTTTAAACTCTATATAAAGATTTAACTCAGTAGAGCATGCTTACCTGAGTCTTCAAATAGTAAAAGACGTAAGGGAGGCTCTACCCTTAATTTCTAACTCTCAAATTGGGACTAGGTGAAGGCACCGTTCCTATTAAATCCATATTCTTATACTAATAGCATTTTTTATTTGTGACAATAT
Organism: Apoderus coryli; assembly: GCA_911728435.2. NCBI lineage: Eukaryota > Metazoa > Arthropoda > Insecta > Coleoptera > Attelabidae > Apoderus > Apoderus coryli. The sequence goes on along the minus strand of OU452206.1, from coordinate 730,196 downwards.
TCTTAGAAAAGCATATAGGACAAGCAATTTCGTATATTTATTATGTATTTAGTCACAATCATATCAAAGAATAAAGTAAATTGCATTAAACAAGTATTAATCTTTAAATCTCGTTTCACAACAACGAGGAGTAGCAATTTTCACTCACCTGTTTTAAACGCAAGTTTCTTTTACACAACAACAAAAGTGTGTGAGGTTAGAGTCGAACAATGTGTCCCAAAATATTTAACAGCTGATCTGAGTTGTAACATATGTATAGGATGACGTGACAAATTAATCTAACATACTTACATATAGTTTTAGTCTTTTGATACCAAATCAGTTCTTTCATTACTGTTTTTGTTACAAAAATTCTAAGGAGTTGGTATATTAAAAACTTTCAATGAAACTAAATATCGATATGTGATTTGCTACCTATATTAAATAAGGAGCCACATACCTATAATAGGTATCCATATAAATAGAAGTAAGGAATAAGGAACTACCTATAGTAAAATTAATTTGCTACTTATTTATCTTATACCTAGAAAATCACGTACCTATAACTACGCCTACTTCGATCACAGATCCCTGCTTCGTGAACATCTGAAGTTCTAAGAAATAAAATGTTTTAGCTTAGTATTTCAGTGAGTGGTACCATTCTAATTTAGTAGCTATATTTACAAACTATAGTTTGTAAATATCTTATCTATCGATAAGCCAGGAAGTTAATTTTAATAAGATCGCATTGCTACAGTTTGTGGATCACATAGGTCCTTACTTGATCAACATCTGATGCTCTAAATATTCAATATCTACTTACCTACTAGGTTTGCTTGGAGAGGATTCGGCTACAGTTGAATCTGAGCTGAAAATAAATATAAATACAATAGTAAATACCACAGATCTAGAAAGATGTGTGGTAAATATGGTTTATTACAATATTATTGAACAATATACCTTTATATAGACACATTTTATTAAGCATATATATAATTACCTGTACGACAGAGGCTCATTAAAAGTAAATAATAATTGAGGTTCAGCGTCTGGTCGAATTTGCTTTCGACCAGTAATCTCAGTTATCTTACTGTCGCTCACATCAACATGGTTTGAGCATATTTGTGCATACTTGGGGCCATACTGATTTTCCAGACCCAAAAGCTGTAGCCACCTTTCGCGTCTTTCCGAATTTACTGGAAACCTACAAATGAAATTATTTAATTCTTTTGGAACCTACCTATTCAGTATTAATATATTTAGTTATCTAACGAAGTGCTATCTTAGTTTATAATTAAACCTTGATTTACATACTATAAGGTGAACCTAGCATCTCTATAACATCACAAAAATCAACAATTAGATTAGGTATTTATTTACAGCAATTTATTTTTAATTTGTAGAGCAAGCAAACTACACCACTGATAAACAGTAACAAGTCGTTACCTTACTTACCTCCGAAATATCAAATTTGGGTTGGAATTTTCATTATTTTTACAAACTATACACTGACGCACCATTGTTAATTGTTTTTTTATAGTTTTTGCACAAAAAACACTCAAAATTCCTCAAAATCACCAACCAAAAGCAAATAAAAACAAGCGCAAAGAATATTTGGCAACAGAGCTCAAACTACCGGCTGATTACAAGAATGAATGAGATCGTGAATTCTTCGCGTACTATTCAGTTGCTCTGCTTTAAAGAGTTGCCACGTGTATCTCATAAATAAATTATGATTTGGTGAAATATGTCTTGACTATGTTAAAATTCATAAAAAAGTAACTAAAAAATATCTTGGGTATATCGTTTTATTATACACAAAAATTAGTACCATCACCTAAGTTATATTTTGCTTTAAAACGGTAAAAAATGCCGTATCAAAATAGTGTATTTTAAAACAATGCGGGAATGACAGCGGAAGTTTGGCATTGTCGATATCTGCAAATAATGATGTTTGATCGCTTGGAAATGTAAACAGTTTTATCTCCCCCTTTTCTAGATCTGTGGGTACAACTAATAATGTTTCCAAAAGAAAATGTAAACAAGGTTTAAGATAGTTTTCGAATGTTAGTTTGAACTTGTCATAAATAGATAGAATTTGAAATAAATAGTTTTGAACAGTCATATATTATTATAGGGCTTTATTGATTTATAACATTTCTCCCCGAAAAATTTTAGTTTGAAGTTGTCATAACTAGATAGAATTTTTAATAAAGAGTTTTGAACAGTCAGATAGTACTTTATGTTCTAAATAGTTAATAGTTAGTTCAAATAATATTTAAAACTGTAAATAAAGTAATACACCCTACCAAATACCTAGGTCACGTTTCTTTATAAATCTGACGATTTTACTTAACAAATGTATTAAGTAAAGAAATAAATTAATTTGTAAAATCATATAATAACTGACATGAATTTAACTATAGCTTGTACTCAATGTACCTATGTAACCGTTTATTGGCTACACAGGAAAGTACTTTAAAGATTCGTACAAACATTTTGTTAGACGGGTGCGGTGCAAAATGCGGTGCAAAATGCTTAATAAAATAGAAGATGAGTTCTTCGTATCTGATTCCTCGGCTGATAAATCTAGTAGGTACTAGCAGTTTACCAAAGGTACCTATTTCTCAGTATCAAGTATTAAATACTATTATTCTGAGCAAACTATCATACTGTAACAAATAATGCTGCCGGGATACTGAAGATCAGCGAGACGGAAGGCATATGTTGCGCCCAACGTAGTCCCCAGCAGAAGATCCACGTGCGCTGTACAGACCCAGCATCAATTGACCAGCAAGACCTTATTACGGCTATCAAGCGAATTAAATCAGAAATGAGGATGTTTGCTGAGTCTCTTTCATTTTGCAGTGAAAAAATATCTGATTTTGAGCAACACCTTCTTAAATAAACGACTACATGAAGAAGGTCGACAAAGTATTAACTGAGAATATTAAGCTTAAATCTACTGTCGATGCCTTAACTAGTAAGCTAAATGAACTAGAACAAGCTTCGCTAGTGAAAAACCTTGAAATTCACGGTGTTCCGGAAAAGCCAAATGAAAACTTAATTGATGTGATACAGAAGACTGGAGATGATACTGGATGTAAGGTTACGGATGATATGATTAATTTTGTTCACAGAGTACCAAGTAATAAAAGGTTTTCCACCGGAAGCAAGCCCAAAAATATTTTCCTCGGCTTGACTTCACGAAAAAGTAAAGATGAAATACTTCTGGCGAAACGAAACCAAAACAACAATAGTTGAATTACTATTCCAAACATATCAAATAAGCTATATGTACATTAAGGAGTATCTGACGTTACAGAACAAGCTGCTGCACAAAGAAATTAGAACCTAGGCCAAATTCAAATTTATCTGGATAAAAAATGGTAATATATTTGCTAGGAACTTCAGCAATACTCCATGTAGAGAATTGAGATAATATGAATTATAAACTTTAAGTAATTACGTAATTTAAATAGACCTTAAAATCTAATTAAAATAGGCTACTAGTTTAAATATTTACTAGCAAAAGTGACGGGGCATGTGTTCTAAAACAAGTGACAAATTGTGATATATTTTGTATCACTGACACTTGGTTAAAAAAGGGTGTGTTATTGGAATATGGTACGTACACCCTGTAGAGTAAGTATTTGTTTATATTATATGTTTATAAATATTTAAATAATTGTGATTAGTTGTAAGCAAAATATGTTTTGGACAAAATTTAGGACAAGGGACGATGACCGAAGAACAGAACAGACGATACGAATTAGACGTACTTTAATTAATAAAGAAAATATATGCAAAGGTATAAAAAGGGTATGAAACGAACAATAATTCGAGAAATTAATAAGCACGAATTAAGAAAATCCCTAAACATATTAAATCAAGAACATCAGGTATGAAATTTCAAATCAATGGATATACAATAAAGTTGATGACCTATGGTATGTGCAACGTGTGCATCGACCCAGTGTTTTAATTTATGTGGACTATTATAGGTATATGCGTAATTTGTTTATGTAATCATATTTTATTAAATTTAGTAACAATTTTAAATATTTAAGTAGATATTTTAAATTTAATTTTTGTTATATGAATATAATACATTTTCTTCAAGCAAAATTATATCGCGCAAAACAAGGCGAAAAATCTATTGACGAATTTGGAAAGGAATCGGAAGACTTGTTTGTAAATTTAACAATATCTCAAGCGAATGGTAACGCCGACTCTTATTCTGTTTTAAAACCCATAAATGAAAAGGTTTGCTGATGGTTTGAGAAATCAGAGGCTAAGTACAATAGTGGCATCTAGAAATTTTTTGTTCCTGAAGGATGCAATCAGATCTGCAATAGATGAGGAAACAACTACAATACGAAGTTCTCCGCAAATGTTTAGAGTTGCCGCAACGTGTTCCGCGTGGAAATTTTCGCCCTAGAACCGGTGACTGTAATATTTCACAAAACAATATCCAAAATCGACATTTCTATAATCAAAATAACACCCGTACAACAAATCATAATAATCAGCATTATAATAATAATAAGACGCTGGTCTCAAACTTGCAGAAGATCCCTGCTTGCTACAACGTGGCGGATAATCTAGCAAGCGGGATGCAGAAACAGGTCATCCTCGGATCGTTGCGTTTGCTCAGGGCATATGAATCTGGGCTTCTCACTCATTAACCACAAGGTGTGTGGAGTGGGTGAGAATTGAACGATCGGCCATGCTCCCCTGATACCTGCCGGGGTCGGAGACGGTAGGGATGACGGGGAGCCATCTGTGTCTGCACACTCCAGAATACTTAATTCTATTTCTTTCTGGAGGGTGCAGACATAGGGAGAATTAACACCGCTGGAGACAGGCCGCTTCAGCAAATGGTTTCTTTTACCGTGTGAAAAAATAATAATAATAATAAATTACAGATATTCCATCCGTAATAGGGAATGTGTTCACTCCCCGTTGACTTTTCCCTTTAATGTACATAATTGTGTTGTCTATATATGTATATTATTTTCTCCCTTATTATTGTTATTTGTCAAGAGATATACATTGGTGCCATTCTCTCTTTCTTTAATTCAATAATTTAATACTTAACTAAACTTGATACTTGCAACCCTGAGCCTTCGCCGCCCGCGATGGAAGAAGAAGTAAAGCAAGGTCAAGTGCGCACAGGAAGAATGATGAACACTCGCTCGCTAACCGCACGACAAAAATTAACGATTCGCTCCCAATAAAAATTAAAAAAAATTAAATTAAAAACTCTCGGATTACAATTACGGTTAAAAGTTTACATAAACGAAACTGGTGATCTCCTCTGCCTACGTGCCAGAGCCCTTTGACCACACGGAGTACAAGAAGACGCGGCATTCAAGGTAAGGGGTGATTATATCAAGTTCTTTCTCAATATAATTATTTTAATTTAAATAATCTCTCTCGCTCTCAATCATTGGTCCTTCAAACCGGATACCTAATCTTGTATTAGGGTAATTGATTATTAGTATTTTATTACTATTTCTCTATTGCATAAATGTATATTTCTTGATAATTTATAAAATTTAAATTATTCATCCTTTTCTCTCACATTATATCCCATCTCTCTCTAAATTGCTAGAAACGAACAAACTAATACAAATTTTAGTTGGACACACAAAAAATTATCTTTTCACTTTTCATACCTATTTGCTCGACCGCTGTAGGTATTTGTCTCCTTTTGTTTATTTACTATTTTTTTTGAAATTTGTTTTGAGTTGAACAGGTCATTACTCGGAATACCCCTCGGAATCCCCCTTGGAATTCCCATAGACTTACATTCCATTGGTACAGGGTCGTTCATATTGGTTGTGATTTGATCCTCATTAATTGATTTTTTCCCCTCAAATATGAGTGCTTCAACAGCAAATAAAATTAAACAACATATCGCCTTACGTGACTCAGATGTTAGGGAGTTAAGCGAAATTAAAGTACGCGCAGAAGGTGCTAGAGTTAATGAGGCCGAACGCTCAGTTTTTAAAGTGCTTTTTAAACGAGTTGCTCAAATTCACGATGATTTTGTGAAAAACCACGTTTCGTTAATTGCGTTAATTGCTACAGTGGATAACCCGGATTTTGATGCCCCTAATTATGTTAGAACACAGTTTATGGTAGATTGTGCCATAGTGGAATGAATTTATATCGAACTTTTTGATCGTCCTGCTCCCGAAAATAGGGTTGAAGATAATACAGGTTCTCGTAACATAAAGCTACCTAAAATTGAAATTCCTAAATTTTCAGGTGATTATAAAGAATACAGGAAATTTATTGATATTTTTAATTCTTTGGTTCATAATAACGCTTCACTTTCGAATATTGAAAAATTTAATCACTTAATAAATTCTTTAAGAGGTCCTCCGTTGGCTTTGGTGCAGTGTACTCCGATGTCCGATACAAATTATCCCATTGCTTATGATTCCTTAGTTAAAAGATATCAGAGTAAACGTTTGAGTGCTACTGCATACTTTCAAGAGATAGACAATACCCAGAAATTGCCAGTAAATCCCGGTGCTGGCAAACTACGTCATTTGGTGGATGTTTTTGTGGAAAATGTCGCAGCGCTTGCAAGTCTGGAGTTTCCAGTAGAACAGTGGGATTTTATACTCTTTTATATGTTGCAAAAAAGATTAGACGTTGATACGCTCACGCATTTCGCAATGGAACATTCTGATAATTTGGATAGTATTCCCTCGTTTAATACCTTAGTTGAATTTATTTTAAAACATTGTAATGCTTTGGATTCAGTGGAGGCATCGACAAATCAGAAACAAAATAAAAGTGAAGTTTCTAAGTTTCCGAATAGTTTTGCGAATAAGCCTTTTAAGTCGGGTCGTGCCGCATCTAGCTCATTTTTCACCAATTCAAATAATCTCTTGTGCATAACTTGTAAAGGTAATCATAAAATCTATGAATGTAATGTCTTTCAAAATAAATCCCCACGCGATAGATATAATGTAATAAAAGAAGCCAGATGGTGTACGAATTGTTTAGGAACCAAACATACGAGTCAAAATTGCCGATCTAAGGAAAATTGTCGGTATTGTAAGTTACGTCATCACTCTCTTTTACATTTTTCTGATCAGCCTAGAAACAATGATGCTAATAATAGCACACAGACCGATACAAGTAATTCTCTTACGGGAACTCCCGAGAATACAGCTCAAACTAGCGCAAATTCTTTTTACATTGCCCCTCGAACCTCCATGGTTGCTCATAATGTTAATAATGTTTTACTCTCTACTGCGCTGGTGGATATCGCCGATTCACATGGAAATTTCCATAAATGCCGCTTAGTATTGGACTGCGGTTCTCAAGTTAATTTCATCACGCAAAAATGTGCACAACGCTTAGGTTTGCCATTAGTTAAATATTCACTCGCTATTAATGGCGTCGGTCCGATAACGTCTACCGCTTCTCGAGGTTGCGTAACATGTTTAATAAAACCTTCAAACAAGTCGAAACCTATGTTTACTTTCGATGCACACGTTCTGCAAAATATTTGTTCCGATTTGCCCTCCGTTCAAAGTTGTAAAAAATTTGCGTCTCGCCTGGCTTCGTTAAATTTAGCAGATCCAACTTTTGACGTGCCCAGTACCATAGATTTATTAATCGGTGCTGAACTTTTTTCTGACATTTTACTAGACGGTAAATTATCATATGGCCCATCACAACCGCACGCATTGAACACGGTTTTCGGGTGGATAATTATGGGAAAAACTCGCGCAGAACCATCTGTTGGAATTCCATATTCTCTCTTTTCATACATTAGCTTTACTTCTGAAGCGTCCTGTATATTTTGAGTGACGTTAGTAAATTAATATAATATTACAATATTATTCTTCTTCTTTCACGGTTGGCCGTTGAGTTTGATTTGGAGGTATCAATGTATGTATGTATCTCAACCCCCTCTTTGCGATTATTGCAGCCTGATCTGAACTCGCCTCAAGCGAAGGTCACAGGTCGTATTACGCAGTCGTCTTGTCGTCTTCTTATTGTACTGTTGTGTTCTAGTTCACCACACAAATAGAAAGTGGTAATTCCCCTAATTCTAACGTCTAACAGATTGGCGTGTTTTTTATAATAATTACAGTTCGCAATAAATGCATTATTAATGAATAATATTCTTTCTTTCTTATCGTATTCAATTCACGTAGTGAAGTGGGTAAAGTTCTCAAAATACGTGTAATTTAAATTACGTATAAATTCTGTTTAAATGTACTTACCTATTATAAAACAATGTTTATTAGTTATGAGTTAGTTAACACAAAAATTGATGTAGTGAAGTGAATAAATAGTGGAACGTTCAATAGTTAATTAAATTCTTTGTCTTTTATTAAAGTAAACTAATTACAAAATCCTTTATACAGTCAGTCTCTCCATTTTGGTCCTTCGAGCCGGATTTAAATGAGCTAAAGTAAAGTAAATAAAAAAAGCCTGTGGACTTCTAATATTAAAAAATTGTATAGTGTTAAGCATTGTATATAAAACAAAGTAAAGCTTTGGACATGGACGAACTACAAAATTGGTGAGATAAAACCTTTTTACCGCTATTACATTCTTCAATTTGAGCTTGGACATTTTCTATTTCATTAATTAATTAATAATATTAATTAATATCAAAGTGATAAGAACACTTTTGTATATATTTTATTTATAATGGAGGAGTTTAAGAAAGCTAGAACTTCGGCTAAACGTTCTATAACTCGTATTGAAACTTGGTTAAGTGTTAGTAAAGATACAGTAGTGGACAAATTTCAATTTGAAACTCGACTAACGAGGCTACACGAACTATTTAAACAATATGAAACTGCTCAAGATGAAATTGAATTTTTAATAACCGATGAAAACCCCGACGATGAGGATAGAAACTCTGTAGAAGAAAGATATTTTAATTTAATTAGTGAATTATCACATTGTATTGAAATATTTAAAATTGACAGGGTTCATAGTTCTTGTTCTGTAAAAAATTCCGAGGCACCTGTGTCTGTGAAATTACCTGACATAAAAATTACACCATTTTCAGGCGAAATAACAGAATTTGAATCTTTTTTTCAGTTGTTTGAGGCATTAATAATTAAAAATAATCATCTTACAGATGTACAAAGATTTGTATACTTAAAAAGTTACTTAAAAGGTGAGCCTTTGCAGCTCATTGATTCATTAAAAATTACAAATGAAAACTTTCACATTGCTTTACATACGTTAAAGACTAGGTTTGAAAATAAATTCGCTATAATAAATTCATATTTATCTGCCATGTTAGAGGCACCTCAATTAACAAAATGTAAACCTTCCTCACTACGTGAATTTATCACAACGATTCAAAAAAATGTTCAATCTCTAAACAATTTAAATTTATCTCATGAAAGTTTATGGAATTTGTTGTTAATTTTCCTATTTCAGAAAAAATTAGATTTTAACACAAAAAAAGCTTTTGAAACTGAGCGGGATCATAACGATATTCCTACGTTGGATATTTTCATAAAATTTCTAGAAAAACGTTGTTTGATTCTGGAAAATATTGAGACAACAAGTCCCAAAGCGCAACGTAAATTAGTTGCAGCTTATTCCTCTAACTCTTTTCAAACTTCTCAGACGTTAAATTGTCCATATTGTTGTAAGTCTGGACATAAAATTTATACTTGTGTTCTATTTAAAAATCTGCTACATGCAGATAAATTAAAATTCGTTAAATCAAAAAATTTATGTATTAACTGTCTTGGGAAACATAACTTAAGTGAATGTACGTCAACGCAAAAATGTAATTCTTGTGGTAAATCTCATAACACGTTAATGCATATTGCAAACAGGGTACCGGAAGATCAACGTTCATCTTCAAACAATAATTCTAATCATTATTCAAATAATAACGGTTCTCAACGTTCTTCCTATAATGGTAACCAAAACACTCGTTCTTCTGAGAACACGCAGAGGAGTCCAACCTCTACAAACACTGGTGGTCCTTCGAGTAATTTTTCTGGAAATAATTTTCAACCGCGCAGCCAACATACCTCAAATCATTCTGCGTTATCAATAAAAAATTCTCACATTTTGCTGTCGACTGCTAAGGTAGTTCTGTTTTCAACCCACGGTGACCCAATATATGCTAAAGTGCTCCTGGATACGGGTAGCCAAAATTCTTTTATTACTCGCAGACTTGTTAATAAACTAAAATTAAATTCGTATAAGACTTCTTTAACTATTTCTGGTATTAGTGGTAGTAGTACTGCTTGTACAAATATGGTAGATATAACCATACATTCCAATTTAAATTATAATAAAAGCTTTAAACTTTCTTGTGCAGTGTTACCTAATATAACTTGTACACTTCCTCAATATCAAATAATGATGGAAAAACTAGATATTCCAAAAAATATCATTTTAGCCGATGAGGAATTTTATAAACCAGCCGATATAGATATTTTAATTGGCATGGATGTTTACTACGACATTATATTGCCAAATTTCACAAAACTAGGCAAAAATCTTCCTGTGTTACAAGACACTCATTTGGGTTGGATTGTAGCAGGTAAAATACCGCAAAATATTACGGTTTCTAATTTAAGTATAACTGATTCGTATGAGAACGGTTCTCAGACATCTACCTCTCTTCTTTCTACGTGTCATCTTGACCAATTATTAAATAAATTTTGGGATATTGAAGACATCTCAAATAAACCAATTCTTTCTAGAAACGACGAATTAGCTGAAAACATATTCAATTCTACTACCAAAATTTTTGAAAATGGTAGGTTTCAAGTGGATCTTCCGTTAAAATCCGAGTTTGAACACCACAAGTTGGGTGATTCTTTTTTAATAGCCAAGAAACGTTTCCTAAGTCTTGAAAATAGATTTCAAAAGGACAAAAAATTATTCCTTGAATACAAAAATGTTATAAATGAGTTTCTTAGTTTAGATCATGCTCATTATGTTCCCTTAACATTAAAAAACAATGATTGTTGTAACAAGTATTTCATTCCGCATTTATGTGTCGTTCGAGAATCTAGTTTAACTACGAAGATGCGCATAGTGTTCGACGCAAGCGCGAAAAGTTCTAGCGGATATTCATTAAATGATATATGCCTTAAGGGTTATCAAGTTCAGCCTGACTTATACGATATCTTATGTCGTTTCCGTATTTATCCATTAGTTCTCACGACAGATATTCAAAAGATGTACAGACAAATCGTCATTAATCCCAATCAAGCATTCTTGCAGAATATTCTATGGCGGGAAGATCAAAAAGAAGATTTTAAGTGTATTCAACTAAATACAGTAGTATATGGCACAAATTGCGCTCCTTTCTTAGCTACTCGCGTTTTACAGGAAATTGCTTCTCAAAACTTACAAAACTTTCCTTTAGCTTCTGAAGCTATTTCACAACAAGTTTACATGGATGATGCGCTCCTAGGAGCTTTTAGTTATGAAGCTCTCTTCGAATTGTACAATCAATTAAATTTTGTCTTAGAAAAGCATGGGTTCAGACTTCATAAGTATTTTTCTAACTCCGAACGTTTTCTGAAAGAAATAAATCAAAATTCTTCTACTGAATATAATATAGATTTCGAGAACAATTCTAATAAAGTTTTAGGTATAAAATGGAACCCTGCTTCTGATATGTTATGCATATCAGTCCGAAGCAATGAATTCTCTGAACCAATAACTAAGAGAAAAATACTTTCTGCTATTTCTATGTGTTACGACCCCCATGGTTACGTTAATCCTGTTATAGTCAACGGAAAGATCTTAATGCAAAAATTATGGATCCAAAAACTTGACTGGGACACAGAAATAAGTGACCCTGCTATTCTACACGACTGGAAAAAGTTTATAACTAATTTACCATTACTAAAACAACAACCAATTTTTATTTTTTAAATAAATCTATTCAGCATATTGAGCTCCATGGCTTTGCTGATGCCAGTTTAGCTGCGTATGGTGGTTGTGTGTACTTTCGCACAACTTATCAAGATGGTACGATTTCATCAACCCTAATTTCCTCTAAATCGAGAATATCCCCAGTTAAAACTATTACTCTTCCAAGGCTTGAGCTTTGTGCTATGCTTTTATTGTCAAAACTCGTTACTAAGCTTTTAGAAATATTCGAAAATAAATTAAACTTTACCTCAATTAACTTGTGGACTGATTCACAAGTTGCCTTGAGTTGGTGTAAGTCTCATCCCAGTAAATGGTCTGTGTTCGTTTCACATCGCGTTTCCCAAATTCAGGAATTAACTGAAAAATTTCATTGGCGATATGTAAAGTCAGCCGAAAACAGCGCTGATATTCTTTCTCGAGGTATTTATGCCCAAGTTATTCTTAATTATAAATTATGGTGGAATGGTCCCACTTTCCTTGAAAATCCTACTTTTGAAATTTCTAAAGTACAGCCTTATATTGCGTTAAGTGAACTTCCGGAGCAAAGGAAAAGTAACCTGTGCACATTTACTAGTACAAAAATTGAACCTTTCTGGGAAATAATTTTCAAAAAATTTTCTTCTTTTTCACGATTGCAACGAGCAATTGCCTTCATGTTCCGATTCATTAATAATATGAGACGGCGGACAAAATCTGGTCCGCTCTCAGTTGATGAACTTAATTTTTCCATGAATTTTATTGTTAAAGAAATTCAAAAAATATACTTCTCTAAAGAAATATCAGAACTCAGTTCTAATAAACAACTGTCAAATAGACAGCTGCAGTCTCTAAAGCCCATTCTAGATACTTCTTCGATGCTAAGGGTAGGTGGACGTTTAGACAACGCAAATATATCCTTTCAGCAAAAACATCCCTTACTTCTGCCAGCACATAATCATTTCACTTCTTTGCTCTTACAGTATGAACATAAAAGGCTGGGTCATGCGGGTGCTCAAACAGTGCTTAGCAATGTTCGTTTGAGATTTTGGCCCCTGAATGGACTCAGAGAAATAAAAAATATAATTCGAAATTGCATTACGTGCTTTCGCCTTAACAATAAAACTTCTCAACAAATAATGGCAAGTTTGCCTTCAGATCGCGTCAATATTTCTAGACCCTTCGAAAGAGTGGGAATAGATTTTGGCGGTCCCTTTCTTGTGAAATCTTCGAGACTTCGAAAAGCTCCATTTATAAAATCCTATATAGCTGTTTTTGTTTGCATGGTCACAAAGGCAGTACATATAGAATTAGTCCTTGGTTTATCTACCGATTCTTTCATCAGTACGTTAAAACGTTTTGTAGCTAGAAGAGGCAATCCTTCTGTTATTTTCAGTGACAATGCAACCAATTTTTCAGGTGCAAACAATTATTTACGAGATCTTTATAGTTTTTTTAAAAATAAAACAAACACTGAAATAATATCTGACTTTCTATCCAAGAATGAAACTACTTGGAAGTTCATCCCTCCTAGATCTCCCCATTGGGGTGGAATTTGGGAATCGGCGATAAAAAGTGCCAAGTACCATATTAAGAGACTTGTAGGAAATTCTAATTTCACATTTGACGAGTTTTATACTATTCTGTGTCAGATTGAGTCGATAATGAACTCGCGACCGTTGAGTCCGATGTCAAACGACCCTACAGACCTAACTTGCCTTACTCCTGGCCATTTTCTTATAGGGTGTGCAATGACAGCATATCCTGAAAAGGACCTTTCTCATATTTCGGAAAATAGACTTTCCGTATTTCAAAAAATGTGTCAAATTCAGCAAGTTTTTTGGAAACGTTGGTCTACGGATTACTTGAATCGACTACAAAACAGACCCAAATGGTGTCAGGATACAAGAAACATATTAAAAGATGACTTAGTTATTCTAAAGGAAGACGATGTTCCACCTTTAAAGTGGGCGTTGGCTCGAGTGATAGAAACATTCCCGGGGAAAGATGGGAGAGTTCGCGTGGTTAAACTCCGAACTGCGACGGGAGACTTCACCCGACCTATAACTAAATTGTCTCTTTTGCCTAATTCACAATAAAAAAAAAAAAATACTCATATATATATATATATATACATGATGTTATTCTTTTTCTTTCATATAATTTTATTCTTTCTTTTCTTATTTTCTTATCTCTTTAGTTGAAGCACAAGGCTTCAACAGGGGGGAGAATGTTGGAATTCCATATTCTCTCTTTTCATACATTAGCTTTACTTCTGAAGCGTCCTGTATATTTTGAGTGACGTTAGTAAATTAATATAATATTACAATATTATTCTTCTTCTTTCACGGTTGGCCGTTGAGTTTGATTTGGAGGTATCAATGTATGTATGTATCTCAACCCCCTCTTTGCGATTATTGCAGCCTGATCTGAACTCGCCTCAAGCGAAGGTCACAGGTCGTATTACGCAGTCGTCTTGTCGTCTTCTTATTGTACTGTTGTGTTCTAGTTCACCACACAAATAGAAAGTGGTAATTCCCCTAATTCTAACGTCTAACAGATTGGCGTGCTTTTTATAATAATTACAGTTCGCAATAAATGCATTATTAATGAATAATATTCTTTCTTTCTTATCGTATTCAATTCACGTAGTGAAGTGGGTAAAGTTCTCAAAATACGTGTAATTTAAATTACGTATAAATTCTGTTTAAATGTACTTACCTATTATAAAACAATGTTTATTAGTTATGAGTTAGTTAACACAAAAATTGATGTAGTGAAGTGAATAAATAGTGGAACGTTCAATAGTTAATTAAATTCTTTGTCTTTTATTAAAGTAAACTAATTACAAAATCCTTTATACAGTCAGTCTCTCCACCATCCAATGTCGCAAATTCATTTTTTTGTTCAACAGATGAAATAAATATAGACGTTACGCTGAAACGTTTTTGGGAAGTAGAGGAGCTGCCTTCAGTAAATAATTTTCTCTCTCCTGATGATACTCTATGCGAGCAGATATACGCAAATAATGTTAAACGTATTAGTTCGGGTCGATATACTGTATCTTTACCCTTCCGGGATGTGGTACCTAATTTTGGTAACATACGCGATGTTGCCGTTCGTAGATTTTTGTCCCTGGAGCGTAAACTTTTGAAAAATGCCGAACTCTATAAGCAATACGGTGATATTATCCAAGAATATTTGGACAATAATCATATGCAGCCTGTAAAATATGATTCATACGATTTTAAATATTTTATGCCTCATCATGCAATTCTTAAATCGTGTAGTACCACTACGTCCTGCCGCATAGTCTTTGATGCTTCGGCAAGAGATCGATGTTTTCCCTCATTAAACGACGCTCTCCTTGTAGGTCCCAAACTACAAAATAATATTAATAATATTTTGATAAATTTTAGATTTCACAAATACGTATTTACCGCTGATATAAAAGCTATGTATAGGCAAATACTCGTAAATCCTGATCATTTGCAGTATCAGAATATTGTATGGAGGTTCTCTCCAAATGAAGATTTAAAGGATTTTCAAATTAATAGGGTTGTTTTTGGCATCTCCAGTTCACCTTTTCTCGCATTACGGACTTTGAAACAGTTGGCACAGGATGAAAGATTGTCTTATCCGGAAGCTGCTAAACTTTTAGAAACAGATGTTTATGTCGACGACATAGTAACCGGTTCGAACAGTATTTCGAGTGCGTTATATCTCCAAAACCAGTTAATTGAGTTGCTAAGTAAGGGCGGATTCGATCTGCGAAAGTTCTCAAGTAATAATGAAAAATTATTGTCACATCTACCCCAGCACTTACTGCATTCAGAATCTCTCTCATTAGATCTTGAACCGGAAGTTACGGTCAAAATACTAGGGCTCAAATGGGACCCAAATCGCGATGTATTTTTATATTTCGTTGAACCTCAAAATAGGGAATGCACTAAACGCATACTTCTCTCGGAACTCGCCCGAATTTATGATCCGTTAGGTTTCTTAACTCCGCTCACTCTCTTTTCTAAAATTATGATTCAACATCTTTGGACTTTAGGTCTAAATTGGGATGAATCTCCTCCTCAGTATATTGTTAGCCGTTGGGAACAATATAAAATAGAATTACCGGAATTAGAAAAACTCTCATTACCCCGCCAATTTATACCCGATAATTATAATTTGTGTGAATTACATGAGTTTTGTGACAGCTCGGAGAAAGGATACGCTGCCGTTGTTTATTTACGTTTCTCTTTAGATAATGATATTGTTAAGTTATTTTTAATTATTGCTAAAGCTAAAGTCACCCCACTTAAAAAATTAACAATTCCTCGGATAGAACTTTGTGCGGCTTATCTTTTATCGGAACTGTTAAGTTATGTGGTCTCGCTTTTTCAAAATAAATTGAATTTTAATATATATGCTTGGTCAGACTCTGCAATAGTGCTCAATTGGATAAAATCTTCTCCTCACCGTTGGCAAACGTTTGTTGGCAACAGAGTCGCAAAAATACAAGAGAATATTTCGCCCACTCGCTGGTTTTATGTTCCAACCGGCTCTAATCCTGCCGATTGCGCATCTCGTGGACTTTTACCCAAGGAATTGGTTAACCATCATTTGTGGTGGGAAGGTCCTGATTTTCTTCATAAAACTTCTGATCATTGGCCCTCTCAAAATTACCCAACTTCTCATGATATTGAAGAAAGGAAATCTTTGGTTTTCAATACTCAAGTTGATTTACATATGTTGGATACGTTATTAAATAACTATTCATCATTTAACAAAATAAAATTTATTCTTAGTTATATTTTACGCTTTATTCATAACATTAAAAGCCCTCACAACAAATTTCGTGGCGTATTATCTCCTTTTGAAATTAAAACCTCTATTCACATCCTTATCAAACACACACAAGATAGTGAATTTTATGATATTATCCAGTCTCTTAAAACAAAAAAGAAAATTCCAAAGACTTTTAGAAAATTATGCCCTTTTTTTGATGAACTAGGTATTCTCAGGGTCGGCGGTAGATTGAATTATGGATCTGAGTTAATTTTCGCACAAAGGCATCCTGCTATTTTACCCCGAAAATGCCGCTTCACAGACCTGATTATTGAACATTATCATAAAAAATATTGTCACACGGGTTCACAAGCCTTACATAACTTGTTGCGCCAGGAGTATTGGATTTTATCTCCCAAAAGAGCAATTAATGCAATCATTAGCAAATGCCTCAAATGTTGGAAATTAAACCCCACACCCTTTCAACCACCTATGGGTAACCTTCCCAGTACTAGGATTTCAGAAATAAAGCCTTTTTCCATAGTGGCTGTCGACTTTTGTGGGCCATGTAAAATTACTATGGCTAAATATCGGGGTGCTAAATCCATAAAGGCATACATATGTTTATTTGTTTGTTTTGCTACCAAATCTCTTCACATTGAATTGGTGTCCGATTTATCGACAGAAGCCTTTCTCGCAGCACTTCGCAGATTTATAGCTCGAAGAGGTCGTTGTTCTCAAATATATAGTGATCATGGCACTAATTTTGTAGGAGCCAAAAATTACTTATCCGAAATAATGGAATACGCTTCGAAATCTGAACAAATTTCATGGCATCTCTCACCTCCCACCGGAAGCCATTTTGGAGGCTTGTGGGAGGCAGGGGTTAAATCGGTAAAAACGCATTTAATGCGTGTGATTGGGGATCAGATATTAACTTATGAAGAGCTGAATACCGTGTTAGTTCAAATCGAATCAACACTAAATTCTCGCCCTCTTTCGGCTGTCAGCTCTGACCCTAACGATTTAACAGCACTAACACCTTCTCATTTTCTGACATTAGAACCCAGTCAAGATTTGCCTGATGGTGACCTGACCAACTTAAAACTTAATTCTCTCTCTCGTTGGCAACTTATTTTAAGATTACATCAGAGTTTCTGGCATAGATGGAGAAATGAATACCTTCATACGTTACAGCAAAGGTCCAAGTGGACTGATTCTATATCTCCTGTTGAGATCGGCACATTGGTTGTCATCAAAGATGATAATTTGCCCCCTTCTAAATGGATATTAGGTAGAATCCTTTCGTTGCATCCAGGGGCAGATCAGATATACCGAGTTGCCACGGTGAAAACCGCAACCAGTGTTTATAAGCGGCCTTTGGTCAAACTTTGTCCGCTTCCTAATTCTGACACTGTTTAAAATGTATATTTTAAAGGTCGGCGGAATGTTCACTCCCCGTTGACTTTTCCCTTTAATGTACATAATTGTGTTGTCTATATATGTATATTATTTTCTCCCTTATTATTGTTATTTGTCAAGAGATATACATTGGTGCCATTCTCTCTTTCTTTAATTCAATAATTTAATACTTAACTAAACTTGATACTTGCAACCCTGAGCCTTCGCCGCCCGCGATGGAAGAAGAAGTAAAGCAAGGTCAAGTGCGCACAGGAAGAATGATGAACACTCGCTCGCTAACCGCACGACAAAAATTAACGATTCGCTCCCAATAAAAATTAAAAGTGAAACTCTCGGATTACAATTACGGTTAAAAGTTTACATAAACGAAACTGGTGATCTCCTCTGCCTACGTGCCAGAGCCCTTTGACCACACGGAGTACAAGAAGACGCGGCATTCAAGGTAAGGGGTGATTATATCAAGTTCTTTCTCAATATAATTATTTTAATTTAAATAATCTCTCTCGCTCTCAATCAGAATGGATCATGCAAAATCTACTGGAACTGTCCATTCCCTACGTTCCGAATTGAATTTCTTGACATAAACACAACGAATCGACCAAAAATCCCAAAACTGAAATATAACCCACGAATCAAACAATTGCTCAATTCAGCCAATGAAATTCTTAAAGACACAATTAATTGCAATAAGAATATTGAACAAATACACTCTCTAACCTACTGCATGGCAATAGCTGTCACCCGAGCTAATGAACAACATATAGGTCAAACAGAACATCTCAGAAATAAAATACCTACCTGGGAAAAAAGACTTCAAACAAAAATTAACAATCTTAGACAAATAATCGGTCAACTACAACAATACCACAATGGTAATAGATTTAAAAAAACTATAAAAAATGTTGAGAAATATGTCAAGAAATCTTCAACTGAAAACTACGAACAACAAGTACACGAAGTTCTGGAAACTAAAAAACAAACACTCGCTGCTCTATCCAAAAGACTTTCACGCTACCGAAAATCATATAAGAGAAGGAATGAAAATTTTATATTTCAAACCAACGAAAACCAATTTTACTCCACCACCAGATAAGGATGACTTATTAAACTACTGGACCCATATATTTAATCAAAGGAAAACACACAGAGGGTCAAAATGGATAGATCAGGAAATCGAGAGTAACGCAAATATCGAACCAATGAACCTTGAAGAAATCACAACTCGGGATGTCTATGGCGCGCTTGCTAATACAGCAAACTGGAAAGCCTCGGGTATAGATGCAATTCAGAACTTCTGGTGGAAAAAAGTACACGTACTACACAAGTACATAGCGAGCTGTTTTAACAATATAATCTTTCATCCTGAAATAATGCCTTCCTTTTTCACCCAAGGTATAACACATTTAATCCCGAAAGATAATGATATCAAAAAACTCGCAAAATATCGACCTATCACCTGTCTACCAACAATATACAAAATCTTTACGGCGATTATAACACGAAAATTTCTAAAACATATTGATAATAACAATATCTTGACAGTTCAGCAGAAGGGATGTAGACCAAAAGCAAAAGGAGCGAAAGAACAACTAATACTCGATTCCATAATACTCAGTGATGCCAAGAAAAAATCCAGAGATCTTAGCATAGCCTATATTGATTATAAAAAAGCTTTTGACAGTGTTCCACACTGTTGGCTTATTAAAATTCTCGACATGTACAAAATCAACCACCACATAGTTAATTTCTTTCTCAAAACTCTAAATACTTGGAGAACAACAATAAATTTAAAACACGGAAAATGTCACATTACATCTGATCAAATACATATAAAGACAGGCATATTTCAAGGTGATTCACTGAGTGTGCTCTGGTTTTGTCTAGCTCTCAATCCACTTTCAAAACAACTCAATGCTACAGACCTTGGTTACAAACTAAATAAAAATGAAAACGCTGTAACTGTCAATCATTTGTTCTACATGGATGATCTGTAGATATATGCAGAAACACCACAACACTTGCAAAGTCTCCTGAATATCACAGATAAAATTAGCATGGATATCGGAATAGAATTTGGACTACAAAAATGCAAGGCAACTAAAATAAGAAAGGGTAAAATGATAGAACCAACAGAAAATATCATGATCTCTGAACAGCTCTCGCTGGAATGTATGACGAATGATGAGACATACAAGTATCTGGGAATTGCACAGAATGGCTGTATTGATCCTACGCATATAAAACAAACACTAAAAACGCAGTATAAAAATAGGCTTCTACAACTGCTTAAAACGAAACTTACTTCTAAAAACATGACCAATGCGATAAATACCTACGCGATATCCTCACTGGTTTACTCATTTGGAGTAATTAAATGGAGTGAAACTGACCTAGAAGAACTCAACAGACTAACAAGAGTCAGTTTAACAAAACACAGATTTCATCACCCGAGAGCTTCAATAGAAAGAATAACTCTACCAAGATCTGAAGGTGGCAGGGGTATCATAGATATTCGAAATACACACTATAACCAAATAGAGGTACTGAGACAATATTTTCTACAAAGACGCACAAATCCGTATTACAGAGCATTTATTAAATCGGACCGAAACTTCACGCCACTTAATCTAAACGACATAAACTTTTCTCCAAAAGAAAAAATTATCACCAACACCCAAAAACACGCACAATGGAGACAAAAAGCAATACACGGAAGATATAAAATTTTCTTAGAACAAGAGCATATTCACAAAAAGGCCTCGATGGCATGGCTGATAAATGGAAAGCTATTTACGGTGACTGAAGGTTCTGTGCAATCAATACAAGACCAAGTAATCAAAACTCGAAACTACGAGAGATATATTCTGAAAACAAGAGACAACGACCAATGCAGAAGATGCTATTTGCATCAAGGAAATATTGACTATATAACCTCTGGATGCTCAGAATTAGCTCCAACTTTATATCTCAAAAGACATAATGATGCTGCAAAAATTATATATTTAGAGCTCATTAAAAAAGATAACATACCTTCGTCGGTGCTTCCCTATTACAACTACCAGCCTTGTCCTATCAAAAAAAGTAACAATGTTAAACTCCATTGGGATAGACCTGTAATAACG
Source organism: Apoderus coryli (assembly GCA_911728435.2). Taxonomy (NCBI): domain Eukaryota; kingdom Metazoa; phylum Arthropoda; class Insecta; order Coleoptera; family Attelabidae; genus Apoderus; species Apoderus coryli. The sequence continues at coordinate 709,005 of OU452206.1, read as the reverse complement.
GATATAACAATTAATAGTAATAGACCAGATATAATACTAACGCTAAATAATGAAAAAATTACTTACCTTCTAATAACATTATGTCTAAATACAATGAAAAGGTCACTAAATACACTCCACTAGCCAACGAAATTAAAGAAATGTGGAGTCAACGCGAAGTACACATAATTCCATTTATTATATCAGCCACTAGAATAATACCTAAAACATTTATAGAAAATTTAAAGAAACTGGGAATTAAAGAGAATACTTACTAGAAGTCTAAAAAGCATTTTTCTAAGTGACCAGCGTACATCTTGATCACCAGCCTGATCCGATGCAACGCTGCTAACCAGGGTAACCTGTGAAAAAAAAAATAAATTACAGATATTCCGTCCGTAATAGGGAATGGATCATGCAAAATCTACTGGAACTGTCCATTCCCTACGTTCCGGCCTCGAATACCGAATAAGCCGGACATCGTTCTTCTTGACAACACGAACCGAAAACTTTTCGTCATCGAGTTCTCAGCTCCAGCCGAGACGAACATTATTGTCACGGAGAATGAGAAGCAGACGAACTATCAGGAACAAATGAATAGAGCAGTTAGAACCTATTTTGACACTTGCACAAAGCCGTGTTAAAATACTTACCTGTGATAAACAGAGAAACCTGTAAATAATAATAATAAAGCCGTGTTAAAATACTTACCTGTGATAAACAGAGAAACCTGTAAATGTAAATAATAATAATAAACGAATTAAACTTACCAACCAACATATACACACTCCTACAGAGAATCGCCATACTGGGGACATGTCATATTACGCGTAAGGTGCTTAATATGGGAACCTGAAAACAAATGAATACAGCAGTTAGAACCTATTTTGACACTTGCATAAAGCCGTGTAAAATACTTACCTGTGATAAACAGAGAAACCTGTAAATAATAATAATAATAATAATACTGGGGTCATGTCATATTACGCGTAAGGTGCTTAATATGGGAACCTGAAAACAAATGAATAGAGCAGTTAGAACCTATTTTGACACTTGCACAAAGCCGTGTTAAAATACTTACCTGTGATAAACAGGGAAACCGTAAATAATAATAATAATTCAGACATATGACACGATGGAACATAACAGCCCAAATATTGTTTATCAAGAAAAAAACAACAAAATTACCTACCTAATAGACGTCGCCATACCGGCCGCCCATAACGTTGTTTTGAAATAAAATGAAAAGATCCGAAAATACCTACCTCTAGCCTCCGAAATAAAAACACTGTGGAAGCAGAATAACGTAAGGATAATACCAATTGTTGTCGGCGCCACTGGAGATATTCCAAAAAAGTTGCTGCAATACTTAAACGAATTAAACTTACCAACCAACATATACACACTCCTACAGAGAATCGCCATACTGGGGACATGTCATATTACGCGTAAGGTGCTTAATATGGGAACCTGAAAACAAATGAATACAGCAGTTAGAACCTATTTTGACACTTGCATAAAGCCGTGTAAAATACTTACCTGTGATAAACAGAGAAACCTGTAAATAATAATAATAATAATAATACTGGGGTCATGTCATATTACGCGTAAGGTGCTTAATATGGGAACCTGAAAACAAATGAATAGAGCAGTTAGAACCTATTTTGACACTTGCACAAAGCCGTGTTAAAATACTTACCTGTGATAAACAGGGAAACCGTAAATAATAATAATAATTCAGACAGATCACACGATGGAACATAACAGCCCAAATATTGTTTATCAAGAAAAAAACAACAAAATTACCTACCTAATAGACGTCGCCATATCGGCCGCCCATAACGTTGTTTTGAAACAAAATGAAAAGATCCGAAAATACCTACCTCTAGCCTCCGAAATAAAAACACTGTGGAAGCAGAATAACGTAAGGATAATACCAATTGTTGTCGGCGCCACTGGAGAAATTGCAAAAAAGTTGCTGCAATAATTAAACGAATTAAACTTACCAACCAACATATACACACTCCTACAGAGAATTGCCATACTGGGGACATGTCATATTACGCGTAAGGTGCTCAATATGGGAACCTGAAAACAAATGAATAGAGCAGTTAGAACCTATTTTGACACTTGCACAAAGCTGTGTTGAAATACTTACCTGTGATAAACAGAGAAACCTGTAAATGTAAATAATAATAATAAACGAATTAAACTTACCAACCAACATATACACACTCCTACAGAGAATCGCCATACTGGGGACATGTCATATTACGCGTAAGGTGCTTAATATGGGAACCTGAAAACAAATGAATACAGCAGTTAGAACCTATTTTGACTCTTGCATAAAGCCGTGAAAAATACTTACCTGTGATAAACAGAGAAACCTGTAAATAATAATAATAATAATAATAATACTGGGGTCATGTCATATTACGCGTAAGGTGCTTAATATGGGAACCTGAAAACAAATGAATAGAGCAGTTAGAACCTATTTTGACACTTGCACAAAGCCGTGTTAAAATACTTACCTGTGATAAACAGAGAAACCTGTAAATAATAATAATAATTCAGACAGATCACACGATGGAACATAACAGCCCAAATATTGTTTATCAAGAAAAAAACAACAAAATTACCTACCTAATAGACGTCGCCATACCGGCCGCCCATAACGTTGTTTTGAAATAAAATGAAAAGATCCGAAAATACCTACCTCTAGCCTCCGAAATAAAAACACTGTGGAAGCAGAATAACGTAAGGATAATACCAATTGTTGTCGGCGCCACTGGAGAAATTCCAAAAAAGTTGTTGCAATACTTAAACGAATTAAACTTACCAACCAACATATACACACTCCTACAGAGAATCGCCCTACTGGGGACATGTCATATTACGCGTAAGGTGCTTAATATGAGAACCTGAAAACAAATGAATAGAGCAGTTAGAACCTATTTTGACACTGGCATAAAGCCGTGTTAAAATACTCACCTGTGATAAACAGATTCTGTAAAAAAGAAAAAAGATGCTTTATACTAGACGTGGCGGTACCCTTGGATCATAATATAAACAAAACGGTAGCAGAGAAAATAGACAAATATATAGATTTAGCGTACGAAATAAAATCAATATATGAACAAAATGAAGTGAAAATTTTGCCGTTTGTAATATCCTGTAATGGGCTTGTCGAGAAGTCCTTTGTTCAATCGCTATTACTCCTGGGACAGCATCGCCGACGATTGCTGCAAAACAGTTGTCTTGGGAACGACCCGAATAATCCGTAGAACTCTGGGTAAGCCTTGAATTTCAATAATTCCGGCCACCTAGAATAACCGAATAAATCGTGAAAAAAACAAAAAAAAAAATAATAATATAGAAATATAGCCTATTATAATATCGGCTAATGGGATGATTCACTAGAAAGTTAGTACTTACCTAAAAATTTTAAACATACAAACCTCGATTATGCTGAATTTACAGAAAGCTGCTATCCTAGGCTCGGTTTCCACTATCCGAAAAGCGTTATCCAAGTAAGGATAAAAGCCTTGGTTCGGAACCCGGCAAATAATAATAATAATAGAAATTTTAGACAACAAGCTTATAGAGGTAATAGGAGAGGTTCAAGGTCAGCGTCACATAATGTACGACTTGCACAACAAAATAACATTACTCTAGATCAAGATTCCTTATTTCAGAAAACAATAAAACTAGTTCCAAGTACTTCTAGTGATTTTTTTCGTGCCTAGCAGGCAAGAAGTTAAATCATGTTTTTACATATTCCAATAACAATTCCATTTCTGTTACATTTTCAGTAGATAATGCTAATTTTCAATTTTTAATAGATACAGGTGCAACATTATGTGCAATCAAAGCTGAACAATTAAGATCTAAATTTACTTTACATAAAATGTAATAAATTTAGATTTGATTTGGGGAACTTGTAAAACTGGTGAGGACCATTCACTTTGTGCATGCTCTATTATACCATTTTCATACATTTTAGTAATATGTTCATTTATTTCCATTTTTTGAGATTGCGGAAGCCTATATGGTTTGACATAGGATGGAGAGACATAATCTTTTAATGCAATGGATTGATTATAAATGTTAAAAGTATTCTTTCTTATTTTTAAATTATTTAATAAAACTCTCAAAACCACACCCAAAATTATGTATTATTTGTCATCACATAAAGCAACGTCTTTCTAACAGCTCTTATCGACAACATCTGTCTTCTATACACTTTCTTAAGAGGGGCGTTTGAATAAAATCGCTTGCAGACCTATTTTTGCGCATGGTAGACTCCACTAATACGTATCTGGTAGCAAAAATTTTGATAGGGAGTTAAAGAGTAAAGATGGGATTAGGTATTGAAGTATTTTGAAGTTGAAATATTGGATAGTTAGTTCAAAAACAGAGTTAGAAAATCATCATATTTCGCTTTGCAGGCATAATTTTGCGCATGGTAGTCGCCACTAAGACGTATCTGCTAGCAAAAATTTTCATAGGGTTTTAAAGACAAAAGATGGGATTAGGTAATGAAGTATTTTCAAGCGGAAAGATTAAATAGTTAACTCATAAATTGAGTTCAAACATGGGTAATTTTTTCACATTTACAGATATATTTTTGTGGATGGAAATCTCCACTAATACGTATCTGGTAGCAAAAATTTTAATAGGGTTTTAAAGACTAAGGTTTGGATTAGGTAATAAGCTATTTTGACGCTACAACAATAAATAATTACTTAATAAATTGAGTTCAAAGTCAGCAACTTTTTCCTCATTTTGTGCTATGATTCTAATATTTAATAATGATAATATTACTTTATTACCTTATTTACATATTTAACAATCACTTGTAATTAAAATTGTACGTGAAAACTTTCTGTATTAGACAATATCCATAATTAAAAAAATCCCTCATATTTCCCTTCAAATATCCGCCATTTTCTTATAATTTTTTTATAAATGTAGGCAACAAACATATAATGCGTAGTTGGGACAGTATTGAAGAGATGGCGCTGTTTATACACAGTGAGACAAAAATCTAATGGTTTTGTCGTACTTATATTATTAATATTTAGTTGTATGTGGTATAGTATATTATGTAGATGCGTATGTACTAGGAGTAGGGATTATTAACTTTAGCCATGTACAGTAATATCAGAGAATAAATAAACATCTATGGTAATATTATGTAGGTATACCTACTGTTTGAGGATAAATACAAGAAGGAATAAAGTACGAGTAGTTAGTTTGTTACGTTAGTAGTAAGGAAATAATACAATTATAATAATTATTAAAATTCTGTTTGGTTACGTACATCATATATTTTTGATTATATTATAACTAGTCGGGAAAGTTTTAGGGTGACAACCGATTTTTTATGATCTATAGAGAGATTACAAGAACTCCCGACTGGTAGTTATTATAAAATTATAAGATACCCTTGGTGGGGGTTTAAATAGCGGTTAAAATTTCACCAGTTAGGTAGTTGGAACGTATATACAGGGTTATTCACGCCATTCGACACGGAATACTGTGGTTAAACTACTTAATTTCCTTAAAGTTTTATTCGTGGGTTCGATAAAAATGATTTATGGCTACATTTTAAAAATATTGTGAGTCTATACAGGGTGTCCCAAATATAAGAAATTAATCATAGTTGCATTTTTTTAAATGGAATGCCCTGTATATGAATAAATTTTTAGATTCCCTGTTCAAAACAAAACCTAAATTTCATTTAGGCACATCTAACCTAAACCTGATAGTTTTTTAAATATTTATGTTTTAATAAAAATATAGACATAATTTGAATGAAAAAATTCACACCTATTTGTTTGTTCTTTTTAAGCCAGTCTAGGCTGATAAATATCTCATCACTTGTTACGCCAAATATAAAAAATCACAAATACTAAATACAGGGTGTCCAATAATATAACTTATATGAACGTAAAGTTTAATTCTAAATAACTTGTGTATTTCAAATGCAACACCCGGTATATGAGGTAAAAATTAGATGCACAAAGTAATTCTCTGTCAAATATTATATAATACTTTCCTATGGGTAACTCTTGACGTTTTCGTGGAAAATGCACATATTCATAATATTATGCGAATTTTTAATTGAACCTGTTAATTTCATGTAGACCACCCTGTATTTGATCATGATGAAATTAATTATCTATTAATCACTATGAGGTTTTCTTATAGATATGTATATTTTTTTAATGTATGGAAAAAGCACATATTGGTAGTAATAGGAAGAATTTTTTAAAATTATATTTGTCATGTCGGCCATGAGAATTTGACAAACCATAATTTAAACAATAACATAATAAATAAATAAATTTTTCACTTAAATTAAATAACAAGATATACCTTCATAAAAACTGATAAATTTTATAATAAATGTTCAAAATGATTGGACTCTAGGCACATATGAATCCTTTTCTTAAATCCTTCAACAACTTTAACCTGGTATAACGCTTCTAAACGCTTCATTTATTTGGTTCTTCATTTCCTCTATTAAAAAATTTTTCATTAGCGATGATTTTGTTCCTGGCCCATGTACAAAATTCAACACGAGTTAAAATCAATATTGAAAAGTTCTTGATGCAGTTGCACTGTGTTTGGGTGGTATCTTTCGTTAAACTGCCTTAACAGTCTCTCGAAGACCGCTTTTTTGGGGTGATTTTGCGCCAGGAACCTTTGAGCGTAAACTCGCGATGCCAACAAAGCGTTTTTGGACCATTATCCTAGAATAAAAATCATGTCTATTCCTTCTCCTTTGGAATATGTTCGTATTTTTGAATTGAATTAAATCAAATGTCACAGGTAAAAAACTGTTTTATGAAAAATGCTCAACTCTTAAGTAAGGATTTTCAACAGACCTTCGACAGTAAATATCAAATTAAAAAAATGTATTCTATCTTCTCAAATTCTCATGGCTGACTTGATAAATATTATATTTTTGAAAATTCTTCCTCTTATTGCCAATATGTGTGCCTCTTCCATGCAAAATTAAAGATAAGTATACATATCTATAAGAAAACTTTAATTTAACTTTAATTTTTGCATCATCAAATACATGGTGGTCTACATGAAACTAAGAGATTCAATTTCAAATTTCCCTAATATCATGAATTTGTGCATTTTCCAAGTATTATAATATTTGACAGATAATTACTTTATGCATCTAATTTTGACCTCATATACTGGGTGTTCCATTTGAAATAAACAAGTTATTTAGAATTAAACTTTACGTTCATATAAATTATATTATTGGACACCCTGTATTTAGTATTGCGGGTTTTTTATATTTGGCGTAACAAGTGATGAGTGGGTATATTTATCAGCCCAGACTGGCTTAAAAAGAACAAACAAATAGGTGTGAATTTGTTCTTTCATATTATGTCTATATTTTTATAAAAATTTAAATATTTAAAAAACTGTCAGGTTTAGGTGAGATGTACTTTAATGAAAGTTAGGTTTATTTTGAACGGGGAATCCAAAAATATATTCATATACAGGGCATTCCATTTAAAAAAACACAACTATGGTTCATTTCTTATATTTGGGACACCCTGTATAGACTCACAATACCTAATACCCTACTTAATTTTTAAAATTTTTACTGTTAAAATAATCACTGTACCAATCGTAAATCAAATAGATAGGTACTATGTTAAACCGCATATTAAACTAAAACTTAATTTTTCTCGAAAATGCAGCATTCTATCATATTGAGATAAGAATACCTCATATTTCCTAAGAATGTTGTCAGAATTCTCCAAAAGTTAGTGAAAAAGAAGTTTTTTATTAAAAATGTCCGTTGATACCCGTTTAGACGCCTAAGTTCGCAATTTAATTCAGCAGTGTATGGCTAACGAATGCTTCTATTTAGGGAAATATCTTTTTCACCTTTCACTCCAATGGCTAAAGGCGCTTTCGCGATACCTTTAAAAAACCTATGCTAAGCCGCCATCTTTTAAAAACTATAACTCCTTTCAGAAGCAATTTTGCATTAGAAGTTTGGCGTTGAATTGCCATGAAATCTGCTCTAGAATTTGTGGCTTTCGCTTGGTCCATTAGTTTCTGGACACATTGTATACTATTAGGAAAGACACTCTTTGATGCATGAAATAAGCGTCTCATGGTTTTGAAACTGACAAACTAAAACAACAGGGCTAACCTAATACATTTTGAAAAACACTGCAAGCATACAGGGCGGTCCAAAGAAGAGATAAGTATGTATTATCATAGTTCTGTTTTTTTTTAAATAGAACACCCTGTATGGGAGTATTTTAATAGTCCCTCAAAAATAACTGGGATTCGTTTTAAGGTGTCATTTACCTATGTTTTACGGTTTTCACAAAATTCATCAATTTGTGAAAAGATTTAAAAATCTTGACTATTTATCGCAAATAAAACCAGTTTTTTTACATTCATCCTTTTTATGTATATAGTATAGTATATAACTATGACTAGTCTACGCGAAGATAAGCATCAAACGTATAAGAATACGAGCACAAAAAAGAATGTGAAAATAATTTACGCAAAATAGAAATATGACATTTTAGGGTCACTATGTATTAGTTTTTGGCGACACCTATTGAGGAGAAGAATGTATTAAAATATTCTATACAATTACTCTAAGTTAAGAAATGAATGATTCGGAATACAATGAGATTCACTAGCGCCACCATCGGACATTTTTGTAAGTAACCATTTCGGATTCCCCTCTTAACTTCTTGTCCTCTCTCATTAGTCGTTCGGCCAACCTTGTTATATCGTAAACAAAAACCTGTTTGTCTGGTGTGACGTAGGCGAACCACGTCGGAATGTACTTTACGGGGGATGATTGCTAACACGGCCGTCCTGCAACTGGGGCGTCCTCGCACCTCATTCATCCTTAAACAAGAAAACAAAGCGAACAAAATCTGGTTTTACATTACAAAAGGCAAACTGCCTTTAAACTTTGAATTTTGGTTTTCATGGAGTGGTACTGCCACTCTTCAATCATTTTATTTAGGTGGGATCGCCACCTAACCTTTACGTACCAGTGAGATCGTCACTGCACAAACTTTTTTTTATGCAGATGGGATTGCCACCTCGCCTTTACGTATTAGTGGGATTGCCACTATACAAACACTCTTTTTATGCAGGTGGGATTGCCACCTCGCCTTGTATCAGTGAAATCGTCACTATACAATTATATTTTTTTTATGCAGATGGGATCGCCACCTCGCCTTTACGTATCAGTGAGATCGTCACTATACAATTATATTTTTTTTATGCAGATGGGATCGCCATCTCGCCTTTACGTATCAGTGGGATCGCCACTATACAAACTCTCTTTTTTTTATGCAGGTGGGATTGCCACCTCGCCTTTACGTATCAGTGATATCGTCACTATACAATTATATTTTTTTATGCATTTCTAACAGAAAGGACATAAATCGATTTACTTACATTTTTTTTACTCTTTGCAAGACCAGTGCCGATGTTGCTGATGAGATGCCATGTGAAGTTGGTGTCATTTTTTAACTACAGCCTTGTTAGGTTTTCCCAGTTTGTACCAACAATTGGCTTCAGTATGTCCCATTTTTTTGCAGTGGCTGCAGGATGGAATTTCAGTTACTTGCTGATTTTCTTTAAACACCGTTTTAGCTACCTTCCGACAGGTGTCTTTGTGACCACGGCGACCGCACTTGAAACAATTTCCATTAAATAACTTGTGTCTACTGCTAGCACTAGTATCAAGATTCTGATGTTCGCTAGTCCAACGACCTAGTTTGTGTCCGGATGCAGTTAATTCAGAGGATTCGGAGCTTAACACACCGACGCGCATCAAATTCACTAAGTAATTTAAGTAAATCACGTTCTGTGCCTGGTTTTTGGACGTTTAAGGCAGACTCGGCATGATCTAAGCCATATTCAACCATACTAAAAATCGTTTCCCACGGTAGGTTTTTATGAAACCGGTTAATATAGCGTAACTTTTGGTTTCCATATTCCGCCAAGGTGGCACATTCACGACTACGCATTGTAGCGGCTTTAAACGCTCACATACCTGGTGTTTCACGATCTGGAAATGCGATGACCAAATCATTACAGAAGTTATCCCAAGTACGCGTAAGAGGTCGCCAATCACAAATATAACGATACGCACGATTTTTTAACGCCTCACTAGCTTTTGCTATCATTAAATAATCATTTAAATTCAATTCTGCTTTAAGTTTGTGTGCGTCGTGCAACCATTCTTCTATAGAATAGGCAGTCTTATCAGGATCATAACTAGTTAACTTAAACGATGACGTTGGCGCGGATGCCAATAAGAAAGCTTGGGTATTGGAGATATCCGCCCCCGTAAAACCCGTTGTCGGAGTAGAACATGCAGCAATTCGCGACTGTCGCGTTAACTCTGCAAGTTGTTGCTGTTGGGTGGCAACAAGATTAATAAGCGTTTCATGCCACTCTAGTTTACGTTTTTTAATACTACGTGAAGTCATCTCGGCTTCCCGATCAGCCTCATCAACTTCCGACAATTCACTATCACGAATTTCTTTCGACATTTTTAGTTATTAGTTAACTAGCAATTAGTTTATACTACAAATAAATTTATTGTTTATTTACAACAGTCGTATTGTTTATAATTGTTTATTGTAGCACGTAGCACATTATTCAGATTTTTTAATTGTTTATTGTAGCACAATATTTAAATTTTATAATTGTTTATTATAGCACATTATTCAGATTTTATAATTATTTATTGTAGCACGTAGTTCAATATCCAAATTTCATAATTGTTTACTATAGCACGTAGTACAATGTCTCACTTCTGATGTAAAAAGTATTCTTTCTTATTTTTAAATTATTTAATAAAACTCTCAAAACCACACCCAAGATCATGTATTATTTGTCATCACATAAAACAACGTATTTCTAACAGCTCTTATCGACAACATCTGTCTTCTATTACATTTTTTTATCTTCTGGTCCTCTCTCATTAGTCGTTCGGCCACCCTTGTTATATAGTAAACAAAAACTTGTTTGTCTGGTGTGACGTAGGCGAACCATGTCGGAATGTACTTTACGGGGGATGATTGCTAACATAAATATTAGTTACGGACAATTTATCTCCCGGTAAATGAAAAACATCTGCAAATTTTGCACAAATAGCCTCAATAAAATTTTGTTCGTCTTTGTTTAAATAATTTAAGCCCAATAAATTAAATAAAGATTTCACTCTCTCTACAGATATTTTCTCACTGTCATACTTGCATACATTATACTCACTCGCTTTCTCAATGTTCCTTCTGTCGGTTTTACTAGTTCCAAAAAAGGTTGATTCTAGTGGAGAAAAAAAGCGTAGACTTGTTATCGACTATAGAATACTAAATTCTAAAATTCAAGACGACAAATTTCCACATCCGAACATCACCGACATTCTAGATTCTTTAGCAGGTGCAATTTATTTTAATCATTTAGATCTCAGTCAACGATATTATCAAGTAGAATTAAATAAAGATAGCAGAAAATATACAGCTTTCACTACCGATCGAGGGCAATGGCAAATGAAACGACTTCCGATGGGATTAAAAATTAGTCCTAGTGCATTTTGTTAACTAAAGAACTCTACAAATTTACTGAAAAAATGACTGAAAAATCGGGTAACTTGTATTATGTCCCACTACATTCTATGATTTATTTTACACAATTAAATTTTCGATCAGCGTTGGCGCGAGACGAAGTGTTGAGAAACTTAATTGATTGATGCAAAAAGCTTAATATTCGCGAATTAGTTATTTTAAAGAATGAAAATAATGTACATTTTATTAAATGGCTAGCTGAAGGTATAAAAAGTAACTCTAATTGGGCCGGTCCCCGAATTTGTATAGTACCAGGAGTTAAAAAAGTAGTGGATCCCGAACAAAAGAAAGTAATTATAAACGATTTCCATCTGCTTCCTACAAGTGGTCACGCAGGTATCAATCGAATGTTCAACACTATCAAAAAATACTTTTTTTGGTCAGGTATGCAAATTTAGAATTTTGTAAATAAGTGTACTACATGTCAAAAGCAAAAACATTCTAATAAATATACCAAGGAACCAATGGTTATAAGTTCTACAGCGCATACCTCAATCCAAAAAATATTTTTAGATATAGTTGGACCTCTACCAATAGATGATAATGAATTTTCTTATATACTGTCTCTTCAATGTGAATTAACGAAGTTTGTCGAAGCTTATCCTTTAAAATCTAAAGACGCAAAAACTGTATCAAAAAGTTTCGTAGAAAATTTTATTCTAAGATACGGAATTCCTTTAGAAATAGCAACAGATAGGGGCGCTGAATTTATTTCCGCAACTATGGATGAAATTTTTAAATTACTTAAAATTAAAAATATTCAGTCAATCGCTTACCACCATGAAAGTATAGGAGCTTTGGAAAATTCTCAAAGTGTAGAATATAATGCGGCTTGGAGTACTTAGGTGCCGTATTGGTGTTTTACATATAATACACAGTACAACCAAATACACACCATTTGAGTTAGTTTTCGGAAAGAAATGTTATCTTTCAAGTAACATAAAAAATACGTTAGATCCAGTCTACAATTTTGACAGCTATCCTACTGAATTTAAATATAGGATGCAACATGCTCAAAATGATGCTCGGAAAAATCTAATATAATCTAAATTAAAAAGGAAAGAAAATTACGACAAAAATCAAAACCCTGCAATCTTGATAGATTTTTTTTGATAAAGGGAGATTTCATTCTATTAAAAAATGAAACTGCTAATAAATTTTCAGACCCCTGTTTTTTAGGGTTATTGAAGACTTATGTCCAAACGTTAAGATCTCTAAAGATATTAAAGAAATAATTGTACATAAAATTAGAACTAAACTTTTTAAAGAATAATCGTAACTTATATTTTAATTGTATAAATAATTTCTAACATTATGTATCTAATTAGTTAAAATTAAATTATTAATAGAATTATACTTTATATAATATAAATGGGTTATAAAATGTAAGTAAGATAGATATTATCTAAAACTAGTTTTGGTAAATTTTGGTGAATATATATATATTAGCATTTAGGTACTTATACATATTGCAATTCCTGAGTAAAAATAATTTACTATTTTTTCGGAAACAGTAAATTCTTTTAAAACTTCCAGGGAGGTGTAATATGGTACGTACACCCTGTAGAGTAAGTATTTGTTTAAATTTTATATGTTTATAAATATTTAAATAATTGTTATTAGTTGTAAGCAAAATATGTTTTGGACAAAATTTAGGACAAGGGACGATGACCGAAGAACAGAACAGAAAGACAGACGATACGAATTAGACGTACTTTAATTAATAAAGAAAATATATATGATGTCGTCTGTCTTTAATTTACTAAGTAAAGTTATGGAACATTACCAGTTCCCCAAATCAAATCTAAATTTATTACATTATCTACGGAGTTATTTGACGGAAATTTTCATGTGTATCGCCGAGATAGGGAGGATAGCGGCTCACTAGTATCTGATGGAGATCGTGCCTTGATAGCGGTTCCTGATATTGGAACCAGATGCGGAGGATGTGTGGACTTGTGTCACAGGTGATACGGCTGAAAACATTTATTTGTGTTGCAGAAGGGCCAAAAATGGCGAATCGATTTAGCCATCCACCACTGATTCTTCAGATATCGAGTTCTTCGTTGTACTTCAGACTTCGCCATTTGAAAGAGACGCTTTTTTGATGCTTCATCTAATAAATGCATAGCAGTAGGAGGAATAGATTCCGAACAATTATTCACTACATCAGAACGCGGCTTATAGCATTTTCCATTCTGAATGCTTATTTTCTGTGTCTTCTACATTGCAGATTTCCGTTTCCAAATCATTTTCTTCTTCGGAAATATAAGAGTGAGGATTAAAATTTTGCACATGCCTTTCAATTCATTCTGATTTTCTTCTCGTCGCGACCGTTTTCGTGGTTGCCTCACTTCATTATCAGCAGTAACACTCACTGCATCGGAAAAAGTCTGAGCTGGCTTTTTTTCGGGATATCATAAGAGGCTTCATATCTACCACTGCTGCTATGAAAAGCTCGTTTTGAACTGCGGAGGCACGAATTCTAGCATCTAGAGCAGGTGGTCTAATTATAAGTCCCACACAAAATGGCCAATTCAGCATTTGTACTTTGTAATCTCTATACACTATTTCAGAAAGGCTGTCTGCATCAGGATTAAATGCTTCACCTATTCCGATCGTTGTTAACGCAAATAGAATTCTATTGAGGACTTAAAATTCAAGTTGTTTTGCAAGCAGATCTGATTTTTTATATATTTAAGCAAGTGATCTGCGGCTAGTCTCTTAAGTCTTTCTAAAATTATATTTTTGGACTTATTAGAATCTTGGATTTGGTAAAGATCCAGGATAGTCTTATATATCTTGTGACATCTGCAATGAATTAACAGGTCATTAGAAACAATGGTTTGTTAAAAATGACATATTTTGCTTAAATTAAATATCCAACGTTGGTATCTATATTGTTAGAAATCAGCCGATACGCAATTATATTATTTATTACTCGTATTTTGTTATGTTCATAAAAATGCCGCTGCCGGTCTAAGGGATATTAAGTGACGACGTACAGACCTGAAATGCTGATGACTGGTTTTTGTTTTGCATGTGGTTGTCTAGTAAGAAACCGATAACAATGGAATAAGAAAAATGCGTCGGCACTCTGATATTCTCTGTGCTCGGGTTAACAGGCCGCTTTTATTTGTATTTTCGTTACATGTGAATATTAAGATATTATGATTAAATGTTAAGGGTTGTATAAGTGTGTTGTATTATTAATTTCTAATATTTTCTAACATCAGAAGTGGGATCGTGTCCTAACGCCGTTAGTGCAGTTAGTGGACTGTTAACTGTTTATGTTTAACTGCTGTTCGGGTGTTAAAAACATTTTTGTGGTGTGCTTAAAAACATTGAAGTGGCAAATATCGACAATGACTTCTAGTGGTAGTGATGGTTCAACTAATGCCATTTTACTGGAATTGGTAAAGGCATTGCAATCACAGAAATCTAGCGTGCATGTAGATTTACCGTACTTTAGACCCGAAAATAATGATTCCCGCAAATGGGTAAGTCATGTTGAACACATTAAAAATGAAATTGGACTGAGTGATGTACAAATTTTGGCACGGATTGGCCGTTTTTTATTAAATGATTCTAAAAGATGGTTTGAACGATGGGATCCAGATAGTAGGGATTGGAATACATTTCGAAAAGAATTTGTGGAAGCTTTTCCTTCAAAAAAAAATCTAGGACGGTTACTAGAAGATGCAGTTAAATTCGCTTCGTCCAATGTTAACACGTTACTTCTGAAACTTACGTTCATGAAAAAACAAATATGTTAAAGAATTTACGTGCAAATTGGTGTGATTGATCTTGTAGAATTAGTTGTTTATGGGATTTCTGAATTAGATGTGCGTAACGCAGCCACGAACTGCAATTGTCAAACCATTTCTGAGTTACTTGTATTTTTGTCGTCGTTTTCCAAGCCTTCAAGTGATAATCTTGGACAACAAAAATTAACTATGGGTGAACAGATCTCTTCAAAAAGGAAATTTCCCACGACTGACTACCGCAGTACTACATCCTGGAAAATAAACAAGCAATGTTATCAGTGTGGCCAGACAGGGCATGTCAAAGCCAATTGTCGAAGCAAGAGAATTAAAACATCGGTTGAAAATGACACTACACCTTCTAGTCATGTTTTACCTTCAACCTCCCAAAGCAATGACGAAGCTTGTGGTTTTTGTGCCAAACGAGGTCATAATGCCTCGAATTTCTTTCTGAAAGCTGCAATAGATAAACGCCGCAGTGTTAATTTTTGCTCCACTGGTAAAGTGCACAACTGAAATAGTTGTGAATGGTCATCAATGTTGGGCTCTTGTTGACACGGATGCAGATTTATCCCTAATGCCCGAAAAATTTCTTCATCTGACAAAAGGGTCATCTCCTGTACCATGACCCATGACTATTAAAGGAATTACCAATGCCACTATTACTGCCACCAAGAAGTTCACACATGTTACAAGAAGTTGTTGTTTCTTCTGAATTCCGGAATAAACTTAATGAGGTACTGGACGATTTCGGCAGCATGATTACAAGCGGAAACAAAGTAGGTGCTGTTAAAAACGTCAGCTAACAATTTACGACCCGGAGTTGTCTACGGAGCTGCATACGGACGCAAGCAGTTTCGGTTATGGCGAAATTCTTATCCAAGGTGAGGCCTGGGTGGTTTCCTACTTCAGCGGAAAGACTACAGAATGTGAATCGCGATACCATTCTTATGAACTGGAAACCCTAGCCATAGTTCAAGCTCTTAAACATTTTCGCACTTACTTGCTTGGCATCAAATTTGTTATAGTTAGCTACTGTAATTATGTCAAGGCAACAATGACGAAGAAAGATTTACTCCCTCGAATTGCTCGATGGTGGGTATATCTACAGGCCTGCAATTTCGAAATAGTATATCGGAAAGAAAGCAGTTTACCCAATGTTGATTACCTTAGTAGAAATCCAATTGTTCGGAGAGTTACGAATCAGAATTGGGCCTATATGCAGCAAAAAGGTAGCGAAGAAATTCAAAACCTAATGGAACAGCTTAGAAATGGTGACCTTGACCAAAACCAGTACATAGAAAAAGACGGCATGCTCTATCACAAACATGCTAACCCCGACGGGACATTGTTGTCCCGTATGTTTGTACATACAGTGGTATGTCCCTAGACAGAGTCGATTGGGTCTCCTCCGAATTTTCCACGATGAACAATGCCACGTTGGTTATCAAAAGACATATGATTCGATTGCTGCACATTTCTGGTTTCCTCGCATGAGATTGTTTGTCAAACGATACACTAAACATTGTGTTATATGTGCGGTGAAGAAAACAAGAACTGGACCACTCCAAGGGTTCATTAACCCAGTAGAAAAACCAAAAGAACCGTTCCACACTTTGCATACGGATTGCCTGGGACCATTGCCTGTATCAACGGATGGTTTTAAGCATATACTTGTTATTGTAGATGCGTTCACTAAATACTGCATCTTGTTCTCTATGAAAACGGTTACCACTTCAGAAACGCGTGAGAAATTACAGAATGTTCTAGCATTATTTGGTACACCCAGCAAAATCATAATGGATTGCGGGACTTCATTCAAGAATACAACTTTTCCAAAATACTTGGAACAGTGGAACATCGAACACCACTTTGTAACACCTGACATTCATAGAGGGAATGGCCAGGTAGAGCGTTATATGAGAACAATCAGAAACTTACTTCGGATCGAAACACAGATTCAGTCAGAATGGTCGAACGGATTATGGAAAATACAGCTAGTTTTAAATACAACAATGCAAAAATCTACCAACATGACTCCATTGCAACTTCTGTTAGGGGTTCAACGTTCGACACCTTTGATTCAAGCTCTGCTGAAGAATCTGTCAAAAGACTTGACACTAGTTCGTAATCGTAATTTGGACAGACAGCGTGTAGCTGAGAAGCTTGCTTCAACTTCCGTTTTGGGTACCAGGAACCAAAAGCGTAGAGATAATTCCACATATTCTCCAGGTGACTTCGTTCTAATGCACAGGGATTCGCAGATGCATATTAGCAAGAGCGAATACGAGTTTTTGGGACCGTACGAAGTTTTGCAATGTCTAGGAAATGGACGGTACGAAATTAAGAAGGTTGGCACGAATATCATAACCAAGGCTGCCAGGAGCAACTTAGAGCATGGCCCCTACAATGGACACAGTCTTGTGATATGCAAGGCATACTGGAATTCATGGAAAAAGGTGATGAAAGTGATTCCAGTGCAGGTCAGTTGATTTATCCTATTTTTTTTGGTCTTTGTCTCGGAAGTAGCAAAGCCAGGTGCAAGGCTGCGGTCTTCACAATTAAGTTCTAAATTAATTTTATTTTTGGTCTTTGTCTCGGGAGTAGCAAAGCCAGGTGCAAGGCTGCGGTCTTCACAATTAAGTTCTAAATCAATTTTATTTTGGTCTTTGTTTCGGCAGTTGCAAAGCCTGTGGTGGAAGACTGCGGACTTCCCCATATGTAAAGATGGCAAATTGCGTGGTACTTGCCACAAATCTACTGTCGATAATCATACTTGTTACAGGTTTGAACGATAATGAGTGAGGCGCCGAGAGCGTCGCCAATGTCAGTATGGCCGTGTTAGAAATCAGCCGATACGCAATTATATTATTTATTACTCGTATTTTGTTATGTTCATAAAAAAGCCGCTGCCGGTCTAAGGGATATTAAGTGACGACGTACAGACCTGAAATGCTGATGACTGGTTTTTGTTTTGCATGTGGTTGTCTAGTAAGAAACCGATAACAATGGAATAAGAAAAATGCGTCGGCACTCTAATATTCTCTGTGCTCGGGTTAACAGGCCGCTTTTATTTGTATTTTCGTTACATGTGAATATTAAGATATTATGATTAAATGTTAAGGGTTGTATAAGTGTGTTGTATTATTAATTTCTAATATTTTCTAACAATATCTTGGACTCAAAGGCCTTAAATAAAAATAATTCATTGCAAGACCATCCGAACTAAACTACACCTTGCGAGACTAGGCGTAGGAGAATCGACTCAACGGCCGAAATTCTACTTAAGTTGATCCAGAGAACTCCTCAAAGTAAACCAAAAAACTGCTTATACCGAGTTGATGATAGAACAAGCCCTCGGTTGTACCAGTCAATCTACTTTTCACATTGAGCCGCTAAGTGTCTCAATCGAACCGCAAGGCTTCTCAGAATGAGTCGAAAGGCTTCTCATATCGAAACGCATGGTTCCTCAAATAGATCAGCAACGCTGCTCAGATGGAGCCACAAGGCTCCTGAGATTGAGCTGCAAGGCTCATAAAATCAAGCCGAAACGCTCCTCACATCGAACCGCAAGGCTCCTCTGATCGAGCCATAGGCTCCCCGATTCGAGCCGCAAGGCTCCTGTGTTACTAACTAACATAACCCAAATATTTACGTGTCTTGAGACGCCGATAAATATTTCTTTGACGTAATGTTATCAAAAAAAAAAGTTCACTTACGTTTTTCTAGTATTCACACTAACACTTTTTGAACAATTTTGTTCTCGAATGGTAATACCGTTTATTATGTGATGCGGGATGAAGTTGTCAGGAAGCAAAAACAAAGCGTACTAAAAACAACCACGCCGTGCTACGACTCTGAAGCGGCCCAGGCATGCGCGGTTGACTACATAACGCAGGATATGTTTAAAAGGGGAAGAAAAGGATGAAATAACCAGGGGCGGAGCAAGGGATAATCTCTAAAGGGTCTAGCCGACGCCGCAGACTAGCAATAGTTATTATAATATCTTACCTAATCTCATCTTTTGGGCATTGGGAAAATGTATTGTAAAATGTATTTTTGCAAAAATACCAACATTTTTATTAATATTTACAAACACATACACATAACGCAAATTAGCATAAATTACCTATGTATTTCTAGTGGCTGTTTAAACCTATACCTGTATAAATCTTTATCGCACCTAGTTAAAGTTTGAATAATAATGAATTATTTGCTGTACCAATAGTCGATATTCGATGAGATGATAAATAATGTTAATTAAGTGCTGTGTAGTCTAGTCATTGAGACTACACAGTATTTAATATATTTAATAAAAACAATCAAATATGCAAATCAAACATATTTTGTTGCGCAATATTGCAATTTCAAGTTACTGCTTATTCTGTAGGTACAATTAATATCTACTTGAGTATATTTTCTCTATTCCTTGCTTTTATAGTACCGTCCAAAATTTACAACTTTCAATGATGATAGTTATATTAGCAGCATACTTTAATTAAACCAAAGTTCATTTAAATTTTTACTATTTATTGTTTTTGTTTATTACAGATGGTGCAGCATTCGGACCTCAATGTCTTCTCTTTGTTTTAGCAGGCTTGTTTAGGTGACCAATATCTAGAAATAATATATGTAGAATACTTACTATAATCAATCAATAAATGTATATTATTGTTAATTATAATTAGGTACCATTCATTTTCTATAATTACTAAAATAATATACCTCATTTTGTACTATGCAGAAATATAATATTTATATTTGATATTAGTTGCATCATTATGCTAACCGCATTGTGAAGTTCTAAAAAAATAAATATAATTTTAAATATACATACAAATTAAACTGCCGTTTGCTGGTTTAATGTTTTTGTGAAAATTTATTTATAGAACAAATAACAACTACCTACCTAACTTAATGTTACTACTACTTATAAAGTAAACTAGGAAATAAATGTTGACATAAACAGGACGGTATCTATAGGAAACGTCCATATTACTCCTCCACCCTGATGGTTGGCTTATTGACCTTGGTCTCCGCTGCCTTTTTTTTTATAATGAGTCCCCGGTATCACTGCAGCCTCCTTTCTTTTTGATACTTTTATTTTAGGTTTTATAATTTAAAATATTATTCCACCATCGTTAGATAGAGCAACAGCCTATCTGGGGCAACAGTGTCCAGTGTCCTAACTTCGTTTCCTTATGATTTTCACAATTGAATTCACATTTATCTCCATTGGAAATACGGTCAGGTATTGGTTCATTTCTGAAATTATTTCAACATGGTTTCTGGAGATTTCCAGCTGGATAAATTCGCATAAACTTGTGTTTTGGTGCAAAACTATATTTTCTCCGCATGGCGTTTGACGGTTATGGTGCAGCTTGGACAATACCAAGGATTACCATACGTACATTATTTATCAGATAGAGGTAGGCAGGTACATTTTAAAAAATATTTTTTAATTGTTAAGAATTCTGAGTCATTATATTTAGTAGGAGTTAACAAAAATTAATATAAATGAATTTTTTTTTATAAATAGTTGTCAGTGAAAGAAAATAAATAATTTGTTTAGAATGTATTTTATAATTGATTTTCTAACAGACTTGAAGTCTAAAATGTTTTCGTACTTTGCATCGTATAGTAATACGTCATTATGGTCTAATGGGATCCAAAAAGTTGAGTTTATTTCTGGATTGACAAAGAAATTAATATTCAACCATGTGTCGAGGTTAAAGGGATCAGGAATTTAAATTGCAAATGATTTGTGTCTTCATAATAATAATAATAAATCGACTTTATTGCACTCATACAATTTGCTCAAAAATACAAAAAAAAAATACTTAATTCTATAATAAAACAATATAATGTAACAATATATGAATGCAGGGCGAAGTCTAGCCAAGGCTACTCTTACTTAACCCAAAATTTGATATTAAAATATATAATATGCCTGAGTATCCTTACACAATATAATATGTTGCACCAATACCGAACGCTTATGATACAAACACAACGATCCTAGAGCTCAAAACCGCACGAACTCCCACACGTAATGTAATTGAAATAGATGTGTTTTATATTTATATTTGAATTTATTAATATTAAACAATTTAAATTCATCGGGTAGACTGTTGTAAAGGCTAATAGCATTGGAAATAAAAGATCTTTGAAAAAAGAATTATTAGGCAATGATATACGCTTACTAGATTTTACATTAAGAGTTGACAAAGCTCTCCAAATATTTTTCTTATTTGTTTGTGATGCAATTGTATTTAAATGAGCTCTCTTTTCAGCTCTCAAAATTGACAAAGAATAATTTCGTAGCTGTTTATATCTTAACCAATCAGGTTCAAGCTATCAACCGTCGAATAAAATGAATTCTAGTAGAACATCTGAAACAGGCCAAGAAAAACAACAATCAAGCAAGGTTGAGGGGCAATGAACTAGAAACTGACGGAAAATTATACACTTATACGAAAAGTTAGAAGATGGCAATTTGAGTGAAGATGACCAGTCCACGGATAATGATGTAAGTGCAGATGATGAAGTGCATCCAAAACCAGTAAAGCCCCAGAAACAAAACTATCCCAGACTTCTGGGAAATAATACATTACATAATACATAAAGGTTAGTCCTAAAAGTTCTAGGAAAACAAGAAAAGGTAGTGTAAAATAAAAAGAGAATGTATAATATTATTATGAAAAATAACTTCGTGGCATAGCGGACAAAATGACTGAAATATATTGTTATTTTCAGGAAATAAAAGTCTACCTCCAGGAAATAAATTTAATAGATTTCTCTATACATTATTTTTAATCATACATGTTTTGGAGTACATGCTCCATCATCAGTGGTTAGTCAGTTTACGAGCTATCAATTAATCGCTTGCATGTGCTCCGAAACATGTATGGTTAAAAATAAAGTATAGAGAAATCTATTAAATTTATTTCGTGGAGGTAGACTTTAATTTCCTGAATTACATTCAACTCCACTTTATCATGGACTACTTCATTAAAATATATTATTATGTTGATTGAAAATAAATTTAATTGTATATTTCAAACTGCAGCAACTGAAGCATATAATGGAAAAATCTACAGATAGATGTTCAAACATAATATAAGAATAAATAATATACAAAAAGGACTCCTTGAATCTTTCAAGCCATAATTTCATCTATTGATGAAAAAAAGAAGGTACAAAAATTATCTAAAAAAATTCCGAAGCTCTTGAGGTAAAAAATAAGTATATTACATATAGACAAAATTAGAATATTTAATTAGGATAACTAAGCAGAATTATTATAAAGACGAATTGGAAAATAAACTGTAACGAAGTAGGGTTCGGCAGGCCAAATTAAAAACAAACTAAATTTATGGTATACGTTTACTTTTGCAGTCCCCTAAATCAGGTCAGTATCACTAAAATCCTTAACAAAAGGCAAAGTGAAACTTTAATTATAACCACTTGACTTAAGGAACTGTAAACAATAAATCAATGAAAATATGTGCTACTGAAATGCCCATATCAAGTTAAGTTTTTTATAAAAATAGATACATATTTATTTATTCTGAACCTGCTAGGTATAGACCTCCGTTGGCCAGAAAAGGAACTACAAAATAGATTTCATCTTTATATTTACTTATTTAAATAAAACATTAAACTTATAAATTTCGTTACATTCGCCCCCAAACAAATTAACAACGTTTCAAAGTTGGTAATTTGTTACACATCAGTCAAGCAACAAATTTCTTCAAATGTGAAGAATGGAAAGTTCCTCTTTCCTTGTCAGAATTAAGATAGATAAGAACATAAGTGGCAGAACTGACTTTCTTTTTAATGCGATATGGTCCTTCGAAAAGAAGTAAAAACTTCTTTGTTTGTGAAGTTAATACCGATGAAACAGGATTAGACTTTAATAAAACTAACTCATTTGGCTCAAAAATTACACTTCTGTTGCGATTAGACTTTATAGTTCGACGCTGAGCCCGTCCCTGCATGGTCTCTCTGGCTAAAATCAACTTTGCATTATAGGCTAATGAAGTGCCTGAAGAAGGGTACTTGATAAGTTCCCGCAATAAGGTAGGAGAATTTTTCTCAAACTGAAGTTCGCGGGGACAAAACCCGGTGGATTCGTGCACAACCGAATTTAAAAAACCAGCAAACCTATTAACCTCATTAGCCCATCTGGAATGGTTTTCAAAGCAGTATGTCCGAAAGAGCCTCGAAAGCTCCCGCATATACCGTTCGACTGGATTGGACTGTGGATGCCGAATAGAACTAAACACAGTAGAGACCCCTAAATTACCTAATACCCTTGTCCAGGATTTTGCGGTAAATTGGGATCCATGGTCCGTTAAAATCCTTTTAGGTGTTGGAAACTTACGGAAATAATCCAAAAGTAAACGGTTCAAAATGGCTCTAGTCGTTGCCTTTTTCAAAGGATATAAAGTAATGTATTTAGAAAAAATATCGACAATCACACACAAAAACGTAACTCCGCCCCTCGAGACGGGCAAAGGTCCGTACAAATCGAGGGAAACAATTTCGTTTACTTTATCAGGTAAAATGGAAACCATAGGTGGATTTGGTAAAATTGATACTTTACTTTTTTGACAAATTTCGCATTTTTTGACTATGCCTTTTATATCACGAAACATATTTTTCCACCAGAAATCCAATTTCAGGGCAGTCCACGTTTTAAAAACTCCAAAATGACCAAGTTCGACATGATAGGTTCTAACACACTGATCCACAAAAGACGCAGGAACACAAAGCACATATGGCTCCTCATCAGAATGTCTTACAAACAATAAATCATCCTTGATCACATATCTATTTTGTAATTCTAAACTAGAGTCACTCTTCAATGATGATATGATTTTTCCAAGTGCTGAATCATTTTTTTGAAGCTCGGGCAGAGTCTCAATGCATTTCTTAAAATCAGTAGAAAGTTTTATTATAGAAAACAATTTAAAGCATTTGTCATTTGGCACATTAAATCTTGGATACGTAAAACGAGACAATGTGTCGGCTATTTGGTTTTCAGCACCCTTTATATATTTGATATTAAAAGAATACTCCTGGAGGGTGAGCGCCCAGCGAGTAATGCGTGGTGAAAGAAGGCGACATGTATGAATGTAGCTCAAAGCGCGATTGTCGGTAAGAACCTCAAAAGTACGGCCTAATAAATATGTGCGCCATTTCTTAATAGCAAAAACTAATGCCAGTACTTCCTTTTCGTTAGAAGTATAGTTTCTTTCCCTGTCTAGTAATAAACGACTTGCATAAGCAATTACACAGCGTTTACCTTCACAACGCTGGTACAGTTGTGCACCTAAAGCATTATCACTGGCGTCACATTCAATAATAAATGGAAGGTTATGATTAGGATGATAAAGTAAAGTAACATTTTGTAAGGCCAATTTTAACTGATCAAAAGAATTCACTTGAGGTTCACCCCAAAACCACCTCGATTTCTTTCTCAATAGTTGGAAGAGTGGTTCAGCTAAAGCTGAAAAGTTTTCACAAAAAGCTCTATCGTAGTTACACAAGCCTAAGAAACCTTGGACATCCTTAACATTTCGAGGTGTTGGGAAATTTTTAATAATTTCAATGCGGTCAGGATCGGGCTCAATGTTGTTTGGAGTAATGACATAACCCAAATAACTTAATTTCGTGGGCAGAAATTGGCATTTTCTGAACTTAAGTGTTAAACCAGCCCTTCTTAAAATAGAAAATACCTGGTTTAAATGCAAAATATGTTCTTCAAAAGTATTAGAATAAATAAGGAGGTCATCAATATAAGACAATACAATATCAGAACATTCCTCACCAAAAAGCTGCGAAACAAAACGAGAAAAAGATGACACCGCTGTGCATAACCCAAATGGCAACACTGTGAATTGGTAGCACTTTGTTCCCACTAAAAACCCTGTGTACTTTTTAGAATTTTTCGATAGAGGAATCTGAAAGTAGCCAGAAGACAAATCCAGAGATGTTTTAAACGGGGCTCCAAACAATGACTTTAGGATTTCATCGATAGGCCGGGGTAATTCGCTGTCTTTTTCCAGCAATTTATTTAAATGTCGAGCATCGAGACACACACGTACAGATCCATCCTTTTTAACATCCGTAACTAAAGGGCTTATATATGGGGTGGACGCAGGTTCGATTACACCCCAAGATAGCATTTTTTTAATTTCATTATTAACTGCATCTCGATGTGCAAATGGTATTGGATACTGTCTGATTTTGAAAGGCTTATCCGTAATTAATTTTATTACATGTTCATAAATATTCGTTTTTCCCGGAATGTTTGAAAATATATCCCTATGTTGCAACAGTGTAAACTTTAATTCTTCTTTCTGTTTGTTATCTAAATAGGAATTATTATTTATAAATTCAATATTAAAATCATTTTTTTCTAATTGTAAAGAATTGATAAAATTGTATTTATTTTGTTTAATGGCCACAGCTTGAATATTTTTCAAATCCTCAGGTGCTTTATATTCATGGTAGTTTTTTATCTCGGGAACCGTAAAGTTTTTATGCTCACTATTTATCAAAGTCAAACATTTTGTATTTAAATTTATTTGCGCATTATATGTATATAAAAAATCTACTCCGAGAATTATTGGAAAGATTAAATCTGAAATCAATAAAAACTCATGGCAAAATTCGTTTTCGTTTATTACAAAAGTTAACTGTAACTGATGTGTAATTTTTCTTTGTTTTGTACGAAATGCACCTGTAATTCGGACTCCAGTAACTGGAAAAATGGGAATCTTTTCATGAAAACTGCACAACTGAGAATAAACATCACCAGACAAACAAGTTATTTCAGAGCCTGTATCTACTAAAGCTGGAAATGAGAAATTAAAAATTTGTATTGATATTACGGGGGACGTTTTATGAGTTACATTACAATTTTCATGATCAAACTCACAGTCCGAATCAAAATTTTCAACAATCTTTGGGAAATCTAATTTATTTTTTTCGGTCCGTTTAATAAGAACATCAGTCATTGGACCTAATGACTGTGTTCGCTGAAGTTTTCCTGAGTAGAGCCTTCCATATTCTCCTCCGAAAAGTCAGCAATATTCAATTTACGACTTTGGTAGTTACCATTATTAGTTCTAGTAAATTGTTTAGGATTTTCAATTTTTGGTTCATACAAGCATTTCCTACTGTAATAATCAGCTTGTTGTAAAATAGGGATCGCAGATGAAAGAGATTGTGACCCAACAATAACAGTTGATATATTTGCTGGAAAATGTCGTGCAATTGCACTTATTAGTTCGCTATCAGACAACGGAGGTCTTAAATATCGCGCAAGTGAAACATACTTTGTAAAGTGATCTGTATACGAACCACCCTCGTATCGTCCCTGCCAAATTTTAAATTTAATATTTAATTGTTTAGTGTCATCCCAAAAATATTTCAAAAATGCATCTTCAAACTCATCAAAGCTACTAAATGATTTTAGAAAAGCCTCTCCCCAAACTTTAGCTTTAACCTTAAACTTTTTTAACAATACAAATTTTAATTGTTCAAAATTAACCGAACTATTAATTAAAATATATTTTATTTGTTCTACAAATTCGACTGGATGAATACTGTCTTCATTATTAAAGTCGGGGAGCATATGATCTACGTTTATTAAAAGTTTCGAATCAAGATGATTATTATTACTATTAGAAACACTAGCACTTTGTTGACTTGCAAGAACGGCTGTTACAGTATTTTGGACAATATTATTAATTAAACGAGGCAGATCTTCACTTTGAAGTTGTGGATAAACCATTGTCTGAGGTGGTATCGCCTGATGCGAAGGTGGAATAAAAAATGGAACATTCCTACCTTGATTGTTGGCGTTATCTTGTATCTCGATGCCAGGAATACCAGGACGCACAGGAGTTCTGGGTTGAGGATATGGGGGAAAGCCCATAGCAGCCGACGTTAGTGGTGTTTGGATTATTTTCGGCACGGCCCCTGTTGCAGCTCCCGTAGGCAACGTAACACTTGAATTTGCGGGTGACACTGGCGTGTTGTCAATGCCAGGCGTCGAATAGTGACCCGCCCCCTGTATATTTCTTCTAGTAGTCAGCCTGGTGGTCGGTGGCGTCATCATAAATGGGCTTCTGTGTAATACCATGTAATTTTGCTTTGACCTGCCCTATGTTGGTGCCAAGATGTAACGAAGTAGGGTTCGGCAGGCCAAATTAAAAACAAACTAAATTTATGGTATACGTTTACTTTTGCAGTCCCCTAAATCAGGTCAGTATCACTAAAATCCTTAACAAAAGGCAAAGTGAAACTTTAATTATAACCACTTGACTTAAGGAACTGTAAACAATAAATCAATGAAAATATGTGCTACTGAAATGCCCATATCAAGTTAAGTTTTTTATAAAAATAGATACATATTTATTTATTCTGAACCTGCTGAGGTATAGACCTCCGTTGGCCAGAAAAGGAACTACAAAATAGATTTCATCTTTATATTTACTTATTTAAATAAAACATTAAACTTATAAATTTCGTTACAAAACTGTGTGCTAGAAACTTCTATGGAAAACAATAAATAAATTAACCGGAATGAAAAAGGAATCAACGAAAATAAATGAAATAATACATAATTGAAACAACATAACGAATCAAAGCGAAATAGTTAACAGATTTAATGAATATTTTGTTAATACAGGAAAAACTATGGCCCAAAATTTACCAAAAGTAAACAAAGAACAAATAAAACAAAACAATGTGAATTGGAACATATTTAAATCAGGTAAGTCGCCTGGAGATGACGGTTTAACTGCTGAAATATTAAAAATTATGATCCATCATATAAATGAACGAATATGTTTTATAGCAAATAAAATTCTAGAAACTGGTGAGTTTCCAAAAATTCTAAGAGTAGGAATCATCAAGGCATTATATAAGACTGGAGATAATAAAATAATTTATAATTATAGGTCCTTATCATTGATTTCAAATATAGCAAAAATTATTGAAAAAATTATCCAAGTCCAGAATAAATTGGTATATAAAAACAGTTCGGTTTTCGGGAAGGTGTATCAACAAGGGACGCCATTATATATTTGGTGAACAATATTTATAGTACGTTAGATAAAATGTGTCGACTCTTTGTGTTTTCCTAGACCTAGCAAAAGCTTTTGACACTGACTCATAGTAATTTACTAAATTTACTTCAAGATCTTGGATTCAGAGGAACTGCCCGAAAACTTCTAACAAGTTATCTAAAAGAGAGAATACAATGTGTTAAAATAGCAGATACCATCACTAAGCGTAAAATAGTTGATTTTGGCGTTCCACAGGGTACTGTTTTGGGTCCTCTTTTTCAATGTATTCAAATGGTTTATATAATCTTAAAATTAGTGACCATAGTTCCTCATTCGATGACGACACTGTGATAAACTTTACTGGAAGTGATTACAAAAATTTAAAAGAGACTGCTGAGCGGGAAATGGAAATCGTAAAAAATAAAATAAAATGAACAAATTGCATAAAATATTTAGGTATTGGAATTAATAATAATAAATGATTTATTGTGAAAATGCACAGAAAGATTACAATCACACAAAAGGTTAGAGATTTGGCCAAGCCAGTCTTCCACTCTACTTAAAAGATATATTACAAATGTACAAAAAATATAAAAAAAAAATTAGCTATTTAAAAAAACAACCCATCCACAATTAACAAAACATTGAGCCTATGGGTAAATTCTGAGTTTCACTTCTCTCTGAAATAAGTATAAATGTAAGTCAATTATATCAATCACTTAATTCAAAAAGAGTGAGACCATATATGAAAAAGAATTCTGAAATTTTGATGTGTGATGCTTAGGGATTGTAAATGTATCAACCCGTATATTTATATAATGCACACTCGAACGTCTACACAACAAACTATACAAATACTGAGGCTCTCTGGAATGGTAGATTTTATGTAGTAATAAAGTGTATAGGTAGTCGAATCTGGCATTCAACTTCGGTACCCCCAATCTTTTGCATTCGATGCCATGTTGCGGGTGACTGAAGTTGAATTAGAATTAATAACAGATACTGATATGATGCTATTTATTGAGAAAGGTATTAGTGGTGGAATTTCACAATGTTCAAATAGATATGCTGAGGCAAACAACAAGTATATGGGTAATAGGTCTAAACCAGACCATCCTTCTTCATATGTCTTGTATCTTGATGTTAATAATTTGTATGGGGCTGCAATGTCTTTTCCGCTACCATATGGTGGTTTTGAATGGATTGCCCCTGAAAACATTTATCACGAAAACATTTTTGATAATAAAGAGTATGGGTATATTCTTGAAGTTGATTTACATTATCCACCATCTCTGTATAAGCAACACCAAGATTTACCATTATGTCCTGAACATTTAGTACCACATATAGCCAAGTCAAAAGAACCAAAACTATTGACACCTTTGTATGACAAAAAAAAATATGTGATACACATTCAATTACTCAAACAAGCTGTTGAAATGGGAATAGTAAATAAAAAGATTCATCGGTGTTTAAAATTTAAACAGTCGGATTGGTTGAAGAAATATATTGAAATGAATACAGAACTGCGGAAACAAAGCCGGAATGAATTTGAGAAGGCATATTACAAGTACCTGAACAATGCCCCCTACGGAAAAAGCATTGACAATGTTAGAAAATATAAAGATGTGAAGATTGTTACCAAGTGGTTAGGTAGATATGGTGCTAAGTATTACATCTCTCAACCGAATTTTAATAGTTGCACCATATTTGGTAAAAATTTTGTAATCATTGAAATGAATAAATTAAAAGTTACACTAAATAAACCTATTTTTGTAGGAATGTCTATTTTAGATTTATCAAAAACATTCATTTAGGACTTTCACTACAACTATGTTAAGAAAAAATTTGGAGAAAATGCAAAATTACTGTACACTGATACAGACAGTTTAATTTACCATTTTATTAATGTTGATGATATTTATGAGCACATTAAAGAAGACATACACAGATTCGATACATCTGACTACCCGGAGAATAACGTTTTTAAAATTCCTCTAAAAAATAAAAAAATATTAGGTATAATGAAGGATGAAAATAATGGACAAATTATGACACACTTTATTGGTTTACGATCTAAAATGTATACTTTTAAAGTCATGTCACCATTTTCATCGTCTTCTGATGATGATATTGTTGTTAAAAAAATGAAAGGTATCCAGAAATCAGCATCAAAAGAAATAACATTTGACGATTATTATGAATGTCTTTTTCAAAATGTTCAAGTAGAGATTATGCAAAAGGCTATTGTATCAAAAAATCATGAGGTATTTACTGTATCACAAAGGAAACTTGCATTAAGTCCCAATGACGATAAGAGAATTGTTAACTATATTTATACTGATACGAAACCTTGGGGATTCTACGATTACCCACAACCCACCTCTCCTTCTTCTTATTCATAAAATGTAATATATTTTCTTTTTTTGTTTGTCTAATATGATCTTTTTTGTCTTAACTCAATCTACACACACACACACCATCACACGTCAATTTATTACACAATACGTGTACAGATAATGCAGTCAAAAGAGAGATTTGTTAAATGTTGTATAACGAATAATACAGTACAACGACGTATTCAACCCATGTCTGTACAACCACCACAACAAGGTACTGCTTGGTGTTGTGAGTGTAAGCAATTTTTTTGCTTTTGTACAAAATCACTAGATGGTCATTCAGCTAGGAAGAGTAGTAGTAAATCATCATCATCATCCACAGAAAAGAAATCAAGAAAAATTGATTTAGTTTGTTACGAACATCTTTCAACACCGACGCCGTCATCGTCGTCGTCGTCGTCGTCGACACCCAACAGTTGAAATGGTAATACAATTGATTTTTTTTTCCTTCAAAAAATATAAAAAAATAAGGTTTTTTTTTTTTCTTCTTCCAGTACAAGGGAACAAAACTTATTGACAACCGAAACTCTGCTACTGCTGCTGCTACCATCAACAACAACAACAACAGAAATTCCTCAAAACCAACTAAGATTGTTTACAAGGAAATAGAACAGTGTACTAGATGTAATGCAATAAAAAGTATAAATATTTCTTACAAGACATTTTGGATCTACTCGAAAACATACAAATTTCATTATTGTTTTAAATGCAACGATTATAGACATCATTTAACAACAATTTCATACTATTAATGTAACAATTAGTATTTATTAATAAATTTTTTGAACCTATTTTTATTGTTTTATTTCATACACAAGTTGTTAGGCGAGGGCGAGGCTAGGCCAGGCTAGGCCAGGCTAGGCAAGGCTAAACTCTCTCTCTAATATTTAATTTTCTACAATATTTACGTGCGCCTCTGTGTTTTCATACACATGTTGTGTGGTGGTGTGTAAGGCCAAAGCTAATCTTTACAAATTTCGATGTGTTCACATTGTCCTTGTATATAAATTTAAAATACACCTTCATTCATGTGTGTGTTATCACCACACCGAGGCCAAAGAGGTCAAATAAATATTAGGTTATCTCGCGTGTGCATACAAATCAACCATATCGATTTTTTTTTTCCATTATATACATACTACACACAACTTATGGACACCTAATACTCAATCTCTCTCTTACAACCACATACGAGTGCCTTTTTGACACTTTGTACACGTCACAGTCACGTGAACATGTACTATGCCATTCTGCAGTCCTCCCCAACACTTCTTCGGAAAAGGTGACATTTGCTTATTTTTTTGCATTTTTTCTCACCTTTTGAACCCCCTTGGCAAAAAATTACTTCTTCGCCGAAGAAGTGCATGGTAACCCCCATATAACCTCAGCAGCGTAGAACCTGATGGACAGGTTACCAAAGTGATCCAGAATCCCGCTGGTACTACTACTGATATTAAAACGCAATAAAAGATTCAGATAAAGCTATTGAGGTATTGGGATTTTAAGGCATTCATGATGATCAAGTTGATCACAAGTTAAGATGACTTCTTTATAAATTTTATTTTCCAACACTCCCCAAAGAAAAAAATCCGGAGGTGTCAGATGTGGAGATTGTGCTGGCCACCTTATAGGTCCGTGTGTTCTTATCCAACGGTTTATAACGTGAGTATTTAATTACTCTCTTATTCAAAGAGCGTTATGGGTCGAGGCGTCATCGTTGAAAGTAAATCTCTCTTACTTCATTTAAGGGAACATAATCAAGGATATTGAAAAAGTTTGATTAGACTATATCCAGATATCTATCTGCATTTAAATAAATAATAATACTGAAACGTAATTTATTGGTACAAAACCCCAAAAGGCCATTGTAACGTAAAATAGTTTGTAGACTGAATTAAATTATTATTTACGCTCATCACTTACGGCACTCAGTTTGGACTTCGGAGAGCTGGGTTCATAGGTTCAATTAGAGGTTAGAGCAAACGTTATTAGCCTAGTCACATGACCTGATGGAGATTTGATTTATTTATTTTTATGGGCGCCACCTGGCTTATTAAAAAAAAATGATATTATATTTGATCTATTTGTTCCGCCAGGAAAAACAAAATTAGAAACTAATCAGTCTAAATCAGGTCATCATCGTTATACGCAGTGGCTCAGAGAAATCAGACCCAGAACATCATATTTACAAAATTCCATATTCAAGTCTTGTTATGGTTATGGTCAGGAGACACACTTTCTGCCTTTTAACTAAAATTTGTCACTATAAACTTGACCCATGATAATAAAATTTTATATCTCAATTACAATTAATTATCCCAATTACAATTAAATATCGGAGGTGCATACTATGGTTAACCAGAGCTTACAATATATATATATATATATATAACAAATCAATAATAGCAATCAATAATAACAATCTAGTTAAATTAAAAAAACCCTGTTTGATATCTATTTAGATCATCAAACTCAAACGTTCAAATTAATACTACCTCCCACTTCAGAAGACCAACGGCAACTCGCTAATGCCGAAGGTACCGCAAATACTATTAAAAATGCAATCAATGACAAATTTCAATATGTAAGGATACAGTTCTTTTCAAATTAACAAAGTGGCATCATCCCCTACGCCCCTAATGGTTCGCAGACACCACCACACTCTCTGTCTTCTCGGAGGTTCCACAGGCCACCACCGACAATCGAGCTATGTGCACCAGCAAACTCCAATGCTCCGCACCACTAAAAACTGCTCCCAAAACAATCTTGAGGCCCGTACTACGTCCCTAAATAAACCCACTAGGTATTAATATTACTACCAAGTCATGATGGAGATAAAGATAATTAAAACAAAGTAAGTAACAAGATGATGGCATGAAAATTATGGTAAAAGCACTTACAAATTTGAAGGCAGTGAAAAGTGAATAATTACATCACGTTGCTCGTAGCAAATTCATGAAATAAGGGCAAGTTAAGTACTAGGAAAAGTTTCTTAATTACCTTGTCTAGTCCAAGGGCAACTCAGAGTTGAATGACTCTAGAAAGTTCGTCCATTCATCACACAGGTACGGCGAACACTTGCCAGCAGGAAAACAACTTTAAGCCTCAAAGGCATACTAAAGAAAAATGAAATATTTTTTTATTAAGTTAAATTATTCAAAGGGAGATCATAATGATGCAAAAACGGTACTTACAGATAGGTACTCCAACCCTATATTTAAGAATTAGGCCCACAGGCTCTCTAAACTCAATGTTACTTGTATCAAACCAAATCTTGGTGCAATGCTCAAAAATTGTTGCAGACAGCACTTATTTATACAACATGGCTTTTTCAATGCACACCGAAAAACCCTTTTTTTTTGTTTTCAACCGGAAATCCTCTCCCAATTTCAACCAATCATACTCCAGATGGTAGGAAATAGTCAAAAACACAACATTTAACACTTTGTGTAAACACAAAATGCCAATGTAGCAATATGAAAACCGATGTGTTCGCACTTGAAATTTACGATAATTATTATCAAACAAACTGTAAATAATCACATATTCATTAGGATCCAAAACAATACACACTCAACCAATAACCTGAGTATTGTTATTTCATGTGATCACCATCAACAGATGTTATTGGTTGTGGTTAGGGTAACTCAATATCTTCGATTGTACGATACGATCGATTTTAGAGAAACAGAATATAAGTAAACATTCGATCTCAAATAAACGTGAAATGGAACAGAAATTCCCTTTTCATTTATTCTACGGGATTTACGAATAGAATATGTTTACAAGTTAGGACCAATTATCAATAAGATACATAGGGATAGAGACGAATAGCTAAACGTACTAGTAGTACAAACTAAACATCGATAATCGATCTTACTATAACCAGTCATGTTGCCAATGATTCTCACCAATTGAACAGTGAACAGGGTTGCCAAGACAAATAATATGACATAATTAATTAAACAAAATGACTTACAAAAAATTGCTCGGCACATCATCAATACCGACAACGAATAGATTTAACATTACTAAATCGTTATTTAAAGTTAGATTAGTAAAGTTCGCTAGCATAGGCAGATCTAAGCAGCAGAACTAAACATTACAAATATAGGTAAGGTATGCAACCTGTAATTAGCGAGATAAAATGTAGTGTTGCATACCGGTACAGATCAAAAAGTGGTATTCACCCCGCCATAACCATTTCAATAGCCAAAGTAGGCACAAATAAATATACAAAGGAAGTCCAAAGTTTAATTCTTTAATTCGTATAAAACATTAGAAATGTAGCAAAAAAAAACTTGCTACACTCCCCCCCACCCTATAAAAAATAAGAAAACCTCTATCTCGTGATTTTACTTTCGTATTTCCTGAGAGCTTTAAATAAACCTATTGTTTACATGAACTATATAGAAGGGATCTGAATTATATACATAGTATTCTAGTTCCTAAACCTAAGCTAGACTCAAACAACATTTGACTTAACGACTAAACCGTTACATCAAATAACTATTATCTCTGAATTCATATTGTAGACGGCAACGCAAAAAAAAATATTACTAGTCAAACTGTTTCACAGATGAGTGCTGACAACTATATACAAATCAACTGTAGTTATTACCACTACCGAATATGCCCGTAACTCATTACCAAAAGTAATTTCAACGCGGGAAATACTAGGATATCGCCGAAGCGAAAAAATTAAAGATAAGTTAGATACACAGGGTAAATGGGAAATATAAATACTGCTACAAAGCATATATTACCGAAAAAATATTTACAACCTAACAATGCTCAAGGCATGTTCATCCTAAGATAAATAAGTAATTGATTAAAAGATGAATATAAGATACTGATCACTAGACCTATAAGAAATTAATTCTGATCTTCTAAACTTTCAAAATTAATCCTCTGCAATATCAGAGTTTTCGCCTAGATAAGGTTTAAGTTGACGAACATGCCAAACAGCTGCATCAGAACCATCCAAGTTGTCAAGTTCGTAAATAATAGGAGACCTAACCTTTCTAACTTTACACAAGATATATCGGGGAGCTAGCTTAGCTGAAAAATTCCTCGCAGCATCAGAAAGAACGTGATTCTTTCTCCAAACTCTATCTCCCACCTCAAAAATGATATGTTTCCTACGCAAATTATATTGCTTCGAATTTCGTTCATAAGAAATCTTCAACCTTTCCTGAACCTTCTTATAAATCTCGGGTAATTCACCCAATTCATTAACATAATTCTGAACAATGCCTTTGTTCAACTCAAAATTAAACAAACTGGAACCATCACCATAATAATCGCCACTTATAGTTATATCTTTCGACCAAAATTAAGAAAGACTGGGCTGTAACCAGTAACGTCATGTGTGGCAACACGAATTGCATGAGCTATCTTAAAAATTTCGACATCCCACTCCCTATGACTCTTTTGAATAAAACAACGAATTGATGTTAGAAGAGTTCTATTGCTACGTTCAACCGCGTTAGCTTGGGGATGATAGAAAGCGTTATAGAAAATTTTCTGTACCTTATACTTCTCAAGAAAATTTTTAAATTGTTTACAGGTAAATTGAGTTCCATTATCACAAATAATAGACTGACTAACTCCATAGATAAGAAATATTTCATTCTCCAAAAATGATATAATTGCAGAAGAATTAGCTTTACGAATAGGTTTAACCAAAAGGTATTTTGTAAAGTAATCCATGGCTACTATAGCATAAAGATTACCTTTCGTTGAACGCTGGTATGGGCCTATTAGGTCTATCGAAACACATTTCCAAGGAAAAGAGATATTACGGCAAGAACCCATAAAACCGAAACTTTTAGTATTTAAAGCTTTCTGGCATTGACATGTATCACAGGAGCGAACATACCTTAAAACATCTTTACGTAAATTAGGCCAGTAATAATTTTCTGCAATTTTCTTTAGTGTTTTAAAATAACCAAAATGTCCAGACGTAGGAACGGCATGACACTCGTTGAGTATTTTAAGCCTTTGGGATTTCGGAACTATCAACTTCCACTCAGGTATATTAGTAGACAAGGGGATTTTTGCTCCCGTATGCTTATACAAGAAATTGTCTCGGACTATAAAATTAGGATATTGATCGGGACGCTTTAAGACCTCTCTACGCGTTCTAATATACCATGGTTCTAACTTTTCTAAGTCTACACCTAACATATCGATACTCGGCAACGGAGAACGAGACAAGGCGTCTGCAATAACATTTGAACTCCCTGGCCGATGTTTTATCTCGAAATCGTACATCGCCAGCTTAAGGGACCATCTCGACAATCTAGAGGTAGGATCCGTCAATCTAGTTAACCACAATAAGGAATGGCAATCTGTAATTAAAACAAAGTGAGTTCCCTCAATATACGGCCGGAACTTATCCACCGCAAACAACACACCCAAACATTCACGCTCCATCACGGTATATTTACGTTCAGCTCTGGAAAGAGTTCTACTCGCATAAGCTATGATTTTATCAACACCGTATTGATTTTGAATTAATACGCCACCAAGGCCAGTATCACTTGCATCAGTCTGCACGGTAAATGGTAAAGAAAAATCCGGGGACGCCAGTATGGGTGCGGAAACCAACGCTTCCTTAATACTTTGGAAAGCCTTCTCGGCATCATCGTTCCACTTTATAGATTCACGCTTTTTGCGATTCCTCAGCAAATCATTCAACGGTGAAACCAATGACGAAAAATGAGGAATAAATCTACGGTACCATCCGCATAGTCCCAGAAATCTTTTCACCTCTGTAGTATTTGTGGGGCGAGGAAAATTGACCATTGACTCTACCTTCTCAGAATTCGTATGAAGTCCATCTTTAGACACGGTATATCCCAAGTAATTCAATGAGTCTCTGAAAAATTTACATTTTTCAAAGTTAACAGTCAGATTAGCCTTCTTTAAACGGCTTAACACTTCCTGCAAAATTGAAATATGATCCTCGAAAGTACTAGAGGTAACGATAATATCGTCAAGGTAAACGAAAACTTTTGGTTCCAGTTTTGGACCCAACAACTTATCCATAAGGCGCTGTTGGACTTGGGCAGCACATTTGAGACCAAACGGCATTCTTCGGAATTGAAATAAACCCCTACCGGAAACACTAAATACAGTTTTCTCTTTCGAACTTTCAGACAACGGAATCTGATGAAACGCACTTTTAAGATCAATAGACGACAGAACTTTAGCGTCGCGCAACATATTCAAAATTCGGTCAACACGAGGCAACGGATAACAGTCGTTCTTAGTGACCCTGTTAAGAAATCTACCGTCAAAACAAAATCGGAATTCGTCAGAATTTCCTTTCCGAACCAAGAGCACTGGAGAATTCCAGTCACTGAAAGACTCCTCCACAACACCTAACTGTAATAATTTGTCCAACTCTATATTTAGATGATCAAGCATAAATGGTGACATAGGATACTGTCTCACTTTAAACGGCTTTGCGTCTCCCGTCTCTATATGGTATTCCATTATTTTTGTTTCACCTATCTTATTGGAGGGAGAAATTTCTTTAAATGAGGAAATAATTGCATTCATCTCGGTAATTTGAGAATCGCTCAAAGTAGACAAATCGATTAAACCCGAAGAAAACTTGCTATCTTTAGCAGGGACAATAACATTTACTTCCCGTGCCGTTGTGCTGTCGACAACTCGCCAACTATTATTTTTAAAATCTAAAACTAAGTGAAACAATCTACAAAAATCGCTACCAAGAATCAATGAATGACACAAAGATGGAACCACTAATATAGATAGAATTCTACAAGTATGACCTATGTTAAAAGGAATATTGACAACACCGGTAATTAATTTCTTGTTACCATCAGCAGTGGTTACAAATTTTTCTCTTGCCTTTTTAACAGATATATTAAATTTCTTGATTAAACCAAGACCTTTAGCGCCTAATACAGACTGTGAACAGCCACTATCCAAAAGAGCAACTATAGATTCATTAAAAATATCGACAGAAATGTAGGGTCGATTATCGAAAGGTCTATTGACAAATATCGGCAATGTATTAGTGGATGATGACCGGGATTTCACATAAAACTCTTTAATAGTCTTTAGCCATTCCACCCACTCTTGATGGTTAAAATATGAATTGAAATGTCGTTGACGGGTAAATACGACAGATCTCGGGCGAAAAGTGCGAGTATTAAATTTATTAGAAGAAACTAAAGTGGTCTTCAGTAAGCTAGGAGAAAATCGTTGACCACTCACGATATCTCGGCTAATCAGTTTTTTGAACAAACGGGACAAGTCTTAATAGTATGGTTTTTTTTTCCACACTTGAAACAAAACTTTTTGCGAGGTTCACGGCATTCGTTATATACATGGTTAGGCTTCAAACAATTCCAACATGTGATCGCAGCAACCCTGGGTTTTACCACTTTCCTCTCGTGTCGCAAAGGCATTTCCGACTTAACAGAGCTGGAAGTCGAAGAACTGGGGACATCCACATAAGCCAAATCCGATTCGGGACAATTACACGCTTTAACTGGAGGAGAGAAATTGTTCTTAACGTTAAGCGATTCGTCAATCTTTCGGCAAAGATCTCTAAGCTCAACCAAATCCTTCACCTCATGAAGCACCAAAGCTGACGTGTAATGAGGTAGTAAATTCTGTTTAATATAGCGAAGTTTGGTACTATCGGCGGCAGGTCTAGATAATCTATTAAAAAGCTGTTCAACCCTAGCGATATAAATGTTGACAGGCTCATTTCTACCTTGTGTTCGAACTTTAATTTCGTCCC
Organism: Apoderus coryli; assembly: GCA_911728435.2. Lineage (NCBI taxonomy): Eukaryota > Metazoa > Arthropoda > Insecta > Coleoptera > Attelabidae > Apoderus > Apoderus coryli. Next base: position 669,339 of record OU452206.1, on the reverse strand, counting down.
ATAATTTGTCGTCGTAATTGGGAGGTAAAAAGTCTTTCCGCAACAATGATACTAGACCATTCCAATCCCTAACCAAATGTTTATTAGAACGGCACCATACCAATGCGTCGCCCTCGAACAAATCGATAGCCGACTGGAATAACTCACCTTCAGATACATTTCGAGCTTCGGCCAGCTCTTGGACTCTAATCAAAAATGAATGCAAGCTAGTCTTTGGTGAACCATCAAATTTGACATTCCACTTGTACACCGCGACAGATTTATTATTGTTAGAAAACGAATGATTCGCTGGACTATCATGAATAATACGGGAAGTACTAGGAGAGGCTAACGTTGACGACATATTTTCAGGCAAGCGATTATTTTCAGAAGTAACTTTCTCATGCAATTCAGCGTCCAACTCCACACAAGTGGCCTTTGACTCATTCTTGAAAGTAGAAGCTTCAACTTCTCTATCTTGCGGAATAGGCAAACGGTTCACACGACAATTAATATGTATCAAACGTGAAACTATACGCTTGTACATAGAATCAGTAGTTGGACCTTCAAAATCCACAATTAGTGACCTTATAGAATCAAGAGAGGACTCAATAACGTTCACTTCGGCATCGAAATCAAAATCGGGGTCAACCAAGCTCATAAACTCTTCCTTCGTCTCTTTCTCTAAAAGTCTATGAAGCATTTTGCGCTTTTGAGCGGCATCTTTTCTTGAAGAAGTGACACCTCTAATACGTAACTCGTAGTTAAGTTCGTCCTGTAGTAGGTTAACTGGTTTAAAATCATCTGAAGCCATCGGGGAGGCCATTTTAGGTTTTAAGTAACAATGTTAAGTTAGCTAACTAACGGCGGAATATCGTGGAAGAATGGTAAGTCCGGCAAGTCGAATTAGCTCGAAGAAACTCACAATCAACCTTTATGTCATAAAAGAGAACGTCAAGGTACGGTAAGTATTACGAGAAATACCTAAATATACTTAATATATACACGATAAAAATATACACTTCAATAAAGATATTATATATCAAATATTATGTCCTTCGTGACATTGAACGCTACTACAAAAAATCCCGATGGCAGCCAGTCGGAAAAGTAGATTTTTGATTTATGTATTTTTTATTTATACTTAGTCTACCACTGACACCCACTATTAATAAACAAATAACGGAATATTCTGACATTCGCCAAATATAACCAAAGTGTCATATTGACAGTTATTTTAACTGAAATACCCATTATGCTAGGTATAATACATACGTAAGTACGGTCTTATTGTCATTTCACAGGTGTTTATTTGTCAAAATAATTACAGGTATAGTGGGTGATGATATTTTTTTAAATTTTTTGTTACTTTATATTGACTTACATTTACTTAAATATGCCAGCGATGAAAAAACTCTCCAAATAAATATTGTAGAGATTTAAGTGCTCTATCATTTGATATATAACATCGGTATTTTCTATTAACAACGAAAAAAATATGATTTTTTTAAAACTTTGACAGGCCGCCATTCTGAAATTAGCTCTCCGATTTCAATCGCCAACGAACTCACGCGATTCCATGACCTAGCCGATTTTTTAACCAAATTTTGTTTCGATTGGTCAAAAAATGCGGCCTAGAACGTGACGCAAAGTTTCTATATCCCATATATATATATATATATAGATATATAAACTTTTGAACTGAGGTCATTTTTAGGATCCAGGGGTCATAAAATGAAGTACTGCATAAAAATTTTTCAAAATTTCGGTTGTGTCGATCTCCTGAATAGTTAGATTTTTTTTAAAAATCTACTAAAAATACCCTAAGCAAGTTCTGCACGCATACGGTAAGATACGGTAACATAAGGTACGGTACGGTAAAGCATGCTAATACTATACTAACGTACGGCAAAACAAGGCAACGTACGGTGAGACAGGACGATATACGGCAAGATACTCTAAAACGCGGCAAGATATAATGAAATATTAATCAATACCTAAAATATGCCAAATATTTATTTTAGCAATATGTTTTGATACTATCAAAATTTTGAATACTTTAGAGAGCCTAAAAATTTAAACCTCAACTGTTCTGTCTAATTTCTCCGGCCAAAAGAAAGGTCTGCTTCCCGGCAGAATTAGTACCGCAAGAAGGAACTAGTCAATAGATAGTCACGATAAAAGATATAAAAGAAATACTGGCCAAAACCGAAATCGGGCCCCACGTTGGGCGCCAAATCAATGTAACGTAAAATAGTTTGTAGACTGAATTAAATTATTATTTACGCTCATCACTTACGGCACTCAGTTTGGACTTCGGAGAGCTGATTTCATAGGTTCAATTAGAGGTTAGAGCAAACGTTATTAGCCTAGTCACATGACCTGATGGAGATTTGATTTATTTATTTTTATGGGCGCCACCTGGCTTATTAAAAAAAAATGATATTATATTTGATCTATTTGTTCCGCCAGGAAAAACAAAATTAGAAACTAATCAGTCTAAATCAGGTCATCATCGTTATACGCAGTGGCTCAGAGAAATCAGACCCAGAACATCATATTTACAAAATTCCATATTCAAGTCTTGTTATGGTTATGGTCAGGAGACACACTTTCTGCCTTTTAACTAAAATTTGTCACTATAAACTTGACCCATGATAATAAAATTTAATATCTCAATTACAATTAATTATCCCAATTACAATTAAATATCGGAGGTGCATACTATGGTTAACCAGAGCTTACAATATATATATAACAAATCAATAATAGCAATCAATAATAACAATCTAGTTAAATTAAAAAAACCCTGTTTGATATCTATTTAGATCATCAAACTCAAACGTTCAAATTAATACTACCTCCCACTTCAGAAGACCAACGGCAACTCGCTAATGCCGAAGGTACCGCAAATACTATTAAAAATGCAATCAATGACAAATTCCCCTAAAAAACAATATATATTATGAATATGTTGAAAAAAAATTAAGAAATTTATTACCTTGGAATTTCAACTGTTCATACATTTTGGAAGGATGTATTACTACATGGAACATGGAATAACTTATTGTATTATTTCTATGATTACATATGATGTCGAGGATATCTTCTTCATTGAATTTGCTTTGTATAGGTATTGATCAAGTTTTGGAAATATTGCCGAATACTATTAAAAAGCTATATTATATGTATGTTGGAAAAATTGTGTATATTTAGTAAAATATTATTACCATATATTATTATGTACTATCCTTTGAAGTCCATTTTACAAATATGTGATTGAATAAGTTGAGTGAAATTAATGAATATATTTTGAAAGAACCATACTATATTATTCGTATGTGAATGTAAATTTCGTTTGTTGAATATAATTGTACTTAGATGGTTTTTTACAATATAATAAAATTTAAAACTAAATCTAATGTTATAGAATAATTTAATTAACAAATATTGAAAATTTAAGAATCATGTGAAGGTTAAAAATAGTTTTACAAGAATTTTTTTATTAACTTTTTTGCATTTCAATTAATTCATTATTGAAATAGAAGAAAAAAATAAAAATTATGGTTGGATGGCAACATTATCAATGTTGATTTTTTGGTACATTGAAACGCCAAAACAGTTGTACAAAACAAATACAATTTTGAAATAATTATGCTTGGAACATTATATTGAAATACAAAAATACATCCATTTGGTTTTGTCATTTTGTAGATTTTATTTTTTCAAAATAAATATTTTTAATTAGGATCGTCATTCAAGCATAGAATTATAATTTCGAAGTTTATAATATAATATGAAACAATTATTTGAGGAGAACACAAAAGCACAACTCAATAATGACAACATAATGTATATTAATCAATAGAGGCCAAACTTAATGCTCAACTCAATATTGATATCAAAATGTCAAATGTCAGAAGAGGCTCTAAGTATTTTTTCTGTTAATAAGAGACTGTAAGAAATTTCAATTATTAGCAGAAAATTATTAGCTAAATTTATGTAATTCTCCAGCTGAAATATTGATAAAAAGAGTATTTCTAAATATCAACAGCGAGATTGCATGTTATTAATGTGATATTACTGGAAATATATACTTAACGTACAATTTCCGTAAAAACAATGTTTTTAGTGTAGATCTCATCAGAAGTAGGGCGTAATTTACCTTGTGAGCTGGTGTTCTCTACACAAACATGTACACAATCGAAACCTTTCGTACGACTGAACGCAGTGTACATCATCCCATGGGTAAATACAGGATAAGGTAAATAAATACCTATCTTGTCAAATGTTTGACCTTGATTTATTAATTGTCATAGCGTATGCAACTTTAACTGGAAATTGTCGACGTCGCAACTTGAAAGGAAGAGAGGCGACAGTCTCAGTTAAATCAATACGCGGAATCAAGACAGTATGATCAGTTAAGGTTCCTGTCATATCGATTTGTCTCGCTTCAATGCTATGTTGGTACAATTGAGTAATTAGTAATCGAGTGCCATTGCATAAGCTAAGATCGCAATTCATGTTGCGTATAAGCATAACTACAACTCCAACTTTCAAAATCAATTTATGTTCTGGCATGCCATTTGGTTGGAGTGAGTCAAGCGATTCAACAGGATAGTTGGCTGCCTCAAGTTCTTCATCGTTTTCATATAAAATTTTGTCCGCACTATAATAGGTAGTCGCAGGACCTTCCATATTTTGAACGATTCCAAAATTTATGGCATTGCAATGTTCGTTTAATGGTGCTAGAATGGCACACTTAGGAACAGTTCCTGGTTGCAAATTTGGAAAACAAATTGTCAAAAGTTCTTCTTTGGAAGCCACCAAACATTGTGCTGGAACCACGAATAAACTTGGTATGGAAGGAATATTGACAGAAGGTAAAGTGTTGTTTCCCAAGTGTAGCAACCATTCGGAAAATTCTCGTTCTTCTGGACGTGCTCGCACGTTAGTAACTAATTGCAATTTGGTAAATGATTGCCACAGAAAGCTGTATTGCAGAGTTTCGGCGACAATATGTGACCGATATGCGTTAGGCATGACAGGTAATGTTTGACGAAAGTCACCAGAAAGTAGGATAACTTTTCCGCCGAATAATTTGTCATTGCCGCACAGATCTTTTAAAACTCTGTTGATGAGTTCTAACGCTAATCGAGGTATCATTGACATTTCATCAAAAATGATGAGCTTTGCATTTCTGATAGAACAACCGTCTTGACTATTAGCTCGCAGTTCTGAGACAGACGCATCTGTAAGGGGAACTTGAAGTTTAAAGCGAGAGTGTAAAGTCCTACCTTGTTTCATTAAGCTGGCACTAATGCCAGTCCAAGATACAGGTATTACGGGAAGTTCTCTACCATTCAAATACGTAATTAAAGCGTTAAAAACAAAAGTTTTTCCCGCTCCAGCGCAACCAGTGACAGCTAATAGGCGTGGTTCCACATCGTCATTTTCAACAGCATTTATAACTCTGAAACGGAAAAAAAAAGTATATGTAAAAGGTTGTTGTTCCATAACTATTAGGTGACTGAATTTAAAGTGTAATTGCAAAAGTACAGAGTAGCTATTTATTTACCATCTAGTAATGCCTGTAATGTATACCGTGCTTGTAATTTTTTTATATTTGGAAAAATAATGTCAGAGTCAGAAATAAATAAAAACTAAAATCGCCAAAAATTGTATTTTAAAAAATTCTTGAAAACGGCTAAAGTTACTTTACTTTTGAAAATTTCATTTGAAAGGTATTTAAATTGTACAACTTTTTTTTTTAATTTAACCGACATTGTAAATTTCTTTGTTTCCAAGATTCCAATGCTATGCCATTCTTATTTTGGACACAGTATACAATGCTCGTAAAGAATATCGACTGTTGTTATGGATATGTTAATGCATGTCATTTACAATACAGTATGAAGCAATAATACAAAAGTTGAAAATAAATGAAAAAGTAATGTAATTTGTTGAAACTGTATTCGGTAGCATTCAATTATTTATAACATTCAAAAAAACGTAAATTAAAGAAATTTACCTGTCGAAAACGTTGCGCTGATCTTCATTTAATTGATCTCGCATTTGAATTCCTGCGAGGAGTTCATCTTGAGGATTTATAGGAACCTCATTTAATTCCAATCTTTCCTGTGGTTCTGGAAGATTGAAATCAGATAAACGTTTGTTGTTTCTCAACATAATGCTCTGTATAAATGCAAGCGTTTGTTGTTCCGCCCTGTTGTTATTGTAACCGCGATGCGATGAATGTAATCTTCCATCATACAGTCACGAAAAACTTCCCACAATTCCAATGGATTAGTTACTTCTCCGAAGATCAAGATGTGAGCAAAAAGTCTTCTAATAACTTTAGGGACTTGTGCTCTCGAGCTTCTTGTAATGCTCGGTTCCATTCTTGATCATCGTCAAGAAGTAAACGTGCACGGCAGGCATCCAGGAAAGTATCGTACAAAGTTTCTGCAAGTATGTATAAAAAAAGTTTAGTAGAATGAAATACTTGAAAGAAAGAATTTCTTACCATCAACAGTGCGAAGATCTTCGTATGATGTGGCTCCTCTAACATGTAATAACAATACTCGGAGATAGTATTGTTCTGTGTTGCGAATGGACACATTGTACATTCTAGCAATCATTTTTTCAACGCCTCGTTGCCGTTGTTGCTAACGTTTTTGAGGCGTTTTCCAGACATAATGTTGGGGAATGTCTGGGTAATGATGTTGGCGAGCGCCAACATCTTCTCGATTCAGTCTAAACCAATCTGTAAGCTGTGTTGTTTGATTTCTCTCAACAGCTTGACGTTCATTGCCCCTTTCAAAATGAACAATATTCCTGTGTGGTAAATGCACTGGAAGACGATAAACAGTATGTGTTATATCATGAATTTTAAATTGATTAATATGATACGCAGCCTCAGATGCAGTTAGATATCTGCCAGCTAAATATGTTTCAGTCTCGTCATAATTTAGTACGTTCCGTACTTCCAAATGAAGAAGAGCACGGTCAACACCTTTGAAAACATATTTGTGGAGATATTTCACGACGCTAGTATTAGCACAAACATCAATATTAATATGTGTTTGATACCTAAGTAAAAGATATCGATTATACGGAACAATCCATTTGTTATCAACAACATGAATGTTCCTAATGAATGCTTCCTTACCATTGTTTGGTCTTTTGAAAGTCACTCTACCATGAGGATCAATAGTAGTTTCATCACAAAAGTTGCAGATAGCTAGAAGAACATGGATCAACCGAGAAGTTAAAAAACATTATTTCAACCTCAACCTTATTGACCTCAAATTGAAATTCATACACATGCAGCTCACAATTTTGTTACACCCACTAGAATTTGAAGTTCTACAAAATAGCATCGCAGGATTTGTATATGATAAAGGTAAGGTCAAGTACAATATAATACAATCAAAACTATACAGGCTATTACAATCTAAACCATATAAACAATATTCACTACAACAGTCAAACCACAACACAGAAATACCACACACAGAATATTATGACCCCAATGACGAAAATTCTAACCTTGAGTTCGACAACAATATCTTCCAAAATCAATTCCCAACCACACATACTGACAATCATCCCTTCCACCAACGTGTGCTGAATACCAGTGATGTGATATTTACTGAAGAAGAAAATAATGCCCTTTGTTTAGGTTTCAACTACAACATACACAATAACCCTACTACCAAACAATTTCAATACCTAGCAGTCGAAAGTGAAACTATACTTGAGTCAACTAATACACCACACAAAAATAAGATACGACCCGAAATTACCAACATTCTGAATGATGCATTCTCTAATAAAGAATTCTTTAACAAAGACCCTCATAAGACCATCCTGAATAACATCAAAAAGAAACTTACAGACAATGACCTTATTGTGACTAAAGCAGACAAGGGTAACTGCATGGTGATATGCAATAACCAAAACTACATCGATAAAACCAACCAATTCCTGTCAACACCAGACTTCGTAACCATCAACTCTAACCCAACTAACAGATTTAACAAAACCCTAAAAACATTACTTAACAATACTAATGATACACTACTTGAACTCAACACTTCTAAATACAAACTTGGTATTATGAACCCTAGCACACCGAAGCTTAGAGGGCAACTCAAAATTCATAAACCCAATATGCCTATTCGTCCTATAGTTTCCTACTGCAACTCGCCAGCATCAAAGCTTGCAAAATGGCTTAACATGGTTTTAAAAAGTAAAACGAATTTCGATAATCAATATGCCATAAAAAACTCTTACCAATTAACCCAAAAATTCAAAGACAGTGTGTGCAATGATGGAACTATATTGGTGTCCTTTGACGTAGTCAACCTGTTTCCGTCAATTCCCCCAGACGAATGCTCTACCTTAGTCAAAAATCTACTAATGGCTAACCCATTATTAAACATGACACAAATTGACCACCTTATCGAATTATTGAACATCACACTTCAACAAAACTTTTTTGAATTTAACTCGTCGTTTTACAGACAAATAAATGGACTAGCAATGGGCTCTAACTTGTCGCCATTATTGGCTGAGATATTTATGAATAGCTTAGAAAAAACAATTTTCAATAACCCCATTTCCCAACATATACTGGCTTACGCACGTTATGTGGATGATACCTTTGTTTTGTTTAATGGTACGCATGCGCAGCTCGACCAATTTCTTAGTTTCATTAATTCCATACACCCCCGCATAACCTTCACTATGGAAATTGCCCACAATAATCTGATACCATTCCTTGACCTATATATAACAAAAATTAACGACAAACTAGACTTCAGCATATATAGAAAACCAACTGCAACAGATACAATTATCCCTTTTACTTCTAACCACCCATATAACCACAAATATGCAGCATTCAACTCTTTGTTCCACAGACTATTTAATATTCCTATGTCAGTAGATAACTTCAACAAGGAACTATCTAATATCTTCACAATGGCAAATAATAACAACTACCCTATTAGTACTATTAATAAAATTTATTATAAACACTTAAATAAGAATATAAATAAGAATTTAATTACGCCACGAGATAAGAAATGCAAATACAATACAATCACCTACATAGCACCGTTCACTTATAATATTAAGAGAGCATTTGAAAGATATGGCTTGGATATCTCATTTAAAACCAATAACACTCTTCGATCCTTCTTCAACTCCAACCATAACAATAATAATATGACATCACTAAATAAGTCGGGAGTCTATAAACTAACATGTACAACTCCCCAATGTTCGGCTACCTATATCGGACAAACCGGCAGAACTTTCAATACTCGCAACTGATGATGACCCTTACTAGGGCCGAAACATGTATTGAATGACTGGTTCGTTGGAGAAACCTGTTAATAAACAATTTAGTGGATGCGACAGCATTTTATTTCTTAATTAAATATATTAGTAATTTTATTTAACATTTGTATTATTGGTAAAATCATCAGTTGTTAATCTACTCGGACCTGGGTTTTGGCTAAAATGTTCACCATTTCTATTGTGCCGTTGATTTCCATTTAAAGTGGAAGTAGCTATAAAAGAAATAAAAAATAAATTAATATTATTGTTTTTCGAAGTATACATTGTGTTTAAGATAAGAATGGAATAGCATTGGAATCTTGGCAACGGTAAAAGTGACAATGTTGATTAAATTAGAGAAAAGTTGTACACTAAATATGGCTTTCGATTTTTAGTGTTAAATTTAAAGCTATTTTCAATCCAAAAATAGGTGGTATATCACACGTAATGGTTTACGAAACGTCGCAGCAAAAAATTGTAAACGCTATCTATATCTTCAAAAAGAATAAGAAAGTGTTATTAATGTTTTTATACATGTAAAAATAATGTCAGAAATAAATAAAAACTAAAATCCCAAAAAATCGTTTTTTGAAAAATTCCCGAACATGCTTAAATTAGTTTAATTCTAAAGACACCATTTAAAAAGTGGTTAATTTCACATTCCAATGAGGAAGTGCTTTCCATTTTTTATATCTGCAAAAATACTGCCAGAAAAAAATAAAAATTGTAAAAAATTGTTTTTTCAAAAACTCTCGAAAACAGCTAAAGTTAGTTTAATTTTGAAAACACCATTTAAAGGGTGTTTAAATTGTACAACTTTTCTCTAATTGAACCGACATTGTAACTCAACAATAAAAAATTCAGGGCTGTATTTAAAAAAATCTATTCGATGATGATTTTTTAAACACAAAACGTCGTAGTGAAAATTGGTAAACGTAACAGTGAGAAAGTGCTTTCCATTTTTTATATCTGCAAATATAATGCCAGAAAAAAATAAAAATTGCAAAAAATTGTTTTTTCAAAAACTCTCGAAAACAGCTAAAGTTACTTTAATTTTGAAAACACCATTTAAAGGGTGTTTAAATTTTACAACTTTTCTCTAATTTAACCGACATTGTAACTCAACAATAAAAATTCAGGGTTGTATTTAAAAAAATCAATTTGATGATGCTTTTTTAAAAACGAAACGTTGTAGTAAAAATTTTTAAACGCTAAATTTTTCTTCTCGAAAAGTATCAATGAGGAAGTGCTTTCCATTTTTTTAGATCTGTAAAAATAATGTCAGAAAGAAATAAAAATTAAAATTTCATAAACGCTCGGAAACTGCGTAAGTTAGTTTAATTTTGGAAACACCATTTAAAGGGTGTTTAAATTGTACAACTTTTCTCTAATTTAACCGACATTGTAACTCAACAATAAAAAATTCAGGGCTGTATTAAAAAAAATCTATTCGATGATGCTTTTTAAAAACATGAAACGTCGTAGTGAAAATTGGTAAACGTTATCTTTTTCTCCTCAAAAAGTAACAATGAGGAAGTGCTTTCCATTTTTTATATCTGCAAAAATAATGCCAGAAAAAATAAAAATTGCAAAAAATTGTTTTTTTAAAACTCTCGAAAACAACTTAAGTTAGTTTAATTTTGAAAACACCATTTAAAGAGTGTTTAAATTGTACAACTTTTCTTTAATTTAACCGACATTGTAACTCAACAATAAAAAATTCAGGGCTGTATTTAAAAAAATCAATTTGATGATGCTTATTCAAAAACGAAACGTCGTAGTGAAAATTGCTAAATGTTACCTTTTTCTCTTCAAAAAGTAACAATGAGGAAGTGGTTTCCATTTTTTATATCTGCAAAAATAATGCCAGAAAAAAATAAAAATTGTAAAAAATTGTTTTTTCAAAAACTCTCGAAAACAGCTTAAGTTAGTTTAATTTTGAAAATACCATTTAAAGAGTGTTTAAATAAGTTAGTTTAATTTTGCAAACACCAATTCAAAGGTGTTTAAATTATACAACTTTTCTCTAATTTAACCGACATTGTAACTCAACAATAAAAAATTCAGGGCTGTATTTAAAAAAATCTATTCGATGATGATTTTTAAACACAAAACGTCGTAGTGAAAGTTGGTAAACGTTATCTTTTGCTCCTCAAAAAGCAACTATGAGAAAGTGCTTTCCATTTTTTATATCTGCAAAAATAATGCCAGAAAAAAGTAAAAATTGCAAAAAATTTTGAAAACACCATTTAAAGGGTGTTTAAATTGTACAACTTTTCTCTAATTTAACCGACATTGTAACTCAACAATAAAAAATTCAGGGCTGTATTTAAAAAAATCTATTCGATGATGCTTTTTAAAAACACGAAACGTCGTAGTGAAAATTGGTAAACGTTATCTTTTTCTCCTCAAAAAGTAACAATGAGGAACTGCTTTTTATTTTTTTATATCTACAAAAATAATGTCAGAAATAAATAAAACCTAAAACCACATAAAATTGTTTTTTCCAAAAATTCGAAAAGGGCTAAAGGTAGTTTACTTTCAAAAACACCATTTCAAAGATGATTAAATTGTTCAACTTTTCTCTAATTTAATCGACATTGTAACTGCTACCGTTGCCAAGATTCTAATGCTATCTCATTTTTATCTTGGACACAGTGTATTCTTAGTTTTCCCAGTTGTACGTTTATGAATATTTATCGGAGCCTTTCCTGAAGGACCATCGTACATATGAAAATGTCTGTCAGTAATTAGTTTTTGGATAACATTTTTAAAATGTAAGATATCTACTTACAGCTAATTATTGAATAATATAACAAATAAAATTATAAACATACCATTTGTATTAACTCCAGATTCACCAGTATCAACTGTTGTACTATCTACTATTATATTGCTACATTCAACAACGGCACTGTTATTAGCAATGATAGCACCTTCTTCATCTGACTGTTCATTTTCCATAACTACAGATATTTCATGAGGCCCTCTACTACAACCTGGTACTTGGCTTTCGGTAGCAGTACCCGGTTCTACATGTAACTGTGTTATGGTTAACTGACTACTCAGATCAGTATTTGTCGATACTACAAAATGTTATCAATTTACTTAATAAATTAGCTAGGTATTATAGGTAGACCCAAATTTAGAAAAGGAAAATAATGTTTCGAAGAATATTCTTAGTGATTGAAATGTAACCAACAAAGTATATAAAATATTGATTACTTACCTGTAATTGCTTGTGTATTAGACAATGTATCGGTTTTCGCTTTCTTTTTTCGAATATTTCCCCGGGAATCACGTCCTTTTTGGGAACAAAGATTTGATTTTTTTCGTCGCGGTTATACACCTCCTTCTCACTCTTTAATTTCGTTTTTGTAGATCTAAATATATTAATAAAATACATAATTTTAATGCACTGAATCAGCTTTGATAAGTATCCTATCGGGTGATGCAAAAAATAAAGTCGCTATATAGGAAAACTCTTGGAACACCTCCGGCGTTCCATTTCGTTTATTCGCACACACATTTGGCCTTTTTTTCACGTTTAAAAAAAAAAAAAAATCTTAAAAAAATTAAAAAAAAAAAAATTTCAAAAAAATTAAAAAAAAAAATTAAAAAAAAAAAAATTTCAAAAAAAAATTTAAAAAAAAAATTCATAAACAAACTTCAAAAAATAATTAACAAAAAGTATTGCCAGAGATGAAAATCTGAAAATGTTTCTATTATTGAAAATAAATAGAAACATTTTTGAGTTACCCCGTAGATAACCTCTAGGGATTATAGTTTAACTTTCAAAGAAATCTTGAATTGAAACCCAAAGAAATCAAAAAATTATTCAAAATATTATTTTTTTGTCCAAAATAATGAAATACATTTTTGACTCACCCCGTATATAAATTTAAAGCCTATGCTAAAAGTTTCTGCCATATCTAAAAGCCTTAAATAATAAATAACATTCATAAACATTTTTGAGTTACCCCGTAGATAGCCTCTAGGAGATTATAGTTTAACTTTCAAAGAAATCTTGAATTGAAACCCAAAGAAATCAAAAAATTATTCAAAATATTATTTTTTTGTCCAAAATAATGAAATACATTTTTGAATCACCCCGTATATAAATTTAAAGCCTATGCTAAAAGTTTCTGCCATGTATAAAAGTCTTAAATAATAAATAACATTCATAAACATTTTTGAGTTGCCCCGTAGATAACCTCTAGGAGGTTATAGTTTAGCTTTCAAAAAAATCTTGAATTGAAATCAAAAAATTACTGAAAATATTACTTTTTAGATTAAGCGTAAATAAGCAATTTAGAACGAACTAGAGCGTTTTGTTAGTCAAATTTAGTTATTTAGAATTAAAAGTTGAAATGGCTCCCAAAAAGCTGTTTTTTCACTTAGAATTTAAAAGTAAATTTTATTAGTCAAAAGAAATTAGATTAAGCATAAAAAAGCAAATTAGAACGATTTAGCGCGTTTTGTTACTAATATTTTGTTATTTAGAATTAAACGTACAAATGGCTGCCAAAAAGCTGTTTTCTCACTTAGAATTTAAAAGTAAATTTTATTAATCAAAAGAAATCAGATTAAGCACAAAAAAGCAAATTAGAACGATTTAGCGCGTTTTGTTACTAAAATTTTGTTATTTAATATTAAACGTTCAAATGGCTGCCAAAAAGCTGTTTTCTCACTTAGAATTTAAAAGTAAATTTTATTAGTGAAAATAAGTTAGATTAAGCGTAAATAAGCAATTTAGAACGAACTAGAGCGTCTTGTTAGTCAAATTTTGTTATTTAGAATTAAAAGTTGAAATGGCTCCCAAAAAGCTGTTTTCTCACTTAGAATTTAAAAGTAAATTTTATTAGTCAAAAGAAACTAGATTAAGCCTAAAAAAGCGAATTAGAACGATTTAGCGCGTTTTGTTACTAAAATTTTGTTATTTAGAATTAAACGTTCAAATGGCTGCCAAAAAGCTGTTTTCTCACTTAGAATTTAAAAGTAAATTTAATTAATCAAAAGAAATTAGATTAAGCACAAAAAAGCAAATTAGAACGATTTAGCGCGTTTTGTTACTAATATTTTGTTATTTAGAATAAAACGTTCAAATGGCTCCCAAAAGCTGTTTTCTGGCTTGGAATTTAAAAGTAAATTTTATTAGTCAAAAGAAATTAGATTAAGCATAAAAAAGCGAATTAGAACTATTTAGCGCGTTTAGTAACTAAAATTGTGTTATTTAAAATTAAACGTTCAAATGGGTGCCAAAAAGCTGTTTTCTCACTTAGAATTTAAAAGTAAATTTTATTAGTGAAAATAAGTTAGATTAAGCGTAAATAAGCAATTTAGAACGAACTAGAGCGTCTTGTTAGTCAAATTTTGTTATTTAGAATTAAAAGTTGAAATGGCTCCCAAAAAGCTGTTTTCTCACTTAGAATTTAAAAGTAAATTTTATTAGTCAAAAGAAACTAGATTAAGCCTAAAAAAGCGAATTAGAACGATTTAGCGCGTTTTGTTACTAAAATTTTGTTATTTAGAATTAAACGTTCAAATGGCTGCCAAAAAGCTGTTTTCTCACTTAGAATTTAAAAGTAAATTTAATTAATCAAAAGAAATTAGATTAAGCACAAAAAAGCAAATTAGAACGATTTAGCGCGTTTTGTTACTAATATTTTGTTATTTAGAATAAAACGTTCAAATGGCTCCCAAAAGCTGTTTTCTGGCTTGGAATTTAAAAGTAAATTTTATTAGTCAAAAGAAATTAGATTAAGCATAAAAAAGCGAATTAGAACTATTTAGCGCGTTTAGTAACTAAAATTGTGTTATTTAAAATTAAACGTTCAAATGGGTGCCAAAAAGCTGTTTTCTCACTTAGAATTTAAAAGTAAATTTTATTAGTAAAAATAAGTTAGATTAAGCGTAAATAAGCAATTTAGAACGAACTAGAGCGTTTTGTTAGTCAAATTTTGTTATTTAGAATTAAAAGTTGAAATGGCTCCCAAAAAGCTGTTTTTTCACTTAGAATTTAAAAGTAAATTTTATTAGTCAAAAGAAACTAGATTAAGCCTAAAAAAGCGAATTAGAACGATTTAGCGCGTGTTGTTACTAAAATTTTGTTAATTAAAATTAAACGTTCAAATGGCTGCCAAAATGCTGTTTTCTCACTTAGAATTTAAAAGTAAATTTTATTAGTGAAAATGAGTTAGATTAAGCTTAAATAAGCAATTTAGAACGAACTAGAGCGTTTTGTTAGTCAAATTTTGTTATTTAGAATTAAAAGTTGAAATGGCTCCCAAAAAGCTGTTTTCTCACTTAGAATTTAAAAGAAAATTTTATTAGTGAAAATGAGTTAGATTATGCGTAAATAAGCAATTTAGAACGAATTAGAGCGTTTTGTTAGTCAAATTTTGTTATTTAGAATTAAAAGTTGAAATGGCTCCCAAAAAGGCTGTTTTCTCACATAGAATTTAAAAGTAAAATTAATTAATCAAAAGAAATTAGATTAAGCACAAAAAAGCAAATTAGAACGATTGAGCGAGTTTTGTTACTAATATTTTGTTATTTAGAATTAAACGTTCAAATGGCTCCCAAAAAGCTGTTTTCTGGCTTGGAATTTAAAAGTAAATTTTATTAGTGAAACTAAGTTAGATTAAGCGTAAATAAGCAATTTAGAACGAACTAGAGCGTTTTGTTAGTCAAATTTTGTTATTTAGTATTAAACGTTCAAATGCCTCCCAAAAAGCTGTTTTCTCACTTAGAATTTAAAAGTAAATTTTATTAGTCAAAAGAAATTAGATTAAGCATAAAAAAGCAAATTAGAACGATTTAGCGCGTTTTGTTACTAATATTTTGTTATTTAGAATTCAACATTCAAATGGCTGCCAAAAAGCTGTTTTCTCACTTAGAATTTAAAAGTAAATTTAATTAATCAAAAGAAATTAGATTAAGCACAAAAAAGCAAATTAGAACGATTGAGCGCGTTTTGTTACTAATATTTTGTTATTTAGAATTAAACGTTCAAATGGCTCCCAAAAAGCTGTTTTCTGGCTTGGAATTTAAAAGTAAATTTTATTAGTGAAACTAAGTTAGATTAAGCGTAAATAAGCAATTTAGAACGAACTAGAGCGTTTTGTTAGTCAAATTTTGTTATTTAGAATTAAAAGTTGAAATGGCTCCCAAAAAGCTGTTTTTTCACTTAGAATTTAAAAGTAAATTTTATTAGTCAAAAGAAACTAGATTAAGCCTAAAAAAGCGAATTAGAACGATTTAGCGCGTTTTGTTACTAAAATTTTATTATTTAGAATTAAACGTTCAAATGGCTGCCAAAAAGCTGTTTTCTCACTTAGAAATGGCTCCCAAAAAGCTGTTTTTTCACTTAGAATTTAAAAGGAAATTTTATTAGTCAAAAGAAACTAGATTAAGCCTAAAAAAGCGAATTAGAACGATTTAGCGCGTTTTGTTACTAAAATTTTATTATTTAGAATTAAACGTTCAAATGGCTGCCAAAAAGCTGTTTTCTCACTTAGAATTTAAAAGTAAGTTTTATTAGTGAAACTAAGTTAGATTAAGCGTAAATAAGCAATTTAGAACGAACTAGAGCGTTTTGTTAGTCAAATTTTGTTATTTAGAATTAAAAGTTGAAATGGCTCCCAAAAAGCTGTTTTTGCACTTAGAATTTAAAAGTAAATTTTATTAGTCAAAAGAAACTAGATTAAGCCTAAAAAAGCGAATTAGAACGATTTAGCGCGTTTTGTTACTAAAATTTTATTATTTAGAATTAAACGTTCAAATGGCTGCCAAAAAGCTGTTTTCTCACTTAGAATTTAATAGTAAATTTTATTAGTGAAAATAAGTTAGATTAAGCGTAAATACGCAATTTAGAACGAACTAGAGCGTTTTGTTAGTCAAATTTTGTTATTTAGAATTAAAAGTTGAAATGGCTCCCAAAAAGCTGTTTTTTCACTTAGAATTTAAAAGTAAATTTTATTAGTCAAAAGAAACTAGATTAAGCCTAAAAAAGCGAATTAGAACGATTTAGCGCGTGTTGTTACTAAAATTTTGTTAATTAAAATTAAACGTTCAAATGGCTGCCAAAATGCTGTTTTCTCACTTAGAATTTAAAAGTAAATTTTATTAGTCAAAAGAAATTAGATTAAGCATAAAAAAGCAAATTAGAACGATTTAGCGCGTTTTGTTACTAAAATTTTGTTATTTAGAATTAAGCGTTCAAATGGCTGCGAAAAAGCTGTTTTCTCACATAGAATTTAAAAGTAAATTTTCTTAGTGAAAATAAGTTAGATTCAGCGTAAATAAGCAATTTAGAACGAACTAGAGCGTTTTGTTAGTCAAATTTTGTTATTTAGTATTAAACGTTCAAATGCCTCCCAAAAAGCTGTTTTCTCACTTAGAATTTAAAAGTAAATTTTATTAGTCAAAAGAAATTAGATTAAGCATAAAAAAACAAATTAGAACGATTTAGCGCGTTTTGTTACTAATATTTTGTTATTTAGAATTCAACGTTCAAATGGCTGCCAAAAAGCTGTTTTCTCACTTAGAATTTAAAAGTAAGTTTTATTAGTGAAAATTAGTTAGATTAAGCGTAAATAAGCAATTTAGAACAAACTAGAGCGTTTTGTTAGTCAAATTTTGTTATTTAGAATTAAAAGTTGAAATGGCTCCCAAAAAGCTGTTTTCTCACTTAGAATTTAAAAGTAAATTTTATTAGTCAAAAGAAATTAGATTAAGCATAAAAAAGCAAATTAGAACGATTTAGCGCGTTTTGTTACTAATATTTTGTTATTTATAATTAAACGTTCAAATGGCTGCCAAAAAGCTGTTTTCTCACTTAGAATTTAAAAGTAAATTTTATTAGTCAAAAGAAACTAGATTAAGCCTAAAAAAGCGAATTAGAACGATTTAGCGCGTTTTGTTACTAAAATTTTGTTATTTAGAATTAAACTTTTCAAATGGCTACCAAAAAGCTGTTTTCTCACTTAGAATTTAAAAGTAAATTTTATTAGTCAAAAGAAATTAGATTAAGCATAAAAAAGCAAATTAGAACGATTTAGCGCGTTTTGTTACTAAAATTTTGTTATTTAGAATTAAACGTTCAAATGGCTGCCAAAAAGCTGTTTTCTCACTTAGAATTTAATAGTAAATTTTATTAGTGAAAATAAGTTAGATTAAGCGTAAATAAGCAATTTAGAACGAACTAGAGCGTTTTGTTAGTCAAATTTTGTTATTTAGAATTAAAAGTTGAAATGGCTCCCAAAAAGCTGTTTTTTCACTTAGTATTTAAAAGTAAATTTTATTAGTCAAAAGAAACTAGATTAAGCCTAAAAAAGCGAATTAGAACGATTTAGCGCGTGTTGTTACTAAAATTTCGTTATTTAGAGTTAAACGTTCAAATGGCTGCCAAAAAGCTGTTTTCTCACTTAGAATTTAATAGTAAATTTTATTAGTGAAAATAAGTTAGATTAAGCGTAAATAATCAATTTAAAACGAACTAGAGCGTTTTGTTAGTCAAATTTTGTTATTTAGAATTAAAAGTTGAAATGGCTCCCAAAAAGCAGTTATCTCACTTAGAATTGAAAAGTAGATTTTATTAGTTAAAAGAAATTTGATTAAGCATAAAAAAGCAAATTAGAACGATTTAGTGCGTTTTGTTACTAAAATTTTGTTATTTAGAATTAAACGTTCAAATGGCTGCCAAAAAGCTGTTTTCTCACTTAGAATTTAAAAGTAAATTTAATTAATAAAAAGAAATTAGATTAAGCACAAAAAAGCAAATTAGAACGATTTTGCGCGTTTTGTTACTAATATTTTGTTATTTAGAATTAAACGTTCAAATGGCTCCCAAAAAGCTGTTTTCTGGCTTGGAATTTAAAAGTAAATTTTATTAGTCAAAAGAAATTAGATTAAGCATAAAAAAGCGAATTAGAACTATTTAGCGCATTTAGTAACTAAAATTTTGTTATTTAAAATTAAATGTTCAAATGGCTGCCAAAAAGCTGTTTTCTCACTTACAATTTAAAAGTAAATTTTATTAGTGAAAATAAGTTAGATTAAGCGTAAATAAGCAATTTAGAACGAACCAGAGCGTTTTGTTAGTCAAATTTTGTTATTTAGAATTAAAAGTTGAAATGGCTCCCAAAAAGCTGTTTTCTCACTTAGAATTTAAAAGAAAATTTTATTAGTGAAAATGAGTTAGATTATGCGTAAATAAGCAATTTAGAACGAATTAGAGCGTTTTGTTAGTCAAATTTTGTTATTTAGAATTAAAAGTTGAAATGGCTCCCAAAAAGCTGTTTTCTCACTTAGAATTTAAAAGTAAATTTTATTAGTCAAAAGAAATTAGATTAAGCATAAAAAAGCAAATTAGAACGATTTAGCGCGTTTTGTTACTAATAATTTGTTATTTAGAATTCAACGTTCAAATGGCTGCCAAAAAGCTGTTTTCTCACTTAGAATTTAAAAGTAAATTTAATTAATCAAAAGAAATTAGATTAAGCACAAAAAAGCAAATTAGAACGATTTAGCGCGTTTTGTTACTAATATTTTGTTATTTAGAATTAAACGTTCAAATGGCTCCCAAAAAGCTGTTTTCTGGCTTGGAATTTAAAAGTAAATTTTATTAGTCAAAAGAAATTAGATTAAGCATAAAAAAGCGAATTAGAACTATTTAGCGCGTTTTGTTACTAAAATTTTGTTATTTAATATTAAACGTTCAAATGGCTGCCAAAAAGCTGTTTTCTCACTTAGAATTTAAAAGTAAGTTTTATTAGTGAAAATAAGTTAGATTAAGCGTAAATAAGCAATTTAGAACGAACTAGAGCGTTTTGTTAGTCAAATTATGTTATTTGGAATTAAAAGTTGAAATGGCTCCCAAAAAGCTGTTTTTTCACTTAGAATTTAAAAGTAAATTTTATTAGTCAAAAGAAACTAGATTAAGCCTAAAAAAGCGAATTAGAACGATTTAGCGCGTTTTGTTACTAAAATTTTGTTATTTAGAATTAAACGTTCAAATGGCTGCCAAAAAGCTGTTTTCTCACTTAGAATTTAATAGTAAATTTTATTAGTGAAAATAAGTTAGATTAAGCGTAAATAAGCAATTTAGAACGAACTAGAGCGTTTTGTTAGTCAAATTTTGTTATTTAGAATTAAAAGTTGAAATGGCTCCCAAAAAGCTGTTTTTTCACTTAGAATTTAAAAGTAAATTTTATTAGTCAAAAGAAACTAGATTAAGCCTAAAAAAGCGAATTAGAACGATTTAGCGCGTGTTGTTACTAAAATTTTGTTAATAAAATTAAACGTTCTAATGGCTGCCAAAAAGCTGTTTTCTCACTTAGAATTTAAAAGTAAATTTTATTAGTTAGATTAAGCGTAAATAAGCAATTTAGAACAAACTAGAGCGTTTTGTTAGTCAAATTTTGTTATTTAGAATTAAAAGTTGAAATGGCTCCCAAAAAGCTGTTTTCTCACTTAGAATTTAAAAGTAAATTTTATTAGTCAAAAGAAATTAGATTAAGCATAAAAAAGCAAATTAGAACGATTTAGCGCGTTTTGTTACTAATATTTTGTTATTTATAATTAAACGTTCAAATGGCTGCCAAAAAGCTGTTTTCTCACTTAGAATTTAAAAGTAAATTTTATTAGTGAAAATGAGTTAGATTATGCGTAAATAAGCAATTTAGAACGAATTAGAGCGTTTTGTTAGTCAAATTTTGTAATTTAGAATTAAACGTTCAAATGGCTCCCAAAAAGCTGTTTTCTCACTTAGAATTTAAAAGTAAATTTTTTTAGTGAAAATGAGTTAGATTAAGCGTACATAAGCCATTTAGAACGAACTAGAGCGTTTTGTTAGTCAAATTTTGTTATTTAGAATTAAAAGTTGAAATGGCTCCCAAAAAGCTGTTTTCTCACTTAGAATTTAAAAGTGAATTTTATTAGTCAAAAGAAATTAGATTAAGCATAAAAAAGCAAATTAGAACGATTTAGCGCGTTTTGTTACTAATATTTTGTTATTTAGAATTAAACGTTCAAATGCCTCCCAAAAAGCTGTTTTCTCACTTAGAATTTAAAAGTAAATTTTATTAGTGAAAATGAGTTAGATTATGCGTAAATAAGCAATTTAGAACGAATTAGAGCGTTTTGTTAGTCAAATTTTGTAATTTAGAATTAAACGTTCAAATGGCTCCCAAAAAGCTGTTTTCCTCACTTAGAATTTAAATGTAAATTTTAATAGTCAAAAGAAATCAGATTAAGCATAAAAAAGCAAATTAGAACGATTTAGCGCGTTTTGTTACTAATATTTTGTTATTTAGAATTAAACGTTCAAATGCCTCCCAAAAAGCTGTTTTCTCACTTAGAATTTAAAAGTAAATTTTTTTAGTGAAAATGAGTTAGATTAAGCGTAAATAAGCAATTTAGAACGAACTACAGCGTTTTGTTAGTCAAATTTTGTTATTTAGAATTAAAAGTTGAAATGGCTCCCAAAAAGCTGTTTTCTCACTTAGAATTTAAAAGTAAATTTTATTAGTCAAAAGAAATTAGACTAAGCATAAAAAAGCAAATTAGAACGATTTAGCGCGTTTTGTTACTAAAATTTTGTTATTTAGAATTAAACGTTCAAATGCCTCCCAAAAAGCTGTTTTCTCACTTAGAATTTAAAAGTAAATTTTTTTAGTGAAAATGAGTTAGATTAAGCGTAAATAAGCAATTTAGAACGAACTACAGCGTTTTGTTAGTCAAATTTTGTTATTTAGAATGAAAAGTTGAAATGGCTCCCAAAAAGCTGTTTTCTCACTTAGAATTTAAAAGTAAATTTTATTAGTCAAAAGAAATTAGATTAAGCATAAAAAAGCAAATTAGAACGATTTAGCGCGTTTTGTTACTAATATTTTGTTATTTAGAATTAAACGTTCAATTGGCTGCCAAAAAGCTGTTTTCTCACTTAGAATTTAAAAGTAAATTTAATTAATCAAAAGAAATTAGATTAAGCACAAAAAAGCAAATTAGAACGATTTAGCGCGTTTTGTTACTAATATTTTGTTATTTAGAATTAAACGTTCAAATGGCTCCCAAAAAGCTGTTTTCTGGCTTGGAATTTAAAAGTAAATTTTATTAGTCAAAAGAAATTAGATTAAGCATAAAAAAGCGAATTAGAACTATTTAGCGCGTTTTGTTACTAAAATTTTGATATTTAATATTAAACGTTCAAATGGCTGCCAAAAAGCTGTTTTCTCACTTAGAATTTAAAAGTAAATTTTATTAGTCAAAAGAAATTAGATTAAGCATAAAAAAGCAAATTAGAACGATTGAGCGCGTTTTGTTACTAATATTTTGTTATTTAGAATTAAACGTTCAAATGGCTCCCAAAAAGCTGTTTTCTGGCTTGGAATTTAAAAGTAAATTTTATTAGTGAAACTAAGTTAGATTAAGCGTAAATAAGCAATTTAGAACGAACTAGAGCGTTTTGTTAGTCAAATTTTGTTATTTAGAATTAAAAGTTGAAATGGCTCCCAAAAAGCTGTTTTTTCACTTAGAATTTAAAAGTAAATTTTATTAGTCAAAAGAAACTAGATTAAGCCTAAAAAAGCGAATTAGAACGATTTAGCGCGTTTTGTTACTAAAATTTTATTATTTAGAATTAAACGTTCAAATGGCTGCCAAAAAGCTGTTTTCTGGCTTGGAATTTAAAAGTAAATTTTATTAGTCAAAAGAAATTAGATTAAGCATAAAAAAGCGAATTAGAACTATTTAGCGCATTTAGTAACTAAAATTTTGTTATTTAAAATTAAATGTTCAAATGGCTGCCAAAAAGCTGTTTTCTCACTTACAATTTAAAAGTAAATTTTATTAGTGAAAATAAGTTAGATTAAGCGTAAATAAGCAATTTAGAACGAACCAGAGCGTTTTGTTAGTCAAATTTTGTTATTTAGAATTAAAAGTTGAAATGGCTCCCAAAAAGCTGTTTTCTCACTTAGAATTTAAAAGAAAATTTTATTAGTGAAAATGAGTTAGATTATGCGTAAATAAGCAATTTAGAACGAATTAGAGCGTTTTGTTAGTCAAATTTTGTTATTTAGAATTAAAAGTTGAAATGGCTCCCAAAAAGCTGTTTTCTCACTTAGAATTTAAAAGTAAATTTTATTAGTCAAAAGAAATTAGATTAAGCATAAAAAAGCAAATTAGAACGATTTAGCGCGTTTTGTTACTAATAATTTGTTATTTAGAATTCAACGTTCAAATGGCTGCCAAAAAGCTGTTTTCTCACTTAGAATTTAAAAGTAAATTTAATTAATCAAAAGAAATTAGATTAAGCACAAAAAAGCAAATTAGAACGATTTAGCGCGTTTTGTTACTAATATTTTGTTATTTAGAATTAAACGTTCAAATGGCTCCCAAAAAGCTGTTTTCTGGCTTGGAATTTAAAAGTAAATTTTATTAGTCAAAAGAAATTAGATTAAGCATAAAAAAGCGAATTAGAACTATTTAGCGCGTTTTGTTACTAAAATTTTGTTATTTAATATTAAACGTTCAAATGGCTGCCAAAAAGCTGTTTTCTCACTTAGAATTTAAAAGTAAGTTTTATTAGTGAAAATAAGTTAGATTAAGCGTAAATAAGCAATTTAGAACGAACTAGAGCGTTTTGTTAGTCAAATTTTGTCATTTAGAATTAAAAGTTGAAATGGCTCCCAAAAAGCTGTTTTTTCACTTAGAATTTAAAAGTAAATTTTATTAGTCAAAAGAAACTAGATTAAGCCTAAAAAAGCGAATTAGAACGATTTAGCGCGTTTTGTTACTAAAATTTTGTTATTTAGAATTAAACGTTCAAATGGCTGCCAAAAAGCTGTTTTCTCACTTAGAATTTAATAGTAAATTTTATTAGTGAAAATAAGTTAGATTAAGCGTAATAAGCAATTTAGAACGAACTAGAGCGTTTTGTTAGTCAAATTTTGTTATTTAGAATTAAAAGTTGAAATGGCTCCCAAAAAGCTGTTTTTTCACTTAGAATTTAAAAGTAAATTTTATTAGTCAAAAGAAACTAGATTAAGCCTAAAAAAGCGAATTAGAACGATTTAGCGCGTGTTGTTACTAAAATTTTGTTAATAAAATTAAACGTTCTAATGGCTGCCAAAAAGCTGTTTTCTCACTTAGAATTTAAAAGTAAATTTTATTAGTTAGATTAAGCGTAAATAAGCAATTTAGAACAAACTAGAGCGTTTTGTTAGTCAAATTTTGTTATTTAGAATTAAAAGTTGAAATGGCTCCCAAAAAGCTGTTTTCTCACTTAGAATTTAAAAGTAAATTTTATTAGTCAAAAGAAATTAGATTAAGCATAAAAAAGCAAATTAGAACGATTTAGCGCGTTTTGTTACTAATATTTTGTTATTTATAATTAAACGTTCAAATGGCTGCCAAAAAGCTGTTTTCTCACTTAGAATTTAAAAGTAAATTTTATTAGTGAAAATGAGTTAGATTATGCGTAAATAAGCAATTTAGAACGAATTAGAGCGTTTTGTTAGTCAAATTTTGTAATTTAGAATTAAACGTTCAAATGGCTCCCAAAAAGCTGTTTTCTCACTTAGAATTTAAAAGTAAATTTTTTTAGTGAAAATGAGTTAGATTAAGCGTAAATAAGCAATTTAGAACGAACTAGAGCGTTTTGTTAGTCAAATTTTGTTATTTAGAATTAAAAGTTGAAATGGCTCCCAAAAAGCTGTTTTCTCACTTAGAATTTAAAAGTAAATTTTATTAGTCAAAAGAAATTAGATTAAGCATAAAAAAGCAAATTAGAACGATTTAGCGCGTTTTGTTACTAATATTTTGTTATTTAGAATTAAACGTTCAAATGCCTCCCAAAAAGCTGTTTTCTCACTTAGAATTTAAAAGTAAATTTTATTAGTGAAAATGAGTTAGATTATGCGTAAATAAGCAATTTAGAACGAATTAGAGCGTTTTGTTAGTCAAATTTTGTAATTTAGAATTAAACGTTCAAATGGCTCCCAAAAAGCTGTTTTCTCACTTAGAATTTAAATGTAAATTTTAATAGTCAAAAGAAATCAGATTAAGCATAAAAAAGCAAATTAGAACGATTTAGCGCGTTTTGTTACTAATATTTTGTTATTTAGAATTAAACGTTCAAATGCCTCCCAAAAAGCTGTTTTCTCACTTAGAATTTAAAAGTAAATTTTTTTAGTGAAAATGAGTTAGATTAAGCGTAAATAAGCAATTTAGAACGAACTACAGCGTTTTGTTAGTCAAATTTTGTTATTTAGAATTAAAAGTTGAAATGGCTCCCAAAAAGCTGTTTTCTCACTTAGAATTTAAAAGTAAATTTTATTAGTCAAAAGAAATTAGACTAAGCATAAAAAAGCAAATTAGAACGATTTAGCGCGTTTTGTTACTAAAATTTTGTTATTTAGAATTAAACGTTCAAATGCCTCCCAAAAAGCTGTTTTCTCACTTAGAATTTAAAAGTAAATTTTTTTAGTGAAAATGAGTTAGATTAAGCGTAAATAAGCAATTTAGAACGAACTAGAGCGTTTTGTTAGTCAAATTTTGTTATTTAGAATTAAAAGTTGAAATGGCTCCCAAAAAGCTGTTTTCTCACTTAGAATTTAAAAGTAAATTTTATTAGTCAAAAGAAATTAGATTAAGCATAAAAAAGCAAATTAGAACGATTTAGCGCGTTTTGTTACTAATATTTTGTTATTTAGAATTAAACGTTCAATTGGCTGCCAAAAAGCTGTTTTCTCACTTAGAATTTAAAAGTAAATTTAATTAATCAAAAGAAATTAGATTAAGCACAAAAAAGCAAATTAGAACGATTTAGCGCGTTTTGTTACTAATATTTTGTTATTTAGAATTAAACGTTCAAATGGCTCCCAAAAAGCTGTTTTCTGGCTTGGAATTTAAAAGTAAATTTTATTAGTCAAAAGAAATTAGATTAAGCATAAAAAAGCGAATTAGAACTATTTAGCGCGTTTTGTTACTAAAATTTTGTTATTTAATATTAAACGTTCAAATGGCTGCCAAAAAGCTGTTTTCTCACTTAGAATTTAAAAGTAAATTTTATTAGTCAAAAGAAATTAGATTAAGCATAAAAAAGCAAATTAGAACGATTTAGCGCGTTTTGTTACTAATATTTTGTTATTTAGAATTAAACGTTCAAATGGCTCCCAAAAAGCTGTTTTCTGGCTTGGAATTTAAAAGTAAATTTTATTAGTGAAAATAAGTTAGATTAAGCGTAAATAAGCAATTTAGAACGAACTAGAGCGTTTTGTTAGTCAAATTTTGTTATTTAGAATTAAAAGTTGAAATGGCTCCCAAAAAGCTGTTTTTTCACTTAGAATTTAAAAGTAAATTTTATTAGTCAAAAGAAACTAGATTAAGCCTAAAAAAGCGAATTAGAACGATTTAGCGCGTTTTGTTACTAAAATTTTATTATTTAGAATTAAACGTTCAAATGGCTGCCAAAAAGCTGTTTTCTCACTTAGAATTTAAAAGTAAGTTTTATTAGTGAAACTAAGTTAGATTAAGCGTAAATAAGCAATTTAGAACGAACTAGAGCGTTTTGTTAGTCAAATTTTGTTATTTAGAATTAAAAGTTGAAATGGCTCCAAAAAGCTGTTTTCTCACTTAGAATTTAAAAGTAAATTTTATTAGTCAAAAGAAACTAGATTAAGCCTAAAAAAGCGAATTAGAACGATTTAGCGCGTTTTGTTACTAAAATTTTATTATTTAGAATTAAACGTTCAAATGGCTGCCAAAAAGCTGTTTTCTCACTTAGAATTTAATAGTAAATTTTATTAGTGAAAATAAGTTAGATTAAGCGTAAATACGCAATTTAGAACGAACTAGAGCGTTTTGTTTGTCAAATTTTGTTATTTAGAATTAAAAGTTGAAATGGCTCCCAAAAAGCTGTTTTTTCACTTAGAATTTAAAAGTAAATTTTATTAGTCAAAAGAAACTAGATTAAGCCTAAAAAAGCGAATTAGAACGATTTAGCGCGTGTTGTTACTAAAATTTTGTTAATTAAAATTAAACGTTCAAATGGCTGCCAAAATGCTGTTTTCTCACTTAGAATTTAAAAGTAAATTTTATTAGTCAAAAGAAATTAGATTAAGCATAAAAAAGCAAATTAGAACGATTTAGCGCGTTTTGTTACTAAAATTTTGTTATTTAGAATTAAGCGTTCAAATGGCTGCGAAAAAGCTGTTTTCTCATATAGAATTTAAAAGTAAATTTTCTTAGTGAAAATAAGTTAGATTCAGCGTAAATAAGCAATTTAGAACGAACTAGAGCGTTTTGTTAGTCAAATTTTGTTATTTAGTATTAAACGTTCAAATGCCTCCCAAAAAGCTGTTTTCTCACTTAGAATTTATAAGTAAATTTTATTAGTCAAAAGAAATTAGATTAAGCATAAAAAAACAAATTAGAACGATTTAGCGCGTTTTGTTACTAATATTTTGTTATTTAGAATTAAACGTTCAAATGGCTGCCAAAAAGCTGTTTTCTCACTTAGAATTTAAAAGTAAATTTTATTAGTGAAAATGAGTTAGATTAAGCGTAAATAAGCAATTTAGAACAAACTAGAGCGTTTTGTTAGTCAAATTTTGTTATTTAGAATTAAAAGTTGAAATGGCTCCCAAAAAGCTGTTTTCTCACTTAGAATTTAAAAGTAAATTTTATTAGTCAAAAGAAATTAGATTAAGCATAAAAAAGCAAATTAGAACGATTTAGCGCGTTTTGTTACTAATATTTTGTTATTTATAATTAAACGTTCAAATGGCTGCCAAAAAGCTGTTTTCTCACTTAGAATTTAAAAGTAAATTTTATTAGTCAAAAGAAACTAGATTAAGCCTAAAAAAGCGAATTAGAACGATTTAGCGCGTGTTGTTACTAAAATTTTGTTAATTAAAATTAAACGTTCAAATGGCTGCCAAAATGCTGTTTTCTCACTTAGAATTTAAAAGTAAATTTTATTAGTCAAAAGAAATTAGATTAAGCATAAAAAAGCAAATTAGAACGATTTAGCGCGTTTTGTTACTAAAATTTTGTTATTTAGAATTAAGCGTTCAAATGGCTGCGAAAAAGCTGTTTTCTCATATAGAATTTAAAAGTAAATTTTCTTAGTGAAAATAAGTTAGATTCAGCGTAAATAAGCAATTTAGAACGAACTAGAGCGTTTTGTAAGTCAAATTTTGTTATTTAGTATTAAACGTTCAAATGCCTCCCAAAAAGCTGTTTTCTCACTTAGAATTTATAAGTAAATTTTATTAGTCAAAAGAAATTAGATTAAGCATAAAAAAACAAATTAGAACGATTTAGCGCGTTTTGTTACTAATATTTTGTTATTTAGAATTAAACGTTCAAATGGCTGCCAAAAAGCTGTTTTCTCACTTAGAATTTAAAAGTAAATTTTATTAGTGAAAATGAGTTAGATTAAGCGTAAATAAGCAATTTAGAACAAACTAGAGCGTTTTGTTAGTCAAATTTTGTTATTTAGAATTAAAAGTTGAAATGGCTCCCAAAAAGCTGTTTTCTCACTTAGAATTTAAAAGTAAATTTTATTAGTCAAAAGAAATTAGATTAAGCATAAAAAAGCAAATTAGAACGATTTAGCGCGTTTTGTTACTAAAATTTTGTTATTTAGAATTAAACTTTTCAAATGGCTACCAAAAAGCTGTTTTCTCACTTAGAATTTAAAAGTAAATTTTATTAGTGAAAATGAGTTAGATTATGCGTAAATAAGCAATTTAGAACGAATTAGAGCGTTTTGTTAGTCAAATTTTGTTATTTAGAATTAAAAGTTGAAATGGCTCCCAAAAAGCTGTTTTCTCACTTAGAATTTAAAAGAAAATTTTATTAGTGAAAATGAGTTAGATTATGCGTAAATAAGCAATTTAGAACGAATTAGAGCGTTTTGTTAGTCAAATTTTGTTATTTAGAATTAAAAGTTGAAATGGCTCCCAAAAAGCTGTTTTCTCACTTAGAATTTAAAAGTAAATTTTATTAGTCAAAAGAAATTAGATTAAGCATAAAAAAGCAAATTAGAACGATTTAGCGCGTTTTGTTACTAAAATTTTGTTATTTAGAATTAAACGTTCAAATGGCTGCGAAAAAGCTGTTTTCTCACATAGAATTTAAAAGTAAATTTTCTTAGTGAAAATAAGTTAGATTCAGCGTAAATAAGCAATTTAGAACGAACTAGAGCG